>OX465179.1:15130803-17630803 GCA_949987655.1 Polymixis flavicincta
AGGAACGCGTGGAGGTATCAAACTGAAATTTCTATATGATACTTAGTTCTACTGTCCCTGGAAGCTGTAGAAAAATCAACCTTCTAAGTCAACGCAATCAAAAGATACAGCCATTTAGGCCGCAGATTTCCGCAAATTTTCGAAACTCGCACGGGAATCAAAACCTACAGGGTACTTCCCGTGAACTTAGAATCTTGAAATTTTGTACGAAGTCACGTCTTATAGTACAGATATAGGAAAAATTACGAAAACCGTAAATTTTTAGTTTCGTCATATAAAAAAAAATATTTTTGACAATTTTGAACTTTTACTTATATACCCACAGGTTTGTACGGAACCCTCGGTGCGCGAGTCCAACTCGCACTTGACCGGTTTTTTTCTGTTATGTTTTCAGATAGTTTAGGGAGAGGGTTAGGTAAATTATTGAGTAACAACCTGAGTCAATCTGCTGTTAATTATTGTATGCCAGGAAAATCCTACAAAGAGATAATGTCATCAGTAATTGGGAATAAATATAATCCAAAGGCAATTATTTCTGTATTAGTGGGTAATAGTACTAATGTAAAACAAGATGACATCACTGATAGTGTCACTGAAATCATGAAGACTAAGTGCCAGAAAATAATATTATGTGCTTTTCCATACTTTCAGCACTTGTCAAGTAGGCAAAATCATAATATACATATGCTAAATAACCATATGCATTTATTAGCTAATTGCTATAGTGACAAACTTATATTTTTTGACACCAACACTTTTGTTGAGAGATTAAAATCGACTAGGGATACTGCGTATCTGCCTATTAGTTTTAGACGTCAAATAGCACGGCTATTAGCTTTTATTATAAACTCAGACATAAGTAGTATGTCGAAGTCTACTGTAATTAGTACCACAAAAATTAGTATTGATACTAATATTAAGGTGGTTAGTGATAATAATTTAAACTAGTCAGTAAGACAACAGAAGGTACCAGTAATAATGTTTTTAAGCTCACCATCAACAAGGTATCTTCTAGCATTCAATTACCTAAATGTAAAAAAGGGGCTAAGCAGAATTCCTTGACATTGTTTCATCAAAATATTCAAGGGTTTTCTTCAAAACAATTAGAAATTGAATTATTTTTAGAAAAAACAATGTTTGATATTATTTGTATAACTGAACACTGGTTGAAAGATTATGAAATGTTAATTAATTATGAGAACTATAGTGTGGGCAGTTGCTTTAACCGACATTCCATGCTTCGTGGAGGTTCGCTTATCTTAATTAAAAATTGTCTAAAATCGAAGACTCGTACAGACATAGTTAAACTATCAGTGGAACATAGCATTGAACTGTCGTGTGTTGAGCTAGATAAGTTTTGTATAGTGTGCGTTTACAGGCCTCCTAATTACCAAAACTACTCTATATTTGAGTCAGTAATGGAAGATGTTTTGGCAAAACTTGCAACTGGTAATAAGTCAGTAATTATTTGTGGGGACTTTAATATTAATATTTTGGAAAATAATTCAAATAGTAGCAGATTGTTAAGCCTCTTTAAATCATTCAATCTTTCAAATGTGTTTTTGGAACCAACGCGAATAACTACGGCTACTGCTACATGTATTGATAATGTTTTTTGTGACTGCGACTATTTAGATAAAGCCATTGTAAATTATCTCCCTTCTGATCACAGCGGTCAAACCGTTACTTTTGAGTCCAACACACCAATTCAAAAAGTACAGAGACAAACTAGACCATTAACATCGGGTAATTTAAATAAGTTTAATAGCGCTTTAATTAGCAAGTTAAGTGTTCAGGGACTAAATGTGAATAATGGTAATATTTTGTACAAAGAATTATTTTCACCAGTACAAACAGAGTTCAATAATTATTTTAGGCAAAAATCTAAAACTTTTTGCCCTAAATTTTTATTTAGTGACTGGGCAACTAAAGGCATCAGGAAAAGTAGAGAAAGATTATTTGAACTGTATGGCCTTAAGCCGTATATTAACACAGAATCTTTTACTAAGTATTGTTACGAGCTAGGGGTTCGTGACAATTAAAAACTGCCGATATGAATTACCAAAAATAACACTTTAATTAAACTCACTAATAACACAACACAATAGCACTACGGATCACTCTTAAGTCGCACTTGAAGATCGCTTTAGATGTTCTCGCATGTATCGCTTCCAATGAACTACCCCGGGACGCGCTCCGTTCCCGCTTATATAGGGCCCTCGGATAGTTCCAGAACCTTCTACGGTAGAAGGTTCTGGAACTATCCGAGGGCCCTATATAAGCGGGAACGGAGCGCGTCCCGGGGTAGTTCATTGGAAGCGATACATGCGAGAACATCTAAAGCGATCTTCAAGTGCGACTTAAGAGTGATCCGTAGTGCTATTGTGTTGTGTTATAGTGTGTTTAATTAAAGTGTTATTTTTGGTAATTCATATCGGCAGTTTTTAATTGTCACGAACCCCAAGCTCGTAACAATTGGTGTCAGAAGTGGGATTAAAATCATGCCGATTTTACCTAAAGACGACACGGACGGTATCCGTACCCGGAGTCAACGCCAGCAGGAGACGGACCAGAGGCGATTTGGTGGAGCAATGCCACAGGCGTCGGAGGGCCAGCTACCAACCACAGAGGCCGGCCCGTCCACAGCTGCTCCAGCATCACCAGCACCAGATTTTTCTGCTCTGATGATGATGTTGCAGGAGCAGGCCCGCCGACAGGAGGAACAGGCCCGCCGACAGGAGGAACAGGCTCGCCGACAGGAGGAACAGGCTCGCCGTTTGGAAGAACAGCTCAAACGGGATAAAGAGGAGCAGGCCCGCCGACAGGAGGAGCAGGCTCGCCGACAGGAGGAGCAGGCCCGTCAATTGGAAGAACAGCTCAAACGGGATAAGGAGGAGCAGGTGCACCGCCAGGAAGAGCAGATGCTCCTCATAAAGGACCTTCACGCAACCTTCGGGAAAGACATGAAGGAGGTGAAGGAGAAGGTTGCCCAGCATGACAACCGCTTGTCAGAAGCTGAAACTCAGATCAGCAAGTTTAGTGACGTCATTGCTGATGTGAAGCAAGAGTTGGGTAACCTCAAACTTGGGGATGGAATCGCAGCTCCCGTAGCGACAACACCTTCACTACGTGGATTCAAAGTGCCGCCGTACGATGGAACTTCTTCCTGGTCGGCCTACAAAATTCAGTTTTCGGCTGTCATGAAGGCGAACGGGTGGAATAAAAGTCAGGCCATGACTGCCCTCACCCTAGGCCTGCGCGACCAGGCTTTAAATGTGCTGGAAGCTCTCGGTAAGGAAGTGACTTACGAGCAGCTCCTCGAGGCATTGGAGGCAAGATATGGCGACGCTCACCTGGAACACGTGTTTCGTGCGCAGCTCAAGGATCGTGTGCAACGCAGTAACGAAAACCTGCAGCAGTGGGCCCTTGAAGTTGAGAAGCTGGTTCGAAAAGCGTACCAGTCCGTACCTGCGCTTATTGATGGGAACCTGGTGCAGGCATTCATCGACGGCATCCGGGACCTTGAAGTTAGAGCTGCTGTGAGACTCGGTCACCACGGGACGCTTAAGGACGCCTTGGCCCATGCACTGGAGGTGGAAGCTGTGCGGCAGGATCATCGTTCCCATCGCGTCAGGGAGGTTGTAGCAGCTACAGTTCGCGATCGTAAAAGATACAGCCCTAGGTGCTACGGCTGTGGGGAAAGGGGCCACCTTCGATCCAGTTGCCCTAAGCGAACTGCAGAAGGGGAAGATAGGCGGTCTCCAGAGGGTGGTGCTGCTAATAGCACTGCCCAGCAGCAGCAGGGAAACGAGTAATAGCCAGGACTGCGGGGCGGGTGCTGGCTGATGTTCAAAGAGCCCCAAGGATTTCGATCACACAAACCCATGACGGGAACACCTTAATCATCAAGGGTGAGATCAACGGAATGCCTTGTAAGCTGACCATAGACACGGGAGCCTCTCGTACGGTCGTCAGTTCCAAAGTTATGAGTCGGCTCCTTGGGGACTCCGCATACAACCGGGAACGCATTAATTTGGTAACAGCCACCGGTCAGCGCATACCCGTCCGTGGAGAGAAGGAGATGGAGTTGAAGCTAGGCAACAGGACCTACCTGCATAATGTCATCGTGGCTGATATAATGGACGATTGCATCCTGGGTCTTGACTTTATGAGGAAGAATTTTTGCGAGATTGACGTCAAGCAGGGAGTTATGAAATGTGGACGAGAGGAACTTTTTATGGAAGGGGCGTTACCAGGGAATGTGTACAGCCTTAAGGAAATTGTTCTTCCTCCGAGATCAGAAACGATTGTGCCGGTTAGTCTTCCTCGGAATCCTGGGCAAACTCATCGTTGTGTACTCGTGGAAAGGGTAGACAATGACCTTCCATGGAAAGTGGCACGAACTTTGGTCAGAGCCACCGACATCTCAGGGGTACGTGTGCTGAACCTTTGTGATCAGGAACAGACTATTGAAAAAGGCACACTGATTGGTACTTGCGAGGAAGTGGATTGGCTGCGTCAATGCCAATATCTATCGACTGGGACCCCCAGCAAGGATGCACAAACGAGAGTGACCACACTTTTAGAAGAGTGTCGCAGCGCTCTGTCTCAAAATGAGATGAGAAAGGCGAAGAAGATGTTACTGAAGTACGCCGAAGTTTTCTCCCTAAACGATAGTGACATTGGGAAGACTGGCTTAGTTCAACACAAAATAAATACAGGAGAAGAGTTGCCTATCCGTCAGCGGCCAAGGAGATTGCCGGTAGCGCGTGAAAAGGAAGTAGAAACCATGATTGAGGGAATGGTGAAGGATGGTGTTATTGAACCTTCATCTAGTCCATGGTGTTCACCGGTAGTGCTGGTAAGGAAGAAGGACGGCAGCATGCGGTTTTGTGTTGACTATCGTCGTCTGAATGACGTTACGAAGAAGGACAGCTACCCTTTGCCAAGAATTGATGACACTTTGGACATGCTTACTGGAGTAAAGTGGTTTAGCACGCTGGACCTGAAAAGTGGCTACTGGCAAGTTGAAATTGACCCCAAGGACAAAGAGAAAACAGCATTCTCGACAGGAAAGGGTCTGTGGCAATTTAAAGTTATGCCGTTTGGATTGTGCAACGCTCCGGCAACGTTTGAAAGGTTGATGGAACTTGTACTAACTAAGTTGATTGGCGATGCCTGTCTGGTCTACTTGGATGACATCATCATCGTAGGCCGTACGTTTGAAGAACATCTTCAAAACCTGGAACGCGTGCTCATGAAGATCCAGAGTGCCAACCTCAAGTTGAGTCCGAAGAAATGTTCACTATTCAAACGGCAAGTTAGCTTTTTGGGATATGTAGTGTCGGAAGAAGGTATCCGCACGGATCCAGATAAAATCGCCGCTGTCAAGGATTGGCCAGTTCCAAAAGACAAGACGCAGGTCAGAGCGTTTTTGGGGTTGTGCTCTTATTATCGGCGATTTGTTAAGAACTTTGCAGATATAGCCAAACCCCTGCATAAGCTAACCGAAGAGAAGCGACATTTCAGCTGGGATGAAAGTTGCGATATCGCATTCCAGGAGTTAAAGGACCGACTATGCAAAACACCTATTTTGGGGTACCCTGATGCAGGCAAGGAATTTATAGTTGACACAGACGCGAGTGACATAGGACTTGGTGGTGTGTTGTCTCAACGGAATGGTGATCAAGAGGTTGTGATAGCGTACTTCAGCAAGTCGTTGTCAAAGCCGGAGAGGAACTATTGTGTCACGAGACGGGAATTGCTTGCTGTGGTAAAGTCATTGCAGCATTTTAGCAAATATCTTCTGGGGCGGAAATTCCATTTACGTACCGACCATGCTGCACTGAAATGGCTATTGCAGTTCAAAAATCCAGAAGGACAAGTTGCGAGATGGATTGAGCTACTACAGGAATACGACTTTGTGGTGGAACATCGCAGCGGGAAATCTCATGGCAACGCAGATGCATTGTCAAGAAGACCTTGTCCTGAAGACTGCAAGCACTGTACTAGGCAAGAGAGTAAGGAAGTGGTACCTGTGAGGATGCTCAGGACGGACCTCAGCAACGAGTGGAAGGAAAGCCTACAACGTGCACAGCAGGAAGATTCAGACATCAAGCCGATTCTGGAGTGGATAAAGGCCAGAGCTCCTAAGCCCAGGTGGAGCGACGTCTCAGCAATGAGTTCGATCACAAAGAGCTATTGGGCCCAATGGGACAGCTTGGTGATTCAAGATGGAGTCCTGTGCCGTAAATGGGAAAATGCTCGGGGAAACAGCTGTCACTTGCAAATGGTTGTCCCTAAATCTCAAGTACCGGATGTTCTGCAGCTGTACCATAATGGTTGTTCAGGAGGTCACCTGGGAGTAAAACGGACTCTACTGAAGATACGAGAACGGTTTTACTGGGTCCACTGTCGGGACGATGTCGAGGACTGGTGTCGCAAATGTACAAGTTGTGCAGCTGTAAAGGGACCTCAGACGCGTAGCAGAGGTGCATTGAAATTGTACAATGTTGGTGCACCATGGGAGAGGATAGCCCTTGACGTTGCGGGGCCGTTTCCGGAAAGTGAAAGTGGTAACAAGTATTTCATGGTTGTGATGGATTACTTCACTAAGTGGCCGGAAGTCTTCGCCATTCCAAATCAAGAAGCTTCAACAGTTGCCGATAAATTAGTTCATGAAGTCTTCTGTCGTTTTGGTGTACCTTTAGAGATTCACAGTGATCAAGGAAGGAATTTTGAGTCTCAAATATTCCAGGAAACTTGTCGAGTGATGGGTACTCATAAAACAAGAACAACTTCTTACCACCCACAATCGGATGGAATGGTGGAACGATTCAATCAGACATTAGAGAGGTACCTAGCCAAAGTTGTGGAAAATCGGCAACGAGATTGGGACAAGCACATACAACCGTTTTTGTTGTCATATCGAAGCGCTGTTCACGAAAGCACATCGGTGACACCAGCTTTCGCAAACTTTGGAAGGGAATTACGGCTGCCTGCAGACCTGATCACTGGAATACCACCTGATGCCCCACGCAGTATAACCGATTATGCGAATGACTTGCGGAACAAGATGAATGACATTTATGAGCACGTCAGACAATCAGGCCGGCAAATGTCTGAAAAGATGAAAACCCGTTATGACCGCAAAATGAACAATAAAGGGTTTGACGAAGGTTCACTAGTGTGGTTGCACAATCCAGTTCGCAGAAAAGGGAAATCTCCTAAGCTTCAAGCTAACTGGGACGGACCATACCGGATTGTGACAAAGATAAATGACGTTACCTACCGGATACAGAAAGGTGCAAGAGGTACTCCTAAGATAGTCCATGTGGATCGACTGGCGCGTTATTATGGGGCCGATAATGCTCGGGACGAGCATTTCTTAGGTGGGGGCAGTGTTGAGCCGCACGATTGATGTTTGGTTACCACTAGCGCCATCTCTTATCGAATAGCGGAATTAATGGTCAGGAGCTTTCTAGAAAGTTCGATGCTAGAACTTTCTGGAACTATCGACATGTGTTCGGTCAAGGCCGATATGTACTCGAACATTCTAGATGCTTCTACGGTAGAAGGTTCTGGAACTATCCGAGGGCCCTATATAAGCGGGAACGGAGCGCGTCCCGGGGTAGTTCATTGGAAGCGATACATGCGAGAACATCTAAAGCGATCTTCAAGTGCGACTTAAGAGTGATCCGTAGTGCTATTGTGTTGTGTTATAGTGTGTTTAATTAAAGTGTTATTTTTGGTAATTCATATCGGCAGTTTTTAATTGTCACGAACCCCAAGCTCGTAACAGTATGTTGCCACTTACTCTAAAACTTTTAAAAATATCTGCAAAGTAGCTAAAGCTTCATTCATTAGCCACAAGGTCAAATCAGCAGATAATAAAATTAAGGCAGTTTGGAAAATTATAAACAATGAAACGAACAGAAGCAAAAGGCTTAATACCGATTACACACTGGACACTTCCCGCGGTCTCATTAGCGATAACATCGATGTTGCTCAGGAATTTGCAACTTTCTTTACCAATATTCCTATTAAAACTACAGAAACTTTAAATTCTTCGCCCGCACTTGCTATTGATTTATTAAGAGCGAATGTTTCAACCTGTCCTGTGGAATTTAAATTTAAACATATAAACCCTGTGGTCGTTGTAAAGACATATAAGCAACTTAAGATCAAAATTACGGAAGATCTGTGGGGCATGTCTACTAAAGTATGTCAATCCATTATTGAGACAGTTGCACCCTATTTGGCGTTAATATTTAATTTGTGTGTAGATCAAGGGGTGTTCCCAGATTTAATGAAGTACAGTAAAGTTATTCCACTCTTCAAATCTGGCGACAGCAAAGATATGAATAATTATAGACCCGTATCGGTTTTGCCAGTTTTCAGCAAGGTGTTTGAAAAAGTTATGTTAAATCAAATGCTCAATCATTTTAATCGTAATAACATCCTACACGATCAACAGTATGGTTTCACAAGAGGACGTTGCACAACTGACGCCGGTGTCACCTTATTAAAACACATCTTTACAGCATGGGAAGAGGCGCAAGATGCAATAGGTATCTTTTGCGACCTATCCAAGGCGTTTGATTGCGTGAATCACGAAACACTTCTCTTGAAACTTGAGCATTACGGACTGGGTGAACTTGCGCTTAGCTTGGTAAAATCGTACTTGAATGATAGACTGCAGCAAGTTCAAATAAACGGTGTGAATTCCTTGGGCTTAAAGGTCAAAATGGGAGTACCGCAAGGTTCAATATTGGGTCCGTTCCTCTTTTTAGTATATATAAATGATTTACCTCATTTACTAAAAAACCAACCCCAAATGGTGTTATTTGCTGATGACACATCACTGATTTTTAAAGTTAAGAGACACGCACAGGAGCTTGACGAGGTAAATAGCGCTATAGTTAAGGTCCATAATTGGTTTACTGTAAATAATTTGGTATTAAATGGAAAGAAAACTAAATGCATAAGATTCACGTTGCCGAATGTCAGAAGTAGTGAATGTCACGTTGTATTGAATAAGGAGATAATAGAATTCGTCGAACAAACGGTTTTCCTGGGGATCACGCTTGACTCAAAGCTACAGTGGGGTCCTCACTTAACATCACTTGCAGGGCGGCTAAGTTCTGCCGCTTACGCTGTTTGGAAGATCCGCCAATTAACAGACGTGGATACCGCGCGACTTGTTTATTTTAGTTACTTTCATAGCATCATGTCTTACGGTATTTTGCTATGGGGACGGGCTGCGGATGTTGAGTCGATCTTTATTCTGCAAAAGAGGGCTGTCAGAGCCATTTACAACCTCCGCAGACGCGAATCTCTAAGGGAACTGTTCAAAACAATTAACATCATGACGGTACCTTCTCAATATATTTATGAGAACATTATGTATGTTCGGAAAAATCTACACCTTTTTAGTAAGATAAGTGACAGGCATAATTTTAACACTAGAAATAGGAACAAATTAGATCAACCACGTTTCAGATTGTCTAAAGTACATACTTCTTTTATGGGGTACTGTGTAAAATGTTATAATAAACTACCAGTCGATATTCTTGAACTAAGTGAAAATAAATTTAAGTCATGCATTAAACGCACACTATGTAGACAAGCATATTATAAGTTAGATGATTATATCTTAGATAAAAATGCCTGGCTTAATGCTGGTCCTGCTCCACAGCCACCTGGGCTTACTAATTAACATTTTAATATTTGGAAGAGATGCTTCCCCTTTTTTTTATGTTTTCTGACATTACGAACACTTCTGTTCCTATTATTATTATTTTTCTGACATTGCGAACATTTCTGTTCCTATTTTTATTAATTTTGTGACATTACGATTTTGTTTTTGATTTTACTGAACCAAGTACCTATTATTTATTAAAATTTCAATAGATACTTATTATATATTTTTCTTTCTTTTTGGAAGTCAAATTTTATGAATTTCTCAAATAGGATTGAAACTATAGTTTTGTATAATTTAGAAGCATTTTGTCAAATTTTTGTAAATGTGAGTACCATGCATCCTTATAATATGTTGTTTTAATGTACGT
Organism: Polymixis flavicincta; assembly: GCA_949987655.1. Taxonomy (NCBI): domain Eukaryota; kingdom Metazoa; phylum Arthropoda; class Insecta; order Lepidoptera; family Noctuidae; genus Polymixis; species Polymixis flavicincta. Next base: position 15,140,874 of record OX465179.1, read on the forward strand.
CGACTTGAAAAAACGTGGTAGTTGAGAGTATGTCATGCTCACTTAAATGTCTCACTGATGGTGGCGTGTGTGTTGGATCATTCGGTTCCCTAGAAAATGGTTGAGCTGGATGGTGCTGATCCATGCGTCAAGTTCGTGAACGGGCGCCGTCGGTTGAGACTGGTCATCTCTTATCTGCCATGGCTTATTTTGAATCTTATTTTTTTTAATTTATTTTATTACATTTTTTTACATTGTTCTCACATATAGAAGCACCAAGAATAATGTTCCCGCACACACAAATTTTGTAATACCCACGATTTAAAAGAGTGTCCTTGGAGTTTCTTGCCCGTTCTTCTCCAGAGAGATCTACGTTTTTGGAATGGGCACCTAGCTTCAACTTCGATTTTTGTTTGACAATTCAAAAGTGCCTGTGAAAGGTCTAATTGAAATAAATGCTTTGAGTTTGAGTTTGAGTTTGAGTTTTAGTATCAAGCTTTGTGGAGTGACCAGTATTTTGTAAAAGTGAACTGTATATTGCAATCTTGCGAACTATATGAAAATTCCAAACGAGATACACGTTACTGCAGGCTTAGCATGACGCTTTCTATTTCTACCATAGAAATATAAAAAGCAGATTTCTACTCTACCGTAGACTTCGATCAATAATAGACCGTAGAACAGAAATTGTTATCTACCATTCTCGGTTCAAAACTGTCAGCTGTCTAGGTAAACGGAAACGTAATTTTTGTCTACTCTTCCGTCGAAAAAACGCTTCTCTACGATTCTCGTGCTAAGCCTGCTGCAACTAAATCTTTTCTTATGAATTTCGCGACGAGAGAAGAAGTAACTTACTGTACATTAAAAAAGGAAAGGAACCATTTTTCTATGGGTACTTATTTACTTTATAAAGTCTTATAGCCAGTCTTAACCAACGAGTATCGTACCATTCAGTAACTGGGCCGTGGAGGTCAGATATGCGGTTGCTCCATCTAAAATACACCAGTATTTTGCATCAGTTATAGCTGAATACCAATTCAGCTACATCTGGTTAGACTAGAAGCTGACCTCAACATAGTTGGGAAAAGGCTAGGCAGATGATATTGATTTATTTAATTTATAACAAGTAGCGAAGCAACTTTTAAACATGTAATATTTGATACAAAAGGTTTGAATATAACGATTCATATAACATATACCTATCAGTGCGTGTAACTATATAGGCTACAGCTAATGACGTTATTTTCTTATCGCTCATCTATACGATTCACCCTACACCGGTACACAAGTTTCCGTATCACATTAGTGGCCCTTGACCGATTTCCTAATATCGATTAAGGGGAGCAGAGGAGCGTAAATGTTGCTTAGCGTTACATATTTTAAGTTTATTTGATGTACTTGCGTATAAGTCTTCATCTTAGCGATTTCTCAAGGGTATATTAAGGCCAGTTTCCTTCCAGTCGATAAAATTTGAGTAAATAAGTTATAATTTCTACACAGAACCCTTACTAATCCAGAATTCGTGACTTCCACAAGCACCTTGTAGAAACAAAGTTTTTCTTAAAAGAAGTCTTGTCACTCGTTTTAAGATCCGGACCGCCTGATTAACGTCGTCCTGGCTAGAAATCGTAGTATTCTAACAAAACTGCTCAAACACTCCCAGCCGTCTATCCTGAACACGTAAATGTTGCTGTACCTCTTTTTAGATGAATTGCACTAGTGGTGGCAGATTTTTAGCTAGGTATAAATGTTTAGATCTCGTCTTCTAAGCCTCTGTATTTGCCTTAAAGAAACAAAAGCAACTCGGAAAGAGTTGAACTTAATCTCTATAAAAGTAAAATGAAAGGAAAGGTTTCCTTCCTCTCTCTATATGCTAATGCAGGATTGAGAACCCAAGGGGTTAATCCTCCTAATTTTAAGGCTTTTGCATCTATAAATTGTAGCATCAATAAAATTCGTTATGAGTTTTATAGGGTCACGAATTAAAAACAAATGGCTGCTTAAAAAAACGGGTGGTTAGCAACCCCATCCCGTTTTCTTAGAGTCAAAAAAATCACAAAGACCAATTACGGAAAGATTAATCACCTAAATGAGCCTGCGTCACGTCGATGAAACTGAGAACTAATAATAAATACTGATAAGAAAACAGAACAACAAAAACATTTTCTGTTAGCGTAGGTAGGTAACAAATAAGTACCTGAGTACCTAATATCCGCCCAACACAAATATCAGGCATTGATACCGAAACTCCGTAACATAATCTGCGACCTACGGATTTGTTTGTCAATATACAAGGTGTAAGTATAAGCTATAAGTTTTTATTAAGGTCGGGCGCGGCAGGCGGCTGTGCGATGACTGTGATGGCTGTACAGTCACGAGCATAAATACCTACACTTACACAACATTCAAAAGCGATTCTCTCCTAAATTCATCATCTGCCTAGACTTAACCCAACTGTGTTGGAGTCGGCCAGTCTAACCGGATGCAGCTGAATTCCAGTATTTTACATGAAGCGTCTGCCACCCTGATCTCCACAACCCAGTTACTGGGTAATACGATAACCCTTGGTAAGACAGGTTGTCAGACTTTCGGGATTCTGACTACCCGTAACGACTGCCAAGATTCACAAATGACAACCGGGACCAACGGCTTAACGTGCGTTCCAAGGCATAGTGGGATCTTGGTATGCAATGATAGTCACCCATCCACGGACCAACCGCGGTTTTCTCGATTTTCTCCTACACTATTTATAGATATTTTATGGTGTATTGTATGGTGTATTACGATTACGAGATAGGTTTTTACTCAAAGTTGCAATTTTATTTCATGAATAAACGATTCCGATATTTGCCTACATGTAAGGTATTTATGGTCGCGACTGTACATAAACGAATGGGCGGTGCAGTGTCATGGTTTCAATTTCCGGCAAGCTTTGGCATCGGCACGGGCTCGTTGATGCGATGTTAGCGAATCATTCGATTTGTTTTTGATAGCATCTATAGGGCTCGTGGTCGGTTAGAATGTTCCGCTTGTGAAAAATAACAAAAAGGTTAATGTTTATTGGTCTGTGTTTATTTTGCGTGTGTTTTGACTGTAAATAACTTGAAAGTGACGTGGTTGTGGAAGGCACCTCGGATCAAATTCGTAACTTTCAGTTTAGTGCCATGTGACCAACACAGCAGTAAAAACACCAAATTATTATTATTTCTGAATAAGAAAATTAAAAATTTTAAAAACCCCCGACCCAAACAAAAACTCCAAAAAGTAAAAAATTATATTTATAGGCCTTTTCGACGGCTAGGCCTCTGTTTGGCGTTTTCATTGACCGTCCCCCGACTTGACAATGCCCTGATGAAAATATTACGTTAAAATTAAAAGGCCTATAAATTTTATTTTTTACTTTTTGGAGTTTTTGTTTGGGTCGGGGGTTTTTTAAATTTTTAATTTAATTTTTATTTCTTGCTTTTTAAACTTAATGTCTCCCTTAAATCACCATTTATCTATAATCTATTCATTGAGACCTTTTCAATGAGCCCAAACACGATACTTCTGCTGTTTGTTGGTGAATAACTTGGGTTTCCTGGAAATTCCAGGTGTTGCTCCAGCATCAGTTCAAGGTTATTTTATTCGTCTAATATCATTGAAGTAATAGAATCCCAAATTTTGAGTTGATCAGAGGCTAAAATCCGTTTTTCAACCAGAAAAGAGCTGATAATCTTCAAACGGCTGAACCGATTTTGATGAAACATGTCTAAGAACACTCCGGACTAATACACCTTTCAAACAAAAAAAACTAAATCAAAATCGGTTCATCCGTTCGGGAGCTACGTTGCCTCAGACACACACACACACACACACAGACACGTCAAACTTATAACACCCCGTCGTTTTTGCGTCGGGGGTTAAAAAGAGCATGTTGGACCACGTACACACGGCTACACATCAAGCTATACATTTCTAGTATAAGCTGATCTCGCATTGGATTTCCGTACAGTGCGAGATCAGCGTAAACTGGAAACGTATAGCTTGATATGTAGCCGTGTGTACAATGAAGAGTTCCCTAATTGGGATGAATTAAGCCCAATAACAAATTAAATTAGTTGAAAAAATCTTCTCCCATACCTATGTAAATCGATAAACTTAAATTCGCCAAGTAAGTATGTAATCGCAAAAAAAAATTTTTTTCATATAATTTGCTTGTGCTGTGAGACCTTACTCCTTGCTAAATTCTACGTCAATGGGAGCCCCTACCCTACAAGTTTTGATTTATTTGCGGTTGTCAAAATATTTCGCTTATATGGCTGTATTTTTTGTAGCGTTGAATTAGAAGCTTGATTTTTTAGATTTGCAAGGGACCGCAGACCCACGCATTTGATATTATTTTCAACTTGATACCTGCTCGCGTTCCTGAGAAAAAGGGGCCTTGACAGACAGACATATATATGGACGGACGGATGGACAGACAACGAAGTGATCCTAAAAAGGGAAGTTTAAGCATTCGTAAGGTATAAAACCCTTAAAACACATTCAAGGAGCATTATCAGTGGGTAGATACTGGTACTTGTATTGTTTGATTGTAGGTACTGGTATTTCGCTGTAGTACTCCTCATAAAATCACACAAAAGACGCGGAAAACATTTCATTAGTCAGAAGAGCTAGCTTCATGTTGTGAAGTATCATCTCTTTAATTTAATTAAGGAGTTTACCTTTCAGAATTTTCAATCGTAAACGGCATTCTGTTAGAATTACTTTTTTGCTTTTGTATTTATACTGTCTCTTGAAAAATACAACGTGAAAAGTCTTTTCTTCTTTTTTCTAAGAATTTATTTGTGGAAGCTGCGTATGAACGTGTTTAGTCATCATAACTGATAGGTTCGCAATCCCTTCGGATTCTTGAAGGGCAGCTGTCTTGTTATTACAGGGGCTCGTGGCTACATAATTTACAATCGCACGGGTCGGTCAAAGGATAAGCATTTTTTTCACAACGATAAGTAATAGAATTGTATGATTTCGATCAAAAATTATGTCTTCAAACGGGCGGCCAAATTGAAATCGATATGAGACAGTGCTAATACCTACTTATCCATGTGTATTTAATTTGATATGGAAATATATTGGAACATTTTCCACAACAACAGGTTCGGTCGTTGGAGACTACATTAGGGCTTGACAACGCTTTATTCAATCTGTGTGTCTTATTCTTTTGGGAATTTGACGTTGAGTACCTGCGGGGTGTTTGCTACTGCGTAGGAAAAGCTTCTATTTTGACAGTTCAACAACATCCATCGCGTTATTTACGTTGTTGAACTGATTTTTTTTTCGAATATATGAAGCAATGGATTCCCAATAAACAAGATTATTCTAATTCTGAATACTAGTGTGTTAAAGTAAACAATTCACTGTCTTTAAAACGCGTACATGCTTTTAAGGCACCCAAAGACAGGCGTGACATGACTCTAGTAGAGCAATGTACCTATATGAAAACTTCATGGATTTTTTTCTGTCGGAATGCAGAAAATCTTCTAAGTACTACCTACATAATCTGTTCTTTATCCTCCACCGCGGTAGACAACTAATAAAGCTTAGACATGATGGACTCACGCCGCGCGACTCAAACAGAATCCTTGATGATCCTGATATAGTCTCTGTTAATAGGTACCTCCACTCAGTACCAAATTATAAACCACAAAGTATAGTCTAGATACAAGGAAAAGGCAATTCCCGAGCTACAGTGGAACGTAATTAAATAGAACATGCAATAAAAGCTTTCACAAATAATTACAGCGATACAAAATTAAACAGAGATGTATCCTACATATTAGCAAATAATGTATAGTAATAATGTGTATACATGTACTAATAGGTATATAGTGTGCTTCGACGCAAAGGCTTTCATAACTTTACCAATCAAAGCCATGTTAATTGATTCAACATCAGAGCTATGAGTACAAAGGATAACTTCAATAACAATGTTAAAGGCACCGCTAGATATTCCTTTAACATCAATCTTTTCATTTCATTATAATTAAATTGTTACAATATTTCTCAGATACGGGTTTTAACATAATGTAAATAAGTAGGCAAGTTACCTGCTTGTTTTAACAATGTTAGAAAATCATTTTGTTAGCTAAGAAAACAGACAATCTGTTTATACTAACCGAAACACGTCTTGAAGGAAACTTTGGAGAAGTTTACGGAGGAATAGCGTTTCTGTTTACAGTCAGCTCATGTGAAGATTAATTTATTTTATCTCAAATATAATGAAATTAATAAAATCTTTATCGGGGAATAATAAATTCAATATGTATATCACAATTTTCATGATGAAATGCTTTCATTATGAAACGTAGCGTTTGAAAACGTATTTAATTTGATAAAAGAGTGAAGTATTTTTGGACCGTTCGGCGTTCGTTAAAAATCTCGCCAACACATAGGTACCTACCTACTTATAAAAATTAAAACACAACTGGATTTATTTAAACATGTACCTACGTGGTGAATATATATATGTATAGCCATAGTTCGTTAATTAACACCTTGTACGTATGAAAACAAACTAATGGTGGAGCTTGCCTTGAAATCTCCGAACTACTGAGGTACAACAACCCACTTATTGGGCTGGCGGTATATTTGAGTTGTAATTTACTCTTACGAGATTTAAACTTCAGATGTGTGTTCTACAAGATTCAGTGAAGTAAGTAGGTACATACAAACATGTAGGTACGTACCTAAGGCAAAGAAAAGGATTGCCAACAGACAACAGCTATATACGATCTCTAATGCTCACCATTAGTTTCTAGCTGCCTCAAGTACTTCTAAACTTTCTTTTAACGGCAATACTTTATTTTCTCTGATCTTTCTAAGACTCCAAGTATTACAGCTCAATGCTGGTTTATAGATACACTTAGGGTTGATTTTTGAAACGGGGCAGTGAGGGTAGGTACTTAACCGTTGTGGCTAAAGGAAAGCGTTCTAAGGAGAAAAAAGTGCTAATCGTTGCAGTTACGTATTGATAAGGATGAAATGTCTCTTCTGGACCAACTACACTTTTACACAATTTCGTAGCAATTTTTTAGGGACACTTTATTCATATGTGTTCATTTAAAGATAGTTTACCAATGATGTGCTATAGATACATGCTTATGGCACAACAATGTTTTATATTATTCATACAATATCTATACTCAACACTACTTACCTCAAATGGTTTAGTTCCCTTTAGCCTACGCAGCCCCGCATCTAGGGTGGGCAAACCGGGGCCCACGCCCCGGGCGACAGTTTCATGAGGCGCCAAAATCATAATATAGTTTGATTAAAAATAAAAAACTTGCTCCACAAAGCGCCCAGCATACGGAAGCCTGGTTGGCTCACCGTCGACTTGTAAGAAAAAGGCGCCACACAGGCACACAACTAAAACGCTGGAGTGAGGGGCGCCACTATCAAGTTTTTGCCCCGGTTCGAAAAAATCGTAGATCCGGGGCTGAGTCTACGCCATAGAAATTCTTATACGCGTATCTATGGCCTACGGACTGTGTCCGTGTTGCTTAGCAGCTGGACATAGTACAGCTCCAAACTTGGATACCGAACGTGGAAATTGGCATAAAAATATGCTTGTATAATATAATATTGTTGTTTACATATGTAACCAACACATATACTCACTTTTTTGTTAACAAATGTCGAGTTCCTGTCTTTTCTTTTTGAGTTTGTGTGACTTGCATGCCCTTTATAAAAGTGGGTGGTAATAGCAGTGTCGGCGGCGAGCGCTACTTCCAAGTGAGTGGCAGTTACTCTAGTTAAATTCTAGATTTGACTAGGTATTTTTAGTTTTAACAAAGGTATTTAGTAAAAACTAGTTTTAACTAAGAAAAACGAGTAGGTACTAACGAAAAACGGGTTTTAACTGTAACTTATAGGTAGGTACATTAAAAAAAAGCTATGTCTTCTAATTCTTCTGAAGAAGTCATATTTACACTTACTTACCTACTTAAAACTATTATAGTAGTACTAGGGATGACAAAGTCAAACTTTGCACGTTGCAAATATGTTTTGTGCTGATACCGAACTGTATTTTCAGCACTTAGGTACCTACTTATCCATATCCATTACTTCGTGGTAGATCTAGAAACTAGAAGGTAAGTATTACATTTATTTACCATTTAGATTGAATGATGTGTTTGGATTTCATACCCATTCAAGCGTAGGCACAATAAAATACGTACATATACCATATACATATACATGCATAAACTTACGTATTGTTCCAATGGGGGTACCTATAAAGACTTATATACTTACATACTAAGGAATACGTAAGTATTGCTTCGTTTAGGACCCTATAATTGCGTAACACACTATCAATCACAATCTGATTCTGATATTGGTGATCCGTTGCTTCATATGGTCGAAAAAATCGTCTGCCCAACAACGCAAATTACGCAATGAATGTTGTTGAACTGTCACATTGAAAGCCGTTCTAACTGTTAGTATGTTACACAATTACCCCATTGCCGCTGGTCATACACGCACGCTAAGGCTGAGGTTACATTAGGCCGCGACGCGAACTGCGACACATGTGCGATTAAAACAGATAAATGAATGCTCACGTATATGGCTACATACATACTCAGCCTATAACGTTCCCACTGCTGGGACACAGGCCTCCTGTCTATGAGGGTATCAGGACACTTGCGCGAAAGACACTTGCGCGAACCCACAGGCGCGAAAAGACATTTCCGCGCATGGACTTTTGCGCGAAGGGACACTTGCGCGACAAGACATTTCCGCGAACGGACGTTTGCGCGACTGGACTTTTGCGCGACTGTACCTTTGCGCGAACGGACATGTGCGCGAAAGACACATGCGCGAATGACAGTTGCGCGAAGGATACATGCGCGAAAGACACTTGCGCGAATCCACTTGCGCGAACGGACAGTTGCGCGAAAAAGGTGCGGAAATAAAATTTCTTCATAACATCACACCTGTATTCTATCAAAGGGTTGGGCAGGGGTGTGGCAGACTGGAAATAAACAGTCCAATTAGACTTAAATAGTATTCATCGTAGCCTTTCACGGCACATTTTTCGAAGAATGAAGATATGTACTTGTAGGTACCTACCTAAGGTACCAATATTTTCGAATTTTCCATCATGGGTGTCGTTTTCAGGGTATTTGGGGCATCTAAAGCTAATGGTGGGGTCAAAATGAAAATCCAAGATGGCGGCCGAGAAAATTTTCGAGTTTCCGTCATCGGTGTCGTTTTCAGGGTCAGAAGAATTTTCATTTTAACCCCACGTTTGGCTTTAGATGCCCCAAATACTCATTTCATTTCCGCAACTTTTTCGCGCAACTGTCCGTTCGCGCAAGTGTCTTTCGCGCATATGTCCGTTCGCGCAAAGGTACAGTCGCGCAAATGTCCAGTCGCGCAAACGTCCGTTCGCGGAAATGTCTTGTCGCGCAAGTGTCCCTTCGCGCAAAAGTCCATGCGCGCAAATGTCCATGCGCGCAAATGTCTTTCGCGCAACTGTCCCAGATCCGTCTATGAGATGGAGTGGGTCGTAATCTACCATGCGGGCCCAGTGCGGGTTGGTAGATGTCACATGTCTTCGAATTTTTGGTTCTAGGACATGCCATTTCCTCACGATGTTTTCCTTCACCGTTTGAGAGCGGTGATGAAATTATTTACACTGGGTTCGAACGCACGACCTACAACTCGTAAGTCGCAGCCGTTACGGGGATATGGCTACACCGTACATCAAATATTACTAGCGATCTTTATTTATGCGATAGGAACAACAATAGGTACTGTAATCATACCATCGGCTACATCAACAATCAGCAAAAATCTCTGTTTTACCAATTTTTGAGAAAAAAATTCAAATGCACGACTAGTTCAATAGTGTTACTAAACATGCGTGTGGCTACAATACGGGTACAGTAAACCGGGATGGATGATTTGCTAATTCGTTGTGTAGCTTGTAGCCACGTCATCGCCGAATATACGCCGGATTTTCGCTTATAATGTAGCCATGCCATGTTTTTCTCGTTTCGCTCTTCCAGTCACATCGCAAATCGCTACCAACTGTAGCCTCAGTCTAATCATTCAGCATTAAAATAAAATATATTTTTTAAAGAATAAACTCGTTTATTCGTTCTTTTGTTGTTTTCACATTATACTAGGCCAATTAGGACCGAAAACTCGTTAAGTAAGGTACAAAGTACAGCTCCACATTTACCGAGTTTTCTCTCCGACTTTCCTTATGTGTAGGTAATTTAATTTGCCTTGATTAAAAGATAAACAAAGTTCTGAATCGACTGGCTGGCACTTATCGGAAACGAAACTTCCTTAATTTCCTCCGTTAAATAGATCGCTTTGTGGATAGTGAAGTTCCACGAAACTCTTTGTGGAACAACACTCATAAATCAAGAAGAATATTGTCAAGCATAATTAGGAATTATGCTGGGTACGATAATATATCTACGTATAGCAAGATAACAACATACTTAATTGGTTAATTAGTATTCTTTCGGGTATTTTGTTTTGACTGCCTTATGAGTCTAGTCTATCTAGAATGACAATTGTTGTTGTCTAGGTTTGATTCCAGGTCGGGAAGTGTGGGAGCTGGGTTTTCGATTAGTAAATATTTCCGTGTGGTGCCGTAAAAGAATAGCACCATCACATTTCTTCCCGTAGTTGTCGTAGAAGGCGACTAAGAGACTTACTAGAGAATGGGCAGCAGCGTTCTCAATGCATTTTACCATCATACTGCGATCGCCAACCCGCCTGCCAAGCGCGGCGATTATGGCAAAACCCCTTTTGGGAAGCCAAAGACCAGCAGTGGACGTCTTACGGCTGAAATGATGATGATGATGATGAAATATTTCAGGAACAGCATCGGACTTAAACGTAACGGCATCTGTTACGTTTAAGTCCCAAAACTTTCGGTATTGGTAGGGAACTACTACAGATTACGATTATGTTTTCCATGTTTAATTACCAACTTTAAGTTGGTAATTAAACATGGAAAATATAAAGTCTGTGCCTAAATAAATATTCATCACTTCATTTCCTCTAATTTGTCCCAGGTGACTTTCAACTTACGATACAATACTAGATAGGTATCGGTAGGTTTGGTACTATGCCGTGTAGGTATGTACACACGGCTACACATCAAGCTAAATATTTCCAGTTTACGCTGATCTCGCACTGAACGGAAATCCAATACAATGCGAGATCAGCTTATACTGGAAAAATTTATAGCTTGAGCCTTGATGTGTAGCCGTGTGTACCTACATAAAGTCAACTTTCAGTTACTCGATTGGAGAAATATCGTTTTTGTTGTGTTAGCACAAGCTATCACAAATCGGGCATAGGTACTGCATGCCGTAGGGAAGAGATTAGACAGCTAAATTGGAAGCTGACTGTCTGCTCAGAGGTCAGACGTGCCGGACCAGAAATACTAAAAAAACGTCGCTAATTGGCTGGCAATTTTACTGATTTCCATTACTTGAAACTGATTTCGTCTGAAGTCATCTCCAAGTTTAAATAAAAAAATCGGCATCTCCAACTCAGTCACTTTATCTATGCTAATCTATAATTATATAAAATTAATATTATTTTAAATTATTATTTTCCTTTATTCCGTTAAATATACATATAAATTACATTTTTAAATATTATTATAAAAATATAAAAACATTTAAAAATATAAAAAATTGTAGCCCACCGGTATCGGGAACAAGGTCCAAGCTACCGGCGGTCAGGGCTCCAGAGAGAGGAACCTCCTAACGATGCGAGCCGTGTCCAGGAGTACCGCTTTCTGGATCAAGCCCTTGACCCAGCTGCCTAACGAGAGCCTCCTCAGATGTTGGTCGAGGCTCTTGGCTATCAAGCCATTGGCTGAAACGACTATCGGTACAAAGATCGCTGAGTCCAAATCCCACATGTCGACAACCTCGTGAGCCAAGTCAAGATACTTGATTTGTTTATCTTTCTCGGCTTTCACGAGGTTCCCGTCATGCGGGACCGTAATGTCAACGATCATTGTACGCCGCTCGAGTCGATCCACCACCACTATATCAGGATTATCGGCAAAAATAGTCCTGTCAGTGATGATGGATCGAACCCAGTACAGTGTGACATGTCCATTTTCGAGAACTGGGTCGGGCACATACCTGTAGTACGGCACTTCTGATTCCACAAGGCTGTATTTCAGAGCAAGTTGCTGGATAATCCTGGCTACAAGGTTGTGTCTATGCAAGTACTCCTCGTTAGCTAGACGAGAACAACCGGAGATTCCCAACAAGCAAAATAATCCTGGAATGCGATTTCATAATGCTACTTGGACTTATAACACTCCGATGATAGTTTTGGTGGCCGCTACTGCGCTTTTAACAGCATAAATACATGCTGTTTTTACTCAAGTACGTTTAATCCTAAAATTTGTACTTATATCGGTATATAGGATCATATTTCCTGACAAATATAGGATCAAGACTCCTATAAAAGCATGAAACAAGAGTAATTGCACTCAGGAGTAATTACTCCGGTAACTCAGACTTATATGTGCCTATAAGATATCATCTGCGGACCATTTAAATCTTTATACTCCTGTAGGAGCATGTACCAGGAATATATACACTGAGGAGCAATTACTCTTGTTATTTTTACTTATAACCTCTTATAAGCTAAAAATGTATGACCAATTTAAGTAAATTAAAGTTAAATAACTGTAAATCATTTATGTATCTGGTTTGGTTTTACAGAAACTTAAAAGTAAGCGTTAAATGAATTTCATATCCACGTTTAAAAAATAATTGATCACCAAGATTATAACAGCACTCGGTAGGATAAAGTGTTCTCTATATCGATTTATCGTATGCCGTTTTAACCTAGACATATTTATATAGGTATTCCACAGTAGTGTTATTGTCTAAGTAATCTCAAACAATCCTGGTTAAATCTCTTAAGAAGCCACTTTTGCTTGAAACGGCCAGTACAGGTGAAAACACGCTTTATATAGTTTTGCAAATTCTATTGTAGGATTTAACATCAGCCATTTTGATTACAACTGTTTTTGTCTACAAATATTGAAAATGGATTTTAATAAGTGGAAGCAGTTTAAAAAAGTCGATCTGATAAAAGAAAAGTAAAAAAAAAACATATAAAGAAATGTTAACCGCAGTGAGCAACAATTTTTTAAATTTAACTGGTGAAGACCGTATCGCGAATTCTAGCGAGGGTTCCGGCAAGATAATTGTAGTACTTACTACTTTAGATGGAAGAGGTTCAGACTAGGAAAGTACCAAATCTTTGAGCGATGTTGAAAGTGATCATAAGGAAGAACTTTCGGATTATAACAAAATTTAGAACTGCGTGATTCTATTAATAACTTGGCCTTAGATTTCAATATTTCTCATGCTGCATTGAACTCTTTACTTGAAATTTTAAATAATAATATAAACAATGTTTTGCCTAAAGACGCACGAACATTACTAGATACCAATAGAGAAAACCTACACATCAGTATTTCAGCCCCAGGACACTATTAGCACAACGGTTTGATCAAATGTTTGATTTTTTTTTATCACAATGTTCCTTGTTTATCAAATGAGATTTCTCTAAACAAATGTTGATGGATTACCAGTTTTCAACAGTTCGACATACCAGTTTCGGCCTATATGATGTACACTGTTAATAGAAACCACGCTGTGACAACCGGGACATATCTCAGACAACAAGAAATGTGTAACACTCCGAGGCCATTTTAAGTTCTTTCAAGGTCGGAAATCTTTTTTGATTAAAAATCGATCGATATCCAGGAACATATCCGGCATAGTCTTGTTTAAACCATCGGCAACCTGTTATATAATTAAGTCAAATAAAAACCATGTTTAAACTGATGTTTAACCTTGCACGTAGAACAAACCCTTAAATTATTCCTTTAACTTACTTATCTATAAATATCAATCGATTTTCATCTGGTCATTGCGGAACCCTAATCGGTAACAATGGCGAATCTTTTTCGGTTTTGAGATAACCCAATATAGAACCAAAATACTTATATTGGTATTATGTCACGCTTGGAAATGCTAAAATTACTTATTTTAGCACTATATCGTACTTGGAAATGCTCACCAAGAAAATGGCAGCTGCCTTAATAATATTTATTTAATATTAATTAATACTAAAATGTAAATAAGCAAATTTCAAGAGGCGCTTTATTTTTTTATCAAAACCATGATAGATTTCACAGAAAATTTACATTCCCCGACGACTAAGCTATAAGACTAACAATTTGACAACAATAAGATTTTGTTTTTCTACTAAGGTTGACATTAATAAATTCTGATTCATATAAATACTACCCTAAAATATTTTTTTACAGAGCACAACAAGTGATACCTTCACTTCGACTATTGACAATATACATTTCTAATCTCATTTTTGACTATAACTTACTTATATTGAGATTTACAGGAGTAATTGCATTGACGTAACTCAATTACAGGAGCATTATAGTCGTATATGGCATTTCAGCGGTCTGATATAAATACCTTATAAGTAAAAGTAGACTTATAAAGTGGGCCCTTTTCCGGGGTTATATGAGGATATAAGTCTCATATAGTCCTCGATAAATGATGGTTCTAGGATAGTTTAAAAACCACTTTTTGCTAGTTGGGTTATGTGTCGAATTGATTCTCCCGGACGGTGGCATGCCCGACAGATGTCAACCGTACCATCTTTCACAAATTATTATTATTATTAATATTATAAAGCTGAAGAGTTTGTTTGCTTGAACGCGCTAATCTCAGGAACTACTGGTCCGATTTGAAAAGTTATTTCAGTGTTAGATAGCCCATTTATCGCGAAAGGCTATATAACATCACATTAGGGATCCTAGGAGCCGATCATAAAGAAAAAAGGCACGAATACGAAGTACTCCCACTGCCAAGTGATTCGATGCGACGGGGTGGGTTAGGGAAGCAAGAAATTTGACGCAGACGAAGTTGCGGGCAGGGGCAGAAGCTAGTAAAATTATAAAGAGGAAAGATTTGATTGTTTGTTTTCATTGAATAGGTTCCGAAACAACTGAACCGATTTGAAAAAATCTTTCACTGTTGGGAAGCTACACTATCCCCGGGTGACATAAGCTATATTTTATCCCCGTATTCCCACTGAAACGGGAACTGCGTCGGTGAAACCGCGGAGCGCTACTAGTATCCACATAAAATCCAACTTCCAAGACGTCCTAAATAGGTACTTCAGTTTCTTCAATGTTCCTTCGGGACCTGCGTGGCATGTTCATAATAGAAATAATAACTAGGAAGTCAACGGCTGTTTGTTTGTGTCGAAGACTTGAATTGTATTTCGATCACATTCACTAAAAGGCTCAGCACTCAGCAGGGTTCGTCGCCAGAAGCGAAGTAATCATGTCACAACCTCTAAGTACACAACGATGAAAGCAACTTATGTGGTTATAAATCGCTTGTTTTCCACGTTAACTGCATGCTAAAGAAAATAAAATTTAAATCCTACTACATACAATTAAAAGGAAATTTCGTGCCACTAAAACTAACTCTACATAATGGTGTAATGTTAAATAATATCAATCCAATTTATGTACACGCGTCAGACATTAAACTTTAGATTGGTTATTAATAGAATCGTCTTACGAAGGTGATTTTATACGTTAGTAGGCAATCGTAGGCCTAATATTTGAAATTGGCACGAATGGAGTCGCGGAATAAAACTAGTTACAAATAAAATCCAGTTCGAAGGAGGCGATCGTTAGAATGACCTATTTATGAGATACTGCCGAGTGCTCAGATAATTGGAGTACTAATATAAATGCTACTTAAGATCATCAAGATTCAAGAGTAGAACCTACTGGGGTCTAATATAAAACCAGTTGCCGTGCTATTATTCAAAGTTTTGATTTGGAGTCCAGCTAGATAAAAATAAGTTTGTCTTGTATGTGCGTTAGTCCTTTAGTTATTAGGATTATTTCTAGCATAAGCTTAATGTATGTGATGTGGCTGTACTTTTTAAATAAACATATAAACCCTCGTTTCATTTCCACACCGTAAGAGTTTCAAACAGAGAATGCAAACATAAAACTTAGGTATGCAATAACGCAAGGATCTAATAGCATGAGTTTAAGGGAAGCAGAGGTCACGGTAATGGAGCCATGTAATATTAACCACGACACACGCTACTGCCGGCTAGCGGCTGAAGAAAACTGTTCGTGGGTAAGATCTAACAGAATAAATGATACATCCTGCATTAAAAACCCCTGTCAAAGCTTCATATACATCACAAGAAAGTTTATCCCAACTTATTCACGTAATAAGGAAGTTTATAAGAGGAATTCAGAATTTCTCTGAAATAATTTGATTTCCGGTTCACTGAAGAAAATATACTCAATACAAGTTATTACCAATTTCGAAATGTTTAATAGCGACCGTCTCTAGCATGTAATTTATGGTAATTATTATTAAAATATATTTTATTACATTAAATAAGTATATTCTAGTACATCTCTAAAGTGTTAATGCACAAATGTGTTGCATAATGTGCATAAGTACCTAACTTATTTAGTCCTTACGCATGTTTTTAAAACCATTAATTTTAAAATTGGAACTTTTGAAACTCGATAAGTTGTGATTTAAAAATCGAAAAGCTTGGAATTCCTGTCATGAAATTAAGTTGTTAAATATTTATTTTAATTAAATAAAAATACCTACCTACTAGCTAAGATGAGTTCTTTTAAGTACGCATTGCATACAAAGTGTTTGTTATTACTGGAGTGGTACCAAGACTGGGAGTACATTGATAATTGTATCTGGGTATGTATTAATTACGAGATTTATTGTACCTACATTGATTGATTAATTGCTTTTTGATGACAGAGAATATTCGACGACCCCTTTATCAGTGCTTGTTCAAAATTTCAAATTAATTTGCCTGAAAAATTTACAGTCGTAAAAGAATTTGATTAATATCCTACATCAGACACCTATTAATTTCTTAATTAAAATGTTAATGTTCCATTGGTATTTTAACTAAGTTAATATTTTTGCAAAAAAAAACCCAGTTCAAAGGTTTTCATCATGCTGACGATACAATTCAAATACATGATATTTCAAAATTGCTTCGGCACATAGAGTCAGCTTAAAAAAAGGAACTCCCTTGACATTTTCGAATCAGGATCTTTGCTGGCTAAGTAGGTACCTACACACGGCCACACATCAAGCTATACATTTCCAGTTTACTATGATCTCAAACTGTACGGAAATCCTATCTATACAATGCGTGTAGTCGTGTGTACAGTGTACTATCTGAGAAAATCATAGTTAAATGCTTCATCTGTAGGATAAGTACAGATCTATGTCCGTGATATTAAAAATTAATTGCACGACCTACCTACAACTGAAATTACGTAGCATATATTCAAATACTTAGAAAACAAATAATTAAAAGGCCAAGTTACACGCTGAAATCCCGGCATTGCTTGCGCTCTGAGCTTTTCCGACTTTTCTTTAAACTTTTTGGTAATGTGAACCTCTCTAGACCTTTTGAAATAGAAGAGGGTAGACAATTATTAGATAAAGACCATCTCTATATTTATACTAGCGTTTTAATTGTTGCCTTCTTGTTTTCTCTTCGTTGTTTGACTGGTTCACTACTTAATTAATTACTTTATGAATTCCTTTGTGTAACATACAACTCAATCTGTAGTAGGTACTTCCACAGACTTCTGCATTTTTTCAGTAAACGCATAAGTGAAAATTAGCTTTTGTTACATAAAGGTATTAGGTACTTACGTTTAAATCTATATCTGGATGCGCCTCGCTTACAATAACTTTAGAAAGATAGACTGATTCGTTTCATATTCAGCTTCCAACCGACATCTAGTGCAAAGTTTCCTCAACTGCTGATTGGAGGGGAACATAACGATAAACTACATTCCATGGACTTGCCAACGAATTCTCAGGCAGCTAGCCGCCAGCCCCACAACCTAGTCATATGTATGCCACGCCACGTCAACAGATGGCGTTGTCTGTTTAAACTTTCCGACTTTTAAGCGATGGCTTATTTTAAAACTCGTTTCAAGCCAATTATTGATCATTTTGAGCAGTAGTGAATCACGCCTTTGTAATTTTTAGGTGGAACTTGATATGATGCTTGAATATACTCAATCAATTTCGGGATTCGTTTCGTGGTTTTGGAAAGCCCTTTTAATATTTTATGTAGGTAAAGGACGATCGGGATTTAATCCCTAAGTATTTATAAATAATTTACGAGTCGGAACACTTGGAACAGATGTCCGTGGGATAACGAGGGCTAAAACAATTTATTCAATTTTGCAAACCCAGTAAATGTAGGTACTAAATGCGTAAAAGTATTTAAGACATTTCACGGACCAACACACATTGAGAGTTTTATACCCTCGTGTAATGTCACAATGAAATATATCCGCTCTAGTTCTCACACATACTCGCGAAGTCGTGTAAGGGGTCCACACAGCTGCGGGGTAAAAAACGTCCATTTATAACCCAGACAGATGAGTGCAACTTATTATACGTTTTCGCTATTTAAATCGTCATGAATCTTCTTATTTTAAATTGCTACGAGATGTAAAGCACGTAGGTAATAATTACTAATGGCTGGGCACCTGTATATGAACCTTCTTCATCATCATCATTTCAGCCGAAAGACGTCCACTGCTGGACATAGGCTTCTTAAGCAAGTCCCTTAGTCGCCTTCTACGACACCCACGGGAAGAAATGGAATGGTGCTATTCTTTTACGTCCGGCATCGGCACCACACGGAACATTTTGTTATGAACCTTTGTTGAAATCAATATTAGATAGTAATGGTATACGTTAGAATAGAAGGCAGATGTTCAATCTCTAAAGTGATGAGTTTTATAACTTACCCGCATTTGTTAATTAGTTTAAATTGGTACATAATGTAGCCGCAGGACGCTCTTAATTTATGTTATTTTAGATCGACCAGTGACCACATCACGCATGGTGTTGGTCATTTTTAACTAGTGACTTCCTGTGACAAAATAATAATAAAAGAGAGCTGAACGTAACTCTATTGATCACTATTCGACCAAGCAACTTTTTGGTATAATACCTAGTACTTACATACCTAAATACCTGTCCAGGATCTCCATAGCAGTTTAGCAGTTTCCGAGATAGAGATAGACAAACAGACGTGGTAACTTTTTGGTGTCGAAAAGCGAGAAGCTGTGTGCGCCGTCAACGATTTATTGTAATGTAGGTAGGTACCTACCTACCCAACAACTTCCTTTGTTTGTGAGAACATTATTATTTGTAGTAGTAAGTACATACCTTGGTTCGATTGTTAATTATTTTTTTGCATAGTTTGGTAGGTAGCTCCCGTTTCATAAGGTGGCTTGAATAGTTTTAGTAGATACCTATTTCAATTAATTTAATTACCTACTTGAGTACTTTTTAAGTAGGAACTTATCCCCGATAGGTAGCAGTGTTATGTAGTACTTATTTCTGTCAGTACCTTGCCGTAAATAAATACATAAACGTAGGGCATCATTTGGGTCTTGTGCCAAATAAATTCGCTGAGAAACTGCGAGTAGCTAAGCACTACATAGTTTTTCGATTCAAGGAAGCATTCGCATATTCTTAGAACCGTTTCCGAACTTGGTATCGTTTCGAACACAACGAGAGCAACCTTAGAAATGGATAAGACAGTATCTAAGATAAGCACTTGCCGTAAATTCTATTTACAACAAAAAATACAATATCATTTGTATCAAAACCAAGGGTGAACGTGGTACGAGAGTAGGTAAGTAAATGGGAAATGAGATGAGAAGACGCGAGAGGGAGCGCGGAGCATAGAGGTTGGGATGACGCCGGGTCCGGGCGGGGGGCCCGGGAACGATTCATTGATCCGAACCGTTCTCGGCACTGCGACAGGGACAACAAAGGGAGGGCCCGCGACCGTGCAGTTTCTCTCTCACTCCATTCAATGTAGCTTACCGTAGGTACATAATCATGACTAGAGCATAAACTACAGAAATTGCTTTATTTTGGCATATATTAGTTATGGCACTAGTATTATTAATTAATTTCTCGCTTGGAATTTAGCTTTGACCTTGATATTGAACACAAGCGACATTTATTTTGAGATTTTTCTTTGTAAACTATAACCTTTAATAGGTACCTTTGTAAGCGTGAGAGTTTGAAAATATTAATAAATAAAAGAATGAATACCTAGTAAAATATCATAACTACTAAACCAATAGTGGTTAATTTGTTGTTATTGAGAGTTGTGCTTGTGACCGAAAAGTTGAGAAGCATCCGTAATTATGTGTAAAAGGAACGGCAACATTACTTGTCGCGCTTCGAATCCCGAACCAAACCGACTCAATTCTCTATCCTTGTCTTTCACGTGATTCGCACGGGCGAGGCGACTTTCTGAGTAGCCACGCGTGCTCGTAGCCGTCCGTTGTTGCACATCGACATTAACCGCTTTCAGTGCTAGAGCGCGTTCCTCCGCGCTATACTCACATAACCTCAAAGTTAAACAACCCTGATTATTTTAGTACTATTCATTGTATTACCATTAAATACTCATGATTACCTCGAATTTATAAGTTAGTGTTGTGGAAGTTTACGCCCAGCTAAAGGGCGTACGTGGAGTGTATTTTTGTGCAACACAAAGTAAATACAAACGGCAAGCTGTGGGGATCAGGGGCCTTTTTTTTGCCGCCGCAGGGGATGTACTATCCTGTGAGTATACACTTCAATATCTTTAATATTAAATCATATTTGTATAGGAACATAGATAATAATTTGTTTTTCAAGCCCGGGACGTTATAAAGATAACCCTGGTGTCAGACTGTGGAGCACAATGTTATGGCGCATGGCGTTACATTCCTACATCACGGTTTCACTGGCTTACGAAGATCCTGATATTAGCTGTCCATTGTTATTGTCATAAAATATTATAGTTCATAACAAACTACACTATTACTCTTATTTAGGTCTCTGGACTCGCATAGCGCCTGATAACTATTTAAATATAGTCTCTTTTGTTGCAATTATTAATAATTCGCCAACAATTACTTACATATCTATCGAAAATACGGAACATTGGATTTCTTCTTGCATCCACTGTTGACATTGAAGTTGAATGAATTCATTGAATTTCATTGTTATTTCGTCTTTTTCTGTTCCACTAAAATGACGTAAGATAAAAAGAGACGTTTCCATTTTACTCACAACGTTGAATCAAAAATCGTACTCATAATTTGTATTTAAATTTGTTTACATAAGTATTTTTGTAGTTATTTAGTTTTAATTCTGTGTTAAAAATTTCGTTGCATTCCCCTTTTTATGGGGTACCTTGTAAGTAGATAGCGTATTATTTATTTATACCCCTACTAAGTGTAACTTTTATCAGACTAATTGAAGAACAAAACAGACAATTTGACAAAATTGTTACCCGCATACGCATACCTACCGTACAATGAAAATTGATTGAAGATGAAGTACAGAGATTTTTTTTACTATTACTAATGTAGGTATTTATTTGTGTATTGCCACTAATAGTTTACATTATCATGTTATTGTTTTAAGGAATCTGTCAAACGTCTTTTAGAATCCAGCAATTTTAATATCACGTTTTATTTTTCTTCTATCAATTATAACTTGAATACAAGGCTTTTGGCCGCGTTCTCTGTCTAACGAATAGTAAGAAGCACGATGATTTCAAATGTAAGCCAATACCTAGGCACTTTTAGCATCATTAACTCGGTAGAAATACGTCTGAAATTTAACACCTCATTGCTAATGTTTAGACGTGCATTCTTCATTATAAATGCTTTATACATTTATTATCGTGGAATTTTTATCTCTGCTTTGGATTAATACCGAAGTGCTTGACTAAATCTCAGATTCACATTATTAGAATGGACATAAGGTTTAATATGTAGATTGCTAAAAATGTGTAGGTACCTAGGCCTACCTTCTTTGTTGTACTCTACTTCGTCTATGTTTGGATCGCTGCTCTTGACGACTCGTCGCCACCGAATTGACTGTTGAGAAACAAATTTTATTAATAATCCTAACCCACTTTATAGATGTTTTGAAGTCGTCAGTTACGTACCTATCGTTCTTTCCTAAATACGAAAATAAATACTCCGAATATTCAATCAGTAGGTAACATTAGCTGTGATCTCAAAAACCCGAACACTGTTTATTCCTAGACAACGCTAAACCTAGACCAAAGCTCAGAGCCAAAGAACTAATTCATACCTAGGTTTCGTTCGCGATTTAACCAAACTACCTAAATATTAATTTCAAATGAACACGTGATAAACATAGGTTTTTTTAAACAATATGCACAATGACCTTCAGCATCTTTCAAATCAAGATACATGTACCTATATAGGTATTCAAAATACCTAATATGATCAGAGAATTAATTTTGGTAGCTGCTCAAAATTTATTTTTTCGTTCATTGAACACAATTTGCTCTTGTAGGTACCAATGAGCCACAAAACATAATACACTGGGTAGGTGCCTAGTTATAGCAACACATTCATACAGTACTAAGGAACGTACGTAATTGTAGACAATCAAATAAATTCTGTCAGAGTAGAGGTAAATTTTTTTGAAGCCGATTATAGTCAGTGACGACACCAGCTGTCCAGTAACAAGAAGACGGTATTAACTTAGTCACGGTACCTACCTACGAAGTCAGACGTCTAAAAAATTTAAATAAAATTTAATAAAACGCAGCGTCTTGCTTGCTCCCCTCATTTTAAATATTTGGAGCGAGCCGCCATTGCCAACGACGGAAGGGGGAGATTACAGGAACCCGTTCATGGCTCAAGGTGAACGCGAAACTCCATCCACCAGTGATGGTAATAAGGCCAAATTATTCGCATACCGGCCTTTTGTTCACATCTCCCTGTTCATGGATGTATTAACTTCACGACTTTGGGTCGACTACCTGCCAGAGTGCCAGTAAACATTGAAACATCGAACACGCAGGTAGCAGCCAGCTAAACCTCGTTCCAAATCGCAGCTGGCCTCTTTAATACTGGCTCACTATTATTATTTTGAACCGTATTTAACTATTGTATGTATAACCTAGGGGACCACCCTAACAAGAAACACGTGTGAACAAAAACGAAATAACCAAGACATTGAGATTTCAAACGTCGATAAAAATGGTCCAGCCGCATATTGTCCTAAATAAAGCGTCGTGCAACGCCATAAACACCATGCTTGCTCTGATGCATCTGTAAAGTGGGTAACACAATTATTACCTGTGGAGTGTGTGAGAGATATTGGATGTTGCTCGCCTACCTGAAGTATTAGTTGATTACCTGCTCGTTAAACCACGGCGGCAGGTAACCATGAGACTGAGACTAAACCATTACATAGGTACCTTGTTCATATTGATTTATTACAAAAGGACACTACCTAAATTAAAATCACGGCAATAAAAGTAAGAAGACGACAGCTTCACTAAATGATATATAATAGGTCTTTACCTATGAAATTGCCGTTTTGTATGAAAAAATTTAAACGAATTTTTTTCATGAATTTTTTATTTGTATTAATCGAAGTAATCACCCATGCAATCAATGCATCTTTGCCATCGCAGTAGCAGTTTATTGATGCCCTTCTTAAAGAAAACAGCTGGACGGGAGGCAACAAATTCTTCAAAGGCATTTTGTACTGCCTCTCGGGTATTAAATTTTTTTCCCGCCAAGAAGTTATCCAAATTCTGGAAAAAGTAGTAGTCTGTAGGCGCAAGGTCTGGTGAGTAGGGCGGATGACGGAGAGCTTCCAACCCCAGTTCTTGCAACTTGGAGACCGTCTGCTGTGCAGTATGAGGTCGCGCGTTGTCGTGCAGGAGCAGCGGAGACGAGCGATTGACCAATGCTGGTTGGAGATGCGCCAGCTTCTCCATCATTGTGTTCAGTTCTTCACAGTACACATCTGCAGTAATGCTCACCCCGTTTGGTAAGAAGCTGTGATGAATCACACCGGCGCTAGACCACCAAACAGTGACCATCACTTTTCTAGGGGTAAGTTTTCGTTTAGGGCATTGTTTAGGTGCTGAACCAGGATCCAACCAACTTGCTGAGCGCTTACGGTTATCAAACAGAATCCATTTTTCATCGCAGGTAACAATGCGGTTCAAAATTCCTTCATTTGTGTGTCTGTTGAGCAGTGCAAGGCACGTCTCGACGCGTACTTCGCGCTGGCGATCATTGAGTTCGTGGGGCACCCATTTGTCAAGCTTTTTTACCTTGCCAATTTGACGCAAATGGACCAATATTGTTTTGACGCTAACGTCGAAAGCTGCTGCTAATTCAGCCGTAGATTGTGTATCATCAGCTTCCACAATCGCCTTTAATTCGTCATTGTCGACCAAAGTCTTCGGACGACCGCGAGGTTCATTTTTCAGGTCGAAATTTCCAGAACGGAAGCGAGCAAACCAATAACAGGTGGTGCGTTGGTTTGTAGTGTTAGCTCCGTAAACGTCGTTGATGTTGCGTGCCGCTTGTGCCGCGTTGCTGCCACGACGGTACTCATATTCCATAATTACTCGAATTTTTAACGTATCCATGATGACGAAAAAGATTGAAATGCGATGAAAATGTAACACTAATCAATAAAGAAATGACTACTTTTAGAAAAAAAAATCCATGTTTTTAAAATAAAATTAATTTGAAATTAGAATTCTTAGCCAAACAAAAATTATTTTGATTTGAAATGGCCAGTACTGCAGAACGGCAATTTCATAGGTAAAGACCTAATATTTGACCGATATAACATAGAAAAGCTATCAAGCACTAGCATTCCTTTCAGAAATGCTCAGAATGTAAGTAAAAAATACTTTCAGGTTTTACTAATTTCGTTACAGGGCAGCCGGTTCTAATGGCAGCAGATCTGTTGGTGTTCGGAATCCCTGGAAGTTACAAATTAATTTAAATGTTCGAAACACAGCCAGAGTCGTCCTTGTTGGATCCGTTAATGACTTACTTATTTCGCTCGTTTGGAACTCCATCGAGATGACGGAAATTTACTTATCTTTCCTTTTAGGGATAAACTTTTCAATTATTTGTTGTATCATTATTAGTTAGTTACTTAGTTACAGCTAACTTTCAGGGAACCGTTGCTGAACCGCAGCTTTTGGTTTAGTTGTACATATAGTACTTACATGCAGTCTACCTAGTTACCTGGTTTTGGTACCTGCCATGTTTTCATCTATAATCTTTTTTCGAACGTCGAGGTAAAATGACCCCTGACAACCATGGCCACTGACAATTTTAGTTACAGTATCTATATAGGTTCACAACGTAATAATTATTCTGCAAATATATCTTACTTTAAAGTTATGTATGAGAAGTTGAAATGAACGGAACTTTATATTTTCTCGCCCTACCGTGAGAACAAGCACTTAGTTCGCCACGATATGGCAAATAGGTTTCCGTCCCACATCTTGCCTCGGATGACGGGTTGGTTTCTGCTATTTAAATCTTTACGCGTCAAGAAAATGTGTACGGCTTTTCTCTTTGCACATAACAACGTACACATGAAATGAGCGCATTATGTATTAGTGAATTCGTAAATTGTTCACGCATTGGTCGGTGTGTGTAAATAAAGCTGTCGTACAACTTTCCGAAGTCTTGTAAATACGAAACAATGTTTGCTATTAAAAACTTGCTCATAGGCGCTGTTAGATTTATGAGCCGGAGATTTTGTGGTGGACCCTAATTGCAACAGAAATTGCAAGCAAGCTGACAGGCACCGGCACTTAACACAAAATATTGTTACAGAATATTGACCATCGATATTTCGGTTGGCACCATTAGAGCTTTAAAACTACAAAATTTTGCAGAACTGTCTTTTCGTTCGGAGTACCTACTGGTAGTAAGTTCAATATTTCCGACCGACAAAAACATTTTTTTTTTTTTTTTTTTTTTGGGTGGGAAATCATCAAATAACTTCTCCCGCTCTGGGTGGAGCAGGAGGGCGTGTCAGACTTTTACTGACTAAAACCCACCCGTGTTCCTTCAGTAGCCCTTAAGCCAGGGGCTGTGGTGTCTCTTTCGAACAAACCCGCACCCCTGGCAGGCATCGACCCTTGCGGGTCCCATCACTATTTGTGCTGACATCTCTTTGAGGCGCGCGTGGAACACAACGCGCCGTCGACTTGGGCTTGGTCCTTACCGGACAGCGAGCTACCCATTACTCGCCGTCCGCAAGCCCATGCCTACGGTGGCCGGAAATCGGCCTGGGATTCCCGACGCCCAGGGCGTCTCCGTATCCTGCGGCGGCTGGGGTCGCGAGAGCGCATATGCTGCCTCTCCCTCACGTGCGCCGCCTCCCTCTTCGCGAGCATCACTGCTTCGCTGAAGGAGGTGACGGCTCCCCATGCCCTCTCGCTCCGTACCATGGCCTGGACCAGGGCCGGACGCGAGAGATCGCCGCCGCCGATCGCCTCCACGAGGACACGGCGGTGCTCCGCCCAAGCCGGGCAGACCGCCACCGTGTGCTCCACCGTGTCCTCAGGGCGATCTTCGCAATGGAAACACCCGGGCGTTTCCTCCCGCCCTATCCGAAACAGGAACCTCCCGAAACAACCGTGTCCGGTGAGGACCTGCGTCAGGCGGAAGGTGAGGACGCCATGCCGCCTCTCAAGCCACTCCTCAAAGAGGGGACTTACCGCCGCAATCGTGGCGTGCCCAGCACTGGGTTGCGACAATCGCACTCTCCATGTCACCATGAGATCCCGCCGGAGCTCTGTCCGCTGTGCCGCGATTTCCCGCGGCAGCGGAGTTACGCCCCGGCGTTTGGCCTCCTCGCGCCACTCCCACATTTGCGCGAGGACCTTTGCCTCCAGATCCCATGGTGGTAATCCGGCAAGGAGGCCCGCCGCCTCGCCGGAGATCGTGCGATATCCCCGGATCATTCTGATCGCCATGACCCTATGGGACGCCCTCAGCTTGCGAGCTGGTTGGCGCCTCAATGTAGGCGCCCACACCGGCGCCCCGTATAGGGCCATGGACCGCACGATCCCCGCGTAGAGCCTCCGGCAGGAGGCGTTTGGCCCCCCTAGATTGGGCAAGAGCCGCTTCAACGCAGCCCCGGCCCGCTCCAGTCTGGGAGCCAAACGACGGAAATGCTCCGCGAAGTTCCACCGGCTGTCGAGGACGAGTCCCAAGTACTTCATCGTCGACTCGACGCCGATGTGAACCCCTCCCACCGTTATCTGGGAACCCGTCGGTGGCGCATTCCGAGGACCATGAAACCACATGGCCTCGGACTTGTGCAAAGCCACCTCGAGTCCCAGTTGCCGGATCCTTTCGACGATTGTCGCAACCCCTTGTGTCGCTAAGTCGGCCGCCGCCTGGTACGACCTCCCCTGCGCCAGGACTAGCGTGTCGTCAGCGTAGCAAACTACACTGACGCCGCCAGGGAGGTCGGCAACCGACAAAAACATGTAAAATTTCAAACGCTATAACTACGAGAGTTCCAGTACTAGAGTAATGGTTGAGCATTTAAAAGATAGGTCATATTTATAACAATTTTTAAGAGGGATATAATTTGCCAATGACTTCACGCTGCGTTGCATGAGCATGCGCGTGACCCTCTATTTTTCACAATAAGTCGAAATTCCAATTCGTATATAGCAAAACGGTGTTTAGTTAGAACTCTGATTCGGGAGTCGTTGTCAAGAGTTGACAAAGCACTACTAAAAAACAAAAATACTGGCCAAAATAGGGTTCAAAATTAATTTGAAATTGACGATAGCAAAAATAACTCCGATAACTAATAAATCGTGCCATATCGGTCGTAATTATGCTTAGAAATGAAACAAAAAATCCCAATCGAAGAAACCTCGCATCAAAACGAATGCAATGAGCCTAAAAAATCTAGTACCGAGCAAATACAATACCTGCGGCAGTGCCAGAAGGTTGCAAATAGGAAAATAGTTTAAGGTAATAATGGCTATGTAACTGCTCAAAAGTAAAAAAAAAAATCATGAACGGTGAAAGCACACTTTTTAACGAATGCAATGAGCCTACTAAATCTAGTATCGGGCGAAAACAACCGCTACAGCTGTATCGGGAACCATAGGATCTTTAGTTACCAACCCCTAAGTGAAAACGTCTTGTACCTATAATTTTCACGAAAACAAACGACGCGGACTCGAATTGCGCCGAAGAAGGAGAATTTGACATGTTTTTTTATGTATGTTCGGGTTCCTTCATAACTCCGTCATATAGGTATAGACGGATTTGCTAAATTATTTTTTTGTTTGAAAGGGGTTTGTCCAAAATGTCAACGTGGAGTGTGTTCCATTTCAATTTCATATAGATCTGATGACGCTTTTCGGAGTCCGACAGCGGAACTCTTAAAAAAATTACAGCAAATCAACCGCGATTGCTGCTATCGCATAAATAAGCATTGTTTTGACCCCAAGGATGATGAAATTTCAATTGAAGTGGTGGGGTAGGTACTATTAACTAAAAAGTGAAAAAAAAAAAAACAAAAAAAAAACAACTTATTTCCGGAAAAAAACACAACAAAGTCAAAAATAACTTTAATTTCGGAACACGGTGACCAAAAATTAAAATACATATCCAAAGTCACCGACTTCCGAAATTAAAGTTATTTTTCACTTTGTAGTGTTTTTCCGGAAGTCGGTTGTTTTTTTTGGAAAACTTTTGGTAAATGCTCTCGTCTGTCAGCAAGTCAGCATTGAGCGATCCATACGAGCTCCGTCATTTGTTTACTGGCGGAAGCTTTCTTTTACATTTGCCCTCGCTGATGTTTGCTGAACAAATACAACATTCTCATAATATGAACATTACCAAGAAATTTGGTAAACCTTGCAAGTTTGACTAATTTTGTAATGCGTGAGATATCTGGATAGTTACGTCAGTAATACACGTATATTACACCATGGTTTCTTTCGCGAACGAAAACTTTAAAAATAAAAGGCTCTCTTTGGCTCGAAGTGAGAGTTGGGGAAAAATATTGCTCCAAAACTCAAGCTCACTGCTGAGCGAGACAATGACACATACGGAGGGATCAATATCGTGCAAACATACATAGTTACTTAGCTTTTATTTATTTTTAGTTTAGTAAGAAATAAATATGTGCATATAATATACAGTGGTGGTCATATAATTAAGAACTCTAAAGGGAAGATTTTTTCATACTAACGGCCTGGCCACGGGGATCGGCGGTGCGTACGGCGGTGCGGCAGGCGGGGCGACAATTCGCGCGGCATCGTTTGCAGGCCACGGGGAGTCACGTTCGCCGCCGCGACCAGTAAGGAAGTCCGAGAGCGAAATGTTTTTATCAAAGTTATCTCGATATTGCTTAGAAAGTAATAGTTTTTTGGTTCAAGATATAATATTTTGAAGAGATTGTGGAGTATAAAGTTGAATAGGAATTGAGGTATAGATGGAGAATTCCACAAGAAGTACGAGAAAATCTGGAAATTTCATTTTAATTTCTTCCCACAATCACTTCACTATATGTTTATATTTATGCTGTGGGTGGCCGGACTTCCAAATAGGTGGCTTTGCTAGTATTTCAGCTATAAAAGTCTCGGTGTTCATTATTCGCGGCGAAAGAAACTAAACTCGTTTGATCGCTGCCCTAGTCGCCGCGACTGCCGCTTGACGCCGTGGCTCGCGCCGTACTGATTCATGTATTTGTTTCACTCGCCGGCCGCGCCGCCGGCCGCCCGTGCCATTCGCTTGGTACATTCCGCCGGTCGCCCCGCCGGTCGCCGCCCCGCGTGGCTTGATTAGTACATTTCTGTGCGTTTGTTTCAGTCGCTAGACGCCTCGGCGGTCGCACCGCGCGAATTTTCGCTATGGCGGGTGTCCCGTGGCCAGGCCGTAACAAGTATAACTGATTGCATGTCTTTTTTTTGTATTTCTCTCGGTATCGTAAAACTTTTCCACACTAGCGGTAAATTCGTTGCAATACACATGATTGGCTAAAAAATAAATAGATAAACTTTATACATTAAATCTGAACCTAGTATTGCTACTTACGGGCTGGTCACATAATTAAGAACGCTAAATAGTTTATTTTTTTATTCAAAATAATAATAAAATATTTTTATTTAAATAAATAATTGGCTCTGTGGTGTTAGGTCGCTATTCGTATAAGGCGCCATTTAGTACTTAAAACTCTTAAGGTGTTTGCTTCTTATGAAAACAATGGGGAAAATAAAAAATGTGATAAATCTACAAGGGAAGTAATAATAAAACTTCGCGAGAAAAAAAAATCGTATAAAAAGAAGCCGACCATCTGCAATGCATTTTGCCACGTATCAAACTTCAAATGTTCCGCGTGTACCTAAACAGAGAAAGTCATCACGACGAGATGATCGAAATACCGTTGGTTTGGCAAAAGAAAATCCTTTTAAAGGGTCTAATGAGCTGCGAAAAGAACGTTTTCCTTTTTATCCGTCAGCAATCTCGGCATGCACTATTCGAACGCTTTTGGTAGAAGAAAAGTTGCACGGAAGGATAGCAAGGAAAGTGCCCATGTTGAAACGGTGCCATAGGCAAGTCCGGCTTGCATTTGCAAGAAGGTATGAAAACTGCACAGCTTGTCAGTGGAAAAATGTTCTTTTTCTGACGTGACAAAATAAACAGTATTTTCTGATAAAAAACGATATGTACGACGCCCTCCGAATAAAGCTTTCGACCCTAAGTAGACAAAAAGTCATTAAATCATGGTGGGGTAATGTGGAAATTTGAGGGTGCTTTTCTGGACGTGGTGTTGGACCTGTTAACCTGATAGAAGGAAACATGGATCAATTCCAATACAAGAATATACTGGAAGAAACTATGTAACCTTATGCTGAAGACGTACTTCCAGGTATTTGGAAATTCCAGCACGACAATGATCCAAAGCATACTGCACGCACCGTTTAGGAATTTTTCACATCGCAATCATTTTCTGTCTTGGATTGGTCAGCTAACAGCCCAGACTTTAACCCAAAGAGCATCTTTGGCGATAAGTCAAGAAAAAAAATTCAAATCGACAGTGTGGTAATTTAAGAGAGCTGAACGACGTGTTCTTTGAAAAATAGAACTCTATCTCTTTTGAGAAATGTCAAAAATTTATAGAATCAATGCCTCGCCGCAGGTGTAAAGCAGTAAAATACCGTGGACATGCTACTAACTATTAATTTAAGATCGTTCTTAATTATATGACCACAATTACTATTTAACCTCGTGCATCTGCATTTGCAAAGCTTGGTTATTCGAAGATTGGTCATTCTTTTGTTCATGTGATATTAAAAATTATAATAATAAATGCACTTAAACGTACTGTTCAAAATTAATAAATTAATATATGTAAATTCTCAAAAACATACAAATAATACAAATACTAATAATAATAATCTATTTAATAAAAACGGATACAAAAAGAGTACATTTAGAATACAGTAATAAATTTCCCATACAATTATAGTGCCTAAAAATAAACTACATATTTCTAAAATATTTTTATTACAAGACTCAATTGTTAAATGTCTTCCAAACCGGAAGGTTTCTATCGTGTTTTGTACAATATTATTAGAAAGAGGTACCTCATACGTCTTGTCTCGATGTAATTTCGGTAAATTGATTGTATTGTATCCGTTTCACTTACACGCATTTTATTGTATTCAGAGCACCCTAATACCATCTCGGCGAAACCGAAATAATATTAAATTACGATATTCCAATGGAATTTACGTATACATGTAATGTGCGACAGTGCGAGCATATTCCAGAAATTGTAATGTTATCCTATAAGTTCGTAGTTCCAATCAAATATTGCTTATAATTATTAAAAAGTTTTTCCGATAGTGCTTTAGAAAGTGTGCCTCAATATCACCGCAACGGGATCAAACTTCAGGGATCTGTTACTATTGTAATCAGAAGTATCAAAGCGATCCACTGGAAACTAATGTTTGTGAGCAAAATTGATATATTTGGTGCTTAGAATTCTCGTTTTTCTGCAATCCCTAGAGGTAAAAGGCGTAAGAGGATCAATAAAACTAAAAGAGCCACAACAGAACCATATTTACTCACAATGGAATCAATTTTAATGTGAATGTCTTCAGCAGTAGAATGAAGACGAATTTAAATTGCGCATTAAATTCAAAAGCTGCGGTATCATTTCCCTTGTCTTTCTTACTAAAAGCGTTAAATACAATGTTAAACTTTACAGTGAGCTTTCCTGATAAAAGCTCAAAACAAAACTTCCAACTATGAACAAAACCTTTTCTCATGATTTCGGTATTTGCTATGCAGTCATCTCAAAAACTTGCCCTGTATGTTACGAATTCCGGCTGGATTTATTTACGGCAATACCGTTCGCTGAAAAAGCACCTGTGTCTATGTGTAATCATTCACTTTATAATGGGATGAATTTCACTGCCAGATGCTCAGCTTCAATGACGACGCTTCCATCCGTATAATTTCCGAAAATCTGGTGTATATAGTGGTAATTTTCCAGAGGGAAGACGTTAAGGAATAGTTACTATCAAAACCTAATTTGGTTTCTTACGGTTTGATAAACATAAAACACCTTTTAAGAATATTAAAATGATTTTTTGTAGCGAGAACGTTTGATTTGATGGCATTAAAACTAATTCGCGTCAGCGTTTATGTGAGACATTTATTTTTAAAACATTTAACCCACTTCTGTAGATCTATAAATAATTGCCTTCTAATCTATTTTT
Organism: Polymixis flavicincta; assembly: GCA_949987655.1. Taxonomy (NCBI): domain Eukaryota; kingdom Metazoa; phylum Arthropoda; class Insecta; order Lepidoptera; family Noctuidae; genus Polymixis; species Polymixis flavicincta. The sequence continues at coordinate 15,173,643 of OX465179.1, forward strand.
GTCTTATATGCTCGATATCCGATTTAAAAACACATTAATTAGTCGATCTTTAGCCAGGTTACTCTTGGTTTAAGTAGTTTTGGATTTGAAACTGGCATAAATATACACACCGGCACAATTAGCGGAACAGAAAAAAAAGTGAGACTATGAGATAATAACGCATAAATTTGACGAAAATGTAATTAGACACAAAATAACAAATTGATTAACATCTTTTAACAACGACTTTGGAAAGTCTTCGTTATTTTTTATTGAAAAATAAAGAAATTTGAAATAAGTTAAATTTTTAGATGATTATGAACCATCACAAAAAATAAAAAAAGTAAGCATTAAATGATTTAACAATAAAATTAAAGCAAAATTAATAACGAGTGTTTCCCCCTCTTGCTCTGATTACGGTTTCCATTCGTCTGGGCATGCTACAGATTATGTTATCGATGATTTCTTGAGGCAACCGCTCCCACTCCTCAAGTAATGCGTTTCCAAGTTCATTCAGATTGTAGGGGGGTGGCATTCTGGATTTAACCCTTCTTTTTAGCAAGTCCCAGATATGCTCTATCGGATTCATATCGGGGGAATTTGCTGGCCACTGCATCACCGGTATACCTACGTGGCTCAGATATGCCTGTACCGATTGTGCACTATGAGCACGAGCATTATCTTGCATTAGAATAAAGTCGTCACCAATAAATGGGGCAAATGGTACAACATGTTCTTCTAAAATGTCTCTGATGTATCGATCTGCTGTCATGGTCCCTCCTGTGACTATCACTAACTCCGTGCGAGCTCCCAAACATATCCCTCCCCAAACCATAATCGAGCCGCCACCAAAAGCCACTGTGTGTTCAAAATTAGACTGTATGTGGCGTTCTCCTTTGCGTCTCCATATTCGCTGTCTCCCATCGATCTGTTTTAAAAGAACTCTGCACTCATCAGTAAAGAGAACCTGCTGCCATTCGTTCAAATCCCAATGACGATGTTCTCGCGCATAGCTTAATCGGTTTACGCGGTGACGTCTCTCAAGTTTTGGACCTTTGGCAGGTATATACGACCCTAAACCAACTTCTTCAAATCTCCTGCGAACTGTACGCTCACTTACTCGTACTCCTCGAACGTCTTCCAGTTCATTTCGAGCTTGTACAGCCGTTAATCGCGTATTCCTACGAACTCCAAGTTGTAAAAAACTGTCATCTCGCCTCGATGTACATCTTTTTCTACCTTGACCCCTCCTCCTCACAAGAGAATTAGACGATCTGTACCGCTGGATGCTGCGATGAATCGTTTATACTGGTCGACGAAGCCTTGAGGCAATCGATCTGTAGGTATGGCCATTTCTTCTCATTTCATCAGCCCTAATGATTTCCAGTGATGTTAAGTCAGGCATAATAAAGAGGTTTTAATAAACAAAATTGCCTATAGAATAACAAATTTATAAAAAACCATTAAGTGCAATTTTTCAAAAAAATTACAATTACGTAGTTATTACTCGAACAAGTTGACAAAACGTATTGTTCGGGAAAATAAAACAAATGAAAGAAAAAAGTGTATGTCATCTAATTTTCTATTTTCAAATTTGACAATAAATTAAAAAAATATCATAACTGGCCAGTTCCTCAAGTAAAAGATTTTAAAATCCTGCTTTTTTTGTGTTCCGCTAATTGTGCCGGTGTGTATATAAAAGGTATAAGAATAAGCGCAATGCATCAACTAAATGGACCTACCCTATTTAACCAGTCCTTGTACGAGACGATCAAATTATCACTGTGTGCAAAAAAACTGCACACAGTAAAACAAACCAGGTACTGAACTGTATATATTGTAAACTAAAAATGATAATTTTGGCTTAGACACAAAGCGATAAAAAAATTATATCCGATACCCATCTTGATTCAATAGGCCTGACTCCTAACCAAACCTTCGGAGAAATATAAACTTACAGTAATTTTACGTACTTATAATCTTAGATTTTGTATAGTATACGCCATCTAACAAATACATACTTTACAACATGTACCGTACATGTTGTGAAGTGTATCTGTTAGATGTTGTATGGTTTGATGTAAATATTTGTCGTAAATATGTACATTAGCTATGTGTTACGTCGCCAAGCAAAATGCCAGGCCACCTACTTTCTTTGTAGGTTTGATGGCAGCCGTCTCCAGCGGGCGTTCATTTGTCTACCGACCGCTCGTTGACGCTCGCTAATCAACAGGCCGACATAAAGAACTACAACATTCTATGTTAGTATCTTCCTAATTGATAATTGTTTGGACAATATCGATAGATACTGAAATAACAAAATCGATAGTTACTGAAGTTGAGCATTGCTTGGACAATATCGATATATACTGAAATTGATCATTGCTTGGATAATATCGATAGATACTGAAATTGATCATTGCTTGATAATATCGATAGATACTGAAATTTATCATTGCTTGAGAATATCGATAAATACTGAAATTTATCATTGCTTGATAATATCGACAGATACTGAAATTTATCATTGCTTGGACAATTTAGACCACTTCCTACATTTAATTATTGAAAGTCAGCGAATTACCTGATAATCTGTTATTCCTAAAAGCTAAAAATGCTACAGCTGCCATTAAAATGTGGAACTCCGCTGAAACATGCTTGATTCATGATGCTTTGATATTTTTTCTTATTCATATTAGGTCTTTACCTATGAAATTGCCGTTCTGCAGTACTGGCCATTTCAAATCAAAATAATTTTTGTTTGGCTAAGAATTCTAATTTCAAATTAATTTTATTTTAAAAACATGGATTTTTTTTTCTAAAAGTAGTCATTTCTTTATTGATTAGTGTTACATTTTCATCGCATTTCAATCTTTTTCGTCATCATGGATACGTTAAAAATTCGAGTAATTATGGAATATGAGTACCGTCGTGGCAGCAACGCGGCACAAGCGGCACGCAACATCAACGACGTTTACGGAGCTAACACTACAAACCAACGCACCACCTGTTATTGGTTTGCTCGCTTCCGTTCTGGAAATTTCGACCTGAAAAATGAACCTCGCGGTCGTCCGAAGACTTTGGTCGACAATGACGAATTAAAGGCGATTGTGGAAGCTGATGATACACAATCTACGGCTGAATTAGCAGCAGCTTTCGACGTTAGCGTCAAAACAATATTGGTCCATTTGCGTCAAATTGGCAAGGTAAAAAAGCTTGACAAATGGGTGCCCCACGAACTCAATGATCGCCAGCGCGAAGTACGCGTCGAGACGTGCCTTGCACTGCTCAACAGACACACAAATGAAGGAATTTTGAACCGCATTGTTACCTGCGATGAAAAATGGATTCTGTTTGATAACCGTAAGCGCTCAGCAAGTTGGTTGGATCCTGGTTCAGCACCTAAACAATGCCCTAAACGAAAACTTACCCCTAGAAAAGTGATGGTCACTGTTTGGTGGTCTAGCGCCGGTGTGATTCATCACAGCTTCTTACCAAACGGGGTGAGCATTACTGCAGATGTGTACTGTGAAGAACTGAACACAATGATGGAGAAGCTGGCGCATCTCCAACCAGCATTGGTCAATCGCTCGTCTCCGCTGCTCCTGCACGACAACGCGCGACCTCATACTGCACAGCAGACGGTCTCCAAGTTGCAAGAACTGGGGTTGGAAGCTCTCCGTCATCCGCCCTACTCACCAGACCTTGCGCCTACAGACTACTACTTTTTCCAGAATTTGGATAACTTCTTGGCGGGAAAAAAATTTAATACCCGAGAGGCAGTACAAAATGCCTTTGAAGAATTTGTTGCCTCCCGTCCAGCTGATTTCTTTAAGAAGGGCATCAATAAACTGCCACTGCGATGGCAAAGATGCATTGATTGCATGGGTGATTACTTCGATTAATACAAATAAAAAATTCATGAAAAAAATTCGTTTAAATTTTTTCATACAAAACGGCAATTTCATAGGTAAAGACCTATTAACAATAGGTGACCGGATTTTGGGCTAACTTGAGCATTTATTTAGACAACGGCCTGAATTCCATCTTTTCCGAAGGAGCATTTGAAAAATACTCACAATTTATGACTTATTTCGGTTGATATATTATTTACATAAAATCATTATTACCTATTTCTTTGGACTTGGAGCAAATGGTTTGTTAGAAGAATAAACGTTATATAAATTGAAGATTTTTATGAGAGAGAATTTAATATCAGTAAGGAGGAGTTAACGGAAACTTGTGTAGTTACTATGTTATTACACTCTAGCGTCGTGTTTGAACAATCTTTTAAAACATTTCTGTGGTATGGCCTGTGTAATGTTTTTTTGTGGTTCGTTAACCGCTTGTTCTATTCCTCGCTTTGTCACTACGCGCGTGTTGCGGTTTTCTCTCGACTATTTTTGTAAAACACTAACTAATAGGTCACATAAATTCTTTAATACTTTTTTTAGCACCCGATCTTGATGTGATGATTCCACTTTATAGGTTGGTATCAACATATCTCAAAATTGTTGTCAAAATTCTTTTTGGATACATTGGCTATGGTCCAACAGCTTAGATATCTAGTTTAAATATCGTCGTATCAGACGACGTCTACGACTTGAGTGCTATTGCTATTACGCATGATTTACAACTCCTCCCAGTGTCAATTTAGAATAGATACACATAAGCACCTAAAATATTTCATGTGCTCCTATTTTTATTAGAGGTAGGTATAATATTGCGCCTCATTGCGAAATGATAATTTGAGAGTTTGGCTGACTGTTCTAAGAACAAAACACAATTTATTACAGTTTTATTTAACTGGACCAGATTTCTTATTGTTAGTTTAATTTTAAACTGAAAATCTTAGGAATGTTCACAAAGATAGATACCCTACTAATCCATCTTTCACTGCGATCTATTTATTGCATGTTATTAGGGACCTATCTACATATGAGATAAGTCTAGATCGGGGACTGTTCGTGTTCATATAATGAAGTTGAATCGGGAGCATTGTATTTACCACGTAGATCGTATTAAACATTAATCCACGCTGTAAAGCTGCTATATACAAATACAGCGCAGCTTTGTTCTGCTTACAGCATATTAATCCTTAGAGCTTTCCTCAGGTGTTCAATTCCAGGTAGACATACTGTTAATAGTTCGTATAATTATGTTAACTAATCCGTGAAATTAAAAACATTTAAAATAATAATCTGCAGAAGAAATTGAATGAATTGAATTGAATAGGTTTATGCGTATAGGTTTATGGCATATTTAACTTTATATATTTTAAATATTAATATGTATTCCTCGAGGAATAAATATTTTAAATACAATCTGTGACCTGTTGCTAAAAGGGTCAAAGTACGTTATTATTGGCTTAAGTACACTGCAACCCTTTTATCATATATTTTTTTACTAAACGATATGAAAGCGCAAACTATATTGGCCTTTTTTTTACATAGTAACTTTTGAAAGATTTTTGATAAACTAACGCCCTTTTAGCACAAAAACATATCATATTTTTAAAATAAACTGACATTACAATCTCATTTCATACAAAAACTTACTTTGTCCCTTTTAGCACCAGGCCACAGATAATTATAAAGATGTCATTATTGCATCTACCACAGTTTGTCTCTACATCGCCCAAAGGTTGATTGGTACTAAATTCCTATGGCATAAAGACCGCCTCTGTACCAGGGACCGGACAACCCCGCTTAAGAGTTAAGCCTTTTGACAGGGTAACCCGTACATGGGGTAATTCATATCACAGTGTTACCTTTTGTTCGAGTTACATGCGCGAAACCCATCGAAATGGTTAACACCTTTATTATGGTAACCACGTGAAGGGGTTAACCCCTTCAATGTCTTAAGCCTTTGAAGGGGTTACCTTCACGAAAAGCTTTTATTCGTGTAACCCTGAATTACCTAATCAACTTGAGCTGCATGTTTATACTTGTACCCGAGCGGCGCGCGGCGGCGCGGCGGTGTGGCGCCTCATTGTCTTACTTACTATTTTTATTTAGTTATTACGAATTTGACAACAAGTGACGATAGATAAGCGATAGTCCGGTCAAAATAGACATTCACCCTTGCATACATAAATTTCTAAGACGCTGAATTTTTACATAAACGTTAGGGATATCATTATAATGAAAAGTCTCTATCGATCCTATTATGTGCAATTTGTTTTCATTCAAGGTCAAAGTTCGCTAAAATGGGTTTTTTGGATTTTTTTTGGTACACGGTTAATTTTATGATAAAAATAGGTCAGATAAAAATTGTAGATCATGCAATTATGTATCTATAAAAATTTACCTTGGATGGGAAATTATCAATTACTTCTCCCGCTCTGGACGGAGCTGGAAGGCGTGTCAGACTTTTACTGACTAAAATCCACCCGTGTTCCTTCAGTTGCCTGTGCCAGGGTCACGGTACCTCTTTCGAACAAATCCGCGACCCTGGCAGGCATTGGCCCTAGCGGACCCCTTTCATTGTTGTTGACATCTCTTTGAGGTGCGCGTGGAACACAACACACCGTCGACTCGGGCCTGGGTGCTTACTCTCGAATATAATTCCGATAGATCGACATTGGAATTGTCAGTCAAACTCAACCAACTGACTTTTGACCAATGTCGATCTATCGGAATTATATTCCAGAGTAAGCACCCTGGTCCGTACCAGACGGCGAACTATCCATTTCTCGCACTGCGCAAGCCCGCATCTACGGTGGCCGGAAGTCCGCTACGGAGTCCCGACGCCCGTTCCGTCTCCTGTGGTGGCTAAGGGCGCGAGAGCACAAGGATTGCCTCTCTCTCACGCTCTCCGCCTCCTTCTTCGCGAGCATTACTGCTTCGCTAAAGAAGGTGACGGCTTCCCATGCACTTTCCTCCGTACCATGGCCTGGACCAGAGCCGGACGCGAGAAATCGTCGCCGCCGATAGCCTCGACCGATCGCTTCCGCGAGGTCACGGCAGTGCTTCGCCCGAGCAGGGCAGACCTCCATCGTTCCCTCCAGGCGATCCACACAATGGTGAAACCCGGGTGTTTCCTTCGGCCTTATCCAGAACAAGAACCTCCCGAACCAGCCATGTCCGGTGAGAACCTGCGTAAGGCGGAAGGTGAGGACGCCGAGACCCCTCTTTCCCTCCGTGCCCAGCACTGGGTTGTGACAATCGCACTTTCCATGACGCCATGAGATCCCACCGGAGCTGTCCGTTATGCCGTAATTTCTTGCGGCGGCGGAGTTTGCTTCCTCGCGCCGCTCCCACACATGCGCCAGGACTTTTTGTCTCTAGATCTCATGGTGGCAATCCGTGGCGAGGCAGCGAGCCACTTTGGCAATCCGTCAAAGTGGCTCGCTGCCTCACCGGAATTCGGACGGTATCCCGGGACTAGCCGGAACACTTTATCCCCTAAGATTCACCATTTCTGAGAAAAATCGATTCTACCTAAGTTGTATTCCCCATAATTTGCACACATTTTCACGCCACCTACGAGGTAGCGTACTTGACGCGTTTTTTTAAGCGCCATTGATCAGGCCGGCTGACCACCAGACGGGCAGCAAGGCACGAGGGATAAAAAAGCTGACTCAAATTGTAACATGGGGCCCTCCAAGTCAGCTCGCTCACCGCCCGCCGGCAATAACGCCCAGGAAAGGGCTGACGGGGAGGCGGTAGTTACCGAGTAATTGCCAGACCTTCGTCTTCTCCAAGCCAATATCAATCGTTGCACCAGGGCTCAGGACCTTTTGGTCCAGGCAAGGCGAAGTGGTTGATCAACGTTGCCATCGCCGCCGAAACATACTTTGTTCCTCCCAAGGATGACAGGATGAGTGACATTGATGGCTTGGTGACACTTATCTTGAGGCTGGCTGCTGACACTCTGTCCCTTGAGACCTTCAGTCGGGACGGGGCTTTGTAGCAGCCTTAGTCGAAAATATGGTCGTGGACATTTATTTCTCACTCAACCGACCTCTCGCTGACTTTGAGATTTTATTTCGGAATCGAACCCAGTCGTCAGTCGAAGCCGTCTTCACCCCGTCCTTGTCATGGGGTACTTCAACGCCGAGTTCACAACTTGGAGTTCCCCAGAAACGGATGCACGGGGTGTGTTATTAGAAGAGTGGGCGATGGAGTCAGGCCTACTGCTCCTAAACCGAGGATCCGTTCAGACATGTGTGCAGTAGTGGGGTGGGTCTATAGTGGACTTATCGTTTGCTAGTCCTGCTGTGGCACGCTCTGTTCAGGACTGGCGTGTATCGTAGGAGGTGGAGACGTTGTCGGACCACAGATACATCCAGTTTGACGTTTCCGCCCAGACTTCGAGTGGCCCGGTCCAAGCGGCCCCGGCCCGGGTTGAGGATGACTGGCGATGGGTGGTCAAGCGACTGAACCAGGAAGCTCATCTGGTGGCCTCAATGGTGCATGCCTGGTTGGACTCACCAGTCAGGTCTATCGATATTAACGACGAAGCAGAATGGTTCCGGGAGGCCATAACCCAAATCTCTGATGCTGTGTTGCTCCGCGTTCAGTCTCCATCTGCCAGGGACCAGGTGTATTGGACGTCACAAGATATTGCGCAGTTGCACATCGCATACGTAGCAGCGTGGCGCCCGTACACTGGGCACCAACGAATGCGCCGACGAACACCAGAAGTGCTAGTAAGAGAGGCGGAACGGTGTGAAGTGTACAAAGTGGCGGTGGCGGAGTGGTGGTGGTGGGTGGTAAATTTGATTGTTAATTGAAATATTATTTGCTGTGTCTAATGGACGAATTTAGAATTAATTGATGCTGTGTAGCGTCCGACATCTTATATTTGTACGCCGCTCGGGCAAAACATAACTGTCTTAATCATAATTTGACGGAACATCTTGCATGCTATGTGTGTATACTCATGTTTTGGACAAATAAAAAATTATCTTATCTTAAGAAGGCTCTTCAGCTGGAAATTAAGCGGGCAAGGGCCGAAGCTCATGATACATTCGCTGGCAATTCTAGAACGGGATACGTGGGGGCGACCATACCGTTTGGTTAGGGGCAAACTTCGCTTGTGGGTGCCCCCACTGCCCCATAGCCTCCAGCGCTGCTAGAGAGAGTGGTGAGCGCTTTATTCCCCTCTCAAGGGGAGCACAGACCACCTAATATGGTTCCGCCTACTATAGTGCCCAACACGGAAAACGAGGATGACGACGCGCTTGAAGTGACCCAGGTAGAACTGAGAGCGGCAGTACAAAGGCTTAAGGCCAAAAACACTCCAGGACCAGACGGAATTCTTGGCCGTGCGTGGGTTCTGGCCATCAAGGCTCTCTGGCCCCGCTAAGTAGGACTCTTGAGTGCATGTCTGGAGAGGGGCCAGTTTCCACGCTAGTGAAAGACTGGAAAGCTGGTCCTGCAAAAAAAAAAGAAGGGCGTCCTGCGGACTCTCCATCCGCTTACCGGCCCATTGTGTTGCTGGATGAGGTGGAAAAACTCTTCGAGAGAATTATTGCAAACCTTCTCATTCAGCACATGGCAAGCAAGCGAGGGGCCGGATCTAATCTGATCGAAACCGGTTTGGTTTCTGTAGGGGGTGCTCTGACGGACAGAGAGTATATTTTAGAATCGCTTTTTCTCAGAAATGTTGAATCTTAGGGTATAAAGTGTAAGGATAATTTATGTATCATACTTAGATAATTGCATGATCTACATTTTTTGTGAGTGAGCTAATTTTATCATAAAACTAAACGTTTCGGAAAAAAAAATCATTTTTGCGAACTATGACCTTGTATAAAAAAATTGCACACACAGGAACGATGGGGACGACTTTCACAGTTTCAATATAATGGTATCCCTAACGTTCATGCAAAAATTATGCTTCTTGGGAATTTATGCAAGAGTAAATCCACCTATTTTTCGGGCTAATTTGACTGGGCTATATACGGTGTCCAGCATCTCGACTCGGCTGTGGCATTTCCACAGAAAAAGTAACTACATATTATAATAAGAAATATAATAGACAGTAATACCACACACACTTAAACAAAAACACAGCTAAGTAGTTCCGTCCGAGTAAACAAAAACACAGCTAAGTAGTTCCGTCCGAGTTTCGAATTAAATGACGAATGATGAGAATTAAACAAGTATAGACACGAAAAAGAAATAAGTACCTATTACAATGTTTAGCATGTGCGACAAACAAAATTGAACTGTAAAATCATATTGGCAATAATTAGTATTCCATGTTTACAAGTCGCTCGGTACATGCAACCATGGCGCCGCCGCCGGCGCAGGGCAGAAAGATGTCACGTGCGGTCGTGGATATACAATTTTCAAACTAATGTCGATTACAAAGAGTGGATATTACAATGTGTTGGAATGGAATGGCTTACCCTGTTACAGTGTTACAGGGTATTGAAAGGTTAACTTGTTCGGAAGGGGTTACATTGCACCCATTCGAGGGTGTAACATGTATCAAAGGGTTTATTTTTTAAGCGCTTAAAAAAACCCCTTCAAAAACCCTTTCAACGAGTATCCGGCCGGTCCCTGATTTAAAAAAGTAAATTGTTCCCTATATGAAATCAAAAATCTAATTCTAATAGCGGTACAAACAATAAAAACAACATCATGAAAGAAAGTTAAATTAATCTTCGTTGTTTTATTGATTTATTATAATAATGAAGACGAGACTGTTTAGTTCTTCCTGTTAGTATCTTTGCCTTCGGTCACTGATTGGAAGTCGTTGCGTGTTCATACACAGATAATGGGGTCAAACATTTATCTGTGAGCTGATAACGAGCATTATAAGGTTTTTATGACATTTCATTTGAATTTAAATATGTACGTATAATATCTAAATGTGGGGACTAATGTACCGCCTAGGCCAGGGGTCGGTAACCTGCGGCTCTTTAGTTCCATACGCAATTATTATTTATTTTCCCTTCACCTGGCGAGCTATCAAATAAAAAAAATGGCGAGTTTGGAAATGGCGTAGATTATGCCACGCCCCTTTTCGGTCACCTTGCGTTTAAACCCCGAATTCACGCAATTTTACTATTAAACCAATAAAAAATTAATAACTGTGACTTGTTTCGTAATCTGTATGATATTTTCAATTTTTGTGGCTCTTTAAAAACTTTACAATTTTGGAAATAGTAATTTTTTATTCTTCCGACTCAAAAAGTTGCCGACCCCTGGCCTAGGCCAAAACAAGTATTAGTAGGTATCTCTGGTAATAAATAATAATCAGAAATGCAGATAAAGAAACAGATTTTCCTCTTAATAAAATATTCGAAATTTTGTTTCGCTTATTCTACCAAGCTACGTTATTCCAAACTAAAAAGAACCGGCATATTGTGTTGTGTAAATTTGGCGCTACGCTATACTAGAAACACTCTTAGCCCTTAGCACCAAAATAGATCAGTATCCAATCACGAGACAAAGACTGATGACAGCATTATAAGATTGAATTCAGTGTGGTTAATTAAGCGTGTCGAGGTGCGGCTTGAGTGCGTACGTGGCAGTACACCTGGACCTCCAGTTCAGTGTCTACTTGGTTGCATAGCGAGTATTAGCGAGCTTTGATTGCTCGGTGCACCCGCAGTCACAGGCCCGCTCAAACTGAACGGGTGAAAGGAAGCGTTACCAATGGTTCCGCACTCACGGGACCTTGATCTACCGATATTTACGTGATAACTTCGTACCATGTTTAATCAGCGAAACAACTTTTTTATACCTACGACTCGTTTCCACAAGATGATGGGCTTACATTTTAAATTAAAAAGTTGACCGCTCATGAGACGGTTTATTTGTTATTTATCATTGTCTCTACGAGAACCAATGTTATTAACTTGTTTGCCTTTGACGCGTATAATGTAATAAATAATCAACCCAAAGGGTGAAAGTCTTTGAAATAACTTTATTATCGGTGTTGTTTGTGCTATTAGCGTCTTCGTATTATTAATATTATCATTGGAAGTTTCCAGCATCGTCTGAACGTTCACTCTCCAAATCGCATCGCTTAATCAGAAGTTTATCTCATAGAGTAAATCAATAAGAGACGGGTTTATGGTTCTTTTCGTATCTAAACCATAATTTGGTTAGTTGCAGTCTGTGGTATGCCGTCTGCTATTGAAGGCAAACTGGTATTAATGTAGTAAATAGTTGCAAGTACCAGATTAACTCTCATTCCGTTTATAATGATGGCCACCTCTGTTTGAGCATCGTTCAATCGGAGCGCTGCACTGTGGACGTGCGTGTAATAGACCGTCTAATGGAAAGCGGATCAAGATTACATACACGGTCAACGTTAATTGTACACTTATAGACACGTTTGTTTCTCTGAAGAACAAGACGAAACACTTTCACTTTTTATTATACTCTTTTCAATCTTTATTGTCTCGATATTATAGTTATTGTGTGTTTAATGACACCATTTCAAGGCTTGAAACAAACGCATTTACTTATTAAACTTTCAAATTGGTAACGTCTAATTTATATACATATAGGGAACATTTTTAACCAGTGCGCAAACTGTAACCATGAATTCAGCATATCATTCTCGACCCCCAGCGCAGAATTTTTCGTCGGTGATCATAGAAAAGTGCAATATCTACGCGGGCAAAATGTATTGAATAGCTGAATTTTTTTATATCGGACGAAAAGAGTTTACGCTTTGGGATCTAGAATTATATGCTGAATTCATGGTTACAGTTTGCTCACTGGTTAAAAACTTATCCTGTATTATAGGTAACAATAGCGTCGGACTGACACAGTCGCCAATTACAGGTTAACCAGCATTCTCAGATTATTTATTTACGTTGAAAAATAGATCATCTAGATAGAACCTCGAATTTAATATAAAATTTAAATAAATTTCCATTGTTTAAATTACTTGATGAAATCCTTCTCAAAGCCCCATAAATTTTTTTATAACAGCAATTTATTAAGGTACCTAATGGCAACAAAGAAATTAAACGATTAATTACCCATAAAAAGTACTAATTTACTGTTTTAAATTTTTGTGCGTCTTATTCTTACTTAATTGGTCTATGCCTACTATTGTCAATGATCCGTACATAAATATGTATGTATGATAATCTGTTCTAATTGTTGTTTATTAGAAACCACAAGACTAAGTAGGTACTTTCCTGAAGAAATTAATGCCTTCAGTAAGGAAAATTAAACATCGTTAAAACGTATTAACAATCCATCATGCATCCACATACTGGGAACGCCCACACAGGAGCGCTACCTAACCTACCCAGTTCCCTTGGCTATCCGTTGAATAATAAATAAACGTCAAACAAGAAGCAGGATATTCGAAAACATCGTTTTAATACAGTGAAATAGCATCGAACTTAAAACTACATCGATTGGGTATTGTGACGAAAATGTGCGTTTGGTCCAAATGGTTAGTCGACAAAAGACCAAGCCTATAAGTCAAAAATGTATCGTTCTATCGAAAAAAAAAACTGCTAACCATTGATGTCTCCAAAAAGTAACTTGAGAAAGGAGATTAGAATGCAGTCACCACAAGGTTTCAGTTCTTTCGAAAACTAAAATCTAGATTCGAAATTCGCTTTTGGCTGAAAACTTGAAAAATTTCACGTGATTTTCAACCAAACCTCCTAATTATGAACTCAGAATATCTACCAAGTCTATCCACTCTGAACTAATGCGCTTACCTTACCTGATTGTATATTTTACAAATCTGTCGAACTTTCATCAAACGTTTTTGATGCTTGGGTATCTACTGAAATAGAAGCGAAGCTGTAAACAAATGAAGTAAAAATATACATTTTCTGTTTTACATTTTAGGTATAAACTCTCACACAAAACGAGTTTACATCGTAATGTATGAAAAATATGTAGTAAATGGATCTGGCACGATTTGTGCAATATTGTTTGCAAACGTGTAGTGGAGGGCCGCCAGACGTGACGCGCTCTCTGCTAAACAGATGTACGAGTATACACATTAATCCGTATACTCTGGATGATTTATAAGTACATGTTACGTGTTATCAATTAGCCTTAGTTAACCACCACTTCATTAATGATGAATGTACATAGTTCAGAAGCTCCGCGAAACTTAATGTTGCTAGATTTACCAATGTCCTCGTCCTCGAAGATAAGGAAAATACAATCACTAGGCAACAAATTATGACGAATACAGATTTCTTTTATCGCGTTCTGCCATTGTTATTAACATCAGTAACAGTTTATTTACTGTCTGCTATTGATCACTAAGCGAATGTTTGAGACATTGAGGATAATGTAATGATGAGAATAGTCTGTTATCGCAGGGTCAAAAATGCCGCCATCTACAAAACAGCCGTGAAACCAATCCTAAAAGGATCGATGCGCGTTCGTTGTGCCAATTGAGCAACGATATCGGCGATGTATCTATAAATTATTCTTTGATTTAAATGTATTCGTATTCCGATTCAGGTGAATAGGGCAACTTATCCCGGTGTAGAGTGAGGCGCATGAAAAATATTTGGGCCTGTGCCAACGTTGCTCGGTCCGCGGGCGGCGGCGGCGTCGCGACGCCCCTTGACTCGACCATCGGACTCGATAACGCAATGCAATACCTGACGTCGAAAGTGCATCACTTACGTTTGCTCTCGACTCAAAATATCTTTGAATAACAATTCCTTAATTCAATGCGTACCTACAGTGTGTGTTTTTAAATAACACGAAAGTCACTTTGCTTGTAGTATGTAGATTCTTTTAATTCAGTAAATCAATTACTTATTCGTGGTTACCAACCAAACATTTGCGGCTTCATTTTTTTTTAACTTTCCAACATATTTAAGCAAAAAGAACTCATAGGGATTCACTTCATTGTTTGCCTATCAAAGGCGATTTTATCTGATACACTTTCAGAATTAATTTGTCTCCTTTTCTCATAATCTTTCAATGTTGTTCAAAAGCTTTTCATCGAACTTAGTTGTAGGTCTGTTATTAAAAGAACTCAGAACAAATGCCCAAGAACGGCTTGCACTTAGCTGGCTTTTTTATATTTTTACTTTAATTTGTAAGACTCATTTAATTTTTCACGTTGCTATGAAGGTTTCGGTGGTATACTCAGTACTCTAAAAGTTCACAGTAATACACAATTGAGTTTTCCGATATGCAGAACAAGAACCATATTTTTATATTCTCGCAGTGAGAAAATGTTGCAAAAGGCTACAAATTTTATAATGAGAGTATAACATTCCGCAGCCTCTTTCTTTGTTTGCCTAGCGTACTGTTTCTTCTGGAAATATTATTCACAAGCTTACGACTGGCAATATGATGCTGGTCGCTTACAGCAGCGAACATCAACGAGTCGTGTATAGTAACTACTCTTTCACATTCATACTAGGTTTTTTTTTTTGGGAGGGAAATCATCAAATTATTTCTCCCGCTCTGGGTGGAGCAGGAGGGCGTGTCAGACTTTTACTGACTAAAACCCACCCGCGTCACGCACAACGGACCGAATGGGAGTCTACGTGCGGAAAAGGGAGTCCCATCATCATCATCAACCCACTCGCGTTCCTTCAGTAGCCCGTATGCCAGGGGCTGTGGTATCTCTTTCGAACAAACCCGCACCCCTGGCAGACATTCATACTAGGTTATTTTACAGTAGGAAGACAAGTTAATGTGTGTTTTCCCGGTGCCTACAAGTTATCATTACCTATTGGCATACTGTGCATTTTTTAAACCTGTACGGCTTTCAAAGGCGATGTTGATTTATGAATATGTAGTCGAGTATGTAGTCTAGACCTATCAAGTGGTCAATATTAAAGTGAAGGCTAGTCAAACCGCTATCAGCCGTACACCTCCGGGCAGGGTTACTTAGCAATCATTAATCACTTACTCAACGTGAAACCTCCTACTATACATATAAAGACTAACAACTTTATAGGGGTTGCGAAAACATTATGCATACTTTAGTTGTGCAATCGATATAACTCGTAGTTATTTTGAAACAGTTGAACGATTGATTTTGTAACGTAACATCACCACCCGAAGCTGATGTTTACGTTAAGATCAGACGGTATTGTCAGCTCTCTGATAAGATTAAACTATTTGAAGAAGTTATGATATACAAAGTCAACAGAACCGTGTTATCGATTCATTCCATCGGTTACTTCATCACAATGTCGCTTGAACTACTTGTTTTAACCCCATAAAATTCATCGTCTAATCAAAGTTAGAAGTCACTTAGTGAGTTTTGTTTCTTTCAGGTGAGTAACGGCAATGTCATCGATACAGGAACACCTACCCTGCTGGTATTTACCGTTTATTACTAAGCACTACTTACGCATGTGGATGCATTCACATTTAACATGTCTGAATAACTACTAGTTTATAATTTACTAACCGTAAGTTAGCTGATCTCATTTCATGTCTGCCAATTCAATTAATATTAAACAAGGGAACGCCTACTCACTCGACCGCACGACTAACCCTCATTTTTAAACGTCGTAGTACTTATAAGCTTCCTTTTCTTGTTCTTATGCAAGAGGCTCATTTTCTTTTATCGTTTACATTTAATTCAGGAGCGCCTTGATACGTTGAACTTCGTGGTACATTATCAAGGAATACCCCGAATTCTCTATACTTTACGGTTCGATTCTTGTTTATGTATGATAATTAGATCTGTCCTCTTAGTTTTAAGATCTGGTAGCTGTAGATCAAAGCATTTTAGATCAATGTATTAATGTTTCGCTTCTTTAGATTAACCTAAATGTGTCATCTTTTCTAGTAGATTTATGTCAAAACCTTGCGTTAAATAACGCTAATGAATTGCGATGCGTCTAAATACTGGTTGCTCACGTGTATAATATTGTGCTATCAAGGAAATCTCCGCACGAAAAGAAGAAAATTACATTAACAATAGCTAAGTGAAAATGAACACGACCTCTGGGAACAAGTAAAATTCAAGGTTAATATGAGCGGCACGTTTCAAAAGATTTCTTTCAGGCTCTTTCCACGTACGTGTAGGTATATGGTAGAATATTCACAAGTCCTTTTGCCGTAGCACTTAAAGCTACATACTTTGTGGCGTTATACCGATTAAAAACTGTAATTTGACTTAGCATTTCTTCATTGTTTGAGACAACTTTAGTCCTACTGTCTCGCTATCCATTAAACGCTTCCATTTCATTCTGTATTAACATATTATGCATGTTAGTTTAATCTCATCAAAATCCTTATGTAATAAATAAATTAAATTGCCTCAATCTCCAAGTGACATTGATATAGGCCAGGAGTAGGCTACGAGACACCAGACACGCTTTGATCTGTAGACGTAATGTTATTTATTACATATATCACACATTTATTCATTATTTACCTTTTGCTATTGATGTTTCGACACACGATTTTTATTATATCGTCGTTTATGTAGCTACGTAACATTTGAAAAGAGCAGTTTTACTATTATTAAGTATGTTTTTTTTCTGTTCTAATTTTATTAGAATCATACTGACTTGATTATGCGTATTATAAAAACAAAAGGTACTCATTATTCCTAAGAAGTGTTGACGACCAAACGTTTTCGTATAAGAATCAAGACATTATTAAACTTAAGTATCCGCTTTGCATGCAAACAAGTTTTAAATATTTAATCGATTGTACTACCTGTCTGTTAATCGCGAATCTTTTTGTGCGTAACTTGCATATCTGGTTTTATAAGCAGACATTAAATAGTAGTGCGTTGAGTTTCCAACTCACTTATGCAGTTCATATGCATCGAATGCATATTTTTGTTGACGTTCGGTATGCGGAGTTTAAATTGGAATAGTGCCCTCGAATAATTCTGGAATACATTTGAATATTTTTCTGCTTCGTTATAGTATGCGAAATCGTCATAAGGTGCTTGTATTTTCAGTAATAACTCCTAAATACAATGCTGTACGTACTCGTGGCTCCAGCTTTGTAGACGCAGGTTGTTAAGAAGGCCCATGGGGCAGGTTTGCGTGCCGCGTGTGCCTACGAACATACGCACAGATTCCAACGGTAATTGGGGTGTCACCATAAGGGCGTGAATGTACATTAAAACTGTGAAATATAGTGTTATCTCTATCTCTGTAATGAATCAAATCGAATCAAATATATTATAGTGTGTGTCACCTTTGAAAATTATCGTGTATCGAAGTACCATTAAGACCTCGCCTGGACCGGTGCCAGAGTTTGGATATTATTAGCATCGTCGACAACGACAAAGTTAATCAAGCTCAAATAAGATCAATATTTCCCGTAGGTGAAGTGATAGCGTTGTCTCAGGGCCCGGTGCTCGGCCCACTTATAGCCTGTCAGCCAGGATTACTAGCCGCAGCGGACGAAGATGGGCGCCCGCGCCGTCACACTGTCCGAATTTCTTTACATCATTTGACACTACTACGACAGTATGCTTACTCGAGAATAGTTGATATTATAAATGTGGAACAGGAGGCGTAGGCGCGGAATACCCATCGCTACAATTTGTTGCTTTCATTGGTTTATTCTATCAAATTTCTGTCTATAGCATCTTCTCTCGACAGTGTAGTCAGTTTCATTGGTTTCTATAGTAAGTTAACTGTTAAATATTGTTAATCGTTTATTTGATTGCTAAGTCAACACTGTAAAAAAAATCCCTGAACTGATTTCTGTGTTTTGTGTTATTATAAGCACACACAGTCAATCGTCAA
The DNA here is from genome assembly GCA_949987655.1 of Polymixis flavicincta. Lineage (NCBI taxonomy): Eukaryota > Metazoa > Arthropoda > Insecta > Lepidoptera > Noctuidae > Polymixis > Polymixis flavicincta. The sequence goes on from OX465179.1 coordinate 15,192,271, forward strand.
AAACCTTATTTGATAAAATCTATACCTACTTTCCATGTTATGTTGCGTGGCGTGACCATTCGCGTGAGATGCCTGCGTGCGCCAGGAGAAATTCCTTAGTTATATAGCATTCGAAGAAGTATCTATCTTGTTATTATGTATGTATGCTTAATATGACTCCATATAACTATCTAATGTGTCATATGTATAAACAGCGCAGTTTTTCAAATTCTTCACAAACGCTTTATTTCCTGAACATGGTTCAATATACAATGTGCACCTACATTAAAAAAAAAAAAAACTATATCGGCTACAAAATGCATTGACTGTTATTAATTGAGTACAGCAATTTTGTTTCATTAAGAACACTCCTGAATATTCACGTTAATAAATCGTGTCATTTTTCATAAGTGTCCAACATTGCTGTATTTTCCATTCATTATGTAAGTGTAAGCTGTACATAAAATGTGGCATATAAATTGAAAACGCTTAATTAACGCGATCGGCGGTCCGTTAAATAGGGTAGACCTCGGGTGCAGTTTCAAAGAGATTGGCTCGGCGAACCGAGCGAACGCCCCGTGATGCAACCAACGTCAACGTTCTTTTTTTCTTCCGTAATAGTACACCATCATTTTTTAACGCTTCAACGATGGCGCTCTAGATTTTCCATTCAAACGGCTATTGTAAAAATTTCCGGGAAAATATTCCTTGCGTTTACGGGACTGAAATCGAAATACATGTATGCAGTGGTATCGTTTTTAATCGATTTGTACTACACTATTCTAATATTTCGATGATTGTTAAGAGTTGATTTTTCGACCGAGTACGAATAAAACGTTGTGGTCTCCTTGTTTGGCGATAGTTTTGTATTAGTAAAAGAAAAAAATGAATACCAATCTCTATTTTTTATAAAACTTAAAATCTCACAAAACTTCACATTTTTCTTAGAGACATAAGTTATTATTAATCCAACAATCTATATGCCATGAAAAGCATTTTTCCTGAATTTTCTCAGTTATTGTAGATACTTTTAGTTGTGACTATGCATTTTCAGAAAGTTGCCGAAAAACTGAAACGAAATTCTGTCGGGTTCAAGTGATTGTTTGGTGCCTGTTAATACTGACAGCATTCCATTAATTTCTTCAGTCTGATTCACGATCAGGAATACTCAAAGCCAAACGTGTATTGCAGTCGGTACCTACATTACTTTACATTGATCTAAATATAAAGCGGAATACGTGGTTGGCATATTATCTGTTTCTGCCCGGCATGGAACGGAACTCTTTCGGATCAGGAATGTTGCACACAGCATCAACCTGGTCGGACTAAATAATGTATAGCCGGTATTTACGTTTCAGAGTCCCTAGGTACAAGAGTAATTCAACAACAACAAAAAAAAAGTTGTTGTTCGTTCTAGTAAATACATAATATTATTCAGTGTCTGCAAACACATTCTTTATTTTCCAATTTATACACTCATGAACTTATTTAGAGGAACGCTTCATCAATCAAAGAAAAATACTAATATATACGTATGTACAAAAAGTTCTTAATACAAACTGGCCACATATACATTAATATTTAGTTTGAAAAAATTATTACTTCAATAGTGTTTTGTTTCTGGCTTTCATTTGTTTTTTTCTTTTATTTGTTATTTTCACTAGTCTATTGGAATAATTTTGCTGACGTAGGCGTATTGATTTCATAAAATCTGTCTTTTTTCACGTTTTTTTTTACAAAAACGTATCGCAATGGTGGTCCTTACACATCAATGAATACCTGAAGGCGCAATGCCGGATCTTAGCGTAGCTCAGGTTTCCAAAGCTGTTACTTTAATTGAAAATGGTAGTAGTTATAAAGAAGTGGCTCAAACACTGCGTGTTTTCAAATCCGTCATCTTCCGAATTTTTAAACGTTACCGGCACACTGGAGAATACACAAGACGTGCAGGGCAAGGTCGCAAGAGAGTCACATCGATTTATGGCGAGCACTGTTCTGAGAAATCGCACTTTAACTTCTGAAGTCAGAACTACGCTCCAGGACGTTCGACAGGTGACAATTAGCACTAAAACCGTAACAAGAAGACTTAAAGAAGATGGAATAAAGCCATACTTGCCAGCTAGAGGACCCTTACTTACCACAGATCATCGAGTAGCTCGGGCTAACTTTGCTCGCTCATACCAAAATTGGAATGATGCTGACTGGGGGAAAATATTGTTCACTGACGAGTCTAGGTTTTGTCTTAAGCCAGATGATAGAATGGTGAAAGTTTGGAGACGACCCAGAGAAAGATAGGACAATGCGCGGCCCCACACTGCAGCGATAGTTTCGGGGTATCTTCGAGAGGTTGAAATTGACGTTTTGCCGTGGCCAGCACGCTCGCCAGACTTAAATCACATCGAACATGTTTGGGATAAGCTCGGCAAACAATTAAAACAGCGGGATCCAACACCAACAAACATAGGGGATCTGAAAAGGATACTGGAAGAAGAGTGGAATCGAATACCACAAGATTTCATTGATAACTTAATCAAAAGCATGCCCAGAAGATTGCAGGCAGTTTTAACAGCTAGAGGGGGTAACACCAAGTACTGAATGTACTCAAACACTCGACAAAAAGTTATCGTAATGTCATAACACAATCACATTTTCAATGTGATGATTGAAGGGTTAATTCATCAAAACATCATTTTTAACATTTCTGTTCATTAGTCTTGCGTTTTTCACTGAAGTAAGTTTTATTTTAATTAAAAATAGTAAAATTAATAAAGGGCTTAATATAAATTATATAATACATACAAAAATTCTTAATTCTATCTTTCTTTTGTTCCGTTCCTCTAATTATGTCCATGAGTGTTACACTCATGGACATAATTAGAGGAAACTACAGTAGTTTGATTGAAATTATGTTGTCTAAAGACTTTACGTTATTTACGAGTATGTATTTGTTAATAATTGAGAACCTATTTTCTCAGATCCTCATTCGCTAATTAATTTAACCTATCCAATACTTTTTGTGCTATCCATTGATAGGTTCTGACTTCTGACACCTACTACCTGACATGTTCGATAGTTATCTGCGCTTGTAAAAAATCTAATAGACACTTGTTAATGATTTTTGTCGCTAGATATCTTCCCCCAACGATATCATAATATGACGTGTGAATAGCAACTCGTATTGGCGTGAAGTTGCCATACGCGTGCCTGATTTGCATACATAACTAACAGGCGCACGTACATTGCTTACTAACTGCATTTTATGTTTATCCTGTGGCTCCAGTCCATTATTAATTTTCATTTCTGTCACACTCAAAAGCACAGCGGAAGAAGTATGTCTGGGAGAGTGCACGATCCATAATATTTACGAGTTAAAGAGGCCTATTCACAGGACTAAAGGAAATTGAGTTTATTGACTGATGTTGTGTCGCAAAATTCAGACGCGATCTCTTTGCCTATCAATCTTATTATAAGTACACAATTACATATGAAATGAACTGTGGCGAAAATTAAACAAAGAATACACGGATAGGTTAAATCCACCGCAGGTAGGTAGGTACTTTCAAATATTTGTTAGGCCCAAAGTAAATAATGTGAATTTGGAATCTTCTTTATTGACACATTCTGTGTCTCCCTAAAATGCCGTTCAAAATGTAATCAAATATTTATTGATTCCGGTAATTCGTTGAGCGGCAGACCAACGCGACGTGTGGGGACGAATGGAGATGGGAATTATTGATGAAATACTTACAGCTACCTATAAGTATATATACGACGGGCTCGTGGCTAAGTAGGTAATAATAGCCGCAACGGTCGGTCGATCTGATTAAACAACACTCGCCACGGTTGGTCCGTGGATGGATGACCATCTTTGTATACTGAAACCTCTCCGTGCCGTGGAAAGCACGTTGAGCCGTTGGTCCCGACTGTCATTCGTGGACATTTGTTACGAGTAGTCTGAAGCCAGACCTCGAAACCTATCCTTCTGCAGCTAGGTGTTAGACAGGGAGACGCACGTGCACAGAACCGGTCGAAGTGGCGGAGCTTGGGGGAGCCTATGTCCAGCAGTGGACGTCTTTCGGCTGGAATGATGATGATGAGTCAGAAGCCCGAAACTCTCGCAACCAAAAGGAATCGTATTACCCACTAACTGGGTTTTGGAGGTCAGAAAGGCAGCGTTCTATGTAAAATACTGGAATTCAGCTGCGTCCGATTACACTCGAAGCCCACCTCAGTGAAGTTGGGAAAAGGCTACGCAGATTTTAACTTACGCGTACCTATAGTGAGGACTCTCCGCTTTCTTGTTACAGCAAAGCTGAAATGATTTTTTTTCGGGATAATATGAATATTCTCACAGATTTAAAAAAAAGGTAACATAAAAGAAAAAATAGAATTACTTACATAGGTACCTACAGCAAATTACTAGTTGATTAACCATTTTGTACGTAGAATGGGATAGTTTCTGCGTATTATTTTAGAATGGCTATTCCAGCTGGCAATATAATGTATTCTGGCTCCGAAAGAGGTAGGTACTAAGCCAAACTGGGCCAAGTCAAATGATCCCCGCTCCTCTGGCTTCTCGTGTGGAACAGAACACGAAAACTACGGTAGTAGGGGTGAACCCAAACCATTCATTCTGTACCTAAACGTTCAGGCAATCATTCAACTGTTATCTTTCATCAATCTCTACAATTAGGTTATTATTATCTTAAGTTTCAAGATCAAAAGCGACCCCGAAAGTTTTGAATATGATCCTAATCATAACATCACTTTGCCAGCGGTTTCGTCCGCGTAGATTTCGGACTTTCCCATACAAACTTTAATCCCCTATTCTATGTAGAATATTCGAAGATTCTGAAACACTTGTTCGTATTTTTGAACTGAAAGCCCAAATACTCCTTGGTTATATTGATTTTTATTAAATTACCGATTTTTACTTAAAACTCTGATTTTACCCTGGCAGTGGCCCCCCCGAGTGGGTTCCCGCATTGTCGTTGCGGGGGGGCTTAGTAACCGTGGTCTCCCATCCACGGTGAAGCCAAGAGGAACCCAACGGTGGGGCCGCTCGTCAGGGCTTTTGCCTCAAAGCCGACGACGTAGCGGCCAAAAAGTAGGTTGCGGTGAGGTGCACCGCAACTGAGGTGGGCCGCGATGTCGAATGGGAGGCATCGCGGCTGAGGGTTACAGGCTGCGGTAGAGGGGGAGTGCCGGTGCTTCTGAGCAGCGCTCTTCCCTTCCGTGGCCTGGACGGGCCGATGCCTGCCAGGGGTGCGGGTTTGTTCGAAAGAGATACCACGGCCCCTGGCATACGGGCTACTGAGGGAACACGGGTGGGTTTTAGTCAGTAAAAGTCTGACACGCCCTCCTGCTCTACTCAGCAGGAGAAGTCATTTGATGATTACCCACCCAAAAAAAAAAAAAAAAAAAAAAAAAAAACCCTGGCAGTGGAAGAATTTCTAAAAATGGTGAAACACGTGTTTCGTTGTTTTCAACCGAATGCCTTAATTTATTTCACTTTAAAAATGACGAGTTTTCATACAAATTTTCATTCCACTCTCTTAGGGCTAGAAAATCCTTTCTTAATAGATTAGGCATCACTAAGAATGAATTTTCTACGTCACTAAATCTAAGTCGATAATATAGGCTCAAATACAACATCAGTTCGCGAGCGCTTTTTTGAAAATCGATATCTGAATACAAACATCATCTAGAGTTACCCAAAATACTCCAAAGATCGATCTTAAAACGTGAGAGCGGTTGCGGTTTATAGTGTAAGCATTGCGAAGTAAATTGCCACTCGAGATAGTATCCCACACTTTTATGGTACCAATAACATTGACAGTGCACTTTTATCTTTCCTACGACCACAATTGAGTTTTCCCGTAATACATTTTTCGAATTAGAACTTAGTACCTATCCAAGTTATTGTTAAAGAACTTATCATTTTCAGAATTTAATCTAGTGCTCGAATAATTTATACGCGGTTTTACCAGCATACATTGAACATCCATTTAAGTATAAAAGATTTTTCCAATTTATTTCAACTTTGCTTACCCAAGCATGTTATGATCAGAATGTGCTTTTATATTGCGCTAAATTTTTCTTTAGAAATTGTATTTTTACTTAAACAAAGTGTAAGCAGTAGTATATTTTCTGTTTAGTAAATTAAATAACATAATAGAGCGGTATTCACACGGATATTGGCTCGGAGTGGAGCGGCTGCCGCCGCTGCAGCGCCCGGAAGAGAGCTATTCCCGCCGTTTACGAGTGAGCTCTGAATGCCCATCATCTCCATTGTTGCGAGGACATTACCGAGTGACGCCCTCAGATCGGCCTTGTGTACATGTACGCACAGCATTCTAAGTGGGGTCGGGATTCGGGTCGCATTCACCCAACACAATCTGCGTATTGTTACAAACATGACAAATGATGAAACCTAATGTTTTTTTATCGGTAGAATAAAATGCGGGTAATTTATTATCATTATGTGAAGTCAATGTGTACTACTTATCTGTTGTTGTAGCTTATGACTGTGGGCTATTCACAAATCAATTTTGCTGAGTCTGCATAAATCATTTTGAAAAATTTAAAGTTACATGGTACATGTTGTTTACTGGTGAAGTGTTAAACTGGTTAACTTCACAAGTACACAACATGTACCATTTTTGGGCACGCCACGATTGCGGCGGTAAGTCCCCTCTTTGAGGAGTGGTTCAAGAGGCGGCATGGCGTTCTCACCTTCCGCCTGACGTAGGTCCTCACCGGACACGGTTGTTCCGGGAGGTTCCTGTTTCGGATAGGGCGGGAGGAAACGCCCGGGTGTTTCCACTGCGAAGATCGCCCTGAGGACACGGTGGAGCACACGGTGGTGGTCTGCCCGGCTTGGGCGGAGCACCGCCGTGTCCTCGTGGAGGCGATCGGCGGCGGCGATCTCTCGCGTCCGGCCCTGGTCCAGGCCATGGTACGGAGCGAGAGGGCATGGGATCCTTCAGCGAAGCAGTAATGCTCGCGAAGAGGGAGGCGGCGCACGTGAGGGAGAGGCAGCATATGCGCCCTCGCGACCCTAGCCGCCGCAGGATACGGAGACGCCCTGGGCGTCGGGAATCCCAGGCAGATTTCCGGCCACCGTAGGCATGGGCTTGCGGACGGCGAGTAATGGGTAGCTCGCTGTCCGGTAAGGACCAAGCCCAAGTCGACGGCGCGTTGTGTTCCACGCGCGCCACAAAGAGATGTCAGCACAAAAAATGATGGGGCCCGCAAGGGCCGATGCCTGCCAGGGGTGCGGGTTTGTTCGAAAGAGACACCACAGCCCCTGGCATACGGGCTACTGAAGGAACACGGGTGGGTTTTAGTCAGTAAAAGTCTGACATGCCCTCCTGCTCCACCCAGAGCGGGAGAAGTTATTTGATGATTTCCCACCCAAAAAAAAAAACATGTACCAATTTTCAATTCCAATAATGTATTGACTAATGATATAAGTACAGAATCTTTTCAGTGAACATCCTTGATCCTAAGTAAAAGTAATCACAATAACGCATGCAAACGATCTACCTACACGAAGCTGACTAATTTACTACATTTTATAAGATTTATTGTTACATATTGTCGCATCTCATGCGTTAGTACTGCTAAAATTGAATGTGCTATTATCTCCAGCCTAGCAAATCAGTGTAATAGATATTTCGGTGCTTAAATAACGTTAATGTTTATCGCGAACCGTCAAGATCATTCATATGCATAATGTCGGTGTAGGTAGCGGGCATTAGGGTGGCCGGGCGGAGGCTGGGTTGCGCGCTTCGCTAAGCATTGTAAATACTCTCCCGGTCACGTAGCGCCGCTGCAAACTGTTGAATATTAATACAAAATAATATTCCACCAGAAGAAATCCCGCTCAAACGTAAGCTCTATCCATGCCTGAGGGCGAATCCCGGACGCAAATCTGGGAGCGTTCACTTAAAATTTGAAATATTAAACGCAACTACCCTTCTCTACATATGCAGTATATAATGAACAATGTGGCTGATGGTACAGACGCCAGCATATCAAGCTACCCCAATCTGTAAAAAAAATCCAATTGAACATGAACCTTAAACTTTTGCAATAAAGTTGAAAATGTAGCAAAGAAATTTGAGATTGGGGTAGTTGATGTCCTGGGGTTTGTACATAAATATTTAATATACAAAACTTAAGCTTGAGACGTTTCCGTAGACATAAGAAGATACAAAAGTAGGATATTGAATAGTTGCCAATAGAAGAAATTAGTACAGAGGCCAGCACATCAAGCTACCCCAAACTGTCAAATTTTCAAAATTGTACATGAACCAGCTTTTGTTATAAAGATGAAAATCTATCAAAGAAATTTGACAGATTTTTTTTGTTGGGTGGGAAATCATCAAGTTACTTCTCCCGCTCTGGTTGGAGCAGGAGGGCGTGTCAGACTTTTACTGACTAAAACCCACCAGTGTTCCCTCAGTAGCCTGTATGCCAGGGCCGGCGGTATCTCTTTCGAACGAACCCACACCCCTGGCAGGCATCGGCCCTTGCGGGCCCCGTCACTTTGTGCTGACATCCCTTTGAGGCGCGCGTGGAACACAACGCGCCGTCGACCTGGGCTTGGTCCTTACCGGACAGCGAGCTACCCATACCTTACATTACGCCTACGGTGGCCGGAAATCAGCCTGGGAATCCCGACGCCCAGGGCGTCTCCTGCGGCGGTTAGGGCCGTGAGGGCGCATATACTGCCTCTCCCTCACGTGCGACGCCTCCCTCTTCGCGAGCATTACTGCTTCGCTGCAGGACGTGACGGCTACCCATGCACTCTCGCTCCGTACCATGGCCTGGACCAGGGCCGGACGCGAGAGATCGCCGCCCCCGATCGCCTCCACGAGGACACGGCGATGCTCCGCCCAAGCCGGGCAGACCGCCACCGTGTGCTCCACCGTGTCCTCAGGGCGATCTTCGCAGTGGAAACACCCGGGCGTTTCCTCCCGCCCTATCCGAAACAGGAACCTCCCGAAGCCCGAAACAACCGTGGCCGGTGAGGACCTGCGTCAGGCGGAAAGTGAGGAAAATTTGACAGATTGGGGTAGCTTGATGTCCTGGCGTCTGTACATCAATTCCGGTACTGTGTCATGTCATCCATCACCACTATGGCTTTCAGATGAGAATATTTTTTTGTTTCAGACTTTTTAGAGTGTGATTTTTCAGTAGTAGGGTTATAGTTACTTTTTATTTACAAACTTACATACCGGTCAAGATCATAACCCTCCTTTTTCGCTTCGCCGTTGGTTCGGGTCGGGTAAAAAAATAGTATAGGTATCAGGAAATCTTGTAGAAAATAATTAAATCTGGTTTTGAAAATCAATCAATCAAAAACGTGTCAACGTGAAAAAATCAGCTTACAAAGCCGCGATTCTATTTCAAAGCGTACGCGCAACTTAGTAGCAAACCAATAAGTTCTCCGAATTGAACCCCATGAACTCTTATTACTCATGGTGACTCACATAGCGACAACCAATGGCGAGAAAATCACGTGACTATTAAAAAAATTACACGGTCTTATGCAATATTTTCAATTTTATGCCTGAAGCGGAAGGTGCCTGAAATGATATAAAATAAAAGCCCATCACACCAATACTGAAAGACTAACTAGGTGTAAAATATTCGGAAATAACTTATTAATTATAGTAGTTGAGAAGGAAAATGGTATTATTAAAGTACTGGCTGTCCCAGTACCAGCTCAATTATTTTGCATAACATCCACTGTAAACTTTAATTATCAAGCTAGGTATTTTACAGGTTAACAAATATTTTTAGATTTGGCGATTAATCTTCGGTTTTTGTTACTTCGCTATTCTAGTGTTATCAAGTCCAAAATATTATATGGACGTTTTCATTGTCATAGCACATTTCAGTTAAACGCCAAGGGATATCATTATTTTCATTGTGTAGTTTTATCGTGCCGTCGCGTCGGCTTAAAAGGGGTCTGTGTTTGTGTTTACTCAGATCAGACTCAGCATCTGTTCAGTGTGAGGGTGTCAGGGTAGTAGGCGGGCCGCGGGTGGCACGAGGGGGGCGCGGGCGCAGCGCGAAGTGAGGGAGGGAGGGAGGAGGGACAGGGAGTTACACCAACATCCACAGTCCACACACTTCAATGAAGCGGCTTGTCATTAATCCACGCTTTTGTGAACAATTATTACCATGATAACTAGGTATCTAATTATGTTTGAATTGTCCTCATGTTTGTTCATTATTGTTGGAAATTGATCCGAATAATTCTGTAATGAGTAAAGAACACAATGTGAAATAGCGATAAACGTGTTGGTCAAATTCATCGATATGGTAACAAAACAATATAGGTGACACAAGGAAAACACGATTAGATTAATTGCTCAACTACAGTTGTTCATATCCTAATCGGTTAATTTAATAATGACTGAATTGTTCCCACTTCCATGCAGGACAAGGATCATCATTCGCATCATCTGCCTAGCCAGCCAGTTTCTAACTATGTTAAATGTTAGGGTCGGCTTCCGGTCGAAGCGGATGCAACTGAATGCCAGAAGCGACTGTCTATGTGACCTCCACAACCCAGTAACTATACTGAGTAATACGATACTCCTTGGTAAGACTGTTTGTCAGACTCGGGCTTCTGACGACTCGTAACGACTGCCAAAGATCTGTGAATGACAGCCGGGACCAACTGTTTAACGTGTATTCAGAGGCACGGAGGGGTCTTGATATGTAAAGATGGTCACCCATCCACAGACCAACCGCGGTAAACGTAGCTTAACCTAATCAGTCCACCCGTACGGCTGTTTTTACTTAGCCACAAGCCCCACATTCAGGAGGATAGCCGCCTCCTGAATGTGGGGCTTGTGGCTTAATGGGGTGGGTTGAAAAGTTTGAATAAACCTGGCACAGTTTTCATCACACTAACGTCATTCAAAACTTAGATGATCAATCATGCGGGTATTGGAAGTTGCTCTTAGCTGGACGTACTTTTCCTCGGAAACCGTTGCAGCTGCATCATTGTTCTAATTCTTTGCTAAGCAGCACATAATTTTATTACTACTTAGGTACTTATCGTTGCGTTTGTAGAAAGCGCTAATGCTGTTCAGTTTACATCTGCTAAATATAGAGGTTTATTGAACTCTTTGAACTCTTCTCGGAGCAAATAGCCGAGAAAATATATCTAGAAATATGTCGAGCCGTTATTCGTATCATAGGATTGAAGTTGAAACGACAACGACCAGAAATAACGTTGACATTGCTAATAGTTACTTCAGGAGGAGTTGCATCCTAAAATCCCGTTTTTTTGGTTTCCTGTAAACGGAAAAAACACGTGGATTACTTTTTATAATTATAATGATTTCATATTTTTATTTGGTCATCGGGTATGGTTTTTGTATGAATAGGAATTATTATTTTATATATAATAATATTTGCAAAATATGTTATGAAAAATGCTTACACGGCTTTCTCTATCTTGGTTTTGAATGGAATGTCATCTTTTTCGGTTGATATGTACAAACAATTCGTATAAAACCGTCAAAATAGAAAAACCACCTTTATTTTTCTATTTTTAATTTACGATTTGAAAACTGCATCCACAAGAACGTATATTGAGGAGCAATGAAACATTTCACCTACGTAGAAGTATCGTAAATCTTAATTTAACGATTTCTAAAAATAACTACACGATAATTTACTTCATTGATCGCTATTTTACAAACATGGCTACGAATTAATACTTTAATTACAGCGACTGGCACGTTTCAGTTGCCACCAGGTGTACATACGCAAAAAAGAAATTGGTGCTATTTTAACATTTACACAAAGATATCGATCCAGAAATTCCACATCCAGATGTATAATATTGTTCGAGATGACGCATGTTTTGAACAAGTGTCCGTCCGTGCGTAGTCCGTAACTTGTGTCGTGTTCAATTACATTTAATCGCTCCTCGTATAATTGCCTAATTGTGAATCAGCCCGCGCCTCGTCCTATTCGAGCATTCAAGTATTAAGGATAGCTTTATACCAAGTAGTTGTAACGACACTTATTATTTCCATGGTTGATCGACTGCACTTGCTTCCTTACATTTCTTTGAAATTTTCAATCGAATGTTCCTCAGCCCGTTTCATGTATTTCCACTGAGTGAGCTTCACTACCTACGACATGATGCATCAAGGAATGCCTTGACTAGTTGAATTCATTTTCAGATTTATTCAAAAGGAAGATCCAGCATATTATACATATTTCAAGACATCTCATTGCACATTCAACTCGAATAAAATACGGTTCTGTGTACCTTATTCGGAGCCGTCGTTTCTGCTACTGATAGGTACATGTACTAAAATAATGAGACATGCACTTTAATATTAAAATTTATTCTTCTATTACAATTTTCTAACATTTCATTCTGTTTATACATATTTGAATACAGGCTTCATAGGAGCCAATTTAGTTGTAACAAAAATTTTGATGCAGCTAAGTAGTCTTTAAAGTGTAACGCTTCTTATTTCCTATGATATCATTAATTGCATGTTCCTTCTTATGTGCCTGATTCACTAAAACATTCCATCAAACAATAATAATTAATGAAAATTAAAACTTGTATACCGGGTAAATTTTTAACCAATGCGCAAACTGTAACCAAAAATTCAGCATATCATTCTAGACCCCTTAGCGTATAAATTTTTCATCCTGTATACTAAATACATTTTTTACTTATCCATGTATCATAAAAACAACTACAGCATTAATACTAAATAACACACCATGATAACGTAAAGAAAGACTCATTCTGTATTCTTCTCCCATCATTTCAGTACCCATTCCAACCATTATACACACGGGACTTGCAAAATTGATACATTCGTCCTGAGTAGCGACTGAAACATATCCACCCTCCCTGTACTTTACGACGGGTTCAGAAAAGTTGCTGCTTTCAGACTTAAAAATGTTTTTCTTAAATTCAAAACTTTGTTCATAAAATATTATTATCTTATGAACGTAATGTAATTGCGACGTTATCGAATTACTTTTAAATAACGTTTTGCCAATTGTAATTTGTACTGTGCTCTTCACATGTGGCGCCTACAATACGATATAAGAATTTAAATGAACTGGAATTTTTAACTTCTCGCTCCTAAAATGCTTTGTCTAGGAAACCTTTGGCCATACTTTTAGTAACAGCTATTTAGTGGGTATATATAGAAACGATAATATAAACTGAGCCTAGCCGTTTACAAACATAATTATACAGTTTCTGAAGCAAACGAGACTAAGCGGCAAGGCGGTTGTGCGAGACGGATCGCAGGCGCGCTCTATAAAAAGTCAGTTTGTTTACAGGACTGCCGGATACAACGAGAAGGTGGCCCGCCACATGTGTAGTGCTTTGCTTATTCTAACCTTATTCCAAGTATTCATCAAGGAGTATACAAAACATTAGCATCCATCTTGTTTCATCTCTAATGTCAACACACAATAAAAATGTGGTGCATATTTGTATTACTTAACCAGCAGTCGGCACTTAACTATCATTTATTCAGTAGCTTCTCCAGGCTACCATTCGTCCTCTTACATAAACTTTACGCTATAAAAATCGTATTGTAATTTAAATAAAGTTGTAACCGTTGGGCCATGTGACTAGAATATGCATGAAGTTAGTTGAGTATTACTGACTTGTCGTATAAATACGTAGCCTCTTTCGCTGTTACGGAATGAGTCACGACTATTGTGTCGTCGTGTTACCATAAATAGCAACAAGATCTGGAGGGTGCTAAGGCAACTTGACACATGTACTAAATCATTTTCCGCTTCGGACCGGTGTCGGAGGCGGTGGCGGTGTCACGGTGGGAAAATTAGAACTCAAAAACGAAGTGCCCTTCGTTCTCTCGCAGAAGAGCTGAGACACTCCACTCCGTCTTGCGTATGTCGTCTCGAGTGTCTTGGCACAATGACTTTCTTCTCTATACTATTGCTTCATGTTGTTTCGTATCCGTCTTAAAAATAACTAACAGTCACATGCTACTTTATTGGCTGGTAAGCTTGTGACACGATTGTTTAATAAGTATCGCCACACTTTAGTAGGACATTATTATTTTCCATCTCCCCAAAATATTGCAGATGTTATTACTTTTCCCAACGTAGGTAAGGTTATTATAACAAGACTTAATTGGCAATAAATGTTAGTTTATCGGCGATTAACTTAATAATTTCCATTACAGTGTCTTGTGTGATATATTAAATAGAAGTTGCGCTAAAAAGTGTTTGAAAGGTGTTTGAAAAGAAAGGACTTTTATTATTCTAAGTTGAGTAAAGCTAAGACGTGAAAAATCAATAAGATCAGTAGTACAACGGTCTTCAAAGAGTCGTTATTAAAAATATGTCAACTCGTATTATTTCTACCGCCCGTGGACTGATATTCTACTATTGACATTATATCGGTATCGCCTCCGGATCTTTTATCGATAGAAATTGCGCGTTGCTTTTTCATGCAGAAACAGCCCTCAGGTTTCATGACTCGTTTTATAAAAATCAAAATATTTTTATTTCATACTAGCTGACCTGACAGACGTTGTCCTGTCCGTCCAATAGTCATTCATACAGAATCCCTACCCTACCTACCCTACCTACCCTACCTACGCTATAAACCTCACGGAGCCCGAGACCTTTCCAACGAATGCAAAACCGTGGAAATCGGTTCGTGCGTTCTGGAGTTATAGCGTCAGGAAGGAAAACCCGACTTATTTTTATATAGTAGATAAACCTGCATGGGCACTTATGAAACGTCAGAAGCTAGGTGCACGGTTCCAAATTGTTGTTTCCTATGGAGAAGAGCCGGCAAGAAACTCCACGGTTACTCTTTTAATAAAAGTGCAATTCCATATTGGCTCTTTGTTTTTTGTGAAAGAGGGCTTCGGGAATGCAACCATAGCCAAGCAATTCTTGATGTTTCTTGTCTATGGGTCGCCTGCTGTACAGATTTTGAATTCCGAAAATAGAAGCGGCATTTTTACTGCCAATTCAACAGTTTCATTATCTACTCGTTTACCTAAAAATAAGACCTTTTTATCGAGGTGACAACGAATAACGATAACGGCTGATTCTTAAATGGAGCCCCCAGTCTGTTGTAAACGCGACACAATGGTAGAATTGTGCTATTCAGAAAACGTTATATTTATTTTTTAGGGAAGGAGGAATTATACCTTATTGTTAAGGGATTTGAATTTAGAAGCCGTTAGGCGGTCTTTGTGCTATCACATAATTAATAGTGTGCTTTGAGAGTTCTCATGAAAAGAAAATAAATAATGGTATCAAACTTATAACACCCCGTCGTTTTTGCGTCGGGGGTTAAAAATAGAAATATTTATTGCCAAGGAATTCTTACAGAGATATCCATATAAAAGACATGAAAGGAAAAGTAATTTCAGAAAATATGATACTAACTTTATACATTTATTTTCCGAAAAATTCTACGTGGGTTCGAGGTGTCGCATCATTATTGATGAGGTTCCGGTGTGCGGAGGCCTACGCGTGACAAACGTATCAATTGGGTACCTACAATTGGCAGTATTCATATTTCATACTGGCTAGTTTGAGTTTCCGTAAAAGAGTAACTGTGGAGTTTCTTGCCTGCTCTTCTCCGTAGGAAGCGATAATTTTGAACCGTGCACCTAACTTCTGACGTTTCATAAGTGCCCCATGCAGGTTTATATAAAATAAAATATTTTGATTTGATTTGATTTGTTCAACCATCGAGGTTTTCTATTTTCCATACATACCTATTGTTGTAGATTGTTTTCAACTTTGAATCCAACTAGCTAAGGTTTAAATTAGTTCACTAAATCTTGATACTGGAGTTAGCAACATTTAAATGTCTTCAGTTTTGTATACCAGCACAAAAACAGATTAGAAACTTACAAGTTTACAACAGGAGGCGGCAGTGTTATGAAACTTTAACAAGCTTGTTGTTGTTACTTAAGGGCACGACGGATGGCTGTAGATTGGATTTCAATTTCAGGGGATCTACTTCATAAGCACGAAGTCCGTAGTTTCGGCAAAATTTACGGGAGATTCCTACTCCGTTTCACCACTAGATATAAGATAAATTTCAGGCCAAAACTAATGACACCACAATTTGACAGATGCCCCGCCCGCCGATGTGTTTACCCGTCGTGATAAACTGATTACCCGTCGAGTGTAGGGTTTCCTACAAAGTTCCGAACTACTTACGGACAGGCCCGTATCTTCGTTAACGGACTCTCTAAAGAGTACGCCTCCGGGATCTGTAAAGTTACGATGTGGTGGTACAAATATACATATATTATTTTATCTTGTTTACACCTGGGAGTGCAATAAGTACTGCGTGATAAAAAAGGTTAATTCTTGATTCTTGTACCTACACTTAGATCTATAAAAACGCGACGATTTTGTGTTCTCAACATCACGCCTCGGCACCACCTATCTTAAAGCCCAGGTAGATTATGTATATATTTCTACAGAAACCGGGTACAATAGTAATCTATGGGACGATCTCGGGATTTGTCCGCTACCTACCCCGCCTTTAATCCCGCGCGTTAATGGTTGTTTGACTGTTGTAAATATAACAACTATTACTTTGGACTTAGCGCTTTACAAATTTTACATAAGGTTACTGAAAATTTCAAGTCTAAAGGTACTTAAACTTCACTAAATTGGTTTTAATATTAACTACTAAATGACAAGAACACGTAGCCGTCAGTTTAAAAAAAATAGGAAAAGTAAAATCTGATTTTTCAGTCATGTATCGCTCTGTGTCTATGGGGCAGCGAGCTACGTAACATATATGTAAAATAATGTGAAAACCAGTGTACGTTCCTAACTCATGTTTAATAAATAACTTCCGCGTAGAGATTCCTTAGTCATTCTTTCTATACTTATGGAAAAGGAAAGTTGAACGAATTTGTGAGAGATATCATATCAGTCAATTCGTCCCTACGGCTACGTAGCACAAACGTTATTTTAATATGATAATTTGCGACGAGGTCTGTGATCCAGCGAGCGCGAAGTCAGCCGGCAGTCTATGCAATTGTGTCCAATGGCCGGCTTCCTAATTTTCTCGTATCCGGCGTGGCGCAGCGCTGCGCTACGTAGATAGTATGTACTTGCTGTATTCCGTTCTGTTGAATTGCCTCAACCAATCTCATACTATGCAGGATAAATCTCACTGAAATACAGTAAGTATTACGTTTAATATAGGGACGAAACCTCAAACAGTTATGTTAAATGCCCAGGGTCACAGTTTTTTCAGCGGTGACGAGCCACCCTCTGGCCGAGGGTGTTCTCTGTTAGATTTCATTCGCAATTTAATTTTGTTACCGACCGACAGGCTTTTGGGACGTAAAATAAAATTAAAGGGAGAGAGCGTGTGTATTAAAAATAACAACGGGCTGTGCAGCCATGTTGAAAATTCGAATTTAACTCCTGCTAATTTGAATACTTAATTAAAAACAAAATAAAGGTTTCGTGTATAAATAAGTGTCATTGTAACAATGGTATCAACTTTAGGTAACTGGCAAGTTAATACAGGCAGGTGCTTTCTTCAGGATTCTAGATATCTTAATGAAAACTAACTCTTTGAATTGCGAGTAAGGTAAGATTCAGAAAATAAAGAACTTACCTCTCAAATTAAGATCTGGTACAAGTCTCTAGCGCATGTTAACTGCATGGGGTCTACAACACTGCGGCCCTGGCACCATGTGAATTTACTGTTTGTGAAGGAGCCAGTATAAAGCGGCTCGTGTTTTGGCACGAGTTCTTCGCGTCAATATTTCGATTCGCAGCCCAGAAACGTCAACTATAAGCGGGTTTATTTATTACGACAGAATTAGTACATAAGCTACCTAGACCGCGTCCCTGAGATAAATTGCTCCGAATTCCCTGATGATCAATGTCGTTCTGCTGACATATATATGGGTGCTTATAGGTGAACACTGAACAGTTACTATAGCGTTGTTTTATTTGTTAATTTCAGCATATGGTGGGGACGGGTATGGCGACCCCGTTCCCTGCGGCGGCGGCGGCTGCGGCAGCCGCTGCACAGTTCGCAGCCAACGGCGACGCGCTCGCGGGAGTGAAGGCCGAGGCTGCAGGCCCGACGGCGCCGCCACAGCCCCCACTCGTCAAGAGCGAAGGACCACCACCGCCTGCGCCGCTACCGCCAGCTAACTTCTCACCTCAACCGCCGCCACAGACTCACACGCAGAATTCAATAGAAAATCAAAATAACAACTCAGTAAGTTTAATTCGTTAATTTTATAATCGTAGCTCAACTAAACCAAACGCGGCTTTTACATTGGCTATATGAAAACAATAACTTTAAATACGACATTGTTGGAAACTGCTCCCGGGGGTAGGTCCTAGCTGTCTGTTCCGGGGGCAAATTAAATCCGAGCTTTATTTCCATTGATTGTGCCCGTATTTATGGATAATTATAACAATACTTTATGTATACTCGCCTGAATACTTAAGCTTGTAAGATTCTAAAGAAAGAATGATTAATAGATATACTACCTAAGTAAATACATTTATACAGTATTTTGGGTTATCCAAGACTTCGAAACATCCTTAGATCCGGGTCTATATACTTCCATAAAGAGAGGAAAAACTTATAAAAATATGACCGCTTGTATACACCATTTCTCGGTTGGGGAAACATAATATCTCATGTCCTGCTCAGCTGTGTGAAATGGGGCGGCGCACTCGTATGTTGCCGGAGAGTGACAGACGATTTTCGATAACTGACCCATGTCTGTAAATAATTTTCCTACCAAACTGTTTCTACGTCAACTAGCTATAAAGATATTGGGTCGTAGGCGGAATGTATAGTTGCTAACTTACTAAGTACAGATTTTTTCTGTAAGTATAGTTAGGTACCCACATACTTGATTAGAGTGGTGTGTTTGGTTTGCAAAGAACAGTCTCTGGGGCGTCTAGACTCATTTTGTTCGTGGCTAAATGTTTTGCCAGTCCATTAGTTTTATGATTAGTTCCAATGTATTGATCAATGGTTTACCGATTAATTGAAAGTTCTGATCAAAACTGTTGGTCAAAGGATGCAGTGCTCAATTTTTTTAGCTGCCCAGCCCCCTGACTAGCTTTTGCCAGCGGCTTCGCCCGCGTAGAGCTAAAGTGTTCTATGTATTAATTCAAGTTATAGACATACATCCCAACATACAAACTTTAACAGGATAGGATCAAACACAAATATGAAGATAATCATGTTCAAATATTTGTCATTCCCAGCAAAGCGAAGGCGAATCAAATGAAGAGAGCACACCAGTGAGCGTGGCGGCGGCGGTAGTGGCGCAGCAGGCGGCAGCCGTGGTGGCGCAGCAAGCAGCCGCTGCACACGCGGCTGCCGCGGCCGTCAGCGCTGCAGTCGCCGCTGGCAATGCCGCCGGCACGCCTGAAAAGACACTCGTGCCTGTCTCACAAGCATCGCAGCCCAAACGGTTACACGTCTCCAATATACCCTTCAGATTTAGGGACCCAGATCTTAGAAATATGTTTGGGGTACGTATTCACTTCCACTCTTTCATACTCTCCAAGCATGGCAAACCAAACCAGTTGTCGTTGTAAACAACCACCTATTTAATGTCCAACCTTTTACCTTTCAGCAATATGGCACAATACTTGATGTAGAAATTATCTTCAATGAACGTGGCTCGAAGGTAAGCAATATTTTCAGCCATTTAGCTGAAAATCAAGTGGCTCATTGAAATCTGTCGATAAGTTACTGTAAAAGCCCGTACATTAGTAAATCTTAGGTTTTATTGGTATATCTTAGGATTTACCAACATGAGTTGGTAAATGTAAGGATAAAAACAAGACTACACAATTCGGGCTTTTACCATTTCAGTTGGTACCTGCTATTTTTTACTGACGACGGTTGGTAATGTTGGAATTTTTCCAAAAAAAATAGTGAATGAACTCAACTTAATCATTTATTATACTTTTAATTATAATTTTGATCAATTTTAATTAAAATTGTTTTTATTTATCATATTTCAGTATTACCTATCAATCAAATCCTTACATAGTTCAAATTTATATCATTTGGTAATTTATTAGTCCCTAACTACTTAAACATAAGTTTAAAACACCAAAATAGTTAAAATTAGTATCGAAATAAGTATTATGTTCTCACAAATATATTGTCATATATCATAATTTGGTACGTAATAAACAAATTGAAAAAAGGCAGTTTATAAATTTCCATATAAATAAATATCTGCTTATTACAACACTGAGAAGTAGGTATTGTAAGCATTTAGAATTACGAAGTAATCTTAATGACTTGCAAGCGCATTTTTCGTCAACCATTTTTGAAGCAGTTACATTTTTTGAGTCCTTGTCCTCCTGTCAAAGACTTCTAGACATGTCTATTTTTCAACGTTTACCGTGTCTCTGAGGTAACACCTAAGATTTACCGAGAGAATGATTGTTAAAATTCGAAATTAACAATGATCACAGAAAAGTTCGTACTTTTACCATAAAGAATTGGTAAATCTTAGGGTTTACTGGAAAATCTTAGGATTTACCTAAGTACGGGCTTTTACAGTAACAGATACACAGATTTCATTGTGGCCACTTTTTAAAAGTATCACTATGTACAGAAACCAAAAACACTAAAATGTTAACCTCTACGGTATTTGGTTGCAAATTAATTCAACTTAAAAAAAAAAAGAATCAATAGATATTTTAAAGATCAGTTTAATACAGTGTTCTTTTTGTTTCTATACAAATCTTTAAGTAAATTAAAGGAATAATTAATAGCTATAGCTTTGTAACGAGGTCAATATATGTTTTCAACTCTAAACAAGGCAGTAGAGCAAGAGTAAGGTTTCCTTGACTGACATACTCGTCGAGTATGTTTGTCAAGGTCAATTAAGCAGATATTATTGCTCTTGTTGTTATTTACTTGTAAGTCTCACGCACTGCTATCACGGTGCCTCTATTCATCAACATGCTAGGCAAAGCCATCTGCCAAGGTAACAACCTGACGAAATTATACTTTCTTTTTCGTTTTAAATTCTAAACTTGGACATTTAATAACCTCGTCAAAGCAAGTCAGGGTTATAATTTACAAGTATCTAATTTTTTATAAATTTCTGAATAAATATAATTTAAACAAAATAAATAAATTATTCCTTTAATTTATGCACCAATCTTGCACTTCATAGCTATTGACTTGTAATACTTGTATTGTTAGACTTTACCAGATTTTGGACTAAATTAACATTAATAAATGAACGATATAACGGCAAGCAGAAGTGCAGTAGCTAAGAGGTCTTACTAACAACTATTAGTTATCGCTGCCCAAACCAAAGTAACTACCGATTTTATACAAATATTTCCTAATAATAATATTATGTTCTAAAGTTTTACTTCTCTTCAAGTCATGCGATTTAATTAATTATTCCTTGCTTAACAGAAATTTGAAGGCAAATGGGCTTAGTTAAAATAATCATAATTGTGTTTTAAAACAAACTTCTTTCTCATAGCATATTGGTTTTAATGTTTGGTGCAGTATCTCTAATTGCATTGTATATTATCATTGAATAATAATGTCTATTATTCTGATTTTCAACAAATCTGAACTATATTTACTTGATTGCACTATCGACATACTTCTCGTATCATTTTTGTAACTTTCATTTCATAACTTTCATAAAATGATGTGTCCGTAGTAAGTCGTTGGTGCAATATATTGATATTTAGCAACATTAATTTTACATTTTTCAAATATACTCAAAAAACAACTCACTGTAAATGATAATTCCCATGAAATTTAAAGAGTTATTATCGAAATATTTTTATAATAATTGATTGGATTGAACGCTTTTTCGTGTTTACTGCTTTCCTTGTGTCAGTTTGGTGACCGCCCCTAAAGTAGTCCATGCTCGCTCATGTCAAGAAGTATTTTACTCTTTTAAATAATAATAGCTCCAAGTTATTTTTTCTTCAATGCCTCACATTGGGATATGCAGTATTAGAGAATGATGCATCGTCACTATAACAGCTGATTTCCTAAGTCATATTTTCAGGACAGCTCTATTATTCATCACTAATGAGGTTGTTACAATCGTCCAAACTGCTTCGATCTTTATATTGTTGTATTTTCTTATCTTTATTATGTTTATGACATGATTATATACTGCTATGTACAAACCTTTTAATGCATCTATGTTGTAGTTTGGATGATCAGTCATTCTGATGTATGTAGTCTATTAGATGATTGACAGTGTACTTACTATTTTCTGTCCACTATGTTATTAATAAATAATACAAAAATTCGTTCAGTCATATGCTTCCTAACAAGGGAATATAATTTTTATTAGTTTTGGGCATGTATATTTTGCTGAACCCTGGAAACACAATGTTATATAATGTAACGCAATGACTATATGATGTAAGTTATTTTCCTAGAAGTTACTTTTAGGGTGCATCACTTAGTTTGGCTTTGTCTCGTATGACTTCGGTAACATTTCGTTTTCACTTGGGAAAATTCTAACCGGTTTTGGCTAATATAACCCATAATTTGTTCTTACAGTTGCTGTTGTGTTTGCAAATATATAATTACAATAATTATTAAAAAAATATTAAAACATTCTATAGCTAAGATAAGACTAGAACTACTTTCAAAACTCTTTTCTCCTTATTTATTTCTATATATTCTTTCATTTCTTTCAAACATTGTATCTTTGAAAAATTAAATGGTGTTTCAATAACAATATAAACGAAACACCAACATTTAGTGGTAAATAAATGTAAACTAAGGAACCGGCTTAGAATGCTCCGAGTCGAGATGAACGTAATGTGTCCGAGCTGTACGTCACTTGTGTCTTCCTCGTCCGTCGGATCGATTGTGTCTGTCAACATACTGAGAGCTTGTTGCACTGTGTGCGTTGTGTTACAGTCCGGTCGGGTACCGCGGTAACGCGTTGGACGGGCCCTCGCCTCTTCGTAAATTATAATTTTTTCTTTCTCTTTCTCTCTGCCCAGATTTAATGTTTACGTTAAGTATTTGCACTCAGAATGGTAATAATAGAGCTGTCATTTGCTTTTATAAGTGTAAGCGTTTCGTACAATCAGCAACTTGTTTGCCACTTTCACAACTCGTCTCTTCCACTGTATTGTGTGCTGTGCTAGCTGCTTTTTGTATCTATGGGTTATCACCATTTATTGAAAGTAAGTAGTTTCATTTGTCTGAGCACGATCTATTGATTCAATAATATTGAACGAAATTGTATAACGCGTACTGAATGCCATTTACGACAATTTTGACAGTAATTTGTGTGATTCACCTATTGTAATTAATTAGGATGTACCAGGTGTATATTTATCAATATCTAATAAATTAAGTATCGCTTATGTTAAACGTGTTAGTTTTGGGCACTGTAAAGTACATGCACAATGTTATATTGTAAAATAATATAGGTGTGATATTGGTATGATTCCAAAGTTAGTTTATTTTTACTTAATAATAGTATATAAATGTAAAAATAAGTTCTGTATCGATGTTTGATTTTTATATACTGTGGTTGCTCCCTAATGGAATATCAATTCCGTTTGGGGATACCTGTGTTCCTAGATCCAATTAGTTCATCTTAGCCACTGCATGATCGGTGAGTTTTCTGTATAGAACAAATCGCAGCTAACATCTCACACAATGACTTGTCATTTTGATTAAAGTAAGTAGTGTCTATGAATTAGTGTCGAACAATCCTTAAGACTCGTTGTATACAGTGATACAAACTCTCCTACCAATAGTACAGACTACTAGGTCGAGCGACGTTACATTAATTTATTACTGTGATCCAAACGCTTATGTGTACCCATACAGCTAGAATACGCTCAAAGTATCAACGTAATCGACTCGATAATATTTTCTCGATATTTCACTAGAATACTTAAAAAGAATATGCAATGCATAAATGTTAATTTTTGTTGCACGTTGTTTTTTGAGCGACGCTGTTTTTAATGCATGTTTTGTCTGTCTTGCATGCAGGGATTCGGTTTTGTAACATTCGCAAATAGTGGTGATGCGGAGCGAGCACGAGAGCGTCTTCACGGCACCGTGGTTGAGGGCAGAAAGATAGAGGTGTGCATGACTCAATGAATACCATCTGTAGCACTATGTAACTTATAACATCCCGCTCCTACGCCCACCGCCCACCGCAACCTGCGCTCGTCTGCTCTGTAGTTACTGTCATGCTAGCGTGCGCGCCGCGGTCCCGCATATTAGCACTAAGTATGCCGGCGTCTAATCCACAAACAAACCTTATTTATTTTATCCCTTTACTCTCTAGACGGTCATTTAATATGCCGATCGAAAGAGAGAGTGTCTCACAGAGAAATGTAGAACGAACCGTATCGTCACAATGGCGCAGAGGTAAGATTGCTAAACAAATTTTAGTTCCATTCTATCTATTCATTTTAAATTTTAATAGAAGCTGAAAAGTGGTTTGTAGACGAGTCAGTCTGCGCCAAGAAGAGAGTGAATGTGGTTAAGAGTGGAAAAGTATGCTCACTTTAATATTCTTAAATATCCCTTATTAATGTCAAAAGTAAATCCCAAGTTTCCTTTATTTTATGTTCACATATCAGATGTCTGCTTCTAATTATTAAAGTTTTAAATAAACATTTTGTTTTTTGGTATTTAATAGTTAATTTTTAATTGAGTTTTTGTTTGGTTATCTGTACGACATCTGGTATCCAATTGGCTGATTTTCACATTAGAAGTTCATAAAAAAAAAAATTACTTTTATATTCCTCCTTCAGAGAAGAAGCTGAAGTGGGTTCGAATCTCACAAATAATCTGACTGTCGAGATTGCATCAAGCGCTTCTTGAATACTATCCATATCCTTGCAATTGTAATTTACTCTGTGAAATAAAAACCTGTTCAATTTGTTTATAGTTTTTTTAATGTATAAAATTTATTTAAAATCAGCCAATATTTTTGTTTTTGGTATAAACCCAAACGTATTCTTATATAGACTTTACTTCATATCAGGTTAATAATGCGACAGCCAGAGTGCAGACAAAGAAACCTCCAACCGTTCCTAACGGTAAGTAACCCAACGTTCGTTCATGAAATACATTCAATGAGTTAAATTAAAACTTTCAAAATAAAATGATAAATTCACACATTACTATGAATAACAATACCTTATTGTATCACACCTGTACAAATATAATGCATCTTGGGATTTTCTCTTTTTAATCCATCCAGTTATTCTGGCTAGAAATGGATCAGTTCCCACTTTGGGTGAGAGAGCTGAACTTGTAACATCGGTGTTGTCCATGTTAATGTACTTATTTATTCCTACATGTGGCTAGTTCCGTTGTCTGAATGCTCCTAGGTGAATGCTAAATATTAGAGAATGAGTCCACTGTCAGCTCCGGAGACAGTCTCGCCGAGCACTCGTCACACGCGGTACATTTGAGTCGCATCCTACAGACATGAACTTCACTCAGTATCACAGACAAATATATCCGTACGTTGCAGAAGGCTGTCTCCGGCGTCGCATTGCCTGGCAAACTTAACTCACTGTATTAATAAACGGATGACACCGTCGATTAGACAGCTTGCTAGATTACCTAACTCAGTTTTGTACAGCTATTACAAGACACATGAATGTTCATACCTTGACGTTTGCTGGAATGAATGCAACTTACTTAATGCACTATATTCATATTTAAATTTTGTAGTAGAGAATGTCTTATAGGTATGTTCTTTGTATTAGATCTAGCAAAATCCTCTATATAATTTATGAAGTTTGTATGTAAACATCATATTTATTTTGTTCCAGTGTGTGTCCAGTGGCCGGAAGGTGAGAACCTTCATTACGATTTTGGTATGATATTTAATGGATAAACTTAATTAATTAAGCTTTCGCGTTTACATTACCATAACAATCATTCGAGCATGAACCTCCTTCACTCAATGTGGTGGGATTACTCAATTATTTAGACTCTTGTCCCTATTTGTCGAATCGAATCCAATGAATAGTAGTGCCCTCTGCGGCGTTCGCCTGCGCCGCTTCAGTGCTGGCACTCGAATCCCACGACTGCTCGGAGTCAATAATAGCGTGGAGACGAGCCTAGCGTACGGTAGCTCGCCGAGCGGGCGGGCGGCGCTTGTGACGCGGTGTGTGCGCAGGGCTGCGGGTGTCGGGCGTGTCGTGGCCGTGGCTGGGCGCCGCGCCGGCCGCCGCGCCCGCGCCGCCGCTCGTGCTGGCGCCGCGCGCCGCCCAGCGCCGCAGGTAACGCATGCCCCTCCACTGCCGTGTGTTGCATGTAGCGCTGCGCCGCGAGCCGCGCGCCGCGCCGCCGCCGCACGCGCACGCCCCGCACGCCTCGCAGCACGCGCTCTCGCACGCCGTGCTCAACCGCGCCGCCGCCTACGCCTCGCAGATGCACGCCTACGCACCGTGAGTAAACGCACCGCACCACCTGTGTCCTCCCCTACCCGAGACTGAGTCGCTGACGTCCACGAGAAGTTTTATGACCAATTATACTACATCATTTATAGCTAATGACAAAATAAACATAGCTAAAATCCGCCAAAAATTAATTAGATTATTATCAATCTAAAAAACAGCACATTTTAACGACCAAAAAATTCGCTAACGTTACCAAATTATCGTCATTTCCTAAACACAATCTTTAGTTCGGAACCATAACTCGGATTAAACTATTCCAAAAACGTCTATTGCCCGTTACGGATCAGTGGAACTTGAAAAGGTGCGATGATGAGGGTTAAGGATAACATGACGGTACAATCAGTCTGATTTCAGAAACATTCCAAATTATGCTGCAAAGTCCTTCCACATTATTTGTCTACTTCAAGAAGAAACAGCATATTTGTCTCTGGTTTCCACCAGTACCAAATATATTCCTAGTCTTAGGATAAATTATACTGTGCAGTCAAAAGCAGTTTTAATTAAAAGAAGCTTTGACGGACAAGATATCGTCGCGCTAGCGACCTATTTTCGTTGCCACCGTCGGAAAAGTCACTCCACGGACTACTATATTGCCGTTGGGTACAACCATGGTATAATAATATACTTCGCCAGGTATAGCATTCCGAGACAGAGAAGTCACGTGGGTGACACAAGCCTACGTCATCACCGCTTTCGATGGTTCTCAAACTTTATAGCCTGGGGAAATTCAATCTAGTAAAGCATTGACCTAATTGTTAAATTCCTACTAGCTTTTGCTTGTAGCTCTACCCGCGTTGTAGGTTTTCCGTGACAAAAACAATCCTGTGTCCATCAAAAAAATATAACAAACTTGTCAGACGTACACAAATAAATGTTTGGGAATCACTGTTAACACTGCCACTGAGCGAGACCAGCACACGTGTTAGAAAAGAATAGCAATATACGACGAAATGGCGGAATGTCAATGAGACAGCCCGTTTCTGTGTTACCAGTAGTGTGAAATAATAACTCCCTAACCACCTTAACTACCCGTGCGAATCCGATCAAACATTGAAGTTATAATTTACAATTACGTTGGTATACGATTAAATTGTACTGTTTCGTTTGATCAGGCAAACGAAAACAACATTTTAAATTCTTTATAAATATTTTTTGACTGAAAATGTTTCCATAATTTAGTGTTTTGTTGCAATAAAGTGGCAACTGAATAGTGACGTAAGCTTGTGTCGCTCCCGGAATGCCAGACCTTGTTTTTTTAGACCATGGGTACAACCTACTTTTCTTTGTGGATGTCATGCAGCGACAGGTACACACGAACACATCAAGCTATACATTTCCAGTTTACACTGATCTCGCACTGTACGGAAATCCTATACAATGCGGAAATCAGCTTATACTGGAAATGTATAGCTTGATGTGTAGCGACGATACGAAGTTTTCGGCATTGTGAAATTATGCTAATATAAGAGACGACGTCGATACTTGATAAATCGATGTGTTTTTATTCGTTTGAGCTCTTCAGAATATGCGCGCACTTTCAAGCGAGGTAGAAAGTTACAATTACTTATTACTTACTTTTGTTGCAGTTATATTTCGATGCATAATGTTAACTCGACCATAAATTATGCTAGATCTGCCTAGCATTTTTTAACTACGTTGGGGTTGGCTTCCAGTCTAATCGGCTGCAGCTGATGACGTGAATTCGACAATGTAAATTAGTGAAATTTTAACAGTAACGTTTATACTCCAGGGCGCAAGTCTCCTCCACGTTCCCCGACACCCCAATCCCTAGTCCCCGATTCACCTAACTTTGGTATGAGTTATTTTCTGTTTATTAATAAATTAACTACACCAGCACATCACGTAATTATTGAGTGTAAATGTGTAACTAACAACAGTCACGTTAATTCTAACTAGATTGTTCGCTAAGCTTTTAGATAACTATGTTTAACGCTTATCCCAACGTTGTAATATTGTGTTGATTAGTCAACTACCAGTAGATGACGGTTGTCTAGTTTCTTCCTATTATTTATCTGCACTAATAAGCACTTGAATGAACATAAATGTTCGTCGCACTAAGTAGATTAGACATTTTTAATAAATACGTACTTTTATTCAATTATAATTTGATATAAATATGAATTTGAAATCAATTTGCAATAATATTACAGCTATGTGAAAAAATATAAATGTTCTGTATAATTTTATTTTATTTCGCAGTGTGTATTACGACCCGTTCTTAGCCGCGGCCGCAACGGCTGACTCCAACTATAGACTGCAGGTAAAGAAACTTTGTTATTTTTACTCCCTATTCCAATGTCAGTTCCATGATTAATTAATATTTGAGTTCCTAATGATTGAGTGTACTGCCTAGTCTGCTCTGACAGCGTGTCAATAGTCCAGTTGAGTGAGGGCCCAGGTGGTGACAGTGCGTGTGTTGTTGCAGGCCGCGAAGCCGGCAGCTGAGGTAAACGTCACGCCTTTAGAGTTCAGTTTCGCTCGATATGCGACTGTATCTGTATCTCTATCGCTTCCTGATTCATGTTCCACCACGCTAGTATAAGTTCGATATCCATCATGGAGTGAGTGCTGGGATTTTGTTTGCTCCTTTATTATATTCGTATGGTCCTATTGGTTGGTAATCCACCGTAATGCAGGGTGCACATTGTGTTTGTGGTAACCAGATCGACTTGGCACACGCGCGGCCGGTCGGCTCGCGCGGTTTGCTTTCTGTTGAGTTTATCCTTGTTCGTTGGTATTGTGGTGGGTGATTTAGTTTTAGGCATATGTTGAGGCTGTACGTTGAATCTATCTGATGCTAATCCATGCTGCGAGTAGAACATTGAGCCCACAAATGTAATTGCAATTATAAGTACACTAACAATCACCGATAATAATATGTAGCTAGATTTAGAATACTTCGACGTTTTGATTTAGTTTGGATCGATTCCGTCATAATTGTTTCTCTAAATGCATGTTCATATTCATCGACCACATTAACATATCGTCTATCCCATTATAAAAGTCGATAACTGAAATCGATGGTTGTGCAGCAGATATAACACCAAACATCATAGAAACGTGTGCTGGCAGAGTTGCATGTGGATCGATTTTTATGTAAATAAATAGTATTTACAAACGTGCACAATCTTTTTCTTGTATGTAGTACCTACTTTCTGCATCGTTTTGGCTTTCAACTTATGGCTACGCAGATCGCTATTCGATGTGATATGGAAATCATCTTTATGCTATTATAACGTCCGTGGATCACCCGATACCGGTAAGATTATCTATCTATGCGATCGAAAACGCCCGAAGAGTCAACGGGCGCCGTAAGTCTTCGACGGAGAAAAAAGGTGATCGTCTTCGTGTCTTTGTGGGCTCACTGTTCGGATAAGAACGTTCGAGTGCGACACGACCGGCCGGGCCGGCACGCGCTGAGCAGTGGTGTGTTCCGCAGGCGGCAGCCGCAGCGGCGGCGGCGGCGGCGCCCCTGCTGAAGTCCCCGCTGACGTCGGCGCAGCACGCGGCGGCGGCGGCGGCGGCCGCCAACTACGGCGCCGCCGCGCGCGCCGCCGCCGCCGCCGTCAACGCCGCGCCCGCGCCCACGCTCGCGCCGCTCGGGGCCACGTCAGTACCCACGTCCACCTCCAACACTTTGATGTCGCTCATGTAAATACAAAGCTTCAAGGACTTTACTAACATTACTTATAAAGTCTTTAATCCGACACTAACACACGACCCTCTTTTATGTGCTCATATTAAGAGCTGTACGTTGCACGAATATGAGCACTAAGCGTCACTATACCCGAAGTAAACCCATTTTAATTGAATTGATTAAATATAATACCTCATAGAGTACTAAAAACAGAAATAGAATAGTGATTATCGCATAATATATAATAAGTTAAATATCTGATCTACGCGATTAAAGCAAACTTGACCGCCAGTTACTTGTATTAATGACCTTAAAACAGTACATTATTTTTGAGTTATTGCACATGATTTCATTTAATGTCGTTTTAAAATATGTATAAAATAAAAAAGTACTTACAATGTAGAAGGTAGTGCATTACTTTTATTGTATGTGTAGAACAGTAGACCGTAGAACACATAAATAGAAAAATATCTTCTAATAGTCTACTCTACACTGAAGTTAAAAAAAAAATATTTCTATTAGGTTGTATACCACAATAAAACATGTTGCGTGTTGCAGGTACGGCAGAGAATACGCAGATCCATACTTAGGCCACGGTATCGGACCGGTGTCGGGATACGGGGTAAGATCTTCATTTAATTTAATTTGTCGGCGCTATGGTTTTTCAAAACCCACATATACAAAGGATACTAACAGGGGTAATATTTCACTTGCAGACTGCAGTGTACAGAAGTGGATACAACAGATTTGCGCCATACTAAAGCCAGTGGATCATGAAACGATTAACTCGAATATTACCTTCGTCACCTTCACCTTAACATGACAATGAACTCTCTTTGTAAACGTACAAACATAATTCATAAATTTAAGGATCAATAATAAACGCTAGCCGACTACCGTATAAGTATCTAAGCTTGGGTAGCGAACTAATGAGTAATGAGCGAGCGTCGTTGAGTCGTCGAAGCGTGCGCTGCGGAGTCTGCAGCCACGCCCTACACAACTTATGAAATACCAAAGTCATTAAAATTTCTAACAGAAATACTTTATTAAGTTGAACTTTAATATAAATGATTTGTGTACCTAATGCTATACAAGTGCGAGCAGCTAAAGTGAGTGCTTTCGTTCTATTTAGATATTCTAAGGGTTACTATAATTTTACTAATTACACAGAAGTGAATTCATATTACGATTAGAGTACCGTACTGTCTAGTGTAGATGTTACACTTGTATCATTGACAATAGAAGAAATATTTACTATAATGATATATTTAGTGAGCTTTGCACTTGCATATCATAAAAATTGTAAATACTAAACGGGAAACACATGTTATTGGGTCACAATATTTTTTTTATTAGAAATTTCCAAAAAAAATTGTTTCCTAAATACATATTCAGCGATCTTATTCTAAATAATAATATACTCGTTAACTTAAAAGGTAATTCTCCGCTCACAATTATTACATTAGAGTTTTCGATTATAAACGCGAGTGAGTTAACGTTAATACCGTCATAAATGATTGAATCCAATCATCACCGTAACGTCACCGTTATTATCTAGTAGGTAGACATATACACAGGGACAATAGAAATTTCTGATCATTTTGGACTAACAAGTTATTTGGTGCGTTATTAATGTGGTGCCATTTGTTTGGTTGTTATTATTTACACAGACGTATTATATTTTTTTCTAAAGTTACCTTGAACCCGATACAATTTATGTCCCATAGTTGTAGGCTATCCCCGAGAGCGTAACGGACGGCGCAGTTATACGCTGTTCAGCCGCGGCCACTTCTATTGCTCCGCAAACAGTGTCTCCTGGCATTTACATGCGAGTTTGAATATTGGTATAACTGTGTCGGTGTCAGTCGGTAGTACTAAGTTTGTGTCGTTTCGGTTCGTACATTACGCTTGAAGCTTACCTTGTCGATAGTCCCCGTTCCTTCCGTCAGTCCCGTGCGGTGGCGAGCTTCACGAGACCACACACGTGTGCAGTTCGTTCTCGTACGGCTTGTAACCTCTGAACCCGGGAGTGTTTACTTGAGGTCCTGTTAGTTGTAAATCGAATAATCGGTTGCTAGTTTATAAATAAGCTAATGTTTTACAGAATGTAATGTAGGCGAAACGCTTTAGCTGTAGTCTATAAGGGAAGAACGGAACTCCGTCGAGTTCTTACATATCATTGAGATTTTCTCCTTGTATGTAGTTATGTTTAATCAATGATTCTATTGTCTTTTAACGATGTCTTATTTTTACAGTGCTATTTTAATATTTTTGTCTGGCGTACGGACTTTCATTTTATAGAACAAACACGCATACGGGTCCAACCCTTTTAGAAGTTGTAAATTTTAGATCTAACATTTGCATTAGGATTTTAAAGTATTGTAACATCTATGAATTCGCTCAACGTTTATACCAAAGCACAAAAACCCATCGATTCATACGTATTCGGAGAAGTGTTTCATGACATTAACCTCTTTTCGATAGATTTAATAGTCTTTCAGTGTGAAAAACTTACGAAATCTATAAGTCGTGGTGTAGATAGATAACTAGAACAAAACAACAGACTTTTATTTTTTACTTCATTTTGTTAAAAGTTTTCATTAACACCTAAGTAATTTTTTTCTAAGGACATATCTACATGATTGCCATCTAGAGTAGTTTAATCTTAACGTAGTTCATTGACTATATACATAAATATATAGATCTGAATTAATTAATTCATAGTTGATTGTCAATCTTCTCATGTTGTTGTAAATTCCTAAGGAATATAGTACACATTGTGTTACAGATGTGTCTGTATGAGAGGTTGCGTCGACGTCGACGTATTAGAGCTTTGTCCGTTTATTTTTCAAACCTTTACGTAGCAAGTAGAGATAATGTACCGAATACGTTGGGACTGGTGCAGGCGCGTCGCCCAGCCCGCACGACGTCCTCGCCGACATATCAACACGACCAGCTGGCGTGCAGTGCAAGCTGGCGTCTGCGGGCACGCGCGCGTAGCGGCTCGGTGTCGTCTGATGATGATAGCTTTAATTAAATAAAGGTGTTAAGGTGATGTTCTCACCCAGTTGTGTCATCTTGAACCCAGAATTAGATTAACTAACTCAGTTTGTAGCATTTCCATGACATTATTATTGTTTGTCTTGCAGAATTCTAGTCTTCGCGCACAATCTTTTTTATTAAAATAATAGTAAAGGTGCTTACTCGTAAAGGTTTCATGTGATATTTACGGAATTAGTTGTCGTCTCTTTGTCTCGTATGCTATTTCTTTCCGTACGATATGTAATAAGCGGTTCGTGTCATATTTTCCTTTTACTGATTATTATTACTCTCACCTTTTAGTGCCACTGGCTTTATATAATAAGTTATATTTACTTTTATCGTACGTTATTGTAGTCTCGTTGCAGCTTCGAACAATATTTTGTGCTTTACTGCTGAATACTCATGCGTGAATGCGTTATTTTAAGTAATTCTTAGGTTTGTAGGAATTGTCTGATTAATGCAAGATTTTGTATCTGAGTACAGAAAAAAGTACATGTGATTCTATTTGATTTTATTGTTTAGTTTTAGTATTTTTTATCAATCAAAGTCACAAATATTTGTGAATCGTGTATTTTTTAATCATCAAGTTTTACACAAGTTAACAGGACCTGTTTTGTAATAATTATATCAATTACAAACATTGTATTCGTGTCTACTCGTAACTGTATAATTTAATCAAGTTCTGACCAAAACCTGTCTTGTTTGCTTCATTCTAAAAGATACATAATTTTTGATTATGTTATTTTAAGTATTTTATGTATGATTTTAATGATAATGTAATAAATCACAAAAAAGCAAAATACCTAAGTTTTGTATAAAGTTACATAATATAAGCCAAATTGTTGTTACTTGGAGAAAAATCAGAATTTAAATTACATATCTGACAAAATGGTTAGTGTGCTACAATAAGATTGAAAAAAAAAATAACATCAAGAACAATGTATTATAAATATTATAATCATAAAATTAAGGATATGTATTTTGTAACGCGATTTGTTTCTCAGTTTTTATGAGATGTTAAATTAAAGTTTCATACTATTCTCTTGTTTTATGCTGTGCACAACTTATACGATCGACGGCTTCGATACTGTATTCATGAAATCTAACGCGAATTGTTATATTGTGCATAATAAATCATATCAGTAGTGGTGTTAGCTAGTTCGACGTTCGCTAGCGGCACTGAAGGCCCCCGAGCCGGCCGACCGTTGTGCGTCTGCTGTCGACTGTATATAGTGTTACCGGCGGCTCCCGCCCCATGTTGTGCGTATAACCTGTACCCGAGGGTTCATATTGTTAAAGTAGCCAGAGTAAATAAGTATCACTTGTTCGTCAATTGCACTCGTCAAAGCTGTTCCGTTGGTGTTAGATTATTCAGATAATAGCGGGGTAATGTTTGCTCCCGTATGTCAAACATTAAAGTCGTAGACGTGCCATGACACTCATTGTAACGCACGACATCGTCACACATCACGTCTAGGATTTTAATCGTTTCGATTAACCCGTACATAGTTAGGTGATGTATCGCATACTGATTGTGAAATTAATTAGTTGCTTGTCTAGTTTGTAGCATGTGACATTATCACCAAAAAATAATCACTATGACTAAGTATAATGTGAAAATAATTTACGTTCTGAGTTTCACATTTATGCTGTTGTAAAAATATAACAGTCAATGAAATAAAAATTACTGTATGACATACTTTAATTTATACATTGTACCATCCTAGATAGTTAAAGTAAGATGACGTTTTGGTGAAGTTGCTAGTAGTTAGAGCAATCAGTATGCGTTGCAGTTGCATAGTGGGCCAAAATGCGCGTGCGCGCGACTCCGCGCGAGTCCTGCGCACTGCGGGCACACTCGCAGCCGGCCAGTATTTGAAATATTATAACAATACCGTGCTCAATTCCTGTATCTGTACATTGTAAGTATAATGTTGAGAAAATGTTTTTGAAGTTTAATGTAAACTACAATAGATTTGTTACATAATGAATGTCTTCCGTTTGGCACATTTTATAGATACCTACTTTGCACATTTTATTAATGCACAGATCTACATAAAGAATACTAGTTCAATATTAGTTAACCGAGATTTTTCAAGCCAAGTGCACAGCGAGCCCCCCTCATATACGATTTGTGATACCTAAAGTAAATTAATAA
The DNA here is from genome assembly GCA_949987655.1 of Polymixis flavicincta. Taxonomy (NCBI): domain Eukaryota; kingdom Metazoa; phylum Arthropoda; class Insecta; order Lepidoptera; family Noctuidae; genus Polymixis; species Polymixis flavicincta. The sequence goes on from OX465179.1 coordinate 15,227,604, forward strand.
TACGAATTTTCCTTTTTTGTGTGGCAATTTTTAATGGATTGCAAAGCTGATTTTCTCTTTTAAATTGTAAATATTTTTTTTTCTAATGAAAAATATTCAATGAAGTGAATCATTTTAAAGCCTTTGGCATTGTGTACTCATTTACGTTATAAATAAATTATAGTATAAAATACTCGTATTTTATTTTCCGCATCCGTTTTTACTAATTCCCGTTACTGGATTACCAAATATTCGTTTTACAGAATTGCAGATTTAATTGCCCTTTTGTGAATAATACTGATTGGGTGACAATCGTATTATATCGATAAGATTGCAAGGCTCTTTGATAACACATAGTAGGTAATGATTCTTTAGTGTGAAATAATTAAAACAATCGGAATGGTGAGATTATCTGGTAAGAGCGATAAGGGCTGCGGTTGCGTCGTTCAAGCAGTGTCGGGCCGGCGCGAGCGCTCCTCAGTGGTTCGCTTCTCTGTTATGCAGTGCTGTGTTCATACAATTTAATTCCTTGAAAAATAATTAAATAGAAATGGTGTTGTGTCCGCCGTTCAGATGGGCTTCTCGAGCGAGGTACAAGTTCACTGTACCTGCTGAAAATGATCCTGCTGATCGCCGTGGAACGATCTTCGTAAGTAAAACAGTAGGATACTAAGTACCTCTTGTCTGATGCTTAGCGTTTGTTTATATTTCTACGATTATGACGAACTTACTTCCTCTGAGGCGACAACCACTCTGATCCTGACGTGATCTACATAATATACGAGGTGTTAGGGACATCGACGCGCATACGACCACAACTTCAGCAGATGATTCTATAGACCCCCCCTAGCGTAGCATATTTCGTCGGTTATAGAAAAAAAACAGATTTTTCATAGAAAAGTGCAACACCTACGCTGTCAAAATGTACGCGGTAGAGCAAAATTTTTTTAATAACCGTCGAAAAATATCCACGCAGTGGCCCGTTCGGAATCGTTTACTGAATCCTAGGTAACAGCATCGTTATCCCTGCAACCCTCTTTATGTGTTAGTGTTATTTTCATCTAATACCCTTAAACGAGCAATTCTTGTAAATACCTAAATATACAATCTGAATCTCGGAAACGGATCCAAGGATTTTCATGAAATTTAGTATTCAGGGGGTTTCGGGGGCGATAAATCGATCTAGCTAAGTTTTTATTTTTAGAAAACTTCAAACATATAAAAACCGAGCCTCCAGATATTCCTATTAATTTGTCATAAGGTTCGTAGTGTCTGTAGCCATACCCACTATTAAAGTCAAAGCATTTATTTCAATTAGGCACTTAAAAGGCACTTTTGATCGTCAACATTTACAATAAAATAAAATTGATTTTGGTCGCCCATTCCAAAATATAATTTCGTATGGAGAAGGACGGGCAAGAAACTTCACCTTTACCCTTTTAAAATGTTTTAAATACGATTTAACATAGTACATTCATGATATAATTATGAGTGAAAACGATGCACCCAGAATAAAATTACTAGACCAAAATAAGTAAAAAGAATGCAATTGAAGCAATACAAATAAATAAATTTTATGATAGATACATGGTGCTCACATATTTACAAACAATGTAAGAGTAAGTATATGATTTTCCTAGAATATTAACAAGTAATAAGTCAGTGTGTGAGTTATAGTATAGTAGTCAATTAGTAACCAGTTTGATTTTGTCTAGACTCTAGATTACTATATAAATTAAACCCACCACACCTAACGGTAATCCTGTCAGGGGTGCGGGTTCGTTTGAAAGAGATACCACAGCCCCTGGCATACGGGCTAATGAAGGAACACGGGTGGGTTTTAGTCAGTAAAAGTCTGACACGCCCTCCTGCTCCACCCAGAGCGGGAGAAGTTATTTGATGATTTCCCAACCAAAAAAAAAAAAAAAAAAACCTAACGGTCTCTGCTGACCGGATCTGTTGCTTATTGTTAAAAAAGGGGTGAAACGTACTTCCACCTTTTTTATTGACAGATATAATGAGAAATCAGATCTGTCTTTAATCGACGTAGATTTGAACATAGACCTACATAGAAGTAGAAGACGAAACCTCAGCAGAATCGTGGTTGTTTGAAGTTGCTATTCATCTTGTTTACCAGCGCCTGTTGATACCAACGCCAACGGTTAGAACAAAGGACTTACAAATGAAAAAATTAAAAATACCTTCTTGGTTATCTGAATGCCATCTTAAATAACTAAAACTCAAACGAAATGCTTGATAAAATAATGTGATAAGTTATTCGAATCACTGCAGATAGCAATCATGAAAGAATAATGAGGGATTAAGTTTTTATCAAATTTTAGACTTGTTTAATGTAATTGAAAAATTAAATCTTATACTTATTTAATATTGTACCGCTTATTGCTTCTAAGTGTATGATAGAAAACTTACTTAATTGTGTTCTAGCTTAGCAACAAAACGTTTTGATGACAATTATTTGTGAAATTGGCCTTGAAGGTAATCAGAATCCTCACAATTAGCTGGTAGTTGCTTATCGTTGTAGGTTCTTTCTCTAGATATATCTAAGACCCATAGCCTTTGCACATACCAATGACCAAATCTAGACTTTCATAAGTCAGATTAATATATGTATAAATATGCAAACAATGATAGTGCGAACATCGTAAGAAAACATTTCGATTGCCTAACTGTGTTATTCAATGATTAGGAAAACTGTTTTGAGTATATTTGCGCACAGCCTTCGTTGCTTTTAGGGGCCCAGTCTTTTTCGCTAATCATATAAATGTAAATCCCAGTTAAAACATAACATATTAATATCACATCTTTAACCCCGAAGGGTTAACTAGAAGCCCAATTCTCTTCATTAAAAACGTTCAAAATCTAGTCGCAGTGTCACCTCGGCGACAAGCTAATGTCAAAAACGTACGGAAACTCGAGGTATTTGATACAGATTGAGACTGAGATCAGACTGTGAACGTTGTTAAAATTACGAGAATTGCCCCTCTGATGTGTGTTAAAGCCCCAGTTATTTTGAAGTCTCATATAATAGCGGGCGAACCTATTGCCATCCAGCGGGCACAAATCCAAACTCATGGTTCATCATCATCAAAAACGTGCACTGCTGGTAGATACTAAGAAATTCTTGATGGAAAACTCAATAATACTTTGTAGTCAAAGTACCTAAGTTTCGAATTTAAGAACCGCGTGTAGACCAACGAGGCAGTCAGCCAAACCCAATCATAAGTACAGCCCTATAGTAACTTTTAGACTTAATATTGTGCCTAATGATAATAACCATAAAGAAAAATTAGCAACTTGTAGTACTTACGCATTAAACACTTTCTGGCGTACGCGCATAATCGTGACATACTAATATTTATTCGTTGAAGTTGAAAGCATAATAATGAAGACTATCTAGATTTGACATCGGTAAAGTAACGATACTATCGAATGCAGCAAAATTTAATATTATAATCTACCAAATAAACCATTCCTTTTGTTTTTAATAGTAAGTTGGTGCACACCAACTTTCCCACCACCTTTACACCATAAATTCAAACTACGGTGGCCGCAGTGATGGCCATCACTGGCCCGTAAGAAATACAGATGTTACGCGCTACGATATACGTTTCGTGCTACGGCCGAAAGATACATGCTACGACAGTCGCTACGTGCTACGAAACATGCTACGCAATATGATCCGAGTTCCGTGCTACGCCATACGTTACATGCTACGACGGACGCTACGCGCTACGACGGTTGCTACGTGCTACGAAATACGCTACGCACTATGATCCAAGTTCCGTGCTACGCAAGACGTTACATGCTACGACAGACGTTACTTGGTACGACTGATGCGACGTGCTACGACTGATGCTACGTGCTACGATATTAGTTACATGCTCTGACACACGTACATAGGTACGTCATACGACAGACTTTACATGCTACGCATTTAGCTACTAAACGAGTCTTGAGTTTAGGTGTGGGAGTAGGCTACTACCTAATGCATAAAACATTTCAAGTTATAATTTTGAAATTTTTGCTGCCATACGTTAATACCCTTAAACAACACGTGACCGCGTTCTTCTTCTAAACTACGCAACGAATTTTAATGCGGTTTGCACTAACATTTAGAGTATTTATTCCGGAAGATTATTCTCGATGTTTTGTCAAGTCGTAAAAACCATGCAAAAGGGGCTGAGGCTGGTTGATATCGCTAAGAATTAATAAATTAATTTATGCAGGTGGCATATACTTACCCTTACTTTACTTAACACCTATTGGCATCAACCAAAATTAAATTAAACAATAAAGTGAAAATTAAAACAATAAAATCTTTCTCAATTTATAATGTAAAACAGGCTTTTTCGAATAATCGCCAACAGAATGTTGGAGTTGGAACAAACTGTTGTTGTAGTGAACTACCCTAGACAGTACGGTATTGCGCATTCAGTCACTGGCTTTTGTAATGCAATTTTCCACAACACTAGCTAACAATTAATTAAGTCAAAACTTAATACTTTTCGGAGAAGTAGAGAACGGCTAATCCACAAAATTTCTGTCCCATAATCTATAAGTATTTTATTAACTAATACGTGAAGCAAAAATTTTGTACCCCTTTTTAAGAAAATTAAGCAGACGGATGAGTATGAAACTAATATTTCTGACTAAAATTTAAATGAACTATAGTCGAATTACGACCACAGGGCAAAAAAAAAATTTGGGCTTAAATCATAGGCTGAAATTGACTAGAAAACCACTAAAGTGGTCACTTTTCGTAATATAAGAGGCGGACTTTAATTTAATAATACTGTGGCATCGCATCATAGTGTGCCAAGTGCCTACCTAAGAGTACAACCGCTATGATAGGTATAGTGTAGGTGGAAAACTGGGAACATACGTAAACACAGAATCATTCGCCATAAAACGTAGCTATCTTTTGAAATTCGCTGTGGTCTGTGGTGTAGACAATACAACTAGACATCACCTACTACGAGACAAAAACATGCGATAATTGCAGTTTTTTACGTCATTTAAATTATCTGTAATCGTCATCGATTTAATTCCAACAAAAATTTAACAATATTTTGATTTGATTTCACTATCGCGTCCTTTCAGATAATACCTGAAGGTGGCACAGATACATACGAAAGCAAAATCAATGGGGAATTACCGAATGGAAATAAAGATGATCCTGTGAAAACTGAACAAAGAAATAGTAGTAGTGCCACTACCAATGGTGTGACGTTAAGAGACAACAAAAAGATCAGTACTACCTTGAGCACACAGAGTAGAAACCCGTCGAGATATAGTAGAGATTCTGACACTGATTTTGATGATCGCAAGAGCAGCGCTGGTCGTAAGACTATATCGGAGCTGGTGCAGCAGCAGAAGCGGACGAAGAGACGGCGCCGCAAGAGTGGTGTAATCGCCCCGCACACACCCACAGACCCCTCGCGCCTTAACGATCTGCACTATGAAAAATACGAAAAGGATAAGACGTAAGTTAGCTCACACTCTTATTATTTAGATTGGATCTACGATCAGAATCAATGCAGGTATTACCTGCTATCGAATTTATACTATTATAGTTTGCATAAACTCATATAATTTAATTTGTTAATAGATCAGCTGAACAAATAAGAAAGGCTGTTATGGCTAATGACTTCTTAATGAACTTGATGGACGATGAGCGAATTGCAGCCGTAGTCGAAGCGATGAGTCGCCAGGAGTTCCCAGCAGGCAGCCTCATCATCAGAGAGGGGGAGAGCGGCAGCCATCTTTTTGTTTCAGCAAACGGACAGTTTGAAGTGCTCAAAGGTGGACAGGTTGTAAAAACCTTTGGACAAGGAGAAGCGTTTGGTGAACTTGCTATTCTTTACAAAGCTAAACGTTTCGCCTCAATACGATGTAAGTACATTTTTCTATGGATCATAACTTTTGAAGCACACAAAATATCTACATTATACTCTTCTTAAATTAGGTATAACAGAAGCACAAGTATGGATGTTGGAGCGACGAGTTTTCCAAAAGATTATGGTACGCAGTCTACAACAAGAGCAAGATGACAATATGCGTTTTCTAGCTTCAGTGCCTCTACTTCAAGGCATTCATCCTATCGAGCTATCGAAAATCTCCGAATTCCTTAAGAGGGTATGTAATAATAATCTGCATTAATATATAAAATGAGCGTGGGAAAAAAGGAAGGCGGTCTCATGATTACATATTTCAGGAATTCTTTTCGGCGGGTACACCGGTTGTACGACAAGGCGACAGGGGTGATAAATTCTACATCATTCGGGGTGGCACGGTTGTGGTGACGAAGCGGGAAGGCGAGAGTGGCGAGAAGCGTGTGGGGGTGCTCGGGCGCGGCCAGTTCTTTGGCGAGCAGGCACTGCTGCACGACGACCGCAGGCTGGCCACCGTCACCGCACAGCCGCCGGGGGTCGAGTGTCTGACGCTGGAACGAGGGTAACTACTGATGTCTTAAATGTTGATCAACTAAAATTATCTCTTTGACTGACCGACTCCTCGACAACTCAAAAGTGCGGGTATTGGATTCTGACCGACCCAATGGCCATCCTTGACAATTCAAAAGTGCCTGTAATTGGTTTTTGACTGACCGACTCCTCGACAGTTCAAAAGTGCCTGTTGAACACAAATGAGACAAATGTACCGCCTCTTGTATGTCCTACTCAATACTAGACCCAATGGCCATCCTTGAAAATTCAAAAGTGCCTGTAATTGATTTTTGACTGACCGACTCCTTGACAATTCATCATCATCATCATCATCAGCCTTATAATGTTCCCACAGCTGGGACACAGGCCCCCTCTCGGTGAGAGGGATTGGGCCGTAATCCACCACGCGGGCCCAGTGCGGGTTGGTAGAACAATTCATGTGCCTGTAATTGGTTTAATTGAAATAAATGGTTTGAGTTTGATTTTATTTCGATAAAAAGTTGCAATGTAGTTATATCTGATAACATGATTTTTACTCACATGCTCATGTGAGGTTTACCTGACAAAGTACTTATTTGATTATTTCAAACTCTTACAGAGATCTCGATTTGTGACGTTGTCGCCGCGTTATATGCTCGTAAAAATAAAAGCGTGATTATAACCATAAAGTTACCTACCTATTCTTAATATTAAAAATAATGGTGACGTACTTTTTATCTAATGGGGTTAAGGGTTACAATTACATGCATGGAAACCGATATCAAGAAATAACTTTTATTGATTTATTAGCTTCTGCTCGCGACTTGCGTACCGTACCGTGTGGTGCCGGACGTAAGGAATAGTATCATCCCATCTTCTCCCGTGGGTGTCGTAGGAGGACTTACTAGAGAATGGGCAGCAGCGTTCTCTATGCATTTTACCACCATACTGCGATCGCCAACCCGCCTGCCAAGCGTGGCGATTATGGCAAGACCCCCCAAATTGGGGGAGGCCTATGTCCAACAGTGGACGTCTTCCGGCTGAAATGATGATGATGATGATGCTCGCGACTTTGTTCGCGTGAAAGTTGTAAGACGACACAGTAATTATACTAAAATAACAGTCACATTTTAATAAAAGGTGCCTGTATACTTGGTGTCTGCGGCCAAAATATACAGAGAGTCAGGCACTGGTGACGCGGGAGCAAGCGATATGCAGTTATCCGTGTGAGAAGCAACTCGTCCTGAAGTCGACACCCGCAGCCTTAATAATAATTTAACATTGCTTTCGAAGTTTCTAGTTTTTATTAAATTAATGAACTCTTGAACCTATTCTACCCAATGTCACAAAACTGATACCTACAGTGACTGATGCATTCTTTCAGATTATTGACGAACGACTAACACTAAAATAATATAACAGTAGATTGTAAGCATAGCTGGCACGACTAAGACAAGCTTGCAGAGTATCAAACTGAAGTGGCAATGGGCTGGCCATGTTTGTCGAAGGACCGATGGCCGGTAGACCAGACGAGTCCTGGAGTGAGAGTCAGAGACCGCGTATAGACAAGCGTAGTGTGGGCACCCCCAGCTAGATGGACCCACGATCTTAAAAAAGGGGCTGGGACATACTGGATGCGGACGGCGGAGGACAGGGTATTCTAGCACAGCCTGGGAGAGGCCTATGTCCAGCCATGGATTGCAATAGGCTGATTTGATTGTTCGAAAATGTCACTTATTTCTTTGATTTTACAGACCATTCACGGAATTATTTGGCAATTTAGAAGAACTGAGGAAAATTCGACATGATGCGCCGAGACCATCGCAACAAAAGAAGACATCGCAAGTTAAAAGCGGTAAGTAATGTGAACTGTGCATCTGTTTATCCATCGAAGAATGGTGTATAGATATGTGAGTAGAAAGGTCAACCAACCACATGGTTCAATATTGGGCCTGATACTCTTGACCTTATTTAGTTCCTAATAAGGTACCCGCACCTATACCACAATTGCTATACATAGATTTTTAAGTAATATTTTAAACGGTGTGATTAATAACAACTATTTGGATGACCTTTTAAACATTGAAATGACCGGTTGGACATTGACTAAGAAAATTGGGCGAAATTAAGTAGGAAAATGCTTGCGAATCTTCTTCAATAATTCCGTACTACGATTATATTCAACACAGATAAAAGTTTTAAGGCGGATTAGAACCTAAAATTATCATTGACCTAGATATTGATTATTTAGCGCGCGACAAATAATCGTTGTTTATTTTGATTACTGGACGGTCAACTATTGCTTTCAGAATTCCAGTTCGTGGAACTCAAAGACTTGGAGATTGTGGGCACCATGGGTGTGGGAGGGTTCGGTCGCGTCGAGCTGGTGCAGTATAAACCCGACAAGTCCCACACGTTTGCGCTCAAGTGCCTCAAGAAGATCGACATGGTGCAGCAACAGCAGCAGGAGCATGCATACAATGAGAAACATATCATGATGGCGTGCAAAAGTCCGTTTATTTGCAGGTAAATGTTTGTTTTAGTACAGCCGGTTTATTTCTAAATACTATGACAGAAATAGGGCAAGGTAATGTTGAGTGTTGTGCCCGTTATGATTTATGAATAACTATAAATTAAAATATGAACATAACAATAAGAACAACTCAAATGCCACTTTGCTCACCTATATATAGAGATATTAGACAGGAATGAAAGAAAGATAATACATTTATTGGCATTTAACGTGACGCATGAAGAAAAAATTTAAACACACAAACAAAATAAAAACAGGTTGTGGGAAAAATATGCGTCACTCGAATCACTATCCACGCAATACGGCCATCGGAAGATCTACAACATATATAGAAGATCTAAAATCATGCATTTATTCACTGTCAGACAACGCACCCGGTCTAGAAACATGAAAGTTTGCAGAAGTGTACTTTTATAACGAAAGTTAACAATATGGAAAGATTTTTGAAAATTCATCCCCTAACGGAAAAATGAGGATAAAAGTTTGTTGTTTCCTATCGTCATTTTTGCCGATAGGAAAACCGATCGGGCACATGACTTGTCATATTATAAAACTGGAATTAGAACTACACATATCCGTCAACCCTGGATAACTATCTATTTTTTTGTGACCGTACCTACTTACCAACCAACATAATAATTGTGTCCTTGCAACACAAATAACTGAAAATAGGTACCTACTTATACGATTTTGATTAAGCATTGCCATACCGTGGCATGTTATTTATTGTTACCTAATTTCCGTTCAAGATTTACAAGAAAGAAAAATATGCCGTATAAATATCACTTGTCACCCTTATCTAATGTGGCTCGAGATAACTGGGTTACGCCAGACGACACACTTGTCAAGTAAAAAATCAATTAATTACAGCAACGACTTACGTCAAACGAAAATGAAATGATTATAATCAATGATTTACTGGAAATTATTTCGCTTTTTCAGATTATATCGCACTTTCAAAGACAATAAATATATTTACTTCCTTATGGAGCCGGTGCTTGGTGGTGACGTCTGGACTATCCTTCAAAAACAACGCTACTTCCCCGAGAACATTGCTCGCTTCATGATGGCTTGTGTCGTCGAAGCATTCCTATATCTGCACTCGAAAGATATTATCTACAGGGATCTCAAGCCTGAAAATTTAATGCTCGACAAACAAGGATATATTAAATTGGTACCTACCAATATTTATTGTGATCGTAACAAAAATTTAAGTTTGACAATATGGAATACCTAAATGATCAATATTTTTGTGTAGGTTGACTTTGGATTTGCCAAACGGATATCACCAAATAGCAAAACATGGACATTTGCTGGCACTCCGGAATACGTAGCTCCTGAAATAGTGCTTAATAAGGTTTGTTGATAACTAAAAGCCATCTTTAGCATTTTTCTAATCTTCCTTTTATTAACTTTTCCACTCGATGCAGGGCCATGACCGAGCTGTGGACTGTTGGGCGTTAGGAGTGCTGATCCATGAGCTGTTAGTTGGCAAGCCTCCATTCCGTGCGCCCGGTGGGGACCACATGAAGACGTACACGCTGATCCTGCGCGGTATCGACGCCGTCGCGTTCCACCCGCGGGTGGCCAAGTCTGCACAAATGCTCATTCGCAAACTGTGCCGAGCTGTGCCCGCCGAACGACTCGGATACCTCAAAAACGGAATAACAGACATCAAAAGTCATAAGTACGTTCAACTTCAAGGTTACATCTTCATAATATCGTCATGTTAGGCTAAAATGTGTAGTTAGGATATGTTACGTAAAATTTATATAAATTCATTTCGCGTCTCATAGACACTACAAAGAAGCCGACACAGAGTTCCTATGTACGTATTGTTTGGCTCCAAAATCTGATATCTTATTATCATGTAAATTTTATAACTTCGTGATTTGTTTAATTCATAGTTCTACACTTAAGTGCCGGTAGCTATAAAGTTAAATGTCCCTTCGAAATCGTGATACAAGATTGATATGAAACATTTATCATGAATGTACTTAATAAAGAAAGCAAGAATATAATCTGGGTCACTTATTATATATCTTTTGATCGCCAACCTGCACCTGCACTTCTACTAAGACATCGTCTTATCATTTATTATTCCACTATGCAGGTGGTTCCTGGGCTTCGACTGGGAAGGGCTCCTGGAGAGGCGACTGAAGGCTCCTCTGATACAGCCTGTAGCTAGCGACCTGGACCTCGCCAACTTTGAGAAATACCCCAAGGATAAAATGCCGCCAGATGAAATTTCCGGCTGGGATTTAGATTTCTAAACATCTTGTCAACGACTTACTTGAATTCTAATGAGCGTTTAGTCTATTTATTACTTACATACATAATATATATTTAAGGACATACCTACCTACTCGTAGTATTATCCACAGTAATTTTAAGTTCATCAGTAAGTACATTTAAGAGATCGTTATATTTATACTTTTAATCATATAATACATAACTCTTTTACAATTGTATTGTATTTTCTTTATCCATTATTACGTCAAAATTATGTTGGTATATACAGCTAGATATTACAATATATATATTTTTATCATTAGAAAAGTGTCAAGTGATCGATCATCGGTATGCAAGTAAAGCTGGGCTATGATGGCGTGAGAGCAAGCGAAAAGCCGTGGAATGAGAATAAGGTCAGTGGGGAGAATAACAGGCGGCATATGTGTGCCAGTGAACTACTGCGCGCGCGCACCGCGTCGCCATGTTTATGCGAACCACTGCCATTTGAATATCGAGTGCTAACAACCATTATGTATCGAGTGCGTAAGCACTTGAACCAAAAACGTATTTGAAAAATGGCCTCTCGATGAAGTCACTACTCACGAAATAGGTTGGTCATTGGTATAGAATACTAATAGTAGAAATTATGCATAAAGTACGAAACGAACAGTTCCGGGGTTTCCCCTAATAAAACGATTGTGTAAAAAAAGAAAAAAAATGTTTTATTTTCAATGCTGCGGCCACACTACGATCAACGTCAATTCCCAACATCGCGATAAACAACGCGGTAAAGATTCCGATGAAATTCAGTGGCCACACTGCGGTCAACGTCAATGCCCAACATCGCGATAAAAAACGCGGTAGTGAATCGGCTAATATGGTCACGGTGGACAATGCCAAACGTTACTGTGGCCGCTTTATCGCAATAATTCTCACGTTTTGTAACGTCAAATGGCGATGTGAATACCGTTGTAAAATTATCGCGATAAATTGTGGCTACACCTGCGGTTAACGTCCAAAATCGCGATAATCAACGGCGTTTCTCGTAGAGGTAGCCGCACCATCCGAGAAACAGGTGGATATGGAAAAAGACAAGTACGATAAGGGTGATGATGTATATTTTTGAATATTGAATACGTTGCTGCTTACGTTAAAAGAGGTTTTGCTCAAAATAAACGCTGTGCATGCAATACTGCCTTAAAATATACGAGAATATATTATTTTAGCCTTATATGTAAGTTTATTGGATTCAAAGAATTGGCCAGATCCGGTTTCTAATATACTAATACTGAAATCGAATGCTGAAAACTTTCAAACCTGAAAAAATGGGGTTCGTAGTACCTTTAACAGGTCAACTTCTAACATATCCATCTCACATATGAGGTGTGCTAAGAATATTTTGAAAAACAATTCGCTAATTTAAATTTAATCTAGTTAGGTTATCAAGTACACTTGTAAATTCGTAAATTTTATAACTGTAGACGCAGGTATGTGTCCCCTACAACATAAGAGCATTGATCTCAAGTTGCATATAAGTAGGAGCAACTTTCAAATGTTCCACAAAACAACCAGTTAGTAAAATAAATAAAAAAGCGAGCATCTGCAGTAGCAGGTCAATCACTGCTTGTGGAATAGAATGCTGGCTTGTACATAGTAATGCTGGGGAGACGACATGGCGAGACGCGATGCCCCCCAGCGCCGGGCGTCGGGCTCCGAGCCTGCTCCGGCCCAGCCTCAGTGCAACTCCAGCGAGCCGACACACACCGCACCGTACGACCGGCATGCCACACCACTGGCGGGCCGGCCAGTCGCCACCGTAGTAACCGTCTGTTATCACGCGCCGCTCGTGCCACGCTCTAAACGCGATGCAAATTCACACAAACTGATCGAATAATAACCACCACAAAATGCCATAAACCCTACACAATAATTTTAAGTATAATGGCAAGCGGATGAACGTAAAATTCTCAAACTAGTGACATTCAAATGGTGACCAGTGATTGTTTTGCAGTGGAATTAAAATTATTTTGGAGGTAAGTTTTGTTGTGAATACCGGCCGAAGTGGAATGACGCTGAGTGACGTAGTCCATTTACAAAATAATCATCTTACCAAATCAATATCCTGAGTCGGATAGTCAGTCATTCAACATTCTTCACAATACCCTCGTTGTTACCCTGTTCGTGATGGGACAGTTTAGAAACTTGGCGTTAACACCAAGAACTAGGTATACTTTGCTTGAATACTTTATGATAGTAATTTGAATGAATATTCAAACAATGTTTGGGGTTTATAAAATTTTACAGTTGGTCTGAACTAAAATAGAGGTAAATCTGGTTGTGAGGCCTACCTACTTACTGAATATTATAATAATCAAAAAGATTTTTCCGGCATTACAGGCCCAGACCCAGCTTCTGTTAGTCCTCTTTACATTCATATAGCTAAAAGTGGAACTCACAAAATTAGAGGTACCTACCCTAATAAAAAAGCGCTTTGAGTCATGGGTCGGACTACTTCTTAAATATAATATTTGTGTTTCATTAGAATCGCCTACACGCAAATGATCTCTATCATAAAAGCTAGTGGACAGTGACACTGCGTGATATCACCGAAAAAGTTGTCATCAAGGAGAGATGGAGGCGGTGTGCGCGCGCGATGACTCTGCTTGCGAGGTGCGCGCGCTGGCGGCGGCGCTGCACTGCATCAACCTGTACTGCGCCTCCATCAGCGCCGCACTCATGTGCTGCTGTGCTCCCGTACACAAACACTACAGGTGATTTTATGGTGTACATAATAAAGAGTATTCTAGCTATCACCATAGGCATACCAATAATACTGAAAAACCTAATCCTCACTGATAAAATAGCACTAAAATTAAAATCCGTCTTCGTTTATCAATAAATGGGAAATCGGATAATTCCTTATTCAGAAACAATTGAAGTGAAACCTATCAATGTAAATAAAAACAGTTTCCTTATTTATTTTTAAATATTAAGTATACCTATTTGGTTTACAAATAAGGAAAGATAATATTTAACTTGGCTGTTGAATGTTTTATAATTCCACGTGATTCATTTTTTGCTATTCAAAAACAAACCGTACTATATTATTTAACGCTAACCAAATATATATTCATACGTAACAATTTTAACTAGTTCTTTGTTTTTTGTAATCGCAATCGTAATACTGAAATATATTGTCTAGATCGGCTTTATGCATAAGGCCAATGTTACGCCTACAAAAACAACACTGAGCTAACAGCCCACCATTCCAAGACACCATCTCTTTTGTTCGATCTCTTTACTGGGAGCGATATTCCTAACATCAAAATCCAACGCGCAGGCACTCAAAACGATGGCGTGGACAAAATATACGTGGAATAGCAAGCCTCGTGCTGGGAGTGGCTTGGTGTTGCGATGCGGCTGCGGCAATGCTCCGGCCTGCGGACACGGTGCGGCTGGTGGCCGCCCTGATGGCTCCCTGGTCGTGGCTGGCCGCTGCCGCCTTCCACGTGGCCCTGTGGACCCGGCGCTCCGCAGCCCCCATCCTGTACCTCGCTATATACTGGATGCTCGCCACCACCTCTGCCGGAACAATCTTGTGGCAACACTTCGTTACGGGAGCTGCGTCTACTCATGTAGAACTATACTTTCAAAGCGTTTCGTTACTGATGACATTACTGATATTCGCAGTCGACTGCGTTTGTTTCTATGACGAGGTAATTCATCCATCATACTAACTGCAATATGAATAGTTTCAAAGGATATAACCAATTACATGGTAAAATAGGGATACCTAATACATTTTTCCAAGAGCTTCAGAGCAGAACTGAACTGACCATGGATATGGTTAAAGACCAGAAAATAGTATCATAAAGGTAGATACAAATTTCAACATTAGGCATTAGGCTAAATAGGCCTAAGGTTGAAAATTGAGATATTTATAGGCTGTTGTCGCTACATATTATTACAATCCGACATCATATCTTCAATTTCAAAAAGGTATAGATGCCATTGAGTATGGATCATAATGGGTCATTAAACAAAAGCGGTGAAATTGAATGGGAGGTGGCCATTAGGCTTTAGCACATCTCTATTTAGGTATCAGTAAATATTTAAGATTAGACAATGTCATGCTCATGTTCCGACGATGGCAGTGTTTACCATAGTATGAGAACATAGTGCGTGGTAGTGAGCACGTAACTCACGCATTATTTTATTTAAACTTTTGGTAATAGGCTGGTAGGTATGCTAATTGATTCTAGCAGCTATGTAAACTGATCTAGGTGGATCAGTCCCCTTAGCGCTAGCACTTATCGACTTAGCGCATATAACTTAATAAGCGTTCCGCTTCCGGTTAAGCCCGTCATCCTACAGTCGATTCAGCAAGTCTCCGATTAAAAACTCCTTACCGAGCACTGTAGGTAAAACGGACGAGTAGTCTCCAGACAAACCGTAATAGTATTTGGTTCTACCTACTATAGCCTCTTGATATTAATATTATGCAAACTATTATATTGATAAAAATCTTCGAAAATATTAGTTCTGAAAAAATATTTCAGTCTGGAGCCAGACTAGTTATCATTCATTAATTCTATTCAAACAGGAAAACATCAGTCAGTCATTCAAGGCTCGAATGCTTCCATCACTTCATGCAAATTTAGTTATTGAATTACCACATAAACCTATGACTTATTTGGCTGTATTATGTGTATAGACATATACTAACGTAAATGTCCTCCATACTATTCAAATTAAGTATTCTATATCACATCATCATGCCATCACGCTCATCGGGGCTAAACTAGTTAGCGTGTGAACAATACTTAGCTGATTGTAAAATTTAAACATTGATGGGTAAAATTTCGTTTCAATATCTTATTTCGGAGATAGGTCAATTGATTCTCTTGCGACTAGCGAAAGTAGGATTTCACGATTGCTTAATAAACAAAAATTAGACTTACAATATACTGACTTCCGTTCCTTTTGTAAACATTTGTCTTCATTATTAGACACCAAGTTAATAGTAACTAGAATGGTGATACATGCGTAACAATACGATGTGCGTGTTGGTCGCATATCATTATCCTCTAGTAGCGGCACCGTTACGTCCCACAGCACCACTCGCTCTTTAATAAAACTTAATTATATGACAGATCATTGAGCTTAAAACTGGGAGCACTGATATAGAAGCATAGGTATGTGATGTATGAAGTATGAGTCAAGTTGGGTCGCCCGCCGCCGCTGGCGCCAGCCGTCGCGCAAGGAGCACAACGGAGGAGACGATTTCCACAATGCGTCTGGCGCCGCTCTCAGATGGCATTTCCCATGAGTGCACGTGCGGTCAATACGAACGAGATTTTACGTGAAAGCTATCAAACTCCTCTCTCTACTAAATCAAGCGTTATATGTAAATATGTATCACAATTTGATGATGTTCAATGTAGGAAAGCTGGAATTAGGTGGCGTTGCTCTATGTAATACCTTCTTGAAAATGATAAATACTTGTGTTTCAGGTCACGAAACGCTTCAGAAACGATCTGAAGTCAAGCGTCCCCAATATTTGCTACAAACATAACGACACACACTTCTATTCTAAAATCACATTCTTTTGGCTAAATCCCTTATTGAAAAAAGGATATAGATCACCACTGGAACCAGATTACTTAGGAGAACTTCCAGACGAGGAACGTTCGGTTAAATATTATAAGGAATTTGTCAAAATATATCAAGACGTAGACGTAAGCACCTACATACTCTGATGTCATCGTAGAATACTATAATTAAACATAACTTATGATCACATTGTTTTTTTCACATTTCAGAATTCTAAAGCGAAAGAAGCAAGCCCCAGTTTGTGGTCATGTTACATTCGTAAAGTATGGCCAAACTTTTATATTGCTGGAATATTAAAATTGTTCGGCGATTTGATCGGTGTAGTGCCTCCTTTAGGACTAGCCATTATAATCCAGTACATTGAAGGTCCGACTAAAATATATGACTCCAGTGCACAAGTGACTCTTGAAGAATTCTTTAACAACGGATATGTAATGCTTCTCATAATTACGATGGCACTAATTAGCCAAGCATTCTTATCTCAGAATTCAACACATTTAGTGACGGTTGAAGGCACAAGACTGAAGACAGCTCTACAAGTTCGTTCATTTGTTACGACAACTTAGCTTTTGTTGGTGACAATGTTGTTGCTGTGATATTTTGAATATTCACTATGTAATATATAATAGTTGCATTTTATGCAGTTTTTTATTGACAGAGCATGGTGTACGATAAGTGTATGAGGCTGGCGCCGTGGTCATCGACCGACTCTGACGAGGACGAGGAGTCCCGCCTGCTGCACGACACTGAGGACAACAGCTCCACGAGGAGTGGCCTCATCACGAATCTAGTCTCGCAGGATACGTATAATATAATGTCGTGTGTCTGGATCTGTCATTATATCTGGGCCATACCTTTGAAGGTAAACTGTCGCTTCTGATAGAGGCAGTCGATTATAACATCTCCATATTTTTGTTTACTTTTGTTTATATTACAGGTAGTCGTTATATTGTATTTACTATATACAAAACTGGGTGTGAGTGCAATCATAGGCACTGCTGCAAGCGTTCTTGTAATCACGCCGTTGCAGTTTTTAATCGGAAAGAAATTATCGGACAATTCAAAGGACATCGCAAAATGTACCGACCATAGATTATCGAAGATGACGGAAATATTACATGGCATAGATGTTATAAAACTTTACGTTTGGGAGGATTTGTTTAATGAGAAAATTTTGCAACTGAGAGAACTTGAACTGAAACTCCTTAATAAGGATTCTGTTTACTGGAGTTTCTTAAGTAAGTACCTAAATCATCATAAACCATCTTACTCAATGATATACTAAACATTGTTTTGAAGTACGTACCGTATAACATTTTCAATATCATTTCAGCTTTCACAACTCAAATTTCGACGATAATGATAACAGTTATCACTTTTACCGTATACTATTTTATAGAAAATAACAGTCAGCTAACGGCTACTAATGTATTCGCTGGATTAGCGTTTTTTAATCAACTCACTGTTCCCTTACTCATACTGCCTGTAACAGTGCTAATGGTGATTCAAGCGATGGTAAGCCATAAATCTTAATATTCATTTATGTAAAATTGATGTATTAGTTCTAACTAACCAACTACCAGTAAATAAAGATTATATTTTTGTTATCTAGGTTAGTACGAAGAGAATTAGGGATTTCTTGGAACTTCCGGAATCGAACAATGTTAATGAATGTAATGATAATGATGATCAAAAGGAGACTACCAAAGAAGATATAAACCAAGAAACTTTTATTGATAGAAACGGACTTGACGATACTTATATAATCAATAAAGATGAACCCGATGGATCAGAATGTGCTGATCAGTTTTCTGATGACGAGGTATTCACAATGCCAACTCGTAAAGCGGACTCGTTAGTTACTTTTAGAAACGCAGCCTTCTCTTGGGGCAAAAGGAGTGACATGTTATTAGAAGTAGACGATCTAGAAATTCCAGCAGGTGAGTGTCCATTACCTACCTGTTTAATTTTATTGGTTCACCTTGTCGTGATGCCTATTCGTTAAACACGTGAAATTATTTCTAACAGATTCTAAAATAATTTATCAATTGAAATGATGTTAATAGGAAAGCTGATTATGGTAGTTGGTAGTACCGGAGCTGGGAAGTCTTCACTGCTGTCTGCAATCCTTGGAGAGATGTATTTGGACAGAGGTGACGTCGTTTATAACAAGTAAGATTAATACTTTTCGCAACACAACCTTTATCAGAATGACCATTAAAATAGGATAGTACCTATACCTACCAAAGGATTACCACAGGGATTTATCTTAGGCCTTCCTAAATCATTGAGCTGGGCAAACTACTGGGACCTTGGAATACATATTTGAATATTTATTCCATAGCTACTTACATTAGAAACAAACGTACTGTCTATTTTCTAACAAATAATTAATAGGAAATAGACCATACGTTTGTTTTTAATGTAACAAACTGGAAGGCGTGTATAAGTAATACGCCGTCCAATGTGTTAGTCGTCCAACAACTCTCCTGGGAAGACAAGCGATGGAATGTTCCTATCCGTAAACGAAAATAGCGTGGTAATTTAAAACTAATTACCTTAATTAAAACAGTAACGTTGTACGTATCTCACAGCTAAATTGGTGAACGACTGACAAGTAGGTACGTATTGTAGCATTTGCAGCCAGCACATCGCTTCAATTCACACAATTTTATTACCTACCTACTGTAAATGATAAGCGAATAATCTTACATCCACCGTAAAGGGAGAGATTTCGTCTTAAGTCATAGGTGTTTATCTACATTCTAGACATTCCCAATCCTTTGTCGTAAAACCTATACTAGGTGTTTGATAGCACAGATGGTTACAACTAGACGCGACCGAACTAGGTACCTACTCACAAAAATTCACATAATATAGAGTAGGTATTTTTTAATGCAAATATTTTATTAAACCTAGTCTTCGACTAAAAATACAAGATCACGACTTTATAAATTGCGAGCTAATGCCAGCGGCTTCGCCCGCGTTGGTTTTGGAAAATGTCCCATAGGATTTTTTGATTTGTCATCTCGCAGGTTAACCTAGGAGGTGGTTGACCGGTGGTGTAACCGGACTTGCCTATGGCTGCCTCAATAAATTACGGGTTACAGCCAGCACCCTAATTGCGTAACACACGATCAATCATAATCTGCATAATTTTAAAATATATTTCTAATCCGTTGCTTCATATGTTCGAAAAATGTGTCTGCTCAACAACGTAAATAACGCAATGAATATCGTTGAACTGTCAAAATGAAACAGATTATGATTGATCGTGTGTTACGCAATTAGGGTGCTGGGCTTAAAAACGTACGCTACGGACGTCGGTTTAAGGCGTCGCTGGAAGAGGGTAGCAAGGGACGGGCTCCACGGCTGGATCTGAATTATTTAGGGACGATTTTAAAGCTAAAGGCGAGGGCTGGCTCGAGCAAGGGTCGGAGCGGACATGGATTGGGACGTCCGCGCCGCGGTGAACCTCGGCAGCGAGGAAGACGGCGGAAGGGCAGCGGTCTATATCGGTGTATTTCGGAAGAGGGTTGTAGCGTCGTCGGGAATAAGTATGCCCCGGTCGACGAATCCAAAATCAAAATACCAATTGGGGAGGGAGTGTAGCGGGTGGCTGCCTCTTTGAGGGGATTGGGGTGCTTTTAAATAGCAGTCTAAAAATGTTTGGAAAGGCGCTTCGTGAACTGCCGGATGGTAGGCATTCTGAGATCTGCATTAAGACTCTCATCGCGAACATACAAGAGTAGAAGTACCTATCCAGGTTACATACTTTATCCGAATCCGTTCAGTAGTTTTTGCATGCATCCACCCACACATCAAACTATCACATTTTTATAATATTAGTAGGTAGGTAAGTATACGGTGCAATCATAGCTGTCATCAATTATTTAATTGTTCATGAACCAACAGCAAATTTATTTAGCACCTACAGAATTCTTAACAAAATGAAGTTGAGGGCCATTTACGTTGTAGGAATTATCGGCTGCTTGTCCACAGGAACTGTTCGACCTGGTACGCGGGACAACCGCCGTGGCTGCTGGAGGGGTCCGTGCGCAACAACATCGTCATGGAGAGTTCGTGGTGCCAGAGGAAATACGGGCGCGTGTTGAGGGCGACCGGTTTGAGACCTGACCTGCAGCTTTTACCAGGCAAGACAGCAGAATGGACGTTGAACAAATTTAGCTTTATTATCAACTTATCAGGCAACCTTGTCAACACAATCAGTGTAGATCATAATCAAACTGCAAACGAATGAATCAAGGCACGTGAATACAGTTACAAATGAAATCATTAATCTGGAACGATCGAACAATGATGGTTATTATTATGCGTATAGATTTGTATGTAGCATACTACATACATTTGTGTATGACGTGATGTGTGTATGGATTCATTATGAGACCGGCTTGTTTCCAAACAGAGGGTGACGCAACTCGGCTGGGCAGCCGCGGCGCGCCGCTGTCCGGCGGGCAGCGCATCCGCGTGTGCGTGGCGCGCGCGCTGTACTCGGACGCGCAGCTGCTGGCGCTGGATGAGCCGCTGGCTGCGCTAGATGCGCCGCTAGCGCGCCACTTGGTTGCCCGCGCGCTGGTGCCGGCCACGCGTGCCGGACGCACCGTCGTCGTTGCCACCAACAGACTAGAACTCCTCCATTATGCTGATTTGGTAGGTTCTAAATCCAAATCTTACAAAGTTGCCATTTCTTAGTGATCTAGAATGTTAGTACTTAGTAGCTTATAAATCATTCTTGAGAACTCTAGGTAGGTACTTCCGAGATTTAAGAAACAAATCAAACTGTGGCTAATGGCGGCAATAACAAGCACGAAGTACAAAAATAAAATACTAAGTAATTTCTTCCAAAAACGTATTTTGATTACCTAATTAATTCTTTGCACAGACTGTCATGAAATGTAGGTACCAGAAACGGGTGAAGACACTGGCTCCTGTAACACAGGTTGCTACCTAGCTCAGGAGCCAGGGCTTCAATTAAGTATATTCCACCTGTATTTTGTGTCAATAAAAATTTCTTTATTATTTATTTATTATTCCAAAAACGAAAATTCGCCTACTTAGGTACTGAAAAATCACGATTCACAAAGTTTGAAATAATAAAATATTCTCACTTGGAAGCCGTGGTCGTATCAGTATGCTATTTTGCCATAAAGCTTATGATAGCTTACTAGGTACTGTTAGAATGTATTGTTTAGGTGCGGCATACGACCACGGCTCAGAGGACATTTTCTGGTCATGAAAATCAAGCTTTTGTATGAACAAGAGCGTGATTTTTCACTACCTAGTCCGGTTTTAGCTTTTGAATTTATTGAAATTATGTTGGGGTTAGGTCGCATTCTAATTAATATCTGGATGACCGAACTTCGCTCAGTTCTTTTTGTTTGACGTCTTCTAGAAATGGAAACCTAGCTAGATCGATTTATCGCCCCCGAAACCCCCTGCATACTAAATTGCATGAAAATCGTCGGAGCCGTTTCCGAGATTCAGATTCTATACAAGAATTGCTCGTTTAAAGGTATAACATTTTTGAAATGCGTTTAAATAAGCTCTTTCATTTGATATACCCAAGACATCATAATGTCTTCTAAAGGGCGCCATTTTCAATTTAATTTGATGCGACGTCACATAAACAGGGTCAAATTAAATTCGCTGGAAAAACGAATGGAACGAAAAAAACATCGTTCGATGGATCTTTTTCGTGGAAAATAGATATTTTCTTAGAAAATATCTATTATTGTTTATATTATTTTATTTCTTTAGTCTTCGATATTGATACCCGACATGTGGGTTAAGTATTGCCAGCTGATTTAATTTGACCCTGTACAGCCCTTAACCAGCTGTCGATCATGACGCTTCCAACGATACCTCATTTGTCAAATTATGATAATTCGTTTAGAAGTTATAACTTTAAGTACTCACGGCTACACGTCAAGCTGTTTCCAGTATAAACTGATCTCGCATTGTGTAGGATTTCCGTGCAGTGCGAGATCAGCGTAAACTGGAAATGTATAGCTTAATGTGTAGCCGTGTGTACATACATACCCACAAATAGACGCACACTCCCACATACATTTGCATAATATGTTGTATAAGTAAATGTATAAGACTGTGAGTGACTTTAGTATAGAAATTACTTATTTTAACAAAGTCGTAAGTTACCCGAAGTGTCAATATATTGCTTTTTGAGATTGCTACTCCACTTATGACCGCTACTGTACCTACCGGTCATAACCCTACTTTTTCTTCGCCGTAGTCACATCATTTTGATGTTCCTAGATAATAGCAATGGAAGAAGGTCGCGTGGCCGGCATTGGGCGCGGCGCAGCTTGTGAAGGCGCGCTGGCTCGCTGGGCGCGGCTGGCGGGCGAGGCGCGCGCCGCTGCCGCCCGCGCTGGCGCTGGCCCGCCCGGCGGAACGGCGCGGGAGCGGTCGCGACTCGTGCGAGCGCTAAGCCGGGCCCGGTTCCACAGCAACTCTGACGAGACCACGGTAAACACAACTTGCACCTAAGTAGCCAGGTGATATTCACATAACCTAAGGCATAGGTAGGTACTTTCTTCGAAATGTAGGTACCAAACTCAAAATGTGTGTAAACGAGATCACTATTACCTGATTACGATTATTGTCAATCAACTAACACTCACTGTAAGTTTGAAACTTGCAGTTGACTTCAATTTTAGATACCTAATATTAAAGCCAATTAGCCAAAGCCATTTTTAGCGAAATAAAGGCAATAAAAATAGTTGTTGAAATACATAAGTACTTGCTGGAACATGAAGTCATCTTCATCCTATTCTTAGATACGGAAGGCATGCGACTGTGGCGTAAATTTATCTTGATAGAATCCTAAAATATTCAGCATTTGTTATACCTACACTTATCTTATATGTCAGAGGCGTCAGAGCCAAGCGCACATTACAGCCGCAATCCGCAGCGCATCGCATTTTCACAAAAGATCCAGTGCGGTCCGTCTGTAGTGTGAGTTAGTTCAAAGAAAATGTACGAGTATGACAGTGATGAAGGAGGATTATTTTGCTATGTATAGCGTTGCGGTCCGGCTTACCCTAATTTGTACTAGCCATAATACTTACCTTATTTTTGAACCGACGAAAAAACGGAGGAGGTTACTCAATTCGACGCGTATATTTTTTTATTATTTTTTTATGTATGACCACGCATAACTTTTTCCAGAGTAGTCCGATTTTGATAATTCTTTTTTTATTGGAAAGGGTATACCTCGAAGTTGGTCCCATATAATAATAATTTCGAAGAAAAATTCCAACCCTAAGGGTAAGAAAACAGGGGATGATTGATTGTTTACTCACAGATTTTAATACTGAGTTTAATTTGTAGATTATAGCCACAAAAAAATATAAAATAAAAACTTTTTAATAAAAAAATTAAACCGCCGAAAAACCAAAAAGTAAAAATATACGCGTCGAATTGAGTAACCTCCTCCGTTTTTTCGTCGATTAAAAAAATAATAAACTAGCTTTGTCCAACCCCAATAACTAAGTTCGGAAGGCGGTGACATATAATTAAATACATATCCAAAGTCACCGACTTCCGAACTTAGTTATTGGGGTTGGAAAAAACGGAGGAGGTTACTCAATTCGACGCGTATATTTTTACTTTTCGGTTTTTCGGCGGTTTAATTTTTTGTACTGCACAGGTGGGCATCAGTGAAGCGGCGGGGGCTCACCTGCTGCCCGAAGTCTCGACGTGCGCAGGCGGCAGCTGGCGACGTCGGGTGTCCTCTCACCCGCGAGTACCACTCTCCAGACAGCTGTCCTCTCCTCCACCATCCATGTATAATTCAAAGTAAGTTCCTTTCCAAAGATTGTAATTTCACCAGCAGGCCAGCATGCCAACTTCAACTCCAAACATGGCTAGCTGAACATTCATTGAACTCCGGATTAAGAGTCCGAGAATGTAACCATCAGGTATTAGTAAGTAACCGAGTCTTTTTGGAAGTCATTAAAAGGTTGGTGATTAATTTTACAGATGGCGCCCGGATGTCCGACGCGCTGTGAGTGCAGACGAGTCTAACGCGGCTTTACATAGAGAGGCCAGCTATCTGCGACGGTTGCTGAAGCCCAGGGCACCACGTAGTGTCAACAGGTCCTCTTCAGTTCTAAGCTAGACAAAGTTAAAAATAAAGAGCCATTCAATTCTGGCTAGAACCCTTGTGGTTTATTGGATCACGAATGATTGTCATTTATCCAAAGTATAAAAACAGGCCAATTACCTTACTAACTAAACCAAGATTTTGTTTCAGATGGACACCCCGAAATCTACGACGGTTAATAAGCTCAGATTCTGAAACCGCACCAGAAGACAGTCAATGTTACGGTTTGTATTGTTTTACCTCGCACATGAGCTAGTAAAATCCCGAACGACAGTACCTACTATATCAAAATTAAAGTTCGCGAGTAAATTCGCAAAAAGTTGGCAGTATCATTACAACGGTAATGTTTTCTCATTGTTTTACTCATTTGTTTTTAGATAATTAGTTTATTTATGTATATTTATTTGTGCTTATATTTATATATAGTTAGGTATATATATTATATATATGGTATAGGTATGTTTAAATAGTTTTATGCACTTAATTTCTTCTCATTTATTGCACCTACCACTGTTTGTCTCTGCATCACCCAAAGGTCGACTGGTAGAAAATGCCTATGGCATTGAGTCCGCCTCTGTACATGTGTGTGCATAAAGTATAAATAAATATTAATATTCTATTTAAACGACTTATTTTGTTTTAGATGTCGTTGATGACTGCATGGTTGACACGACGCCATATAGTTCTCTGACCTCCAATGGCATAGAAACGAATAACACCATAGTCGTTGATGAAGATTCCAACACATCGCAGAAACCAGAGGTCAGTGAGGTGAGTGTGCTACGCTTTAACTTTCCATTCAACAACAAGTCCATTTTTCGGTCTGCTGCTCAGTTTTGGCACCAATAAACCTACTTATACCCTAAGAATGATCTCGGTAGTGAATACATAGAAAATTATAGGTCAGAGCCCAAAAATGCAAAACCTAACCTAATATTGTGTATTTGGTTTCGTTCAGTGTGCAATATGGTGGGAGTACGCGCGAGCGTGTCGCTGGTGGGGCGGCGCATACTGGGCCACTGCGGCGGCTGCGCAAGCGCTGGCGTTGGCTGCAGACTACTGGCTCACTCACACCACCTCACAAAGCGCGGGGGCTGAGCTCTCTGATCAACAGGTATTCCATAAGACGTTTTTCTTCCCAAATTAGATGTGACGTTACCTTATTCTTGAAGCAATGTTCGTTTTCAGCATTATGTTGTTTCCTGTGATGATTCCCAAGGAACAGTCAGACACTGGTTTTTTTTTTTTATAACGGCTCTGTGTCAGTCTTTACGCCCTGTTAATGACAATCGTATAGCTTCCTATACATGTGCCTTAAAATACCTATTTTGGTAATGTAGGTTTTCTGGTGACCTGAAACACAGGCCCTTAAAGCCTAGCTTAGGCACCAGTCTCCCACAGTAAACCTAACCATATGATGTACTGTAAGTGTATAATGTATGCAAAGTTTATTGTTGTGAGAAAAATAAATACATATAAGTACTTATATCTACTGGGTATGCACCTTTGCCCGCGTCTTCAGGAAATGCCTCACACACACTCCTACACACCCACCCACACTGCACACTTAGATATGCTTAGAAGGTGCTAGCATGACATCCTGTTTGTTTCTGATGCATAGGTATAAGTACAGTTATTAAATTGTAAATCCGTTATTGGCTGTAAGATTAGTTTATTTATTTTAAGTGAAATTGTTAAAGAGCTGTGGATTTTGAGAATAAATAAGTAAAGGAAAATTAATTTTGTAACTTGTTTCAGACCTGGAGTGGCGTGCGCACATACGCGATGTGGTGCGGGGGCGGCGCGTTGGCAGCGGGTGCAGCGCAAGCGGCGAGTGCGTGCGCGTCGGCCAAGGCGCGCCGCACCTTACACGACTGCTTGCTGCGGGCCACGCTGCGGGCCCCACCGCATCATCTGCGTACCGCTCCGTTGGGCGACACGCTGCATCGGTTCTCTGCTGATATTTTGGTCATCGATAAGGTTAGACAATCCCCGATAGAAATATTAATTTATACAGATAGTTCTATCCACTATGACGCGCCCATCTCTGCCCTTTCCTTTGTTTTTTACCGCTCTCAGTAAAGTGTCAAAGAGGGGCGCGTCTTCATCATGGATGGTCTTCATGGATGGAACAATCTATAACGTTAGCAGAGAGGAGAGTACTCGTAAATATATCGGGTAAACGTTAGTCTTAATATCGGCTTACATAGGTACATACATCAAATAGGCGAAAAGGAACAAAAGCGTGTACCTACCTATCTCGGATGGAATTTAATCTAAATTTGCTGAATCATCATAATTTGTTAAAAAGTAACTACCTCAATCTATTTTTTTTATCATCTCCTTGTCCAAAATTTAAAATTATGGCAACGCCCTCCCCAATACCGGAACCATCAGACGACTAGATTTTCCGAAACTATACCCTGTCATGTTTATCGTACAGGTTTATCGAGACTATCACTTGTCATTTACCACTTATAAAAGAGTGAGGTCTACCTAACACTCTTTGATAAGTTAAGATGGCCCTGACCGAAACTAAATATCTTCAATATCCCTCTCAGAAACTGCCGACGGCAATCAGCCGCTGGGCGCAGTTGGCTCTTCTATGTACCGCAGCTGTGCTGGTGAACGCCATCATCGCGCCGTGGACCCTGCTGGCGTCGATACCGGCGCTCTTGTGCTACCTCACCCTGCAGTCGGTCTATCTGAGTAACGCTAGGTAGGTACATACGCGGTAAATAAAGATTGCCTAGGAAGACGGGCAATGGATGATGACGCGCTATTTGGTAGAAAGTGAGAAGAGAGGAGAAAAGAGAAGAGATGGCGAATTGCAAAGGGATGAATATTTCGACTGGACTGGAAATTAAACTCAAACGTTACCTACAATCGTGTTTGCGGTGCATTAACAACTCACAGCATTTTCTACTGGGACTTCTCATTTTTGTTACAAAAACACATAAAACGAACGAGTTCATGATGATTAATTTATTTGAAATTTCGGGGTCGGAAGGTAATTTATCGAATGCTAACAAAGGTGGTAGAATATTATTTTATTTAGCACGTAGGCACCTAGTGCCAGTGACATTAAATCAAGGAAGCCTAATAATTTGAACATTTGCACGAAATCCAGGGAGCTTCAGTGTGCAGAGGCCCAAAGCGCAGGGGTGGTGGTATCTCTGTGCTCGCAGACCTGCGCCGGCGGCAGTACGATCCGCGCAGGCCGGCTGCAGCCGCGCATGCGCGCCACATACCAGCGAAGTCTCGACACCAATCATAATACACTGCTGCTGCTAAATTCAGCCAACCGCTGGCTTGGACTTACTTTAGTAAGTGGTGCAGCCTTTCATACATAATAAAAAAATGGAAAAAGCAACACACACACATGCCTATTGGTGAAAGTCCAATGAAAAGTCCTATACAAAGGTTAGGGTCTCAGGCAGGTTTCCAAAATATGCGTTGTAGCCATTCTTGCATGGTAACGGTTAGTGTTCGAACGCAAATTCGTTTCCTAACATTCTCTTGTATTACTGTGTGTTCCCCTTAGTTCCACAGATAGCCAGCAGTACCTACACCTTTGTCATATTCTTCAACGTATTAGGTACGGGACCTAGACCTGTCCAGCTGTGGACGTCTTTTGGCTGAATTTATGATGATGATTACAGGACTTGGTAGGAGCAGGCTGCGTATGCGTGGTTCTGACGGTGTGCCTGCAAGGAGGCGCGAGTGGCGCGGCGGCGGGCCTGGCCGGTGCGTACGCGCTGCTGCTGCCCGCATACCTGGCGCACCTGGCCAAGTGCCGCGCCGACCTGCATCTGCAACTGGCAGCACTTGAGCGCGTGCATGACGATACCAATGTGCCGCAGGAGGATTATAGGGATGACTGTAACTATAGCTTGCATTGACGTTATGTTGTATTTTTTACCGACTTGAAAAAGGGTCCTCAATTCGTATATGCATGTCTTTTTTGTACGTTTATTACGCGATATCTCCGTCTAGGATGGATTTCGAAAATTCTTTTATAAATGAATAGGTATTTTTTTAAATAATAGTAGGTATGCTTCAGGGGTCCCATATAACTTTAATTAAGTTTGCTTGGGTAGGTTTTGTTTTAGCTTCGATAACATGTTTTTAAACCACTTTGTACCTGGGTGACATTCTGTTGCTTCCTGTCACTGTTGTTTACATAGCAAGTCGTAGTGGTATGCGAATTGGTGTGGGGTAGGTTACTAAGATATAAGAACTTTTCCAAAAAAGTTTCCGAAGTCTGCAGAGTTTCGCTAGCTAATTTAATTTTACCCTGTCTAAATCCTATGTCATAGCTATATCACTTTGGACGAAATTATACCTACGTTGTCGTGGTTTTGTTTATCGACAACACCACCAGATAACAAGTAAACCAATAAGTTTATTTATTTAATTATTTAAACACAAAAAGGTACAAAGGCGGGCTTAAGCATGTTGATTCATTTCAATTTAAATGTCTCTGTTACAACAATCGTTTGCGTCTTTATTTTCAGGTCCAATACCCGTCGGATGGCAGAGGAACGGAAAAATAGAATTCGAGAATGTCAGTATTCAGCATGAACCGGGCTCGACATCGATACTTAAGAATATCAACCTTACGATTGCCCCCGGTGAAAAGGTAAACCATTATTCTGTGTGCGGTTTTAGCCCTCTGTAAGGAACTATATCCCTCCACATACTAAAATAA
This sequence comes from Polymixis flavicincta, assembly GCA_949987655.1. Lineage (NCBI taxonomy): Eukaryota > Metazoa > Arthropoda > Insecta > Lepidoptera > Noctuidae > Polymixis > Polymixis flavicincta. Next base: position 15,257,261 of record OX465179.1, read on the forward strand.
ATCCATAGTCTTGCCTAACTCACCAAAACTACTCAGCATCTTTAAAATGTCCAACATCAATGGTGCTGCTGTAGGCACCGAGTTATCTAAACATCGAGTTATGTAACTTTCAATTATTTTTGTTCTAATTTTATTTTAACCTTCATTGTAATGTTGTGTACATAACGTTTTGCTTTGGTCTGTTAAATTTAATTTAAAATCATATAATTTTATTACCTTTGTTGCATCCAACTTGCAAATTTTTAATGTCACTTGAAAAAACAGTCTCCTAGTAGGTGGTGGTGGTAGGCAGGTACCTACTCTAAGCCAGCCCTGGAGTCAGGATGTCACATTTTTTTCTCAGCCAGTTTGTACCCATTAAAGAATTATCTATTTATACATAATTAACCGCTATCCACAAAATCAGGTAGCAATCTGCGGCCGGAGCGGTAGCGGGAAGTCCACATTGCTACTGACCTGCGCCGGCGCGACCACTATCAGCGCCGGCCGAGTGCTGATCGACGGCGAGGACATCACGCGCGTTCCGCTGCGCGCTCTCAGGCACCGCGTCGTGCTGGTACCACAGGACCCCGCCATGTTCTCGGGCACGCTTCGAGAGAACCTCGACCCTCTGGCCGTGCACACTGATGAAGAGATTTGGCACAGTCTGAGAGCGGTCGGGCTGTTCGACTTTGTGTCCGCTCAGTCGGCTGGATTAGGTATACAAACCTTTTAATATTAATTTTGCAACACCTCGATTTTATGTCTCGAAATTCCGTCGTGAACCCTAACCTGAACTCTTTATTAGGTATTGCCCTAAGGGACAGTCTAGCCGGGCATTGTCAAAAAGAATAATAACTGTAGAGAATTTTGTAGGTACTGAATTTTATCATAGCGCTGGTCTATATAGTGATTTGAATTTGGAACATTAACTACAAAAAATCTATATCTATACCTACATATAAAAATGAATCGCCGCAATGTATGTAGGTACGCGCATAACTTCCGAACGACTGAACCGAATTGGATGATTCTTTTTTTTATGTGTTCCATAGTGTCAGGACAAGGTTTGTATAGTAAATGTCAATTCAATATTCATAGCTAAGACAGGTCAACGTCTGTCGAGTCAGCTAGTATTACATAAAAACAAAACAGAAAATCGAACTGCTTTTTATCACCACACTGAAGGCTTCTCAACGTGAAGAATTCCTCGGAACAGTGAGGTCGCTCCGCTAAGCCTGTGAAGCAGTATCCCCAAGCACAACGGACCGAATGGGAGTCTACGTGCGGAAAAGGGAGTCCCATCATCATCATCATCACCACACCGAAGGTGTGAAAAGCGATGCCGTATTCTCCTCGGGGATACGTCCTGGGCCAGATTGAATCCCTTGTTACACTCAGGAGTCAATATAGCACCCGTGACAGAAGACACTTCTTTATCCCTTTGGTGAATTATCTACTGCCTATATTCTTCTTTCATAGAGACAAGAGCCTTTCAAGAAGAGCTTAAAGTTAAAAAAATAAGGCTATCTGCAAGAAGTTGCTAGTGGGGGTGCGCCCTGAAAGAACCGACGAATGAGTGGCTGTAAGGTCAGCACTTAGTAGGTCAAATAGTAGGTACATACTTATAGTGGAATAAAAAGAGGAACTTTCCGCATCTGAATCCAAAATTAAATACATAAACAGATTTGTTTGGCTGTTGATAACATTTTGGGAAACTTGTTTACAGAGTGCAGTGTATGCAGTCGCTCCGCTAGCTCCGGATGGAGTGCAGGACGCGTGGGGCGCGTGGCTGCAGCCCGCGCAGCGCTACACGCGCGACTAGCAGGAGCTCTACTGCTAGACGAGCCCGCGGCAGCCCTAGATGCAAGTGCTGAAAGAGCTCTGCTTGCGGCGCTGGCAGCAGTCGCACCTCACACAACCATCATCACAGTTGCGGTAATCATTTATCTTATCAAATAAATAACCCATACACAATATCTTATGATGATATACGATTACGGCCCACTCCCTCTTATACACGTAAAAAAAGTAACCAGTGCGCGTACCGTCACCATGAATTTAGCATAATGGTTCTAGTCCCCTAGCAAAGAAATTTTTCGCCGGTTATAATAAAATAGCTGTTGCATAAAACAGTGCAATACTTATGCGGTTAAAATGTATGGAAAGGCATTTTTTTTTTAAACCCACAGACAATTTCTACCTACGTCCAGAATCATAATGCCTGAATTTATGGTCACAGTTAGCACACTGGTTATTTTTTTTTTCTTGAGCCTTAATCACGTATTGGTAATTCGCTTTTAGGTATATGAACCTTATTTGCATTTACATAAACTTTTATCGAGTCATTCATTGAGTCTGATAACAATAGACTCAGTCTGTCTGCAACGCACTATGGTATTCAAGCTAACTTGTATTTTATTTTTCTTTTAAATTAAAATGCTCGTAACTTTGCAGCACCGCATATCGTCAGTGCGCGGGTACGAGCGCGGCGTTGTGCTCGACAGCGGCTGCATAGTGGAGCAGGGCGCTGTTGCCGCTCTGCTCACTCAGCCCGGCTCGCGACTCGCGCGCATGCTTGCCGCTGCGCAACGACCGAACTAACCCACCGTGTCACCTTTTTTCATACTCTTAGCACGCAAGTGTAAGCGAAAGAAAAAGACGATTTTTTGATCTTAAATCTGTATACTTTCGGGTCGTAAAGCAGCGTTGGCAGTTACTCGATAAGGTTCCTAGAACTCAAAATGACTCACCCAGTGAGACACTGCCCGATAGGCAGTATACTTTTTTTTTATCGACAGATCTAAAGGATCCACACATCAAAGATGACAGTTTTGTATTCGAATGCCCAGTATTTTAGTAACTTAAAGACAAATAAAGTTTAGCAATTCCCTAGTCATAGTATCAATCATGTATTTAAAAAATCTGCGCAAGTTTCGTCTAGGCTTTTGCACCTATCTTTTATCTTTTTAAAATCATGATACAGTGCATATTTTAAGCAGCGATGCTAGATATTAGTGTCACAATATGCAAAGAAACATACGTTCTACTGACATTGAATAATTATATCGAGAATAGTGTATCTTCCATCAGAGATATTCAATTTACCTATTAAAGCAATATAACAAGCAATTATAATATGACCCTGAGAGTCAAATAATAAACGATTCATACGTGAGGAATTTAAGCTATTTATATAGGTGTTGACATTGAATCTCAATTAGCCATTTTAACACTGTTAGCAGTGACTACCAACTTGTTGAATGCATGAGAACGATTGAACTAATTAAGATTGTGTGTGACTATTATACGATGTAATAACTTATTATTCAATTGTACCTTGTTTGTTCCAAATAAATGACAATTAAAACAGCCGTTCGTTTCCAGATTGTATTTCCAATAGAACAACAATTGCACTTAACCTCATTTAAAGCTCACGAGCGCGGCGCGGCGCCGACGCTAACAAACGACAACGTGCTGCCAGAGTCAACGATACATTATAAAATTATATTACTACATAACAAATTACAACAATATTTACGTTGGCACCGAGTTATATATAGTTATATAAAAACATTTGTGTTATCACACAATATAAAAATATTTACTTATAGTACTTACGTAAATACACTTAGACAATTCTAAATTAAATCTCGACAAGTTCAATAAATTCATTGTTTCTTACGAACTACATTGGTATTCACGTGTTATCGGACAGGACGGGCGCAAGTACATGTTGTACAACATGACTGCACTCGCTCAACAATGCGTTCTGCGGCTGGTATATCTTTGGTAAAGTTATTTCCTTTAATTCACCCCATTGGTTAAGTTGCAGCCAGTATTGCTGCAAACCCTTCCTGGGATCTTTGAAGGTTGGACTATAAAGGTTAGTAAGATTTTTAGAAACATATGCAGCCCAAGATTGGAATTATTTACATGGCATTTCATCGGAATACTGAAGAATGTGCAGTTGCGAGCAAAAATAATATCAGACTATCGATAGGCCGATATCCGACCTAAGCCTCACGCTCAGCTATGTGACTAACATTAGTACTGCAATCCTGACTAGCCTTAGTAAAATATTCTCGCCCGATAGTCAGGTTATTTTTGCTCGCGACTCCAACTTTCTCCGCCGAATTCTTTGACAGTCACAAATTGTGTGACGGTTATGTATTTACAATAACATTACATATATTTACCACGTACAAGGCACTAGATTAGGACACTTCATTTATCACCTCCAAGAAAACACAAGGCGCGGGCAAGATTACAGTCTGCCCAAATTTTCACAATAAAGGTTCGTTTGCACGAGGAGAGTGTCTCTACCGTTAATGGGCTAGACTGTCTGCTTCGCGTAAATGAGCCATGAGACAGGTCTCAGTACAACAGCTACGAATTTTGGACCGTAGTTATACAATACCACATAAAAGATAATGTTGAGAATGTGATACCTCTTTTAGTTATATTTCTTTCTTGTGATGCTACACCCAAATGTTTTACCCGTTAATAATTTACAGCTAAATTTTAAACAAACATAAGCCTTCATATCCATAAATGACGATGGTTTTAACAATCATGATAATTTAGTGAAAACAATTTTTATACAATTCATAAACAAAGTAATGTATACAAAAAGAAGTAACAATTTAGACAAGCTAACACTTCAAACCGGGCAGTGTTTGCACTCTTCGATGACAGTCAAAACAAAAACAAGGCGTTACGAGTAAGTTCAGTTGCAACTATATGAGTAGGAAATATTTACTACTCAATAGACGAAATATACTGCCAGGCTTCATAAAGAAACATTATAATATTCGCTAAAACAATGGCTCTCTTAATTCCAAAATTTTATTTTTCGTGAGGTATTCAAATAAACAATAAATGGCGGAGTCAAAATTAAGGCACACGTGGATCGAAACACGCAATAGAAATTGGCCAAAACGTAATATTTGAACAAAAATAAATAAAAAACAACAAAGATAAGACGACCGACCTCACACGTCATAATGTGGTTTAGTTTTTTTTTTTAATATTCAATGTTTTTTGACAGTCGATTATGTAACATTCTGCATTGATACGCACTAACAATGACCGCACCGACTTTTGGTCGCCGAGGCACGAGATATTACATATGAGGACTCTCGGAGCAATGCTGACGACGTCTCCCAAACAAAAGTTGTCGAGAATGTGTTTTATTCGGGAGCGTCCCCTCCGCGCCCTAGGTGGGCTCGGCCTTGACGCCGGCGCTGGCCGCCACGGCGGCGCGCGCCTCGTCGGGCAGGCGCTCCGGGCTCGTCAGCATGTCCGTCGTCGTGCACAGCACGCGCAGGGAGTTCAGCACCGCTGGGGACAGATACCGACATCTAAATTACATTCCCTTACTACTGCAACTAGACAGTGACGTCTGATAATGCAAGAACAGGTAAGTGGTAGTAGTATTACCAGTGTAACTAGTCACACCGTACATCATGATAGTTTTACACTATTATAATAACCACTAAGGTCGAGATAAACGGCTGATCGCTGCACCAATTATTGTGGCGACGCATTGGGATATTACGTCAAGCAGTGGACGTCTTCTGCCAGGGGTGCGGGTTGTTCGAAAGAGATACTGGCACACACGCTACTGAGGGAACACTGGTGGGTTTTAGTCAGTAAAAGTCTGAACTGGCCTCCTGCTCCAACCAGAGCGGGAGAAGTTATTTGATGATATCCCACGCTCAAAAAAAAGAGAAAGAAAAAAAAAAGCAGTGGACGTCTTTCTGCTGAATGAAGTTTGGGAACCAGGTACCATCTACTGATGTTGGGAACATAATATTAATAGGTACTGGGTTGTATGAGTGTTACCTGGACGCATCTCGACGAGCGAGCAGTGCTGCTCGGCCCACAGCAGCGTGGTGCGCACGAGGTCGGCGGCGCTGCTGCACGACACGCACGCGCTGAACGACTCCACCAGTGCCGCGCTCACTACGCTAAACTGTACGCGCTAGATAAGGACATGTATTATTTGTTTATGAACGCGATCATTTGAAACTTGAATGAAATAAAGATCGCTATCGAATAAAGCCCAAAATAAACCGTAAAGAATGAGCCAATGGGTTGTGGTAGATTGACAATATCTGAATGTACTATCTATTACTTACATGTTTTTAGTAATTGGTGTACATATGTCCGATTTGTCGAAAACAAATAACATATTTGTTTTAATATTGTTCGACTCGACTAACAAAGTAACGCAAGATGACACGAACGACTAATATAATTTGAAATGGTTTGGGGTGTCCAATACATAATTTATCTATACAAATAAATAAAATATAAGTGTCTGTTTGTAATGTCAAAATAAAAACATTTTACAATGCAAGTAAAGTATTTATATAATGTTTTTTTGTTAGCCACCTAAGGTTATAAGGAGTCACTTAGGATACTTTTATTTTATAAAAAGAATAATTAAAGAGACACATCGCTGATTCAGACACTCACGAGAACGAAGTCTCGTCTAGTTTCAAATGAATACGCGAATCTAAAATATGCGAGATTAAAAGACGTGTGCGAAGATAACATGGCACACATGTATTTTAATCTCGCATGGCCTACCTATAATAGGTAGGCTATCTTTTTTCCGATAGAAACAATGAGGAAGTAATCCCTTTTGTTGCCAGCCGGAAAATAGAAGCCCACTCAAAGTTAATATCTTGTAAAACCCATGATGTGAAGATAAGCATTGTTCATGTGGATAACTCGTTTTTATTAACTAGGCATATATTTGGCTTTATCAGTTACTTTTTTTATCATTGACGTAGGTATATCGCACTAGCGGTGTAAAACATAGATGAGTAGTAAAAAGTGCAGATTGCCGGCAAAACAAGTGCGATAACATATCTATCAGTGTCCTCAATCGGAAGCCTTCACGAGACTACCTAGTGGCACCCGCATGCTTTGTATAAAATAGCGCTTTCTTAGACAATATGAGGAAAAGAGTGCTATTTTTATATTAAAGCTCTATCTTTAGTCATTGAGTTGTAAATTCTGACTAATTCTTAACGGAAGCAGCCCGACTTAAACAAAAACTCACGTTTGACACAAAATTTAAATTTGCTAAAAGGCAACATACATAAACATATAAAAAGATGTGTCACAGTAAATAGGGTATTTTCCGATTTCATAAAAACTATTTTAATTTGAAGATTGGGACGATATATTTAACAGAAAAATAAAAATAAATTTATTAATACACATTTTCTCACATAAAAACGATTAAAATCTAATTTATTTTTCATTGTTTTGAATTTACCGCCAAAACGCTCCTTACGATGACTTTTTATCACGTGACAAGTGACGTCAACTTTGTTTATACGGCACCGGTACAAATACTTAGTTTGGCGCCGTTTTAGAAGTATTTTTGTACAGAGGCACCGCACACCAGTAATATCACTTTATATCCATTAAAAATCTTGTTATTTATAAACTCGACATTCACTTATCTACTTACTAACTACTTTAGTTTACACAAAGTTGACGTCACGTGATAAAAAGTCATCGTGCGAAGCGTTTTGGCGGTAAATTCAAAACAAAAACAAATTTGGTTTAAATCGTTTTTAATTGAGAAAATGGGTAGAAATCAATTTATTTTTATTTTTCTGTTAAATATCTCGTTCCAATCTTCAAATTAGAATAGTTTTTGAAAAAATTGGAAAATACCCTATTGTTTAAATATCCCAATAAATGTCGAAGCTCAAAGCGTTTAGACTATGCTAGACAGAGACAGCATTACTATGATCTGACGTCACAACACGGGACCGCAATAGTAACTTCGCGCCATTCAGTACAATGACCGTTTTGCGTCACAAAGATAAAATAATAATTTCTAAGTACCTAAGGATTTCTTTTTTTTTTCATATTTCGTATTTTTTCTGAAACATCTTTATAATGAATCCCAATAGTCGAATAAGTACCCTATTTTAACAAACTGTTTGATACAAGCAATTTATTTAATTTAGGTAGGTTGGTTACCTTTATTTGAGAAAAGAATAAGGCATCATTGTACAAATAGCTTAGGTAACTTATCATAGCAAGATTGTAAACAATAGATATCTGCATTGCAGCATATACGCACCAATCTTTATTTTTTTTAACGTTTTAAGGCTTAATTAAATAATTTCTATGAAAACTTCATGGAAATTGTTCTACATGAGTCGCGTCTCGCCTGTCTACAGAAGCCTTTTGATAGCTTTCCTCATAAAAACGTAATCCATAGCTTCTGTCCGACTTGAAAACACACGAAATCGTTGAAAATATTAATGGATATTTTATGAAATACTTACGTGATGGTATTAATGACAATTTAAAAGTATATTGTTACAAAGGATACGAGCCAATACTTCCAGTTGTGCATGGTCCTGTTGGCGACGTGTCGCGCGAACATCTCGCGCAGACGGCCGGAGCGCGCGCGCGACACGGGCGCTCCTGTCGCAGGCAGCAGCGAGTGGCAGTTGCTGCAACATTACGTTACGGGTTGTTGCACACTTACAGCTTCCCAGAGAAAAGTATGCGCTTCGGGCGTCATCGTCTATCTTCGCAACATCTTATCATCTAATCTAATCGTGCCGTTTACGAAAAATACAAAGATTACCGAAGCGCATACATTTTCTGATTCACTTGTACTTTGTTTATTACGAAATAACATTATTTATTGCACGACACTATGCTTATTTCTATGATAGTCATAAGTATATTTAACATTTATCGCAAATTGGTTAATCGATCCTTTTTCAGAACGTATAACTGTTGATGACGATTTAAATGTGTTCAAAACCATTATATGAAAACATCTTTGTCTAATGAAATGTAAGGTATAGAACGCTACTGCAAGTTATACAGGAACGCTTAAAAATTTCGAATAAGCCAGACCGTACTGTTAGCGATATCAAAAAATTACTTTAAGACGCATACACTTTATCAGCAGCTGAAGCGATATTGGGCGATTATTTAAATCGCAAAATTAGACACGAATGTATTAAATACAATAATTTATGCTCTTCCGTGTTTTTTCAAAATTACTGTTATTTTTTTAAATGATTTACTGTTAAACAAAACCAGTGTAAACGTACGTGATAGAATTGTTTAAGCCTTCTATTTGCTGCCGCAAGCTCTCCATCTCCTCTTTGATTTGATTCCTCTCGGCTTTCAACTGCTTAATATACTCGGCACCTTTCTGTAGCATTGCAGCTTTACTTATCTAGAAACAGAAACGTACACCACTATACATTTAACAGATATAAATGTATGCCACTAAAGCCATTGCATGGATTGGGCCTTAGGCCTTTGAGGAAAGACATACATAAGACATAAATTACACTTATCGAGTATATGCAATAATTATCGTGCAAATAAAATATGTTTAATTAATGTTTTTTTTTTTTTCATATTTTTTAATGGACATTGAACTGTACAAGATTTACTAGGTACTACTATACTTGCCTATTATTATTATTATTACAATGATAAAAAAATCAACTCCATACAATTAAAAAAAAAAACTTCTCAAATCTTTTGAGTGACAAATGGCGATCTGCGATCGGAGTAGGTCAAATGACAGAAAGAAAACTTTATAAAAACGCGCAATAATAGCTGTGCACTAGCAGTACAACACTTAGAAGCTTTGCCTCCATGACGGGTTACTCTGTGATGCGACGTTCATGCTAATTCGGAAACAGCGAAGATTAACAAAGCGCTTACATTTTCCAGTTTGACTGTAATTTTGGTTACATACCTTAGCGGCGGGGTTAGTGTTGAGGTGCGGTATGAGCGCCTGCAGCGTGTCGAAGCCGTTCTTGATGTTGTAGCGCCGCTTCTGCTCGGCGTGCAGGTGCGTGCGGCGCGGCTCGCGCGGACTACCGGCGCGCGGCGAGCCCAGTGGGCCCGGGCCCGGCGACGTGGGCGGGGACAGGGACTGCGCAGACCACAATCTTAGCTTTAATGCCTCCTCACAATCGCACAGATCATGATAATTGTTTGTAGTAGTTATACAAGGTGCAATTCAAATAATAATTGAAAACTTGAGTCGTTGCAATAATAGGGTATTTTCCAATTTATTAAAAACTATTCTAATTTGAAGATTGGGACTATATATGTAACAGAAAAATAAAAGTAAATTGATTTATATCCATTCTCTCAATTAAAAACTGTTTAAATCTATTTTTTTTTTTGTTTGATTTATATATACCGCCATAACGCTCCTTTTACGATGACTTTTTATCACTTTCTTATAAAAACTCGACATTCACTTGCTTATTTACTAATAAATAAACAAGTGAATGTCGAGTTTATAATTAACAAGATTTGTTATGGATGGAAAGTGATATTACTGGTGTGCGGTGCCTCTGTGCACAAATACTTCTAAAACCGCGCCAAACTAAGTATTTGTACCGGTGCCGTTTACTCAAAGCTGACGTCCGATGTCACGTGATAAAAAAGTCATCGTAAGGAGCGTTTTGGCGGTTAATTCAAAACAACGAAAAATAAAAATGTTTTAATTGAGAAAATGGATTTAAATAAATTTATTTTTATATTTCTGTTAAACATATCGTCCCAATCTTCAAATTAAAATAGGTTTTATTAAATTGGAATATACCCTATTATTGGAACGAAGTTCAAGCAGCTTGCGGTAGGAGCAAAATTGTGAACTTTACGTAATAAAAAGGCGTTATGCCCCCTCCATGCGACTTTTTACTGTCTATAATAGAAGGAGTGAGATAGTTTTCATGGTTTTCGAGAGTGCTGAAGCCACTAGTGAGGTAAAATGAAAAGCCATTTGGCAGCTGTGAAAATTTTCAAAGTTTTTATTGTGGATGTCTTTTTTAAAGTTTAGAAGGTGCTGAAACGAATAGTGAGGTCAAAATGAAAATCCAGGACAACGGCAGCGAAAATTTTCGATATAGTTATTATGGGTGTCGTTTTCATGGTTTTCGAGGGCGCTGAAGTCAATAGTGATGTCAAAATAAAGTTGAGTATTTCAAAGATAAAGTTTACGACGTTACACTTGGAGTTGAAGAAAGAGCCTAAGGAATAAATAATAATTCACTGACTGATTGACATAGTTACTCTGATTGACATAATAATTTTGATGCTGGTTTTATAATTCTGTTTGACATTATTTAGTCTTTTTTATTGCTGTGACCACGCTGACATTTTTGATTTGTATTTTTCGTTTTTATTTTTTTATTTGTAATACCAATGTTTATTTTTGAATTTTTATTAGAAATGTACACCTTTGCATGCCCATTTCACGGCAAAATATGGAGAACCTTATTATAAAAAAACATCTGTGTACTATACCCATGTTTGCAAAGAAATAAATGATTTGATTTGATTTGAATTTCGTTCCTGACAAGGACATTTTTTAAAATTTTGGTTTGATTCAATACTAAAAGTTGATCAGCATAATGAATACACCTTGGTATAAGTGATTAGATATTTTTCCAGCGTCAACCACAACACATATAACTAGCAAAGCTGAAATTTTAATTTTAAATTGTACTGCAAGCTTAGTGTCTTCGCACTGAGCACTGAAGCACTGACGGTATGGGCGCAACGTGGCGTAGTTTCGATCTAAGCATGTAGAGACGCTAGCTAAACGTATGCATTTACGCAGTATTCACGCGGCGTCACCGCTTTCAATGAATGCATGCTCAAAGAGAATTATAAAAAAATGTTGAACCACTTTACTGCTACTTACAATCCTCATTATCTTTACTATTCTCTTATTCAGAAGGAAGAAAAATGTACGATGAAAAAATGTTATTTTGAATCGAAATGCGGTGCGTCTAAAGAGTTTGCCCTTCGGCCTCGTCATATTACCCAGCTACTCACGTGATGCGGCGACATGACGTCGCTGCCGATGGGCGATGGCTGCGCGCGCCGGCTCGGCGACCTGGTGGGGTCTGAGCCCGCGCCCTCCTCGCAGCTGTTCAACTTGTACAGGCTTTGGGCTGCAATATGAAAAAAAAAAAGTTCAGAGGAAGCCGCGGGTTTTAGTAGTGACTTTTATATGGGTACAGATCGGAATTGTGAAAATAATGGATGTTTGGTGATCGATGTCGAATCTCATTCGTTGGGGTCCGAAAGCTTGGTCTTAATTTCGCCAAGCAAAGTCGTCGAGACATACAACGATTATCAATAATTATTATTCCGATCTGTACCGAACTTATAAAAAGCGTGCGAGCGAGTGACGTAAAAAAATAAATGAGCATATTGACTGACAGTGTTGCGCTGAGAGTAGCTGCGCGAGCATTACGCTAGCTTGCGGCAGCGTGGGCTCGGACGCGACGCTGTTGAGAGGCGGCGGGCGGCGCGCAGGCCCGGCCGGCCCGCCCGGCGCGCCAGCCCCGCCAGCCCCGCCGGCCCCGCCCTCCACTACGCCGCTCGATGTCGAACGCGACCGAATGCGAATGCCGCCCGGGTTCGACTCGCGAGCCTGCAAATTGTCAACTTTGTACGTTACACGTACACTCGTACTTACCATTTCAAATGATTCGATCGTTTGCCGAGATTTCATTGCACGAGGATACGAGCGATTAAATCACTCTTCACTTCCACAGACATCTGTTGGGTAATATAAAGGAAATCTTGTAGTTGGACCATGGAAAATTGAATAATAAATTTGTAACATCAAAACGTCAGCAATTTAAAACTTGAAAAGCTCGATGCGTGGACAATCTCGGGAGGAGCAGTGGTGGCTGTTAGGGTGTTCTTTTATTACTCCGGGGATCTTACTCGGGAATAACTTTCCGTCCGGATGGTCCTGGCAAGAAATGAGGTGTTGTATAAGCGCATACCCTCGCGTTGTGCTTGGCGACCGACACCTCATGCGGCGCAGGCGCAGGCGCGGGCGCGACCTGCGCAGGCGCGCTCACGGTCCAGTCGGGGTTCAGCTGCGAGCCCAGCGGCAGGCTGTGCGAGCGGAACTGCTCCTTGTTGACGCGCGACATTGCTCCCGCACTCGGACTTGCCCCCGACGACATCTGTCGACAAAGCGATGATAAGACCAATCCAAATAGACGAATTACACTATTACAAAAATAAATACTTTATCAGATCTCACCTGTGAAGCTGTGACGGGCACCAGCGGCGGTGATGGCAATTTAAACGAGCGAGGGTTCCCCGCAGACGACACGGGCTTCCCCTTATACGAATCCTGTGGACTCGGCTGCAAGTACTGCATCTGCGGCGACGTCTGGCGCGAGCCCACAGAGCGGGACTCGTAGCCCTGCGGGGACACCGGCGGCCCTGACTGACTCATGGACTGGCCGTAGCTCTGATACTGACTGTTTTGCACCTGTCCCGAGTAGTGGGACACCCTCTGTCGCGGCTTCTCTCGCCCGTACCCGCCCCGCCCCTGAATAACTATAGTAGACGCGTACTTAGAATTCTGTATCGGTTGCTGCAGCAGTGATACAGTTTCTGGTGCAGTTTGTGAAGGCGGTACTACACCTGTAAATATGAACGTAATAGTATTATTTTTAATGGAAAATAAAATCCTAAGAAATAATCCCGCGGTAATCGATAATCGACTTACCTGTATTATACTTATAAGGTTCAGATTGCGCAACAATCTTTGGAGTATTAATATATTGTAACCTAGATGATTTTCCAACGTAAACATTGTGCATTTGTTGGTCTGACTGTGAAGTGTTCTGTTGTTCATAACTGACGGGTTGATACGAAGATAGCATCTCCTGAGCACTCATCATGTTGTTCTGTAGTTCCGCCTGGGAAAATAGCCTGTTATTGTCGTACATTCCCATCTGCTGCTCATTCTTTATTGTTTGTTCTGCCATCGACATCATTTGAGTATTGTTGCTTGTACCTAGAAAAGGGAGGGTCATTCAGTAATTAAATATTTTTTCAAAGGTTTTATTCAATAAATTGAATTATTATAAGTAGGGGATTTATATTACACGATGACGAATGCTGTCACTTTTATGACATTGATACGACTGACGCTTGCAACGATTCACACGTCATCGTGAAATGTGTAAACTATAAATAGTACCGTGTAAAGACATCTGACTGGTCGGCATTGTGACTGCTGTGTTGCTCTGGCTGCTGTTCATAAAACTCTGTGGAGAGTAGGTGTCCACGGACATGCCCCCTCGATACATTGAATCTTCGGAAGTTAACGCAGATTCCTCTGGCACTGGCGGTAATAATCTGGGCGTCAACAAATCTGTAACATTTTACGTACTCATTAGTACTGGAACAGGTAGCTAGACGAGTTATTAAATATTTAAAATGACAGTTACCCTGAAGAGGTTCCAATGTGTCCATAAAATCATCAAGATTGGGTTGCAGTGGGCCTAAGCTTGGTTGAATGAAGTCTGCTAAACTTGCTCCTCTGGCTGAAAACGTAATTCAATTTCGATTAATGCAATGTTGAATAAAACACATGATTATGCACTTCGATTTCTGTTGCTCCTCTCCTCTTTAATATCAACTCGCCCTTATTTTCTTTACAACAAAGTTCAATTTACCTATTTCCCTACAGTCGGGGAAGGCGAAGGGTTGGTGGCTGGTGATGGTGGAGAAGAGTGTGTCAGTCATGAAGTTCAGATAGTCCTCGTCCGTGAGCATGTTGCCTGCAAGGTCGCTGCACTGTGAGAACGATTCCACCGTGTCCATGTCCGATATCTGAACAAAACCAACTATATTTATTCCAAAATTAGGTATATTTTTTAGTAACAAACAAAGTAGTTTAAAATGCTTCTTACCGTATCCTGAACGGAAGTGTCTCCCTTTCCAAGGAGTCGCATTATATGAAACTTGCGCCATTTTTTATATTCTGCTATAACCGCCTCTGCCCTTCGTTTCCAATATTTACCTTCTAATATTGTTGCCTAAAAATATGTAATGTACGTTTTATTATTTTAATATCCAGTTAGTTTTATTTTTTTAAATATTTATTAATTATTCATTTACATTACCTCTGGTTTTACGTGCGTGTCAACATCTAACGGGGAAGCGAATTGGCATACCAATGTATTTTGTTTCTTTATAACTGCAAAATAATTTACGCAGTTATAGTTTAATTATACAAAATATTAAAATAATATGAATGGTAGAATATTATCAGCACCTTTGGTGTTCGAGGTGTCAAAAGGCGATATCACTGTCTTAATATTGTTATGAATTACATCACACCACCTTCTGGGCCTTTGGCGTTACATTAATATCTAGACAAGCGCTGTTCAACTATTTCATAATAATAGTTTAGTTGAAATAGATCTTAGATAAATTATTTGCCCTACATATTCTACATTATCGTTAACTTCTTAATCGCGCAGACGTAGGTTCACCTCGCATAAATTTGAAAAGCTTTTCTATATCATAATTTATTACTCAACCAGATATGAATGTGATAAAATGCCAACATACTTCTCGAAGTCGGTAAAACACGACACGCCTTCAATAGTCCAAAACGTGGGCGTGGCTAGCTACATATACTTAACTTCTACATAGACGAATTAAAATAAATAATACAATTAGAAAACGAATGTTTGTGACTCGATTAACCACTTCCTATATAAATTTACATAAACTAAGTTATGTAAAAAAAAAAAAACGAAGGATCCTAAACTCTTAAAATCACTTTATTTATACACATCAATTTAAAAAAAAAAAACTTTAATTTTTTGAAACTGCTATCCTATCATCTGGCCTCCAAATGAATTACTGAATTAAACAGCATAACAAAATTATTGTGTTTAAATTATTGTACCTAAATACGCATAATATCTCTGCGGTATCAGCCATCAAATATAAATCAACCTTGTCTTTATTTTAATGTCCAGTTTGGGGTCACAGTTATCTCCTCTATCTTATTATACCTATGTAGGTGCTCGAGTCTGTTTGGCGCTACTCGTACAGGTGTTCAATTTCCCAGAAAACAATTTATTTGTCCGAAACTAACGCGCCTATAGCCAATTTCATATCAGCATCATTATCAAAATATTGCTTTTAGCACGCGTCTATTACATGCCTGTGTCGAGTTCTTTTACAGCAAGTTCAGCAATCGGCTTACAGATATTAAAATAAACCTTGATTAAATCCCGTATTACATTACCTCGCTCACTCGCGTTACTTGAAAGTAGTTTCAACCAATCAAAATGGCTCTAAACAACTTTGAAGTAGTTAATGCTTGAGTCTTGAATAAGGTTCTTCAATAAGGAGGGCCTTAAAGCAACGAACCTCAGCTCTCACTTAACATTAACATTTCTAGTTCGAACTACGAACGCCGATCACGCAGACACCGAATGAGAAGAAATGAGTCATTTTTTTTAATAAAAATTATGTTACAGAATATGCCGCATGGTAACAGATAAAAAAAATCGTAAGAACCAAGAAACCGCTTTAAAGAGATCTCTGCAAATAGAATTTTGCCAACAAAAAAGTAAATTTTTGGGCGAACCAGAATTTATTATAAAATCCGTTGTCAAAGCCTTCTATCATGTTCCTATCGTTGATGATTTTAGTTTTCATATAAAAATGAATGCACTTACATTGCATATGCCAGCACCGCCATATGACGTTGTTCAATCGAATCTTGTCCTTCCACCGGAGTTTTATACCTTTAAAACGATTCCATTTTGGCGAAGTTAATTTTTGTCTGAGAAAAACAATACAAAAATACATTTACAAAAAAATATAACTCACCATGCTCTTCCCGCGTTCACCCAGTCACAAACTAATGTTAGATAAATTAACTCTCATAAAAATGTTAACTATAAAGGTCCTCGAACTAATAAGGAGCATTTTTACTTTGAACGAATTAAAAACAGCCATGATTAAAAAAAATATAAAAAAATATTTGTCAAGAGCGTAGACAATATTACAAAACTGTGCTGCACAGTGGAAATAAATTGTCAGACAATCAAGTGGTAAGCTGGTTATCAGCATCGCTATCAATATGTGATCTTAAGCTTATTGCAAATAACAGTTTGATAAGAAAGAAACATAGCCTATCTTATCTACGGTCTCTACTTGTACAAATAAAAGGCAGAAGGTAAATTAGAAAAGCTATTTGTAACAATAAATTTGATATAGATATCAATTAAAGGATTCAACAGGCTTGAAGGAATACTTGTTGCATAACGCACTTTACAGCAAGCGTTCTTACGTAACGTTATTTATGGGCAATTCACATAACAATCGGTTGAGTGGGCCCACTCATAGTTACAGGTTTTTAATGTTTTTAGGGTGTATTACACTACACCGCTACCAACGCCGGACGTCGCTATATAGAATTTGCTCGGTCGAAACGATCATATCGTTGAGCGTAGATCGATTCATATTGCCTACCTACCTACACCAAATCGATCTCTTGAAATGAGAATAACGCATCAAATTCAATCAATAGTCAATAATCAATTCCTAGTATTCATTGAACGATGATTGCGACGAAATTTTTGTAGAGAGTAGGAGACCCTATAGAGAAGCTGATCAAAGGGGTAATTGCGTAAAACACTTCGGGTTCGCGTATGCTAATGTTAACAGTATATCTGGGCCCCAATTCTGTATGGTTATGATTCCCCGCGGTATCTTACTACGTTCAAACTACGTCAATATCGTGTTTTAGATGTCAAAATCAAAATATTTTATTTCACATATACCTGCATGGGCACTTATGAAACGTCAGAAGCTAGGTGCACGGTTCCAAATTGTCGCTTACTATGGAGAAGAACCGGCAAGAAACTCCACGGTTACTCTTTTAAAAATAATTGGTTTTAACAATGTTTCAAATTACAGTGATAATAGGTATGGGAGGACAGTGCAGGCCTATCAACAAGTACCGGGTACTTAGAGGAATGAAAATACTGAATAGAAGATTGTCTACAAATCTAGTCTGTAAGGCCTACAACGTTCTCTCATTCACAATATGTAAAATAATACATAAATAAAATTAACCTATTTAAACCAACTGACATGATTTCCATGACAATCACTAAAAATAGTTGATTTTAAAATTGATGTAAATTGACGACAATATGTCGACATTGTAAAAAATAAAAAGAACATTGTAATTTGGGAGCAGTTAATAGGCTTTCACATAGTTATGCTGTTAATGAGTTACCAGGGAAGCCACATGTGCGTCCTGCTTTCCATCGCTAAGTTCTGTAAC
This sequence comes from Polymixis flavicincta, assembly GCA_949987655.1. Taxonomy (NCBI): domain Eukaryota; kingdom Metazoa; phylum Arthropoda; class Insecta; order Lepidoptera; family Noctuidae; genus Polymixis; species Polymixis flavicincta. The sequence continues at coordinate 15,275,415 of OX465179.1, forward strand.
CGACTTTGGCAACTTGTTATAGAAGTGGATACTGTTTATTACAATTACAATTTTGGAATCACAATTTCATCTTTACTACGTGTATTCATATTATGGAAATCGCATCTTTTTTGAAAACACTCAAGTTTTTGCGAACGTACAAGATATTTTCTAGGATATAAAGAGAAGGCAGAGTTAGTATATCAATTTCGCTGAATTTGTTTCTAAGAGACTCGCGAGGCCCCATTTTATAGATTGCACGGATTTCCCTCTTTTGCAAAATGAAAATTGAATCTACGTTAGCTGCCGGTCCCCACGGCAAAACGCCATAAGACATACCTAATGCTGTGAAAATAAGCAAAGTAAACTAACCTAGCTGTGGCTACATCAGTCAACTGTCTTATTTTTCTTACTGGGTAAGCAGCTGAGCTTAATCTACTTGAAAGAGCTCTAATGTGAGCACCCTATTGCAATTTTGAATCTAAAGTAATTCCCAAAAATAAAAGTTTACGAAATAGCATCATTTAAAACTTGATGGAAGTTTTAAATTTAGGCCTACTTGGGATACATTTGGTAACGAGAACTTAAGACATTTATTTTTGTTCGCATTGAGTAAAAAATTATTAGCAGCAAACCATTTCGAAAGAACAGCTAGACTATAGTTGACATGTAAGACATCCATATCTTCTCTATCTATTCTAAAAATAAAAAAATTGTCATCAGCGAATAAAATTATATCCGAGAAGTTAGCCATCAGGTAAGGAAGGTCATTAATATAAACTAGAAATAAAAAAGGGCCAAGAATTGAACCTTGAGGCACGCCCATCTTAACTAGAGACCCCGAGGACGTCGCCCCATTAACGTTTACTTTTTGCTGCCTGTTTGATAAATAGGAAAGTACACGTCCACGAATTCCGTGGTGGTGTAATTTACAGATCAGTGTTTTGTGGTCAACGCAGTCAAACGCTTTTGAGAGGTCACAGAGAATGCCAATCGCGTCCTGGGAATTCTCCCAGGATTCCAAAATGTGTCAGTCGTCGACCTACCTTTAGTGAAACCAAACTGTCGACTATGTAAAATCCCATTTGAGTTAAAATGTGACAACATCTGGTCTAGCATGATTTTTTCATAAATTTTGCTCAGTACTGGAAGCACAGATATAGGTCTATAATTAGAGGGATCACTCTTACTACACGATTTAAAAAATTGGTACTACTTTACTATGTTTCAAACGTACCGCTGTCTAAACATTGATTAAATATGCCTTGTTAGGACAGGGGCAATTGTGTCAATGATATTTTCAAGAACCTTAACGGAAATCCCCCTTAAGTCTTAAGAGTTTTTTTTTTTTATGTTAAGACTTTTAAGTGCTATTTTAATTGTGGCAATAGAAATGGGTTTGAATTAAAAACTTGGAATGTCCTTACTGAAGTTTTCTTTAATAAGAGATTCAGCTAATACAGATGATGAGGGGAGAGATTTCGTAACTTCTATTGGGATGTTGGTAAATACATTTTCTAGCGTCTCAGCGACTTGTAACTTATCTGAAATGGTTTCATTATCATAATTTTTAGAGCTAACTCATTCTGATCTTGCTGTTTTGTGTTTCCAGTTTATGTGAAAATGTAACGGTAATGAATCGGAAATGTCATATTCTGTATGTACCAAGACAATTTGTCGATATTTATTAGAAGATGTCGTGTGTGATCTAAGAAATTGTCGTGGTTTCGAATTAAGGAAACGTTAAGTGGTCATAGTGAATAGGGCATTTTCCAATTTTTCAAAAACTATTCTAATTTGAAGATTGGAACGAGATATTTAACAGAAAAATAAATTGATTTCTATCCATTTTCTCAATTAAAAACGATTTAAACCAAAATTATTTTTCGTTGTTTTGAATTTACCACCAAAACGCTTCTTACGATGACTTTTTATCGCGTGACATCAACTTTGTGTAAACTAAAGTACGAGGGTCATTTGAAAAGTTCTTAGCCTAACATACTTAATGAAACCACACGATTTTGAGTTTATTTTTCTTTTCAACATACTCTCCTCCGAGCTCAAAACACTTTTTCCATCGACCCGGTAAGGCTTCGATAACCGTTTAAAAAAAATCTTCGTCTAACACCTCAAAATAAGCGTCCACGGCGGCTATGACCTCTTCATTTGTAAAAATGTTTAGCACCTAAAAAAAATCTCAGCTTTGGGAACAGATAAAAGTCGGACGGTGCTAAATCCGGTGAATATGGGGGATGAGGTAACAATTCGAAGCCACACTGATGGATTTCTGCCATGGATTGCACAGAGGTGTGAACGGGCGCATTGTCCTGATGAAACAAGACTTTTCTTCTCAATAAACCTGGACGTTTTTCTTTGATTTCTTCTCTCAAACGACGCAACAGGTTGCAATAGTAATCGGAGTTTATTGTTTCACCCGTTTTTAAATAATCCACGAGAATTATACCCTTTGCATCCCAAAAAACGGATGCCATGACTTTGCCCGCCGATAAAACCACCTTTGCCTTCTTTGGGGTGGGCGATCCCGCTCTTTTCCATTGTTTCGACTGTTCTTTTGTCTCGGGTGTATTGTGGTGAACCCAGGTGTCATCCATGGTTATAAATCTTTCAATAAATTCTATTGGGTCAGCTTCATATAACTCTAAACAGTCGCGAGAAGTTGTGAGTCGGTTGCGCTTTTGTTCCACTGAAAGCAGTCGCGGTACCCACCGCGCAGACACCTTAGAGAATCCAAGTTCAGTAGTAATTATATGATGTGTTCGCTCAGATGAGATGCCTACAGTTTTAGCTATCTCCTTGACAGTCAATCTTCGATCAGATAAAATTAAATCACAGATTTTTTCTTTGTTTTGATCAGTGGAAGCAGTCGAAGGCCGGCCACTACGGGGCTCATCTTGAATGGTCTCACGACCACGTTTAAACTCTGCCACCCAGTTTTTAACAGTCGCATACGAACGAGCGGACTCACCCAAAGTAGCAGACATGTCTTCATGTATAGCTTTTGGAGTTAAACCTTTCAAATAGCTCTGACTTGAATTACGGTAAACGAACAATGAGTTACTGTGAATAAACTAAACTGTGCATACTTGTTGCTAAATAATGTAACTACAAAATGAGGGTAGTTATAAAAAAAAACAATGACTTTAACCATGTTAGGCTAAGAACTTTTCAAATGACCCTCGTAGTTGTAAGTAAATAAGTGAATGTCGAGTTTATATTTAACAAGATTTTTAATGGATATAAAGTGATATTGCTGGTATGCGGTGCTTCTGTGCACAAATACTTCTACAACGGCGCCAATCTAAGTATTTGTACCGGTGCCGTTTACACAAAGTTGACGTCACATGCCACGTGATAAAAAGTCATCGTAAGGAGCGTTTTGGCGGTAAATTCAAAACAACGAAAAATAAATTAGATTTTAATTGAGAAAATGTGTATTAAAAATTTATTTTTATTTTTCTGTTAAATATATCGTCCCAATCTTCAAATTAAAATAGGTTTTATGAAATCGGAAAATACCCTATTAGGGCCCTGTTGCGATAAGGGTTTACCACTGTAAAAACACGTTCGCAAGGACGTGAAAATATCGCGGGAATATAAAGGGAATATAAACTCTCGGTGTTGAACCAAGCATTTAGATTCCAACAGAGTGCATCCGAGAGCGTCAAAAAAACAAACTGTTCGATTTTCAACTCTTGGCGCTGAACAGTGCGTTAAAGATCCAGTAAGCGAAAAAATCCCGTCCCGATAATCCGCGCGAACGTGGACACATTTCATGGTTTCTGTCGGCAGCGGCAGTCTCCATGACTGCCAATTTTTTATTTGAAGACGTTTTTAGATTATGTGGGTGAAATGGTTAGTTAACTAATTTAGTCACAACATTTCACCATATTTTGGCTAGAAGTTGTGCATTAGACACGTTTTTATTTTTGAGGCTGGTAAATCATCTAATAACTTCTCTCGCTCTGGGTGGAGCAGGAGGGCGTGTCAGGCTTTTACTGACTAAAACCCGCCCGTGTTCCTTTAGTTGCCTGTGTGCCAGGGGCCACGGTATCTCTTTCGAACAACCCACACCCCTGGCAGGCATCGGCCCTTGCGGACCCCACCAGTTGGTGCTGACATCCCTTTGAGGCGCGCGTAAAACACAACACGCCAACGACCCGGGCTTGGTCCTAACCGGACAGCGAGCTACCCAGTACTCCGCAAGACCGCCGCCAACGGCGGCCGGGAATCAGCGTGGGATTCCCGTCGCCCAAGGCGTCTCCTGCGGCGACTAGGCCCGTAAGGGCGCATATACTGCCTCTCTTTCGCGTGGGCCGTTTCCCACTTCGCGAGCATTACTGTTTCGCAGAAGGAGGTGACAGCTACCCATGCACTCTCGCTCATATCCGTATCATGCCCTGGGTCAGGGCCGGAAGCGAGTGATCACCACCGTCGAGCATTAGACCCGTGGGCGCGCTTCATTGGTCTAGCTATTGGGTTCGGATTTCAAAATGCTTCCAGTCTGGGTAACCGGGTATCCTAATGCAATAATATAAGCGCCTGGGCAAGCACTTATATTTTTGCAGCAAGCCGCGAATATGATTGAGTACAGGCATTAATTATCATCATCATCAATCGCCTTGTTACGCAATATTAGAAAGCAGGCGGTGCTTGGGGGAGGCCTAAGTCCAGCAGTTGACGTCTTTCGGTTGAAATGATGATGATTAGTTGTCAAACAAGTGGCTGATGAAAAAGTCAAATGATATTCTTAATTATTTTGGAAAACACCCACGATATCGCTGCGACCTCTCTTAAATAAAATTGTTTGATTTTGTTTGTATGAGGAACGGCTTCGAAAAACAACAGAAATTTTGAGAGGAGAGTAAGGAGCCCCAAGCGCGGTGCGGCGCGGTTTGTGTAGGTACTTTTGCTTTCATGATTTCTCATGACTGTAGTTTCCATTTTGTAGGAACTGCCAAACCGGCCACATTTAATTTGTGGACCTCTTTAGACATCACAAAGTACCTAAAGACTTTCCCTGACTCTTGCTGCAAACATAGCCTAATCCTTTGGTTTTCCTGTAATGAATACCTCATAACTACTAGGTACAACTTTTATAAGCTATTGAAATGATTTCAAGAGCCATCTGTTCCTATATTTTTCTTTGTTACTTTGTGTACAGAACTCGACAAAGTACAGTTTTAGAGCATTTCTAATACATAAGTAAATAATTCTGTTACATTATTTAAAATCTTCCACATTTTATTTGCAGTACCGTTAAATTAAGTAACAGAAATGGTCTTGAGCATAAGGAAAAAAACTAAAAAAAAATTCATGGATTGTCAAGACTACGTACTATGGGGTATGGGTTCTGTACTTGTTTGATAAGCAATAATAGATGGAAAATATAGGTGAACCTGAGAATGAGTGACTTTATGTTCCTAGATAGCCTTTTACCCAACATACATCACAAGTATGTTGGTGATGGTTGAGATATTACTAGTTTGGGTATCCTATAGTGTCTCAGATATTTGGTGATAAGGCACATATAAAGTACATCACGCACTTCAATGGACTACCAAAATTTCTAATACATAATTTTGGGAAAGTACTACAAATGTACTTATACATACCTGTATTTAAACTAATTTCATTCTTTTTTAACACGCTTTTTGTTTTTTATACAATATTTCTAAAAAATACTGCTAATGTGCTAATTATTCAAGAACTGCTTATCCAAATTCTGTATGCTCAGGTAAGCCATATACAGCAGAGCTTGAAAACTACCTAATTCTAATCTAATCGTCTTTTAACTCACATATTACAACAAGCATCATGCAAATTAATTTATATTATAAACTTGTTACAAACACATGTAGTGCAAAGCATGTTAATATGTTTACAGATTCAATCATTGTTTAAGTAGGTATCAACATAATGTCACATAATAAAGCAATATCAAGAGAAAGGAGTAAGCCAGCTTAATGATTTTTCATTTATCATGTATTTATATAACCACATAATAGACTAAAATAGTGAGAATAACACTAAAGCTTTAATAAAAATGAAAAGTAAATTATTAATATGTAAGTAAGTATTCATAGACTGAGTTATCTCAGCATATGACCTGTGTCTTTTGTACTGACTATGATGACCTCCTCTTATCTTAACCCAATGGAAACATACCGTTTCCTTATTTTTAGAGAACATTTGATGCTTCACTGATAAGATGTTTGATTATTATATTAAATACCAAATAATCTGAATAACCTTAAGATATAAAATTACAGTTAAAATATATAAACTTCAATGTGCCAAATTGAAGCAGAGATTACAAATTAAAACTAAAATGTTTTATGCGTTTGAAGTATCTATTGTTCATTAACATGCATCTTGTAATCAAAATTTGAGGTATTTTCAAGCACAATAGTGAAACATGTATAAGATTTAGATAACCATGCACAACAGCCACTAGAATCGTAAGTTAGGCGTTCAACTAACTAAACATGTACCAGGAAAACATCAATGCCAATTAACAACTACAGTATGTCTATTGTATAATCATATAAACTGTAAATATAAATTTGTGAGGACTCACCTATAAGCCAAAGTCATACATTTGAATAACTTTGTTAGAGATATCTCTATGGAAAGTTGTTGATGCTGAATACTTTCCTCTGTATCAGGCGTGTATGGTATCATCGCCCCGGGCATCGTATATGTGGCCACAGCTGTGACTTTTTGAACATTTTGTTTATCATCTTCTTCGGGAACCGTAACCAAGTCATCAAAGTCGTCTTGGGCTTCAGCTTCAAAATGTGACACCATGAAGTGTCCCGAGTGTATTGTCTCCTTCTCAGGTCGGGACTGCCGTTTCTCAACATCGTTCATTTTGGTGATCTGAATGTTGGTGTGTGCAAAAGTAATAAGTTATAACTTCAGGTTTTATTGAATTACGTTTGATAAAAGGTCTATCAACTTTTGGACTTATCCATATTTTTACTTATCACTCACACTCACAGACACATTGTTTTTTTCATCTGACAGCTAATGTTGCTAGTTGCTATTTACTTGGACTAGAGATGGAAATAAAATGGGTGTTTCTTTTTCTTTATGGTAATATGACTAGCCGTAAGTCACACGATGGTTTAGATGTCGCACGAATTTTCATGTTCATAAAATTTCGTGAAATAGCGGATTAAATTGTATAATTTTGGTAGCGAATTATTCAATTTAGTTACGTGTGAGTGCACTAGTGTAGTGAAGGTAAAAATAAGTAAGTAACGTGGACTTTTCGTGTTCCCCTCAAAAACTCCTAATAGGTTTTTGTAAAGTTGCTACCGCTTTACAATAACTTTGACTTGACTAACTAATTGACTATGTCTTTTTTGTAACTTCGTGCCTGACACAAACCGTGCGAAGCCAAAACCAAAAAAACAAATACACACGCTGCACTTCATGAATGTAAATTAGATTCAAATCACTAAAATACAAAATTTAATAAGCGAAAGAATTAATGCTTGCCCATGCTTCTTCTGGTTTTTGAGAACAGGATTTTCGCCCAAAATGCTACGTTTGTTTAGTAGACATGGGCGTTTTCGTATTTAGTTGCTAACGGATATGTAACCGATATTCAGTTTTCATATCGATATCGAAAACCGTTTTCAGATATCGATATCAGTAGTACGATTTGCACAAGTAACTGAAACGAACGAAACTAGTTAGTTTAAAGAATGAATTTCTCCCTGATATCGAGTAGCCGCCGGAAAGTTGCTAACTTATGGAATATTTGTTGTAACTAAATAAATAGAAACTAGACCTTATTGCTAGCGCGTTAGGATATAGATATTACGCACGCACTATTATTAACCAAATAACCAATCACTAGCCGAAGTTACGTAATATTCGCTTCATCACTTTTACGCCAGTAAAACATTGAATGGTAAGACAGAGACAAAGCGAATAAAAACCGTCGATGTCATATCGCTCGTTATGTGAAGTTTGCGTTTTGTTCGTTATTACTTATTCGACATTATTCGTAGTTCGTTCTCGTTGTTGAGCTTTGGATATGCCATAGCTCGATGAAGTTTTTGTGAAAACGGTTATGTATATTTAGATATCGATATGGTATGTTAATAAACACATATCCGATATAAGTTACGTTTTGATATATCGAACCCATGCCTATTGTTTAGTGACCGCAGTAGCCTCCGCAAGCGTTCTCCACTGGTTTTGTGCTCCGTGCACAGTGGTAAGGGCTGTGACTTACGAGTTGTAGGTCGTTGATTCAAACCCTGACAGGCGCTTTACTTTGTGTAAATTATTTAATCACCAGTGCTCTCAAAACGCTGAAGGAAAATATCGTACGTGCTAGTGTGCTCGTGTGTATAACGTAAGGTATAAAATTTTGAGAAAAGAAACAGAACACAGTGGACCCCAACCCTAACTATTATCAAGTCTTCTTTGGTAGTTTATATAAATGGCAAGCCGTCAAATGTCAATGTTGTCAAGACAAAATGATACGACTCTTCTGGCCACGTTCCGAGATACGATAATATCGATTTGAGCGCGCTCACACCCGTTCTGAATTGGCATGAGCGCGATAACGAGGTCCCGTGAATCGTCATAGATGACGTCATGTCATACGCCATCTTGCGATAACGCCGACCATGCGCCATGCGTTATACTAATATCACCGACCGCAATACATTTTGGCGTAGCGTTTGGCGTGAATGCTAACAGACTATGTGTTTTGTCTAGGCCTGCAGGTGTGAGCGCGCTCAAATCTCGGAACGTGGCCACCGTGAGCGCTGTCAAAAATGACAGTTGTCTGTTTTATCGCATCGAATCTTTAGCTAACTTAGGTTAAATAGAAGCACTATTTCAAATAAACTAAGAAGAAATGTGTGGTGTATACAAGTTTAATTAATAGATACGGTGAATTTATGTTTTAACGTTGAGTGAACACTTTTATCGCGACAAAAATGACGGTTCTTGGCTGTCAGAATCGTGATAACTAAAGCGCTTATTACACTTGGCTGAATTTAGGCGTCTAAATTCAGAAGCAACTTTAAAGCAAATTAGAAGCTTCTGATTACACTGTCCTAAATTTAGTTACTGAATCAATTACCAGTTAAAGCGCGACGGAGTTGGACGTGCCGTGTACACACGGCTACACATCAAGCTATACATTTCCAGTTTACGCTGATCTCGCTTTGTACGGAAATCTTATACAATGCGAGATCAGCTTATATTGGAAACTTATAGCTTGATGTGTAGCCGTGCGTACGAGAATGGCTCCAAATTGTCAAGACACCAAAAAATTGGCCTTTGCGTAGCCCTGGCCGTTGACTCAATTGAAATATACTTCTCACAAAAATTAAGGAAAGAAAAAAAAAAGCATTTTTTTGGTCGATTTCAATAGGCTGTATCTTGAAGAAAAATGGTCATACAGCAAATTTAAAAAAGCAATAGGATTCCAAATTGTTTCTCGTCAAAACAAATCGAGTAATCGTTCGAAAACTACTGACAAAATAATTATATTTTTCTCGGCACAGGATATACAAAATTTTTAATTACTCATTACATGAATTTGAAAAGGCAACAAAAAAAGGCTTTCCGTATCTAATTTTTTGAAAAATCAGGTGCCCAATCAAAAATAATGAGGAAACCACTAATGTTAAGTACGCCTTTTACAGATCAATATACCCAAAAAAAAACCCTACAGAGTATCAATTTAATCCACCAAGCCTTTTTTATCCCACTCGATTGAATTTTCGAAAAAATTTAAGGTGCATGATTTTTGTTCTGAAAAGCTCACAATTTTTCATCAAAATAAAAACAAAAGTTTTTAACATTTTTTCCTCAGTTTTGCATCAGTAATACAAAACAAAAGTGTACGTCCTCAACTCCTCACGCACGGACAGTTACGTAGCGACTAAAGAGTAAAGTCAGTACTAAATGCGATTACACCTTCCTAAATGCGTTTCTAATTAGGCTTCTAAATGATTCAGTCAGTCAGAAACCATCCTTGCTTCTGAATTTAGGATGCTAACTTGCTAATGGCGATTACACTTGACTAAATTCAGTAACGACTGAATTTAGATGCCTAAATTCAGCCAAGTGTAATAAGCGCTTAACTTGGAACGCAAAATATCAATGTGAGCGCTGACCAGTGTTGCCAACCCGTACGATAATTATGGGGGCGTACGATAATTTGGCTAATGGTACGATGTACGATAATGAATATCTAATGTACGATAATTTTGTGCTTTGGTCAGTAGTTGTCAGAAAAAATAAACGAAAATAATCTCAATGGCAAATGTAAAGAATGACAGCGTCAACAAGTAAATGTCTCTCTTTGACTCTTTCCCTTACATTAACTAGCTCACAATCCTGAAAATTTTCTTATGTTTCCATTCGCAATAAGCACATAGTCGTAAACAAAACATCAAATAGCTTTCTGGTGAAAAACTTAAGCAATGATTCTTTATTTATGACTTTATTTAATCATATACTGTGAAAAAATTAAAAAAAAAAACATTAATTATCTGAACACTACGACAAAACACGGTTACAGTTTGATCTGCTGGTGAAACTTGGCACATACTCCTCCTTTGACTCTATACTTGTCGTTTGTTTTCAATTGAAATGAATTAATGAGGTTTTTTTTGTGATTTGGATTTTGTACGATAATTTTGCCCGGAATACGATAATTTTCGGATCGGAACTCGATAATTTGAACTTTTGGAGTTGGCAACACTGGCGCTGACAGCTCTATTTTTCTAATTTGAAATGCGGCCTCAGTTTGACACTGACATTTATAAATATTAGCGCCAATTATTTTGTATATTTTACAAGTAGAATTTTGTACTGTTGTCTTTTTAACTGTATTTTACAATTATTAAACCTGTAATTGTACTTTCTTCAATATGACTTCATCCCCGAAATTCAAAAATTTAGGATTCGGACCTAAGCAATCACCAAAAGAGTTGAAAGACAAAATGAGAAAAGTAAGTTGGGACCACTTCAAACAATGTTTAGGTCTATCACTAACTGCATGGTACTCCAATGTATTAAACTATTATCCTTGTATATGCGTGACCAATATAGTATGCACAGTTAAAATGTGAACCAAGTAAAGTTACCAAGTAGTCATTAGCTTTGTATCAGCTGTTTTGAAACATGCCTATTTAAAACAAAATTTATCAATTATGCTGTCTACTGCAAGATTTGATGATTTCTTTTCTGATAATTGTTTCATGCTCCTTTGAATCAGCATGAGTATAGTTACTATGGAAATAATGTTTCAGAATTACAAACACAAAATTCAAAACTGCCGTGGAATGTTGATGGATAAACTACGGGGGTCATTAATAGAAAAAGATTTATGCAAAACTTTAACTGATATTTACAAGGATATGTTCAATTATTCTGACGAAATTATCAATGATGAAGAATGTGAACTTATGGAGGAACTAAAAAAAGAGCTTGTACAAGAAGAGTTGGAATGGTATGTACCCAATTATACCATCATCCTATATGAAAAATTGCTTGTTATTGTCAAATAAATTTGCTCATACTATTATTAGTATATTAGCTGTTGCCCGCAGCTTCGCCTGCATGGAAGTTGAAAATTATCCCACAGGAACATACTACTGGGATGAAAACTATTCTGTGTTAATCTAAGTTATAAACTGTGTGCCAAATTTCATCCAAATCTGTTCAGCTGTTTTTGCGTGATTGAGTAACAAACATCCAAACATCTTCACAAACTTTCACATTTATAATAATATAGTAGGGTTTCATGATATAATCTTATAGCATTGCATCGTGTATCTGCAATATTTTCTTGTAGGTAGGTAAAACTGGCTGTTGTCCGCAACTCCATGTCAAAGCGCGTATTTTGCGTCCAGGTGGGAGACTCAGTTACTCGATCCACCCTATTTTCTTGTATTATTCTTTCAGATTTTCCGTATTACTCGGCTCCTTAGGGTTGTTGCGTGATGTTAAATAACCTGTATCACTCCTCAAAAATGGGGCTATCAAATGAAAAAAAAAAAAGATTTTTGATTACCAACCGCATACAAACTTATAAATGTTACCTCTTTATAATATTAGTATAGATGTAGCAACAGTTATCGACCTGTTACTGCAACCTGATGAAGATAAGATGGCAGATCCGATCAAACTTACGCATAACTCTGCATCCACTCAAAGTTATCCATCAGACTCCATGCCATGTACCCCTTGATGTTCACTCCAGCATCCAAGGCATTTAGGACATTCTCCAACACAGCCCTATAGTACGTGACCCTGCCTTCATCTATCAGACCACTGTCAGGTGCTGTAGACCAGCCATTCTCAGTGATGTAGAAGACTGGGTGGTTGGTGTATGACCTTAACATGTTACATGTGTAGCAGACATTTTTATTTACCTACTTATTGATGATTCTTGTTACTAAAGTTAACAATATCTTGCAGGTGTATCAAAGAGTATGAAAAAAGCCAACTGGAAAATGTTGATTGGTCCTCAGTAGAAGAAGATAACAATGTTATATGCCCAGTGTGCCAGAAGACTAATGTTCAGCTTAAAAATGGTTATCTAAGCTGTTGTCAATGCAACAGTGCTATTAAAACACAGAAATCACTACCAGAAATAAAAAAATCCCTTTCAAGTGTTGTGGATGGTCATAATGCTATGTGCAGTAGTGATGCACAATTTTGTATGGTTTCAGAAGAAAATGAGAGTCATGTTTACCTTATTTGTGAGAATTGTACACAAATGAAATTAATTGTTTAATATTTTGAAATAGCATACTTTCAGGCATTATCTTTAAAATATGTTGTTTTTTGGCAGTTAAGTTGTTAAATTTTTTGATGTTAACTAAGTAGGCTTTTCTTTTTTCTTTCCATTATATATTATTACGTTTAAAAATACTAGTCTTTGCTTGCTTAACATTATTTTAATTCAGCTGTGCTGAAATATCCAATAGGGTATTTTCCAATTTGATAAATACTATTTTAATTTGAAGATTGGGACGATATATTTAAGAGAAAAATAAAAAATAAATTTATTTATTTCCGTGTTCTCAATGAAAACGATTAAAATCAAATTTATTTTTCGTTGTTTTGAATTTACCGCCAAAACGCACCTTACGATGACTTTTTATCACGTGATAAAAAGCACACAAAGCCGACGTCACGAACGTCGGCTTTGTGTAAACAGCACCAGTACAAATACTTACTTTGGCGCAGTTTTAGAAGTATTTTGCACAGAAGCACCACACACCAGTGATTTCACTTTCTATCCATAAAAAATCTTGTTAATTATAAACACGAGTCACTTGTTTACTTACTAACTACTTTAGTTTACACAAAGTTGACGTCACGTGATAAAAAGTCATCGTAAGGAGCGTTTTGGCGGTAAATTCAAAACAACGAAACATAAATTTGGTTTAAATCGTTTTTAATTGAGAAAACGAATATAAATCAATTTACTTTTATTTTTCTGTTACATATTTCGTCCCAATCTTCAAATTAGAATAGTTTTTTGAAAATTTGTTTTTATTGCATAGGTATAAGGTTCATATTTTATTGATAATTTCAGAAATCGTTTTATTTTTAGTCCTTTAGAGTATTGTTTTTAGGGTAGGAATGGTATTAGCATTTGTACAATCCCTAGGTAGTGGACTATGCAATGCAGTTCAAAGTGCTTTATTTAGTTTGACCTAAACAGTACACAGAGGAGTATCCCTTGTCTGTACCTTGCATTATATAGCCTAAATAAGTACATAAAATAATAGCTATTAGTGAGTAGACTTAAGCAAGCATGTGATATAATTATATTGATTAGTTTAAGTTATACTACTTATACCATAGCTTCTGAATACTAATTTTGATGTCAGTTTATTATGAATTATTATCCTCCTTACGTCAGATACATAGCACAATTTCAGTTTAGTATTGATAACAAAGTAGTAGATATTTATAAAGAATTAACTCTGTTTAGAAACCTAATTGTTATTTGATTTATTAATAAATAAGGAAAATAAAAACAACTGGTTACAAAATAAAAAATGACATTTTAATCAATTCATGAAGCATGGTAACAAGGTATATTGTAAATTATTATTTTGTCATATCGGGGTTAGCACATTTTATTACATGTGATTAATTCCTACCAAAAGATTAGACTAAATGGTAACTTGTATAAAATGTACATTAATTATAATATGTAGTATAAAACAGTACCATCATTTTTCCGATATTATTACATGGGCATCTTTTGTATTTGAAGAATTCATCCTTAGCATAAAATGGTCAACTATATGAATTTACTCTAGGCCTGAAAATAAAAGCTTTTCAGTCAATTCTATAATTGTAATAGTCAACAACTCTGTGTAATGTATTTAAGGCATATAGTTTAATCTGTACAATCAGTAAATATCACTAATACGACGCAGTACTTGATCCATGTTTAAGACTTGCTCTGCTCTGTATTACCCTTTAATATTTCACTTTCAAATAACAATCATTCTTATAACTTAAACACATCTTTATTACGATATAATATAGTTATACATTATTATTGCATTCCAATTCTCATAAGCTTTTTGTAGGAAGTTCGTTTGATTATTATAAATTTCAATAAAAATATTGTACAGATTATAAAAGTAAACAATGACATACCTCTGTTTCATCTAAACAGAGGGTGATAAATTATTATAAGAAGTGACACAAAAATTCAGAAATTAAATAAAAGAAATTATAGTGTTATACTAAAATTATATCCTCTATAATATTAATAACCTATGTATTAATTCATTTTCTATGTTTATTAACTAACGTTAGTTTTGGCGGGTCTCGTGGGGGTTTTAATTGAACTAGGGCACTTCATATCAGAAACAATTCCTTTATTAAATTTAATAGTTATAGGCAATGCCGTAAAAAAATAAAATCGGAATAAGTAAATCAGTGAACAAATGTTAACAAAATATATCAATGCCGCAATTTTTTAATGTACTTACTTAATTATTTGTTCATATCATTTCTGAATGAAATTAAAACACAAAAGCCTGTCTTATATTCTTACACATCTCTATGTAATCGTAACAATGTTACCTTTCTACACTTTAATCAAACAATTGTGATTAATTTTCTTAATTCAGGATATCTATGTAACAAAGTTTGTAGGAAGGATAAACCCGCTTTATCTCATTAATACAGACCAGTAGTTAAATTAACACAACACTTAGGTATCTATTTTTCAATTATTTCTAAGGGTAGGTACTTACTATATAGGTAAACCTTGAACTTCCATGAGGTCTTCATGTTGAGCGTGAGAGTGTGGGTGCGCAGTGGAAGCTGGTGGCACTGCAAAGTGGTGGTGTTGAGGTCTCGGGCGTCGGGGCGAACGTGCAGTTATAACACGCGGTTTGTGGATTTCATCCATTACAGATGGCGCCACGTAGGTAAAGCCCTGACAAATTATATCATTTGAGATAAAAGTTATTAAATTGTAGCAGGAAATGGACTGCAGGCGGCAGCCGCTTTTCGTTTGTACTTTCTGTTGCACAGCGATACGTCGAGCGGTGTGGGAGGGAGAGCGCGTAACGTGAAATTCGCGTTATCGCGACAATTTAGCCGTAGCATATTCAGCATATAACATTCCTACTTCTGGGACACTGGTCTCCTCCCTGAGAGACGGAGTGGGCAACCCAGCACGATGTTTTCCTTCAACGTTTTGGGAGCAGTGGTGATGAAATGAAATACACCAATTAAAAGTGCTTGCCTTCGAACTTGCGACCTTACAACTCGTAATTCGAGGTCGATACCACTGGGTCACCACTGCTCTGGGCAGTAGCATAAATGATAATGTTGATGCTGCTGCAGTTTTAATTCTGAACAAATTATTTTCTTGAGTTTCGCGATACTAACTTGTCAAACAAAAAAAAATACAACTACTTGCTCCGAGTGACGGCACTACTGGTTTGCGGCCACCGGTTGACCGCAGCGTCATGCGGTAATGTAGCGACATTATCGTAGATAAACATTCCCGTAGATAGCGATCGCGAAATACGTTCATAGACCTCTATAGAAACGAGTTGTATGGCTGCTCTCTGTCATAGCGATTTGGGGTGGCTTGTGGTTGCGGTCGCCTTCGATAACAACAAATAATAATTACATTATTATTGACGAGTCCACATCTGCTCATAACTACTTTCAGTTGCCGAATTCATTATAGACAGCCTAGTTTTCTTACCTGCCATTCCCTCTTCTTTGTAAGTCGGTTTAAAACATGAAGTGATCAATGCATTTACCTGGAACATTAGGTTGGCACTTTCGCTAAGAGTAGACTCATCAGGTGAATCAATTGGTGTCTGCAGAGTAAATCTTGTATCAAACTGCGAAACGTCATCATCACTTGTCTGAAAAAAGTAATCACAAACATACTTATTTATTAATACGTTTTAAAATACCTACTATAGGTACATATGTATGTGTTATAAATTTAATTCGCATGTATAATAAATCAAATGTGTGACCGCGTAGTTCTAACTATGCAACGGATTTTGATGCGGTTTTTAACATCATTTTGGTAATTTATTCCATAAGATTTATGTGTATAATAAATTAAAAATTAATCCTACACATAATAAGAAAGGGGAACGAATTTTTCTGTATGGAGACTGGCCTCGTCGCGGTTCGCCATTTTGATTATTTTTCAAAATGGCGTCGCACGATATTGCCTATACTATACACCGTGTTCTTCACATTATCCATCATCATCATTAAAGCCGAAAAACGTCCACTGCTGGACATAAGCCTTCCCAAGCTCCTCTACTACCGGTTCTGCGCTTCTCACATCCAGCAGATTCCTGCGGCCTTCACAAGGTCGTCGGTTCATCTTGTGGGAGGCCTTCCAACGCTACGTCTTCCGGTACGCGGTCGCCACTCTAGAACCTTCCGGCCCCATCAGCCATCTGTTCTGCGAGCAATGTGCCCTGCCCACTGCCACTTAAGTTTGGCAATTCTTCGGGCTATGTCGGTTGCCTTGGTTCTCCTGCGGATCTTTTAATTCCTGATTCGATTACGTAGGGAAACTCCGAGCATAGCCCTTTGGGTGACTTTTAGCCTTTTGATAAGGCCCATTGTGAGCGACCACGTTTCAGTACTATATGTCATCACTGGCAACACGCACTGGTCAAATACTTCGCTCGTCTTGAGACACTGCGGGATGTGGGACGAGAAAATATAGCGTAGTTTCCCGAACGCTGCCCAGCCGAGTCGGATTTGACGATTGACCTCTTTCTCGAAGTCGGACCTACCTAACTGGACAGTTTGCCCTAGGTAAACATAATTGTCTAGAACTTCCGAGTGTAGTGTCCGATCTTCATGAGAGTACGTGTCACATGGGCATTCAACATTACCTTCGTTATGTCCATGTTCATTTTGAGACCCACTGAGGTCGGTTTCGGAGACTCTACTGAGGTTATCGAGCACTGTACTGAGGTCCTCGATGGTCTCAGCCATGACTACTATATCGTCGGCAAACCGAAGGCGAGTGATGTACTCGCCGCCATTGATGTTGATGCCAATCCCTCTCCAGTCCAGAACCTTAAAGACATCCTTCAGTGCATTCGGTGAACAGTTTCGGAGATTACGTCTCCCTGTCTCACCCCTCGCTGCAGGAGGATAGGTTTCGGGATCCGGTCCTGGAGTCTGACTGACATAGTGGCGTTTTCGTACAAACTCTTTAGCATCTCGATGTACCGATAGTCAACCTGGCACGGTTGGAGAGACTGCAGTACAGCCCAAGTCTCAGTCGAATTGAAGGCTTTCTCGTAGTCCACAAACGCTAAGGCGCGGCGCCCACTATCGGTGGGCATCGGTGCGGGTCGGTACAGTTCGGGCGCCTTACGGCGGCTTCGAGCGCCTGAGAGCTGCTTCGGGCAGCTTTTGGCTGCCTCGGCAGTCGTAAGCATAACTAAAGACGCCGAGGCTTTCTTTGAGTAGCTCGGGTGGCATTTTCGTGGCAGGCACGTCACAGAACAGTCATAATATTCAACGCGCGCGCCTCCATTAGCTTGGCAACACGCATAGAAAAGCGAACGTCATATCGTAAATCGTTAAACAAGTTATAAAAATCTTCTTTTTGCCTTAAAGCTCCGAGTTTCTCTTCTTCAGCAAGATGAATAATGAGAACTACGTCCCACCCAATCCACCATTATAAATACACACGCACAACTATTTTCACGTAACATTACAACTGCTCTACGACGTTTCTACCACCCGAACTATCCCCCCCGAGTGGGTTCCCGCATTGTCGTTGCGGGGGGGCTTAGTAACCGTGGTCTCCCATCCACGGTGAAGCCAAGAGGAACCCAACGGTGGGGCCGCTCGTCAGGGCTTTTGCCTCAAAGCCATTGACGTAGCGGCCAAAAAGTAGGTTGCGGTGAGGTGCACCGCAACTGAGGTGGGCCGCGATGTCGAATGGGAGGCATCGCGGCTGAGGGTTACAGGCTGCGGTAGAGGAGGAGTGCCGGTGCTTCTGAGCAGCGCTCTTCCCTTCCGTGGCCTGGACGGGGCCGCCACCGTTTGATGGCGGACGCGGTGGGGCCGCAGGGGAAGAGGAGTGTCGGTATAGCGTCAGCCGCTCTCCCTATCCTCTGCGGCCGAAAAGTGGTAGACGGGACGGCGCGTTGTGTTCCTCACGCGCGCCGTCAAAGATGTCAGCAACCACTGGTGGGGTCCGCAAGGGCCGATGCCTGCCAGGGGTGCGGGTTTGTTCGAAAGAGATACCACGGCCCCTGGCATACGGGCTACTGAGGGAACACGGGTGGGTTTTAGTCAGTAAAAGTCTGACACGCCCTCCTGCTCTACTCAGCAGGAGAAGTCATTTGATGATTCCCCACCCAAAAAAAAAAAAAAAAAAACCACCCGAACTATTCTTAATTTTTCCGAAGCTACCCAAAACCAGCCTCGGCGTCGTTAGGCATGCTTACGATTGCCGAAGCAGCTCTCAGGCGCCCGAAACCGCCCGAGTTGTACCGAGCCGCACCGATGCCCACCGATAGTGGGCCTAAGCAGAGAGGCAGGTTATACTCTTCTGTCGTTTGCCAGATTCATAACGGGGTTATTGGTTGACGTGTATAACTGTCCATAGAACTGCTCGATCTCTCTTAACAGCTCAGGTTTGGCGAATGCGATTCTGCCATCGTCGGTCTTCAGTTTCGCTAGCTGGCTCTGTCCAATAGATAGACCTCTTGCAAAAACCTTGGAGCCCATGTTCTGCTCTATCGCGTCCTTAATACGATCCGTATTTAATCGGCGAAGGTCACTTTTCAAGGACTTAGAGATCCGTCTATTGAGTCGCCGGTACTGGTGCGCATTGTCTGAAGACTGCAGTATGATTTCTCGCCTCTCCTCCATGAGCTGTAATTTAAGATCAGAGAGTTTCTGTTTCCTATTTGAACGGCTGGTCTTGAAAATATCAGACCCGACCATATGGACAGTTTCCACGAACCCATCGTTATAATCGTCCACTGAGCTCCCTAGGCACTCGAAACGATTCTGGATTTCTAGCTGAAAGCTCTCGGAAATTTGGATCGGTGCTGGATGGAGCGTTGACTTTACCAGCCGAGATCTTTCCAGCTTGATATTGAGATTCAATGTGCCTCTTACCATGCGGTGATCACTTCCGGTTTTCACTGAGTTGATCACAGAGACATCATTGAATACATATTAGCTTCTTCGTCAAAATAATGAAGTCAATCTCGTTTTTAGGTGCGCCATCAGGGCTCTGCTAGATCCACTTTCTGCGCTCACGCTTTCTGAAGAAAGAGTTCATCATAGGCCTCTTTTCGCCATGAAACTGGCCAGTAGGTTACCCCGTTTGTTCCGACGTTCAAATCCAAATTGCCCCACTCGCAGCTCATCATCGTCTCGTTTGCCCAGTTTCGCATTTATGTTCCCTATGACAACGGTGAAGTGAGTTTTAGAGCCATGCATGGCTCTGGAAATGTCCTCATACATGGTCTCTACCTCATCGTCGGGTTGTTTTGAGTTCGGGGCGTAAACCTGTACGACCTTCAGCGAATATCTTGCGGATATTCTGAGTATAAGGTACGCCACCCTGGTCGACACACTCGATCTTCACCACGTTGCCTACAAGGGACTTATGGACAATAAACCCGACACCACCTTGGGACAGCTGATCGCCCTCTCGGAAATAGAGCAAGTTACCGGATTTGAGGATTATCGAGTCCTCCCCCTCTCTACGGACTTCAGATAATCCAACTATATTCCATCGTAAATTCTTCCTCCAGTCCGGTGATCTTCACGTCGGTCCGGAGTGTACGCGTGTTGTACGTTGTGATGTCCAGTTTTCGATGGTTACGGTAGCTAGATCTCTCCCGGAGAGTCATAGCACCCCTTGCCTCGCCGTAGCCTTGACCGCTACCGTAGCCAAGGGTAGGCAGGCCGTCGGGTACTAGGGGCCGTTTTTTGTTGGTGCTTGCCATTTTTGGGGGGATTTGCCAAAATCGCCACGCTTGGCAGGCGGGTTGGCGATCGCAGTATGGTGATAAAATGCATAGAGAACGCTGCTGCCTATTCTCTAGTACGTCCCTTAGTCGCCTTCTACGACACCCACGGGAAAAAATGGGATGGTGCTATTCTTTACGTCCAGCACTACAGGGAACATTATCCTTAAACTTTGGCAAACGCTTGTATAGCTTTTACAAATCAAGCAGTACGGATTTTTAACAGGTTGCCATTGGACTAAAAAACTTTAATTTACAAGAGCTCAGCGTTCCTATTGGAGAAATGTCTGTATTCGATAGACAATGACATATCTACGTTTTAAAATTTGATTTTAGAATGTGAGACTGGGTATTAATAGTAGCTGTAATGATAATTTTTTAATTGTATTTTTTTTTTTTTAATGGTATTGTATCATGACTGTGTTAGTTTATAATTTTAATGAGCATGTTTTTATTTATTTGTTATGTATGTTTTCAAACACAATGTGAATTGTTCCTGAAAAAAAATTGAATTGAATCAAATCTAACAAAGGATATATACTTAAAAGGGCTTCGTTACAAAGATATTTGTAATTTCATTTATAATTGAGTTATGAAGTAAGAAGGACAACCTACTGAAACAAAATAATCTTACCAGTCTGGGTTTTATAGGTGGTTCTAATCTCCTAGCAAACACTTCATCCCAATGAACGTGTTTGAAAAATGCATGACCTCGGACGGCAGCCGCGCCTTGTGCTCCTAAACGTTGCGTTTCCGAACGTTTCATTAAGCGCCTTATTAAGTCACGTGCGTCTTGTGTGAGGTAGGCAGGCAGCATTAGTTTACCTTTTAAAATTTTCTCTATTGTTTTTGTACGATTATCTCCGGTAAATGGTGGCTGAAATATTATAAAACATTAAATATGCATAGTTACATTAAACGCAAAAAAAAACTCATCCCATTTATGATTGTCACAGATATAAGTAAGCTCAATGAAACGAAATGCTTTGTGAGCGAAAAATAGTCCACAGAGTTATTGGGGTTTATTCTAAAACATAGCATAATGTTAAGAGATATTTAAACGTCATAACGTATTGTTGCGCCGCACAATTAATGTTTGGTTGCCACTAGCGACATCTCGTATCGAGTAGCGGAGTTAATCGTCAAGATCTTTCTATAAAGTTCGATGCTAGAACTTTCTGGAACTTTCGACATGTGTTCGGTCAGGGCCGATATGTACTCGAACATTCTAGATGCTTCTACGGTAGAAGGTTCTGGAACTATCCGAGGGCCCTATATAAGCGGGAATGGAGCGCGTTCCGGGTAGTTCATTGGAAGCGATACATGCGAGAACATCTAAAGCGATCTTCAAGTGCGACTTAAGAGTGATTAATTGTGCAATTGTGTTGTGTTATTAGTGTGTTTAATTAAAGTGTTATTTTTGGTAATTCATATCGGCAGTTTTTAATTGTCACGAACCCCTAGCTCGTAACAATTGGTGTCAGAAGTGGGATTAAAATCATGCCGATTTTACCTAAAGACGACACGGAGGGTATCCGTACCCGGAGTCAACGCCAGCAGGAGACGGACCAGAGGCGATTTGGTGGAGCAATGCCACAGGCGTCGGAGGGCCAGCTACCAACCACAGAGGCCGGCCCGTCCACAGCTGCTCCAGCATCACCAGCACCAGATTTTGCTGCTCTGATGATGATGTTGCAGGAGCAGGCCCGCCGACAGGAGGAACAGGCCCGCCGACAGGAGGAACAGGCTCACCGACAGGAGGAACAGGCCCGCCGTTTGGAAGAACAGCTCAAACGGGATAAAGAGGAGCAGGCCCGCCGACAGGAGGAGCAGGCTCGCCGACAGGAGGAGCAGGCCCGTCAATTGGAAGAACAGCTCAAACGGGATAAGGAGGAGCAGGTGCACCGCCAGGAAGAGCAGATGCTCCTCATAAAGGACCTTCACGCAACCTTCGGGAAAGACATGAAGGAGGTGAAGGAGAAGGTTGCCCAGCATGACAACCGCTTGTCAGAAGCTGAAACTCAGATCAGCAAGTTTAGTGACGTCATTGCTGATGTGAAGCAAGAGTTGGGTAACCTCAAACTTGGGGATGGAATCGCAGCTCCCGTAGCTACAACACCTTCGCTACGTGGATTCAAAGTGCCGCCGTACGATGGGACTTCTTCCTGGTCGGCCTACAAAATTCAGTTTGCGGCTGTCATGAAGGCGAACGGGTGGAATAAAAGTCAGGCCATGACTGCCCTCACCCTAGGCCTGCGCGATCAGGCTTTAAATGTGCTGGAAGCTCTCGGTAAGGAAGTGACTTACGAGCAGCTCCTCGAGGCATTGGAGGCTAGATATGGCGACGCTCACCTGGAACACGTGTTTCGTGCGCAGCTCAAGGATCGTGTGCAACGCAGTAACGAAAACCTGCAGCAGTGGGCCCTTGAAGTGGAGAAGCTGGTTCGAAAAGCGTACCAGTCCGTACCTGCGCTTATTGATGGGAACCTGGTGCAGGCATTCATCGACGGCATCCGGGACCTTGAAGTTAGAGCTGCTGTGAGACTCGGTCACCACGGGACGCTTAAGGACGCCTTGGCCCATGCACTGGAGGTGGAAGCTGTGCGGCAGGATCATCGTTCCCATCGCGTCAGGGAGGTTGTAGCGGCTACGGTTCGCGATCGTAAAGGATACAGCCCTAGGTGCTACGGCTGTGGGGAAAGGGGCCACCTTCGATCCAGTTGCCCTAAGCGAACTGCAGAAAGGGAAGATGGCCGGTCTCCAGAGGGTAGCGCGGCTAACAGCACTACCCAGCAGCAGCAGGGAAACGAGTAATAGCCAGGACTGCGGGGCGGGTGCTGGCTGATGTTCAAAGAGCCCCAAGGATTTCGATCACACAAACCCATGACGGAAACACCTTAATCATCAAGGGTGAGATCAACGGAATGCCCTGTAAGCTGACCATAGACACGGGAGCCTCTCGTACGGTCGTCAGTTCCAAAGTTATGAGTCGGCTCCTTGGGGACTCCGCATACAACCGGGAACGCATTAATTTGGTGACCGCCACCGGTCAGCGCATACCCGTCCGTGGAGAGAAGGAGATGGAGTTGAAGCTAGGCAACAGGACCTACCTGCATAATGTCATCGTGGCTGATATAATGGACGATTGTATCCTGGGTCTTGACTTTATGAGGAAGAATTTTTGCGAGATTGACGTCAAGCAAGGAGTTATGAAATGTGGACGAGAGGAACTTTTTATGGAAGGGGCGTTATCAGGGAATGTGTACAGCCTTAAGGAAATTGTTCTTCCTCCGAGATCAGAAACGATTGTGCCGGTTAGTCTTCCTCGGAATCCTGGGCAAACTCATCGTTGTGTACTCGTGGAAAGGGTAGACAATGACCTTCCATGGAAAGTGGCACGAACTTTGGTCAGAGCCACCGACATCTCAGGGATACGTGTGCTGAATCTTTGTGATCAACAACAGACTATTGAAAAAGGCACACTGATTGGTACTTGCGAGGAAGTGGATTGGCTGCGTCAATGCAAATATCTATCGACTAGGACCCCCAGCAAGGATGCACAAACGAGAGTGACCACACTTTTAGAAGAGTGTCGCAGCGCTCTGTCTTATAATGAAATGGCCAAGGCGAAAAAGATGTTACTGAAGTACGCCGAAGTTTTCTCCCTAAACGATAGTGACATTGGGAAGACTGGCTTAGTTCAACACAAAATAAATACAGGAGAAGAGTTGCCTATCCGTCAGCGGCCAAGGAGATTGCCGGTAGCGCGTGAAAAGGAAGTAGAAACCATGATTGAGGGAATGGTGAAGGATGGTGTTATTGAACCTTCATCTAGTCCATGGTGTTCACCGGTAGTGCTGGTAAAGAAGAAGGACGGCAGCATGCGGTTTTGTGTTGACTATCGTCGTCTGAATGACGTTACGAAGAAGGACAGCTACCCTTTGCCAAGAATTGATGACACTTTGGACATGCTTACTGGAGTAAAGTGGTTTAGCACGCTGGACCTGAAAAGTGGCTACTGGCAAGTTGAAATTGACCCCAAGGACAAGGAGAAAACAGCATTCTCGACAGGAAAGGGTCTGTGGCAATTTAAAGTTATGCCGTTTGGATTGTGCAACGCTCCGGCAACGTTTGAAAGGTTGATGGAACTTGTACTAACTAAGTTGATTGGCGATGCCTGTCTGGTCTACTTGGATGACATCATCATCGTAGGCCGTACGTTTGAAGAACATCTTCAAAACCTGGAACGCGTGCTCATGAAGATCCAGAGTGCCAACCTCAAGTTGAGTCCGAAGAAATGTTCACTATTCAAACGGCAAGTTAGCTTTTTGGGATATGTAGTGTCGGAAGAAGGTATCCGCACGGATCCAGAAAAAATCGCCGCTGTCAAGGATTGGCCAGTTCCAAAAGACAAGACGCAGGTCAGAGCGTTTTTGGGGTTGTGCTCTTATTATCGGCGATTTGTTAAGAACTTTGCAGATATAGCCAAACCCCTGCATAAGCTAACCGAGGAGAAGCGACATTTCAGCTGGGATGAAAGTTGCGATTTCGCATTCCAGGAGTTAAAGGACCGACTTTGCAAAACACCTATTTTGGGGTACCCCGATACAGGCAAGGAATTTATAGTTGACACAGACGCAAGTGACATAGGACTTGGTGGTGTGTTGTCTCAACGAAATGGTGATCAGGAGGTTGTGATAGCGTACTTCAGCAAGTCGTTGTCAAAGCCGGAGAGGAACTATTGTGTCACGAGACGGGAATTGCTTGCTGTGGTAAAGTCATTGCAGCATTTTAGCAAATATCTTCTGGGGCGGAAATTCCATTTACGTACCGACCATGCTGCACTGAAATGGCTATTGCAATTCAAAAATCCAGAAGGACAAGTTGCGAGATGGATTGAGCTACTACAGGAATACGACTTTGTGGTGGAACATCGCAGCGGGAAATCTCATGGCAACGCAGATGCATTGTCAAGAAGACCTTGTCCTGAAGACTGCAAGCATTGTACTAGGCAAGAGAGTAGGGAAATGGTACCTGTGAGGATGCTCAGGACAGACCTCAGCAACAAGTGGAAGGAAAGCCTTCAACGTGCACAGCAGGAAGATTCGGAAATCAGGCCGATTCTGGAGTGGATGAGGGCCAGAGCTCCTAAGCCCAAGTGGAGCGACGTCTCAGCAATGAGTTCGGTCACAAAGAGCTATTGGGCCCAATGGGACAGCTTGGTGATTCAGGATGGAGTCCTGTGCCGTAAATGGGAAAATGCTCGGGGAAACAGCTGTCATTTGCAAATGGTAGTCCCTAAAGCTCAAGTACCGGATGTTCTGCAGCTGTACCATAATGGTTGTTCAGGAGGTCATCTAGGAGTAAAACGGACTCTACTGAAGATAAGAGAACGGTTTTACTGGATCCACTGTCGGGACGATGTCGAGGACTGGTGTCGCAAATGTACAAGTTGTGCAGCTGTAAAGGGACCTCAGACGCGTAGCAGAGGTGCATTGAAATTGTACAATGTTGGTGCACCATGGGAGAGGATAGCCCTTGACGTTGCGGGGCCGTTTCCGGAAAGTGAAAGTGGTAACAAGTATTTCATGGTTGTGATGGATTACTTCACTAAGTGGCCGGAAGTCTTCGCCATTCCAAATCAAGAAGCTTCGACAGTTGCAGATAAATTAGTTCATGAAGTCTTCTGTCGTTTTGGAGTACCGTTAGAGATTCACAGTGATCAAGGAAGGAATTTTGAGTCCCAAATATTCCAGGAAACTTGTCGAGTTATGGGTACTCATAAAACAAGAACAACTTCTTACCACCCACAATCGGACGGAATGGTGGAACGATTTAATCAGACATTAGAGAGGTACCTAGCAAAAGTTGTGGAAAATCGGCAAAGAGATTGGGACAAGCATATACAACCGTTTTTGTTGTCATATCGAAGCGCTGTTCATGAAAGCACATCGGTGACACCAGCTTTCGCAAACTTTGGAAGGGAATTACGGCTACCTGCAGACCTGATCACCGGAATACCACCTGATGCCCCACGCAGTATAACCGATTATGCGAGTGACTTGCGGAACAAGATGAATGACATTTATGAGCACGTCAGACACTCAGGCCAGCAATTGTCTGAAAAGATGAAAACCCGTTATGACCGCAAAATGAACAATAAAGGGTTTGACGAAGGTTCACTAGTGTGGTTGCACAATCCCGTCCGCAGCAAAGGGAAATCTCCTAAGCTTCAAGCTAACTGGGATGGACCGTACCGGATTGTGACAAAGATCAATGACGTTACCTACCGGATACAGAAAGGTGCAAGAGGTACTCCTAAGATAGTCCACGTGGATCGACTGGCGCGTTATTATGGGGCCGATAATGCTCGGGACGAGCATTTCTTAGGTGGGGGCAGTGTTGCGCCGCACAATTAATGTTTGGTTGCCACTAGCGACATCTCGTATCGAGTAGCGGAGTTAATCGTCAAGATCTTTCTATAAAGTTCGATGCTAGAACTTTCTGGAACTTTCGACATGTGTTCGGTCAGGGCCGATATGTACTCGAACATTCTAGATGCTTCTACGGTAGAAGGTTCTGGAACTATCCGAGGGCCCTATATAAGCGGGAATGGAGCGCGTTCCGGGTAGTTCATTGGAAGCGATACATGCGAGAACATCTAAAGCGATCTTCAAGTGCGACTTAAGAGTGATTAATTGTGCAATTGTGTTGTGTTATTAGTGTGTTTAATTAAAGTGTTATTTTTGGTAATTCATATCGGCAGTTTTTAATTGTCACGAACCCCTAGCTCGTAACAGTATGGTTCAGGTTCAACATTCATTTATAAATAAAGGGGATTGTGTTGTTATAGTTCACAACAACTCAGAAAGCCTGATTTAATTTTATGGTGTCGATTTCAGGACTAGCGTTGCAAAAAAAAACTTCGGAATTAATCGCAATAATTCGAAAATATTCCAAAGAATATTTCGATTGGAAGGAATACTACAGCAGCAAGAATGCAGAGTAAAATAAATATTGTAAGGATGAAGTAGGTAACCTACGTTTTATTACATAATAAGAATTAAATGATTCCCAGTAATTACGAATATATGCGTAGGTAGCTTGAGGAGACTCGCCATATATCAGATATTTCGGCGTGCCGTTACTGGAATTAACGCCATCTAGCAGGCAATGGACGACTTCGTGAACCGCTGAGCCCCGCAGTCGTTCATTCATAAAATCAACGAAGTATTATTCAATGCCTACGTACCTACTATGCGGGAATATTTCCCTATAAGTAGTTATCTACTTGTGAATACTTATTATAGTATTTTTGTATAGTTGAATTTCGAATGGGCCCGATTTGGTGTAGATGTTATAAGTACAAGTTTAGTTTACCTCGTAAAAATGTTTTTGCTTTACCATGTACAGACTGGGCACGCCACGATTGCGGCGGTAAGTCCCCTCTTTGAGGAGTGGTTTGAGAGGCGGCATGGCGTCCTCACCTTCCGCCTGACGCAGGTCCTCACCGGACACGGTTGTTTCGGGAGGTTCCTGTTTCGGATAGGGCGGGAGGAAACGCCCGGGTGTTTCCACTGCGAAGATCGCCCTGAGGACACGGTGGAGCACACGGTGGCGGTCTGCCCTGCTTGGGCGGAGCACCGCCGTGTCCTCGTGGAGGCGATCGGCGACGGCGATCTCTCGCGTCCGGCCCTGGTCCAGGCCATGGTACGGAGCGAGAGGGCATGGGGAGCCGTCACCTCCTTCAGCGAAGCAGTGATGCTCGCGAAGAGGGAGGCGGCGCACGTGAGGGAGAGGCAGCATATGCGCCCTCGCGACCCCAGCCGCCGCAGGATACGGAGACGCCCTGGGCGTCGGGAATCCCAGGCCGATTTCCGGCCACCGTAGGCATGGGCTTGCGGACGGCGAGTAATGGGTAGCTCGCTGTCCGGTAAGGACCAAGCCCAAGTCGACGGCGCGTTGTGTTCCACGCGCGCCTCAAAGAGATGTCAGCACAAAAAATGATGGGGCCCGCAAGGGCCGATGCCTGCCAGGGGTGCGGGTTTGTTCGAAAGAGACACCACAGCCCCTGGCTTAAGGGCTACTGAAGGAACACGGGTGGGTTTTAGTCAGTAAAAGTCTGACACGCCCTCCTGCTCCACCCAGAGCGGGAGAAGTTATTTGATGATTTCCCGCCCAAAAAAAAAAAAAAAAAAACCATGTACAGACGCCAGCACATCAAGCTACTCCAATCTGTCAAATTTATTTGATAGATTTTCAACTTTATACCGTAAGCATAAGGTTCATGTTCAATTGGGTAAATTTGACAGTTTCTGGTAGGTTGACCAGGCTGGCGTCTGTACCTACCTAATGGTAAAAAGTTTATTTCCTTTGTAATACAGTTCAACCGAAATCAATAGTTCAAATAAGAACTTATAGAAACAATTGAAATAATATAATAGTTCGCGTTTTACTATGTATGTACCTCGGTACATCTAATATATAAAATTTCCATGTCACAATGTTAGTTACCGTACTCCTCCGAAACGGCTTTACCGATTGTTACCAAATTTTATATGCGTATTCAGTAGGTCTGAGAATCGGCTACTATCTATTTTTCATACCCCTAAGTGATAAGGGTTAAGGCAAAACAACGTTTGCCGGGTCAGCTAGTAATAATATATAAATATCTAATATAAACTCATCTTAGTACCTACCAACGTATTTACCTCTCTATGTACATATTATTCTCGCAAAATAACATTTGCACAGCTAAACCGCATACAAAAACTTATTACGTAAGTACATATCTAAGAAGATGCAAGAAATATTCGGAAGATTTCAAATCGTATTATACTCATAATGAATGAACGCGTACCTACACTTTTTACGTATTTATTAGAATTTTCCGTTAAAGCGCACATGGAATACTTTAATGAGCAAGTTACGCTACCCGTCGCTAGATGTCACTAGTAAATGCATTCAATTCAAAGCTCTATTTCGTTGCCCTTAAGATGTATATTTACGTAACGAGTTCATTACTATTCGTCCTCGTCAAGAGATGTACCACTGTCGTTTACTTATTTATCGACATTCCGTTTTATTTTTAAGCAAAATACAGTCAACAAATATTCAGTCAATAAATATTATTATATTATCTGCATTTCTCCAATTGCTGTAAATTGTCAGCATTCCAAGTGGCCATAACACTTTTCGATATAAATTTGATTTGATTTTTTCTTTTTGCCATATATTATCGGCCCCTGCGTCTCATTACTTGTCAGTTTGTCACATCAATGCCAGTTTATTGTCATCAAAGAACACATACTCCTAACGGAGAGTGTCACAGTCACTAAAGGCATAAACAAGTAATAGATGTTACGTGGAGTACAGACACGCGGATTACAATAATTTTACCATCTATGCATTATTTAGTTTTTTTTAGTTATTTAACACTTATTATCTTATTTTATTTATTACTTTTTTATTAATGTATCTGTCCGTGACATCACAGCGGGCCCTATCAAAATATCAATGCTGCAACACTTTTTAAATGTCGCAGCATCATGCTGAGCTATTGGCCTTTTGGCCTCGTACAGAACCTTGTTTTTTATTTTTACTTTTTTATATTTAATCTAATTTTAATAAGTACCTAGCGTATCACTGTAGTTGCAATTTTGTATTGTTATTGCAATTTTACGTTTTATGCAATTTAATACATAAAGATTATTTTAAAATCTCAACACGAACGCTGCGTATTCGTAGCCTAAGCCCAGCGTCCAATCTCCGCATACACGGTCGACGGCACATCAGTGATAACCCTTTGACCTTGAGCTGGCCTGCCGTAGTACAGAGTTGTCAGAGTTTCAATAGAATAAGAGGCCAGCATACATATACTGGTGTTTTGCCACTCACCTGTGGCCTAGTGTACACCAATCCCTCACTTTTGCTCTTCGTGACGTTCATTTTGTTTAATGGCGTTGTTGGGTGGCTGCACAGTTGCGGTGGCTAGTGCGGCGTGTACGTTTTGTAAGCATGACCGGTCATATAAATGCACCCTAACAAAGCTTGAGGAGTCCTAGCTTGATCAAAGAGAGCTCTATGTGTACTAAAGGTCACCAAGAGGACCACAAGAAGTGTCTTTAATTAATAAACACCAACCTGACCAATGAGCATGTCATACATTAATGCTCCAAGACTCCACCAATCTACAGCTTTCCCATGGCCACTTCGTGTTAAGATCTCTGGTGCCCTGAAATATTTAAAACATTCTTGAATATTTTGAGGTTGGTATTACACAATTATTATGTTCAACAAAATTAATTTTATTGCAGCCAAGATACACATACATAGGCCAATATTATTACTTACATATACTCAATTGTGCCACAGAAAGTATGAGTTACTATTCCTTCTTGAATATGTTCCTTACATAATCCAAAATCTGTGAGTTTTACATGACCTTGAGCATCCAATAGTACATTTTCTGGTTTTAGATCACGATAAATTATACCAAGGCTATGTAAGTGCTCTAAGGCCAATATAATTTCTGACAAATAAAAACTGAAACAATAATTATTGTTAACATTTGAGTTGATATCTCTGAAACAAAATTAAGTACTTACAGAAAAAAAAAAACTCACCATGCTGTATCTTCTAGAAATATACCTTCACGTTCAAGATGCATAAAAAGTTCACCACCACTCAAATATTCTAATATTAAGTATAACTTGCCTCCAGTTTGGAAAGCATATACTAATTCCACTATAAAAGGATGCTGAAATATTTATAAATAACAATTTCATTATTTGATGATGGGCACCAAGAAATTTGTTGTACCTACTAAATAAGATCATGATATACAGTTCATAAAAAAACATAAGTTCTTATTAATTACCTTCACAGCCTCTAAAATGTTTCTTTCAGCTTTTGTATGGGCAGTATCTTTTTGATTGCGTACTATAGAAGCTTTTTTCAGAACTTTCATAGCAAAATGTGCACTTGCATCAGGACCAGTAATTTTTCGAACTTGGAACACTTTGCCATATCCTCCCTTCCCCAAAACTTTGCGTAATTCAAAGTCTTGAGGACCAAGACGTTTGCATTGGCCTGGATTTACAGTGTCTTCACATAATTGAATAGTTTCAGATCCTTCAGTCCTGGAAGGAAGGTTTCAGAAATGTTAAAGTAAGTATGTAAATACAGGATAACAGTAAACTATTATTTAAGGTTTTACTTACTCTACAATAGCATTTACAAGTAGCTCAGGCTCATAATCCACCTATGAAAACAAAACTTAATATCAAGTAAATACCTATATAATTTTATGATGTAAAATAAATAAAGACCATTTACTCTTTCATATAGGTATTCATTTTATAACACAAACAATTAGCATTTGCAAAAAGGGACAGTTGATCCAAAATTTACAGGTATTTTATACTTCAAAAAGTTAAAACCCTATGGAATTTTCAACTTCTTTCTATGAAAATAAATATAATCAACTGCGACGAATTTTATCCTTGACAATCAAGAGAATATGGAACAAGGTTTTAGGTTAAGTAATAATGAGGTGTCTCGAATTTTATATCATATTATTGTTATGAATACCTCGTCGATTTCAATTATATCATCTTCATCTGAATCTCCCACAGTAACTGTATCCACATCTAAATCTAGATCGAAAACACCAGCCATATACGATGACATTTCAAGAATATCACATCCGCAGCCACTGTTCTTTTAAATAATGTAAATGCATAAAACCTAATATTTGTTTTGGGAAAACATAAAACTGTTCGATTTTATGAAAACGTTTTTAATTTCTTAAAAATATTTTTTCGTTCGTATTTCTCAAGCACAGATAGTTTTTATCAACAGTGATGAATTTGAGAATGTGATGAATTAACTACTGCATAGAGTATACTAACCACAGAGTACTTTTATACTAACATTATTCGCGACAATCGCCACAGATAAATAAAACACTCTGTCCAATCGCGACGTGAACACTAGTCGAAGTCGACTAAAAGAAAAAAGAACACTATAACGCAATAAAGAAAATCGCATACGCTGACTGCTGACATTATGGCTGCAACAAACAGTTTGTAAAGTCAAGATGTTCTAATGGTTGGGTGGGTAGTCTCAATTTGAAAAGATTTACCACTAGAAATAGCTGCAGTAGGCTGCAGTCCATCTGCAGACTACAGTCTAACGGTCTTATTCATCGCCCCAGGACCCGACGGAAAAGCCTGGGTCCTGGCCTTGTAGGCTCTCGGGCCTCGACTAAGAGGGCTCCTAAGCACATGCTTGGAGGAGGGCCAGTTCCCACTTAGCTGGAAGACGGGGAAACTGGTTCTCATTAAGAAGCCGGGGCGCCCAGCGGACTCTCCGTCCGCTTACCGGCCAATTGTGCTGCTCGACGAGGTGGGCAAGCTCTTTGAGAGAGTAATTGCAGACCGCCTCGTCGGGCGGCTGGTGCGAGTGGGGCAGGATTTGGCGGAGAGCCAGTTCGGTTTCCGCAGGGGGCGCTCTACGGTGGATGCCATCATGCGCGTGCGGGCCCTCACGACGAGGGATGCTGTGGCTCGGGGTGGGGTCGTCTTGGCGATGTCTCTAGACATCGCCAATGCCTTCAACACCCTGCCCTGGAGTTGCATCAGGGAGCCACTCCGGTATCACCGGATGCCGACCTACCTCTGTCGTGTTGTCGAGACCTATTTGACGGACAGGGCCGTCATCTACCCCGGTCACCTTGGAGAGTGAAACCGGCGAGAGATGTCGTGCGGTGTCTCACAGGGATCGGTCCTGGGGCCGCATCTGTGGGACATCGGGTACGACTGGGTGCTGCGCGCCGACCTCCCTAGCGGCGTCAGTGTAGTTTGCTACGCTGACGACACGCTGGTCCTGGCGCAAGGGAGGTCGTACCTGGCGGCGGCCGACTTAGCGACACACGAGGTTGCGATAATCGTGGATAGAATCCGGCAACTGGGACTCGAGGTGGCCTTGCATAAGTCCGAGGCCATGTGGTTTCATGGTCCTCGGAATGCGCCACCGACGGGTTCCCAGATAACGGTGGGAGGGGTTCACATCGGCGTTGAGTCGACGATGAAGTAGGAACTTCGCCGAGCATTTCCGCCGTTTGGCTCTCAGACTGGAGCAGGCCGGGGCTGCGTTGAAGCGGCTCCTGCCCAAGCGAATGTGGGAGTGGCGCGAGGAGCCCAAACGCCGGGGCGTAACTCCGCTGCCGCGGGAAATCGCGGCACAGCGGACAGAGCTCCGGCGGGATCTCATGGTGACATGGAGAGTGCGATTGTCGCAACCCAGTGCTGGGCACGCCACGATTGCGGCGGTAAGTCCCCTCTTTGAGGAGTGGTTTGAGAGGCGGCATGGCGTCCTCACCTTCCGCCTGACGCAGGTCCTCACCGGACACGGTTGTTTCGGGAGGTTCCTGTTTCGAATAGGGTGAGAGGAAACGCCCGGGTGTTTCCACTGCGAAGATCGCCCTGAGGACACGGTGGAGCACACGGTGGCGGTCTGCCCGGCTTGGGCGGAGCACCGCCGTGTCCTCGTGGAGGCGATCGGCGGTGGCGATCTCTTGCGTCCGGCCCTGGGTGCTTGCTCTGGAATATAATTCCGATCTGAATCGGAATGACGATCTATCGGAATTATATTTGAGAGTAAGCACCCTGGTCCAGGCCATGGTACAGAGCGAGAGGACATGGGGAGCCGTCACCTCCTTCAGCGAAGCAGTAATGCTCGCGAAGAGGGAGGTGGCGCACGTGAGGGAGAGGCAGCATATGCGCCCTCGCGACCCTAGTCGCCGCAGGATACGGAGACGCCCTGGGCGTCGGGAATCCCAGGCCGATTTCCGGCCACCGTAGGCATGAGCTTGCGGACGGCGAGTGATGGGTAGCTCGCTGTCCGGTAAGGACCAAGCCCAAGTCGACGGCACGTTGTGTTCCACGCGCGCCTCAAAGAGATGTCAGCACAAAAAGTGATGGGGCCCGCAAGGGCCGATGCCTGCCAGGGGTGCGGGTTTGTTCGAAAGAGACACCACAGCCCCTGGCATACGGGCTACTGAAGGAACACGGGTGGGTTTTAGTCAGTAAAAGTCTGACACGCCCTCCTGCTCCACCCAGAGCGGGAGAAGTTATTTGATGATTTCCCAACCAAAAAAAAAAAAACGCTCTTATTCATAAAAAGTCATCGAACATATAAACAGTTGCTAAAGTCTGGTCTTCAAAACCAGACTTTAGCAACTGTAAGACTGCAGTAGATTGAATGCTACAGGCTGTAGCATGGCCTCCTATGGGGTTTTGGGAAGGATTACGGTGCTGTAACCTACAGCATCGTAATCCACATAAAGGGGTCCGTGCACAATTAATCTTTTATTTGTTTTGTTCAGTTTAAAGCAGTTACTCTGCTTGTTTGGTCTCTCAATCAATCAACTCGGCCTATTGTAGTCCACTGCTGGACATAGGCCTTTCCCAGGCTGCGCCACAACACTATCCTCCGCCTTCCGCATCCAGTCTATCCCAGCCACCTTTATAAAGTCGTCGGTCCATCTAGCAGGGGGCGTCCCCACCCCATACTACGTTTGCCGATACGCGGTCTCCAGTCCAGGACTCGCCTGCTCCACTGTTTGGTCTCTAAATCGAAGAAATAGATGCTGCATTTGAAATCCATACTAACTGCAAAATTGCAGTTTGGATCGTTCTATTGCAGTTGAGATAAATATATCGAAACAGCCAACAACTTTCACATAATATCCTGATCCATGTATGTCTGTACAGAGGCCAGCACATCAAGCTACCCCAATCTGTCAAATTTCTTTGATAGTTTTTAAACTTTATAGCAAAGGAATAAGGTTTATGTTCAATTGGGAAAATTTGATGGTTTGGGATAGCTTGACCTGCTGGCGACTGACATAATAGGGTATTTTCCAATTTTTCAAAAACTATTTTAATTTGAAGATTAGAACGAGATATTTAACAGAAAAATAAAAATAAATTGATTTCAATCCATTTTCTCAATTAAAAACGATTTAAACCAAATTTATTTCTCGTTGTTTTGAATTTACCGCCAAAACGCTTCTTACAATGACTTTTTATCACGTGACGTCAACTTTGTGTAAACTAAAGTAGTTAGTAAGTAAATAAGTGAATGTAGAGTTTATAATAACAAGATTTTTAATGGATATAAAGTTATATTACTGGTGTGCGGTGCCTATGTGCACAAATACTTCTAAAACGGCGCCAAACTAAGTATTTGTACCGGTGCCGTATAAACAAAGTTAACGTCACATGTCACGTGATAAAAAGTCATCGTAAGGAGCGTTTTGGCGGTAAATTCAAAACACCGAAAAATAAATTAGATTTTAATCGTTTTTAATTGAGAAAATGTGTATTAATAAATTTATTTTTATTTTTCTGTTAAATATATTGTCCCAATCTTCAAATTAAAATCGTTTTTATGAAATCGGAAAATTCCCTATTACTGTGGGTGGTTATTATAGGATAGTTTTTTTTTTATTTGAACGCATCTTTTGTTGTTATGGTTAGTTTCTGACTTTCTGTCATCTGTCTGAATGAAACAGAGGGTGTAAACATGATTTACCTCTGAAAGAGTGCTTTTTTACTTTTATAGTCGTTTTTACATACTAGTGAAAACATAAAACATGTTTGAAATGGACAATAGTTTGTGATACTTTTTATCTGTTACATAAACCGCTTCAATCCTTTCAATGGCTAGTGACAACGTTAGAAGTTCGAATAATCATAACTTGGATGGTTCTCTAAAAAGTAACAAGAAATTAGCGAATAGTGGAAGTATTGGTAAGAGTCTGATTGTTTTATTATTTTGTATTTAAAATTAAGTAATTCTTTTGAAAATCGGATCGCGAAGTTTTTGATTACGAATAACCTCGTTAGACAGGAGAGTGCTGCCATTATTGTTAGCCCTAGTACTAAAAACTTTACAATCTCGTCAATTAACGTACTGTCACTGCTACTGTTGATTTTAGGTAAAACTATGTTTATTTATACCATGTCCTAAAAATTATTGCCTATGATTATAATAAGAAGTTTCAAAAACACGTTCTAAAGTTTTGAACTTGAAACAGCTTGTGAAAACCACTTAAGATTTGAATAAAAATGTTGTGCGTCAATGCCATCTTAAAAGTAGTAATTATTAAAATAATAATTCGTAAATAACTACTGCAGCTATACAGCAACTGTTTCATCAAACATGTAATTGTAATTGTTTATTTGCTTAGAAAGTAGGTAAGTACCTACATAAAATAATGGTGCTCACAAACTTTGTGTTTGTGTTAACAATTATCAATAATTATAATATACTTCAATAGGCTTATGAAATAAAATATATAATATGAAAAAAAAAAAAACGTTAAAATGTGAATTCTGGTTTGCATAAATTATTTTTAGCACATTTCCAATGACAAGAAAAGTAACATAATTTAATCTAATATTTAATGTACCTATTTACTGTGAATACATGGATAGACTTTTAACTCACACAAGTACTTTACAAACATTATTACAAAAATAGTTGTTACTTTAAGGACTTTCTAGTTAGTTTATTGTGTGACTCGTCTTTCATAAAATTAATTATTGCAGTATATTTTTATTGAATCTTTGCTTGTTACTCTTGTGTTACCATTGTTTTCAACTTCTGGTCATACTGAAATCTATTCATTAGCTTCTATGGCCCAAGTAAACTCAATAGACCCGAAATTCAGGTAGCATTCTACTAGTGTTGATCTCAATTTCATTGTTATTAACCACAAGAAATACTTAGCTGTTTAAAATAACTGATTAGTGGGATTCCACAAATCAGTGAGGGAGATTAGTCCTCCCTCAAAGTTCCACAAATCAATCATTTTATTCTTAGTTTGTTACTAAGAATAAAATGATTGATACAAACAAGGTTTGATTTAGTCTATTCAACAAATTTTTTAAATGCTATAAAAAGAATGCACATGTTTGAAATTACATTTAAAACAGGTTTTTTATCACAGAAAGCTGAGCTTTGTTTGAAACTGGCAACAATAAAACAGCCAAAGTTAAATAGTAGTTAAACAAAAAGTATCAGCTGTTTCATAGAAAAGTGCAATACCTACGCGGTCAAAATGTATGGAACAGCTGATTTTTTTGTTAATTTACCCTGTAGAGATAATTTTTAAGTTATCCAGATAATAAAATAAAATAATTTAATAATGTCATGATAGGTTCTGCTCGTTTACTTGAGCTGTGGTGGCTCAGTGGTAATGGCCACAAGTTATAAGCCTTAACTTCGTTTAAGGGTGCTTTCATATTTTTGCTTGAATTTGAACGTTTGACTCGATTGATTGATTTGACAAGTGATTATGGTTTAGATATAGCCAAAAATTCAAAACAAAAATATGTCCTAGAAAATTTCATGATCGGTCTAGGGAGTGCTCTAATCAAATATTTTTAGTAATTTATTTATTTCATCAAATAATAATGTTAACATTAAATAAATAGTAAGTAACATAAATGGGTACACTTGACTTATGCTAGACTATGCTTATATAAGTCAGTTAAATCCTTGTCTCGGCAAATGATGTTTCATGAAATTGTTCTTTCGGGCATCTTTAGTTGCTTTATTACATGGAACATAATAATGGTTTAGTAATTTATTAAAATGTCCATGGTAGGAATGTGCCTTGTTCTTTGGCATGCTCAAATCATTTTTTTATGTTTCACACAGTAATATACCAAAAATAATTCCGTAAAACCGAAATTTTATCTGTGTATGTTTAATCGAAATTAAAACAAAATGTATTTTTAAGAACCAAGATTACTAAGTCAGCTTGCTAGATTTTTTTTTTAGTATTTTTAAAACTAAAACTAATATGTTTAAGCAATTGTTGAATGCAACGCTGTAAATTAGTGATAAAACTCGGGACACGCGGGATTTAGCTTATAGTCCGCGCTGGTTTATTCCTGAGCGTCCAACGCATAGCGGAAAGCATATGTGCGTAGCGTACTTACTGCGGTTCACTAGACAAAGGCGCGATCGGCTACCACGCGCCGTTAAATTTTCCTAAAATTGAGCACTTTGATTTGTAATATCCCTCTTAAAGTATTTTATCACCACTGCTCTTAATAAGGTGAAGAAAAACATCCTGAGGAATGAAATGAAATGTTCTAGAATCAAAAATTTCAAACATGTGAAATCTACCAACCCACACTGAGCCCGCATGATGGATTATACGCATGGTACGCAGCGCTTAGGCCTTGGGGTATTCCAGTAACCCTGGATACACGTGGTTGCTGACGCATCTCCATATAAGTATTGGGAAAAAGTGGTCATCAGATACTCCAACTCCTTCAGATTCTAAATCTGGCAGATGTAGATTATGTCAAAAGTCTAAAACCGTAAATAACGAATCAAATCTGATGAATATAACTTTTGTATTTTTGCACCAATTAAAAATATGCTGGAACTAGCTTTTGCTCACGGCTTCGCCCGCGTGGATGTCGGATAACGCGTAAAAAGTAGCCTATGTCCTTCTCCATATCCCAGGCTATATCACTGCTAAATTTCATGACGATGGGTTCAGCGGTTTAGGCGTGAAAGCGTAACACACAGACAGGCAGAGTTACTTTCGTATTTATAATATTAGTAGGGATTGTTAATTTAAATTTATTTAACTTCTTAAATTTATACAGATTTTAATACATTTTTAGTAGGTAGGTAAAAATTTCATGCTTTCTATTGGGGTTCTCCAGAACCCCTGAGTTTTCTTATGGGCAGGGGCGTAGCTACCGCCGTATCAGCCGTATCAATGATACGGGGCCTAACGTGTGTAAGCATAAATTAGTAAAATATTATCCACCATGTCACTTAATCTCGTGCAGTTTTCCAGAGGTAATACTCGTAGCAGCATGTTTTCTATTTTTGACTCTTCCAGTTACAACCGCAACAACTGAAAGAAGTTTTTCAAAATTGAAACTGATAGAAAATTACCTAAGGACTTCGATAGGACAGGAACGGCTATCAGACTTGTCACTATTGTTTACAGAGGCAGAAATTTTAGAAAAATTGAAATCGTCTTCAGCTATAGATGATTTAATAAATCAATTTGCCGAAAAAAAGGCAAGAAAGGTGTATATTTAATTTGAATTGTGTGGCTAGCTCAATTTCCAGGAGGAAGTGATAACTTATTATCATCATTTCCGCCGAGACTTCCACTGCTGGAAATAGGCCCCCCAAGCTCAGCCACTTTCTGCACGCAGCACGCCCGGTTCTGTGCTTCCCGCATCCAGCGGACCCCTGCGGCCTTCATAAGGTCATCGGTCCACCTTGTGGGAGGCCATCCCACTCTACGTCTTCCGGTACGCGACTCCAAAACCTTTCGACCCCATCGGCCATCTGTTCTTTGAGTAATGTACCCTGCCCACTGCCACTTAAGTTTGGCAATTCTTCGGGCTATGTCGGTCACTTCGGTTCTCCTGTGGATCTCATAATTCCTAATTCGATCACGTAGGGAAACTCCAAACCCAAGAGTCAGATTGACCTGACACTTCATCGAAGACATCCCGGACGTTAGCTTGTACGAAATTAGGATGGCTCAGAAGCAGCTTAATAACAACAAGGCGCCGGGTGATGACGGAATCACGGCCGAACTCCTGAGGGCGGCGGTAAACCCGTTCTTAAGGCCCTCCAGAAGCTGTTTGATTCCGTCATACTCGAGGGAAAAACGCCACAGGCATGGAACAGAGGTGTGGTGGTACTTTTCTTTAAGAAGGGTGACAATACCCTTAAGAATAATAGGCCCATCTCACTTCTGAGCCATGTCTACAAGCTGTTTTCGGGAGTCTTCACGAACCGTCTAGCGCGCAAATTTGACGACTTCCAGCCTCCGAACAAGCCGGATTCCGCAAAGGCTTTAGCACCGTAGTCCACATACATACGCTGCGGCAGGTTATACAGAAGACCGAAGAGTATAACCTGCCTTTCTGCTTAGCGTTTGTGGACTACGGAAAAGCCTTCGATTCAATCGAGATATGGGCTGTACTGCAGTCTCTTCAAAAGTGCCAGATCGACTATCTGTACATCGAGGTGCTGAAGTGTCTGTATGAAAACGCCACTATGTCAGTCCAACTCCAGGACCAGACTTCAAAACCTATCCTTCTGCAGTGAGGTGTGAGACAAGGGGACGTTATCTCTCCGAATCTGTTCACCGTTGCACTGGAGCATGTCTTCAAAGGGGCTGTCATCAACATCAATGACGAGTACATCACTCATCTTCGGTTTGCCGATGATATAGTTTTCATGGCTTAGATCATGGGGACCTCAGTGCAATGCTCAATGACTTCAGACGAGCTTCCGAAAGAGTGTGTCTTAAAATGTCATCATATCATGTCAAATGCCGATGTAACACTCATTCTCATGACGATCGGAGGCGCTACACTCAAATTTGTGGATGAGTACGTTTACCTGGAACAAACTATCCAGTTAGGTAGGTCCAACTTCGAGAAAGAGGTCAATCGTCGAATCCGACTCGGCTGGGCAGCGTTCGGTTTCACAATATCTTCTCGTCCCAAAAGTCTCAAGACGAATGTCTTTGACCAGTGTGT
Organism: Polymixis flavicincta; assembly: GCA_949987655.1. NCBI lineage: Eukaryota > Metazoa > Arthropoda > Insecta > Lepidoptera > Noctuidae > Polymixis > Polymixis flavicincta. The sequence continues at coordinate 15,316,549 of OX465179.1, forward strand.
GTTGCCAGTGATGACCTATGGCACAAAAACGTGTTCGCTCACAATGGGCCATATCAGAAGGCTTAAAGTCACCTAAAGGGCAATGGAGAGGGTTATGCTTGGAGATTACTTATAATCAATAAATGTTTATTTTTATTTATTGCAAGCATTTTTGTTTCTTTTGTGAGAAATCTTTACCCTTCATTTGGGCTCCCCAACTAATTTTGATACAGGGCCCCAGCAAGGCAAGCTACGCCACTGCTTATCGGTACGGTTCTAGGGCTAACTTACCACTCCTCACTCACATTTTTCATAAACCAAAAACTGGGTCTGGCTTGCTTAGCCATAGCATTTACTAAGTGTGCTTTTTTTTGGGCAATGTTTTTTTGTTGGTATTATTAAAATAAAGGAGACATCCTACAATGCTAAGTTATTATTTTCACTTTTTGTGTACAATACATGCATTGCATGCATCGTTAATATGAAACGTATGATAATATAATTAAAACGTTATAATTGATTTTTAATTATGTTCAATTTTGAAACTTTAATAACATTATGCGAGTTTTAGATCTATACTTTTATTTGTATACTACAAATCGTGCTAAATCTATTATAAGCACCACAAACTTTGTAAACGCACCGCGTCATGTCATTGTCGGCTGCGAAGTTTGACGTTTGCTGTCTGTGCCTGACAGTGCCGAGAGCCTTTTTCGACAATGACATTTCATTTTAGGTAAACAATCGTTGTTCAGCCAATTATTTTTTGCCCGAAAATTCTTGTTTGTTCTGCATAATCCCCGTCAAAATGAATTGAAGTAAAATTGATGTGATGAACCATGGAAATCACATTAGAGGAAAGTACTACAGAGAAGATATCGCCCTTATTGCATGAAATTGTAAAACGAATTTTATCTGAGAGCAAAAGTTATGATTCCATCCAAAAAGATTTTTTATTTGTTCTGATCGTAGTATTAATGATAGAGAATGGATTTTTACTGGTTAATAGTGACATGGAGGTGATGGATCCCCTGAGATCTTTTGATATTGTGCAATTATCTAAATGGAAGTTACCCTCTGAAAGATTTACCTCTGAAAGAGTGCTTTTTTACTTTTATAGTCGTTTTTACATACTAGTGAAAACATAAAACATGTTTGAAATGGACAATAGTTTGTGATACTTTTTATCTGTTACATAAACCGCTTCAATCCTTTCAATGGCTAGTGACAACGTTAGAAGTTCGAATAATCATAACTTGGATGGTTCTCTAAAAAGTAACAAGAAATTAGCGAATAGTGGAAGTATTGGTAAGAGTCTGATTGTTTTATTATTTTGTATTTAAAATTAAGTAATTCTTTTGAAAATCGGATCGCGAAGTTTTTGATTACGAATAACCTCGTTAGACAGGAGAGTGCTGCCATTATTGTTAGCCCTAGTACTAAAAACTTTACAATCTCGTCAATTAACGTACTGTCACTGCTACTGTTGATTTTAGGTAAAACTATGTTTATTTATACCATGTCCTAAAAATTATTGCCTATGATTATAATAAGAAGTTTCAAAAACACGTTCTAAAGTTTTGAACTTGAAACAGCTTGTGAAAACCACTTAAGATTTGAATAAAAATGTTGTGCGTCAATGCCATCTTAAAAGTAGTAATTATTAAAATAATAATTCGTAAATAACTACTGCAGCTATACAGCAACTGTTTCATCAAACATGTAATTGTAATTGTTTATTTGCTTAGAAAGTAGGTAAGTACCTACATAAAATAATGGTGCTCACAAACTTTGTGTTTGTGTTAACAATTATCAATAATTATAATATACTTCAATAGGCTTATGAAATAAAATATATAATATGAAAAAAAAAAAAACGTTAAAATGTGAATTCTGGTTTGCATAAATTATTTTTAGCACATTTCCAATGACAAGAAAAGTAACATAATTTAATCTAATATTTAATGTACCTATTTACTGTGAATACATGGATAGACTTTTAACTCACACAAGTACTTTACAAACATTATTACAAAAATAGTTGTTACTTTAAGGACTTTCTAGTTAGTTTATTGTGTGACTCGTCTTTCATAAAATTAATTATTGCAGTATATTTTTATTGAATCTTTGCTTGTTACTCTTGTGTTACCATTGTTTTCAACTTCTGGTCATACTGAAATCTATTCATTAGCTTCTATGGCCCAAGTAAACTCAATAGACCCGAAATTCAGGTAGCATTCTACTAGTGTTGATCTCAATTTCATTGTTATTAACCACAAGAAATACTTAGCTGTTTAAAATAACTGATTAGTGGGATTCCACAAATCAGTGAGGGAGATTAGTCCTCCCTCAAAGTTCCACAAATCAATCATTTTATTCTTAGTTTGTTACTAAGAATAAAATGATTGATACAAACAAGGTTTGATTTAGTCTATTCAACAAATTTTTTAAATGCTATAAAAAGAATGCACATGTTTGAAATTACATTTAAAACAGGTTTTTTATCACAGAAAGCTGAGCTTTGTTTGAAACTGGCAACAATAAAACAGCCAAAGTTAAATAGTAGTTAAACAAAAAGTATCAGCTGTTTCATAGAAAAGTGCAATACCTACGCGGTCAAAATGTATGGAACAGCTGATTTTTTTGTTAATTTACCCTGTAGAGATAATTTTTAAGTTATCCAGATAATAAAATAAAATAATTTAATAATGTCATGATAGGTTCTGCTCGTTTACTTGAGCTGTGGTGGCTCAGTGGTAATGGCCACAAGTTATAAGCCTTAACTTCGTTTAAGGGTGCTTTCATATTTTTGCTTGAATTTGAACGTTTGACTCGATTGATTGATTTGACAAGTGATTATGGTTTAGATATAGCCAAAAATTCAAAACAAAAATATGTCCTAGAAAATTTCATGATCGGTCTAGGGAGTGCTCTAATCAAATATTTTTAGTAATTTATTTATTTCATCAAATAATAATGTTAACATTAAATAAATAGTAAGTAACATAAATGGGTACACTTGACTTATGCTAGACTATGCTTATATAAGTCAGTTAAATCCTTGTCTCGGCAAATGATGTTTCATGAAATTGTTCTTTCGGGCATCTTTAGTTGCTTTATTACATGGAACATAATAATGGTTTAGTAATTTATTAAAATGTCCATGGTAGGAATGTGCCTTGTTCTTTGGCATGCTCAAATCATTTTTTTATGTTTCACACAGTAATATACCAAAAATAATTCCGTAAAACCGAAATTTTATCTGTGTATGTTTAATCGAAATTAAAACAAAATGTATTTTTAAGAACCAAGATTACTAAGTCAGCTTGCTAGATTTTTTTTTTAGTATTTTTAAAACTAAAACTAATATGTTTAAGCAATTGTTGAATGCAACGCTGTAAATTAGTGATAAAACTCGGGACACGCGGGATTTAGCTTATAGTCCGCGCTGGTTTATTCCTGAGCGTCCAACGCATAGCGGAAAGCATATGTGCGTAGCGTACTTACTGCGGTTCACTAGACAAAGGCGCGATCGGCTACCACGCGCCGTTAAATTTTCCTAAAATTGAGCACTTTGATTTGTAATATCCCTCTTAAAGTATTTTATCACCACTGCTCTTAATAAGGTGAAGAAAAACATCCTGAGGAATGAAATGAAATGTTCTAGAATCAAAAATTTCAAACATGTGAAATCTACCAACCCACACTGAGCCCGCATGATGGATTATACGCATGGTACGCAGCGCTTAGGCCTTGGGGTATTCCAGTAACCCTGGATACACGTGGTTGCTGACGCATCTCCATATAAGTATTGGGAAAAAGTGGTCATCAGATACTCCAACTCCTTCAGATTCTAAATCTGGCAGATGTAGATTATGTCAAAAGTCTAAAACCGTAAATAACGAATCAAATCTGATGAATATAACTTTTGTATTTTTGCACCAATTAAAAATATGCTGGAACTAGCTTTTGCTCACGGCTTCGCCCGCGTGGATGTCGGATAACGCGTAAAAAGTAGCCTATGTCCTTCTCCATATCCCAGGCTATATCACTGCTAAATTTCATGACGATGGGTTCAGCGGTTTAGGCGTGAAAGCGTAACACACAGACAGGCAGAGTTACTTTCGTATTTATAATATTAGTAGGGATTGTTAATTTAAATTTATTTAACTTCTTAAATTTATACAGATTTTAATACATTTTTAGTAGGTAGGTAAAAATTTCATGCTTTCTATTGGGGTTCTCCAGAACCCCTGAGTTTTCTTATGGGCAGGGGCGTAGCTACCGCCGTATCAGCCGTATCAATGATACGGGGCCTAACGTGTGTAAGCATAAATTAGTAAAATATTATCCACCATGTCACTTAATCTCGTGCAGTTTTCCAGAGGTAATACTCGTAGCAGCATGTTTTCTATTTTTGACTCTTCCAGTTACAACCGCAACAACTGAAAGAAGTTTTTCAAAATTGAAACTGATAGAAAATTACCTAAGGACTTCGATAGGACAGGAACGGCTATCAGACTTGTCACTATTGTTTACAGAGGCAGAAATTTTAGAAAAATTGAAATCGTCTTCAGCTATAGATGATTTAATAAATCAATTTGCCGAAAAAAAGGCAAGAAAGGTGTATATTTAATTTGAATTGTGTGGCTAGCTCAATTTCCAGGAGGAAGTGATAACTTATTATCATCATTTCCGCCGAGACTTCCACTGCTGGAAATAGGCCCCCCAAGCTCAGCCACTTTCTGCACGCAGCACGCCCGGTTCTGTGCTTCCCGCATCCAGCGGACCCCTGCGGCCTTCATAAGGTCATCGGTCCACCTTGTGGGAGGCCATCCCACTCTACGTCTTCCGGTACGCGACTCCAAAACCTTTCGACCCCATCGGCCATCTGTTCTTTGAGTAATGTACCCTGCCCACTGCCACTTAAGTTTGGCAATTCTTCGGGCTATGTCGGTCACTTCGGTTCTCCTGTGGATCTCATAATTCCTAATTCGATCACGTAGGGAAACTCCAAACCCAAGAGTCAGATTGACCTGACACTTCATCGAAGACATCCCGGACGTTAGCTTGTACGAAATTAGGATGGCTCAGAAGCAGCTTAATAACAACAAGGCGCCGGGTGATGACGGAATCACGGCCGAACTCCTGAGGGCGGCGGTAAACCCGTTCTTAAGGCCCTCCAGAAGCTGTTTGATTCCGTCATACTCGAGGGAAAAACGCCACAGGCATGGAACAGAGGTGTGGTGGTACTTTTCTTTAAGAAGGGTGACAATACCCTTAAGAATAATAGGCCCATCTCACTTCTGAGCCATGTCTACAAGCTGTTTTCGGGAGTCTTCACGAACCGTCTAGCGCGCAAATTTGACGACTTCCAGCCTCCGAACAAGCCGGATTCCGCAAAGGCTTTAGCACCGTAGTCCACATACATACGCTGCGGCAGGTTATACAGAAGACCGAAGAGTATAACCTGCCTTTCTGCTTAGCGTTTGTGGACTACGGAAAAGCCTTCGATTCAATCGAGATATGGGCTGTACTGCAGTCTCTTCAAAAGTGCCAGATCGACTATCTGTACATCGAGGTGCTGAAGTGTCTGTATGAAAACGCCACTATGTCAGTCCAACTCCAGGACCAGACTTCAAAACCTATCCTTCTGCAGTGAGGTGTGAGACAAGGGGACGTTATCTCTCCGAATCTGTTCACCGTTGCACTGGAGCATGTCTTCAAAGGGGCTGTCATCAACATCAATGACGAGTACATCACTCATCTTCGGTTTGCCGATGATATAGTTTTCATGGCTTAGATCATGGGGACCTCAGTGCAATGCTCAATGACTTCAGACGAGCTTCCGAAAGAGTGTGTCTTAAAATGTCATCATATCATGTCAAATGCCGATGTAACACTCATTCTCATGACGATCGGAGGCGCTACACTCAAATTTGTGGATGAGTACGTTTACCTGGAACAAACTATCCAGTTAGGTAGGTCCAACTTCGAGAAAGAGGTCAATCGTCGAATCCGACTCGGCTGGGCAGCGTTCGGTTTCACAATATCTTCTCGTCCCAAAAGTCTCAAGACGAATGTCTTTGACCAGTGTGTGTTGCCAGTGATGACCTATGGCACAAAAACGTGTTCGCTCACAATGGGCCATATCAGAAGGCTTAAAGTCACCTAAAGGGCAATGGAGAGGGTTATGCTTGGAGATTACTTATAATCAATAAATGTTTATTTTTATTTATTGCAAGCATTTTTGTTTCTTTTGTGAGAAATCTTTACCCTTCATTTGGGCTCCCCAACTAATTTTGATACAGGGCCCCAGCAAGGCAAGCTACGCCACTGCTTATCGGTACGGTTCTAGGGCTAACTTACCACTCCTCACTCACATTTTTCATAAACCAAAAACTGGGTCTGGCTTGCTTAGCCATAGCATTTACTAAGTGTGCTTTTTTTTGGGCAATGTTTTTTTGTTGGTATTATTAAAATAAAGGAGACATCCTACAATGCTAAGTTATTATTTTCACTTTTTGTGTACAATACATGCATTGCATGCATCGTTAATATGAAACGTATGATAATATAATTAAAACGTTATAATTGATTTTTAATTATGTTCAATTTTGAAACTTTAATAACATTATGCGAGTTTTAGATCTATACTTTTATTTGTATACTACAAATCGTGCTAAATCTATTATAAGCACCACAAACTTTGTAAACGCACCGCGTCATGTCATTGTCGGCTGCGAAGTTTGACGTTTGCTGTCTGTGCCTGACAGTGCCGAGAGCCTTTTTCGACAATGACATTTCATTTTAGGTAAACAATCGTTGTTCAGCCAATTATTTTTTGCCCGAAAATTCTTGTTTGTTCTGCATAATCCCCGTCAAAATGAATTGAAGTAAAATTGATGTGATGAACCATGGAAATCACATTAGAGGAAAGTACTACAGAGAAGATATCGCCCTTATTGCATGAAATTGTAAAACGAATTTTATCTGAGAGCAAAAGTTATGATTCCATCCAAAAAGATTTTTTATTTGTTCTGATCGTAGTATTAATGATAGAGAATGGATTTTTACTGGTTAATAGTGACATGGAGGTGATGGATCCCCTGAGATCTTTTGATATTGTGCAATTATCTAAATGGAAGTTACCCTCTGGAATATACGAAACTACATTTATAATGTCTGGATTTAAAAGTATCACATTGAAACTAATCATGAGCCCACTGGGAGCGACTGTGTTGGTGAATTTAGTGGTCAATGAATTAAACTTTGAAACCTATTCGATTTGTGTACCCATCAGTCGCTATGTGGTTTCACCTCAAGCTACATCAATTCCAATGATATTTCGGGACCTGAAACATTTCTCAACAACTTTTAAAAATAAAACTGTAACTGCTATCAAAAGCACAATACTAAGTCACCATGGTTATGCTAGTGCAAGTTTAATTGGGTTACCAGAGGAAGTGCTCCTGAAAATTATGCTCAACCTGTCTGTGGTGGACATCCTCAATTGCTGTAAAACAAGTAAAAGACTGAAAGTGTTACTTGAAAATGATAGATTGTGGTATTCTTTATGTAAAAGAGATTTTGAATGTAATTTTCAATCAGATGTCGGTAATTGGAAGGAATTGTACAAGAATCTGTATCTTGCGGAACAGGACAAGAAATTTAGAACACGCAATCAAGGAGCTGGAAGCATGCATGACTATATGGACTATTCAGATTATGTTTCTTACATTGATAATCCACTGTGGAATGTTATAATTTGAATTGAAATTGTGATGTAAATTAATGTTTTAGCTTGTATGTAAATCAATTTAATTACTTTCAATAAAAGTATCGAATAAGGTTTAAAAATTGTTATTAATTTCAACATCATGAAACTAGTAGTTCATTATAGCTTCAAATTTGGATTCTTTTGCTTCCTTTTTACATGTACATAAAAGCTTTATATATTTTGCATAGGTGACAACGAGGACAAATCAAATCTGGGTGTGCATCCTGTGAGAAAAGGTGGTCGTCATTTATCTATTCCATTTGATTCAGCAACAACTAATGGGGACATAAGTAAGTACAAGATTTTTGTCAAACTACATATTTAAAATTCATAATGGGCTCTACACACAGATATGGATTGTCCAGGTTATACTGTCCAGTGTGGAATTATGTCTGCTTGATAATGATCCCTGATGTCTAGAAAATCTGTTTGTTTTCAGACCTGCATTTCACAGTTAACCACTATGACTTGTAGCAACACTGTAAATATTTGTGACCATGTAATTATAATATATATTATAGGTTTGTTTGTGGCAGGAATATATCTAAAACTTGTGAACTTTATGAAACAGTAAGTACTTCATTTAAGAAGAAATACGAAACATTTTATAATCCTAAATAAAATGAATATGTGATGTTTTCTGAACTGCCATAATACATATAAATAATAGAATAAACTGTATTTCACAAATTAATTATATGTAAAAACGAATAATAAATCGCGAAAAAAGGGATTAGATCAGTAATGGGCGTTTTATTCATGGCGTGGTGCCTGAAAGGTACTTAGGAAATAGTAATGGACAAAACATAATTGAGAAAGTAGTACGGACAAAGAAAAAGTCAGGATCGTAAGTGTTACGTGTAGGTACTTTTAATTTTCTCAATGTAAGTTAAAAAAAAAATACACATGGCTAAAAAACCGTATGTTAAATAAATTACGAAATTAGAAACGTCCATCGTCTTTAAATGAATGAGAGTTTTATGATTTAAATCGACCGTTATCATTTTATCATCGCCAAAGAGATATAAATAAATCACAACATTAGTATACATAGAAATATCATAAAATGGGGCGTTTACTACATAGAAAGGATCACGTTAACACAGTACACGTGTTTGCATGGGGGACGGAGGGCCTGCGTGGCGGCGGGTGACGGGTGCCACGCTTAGAGAAACAGAAAGGGTGAGTGAATGATGCGCGCGTGAGATGCGCCGCGCAGCCTCCGTCGTTCTCGCCGTCTATGTGGCGCCGCCATCGGTGAGTTGACGTGAGTTCTGTGAGCTGGACGCCACGCTAAGAGTGCTACGTAGATGTAGGCCCGAGTGCCGTGTTTATTGTGCTGATGGGCTGGCGTAGGTGAACGGCCGTGGAGGGCCCACGGGCGCTGCGCGACCGACCGCCGTGGCGGTGCTACGGACCCATGCTAACTCACAGTCGATCCGACGGCGATTTCCCAGTATACACTAGAGCAGGTGAGAGTGCCATCTCTTTCTGATAATATTATTGCCTCGGGGGATTTGTTATTTAATACAATTTGTAGTAAATATTCTTCTTTGGGATGCTTTTTTAGAAATAAGGATTAACCAACTGATCCAAAGTAGCTTTCTGCAGTTTATTCCAATTGGTACTGGTATCCATAATAGCTTTATGAAATAACGTCGCCGATGAATAAACGGCGTCGGACTGTCCTAGAGTAATGTTCTAGGTAATCGATATGTTAAATCGCCGCTTTTTCCCCTATTCCACATCTTTTTTTATAGATGTGTAACGAATTCCTTATATATAAGGCATATATAAGGCAGCCGTTACATATAAATTTTACGATTTTTTAGTTTAATAAGGAGAGTATTTTATACATAGGGTATTTAGTATTTTATGTTTGTATCAAGCTTCACTGCTTGCATTTAACGCTACGTAGGTTTCTAGCATGAGAATATGGTTCGCTTATTTTCTAGGGCAATATACATCTATTTATAAAAAAAGGGCCTACACGCTTAATCAAACCGAGCCCATCATCAAAAGCGAACACTGTGTTCAATCAAGCTCGTTTTTATTTTTATGCCCTGTCAATTCTGATCATATTTGTGGTAGTAAAAACTTATTATTTTATGCGAATATGCTTCAGGAAAGCCAAACAGGAAGAAAATAAGGTTCACAAGAGTATTTGTTGTGACACTGAATTTCAGAAAAAATAAGACTCGGTAAACCGCGAACTGTGTTGTTAGTTTGTCACCTATTACTATTGTAGCATCTGCCCGTCTATCGTCTGGTCCATATGGCACTGGGTGTTAATTAAAACGGATATGAAAGACGTTGACTTTTTGTGGTATCATATTTATAATCTTTTCTTATGTTAATTTCTAATCGTTGCATTTTGCTTCCTTGTATGGTTAATTACATTACATTACATAACAGTAGGTACGTAAATTATGTTTTAATGAGGTAAGCAAGTACCTATATTTTTTTGTTGACCTTGTAAATAAGTTGATTGCTATTTGTTGTGACGAAATAAAATATCAAGGCACCAATAGAAATACATTTTGATAAGTTGATGCTATCAATTGCTATCTAATCTCAGAATTCAATGCGTAATGTCTTAGTGTTATTTTAAATTTTGTACAACTAGGATATCAAAGTGTATTGTAAGATGTTAATATTTGGTGTGTGTATTGGCAGTGGGCAGCTGAGTGTACTGTGATCGACAGCATGACAATATGGATGTTAGAAATCAAAAGATTAAAACGAGGCACAGGCCAGTAGACGATGAAACGACCAGTGATTCTGAAATAATAGACCAAGTTTACTGTAAGTCACATTATCCTTAGTATTCTTGAGTATGTACGCCTAAATATTATTGTTTATAAGTAAATAAGTTTTTTTTTGCAAACTTTTTGCTACCGTAAACATTTCTGAAATCAACTCTGCATTTTCCACCCCCGTTTTAGATACGAACGATTTTTTTTTTTCAATTATTGCATCCCATCCCATTGACATTTTCATTGCCGGTTTTTCGTTATGTTGAGTGTTGAGTATACCATTTGTTGATTACCCTTTTGTAAGTTCAGTCTACATTAAGTTCTTAATAAATGTATTCTATGGATAGAACCCAGTGGTCACAGTCTGTCACATTAACTTGTTTATTTGTCATTCATGGGTGGCGTTAAATGCCACTCGCGTTGAAGTTGGAAGCACTTGATTTCTGTTCACATGTTATTGTTGTCTTATCTGTTATACTAATCTACTAAGTCCAGAGTTCCTGAATCATTATCATAATTTAGAATATTAAAGTAGAGCTAGTCTAAATCCATTGATTTCATTAAAAAAAGTCCTACTTATTCATGAAACCTTAAAACGACTTTTAGACATTTGACGAAATTGATTTAAATCTTTTCCTATCTTCTTACAGTTTCAATAGGTTAAAAACACATTATAAAATTGCGCCTATATTTCCCGAAAGGTAAGGCAGTGTCGCTAGTCACGTTTAAAATCCATGTAATAGGTTGAAATTAGTGTTTAAAGTGTGCATTCTGAAAGTTGACAACGCCGGAAATAACTGTCAAGAATTTCGCTAATTTGATTAATTTATCAAAATTGAATGATAAAATATCGCTCTGTAGTGTACTTAAATATTGGTTACGAATAATAATATCCAAATCTTAACATTGAATATTTAGGTTTTAAAAAAAGTATTTGGAAACATCACAATGCTTTTTTTACACCAAAGACATACTAAACCTATGTAATTAATAGCATTGCAGAGCAATATAAATCATAATTTTGTTTAGTAATGATCATTATTTGCTTAGCCTTTTCCCAACGATGTTGGGGTCGCCTTCCAGTCTAACCGGATGCAGCTGAATACCAGTATTATACATGGAGAAGCTGCCTATCCGACCTCGACAACCCAGTTATTGGGTAATACGATAAAACTTGGTAAGACCGGTTGCCAGATTTTCGGGCTTCATTTAGTAATATTGACAAATTAATCAAAGCACATTATGTGCACCACCTAATAGAATACATTTTCAGGTATGACAAAATGGTCTTACGTCTGTTCAAAACAATATGTAAGATAGTAGAGTGGTGGAGTTGACTGTTTTTTTTTTTTAGATATTCACCCAAACCTGAAGACCCTAAATTTCAATGCATGTTTTTCATGTTCCAAGCACCGGTCTTGCCACTGCCCATAACTTATTCACGGAGGCGAACTTTTCTAACAGGTCCATACTTTCGTCACATAAGAATAATCCAATGCATAGGCTTTTTTTTTGGGTGGGAAATCATCAAATAACTTCTCCCGCTCTGGGTGGAGCAGGAGGGCGTGTCAGACTTTTACTGGCTAAAACCCACCCGTGTTCCCTCAGTAGCCCGTATGCCAGGGGCTGCGGTATCTCTTTCGAACGAACCCGCACCCCTGGCAGGCATCGGCCCTTGCAGACCCCATCACGTTGCTGACATCTCTTTGAGGTGCGCGTGGAAAACACAACGCGCCCCCGTCGACTTGGGCTTGGTCCTTACCGGACAGCGAGCTACCCATTACTCGCCGTCCGCAAGCCCACGCCTACGGTGGCTGGAAATCAGCCTGGGACTCCCAACGCCCAGGGCGTCTCCTGCGACGGTTAGGGCCGTGAGGGCGCATAGACTGCCTCTCCCTCATGTGCGCCGCCTCTCTCTTCGCGAGCATTACTGCTTCGCTGCAGGAGGTGACGGCTACCTATGCACTCTCGCTCCGTACCATGGCCTAGACCAGGGCCGGACGCGAGAGATCGCTGCCGCCGATCGCCTCCACGAGGACACTGCGGTGCTCCGCCCAGGCCGGGCAGACCGCCACCGTGTGCTCCACCGTGTCCTCAGGGCGATCTTCGCAGTGGAAAAACCCGCGTTTCTTCCCGCCTTATCCGAAACAGGAACCTCCCTAAACAACCGTGTCCGGTGAGGACCTGCGTCAGGCGGAAGGTGAGGACGCCATGCCGCCTCTCAAGCCACTCCTCAAAGAGGGGACTTACCGCCACAATCGTGCGTGCCCAATCCAATGCATAGGCTCAAAGGATTCTTATAAAGTTATTGAAAACAAAACATGTAGGTATAATGCGGAAAAAGTTAATATTTAAAAAAAAACTCAAACTTCAAACTTGAAATATATGAACTTTTTAAAGCTCGTAAGTAATTTGTTTGTCATATAATTATGGCAACTATGGATTTTCCGCAGATTCACGAAACTATAGGTAACTAGCTGACCTGACAGACGTTGTCCTGTCCGTCCAATAGTCATTCATACAGAATCCCTACCCTACCTACCCTACCTACCCTACCTACCCTACCTACGCTATAAACCTCACGGAGCTCGAGACCTTTCCAACGAATGCAAAACCGTGGAAATCGGTTCGTGCGTTCTGGAGTTATAGCGTCAGGAAGGAGAACCTGACTTATTTTTATATAGTAGATTAACCACTAATAAACTGAACAGTAGAATATATTCTTCTAATAATAAAGCTGAAGAGTTTGTCTGTTTGAACGCGCTAATCTAATCTCTAGATTTTAGGAACATTTTCAAATCCGACTGCTAGAGACGGAATTGAAAAAATATTTTTGCATTTGATAGTTCAATTCTTAAATAAGGCTATTTATCTTCACGCTAGAACCTTTAGAAGTCCAGGAAATAGATAAAAAGTCAGAAAGAACGTTAAGCGAAAACGAATAATCGCGCCCACGGGCGATACGATGCGACGGAGCTAGAAAGCGGGCAAAAGCTAATTAAAAATGATTTACATCATTTGTTTCAGTTTTAAACTAAATTAACTGAAGTCTAGATCGCTCTCGGAGCACCTCCCTATGCCCAGGTAGGTTTGGATAAAGTTCCGGGTCAATTGTTAATAACAAGTTAGACTGAAGTTTCAGGTCTTATTGGGTGCGCGTTAACTTGTATCAATTTTCTATTAGCGTGAACAGAGTAAATCTTAAACTAAATATGCCAGCGACTTCGTTCGCGTATGGATGTCGGAAATTATCCCACGAGAACGTGCTACCGGGAAATAACCGCCTAGCAAGCCTATGTTACTCCTTATAATATCAGCTATCAGCTAGTGAAAGTCCCGTTCACATCGCTTCAGCTGTTTCGGTGATTAGCCAGAACAACAACAGGAATATGGACAAAAAAATTTTTTACATTACACTTCAATTTTATTTATTTGTATAATGTTTATGTATAGATAGAAAAGTTTTTGACAAACAATAATAAATATTCTATTCAAAGTAGGAATAAATAACAAAATAAGTCAAATAAATAATTGTGGCAATTTTTAAGTTTAAAATTGTGTAAGTAATGGCAAATAGACAACCCAGTTATTAGATAGTGTTGGATAGTCACGGGTCGACACTTCACAGCGAAAGTGGAAAACGAAATGTTGGTACCACCAAGTGTTATGTAAATTTAGAACAACTATAACGACCATTGTAGGCTTTATTTATAGTTGTTGGGGAAGCCCGGAAATTGAAATTTTCTTGCTTTTTTAGCAATTTGCAGGTCAGTGCCAGGCTGCATGTCGAACAAAATACTGGATAAAAAATTTACCAGTGCGCAAACTGTAATCATGAATTCAGCATGTCATTCTAGACCCTCTAACTTAGAAAATTTTCGTCGGTTAAACAAAAAAAATCTGCCGTTTCAGAGAAAAGTGCAATACCTACGCAATACTACGTGTAACAACAGATTTTTTTTTCCGTAAATTTTCTATTCTAGCGAGTCTAGAATGATATGCTGAATTCATGGTTACAGTTTGCGCACTGGTTAAAATTTTACCCTGTATCATTCCACACGAAAATAATGTAGAGAAATCAGCAATACAACCCTCGTAAAGTGCATTTAATCCCATTGAATAACTTTTTCATGAAACAGTCATTCAAGTTACTTAACGACACATATCTTTATTGCCTACTATAGCTTCCGCCCGCGGCTTCGCCCCCGTGGATGTCGGAAATTATCCCGCGGGAACGTAATACCGGAATAAAAAGTATTCTATGTGTTAATTATTTAGGTTATAATGAATCGGTGTGCTGCGGCCGTTTTTGCGTGACAGTAATAAACATCCGAACATCTTCACAAACTTTCACATTTTTTATTTTATTTATTTAAATGACATGGGAGACTTACAGCTAAAAGCAAACAGCAATCTAATTGCGTAACACACGATTAATCATAATCGGTTTCATTTTGACAGTTCAAAAATATTTATTGCGTTATTTACGTTTTTGAGCGGACACATATTTCGAACATACGAAGCAATGGT
Organism: Polymixis flavicincta; assembly: GCA_949987655.1. Lineage (NCBI taxonomy): Eukaryota > Metazoa > Arthropoda > Insecta > Lepidoptera > Noctuidae > Polymixis > Polymixis flavicincta. The sequence goes on from OX465179.1 coordinate 15,331,594, forward strand.
TTAGCAATCTGTTTCAAAACGAAACAGATTATGATTAATCGTGGGTTACGCAATTAGGGTGCAGATCATGGACATTATTTTAGACAGAAAGCCAATTACAGGTCTCCACCTATAAAATACAGATTAAGAAAAAGTATAATAGTAGGATTTAATAATACTTACATTCATATATTTAATGACAAAGCTATTTCACAAATTATGCTTAGGTACTGAAATAATGTAAAGGGTAAAAGGTAATTGTGATGCTAAAATTAATTAAACGTTAAAATTTTATTTTACTGAAGTCAAACAAGAGTAATACAATTATGCGTGTGTATCACGATATTTTGCATTGCGACATGACATATTTATGTCGCGCGATAAGTGGGTTCTCGCGTTTTGTACGACACAGCCAAAGGTGCTCTTGTTAACCCCTTTTTTATTTTTCTACGACAACTATGTCAATAAGCTGAAGCCGCTTGTCCACGGTTGACCAAACTGTGTTGTGCCACAGCTTTTAGTCCATGCACCGCTTTCTGCATCATACATGCTCACACCCTATAGCATAAAGTCCGCCTCTGTACATTTTTGTGCGTGAAGTATTAAATAAATAAATACACACCCAGTGGCGGATTCAGGATTGATGTTTGGGAGAGGCTTGACCCCTCTGAGGGTAGGTTTTACCAAAGTAAACAATAAACACGCACGTGTTAGATTGTTCATTTTGATAATCTATTATTGTTTGGTAGATAATGTCATTTGTCACGTTGACGAAGCCTTGAACAAGTGCAGAAGTACCTAATTTGACTAGTTTACAAAAAAACGGTCTCAATTTGTGAAAATAACTTGGATGTTGTTACTATAAATGATTACGTAGTATTTAATTACACTTGTAATAAATTTGGGTTTTCTAGTATTACTTAAAATAATAAATAGACTGATTCAATTGACTAGCACAATACTGGCAGTTCATATTGATACTTTTAAGTGTCTTAAATTACGAATCAGTTCTTATTAAATTGCTTAATTACCATAAAATGTTTTCTAACGGTTTTACTACATAACCTTTGTTTATTAATCTGTGTTAGAAGTTGTTAAGCCAAGTGAGTGACGTTCTGTAGCTTGTTCAAAATGGCGGTAGTTGTTTAATGTAAATTGACATTCGGAAGTTATAAAAAGGATTAAAAATAACGTTATTGGGTCAGTTGCTTGGTAGATGTTCAGGAGGTTAGTCCTAGTGCCGTTGTTGTGTGGAATAAATCAACCAGATGTCATGTAAGTTAAGTAATTTGATATTATATAATAATTATTGCTTATTATAAAAATGTTGTTGTACAAGTTATATTATAGTCGGTTTTCCTAATGTTTTAAATCATAACAATCATATTCATGTTCTATTCCTAGCTATTGTAATAATGTAATAGCAATGTTATAATAATTCTAAGTTCTCTTGGACAATGGTCCAAGAGTTGAAATTAAATGTATGTAGGAAAATAATAATTCATAGTAATGTAAGAGATGTGTTGATGAAATACTTCAATACTGTTTCCATGGAGTTTCTTGTCCTTCTTCTCCATGAAGACCTAGTTTTGGAACGGACGACTAGCTTTCTGATTCAATATTGACAAGCCTAACTGAAATAAATGTCTGGTCTTGTCTTTCTGTGCTTTACTTCATGAAATCCTTTCCCTACAAACCATATTCATAAGAACCTGCATATACAGTAAATAAGCAGTAACCATTCTGATATTCAAAGCTTGATATTTGTTTTAAATGTACACACTTATAAATGTATATATCCCCATTATTCTGACATCAGAAGTGGGATGGTTCTCTGGCCTTTTAAAACCACTTACTAATGCATTTTATTTTGCTATTTTCATGACCAATGTTCGAGCTGCTGACGATATTTTGAAAACCGTTGGCGGGACGCTGACTTCACTCGCACCATAATGATGACATCCCGCTGCCCCTGACATCGGAGCTGCGGAGCTGCAAGTTACTATGTGAGCTTCGAGACTGGAACCTCAGCTGCTGTGAGAAGTATCGGGAAGCTTTCCAGGAATAAGAAGTAGCTTAAGTTGGTAAGGCCCTTAGAGGCTGTTTAATATTTACAAATGGATACGATGATAAATTGAAAGATTAAGTATTGCGAAATACTTTTATATCATTTCTATTGTTTATCGAGCATTTATTAGTATGTTTTTACTGTTAATTACTTATGTATCATTGAACCAATTACTTTAAAAGATAATCAGAGGATACAATAGTTAGAGGAAAGAGAGAGGAAGCAAAATAGTAATTTTGACATTCTTAAATGATACAAGAACAAAGTTACTTTCTTCCGTGATACATACCTAACTAATTGCTTTGTACAATAAACACTTGATTAAGTTACCGGGTAAATAAATTGATTAAATCAGTTAACTTCATAAGTTTAAAGATGCTAAATGCAATTTAATTTGTCTTTCTCCATGTCATGATAAAAAAGAAAAATATACAACCATCTAATCTGCGTTTGCTAATTAATTTCCACAAATGAGAAGTAAAAAAAAAAGAAAAAAATACTTAGTACCTACATGTAAAACTCGATTTGATAAATTTCAAATTGCGCCACGACTTACCTGAAATTCAAGTGGCAATGAAATCAATTTGATTACACTATGGATTTTAAAGTTGTTGATACTTTCTAGCTTATTCAGTAGTAGCCTCGAAACGTGTCATGAACAGCTGTGTATGCCTAAGGTAGTTTTTTTTATATTTTTATAATTGCATAACGGATTATGAATGGTAAAAATATTTTCGGATGTGGTAATATACCCCGAATTTATAGTTATACTTTTTTATGACTTTAGTAGAGTATGTACTTAATGCAATTTTCTTTCTATTTCCTCATGACGTTTGTATTATTTTATGATTTTTAAAAAATTGCTTTTAAGATTTTTATTGAAAGACATAATTATGAAATTGTGTTATATTCGATTTCAATTTCCAATGCTCACAGCGATGAGACTTGAGAGACAGAAAAACTTAATAACTTAGTTTGGTTAAACTGAAATGAACTAACTAAAAAAATGCAAATGGTACAACTGACGTTCAAAAGTGCCTTTTAAGTGCCTTTGAAATAATGCTTTGACTTTGACTTTGATTTTGACGTTGACTTTGACTTTGATAAGTTGCAATTTAGAGGTTGATTTTATTGTGAAATCAATGGAATAATTGCTGCTGGGGTCACAGGCCTGGTGTTAACTAACTCACGTACAGCAGGTGGGGCCTTAACATCACTTGGGTCAGAGACCAATGGAATTATTGCTGCTGGGGTCATAGGCCTGGTGTTAACTAACTCACGTACAGCAGGTGGGGCCTTAACATCACTTGGGTCATAGACTAATGGAATAATTGCTGCTGGGGTCATAGGCCTGGTGTTAACTAACTCACGTACAGCAGGTGGGGCCTTAACATCACTTGGGTCAGAGACCAATGGAATTATTGCTGCTGGGGTCATAGGCCTGGTGTTAACTAACTCACGTACAGCAGGTGGGGCCTTAACATCACTTGGGTCATAGACTAATGGAATAATTGCTGCTGGGGTCACAGGCCTGGTGTTAACTAACTCACGTACAGCAGGTGGGGCCTTAACATCACTTGGGTCATAGACCAATGAGAACAATATAAATATTCCCCTTATTGCTTTTGAGACAAGTACAGTTCAGCATGGCTGTGAAAGGTTATTTTCAGATTTATTGGCATTGTGATGATGATTTTGGTGCATTTCAGTTTGACCAAACGTTCAAACGGTACATGGACAATTGGACATGGATTGTATATTGGGATGATGGATAATTCTTTTATCTTAATAGACCAACGTATAGTGAATTTAAATTGTAATATTGGTTTGGATGTGCTTTTACTATATATATTTTTTTGGTACGGTGTGATTTGTTATTCTTCTTCAGTTTACAAATTCTTTTCTTTTCAAATCAAGATGTATCACACCTCTTAAAAATACGGTACTGAGCAGATTATCGCATAAGAAAATTTATTAATTTACATAACACCAATCGAAATAGTACGTACCTTTACTGTCGAGTTAAAATCACCCAAATCTTTTATTTTCAAAAACCTGGCTATTTTATGAAATAAAAAGAAAATATTTAAAAACAAATGACGCTTACGGTGTCACGTTATTAATTTGGTCTGAAATATCAAATGATGGCTGAATATAATTCTGCGCTAATTGACTTTACAAACAAATATAAAATGCTGAATCTGTAAAGCTATTCTATCGTGAAATTGGAAATTATTGTTGAACTAGCAGCGCTCCGCGGTTTCACCCGCGTAGTTCCCGTTCCCGTGGGAATACGGGGATAATATTTTTATAATAGCCTATATCACCCAGGAATAGTGTAGCTTCCCAACAGTGAAATAATTTTTCAAATAGATTCAGTAATTTCGGACCCTATTCAATGCAAACAAACAAACAAAAAATAAACAATCAAATCTTTCCTCTTTATTAATCTTATTGGTATAGATTATTACAGAATAGATAAATTGAAGTAACGAACATATTTTGAATGTGAGTGTAACAAGTAATTTATAATCGATGTTATTTGAGAATTATATAAATGCTATTTTAGTGGTCACGGTAATTTAAAATTGGGTACTTGTGTAAGGTTCTGATGTTTACAAAATTATTTCGGAGATAATTTTAATGAAAACGAAATATACCAAGTCTTAGCAGAAAGACGGAATAAATAGTTGGTACTTTATTTATCGTCGTAAAGGTAATTCAATGAGTCCCTCATTACTGAAGATCGTGGTCACTGGATAAGCGGACAGTCATTCTCCATCTACTCCGGTCCAAAGTCACCAACACCACTTGCTGAAATTTATTGGAGGGCGTGGCTTCTTTTATTTATTTATTAATTAACAATAGATGACTTACAGCTGAAACAAACAATAAATAAAGAATGGTATGTGATACTGACAGCCAATTAAGTAGAAGTCAATCTAAAAACACACTTTTGCTAGAACTAATTCATTGTGATTTTTTCAAAGTAGTGAGCATCACATGGTTATTATTATTATTAATTATTTTAATTCAGAATTCATTATTACATTCCATAACTTGTTAGTAAAAAAACAAAACTTAAAACTATGTTTGTAAAATTAATAATTATAAAAAATTGAGCTATTAAATTTAACATAATACAAAATTGAGCTACTTCACATTATATAGGGCACCACCCGAGTACCACCCATGTACAAAACTAAGATTTTCCTTAAGATTAACTTGTTTGAAATAATTCACTATACTTTGGTTTCTTGTTAGGTGTTATTAAAAGTTATTACTTCCAATGTAAAAGTATTGTTCGGAGTGGCCATGTCAAAAATGTATGAAATTGTTAATAGAAAATGTGTTTATTGATTAGTGTTCAATAATATTGTCAGATTGACCGAACGATGAATTATTCGAATTATTTTCATGATCACTGGTCAGTGCTGCGATGCAGCTGTTAAACATGAATGACTTACTGAACAATTCTTTTGTGAACTTAATTATACCCTTACGTTAATAGTTATGACAAAATTGTTAAATGTTTATACGACATTAGGGAGGTAAAAACAAAAAAAACTGTATCAATATGTAGACAGATAAATTGTTATATGCCCGGAGCACATAAAATGAGAAACAATGTATAAATTTTTGTTGTATTGGTCACTATTAAGTTCTGTCGTTTTAGTGAGAAGGAGGATTAATAGGTACTTCGAGGACGAAGTATTTTCAGTCTGGCCGTGTTCGATCATTCATTTTGATATTATAATAAGTATTGTTTGTTGGATAATGACATCGGTCACATTAACGAGGCCTTGAGGTACCTACCTAATTTGACAAGATAGTATTCACAGGAAATAACTGTATTGACTTGCAAAAATTACTTAAATCTATAATGATTAAGTAGTTTTTAATAATACCTGTTTAAATATACTTTACCTTAGGTTTTGATTTGATACTTTTATATAATGTGTAAGTTTAACTGGTCAACTATCAAGTGCTGTTGTTTTTGTGAGACGGTGGATTCATAGGTACTTCGAGGACGAAGTACTTGTCAGTCTGGCCGTGTTAGATTGTTCATTTTGATAATCTATTATTGTTTGGTAGATAATGTCATTTGTCACGTTGACGAAGCCTTGAACAAGTGCAGAAGTACCTAATTTGACTAGTTTACAAAAATAACGGTCTCAATTTGTGAAAATAACTTGGATGTTGTTACTATAAATGATTACGTAGTATTTAATTACACTTGTAATAAATTTGGGTTTTCTAGTATTACTTAAAATAATAAATAGACTGATTCAATTGACTAGCACAATACTGGCAGTTCATATTGATACTTTTAAGTGTCTTAAATTACGAATCAGTTCTTATTAAATTGCTTAATTACCATAAAATGTTTTCTAACGGTTTTACTACATAACCTTTGTTTATTAATCTGTGTTAGAAGTTGTTAAGCCAAGTGAGTGACGTTCTGTAGCTTGTTCAAAATGGCGGTAGTTGTTTAATGTAAATTGACATTCGGAAGTTATAAAAAGGATTAAAAATAACGTTATTGGGTCAGTTGCTTGGTAGATGTTCAGGAGGTTAGTCCTAGTGCCGTTGTTGTGTGGAATAAATCAACCAGATGTCATGTAAGTTAAGTAATTTGATATTATATAATAATTATTGCTTATTATAAAAATGTTGTTGTACAAGTTATATTATAGTCGGTTTTCCTAATGTTTTAAATCATAACAATCATATTCATGTTCTATTCCTAGCTATTGTAATAATGTAATAGCAATGTTATAATAATTCTAAGTTCTCTTGGACAATGGTCCAAGAGTTGAAATTAAATGTATGTAGGAAAATAATAATTCATAGTAATGTAAGAGATGTGTTGATGAAATACTTCAATACTGTTTCCATGGAGTTTCTTGTCCTTCTTCTCCATGAAGACCTAGTTTTGGAACGGACGACTAGCTTTCTGATTCAATATTGACAAGCCTAACTGAAATAAATGTCTGGTCTTGTCTTTCTGTGCTTTACTTCATGAAATCCTTTCCCTACAAACCATATTCATAAGAACCTGCATATACAGTAAATAAGCAGTAACCATTCTGATATTCAAAGCTTGATATTTGTTTTAAATGTACACACTTATAAATGTATATATCCCCATTATTCTGACACACGCAACATTTTATTTTGCTTACAAGCCTCCTCGGATATTTTTTTTTGCAAATTCCTTTCTCTACATAAAACAAAAATGTTCTTTTTTTTTTCTGGCTGTCTGTTTGTTTCGGCTAATCTCCGAAACGGCTGCACCTATTTTCGTCTGAAATCTACTCTGGTGAATCCGCGGTCAGAAGCTAGTATAATTCATGACAATTGTATCTTAGGTAGAGCTAGCAAAAAAAAAAAGGATTTTACGTTTGCTTTAAGATTTGTCACCGAAGAACTCAGATGCTTTTGAGGGGGCTTCACACCTTAGCACACTCCTCCTCGGCTATATATGGATCCGCCACAGTTTACACCGTTATAATCGCCAGTCAGAAGAGGTGCCTACCTGGCCATATAAACATATTCTCCATCAATTTTCACTCCTAAAAGGGTACCTACTGCCAGGGGCGCGGGTTGTTCTGCCAGGGCTGCGGGTTGTTCGACAGAGATACCGCCACCCCTGGCACACAGGCTCTGAGGGAACACGGGTGGGTTTTAGTCAGTAAAAGTCTGACACGCCCTCATGCTCCACCCAGAGCGGGAGAAGTTATTTGATGATTTCCCACCCAAAAAAAAAGGGTACCTAAATCAAGTTTCGAAAAGTTCGTCCCCAGTAGACTGAAGTTTCCAATTCCAGCTGATTAGATATGTCAGTCTGTTTTGTCTGTAAGAAAACAACCTCAAAAGTATTATAGCAATAGTAGGGTATGAAATAGTTGGGGTGCATTAAAATAGCCCGGCGATACTTAAATGTAGTAAGTACGTCTGGCGCACCTTACGCAGGCAACCTCGAGCTTCCACCTTGACTGTCTGTTGTCTGGCTCATATTTTGACCACGACAATAGTCATACGTATATTTATTTAAATTGTATTATGTATCTCTAGTAGTGCTTGGTTTAAGAGCGTTCATTCCACGCGGGCTGGCAACAAAGCATTTACAGTAGTTATTCGTGATTATTTCATTAAATACAAACAAAAGTACAAATTTTTTTCAGCCAAGCACTAGATTGTTGGTATTTATAATTATTTTTAACATTTACTCTTTTATTAAAAACATTTAATCGTACTAAGTAATGCAAATTGAAAATAATTGTTGGTATTTCGTTTTTTATAATACCAAAATAACTGTAAACAAAATAGAAAAAAAATAAACATAGTATGGTTTTGTCTTATTATCAATATTGACGGTACGGAAACAGAGTACTAAAATGACAAACCATTAAAATTAGCAATAAAAACAATTCTTTGTTGGCTCCTACAAATAATTGTTTTTATTCGGTTTAAAGACATTTTATTTCTCAAAGAACAAATTACAGTTCACTTATAGAGAAACTTAACTAAATTAACAATAGGTTGTAATTAGTTGATATTACGACGTTCAAGCAATAGGGTATTTTCCGATTTCATAAAAACTATTTTAATTTGAAGATTGGGTCGATATATCTAACCACAAAATAAAAATAAATTTATTAATGCACATTTTCTCAATCAAAAACGATTAAAATCTAATTTATTTTTCGTTGTTTTGAATTTACCGCCAAAACGCTCTTTACAATGACTTTTTATCACGTGACATGTGACGTCAACTATGTTTATACGGCACCGGTACAAATACTTAGATTGGCGCCGTTTTAGAAGTATTTGTGCACAGAGGCACCGCACACCAGTAATATCACTTTATATCCATTTAAAATCTTGTTAATTATAAACTCGACATTCACTTATTTACTTACTAACTACTTTAGTTTACACAAAGTTGAAGTCACGTGATAAAAAGTCATCGTAAGAAGTGTTTTGGCGGTAAATTCAAAACAACGAAAAATAAATTTGGTTTAAATCGTTTTTAATTGAGAAAATGGATAGAAATCAATTTATTTTTATTTTTCTGTTAAATATCTCGTTCCAATCTTCAAATTAGAATAGTTTTTGAAAATTTGGAAAATACCCTATTCAAGAAACTGAACATCACAGTTTCATTGGAAAATATGTGCTTAAGTCTAGTTAAAATTCAAAACACAATACAGTACAAGCTAATCTTATGTGTGTGTTACAAAAAATAAAATATAATAAAATTGAAAAATCTAAACTTATGTGTCTAATATGTGATTCCTAAGGCCTTTTTTAAATGTTGGTATGCTTGTACTGAGTTCTTTAGGTAGTTGATTGTATAGGCTAATTTAACCTAACTTTGGGCGTGTTTAAGTAATAAAAGAAGTGTAAAATCTCCAAAACTAAATCGGTAACGACAAAACTCAATTATCGAAACTGCTATAAACTTTATTGGTCATTGATTTACACAGTAGTTTTTTCAGAAAACCCGATCTTCCGAAGGACTTTTCTAAAAAAATTACGCGCCAGTTTTACTATAACTGATCCTGCAGCTCACTCAATAATGTTGTGCGTGTAAACTAGCGTCTAACTGCTCATCACGGTTACTACCTCTGTCGGATACGAAGCCAGCACCCTAATTGCGTAACTCACGATTCATCATAATCTGTATCGTTTTGAAACGGATTGTTAAACCATTGCTTCATATGTTCGAAAAATGTGTCTGTTCGACAACATAAATAACGCAATGAATATTGTTTAACTGTGAAGACGAAACCAATTATGATCAATCGTGAGTTACGCAATTAGGGTGCTGGTGAGACAGCGAGATTTTTAGCCAGGCCAATCAGTGAGTTCGAGCCCGCGACTAGGTTCCCCTTAAGAGAATAAAAATGTAAAGTTCTAGGTCTAGCAGCAAAACTGCCAACTTGGCTACTTGTATTTTTTTAAGAAATAGGATTTTGGATACGCGGATTTCAGCTTATTCAGTACGTCATTTAAAAAGTCTACTGAGGAAAACTTTTCCAGGTTTATTCTTATTTAACGCAGAAACTTATTGGTAAACTGTTACTGGCAAACCAGTACCTAAGTACATATATGGGTTTTAGTAAGGTTTAGGTATCTTATATGTACCTAATTTATAATAGGCAAATTATGCCGTTTTAGTTTTTAACCTAGCGCCGAGACTTATTTAATGTATTTTTCGATATTTCTTACAGTTTCACATTTAGCCATTCACTTGGAAAATTCACCCCGTTTTACTATCCTCGGTTGATCTAAACGCTGTTTTAGGTCAACGGCTTTTTGTATCTGTGTAGTGGTAGTGTGTAGTCAGCTCTACCACATCTTGACTCTCGAGTGCTAGACAGTCTTGCGTTCATCAGTCAAGACTTCGCCTGCTCGCAGTTTTGCTACTTTATTGAGGGTGTACTTTTATCCATAAACTTCCGTAAATTCATTTCAATTTCATGCTGAACACCTTCAAAAAGGCCCGATTACGGGTCACAAACTGTCATAGTGCCAAGGTAGCAGCTTAATTAAAGCTCACTCAAATTAAACCTTTGACCGTCAGATCCTGTTTGGCACTAAGAACCAAGTCTCTTAGTGAGTTTAAATTTCATTGTACCATTAAAAAGGCATACCTACCAAAATTATATCCTCACTCACGCACCTTTTTCATAATCACTAATCACCTAAAAGGAAACCCAACGTCATTGAATCTCCACTGTATGAAACTCATCAATTTACCTGCAAATAATCAAGTCAACCTTGATCTTACAACGACTCTACCATTTATAACTCGAGGCTTGATTGTTCATATAATTATCTCCATGTAAAACTATATGAATACGCTTGTAAAATTCGTGTACCAAACAAAGGTATCATATAAATCGAAGTTGTCAGTATCTGCGTACAAATGTTACAATACAAATAGAGCAAAACGTTCATAATTCCGGCGGCCTGACGCCGCCGCACTATGGGCCAGAACGGTGCGTACCGTCTCAAAAATCTGTAACTTTTTTGTTGATTGAAGTAAATAGCTGAAATTTGGCACGTAGTATCTCCAGAGTATATAGAATCCAATAGTGACACATTTATTGTCAAAACTTTAATTATTAATATTTAAAAAATAAACAAAAATAAAAATGTATTTTTTTAATATTAAACCATAGTTTGTTTAACTTATTGAATTATAATTTTACAGTTTTATGATATCAAACCTATTTTCTTTTATTTTATAGGTATTACATATAAATCTTACATTTAAATAAATGACAAATATGATATAAATCCACTCTAAAAATATATTTTACAATTAATGTAGGTACGTAATTACTTCTATTTAAATAGCTAAGAGGCTCTTAGCTTCGTCTAACAATTCCTTGGAAATAGTGACTGATGGTTTTCTGATACTTGATATATAAGGATCTGACGTAAATAGAAGACCATGAAATACGTCTTGATTCGTTGCGGACCTAGAGCATTTTCTAGCGTGATGCAATCTGAATTTTTTGTAATCTTTATTACGAGATTCTTGGGCATCCTCAGATAAATTACCAATGGGCAGAACAGCAAAATGTCTTATTATACTTTCCCCATGTATTAAGATTTTATGTACTGAAGAAGGCATATTATACCACATATATTTTGTTACGTATAGTTGTGCGGTTGTGCGAGTATATTCACCAAATTTTTCTGGATTTACAGCAATACCGGATGCCAAAGTTTGAAGAATAACATAGAACCTTTTAATAAGTTCCTCGTCAACTCCTGTAATTTCTGAAGCGCAATAGTAGTTCTCAAAAAAACGCCGAGCTGTATTACCGTCATTGCTGTTTCCACTTCCTTGTCGGGGCTTATCAACGTGCAATCCCATTCGGCTTCGAAATAAACTTTGTACAAGCTTTTTCTTGTCTTCTTTACTTTTTTTATCTTCTGGAGTTCTCGCAGCCCATTTTTTAAATGAAAGGTTATATGAAATATGTAAAATTAACTCCATGCACCTGATCCACGCGTGCAACGTAGACAAACCGTATTCGTAAGCATTTATATTATCTGGCTTTGATTCAATCTTCTCCAAATTATTCATTTCGCTTGGTTTAGCCCCACATACTGTACAAACAGCTCCAGAACTTGTGTCAGTTAGAACTTGTGTAACTTTTCCATCCACCATAGTTAGAAATAGGTCGTGACTTATTTCAATTACCTGCTCCTCCTTGTGTATCTTTGAAGTTTGCAAATTATTAATTTGACCCCGAATATCACCAACCACTGATCGGGTTTTCTCGGGGGTTTCTTTTGCAAATTCCATCAGGATTGGTCGGCAATAACGAATAGACGAACAAGCCGAATTTTGCCAAATTACCTCATTTGTTTCTGTGTCAGTCAGCTTTATTGGTACCAAAGACGCTATAAATAAGTTTGCATCTGAGACTAAATCATTCTCACCTGATAAAACTTGTTTATATTCACTTTGCCCCGATGACCCATCACATCCCCACTTGGTAAACAATTTAAGAGATTTTCTTGTTGAGTTGTAAACATTTTCAATCTTTAAGATGCGAGCAGAAGTGTGGTCCAGCAAATCTTGTAGATTTACTTTGGCACTTATATCGGTTATTTGAATGCTGGATGGTGGAGGATAACACAGTTTTTTGGCGTTTGTCAGTATATTATATGATGGCAGTATGTCGAAGTTTTTGTTAATCAGACTTGCTCGAAGTAATCCGTATTGTGATTTCGAAAGATCTAAATCTGCAAATATACTTAAAGCTTCATCCACCGTAAAATCTGTTGCATTGCGACTTTCATGCAATAATTTTTCCTTCATGATCCTTTTTTCATTTCTATCACAACTCCGCATCATTGTAACAACAGTTGCTTCTTCGAATTCTCCTTCAGACCGCAATCCTTGAACGTATGCATTATGTATATACTCGATTCCATATTCTTGTACCAACTCCATATTCTTCCTTTTTTTCGATTTCTCTGATAGATCTTCATAAGACTTTGGCGGACGTCCACGTTCTCCAGATGTTGTAGGTGTAATATCCAACGGTGCTTCTTCGAATTGTACCTTAAATTCACCGTCTAACCACGATGTATTTTTATTAAAGAAACGTTCTTTAGTTCGGTTAGATTTGGTCCACCGATCGTTAAACGCTGTTATAAGCCATTTTTGAATACGGTTCACAACTAATTCACTTTTTTCAGACGACAAATGGTGGTGTTCTTCTAAGTAATTTTGAATATCTTCTGATTTTGTTCCATGATCAATGAAAAATTCGCATAATACTCGCCGAGGCACAACAAATTCACTCATTTTATTTTTACTTCAAACTACTACTTTTTTACCGAGGTTGGTGAAGACTATAATATGTCAAAGCACACTAAAGTACTGGTAAATGACAACGTAAATAAATAACTTTTATACTGAAATTTCGTGTGAAAAAATATTATTGTCTAGTGCATTATCACGTTCCTAACCACTATCTACGAAGGTGGTTAGTAGTACTGATAAAATGTACAATAACAACTTTAACTACCATTTCCTCCCTTTTCCTTCACCGCGATAGAGAAATACATAAACTACATGATAAACATGTTATTCACACAGTGATAACAAAACATTAACCACATCTGACCGAACGATAAAAAAAAAATACATTACCCAATACTCCCACCTTACCTAAAGATTAAGTAAATAGATAATTTTAAGAAAAAAGTAATCTAAATATCCAAAAATCTCATCAATCACAACTAAAATCATTTTTGGTATATTTTGTATTTTCCCCCCATCAGGCATTTTTCGTTTCATTTCAAGGGGGGCAGATTCGGGCAATTTTTTTTTTTTGCCCTAACTTCTTTATTAGCTGCTCTATGTGATGCTATCAAAATTACGACATGGGCAGACATTGCTAACTGCCAAAAGTCTATGTAAAGTTTCTAATAAGGATAAAATATTAGGTTCTAAAAAAATATTTATATACCTCCCCAGTTTTCACATAATGGTCCACTTAAATATTTTTTAAATAGAATACTTCATAACCATTCTAACCATATATCACACTTAAAAATTTGCTGTGAAAATAATGAAAATGTGACCATGTAAACTGGTGAAATTGTGTTCTACATAATTGACATAACTTTGAGCGTCAACTTGCAAGCCTTAGTCTAATAGTAAAAATGAGAAATAGTATATTTTAACTGCTGTATAATATGCATTGGACATTCAGTTAGACATGTGCATTAACACAATATTTAATATAGAACATTACGAAAACCTATTTTTGAGACGGTACGCACGGTTCTGGCCCATAGTGCGCCGCCACGGCGGGCGCGACGTACCGTAGTTCGTTGTAGGCCGGTTCTGTCTGTGTTGACGTGACGGCGCGTCGCTACAGATACTCGCCCCGTCGTCTCACCACGACTACAGCCCGAGAGGCGAGCTGAGTGCATTGCAACATGCAGGAGGGACAGAGGCAGGCAGCCGGGCCCCCACTCTGCCCCGCGTTACCGGCCGCCCGCACGCCAGTTTGCCGTTGAGCGTCTCTAGCGGCGCAGGCATTTCGCAATGAAAACGTCGTGATCGGCGTTGTTCGCGTCGGTTTCACATCTAGTGTGCCTTTGTTTAGTGTTCATTGACAGTGTAATTGGTGTTATTACAATAGTGAAGATGCGGTCTGTACGACATGGCGACGCGTAGTTGACATGTCGCTGAGCGCGCCCGTCCAGGCGGTGCGCGGGACTAGGACCAACAGCCTCGACCAACTCGATTTTCAGGAGCGCAGGCAACTGATTGCGAGTTCTTTATCTCTTACTGATTTCTTACATGTCGGGGCAAAGGAGGTGGCAGCAGTCGCCGGTCAGTTCCCCTTCCCTTTTGTCTCTTTACGTCCAGGCACATTCCTAACAATAGCTTTGCGAAATTAAAACTAACGTGCATAACACAGCATTGTACTCTTACCCACGTTTATTGTAACATAGTAGTTTCAACAAAAAATGATCTCTCTTTTTATGTCATACAATGTAATGTTGACAATATGGTTTAGATTTTACATTTCGGTTGTAAGCCTCTGATTGAATGTACAACATAATTTCAGCCTATGTAAATGTGTTAGTGGCTCTGGCTGGTATACTACCGGGAATATTCTATCACTTCCCATGAAATTTGAGAAGTGACAATTGGTCAACGATGACCATCACCCCAAAGTAAAACTTAGGATGATAGGCATCCTCAACCCTATATTGCATTACAACATGTAAATAATGTGCAATGATAATGTAGTCTGCTGGTCAACGAATCTACAGTTAGCTTTTAGTATGGTCAAAAATTATAATGATGCTCAGTTAACACAATGATAGCCAAAAATTCTGAATAAAACAATAATATATTCAGCCTTAGAAGTTGACTAAAATCAGGATAATCTTATACCAAGGTGTTATAGCTCGGAACAATGAATTATATTATTATTGTCATCACGCTACCTGCAGGAGTGGTTTGGGTTAGTCACGAGTCACGACAGCTCACAATGTCTGCCTATTTTTCATTAGCAGTTGCGTGTCATTCAATATTTTTTTCATGTAGTAAGGTACAGGCAAATTTTAATCATATAGAATATGAAGAACAAAATATGTATGTGTCTCTCCCTACCAAAGACAATATAATGTAGATTTACCCATTGTAGATAGATACTTGGTTGACCAAATCGTCCAGAAAAGTAAAAAAGGTTCTTACCTGAAAGAATATTATGTAAGTCCAAAATTATACGACATTTTACCGGAGATATTAGCAACAGCATACGCTTCGTCGTTTTTTTCGGGTTCCTACATTACGATAATGGCGCTTTTTTGTGTCTTATTTGCCCAAGCTGAATTACAATTTCTCTGATGCCGTTAGTGTTATGGTTTAATTATGGCAGAGGGTAAAGATCTCGGAATTAACCTTAAGTAACTTTAAACTTGAAATCATGCCGAAAAGCAAGTATTGAGGCCAGTCTTAAGGTTAAATTGCATTGATCTTATTTTTTGCTTATAAATCATTGTAAGAGACTTTCTGTTTCAATTCAGTTTTGAACTGACTTCAAAAAAGGAGGAGGTTCTGCAATAGATCAGTTTTCTTTTCTTTGTAACGATTTCTCCAACTTTTCTGGTACGATTTACGTGATTCTTGTTTAATTGGCCTATGAAAATGTCATTAAAGGTTTAGTCATTCGTTTTTCACCAGCTCGAAATAGGGTGTGGTTGACTTTGCCTACGTCCACATATTGTTTTTGCACCTTAACGCAGTAGTAGGTACTCGTGAAGGTTATCTTCTCGGCGTAAGTAGCGAAACGCGAAAAAAAAATGAAACAAAAACCTAACCAAAACGTCCACAACGATAACCACGACGACTTCAGTTCACTATCATTCAGTATTTGAATCATTTTGAAGTACAGTGAAACCTGGTTAATTGGGATCTCAAGGGACCAAGGATTTTGTACCATTTAAAGAGGTTTTCATTTATCCAGTTTTCCAATTAGACAGGTTTAAAATTTTGTTGTCTCATTTACAGAGGGCCCGCTTATAGAGGTCGAAATGTACCGTTATTCCATTTATAAAGGTGGAAATTTTGTGAAAGAAATTCAAATGTTTATAAACAATCGTGTCGTAACCTGTCCCAACCTGATAAATTGTCTCACTTATAAAGGGAATTGAGCTCCAGAGTCCCAATTATAGAGGTAAACATCGAAAAAATCCTAGAAATCAAATCTCATTTAACCAAGTTCGAAAAGTCCCATTAACAGAGGTAATTCGATGAAAAAGTGCCGGGACCTCATTGTAGTTCTCAATAATAGAGGTTTCTCACTTATCCAGGTCCCACTTAACCAGGTTTCACTGTATAAGGCTAATCCATTGCTTTATATGTTCGAAAAATTGGCCTGCTCAACAGCGTAAATAACGCAATGAATGTTGTTGAACTATCATAATTAAAGCCATTCCTAACGTTAGTGTGTTGTTACGCACTTACCCCGCTGAAAATGACATCTTAGTGGTCTAGTAACACAGACCACTAAGATGAGTTTGTTTGTTTGCTTGAACGCGCTAATCTCAGGAACTACGGGTCCGATTTGAAAAATTATTTAAGTGTTAGATAGCCCATTAATCGAGGAAGGCTATCGGCTACATAACATCACGCTAGGGCTTAGGAGCTGAGCAAAAATAAATAAAGTCACGAATACGAAGTACTCGCACGGCCAGGCGATTTGATGCGACGGGGTGGGTCGGGGAGCACGAAATTTGACGTAGACGAAGTTACGGGCAGAAGCTAGTAAAGTTAGATAGGTGAATATTCAGTTGATGCAACGCGAACCGATGCACGATGTAAAATTGTTATCAATTACTAAGAAAAATAAATTCAATTGTCTTCTGTGGAGTATTATACTGTAGAGACGTATAAACTACGCAATTATTAAACCATCACTATGTGAAAATGCTAATTTATGCCATTTTAAACAACTTGTTTCTTCGTAGATGCTTGGTTTTATACACTTCGAGCACAAAAGAGGCTCAACTTGATGGGAGACTGATTTTACTCACGTTTTCTCGTAGCATAGGTATATCTATATGGTGTCTCTATTGAAAGTGAAATGCTAACTCATACATTTCTTAGAACTGTTTGTACTGGTTTCGCCACTAATAGCGTTGACAGCTTGATTGATATTGATACAAATCTATCTAAGCTAGATGACAGTGTATTGGTAGGTTTACGTATTGTAAGCTTATTGCGCCATAACGCATAATGAAGTGGACAGAATAAAAAAAAAACTCGTTTTCTTTCTTCTTTCCTTATGTCTTGTCGTGTGTAATCATAGGCTAATCTGCTTCATTCAGTCCATCCACATATCAGAAGTTCTATGAAGAATATACAAATTGGAAAATCGACAAAAAAACGAATAAATCCATGTAATTTAGAATCGGCTCATGAATCAGCGTATACTACAATTAAACTTGAACAAAGTATGCCAAATTTTCGAAGCTATCCATGTAGGGGTCAAAGACTTCAAAGCTTGCTATTGTTCTAGTAAACGCTTATAAACTTACTAGCTACCAAAAGCAAAAAAAAAAAACCCAAACATCTCTTCCCATGCCCATCGCAGTTAGCAGGTAGACACCCCCGAAATCTCACAATAACCTTACGAGACCCTACTTCGATTTTATTTATGTTACCCAGTTTTTTGTGTACTATCTGTTCACCACTTCCATAAAAGTTTTGTGACTGTTACCGCTATACGGTATTGTGTATAACCATGTATGTAACAAGAATACAATTCATTATGGATATTAACGATTATCTCTTGTATTATTCAGCTCGATGAGGTCACCTGTTAGCTCTCGCTGTATCCATTTGCCATATCCATGTAGGCACAGTATTTCCAAACATTAGATAGACAGTTTAACTTGATCTCGAAAAACAAAAACAATACTTGTTGCTTATGATTATTTAATCTGTATCTAAGCAAGGACAAGTTGTATTGCACAACAATACTTAATTTTAAACTAGGGCAGATTAGTAACCTTTGAATGAGATAGAAATAGGTTAATTTCTAGTCATTATGAAGAGACATGACTAATTTTACAACAATTTAATAATATTTTTTTTTATATAATGAAAGTCCTCGATTATAGTACCTATTCTTATAGTCATTGTATTTTCAAATACATTCAGTATAGAAATACCATTGATTCTGAACACAACACGTCCTACGAGCCCGCTGATTGGCCAGCGCTAATTGAAGTCAACGTTGACATTCATTTTACTGATGAACCAACAGTAGCAATATTTTAAACCCAATTATCAGGACGGAGCGGGGAACTACTTCATATTGAATTATTAGCATTCCTGGGAGGATATTGTTTTATTTTGTCAGTGACATTTCTAATCAAAAGGTCAGCGTCAATGCAGTGGAGTATCGCCAGTATCACTGCACAGACAGTTTCACACATACATTTTACTCAACACCTACGAATATATATAATATGGAATTGATATCAATAATAGTACTAGAACCAATCGAAATGTTGATATGTTCGCATGCAGTCTACAGGTATTTAGTAATGTCCCTTTGTTACCGCAGGTGACACTCGAGAAGCATATTAACTACTGTACCTAGTACCTATTCGTTACGCAAAGGTGCTGTTGAATCATTGCAAGTATAATTGAATGATGTTTGAACACTCCCTTATTGTCCCACAACCACGACCATAACTTTGATACTAATTTACAATATGAAGTACTTGGCGACTTAGCCAGTTAAATGATTTATATTGACGATACTTGAATGGGTTTTCATTTGTTTCGTGAAGACATTATGAAGTAAATAATTCACAATGGGTCGGCACACGGCAGTCGCTAATGGATGTTTACACAGTTTACTTATCATAAGTTTATTATGGAGCATCTTTAATACTTAATGCTGCTGCGCAAAACATATAAAATTCATAATACCTATATAAGGTTGCTGCGGATTGTAGGGCCAACATTTTAACGCAGCATCTGTTAATGTTAATTAATAGTGAGTACCAAATGACAATTAAAGTAGGCCTCTCATGGTCCAGAGAGTGCACAGAATGCGTTTCTGCTTTTTTTTTTTCGACGTTTGTACAGTTATTATTATACGTTGTCCCTTCGTAGGCTACAATTGCTAATGGAAAATTATAGTCGTAATAAAAGTTACTTTATGATGGAATTTTTCTGTATTTGTTTTGCAATCATCATCTAAATCATTCTTCAAATATCAAACACGTTTTAGTACTGACTTCCGTTAGCACTAGATTATAATGTACCTACGTTTATATAGCTTGATTGTGCCTACGTTTAATAGTCATTAAAGAGTACTAAGGTTTTCATTCGCTTTTCCCCGAACGACTCTATTTTTTATAAAAAAATATTTTTCATGGTTTACTTCAAGTGTTGCATGTTCACGTTATGAAAAAAACCATTGACTAAGTGATGTATTCATTAGATTGCTGGTAGTCATTTTTTATATGGTTGTCAAAACCTGTCACAGTATCTATAATCTATCATGCATAAAGTCGAGGTCTTAGAAGGTAAGGACCTCAAATCTTGTAACAAGGTGAGAGAAGTGAGGACGCAAGGTGCGTTGGTGGGCTCTGACAATTGTTGTGGGCGAGTCACTCCGTCACGAACCGATGACTCATGTTTGGCGAATTAAACGTTACTTCCATCACACCCATAACCCCTTCATTTGGGTTTTCGATTGGTCACGTATGTTGTGTTAGTGTTGATGAGATTTTGTATAATAAATTAGTACCCACACATTTTCTTAATTAAACTACGCTTGCCGCAGTTGTTCCGTGGATCGGTGACCGTGTTTACATATCAAGACCCTTACGTGCCTCGGATAGCACGTTAAGCCGTTGGTCCCGGTTGTAATTCGTAGGCCTTTGACCGTCGTTATGGGTCCTCAGAATCCTGATATCCTGACAACCGGTCTTATCTTACCAAAAGGTATCGTATTACCCGATTATTGGGTTTTGGAGGTCAGAAAGGCAGTCGCTCCATGTAAAATATTAGGTATTCAGCTGTATCAGTTAGTCAAGAAGACGACCCCAACATAGTTGGGACAATGGCTAAGTAGGTGATGAGTTACCCACACAGACACTTGTCTTGCACAAAAATACTGTATCAAATATCTCTTTATCCAATAATGTTATGGAAATTGCTAATACATTGACTCGAAATAAGTAAGCAATGACTAAAATTAAACTAATCCGTGATACAGATGTAGACTAATGCTTCCTTGATAATATCTTGTCTTTCACTGAGCAATACTTACTTTAGGTGATGAGCTAAAGGGATAGTAATTCATAGACTTGTTCTCATAGGATACATTTTGCAAAACTACTTCTATTTTGAGTACATGCGTCCGTGTGTTTTCATTACACACCCGAAGCGATGTAATTTTCTGAATGTGTTATCTTTTGCCCTTCTTCTTAGCGTGTCGATAGCAATCTAAATACAGTCAGCCCAGAATTTGGCTACTATTTTTAGCACTTTCAGCAGCGTCCATTAGCTCCTGCAGTGTGCAGACATTATAATAATCATCATTCATGTTAGACTACATTCTTACTAATAAATAAATTCCGATTCTGATCCTTATTATTATTATATTTTTTAAAACACTCGAGAGAAAGTCACATGCGTGCATGGTAACAGTCAGACTATTTTTGTTACCGTTTTGCCAATCTTAGCATAGAACACTTTTCAAACGACTATCGCGACAGTCACAATTTTAATGTAATTGGCATCTAAATTGGTGTGAAATTAAGTATTATTTTATAAATATAATATAGTAATAATATTATTTATATGGCATATAAACCTTGAGTAAACAGAGTATTTTTTATTATAATAGGCGATCTTGTGCGGGCTTAGAATAAACTCTTCTAATAACGTTCCGCGCGTTATTTATAACCAGATACATATAATAAAATGGTAGATGATTCATGTGTAAATTATTCCAATAATGATCACATTATCAAAATAAACTATTTCTGTTATATCCGTAGTAAACAATGAACAGCTCGCTAGAGTTAAACTTTTATATATGTATCTCTGTATTATTCTGCCTCCATGAATTCAGTTGAAATTTGAGCTGATTTGGATAGAATATCTCAATTAATTTAGAGCTAATTCGTAAACGAATGAACTTAAAATTGCAAAATATGCGGAACTTTAAAAATAAAATGCTTGAAAATAAACGAATAAAATAAGTACGCAGTTATTAAGTTATTTTTATATAAATTCTTACTTAGAATCAATAAATAATTGGAACTTATTTCATTTGATCGTTTTCCGTTAGGCAATTCGGCTCAGGATCTTTAAAAATTACATAATTCATCACACTTTACCTACAAAAATATTGACTGACAGTGCTGTAAAATTCTAAGTACGTAGATAATTTGTTTTCTTTGTTGATAAGGTAATGGCAGCGTCGAAAAATGAATTGTTTCTTATCTGGGGCCGAATTCTTGAACAAATGACTAGCGTCCTTTTTTGGGTATTTTTATCTTAAACATACAAGTAGCTTTATTTGAAAATATCGCATTAAAGTCGCATTAGATTTTCTCTACTTTACGATTTATATTTACAAAACTACGGCGAAGCAAAAAGGAGGGTTACGATTTTGACCGGTATCTATACCCTCATAACTCCTAAACATCTTATCAAAATTTCACAATTCCAACGATACCTCGATACCTGATCATAGGCGAAGTGACGTCACATTAAATTACATTGAATATGGCGCACTCTAGAGGACATAGTGACTAACTAAAAACCCCTAAACAATATATTCTAACAGTAGTTAGCGATGCGATCATAAAGCCTTAGGGCAAAGTGGCACACGACCACGGCTTTCAGGTGAGAATATTAATTTGTTTCATACTTTTGAGAGCGTGATTTTTCAGTAGTAGTCTGGTTTTAGTTTTTGAACTTAGGTACTTTTTTTTAAAACAATGCGGAGTTTGTTTTGTTCTGGATAGTCTTGAATTGGAAGCTGTTAAGGTTTGTATGTGTGTAGGAACATAATATACAAAGTTTCGTTTAAACTGTTGCAAGATTATACTTCCCCAAGTGATCATCTTATTCTGGACAAGTTTTTGTTCTGTATTTCTTGGAAAATTGAAGTTGAAGTTATTTCGACTCGGCACTACAGACGCCAGCAGCATATCAATGACCTGTTCCTATAGTTTGTTATGCATACCTTGTAACTCCTACCTTTCTCGTGATCATCCTATCCTGTTTCTTGATTATTCTCAGTCAGAATTAGTTGTATAACCTCACGAAACAGCCAATACACTATCGTTTATATTTTTATCTTCTTCATTAAAAGCTGTAACATTTATCAATTCCACATGATTTGATAGATGCAACTGGAATACAATGGTACTAAATGTATAGATTTGTGGTCTTGGCAGGCGACGGGAAAATTTCTCTTTTGTAGGTATACTTAGTTCTCCTTGGTATTGTGTTGTGATAGGCGCGGACAGTTCATAACAATAGACTCTCGACATAATGGGGCCATTGATTGTGTGGATGTATCGTGAATGTGTGAGTACTATTTGTACCGATCTTGCTGTTACCTATTTTGTACCAACGTTGTCTTTCAAAGTATTTGTTTCACTTAGCTCTTGGTTATTTGACATCCATGCGTATAAATCTTGTAAGTTTTATTTCATGCATACAACATTAAGATTCACTGTGCACAAAGTAGTATCCATACCTGCCTACTCGTTCTTTCATTGTATGAAAAGAGGATTTTTCCCGCCAGTGAGACAGGCCGTTATCTTTGTTATTTACAAGAAAATGACAGCATAAATGTTTAACAAATACATACCTTATACATACCTACACTTAAAGTTCGATGACACAACCATTATAATTAGCTATTTATTTTTAACCCGCTACGTGACAGCGGTTTCCTTTTTGAGAATGGTCCTTTTGTTATTGCGAAAATTATACACTAACTCAAATAAGGCTTGAAAGATGAGACAAGAACGACAGTTTCCAGTTTGATTGACATTTAAAATGTTTTGTTGCAGCAAAGAAACAAAATGGTTCTGCGGTACGCACGAACAGCCTGGGGTCGGGCGCGCGCACGCCTCCGGCTGAGCGAACCAAGTCCAAATTCTCGGCTTTTGGTAGACTTTTCAAGCCATGGAAGTGGAAACGGAAAAAGAAATCAGAAAAGTTCGAAGCTGCTTCTAGAAGTGAGTACATCTTAACTATCTGTTATCTTCACACATGAGGTGATAAACGGTCATCATGATAACCGGAACCGGACATGATTCACACACCTATAATGGAATGTAAACAATTTTTTGTTTTATCGGTAAACACAACAAAATCGCCTTTGCGGTCTTTTATGATGATATCAGATAACATCTGGAGTTGAACCTTGGAACAACATTCATGACATACTTTACTTATCAATAATGGTAAAAACAAAGTACCCGTCATTACATAAAAATGCTCGGTTTCTGGACCAATGAGGCTGATATAAGATAATTTAACAACTGATGAATGAAAAAGGTTACAGAAATGTTACAAACCCGATTCAGCAAACTAAATGCTGTCGTTTTATAAATTATCTGAAAATATAGTACAGACGCCATCACACCAAGGTACCTCAAATCTGTCAAATTTCTTTGGTAGTTTTTCAACTTTATTTTTTATGTTCATTGGGAAAATTTGACAGTTTGGGATGAGCTTTTTTTTTATTTGATGTGCTGACGTCTGTACGATGCATTGCTTAGCACTGAGAGTTGAAAATCGAACAGTGTGTTTTCTCGACGCACTGGGATTCTCATCTCTCGGTTCAACATCGAGAGTTCAAAATCCAGTGGGCAATAAAATCCCGCCCGATAATTTTACGTCTATGCGGACTTGGTCATAGATTCCAATTCTTAGTCCTTACTATAATCGAATCACGTTATAATTAAGTGTAACATAAAATGTACAATACAATTTTGTTTTACTGTTTGCAGCCTTAGAGAGGAAGATATCCGTCCGAGCGAATAGAGATGAGTTGGTGCAGAAAGGTATCCTCTTACCAGAAAGCCCAGTCACGCCTGTGCCAGAAGTCGGTGAGTTGTGAGCATTGTCCTTAACATGTAAAAAACTAGCGACTGCCCGCGTTTTTACTCACATACGGAAAACGAAGGAAAATATTACGTGAACCAGGATAAAAGTATCCTATACATTTACGTATATGTTTATCTAGGTCTACCTGTGTGCCAAATTTCATCGAAATCCATTGAGCCTTTAAAGCATGATCGATCAGTAACAAAAAGTCCCCCAACATTCAAACTTATGGAATACCCATAATGTGCATTATTCTGGTGTGTCACACTTAGAACGCAGAAACTGTGCCGTTGCATAGAAATTGGAAGATTTGGAGGTTAGATAGATCCATAAAATATTGATGATAAGCTACTTAAACTGGCAGCTGATGATCATAACGAGAGATGGATAAAAACGCAAGGATGGAGGATGATGTTATTTTAATAGCATCAGACACAGTACTTGACAGTAAAGTCCGAAATCACAGTAGAACATGTTACCATAGGAGTTTTTATTTAATTTCCTCATGGTTTAAGGAAGATGCGACTGGGTACCTGCGAAATTCAAACTTTCTCCCATTTTTTGCAATATGCAGGTCAATGTAAGGTTGTTTCTTGAATAAAATATGATTCATGACCGTAACAAATATGGCTTTACATAATTATATTATTTAAATCATCAATACAACCCTCTACAGTTCGACTTTTAATTGTATTCAGTAAGTAACTTGACAGTTCAAAGAAAAATTCGGTTACCATACTAAAACTAATAGTATTGAGCTAGTGATCGATTTTGCGTAAAGAGCGAATGATAATAATGGTTTTATTTTAAACTAAACCATTTTTATCATTCGTTATAAAACCTTAAAAAATCAATTGTAAGATGTGGAATATAAGAATAATTTATAATTTATTAATAAAAGTAATTTCCTTTTTTATTTCTTCCTATAGAAAGAAACTAAATAAATTACCTTACTAAACGAAATATAATACATAACAAATTCTAAAATTTTAATAGTGCATAACTATCATGTTTTTAAGACAAGTTATTAAATTTTAAATTTAAAAAAAAATCAAGTTCATTCAATTTCGTTCATTCTTACACCACATCACTAGCTTTTTATTGTGTCAAAATCAGGTAACCCTTCAACTTTCAAGTTACTGAATACAATAAAAAGTCGTACTATATTTAATTTATTTCCATTGAATTACTTTTTCATGAAATTATCATTCAATGAGATAAAATGAACTGGGGCTGGCGCTTTCCCCATAAGGTGGCAACTCCATGGCAGCCAGCGAAATTACAATTTACAAAAGTGAAAAAGTCATTGAATGAAATTAAATTAACGCGAATCATATTTAAATCAACGTACAACGTGGCACTGACCAAAAAATTGCAACGACAGCAAAGAAAATTTACGGAATACCTTGGAGCTTTCACCTCAAGCAAATCAGTTCAAGTGTACAGGTACTGCAAATAAATAATTTACACATGTTCAGGAAATAGATAACTACTATCTTTATCAATACAGTATTAGTAGAACTAACGACGTTTATCAAAATCAACACACTTTAATGGCAACGGTAACACAGGATAATGTTTCTCTCATAAATTCCTTTGAAGTCGGTTTTCCTTAATGTAATTATTATTGTTCTAAGAAAACCCAGAGGCTTACGGAAAACAAAAGATTTATTAATAATGATAATTTATAATAAATCATAGACTGTCGAAGTATAGATATAAAACTGATTACCAAATAATTACGTGAGTTTAAGTGCAATAGGTATTTATAGCAGGAAAAGTTCAAAACAATGTAGTACCTAAATGGGTCATTTTCAGAAAAAGTGTACACTGTTAAAAATATGTCGAAATTTTATTTTTTAACGTATTTCGCTTTTTTCAATTAAATTTACAATTGATATTCTTTTCATTATACGATAATTATAACAAAACCTCTTAATCAGTATTATTTACTGAAATATAACTTATTTATTGGCCCTGTGGTACAAAATTTATTCCATTCCTAAACTAACGGTTTTCGGTTTTTATAAATAAAATAAAATTCGTTTGGTATAAATCAAATAGTATAATTGGTTAGCGATATGTTGTACCTCAATACAAAATATAAAACGTAAAATCAACAATAGCAAACATACACAATCATCATTTTAATTTCCATTACGTTACTATTTGGACCAAATTAGTTCAATACTTTTTGGTATGCGTCTCAATTAGGATACAATTTAGGAACTCTTTTTTAATTACATTAATCAAATTATTACACTCTAAATTATCAAAATCTAATAACAATTAAATAGCGTTTCACTCTAAAAATAATATTTATAGTAAAATATCAAATAGGACAGTCACGGAATAGACTATGCCTATAACGGAATAGAATTCTTAAGACTATTGCACATTATCAAGAAAATGAGATCAAATTATTACAAATATTCTAATGTAAAATTTTGAACACAACTCAAATTTTACATGTTGGTCTGGGTCATACATACACCCCCCTTTTATGGTTGGGGATAAAAAAGTAAAACATTATTATTATTTCCTATTCTTGGAATAGGAATAGGCACATTGACAAGAAAATGAGATCATTTCAATTGAATGAAAAATGAGAATGTTTTGGTGAAGAATGTACTCGTAATTGTGTTGCGATATTTTTAAATTTTATTTTTAGGTTTTTCTTACCCGACTGCAATCGGGTAAGAACTAGTAAATTAAAAAAATATATAATAAACAGATCGATACTACAAATATAATGTATCATCTTCCTAAGAATTCCATTCCGAAACTTTTCAATTCCAATTCTACGTTACCTGCGTTTTGGTTACGGAACGGAAGTATCGGAAGTCGGACTTTAAATACTTCTGTTTTAATTATTTTAAACTAACACATCAGATCAACAAGTTTGGTATCAATTTAAGTTCACTGAAAGCTAATAAAGATATCAAAATAAATTGCAAGAAATAAACTTGTAAACTTACTTTGAAATTGGTCGCGGCTCTGGAAAATTAAAACCGGACCGTTACTGAGGTGTATTGTTCGTCCGCTGGCCGCCGTCAAATCGGCCGAAATACTTGTTGAAACTCGTTGACAGCATTAAAAATGTTGCTGACCGATAAAAAATACGCATAAATGGTAGATTTGATTGCATCATCTTGCAAAAATTGCAGTTTCGGAAGGGAATTTTCCATTTTAACCAGTTTATGTCCCCACAAAGATTAAATTATTTAAATATTTTGAGCGACACTAGACTATTGCTGTAATTATATAACAAATCGTGCATAACTATACTTTCCAAAATATCAAACACATTGTTATATATAAGTCAACAAGATACATTAAGGTTAAGTTATTTTACTGAAAATGGTAGTGGGACAGCGCTAAAATATATACAGCTACCTTCTATTTTTGAAAATTAAGGTAATATGACTGTGTTTATAAGCAGCAACATTATACAATATTGTTAAAAACTAACCACAGATCCAAATTTTTAGTGTTTTTTATCTTAAACTTAGATATTATTCTAGTAAAAAATTAAAAAAGTTGTGGGACACACCCGAAACACGAATGTACACTTTTTGTGAAAATGACCCAAATAAATCCGAATTTATTTTCTTGTTACTTGACGTCTCATTTACTGAACAGGCCCTAGAGACAAAACATATTACGTCGTGTCCTTTCCGCGGGTAATGTCATTCCCATACATTTTGGCGTAGCGTTTGGCGTGAACGCTAACAGAAATGTGTTTTGTCTAGGCCTGCTGATTTCAACGAAAATTGGGTCAGGACAAATGATCCTACTATCCTACTTCCTATCCTACTAATATTATAAACGTCAATTTGGCACACAACAGATTATATATGTTTAACCTCGTATTAAAAAATCCGGTATTACGTTCCCGTGGGATAATTTACGACCGTCACGCGGGCGTAGCCGCGTGCCAAAACCTAGTACTTTATATCCGGGTACATGAAATATTAGTCGTAGGACAAGAGCGAAACCACGGGCAACAACTAGTTAACAATATTATTGTTATCAAAAGACATTTGATTCGTGTTATTCATAACAATTATTTAACGCAGCTGTTGCATAAAGTAACAGTAGATAATAATTATGTTTAATTAGTGTAATACTCGAGACTGGTACCGTTTAGACAACAACAAAAAACGGACTTCTCAAAAATTAATATATACTTATTGTTTGAGTAACGAGATCGCTAATTACTACCTCGTAATTAATTGTAATACACGTCATCACATCTCCTTTTCACTCCGAAATATTCATTTAATTTTGTTGTACTTAACTTCCGTACCGATTTGAAAGATAAAGTAATATTAAATTACTACGCTTATCGTTATCGCTTATCGATTGATTTCCTATGTTGGAAATGTTGTGCTGTATCACGAAGTTCTGTTGAACATCAAACCGGTACCTACTGGGTTGGCACTTGGCAGCAGCTAGAATCTCATTCAACATGGTACCGGTACGTTGACATTCGATTCCAAGGAGAATCTCGGTATTATTCATGCTCTCAAGTAGACAACAATACCAATTCAATTACCAAGATGTGCTACAATTGGCCCCGAAAATACTACATTCAGTCGTTTTCAACTTCTCTAAAACATACATTTTGAAGGCCAGGGGTAAGCTTTGGAAGAAAGATGATTTCCACAAACTTTACTGCATGGACCTTTTTTCACCTAAACATTACTCAAAAGGTCTTTTCAAATGTGTTCCTAAGCTAAATTATTGTGCATAAACACCAGCTAATAATCAGCATGCAAATTAGGTGAAGATACATTACTATCATCGGTCCACCTTGTCTTGCCACTCTACGTCTTCCTTGTGAAGGCCGCGGGTATGCGCTGGATGTGGGAAGCACAAGACCGGTCGAAGTGGAGGAGCCTGGGGGAGGCCTATGTCCAACAGTGGACATCTTTCGGCTGAAATGATGATGATGATGACATTACTATCGAAACTAACATGTTCTTTCTTCTAGATGAACCAGTGTCTCCACCTAACGGCGAGGAGGCACGGAGCGACGTCAGCGCTGCGCAGGCGGCGCAAGACCGGCTCGTGGGCATGCACGCGGCGCTACAGGCGCAGCTGGCATCGCAGCTGCAGCACCAACATCAACACCAACAAGCAGCGATGGCGGCCGCCGTCGCCGCCGCCGCGGCCGCGCATCACCATCAAAACAATAATGTCATAGGTCAGTGCTTGCTCTATCTTATTTTCTGCGGGAGATGATGGACATCAATCAACTCGATACTACATACAGGATAATTTTTTATCCAGTGCGCAAATTTTAACCATGAATTCAGCATATCATTCTAGACCCTCTACCGCAGAAATTTTTGCCGGTTATACAAAAAAAAATCAGCTGTTCCATACATTTTGACCGCGTGGTATTGCACTTTTCTATGAAACAGTTGTTTTGTTTTGTATAACCGGCGAAAAATTTCTGCGCTAGGGCCTCTAGAATGATATGCTGAATTCATGGTTAAAATTTGCGCACTGGATAAAAACTTATCCTGTATATGTAGAGTTCTGAAGCCTATGTAGTACCAAGAAAGGACTTCGTCAAAGTTTTTGCTGCTATCCAGACCAAAAATATTACGTAGGGAAATCGTCTTGTAAAAGAAACCTCAATGACGTCAAAATCTGTAGTCAGGGTGCAAGAACATCCTCTACAGTTTCGTCTCACTCTTGAAGTTTCGCCAATCATGCTGAACTGTTAATGGTCCTACGAGACAAGGTGCCTCGTGCTGTTCAATATGGGTTTGATGAAGGTGTCATAGATTGCGCTACACAGAACTATAGCGCAATCTATGAAATTCCGAACGTTTTCTTTTTTTTTTTGGGTGGGAAATCATCAAATAACTTCTCCCGCTCTGAGTGGAGCAGGAGGGCGTGTCAGACTTTTACTGACTAAAACCCACCCGTGTTCCTTCATTAGCCCGTATGCCAGGGGCTGTGGTATCTCTTTCAAACGAACCCGCACCCCTGACAGGCATCGGTCCTTGCGGGCCCCATCAATTTTGTGCTGACATCTCTTTGAGGCGCGCGTGGAACACAACGCGCCGGCCACTTGGGCTTGGTCCCTACCGGACAGCGAGCTACCCATTACTCGCCGTCCGCAAGCTCATGCCTACGGTGGCCGGAAATCGGCCTGGGATTCCCGACGCCCAGGGCGTCTCCGTATCCTGCGGCGGCTTGGGTCGCGAGGGCGCATATGCTGCCTCTCCCTCACGTGCGCCGCCTCCCTCTTCGCGAGCATCACTGCTTCGCTGAAGGAGGTAACGGCTCCCCATGCCCTCTCGCTCCGTACCATGGCCTGGACAGGACCGGACGCGAGAGATCGCCGCCGCCGATCGCCTCCACGAGGACACGGCGGTGCTCCACCCAAGCTGGGCAGACCGCCACCGTGTGCTCCACCGTGTCCTCAGGGCGATCTTCGCAGTGGAGACACCCGGGAGTTTCCTCCCGCCCTATCCGAAACAGGAACCTCCCGAAACAACCGTGTCCGGTGAGGACCTGCGTCAGGCGGAAGATGAGGACGCCATGCCGCCTCTCAAACCACTCCTCAAAATTCCGATCGTTTAAACAAAATTAGTGCACAATTTAATGGATGCTGCATCTCGAATAGTTACAGTCAAAAGCTCACAAGTGGTAAGAATTTGACATTGACAGCGCCTTTAGATCGTACTTGTAAGAGTGGTTTACTTATTGCACGTGCACTGTCGGTGGTTGAATGTAGGCACCATAGTAAAATTTAACTTACTAGCTTTTGCTAGCGGCCCCGCCCGCGTGGATGTCGGTTATCGCGTAAAAAAGTAGCCTATGTCCTTTTCCATACTGGCACATATCTGCCAAATTTCATGACGATCGGTTCAGCGGTTTTAGGGGTGAAAGTGTGACAGACAGACAGACAGAGTTACTTTCGCATTTATAATATTAGTAGGGATAACTGCGTGGAAACGTTATAGAAAAGACACCCCGAGAATCTCCCACTCTGTAAGGGTTCCGCCAAGCATTGGAAAAGGTATAATTATTTTTCAATACGTAAACAGGTTGCGTTCATGAGTAATGGGTATTTCCCAAAGCACACTCTTTGGGGCACCAACCATTTCCTCAGAGTCGTGGCTTTTAAATTATGTACTTGTTTATTTCTTGAATTGCAAATCAATAGTTACTAGATATAGGTAATTTACAACGTAGAAGTCAATACACGTGAATTATTTGAGCGGGAAAGTTATAGGTGTATGATTTTGCCGAAATTATACTTAATGGTTTTTAAAATACTATTTACGACCCACCTGCCAAGCCTGGCGATTATGGCAAACGCCACCCCATTTTTTGGAGGAGGCCTATGTCCAGCAGTGGACGTCGATCGGCTGAATTGATGATGATTTACGACCCTATCTTTAAAAATTATATCTTTCTGAAAACAAAACAATATAATTATAGCGAAGTAGGAAAAATACCATGGGATGTTATGTAATACTTTATTTGCATATTCAGATGACAAATAAATTAGCATTTGCCGTCTATTTGTTAGTTACACCTGCGTAAAACTGATTATACACGTACAGGGCTGGGCAAAGCTTATTAAATATTATGCTACTTGAGATACGAGACAAGATAAGTATACACAAACACATGCAAGGGCGCCTCATTGAAAAGTTTACTCTGCTCGTCAGATTACCATGATTTTAGAATATTTACAATAAGGTGGAATGGCCCATTCTTCTTCTTAGCGTGTCTATAGCAATTTATATAGGTACAGTCTGCCTAGAATTTCGCTACGAGCTTGGCACTTTCATCAGCGTCCATCGCCTCCTGTAGCGTGCAGACAACAGGACACGATGGACACGATAATAAGTGCTTCATTGTTTGTGGGACAGCACCACGTTTACACTCCAGGGCGGAGTCTTCTGTGAATCTCGACCCGAGTAGGTTTTCTTTGCATCCTGCTATCTGAATCCAAAATCCATTTAAAGATGGCGTTGTGACTTTGTGAACATTTCTAAAATTGTATACAATATCACTGTTCCCAAATTATTAAGGGGAGTTTGTTGCGCCACTTCTTCCCAGCTAAAGCACTAGGAAGTGTCGAAGGGTGGGCGTTTTTGGGGGACTGTCTTATGTATTTTGACGTTCGAAAATTGCTGATTCTCAGCCTAATTTGAATAAATGACTTTAAATTTTGATTCTATTGGAAATTTGGAATCTTTAAATTGTAGCAATGAGATTTTTTTTTTTCAATAAATATTTCCCCTTCTCTAACCAATGTTCCAAATGATGGGGCCTGCAAGGGCCGATGCCTGCCAGGGGTACGGGTTTGTTCGAAAGAGATACCACAGGCCCTGGCATACGGGCTACTGAGGGAACACGGGTGGATTTTAGTCAGTAAACGTCTGACACGCCCTCCTGCTCCACCCAGAGCGGGAGAAGTTATTTGAAGATTTCCCACCCAAAAAAAATATGCCTCATTTCAGTATTTCCTTCCTTTGCGCGCATAATATAATACAATTTAGCGAGATTGTATAGTTGGTCGCTTATTATCTCTTGCAAAGCACCGGTTACTGGTCAGTATTCATTTGTACAACATTGTCTGTATTTTCGTCTATTACACATCTGGCTAATTCGTGACTGTTGTGATTATTATTAGCTGCTCCAGTTTGTATCAATCAAATTATGTTTTCGTACACGAACTTTTAATAAATCTGGCTCCATGCATTTCGTACTCTTCGGAATAGCGTGTACAAATTGGTCATAGATCTCTTTTTATTTTGACACTTAAATTGTGAAATGTAAAGTTGAAATTTACAAGTTATGTATGAGTCACACACAAGCTTTGCCAGTAATAAATATCGTTTACTGGCTAAGGTACAAGATATACCACTTGATGTACTGTATTCGAAAAACAATAATTATTTTAAAGTCGCAGTAGGTCATAAGTAGCGGTGTACCTACTTAGCAATAGACAAGGACCAGTATCTATTGAGTGATTGAATGTAATTGAAAAACAATTGAACAGATATCGGTGGACACTACTAGCAGTGCTAGCCCATTGAATGTTTTTCAATAGTCTAGTATATTAAGTAAATTCATTCAAAAGTACGGACCTTATATTTAATTTATTGTACTTGAAATAATTGAATCGGATTAAATGTAATTGGAGAATAGGTAGTGACGCGTGGCGGGAATTAACGACATCCTGACAGGACGGGCGTCGAACGTTGACCCACCACAAGCTGTCTAGCCGTCACAGAGCCACCGCAATCATGTGACGTCATTTAACATTATACTTATTATAAGTAATATTTTCATGAAGTATTCGTTCTTGAAACAGTAATTTAATTAACTTTCTGTTTACTACCTTGGTTAATTCGTTACCTATCTGTTCCCGTTATTCTAACCCAATTAGAAACACGCGAGAAAAATATTTTCGGTACTTTTATTGAACCGAATTTAATTCAGCTGGCAAACAATCGGACTATACTTTTTTTTTCAGTTGTGTAACAATTTACTTCGTCAAAAAAATATTGTTTATTTTGGTAAATTACTTATTCTCACATATCATTGGTAGATACAGTATCTAAGTCAACAAGATGTTGAGAAGTCAAAACTAGACAAATGGGTGCTCTACTTTACAGATGGAGAGGTTACATAACTCATTATAATTTATTTATGAAATTTTCTGCTGTTCTGTCAGCGCTAAATGGGTCGGTGGGCTAAAATTGAAATACGCATGTTCAAAATCTTTGGAGCACGTCGAGTGTGGCGGCGATTATGTGAGGCAGTCGTCGAAGTCTAGATTGAGGAGCCGGCGACCGGGGGTTGGGTAGCTAGGGTACCGGCTGTGCGCGGGGTGCGGTGCGGCCCTGCGGCGCGCGCCTCAGTGTCGGTCCGCCCGCGCCCGCGCCCGCCCGCGCCGCCGGCCGCGACCTGCCGCAAACCGACCCTCGCGTCTACTGCCCTAACCTCACTCGATTACCTGCCCACATACATATACCGCCTGTCAAGTCACACGGTGAAAAGCGACATTCTATGTTTCTTTACTGTATTACGTACCTCTCGTTGACACCATTGCAATAAGCTTATGACTGTATCCCTTGAACCGACATGTCTTAAAAGCTTTTGGAGGTGCAGTGTACCGTTTGTTTTTAATTGATGAATCTGAGACGGTCAAACGCTTTTGGTTGCAGATACATGCAAAAATATCCAGATCAAAGAATTAAGACAAAGCAATTTGTAATCAAATGTAGAGAGAGACGGCGCGAAATAATGATTAGGTTAACTAATAGCAATTATTACTAAATAACAGTTCTGCTTGATGTCTTAAGTTAATGCTTATTAATAAAATAATACAAAAAACTACATAACAATATGCTATTTGAGCAAATAATGCCTCAGCGTAGCTTATGTTATTCCTTATCGTTTATTTATAACATAACGAAATAACATGATGACACATTGAGCTGATTCCATAAATAGTTTAAAAGATAACATTAGTTATATTGCCGGTGCTATATAGATATAATTTTAGTGACAAATAAATGTAAAATAAGTGTTTATCACTGCAGGACACTACATAAATAAACCACGGAAGGTCAAAGTTTATGAAATAAACTGTTTTGAAGTAAACCACGCAAAATTTTGGCCGTCTCGTTCTTCGTTAGTGCAATAGTATTGATTGCATTTTTTTTCTGTATTCTCGATATGTTTTAGTTATGGTTGGTGGTTAGAGCTGAGGAGCGAACTTTGCGTGCGGTATCGATCGGGTCGCCAGCACGCGATACAACCGCTGCACCAGCGTCGTTGCCCCGCGACGCTTGCACGACATGTCCCACTGAACACTAACAACATCAAATATTCATTCCATTTATTTCAAATTGCTATTGAGCCATAAAGTATCATGAATTCATGATGGACTCAATACCTTTTATATACCTCTACCTTTCCGCATTGCGCACACTTTCTTTCCTAACTTCAAAGTATTTTCAGTGATACAGTTATGTCGAAGTCAAAAGTGCATGTAGGTTAATTGTTGGTTTCAGGCAATTTTCAGTGTAAACTGAACGTCAGACAACAATAAGTTAAATGTCAAATCCCTTGTTATTGAAACAATGCTCAAGAATTTGGGAGTGTTCTTTGCTCACATTTCGTTGATCGTTAAGATGCCTTGATGGGGTACGATGTAGTGAGAATGTGCGGGCCAGGGACGGTTAAGAGTGGTGGGTAATAGCTGGCGCGGTGTCACGAGCGCCCCCGCGCGGCAGGCGCGTGCCGCCGCCTCCGCCGCCGCCGCCACCACCACCGCCGCCTGCGCAGCGCCTCTCCATGATGGGCTTCATCATGGGATGTGCCTGCCTGAGAGGTTCGTACTTTTGATTCGTACGCACCGATTTCAAGCAGAGCTGTGTGTAGGCACCGAAGGTAGTCCTTTATTTTCAGAACGATTTGTGATTAATGCATTTTTCTTGTAATTTTTATCAACAGGAAGTTGATAGTGTGTGGAATTAACCTAAGTGAGCAGTTTTGAAAGGTCTAGACTGCCAGCTAACCGGCGCCAGGTCCTGGCAGCGAATAAGCATGCGGGTATTCCTGGGTAAGGGAGTGACTACACTCGACGACGGGACGACCGACCGACGCGGACTCGGCTTGTGGGAGAAAGAGCTTTATTGCATGGCCTGCAATTATAGCCAATAGTCCGACGCCTGAATGTCGCGTTATTTTTCAGTTTCTGAGAAACCATAGAGCATTTCATATGGCTTTTAGAATGGTATTTTGTGCCCTCTGGAGTATGTTTAAGACACCTGCTGTGCTCTAAAGCTGGATCCCATATGTCCAAATTGGCTTTAGTATGGCATTGTATAGGAGCAGCTTGTTATCTATGTTCAGTGTGGAGTTTTACCCAGGAGCCATTGTAGACTTCTGTGCTTCATGTTAAGTTGGTCTCTCTTAGCTTGTATATAAGCCTTCCATGTAAGTGAGAGAGAACCGAAGGAATGATTGCTTTTTCGCTATTATGGCTTGAATATAAAGCTCTAATTCTGACCGACACGAGCCGATTCCGCGCCGACAAGTGGTCAGTGTGGTCACTCCCTAAACCGAATGAATCATGCGGGACCGTGTGAAAACTTTCATACCTGTTCATACGCTCCTACTACGTGAACTAACCAGCTGCTTGGTAGTTAGAAAACACTCGCAGAGCATTAGCACGTTCACTTCAATCGAGACGTATGTACTTCCTGACACACGAGTCTTAAGATGAGACGTGGCCAAACCTGCTATCAAAAGGTTGAATGCGTTGTCTTACACTATTTGGTTTAATCCGAAATTCGGATTTAGAATAAAACGTAGTTTCCAACCTGTGCGGGTACTGTTCCAACAAATCATCTCTATTCGGATTCCTATTACAGATCGTTCGACAAGAACCACCTTTTTTTTTGGTTGTGAAATCATCAAATAACTTCTCCCGGTCTGGGTGGAGCAGGAGGGCGTGTCAGACGTATACTGACTAAAACCCACCCGTGGTCCCTCAGTAGCCCGTATCCCAGGGCCTGCGGTATCTCTTTCGAACAAACCCGCACCCCTGGCAGGCATCGGCCTTTGCGGGCCCCATCGGTTTGTGCTGACATCTCTTTGAGGCGCGCGTCGATCGTCGTCACTTGGGCTTAGTCCTTACCGGACAGCGAGCTATCCATTACTCGCCGTCCGCAAGCTCTTGCCTACGGTGGCCGGAAATCGGCCTGGGATTCCCGACGCCCAGGGCGTCTCCTGTGGCGGCTAAGGCCGTGAAGGCGCACAGACTGCCTCTCCCTCACGTGCGCCGCCTCCCTCTTCGCGAGCATTACTGCTTCGCTGAAGGAGGTAACGGCTATCCATGCACTCTCGCTCCGTACCATGGCCTGGACCAGGGCTGGACGCGAGAGATCGCCGCCGCCGATCGCCTCCACGAGGACACGGCGGTGCTCCGCCCAAGCCGGGCAGACCGCCACCTTGTGCTCCACCGTGTCCTCAGGGCGATCTTCGCAGTGGAAACACCCGGACAACCATGTCCGGTGAGGATCTGCGTCAGGCGGAAGGTGAGGATGCCATGCCGCCTCTCAAGCCACTCCTCAAAGAGTGGACTCACTGCCGTAATCGTGGCGTGCCCAGCACTGGGTTGCGACAATCGCACTCTCCATGTCGCCATGAGATCCCGCCGGAGCTCTGTCCGCTGTGCCGCGATTTCCCGCGGCAGCGGAGTTACGCCCCGGCATTTGATCTCCTCGCGCCACTACCACATGTGCGCGAGGACCTTTACCTCCAGATCCCATGGCGAAACAAGAACCACCTTAGTAGTTGGCTTTGGATCAGCTTTATAAGCCGCAGAACATTAGTGAACTGATGCTCATTGGCAAAGACGTGTTCTCGAGTGGTGTGTGGGCTGAGCGAAGCGATGTTCGCAAGGTGGCTAGTAGTAGCCGATGGATGAGAGTGGCTAAGATGAAGCTCAGTGGCGGGCGATTAGAGAAAATATTAATTATAATCCCGGTAATGAAAGCACGTTCTATTAGTTGAGAGTTTTCGCACAAGGCTTTTGATGCAGGCGGTTACACAGCGGCAGCGTCACGAAATCTTTTAAAGGTTGGATACAATCATTAACAAAATAGTTTCAGACGAAGTAACAATACTTTTGGTTCTGTCTTAAAAAGAAAATTACTACGAAACCGAGAGACGATAACACAAATAGGAAAGAAATTGACATGCTGTGGGAGGAACAATAAAAGAAGCTTTTGGTCAACGGACTGAAATTACTAGCAAGATCATCAGCGTATAGGCAACCAAAGCTGAACCTAACAATAGTTTACGTTAATTTTTAAATTACATGTTTCTTGAAAAACTAATTTAAAATTACTGTTTCGTCCTCAATTCCTCATACTAAATATACCGGTATCGCCGTGTATAAAAAACTGAAATCGCATCGTTCTAAACTCAATTTATGACCGAAAAACTAATGTTTGTCACCCAAATAGTGGTCCATTTCCGCACCGTGAAAGATTCGCTATTTTGTCGTTTTAAGACTTTAATCGCGTTCGTTGGCTGATTTTTATGCTCAATTTAAAAGTAAAACAACATTCTAGTGCTTAACCAAAACCAATGCATTTTAAATTTCGTTAGCTTATGTTGAGGACCTCTGTTGTTAAGGGACGTGTATGTGAAGCGTCTTGCAACTGCAGTGGAATAGAAGGTAGGAATGCGTGAGAGGAAATTACTATCGTGTAATCTTCTTCTGTCATTCAGTTGCTTTATTGAGTTTGTCAAAATTATCAAAAGCCCCATTGTAGAATATATATTTACCAACAATAGATAATGACAACAGCAGTGGTGGCCCAGTGGTAACGTCTGCGACTTACGGGTTGTAGGTCCTAGGTTCGAACCCAGCCAGGCAATTTATTTTGCATAAATTATTTCATCACGACTGCTCTCTAACGATAAAGATGATCTCTTCGTAAAGAAACCGGTATGTCCGTAACCTAAAAATTCGGAGACATTTGACATCTACCAACCCGCACTGGGCCCGCACGGCCGTGTGGTGGATTACCACCCACTCCCTCTCACTGAGTGAAGGCCTGTTTTCCAAATGTATCTTCTTTGTGAATATTCGCATTTACTTATATTTATCTTACGCTGTTAATCGACAGCGAAGTTTTCGGTCGATTAAATTTTAAACTACTGGTAAAAATAAATAAAGTTAAGTTTAAGGTGTATCAGTGCTTGCTTTAGAAACGCTCGTTTGAATAGGAATCTCTTACACGTTTGGAAATTTACAGCAACTATAGCCTAGGCTAAGGTTTCCTTTTTCCATAATCGAAATTGCTTTATGATTTTTAACAACAATTCCTAGAAAATGTAAACTTCACTGAGGTTGAAATTATCTGATTGTCACATAGACAAATAGACTTTGTCCCTTAAAGTTTCTTAAAGTCAAATAACGATTAGTGACTGACGCTTAAACGTCTTTTTAACTAAAATCAACTTTTTCTAAATAAGCCCTAATCACTATTCTTCATAATATCGTTAACGTGCATAGTATTTAATCGCTACCATCTTCAATATTTCATGCAACTCTAAACCGTTAACTACTTGCACTTTAATTCAGAACCTGTGTTATCTCTACGGAGAAACTACTAACTACACGGTACATAATTTACGAGGCGTTTACCCGTTCACGATGCAGTTTTAGTTGTTACCATCAGTCTGACGTCATGCCATGCGGTCGCAGATAACACATGAGGTAAATAGAATGCTCCTTTTGCTTGCGATGACGTTTGTCTTAGGACGTGATGATAGCCGCGAACAAGGGACAAAGTTTATCGAAATGTAATTATAGAAATTACAAAGTGCTGATGTTTTCTTGTCTCTTGGCTTTGTCTTCTATAACAGTGACATATGAGGGTGTTTTAATTTGAGGAGTTGTTGATTAGTATGTTATAATTTGATCGTTCCTACTTTAAAACGACGACGGAACCTTTATGAGCTCTTCTTTGTTTATTTTTGTATTGTTCTTCATTGGTTTTTCCAAGTTCTCAACCACATTTTTGAGAGCACTCTACAATGGTCCCCCATAAATATTTTGAAACGTCCCAACTGTGGTCCCAACACTATAGTCTTTTAAAAGGACCAGCGTAGAGTATTTCTCATCCATGTCATCGGGGTGTATTAGTCTTATTCCAACCAAGGTTGTAACATAAACCCTCTCATCCCATATTGCAGATAAAACGAGTACCTACCTCAGTTCCTCTCTACCTGCTTCTATCTACTAGTATATCCTGTGTGTTAAGTCGAGCGCAGCTCCGGCGACATTTTCCAGTGAAACGGGAGTTTGCATCAATGAACAAGTCTTTTCAACTGCAACACTCTCGTTACTGTCTTTTTTCCAGTTTCCGTTTTGTAGCTTCACAATTTTTTGCAGCTTTCTTTCCTTAGTTTATGACCTTTAACTTTATTAGCATTTATTTTCCTGACACTTCTTTTAAATGCTTATAACATCATCTCAACATTCTGAACAATCATTATCTATGTCTCTGCCTTGCCGCACAGCTTTACTATTCTATCTTTCTTATCATTAAATTAGCAAATCAACGAGCATATTGCTATTTACAGATCATAATAATATGTTCTTATGATCGATCCTGAGATTGCTCATCTTAATCACCCAATAACACTCTTCGACCTCGCCAGCCTCGGTTCCTTCACTCCATG
Organism: Polymixis flavicincta; assembly: GCA_949987655.1. NCBI lineage: Eukaryota > Metazoa > Arthropoda > Insecta > Lepidoptera > Noctuidae > Polymixis > Polymixis flavicincta. Next base: position 15,372,567 of record OX465179.1, read on the forward strand.
ATTATATAAGCAGAAGAAGAAGATCATTCTTTTCTTCGATGCTGTAATAATCTCAGAAGAAAGAATAATTTTGGTAAAAGATAAACCCAGCCCATCAATTACTTCACTTGGGAGTTTAGCCCAGGATTAAGAGGTATTAGCAGTTTGAAACCATGCCAGTTACCATTAACGTCATGACAGTGACACATGAGAAAATTTACACCATACATTAAGCAAAACGTCAAGTTTTATCAAAAGGTTATGGGAATAAAACATATGCTCCCGTCATCGTAAAGATAGCGAAACATAAAAAGGTAACAGGGGTTAAATGGAGCATAAACTTAGAAATAAAACTGCCAATAACAAAATCCATGAATGAGAGCAAACACCTACGTGTTTTCAGGTTTGTATGTGTTTCTAGGTAAGCTCACGATAACGTATGCATATTGCATATATACATAACAATATGTGGTGTTTGTAGTTTGCTGTCATTCAGAGCAAAGTCTGATGCTTGTGTTACGGAAACTTATGAATATGAATAAATCATCGTAGCTTTGTATACTTTAGCAACTGTTATTTGTTGTTCTATTGTTTTAGGGAGGTTTCTAACTGTTTCAACCGGGAATGAACCCTCATGTAGTTGGTTTACATGAATACGGGAGCGTAGAGCTGTAGCACTGCGTCCTGAGAGATGTCCTTGTCCGTATCTATGTGTTCTAATTTTGCTATAAAATTATTATTTAAGGAGGTATAATAATTCGAACCTTTTTTAATTCTATTTTTGAACCCTGTTTAAAGGTCAAAGGCGCTGGACCACTGCGTTGTGTAGGTAGATACGGCTGGGCTGCTACAATTTTACTCAAAGCTCGCCCACATAGAATAAAAAAATATCTATTAAATATTTAACTAAGGACTTTAATATTTCAAGTAGAAATAAGTATAGGGCTTAAAGAGTATTGAGGCTTAACAAATAAGCTTACGATTATACTACTACCAAGGAGAATGAATAATACAATTATACAACATAATTCTATGGAAAACGAATTAAGCTTTTATGTCGAAAATTTTCAGAAACTTAAATTATGTAACAAGGTACCTACCTGTATTTGGACTTGTGACTCGGCTGAAAGAAACGGTCTTTAAAAAATTACTTACATAAGTTATTTTATCTGACGTTTTGATTGCCCACATTGCGATCATTTTAGTGTTTAGATATTGTAAAGATGACACTATCGTTTCATGTAAATGCGCTGTCACTAAAATAATACAAGAGGGTTACCGGCACACCGTGGCGCATTACATGCTTGATAAATCAGGACGTAGCGGGGCGTTCTGTAGCCCTTGTACCTAGGTCATTGCACTCTTTAAACCCTAGGGTTGCTCATTTTCTTGTTATACTCTCAACGAGTGCTAGATGAATGGCGATAAATTAAAAATTCAAAACAAAGCGAAGCAGCGCGTGGGCGGGCGGACGGCAAACGCGGAGGGCGGGCGGCGATCGAAGAGCGCGCGCGGTGCCGGGGGCTGCGGGGAGCAGTAACGATCGTGCGGCCGGCCGCAGTCTTCCAGCCGCGAGCGCGCCGCGAGCATGAGCGACGTCGGCACGCTCGCCGCCATGGACGCGTTCGCGGGCGGCGCGAGGCGCAGGCCCGCACGCCTGCCACCACCGCCGCCCTTCGTGCCGCCGCCGCCGCCCCAGCGCCACGACCACTACTACGTTCGCCGCAAGTCTCCTATCCCAAGACACACCGCGAACCTTACGCTGTTTGCGCGTAACAATGGTACCCCAGCACCAGACATCCGCATGCACTTGCACACGCTCGCACGCACCTACCTGTTCAATTCTTCAGCTCCTGCCCCCCGCCCGCCGGCACGTGCATTGCCAATGTCAATGTCACGCTACCCTCGTTGCACGTACCCTTTGGCATTCAGGATCTTGTTATTACTATTGGTTCCATTTCTACCGTTGTCCTATACCATTCAGTAGATCGTCTGTGTCAATTCTCTTTTCCTAGACCGTACTCTTTGTGATCTTTAAATGGCGTTATTTAGATAAATCGAAGTAATCCTATCAAAGTCTTACCAAAAGTTACTTTTCCGATAACAGCTTTATCTGAATATAAATCATGAAAATATACAAGTTCAAAGTGCCCGTACATAGTGAAACATGCTAGACTTAGATTACTTATTTATTCAGTGAGGAGTGAAAGCCATGGAGCAACAGACAAGGTTACAGTTGATTTCAGTGTCTCAACACTTTTAAGTAAATCTTTTGGAAACGATTTCGTAGCTGTTGAGTGAACAGCTTACATACTTGGAATAAAAAAAGACATCTCTATTCTTTCAGTAGTTAATTTAATATTTTAACTCGTTACTCTAATCGATCTTTTTTCACAATTTATTTTTAATTACTTAATTATATCAATTTTCGAAAGGTATGCACTGTCAAGTAAAATAATCTTGCTATCTGATGTCGTACAACCTTCAGTTACCAGCCGTACCATATTCTTTACGGTATTCGTAAATGACACACCAAATCATACTTAGATATCTTGTAATACCTATTATTTGTCTTCGCATTGCATCTCCATCGCTCAAAATTATTTCAGTCATGGTATTCATGCTATATGGAAATCGATCGTTTTGTGGAATTTAGATTTATCCATGTTTATCGTTCTACGAAAATATGGCCAAAAGTTCGTACAATTTCGAATGCGTCATTTGTTTTACATTAATGTTTTAAAAGTATTTGTTTATACTAGTGGTCCCCCAGTGGTCGAAATTCTACCATAAAACATATTCGCTTTTGGCACTCTTAAAATTCATACTATATCTATAAGTACTCGGTGCGCGTAATTTTCGTAAAAAGCGGTACAAAGTTGGTATTCATAAATAGATTAGACGCCACAGAGGCAATTGTAATGGAATCGATACAAATTATGAAGTCAATGGATCGGGCAACTGTCTGAAATTCAGCTCCGAAAATATTGATTAGAAACGCGAGTAGAGCCACTCGGTCGTAATGACAAGGCTTATGTGAGTTGTGGGAATTAGCGATTGTATTAAATAAAGTGTCGGTGTCGAAGGATAGCGGATGTTTGTAAGAATGTAACGTGGTTAGTTAGGCGCCGCCGACGTCGATGTCGATAAATAACGGAGAAGGCGTCTTGTGGCCTTGCGTAACTATTTGCGGCAGCGGTGTGCTTGTGAGCGGAGCCGTCGGCGATGCAAGCTACATATACACGCCATTTTAATTGCCCCACCGTCGAATGTCAATCACCACATTCCTCCAATAATGACGTCCGTTTAATATAGATAACCTCGTCAGTCACACTAGACTTATATTTAGAGAGCAATGTCACACTTACTTCCTATTTCACCAAGAAAATAACCTCTCGGTGTCGTATCTAAACCTGTTAGCTTCTTGTTAGATTGAAATACGGAAAGGCGTGTTTTATATTTAATGAATCATTTGTGTAGCATTTCCTATTTGGCCATAACAGTGATACAACATATACCTTTAATCCTCTTAAGGGTGGAGAAATTGCTTCTAAGGGTAGAGAAATAATTCGCAGAATCCATTAAAGGCGAGCGTCCTTTGCCGCGGTCTGCCCTTGACCTACAGTTGCCGCTGATTCTGACTGAACATTTATCGCTGCACTGCGTCTCCTCTCCGATGTGGAAATGTTGAATGTTTGTTTGTTTTCCATTAAATACAAATGTTTTTCTCGTTTTAGAACTCTACTATTTTCATTTTACAGAGGTCGTTCTTAAACCAATGTTGTTTTGGAGTAAGCATTTCCACGTTACCATTTTATTCGAAATGCCCATTGTAAAGTCGGGTGTTCTAAGAGAGTAGGTTATACAACGAATTTACCTTCATATAAACATTGGATATTTTCTGTTCCACCTAAACATAAGCTTACGATTTCCGCTTTTTGGGCGGATAATCTCGATTACATGTGCGCGCTTTAAATATAAACCAAGTTGATTGGATCGAGTAGGTGTTGCACCATTATTTGCCAATACATTTTATATTAGAATTGAGCTCAGCGTGATGTTTCATTTCATACTCGGCATTTTTTTAGGGCACTGGTGGGTGACGAATGAGAGCATTTGAAATATCTTTAGTAGGTAGGTACCTACTATGCACGCGACTCTAATCGTCCAAAATGACTCAGATGAGATTAATTGTGCCAGCAAGTGTGACTAGCAATCGAAGCTCGAGTATTGCAGAAAGTTACTACGACGCGACGTGACCAAGCTTAAATGCTCAAAGTGTTGATTAATCTCATGATTACTATGTTCAATATTTTTACGATTCTTCGCTCAATAAAAACGTACGCTTGTAAACAACCACGTGGAGTAAGAGTAATTTTAGGCACAAATAGACTGATATAAATATCCACAATCTTAGCGTATCTAACTATAACCAAAGTTTGTTTTTGAGACTTCGAGCACGGTACACAGACTACACTCAAGAGAATTCCAAGAGAATTCTATTGAAGTTTACGCTGTCTTAACTTTTTTCATTTTGCAATTAACTGTTGAAGAATTGCTGAAAGAGATGTTATTTCACCCGTCACCGCCCGCCCACGTACGTCAATGTCGCAAATGCTTTCTTATGTTCGTCGCACAAATTCCTCCTGCGCGTACCTATCGCGTGCGACCCAGTTTGTTGATCTTGCTTAACATAATGTGTCCATATATCTCGATTTCTATGCAATTGTCTTAGATAATGATATCCCCTAACATTCGCATGACTGTTTTTATCGAAAACACAAATATGCTGTTTTTGGTGGTACTTATTGCTGATCGGATAGTTTTCTTTCGGCGACTTCCTTTTCTTCAGAATCAATGCTGCTGTAATGTTTCATATAAGATTGAATGAAGTTCTCAAATAGTTAAAATTTCATGGAAGTTTGCATTAAAGGCCTATGGATTTTTTATATGTGGCACGTGAATCTTTTGAAAACACTTACGTATAATAAAGTATTCGTTTAACATTATATGTGTAACGTAAACAGGCCAAATACCTACCTGACGTGTCGATGAGTGTTTTCTGTTTTTATCGTGCTAAATGTATTTTTAACGAGTGTGGTCTCTTGTCGTTTTACGCGACATGACAAGCAAGTCGCGCATGTGGCCAGTTCGCGAGTAGCCACCTCGCGTACTCTTGACATTGTCCACTGTTGTGATACTACTTGGTATATGTTTATCCTTTAAACTGCGTTGACAACTAGCTGATGCTCTGACGCTTTACATACCTATTTTGAAACAAGATTATGCATGCACAGAGTGCGTAAATAGAGGTTAAATTGGATGATTATTTTATATTATGTTCAAGCGAGCCAAGTAATAAAACATTGAAAGTGGAGCAATTAAACAGATTTTGTTTTTCTGTTTAGAAATGGTGGCAGCTGATAACGAGCAAGTCGTGTGACATTACTAGGTTGTGCACATAATTTACTTTGGCTGTGACGGAGCTCTATATTTTAGCGGATTTATTCTGACAGATTTAGTAGTGTCGAATAAATGAATAACTTTATTTGTCCTAAATCGAAATTGGGAAAATTCCAATCACGCGTGTGAGTGTTTGCAGCGATGTCATCGCTCTATCTCGTTCGTTTGATGTTGCACAACGCCAGCATTAAGAATGTACTTAATGGCCTCCATTTGGCAGGAAAATTGTGATCAAGACGATACATGGCATCTTTAATGTGCAGGCAAAATGTTAGTTTACAAACCTTGTATGTGCTCGAACTTATTTATTATGTGTTTGTTGATGTCACCAGACTTACTAAAATGACCCTCTCCAAAAGAACATCTCGCCCAGATTTTAAAAAAATGGCCACCTAGAGGACAAATTAAAAGTACTGATTTCTCGAAAATTATATGATTGAAAAGACGTGTTTCCTAAATATTGAATCATTTTTGGTGAAATAGGGAGTTACCTGCCATACACGTGCCTCAGATCGCGGGTAACCTTCAAAGCTGTGGTCCGTGGGAGTGAAGGACAACGTAGGTTACATAACGCTGCAGCGAACGACGTCCTCGAAGTGTCGGTGCGAGGGCGGGCGGCCAAGGGCGGGCGGCATCGATCCGCCCAGACCCGGCCCATCGCGTCCCGCGCCTCTCAGCGCTAGCGCAACCTCTCGCTCCTGTAAAGCCTGTTGATTTAACTAAGCAATTATTGTATTAGACATCTTAATTTATGCCTTTAATAATGATAGTATTGGAACCGTAAACATTATTTTATGGACCGCGCTTCCGATCGAGTGGAATTCACCATGATTTGGTAGGAAGAACATTTATTTGGAAAGGTCTATGTATGGAATACATTAATAGTAAACTTACATATTAAAATAAATTAATATCGATGTTTTGTCAAGACGTTCAAACCGTGCGAAACTAGGGCCTACTCCCTAAGCACGAATTCCGTCGTTCCGGTCGTACTAACGGGCGTTTCCAACTCTGAATCACTTAGGTATGGACAGAAGATTAGTTTGGTGCTCGTACTAAGAATGAATGACAACACGATTTGACAGCTGTCCCTACTCCCGATATGTTTTTGTCTGTTAAAAAAGCTGATGGTTCGAACTACTTTCGGACGGGCCCGTATCTTCGTTGACGGAGTAAGAGAGTAAGACCCTAGACGGGTCGCAAATCCAATATACATCAGCTAGTATATTGACAATTATGATGAAATATTGTACTTAATGTTTCAAGTTTAAAAACTTAAATTTCACGGTCATGTCCGATTCTCAGCTTAAATAAACGAAAAAAGATTGCGACAATCGATCAGCTTAACCTTGGCCAGCAGTGTAGCACTTAATCGAGGATAAGAAGTTTTCTTAGGGTGCCTTGAGCTTTTTGTGGTTGTAGGGAACTCTTAAAGGCTCTTAAATTTCAACTCCTTTGGTTTATTTTGAGATGAAACTGAACTTAATAAGTTATAGGTTTAATGAAGAAATGTCTTGAGCTTTTTGTGATTGTAGGATGATGAATGAGCTGTGGTGGCCCAGTTGTAACGGCTCCGAATTAACGAGTTGTAGTTTGTGGGTTCGAACTTAGGCATGGCGCTTCGCTTCGCGTTATTTACTTCATCACCACTGCTTTCAAAACGGTGAAGTAAAACATCGTGAGGAAACCGGGATGTTCTAGTCTAGAACCAAAAAGCCCGCGTGGTGTATTACGGCCCATTCTCTCTCAGAGAGAGTAGGCCTGTGTCCCAGCAGTGGGCTGATTATTATTATTATGCTAGGGTGACGAATTGATGAAAGATTTGATTTGAACAGTTGATAATTTTGACTACTTTGTTTTGTTTAGACACGGAACTAATTTAAGTTAGTTATACCTACATTGAACTAATTAACTAAAGTTTTCGTTAGGTCACAAGCACTCTGTTAGTCACTCAAATTGAACTGTAAATATTCGTCATTGTAAATACAAATAGTGTACCTACTACGATAGCTTTGGACGTGAGAAATTCATTAATCAATCAGAAACGGTAGTAAACGTTTGTTTATTAACTGTTTGTAGTAACTTCTACATCCACCTTGCGGAACCGTTACTCATCATTTATACGGGACATGGGATATTTTTAGGATTTTGTTTATTTAGTCATTTCGTTATTTACTCATATCCTAAAAATAGCACCGAAAAGTACTATTTATATACTTAATACTAATGTTTCAACACATTCATAGATGTCATGGTCATCTTTCTGATTTATTGCTACAGATTTTCTGGCGACCTGGTCACGAAAATATTTTAGTTCATCTATAAGCAAAGCGTTATAAAATTACATTAGCGCAACATTATTTACAGATTACTGAGCTCATTTAACAATAAAACCTTTAAAAGATTTATACAAAGCATAGAATCTGTCGAAACAAAGTTTTTGCATAGTTGATCTATGTCGCAATCGCTAACTAAGCCGCATTCGGTCACGAAAATTGCGAGGCTGGTGGTGCCTGGTGCGCCATGTTGAATGTTGCCTCACATGGGCGAGGGCCTAATAGCTCTGCTCATTGTGTATGTATAACGTAGGTACTATTTACAATTTACACATGCATACAGGGCCAACTAACAAGCAAAAATTGTATGATCGATAATGTAAAAGTTTCAAGTGTTTTAAACTTAAAATTCAGTTGTCTTATCTTCTATCACTTTGAGTTAAGCTCTAGCCGGTTCAGCAATAAAAAACTTCTCTTTAATCTTCATCTTTCTGCTCTTGTTTAGTACTCTGTCCCAGGTTACTGGACTAAGGGTCGGTGTGACACGTCTTTTTTTCTTCCATTCTGCCCTGTGAACCAACACGCTTTATTAAGTGTTATTTCTTTAACCACCTCATACTTGTTACTCTTATTGTTAATCTCTTATCGTCTCACAAATGGGCAAGGTCTGTCCTCATGTTCAGTGCTTCCGATTTAGGGCTCATGTGGACCACTGGACGATTTTGTTATCCGTCCCGCTATCTTGTAATTGTTATCTGAAAATGAAGTAAGGTTTCCAAATTGTGATAATTTATTCAGAAATACAATTATGGGTGATTCCTTGCAACTGTTTTTTTGTGCGTGAGTTAACAACATAAGTTATGCGTACTTTTATCTCGGGAATGATAGTGGCGGAGATGCGTCAATAACACAGTTCCATGGCGAGGCCAAGGCCGACGCCGATGCCGTCGCGCGGTGAATGGAGGCGCGTGCCACGCCGTCACTCGTTTATTGACTATTATTAGAATAGCCATAGTGTACCTAGAAATTATATATTGCTCATCGCCACTCACGCTCGTACTCGCAACGGAATTGAACATATGTGCTATGCAAACAATACTACCTATACAATGACTTGCGCTACATATAGACAAAATATTACCACGTTCTGAAATGTTTATGCCTTACTTCGAGCATTTGAGCTCTTGGCTTACTGTCAAATTCTTGTTGCCACATTTGAATATGCTTTCATTTGTAAAATGCTAAGATCGATGATTGTTATTGAAAGTTCAGCAATTGATGTACGGACTTGGTACAAAACACTCGCTTAAATCTGGAATATTTATTTTTAGATACTGTTTTTCTTTGGAAATGGGGATATACATAATTAGATTCGAACGGTATTTCTCAGCTGGCGCCTCACAATTTCACGCTTCTTGTAACTTGAAGGTGTTTTGTTATTCTCTCTGCTTTGTTCATTCTTGTTTTGAGATAGCATTGAACTACTTAAATACTATGGCTTACAATTTTGCGAACTAGGGAATAATTAAAATCTAGTCTTACAAGCTTGGTTATAGCAATTGGAAACTAGGAAAAAAACTACTTCAGATTGAATTATATTTAAAATATTTTTTCACTTATTTAAAGAATATTTTTCTTTCATTCCAGAACCAAAGAAGGACAAATTGGAAAATGGTGGTGAGCTAATGAGGCCCGAGCGACCCAACTCCTTGACCGGCAAGATCCCACGACGAATATGCTACCAAGGAGATGTCGGTATGTATTGTCATAAACAAAACCATATGGATAAATAAAGGTCATGGTCAAAATCGTGACAACAGACATCGTCTTTATGGCACTTAAGACCCCAAACATTATTCCAAATGGCTAGATATAGCTGATGCAGTGTTTACTTTGACCCTTTATCGGACAAACGTGTAAATGGATTGGCCCATAAAAGTCCATAGGCTTGGCCTATACACATTGGTAATTAATAACGCCTAAATGTCAGTCGTTTGGGGATTACGGGCGGGTTAGCTAATTAGTAAATGTGAACCAAATTACTTGAAATTGTGGTATATGCAGTCTGTAAATACATGGATTGAATAGTCTTTATTGTTGTGGAATCTTATAACAGATCCATATTTGACGAACGCGAAGCGGCAAGCGATTTTGAATCATGTGCGGTGCTGAGAAACTGCGAAACGGAGAGGTCAAGGTTTAATAAAAATTGTAATACAGTGGGCGGTTTTTTCGCAAACACCGCCAGGCAATTTTGAAATAAATCTGCTTTAAAAATCTTCAATTATTTCATTCACTGAACACTGAAAGGTAAGACAACGCACAGCCTTAACGGCTGGGTCTAGTAACATGAAATTCTGCACAATTTTGTAATAGCGACACTGAGCACAGCAGTAGAATTTTTGAAAATTCTGAAAAAAGCTTAAATTGGGGATGATAGTTTGTATGGGAGTTCGTCGTTTTTGCCAATGGGCTTGTCCAAAAATAAAACTGTAAATATAAAATACTGTATTCACATAAATGTTCCAGTGGGTGGTTACGGGTCGACGGCCGACGGCGGCGGCCACGGCCACGGCCATGGCCACGGCGACGCGGAGGAGCAGCTCATGCTGTCGGAACTGCCCGAGCCGCCCATAGCGCTGTCGGAGATCGGGCCCATCCCGCCGCCGCCCATGTTCAGCTCGCCCAGCCCCACGCGCCACCACCACCAGCACCAGCACCCGCACCAACACCAACACCAGCATGCGCACGCGCACAACCAACACCCCCTCGCGCAACATCCTCTCTCTGACTGTAAGTACAGATGATGTTCAGAATCTCTATACCGACTTCAGCAGGCTTAGCATGACGGTTTTTATTTCTACTCTACCGTAAAATAGAAATCGCTTATCTATCATACTCGGTTCAAAACTGTCAACTCACGGAAACGTCATTTTTGTCTACTCTTCCGTCGACAAAACGCTTCTCTACGGTTCTCGTGTGCTAAGCTTGTTGTTTGTTTATGGTAGTTTTTGGATGTGATCTTTGTGTAATGTTCATATTTTTGGTGTTGGTAGCGTCTACGAGTAAAACGCTTCGCGATGGCTAAATTGCTTAACCATTACAATATATATGTTCAATATCGCCTTTTTTGGACAGGCCTGTTTTACATATGAACCACGAGAAGTGGTCGTTACTTATGTTAACATTATTTTAGCACTTACTTTCAGTTTTAATTAAGACATGATTTATCGTTACTAAATTCATTGTTATCCTCCATTCACCAGCCGAAGAGGAGGACGAACAGGAGGACGACGACATAGAGCAACTGAACCTCGGTGCGGACACGACCCGCGTGGAGGAGATCCCGCCGAAAGAACCCATCTTCAACGCGGTCCCGCTCAAGTCAGCGCTTAAGAAGAGACCCGCGCCTTCCGCCTCGCCCTCCGCCACCCCTCTGGCGACCCCGCTGGCGCCTCGGCAGGACCATCACCATACTAGCTTCAAGTCAGTATACCACTGCTACTGAGCCCCTCAAACTACTTATACCCTTCCATATCGACAACTTTGTCGTTGGTGCTGATTCTGTTGTGCACAAACTGAACTTAATTTGACGATTGCTATCTTTTTCTTTGTAATAAAACAAGAAAGAGGGGGGCATAAATCATAACTAAATCAACTTCAAGACAGTATAACACTGCTGCTGAGCCCCCAAACTACCTTAACAGTTTCATATCGACACTTAGGCCCATGCACTATAAATCGCTAAATGCGCTTCTCTATAATGATTAAAAACGTCATTCTGTCTGTCATTTTGAATCGATTGACAGAAACAGAGCCATGTTTTAATCAGATGTAGCGGTAAAAGTGTTTAGCGACTTGTGATGCAAGCGGGCCTTAGTTGTGTACAAACTGCTATCGTTTTTGCTGTAATAAAACAGGAAGGGCATAAAATGTGGGCTGACAATCTTATTTGAACTAAAATTAACATATACATAACAGGTGAAAACGTGTCGACTAAAAACAAGACTAAATTCAAACCTATCGCCGTCCTTTTTACATGCTGTCTGTAGTCTTTAAGAGATAAAAGTTCTCTAATTTTAGTTTAATTGATCAACAAGAGAATCAGTACTAATCAATATCTAATAATCCCTTGCTTAACTTTAACCATCCATACGCAGTTATAAATTACGTATTATTGACTCTTTGATCACGATATTGTCAAAATGATTATTTAGCTTTTAAAACAACCGCTGTGATCTCAAATCGCTGGCCCTGCAAGAATACTACGATGTTTAATTTGAAATTTTTGACCTTTTGTTTTTACTTCGACTTATCATTTTGACGTAATTGTGAGCGAGGAGATAGTACAGCTGCAGTTCATTGATATTCTTATAAAATGTTGGGCGTGATAGTGAAAGTTACGTTTATTTCCACCATGCGTCGGCGAGCAGGCGGCCGCCGCCTAAACCGAGGATTCGCATATGGTAACAGTCCCATACGTTATACCAATGTTGTTGACCACGCATCGCCACCGACCTCCCGACGGTCCGCTTCGCCTTTAGTCCATGCATCGTGCTGTGCACGCTTCCAAATCTCATCTCTCTCTTATTATAACTGTCGATACCTCTAACTGTCTACACTAACGCCATTATAGATGCATATTATGATAAAGACATACGATTGTGATGCTTTGAACTCGAAGTAAATAATAGTATAGATCACCCAAAAGTACAGAGAGCCGAAATTTAAAAACAGAAATCCCTAAGGAAATCTTTGTAGCCACGTCCTACATGTGACGTGTGTGCTGTTGTTAAAGTTGTGGCTGTCTTCTCTTGTACTCTTGCTCTAAGCGTCGTTATTCTATGTTGCATGTACGTGTACTTTCATTTAGTTGACGATCATAGATTGTTTTATTATTTTGAAAAATGTTTTGTTGTTTCTTAGTTACGTATTATGAAGGACATCATATTAATCCATTATTAGTTCAATGTTTTAAAATTGAGTTAATTTTATTGTTTTTAGTAGTTATAAATGTGTCAGTTACATGTTGTTATTCGTATTGTTGTGTAATTAATAGCAGAAGGCTTGCAGCCTTACTCTTAAAGTGCATATTAGGTCTGTGACTATCGAATAATTGAGACTCATTAATGTTTGGTACTAATTTCAAATGTTCAATACATTTTGTGGAGCACATGCATGGTTACGGTGCTGGTTCGGTCGTCAATTACAAAAATGTGCTAATATAGTAATATTTTACCTACTAAGTGACACTCACTCGTATTCCACACTGAATCCAACACTAAGACAAAAAAAAACAGCCGTGATGATCCAGAATAACTGAGAGAAAGATAATAGAAGAACAAACTTATCTCAATAGTTAAAAAAAAACAAACGTAAATGCCTGTCATAGACCCCTTATTACTTTTATTTTCTGCATTATTAGCTTACACATGCAAAAGCACATGGTAGCTTAAGTATTATCAGCTAAAACCCTTTCGTTCTCTAACACGTTTGTTACGTATAGCACGCGGCCGGTGCGCGTGGGCAACGGCATGGAGAACAAGGAGAACGCGCGGCCGTGGGAGGAGTACGAGACGTCCAACGAGTCCGACCGCGTGGCGGCCAAGCTGGCGCGCAAGGAGAGCCTCAACATCAAGCTGGCGCTGCGCCCCGACCGCCAGGAGCTCATCAACAGGTATGTTACGCGACGTGCTGGAGTACGCGACTGTCAATGTCCAAAATCCATGGAGTTATTTATTATCGCAGTTTACTCTACTTTTACCAAAACTGTGTGTGCCTTAGAGCCATATCAACAACCGGGTATTGTACAATACAATTCACGAATCTTTGTTTTTACGAAGATGGCTGCTTATTTTTATTACTGAAACTATTGCCCTAGAGATTTCAGACATTTCTTTCAACTTCCGGAAAAAATAAACACACACACATATTGTATTGTGCCAACATTAGTAGCAGGCGCGGTCATAAAACGCGATGCGGAGTTTTGAGAAGTCCCTTAACATATTCTGCGTCCTGCTCGCACGTTTTATGACCGCGATTGAAGCACTGCTTAAAGTAGGGGTCATGAAATTATAAGAACCAAATGCAAGATAGCTGTGTGCACACGGATTTTAAACGCATATTTTTGTCGTGGTGATGGATGACCCGAATGTGTTATCAACCGTCTGACCACAACTTTAGTAAAACAATGATGAAGGCTGAAAAAGCTACATTGGGGGCACATATTGAGGGATACAACTTGTCACAGAGCTACAGTATGACTGTAAACTAGAGGTAGATTTACTGATAGTCATATCGGCAATGCCATTTAGTGCTAAAACAACGTCATTAATTATCATTCTATCTAAAACTATAATTGAGTTAATCACGTTTGCAATCGTGATAATCATTCGTAACAGCTATCACCTAACTTAGCCTTGGACAAACTAGGCTGGCTTCCAGTCTGACTGATTGCTAGCTATCTAGTATTTGACCTTCGTAAAACAAGCTGCGTTTCTGTTGTATTAGAAATTACTTCCTGCTGATGGCGTAACCTGTGTCTTTTGGCACTGCCCTGACATGTAATGACACATGTTAGTTTGGCTCTTGTGTTCCCGGAACCATCAATATGATCACATTAGAAGAGGCTGGTTGAAAAAACAACTGATTAATTATGTTTTCCATAAAGCCAGCAAGTTTAAACGAAAGAAAAAAAATAATTATAAAAGTTTTTGGTTGATCTCAGCATGGCAAGTTGCTGTGAATGTGTCCATAGTGAAAGTTGGTTTCGGAAGTCAACTTTCATGAGTAACAGAATCATTCAAAACTTCAGGTGCGTTTGCCAAATAGTAACAGTCATCATAACAGAACTGTTTGTAAGAAATTACGTAAAAATTACACAAATTCCTTTGTATGATATCATAGTCACAACATTGTCAATGTCACCACCTACGTTGTTACATGTTCATTTAATATTTACAACGATATTTGTTTGTCTACATCATCATGCAGTATTATTATTATCAAAAACTAAAGAAAGAAAAGGTGCGTAGTGCTCGCAACTGGCGTGCGTGTTAATGCTAATCGGAGCGCCGAACGCGGTCGATGCGTTAGATCGAGGTGGTCCTAAAAAACTTTACTAGAATCTCAATGGCTCTCTCTTTTTTTTTTTGGCTGGGAAATCATCAAATGACTTCTCCTGCTGAGTAGAGCAGGAGGGCGTGTCAGACTTTTACTGACTAAAACCCACCCGTGTTCCCTCAGTAGCCCGTATGCCAGGGGCTGTGGTATCTCTTTCGAACAAACCCGCACCCCTGGCAGGCATCGGCCCTTGCGGACCCCACCGGTGGTTGCTGACATCTTTGACGGCGCGCGTGTGGAACACAACGCGCCGTCCCGTCTACCACTTTTCGGCCGCAGGGGATAGGGAGAGCGGCTGACGCTATACCGACACTCCTCTTCCTCTGCGGCCCCACTGCGTCCGCCATCAAACGGTGGCGGCCCCGTCCAGGCCACGGAAGGGAAGAGCGCTGCTCAGAAGCACCACCGGCGCACTACATCAGCGGCACTCCTCCTCTGCTGCAGCCTGTAACCCTCAGCCGCGATGCCTCCCATTCGACATCGCGGCCCACCTCAGTTGCGGTGCACCTCACCGCAACCTACTTTTTGACCGCTACGTCAATGGCTTGAAGACAAAAGCCCTGACGAGCGGCCCCACCTTTGGGTTCCTCTTGGCTTCACCGTGGCTGGAATCCACGGTTACTGAGCCCCCCCGCAACGACAATGCGGGAACCCACTCGGGGGGGATGGCTCTAGTGTTAGTTTCACTTAACCATCTCGATCAAACGCATCGAACGCGTTCGGCGCTCCGATTGGTCCGTCACCAATCCAGTGCCTTTTGCCTCGTTTACGTTCATACATCAGAATGTATGAACGTAAACGAGGCAAAGGAGTTTGTAAGAACCATAGGAGTTGGCGCTCTGTAGTTTCTGTTTACCCCATGGGAAAATATCATATGTATAATAAATAAGGAAAATAAAACAGTCGGTGCTGCTAAAAGCTGCATATTATATTTCTAAATTGGTCAATAATAAGGAAAAACTACTGAACCATATTAAATTATTGATTAAACATGTTCATTTGCATAGTTAGATGGGAAGATAAAGTGCATATTTATTGCTTATTTTTTTATTTTACGTTAAAGAGTTTGTGAGTCGAGAATATGGTTCAGTGAGTATACATACATAGGGTATAGTAAGTAAATCTGTGTATCGATTATTATTACCAAAATATTTTATGAATATACAGCTACCTGAAAAGTCAAGAATGTGTCCCGTATGTGTCGCCGGGCGTAAAAGAATAGCACCATCCCATTTCTTCCAGTGGATGTCGTAGAAGGCGACTAAGGGACTTACTAGAGAATGGGCAGCAGCGTTCTCTATGCATTTTATCACCATACTGCGATCGGCAACCCGCCTGCCAAGCGTGGCGATTATGGCAAAACCCCCCATTCTGGGGGAGGCCTATGTCCAGCAGTGGACGTCTTTGGGCTGAAATGATGACAGCTACCTGAAAAGAGGTTGATATTATTGTGAATTAACCTTCGCACGGGCCGAACATCAACACATGCACGTGTACTGTTACGTAAGGCATAGTTCGGCACAGTAATAGTCCACTCCACACCGTCTGGCAACAATGCACGCCTGGGAGCGTTATTTTAGTCGGCACCGTCAAAGTCATTGTTATCACTGTTTTATTTCTTCCTGTTTCCAAGTGCTCGCTCTTGGCATTGGCATTGTTGTAATTTTGACTAATACCTATTAAATTACCATTTACCAAGTCTACTTTAGCTCATTTATCGTAAAAACTGATTTTACTATAAGCAAACCTACATCGTTGTACTAGTTAGCTGTACATTTCTAGAACAGCCCTAATTTATTAATTAAACCTACGAGCTAAATTACGGGTCTTGGGAATTAGCCAAGTGTGTATGTAAATCGGATATTATGAAAACATTTTCGGGCTCACGTAAGCTTTTATGTTGTCGGTCGTTTGGTGCACGGGAGTAGGTGGAGAGAATAAATGTTGTTAGTGTTCGGAGAAAGTTGGACGAGTGCGTGCGGACGTGTGATACCCAATGGACTCGTTGTGTATGTATGTGTGACGTGTGCGCAGGAACATCCTGGTGGTGCAGAGCGAGCACGAGCGGCAGGAATCGTGGGAGGCCATCGGCGCGCGCCTCATCCGCCGCCTGTCCATGCGGCCCACTGCGGAGGAACTCGTCGAGAGGAACATACTCAAAAGTAAGCACCACATACTGTTACTTCTTCTTTTCATGTGAGAGGAACAACTATGCAGGATACAATTTTAACCAGTGCGCAAACTGTAACCATGTATTTAGCATATCATTCAACACACTCTAGCGTAGAAATTTTTCGTCAATTCATAGAAAAGTGAAATATACCTATGCGATCAAAATGTATGGAACAACTGTATTTTTTTTGTATAACCGACGAAAAATTTCTAAGCTAGCGGGTCTAGAATGATATGCTGAATTCATGGTTACAGTTTGCACACTGGTTAAAATTTTATCCTGTATGTAGCGAACTGAACGAACATTTAAACTCTTTTTTACTGTTATCCTGCAACATCGCACTGCTGGACAAAGGCTCTTCTCCCCATGACTTCTAAGTTTTTGTTTATTGCATCACATGCATTGATTTTTTGACAGTTATATAAAGCACTGCGTGTGTAACTTTACTATGTGCTCTATTTATTTAGCAAAAGTAAATAATATTATTAGAAAAGCAATATCTTTTGAAAATATTACTCTTTCTTAACTCGTGAAGTTTTGTGTAAAAACATTCGTCTTTTACAATACTTATGGGTTTTTCAATTTTGATTTGTTGTTTAACTTTACATAGTCTATCGAATTGAAGCTTTTATATCTCAAAACCTTCTTGCCTTTTAGAGTTGTGTACGACTACTTTGTGGTAGGTTCTTTATAATACGAGATACACACCCCTCACACATGTTATTAAATAATGTGACGTTACAGGTCAGTCACCCGCCGAGGAGAAGAAACAGAAGGAGGAGAAGAAGCGCTATCTGTTGCGTAAGCTCAGCTTCCGACCTACTGTCGACGAGCTCAAGGAGAAGAAGATCATCCGCTTCAGTGATTACATCGAAGTCACACAGGTAACGATAATGCAAATATGGAATCATCTACGTACATATGTCACGGACTTACGGCTAAGTCTAGTATTAGCCGGCTATACCTAGGTGCAGCCGGCCACATGTTAAACTTAGATTTATTTATTTATAAACAGGGTAAGTTTTTATCCAGTGCGCAAATTGTAACCATGAATTCAGCATATCATTCTAGAACCCCTAGCGCAGAAACTTTTCGCCGTTTCTTAGAAAAGTGCAATACCTACGCGGTAAAAATGTATGGAACAGCTGATTTTTTTTTGTATATTCGGCGAAAAATTTCTGCTTTAGGGGGTCTAGAATAATATGCTGAATTCATGGTTACAATTTGCGCACTGGATACTGGAGCTTCATACGTTTTTAGAACTTCCCCTACTTTTGCCTACGGACATGTAAACCTCTTATCCGTCTCATCTACGAGTGGGCCAATATTCAATTATTTGCAACTAGCTTTTGCCAGCGACTTCACCCGCGTGAAGATCGAATATTAGGTCTTTACCTATGAAATTGCCGTTCTGCAGTACTGGCCATTTCAAATCAAAATAATTTTTGTTTGGCTAAGAATTCTAATTTCAAATTAATTTTATTTTAAAAACATGGATTTTTTTTTCTAAAAGTAGTCATTTCTTTATTGATTAGTGTTACATTTTCATCGCATTTCAATATTTTTCGTCATCATGGATACGTTAAAAATTCGAGTAATTATGGAATATGAGTACCGTCGTGGCAGCAACGCGGCACAAGCGGCACGCAACATCAACGACGTTTACGGAGCTAACACTACAAACCAACGCACCACCTGTTATTGGTTTGCTCGCTTCCGTTCTGGAAATTTCGACCTGAAAAATGAACCTCGCGGTCGCACACAGGAGTGTTCGACCTCAAACATCGGTTAAAAGACACAAAAAAATATTTTGACAATTGACACTCAATTTGCATTGTTTGCACACGTCACTAATCGAACTAGTATCAACCGGTTCCAAACACGGCTTGGAAGGGCGCCCGCTGTGGGTGCAGGTAGTCAAACCCTAGCCGATGTTGAATAAGCACGTCTTTGTTTTCGATACGCCGTATTTATAACAACTTTGCAGTTTGTGTTTTGAGTAGTTTGTGGAGATATTTGTGAACATTTTCAATGGGTACCGAAGCACAGGGTATGTACTTAATTATGATATTAAAAAATGATTGTACCTTTTTTAAATTTAGTTTCTTTTTGAGATTCAAATGACTTATGCTAAAATATTGATATTTTTGACTAAACTGTTCAGAAAAAAGGTGTTTTTGTAATAGTTCCGGGCATGGTCGGGCAAAAATTTTTTTTTTATAGCTCATTATAGACATTTGTTATGATACCTAAAGACAAATATGTCACCCATCTTGCCACCATTTTTTTTAAAGACCGTTTATATTTTGAATGTTTTTTTTTGTTATTTTGCACATTGACTTAGGCGTTTGTTTTTTCATTTTAGGTTCGGCTCCATGTGACATCCGAATGTCTAAACGAACATTATACACGCTTTTTAGAGACAGCACTAAAAGAAAATTAGATCAAAAATTATTGGACATGGAACAAAAAGTTAAGGAGATTACGAAATGCCCAGAAAATGAGTTTCGAATATTAAGGGATGATCTGAGACATTTTAAATCCGATTTAAAGCAAAGATGGAGCTTAGCCAACAATACAGAAGCACGTTTTCTCAGTCAAAATAAAAACTGGCTAGACAGTTCCATAACAATGCATAGCTGGTCAACAATGTCTACATCAAAACAAGGGCGACCAAGCAAGTCATTCCAAGAATTAACTGATCGCAGCAAGAGGCGAAAAACAAAAGAACTTCGAGAACAAGTGCCTGTCCAAGAATTAACATACGCTGCCAGTGTTAGTCAACGAAAGTCAGGAAACATCGAAGCATCGAAATTAATAAACGAGGTCACTGCCACTCCTACAAGAGCAAAAAAAATTAAAAAAATGCTGTGTGACGTTCAAAAAGTGTCTGCAAAGAAACATTCAGCTTCAGAAGCTTTGTCCCTTTTTATTGAGTGTGATTTGACCAAGAGACAGTATGAGATACTGCACGAATCTAACAAAAATATCTATCCGTGTTATTCGCTTATTAAAGAGGCAAAAAAGCATTGCTATCCGAGGGAAGAGTCTATGCGTGTAACAGAAACTTGCGCCGAAGTTCACCTCCAAGACTTATTAAATCACACAGTTTCAAGATTATGCAAATATCTGGAGGATGTACTCGAAACTTGTACTCCAGAAGAATTACTTAATATGGAACTTATAACAAAATGGGGTTGCGATGGTAGTCAACAGACTCGATTTCAGCAAAACTTCCAAGATGATTCAGGAGCTGATGATGCAAATATATTCCAAAGTTCGTTGGTTCCCATAAGATTACAGTCTAATATAGAAAACCATAAGAAAATTTTGTGGCAGAACCCAACACCTTCGTCACCACGATTCTGTCGTCCAATTCGGATACGATTCCTACATGAAACTGCCGATATCACAAGAGATGAAATAAAGTATATAAAGGACCAAGTAGAACAATTGAGAAAGACAGAGATACCTAATTCGAATGGTGTACAGATGAATGTTTTGCACACCTTGGTTCCGACTATGGTAGATGCAAAGGTGTGCAATGCCGCTACAAATACAACTTCTACCATGCGATGTTATATATGTGGAAAAACATCAAAAGATTTTAACGATTTTAAAGCAACTAAGACAGAAAACCCCGAAGCACTAAGATTCGGAATTTCAATTTTACATGCGAGAATTAGATTACTTGAGACTCTTCTACATATTGCCTATAAACTACCTTTGAAAAAGTGGCAAGCTAGGAGTCTAAATGAGAAAAACATTGTAAAACAAACAAAAGAAAGAATACAAAAAGACTTCAAGGAAAAAACAGGACTCATTGTAGACGTTCCTAAAGCCGGTTTTGGAAACTCAAACTCGGGAAATACATCCAGAAGGTTTTTCAGCGATCCTGAAACAACTGCTGAAATTACAGGCATCGACATAAGTCTCATACAGAAGCTGAGAGTAATATTAGAAGCCATTTCTTCTGGTCATGAAATCAATGAAAGCAAGTTTGCGAATCACGCAAATGAGACTGCGGAATTGTATGTCAAATTATATGATTGGCATCCCATGACACCTACATTACATAAAATACTCGTACATGGTCCTGCTATAATTAAACATGCCCTTCTACCTATCGGACAACTATCAGAAGAGGCTGCTGAAGCCAGAAATAAACATTTTCGTTCCTACAGACTCGATTTTACGAGAAAATTCTCGAGAGAACTATGTAATAAAGATGTCTTGAATAGGCTCCTGCTGACTTCAGATCCATTTATGAGCTGTGTGCGAAAAAGACAAAAGCTGAGGAGCAGCCGGTGTTTCTTACCAGAAACTATAGAATTATTTGTAGAAGTGGGTCCTGAAAATATCCAAGAAGTGGGTGTGGAAAGTTGTACTGACTGAGTTAGGTATTTTTATGATTTTATTGTGCGTAAACCTTGTGTCATGTTTGTTTTAAACTGTGTTTTTAAATAAAACTTACGTATTTCATATGTAGTTTTTTTTTTTTCTAAGATTATTACGTTATTCAAACGACATAGCATTAAAGTCAGCATTTTAAATCATCTCCATTAAAAAAATAGCAAGAAATAATTTTGACCGGATTTTGAGGACTAATACTCCTCTGTGGGTCGTCCGAAGACTTTGGTCGACAATGACGAATTAAAGGCGATTGTGGAAGCTGATGATACACAATCTACGGCTGAATTAGCAGCAGCTTTCGACGTTAGCGTCAAAACAATATTGGTCCATTTGCGTCAAATTGGCAAGGTAAAAAAAGGTTGACAAATGGGTGCCCCACGAACTCAATGATCGCCAGCGCGAAGTACGCGTCGAGACGTGCCTTGCACTGCTCAACAGACACACAAATGAAGGAATTTTGAACCGCATTGTTACCTGCGATGAAAAATGGATTCTGTTTGATAACCGTAAGCGCTCAGCAAGTTGGTTGGATCCTGGTTCAGCACCTAAACAATGCCCTAAACGAAAACTTACCCCTAGAAAAGTGATGGTCACTGTTTGGTGGTCTAGCGCCGGTGTGATTCATCACAGCTTCTTACCAAACGGGGTGAGCATTACTGCAGATGTGTACTGTGAAGAACTGAACACAATGATGGAGAAGCTGGCGCATCTCCAACCAGCATTGGTCAATCGCTCGTCTCCGCTGCTCCTGCACGACAACGCGCGACCTCATACTGCACAGCAGACGGTCTCCAAGTTGCAAGAACTGGGGTTGGAAGCTCTCCGTCATCCGCCCTACTCACCAGACCTTGCGCCTACAGACTACTACTTTTTCCAGAATTTGGATAACTTCTTGGCGGGAAAAAAATTTAATACCCGAGAGGCAGTACAAAATGCCTTTGAAGAATTTGTTGCCTCCCGTCCAGCTGATTTCTTTAAGAAAGGCATCAATAAACTGCCACTGCGATGGCAAAGATGCATTGATTGCATGGGTGATTACTTCGATTAATACAAATAAAAAATTCATGAAAAAAAATCGTTTAAATTTTTTCATACAAAACGGCAATTTCATAGGTAAAGACCTATTATTATCCCGCAGGATCATACTACCGGGATAAAAAATATCTTATGTGTTAATCCAGGTTATAATCAATCTGTGTGCCAAATTTGATCCAAATCCTAATCGTTGTTGCGTAATTGAGTAAAAAACATCTAAATATCCAAACATACAAACTTTCACATTTATAATATTAGTAGGATAGTAGGATTCCAATTACTAATGAGTATAATGTTTGTCCAGGCGCATGACTACGACCGTCGCGCGGACAAGCCGTGGACTCGCCTGACTCCGCGGGACAAGGCCGCCATCAGACGCGAGCTCAACGAGTTTAAGAGTTCGGAGATGGCCGTACACGAGGAAAGCAAGCACCTTACCAGGTATGCCCGTTTGTTACTTACTTTCTAGGCCTATTAATATTGTTATCAGACTTCACTCACAAGAAGCTTTTTAGAGCACCCGACCCATCCTAATTTTCATACAAATGCTCATACGTGATTATGGCGTTATAATACCTGTAGATATTTTGAACTCACAGTTATCAAGTGCTTTGTATCTAGGTTTCTATGTAACAAAAAAATCTTTTTTGAGCAAAACATTCAGTAAACACGTCTGAAAATCTGCTTTTTTGCACTAATTTTATTTGAACTTTGGCGGTTCATAATGTATATTGTAAAGAAAACATTGTCATAGAAACCTCGCAGTGTAATGGAGATTCTTAATGTCAAACATTTATTTCCAAAACGAGTAAGGCTTTTTCAAAAACACGTATCACCTGATAACAGTTATGAAATCTCCGCGCGCCAATTTTCGTTTGATATTATCGCGTTCTCACTCGGTTCCATTGCGATAGATGACACAAAAAGCTTTTCAATGATGCTCACGTTGATGATAGTCTGATCGGGAAGGGACCTCTTAACAGCACCTATACATTAGATTGCCAGTTTAAAGGTGTTTTCACTACGAACGTGTTACTGCTACGTCAATGTTGACCCGTGCCGTGTGCCGCAGGTTCCACCGACCCTGACGGCTATGCGCTTGCGCCGGAGCGGAGCGTGGCTGAGCGGTGGGCCTACGGCCCGTGCGGCGCGGCCCGTCGCCAGTACTCACACGGGGCGACTCTTGCCGACCACTAGCCGCGGCCGCACCTGTGATTTTTAATGTTATTTATATTGACTTCTTCCGTTTTCTGGAAGATTTGTATGCAATAACTTACCAGAACGCATCGGTAAAGTGTTGAATATTCTAAAGTTACGTTGTACCGCCGTCTGACGTTACGTTTTGTACATGCGTACCGAGAGTGCAATTTTGTTTTTTAATTTACCTACTATGTATCGTAGTTATTGCCGAGTACAATTATTGTCATTATGGTACCGTTTATTATAATTAAGTTGACGTATTCTAAGCATAACTATACATTCTTTGAATTGACCTTCGAGAAAGGTTAGTGATACTGTTTATTGTGGTGGAGATTATGCGCTTTCAAACTATGTGAATTGTATGTAACGTGTACAAGTGAATTATTTTGATATGTGAGACGTATCCAACATATTGTATTTTTTGTAAACTTGTGATTTTTCTTATATTGCTAGCTCTTAGCTCCGTAGTCGTTAAGCTAGATTTCAACTTGAAACTATTTATTTGGCGTAAAATTTATACTGTATTATGTTACGGTCACAAATTGTATTTTTTCTTTGTGTGTCGTATTTTATAAGGTAGAATCAATCACAAAATAAATTTTCACCAAAAGCGGCGCTAAATGCAACGTTTTATAATAAGTACAGATCTTTTTATACTTCCTGAATAAAGTGTTGAATCGTTGTTAATCAATTTTAAAAGTTGCGGCATTTCTTTGAAGATAGAGACTTTGGAGATACTACCACAGTTTTTCAATAATTTGTTTTTACATTTTTTGTAAACTTGAAAACGTATAAAGTATTCTCATCACACTGACTGGGTTTTCTATTAGATTTTGTAATATTTTGTTGAGATGTGATTATAGGTGTTATATTGGTTAGAAACGTTTGATAAAAGTGCGTGTGTGCGAAGTGGGTACTACTTGGGAATGTTCAATTGATGTTCTTAAAGTGCTTCCAAATATGTGAATAAATATTTTTCAATTGCGAAGAAAGTTGCACCGATATTAGTGCTATTCGCTATGGTTATCCGTTACACGTGCCGTGTTTGTTTGCTCAATCGTAGCCAACCGCAAAATTGAACTACTGCCACTAATATACCACCTATTATCTCCCGAAGTTACATTATAATATTAATTCCTGTAAAGTTTACTTGGTATCATTAAAATAATCAAGACTACTAGGTCTTGATTATTTTGCCACAAATGTGTATGAATTGTAGTAAATATAATTTACTGAATAGGCAAATAATTCCATAATTACTAATAAATGAAACGATAGCAAAATAAACGTTAACCATCTGAACAGAGGCAATTAATTTGTGATTATTCGATAAGACTACTGGTCCAGTTATGAGATTCCTAAGTACAGGGAAGAACTCGGTGATTATAACGCACTAATAGAACACTGTTGTTATTAAAATAACACTGAATTTTGAGCTCAATGTAAAGCGTGTTAAATAGTTAGGCTTTATGATATCCATCGTGTGCGTGACGCGTGACGCCACCTTGGCGGGAACAACTCGTTAGCATCGCGTTACTCTAGCCTAGCTCTCGTGTAAGTTACTCAAACGTTGAACGAACTAAATCACTAATTAATGATCCAATAAGCTATTATAAAGCTGTAGCTGTTAAATACATAATTATACGCCTTCTGAGATTAAACTGATTGTTCGATAACGTGTCGATACGTTTTGTTTCACGTCGAGACTATGTCCTGGTCGGCTCGACACTACATAGAGAGCAATAATACTGCTATCGGCTTGTTTGGCAAACGAGTGACATTATTTTAACTAGCGTTGAAAACTTTTATATTACTGTATAGATTAATTCTTCTTAATGTAACTAATAGATAGGAATCAGTTATAAATATTTTTTAAAGGGATGTATTATTCAGTAGCGGTGCCATTTCGTGTGAAGTGTTTTCATGAGTAAGTCATCCGGATTCTGATTGCGAGGGACGCGGGCCGTGTAAGTTGGTATTGACAATGTTAGTGCTGGCGGTACTCCAGTCAATTGGTAACACGAACGTTGCATCAGTCTGAAGAATGTTTTCATTACACGTGTTTTTATATAGCGATTATTCTGTTATGTTTAGTCAATGCGTAATTACAGTACATTATACAAAATTATTATAGCAAGCTACAAAAATGTTGAATAATGGTTATTCTTGAGACCATTCCATTATAGAATAAAGTGGAAGCCAAAATGACGACTTATTTTTCTAAACGATTTTGTTAGATTTGCAATTAAAACTAATAAAGTAAAATGTAGATGTTTATCGATATATAATATTACATAATAAGACATTCAGATTTTCCAAAGATCTAAGGCTCAACTAAATTCTTTTAACTAGCTTACATATTACGACATCTACTGTGTATGTTTGTGAAAATCTAGTTATCGACAAAGATAAGCCTTCAGGCGATACACCCCACAAGTGTATTATTGCGATATTATTTTTTTATAAAATCAAATGTGATATAATTATTTTTATTTCTAGTGTTAAATATTATTACACATTTTTTACATTCACTATGTTTTTCAATAATTTTCTACCAGAAAAGAATGCTTAGCCAGACTAGCAAGCCTAAACAATTCGGTTGATTCTGCATTTAATCAACATCTAATTATCTTTCTTCACAATGCAAATAGCATCACAGACACTGCAATGTTTCGTATAGAAGGCGTCGAAACGTAAGCTCTTCGTGTAATTCATAATTTAATATATTTATAAACTATTTTGATAACAAGCGCCGGCAAAATGTTGAAATGCTGACTTAAAATATTTTTCCATGTTTACACTTACGGTGTACGTATAATGTACTAGTGTTTAATATTCTTACCCTATTATATTTATGTGCCTCTGAATAAACAAACAGGCTGGTTGGAAAAGAAAAAGTTTGCTAACATAATTTGGTCTATTTCGCCGATCGATTAACTATCTGTCAATCTCTGAAAAAGGCCAAGGTCAAGACATATTAATTTCTCGTATTGATCGACAGAAGTAGAGCAAATGTGTAAGCTCCGCAAAATGATGAAGATCTATACAACTACGACATAATCCATGTATTGCGGTAGTGATTTTAAAGCAATTATATCGATAAACATTCTTTTAAAATTATGTCTGTATATAATTTTATTATAATGTAAATTATGGAATCTCTCATTTCCAATAATATCGTTCATAAATTTTTGTGCTATTACGATTTATAATTGCTAATCTTCAGTAATCTGTATACTGTTGCTTTTATTTTAAACATCATGTAAATTATTAATGACTTGTTGTAATGAGTATATATTGATAGCTATAAAATTACTTGTTTTATATAAAGTAAGTCTGTAAATATCATAATTATACATTAAGTTTTATACAATATTGTTTTTGTTTCTACCCCAACCCTGGTTTCAATTCCAATATTATTTTTGTACTTTAAACAACATACAAAACTATATCAACTAACTCACTACATAACTAAAACATAGAAACACAAAAGTAGTGTGTACCGAAGCAAAGCAAACTATTGTTTTGGGGAGGTTTAATGAAATATGAATGAAGGCTTTGACCCGTGAGGCTGTGCCGGTGTCGACTTTCGATGGCGCTAACTTATGGTCGTGCGACTGGGTTGAGAGAAAGTTAACTGTAGTGCGTGCCCGTTACCGCCGCACGGACACGCCGCGCTCAGTCCGCGCCTGCCCGCCTCGCGACCGCACCGCCACAGCGCACGCGCCGAGCCATGTTTACCGTGCAACAGACGAGCCCGCAAAAACATAACAGAAAGTGACAGTGTTCAATAACAAAGCTTATTCAAAAAATCGTGAATACAGTGTGTGTTGTGGGTACAGCCCCTGAGTCCAGTGCGAGGGGTCACGGTGTGAAAGTGCAACGGCCGGAACAAAGGATCAATGCTATGACGTTCTCTGGAAACATGAAGGAGAGTAAACCGCGGCCCGTCAAAGATGCATGGGAGTCAGAGGTGAGTGTTACCCATGATTTCTAATTTCTCATGCATGTGTTGCAGCGGTTAATTTTATTGACACGCGTGGGATCAATGGTATTGTTATGGTATCATAGATTTCATCTCACTTAATTATTCGTGTGACAGTTATCTGCATTTAATCACCACTTTCTCTTTATTAATAGATATCACGGATATCTTCAGGAGCTTATTGTGCGAAGCTTTGAAGTCCATTGTCTTTTGCAACGGCAGAATGCAATTGATATATTAATAGTCTCACTTTTTTAAACAGAATACATTCAATGATGCATGTATCCAAATTTAAATACTAGTGGGCCATGGACGCTACATTTGAGTTGCAATGCACAAAACTCTGAAATGCAAGAGAAAGAGTTAAAAAAAAAAACCTTGAATTCAGGTCTATTCAGTTCTTAAAATTAGAAAAATACCTACTCTCGAAATGAGGAGTTTCAAAACAAAAATTAAAAAATGAAAACGAACGGTATCTGCTTCATCGCGTAGATCGAGCACTTACGATTTAGGTAATAAGGTTGCCGGGTAAAAATAATTAACGCAGTAGGTAGGTACTCAATTTGATATAAGTTCTAGGTGGATTAAACAAATTATTTATAATTAAATACGTCTAATAAAAATTGCCGTGTGTTTTCGTGTCTGTCCGTAGGACAACGACGCGCCGTTCTTCTAAATCTAGCAACGGATTTTGATGTGGTTTCATAATGTGTCTAATGTATAAAACTAAAGACAATGTTCATTGTGAAAATATGCATATTTAATTTTGCATGGTGTTTCTCGCCAGAAACTACTGCCCCATCTTTTAAATTATCTTAATTGCCGGAAGCGACCGTTATAACACTAATAAAATTATTATCATGGCTTAATAATACGTATTCATCAAACTGTTCCCAAGAGAGATTTCAATACTGCATTGTATGTTAATTAATAACTAAATTAAAGCGCTTCGGTTTAACCATCTATGAGTAATCTAGTTACGTTCATAAATGGGCGATACGTTCGTCAACCTACCCAAATATTGCCAGAACAATAATAACGTACAAAAAATACAGCTTACCTAAAAATATTATTAACATAACAAATAAAATACAACGTAGCATGCTAGTATTCCCCAAAGGGCAGGCAAAAGAGTACCATAAACACCATAGTAAGTACATTGAAAACTTACGCAGACGAGAGACCATCCGCGAGTTGTTTTTTTAACCAATACAGATCTTTTTTAGACTGTATGGAATATCGCACAAAAAGTATTAAGTCCTCAAGTACCCTGTACCCCATACAAAACAGTCCCCCAAATAACCGAAGACGCCGAGAGACCGGACTGGACAAAAGTACGGAGGAGTCCCCGAGAACAAAAGAACTTAGGGTTGTATTGAAGATCTCTATGATTATCATTCTGTAAATAACCGTAATACACACGTATTACGTGTGATTACGCTATGACACTGACCTGCAAATTGCAACAAAAAAAATGGGAGAAGAAAAGGTCGCGGGGTACCTTAGCGAATGTCAAGTTCTTGGCGTAGATTTTTGTACGATTCAGGGATTTTTGGTCTCCGCGAAAAATAGTCCCTCGTCTGCGCAGGCCTTTAGATTTTCCACGTGACAAGGGGCGAGCCTTTTGCCCCCCAATAACACTGTCCTGGACTGGGGAATCGAGCCTAGGACCTCACTTTCAGAAATTGCGCTTGCAACCAATGATTCCATCGATTAATATTATTCTCATTGGGGCCTTCTTCTTCGTTGTTCCCTAAATGCTGGGGATCGCGACCACATACGACGCGTCTCCAAGTTATGCGGTCTTTTGCAGTTTGGTCCACTCGGTAAATGCTGCCTCCAAAAGCCTTCTTCACGATGTCTGACCTTCTTGTCGGTGCTCTGCCTTGCGCGCGTTTTCTTTCCACCCGATTCGATACCTCGAATTTGATACCTGAACCTTCTTATGATGTCAGCACAAAATGATGGGGCCCGCAAGGGCCGATGCCTGCCAGGGGTACGGGTTTTTTCGAAAGAGATACCACAGCCCCTGGCATACGGGCTACTGAGGGAACACGGGTGGGTTTTAGTCAGTAAAAGTCTGACACGCCCTCCTGCTCCACCCAGAGCGGGAGAAGTTATTTGATGATTTCCCACCCAAAAAAAAAAATCGATGCTAGTTACAGGGTAGGTGATCTCCTAATATATTGTAGATAAGTAGCCGCTTGGTGATGTTGATTTCCTCCAGTATGGATTCATTCGTTCTCATGGCGGCCCCATTTAGAGGAATTGGAATAAACCCTTGTAAACAATGTTTATCATAACGCTTTCGTTCAGGCAGCAATGCAATTTAGGGATAACTTTTGCTCTTAAAACTGTCCGTGGCATTTGAAATCGGCGTTGCATGTCGTTATTTTCTATGCATAGATCAGCTGCCGTCTCAGTATTTTCACTTCCTCCCTAGCATTATATGTATTTATCGTCTTTCACTAAATGACTACGTAGATCTTGTAAAACAGGACAACTTTTGCTATATTTACCTGCGGATGTAAGTGTTAATGTAGTTACTTTAATTCGTACTAGGTACTGTAATAGAGAGCTAGATAAGTCTCAGATTAATCTAGAAAAGGACATCTATATACACACTTGCGTGCAAATCAATATATATAAAATTAATCCCTATTTCCCTTGGTCACGGCATCTCACGTGAACGGCTGCACCAATTTTGCTAATTCCTTTTTGTTGTGTTTGTTATTGTCAGGAGAAGGTTCTTATGAAAAAATAAGAAAGTTGCGCGTAACATTAGAAAATGTAAGAAAACTTAACGACCATTTTATTTTTTCCAATAATATACTCGTATCAATGCCAATTCAATATTCATAGTTGGGACGTCTGTCGGGTCAGTTAGTAAGCAATAAACGAACAAATAATCAGAATTATGCTTTTGTCAATTTTACGGACAAGGGGCCTAAGTCTACTAATTTATAAACGTCACAATGGTCTCTCAATGGTAAGTTTTTGACAGATTTGCCATACAAAAACTGTCAAAAACACACCATTGAGAGACCATTGTAACGTTTATAAATTAGTAGACTTAGGCCCCAGGTTACGCAGCTTTTCCAAGCAAAAATGACTGATGAGGACATCGAGTCGATCTTTTCAAGAAAATTGTAGGTAAATAATTTTCATGTTACCTTCGCAGAATATAAAATAATCAAAATATTAATTACCTTTTGTGAGATATCCTCTCTCAAATCGTCGCACTGGGTCACAGATAATATAATACTACGACTGGGTGGACCAATTTTTTTTTAACTCTTGACTTGTTTTTATGCGACCCTTAGGCAAAAAGTGATCTCATAGTTTTTAAACAAGAAAGCTGCTCTATGAGAGCGGGTTATCGTAATGTTTTTTTTTAATAGTTATAGTGAGTCTTTTCTTCATTAATTTCAGCCTATAACATATTGGAGTAGGTTTCGTACTCGTAGCCTCCTTGTGAAGGATGTCACCCTGGGTAGTACCACCACCAAACAGCTTTGTTCCGTTTTTATAACTATTTCATCTTTGGATCTGCGATAGTAAAACATCTATGCTCTTAAGTCTATCTGATAGACTAGGGTCCCATATTCACGATAGGCTCTATCGTAAATAAGATACCCTGCATAGTAAATTGCACATGGGTAATATTTATCTCCAAACGTGCGAAATACGTGTAAAGATCTTTGATGGCTTGGTAAAACGAGTTTTACAGACGAGACGGTAAGGTAACAAGCTCGACCATTCAGGCTTGGTAGGAAAAGTGATCGAGCGTCGACTACCCGAGATGTACCTATGTATGCTCCTCCTAGCTATTGCAGTAGGTAATATATTTAGGTATAAAATTTTCCAAGTTTTGTACTTATCGTAACAAAGTGAGGGGCTAGAAAGATTCTTGCTCCTACCTATTCACTCATATTTTATGCAATTCTTCATAATTGGATATATACAGAGTCAAATTAAATTACTAGCGAAACTCCGCAGGCGTAATGGGTATCGATGTTAAAAAAAAGAAAATTAATATGATTTATTGTTTTACCGCAGTTATTGTATTCACTTAAAACATGGTTTCTGTATGTAAGCTTCACAGACATGATTGATATGGATATTTCAACACGATAAAACAAAAGAACATATTTAGATTTTCTCAACTCATACTTCAAGTAACAACACAGCAAGCAGTGGTGAACCCTAAAAAAACATCAAATGTTTTTATTTTAACATGTTTACATATCGATACCGTTTGTAAAGTTTCGCTAGTTAATTTCATTTGACCCTGTACTTATACTGCTGAGTTAAGTAGGATGATGAGCATCTTTTCTAGATAACAACGTCATCTGTTTCTTGAAATTATATTATGCAACTGGTAAAGACGAATGCATGGGGATAACCTGAACATGTGCCTACCGGGTAGGTACAACGCTCCTTATGTAAACCTATGCTCGCATACGCATAGTGACAAATAATTAGCCAGCTGTAGGATAAAAAGTCTAAAAATAATAGTTTAAAAAAACTAAAATAACACGCTTTTATTGCTGACCAAACTAAAAAGTAGAAAATAATATAGAATAGTTGTAACAATTAAAATATCAAGCACCCCACGCTTTTTACTCTTAATTGAATTATTGACTTCCTACTACTGTAACATAAACTCTTTGTAATTAAAAAATATTTTCTGCTTTTTAGTTCGGTCAGCAATAAAAGCGTGTTTTTTAGTTTTTTTAAACTATTATTTATTTTCCATTTTTTAGTTCGATCAAATTTTTATATGGTTTTTTTTTTTTAAACTAATTAATTTTTTGGAAATTTTCCCCATAAAAATTTGATCAAAAAAATTGAATTTTTTTATCGGGTATTGCATTTCCTACCAATATTGCATTGTCATCGGCCCTTAAGACGTGTGCAAAGTTTCAAGTTGATCAGACGTCTAGAAACCAGTGAAAATTAGGCTCAAAGATTCCGTTACATACATAGATACATACATACAACCCGAGCTAATAAAAGCGTTATAAAAAGTAAAGCTTATTCCACTAAGGGCTAATTTTTCAATAGTCACAGAATTTTTATCTGAAGAATAAATCTAACAGTTGGCCATATTTTCTATACAAAAGCTGTCAAACTGACATATTTATTCCTCAGGTAAAAGTTACTCGACTATTGAAAAATACGCCCAGTAAGGGCGTATAATGTTTCAAATTTGCTCTACCCAGCGCGTGCGTAGTGTGGTGTTATCCTGTCGAATGCTGCTAAACTCTTTAGAATTTAAGCAAAATTTAAAAGGTAAGTATTAGAAAATATGTTTCCAACAATAAAAGAAACTTAAGTAGATTTAGAAATCGAGAAACATTGCGAAAGTGAATCAGATAAGGAATTTCTTTCTATACTTAAAGCTTTTTCTGACTTTTTGGCGAATGATGTGAATTGAGTGAGAGGGAAGTGTGTCAGTGTAGATATTAGCGGCGCGGGCGAAGCGATGTCATCCGTGATCCGGGTCGCCGCCGCCGCCGGCGGCCAGTGTTGGCTGACCGCACACGGCAACGCGGCGACGGCGTCTACACTACAAATTAGAATTTGTCAACCAGTAGCCACAGCCACTGAGACTTCTGATGTAGAGATGTTAATTTTATAAAGTCATCTATTAATAATTAATTCATTATTGATGACCAAATATTGAAATGAACTTTCAAAGTTACAAAACTCTTCGATCGTTGTCTTCCATCATAAAGTGGTGATTTGTATGTTAATAATATAATGAAAACACACATAATTACAAACAACCAATAGCTTCTAGAACTCTTAAGGTAGGTACTGTGAATTAATTATATTATTATTTTCTTGGCATTAGATCACCATTTCTGAAATGCATCATACAAATTACATATACACCTAAATAACTAATAAATAAGATTTACCTTACGACTTTTAAATACCTACAATAAAAACTGGTAATAAGCAAGGTGAACAAATTCTAAAAGTTCACGGCCTTCTGCAGTTTCGTTTGTCACGAAGATCATCTCAACATCTATATAGTAATAGCGCTTTCAAGATTTTAAACGCAACGAAAATTCTGTCACTTTTACGAAATGTTAAATGCAGGTAGGTATATAGATAGACACTACTTACTGAGTATTACTTACTGAGAACTAGGTGAGCTTTGTATAGACAGACATAGATATGCGTACCACTTCTTGGTTTAAAACAGATCCATATACAGGTTGCTCGCAGTCGCAAGTAGTATGTATTTCAAAACGGTCGGTCAGCGGTCCGGTTACGATATACATAGGTATGTACATAGACGTAGATAGAAGACGCTTAGATGAGTGATGCGCGAGTGCTTACTTATACTATTGACTTATCTCATGTTTGTGATGTATTTAGTAAAAAAATATGGGTAAGTACTAGCTGTGCCAGCGACTTCATTTGCTAGTATATCTGGGTTTTTGTTTCTGCTCGGAGTTTTAATTATTTTTCTAAAATAAAAGTACGTAAGCCTAAGTTACTTTTTGTAATGTCTGTAAGCTATCAGCCAGTGAAACTCCCGTCAAATAAATCTAGCCGTTTCGGACATCTCCGGAACAATTGTTTTTTTTTAAATAAATTTTCGTTTTATGTAGATAGGTACCATATGTAAAATGTTGGAAAGGTCTACGTGTGTGCCAAAATATGTAAAAATACTTGGACTATTACAGTTTGTCCAGGGTTACACTTAAGTTATTAACAAAAGGTTCGCTCACCCACCTAGTTGCAAAGGCCATGAGGATATTTTATGGTCCGGCTGGTCGGCTAACGCTACGTGGAGAATATAATAGTAGAGTCATAATATTTCCAATGTCAAAGTTCACGTAAGTAAACTCAACTCATTTCATTCACTACCTATGTAATGACACTGTTCTGAAATTTATGTTTAGCAATTGCATATTTGGAGTACCTACCTTATTCATTACATAGGTATTTTAGAGTATAATTTCACTGGATATGTGTAGCGTAAAGCGTAATAGGTACTCTACGCACTTTACGCTACGCGTGCCCATCCTACGCCGCCGTAGAGGATATAAATCGCGTAGACGCAGCGTAGAGGCTGGCAGGCTCGTGAGGTTAGAAGTAGAACGCAAAGCTTCGTTGCTAAAAGTAAATTACAAAAATTTGGAAATAGGACAAGTATTATTATAGGTACACCTCTGCATTACCCTGCGGGCATCATGGGTGTGATGTTATGTTTATGTTATTAAATTAAAGAAGAAAAGTTACCATTTCCTTTTGATGGAAGTAGTAGGTTTTTTCGTAAATAAAGAGAGAGAGAGAGAGTATCATAAAAAATCAGAACCCGTTCAGAAGAATGGCTTTAATTAACTAAGCTCGAAATATCTATAAAATTGATTAAACTAACTTCCATTGTAGTGTAAATTGATGATTAATTAATTAACCTCTAGCGTAAACAATCACGTAATGTTAACGGGCTGGTATTTGCAGCAGTTGACAAAATTGTTGATACTTATTCAACTTTCACAGAGACACCTTTCTGTTTTAATTACTGCTTTCTTTACCAGTAGTGTCAATTTATTTCGTGCGTAGGTATTACTTTGTATTCACAATTTACTAATAAAGCGAAAACACCATCTGTCCGTTTAAAAAGTCTTGCCCCAGATTTATAAGACAAGCGATTAGGTGGGTTATGTTTCCGTTAATCTAACAACATTTGCCGTTTTCTGTCAACAAGATTCACCTGTCGCCGTGGGCGATACTTCACGTTTATATTAGCGTTCGTTCGTCGCAAGCGCCATTATCTGCAAATGAGCACGTACCGAACGAAAGTGAGGGCGTCCGCATTGTTAAAGTTAGAGATCTTAATAGAAACCAGCGAAAAGGCTGCGGTGTGCGCGGCGCTCAGCTTGAGGCGGCTTTGTTGTGCAGCGCCGAGCAAAAACGTGAGGCTGGGGCGGGATGTAGGTCGCGACAAGTGCACGCTGCGCGCTGCACGCGCATTGTACCTACGCAGTATTCTGGCAGGCAGGTATTCTGTAGCTAGACAGTCTCCTCCGGCTGCGGGGAATAAGACACAAAATAATAGAGTGGCACTTCTATCCGCTAGGGTTCCTTGCTTTTCAATCCCAGAATACGAGAGGTTTAAAAGTAGTCGTTTTAACTATGACGAATTCAGTGGACGTCATGTGATGGTATGATAGTTTATGCGACATGAACGAAGCCGGCAAAATTTAAATTTTCGATTAAAAAGTATTACTGTTGTAAGTAGGTACTTCTACTTAGCAAGTAGAAGTACTTACTACAATTGTGTTTTTTTCTACCCTGACTCATTGCCTAGAATGGGTCCGGCCAATGGTCCATTCACACTATAGGTTTTTAGAAAATGCATTTCTCTCGCCATGAGTGTCACGCACGCAGCGCCCTTCATGCAATCTTCCTGTGGTCGCATCCTAATCCTTCCTGTGGCTGGACCTAAAACATCGCGTGCTCAAGATGCATAAAAATTGAAGAAATAAAAAGGAAGTAAGTAGATAGAGCATTATTTAGCAACTAAAAACGTTGATAGACCGCGGTGAATTCAGTTGGATGTGTCCCGCTGACGAAAAAACAACTTTGGTACTACTTTAAAATATAAACCACGGCTCCATCCATTATGCATAAGGCATGCATTTTGGCCAGGAACTGTTGATGAAAAAGAATCCAAATACCTATGTCTCAAGATAATATATCAGGAAGGAGACGCTTAGTAGAAGCCGAGCTTAAAAGTCTTAAAACTCATGAACCCGTTCCTTACTGCGAAACTTAAAAAGACCATGATCGGGTAATCATCAATGTGGACTGGCCCTCACAGTCGCCCAATGCTAACCTGATCAAAAGTATCTGGCCGTTGATAAAGTGTAAAAAATACACATGTAGGTATATATACTTAGGATGTTCAATAAAAGTGTTAATGAGTATGAAGCAGTTATACACCGTGACATTTTAGTCGTCTTACAAAGATGGTGCACTCAATGTATCCGACATACAATACCTCTAGGTGCGATTAAAAATTGTTACTCGTAAGATAATAGGTACAAAGATACTTATAAATAATGCTTTATAATTATGAAACAACCTGTTAACAATGTTTACTTACGTATCAAAGGGTAGAAGATACCTATACCATTACATTCCATCTCCATATCAGGGTGTTTCAAACTACGTCATGTGTCTTAGTGAATATTTTCTTTTCTAAATTAATCATAAAAGTAAAAAAAAAAAAGTTTAAATGTGTTGCGGTCATTGGATACATGAAGTGGGCTGCCGTTGTAAGACGACTAAAATGTCACAGTGTAGGTACATTATTTATTGTTATTTTATTTTTCGACATAATCACCTTTGAGGTTTATACTTTTGGTACTTAAAACTACACTTGGTAACAAATTCAAATCAAAGATTCAAATCCAGCATGTTGGATAGCAGTCATCGCAACTCGGGACTTGTGTGCGTGCGGGGGGCGTTATCTTGGTGAAACAACACAACTTTAGCAAGTTTGTCGCGGCGATTTTCGCGTATTTTCCTGACGCAGTATTTTTATTTGTTCTGCGTATAAGGT
Organism: Polymixis flavicincta; assembly: GCA_949987655.1. NCBI lineage: Eukaryota > Metazoa > Arthropoda > Insecta > Lepidoptera > Noctuidae > Polymixis > Polymixis flavicincta. The sequence goes on from OX465179.1 coordinate 15,409,805, forward strand.
TACCGTAATAGTAGCTCCATGATTGAGGTATTCAATAATTGTCACCCCTTGGCTGTCCTAGAAAAGAGAGCCCATAATCTTACCGGCCGGCGCGGCGGATGGAATTGCCTTAAACTTCTTAGGCGTTGGAGATAACAGCCTCTTCCAATCATGGACTGTTGTTTTGTTTACCCATGTTTCCATAGTTACGAAGCGAGCCAAAAATCGGTCAGGACCTTGTTGTAACAATTCCAAATTAATTTGAGAAATCCGCAGTCTTGTTTGTTTATGCTCGTCTGTAAGCCTTCTAGGCACCCAGCGCGCTGATACTTTTTTCATGCCCAAATGTTCATGTATATGGATACTTCCTATCGAAATCTTTAATTCTTCAGCTACAAAACGAACAGTAACACGACGATGTGCCAAAACAATTTTTTCAACTTTTTTTATCATTTGTTCGATAACTGCCGTCGTAGGGCGTCCCGAGCGCGGGTCGTCTTTAGTTAAACAGGAGTAGGAGGAGCATTAAACCCCTAATGTTCCTTTCAAACCTAGATTTACTTACTTAGTAGTAATTTTTTTCAGGCAGAGATATTTATTACGGCGCGAATTTAGATTTTATCCATTTTGCGTACCACATGCGTACCACGCTCTACGACGAAAACAAAAGACTTAAATTGTAAAGAAAATATTTTTTTTTAATTATTTTTTATTACCTATATCAAATGTCTGGGATTTACTTTTTTGTTGTTCAAGGAGTTTATAAGTATGCCATTATTACTTTTTATTGAACACCCCTCGTAAGGCCCTGCCGACCTTCAACGTAGGTAACAAAAGAGATTGCTAGGGACATCATATTATGAACGCGCCGTCGTCGTCGCCAAAGAGTAATGGGAAAATATCTCAATGATGGTGGCAGGCGATCACAGACAATGGAGGAATCCGGATAGCATATTGATAATAATGTATTGAAGCCTAGTATGAATCCTAAACCACTATAATAGGGTATTTTCCAATTTAATAAAAACTATTTCAATTTGAAGATTGGAACGATATATTTAACAGAAAAATAAAAATAAATTTAATTAAATCCATTTTCTCAATTAAAAACGATTAAAATCAAATAACGTTTTCGTTGTTTTGAATTTACCGCCAAAACGCTCCTTACGGTGACTTTTTATCACGTGACATCGTGATGCCAGCTTTGTGTAAACGGCACCGGTACAAAATTAAATACTTAGTTTGGCGCAGTTTTAGAAGTATTTGTGCAGAGGCACCGAATGCCAATAATTCCACTTTCTATACATTTAAAATCTTGTTAATTATTAACTCGACATTCACTTGTTTACTTACTAACTACTTTGGTTTACACAAAGTTGACGTCACGTGATAAAAAGTCATCGTAACGAGCGTTTTGGCGGTAAATTCAAAACAACGGAAAATAAATTCGATTTCAATCGTTTTTAATTGAGAAAATGGATTTAAATCAATTTACTTTAATTTTTCTGTTATATATTTCGTCCCAATCTTCAATTTAGAATACTTTTCATTAAATTGGAAAATACCCTATTATTATTTTCATACGCCTAAGTAAAAAAATACACTATTTTTTTTCGGCTTATTCCCTGAATACCCCAATTCCCAAGGCCCGGAGGATAACGATTTATTTTTACCTTGATAAACTCAATTAAAAGTCAGTTTAGATTAAAATTACCGTCAGCAGATGATAACTAAAATTGTATTACTTACTAAAATTATAATACGTACTTAACTTTAAGGATCAGGAAAAAATTACAAAATGTTGCTTGGTTAAGGTACCTAAATATTTTAATCGGAGAATAAATATAGAGTCTCCTAGAGCAATCACTGGTTTTAAATGCCCATTTCTTCACTTGTTTGACCGACTGTGGCAACGGTGCGTGCCACAGTCGGTAGATTTTTGAAAAAATGTGGTAGGATTGTGATACATGATCAGATTGAATATTTACAAAGTCACTTCAATGTCCAATTTCACTGCATCACCACATTTTATTCCAATCTGTTTTTCGTAAATTCGTAATTGTGCTCGCGCCCTTTAGAAGACCTGCTTCCGACATGTTTGTTAAGCATGGTTTGATAATATTGTTGTACCTACATTTAATAAATATTTTTGATACATTTTTTTTTGTTTTGGCTTCGCACGGTTTGTGAATTTAGCCAGTGTCAAGTAATTATACTTTTCAATCAAGTAAATGGCCCGATATCAGGCATGAAGTTACAAAAAAGTCATAGTCAGTCACGTCAAAGTTATTGTAAAGCGGTACTAACTTTACAACAACCTAGTAGGAGTTTTTGGGGGGAACACGAAAAGTCCACGTTAGTCACTTATTTTCACATTCACTACACTTTGTACTCACACCAACTCACACGTAACTAAATTGAATAATTCACTACCAAAATTATACAATCTAATTCGCTATTTCACTAAATTTCATGAAAATGAAAATTCGTGCGACATGTTCCAACGCGATCCCGCCAAAAACTCTCTTGATACATTTTAATCAACCTTTATTAAGACATTTTATTTTAATACGTTGTCCCACACTAGGAATTTCTCCTGTATTGTGGGTGCGTTTACAAACATTTAAACTCACATGCACACAAACAGCCAGACCCGGAACAACTACTTGTAGTTCATACAAATATTTGTTCCGTGCGGGAATCGAACCCGCGACACGCAGCGCAGCAGTCAATCGCCTATCCGTCATTGTACAATGATGACGCAGTGGTTAGGCGATTGACTGCTGCGCTGCGTGTCGCGGGTTCGATTCCCGCACGGAACAAATATTTGTATGAACTACAAGTAGTTGTTCCGGGTCTGGCTGTTTGTGTGCATGTGAGTTTAAATGTTTGTAAACGCACCCACAATACAGGAGAAATTCCTAGTGTGGGGCAACGTATTAAAATAAAATGTCTTAATAAAGGTTGATTAAAATGTATCAAGAGAGTTTTTGGCGGGATCGCGTTGGAACATGTCGCACGAATTTTCATTTTCATGAAATTTAGTGAAATAGCGAATTAGATTGTATAATTTTGGTAGTGAATTATTCAATTTAGTTACGTGTGAGTTGGTGTGAGTACAAAGTGTAGTGAATGTGAAAATAAGTGACTAACGTTTACTTTTCGTGTTCCCCCCAAAAACTCCTACTAGGTTGTTGTAAAGTTAGTACCGCTTTACAATAACTTTGACGTGACTGACTATGACTTTTTTGTAACTTCATGCCTGATATCGGGCCATTTACTTGATTGAAAAGTATAATTACTTGACACTGGCTAAATTCACAAACCGTGCGAAGCCAAAACAAAAAAAAATGTATCAAAAATATTTATTAAATGTAGGTACAACAATATTATCAAACCATGCTTAACAAACATGTCGGAAGCAGGTCTTCTAAAGGGCGCGAGCACAATTACGAATTTACGAAAAACAGATTGGAATAAAATGTGGTGATGCAGTGAAATTGGACATTGAAGTGACTTTGTAAATATTCAATCTGATCATGTATCACAATCCTACCACATTTTTTCAAAAATCTACCGACTGTGGCACGCACCGTTGCCACAGTCGGTCAAACAAGTGAAGAAATGGGCATTTAAAACCAGTGATTGCTCTAGGAGACTCTATATTTATTCTCCGATTAAAATATTTAGGTACCTTAACCAAGCAACATTTTGTAATTTTTTCCTGATCCTTAAAGTTAAGTACGTATTATAATTTTAGTAAGTAATACAATTTTAGTTATCATCTGCTGACGGTAATTTTAATCTAAACTGACTTTTAATTGAGTTTATCAAGATAAAAATAAATCGTTATCCTCCGGGCCTTGGGAATTGGGGTATTCAGGGAATAAGCCGAAAAAAAATAGTGTATTTTTTTACTTAGGCGTATGAAAATAATAATAGGGTATTTTCCAATTTAATGAAAAGTATTCTAAATTGAAGATTGGGACGAAATATATAACAGAAAAATTAAAGTAAATTGATTTAAATCCATTTTCTCAATTAAAAACGATTGAAATCGAATTTATTTTCCGTTGTTTTGAATTTACCGCCAAAACGCTCGTTACGATGACTTTTTATCACGTGACGTCAACTTTGTGTAAACCAAAGTAGTTAGTAAGTAAACAAGTGAATGTCGAGTTAATAATTAACAAGATTTTAAATGTATAGAAAGTGGAATTATTGGCATTCGGTGCCTCTGCGCAAATACTTCTAAAACTGCGCCAAACTAAGTATTTAATTTTGTACCGGTGCCGTTTACACAAAGCTGGCATCACGATGTCACGTGATAAAAAGTCACCGTAAGGAGCGTTTTGGCGGTAAATTCAAAACAACGAAAACGTTATTTGATTTTAATCGTTTTTAATTGAGAAAATGGATTTAATTAAATTTATTTTTATTTTTCTGTTAAATATTAGGTCTTTACCTATGAAATTGCCGTTCTGCAGTACTGGCCATTTCAAATCAAAATAATTTTTGTTTGGCTAAGAATTCTAATTTCAAATTAATTTTATTTTAAAAACATGGATTTTTTTTTCTAAAAGTAGTCATTTCTTTATTGATTAGTGTTACATTTTCATCGCATTTCAATCTTTTTCGTCATCATGGATACGTTAAAAATTCGAGTAATCTATACATATAATAAATCTGTAAAGGAACTTTTTCTGTACATTTAAAATATTTCGAAAATAATTGCTTGAGGTGGTAAGGGATAATCAACAGATGACATTTTAACCCTTATCAAAATTTTTGTCTGTTGCTCGGTTTTTCAGTTTCTATGTTGAATAGATCAAGTATCACGTCAAAAGAACGAAACTAATATGGTTATCTTTCATACTCAAATATTTTTTATAACTCGGAGTATATATTAGTCTTTGTTTCATCGCAATCGCTTCGGTCAATCTAAAGTGTTCAAGAAGAATTTAATTACGTAATGTTGAGACACTTAGCGACATCTATTGGCGCGAAACGGTACTAACGAATACTTATAATAACACGTCATTCTCCTTTAAGTTACTGTGTCTGTGTTATTTCAAAGAGTAATGATACTGATTAAAATTGCTTACCGTTGGTGGTTGATTCCCACGAATCAAAAAAGCTAAAAGAATATCAAATAAAAAGTAGTGATAATATTAATTGACTTGGTGTTCTGAGTCTTAAAGAATGCAATGTTAGATACATATTTATTAGTTTTAAAAATAACAACTTTACAAAATCAATACAAAAAGAGGGGAAGAAATCTCATCTCATAGAAAAATAAAATTGTGATAAAAGTCTCAGTGACGCCATCTAGCATAATATAGCAAAATTAGAGCGGCCAAGGAATAAATCTTAATCTCTAGCGTCTGTAACGCCATCTAGGTTTGAATAGCAAACATACAAAGACAACAACTTGATTTTGCCTATTTTATTGATTTTCTATCGAATATACGTAGGTACCTATACCTACCTATATCCGAGAGGCCAGGTCCAAAATCCGTAGATCTATGGATAAACCGGTAAATCCGAGGTCTGACAATGCGGGGTGACGCTAGGTAAAAACTAGATGCCTGTGGTAGGAATGTTACCATTTGGATTAGGTAGGTATCGATAATATTGTTAACTTTCTACGCAGTCTGTTTTTTTTTATTGTTCGATCAGTGTTTCCGAAGTAAATAGATGTCTGCTTTTATAAACTACTTCGAACAATATTTTGACGAAGCAGATGGAAGCCAATAGGGTATTTTACTACCTACTTAAAAATCTACAAATGTGTTATTATTAAATAGTATTAAGGACAAAAAATTCATCCCAAAGTAGGGTATAATTTATTGGGAGTTTTGGGAGTAAACAGAGTTTTAAATATGTGCTAATTTTCGTGATGTTAGTTTTCGAGGTGGGGAGCCCCCCCCCCCCGGGTTCGAAGGAGGTTGGGTGGTGAAAATCAGGAAAAAAAATCCAAAATTGCGGCCATAACTACTGGTGGATCTGAGTAAATAGATAGGTTTTCACACGGGCAACTGTAGGTAGGTATATCGGTGCTTTTCCGAGCAACATCGCTTACAGAGAAGCATTTTGTTAGTTAAAACAAGTTTAAAAATATATTTATTTATCCATTTGGTATCTCCAACAAAGTATACCTACATACATAGAAACAATAGAAATCACAATAGTAAAATATTGACAAATAAATAGTTTATTGCCTGGTTTGGATTTCTTTTTTCAACAGCGCTCTTAATGTGGATAATGACCGACGTTACGGGGCGTAATGTAACATTCGCATCGAGCATGTCTTTACGCCGTGTGCTAAAATCAGTGTTGCTCGCTCGCATGTTTTGCCGTAGGTACCTACTACTGACTGCACGAATGCTTGCCATGTTAGGTGCATTTTGACCCGTGACGCCGGTCAGTATCCACCTTTACAGCGTGATCTTTCTTCATCGTGATAACGCCACGGTCCCACGGGCTGTTAACTGACAGGTGGCGCCAGGTGTTACTGCACTGCTACCTGTCGAGGCCTATCGCAGTCCGTGCAGAGCATTCCCACTGCTGTGGTTTTATTCAGTGGTCAACGTTTGATAAACAAAGATAAAAGACAAGCGCCTGTACGGGCCGAGATAGGCGCCCGCCCCCGCTCTGCGCCACCCCGCGCTGGCGACGACTGGCAATCGGAGACCTCATCGGCATCGAATGTTCCCACGGCCTATCGGCCTGGCTTGACGCAGTCTGGCCTGTGAGAAAGCGCGCCGTGGAAACGTGGAATAATGTTTCAGCACACTCAACCAGACGCGCGCAGTCGATTTATTGAGTACAGTAAAAGCTCCTTATTCGCGCTTCCTTCATTCGCGTTTTCATTATTCGGGGATTAAAAAAATGCGACCAAATTCCTATATTCGCGGCTAAAGACTTCTTTATCCGCGGATCTAATCGGTACATCGGTACATTACATATTCATAAAAAGGATTCCATTAAGTATCCAAACCAATATCCTTTGTAAGCGCGCCGTCAAATGGAGTAATAAAAAAGTAAAATAGACCTTATTACAACTGTGCCTAAAGTATATTGTTATGTGATATCGCCACTGTGTTGGTTCGGCTTTTGACATCTATAGCCGCCTTCGCCGCGGTCGGTGTTTTTGAGAATGTAAACAAACAGAATGAAAGCAACCTTAACACCATAAAGTATATTTATTAATGCTGCCACATAATAGACATTCCATCCTTTGGTAAGAGCCGCTTTGCGTGTTTTACCTATTGTTTCATCTTTCCATGCGTTACAAAATGTTGTCAATTCAAGCTGTGGTAGGTTCCTACCAGGATAGATCGGGAGATTCTTCCTTTTTAAAGGAGGAGTAGTAACCTACACCATCTAAGCGACACATTATTGTTTTCCGACACGGCACGCGAACGAAGTCGCGGGCACAGCTAGTTATGGAATATGAGTACCGTCGTGGCAGCAACGCGGCACAAGCGGCACGCAACATCAACGACGTTTACGGAGCTAACACTACAAACCAACGCACCACCTGTTATTGGTTTGCTCGCTTCCGTTCTGGAAATTTCGACCTGAAAAATGAACCTCGCGGTCGTCCGAAGACTTTGGTCGACAATGACGAATTAAAGGCGATTGTGGAAGCTGATGATACACAATCTACGGCTGAATTAGCAGCAGCTTTCGACGTTAGCGTCAAAACAATATTGGTCCATTTGCGTCAAATTGGCAAGGTAAAAAAGCTTGACAAATGGGTGCCCCACGAACTCAATGATCGCCAGCGCGAAGTACGCGTCGAGACGTGCCTTGCACTGCTCAACAGACACACAAATGAAGGAATTTTGAACCGCATTGTTACCTGCGATGAAAAATGGATTCTGTTTGATAACCGTAAGCGCTCAGCAAGTTGGTTGGATCCTGGTTCAGCACCTAAACAATGCCCTAAACGAAAACTTACCCCTAGAAAAGTGATGGTCACTGTTTGGTGGTCTAGCGCCGGTGTGATTCATCACAGCTTCTTACCAAACGGGGTGAGCATTACTGCAGATGTGTACTGTGAAGAACTGAACACAATGATGGAGAAGCTGGCGCATCTCCAACCAGCATTGGTCAATCGCTCGTCTCCGCTGCTCCTGCACGACAACGCGCGACCTCATACTGCACAGCAGACGGTCTCCAAGTTGCAAGAACTGGGGTTGGAAGCTCTCCGTCATCCGCCCTACTCACCAGACCTTGCGCCTACAGACTACTACTTTTTCCAGAATTTGGATAACTTCTTGGCGGGAAAAAAATTTAATACCCGAGAGGCAGTACAAAATGCCTTTGAAGAATTTGTTGCCTCCCGTCCAGCTGATTTCTTTAAGAAGGGCATCAATAAACTGCCACTGCGATGGCAAAGATGCATTGATTGCATGGGTGATTACTTCGATTAATACAAATAAAAAATTCATGAAAAAAATTCGTTTAAATTTTTTCATACAAAACGGCAATTTCATAGGTAAAGACCTATTATAATACTATATGCAATCGCATGCAGCCGGAGGCAATAATGGTCTTTATTGTTAAATTTAAGCTTAAAATATGCCTCCGACTGCATGAGATTGCATAAACATATTATACAGGGTTATTGGAAAAACACCAACAACCTCTTAAGAGGTCATTGTACTCATCATTTTGAACAACACAAGTTGTTCAAAATGATGAGTACAATCATACAATGACCTCTTAAGAGGTTGTTGCAATCGCATGCAGCCGGAGGCAATAATGGTCTTTATTGTTAAATTTAAGCTTAAAATATGCCTCCGACTGCATGAGATTGCATATACATATTATCTAATTATATTCATTCTAATAGTCATCCTTTTAAAACAAGTTTCTTGTTCCATCTTTTTTAATTACCTAAAGTTCACTTTTTAGGCAGTCGGGTTTTTTTTTTTAGTTTTCGTAGTTGTCTGCCATACACAATAATGTAATTAATGAATAATCATGTAGTTTATGTTGTAACGTTGACTATTTTGTTGCTTTTTTTATTCAGTATTTTAGTTTTTTTCATTCCAAATTACATGTAAACATACAAGTTGCATTAATTTTTGCAAGCTATTTATGAAACCCTTTATTTTGATACCCCATGCAATAGGTGTTACGTTTTTTTTTTTTTTCGAAAACAATGTGGCGCCAAAAATCGGGCATGTTTTTTTTTTAATTTTGGTGTACCCAGTGTCACTCTCACAATTAAGACGAATCTAATAACACCTCTCAAGCTGAAATTGATCAAGCCGTTTTGGCTACAGAGCGTGCCAAAGAAATATAATACATACAAACACTCGAAAACATAACCCACCTTCTGGCGCAGTCGGGTAAAAAGAAATGTACTCATATTTAACTCATATTTATTGTATTGGAGTCCTGCCGGGACGGGAGGATCGGGGTACTCCGGGAATAACCCTTTTTCTCTTGCGGTATATACTATACATGGCTATTTGAGTACAGAGATATTTACCTATGTTCTGTGAATTTTAAAAGCAAAAATAAAAAATAATAATATCGCGTTCCGTACCGTAGTACTCTCTGTCTAAATCTTCAGGTAAAACAGTCCCAATGTTATACTTAGATTAATTACCCTTATTTATAGTCCACAGTATACCTCAATAAAAACATTTTACATTTTGTTTTGAAATTATCCACTTATTTCTCAGCTGTAGGCACAATTGCTCGTGCCAAGTATCCAAGTATAGGTAATGCTTTTCTGAAAAGTATGTAGGTACAGTCAACTACCTACATGGGTTTTCGTCAGCGTTTGAATATAATACACTAGAGGTATATTACTTGCCGCACGAGCGGAACAGTGTACAAAAATGTTCGAAGTGTTTCATAAAAATATATTTATTTTTAGCCAGCTTTTAGTCACTTGAACCTGCGAAACAGCATCCGTCTATGTATTGAAGTAAATTTTTAACTAAACTTTGTTTTAATAAAACTGGAAATCAAAACTATTTTTAGTTTTGATTTCCAGTTTAAACTTATTTTTAGTTCGCGTTGACATGAAAGGAATAAAACGGAAAAGCATCGTCTCTCCTTTTTGGCAAACGGCCAAAAAACAAGGAAACTTCCAACTGCAGAACTGCAGGAAAATATCCACAGTATTTATAGGTACCTAACTACCTAATTACCTAGGTAGGTACCTACCTACTTGTTTTTATATTCTTGCCTCCCATGGACAAACATGCATCAAAGTTCATCAAAGGAGGTAATAACGTGCTTATGTATGTTGTATAACAAAACTGATAATAAATAATCAACTTTAGTTGATACATCAATAATTTGCCTTTAGGTTCGGTTAAATAAAGTTTCATCATCTAATGAAGCTTTCCTCATCCGCACACAGCTAGCTTGACCTTGCTTGTACTGCCAGAGAGAAGGAACTGTTCGCTCGAAATGCTTCCAAATATTTTCTTTGTTCTGCACGTTTGTGTCAAAATGCCATTTGTATGTCAGGCTTGTCACGCTTTTGTGGTCGCTAAGCGGCAGGTTCGCATAACTAAGCCTTACTGACCCTAAAATCTTGTGATAATTTTCACAGAAACATAATTTGGAAATGTCTTACAACATCAACTTTAAACTTTTCTTCCAGTAATAGATTCAATCGCCATTCAGTCGGTACTATATTTCACAGTAGGTATTCAATATTCGAACTTTTCAGTTGCAAAATAACAGTAATTGAATACGACAGTTTCCATGTTTTTTGCCATACGCTTATAATAGAGTCAGTCACAGTATTGCTTAAGGTCAAATCAAATTGTGAGGGCGATCAGGCAAGACGATTAAATTAATAAGTATAGATACAATAACTTGTAAGTAAAGTTACCTTTTAGAATAAGTTACTGAATGCCTATGTACCTTAGAACCACGCCTATGATAACTTGAACTAATAAATTGAATGTTAATTGTAAATAGACGTTGTCTAAAGTAACCTTTACAACAAACATAAACACAATGAGGTAAGTAATTGAATCCGAAATGGCATTTTAAAGTTCGAATGTTAACCTGCAACAATATTCCGTTGACGCAACCGAACTATTTTCTCGTTGTTTGAAATCTAGAGCTCGAGTGCTCGAGACTACGGAGAAATAGTAATGCACCTTACGACATTACACGAAACAACATCGCCGGTAATCTACATTATTATTAACACGTTGCAACAGCTTCTTATTGTTACATTAATTATAATGTAACTACAATCATCACTTACATTTTCATAAATTAAGTAATTTACCGTTGGTACTATCTACTAATGTTTTAAGTTTTGTATGAATAGTGAACGTATCATGCGTAGGAACCAAGGTTGTTCTCGTGTGTCGCATCTCATCCTTGTGAGGATTCGCTACAAATATAATTGCTATGTAGCTAATTTATTGAACTGACCATAGATTATTAACTGAAAAAGTCGACGATCACGATTTGGATACCATAATAATTGTCATTATATATTCCAGTTTGGAAAATTGGTTTAATTAATATAGGTATGCCGGAAGTCTTTAATAACCAAATTATTCCATGCCGACAATATCATGCTATTTGAATTAAGTTACCTAAGCAGTTACAGACTTTAAGGCAGAACATGGTAGAATAATTACTTATGTATATAGGTACCTGACCTATATACATTTCCTATCTACCTATACAGGAAAAGTTTTTATCCAGTGCGCAAATTGTAACCATGAATTCAGCATATAATTCTAGCCCCCTAGCGCAGAAATTTTTCGCCGGATATACAAAAAAAATCAGCTGTTCCATACATTTTGACCGCGTAGGTATTGCACTTTTCTATGAAACAGCCAGCAGATTTTTTTGTATAACCGGCGAAAAAATTCTGCGCTAGGGGTTCGAGAATGATATGATGAATTCATGGTTACAGTTTGCGCACTGGATAAAAACTTTCCCTGTAAACACTGTCCACGAACGCACAGAGGCGTAAAAATAACGCGGTGGGAATTCTTCGGGCACTTGATTTCGACTTTAGGTCCGTGCGAACGTGGTTCACTACCTACTTCGTCGTGGCGATAAGTATGTTCAATAAACATAACAATGTGCGTGTAACACACTATTTGGCCACACCATAATCACATAAAAATAATGACATGCCTATTAGATACGAATAAATGCCATAACTGTTATTTATTGCCTACCAGCTACTTACTGTACCTATGGTATGACTGCGTGATTTTAAAAACGGTTTATATTAGTAGGTGTTGTGTGAGATTAGTCTAAAATAGAATAGGCATACCTACATTTAGGAAGGTTCATGCATGACACGTAGGCAACTGATTCTACCGCTAAACTGTCGTAGACTAGTCACAAAAAAAGAACGTTTATAGGGGGTTGCGGTCTAATTAACATCAAATAAACAGCTGCGCGTACGCCTGCCCCATGTTCCGCTACAATTTAAAAGTAATATAATCTGCACTAAGTTTTGGGTAGGTACAGTCTTCGTAGGCCGCAACCGCTACGCAGGTCGTAGCACTCGAACGTAGCAATTTAATTTGGGCTACGCCTGAACTATAATAATAATAAATAATGTATGTAGGTCAGAAAATAATTTGCAATTGCCTTGATAATATTCAATGCTTGAATTTCTGATTCCGTTTTTGTTTTTGAAGTATATTGTTTTAAAAGCTCCAAACAAATAATTTTATTAAAAATTGTGCGACATAAGTATATAATTTTTAAGAGATAGCTCCTTGTGCAATACTGGTATTCAGCTACATCCGTTTTGACTGGAAGACGACCTCAAAATAGTTAGAAAAAAGCTAGACAGATGATGATGAAGTATGTAATTTTTACTAGCAGGAATCTAGGAAGTCCCATGTAGAACCCACTCATCTATTATGTTACAACAGACACATCGGCACTTATATCACATCACGTAACGCAGTAATTATGAGATAAGTGCGACAAATCAATATGGCTGCCGCCAACTCCGCAAAATAATGAGTCTTGTAATGTAATTATCAGGAAATGGGAAGTCATTATGTTAAGCTTGAGCAGTCATCTGTGTGTCAGTCTGTCACGTTATGAACTTTCTTGCAGACAAACTGCATCCGCAATAATTCTTTGATGCTGTTGGATTCAATTTTTTACCGACTTCAAAAAGAAGGAGGTTAACGATTCGACATGTTTATTTATATATTTATTATGTAGGTATGTTTGGGCACAAGTCCGTCATATACAGGGTAATTTTTTAACCAGTGCGCAAACTGTAACCTGAATTCATTTCAGCATATCATTCTACACCCCTAATTTAGCAAAGTTTACGTCGATTAGGCAAAACAAAAATCAGCTGTCTCATAGAAAAGTGCAATGCATCAAAAATGCAAATGCAAATGTGTCAAAATGCATGGAACAGTTGATTTATGCTGAAGTCATGGCTACAGTTTGCGCACTGGTTAAAAATTTACCCTGTGTAGACGAATTTGCAATTTTTTTTTTTTTTTTATTCCAAACTGGTCTTATTTCAATTTCTTATAGAAATTTGCAAAATTTTTTTTTTTTGTTTGTTCCAAAATTGTCTTATTTCAATTTCATATAGATCCTGATGATGAGTTTCGGAGACAGACAACTCTTCAATAAATGACAGCAAATCAACCGCGATTGCTGCTATCGCTTAAATATGCATTGTGTTGACCCCAAGGATGATAAAATATCGAATTGGGGTACGTACTATATAGACCAGGGTAGAAGCCTTTAAAAATAATGAAAAGTGAAAAAAAATTATAATAGAATGAGACCCATTAGAAAAGGAGGGAAATATGATAAAAATGAAAGGAAAAATAATTTACGGGCGATCTGAGGTTGGGAAGGGGATGGGGGTGAGTTTTTAAGGGTAAAAAACGGTTTTTCTCGATTTCCGGCAAAACTAAAAGTCCTATCGAAAAAAGTCAAATGGAAAAGTTGTAGATAATAAAAAGATCTAAAACTTTTGTATTTCCACTTTTTTCACATAACCTCAAAATTTATGTGAAAAATTCAAAAAACCAAGTTTTTGGTTTTTTATTTTTATCTTTTACAATTTTTTTTTTTTTTAACGAAATTTTGTGAAAACTTACCTTTTCATGTCCCAAATACGCTGTAATTTATTTAATTAAAATATTTATTTTTTCACCTTATTTTGAATTAATATCGAAAAAACACCCTAATTTTCAATCGAAAATTCACCCGTCAAAATATCAGCTTTTTTCAAAAAGTTGGTGTGGTTGGAATTTTTGACTGTTCGTAAAATTTGTGGCTGTTCGTTGGAATCTCTACTTTCCGATGGTAAAAAAAAAAATATATGTTACTATGGTAAATCTTCTCAGAAAATGCAAAAATTCAAAAAAAACTTGAATTCGAAAATTGCAAATGATACAAACTGATTCATCCATACTGATAATCTGAAAAGACAAAATCGAATTAATAATGTCTTCACTATTTAATCGTGAATAAACTCCCATGAAAAAAAATATATTAAAGAAATCAATGTCAAAATGTATAAATAATATATTATAAATCTATAAAAAGTATAAAATATATATGAAAATCGGCCAAAAGTTTGTTTTATTAGAAATATATTTACGATATATGATGATGATGATGATGGGACTCCCTTTTCCGCACGTAGACTCCCATTCGGTCCGTTGTGCGTGGGGATGCTGGCTAGCAGAGCCAGCCTAGCTCCGCCCAAAAGCACAGAAGCTTCCTGGGAGCTTCACAGGCTTCGCGGAGCGACCTCACTGTTCCGAGGATTTCTTCGCGTTGAGAAGCCACGGCCTCGCATTCCAGGATGACGTGGGCGGCTGATTCCTCGGCGTCAAGGCAGCCCCTGCAAAGCGGGCTGTCTGTGGCGCCTATGTTAAAAAGGTGTTTGTTAAGGGTGTTATGGCCCGTAATTGTTCCTATTATTATTCTAAGGTTATTTCTGCTCAGGCTGAGAAGTTTTTTGGTTAATCGCGGGTGTACAGTTGGTAAAGCCAATTTTGACTGTCTACAGTCTGTTGCCCGTGACCATCTGTTGTTATGGAGTTCGGTCGACCTTTGGCGAATCCACGCACGAAATTGTGAGAAAGGCAGGGGGAGAAGTGGGTACGGGCCTAGCACTTTCATATCAGAGCCTCTCTTCGCAAGTTCATCTGCGGCATCATTGCCTAAAGATCCACTGTGCCCTTTGATCCACTGGAGTGCAATACGATTGGACGTCGCTAAACTCTCCAGGGCAAGATGGCACTCAAAAATTAGTTTGTTGTTAGTTTGTTTGTTTTCTAAAGCTTTGAGCACAGATAGGCTGTCGGATAGGAATTTAATGCCGTAGTTCCGGATGCCTAAGCGCTTTACTGCTGTAGCGGCTTGTGTTAAGGCAACACATTCACACTGAAAGATTGAACTGTGTGTGCCTAGCGGTATGTGAAAGTTGATGTTGAGGTCAAGGGAGTGTGCGCCAGCACCTGAACCGTTTTGTGTTTTTGAGCCATCTGTGTAGATGCGCACTTCATTGGCTCCCGACTGATCCCTTTCTTCCTCTACTGTTTGTATAATATAGTTTTTGTTGAACATTGGTTGGTTTGGTATTCTATCACACGGGGCAGCGATGAGTGGCTGGTACTCAATCGCCCGGTCCAGGATTTTAGCGTGTGGGCTGGTTAAATTCTTGCCCCATATGCCCAGATGCATTAGCCTGATAGCAGCTAGTGCGGCCTCCTGCTGTATGTACAGGTCCAGGGGAGTTAATTGAAGGGCTATCTCCATGGCTGCTGTTGGGGTGGTTCTCATGCAGCCAGTGGTAGCTGAACAGGCCAGTCGTTGGAAGCGCTGTAGTCTAGTAATGGTGGTCGAGAGTTCGGTCCTCGTCCACCAAACCAGAGCGCCATAAGCCAACATTGGCCTGATCACCGCTTTATATAGCCACAGGGTAATCTTCGGAGAAAGCCCCCATGTTTTTCCTAACATTTTTTTACATTGGTATAGTGCAATTGTGCTTTTATTGAGTTTGTAGTCAAGATGCTTGTTCCAGAGCAGTTTGCTGTCAAGGATCACCCCCAAGTACTTGACTTCGTCTTTGAGTGTTAGTTCTGTGTTGAAGAGTTTTGGAAGCCTATGGGGTCCCAGGGTTCTTTTGTTGGTGAACATTATTAGTTCTGTTTTCGAGGGGTTAACCGATAGTTCGTGTTTCGTGCACCAACTCTCGATTATTTTGAAGGCACTTCTCATGAGATCACACAAGATGCCCTCAAATTTCCCCGAGATTAAAATTGCTATGTCGTCCGCGTATCCCACCGAGTACAGACTGCTGGCGTTGAGCTCTGCGATGAGCTCATTTACGACCAAGTTCCACAGTAGTGGTGACAGCACCCCACCCTGTGGGCAGCCTCTACTTACGATACCTCGCGTGGTGGTGTTCACGGTAAATCGAATAGCACGGTATTTTAGCATGTTATTGATCCATTCTATGAGTGTTCGCGCAACACCGTGCGTGGCAAGTGCCTGATCGATGCTGGCGAAGTTAGTTTTATCGAAAGCACCTTCTATATCAATGAAGGCGCCTAGGGTTGGGGTTTTTGCTTTAAGAGCACTTCCTATGCGTGAAACTACGCTATGGAGTGCTGATTCAGTTGATTTGCCTGCACAGTAGGCGTGTTGATTAGGATGTAAGGGTCTATGTACCGAAATTTGGGACCTAATCTTCCTATCCCCCAGCCTCTCCAGTGTCTTCAGGAAGAACGAGGAGAGGCTTATGGGTCTAAAAGACTTGGGTTGGGTGTAGTCACCCCTGCCCGGCTTCGGTATGAAAATTATTTTTACTTCCCGCCAGTTCAAGGGGATGTAGCGGTGGGCCAGGCAGGCTCGAAATACCTTAAGGAGGTAATCAGCCAGTAGATCTTGGCTCCACCTGAGCAGAGCTGGGAAAATACCGTCCAGCCCTGCTGCCTTGAAAGGTAAGAAGGTGTTGATTGCCCATGTTATCTTGTCTTTGTCAATTACTTCTAACGCCACCTCCCAATCCAGGCTACTCGTGGCCTTCTCCCTATGTGGTTCCCAGCTTTGCTGGGTGGCAATCTGGCATCCTGGGAAGTGGGTGGTTAGAAGTAGTTCGCTTGTTTCAGCGTCGTTTGTAGTGTAGGTGTTATCTGTTTTTTTCAGGCATCCTATTGAGTGGTCTTTGTCTTGAGCAAGACAGGTTTTAACCCTCATTGCCTGGTTGTTACTTTCGATGTTAGTGCAGAAACGCCTCCAGCTATTCTTTCCTCTTAGGCGTATCAGTTTTTTATAAGTTTTACGAGCTATTGTATAGCAGTCCCAATCTACTGGCGACCGTGTGTTCCTAGCTCTGTTGAACAGTCTTCTCAGCTTGCGTCGGTGCCTTTCCAGCTCAGGACCCCACCAGGAATGGCGAGCTCCCTGCCTAGGTACCGTCAGGGGGCACGACTGCTCATAGCTAGATAGAAGGATGGATGTTATGTTGTTTACATGTTCGTCTAAATTGGTTACCGGTATTTCAGCCGGAAGGGTGGGTAGTCTACCTAGTTCAGCCTCGACGAGTTTTATAAACTTGGCTTGGTCGGTATTGCGAGGAACCCTTCTTGGCTGTGGTTTGGTTAGATTGAAGTTAATGGTATAGCGAATCCATCTGTGGTCCGAGCATGATATTTCGTTGGACACATGCCAGTCCTGTATGGAGTTGGAAATACCTATGGTTGCTATAGTTAAGTCAATTATTGTTTGCGATCTCGCGTTTATGAAAGTAGGTTCGGAACCTGTGTTGAGTAAAACAAGGTTATTACTAAGAATAAAATCAAGCATTACCTCACCTCGGTTGTTGGTTTTGACATTACCCCAGAGCGTGTGATGCGCATTGGAGTCTGTCGCGATGATTAGTTCCAGTTTCTCCTTTTCACAGTACTCGACCAATGAGGCGAGCTCTGGCAGAGGCACGTCCTCGTCGCCTGGCAGGTATGCCGAGGCTAGTACAATGTCCGGGAGTTTCTGTTCGGTTCTGAAAAGCCTGATTGCTGTCAGGTCCCTTGAACAGAATTCGTTAATTAAAAGGTTAGGTACATGTTTTGGGACAAAAATGCAGGTGCGCGGATTACTTACGGAGGTGTCTAGCAGCAACTTACCTCCGATGTTACCAAGACCGCATATTTTGCCACCCCTGATCCACGGCTCTTGGATGAGGGCGATGGTGTTCGCTTGTTGTGGTTGTTTTATCTCCAGCACTCTGCGCAAGGTGGCCGACGCAGATTGGCTGTGCTGGAGGTTGGTCTGCAGGATATTAGTCCCGCAAAGGAGAGGAGCAGAGGCTGCTGTCCTCGCCCTCGCTTCTCTCCCCTGCCGGAAAGCAGTCCTCGTCCGATGTTAGACCGGGCGAGGGTGGATCTGCCTTTGATCCTGCTGTTGAGACAACCTCGAGTGCTGCCATGGAAGTTGCCAACTCCACCGCCCCCTCAACGCTCTCCATCGCGGAAGGCGATGGGGAACGTCCAGGTAGCGGCAGACCAAGCTCCCTCCCAGGCGCACTCGAGGCTGTTGTTGATGCCGACGCAGCGGCTGCCTCCCTGGTTCCACCGTCCTCCAGGAAGCGGATGTATAAACTACCCATAAGGTAGTATACCCGCCGCTGCTGGTCCTTTATGGTTTTGACCATGGACTCCGGCACACGAAAGAAGAGACAGGTCCCCGGGGGCTCCTGCCTAACCCTTTCGTGTGTCAGAGTCCAGGTGTTCATTTTCAGGTTTGGGTTCTGCCTCGCCAACATCCTGAGCAGCTGTGTAGTGTCCTCAGTGGTCTCCGGGACATACAGCATACACAATGCCTTTTTAGGAATGTCGGCTTGGGGCCGAACGGTGAGCGTGGTCCCCGGGAGTGGGGACGATATGTTGTTGACGACCCCTTTGAGCCAAGCCAGTGTGAAGTCGTCCTCGCACCAAGTTTTGAGGACGCCTTCGGCGAAATGGGCCCGGCCTCTGAAGTGGATCGCGGTGTTCGTGTCCGTTTGTTCAGGAGCTGCCATCAGCAGAGCCCGGAGCTGGTTCTCTATCGTTTGACGGATCCCCTCCGCTTGCTCCTGCGTCATGTCCGAGAAAGGCTCGGTCATGACGGCGACACACAGCTCGTTCGTTCTGAACGACGCGGCCGCTTCGGCGTAGCTCACCAAAGTTCCGTCAACCATACGGGAGCGGGCAGGCTTGCTCTTCTTGCTAATCCCCGTTGGTGTGACGGAATCTTCGGGACGCGTACGCTTCTGCGCCCGGGTCGGTGGTACCATAGTGGTGTTTTTCTGTTGTTTGCGTCCTCTTGGCCTCGTGCAGCGCTTGCGCTTAGTGCCGGTGGCAGCCTCGCCTTTGGGCGTCTCGGCCGTTACCAACACCGCCTTGTGGGACGTCTTTTTGTTTGGCACTGTTTGCCAGGTTGATCCTCCTGCCATTGGGGCCTTGGCCAGACTCGTCGGGTCCCTCTCAGAGACCGCAGCCGTTAACGCAACCCGTGTTTTGGGCGCATCCACATTTGCAGTACTCCTCGAGTCGCCACGAGCAAGAACTGTCCTTGGCCATTCGGTCAGGGTAGAGTTCGAGGGCGCATCCATGGACGCAGATGGGGTTGGGGTCGCTCGGGACGCAGCCTGTTGTGGCGCATCCCTTACGGTTGCCTTCCTCATCGCATCCTTGGACGCAGCCGAGCGTTTATGACTAGCGGGTGCATCTTTGGACGCAGCCTTAGGCGGTTTTCGCTTAGGCACATCCTGAGACGCAACCCTTGTGTCGGTTATGGAAGGCGCATCTGAAGACGCGGCCTTTGGTGCGTTGGTTTCTATAAGCGCATCCGACGAACGGGACGCAGCTTGTGGTTTGGTTGGTTCTGTAGAAGTCTCTTTGTCCATGGGTTTGGATGTTAGAGATTCACCGTCGGAGCTCTCCACCCGCCACGGAGCCCTCAGTCGGGGACGTCGCTCGTTCAACGAGCAAACGCCAGAGCTACTCCTTCGGTATAGGATCAACCTAGTAGGAAATTGACGAGCCCGCACGCGACGAAAGATCCCGGGACTGTATACGACACGAGACTATGCCGCAACTCATCCCCAGACCCCACGCCGCGCCGGCTGCCCTCCCCCACTAAGTCGACCCTCGCTTGACATCCCGCTTATGGGATGCCTCAGCCGATTGATCGTGGGTAGCTACCCCACGACCTCCCGTGTAGGAGGAAATCCGGGCCAAAGTAGTGTGTTGTGTGCAACCTGCTCCACTCAACTACCAGGATTCCTTCATCCCTCCGTACGGGTCCCCGCGCACGGCACAAACACGCGGGAGGTCATTGCTGTCCAACATCTGCTCTTGTTCGACGGTGGACACCCAAGGGCATGACCTCGCCACCCCTGAGGTAGATCGCCCGGTAATTTCTGTTACGTCTAATTCGTATGGAATTAGACCAAAAACGGGGCGGCAACCTCGAGAAGGAACATCACCGGACTTGCCTTGAGGATCTACATGACCGTTGCGCTCTCCCTCAAGACCACGCCACCTTACCGCCTCTGAGGGAGGAGGCAAGGTAGGTCTGCGTCTACAAAACCAAGCCAAGCAAGTAAGCAAGCGAAGCGTGTTGTTGGAAGCCAAAACATAAATTTGTAAACGCACAACCCTCCCCTATTTACGATATATATTTTATATATTTTTTATAGATTTTAAATATATTTTCTAAAGATTTTGAAATATTTTTTTTTTTCATGGGATTAACTAAATTTGTTTGTGCAAAATTAAGGAGATAATTATTTTTTTATCTTGTGCTAAAATATCATTTAATTTCAATCTTTAGGTTATGTTAAGTTAAGCATACTATTTTTTAAAGAAAATATTACGATTTTTATGGTTGAGTTGATTGATACAGATAAAAATAGAGATAGTATTTACCTTCCTATGCAGATTCGAAAAGTTTTATTGTTTTTTTAAGTAAACTTGTCACAATTATCTTCAAGAAACTCAGCGTGCACGTGTATTTTTATAAACGATGTTGTATACTGTACTGTATTTCGAATACTGGTTAGGCTAGCGGTTGTCACAGCTGCTACGAAATATATAGTATATAATAGTAGGTATGTATGTAGTAAGACCCAGACCCGCCTAGCCCCTTCCCCACTTCTCCACGAAATACCTTTTGATGGGCTACAATTTTTCGTAGGTCACTCAGGTATATCTACTCAGGTATTTATATAATTTATCTCAAAATAGTTATAAATAAGCATCTACGCATATAATTTAAAGAAAATTAGACAACTTTCTCCAAATATTGTAGATGTCTTATTAAATATTAATTTAATTAACTTATTTGTTTGTTAATTATAGTAGTATATTTTTATTTGCAATTTTTTTGTTATCAACGTCACATGTAATCTAACGTTTTTCGAGTAATTAAAGTCTAAATTTTAATAAATAGCTCAAAATTATTTATAATAATTAAAAATTTTTTTTCAAATTCAAGTTTTTTTTTAATTTTTGCATTTTCTGAGAAGATTTACCATGGTAACATATATTTTTTTTTCACCATCGGAAAGTAGAGATTTCAACGAACAGAAACCACACCAACTTTTTGAAAAAAGCTGATATTTTGACGGGTGAATTTTCGATTGAAAATTAGGGTGTTTTTTCGATATTAATTCAAAATAAGGTGAAAAAATAAATATTTTTAATTAAATAAATTACAGCGTATTTGGGACATAAAAAGGTAAGTTTTCACAAAATTTCGTTAAAAAAAAAAAAAATTGTAAAAGATAAAAATAAAAAACCAAAAACTTGGTTTTTTGAATTTTTCACATAAATTTTGAGGTTATGTGAAAAAAGTGGAAATACAAAAGTTTTAGATCTTTTTATTATCTACAACTTTTCCATTTGACTTTTTTCGATAGGACTTTTAGTTTTGACGGAAATCGAGAAAAACCGTTTTTTACCCTTAAAAACTCACCCCCATCCCCTTCCCAACCTCAGATCGCCCGTAAATTATTTTTCCTTTCATTTTTATCATATTTCCCTCCTTTTCTAATGGGTTTCATCCTATTATGATTTTTTTTGGTTTTAAAAATTATCGACCCTGGACTAATAGCTAAAAAGTGAAAAATAAAAACTTTTACAAAAAAAAAAAAAAAAACATCCGACTATACAAAGTGAAAAATTACTTTTCAACACACTTGCTCATAAAATGGCTCTAATTTCACTGCAATTAGGCACATAATGACACCTATTATCAAACTGTGACTTTTTCATTACTATTATTCACTAGTGAGTTATAGAATTGGTTGAGTTGCTTTGTTCTTAGTGAGTTATAGGTTGTTTTTGAATTAGTTGAGGTGCTTTGTTCTTAGTGAGTTATAGGTTGTTTTTTAATTGGTTGAGTTGCTTTGTTCTTAAAAACAACGATGATGATGATGACGATGACATGAGGATGACGATGACGACTACGATGATGACTATGATGATGATGATGATGACGATACCATGACGATGACGACGATGACGCTGACGATGACGACGATGATGATGACGATGACGTTGACGATGACGATGGCGATGACATGACGATGACGATGACGATGACGACGACGACGATGACGATGACATGACGACGATGACATGACGATTACGATGACGATGACGATGACGACGACGACGATGACGATGACGATGACGATGACGACGATGACGATGACGATGACGATGACATGATGATGACGACGATGATGATGATGACGATGACGTTGACGATGACGATGACATGACGATGACGATGACATGACGATGACGACGATTACGATGACGATGACATGACGATGACGACGATGACGATTACGATGACGATGACGACGACGACGATGACGATGACGATGACGACGATGACGATGACGACGACGACGATGACGATGACGATGACGACGATGATGATGACGATGACGTTGACGATGACGATGACATGGCAATGACGATGACATTTCATGACAATGACGATTACGATGACGATTACGATGACGATGACGATGACGATGATGATGATCATGATGATGATGATGATGATTTTGTAGTATTATTTTCTTCGCAAGTGTGTTGAAAAACGTCGTATGATACACGTGTGTATTGATGATTATCGTCCTCGGCTCTCTTGAGACCCTCGCCTAACGGCTCGGGTCTCAATGGCGCCTCAGCGATAATCACCAATGTTACACACTTGTACCATAATGTACTATTAATTTCGGAGGTCAGTGACTTTGGATATACATTTTACTAATTTCTTGTTTTTATGCAAATCGGTCTAAATATGACGAAGTTATGCCCGAACCTCCACCTAACTCCTAACCGTTAAAGAGTTGTACCTTCCTTCATCAGCTCAGCGTCATGAGATGTTGATAGCCATACGCAAATGTCTCAATAGCTTTAGAAAATATATGAAAAACCACGGAAGAGAACTGTTTTTTTCTTTTCCGTGTGAAAAACATTGTTAATACCAAAAAAAATTGACGGTTGCCCTCGATTTCCCTGTGATTCCATCATCAGATCCTAACTTGGTGCCAATGGGACCACCTCAGGAGCATACTCTTTCAAATTAAAAAAAAGAATTTTGAGAATCGGTCCACAAATGGGGTAGAAAAGGATGAAAATACATAAAAAAATACATACTGTGGAACATATTTATAACCGTCTCCTTTTCGGAAGTCGGTTAAAAATAACTTTAATTTCGGAAGGCGGTGACATAAAATTTAAATGCATATCCAAAAGTCACCAACTTCCGAAATTAAAGTTATTTTTCACTTTGTAGTGTTTTTCCGGAAGTCAGTTGTTTTTATGTTTCGTGTTTTTCAGCAGTGTTGTACAAGATTGCTTACGTTATTTGTTTAACAAAGAATTACTTCAGTACTTACGTGCTACGACATTAGTTAGATCACAAAAGGTGATGGAGCGTATCATTCAATCTTCAACTCGAAATGTATTGTGCGGAATGAATGCCAAGCTGAACGCTGAATTTACTCAACAATATTGCTTGAAATCCCCGGTGAAGAATTAGCTAGCTCAAACCTTGCTAATTTGGTATGGTGATTGCAATGAAATAAGGAATTTATATGTACCTATTCGCTGTATGAATGTCCATATACTTTCGTGTGTAAGTAGATCGTAGCATAAGTGACAAATTACAATTGTTCTTTTGTGTTTCTACGCGGTATACACATAGGTAGTGAGACATTACGTGTAGGGTTAATTATAAACATTACCTACGTGTTACTATAGTGGTCGTCGCAGTTATCTTGATATGTCGTTATGTCACGCTTTCACATGAAGCAGTATTTCCCGGAATTTACCATAGCTCTGTAAACTTGTAGGTAAAATAGATGAAAAGACCCCCACACATTTGTTTACTTGTGCCATACCTAATATTTGATTGAATTTGATTCATGCTTTTTTTGTTTGCCAGTTGGAATACGGGTGGACCCGGAACGGCAATCAGCGATGTGTCCGGCACCGTGCGCCAGAGTCGACGATGTCTGTGAGCAGCGACATCAGGTTCACGCGGCGTAAGCTGAGCCGGCCCTGCCGAGGCTGTTGCGCTGCGCTCGCGTCACTGCTCGTCTTGCTGCTGCTTGCAGCAGTGGCAGTGTACCTCGGTCGTACGTATAATTATAGAGTTCATGATGACTATGAGCCGTGTGCCAGTGACATTAGATTCAAACCTTGAACTCCAAGATCTTATGTGGCACTTAGAAACAGTTTCGTACTATTCTACTAAAAGCATATTTATATGATCTACTAGAGTCGACTATCGTAATATAAAATTACTATATGGTTTAAGACATTCTCTGTGGCAAGTGCTCGCTGTTGCAATCTAGGTAAATATTTATGTTTGTAATGTAAGCTCTAGTTTTTGCCAACATGATTTCTAAAGGTGCATTTGTAATGTTATGCACACTCCTTTCTTTGCATACCAATTAAGTTTAAAAACTTGGACGAAATGGGGTTCGTACACACTTTACTATTCATCACGCAACACAAAACATCTGCTGCATTTGTGCAGTTATAAAATTTAAAATAACTGAAATTAGCCATGGATGAATTTAAGCGAATGTTGCAACAATTTTGTCAGACATTCCGAGTAATTTTAGGTCTACACGTTACCACCATAAATGGTAACATTACTCAACGGCTGACCTAAAGGACTGTGTTGCAAAACATCACAGATGAATTGTAGCCTACAACCTATGATGAACTTACCTCTCTACCAGTCATGTTTTCAGATATTTTTAGTTTATTCTATCTATAGATAAAACATGCGGAAACGAGAACGTTTCATAATATTTTAAATTGGAGCGAAAATATTCATTGAGTGCAGGTATTACAATCCAATCGATATCAATCAGTAATCGATTCGCCGCAAGTAGGTAACTAGCAGTGTCGTAATTCTATTTCGCTTTTCTATCGACCAGTACCTATCTATCATCTGATTTAGATTCTTTTGTTAGTAAACAGTGGGTATTCATGGTTCCAGTAGAGGCGTAAACTGAACGACATTTGCCCGTCACCGCCCGAGCAAAGGCCAGTAAGCTGTGTGGCCTTGCGCAGGCGCAGCCCGCCGTAGAGACAAGTGCACTCCATATAACAGGCTCATTATGATTTTAACTATGCTGGCATATTAAATGATCATTATCTTGAAGGCGAATATCTAATTTTCTTTTAATTAGGTATACGTGTAGTTTGCATAACAAAGCATCGATCAAGCGAATTTGAAGTTTAGAGGAAAACTTTTATGTAAAGCAGCCACATTAAAAAACCTATGTTATATTGACTGAAGTCACGAAAATAAAACTTGATCACCTCAATTAAAATCTGAGAGTGATCGATAAAGAAAGAGATTGTACTTCCGCGAGTGCCGTGACTTGTGAATGTTACTCCAAAACGTTGTTATTTCGGTATCAATAGGTGTTATTGAATTTATATAATCATGTGTCTGTATCACGTTATCGTTAATCTTTCATGGTTGTGTGCCTCTCGGAACGAATAGGTAACCCACTTCCTTTTCCTCCGTCATGCCATGACAAACTACTGTCATGTCGTGGGTATAGTAGGTATGGCTTTTGTTAGGAATGACATGGGTTATAGTTATAGATAATATCTGATGGGGTGGTGGAACTGGTCACAAGCTTAAATCCAACCCTCTGTATATTCTCTGTTTAGTATACCACTCTATTTTTGCTGAAGGAGTGTTGGCCTTCATTTCTTGGGTCCACTGGTTTCATTATGTCGGTTTTGTGCCCATGGATTTCCGATGCTTACCTACTTTCCAAGTAATTTTAAATCTAGCACACACTAGTCTCAAGACACGCAAAAGATTTGACAAAACCGACCTACGAGTATCTGTCCCAAGTGAAGTCTTTATTGCTAATACTAAACATTATACATTTTATTTGTACTAGCACTGTTTTATTTTATAAATCTAGCACATCTGAGTTCCGGGTTTAGTGGTCAGCGTGTCCTGTAAGACATAGCCGTCTTCCAGCTGTTTCGATGCTTCTTACTATACAGGGTAAGTTTTTATCCAGTGCGCAAATTGTAACTATGAATTCAGCATATCATTCTAGACCCCCTAGCGCAGAAATTTTTCGCCAGTTATGCAAAAAAAAATCAGCTGATCTACGCGGTCAAAATGTATGGAACAGCCGATTTTTTTTTTTGTATATCCGGCGAAAAATTTCTGCTCTAGGGGGTCTAGAATGATATGCTGAATTCATAGTTACAATTTGCGCACTGGATAAAAACTTTCCTGTATTTATAGCTTTTACTAGGTTTTGCCCGCGCCTCCACCAGCGTGGATGTAGGTTATTGCGTAAAAAGTAGCCTATGTCCTTTTCCATATCCCAGGCTATATCTCTGCCAATTTCATGACGATCGGTTCAGCGGTTTAGGCGCGAAAGCGTAACATACAGACAGACGGACAGACAAAGTTACTTTCGCATTTATAATGTTTGTAGGGATTGACTGTCTTATTTTCTTTAATACCATGCCTTCCACCTTTTTTGTCGATATATAAGAAGGAAATATCTTCTACTCGCTTGCGGTCTTTTAGCGTGACGTCCAACATATTTCAACTTGCCTTTGACATGTTCTCAATTTCAGAAGATGTTTACCACTTGTATACTTTTTGTAAAGGTCAGAAGTTCTAGGCTGCCCATCTCTTACTTCATTAATCGTATATATACTGCCAAATGCTCGAATGAATCACTATAGAAAATACTAATTGGAGAAAACTCAAGTATTTGGCACGAAAAAACGAAAACATGACTGACCTGACTGACCTATTTTTCCACATTGATAATGAATGATTATAATCTTTATTGACACAAATTTTACATTCATTTTTATGAATTCCCTAGCTCCTGCGCTAGTGTACCTACACTGTATTACAGGAGATAACTGCTACTCAAATACTTGCCTATACGTATCTAAGCGCGGTAAATTGACCATCAGAACACTATCTAATCAGTGCCTACTTACACCTTGTATCATTGAACTACCTATTTTAGGGCATCGTCGCAAAATTGGTCGTTCAATGCAACAAAAACACCCCGTGTGCCTAGGCACACCGTATTTTTCAAACTTTTGTCGTCTGGGCGCTTTATGCTTTGAAAAAGCAACATTAATTGCGTTAACAGCGCGCGCGTATTTAAGACCACCGACGCGGACGGCGCGAATGAAAACTCCATGTAGGTACCCCTAAATCGGATCGCAGTTTTCTAAGATAATGTTGTATTTACAGACATGTACCTGTTCGGAGATCCCCTTAACCGGCAAACGTTCCGGGGCTCGTTCGTCGTTACCTCGTGGGGAGCCGACGGAGAGGGCGAGAAGGGCAACGACCTTGAGTCCAGAGCCAACCGGACACGTGAAAATGAACTGCAGCAGGCGCTATTCAATTTATATTTAAACTCTGAATTGAAATCCTGTTTTGTTTCTGCAGACATACTAGCTTTGGACAGGTAAGATTACTATTGTGTGCCGTTTAAATAAGTCACGCACGTCTTACTGCTTGGTTCCGGCATCAAACGATCGATGGCTGAAATGATTAAGAAAAAAATATATAAACGTTTAAGTAGGTAAGCAATTTGTTAGGCTTATGTAAGTAAAATGTTGAATTTATGTATTTATGGAAAGAATACAGTCTAAAGGAAGGGGCTCATCACTCTCTATGTACCTGCAGTAGACGTGGGTTAAATATAGATACCTCTTCGAAGATATTAATTATTTCTATCTTAAGCCAACAGTAGATTATTGTTATTTATTTTTAATAATAAATCTACTGTTGGCCCGGAAATCAGAAGTCAAGCAAGACATAACAAAATAATAAAAGAGTCGTAACAAAAAGAAACGGTTATTAAAAAAGAAATGGTCAGAAATAACAATGCAATTTATTTATTAAGAAACGATACACGCATCACAATTAATTAGCTTTTTATTGCAGCCTCGCTTCGTAGATACCTACTCATAATTGATTATTTTTTATCTGGGATCCGAGTCTTCTTCTTGTAGAACAACTTAAAAAGCAAAACTTAGTGAAACATTAATGAGTTCAAACCACATTGATAATGAACCTGGATGCATGAAAATAATTTATATGAAAACTTCATTGAAATTGTTGTTTGACAATCGCGTCGCGCCTGTCTGAAGAAACCTTAATTAATTTAGTACAGTAGGTAAACATTGACGGTGACGAACTGACGAATGGTGACCTCTTTTAAGTCTTTGCTTTACAAAAACACTTCATTTAAAACCTGTTCATTGCCAACTTGAATCACGGTCAAACCCAAAATCCTATCAGGCTAAAACACCTACTTCGTTAACCAGGCTAAAATAATTTCAAAGATTTTATTAACATGTAAATTAATATTATGTTAATGGGTGCTGACTAGTAATGTCTTTACCGATGGATGGAGAAAGTACACTTTCTCGAAATCTCCGAGGTCTGTAATCGAGCGTGCGCCCGCGCATGCTATGTTTTAGTAAAACGCTACAATTTCAAGTTGTGCCTTATGATGGTTATTATACAATCAGTTAACCTGACGGCTGAATACACTTTGATAAAAACCATACTAGGTAGGTACATAAAGTCAATTGACAATCTA
This sequence comes from Polymixis flavicincta, assembly GCA_949987655.1. Taxonomy (NCBI): domain Eukaryota; kingdom Metazoa; phylum Arthropoda; class Insecta; order Lepidoptera; family Noctuidae; genus Polymixis; species Polymixis flavicincta. The sequence continues at coordinate 15,438,957 of OX465179.1, forward strand.
TAGAGTGTTCAAGAACATGTTCTATTAGGTATTTGATCTGACCTTATTGGTTTTTGTGCTCATTTCATATTTTACCGGTGGCGAAGTCACAAACTTGACAACTTGATAGGAATTTAGTTTTTATGCATTAGTCATACAAAGTATCGCTATATACTTAGGTATTAGCTGGCATAGAAATCGAGACCATTTTTATATACCTAAAACAACTTTTACTTTTATGTACTATAAAACGTCGTCGATTCTTATAAATAAAGTGTCATACGATATCATAGCGCTACATTGCTATGTATTTGACACAAGAAAGTTCTATAGATACCTACGGGCTTTGTTTCAGAGCTTCGTTAGTATTTTCTATGCGCCGCACGCCGTCTGTACTATGTGGGTAATCTACATTGAAGGTTGTTCCCGATGTTTTATGTTCCGGCCCTTTCTTTTTGCGAGCTGAATTCAAATAGGAAATTGTAATGTTACAATGGTCGCCGTGAATCTTTTCACCTTACTGGAAATCCTGGTCACTTACCTACCTACCCGGATTAGATTCACGGTGATAACCTAGTTCCCTTTACAATAGGCGCTGTAGACATGGCTCCAGTAATAAAAATGAGACATACGATGTGAAGTAATGACTTGATTAAGTTTTTAATTGTAATAACGATTGCACAAACTTACACGCAGCTTCGATAGGCACATCCCTGAGAACTTCAAGCTGTTGAAATGTTATTCAAACATAGGTGTTATAAGAAATTCTCATTCCCACTAAGATTTGCTGGCGGAAGTACTAAAACAGATTTGCTGTGCCAATAGTTGTTCCAGATTTTTTATTTTTTTATTACGTCTTACGTGACTTCCACTTCTGTTGCTCTTGTTAATGCTTTTCTAGCATAATTGTTATTTACTGACCGTAACTGTTACGCAATGAATACTTAAGCGCTAACATTAACATAACAACCGTAAACAAAAGCCTTGTGAAGCCACAAATATGGAAAAATACCTATCAACTGTATCCTATTAAAATACCTATAGGTATAGGTACTAAACTATTTTAACGAAGTAATTAAGAGGCCGTGTACGAATTTTTTTCAATTTCGCTGATTTAGGTAGGTACCTACGTGATTTTATAGACGCAATTTTACTGTTAAAATACTGAATTTCTAAGTTTTAATGCACCATATGAAATAAATCTAGGTAATGAATGAGCAGCAGCGTTCTCCCGCCTGCCCAGCGTGGCGATTATGGCAAAACCCCCCTTTTGGAGGAGGCCTGTGTCCAGCAGTGGACGTTTTTTGGCTGAAATTATGATGATGATTAATGAATGAGCTGCTTTTTATTTTTGTTATTTGACTTTGATTCCTTTTAAAGTCTACACGGAATGAAAAAATTACAATGTATTGTTGTGAAAGTAATCTATACAATGTATGAACCACTTTTTACTACTTTGATATTAAAACACGTAGTAAAAAAATATATTAGCCGGCTCTGATTTCTCATTCAAGAAAATTCAAACCACATTAATAAACTTCAGTTCAAGATCAACCCAAAACCCGAAAAAGAATGCAAAAAATTAAAAAGAATTTGTACTTAGTAAATAATCTTTCAAAACAACCTAAATCTCGCATTATAATTTGCGACAAAAATTAAAAAGGAGAAAATTCATTAGATAATAATTAAAACGGTATTTCATGTTGTGGATTACAAATTGTGGAAATGCAGTATTTTAACTGTAAAATTGCGTCTATAAAATCACTTTAACAAATAAGAGAAATCGACAAAATTTCGTAAACGGCCTCTTAAACTAATGAGATAGACAAAATGGTATCTAGAATATCTAGATATCTGAACCATTCTTGAAGATAGAGATCCTCGAAGTGCTTGGAAACTTTGTCAACTTAATTCAGAAGTTCGGAAAAGATGAGACGAGTACCTACGTGACTAGTTTCTCACAACTCTCTAAAGACTCATCCACTCTTGAGACAATCAAAAAAGAAAAGCAAAGTGGACAAGTTAACGGAAGAGAATACTGAAGCTAATGATGGCAAATTGGCAACATTAGGTACCTACCTACTACCTACATGAAAAGCTTTGTAAAGCCATGTTAATGAGCACGGCGGTCGTTTTTAGTCTGGGTTTAGGCCTAAATCCAGCAGGGGAATTGCGTAACACACTAACGGTAGGAATGGCTTTCAATTTGACAGTTCGTTCACCGACATTCATTGCGTTATTTACGCTGCTGAGCAAAAAAATTTTTCGAACATATGAAGCAATGAATTAGCAAACTAATTCTGATTTATGGTGCGTTCCGCAATTAGTGTGTTGATAAGATTGCTAGGTGTCAATCTGGGGGATAAACGCGGGTCGCCGACCGCTTTGCTCCGCACCAGTAACTCTTCTGTCTGTCCATTAGATAACTAGGCTAACTACTAAATCAAAATATTAATTCCAGTTCGACGGAAGGTATTCGCGTCCACTTCGAGGTGTCGTTCGAGCCGATCTTCACTGCGGTGAGCACTGCAGAGGTGACTGCTGTGCTGGCGCGTGAGCTGGCCGTGCCTACGGCTCTCCTGAGCAAGATAACCACGTTGCCAGAGACACTACATATTGAGGTAAGCGGTTCAATTAGCACCTTATAACATCACATTATCTCTACGCTCTTTTTGCTCTGAGTTGTAAGTTCCAATCGGTTTAACGTTTGTCACGTATCTAAGTACCGTATGAAAACAAATATTGGCTGTCCGGTAAAATTTTAACCAATTCCTCTTCTTTTTGTTTTACTTTGACACGTGCTCGTCTTTCCACTGTGTTGGTTAAATCCCTCTAAACACGTAACCATCAACTCAAGCAAACCACGGTCTTAAACTGAAACAACACAGGCGATGTAGCTACCTAAATATATGGGTACCTTGCTTTTCGTTCGTTTAGCATTTCGTTGATCATTACCTATTAATGAGATAGTAATGTGAACATCTCAAATTCCTCATGGCGAGCTAGATTTCAGCGCTAAATAGCAAGGCAAGCAACTCATTGTGAAACATCGCAAGCTTTACGGTTTAGTGATCTTTATTTGCACAAATACATATTCTCCTTTTTCTTTAGTTGCAGATAGGTATTTGTTGTTGCCAAATCCTGTTTTGGAATATTAAACAAAGTGCAATCGAATTGCAAATTCTTATTCGTAGGTACATGATGATAATAGTACGGTTACGCAGTTTTATAAGTTTATAATTTTAAGATGTATTTGCCTACTGTTGTTTCGTACAAAGACCGGCGAATGTTAACTGACGTTAATTCTTTTTTTTTTGCTCTTGAAATGCATTGCAGTGGGGCAGTCACCCCGTCGAATTAACATTACTATCTGATTCGTTTGTATATTGTTTGCGAAGAACAATGAAGTTTAATACATTTTCGTAAGATTGAAAGCCTAGATTAGGTAGGTATGCGGTAGCTGGAATTTGTATGATGACGACACATAGATGGCTCCATGACCCAAAACACACGTACAATTTAAAATGTTTCGATACTTATTATAGAAATGACACCTAGTCGTGGACTGACCTTGGTAAGCGCAGTGTAACCTCGCAGATCGATCAATCGAGCGGCAATTAAATTATTAACACCCAGAGACTGAAGATACATTTCAAACAATTTCCTTTCATTTTAAGGCCATCAATTCCCAAACCTAGTTTTATGCATAGCATCGTTGAAAGTCTATAAAGAATAGACATGTGCATAGCTTGACATTGAATAAAATTACTCTCCTTACATAAATATTAAATTATGAAAATATCATCATCATCAGCCTATAATGTTCCCACTGCTGGGACACAGTTCTCCTCTCGGTGAGAGGGATTGGGCCATAATCCACCACGCGGGCCCAGTGCGGGTTGGAAAATATCATAAATATAGTCAATACTTTATTTACATGATAATATATTATAATATGATAAATGAATAGAACGGAAAAAACAGCTACCTACTGTTTTCAACCGTCAAGGTTTTGAGAGCACATACCTACCTGCATTCTGAAAGGATTGTTACGTATTGAATTAATTCTATTTTACAATCTAGGCTTTTTATCTTTGCCGAAATCCATCAAACAGGAAGGCAAAGTGGTTGAGGAAGCTAGAGAGGATAGCTCACAAGGATGTCCATATTTGTAAGACAGGAATTGACGACTGAATGATTTTGACAAAGTACTCGTAACATAGGTTGGAAGAGAGGTCTGTCATGTTATTGATCCAAGACTTCCTGAAGCTAATAGAGCGATAGATATGGTACAGACGCCAGCAGGTCAAGCTATCCCAAACTGTCAAGTTTTCCCAATTCAACATGAACCTTATTCCTTTGTGATAAAGTTGAAAAACTATCAAAGAAATTTGACAGATTGGGGTAGCTTGATGTGCTGGCGAAGAGAGCGGTGGTGGCCAAGTGGTAACGGCCGCGACTTACGAGTTGTAGGTCGTGAGTTCGAACCCAGCCAGGCGCTTTACTTTGTGTTAGTTATTTCATCACCACTGCTCACAAAACGGTGAAGGAAAACATCGTGAGGAAACCAGCATGTCCTAGAACCAAAAATTCGAAGACGTGTGACATCTACCAACCCGCATTGGGCCCGCGTGGTGGATTACGGCCCAATCCCTCTCACCGAGAGGAGGCCTGTGTCCCAATAGTGGGAACATTATAGGCTGATGATGATGATGATGTGCTGGCCTCTGTACCTACATCAGTATTGTCTATATGTACCTACTAACTTTAACTGTTGTGTTAATTTGTTACAGGAGAGCTCAGTAATATCGTCGTTACAGCTGAAGGAGACAGATACGACACCCATAGAGACTCCCACCACCGAAGCAGTGACTCCTGACACTGCGGAGGAGGTTCGGGAGTGCTCCCCAGTCACATTATCGTTGTGCTCCAGCTTGCCGTACAACAGCACTTCATACCCTAACCTGGTGGGACACATGTCGAAAGACGCGCTGATGAGAGACCTCGTGGCTTTCAGAGAACTCCTTGATGCTGAATGTTCTCATCTTGCACAGGTAGCTAAGGAAATTTGGCATTTCTCTATCCTAGATTTTTGCCACCGCCAAAAAGATATTATTGTGTTCTTGGGAACTTACTTTGACTGCCGCAGCAGTCGCTATGGCAATTAAATTCAGATTTGTTATCGCAACAGTGCATGAAATTAGACGAATGGCTGGAACTGAAGCCTATTGATTACAATTGCATTAAAAAGCCTTATTACAGTTTGCTGTTCGGAACTATGATACCTACTTACGAGATTTTGGAAACCAATTAGGTCTCTACCCACATTGACCAAACTGCAACCTTGGTCTGGCTTCGAAAAACTTGGTTTTTATTGTCTCATGTCACGTTTAAGGTTAATGTGGCGCTCCTAAATCTCATGGTTAATTTATTACCAACAGCGACTTCGGAGAGGTAGGTACCTATACACCGCCAACCTCATTAGGGATCACAGCCATGACGTAATTTTGAGGTTTGATAGAAAAGTAGTTCACTAACTTCTTATATTTTAGGATTTCGTGTGCCAAATGCTCCAACCAAGATGTTCAGAGGACCGTCTAGTCCGTCCGTGCCGGGCTTACTGCAGAGCCTTCCACGCGGGCTGCGGGGCGCGTCTGCCAGACCGACTGCGCCCGCACTTCGACTGTGCAAGATTCCCGGACTACTTCGGCACGGGGTCCTGTGCTCCTGAACCAGGTACGAGTATGCTTTGGAATTTATTGATAATTGCATGTATGAGGAAAGAGAGCATTAGAGATATTCAGATCGTACCAAAATGGCTATGCAAATGAAAGTATTTCTATAAAATAATAGGTCCCTCATCAGTCCCATCTCTCAACTGCCGAGGGTTGTATATAGTTGGTTCACTCTACTGGCGATACTGCATTTAGCATTCAATACTTTCTTTTATTTTTGTTTCTACAGGATGCTCTAACGGCCTGCAAAGACTCGCCCTATCTCGTCGAGAGTGCGATGGAATCCCCGACTGCGCGGGAGCAGAAGACGAGCGCAGTTGCGCACACTGTTCTGCAGCGGGCACGGGAGGTTTACGCTGCGCATTGCACACACGCTGTTTGCCCGCTCATCTGCGATGTGACGGCACACCCGACTGTCCGGATGGCAGCGATGAAGCTGGATGCCGTAAGTTATTTCAAAATGATTACTAAGTGTTTTGTTTACACTGGGCGCGGTTATCACGGCGCATAAGAAAGAAAGAAATAAAATGCGTTTATTGGCATTACAGCTTAAAGAACCTTAAAACTACAAATAAAACTTAAAGCAATGATAATTTTGATTTACCTGTGTGTATGTTTTGTTTGACAGTTATATGTCCATATCGCAGTCAACTAGCTTTTCAGCCCTAAGCTTTTTACTAAAGGCGCCTCAACTAGCGGCCTGAATGATGTTTAGCCATTCAATTAAACAGAGCAATCAGCAAGTAGAGCTAGAAACAAATGACTAAGATCGATAAACAAATACTTAGAACAGACCTTTAAAAGTTTCAGAAGGACTGATATGGACTAATGAAATAAAAAATAAATAAATGAGAGATGCTTTAGCAAAGCAAGTCAGTGGCCTTTCGATGGTTTCGTTTAGTAAAAAGGCTAGGCTCTCTTAACTGAAAGGCTAATTAAGCTAGTTGTCTGCGATATCCATACATACCACGTGTTTTTTTTTTCGAACATGGAATTTCGAAAATGGGTCCAAAATATCAAATCAATAACGAAACAAAAACTGGAGTGGAGTGTTACTAGGCACTGTAGTTAGCCCCATATTGATACATGTATACTATATGTTATGTACAGTCACGAGCAATAATATGTGTACACTTACCAACTTTTAAAAGTAATTTTCTCCACTTTAACTAATTGTAATCTTAATTTAACATAAAAATAATATTTTGGAACCCACACTGTAATGAAATATCTAAGTTATCTCAAGGCTGCAATCGCAATAGCGACTTTCTTTAAGCGATTTTCTTTTTAGGTAATAAAAAAGAAAATCGCTTTTTAATAAAAAAGAAAATCGCTTTTGAATTTGGCTATGTGTTTACATGTTATTGCTCGTGACTGTAGGTATTGCGAAACCCATCTTAGAAATTAAATAATGTTTACCATGAAATTGGAGGACTACCACAAGGTACTGTCGTTGTGCCTATGTTGATAAACATTTAATAAGAAATCCATATTTAGAATAAATTAAAGTTTGCCCCGAAATTAATGAAGTACCACAAGGCACCATCATTGGGTCAATATTGATACAGGCATTGTTTTTTTGAAATACTTAGTATTGATTTAGATCTAAAAGTATCATCAGAAGATAATGACACGCATGTAATTTCAATTACAGTTTGGATTGCTCGCTCCTTGTCATCTTGGCGAAGAGAGAACAGTGAATCAACTTTGGGGGCCATTCGTAGCCGCAGCGGGTACGCGGTATGGGCTGAGGGGGGACGCGACGGCAAGATCTGCGCGGCTCCCTACGAGCACGACAAACATGCTCTCACCAGTGTCGCCGCCTCGCTATGTAAAGCACTCACCTTCAAGTGAGTACTCACCAACTCTCATAAATGGTACTCACCTTTGTTTCATTTGCAGTCAATTATGACACCTTGCATGGTTGCTTGCATTTATTACTTAAATAAACAAAATTCGAGACTCTTATACATTTTTTATGGTTACCGTAGGTTTTTATTAGTTAGGTACTTACCGATACTACCGCCCCAAGTTCCAATCCATTCATGCGTTTCGGTCTCTCGAATTCTATCGAATCGCTAATAAAAATCTAACAAAGGACACGTCACCAGGAGGTACGTATCTAATGCTATACCTACCTACCTATAATTAGTATTTGTCTATATTCATACCTACTCGTAGGTTATGACACAATCACTGTATTGTTATTTGTTTACAGAGTCGTAAAAATTTATGCATCTAGGTGTACTTAAACTACTAGCTTATGAGACCATCATAAAAGATAAAACAAGAATAAATACATTTACTTACTTTAATACATAATCTGATTATACATAATCTGAGCTTTAATATAACTAGGTAGGTTATCTACCTATATGTATAATTATGTGTCTTTCTATAATTATAATACACAAATTACCTTTATAACAGGGCTTCATTTAGCGCAGAAGTAGTACCCGATTCAGAAGACGTGGACCAGGACGAAAAGACTGATCAAAAGAAGGAAAAACCACAATACGTCGAAATAGTGGACCCATTTGCCGCAGAAATATCATTCCTCAAAAGTGAATGTCCTGAACGAAAAGTGATACGAGTCATTTGCGACCATTTAGGTGAGTTGGTGGCGCAGTGGTAAATGGCGCGATTTATGAGATGTAGGTCGTAGGTTCGAACTGGTTCGAACCCAGACAGGCGCTTTACTTTGTGTAAATTAAGTATTTAATCACCACTGCTCTCAAAACGGTGAAGGAAATCATGGTGAGGAAACCGGCATGTCCTAGAACCAAAAAATACAGAGACATGTGTCATTTACCAACCTGCACCGGGCCCGCGTGACGGATTACGGCCCACTCCCTCTCACAGAGAGGAGACCTGTGTCCAGGGCCCGATCTAAGGGGAGGCAAGCCGGGCAAATGCCCAGAGCGGCAAGAATTAGGGGCGGCAAAATGTATGCTTACAAACATACTCTCTTGAATTTTTGTATACTTGTTCAGAAGCCATAGTAGAAGAACGTAGGTGAATATTATATAATTAAAAGAATATCACATATCTATCATCCCATCTTTTGAATAGCAAGCTCATGCTCAAATCATCAAATAACTTCTCCCGCTCTGGGTGGAGCAGGAGGGCGTGTCAGACTTTTACTGACTAAAACCCACCCGTGTTCCTTCAGTAGCCTGTGTGCCAGGGGCCACGGTATCTCTTTCGAGCAACCCGCACCCCTGGCAGGCGGCGGGCCCCATCAGTTTGTGCTGACATCTCTTTGAGGCGCGCGTGGATCACAACACGCCGTCGTCCTGGACTTGGTCCTTACCGGACAGCGAGCTACCCATTACTCGCCGTCCGCAAGCCCACGCCCACGGTGGCTGGGAATCAGCCTAGGATTCCCGACGCCCAGGGCGTCTCCTGCGGAGGCTAGGGCCGTGAGGGCGCGTGTACTGCCTCTCCCTCACATGCGCCACCTCTCTCTTCGCTAGCATCACTGCTTCGCAGTAGGGGGTGACGGCTACCCATGCACTCTCGCTCCGTACCATGGCGTGGACAAACTTGCTTACTCTGGAATATAATTCCGATAGATCGACATTGGAATTATCAGTTAAACGTCAGGGATTGGCTAGACTCACTGAGTCTAGCCAATCCCTGACGTTTGACTGACAATTCCAATGTCGATCTATCGGAATTATATTCGAGAGTAAGCACCCAGGGCCGGACGCGAGAGATCGCCGCCGCCGATCGCCTCCACGAGGACACGGCGGTGCTCCGCCCACGCCGGGCAGACCTCCACCGTGTCCTCATGGCGATCTTCGCAATGGAAACACCCGGGCGTTTCCTCCCGCCTTATGCGAAATAGGAACCTCCCGAAACTGCCGTGTCCGGTGAGGATCTGCGCCAGGCTGAAGGTGAGGACGCCATGCCGCCTCTCAAGCCACTCCTCAAAGAGGGGACTTACCGCCGCAATCGTGGCGTGCCCAGCACTGGGTTGCGACAATCGCACTCTCCATGTCGCCATGAGATCCCGCCTGAGACTTGTATGGTGTTAGTGTAAAGGGCGGCGAATATTATTTTTGCCCGGAGCGGCTAAATAGCTAGATCGGGCCCTGCCTGTGTCCCAGCAGTGGGAACATTATAAGCTGATTATGAGGTTGAGTTTTCATGTATTGTTAGGTCAGCCACAAGTTTTCTCACCACAGGTATAATATGCTCACGAATGTCGAATAATTGCTTACATAATGTGAAAGCAAATATTTTACCTACCTGGTAATAATATTGTAATGATCTAGAATGTGGAGTGACATCGGCTCGCGGCGGCAGTGCGGTGGCGGGTGTGGAAGGCCTGCCGCGCTCGGCACGCCCGGGCGACTGGCCGTGGCACGCCGCGCTGCTGCGAACGCACGTGCACGCCTGCGACGCCGCGCTTATACACCCCTCCTGGCTCGTCACTACTGCCTCCTGCTTCCAAGTAAGTTTAGTCCCCTGATAATACGAGTCAAGAACCATCTTTTTACCAAAAATCTTGGGTAGGTAACAAGAAAGGTAAAACCTAAACTAACTACGTATTACTATCTCTACGTGATTACAGGGACAACCAAAAGCTGAATGGACTGCTAGATTTGGTACAGTGCGTATACAGAGCACGACACCTTGGCAACAGGAAAGGCGAATAGTTGGAATGGTTCGTTCTCCGGTAGAGGGCAGTATGCTCGCACTAGTACGTCTGGAGGAACCAGTAGAGATGACGGACTTCGTAAGACCTATATGTCTACCTGAAAACGGCGCAGAACAAGCTACTCGAAATGTTTGTAACACCCTCGGATGGACAAGAAATAAAGACCAACTGCAAAGAGTTCACGTGGTGTCCAGTCCCATGAATACATGCGAGAATGTGAGCATTGCCACTGTGAATGGAATATGCGCCGAACCTTTGTATGACCAGGATGACTGTGATGTAAGTATCTAGAAAAAAATCGAGAGTTACTCATGTAAGCAATTAAGGCGCCGATAGATAATAAGACCTCTTTATTTTTCGCAGGAGGAGGAATATGCAGGCAGTTCAATGATGTGCTTCAACGATAAAACAAAGCAATGGTCCTTGGAAGGAGTCAGTGGTTGGCGCATTGCTTGTACAAAAATAGGATTGGGGAGACCTCGCATATACGACTCCATTAGCTCGCATGTCGATTGGATTCGGCGAACTATATCCAATTCAGCAAGATGACCTATTGTTGTACAATATTTTAAAAGACTGCATTTGATGCTTTGGGTGTATAGTTTGTTTATACGCCATAAAAAAGTAACTGTAAAAGAAAATGACAGAAATGTGTTTTATCTCATTTTAAGATTCAGAGTTTAAAGTTTAATATTGTTGGGTATGGAATGAAATCAAGAATTACTGTAGTCAATCAACATGATGTACTACTACATCAACTAATATGTTATGTGATAAAAATAGTACATCACATTATTAACAATACTCAATAAACTGAGACCAAGATGATTTCATTAATATTATTATGTATAATATTTTGTTTGTAACAAAGTGTAAGTTGTTAGTAATTATGTATAATATTTTGTACTAAGGAAACTAAGTTGTTAATCTAATTTCTATAACAAATGACTTTTGTAAGTGCCTATTTTATTGTAGTTATAAAAATTTAAGATAATTTATTGAATATAAAGTTTATTGTTAAAATTAATGTACCTACCTATTGTAAATATTATTATAAGAGTGGAGCCAAAATTTATAGCTAGCTATAATACATTTTACAAATAATTGTAATTGTTTTATTTGCATCAATGGGTTGATTCCACTTATTTTCACTTTCCTGTGAGAAGGCAGACTGAATTTGAACAGAATTGATAAGGCATGTTCCATACAATTCTAACCCAACCAAATGGCGATGATGCGAAGGGTTTGTTTAAATTCATGGCCCATGTCTTGTGAGAGTACAATTACTGTTTAGGATACGATGGGACTGACATACGCTATGCGTAAAAGCCCCTAAAAACAAATAAAGAAAAAAAAGGCAGACTGCGGAAGTCAATTTTAATAATGTTCCTGCCTACATAGTAAGCTGTCTGTCCCAAAGCTACCTAGCAGGTGCTTGTTTGTGGGTGGAAATGCACCCACTTTGGATGTGTAAAACAGTTTTGTATTAAATGACACAACTAATTTCCAGTTTAGCCCTTGCAAGAAAAACGCAGAAATCAAACAGTAAGTACAATTTTCTAGCAAGTAGGTACTGTGAACCTCGTTATCAAAAAATACTTCCTTAATTAGAGTTAATGGCAAAAGGATAACTTTTCATGTTTATTTGAAATGTGGGCTCTATGGTAAAGAAAGATATTTTTCTTTTTAAATAATAACTTTATTTACACACTGATCATATCGCTACACAGCAAAAGTTAACACACTACAATGGTTGATTCTAACTTTTGTTTAACACACCTTCGTCTTGCAATTCTTGCCTAATTTTAACTTGTACATTTTCTGGTAGACTCTTGAGTTCCCTGTTAATGTAATCATTTAAATCTCGTAAAGGTTTGTAGTACTGATGCACAATTTGTGATCCTGCAAACATAGACAGCATAGCTGCTGATGAAAAAGCTATATATTGACCCCAAGTCACTCCGGCAGGCATCCTAAGCTGCTGCGTATTTCTTGATCTTTTCTTCAACTATATCGTGAGCTTGTCTCCTCTTAAAACTGCTGTAAAAGTTCACTTCTCCGACTTTCCAGTTGATCATAGAAAACTCTAAAGCTGCTCCAAGTACGAAAAACATGGGAAGAAACCTATACATCCCAAGGGTGTTTTTCCCGGGCCATTTGTTAACTAATTTGTGAATCCAGCCTATTCTCATTGAATACGATTGAGAGAAATCTCGTAAAATCAAAAGATACTAAGTTTATATATATTATTTATATAAGCTAGATTATTCTAATCTATAGAAATAAGCACAACACGATCTCAATACAGTCCAATCCAAAATAACCTCCAAATGTCAAAACTAGTGATGTATCCTTCACTCATGAGGCCCCATCATTTGAGGCACTCGTGATCGCAAATTGAAAGAGTTCCTCGAATTTAAATATTGAAAAAATTAAAAATTGACATTGACATTATTGACAATAGGAAATCGAGGTAAGCCAAGGCAAGCGAGTTCGTGACTCGTGAGTGAGCATCAATGCTCACTCACGAGTCACGAACTCGCGATTGAGTGAGCTCAGTGAGCGAATGAAACGACTCAAAAATTGTATGGCGTAAGTGAGGTGAGGTGTTATCTTGAAGTTTTGACAACACCGTGGTACAGTAAACATTTATTTTAATTTCAGCTTCGATTAATTATTATGAACTCTAAAAGCATTAGCATTAGATTGGTAATAAAGGGTCATTGATTCGTTTATTTTGGCGGTCTAAAATTTATAAGCGAAAGAAAATGATGTGTGTGAGAGAGTGAGGACGTGAATAATCGGATTATCGGAGAGTCGTGAAGTACTCGTGAGTCGTCCTCGGAGCTTCGTTTGAGTTCGTTTAAGTCATGAGGCGAATACGAAAGGGCCACGTTCCGAGTTGCGATAATATCGATTTGAGCGCGCTCACATTCGTTCCGAATTGGCGTGAGCGCGATAACGATGTCCCGCGAATCGTCATATAGGACGTCATGACATGTGCGGATGTGCCATCTTGCGATAACGCCGACCATGCGATATACTAATATCACCTCGAGCGCTATCTAAAGTGACAGTTGTGCAATTTTGTTTTGAGTCGCATCGTATCTTTAGCTAAATTTACTATCCCCCGGGAACGTACTACGGGGAAAAAGTATCCCTCATCCATACATACAAAAATTGACGTTTAGAATATTATCACGAGCGTATTATGCTGCCATAGTCATGATGTAGTATTTTGGCCCTACGTTCCGAGATACTATAATATCGATTTGAGTGCGCTCACACCCGTTCCGAATTGGCGTGAGCGCGATAACGATTTCTCGCGAAACGGCATAGATGACGTCATGACATTCGCCATCTTGCGAAAATGCCGACCATGCAATTTACTAATATCACCGTGAGCGCTGTCAGAAATGACAGTTGGGAATGTTTTAACGTTGCGTTAGCACTTTTATCGCGATCGTGAGCGTTCCGGATTGATGACAAAAATGACGGTTCGTTAACTGTCAGAATCGTGATATGTAACTCGGAACGCAAAATATATCGATGTGAACGCTCCCAGCGCTATTTTTCTAATACGGAATGCGCCCTGAATAGTCCGTGTTATCGCAAGATGGCGCATGTCATGACGTCATCTCTGGCGATTGACGGGACATCGTTTCGGAACGGGTTTGAGCACGCTCAACTCGATAATATTCCAACTCGGAACGGAGCCATGATATGATAACTTGACAGACACCGGCCCAGTGCTGCCAACTCGTACAATAATTATTAAATTTGAGTACGCTGAACAATTTATTTTAAAACCTTTCAACTACCACAACTGATGACCACAACTGCCGGACGTCAAAGTGGCGTTAGTACGGTAAAGGACAGACCACAGAGTAGGTACATTTTATATTGGGACAGACGTCATTTGACACTTGAGATTTTTTCGTTCGGCGAGCAAAAAAAACGTCCGTGTCGATTTTTTGTTGCCTCCAGCTACTGAGATAAGTTTTATGGCTTCCTGAATAGGCAAACCATCATTGTGAGTCGTTCTAAAATACGTTGTAGTTTATTATAAACAATGGAAATTAGAGACAATGACTGAACATGTCTTTGTTCCCGTTTGTTGTTGATTTGTCATAGAACTGCTGTCATTTGCTCGAAATTTTGGATGTTACTTATTGAGTAGACTAATAATCGGACAGCAGTATTTTTTTGGGAATCCTACTCAACATTTTCGTAATATTTAAACTCAAACTTCATATCGCGCGGAGGTCAACGCCCGTGTTGTGCACTCGAACATTCAAAGGGTTTATATAACTACTTTTCTCATTAAATCTAATGAGATTCTTATTCTAATAAGAAAATACATTGTTTACATACCATTTTATACACCAGGATCCACATAATTCACCATGAATCACTCAAAATAAACATAATTCTCATATCACTGCACATTGTTCACAAAGGTTTGTTTACGTTTCATATTTCGTCGAAATATACGTTTTTATGATGCTATTTGATGCAAATATTACCTAAAACGATGTAATAACTACTTCTAAATGAATATTTATCCACTTATCGTCGAAAACACACAAATAATAAGAAAAAACACTATAAAACTAGAGAGCATACCACGAAAAAGTACCGATGACCAACGAGTTCGAAACGTCACTTTCAACTCTTTTTTTTTTCGTGTTACCAGATTATATTTTCCATAGAGATTTAGTTCAACCAACTGTGTGTGTATCTAGCATTACAGTAAAATTGTCGCAGACGATATAGAACTTTATTTATGTTTGAAAATAAGGCTAAAAACCGCCTGAACGGCGCGGTCGGGGATGCGACCACAAGGCTTTTGGGACAAAAAAATGGCGGTTTCGAATGCGACCAAAAGGAGTTGAGCGGTTGGCCTGGTGGTTCAAGAACCTAACACTGTTTATTTTTTTACCTAGATGCAATAGAAACTTGAGTGGACCCTTTTTTGTGAGCGAGGTCGTAATTTCGAAATCGTAAACATGTCAGCTGTCACTGTCAGAAATCGGCGCCGTGCTTGACAGGATTTTGACGTTTTAAAATAGCGGCACGCCACAGTTTAAAATTTTACAGTTTGGGATAGCTTGATCTGCTGGCGACTGTACAGAGGCCAGCACATCAAGCTATCCCAAACTGTCAAATTTTCCCAATTGAACATAAACCATAACCCTTTGTAATAAAGTTGAAAAACTATCAAAAAAAATTGACAGATTGGGGTAGCTTGATGTGCTGGCCTCTGTACGATAGTGATTGTCATAAGGACGATAATTCTGAGAAATGAAAAAAAAAAGTATCGAGAAAAAAACGTATTCGTCAGCCAAAAATTGAAAGCAGAAAGTCAATAAAGTATCAACGTCAACTGTCAAGTAAGTCAACATCAACATGTAAATGTCTCTCTCTCTCTTTCCCTCACATGAAAATAATAACATTTGTTTCCATCCGACCGCGACTTTGCCTTTTAAGCTGTATTCTTGTGGTTTTGCTTTATGTGTCGTGGGCACGTGTGAACACAGGTTGCGAAAACGAAATAACGACTCTTGTGACCTGCGGCTTAGCACGAGAACCGTAGAGAATTTTACCATCGGAAGAGTAGGCAAAAATTACGTTCCCGTGTAGACAGTTGACAGTATTGTACCGAGAAATGTAGCCAAGCGATTTCTATTCTACGGTAGAGTAGAAATATATTTTTCTAATTATAATTTTGCCCATTATACGATAATTTCGACGTGAGAACTGAACTTTTGGAGCTAGCAATACTGTACCGACCGCATAGTAATGTCAATGTCACATTGACAGTGACATTACTATGTTCGACTCGATAGAATTTGAAAGTTTTGATTTGAATTTGAAAACAACTTTTGGTTGGGATGAAGTTTAAACAACAAGCATAAAAGTGCCCAAAGCGGAACACAAAGGATTAAGTATTCCACTCTGCAAGTGAATTCAGTAAGTACTACCTACCTACATGTGAATGGCTACTCAATTCACTTGTTCCAATAAATGAACAGCGAGATTGAGCAAGATTTCCATGAATCAGAAAGGAATCGACAATTTTTACCACTCTGTTGTTTCCTTGAAACTCACTGAGACACGATGGCTTAAACTTAACACAAAGGGATGGGGTTTGCTGACAGAATACTACCTGGAGTCCGTCAAGATCAGCAATTACAAGGGAAAAGTCACATCTTGTGCTACTATAAGAATAAGCGATAGATCAGGACAAGTAACATGTGCGGTCAAAGGTCCTCAAATTGGTCTGCTGTTTGGGTTGACAACCACACAATGGTCAGAAGTTGAAAACATGTGCGACTATGAACAACAACTATTTTACAGATATTTCAAAAATGGTATCAACAAAACTTATTGTATTGAGCAAAAAATATTTTATAACTTTTGTATGACAAGCCAAAAGCACAATGTTTTAGTTGCCAAGTACCGAAAAGGTGTGAACATGAGAAACAAGTTCAAAAGTGATGCCTTTCTTGATATATTAGAGTTAAGAAAATGTGATAATAATTTATTAGATTTGTATGTTAGTCAACTTAAAAGTAATCCTGAAATAAAACTCCTAGCAAGTTAACTAATCATGAAAGAAACAACAGTAAATTTTTTGTAATTTTCTTGTAAAGAATTTTAAACAATCTTAAAACCTAAATGGTGCAATTTATGCAGTGTATCAGTCACTCCTTTTTCTTTCATATTACACAATCCTTCATCCTTCTTTTCTTTAGTCTTCCTCTCCTCTATCTATATTTTTTTTACTACATCCCCCCCTCATCAATTCTCTCAATGTAATTTTTATGAATTTTAATCAATACCTTGTGTTCCCATAGTAGTTTTCTATGAAATTGCACCTTTTGTAAAAAAATATTTTTGTTTTTATGGAAACTTAAGTAATGTATTGAATATAAGTAAATAAAGATGTTAATAAATTATTGTTAATTAATTATCCAAGGGTCCAGAGAAATTAAGATTATTATTAGATCTAAGTACAAGTCAATTTTTCCACCTAGACTAGGTTCTAAATTAAATAACTTACTCCAAACATAATTACATGTTACATTACCTTGTTCCAACAAATTGTAGGTACTTAACTGTAATCTACCATTTTACCAAATAAAATGTGTAACTATTATGAAATGTATGTAGGTATTTTGAATTCATTGTACAGACGCCAGCACATCAAGCTACGCCAATCTGTCGAATTTCTTTGATAGTTTTTCAACTTTATTGCAAAGGAATAAGGTTTATGTTCAATTGGGAAAATTTGACAGGTAGCTTGATGTGCTGGCGTCTGTACTTTCCTAGGTATTTATGTTTAATTAAAAAGTTTAAAATAAAAGTTAATTGGCGATTATTATTTATTAAACAAGATAGTAGTAAGTATCAGATTAAACCCTCCTGCCACTTGTCCTGGATCCCCATTTTTTT
Organism: Polymixis flavicincta; assembly: GCA_949987655.1. Classification (NCBI taxonomy): domain Eukaryota; kingdom Metazoa; phylum Arthropoda; class Insecta; order Lepidoptera; family Noctuidae; genus Polymixis; species Polymixis flavicincta. The sequence continues at coordinate 15,456,795 of OX465179.1, forward strand.
GCCTTTAGTGACTACATTTCTACCAAACAATATCATCTTCTATCTATATCTATATCTATTCTATCTATTCTATCTTCTATATCTATCTATTCTATATCTATCTATATCTATCTATTCTATATCTATTCTATATCTATATCTATCTATATCTATATCTATACATATAATAAATCTGTAGACGAACTTTTTCTGTACATTTAAAATATTTCGAAAAAAAATTGTTGGGGTGGTAAGGGGTAATCAACAGATGCCATTTTAATCCTTTTCGAAATTTTTGTCTGTTTGTCGGTTTTTCTGTTTAGATGTTTGAATAGATCAAGTATCACGTCAAAAGAACGAAACTAATATGGTTAACTTCCATACTCAAATATTTTTTTATAACTCGGAGTATATATTAGTCTTTGTTTCATCGCAATCGCTTCGGTCAATCTAAAGTGTTCAAGAAGAATTTAATTACGTAATGTTGAAACACTTAGCGACATCTATTGGCGCGAAACGGTACTAACGAATACTTAATAATAACACGTCATTCTCCTTTATGTTACTGTGTCTGTGTTATTTCAAACAGTAATGATACTGATTAAAATCGCTTACCGTTGGTGGTTGATTCCCACGAATCAAAAAAGCTAAAAGAATATCAAATAAAAAGTAGTGATAATATTAATTGACTTGGTGTTCTGAGTCATATAGAATGCAATGTTAGATAAATATTTATTAGTTTTAAAAATAACAACTACAAAATCAATACAAAAAGAGGGGAAGAAATCTCATAGAAAAATAAAATTGTGATAAAAGTCTCAGTGACGCCATCTAGCATGATACAGCAAAATTAGAGCGGCCAAGGGAACATCTCCTTAATAAATCTTAATCTCTAGCGTCTGTAACGCCATCTAGGTTTGAATAGCAAACATACAAAGACAACAACTTGATTTTGCCTGTTGATGATTATACGTAGGTACCTTTATCCGAGAGGCCAGGTCCAAAATCCGTAGATCTATGAATAAACCGGTAAATCCGAGGTCTGGCAATGCGGGGTGACGCTAGGTAGAAACTAGATGCCTGTGGTAGGAATGTTACCATTTGGATTTAAGGTAGGTATCGATAATATTGTTAACTTTCTACGCAGTCTGTTTTTTTTTATTGTTCGACCAGTGTTTCCGAAGTAGATGTCTGCTTTTATAAACTACTTCGAACAATATTTTGACGAAGCAGATGGAAGCCATTAAGGTATTTTACTACCTACTTATAAATCTAAAAATGTATTATTATTAAATAGTAATAAGGACAAACAATTCATCCTAAAGTAGGGTATAATTTATTGGGAGTTTTGGGAGTAAAAAGAGTTTTAAATATGTGCAAATTTTCGTGATGTTAGTTTTCGAGGCGGGGAGCCCCCCCCCCCCCCCGGTTCGAGGGAGGTCGGGTAGTGAAAATCAGGAAAAAAAAATCCAAAATTGCGGCCATAGCTACTGGTGGATCTGAGTAAATAGATTAATATGGTTTTCACACGGGCAACTGTAGGTATATCGGTGCTTTTCCGAGCAACATCGCTTACAGAGAAGCATTTTGTTAGTTAAAACAAGTTTGAAAATATATTTATTTATCCATTTGGTATCTCCAACAAAGTATACCTACATACATAGAAACAATAGAAATCACAATAATAAAATATTGACAAATAAATAGTTTTTTTGCCTGGTTTGGATTTCTTTTTTCAACAGCGCTCTTAAGGTGACACTTGTCCACATTTTTTCCATTCAAACTTCGGGAGGGTTTTACTCCACTGTCTGACTATGTACATCAAAAATTAAACATGGTATGGTTTTGTCTCGTTATTATTATTGTCTGTACGGAAACAGAATACTAAAATAAAAAGCCATTAAAAAGTTATGAGCCAACAAAGATTCGTTTTTCTTGCTAATTTAACCTAACTTTGAGCGTGTTTAAGTAATAAAAGGAGTGTAAAATCTCGAAAACCAAGACGGTACCGACAAAGTTCAATTAACAATAAATTCAATAAACTTTATTCGTCATTGATTTATGCAGTGGTTTTTTCATAAAACCCGATCTTCTGAAGGACTTTTCTTAATTTTTTCGCGATTTTTTTTCCAGAAATGCTCCTGCATCTCACTCAATAACGTTGTGCATGTAGACTAGAGTCTAACTGCTCACCACTGATACTATCTCTGTCGGATACGAAGCCTGGTGATACAACGTGATTTTTAGCCAGGTCCACCAGTGAGTTCGAGCCCGCGCAAAGTGTCCCCTTAATGTGGATAATGACGGACGTTAACGGGGCGTAATGTAACATTCGCATCGAGCATGTCTTTACGCCGTGTGCTAAAATCAGTGTTGCTCGCTCGCATGTTTTGCCGTAGGTATGTACCTACTACTGACTGCACGAATGCTTGCTTGGTAACATGTCAGGTGCATTTTGACCCGTGACGCCGGTCAGTATCCACCTTTACAGCGTGATCTTTCTTCATCGTGATAACGCCACGGTCCCACGGGCTGTTAACTGACAGGTGGCGCCAGGTGTTACTGCACTGCTACCCGTCGAGGCCTATTGCAGTCCGTGCAGAGCATTCCCACTGTTGTGGTTTTATTCAGTGGTCAACGTTTGATAAACAAAGCTAAAAGACAAGCGCCTGTACGGGCCGAAATAGGCGCCCGCCCCCGCTCTGCGCCACCCCGCGCTGGCGACGACTGGCAATCGGAGACCTCATCGGGATAGAATGTTCCCACGGCCTGTCGGCCTGGCTTGACGCAGTCTGGCCTGTGAGAAAGCGCGCCGTGGAAACGTGGAATAATGCTTCAGCACACTCAACCAGACGCGCAGTCGATTTATTGAATACAGTAAAAGCTCCATAATCGCGCTTCCTTCATTCGCGTTTTCATTATTCGGGGATTAAAAAATGCGACCAAATTCCTATATTCGCGGCTAAAGACTTCTTTATCCGCGGATCTAATCGGTACATCGGTACATTACATATTCATAAAAAGGATTCCATTAAGTATCCAAACCATTATCCTTTGTAAGCGCGTCGTCAAATGGACTAATAAAAAAGTAAAATAGACCTTATTACAACTGTGCCTACAGTACATTGTTAAGTGATATTGCCACTGTGTTGGTTCGGCCTTTGACATCTATAGCCGCCTTCGCCGCGGTCGGTGTTTTTGAGAATGTAAACAAACAGAATGAAAGCAACCTTATCACCATAAAGTATATTTATTAATGCTGCCACATAATAGACATTCCATCCTTTGATAAGAGCCGCTTTGCGTGTTTTAGGTACCTATTGTTTCATCTTTCCATGCGTTACAAAATGTTGTCAATTCAAGCTGTGGTAGGTTCCTACCAGGATAGATTGGAAGATTCTTCCTTTTTAAAGAAGGAGTAGTAACCTACACCATCTAAGCGACACATTATTGTTTTCCGACACGGCACGCGAACGAAGTCGCGGGCACAGCTAGTATATAAATAAAAGAAAAGTCCAGACTAACTGACTCATCAACGCCTAGCCAGAACCCTTAAACCTAGAAAGCTGAAATTTTGCACAGAGGTTCCCTTTATAATGTAGACAAGGAATAAGGAAGTATTTTTCAAAATTCAATCCCTAAGGGAGTTAAATAAAGGATGAAAATTCCGCGCGGGCGAAACTGCTGGCAAAAGCTAGTAGTTAATAAAACAGAGCATAATATTATATACGGGGTTAATAAGAAATGAATGACTAATAATGTCCTAGATATCGTTATTCACGGCCGTTTAAATTTCATCCTCCCTCAGCAGGCTTGAAGAATTCCGCGGTCCGCCGATGTGGAACTCATTGGCTAAGTAAATAAAGACTCCTTTCATAGGCTCTCTCTCTCTGTTCCTTAAATTTTTAGTCCATTCGTTTTATCTCCAATCCACTCTGTTTTTTTTTTCGCTCGACGAAGCTCGAAGCTCGTGCAAATGTGTGGTGGAAGATAACATTATATCTCTTCATGGACAATGACTCTTCCATATGACAGCAACATGCACACCACTCTACACAAATAGCTGATAGCTTTAAAAATTATTTACTCTGGTAAATTCATTATAAGAATGTCCCTTTTAAATCTATAAGGTAGGTACCGCAGTTGTCACATGTGGTTATCACGCTCGTACTAGGTTGATTCTCCACATGTATTATTCTGGGTCAAAACTTATTTACGGAAATATATGCATTCTCTGAAAGAGTCCAAAGTTTAGACGAAGTTCAAAGGAAGACTGTAACCTGGGTGTTTATTGATTGTTGGTAAGCCCTTATTTGAATTTAGGAGTATTCTTGTAAACCCTGAAGAAAGCGTCTCAGCGTCTCTAGACTCTAAAAACCGGCCCAAACTGTTAAATTTTCCTAATTGAACATGAACCCTAATCTTTTGTGATAAAGTTTAAAATCTATCAAAGAAATTTGACAGATTGGGGTAGCTTGATAGGCTGGCGTCCGAACCGAATAAATGTGGTATTTTTATAGGCTGGTTTGACTAAGGATAAAGTTAGATAAATACCGGTCATAAAAAATATTATGGACGTTGAACAAAATACGATTGACTTATGATCACATTGATCACTAAAAAGCTTTCTGACATCTCCGTATGTATATTTTATTAGTAGATACTAGCAGCGCTTCGCGGTTTCACCCGCTTCGTTCCCGTACCCGTAGGAATACGGGGATAAAATATAGCCTATGTCACCCAGGGATAGTGTGGCTACTCGAAAAAGAAATAATTTTTCAAATCGGTTCAGTAGTTTCGGAGCCTATTCAATGCAAACAAACAATCAAATCTTTCCTCTTTTTAATATTAGTAGTTTAGTATAGATGTGTACTTAGTGTGTAGGTACTTAGTTCTTTTTTTTTTAATAACGTTGCCCCACACTAGGATTTTCTCCTGTATTGTGGGTGCGTTTACAAACATTTAAACTCACATACACAAACAGCCTGACCCGGAACAACTACTTGTAGTTCATACAAATATTTGTTCCGTGCGGGAATCGAACCCGCGACACGTAGCGCAGTAGTCAATCGCTTAACCACTGCGCCAAACGTGTCGTCAAAGATATAGGTAGATATAGATAAAGTTTATACATTTGTTCCCATAATGCAGTACTTATCTATCTCTCGTAAAAGCGTGGGTAGCTTCCTACGTAAGGTACCTTATACTGACGGTGGGCGTTGACATTAAGTAGGTACGGTTTTTGTCAACGGAAGGCAATGACGAATTGGCGATATTTAAATTTATTTTGTGGGCTGAGGCTGTACCGCGTCTCGCGCGCCGAAGGCTGTGGAGGTGACTGGCAGTAGGCTTCGTGCCGGCGCGCAGTAACAACGTGCGTGTGCGCTTCTATCGAACGAGCCCGAGCTCCCGAGTGTAGCTGCACTATCGAAAAACGACACATACCAACTCATTAACATGGAAGTGGCAGATCAATGGCGGCGAGAGTGGGCTGGAACCGCCGAATATGGAAAGGTGAGGTCAAACAACCCCTAAGCAGTAAAGCTTGAGCTTTGCCAATATTCTAATTTCACAAAAAGTTTGTCAACAACTCATAAATATTTTAAATGCATTAAATTAAAGAAAAGTTCAAACAAAGCAGCATAAATTAGACAGTATCGCGTGATGCAAGCTTTCTTATTTGCATATTTGTTACATAAAGAAAGATGTGAAGTTATAATACAAAGTGAACCTAGCTATCGAATAGGTAATGTACGTAAATAAGTTAAGATTGTGGCATTTCGATGAACAGGAGGTCATTGCCAAAAGGCTAAAGTGGTCATTTCCTTTTACGGTGTTAAAACTCAGGACGACGAGACGTTCGAGCTATATTATGGATATTTATTCAATTTTAAAGAATGAGACTTGTGTTTCACTGCATAAGGTTTAATGTTGAGAGGAAATGTTCGTACAAACCAGTCTGAGAGCTAGTTCAGTAAGTTTTTTTGTTGTGTTCCTTTAATTCGTGTGGAAGAGATAAACTAAAATGCAAGTCTTGCAGAACCGTATGTAACAGTTATGTCACTGTCGTAAATTGTTCCTGTGCGTTTCCGTAACAACTTGCTTTTCATTATTCTGTGCGAGTAGCTAGGTACTATGACGACGTGTGCAACAAACAAATTCAACCGAAAGTTTCATTTTACCAGCTTTTATTTAACATCACGCTACAAATATCATAGACGAATCATTCAAGAAAAAGGACACAAATCTTTCTGAGTCAAAGCATCGTTATAATACCATTGACAAAAATATTATGGTCTTAGAATCCATCTCATAGAATGAGAAGCTACGGAGCTGAGGGTAGATAGAGTTACCTATTAGAACAGTGGATGGGTCACGCCATTTACCTGGGCAAGCCGACAAGCACTGTTTTGGTACATTGACAGGCTTGTTGAACCTAAGGACAGTCGAAACAAAAGCGCGGACAAACGAACGTCGTGCATCTAGTATGAAAAACCAATACTTAACCATTGGGTAGACCGAATTCCAACTTGGAATCCGTGCAGACCAAGTGTCTTTAAATTCCAACTTGGAATCCGTGCAGACCAAGTGTCTTTAAATGTAGCATGTAAATGTAGGTACAGAGGCCAGCAGATCAAGCTACCCCAATCTGTCCAATTTCTTTGATAGTTTTTCAACTTTATCACAAAGGGATAAGGTTCATGTTCAATTGGGAAAATTTGACAGTTTGTGATAGGTTGACCTGCTGGCGTCTGTACATAAGAACATTGGAATTATGAATCTGTCATGGGATTGAGAAGAAAAGCAATACATATGTACCCAGAAGATAATCATTTCAACTTACAACGCAATCACAAATGCTATTACAACAGGAAGGTGATGTGAACACAATAGTAATCTCGATCCCAACGCTTGATTGTCGAACAGTGAAAGTGAAGAAATAGACGTGAGGAAGCCATTGATCGTTTTGCTTAGCGGATTTCCTATATCTTCAAGCAGGAAACTATAAAGCGGCAATCTGGCTCTACATGTGAACTTTAATAAAGCCTATGAGTCATTGGATAGCGACCAGTACTATATAACCAGTACCTACCTAAGTTGCCAGAGTTCTTTGGTACCTATGTACCTACAAATGCTCTCACTTTACTACATTAAATCGTAAGTAAGTTAACGAAGCGTTGTTAGCTCAACATGGTAATTCGGGTTCGTGTGCAGACTGCCGGAAATCCTGCGCAAAGGCCGTGGCCCGCGAGGCTGTGCTGCACCGCGCTATCCGTTGTTTGTCAAGTATTATTTGTATACGCCAACTTATCATCATTTGCGTGAATGTCACGTAATGATCAGCTTCGCTACGCAACTATTATGTTATTCACGTAAAGGGCACACGTTAGCGTCGCTATTCGCAAAAACGCTTTTAATGTTGTCATCACGTCCTAATTTAGGTAGGCACCTACCAAGTCAAACTATGTCGGTCCTTTAGCTCCCATCTAAACTAACAGATCATAAGAGTTTACCAATTAAAGATTTCGGAAAAACCTCGTCTTCCTACTGAACTTAATAGGGAAAAAAGACATCAAGAACAAAAAGAGACTTGTTCAACTTTCTACAGCCTTCATTAAGATTTGTAGGAAAATCCATGACGCGATTATTTAGAAAATTGCGGTTTAACTACCTACGTGACCGATACGAGTTCATGACGCGCCTCTGTCCTCAACTTGGTTTATTTTTATTTAAATAATCCATATTAATGAGAAGATATAGGTATGAATCATTGGAAACTAAGATGTTCAGATTTGCGGATTTTCCTGCATTATTTCTCGTAAAACATCGATATTGCGCGATGCCCGCACGCCCGCGCAGGAGTCGACGACCGCTAACGTCACGGACCCCTCCCCTCCTCTTTCCAAATCAAGCCTTCCGTATTCCATTTGGAAAGATTCTCCCAATTCAAAACATGCATTTGTTACAAATTCGCGCGTTCTGATTAATACTAATAAGTCTGTCAAGTTTACTGATAACTGCAAAAACCATGTGCGGTCGTTAATCGTCTGGGTGTCAATAGATCGTGCAGTTAACGTTATTCTGTGTAAAGAACCATTCGTATATTTCAATTCGTCTCTACTCTAGGTAAAGAGTGATAGTAACACACTAACACAAAATAAATGATCAGTTTTCAGGTTCTAAGCCATAACGAACAACCTCTACTTAGCTATTACCTTCATGAATTAATTAAACTAGGCCGTGGCAGCAACCGGCAACGGAACCGGTTGTAAAATAATTGACAGGCACTGATTCTCTTTTGGTAACTAGTAATTACGGTTATTTCATTAATCAAAAAACTAGGTATGATTTTATTTGCCCACTATGTATCGATTTAAATAAACAAGTATCGATATAGATATACCTATAGTATGATAGAGCTGGTACTTAGCTGGTAGAGCGCTCATAGTGGGTCGCATGCGACCTTCTGGTTTTAGTTGGCGTTCGATTATACAGATGACGTCAGTTTATCTTCTGAAACAAATCGCCTTGATCAGACTCATAGTAAAAGGCTGCGCGGTGCCAAACTAGTGCTCCCTGCCAGTGCCAATAAGGCTTTATCTTTTTCTCTAAATGGAACGAAATAATAGAGCAAAAACATCAGATAAATTGCCTACATAAAATAAACAATTTAATATGTAAATTATATACTCAATACTCAATACTCAAATTTTATTTGCATTCCACAATGTGTACTTAGGTGGTAAATATAAAAAATTGTGATCATTATGGACCCTGTCGGGCACAACAAAAAATAGTAGGAGAGAGGAAGCCTTAAATAAGTAGCTAAACTTACATCTAAACCAAGTCCAATTTTACCACTTTATGGGTTCTTTATACCTACAAGCTATAATATGTAGAAGAAACTGTGATTTTATTGAGATGATCATGAGCTGTTAATTCTGAATGTAAATGATAGATGATTAAAATTATTATTTTATTTTGTTAATTCTAATTTATTGATATAACTATACATTTTATATTATTATTTTAAATAGTTAAATCAATCTAAAGCTTATTTTATTGTTATTATTTTTAGTTTTAAGGCATTGACCATGACTTTATTGTTATTTTGAGTTATTTGTCGAAATGCTATTGAAGGCAATGTAAATTTATACTTAATTGTTGATGTCATTTATATAAAAATAATAGTAATAATAATTTTATGTGTTTGAATGTTTTTTGTTAATTTACTTTTATAAAAATATTTAAAAATGTAGATATTATGGAATGAAAATAAATAAAAGGAATAATAATTTTATGTGTAAATTCAAATACAAAATTACTTGTTTGTGGACTGTGACATAATATAGTTAGGATTCTTTATAATTTATCGCTTAAAAATTCGTTTATACTATAGTAGCATTTTTCGATTAAAAATTGCTTCAGTTTTTTTATAAATAGGTTTGTTTTATCTTCTTTTTTAATTATTTCAGGTAGTTTATTATACATTTTTATGGACATCACGTAGGGGCTTGTAGAATGTATTTTTAGCCGAGAATGTGGAATATTTAATCTCGATTTGTGTCGGAGTGTGTAACGTGATTGTATATCCTCACGCTTTGTATAAAATTCTTGATACTTAGGAACAAATTTGCAGGTTTCTAATATGTATATACTAGGGAGTGTTAAAATATTATAATTTTGGAATTGAGGTTTACAGCTGTCAGTTTGATCGATGTTTACTAGGATTCTCACTAATTTCTTTTGGAGGGTAAATAATGTTGGTGCATCCGTGCTACTTCCCCAAAGGGTAACGCCGTAGCTTAGCCATGAATAAGCATAAGCATAGTAGATGGTGAGCGCTGTTTGAAGATTGGTGGTTTTTTTAATTTCACGGAGAGCATATGAAAAACTTGAAATCTTGGATCTAAGTTTTTGTATGTGGGATTTCTAATTTATATGCGTATCCAAATTTAGTCCAAGTAAGGTGAATTCTTTAACAGTTTCTATTTTTGAGTTATTAAAAGTAAATTCTATATTTAAGGGTGCTTTTTGATGGGGGTGAAAGGTCATAAGTTTAGTTTTAGAGAAATTTATTTCGAGGTTATGTGCGTTCATCCAAGTGATGATTTTGGCGAATATTAAGTTTAGCTCTTCGTTTAGATTTATGTTGTTTTGGCATGAGATTAGTAGAGAAATGTCGTCCGCAAATAATACACATGGTCCCTCTATAATTTTAGGTAGGTCATTGATGTAAATTAGAATCAAATAAGAGGCATCCTATTACACTTCCTTGAGGTATTGAGCCTTTAATTAATTTGTTAATTGATCGGACTTTTTTTATTTCTTTTGTCTGATGATCGAAAAATTCAATTTCCACTGTTTGCTCTCTGTTCCTTAAGTAGGATACAAGCCAATCATGAGCTTTTCCGCGAATACCTATTCCGTACAATTTTTGAAGCAATATGTTAAATTGAACTTTGTCGTAGGCCTTGGTCATATCCAGTAATATACCTACTGCAATTTTTTTATTATGAATTATATTAAGCGCTTCTTGGACAAATTTGTAAACTGCCAAAGTAGTTGAGCGGTTTTTACGAAAACCGTTTTGGCATTCGTCAAATATTTTATATTTTTCGCAATATTTGTATATTCGGTCACACATGGCTTTTTCAAAAATCTTTGAGGCTGCAGGTAAGAGAGCTATAGGGCGGTAATTATTGGGATCTGATTTCGAATTTTTCTTGTGGATCGGTTTAATTAGCGACTTTTTCAATAGATCGGGAAAGGCACCTTCTTCAAATGATTGGTTTAGAAGAAGGTAGAACGGTAGCGTTAGTTCATCTGAGCATTGCCTTAATAAGATAGGTGGGATTTCATCTATCCCATAACTACTTTTATTCTTTAATTGTTTTAGCAATCGGTTTACTTCCCAAGGGTCTATAGGACTGAGAAACATGCTGTTTTCTGTGGGGTTCAGCACGGACACGCCGTCAGACTCCCGGTTGACAGGTAGTTTGACGCCGGTCTCCCCCATTGATGCAAAATATTCATTAAAAATGTCGGCTACTTGTGTCGGTTCGAATGTCGTATTTTCATTTAATTGTAGTTGTATGTTGTTTTTTTCTTTTTTTGACTTCTTGTTCGTTCTCTCATTTATGATGTTCCACATTGTTTTGACCTTATTATTCGATTTTTTTATTTTATTTATGTATTCAGTCTTTTTTGCTGTCGTAACTAAATTTTTTAATATTTTTTCATATTTTTTGTAATATTGTCTAATTATTGGATTTTTAGTTTTTAGCGTTAGTATTTTTAAGAGTCTTTTGTTGTTACTAGATATTTTGATGCCTGTAGTCAGCCAGTATTTTTTAAATTTAGTTTTAATTTTAATTTTACGCGTGGGAATAGCCTGATTTAATATAGATATTATTATATCGTTGAATGTTTTGTAGTTTTCATTTATATCTTTATCTGGTAGTAGCAGGTCTTTCCAGTTTATTTTACTTAATGTAGATTTAAACTTTTGTATATTTTTAGTATTGAAAATTCGTTTTTCAGTGTTCCAGTTAATTTGCTTTTGTTGTTGCGGTATATGTAAGTGTACAATTGTTGCGCTATGATCCGAAAAACCTAAATCCTCCACGGTGGTAAGCATGTTTTTATTTGTAAAATTAGTAAATATTAGGTCTAAGCAGGTTGCGGTGGTTTGTGTAATTCTTGTTGGTGATTTTATATGTTGTGAGAATTTGAATTCCGACATTAGATCAAGGAATGAATTAGTTTTTAAGTTTTTTTGAAAAATGTTAATATTAAAATCTCCTCCTATAATTATATTGAATTTATTATATTTTTTATTTAAATAATTTAAAATTTGTTTCAGCTGACTATTGAAAACGTCTTCCTCTCTTCTATTCCAATACATAATTACTAATATTAGGTTTTCTATAGGTAATATTATATATTATTATTATTATTAATAGGTATATATTCTTTGCTTGTTTGTCTTGTTGAGAATGCTGACAGATTAACATAGCTTTATACTTTTTTGACTGTAATTGTCCTTATTGCTACATATGTCCAAATATTATTAATAAGTAGGTATACTACTTAGTAGAAGCGCTCCTCGGTTTCAGCCGCGTAGTTCCCGGTCCCGTGGGAATACGGGGATAAAATATAGCCTGTCACCCGGGGATAGTGTAGCTTCCCAACAGTGAAATATTTTTTCTTATCGGTTCAGTAGTTTCGGAGCCTATTCAATGCAAAGAAACAATCAAATCTTTCCTCTTTATAATATTAGTATAGACAACCTATAGGTTCAGCCTATATGTATATGACGGTTCTATGCACGGAACAGAAAAACTGTTTTTTCTGTTTCGTGGTTTTATGCTACCTATTCAACAGGATACGTAGATGTGAATTTGCAAAGGTCCAAAACTAAAGGGTGGGGATCTCTCGAACTCGAACCTCCCAAAACTCGATTTCAAAAGAATGCAACCAGTTCAAGCTCATTTCTTGTCCTGTTTTTCAAAGTCAAGGGCAAGCACGCAATATTTTCGACAATATGAATAGCTATCCTTAGTAAAACCCCGTGCTAGCGTTAACGTATTTTAACTTAAGTGTATTAAGTGGCTACAATGCAAATATTTAAATATCTCTGACACCCACTTAAGTATTCAAAAGTGAGTTGACCATTGTAAAGATCGCAATCACAACACCGCAATTTCATTTCGCCCCCGCAAGATGGATCACGTCACTTAACAATAAATACATACTGTAATGCCTGTGAAGGCCACAACTGTGCGTAACACACAAACTTGTAAAGGATTTCGTATTTATATGATAAATGCTTACCAATAAACGTAACATTAATTTATAAAAAATGTAGGTAAAAACCGCTACCTCACGCCTTCTTTGTCTTGAGTGCGGTGCGTTCATAAACAAAAATCTGACATGTAGACACCGAGATCCAAAAAAAATTAATCATGTCTTATGATATCTGTGTACTGCGACAATATTGTCTGTAGGCGGGCCACAGTAGGTACTAGGCCAGACAAATATTTTCGTGCAAAGATCGAACCCGTGCCCGCGCTGCGGCCCGTTACTCAGTAAGCGTGCCTTTGTTCTGACAGTTTTTAAGTAGGGTTTAGGGCACATCTAAAAACATAGCTAGCTGCTAATTAATAGTTCTATCTTGATATCGTACTAGAACAAGTTCCCGAGGAGTTCCACAGCTCAGGACACGAAAGCAGTCGAACAACATTCGTCACGACGGCTAAGCAAGAAGTTCTCGGGCACGCATACATGGCGTTTTGACAAAGATTTACAATGACTACAGCCAAACAAAGTCTACGAAGCACTGTAGCCACTGGCCGGACAGTTATAATAACAGTTGAGGTCATCACATGCTTGGTCATGAATATTTCATACACTACTTTGAAAGTTCAATTGCTAAGCAACGGTAAGATTAACTCAACAAGTTGCTATTAAATATTTGAAGTATATTTCCATTTTATAGGTAGAACATTCATAAACACGGTTACTTTAGGAACTCGTAGATTAGTCATCAATACAAGTACAAGCACTACCCAGGTGTCCACGCCTTATAAGCGAACTAATCTAAAATCACGACATTTTCGTATAGTTTTTTAATCAGTATTTGTACCACATGCTCTCCAAAAGTCAGCCTCAGTCCAAGCTGCTGGCGGATGGCGGTGTAGTTGTATCCAGGCCAGCATTCTTCGCTCCTCTGTCTGCACGCTTTTCCTATGACTGCTAATTTAAATTTAACATTATGATTAAAAACAAACCAAAACGTCGTTTGGTGGTTTTGGTTAGTAAACTCAATTAAAGTACCTATGTTGTCATACATTTCAGGTGACGGAAGGAGGCGTGACGCGTCGCATTGCGCGTGCGATGGAGGTGCTGCACGCAAGCGGGCCAGGCGCGCGTGTTCGTGTGATGCGTGCCGCGTACCACTCGTCCGCAGCCCCTGGGGCACCCGCTGCCTCCTTCATGCTCCACTCTTCACGAAGGGTAAGCTATACTATTTCTTTTTTTGTGTTATTGGATGGCAACGCATCTTACGGTCCAAATAATGTTAAGTTTGTTACCGCCGCCTATATTCAAATCATTGACATCGTCTAAGTGGTGCCATTCTAGAGGCAAATCTAAAATAACTCATGTGCCTGTTATTAAGCCGCACTGGTACAGTTATCCTTCAATACGTTGGAAATAGATAAGGTGGCAGTGGGTATTTACTTCCTACTGCCACCTCAAACTCAATCTCATGACTAAGTCTAGTAAGGAGTGGCTGGGGAGTTGCAAATTTTTCTAGATTATTGGGCCAATGTCACTAAATGCTAACATTTGCACATTTATCGTAAAACAAACAGTATTAACTATCGCCATATCAATTCGTACAAACCACTAAAGACGGCTGAGCGGAATGAATTATTTTACCATCCACCTTCACTGTTTAATCCAATTCTTGTTTTGCAGGTAATATCTTCCGGTTTTAACATGTTGGAGTCACCAACATCCTCAATGAAACCGTTGGAGATATCATCTACCCCGTTTGAATCATCGCCTGAACCTATCGCAGAATCAGACAATTATAAAGTAACCGAACCCGATGATTTTGAGATCTCGGAACCGTCCAAATGGAGAGGTTCGACCAAAGGAAGCTCGATTCGGATGCCGAGTGAAGAGTCATCTTCCACCGACAATGCCAGTATTATCGATCTCGATTCAAGACTTGGTAGACCTCTTCAACGAAAATACTCCTACGATTCAGAAAGCAGTGATATTCAATTTAGTAGTAGAAATAATAGCCGAAACTCACCACTATTGGACACCCCTGTAACCTTAAGCACTCTTAAATATAAATCACTTTTAAACAGCAGTAATGAGTGGAACACAAGAAGAAAAAGTTATAGTTTTGAAGACACATCCCCACTTGACGAAACTATTACACACAGTAATGACACATTAGCTATGGAATCTTCTACTGATAGTGGAATTTGTAAATCAACAGAAATTGTGAATGATCAACTGGATGACAATACACATAATAAATATTTATCTAGAGACGAAAGAAAGACAATTAATAATGAAGAATCATTTAGAGATTGGCTTTCCAAAAACCGACCGACTTCACATTATAGAGGAACTAAGTTCAAGACTTATCGAGAACATGATATTGTAATGGAAGACCCATTAGAAAACAATATAACTCTGCAATCATCTGGAAAAGTGTCAATAACCTTGCCTATTACTATTGAAGCAGAGAAAGACGAGTATCACAAAAAGCACCAAACGATCGAAGAAAGTGACAGAAGAGTTAAAAGGGTAGAATTCTGCAAAACTGAAGTGCATTTCACCGCAGATTCCGGTAAAGTTAATATTATTGCAACAGATGAGAAACCTCCACCCTCTAATGATTTTAGAAAACGACGAAGTGCTTTTGTGCCA
This sequence comes from Polymixis flavicincta, assembly GCA_949987655.1. NCBI lineage: Eukaryota > Metazoa > Arthropoda > Insecta > Lepidoptera > Noctuidae > Polymixis > Polymixis flavicincta. Next base: position 15,472,230 of record OX465179.1, read on the forward strand.
ATGCAAGAAATGATCGACAAACCTATAACATTGTTTGGTGATAATAGTGATTTCCCAACAACCAATGGAGTTAGCACTCCTATAAATATTAGTGTTAGTGAGTTTGGTGAATCCGATGAGAATACAGCAGCTACAAAGAGTATTCTCAAAAACAAAATTCCGAAACCCAAACCATATCTTTTAGGAGAGAACATGGCATTTGGGATGTCAGAAGATCTTTTAAACAAAGATACTTCTAATGATTCTGTGCTGACGGCAGTTTCTTTAGTAAATAAGCAATTGAAGTCAGAGAAACACTACAACGCCGAAGTGAAATCTTTATTCCCGAGGGAAGCAGTTGAATCTGTATTGAAACCCAACGTTTTACGGACAGTTAAAGCAGGTACCTATGCACATTATTTAATATCGTGGGCTAGTTTGTCGTAGACTTAAAATAATAACTTGACATTTTAATATGCTAACATAATTATATGAAGTTTCATTAATCAAAAGCTTTATAAATAAATATGCTATAAATTATTTCTATCTTGTAGGTCCTACTAATCAAGACAGTTTAAAACGTGAGAAGCAGGTGGTAACACATATAAAAATCAATAAAGCCACTCAAGATCATATCGATGATGTCAAAACAAAGTTCAATGATCTACAAGTGTCGCCAGCGCAAAGAAAGCCAAAAACCAGGCTACTACGGGACAGTGAATTAACATACTTCGGTGTTGACGGTAGAACAGATTCATACAAAAGCCGAAACCAAGTGAAAAGTACATTGGGCCGCAATGATAATGTCGTCGAGAATATATTTCAGTCCGTCAAGTTAATACAGCAAGTCTCAAACAGCGTTTGTAATAGTGAACATGATTCTGATGAGACGCCTGAGTATCAAAACATCCCTTTAAATATCAACTATGCTCCGGTTCCAACCCCGAGACTACGTTCAAAGTATGAAGACAAACCTAATGAAATACACGAAATTCAGGTCTTCAAACCGATTATTGAAAAAGAAAGCCAAGAAACAAATGATGTTGTATCTTGTGCGCGACGATCTAAGTATCGTAGACAAGACGAGGTTAAAACAAGTAGGAGTATTTCCGCACCACCGAAAGCTTATAGACGTGAACGTGAAATAATTGAAAAGTCTCATCAACGCGAAGATCAATCGACACGGTATGTATTTCAAAGTATTTTCTGAGAAAGTATAACACAATTTAACAAATGTGTACCTACTAATAATCACAGGCTTAATCATCATTATTAAATACAAACTATTTTGATTACTTTTAGTTCGAGTCGATCAATAAAAGGAAATCCCAGAAACGACGTGGAAAAGATGAGATATACCATCGAAAAACATTTATCCGAGGACGAGAATCCAATATATGTCAATTTAAACGTTAATAAGGAAAAGTCCAACACGTTGGACACCCATAAACTAAAAACCAACTCACTCAACTCACGTCAAAGTAAATCACATAAAACGGAAATTAATAAACACAAAACCGAACAAGTAGATTTGCATACTTCTGATGTAAGTAACAGTGATCGCGCAAAAGAACGTCGATCAGATTCCGGGACCGATAACAGTCTCCGAACAAAACACTCGGTAAATAAAGACACCATTTCACGCTCTGCCTACAAAGATACCCTTTCAAGACGAGCTGGGAAGAATGATAAACCGCGTCACGCTAGTGACATCCAAGGGAAAGTAACTGAGGAGCTGAACACATCCAGTCAAGCCCGAAAATCTCGAGAAGGTAAATCTTCAATCGAGAAAAAATCGACAAAGGAAAATAAAGATCATAGAAGTAGGTCATTGCAAAGACCAACGGCAAAAGAAACATCCAAGGACTTAAATCGCATGATTGTTAAGAAATCAGGCCATCAAGTTAAAGACAGTCTCGATGACAACCACGGTGTAAACAGTAACCGTAAGAGAAACTCATCTAGAGATAAGTCTATAAAAGAAACTATAAAACCATCTCAAAAACAGGATTTAAGTTACACAGTACTAATCCCTCCAGTAAACTCGAAGAGCAATGGAAAAGATTATGCCACAAAGACGAACGGTTATAAAACAAATATGCGTAAAGAATACGTTATTAACTATGATGATAAAAACGGAACTGTTTCTTCTGTATGCAAAATAGGTCCAAACCTTGGAACCCCAAAACGGAAAAAATCCTCGAAAGAAATGTTTAAAGATAGTCAAAACGATAAAGCGTATAAAATTAAAGCGGTAGACAAACTCGCCCCGCGTAAGTAAGTTGTGTGCATGCTCTAACGAAAATTCTAACAAACATAAACTGATTACATCTGTAAACAATGGAAATCTTTCAGTGCAGCTAGAAGATCATCGAGAGGATCGAAACGGACTGAGTTATGCAGATAGGAAATGGAAGACGAAAGTACATTTACAAAGGTCTTGCCAAGTATTGTAGATACTACTTGTACTAGTCGTAAGAACCACAGAAATTTAACGAAATATTTTGAATCCTATTTGCGCTATGTAATTTCGTGTTCAGAGATAGATAGAATAAGATAACTATGATCTCACATGTAACAGTAATTTAAAATAAATAACCTCAATGTATTTCCGTTGATGTAACATTTGAAATAACAGTGTGCATTTAATAATAAAACGTACAATTAATGAACTTATCCGGTTGTTTTATTTTATAAACAAATGCATTTTTTGAAGTCACTTACACTTGTTAGAGAATATAACATATTCTGTACTTACACTGTAACAAGAGGGTCTCTGTCGACTTTACTAACAAGCACTTGTACCTCATTATCTAATAAATTCTGAAGATTTGTAGAAAACCCTTTCAAGAATCCTCTTTCAGAATCCGAGTGATTAGTTAAGATGATACTAATTCCTCTTTGTGCAGCATCGAGAACGTCGTGATGAAGCATTTCTCCTGGAAAGTTTTTTATTGTTACATTTACATAATAAGGAAATATTGTTACTGGGAAATCATGCAACTATTGATTTTAATCAATATTGCACCAAACTTCTGGGCGACCAAGAAGTTTCGGTCGCTGCCTGATATGATATTATGCGTTGATTAGAATTGGTAACTTTATTTGAACAGTGACGTTTTTTTTAACGAATGAATGGACCCCCCTTGTTTATTTAAAAGATGAATGAAGTCTTATGTACTTCTCCATTCATATAAGTCCGAATGAAGTCTGAATCATCAGGAGTACTTCAAGGCTCAACCATGAGACCGTTACTATTATGTGGAAACTTGTAATTATCAGATGTCTTTATCTTTTCAAAATAAGTTTAAATTCGTAAGGGTTATTATATAAAACATTTTTGTTTTAAAAATCGACCTTCGTTCCACTATCGGTTTTTTATTTTTTGGGTGGAAGTCATCAAATAAATTCTCCCGCTCTGGGTGGAGCAGGAGGGCGTGTCAGACTTTTACTGACTAAAACCCACCCGTATTCCCTCAGTAGCCCATATGCCAGGGGCTGCGGTATCTCTGTCGAACAAACCCGCATCCCTGGCAGGCATCGGCCTTTGCGGGCCCCGTCACTTTGTGCTGACATCTCTTTGAGGCGCGCGTGGAACACAACGCGCCGTCGACTTGGGCTTGGTCCTTACCAAACAGCGAGCTACCCATTACTCGCCGTCCGCACGCTCATGCCTACGGTGGCCGGAAATCGACCTGGGATTCCTGACGCCCGGGGCGTCTCCGTATCCTGCGGCGGCTAGGGTCGCGAGGGCGCATAGACTGCCTCTCCCTCACGTGCGCCGCCTCCCTCTTCGCGAGCATTAGCTGCTTCGCTGAAGGAGGTGACGGCTACCCATGCACTCTCGCTCCGTACCATGGCCTGGACCAGGGCCGGACGCGAGAGATCGCCGCCGCCGACCGCCTCCACAAGGACACGGCGGTGCTCCGCCCAAGCCGGGCAGACCGCCACCGTGTGCTCCACTGTGTTTCCACTATCGGTGCGGTGAAAACTTCGGCCCGCTGTAAACTCGGGTTTTTATGCTATTGCTTACATAAAAATATACTTGATTACCTGTCAGATATAAGCTAGCAGCAGCTCCTTTCAGCACCGAAGTACCGGCGCCAGCGCACAGCGCTACAGAGTTTATTTCACTCGACATTTCTTTCCCCTTTCCTAGAGCGAAGCGCACATGCGGTAATCCAGTCAATTCCTTTACTTTTGAAACCGCATCCGACAAAGAAATACTTGAATTAAGTTGCAGTAACCTAGAACAATTTGTAAAACATATTTTGTAATCGATTGTTGCGGTGTATGTCATTATTTATTCGAACTAGACTGGGTCAAATAGGTAAGTTGATCGTCATTTACAATGTAAGCGGATTTACACATTTTCATGTGGTCAAACATATCTACCTACAAGTGCAAGCAACGGTTACAGTTGTTCATCGAGATGCACTAGGAAAATTAAGTAACTAGGTAAACCATTCGGTTCAAGTTAATGCCATAGAGTGTAAATACGATGGAAAAGCTCGCAATAATTTGACTGAAAATTATTGTGAATACCTCCATCAAATACGATCAATCTTGCGCGACAGAACTCGCAAGCTAGTGGTCTTGGGGTACCTATTAGGTCATCTGTCATCAATAGCTAGGCGCACGCACAAATCTAAGCAAGTGTGTGTGTCCCTTAAACATTGCAAAGCATATAATTACCTATAGAAATTGAATAGTGTATTGGGATAATACCTATAATAGTTTATTAAAGGTACTTATTTTAAATGAATTTACCTTCCAGCTCCAATTCGCGGGTTAAGCGCATTGGGGACCAAGGGCTTCCATTCGTCGAAATTAAACGCACTAGCCAACCAGTCGTTGACGCCGCCACGGACACTGTCCCAACTAGTGTGTGGTGAGTACAAACTTATCTGTTTCTCCAAAAGGAATGCGACAATACGCTCTTTCCAAACGCTGAAAAGAGTTCAGTTTTTAGCATTCAGTGAAAAATAAATTGTAGGTATATTATAATAATATGAGGGCACTTCATTTGGCGGAATAGTACAAATCTTGCTACAAAATTAAATTCATTCTGGAAAAATTACACGATTATTAAGTGAAATTACAGTATTAACAACACTTTACCCAAATCATGCATGGGTACTATAAGGATCATTTTTTTTTTTACCTTTGAAGCACAGTTTTCATTGGACTAAATATAGGAGGGTGATAGGAGATTATCATTTCACATCCATGATCATTTGCCTCACATGCTACATCTATTGTGAGGTCATTTGTTAGTAGAACTTTTGTTATGTTCCTGAAAAGAAAATAAATCATTCCTACAGCTACTGATGATTTGCCTTTGATATGCCTTTAGTTCAATATGAACAGGACCGCAATAAAAAAGTTAAGAACTCATATATCATCTCATTCATTAAATAAATTAGAGTAAAAAAATGTTTTTTTTACCTAGGAGTGTAAGGCTCTACCAATAAACCAGTATTGTCCCAACTTTCAGATATTTGTTTAGAAGCAAAGTTTTCTAAAACTGATGTAACTTTCTGCAGAGGAACTCCAATTTTCTCTCCTGTAGACATTTTGATGATGGCTGATGTTGAATAAAGCCTTCTGAGATTTTTCTGTGAGAAGATGTGTTTTCCTACTATTAAAATCATCAGATGTGAACTGAAATGGAAATCCACACATGGAGAAGAATTGTAAAACCCCATTTCCAGATAGTACTAAATAAATAAAAAAGGTAAGCAATGCCCTTTTTTTGCCATTTATAAACCATAGCTTTAATTCTAAGTTCCCAATCAACGTAATGAAAACCACTCGAGAAAAAAAATATTCATTTATTATGAAACCCCAATATTTTTAAAGCCTACACAACTAAATAATATATCAATAATTTGATGCAGTAACTTGATCAATAAATAACAGTTATTCTTATGAACTAATGTGATCTAGTCAGAAGAAAATCTCCATATTTTGATTTCACCATCATCACTACAAGAAAGCAGTTCTTTGTTTCCTGTTGGATTCCATCTCACGCTGTTCACGTCTTGGGAATGTGCATTCAACTTAGTGCAAACAAGGTCAAATGTTGGTGAATTAGGATCAGAGTCTTCACTTTCTTTGAATATTCTTATGATGTCATCACCAGATGCTGTCGCTAGGAAGCCAGTGTGGTGACACCATGCAATATCATAAATGCATCTAGTGTGGAATCCAGATAATGTGCAGACACACTTCCAAACAGACTCTCTATCAGTTACTATGACACCCTCCTGGTTGTCGGGCTTGTATTCCTTCCATATTTTGACTGTTCTGTCATCACTGCAAGTGGCAAGTCTCTCCCCAGTCTTATCAAAGGTTAAGCTCCATACAGTGGACTCATGAGACTGCAGTGTTGCAATGCAACTCCAGTCATTGTCAGCTGGATCCTCTTTATACAACTTGACAGAGTTGTCATATGATGCAGAGGCCAAGATGTCTAGTGAAGGATGCCAAGCTACCTATAAAAGAATAATTTATAAATAAACATAGTGGCATTTATTAATAAATTAAAATATTGAATAGGTACATGTATCTTTACAAACTTTCTTGACATCTTGGTTGTGAGCATTGAGTACAGATTCACATTCATATTCATCATCTCCAGCAACCTCCCACACCCAGACAGACTTGTCTCGGCCACAAGTTGCTAACAGTTGACCAGATGGAGACCATGCTACACTCTTTACTTCATTCTCATGGCCCTCCAATGTTGCATTGCATTCAAACTGACCTATGAACACAGTATTTGGTATATCAGAATTTTGTTTAACAATATTTTATGTTATCAACATAGAGAACAGAACTACACACCACTTTTCTTGTCCCAAATAGCTGTTGTTGCATCAAAGCTAGCTGAAGCCAAGTAGTTGCCACACGGGGACCATGCCACCTCTCTGATGGTCCGCTGGTGTCCATCCACAAGTACAGTTTTTATAGTCCACTCCTGACCTTCTTTGCTCCATAGCTTGATTGTTTTATCTTCACCACAAGATGCAAATATTTTCCCTTCAGGATGCCAAGACACATTCCAAACTATGCCTTTATGGCCAGACAATGTTTGTATCAATTCCAAATTTGACATTTCTTCAAATAAAAATGATTTATCACTTTACAATAGAATCACATAAATTTACTAAAGATCAACCACTTATTTAAACTGTAATGTTACTAGGTACTGCATCAAAAATAGGAATTCAAATTTCAATTTGTGTGAAAAACTGATATGGAAGGTAATAGAATAATAAACCCGAGCCCAAAACCATAAAACAGATTCGGTAACTGTTTAGCACTGGCAGATTTGAGGGTTATTACAGGCTTCTACGAATTATGAAATTACATTTGACTAAGCCCTAAGACGACCCACTGACCCTTCACTTACCTTAACTCTTTTAAAATAGTAATTAAAGTGTGTTGTTAACGTAATATCTTTAATGAAATTAGTTTTCTAACTAATTCCACAGAGCTTAATATTATATTGACTAATTCAATCAGCAATAATTCAGCGACAGTGAAGCTGACGTTTTAAATCACACACATGTGTTTGACAGTGACAGACACCACAAAATACAGAATTTAATTATATACCTCAAGCGACCACAGCAGCTTAAAGTATGTAACACACACATGCACCACGGAACGTGCACCACAAAGGGTCTGCCATCTGGTGGCACAAATCCGAAGTTTCATCATCATCATCATCATCATATCAGCCGAAAGACGTCCACTGCTGGACATAGGCCTCCCCCAGGCTCCTCCACCTCAACCTGTCTTGTGCTTCCCACATCAAGTTTACTCAGAATCATTACTTGAAATTGACACTTCACGTAATAAAATAATCACATAAAAGAAGTGAAAAAACATAGTTACTAAGTGAAAATCTATTGTTGTGTCTGGATGCTCGAACACTTCAAAGAAAACTCAAAATAACTCAAATGGTGTGAAATTATATTACTTTCCCACGGATGTTACTCACTTCCCTTGGTTACGTAGGTCGATAAATGCACTAAAAATTATACGTAAGTATGAGTTTCAAAACATTTAGAAATTACTCATTTATATATATTATTATTTTATGTATTATTTATATATTATATGATGTATTATTTGCAAAAATACCTAAGTTTTGCATGTAGTAATGCTATTCAATACAAACAAGTCTAAGTAAATATTACCATAAATATTTTTTTTTAGTTTTCGTTATAGCACTACCTGGAGAATTTTTTAGGTAAATTAAAGCACAGATGTGTTTACATTTTTCAGATAAGCCTGCCTTACATTTGCAATTTGCTCTTCTAATATTTCTATTGCAATCAAGCTGAAAAGAAGGTGACATGAACATAAATAATAATATATACTAAATATTAACGAGAAATATGAGTTCTGAAAATACTTTACAGTTATTTTGACAACATAAACTTTAGAAATCGTCGTTTGAGCTACAATGTTGCCAGTTATTGCTACATTTTCAAGATTCACAACTGTTTCTTCTACATCTAAGACATGACCGGACTAGAAGAGTTTTTGGCCTTTGGATATATTTTGACCACGCTGACGATCATTATTAATCGGCTGGAACCTATATATTATAATTTTGATCATAACAAACGTTATACATATAATGTAAACATTAACATAAACATTGGCGTCAACACGATGATTGCTCTCAATAGTTTCTTATCTGACCACACCGTGGCTCTTATGCTGCCATTTAAAGTTCGTGCACGTTCCCTATATCAGACAGATTTTTTTTTTACTTTTTTTATCTTGGCTCCGTTGGTTTTGCACAATTTGAGGATTTTAAATTTAGCCTTAAAAGGGCTACTCTCCCCAAAAAAAATAGGTATGTACTATAAAAAGCGTCGGGAGGAAAAGTCCCTCTTGAGTATATGTGTTCTGTGGGAAAAGTACAGTGCAGGGTATTTAAAGGGTTTTTCAATAGGGACGCGCGAAATCCTCTGATTGTGAAGGCCGCTAGTTATGTCCCCAGTAGAATCAGTAGAATTCGCCGGCCGAGACATGTCCTTTCCGACCCAGATGACCCCATTACTGTTCTCCAAGAAAAGAATAGGGCCGCCAGTTCAGTATACAAATACAGAAAACCGTCCTTCCGACCTCGCCGCCGAGATCCACGCGCCCCGCGAAGACCCCGAGTTAACGACGATATGCCAGCCCGCGCCGCAGCTGAGCCAGTAGAGTTAAATTCCCCAAATGATAATAATAATGAAAATATTTTGATCCAGCCTATCCCCACTTGCTGTCCCCCCCGGCCCTCTCGCCAGTGACGCTCTGAGCCGAGGTCCGTACCACACAGGGGGTGCCCTCAGCGTGCAGTTGCTTTAGTTAAGTAGGTTTTATGCCCTAGTTAGAGGCTTTTAGTATCACTAAAAATGCCTTCACAGGAAAGTCTGGTTAAGAAGTTACGGCCTCTCAAGGTCAACTTCGAGATGCCATTCACAAAAAAAAGGGACGCGCGAATTTTGATAGCGCATATCGGCCATCTAGATAAAGCGATAGCTGTCAAAGGCATAACCCATGAACACATACTTAGTCGCAACATTTCACCATAGAACGCTACACGCTTCAATAACGCGTAGAAATGGTTAAAATTTATTATAAAAATCAGTGCTCTATTTGCCAAACGTTTGGGCGACCGATATCGGCCTTTTTGTGGCCTAGGATAGATGGTAAGGATCTCACAAACATGTGGTTCCAACAGGACGGCGCCACTTGCCATACAGCACGGGAAACATTAAATTTATTGGATGAGAAATTCGAAGGCTTCATCTCGCGTGGTGGCGACACCAACTGGCCACCGAGATCGTGTGACTTAACACCGCTTGTCTACTTTCTGTGGGGTTACGTGAAATCTATAGCCTATGCAGACAAACCACAGTCAATTGCCGCCCTGAAGGCAGCCGCGGTCGCAGCCAAACACTTTGGAGGGATCACAGACAAAGACTACATATTAATTAGTAAAGAAAAAGAGTAAAAAAAGTAAATTAGACTTTATTGCACAAAAAACTGGTTAACGTTTACAGCTTTGGGGGGGGGGTCATGACCCCTAGGACCCCCCTACTGTCTGAAGGCCAACATAACTCGCGCTCTTCGTGAAATTGAGCCCCATTTATGCGAAGATGTCACCCAAAATTGGTCCACCATGATACACTACAGCGGAGTTGCGGCAGCCATTTGGCTGAAATTATATTCCATACTTAAATGTCATCGAATATCTTTTAAAATAAAATAAAAATTGTGGCAATAACACATCTACAGACTTTCTTAATAACCGACGAAAAAACGGAGGAGGTTACTCAATTCGATGCGTATTTTTTAAGTTTTTTTTTGTATACGACGCATATCTTTTTACAGAGTAGTACGATTGAAAGTTGGTCCACATAACTTTGGAAAAAAAATTGTAACCCTATGGGAACCCTCTCCCTCCGGACCGCCGCAAGGTGTTGACGTGTACTCAGTGCCATAGACCATTCAAATAAAGGGTTATAAATAATTAAAGTAAATTTAATTCCATCGTAAAAATAGGAGTGCATAAATTAAGAAGAGGTATTCAAATAAACTCAGTGTATCGCGGCAAACGAAGCTTGTCATAATACCCTGGTACCTGGCCTATGCGTATTGGCCAAGGATATTAATCCCCGCCTACGTACTCGCGTCGTACCTGCCCTCGGCTACGCCCTGGACACGCCCTCTTTGGCTGCAATTTGAAGACTATCACTGTGACCACGCCTCTGGTACTGGACATTAGACAATCTGTACCTCTTCTCAATCACTGCTGCACTGGTACTTCGTATGCTTTCTGGCTGACAGGAAAACCTGGTGAGCGTTTTTATAACTAACGCTTTACACCCAACAGTGCTAACCCAATACGGAGTTGACTATAAAAGTATCATCCTAATTGCTTATACTACCCTAGTACAATTATGGACAAGTCAGTCTCTGAATCGAACCTAGCTACCCAAGAAGAGAGATATGACTCACCACTGAGTCATGTTTCCCAAAGATCCAAAAGAAGAAGAGAGGAGTCTGACCTAGACGGGTTTAGAGAAGATATGATTAAAATGATTAAGTCTATGTTATTAACTCAAGAAATGGAGCCCAAAAAAATAACACCGACGCTCATGGAAATAAAACTCACTAATTCCAATATAGAAAACTCAGTAGCCGCCATGGCTCAGCAAAATGAAGAGTTCCAGAGGAAAATAGAACAGATGGAGATACAGGCTAAGAAGGACAAAGAATATATAACCATTCTGGAAGAAAAAGTCGAGGATCTTCAGCGTGGTAGTAGAAAATCTAACATTGAGATTAAAAACGTTCCCAAGCAAATGAAGGAAAATAAGGAAGACCTTATTGAGATGGTAAAATGTTTAACAGAGACCGTAAACATTGTAGTCGCGAAGTCGGATATACGTGATATTTACAGAATTAAGGGGAAGAAGCAGGGTATGACCAACACCCCTATAAAAGTGGAACTGTCCTCTACAATACTAAAGACTGAAGTTCTTAAGATGTGTAAGTCTTTCAACACCAAGCATAAAGCAAAGCTCTGCGCTAAGCATCTAGGTTTCAAAAGTAGCGAAGACACACCCATCTTCGTATCCGAGCAGCTCACTGCAAAAGGCTCAAGACTACACTTCCTTGCACGCGACCTCGCTAAGTCAAAAGGATATAAGTACTGCTGGACCGCTTATGGTAAAGTTTATGTTAAGAAACACGACGAATCACCTACATACATAATTAGAAATGAGTCGCAAATACAAAGCCTAATGCAAGAAGCGTGACTACTATTAAATTGTCTATACTGCATGTTTTTTATGATTATTTTATTTAGCTTATTCAACCTTTTTTTGAATACTTGTATTTCTCTCAATTTACATACACTCAAATTAAACACATATGTACACGTCCAATACTCTTTACAGAACAATTACCCTATCACACATAACCTTACATACACTTTCACGCAAATAAAATGCATAGGTACTTGTCAGTTTACTTAAAATACACACTCACTTACCTCTACACCGTAAACTCTATCTATGCAATTACAAAACAAAAGTCTTTAAATTAAATTATCTGATACATGACTACTTGCGAACTCTAGAAACTCCCAAATACATGGGCGTCAAAAACTCATTCACACTCATATCGGATTCTCTAAACAATGCTTATAGAATAAATATTGCATACAACGTAAAAAAATTCATCAGCAGTTATAATGATGTACTCTTCTCTATCATAATTTTCATAAAACTTGTTATTGAGGATCGAGCAAAATACGTTTACGTAAACCATATGGAATTAAATCTTAGACTGGCTATTCACCTTAATTATGGATAGCACACACACAATAATGCAAGAAATAGACAACATAGATGTAGCGCAATCTAAGGAATTTCACGTGTGTGATTTTTTAAAACAATTCCATGTACATAAATCGGATCTTACAATAATATCGCAAAATATTAGAAGTTTATATAGTAATTTAGATGATTTACTAATCACTTTAACACAATTTAAGTTTAGTGTTGACCTTTTGATCTTAAATGAATGTAGGCTAGACGTAAATAAACCCACCCCTGAAATCAAAAACTATTATTCTTTTACTACGAGTAACCATATAAACCAGTGTGATGGCGTGGCAGTATATGTTAAGTGTGATCGCAAGGTTACTGTTAAGGAAATAATATTAACTCACGCATCATGCCTACAAATAATAATGCCTAATCTTGTTGTCCTTGCTATTTATCGATCCCCCTCAAATAATAATGCTGACAGTTTCATAGACTCGCTAAATAATCACCTAGATTCACTTAAATCATATAAGAATATTATTATAACAGGCGATATAAACATTAACATAATAAATAAACCTACTGAACAAACGAATGAGCGCTCAAACAGATTAAACTACCTAAATATGCTTGCAATGCATGGCTTGTTACCGGGTCATTCCTTACCTACCAGAGGCGAAAATTGTTTGGACCATTTTATTATAAAACTAGACAATATTAAAAACGCTGCTTCAGTTGCTGTATTGAATACCACTATCACGGATCACTTCATGATTATCCTTAAATTATCAAATTTAGTAAATTCCTACAAATGCTCGAAAACTAAAATTAAGGTGGACTTTGATAAAGCAATAACAGCCTTAAAACGAAATAATATTTCTGAACTTATTTTATTCGATGATCCAGTCTTTTTATCTGTACAATTGATAGATAAACTTCAAAATTGCCTGCAGCAAAATACTATTACTACTTTAGTTCCGAGAAATAATCGTATTATTAAACCGTGGATAACCTTAGGAATTTTGCGCTGTATTCAAAACAGAAATAATATGCAAAGAAAGCTACGATCTGATCCACAAAACAATATATTACAAATTACCTACCGAAGATATCGCAACTATTGCAATAGTTTAGTTAAAAAGCTTAAAAGAAAATATGATAAGGAACAACTACTAAAGGCTAACAAGAACACGAAACAGATATGGAACACAATTAATAACATAACTCATCGCAAACCTAAAAAAAAACCTAACTCGGAACTACTGGAAATAAAGACATCCCCTCAAACTTCAGTAGACCACATAAACGATTACTTTTCTAACATTGGAAAAACCTTGGCTGAAGATATTACCTTCGCAAACCGATCACAATTTCAACACGTTTCTGATCATATATTAAATTCACAGGCTTCCTCCTTCGTGCTTCTCGAAACGGATCCTGAGGAAGTCTATAACGTGCTAATGGGTCTTAAATCTGAAAGCGCCCCAGGGTGGGATAATATTACAACAAAATTTTTAAAAACTGCCCATGAATTAGTCGTACCCATAATCTCGCATCTTGCTAACTTGTGTTTTAGCCAAGGAAAATTTCCACCAGCTCTGAAGCAAGCCATAATTACTCCTGTGCACAAGGGTGGAGACAGGGATGACGTTAACAACTACAGACCTATCTCAGTCTTGCCTGCAATATCTAAAGTTATTGAAAAGCTAATTAATATAAGACTAACCAGCTATACTAACAAATATAATATTATTTCACAAGCACAATACGGTTTCAGACAAAAATTGTCAACCGAAGACGCAGTTACAGCACTAACCACTCATATTGTTACCCTAGTAGATTCAGGAAAAAAATGTCTAACAGTATTTCTTGATCTGAAAAAAGCTTTCGATACCGTTTCTGTCCCCATTCTTGTGCGTAGTCTGGAGGGTATAGGCATAAGAGGTAACCCGTTGGCATTACTAATGGATTATCTGCGGGACCGTAGGCAAAAGGTTAAGGTAGGAGATTATATTAGCAAAGAGTCTTGTGTGACCTACGGCGTCCCTCAGGGTAGCGTATTGGGCCCGACTCTATTCATAATATACATAAATCATCTCTGCAAAATGATGCTACAAAACGGCCGCGTTTTTTCATATGCAGATGACACGGCTATTGCTTTTTCTGGCGATACATGGGAATCCGTATACAAATCTGCTGAAGAAGGTCTTTCCAAAATTGCTGACTGGCTGAACTCACATCTTCTTACATTAAACATCTCTAAAACAAAATATGTTACATTTACCATCTACAACAACACTCAACCTGGACCTAACGTATCTCTCAAAATCCACACTTGTCATAATGTATCTAGCACAAACTGTTCCTGTGAAAATATTGAAAAAGTGACTCATATCAAATACCTTGGTATAATCGTTGATCAGCGGTTATCTTGGCATACACATACAGATATGGTCATGGCCCGCATGAGAAAACTTATCTGGATATTTAAGAACCTAAGACATGTGACAACTAAAAAAATGTTAACTGAAATCTATGTTTCTCTGGCTCAATCAATTCTTACCTACTGCATACCCGTGTGGGGCGGTGCGACAAAAACGAAGTTTATTGAGCTAGAGAGAGCACAGAGATCTCTTATCAAGGTCATGTTTACTAAACCGTACAGATTCCCAACCAATGAGCTATACTCCCTTAGCGGTATTCTCACAGTCAGGAAGCTATATATACTACATGCTGTATTAAAATTACATAAAGCCCTGCCCTATGACCCTCACCATCAGGAAAAAAGACGAAAATACAGAGTAGCACCAGTGAAATTCGTTAAAACTGCATACGCCAAAAGGCAATTCAATACAAAGTCCGCTGTCCTTTATAATAATCTTAATAAAATAATTAACATCTATCCTATGACTAATAAAGACTGTAAAAAGGCAATAGTTCAATGGCTAAAACTCAAGACTTATGACGACATTGAATTATTACTGCAAGCATCGTCAATATGAGTTGAAAAGATACATACGGACTCACACACTCACACACACCAACACACACACCCACACACACTTTCACACTCACTCTTTCACACTATTTTAGAATGTATCTCTAAGTTTAGGTTCCTTGCTCATTTATTTAGTTTTAGGTATAATTTAAATCTTGTCTTGTTTAGTTTAAATTTTACTAGTATTTTTTTGTTTTTGTACACCACTTTTACTTTTTTATAATTTTGTTATAGGAGAGCGGGATCTCCTAGCACAGGTATATCTTTTACTTAAAAGGAGATCCCAGTGTAAGATTAAATGTAAAAGTTGTACAAGTTTCTGAAATAAACTTTTTTTTTTTTTTTTTTTTTTTTTTATGGGTAGGAAAACTGGGCTCGCCACGATTGCGGCGGTAAGTCCCCTCTTTGAGGAGTGGTTTGAGAGGCGGCATGGCGTCCTCACCTTCCGCCTGACGCAGGTCCTCACCGGACACGGTTGTTTCGGGAGGTTCCTGTTCGGATAGGGCGGGAGGAAACTCCCGGGTGTTTCCACTGCGAAGATCGACCTGAGGACACGGTGGAGCACACGGTGGCGGTCTGCCCTGCTTGGGCGGAGCACCGCCGTGTCCTCGTGGAGGCGATCGGCGGCGGCGATCTCTCGCGTCCGGCCCTGGTCCAGGCCATGGTACGGAGCGAGAGTGCATGGGTAGCCGTCACCTCCTTCAGCGAAGCAGCTAATGCTCGCGAAGAGGGAGGCGGCGCACGTGAGGGAGAGGCAGTCTATGCGCCCTCGCGACCCTAGCCGCCGCAGGATACGGAGACGCCCTGGGCGTCGGGAATCCCAGGCCGATTTCCGGCCACCGTAGGCATGGGCTTGCGGACGGCGAGTAATGGGTAGCTCGCTGTCCGGTAAGGACCAAGCCCAAGTCGACGGCGCGTTGTGTTCCACGCGCGCCTCAAAGAGATGTTAGCACAAAAAATTATGGGGCCCGCAAGGGCCGATGCCTGCCAGGGGTGCGGGTTTGTTCGAAAGAGACACCACAGCCCCTGGCATACGAGCTACTGAAGGAACACGGGTGGGTTTTAGTCAGTAAAAGTCTGACACGCCCTCCTGCTCCACCCAGAGCGGGAGAAGTTATTTGATAATTTCTCACCAAAAAAGAAAAAAAAAAAAGGGTAGGAAAACAGGGATGATTGATTGTTCACTCACTGATTGTAATGTAAAACCACGCATAACTGCTTACAGAGTACCTAGTCCGATATTGATAATTTTTTTTTATTGGAAAGGCTAATACCCCGAAGTTGGTACCATAGAAATTTCGAAAAAAAGTTTCTGGCGGGATCGCGTTGGAACATGTCGCACGAATTTTAATTTTCATGAAATTTCGTGAAATAGCGAATTAAATTGTATAATTTTGGTAGTGAATTATTCAATTTAGTTACGTGTGAGTGCACAAGTGTAGTGAAGGTGAAAATAAGTGAGTAACGTGGACTTTTCCTGTTCCTCCCAAAAACTCCTAATAGGTTGTTGTAAAGCGGACTTTTTTGTAACTTTTTTTTTTTAAATTAGTTTTATGGCCTGGTTTCAGAGACCTTTTAGCCAAGTCTTTATTTAAAAACGTTTCTAGTCATAACAAAGTTATTGTAAAGCGGTAGTAACTCTGTTTTTTTTGTAACTTCGTGCCTGATATCCACAGAATACATATACTCCTAACGGAGATATCGGGCCATTTACTTGATTGAAAAGTAAAATTGCTAAATGCACAAAACATGCGAAGCCAAAACCCAAAAAAAAAAACTGAATGACTTGAAGACTATGGAAATGGAATCCATAGTCTTCAAGTCATTCAGTTTTTTTTTGATGGTCACGAATAAAAAAAAAGTTTGCGTTTTTTTGTAGGTTATGATGAAAATAGCAAAAACAATGTTTAATTGATTTGGACATAGTTTCTACTTTATGATTTATGCTTTAAATCGTATAATAATAGGAATTAATAATTATAGTAAAGTAATTCCTAAAACACAAGTGTAAGTCATGGATAACAGCAATCGAATCATCCCACCTCATCTCAACGCTGAAATCTACAGAACTGATACCACCGGCACTAGTACTCTTTCGTATTTAGACTATATTCGCATTCATTCCGGTACGTATATTGAGTTTACAGTTGTAGAATACCCTTAATTTTTATACAAGAGCTGGGAAAATATAAACACGCTCGTTCTATCGCATATGTTAACGCTATTGAGATTGTTTTGCTTAACCTCTTAGAATACTTGCTAAAGAGTTCTCAAATGCCTGTTACAGATGGTAGTGTGTTACTGGGGTCTTCCGAGCTCACTGGTCGGTACTGGAACGGTGGAGTGAGTGTGTACAAATGCATAGCCAATGCTCATTGTATTCGAAATGAGGAGAAGAGAAGCATTCCCCTTAGCAGTGGGACTGCCGATGGGTGTTTTGTTGGAACTTCTACAAAGGTATGCTGCAAGAAGTCTTGCCTATTTATTACAGTTGATTTATATTATATTAAAATAGCTTTTATCCAGCGGCTGCATGGAGATCGGTTTATTATACATATAAACCTTCCTGTTGAATCACATTGATGAAAACCGCATTAAAATCTGTTGTGTAGTTTAAAAGATTTAAGCGTACAAACACGAAAAGCAACTTTGTAAAAATACCTTTACACTGGTTAAATTACTATTACACATCTATTAAACATAATTGCTGAAATGTGAGTGGTTTAAACACTTCTGCCTACCCCTTCTGAAATATAGGCGTAATGTTTTGATTGTTCTCACTATTTCATGGAAGATATAATTGATATTTGGCTTCAGTAAAGTTGTGCACATTACAATAGTACAAAGAAATTGAAGAATAGTTTCTTAATACAGGTTCTAACATGTGAAGACAGTGGAGCAGTAATTCTGTGGTCCAACAACAATGATGCATGGAACCAGTGGAAAGAAGAGATTTCTGTGTCAGAACATGATAATGCAGCCCTGGCAGTTGACTGCCTCGATCCTGAAAAGCAGTATGTCACTGCTGGAGCTGATGGCAATGTTAAGGTGTCACTTGTCACTCAATATTTTTTTTACCCCCGTCGTAAACAAACACTTGTTATGAGTTTTATGTATATGTGTTTCTGTCTATTGTATCGTATCGTAGCTTCCAAATGGCTGGGACGATTTTGTTTAATCTGATTGGTGGCTAAATCTACAGTGTTCTTAGCTATGATTCAAGAAACCCTGTTTAGCCATATAAATAAATAAAGATAAAAAATCAAGAAATAAAAGTTCAATTAAAATTTATTAACTTTTAATAATGTTTATATATTTGCACAAACAAAAAAGTAAAAATATATCATAAAGGCCCAATCGACTGAATATTTGAACTCATGGAGTCTGAAACTACCACGCATCTCATTAATAATGAGTGTCAGTAATAACTTATTCTGACCCTGGCTGAAGGCATTTTGCATTTTCTTTTTCCACATTATAAGTGAAAGTAAGTATTCACAATATTTCTGTTTAATAATGAAACAATATTTCCAGGTGTGGGACATAACTGACTTGATCTGTATAAGGAACTACAGTGCAGCACATAGTATGATGATAAATGCATTGTCAGTTAGACCAAAGTCTACCACCAACTTTGCAACAGGCTCCATGGATCAATATGTCACATTGTGGGATGACAAAATAGATAAGCCAGTTCTTGGTAAGAAAAACGACACTAGTGTATTAAAACAATCATTTACATTTTTTTTTTTATGAATTACCAGATTTGTCCAAGATCCTTTGCAAAAGTAAGAATAATAAATACCTATTATTTGTAAAGAATATTAATGACCAGTTCAAATAGGTTGACTAGACGAATCATTTATGTCTAGGGAGCTCCTGGTTCACAGTGTCTGAAAAGACACTGTCTACTAGATAGTATTTTTTACAGAATTTGTATCAAATAATCTGCCAGATAAAATAAACAGCACATATCTAGTGGTGCTGAAACAGGCCATTAATAAAAAATAAAACAGTTTTTAGTTACTATAATAATTTCTGACATTCTTAAGACCTATTTATGAAACCCTTTATTTTGATACTTGATAGGTTTTGGGCAAAAAAAAATTTGAATATGGATCCAAAAATCGGCCATTTTAATTTCTCTGATAATTGAGATGAATCTAACGACGCCTCTCCGTTTAGGCGATAGAGCGTGCCAAAAAAATACACATACACTCCAGAAACATGACCCTGCTTCTGGTGCAGTTGAGTAAAAAGGTGGGCCAATTGTTGAAAACTAATGTCATTTGAAGAAATCAATCAAAATGTATTGGTTGTTACAGATTTATTGAAAAATGATTGCTGCATTCGTTGTTTGTCATGGATGGACGAGAACCACCTAGTAGTTGGAGATGAAGCAGGAGTTTTGTACTTGTTAGATATAAGAAATACAGAAACTGTTATAAAAATAACAGAGTTCCCCGCTGCAGTACACAAGTTGGCTGTGCATCCCGAGTAAGTACCTATTTATTATAACGCTTTTATTAGCTCGGGTTGTATGTATGTATCTATGTATGTAACGGAATCTTTGAGCCTAATTTTCACTGGTTTCTAGACGACTGATCAACTTGAAACTTTGCACACGTCATATGGGCCGATGGCAATGCAATAACCCGATAAACAATTTCAAAATTTCAAAAAAAAATATTAATTTTAAAAAATATTTCAAATTTTTTAAATTTTCCTGTTAAAAATTTGATCGAACTAAAAATTGGAAAATAAATAATAGTTTAAAAAACACGCTTTTATTGCTGACCGAACTAAAAAGTAGAAAATAATTTTTAATTACAAAGAGTTGAGTTTATGTTACAGTAGTAGGAAGTCAATATTTCAATTCAGAGTAAAAAGCGTGGGGTGCTTGATATTTTAATTATTACAACTATTCTATTGGCAACCATCTATGAGAGGAGAGTCCTGAAAATATAGGAAAATGCACCCCACGCTTTTTACTCTGAATTGAATTATTGACTTCCTTCTACTACTGTAACATAAACTCTTTGTAATGAAAAATTATTTTCTACTTTTTAGTTCGGTCAGCAATAAAAGCGTGTTTTTTTAGTTTTTTAAACTATTATTTATTTTAACACTTTAAGCTACTCACCCCTTTTACGCAAAATACGTGCGTTGACGTGGAGTTGCGAACAACAGCCCCTATTACCTATTAAGCTACTCACCCCAGTTAAGGTGATTCCTTAAATGTAGCCATTGTCATATTTTCACAAAGTTTTATTTCCACTAAACATATTTTCCAGAGCTATAGTAATATTTTAAAAGTTTACAATTTAGTTACTGTTTTTTCTAATTTATACATCCAATCTAAGCGAAATGTTAACAATTAAGTCGTAAATTCTCTTTTCCAAAATTTACACTCTCCTGCACCATGAATAGCTTCTGCCTATCGCCTATCCGCGTGACTAAATAATCGCGTTTTAGACCCACTTTTTCCTATTTCCTTAATTGCTACTTCTGCTGCACAGCAATGAATGCCAAAATTATATGATCCGTTTTCATTTTATTTATTTAAATAACATGGGAGACTTGCAGCTAAGTCAAACAGATCAAGGACAGTATATTAGACAGAAAGCCAATTCATGTTTGTTCTTTGCTCCTTTGTTGCAGTGGAGAAAAAGTAGCAGTATGCTGTGACAATAAAATTGTCACAGTTTGTGAAGTAGTGGAGAACACTGAACCAAAAGTTATTTACCATGATAGACATATGCATAGCAACTATGCCAGAGGAGCGGCTTGGGATATAGAAGATAACACGTTGCTCCACACTGTAGGATGGAATGGTGAACTTAAATCACACACAATACCTTCAGGTTGACAGCATTTGTTTGAAAATATAATTCAATTTCTAAATATCTGAGTAGTTTTTCTTTGAATCCTTAATGACCTCAGCCATTTTGCTGATGCTTTGTGCTGTTGGTTCTCTCTTTTTAGATGAAGGAACCATCTCAAGCATCGTCAATGAGGGTGTTCATAAATATTCAAGCCACCAGCTGGCGCCACTTTGACAAGAGGTCTTCCAGTTCGAAAATGAACTTAAAATATTTTATGTCATTCTTTTCATTCTTTCGTTCACCATTCAGTCCGTAGGCGCTATGACACTTGACAGGTGCCCGGACCTGACGTCTCAGTGCTGCCACCTAGTGACCGTCATTTCAGAACACCCTCATTCTAAAGAAATCACAAAACAAGCCCCAAAGTTATAAAACTATCAATCAAGGCAAGCAATAAGATTTATACCGTGTAATCGGTAAAATCTCACTACTTCGGAGTCCTGTAAAATATGGCAAACCATGATATATGATGTTCTACCATCTTTAGATGTGTTTGGATACCAATAGCGATTCTGATCAGACCATGTCCCACTTGCTGGAGTGTCCTACCTTAGTGCCTTTTCACTTGCACAACATGGCCACCCGACTGGTCTAGTTGAATAGTTAAAGAAACGTTGACATGAAGTAGATGGCTTGCAATAACGGTATGCATGATTTTAGGGCAAAATCCACGAAACGCACTTTATTGAGCGTTTCTTACCAATATGAACCTTATTCTGCCTTGCGTAACGTTTATAATCGTATAAGTAAACATGAACAAATATTTGTTACGATTTTGAACATCAACAGTATGCAAATAATGTTTATAGGTACTAGAAATGCCACGTGTATGACGCTTAGTAAATTGAAGTCAAAGCGCGGTCTGTGAATCTTGGCGAATCTTAGATAAGTAGATAATTATGTCTATGTTGCTTTTGAGTGACCATAGGGAGGAAAATATCGTTAAAAAATTGTTGTAATAGAATTTCGACTTTGCCATGTCTGAAATTGATCTAAGGTTCTTAATTCAAGTAGAACCTTGAAAGTCTCTCCACTAGAGAGGTAGCCTTAAGTTAGGTCAGGATCTGATGCATTAATTTCAAAGCCTACAATTTTATTTGCAAGCAGCGACCTGCCCCTGCATCGCACGGTTTTTACGACTTGACAAAACATTGACATTTCTTAGCCTTGTGTAAGTTTAATATTCATGTATTAAACTCATAAACTTTACCGGAATTCTCTAAATGATGGTGAAAACCGCATCACAATCCAAACAGACAGACACGAATATCGACTTTAATTTATAATATGTTTATATAGGGAAGAACCCACCCAACCCAAAATAAATAACACAACCTTTTCAATGCTCACATAATAATTTATTTCTGCGATAAGTGATTGTGATGTGGGTGAGGGTAACATGGGGTCGATCAATGGTAGGGGGAGGGCGCGCGATGTTCTGGCGAGGCGCACGGGGAGGAGCCGCGCCGGCTTGTCGTGCCAGGACTCTTGAGGCGCACCATGGTGTCCAAGTGACGGAACCTGAGGAACAGAACAATAACATTTAAGACAAGATCAATATAATGCAGAACAGCATGTCATGTGTTAGCCTATGGCCTGCAACGCTACGTCGCTAATGTCGCGTGTCCAAAATTGGAACTAATACGATTTCTGTGACATTACATCGTAGACATTCTTCTGTCTACGCATTACATAGATGCATATATGTTCACAAACAGCCTGTCAATGTCATTCAGGCAGGCGCCAAAATATCCTTGTTGCACAATAGGCGGATAAAAAAGTAGGGATTGCTTTGCCATCAATTGGCCACGGTGCGGGCACCGCAAGCAACGAAAACTTTAGAGCGGTATAGGTGTTCCATTGTATTTAACAGAATGCCATTTGTAGGTGACAAATCAGCCTCATGGTTTATTTAGTCCCTGGTGGTCGTGTCTGAATAATTTGGAAAAAGAACCTCTTAGCAATTTTTACATACTGCATGTTGCCGCTCACCTCAATGGCAGATCATTAGCATCGTTATCCACACTCTGGAAGAAGAATCCAAGTGGCCAGCTGATCCACGACGATTGCTTCCTGCAAGAAACAATAGGCAATGGTTACATATTGGAAAGAAAAGATTAAATGCGTTTTATCTCTAGAAGTTTATTAAATGAAGATCTATCTACCCAATTTGTACGCTATGCTGGTCATAAGTAGCACTCACCAGTCACCACGCTTTGCAAGCAGTTTTTCGACCAAAGAACCAGGCATGCTGGCAGTCACCTTGCCGGGCTGTTGGGGCTGGCTGGCTAACCAAACATATCTCGTCACTAGCAATCCATTATAAGCAAAAGCTACGGCGTCACTGTTCACACTAGGTGCCATGTTAGGTAAATGCAAATTTGAACACCTCCTAATCTCTCATTTCTGATCGAATTAAATTTCATGACAAAAATAGGTGACCATTAGGTGACTCACGGAGTAGATGGCTGAAGCTTCTCCAGATCAATGGGCGTATCAGGCGTGGCGGGCGTAGCAGCGGTCGGTGGCGGGGAGCAGGGGGTGGTGGGCACCGGCGGAGGCGTCTTGTTGATCGCCGGGTTGTAGATCTTAGGGTCACTGACCATGCGCACGAAGAACGAACGCTTGTGCGCCAGCGCAGCCTTGTGGCGCCGAGCGCGCTCCTCGTTCAAGTCCTGATAACATATACATAAACTCACTTCTTTTTCCTATAGAGGTAGGCAGAAAATATATAAATAGATACAATTAGATACTTTATTTCACACCATATCCATTACAGACATTCATCCAAATTTGTGTTAGTAAGTACTTGAGAACTATGTTAGTTAGTAGACAGAAAAAAACAAAAAAACAAACAAAATCAACCAATGAGGCACGTGGAGTGCAATCCGTAAAATAAAAAAAAACAACATCACGCCTTGTTCCCCAGAAGCATGCCATCAGTGCAATCGACTGCCTGAGAAATCGTCCATCAGTATGCTGTTAGGGCTTGTTCGGATACGGTGCAATAAGGAGGCCGCTCCCTTTCTCATGAATCTCTTGAAGGCATGAAAGCCATCAATCCGAGCTTCCATAAACTGGCCGGCTTAACAACAGTATCTCGGCAGCCCCAAGAACATCCTAATTTAAAGCGTTATTCAATTGAATACGTAAGGCATTGAGTGTCTGCTGAGTACAGCTGACCCACAAGATGCACGGATAGAACGATTGGCAGTATACCCAGAAAATAGTGCACTTCACCTCTTTCGGGCAACGTTTAAACATGGCGACTGCGAGCCAGCATATTCTCACCGACAGCCAACATCCTTCATCCTCTCAACGTACACGTCATCATTGACATCCTCCATGACCCAGAACCAAAGTCCTACTTACTTAACTTGCGTCGCTCTTTTAAACGGTAGGTACACTATTTAACTTTTCACTTTAAAAATCTGCAGAAATTATAACACCCCCATCCGAATAAGTTCGATTTTCTTTTAATAGCCTTTAGCTCCAACACTGGCAGGAACTAGGGGTGTCGATGGATCGCGGGGCCACGGGCACTTGCCCAGTGGCTAATCGAAAAGACGGCCTTGTCGCTGGTTGCGCTTACTATGCACCTGACCTTTCTGAAGAGCATCACCAATAAAGTGAGTACGTGGGCCATCAAGCCGACTTACCTTGTCGTTAGTACGGCCATGTTTGGTGAAAGTAGGTACTTACCCTGCTAGAGTTCTTATGGCCGGTCTTATGTACCTACCGTACTAGGTTGTGAGGTGCCACCTGCTTACACGCTTACACTAAGCAGTTGCTTACATTGACGTGTATATTTATGTAGAAATGATAATTTGCAGCATTTGTCACCCAAGAAAAGCATATTATTAGACATTTTTTTTAGATAATCATAAAACCCAGTTTGATTTAAAAAGTTTATTCGAAAATACTACCGTCATGCAGAGCAGAGTTTGAATTTACCAGTGTACTCGATAGATGTTAACGCAAACGACGCTACTTTTTGGATCGCGGTGTTAAGTTTTTCCACAGAAGAGTGACCGCATCAAATCCATACGTCGTTCATTTCGGTCGTATATTGATTGGTTTGTATGTATAAAAGTTCCTACTTCCTTTCTAGGCACTCGTACGTAGCCGCGGTCACGGAGTCCCAGCCTCAGCTAGTAGGTAAGTAAATAAAATAATAAATAACTGAAAAAGTAGAGCGTTGCAGCTGGTGGCGTTGTTGACAGATTGGAGGACGCAGATCGTACAGAGACGCTAGCCACGCTGACTGAGCACGGGCTTTTGGTCTAGGAAAAGCTATTGGAGTTTGTGGCAATACATAGGTAAGCGGTGGTTATTCCTTTCATTTGCGGCGATTAGGTATTCGTTCGTTTGGAAGAGTCCTACGTCTAGCAGTGGGCGTCTTTCGGCTGAAATGATGATGGTGATGAGGTATTCGTTGAATGTATTTATAAATACGTTTTTTTTGTAAAGCCGCAGGCAGCCAGGCACACCTTTGAGACAAAACTGTCAGAGGAGGCCTAAACTCGCCCTTATCCAGATGTCGTCACTACATCTTCGTTTAAACTGCAAGGTTGTCTTATAACATCATTTCTCAATTTACCTATATCATTTAAAGTTAAATCACACATACCTACTTTGTAAGAAACTTCGCAGCAATGATAAATTCCTACTTACATACCTCTCTTCCCACACCCAACATTCACTTCCATACATAAACGTAGGTACCAGAACACTATTGTGAACCAGCTAGTTGAGCCTTTTAGGACATCGAAACGTTGGTCACAATCGCATAAAGGTATAGCGCCATTCAATTTACTTCCCGCAATCAGTTTCCTCAGAACCCTCAAGAACCAGGTTCACGACTTAGTCAATAGAGAATCATGGCATACCCGTTCCTTGTCCGGTCCTTCCAGAAGCTCCGTGGCGAAGTCGCTTATAATATCCCATGCTATTTCTGAAATATGTAATTAAAAAGTCTTTCAGAAATAGGACGTACCTACCTTATAATTACGTTATAATAAGAGATAGGTAGGTAGAGGTTATACCTACCAATTATTAGTGTCACAATCGTTGACATTGACCATTGAAAGATAATACTTATTGAAGCATAAACTCATAGGCATGGGAAAAATTTAGGTACTTACACAGTTGCTAACCCTGTCCATGTATGTGGACAAGTCAAAAATCAAATATTTATAAATCTAAAAGTAGCCACACTTACCGATGTCTTCACGTGTTGCGTGTTGCTGCACAACACAGAAGCGGATAACGAATCGATCGCCGACTGAAGCCGGCACCATGTGTAGTTTGCCGGACGCGTTTATGTTGGTCAACAACTTCTTGTTGAACTCGTCTATTTGTTCTCCCGGATCCTCAGGGCTCCCCGAGAGACGGAAACAAACCAGCCCCAACTGAAAATCAGAAATGTTTAATTAAGATCGACTTACACCAGAATTACGAAGACAAAGGATCTTTTTAAAATGAACTGTGCTATGTGTATTTTACAAGGTTTTGTTGCTGAAATACCTAATAGGACCTACCTATAAAGAAAGTAAGAAGGTGTACAATCGTGCATCATTGCACTCTCCTTATAAACTCACCTTGTTCTAACTTTCCTGTGTCCTCGCCCGCGACATTTATTTTTAATATTATCCAGCCCTAAAGATCGATAAACGTCTTACCTTAACTTGATTGCAGACTTGGAATCTATCGTCTTTTTTCACGAGTTTTTCAAAATATTTTGCAAGTTCGCAATGACGGCGTACGTATTTTTGCAGGCCGCTGATCCCGTAGCTTCGTAACATAAACCACAGCTTGAGTGAACGGAAGCGCCGGCTCAATGGCACACCCCAGTGCCTATAATCGATGGCCGTGTGGTCATAGCAATGTTGTAAATAAAGTGGGTCGACGACGAGAGCCGACGTCAATAGATATCGGTTAGTAACCCACAGCAGAGAACAGTCGAAGCTGGTGAGCATAAGTTTGTTGGGATTAGTGTTGAAAGAGTCGGCGTACTCTATCCCAGAGAGATGGTATTTATGTTCCGGGCATAGGAAAGAGCTGCCAGCATAAGCAGCGTCTACGTGCAGCCAGACGCTTGGAAATTTCCGGGCTACGGGCCCGATCTCTGGGAGATTGTCAAAAGAGCAGCACGATGTGGTTCCCAAAGTTATCGAAACGAAGAATGGAACACGGCCGGCTTCTTCATCTTCCTCCATAGCCTATAAGAACAATATAATTGTTAATACTGCATAGAAAACAAATCAGTAAACCTATTTGCATATAATTGAATAAATATCCTGTAAACCGAATCAATTGAAGAGCATTCTTAAAAACCTTAAACGTATTCTGAAGCTCGCAATTAAAGAGACCTCCCATAATAGAGTAGTATCGTGAAATTTCAATATTTGCGGCACAGAAAGTGGCACACAATGCGGCTCCATTACCGCTCGGCTCGCTACGTATTTCCGGCATCCACGGGCGAGTCATTAAACGCGGGACACCGTCGTCGCCTCACCGCGCCGTGCGCTCGGTGCCATCTTGTTTCTTCAATTACCGCCCGCTTATCTGCGCCACTCCTGCATAGCCTGCACTCCATAGCATGGCCCAATTCAATTTAAAAACAATAATAGAAGCCAAATAAAAGGATGCACTGCTCATTGGAATGTAGTTTAGTTTGTCATATGTTTTTTTTTTCATTTCTTCTATTTGAATCTTCTTTAGTGCTAGAAAAAACTAGTACTCGAAACATGTACAACAAACATGTCGAAATAAGTTAGGACTTACTGAAGTAACGGGAGCATTAGCACAAAAAAATAGTTAAAAGTTTATGATATGAAGATACCAATGTCATCCCGATAATCTACAACTTACTTCTTTTAAAGTGTCTCCTCGAAGAGATCCGTTATCATCCGGTTGTAAGATGCGCAGTTTAACAAAGCAGATCATAGCAGCCTTTTCGACGCAGGAATGCGCCTCTTTGGAGCAGTACGCAATTAGTTTGGAGAGTAATAGACCCTCGTCTACATTGGGAAACTGATGCTTGAGTCGTTTGATGCCGTTGGCTCGGGCAGCTAGCATTGAGACTAGCACACACTCGCTTGCCGATCCCTACAAATGATATTGATGATTACACATTAGATTTTTATAAATTATGAAGTAGTGAATATAAAATGCCGTTTTACCTCTATGACGCCACCACCTTTGCTTCCTTCTTCGAGCGCTAAAAAGTTTGGTGGTAAACCAATTGCTTTTCCTGGAATTGAATTCGTTCATTTAATAATACCAACGGATGGTCCGCTAGGAGTAAAATTAAAAACAAAAAGCTGATAAGTACAAATTGCTGATTATTTTCTTCAAATTACATGATGATGGTAATGAGATTATTGATGGGTTACTGGAAATAAATGAATCACTAATTGTCTTAGAGTACTATGTGAATTATAATCTCAGCGACGAATTCTTATTGCAATTTTGCCCAAAGTGAAATATTTTTTAAACCTTTTTCTTTTCTTATTTAACTATTAAATACGTGAAAAAAAAATCGGTTTATTTAGTAAGTATACGTACCCATCCAATCCAGCATAATAATCTCTAGTTCTGTACAAGCGGGACTTGCTGCCTGCGAAACATAACACCAATCGACCTTTTAATAAATCAGATAATATTACATATTTTTAAAAACGAATTCTTCAGTGTTGACACTCCTTTTTAGTTCCCCTGCATTGAGCAATTGAAACATCGCCGCTATTGAAAAGCTAGGCACGGTCTACGGTGCCTAAACGTAAAGCCTTGCGGGACTCGAACTAGCGCCGTAGCACAGGAACATCGGCTACGACGGCTACGGTTCGTAGCCTCGTAGGGTATCTGTATTTATTGCTTGTGAGATTCTTAATACGGACTTATCATAAGTTAAAGAGGAAATGCTAAAAACATTTCTGTAGGCAATTCGTGATTGCTTCTTCGTAAAAAAATGCATCGTGCCTTAGAGCTGACATAAAATGATCCATTTTTGTGAGAACGTCGAGTTGGGCTTGCGATTTTACATTGAAAGCTTTAACGGACAGTTAGTTAGGATAGTTACTTAAGGTGACACTTGTCCACATTTTTTCCATACAAACTTCGGGAGGGTTTTACTCCACTGTCTGACTATGTACATCAAAAATTAAACATGGTATGGTTTTGTCTCGTTATTATTATTGTCTGTACGGAAACAGAATACTAAAATAAAAAGCTATTAAAAAGTTATGAGCCAACAAAGATTCGTTTTTCTTGCTAATTTAACCAAACTTTGAGCGCGTTTAAGTAATAAAAGGAGTTTAAAATCTCGAAAACCAAGACGGTACCGACAAAGTTCAATTAACAATAAGTTCAATAAACTTTATTGGTCATTGATTTATGCAGTGGTTTTTTCATAAAACCCGATCTTCAGAAAGACTTTTCTTAATTTTTTCGCGATTTTTTTGCCAAAAATGCTCCTGTATCTCACTCAATAACTTTGTGCGTGTAGACTAGAGTCTAACTGCTCACCACTGATACTATCTCTGTCGGGTACGAAGCCTGGTGAGACAGCGTGATTTTTAGCCAGGCCCACCAGTGAGTTCGAGCCCGCGCAAAGTGTGCCCTTAATAGTAAAAATCACGCCCTGTTGCCCCAAAGGGTTGTGCAGAGGTGTGCCTATGTAGTATACCCACAATTACATAGTAGTGTTAGAAAAAAGTGGGCTGAATCAGTCGAACTCACGTGGAGAATGTATTTAAAGCTTTCCTGCCATGAGTCAGTTTCCTAACGCATAATTAGAAGTGATAATTATCACCGTTTAAGATTTAATTACAGCGGCCTTCTACAGGATACATTTTTAACCAGTGCGCAAACTGTTACCATGAATTCAGCATATCATTCTAGACCCCCAGCGCAGAAATTTTTCGTCTGTTATACAACCTACGTGGTCAAAATGCATGGAACAGCTGATTTTGATATCATGGTTACAGTTTGCGCACTGGTTAAAAATTTACCCTGTATTTATAAGCTATCCTTTCGAAACTATATTACTAGCCCGATGTCTGCTGTTACGGCAAACCTTGGAACCTTTAATTATTATGTCTACCGCAAAAGTTTATTTGCTTTAACTCTTTATCAATAAATGAAAACTATAAAATATAATTAAAGTAATATTATTGAGTGCCTATTATTTAGATTACAATGGGTAATAATATCGCAATGAACCGTATTTATGATAATAATGTTCCACCACATTTGGATAAGATCTGGATAACTTATCTTTGCAGATGACTTCATACAAATTGTACTCCTAACATAATGTCACACCTTGTTTCCGCTAAGGGTTTGGCAGAGGTATACCTATAGTATATACCCACATTTCACCAGTTATGTTTAAGTCTCATGGAATTAGGGACCAGACAGACAGATGTCAGTACCAACTGGTGGGATCCGCAAGGGCCGATGCCCTGGCACACAGGCAACTGAAGGAACACGGTTGGGTGGGTTTTGGTCAGTAAAAGTCTGACACGCCCTCCCGCTCCACCCAGAGCGGGAGAAATTGTTTGATGATTCCCCACCCTCAAAAAAAACATATCATAGATATTACCATCAACCGGACACAAATTCTCCGGAGAAGTACTGAGAAATTCGAGATAGAAAAACAGAATAACACTTTGTCCGACCTGGGAATCGAACCCAAGAACTCGCGCTCAGCGGTTGTGCTTATGACTACTAGACCAACGACTCCTTTTTTTGTTTATTTATCTAAAGTTCACTTGCCAGGGGTGCGGGTTGTTCGAAAGAGATACCGCCGCCCCTGGCACACAGGCTACTGAGGGAACACGGGTGGGTTTTAGTCAGTAAAAGTCAGACACGCCCTCCTGCTCCACCCAGAGCGGGAGAAGTTATTTGCTGATGTCCAACCCAAAAAAAAAAGAAAAAAAAAGTTCACTTTGAACCCCAGATAGTGAATCTGGCATTGTAAGTCTTTGTGTGTTTGATCTTTAGTATAAGAGTTAGATATTACACCCATCAAATTACTATCCTGTTACCCAGTAACTGGGTTGAGGAAATTGGATAGGCAGTCGCTCCATGTAAAATACTAGTATTTTCTTTTTAGCAGCATTGAACATTGGGTCATTTTACATAATTAATCCACTACGGGAGGTAAGTGCGGGGTTGGTAAATGTCTTCATGGTTGGTTCATGTCTTCGATTTTTTTATTCTAGGACATGAGGAAGCCCTCACGAGGTTTTCCTTCACCGTTTTGAGAGCAGTGGTGATGTAAAAACCTACGACCTACAACTCGTGAGTCACACCCGTTAACACTGGACCACTAGGGTCATTATTTAGGTGATCTTTATTAGACAGGGCGAAAAGGTTCAGGTCTAGATACCTAATGTTAGGTTAGATTTTAGTTATAAGGTTTTGGACCACTGGTGGCCTGGTGGTAACGGCCGCGTCTTATGAGTTAATAGGTCATGCGTTTGAACCGAAGCAGGCACTTTACTTTGCGTAAATTTCTTCACCACTACTCTCAAAATGGTGAACGAAAACATCGTCAGGAAACCGGCAAGAATTCGAAGATGGGTCATTCTCAGGAGACTCATTATTTGGTTGACTTCGGTGTCATTTTTGTTATCTAAATTTGGCCTGAATTATCAAATCTAGAGTTAACACTCTACTACTAACATGCTTTAAATTAACTCTAGATTTGATATTTCATGTTAACAAGGCCTAAATTAAAAAAAAATTACACCGAAGTCAACCAAATAATGAGTCTCCTGAGAATGACCCAGATATGTAACATTCACCAACCTGCTCTGGGGCCTAAGTCTACTAATTTATAAACGTTACAATGGTCTCTCAATGGTGTGTTTTTGACAGTTTTTGTATGGCAAATCTGTCAAAAACTTACCATTGAGAGACCATTGTGACGTTTATAAATTAGTAGACTTAGGCCCCTGGGCTCACGTGGTGGATTATGGCCTACTTCCTCTCATAGAGGGGAGGCCTGTGTCCCAGTTGTGGGAACATTATAGGCCTGATTATGCAACAATGACCTTAAGACGGTAGATTTATCTTAATAAGCAACTCAATTAATTTTAAACCATGAACAGAAAAGATTATTGTATTTTCCATAGTTGGTACAAAAGTGAAATCCATGTTGGTTAATAGAAATTACATGTTACTACGCGTTTATGAACGAAGCAGTTTAGTTAGGTTTAAAAGGTCAGCAGTAGCATTAGTTATTTAAAACACACCAATTACCTACAGAATAATCAATACTGTTGCAATCGGTGTCTTTGTCCTAGAACGTTCTATGTCAGTTATAGGTACCTAGGTAGGAACTAGCAAAGTCATAATATGGCTAATGATTTAGATTCATGTTCAGAGTCTCGTAATGTTTTTACTTTTCTAATAATCCCTACTAATCTTTTAATCCCTACTGTTGTATAGAATCAAGTTTATCTAACTTAACAGACAGCTGTGTTGCTGGGGAGTCTGTTGCGCCACTTCTTCTTCCCAGCTAAATCACTAGGATGTGGTGATTTTGAGCCTGAATAAATGACTTTTGATTTGATTTTGAATAATTTGGATACTATTTCTTCTAAATATCGTCTTGCACATTTAACTTTTACTTATCTAATCAAGCTGAAATAGTTCAAAAGAAATCTAATTAAAACTATATTTTCGCTAGATAGAACGCTGTAACCACAGTGAGTGATGGCTTGACATCCCATCCACTAAACTTTTATAATGTCAAGGCATTGGTGTTCTAAATCTTTACCAAAACATTTAACAAATCGTGGCGATGGAACACAATTTGACTAAATCAACGAAATATATTGTTTTATTTTTTAATGTGGTTATTGCTGAGGTAGCATGTACCTACTTTCTAAGTTTCTCTTGGACATTACAAGGAAAACTTCATGAGGAAATCTGAAGTCTGAAATTGCCGAGCTGTCAGAAGGGGTGATCATTGCTCGTGCGTTCTCTTATTAATGTGGGAGCAATTTATTTATTGCGTCCACGTCCAGCAAGATTTTTTTCCGGATTCCTTATACAAAAGTCCCGTTCACATACGACTTATGAGATCAACTGATTAGAATAACAGTAATCAAGTAAATTGGATCGATCCTATGATAGACGCTATTTAATAGCCGTCGCTTTATTATCATTCCATCCATCATTATCAGTGCACGCCAATCAAATCTGTCGATTGGTTTAATGAGTTTAAGTACTAAGATCGTTTTCGCCTTGGTACACTTATTTTGAAGCAATTTTTATCAACTTTTGAGAGCATTAATATGAGATTTTATGTGAACAATGACAAACGAGATATGAGACTAGGCAGTGTCTTTTTGTGTTAATCAAAAAACAAACAAGCAAAATTTCTTAAAACTTTTCATAATTTAAAATCTTTCAATATTGTGTTTTAAACACAATTTAAAATTTTTTGGACAATATATTTTTTATACGGGAGTTAAAGTAATTAAATACGTGAAAAACTGTGAGCCGTTTCACGCCACAATTTTCATTTTTCGTTCATAGTAACGATTCGAGTTGTTACTTGTTAATGATACCAAACGTGTCAAGTTTTTATACCTACGGCATAGCACTGTGCTGCTCATTTTGGTTCTCAATCAGTTTCGAAATACTACTTTCAGCAATAAGTTGCTACCGGGTTTTAATTGTTACATATATGCTAATAAGATGATTGATTGAAAAAAATATTTGGTAATTCAGGTATTTTGGGTCTAAACCTACGAATTAAGACATATGAGACGTTTACCCAAGAGAATCCGATACAGCCGATGCCTGCAGACAGCATGTCACCCAGGATGGAGGGGTAGCCGTTGCCGGACGGGAAGTACGCGTGGAAGCGAGGGTGCTGCCAGTGCGTGACCCCTGGCATGATCTTGTTCTCTACGTCGCTCATCACGTCGTCCCATGCCTCCGGGAGATGCGGAGCCTCCGCCGGTAACGCAGCCCTCAGGTAACCTGGCTCCACGGACGGTATCACGCGGCGGGTCTGCAGCGTGTTCATATACGTGCAGATATAGTCCACCATCTCCTTACCGCGAATACGGAACTCCTCCACGTCCATGGTTGCAGCTTGTAGTCACTTAGTAGAACTTCGTTTGTGAGAGCAACGGGTGGTGTTGCATGGGACGGTGCGATGTCAGCGGCGCGGCGGCCTCCGGCTGACTCGACGTCCGCAGCCAGCACTCTTGCGGTTGAGAGGACGGCGAGGGCGGGGGGTGCGCGGGGGCTGCGGGTGCGAGCGTGAAGGCTCTCGCTCGTAGTCATGCCGAACGTGTCTCTGATATACGCGATTAGCGATTTGGGTATGACACGTTCGGGATTTGATTATGGACTTTGCTTTGACTTTATGAATGGAGTGCGAAAGACAATGTTGTGCTATTAATGGTACATAAGTATCTGTGACACCTCGCAACGAAACAAGACGCCGAGAACTTTACGTGTTTAGTTGTAGTTTTAAGCTGGTAATTAATATGTAGGTATTAGTTTGTTATTATTATTTAAAATTATTTTGTGTATTTTATCTATGGGCCCTAGTTGCCTGATAATAAAATTATTATTATTATTAAATCAAATAGGATCATATTACCGAAAATGTAAAAAAACACATAGGTGAATACCCAACAGAGCTACAGACACCCTCTTATCACCAGTTAATGTTAACTGGTGAAAAGTGGTTCATCTGTATGGGTGTATTTGGGGGTGAGCAAAGAAAAGTGGGTGTATTCATCTGTGTGGATGTATTCGGGGGTAGGCAATGAAAAGTGGGTGTCTGCTTACCCGTGTTGGGAATTTACCCATGTTTTTTTTTAACATTTTCATCACCAATATGTCTTCCGTCGTGGTCGTTCAATTGGGGAACTTCTTGAGCATGTTACGCATTGCTGGTGCGAGGCCATTGAGAGACACGGCAAAGCCCTTGCTGTGTCGCTTGATATCTCAAAGGTCTTTGACAGGGTCTGGCATGCTAGTCTGTTGGGTAAGCATCTCGCATTCAGCATTTCAGCTGACTTTTGCAACCAAAGTTCCGTCTTCCTAAGTGATCGATCAATCAGAGTGGTCATAGATGACTGCTGTTTCTGCAACTCCAATTCTGCTGCACATTAACGACGTGCTACAGCTTGGCGCTATCGGCAGATGACAGCACTATCTCAAAAAGATACATGTCCAGTACAAGAGCCAGCAGATATGAAACAGTTACTCTAGAACCTCGAAGACATGCTCTATTGAAGCAGGGAACAGTTTCGTTCATTGCGAAAGCGATGATCTGTAATGCGGCTGTAATACTAAGTAGCATAATCGGCCTATGTTCCCATTGCTGGGATACACACAAGCCTGTAATAATTATCCGCTTTTTACTCCGCCATCCGCCGTATGTTTAGACCGCGTCCTACGTCCGCCGCTACCAATGATACGTCGCAAGTCGCGTCGTGCCACCATCACGCCACTTCATTGTGTCAGCTGAATGATCACGCTCCTTCTGAATCTAAGTAGCGACCGACTTCAAACTATCCCATGGAATATACCTACATAGTTCAGTTGCCAGGTGCAGTCTTTTAAGTTAACAAATTTAAGTTTGTTCGTCGAAATTTTGTTTTGTTAAGTTTTAGGCGAGACAAAAAATCTGATAATCTAAAACGAAAAATTATAAGGAAAATTCTCTCTTTTTAATACCGCCTCATTTTGTATTACAAGTTACGCTAATGACACCACTATTCTTTGCATCTATAATAATAACCCGTGACTTCACCCGTGAAAATTTCAGTCCCCGATACACCGCGTTGCATTTCAATTATTTTGTTTTCTGTCTATTTTTTCTTTATGCTCAGCTCCTAAGAGTTATAGCGTGATGTTAAATAACCTCCATATAATCTTCTGCAGGGATTAGGTTTTGATATGCAATTTGTTTTTTGCAAATTCGACTTATAGTTCCAGAGATTAGCGCGTTCAAACAAACAAACATACTTTTCAGCTTTATAATAATACTAGCTTTTGCCAGCGGCTTCGCCCGCGCGGAACTTTCATCCCCTATTTAACTCCCTTAGGGGTTCAATTTCGAAAAACCCTTCCTTATTCCTTGTCTACATTATAAAGGGAACCTGTGTGCAAAATTTCAGCTTTCTAGGTCCAAGGGTTTGGGCTGGGCGTTGATGAGTCAGTCAATCAGTCAGTCAGTCAGGACTTCTTTTTATTTATATATAGATATTAAAAGATATGGATAAGCATAGTTTCTAAGGTACCGAGTTGCCAATTTCCAACCATCAATTTCATGTTGTAAACTGAGGAGCATGTCAAGCAAGAATAAAGGAATCGAACCTGCACCGGCGCTGCACTTTAGCCAGTGTGCAATGTAGCCGACCGATGACGCGAACAAAGGCTCTTTAAGTACTATAAGGTTTCTTGTTAAACTAAGTACCACTTAAACACCTTCCTTGTGAAGTCATAATGGGTTATCGATCACCCATTAAGCCATGACACAAGTTAAATTGAGGCTGAAAAAAACTAGATCTGTTCTAGCATGCAGTGTAGGTAAATAAAAGATAACGAATAGGAATTTATATTCATACATCATTTAACCAACTTTTTGTAACAATATTATGATTTAAAAAGAATGTCCATGGAGTTTCTTGCCCGATCCTCTCCATAGGTCCCAACCACGCTTTGGAATGGGGACTAGCTTCATCGTTCAGACACTTTGACAATTCAAAAGTACCTGTAATTGGTTTATATGAAACTAGCAGCGCCCTGCGGTTGCACCCGCGTAGTTCCCGTTCCCGTGGGAATACGGGGATAAAATAAAGCCTATATCACCCGGGGATAGTGTAGCTTTCCAACAGTGAAAGAATTTTTCAAATCGGTTCAGTAGTTTCGGAGCCTATTCAATGCAAACAAACAAACAAACAATCAAATCTTTCCTTCCGTTACTAATTTCAATGCAAGTTTAAAGTTGACGCAAGTTAATTTCTCCAGCATACCCTTGAAAACGCATTTATTTCCTAAGCAATTATTACTTTTTCAACTTAGCCCCAGGAGCTTATAAAATTGATAACTGTCGAAACGTGGTATGCCATACACCACTGCCTACTCTACGCGGAAAATACCTATCGATAAGTGTGAGGATGAAGGGATGTTTCGGATATTCGCATCCGCATCCACACTTGTGGAGCTTCCGCAGCGTTTTGGACATGAACATCCGTAATCATCATCATCATCTGCCTAGCCTTTTCCCAACTATGTTGGGGTCGGCTTCCAGTCTAACCGGATGCATCTGAATACCAGTATTTTCCATGGAGCGACTGCCTATCTGACCTCCACAACCCAGTTACTGGGTAACACGATACCCCTTGGTAAGACTGGTTGTCAGACTTTCGGGCTTCTGACGACCCGTAACTACTGTCAAAGATCCACAAATGACAGCCGGGACCAACGGCTTAACGTGCTTTCCGAGGCAC
The DNA here is from genome assembly GCA_949987655.1 of Polymixis flavicincta. Lineage (NCBI taxonomy): Eukaryota > Metazoa > Arthropoda > Insecta > Lepidoptera > Noctuidae > Polymixis > Polymixis flavicincta. Next base: position 15,509,941 of record OX465179.1, read on the forward strand.
GGAGGGGTCTTGGTATGTAAAGATGGTCACCCATCCACGGACCAACCGCGGCAAGCGTAGCTTAACCTGATCGATCGACCCGTGCAGCTATTTCTATGAACATCCGTAATCATCAATGCGTTTGCATCCGCAGACGTAGCGCAGGTTGCAACAAGAAAGAAATTGTGTGGAGCACCGCGCCGGCGCAGGCGAGTGGAACCTGGCGTGGGCTGATAGGAGATAGGCAATAGGAGCGAAGATTTGGGTGACAAAATCCAACGTCATTATTGTTTACCATTTGTTTCTTGTAAATTACCGTGTGTAGTTGCGCTTATCGTTTGAATATTGAAGTTTTTTTTTTATATTTTTATGAGTATACAGTGAGATTGTATGAGGGGCTTGTGGCTAAATAATAAGAAGCACACGGGTCGATCAATCAGGAAATGCTACGCTTGCCGTGGTTGGTCCACATTCCCAGATGTCAGCCTTAAAAACTCCGCATTCTTATCCGTATTCGCGGATGTCAAAAAATCTGCAACCGCAATATCTCTGGTGTGATAAATGATATGATAAATGTTTTCAAGAATTATAACTTGAAACTAGTCCTTAAGAAAAGGTTATATAAATTACCTTTTCATGAGGACTAGTTTTATTTCATAAGAAATAAATACAAAGTACCTACGGGTAATAGCAAAAGTTTGCAATTTACTGTCACTGCTCGCTGTACGGATTAGAAGTGTTTCAAGCACCAAACACTAAAATCTCACATAGGAGACGTCGCTTTGTGACTCATAATATCTCTGTCACACATTGAGTTTAAAATTCTAGAAATTCTTCAAGCTTAGGTTGTTCTTTAAGATTTCTGCTATTATTTTTTTTATAAAAAACTAAGTAAAAAAAAAATATGTGCAGAGGCCAGCACATCAAGCTACCCCAATCTGTCAAATTTCTTTGATAGTTTTTCAACTTTATTGCAAAGAAATAAGGTTCATGTTCAATTGGGAAAATTTGACAGTTTGGGATAGGTTGACCTGCTGGCGTCTGTACCTATTCTGTTTGTCTTAACTTAACAAAATATTTAAATCGTGAATTTAAAAAGAAAGAAAAATAGGTAGAAGCTGCTTTATCGTCGCCTTTATTAAAACAAACTCAAACTCAAGGCATTTATTTCAAATAAACCAATTACAGGCACTTTTGAATTGTCAAGGTCGGTGAGTTAGAAAGATGAAGCTAGTTGCCCATTCCAAAGCGTAGGTACCTATGGTGATGAACGGGCAAGAAACTCCATGGACACTCTTTTAAAATCATGATAGTGTTACAAAAAATTGATTACATCATTATGTTGAAATTATCAATGTGAGAACGATGTAAAAAGACGTGCACATTAATGTCCGTAATTAAAACAAAAATAAAATAACAATTCAGAAAATATTCATCATGTATTAATAGAATGTTCAGCAGTACAAAGGATATTTCCCTACGTGCCTCGCATGTTGGCTGCTTCGTACAAACGCTTACCAAATTACAGGGGAAAAGCCGCTCAGCCGTGCCGCATTCGGTTTCTTATTAATAATTTAAATCATCCCAAATAGGTGAAAGAGAACTCGTTGTCGCTCAAGAGCCAACGAGTGCGGCCGCATGAATATTCAAAGTTCATCCCTCCGTTCCAAATATTCCTCAGGATTGTGCCTCCGAGATTGACACTTGTTTCTACTTCTGGCTTCTGAGGTGACACTTTAATATGATTATGAGCGAGGAACGAGCAAAGATGACTCAGGAGCAGCTTCAATTGTTTCTTTAGATTTTCATAAAAGGAGTGAAGTTGCCTCTCCTTTTAATGACTCACCTGCTGAATCGGTCTTCTGAGAGCAATTATTCTGCATAATATGATAATATTATGTCGGTTCCATCGATGGTCGGTTCCCATAAAGATCACGCTTATAAGGTGTTCAAATTCAATGCAGACATTATTCATCAACTTATTTAAAACTAGCTTTTGCCCGCGGCTCCGCCCGCGTGGATGTCGGTTATCGCGTAAAAAAGTAGCCTATGTCCTTACCCATATCCCAGGCTATATCTCCGCCAAATTTCATGACGATCGGTTCAGCGGTTAAGGCGTGAAAGCGTAACAGACAGACAGACAGACAGACAGAGTTACTTTCGCATTTATAATATTAGTAGGGATTAAAGTCTAGTTTTAAATTTCATGGCTTTGTGTTTTTCATCATCTTTTGGGTAACATCAACTTGCATTTCAAACATACTATACGTTAAATTTGGTAACGGGTAGACTTTACCGACCCAATCGTCCGTCAATGTCAGCGTATTTTTACATTACATCGAGAATTCGAGACACAAAGCTTATGTTATGATGGTTCCTTTATTTCCAAACACAAATTATATGAAACTAAACTAATATCAATTCCAAGAAACTGAAATATAATTGATAGACAGAATAGTTCATAAGTTTCCTAAGTAGATCCGCGTGGGAAACAATTAGGAAGTGAAGGGATGCGGGGTCGCGGGCCGCGGCCGTCGCTGACGCCGGGGCACGCGGCACGCCGAGAAGTCGCCGCCTCGCCGGCGGAACGCGCATTCTTCCCCACTCCAGAATACCAATGCCATATTATTATGTGTGATCTCGGCTCCTATTGTGCAATATATATCCACCGCCCGCCTCCATTGACATCTTATTCCGTGCTCGAAAGTCCGATCACGTTTCCGCGCGAATTATTCAATAGTAAAATTCGTTTTCAGATATTTAACCTATTCAGTCTGTTAGATGTCTAACTTTAGAATTTTATTTACTCTAGTGATCATGGATACGTTACAGGAATTTGAAAATTTCAAGTTATTCCTGAAGTGTTGGACTACCCTGCTACGTCATGCTACGAGCTACGCCGTAGACCCGTAGACATATATTTTCGTAACTTACTCACTAACTTGCTATGTTTTTGAAGCAATGTAGGTTTTTAGACTAAAGCTACAAAATTATATAAGAATTTTTTTTACTATACATACAACTCTGAAATAGGTAATTTTCTACGACTTTAAATATTTTCGTCCGATTAATTTAAAAACTTGAAATGAGCACTGCATGTTTTCTTATAGATTCAAAATATGTAATTAAAATCTATTTCCGAATTTAACTTTTTTACTGTACGGTCTACTTGCTTGCTACGCCGTAGACGGCTAAATTTATTACACACTATAATTGACTATAATTTTATCTAATTTTCAATAACTTGATCTACTAGGTCTGAAAATTATAATTCAACATGAGTCTTGGGTTTAACGAGGAAGTTATATGATGAAATTATCCTTACCAAGTGCTACGCCGTAGACAACGGTTTTTATTTAACATAAAAATTACGACTTAATGACGATGGGTTAGAATATGATTTGCGTGACAAACCTACCTAATATAGCCTTTAAAAATAGTTATATAGAAAATGTTTCCTACAAGATCCATAATACCTACCATCTGTTGATAATAAACATGCTACGCCATAGACATTCATAGCCGAAAGCTTGACCACTTTTAGTTTGAACCAGTTTCTTGGTTATATTTACTTTTTGTGGTGTAGACTTTTTTATTATACATTACATAACGATTTCATTAATGAATTATCAAAAAGTTATCAGATATTTTCGACCGATTTCAATGGCAGTACAATTCAAAATATATTGTGCTGTGCCAATGAAGTTTGTTTTCTGCCACTACTGAATTCAATAAGCGACATCGATATCATGCAATATTCTCTCTGACGCGTGCATATTTTAATATCAAATAATTTTATAAGGACGTAGTGTAATTTACGGGAAGTACGTGGTACCGACTACCGACCTAGCATCTTGTATATGATGCTGATCGACACTAAAACAATTTAAGCGCTCCTTCCATAATCGAATCTCCTGCGAGCTCCTCGAGGGCCGCATTCCGCCACAATTATTGAACACAAATTCGGTTACGGTGGTGACAGTTTTATTTTATTAAGGAGGTATTTAAGGTATTGAGTATCTTTTGCCGTTTACCCACAAGTTTTTTATCATAAGAAAATTCGACTTTCCCTTAAAAGATTGTCAATTCTTTTTATACATATAACTGTCCCCTTGGCAGAGGAAATTTGCCTGTATTGTCGTCAGTGAGATTTTGACCACGAAACTTATGTTAGGGAACGCCCGTTTTGTTCGCAAAGTTACAAGTGTTCGATTTCCAACTTATTGAACTCATTGTGCCATCCGTCTAGACTGTGGTCAGTTGCAGTTGCAACTGGCAGTTGCCAGTCGAGAAGAAAAACCGTTATTGTGCCGCTGTGTAGCGAATGACCTAAATTGTACCAGATGAAAGATACAGATTAGATCGGAATTAAAGTCAGTCTATAGGAACACACTGTTTCTAATATTTGTGTTGGCATAGTTAGGTGCTTTTTACAGGGTAGTGTTCATGGCCTCTCCAGAGACTAAATCAACCAAATTATCGTTGGCGCAGTGGTTAAGCGATTGACTGCTGCGCTGCGTGTCGCGGGTTCGATTCCCGCACGGAACAAATATTTGTATGACCTACAAGTAGTTGTTCCGGGTCTGGCCGTTTGTGTATGTGAGTTTAAATGTTTGTAAACGCACCCACGATACAGGAGAAATTCCAAAGGAATCCGACTATAAGAATAGGCCTAAAGTAGATAAGTAGGTACCTACTAATAAATTGGCGAGATGTCCAGTAGTGGAAACATACACAAAATCCACTTAGGAATAATAGTTTCCTAGTAGCTATAGCAACTAGTATCAGTGTAACGACCACGGCTATTACTACTGATTACATGTTGTGTTACAAAATCTATTGTGTTTGTAATCAGTAGGTACCTACCCAATTAAACCCACCTGTTATTACCACGTTTCAATTAAAAATGTTCTAATACAAACTACGGTGAGGGAGTCTCCGAGTCCGACATTCAAGGCAGGCGTTCAATAAATATCGAGGAAATAAAAGGTGAACTCGTTGTGGGAGGGAAAATAGACTTGTTGAAATCTAATTTCGCGTAACCATAACGGGCAGTACTTGAGAACGATGAGCCATCCGCGACAGACGCCCGGCTCATATCAATTTCTTAATTGAGCTGCGGCTTCTTCGCTCCAACGCTTCTTCTGAAAACCTCATTGCCTCCGCCGCGGTTCACAGCCATCCACCCGAGCATTCTTCATAACATAACTAAGCATAGCCGGCTATAAAGAAATTCTGCGAACTTTTCATTCCACACAGAAAACTCGATTCGACCAACCTACGTAGTTGATAGATTCTTTTCTTTTACAATTTGGGATGGTTTAGGAGTACTAGTGCGGTTAATTTGTTACCATTTATTTACTTCTTTGTTTGTAACATTCATAATTAGTTATCACAAACACATATTACTTTGATTATACATAGGTACGCAGACCTTTCGCAATCGATACTTTGTGACTGAATAACAAACAGAATTATGATTACGTATTGTAAATTTATCCACGGATGCAATAAACCCAACGTATACCTACTTCTATAGTCTAACATACTCGTACCTAAGATCTTAATATTATAAAACATAATTTATGTTTAATTACCGTTTTAAATTAAATAAATGTCGTTCGTTTTATCGTATTGAGGCTGGGATGTCAACATCGGTTGGTTTGGAGGGGCTCTGTGCGCCAATTGCCATGCTTTGGTTGCTCAGAGAATATGGTCCTTCGTTGCATTTAGGATCGTCACAAGAGAAGTTGTCATACTCGCAATATTCGCCCATCACCATCTGAAAGAAGATAGTTTTGTTTAGGCTCAGGTTAAAAGCATTTATTTTCTACTAGATAAAATAGAACAGGGTAGGTACAGCCTGTTTGCCTGAAAAGTTGAGATTTGTGAAAAAAGCAAAACAGGTCCACGTACGAGAACCACCAAAATACAAGGTTTTTTTTTAATTACAACATATTCGTGCTTGGATCGACGAATAGTCTGCAGTCATTATTACCTTGGTCGGGAATTCAGGTAGAGGGTTCGGGTTGCAGACGCACTGGCCACACACGCAGGTGCCCCGGCCGGAACACTCCAGGCCCTCGGTGATACCTGGCGGGTAGCACCTCCGTCCTACATCGCCCTTGCCGCACGAACACTCTGCATTCTCTTCGAAACTCACTGGAATGATAATATAACACGGCGATAGATAAATGCAAAGATTGTTTCATACAACATCTGTTAGGCTGCCTGTTCATTGCAGCGGAGAAGAGCGGGAAGGAGCGGAGCTGTGCCTAAATCATCCAATAGAACGTTTTCCATCCATGCGGAGCGGAGCAGAGTATGAATTCTATTGGTTAATATAAGCAAAGCTCCGCTCCTCTCCGCTCCAATGGACAGGGAGTCTTACTGTTGTGAAAGCACGAACTATATGAATACCAAAGTAAAACCTAGTAAAAAACATAGCTATAACTGGAGAAAATATTCAATTTCCGCAAAATTGGGTCTGACATCTGCAGCACTTTTAGTGATACCGGTTTTAATGCTAAGTAGGTACCATCGCTAAATTATATGTATGTGTGTAAGTGTTAATTTCACCAAGTATCGTACGAAATTGATAGATAGATACCTTTTTATTTAATAACAATAATAATGATCAAAATGTATCTTTTTAAACTCACAGCCATAATCTACGTGAACAATGGTGTTGTTGGAGCAGAACTCCCCAAACTTCGGCAGGTTCTTTGAGAAGCATTTGCTTTCCGTCGGGCACCATGAACATTGAGGTAACTTTAAACACTCAAAGCACGAATTCTTGACAGTGCACACATAGCGATCGTCCATAACAAACGCATTTCGAGCGCTTACTACTACGAAAGAAACACAAAGCAGGTAAATAATCGAGATGTTAGACATTGTTATTATTAATACTAATTACTGTGTGATAAATATAACAGTACAGTCTCAACTGGCTAGTTGTGCTCGTCAACCTAGTGGGTGCGTATGTCGACCTAAAGATATCTGCTTAGCCATGACTTGTAATACGCATTTACATCGTAAGAGATAACCTTTAGTTGTGTATAGCGGCAAATTAGTAACGCTCCCGTTTTATTTCGAAACAAACATTCCTAAGTTTTATGTTCCGGTTCTAAGTTATTTGAAGGTGAAATATTGACACTAAAGAGTCGGTTTATTGTAAGATCATCAAACTTATTTACAAAGGTACCTACCTACTTAAGGTTGGTGGGTATATGTAAATTGGCAGACTTTAATACCTATGAACAAAAAAGAATAGTTTTGCTTACCAATGGTGGGATTTATTCTTTAAAAACTGGGCAAATAAATAGCTTTTTAAGTTAATTTTACCTTTGATAGCTACTTCCAAATACGTTACTTCCTACTTACATCTGTCCGTAAATTATACTGTCAAGTGTCAAGCAATTACCTACCACAATTTTCTACTTTTCTATTGTCAGCAGTCTCAAATGAGTCGTAACAGACGAGGGGTAGAAATAGGCCATTATTTGTACTGAAGTATTTCAGATTAGCTAAAGTATATACATCTTTTATGGGGTACTGTGTTAAATGTTATAACAAAATACCTAGTGAAATATTGCAATTTAATGAACGAAATGTCATGATCATCTGCCTAGCCTTTTCCCAATAATGTTGGGGTCGGCTTCCAGTCTAACCGGATGCAGCTGAGTACCAGTATTTTACATGGAGCGACTGCCTATCTGACCTCCACAACCCAGTTACTGGGTAATACGATAACCCTTGGTAAGACTGGTTGTTAGACTTTCGGGCTTCTGCTGACCCGTAACGACTGTCAAAGATCCACAAATGACAGCCGGGACCAACGGCTTAACGTGCTTTCCGAGGCACGGAGGGATCTTGGTATGAAAATGAAAGGAAATGTAAAACTCATATTAAAAGTGAACTTTGTTAACAAGCGTATTACCTATATCCAAGATAAAAATGCTTGGAAACATGCTGGTCGTACTCCATAGGACAATCTAGAGTCTAGACAAAATCAAAGTGGTTGTTAATTGAATTGTATAGATTTCATAGATGAATTTATAATTTAAATAATTGTATAGACTAATAATAATTAAGTCAGTGTGTGAGTTAAAGTAATCACTGAGTGTAAATCAATGTATGTAAATCAAGTAATAATATTACTTGTTAATATTCTAGGAAAATCGTATACTTACTCTTACCAAGTTTGTAAATAAATGTGAGCACCATGTTTCGATCATAAAATTAATTTATCTGTATTGCTTCAATTGCATTCTTTTTACCTATTTTGGTATAGTAATTTTATTCTGGGTGCATCGTTTTCACACATAATTATAACTAATGTACTATGTTAAATTGTAGACAATTGAAAAGAGTAACGGTGGAGTTTCTTGTCCGTTCTTCTCCAAACGAAACTATTTTAATGTAAATGTTGACGTTCAAAAGTGCCTAATAAGTGCCTAATTGAAATAAATGCTTTGACTTAAGACTTTTTTTTTACTTTTATTAAATAAATAATTTGAGAACGTACGCTTATCAATCATTATGTGTTTCCGTATTTTATTACAAGTAGAACCTATAATATGTATAACTTACAAATCGGATATCATAGAAATATCCCTTGGGAGTTTCCAAAATTCAATTAGTTAGGACTTAATAAAATGTAAGTATACCAGCTACCTCAACGAAAACTCTATATCTACCTATAAGTAGGCACAATACTGATGCATTGAATTTAGAAATAGCGAGTAGGTTGGTCGGCAGCTCGGGGACTCGCGCAAAATAGAATTTTTAACCGGTAGCGCCCAGGTGGCCCACCGCGTGGGCCACTTATCGAAACTTCCGTAACGTCCGGCTGGCCCACCGCGTGGTTACCCCCCCTTCACATTAAATAATAATTAATTTTTATTATAAATAATTTTCAATATCGTCTATGGTAATTTTTCTGTGAAGCTAGATACACACACAGTCGACTCACTAATTCTCTATCAAAAACATTGTCTGGTAACAGAAAAAAAAAAGTTGAAACCGGCGCCATTACTGACGCTTCAACACGACAATATTGTGGTGCGCGCTCCGTCGACAATTTTTTTTATTTTGTGAGTTATTGGGTGATTTGCAACGGTAAGTAGATGAATACTTATTTATTAGTAGTTATTACATCGTGTAGATAATATTTGGGCTAAAAATAACATCATAAATACTTTTTTTGACCAAAGAAATGTTTACGTCAAAATCTGTTACGTTCATGGCGTCATAACTTTGATGAATTTTGTCTGTTTTACAATGAATTGAGTGTATCTGTATGATTTGAGATACTCTAAATCTAATAATAACAATATGTTTGGTCATTCTTGGTGTATTTCATACTATATTTTGTACATTTCAATGATTTCGGACTGTTACCCTCGGACCGTTGACAGTTATAGAGACAACAAACGAAGTTCGAAAAAAAGTTGTATAATAAATGAAATCTCTGTTTGATAGGCCAATATCCTCATCGCCAGTTCCGGGGTCCTCCACTGCTGCTGCTGGTTCAGCCTCGCCGCGCGTCCTTAGGCCGTAAGTGTTAAAACTTATATTCATTTATCTTATATCTTTTCTTCGTAATTTACACGTAATTATTTTGACTATTTTAATTTTAGATGTCATGTCGTCATCATGGCCCCAGTGGGTGACGACATCACGATGGAGCAGGACCACTTCTCTCTTGCTGACAAGTACCTGCTGTTCTTGCAAGAGGAAGTGGTCAAGGACGTGGCATCAGCCGCAGCCGCAGCGTCGGCCACGACGTGGCGAGTGCAGCGCGGTGCGGTGGTGCAGTGTGGCGCGGTGGCATTGCTCAGTGTGGCCAAACGAGGGGGCGGAACGCCTAGTGGTGACCCCCAATGGGTGAGAGATCGGGAGAAGTCCATGTGGATGGTGACGATGTGCCTGAGGATGTTCGGGAGAAGATCATGTATATTGTCAGAATGAGAGAAGCTAGGGTAGCGTTTTTGTAAGTTATGCATTGTATCATGAGTCCACATTATTTTTGTTGGCAGTTTTTTTTTAAGTAAGCAACACCGCTGTTCTTTATATTGTTATCAACATTTATAAAATAATGTGAATGAACTTGTATTACTTTTGAAATAAGCTGCACCTTTGTACTTTGTTTTTGTAGCCTATTTCCATATATTTCTCTGTGTGTATAATCCTCTTGCTGTTCTGCTGGCAGTTATTTTTTTTATTTATAAACTGAATGTGTGATTGTGGGATGTAAAATTTTGTGAATCTGAATGTGTAAAAGATTAACTTTTTATAATTTTAGGCATAAGCAGCACTGTATTTCACAATTCTATTTTAATCACCGTTTGCAAATGTTTTGCGTTAGCAATACACAGCATCTTTGTACTTCACCTTCTATTTTGATACATGGGAATGTGTAATTTGTGAGATGTAAGACTTATAAATGTGAATGTGTAATAAATGAAAATGTTATTACTTTAAGAAATAAGCAACACTTTTGTACTTACTTTTTTATCAAGATTTGTAAATGTGAATGTAAAATAAATTAACATTTATTTGAAATAAGTAGCTTATATTTAGTTCATTCTACTGCCACAATTTTTGCAAATATGTTGAAGCATAAGCTTACAATAAGTACCTATATTCTGTGTACCTACTGATGAGGAGACAATCAATGTGGGTGTATACACAACTGCTTACACCTTCAGGGAATACAAGCTTGATGTTATGTGTAACAGGTTAGGATGTTATGTACAAATAAAATAACTGATTACAAGAATAATGTTTATTATTTTTCTTCCCTATGTGACATACACACACAGTACACAAACATTTATAGTAAAATACATTTTTTAATAAATCAAAATCATGCAACTTGAATTTTGTTATTATTTCCTACAGTGAACTTCTATTCCTAAACCAAAGTTATCGATATTTTCGTAGAGTGAGTGAGTCACGTCCGTACGATTTTCTCGAACTCTACATTTTTATAGGTAATTTCAGAGCTTGATATCTTTGTTTTTTTCCATGACAATGAGTAAGTTTTTACACGAATTAGAAAGTCTAGTTCGTTCTTATGCGGCTTAGACTAATTATTCAAATTTTGAAACCTATAGTACCATGTAAAATTAGCTAATACAAAAAAAACATGTCCAATTAGTTATCTCTTCCAGAAAATCTTATATTACAATTATACTGGCATATTTTTACAATATGCCAGTATAACATCGGTAGATAAAGGTTTATATAGTATTCTAGTACCATTTTTTTATTTGAAACACTCAAAATAACTCGGATGAGCGTTTACAAAGTCATGCGTTGTAAACAAGATCTCATAAAAATGGCTCCGCGTAGTCTGAAGTTTGAGTTTCAATAATATGAAGATGTTAGGTTCAACTTTCAAAAAAACACTCCTGTTAGATTACTTGTCTATTCAAAAAGAAACAAGCAAAGTTTCGTGCAAACCAACACTGTAATTTTATCAGAAATCATCCTATTACGGCAACAAACACACTTTCGACCCCTTGTCCGTTTTCAACATTGGTTTATAAAAAACGATGTTAAAATTTGAGTACGCTAAACAATTTATACAATGTATAATGGCCTGGTGATTCAAGAACCCAACACTGTTAATTTTTTTTAGCTAGAAGCAATAGAAACTTGAGTGGACCTTTTTTTGTGAGCGAGGTCGTAAATTCGTAATCGTAAACATGTCAGCTGTCACTGTCAGAAATCGGCGCCGGGCTTGACGGAAGTTTGACGTTTTACCATAGTTGGACGCCACAGGTTAAAACTCCATAGAATACAGATTCATTCATAAGGAGATACCCGAGGCACGGAATTCACAAAGCGGGACCCGAAACAAAAACATTGAAATGGTCGAAAATTTTGTGCTTTCAAGCTAATTCAGTGTCGAAATTCTTCAAACATTAATTTGATTCAAAAATTATAGAAATTAATGAATCAAATAAAAAAAATGAAACAGTAGGAAGATGCCATGACTTAACAAGATGGCGTATTGAGACGACCGTGATGACTTGTCTTTTTATTTTTTTCCTCATCTTATCTAAGTTCGTCTACCCGACCTAGGCAAAAGCTTGTCTCAGTACATACGCACCTGGGACAAGCTTGTAGCTGGTGCCTATTTACCAGGTAGGTACCTACATACCACCGACACCACTAATACACTACTAATATCATACTGAGTTGGTCTGTGCATTATGACTGTTATAGTATACCTACTATAACCTTAACCTTCATAAACGTCATACAACTGTGTAGAGGTACCCCTCTACACAGTTGTATGACGTATAAGAAGGTTCATCGCTACCTAGTGTTCGAAGATTTCGCTTTAATCCAAACCACTTTTTTTTTGTCCGGTTTGTGTCGCCGGGCGTAAAAGTATAGCACCATCCCATTTCTTCCAGTGGGTGTCGTAGAAGGCGACTAAGGGACTTACAAGAGAATGAGCAGCAGCGTTCTCTATGCATTTTACCACCATACTGCGATCGCCAACCCGCTTGCCAAGCGTGGCGATTATGGCAAACCCCCCATTCCTGGGGGAGGCCTATATCCAGCAGTGGACGTCTTTCGGCTGAAATGATGATGATGATGATGACTTTTTTTTGTAAATGTCTACAGAATTACAGATGAAAGTCTTTCACCTACTTAAGAAGCTTTAAAGACAATTTTGTAATAATTATATTATTCCGTTCCGTAAACCCTCTCTTATCAAGCGAAAACTAAAGCGGAAGCTTCAACTTCCGAGTGTACTGGTCCATTCCAGTTCATCTCAAGTCCCTTTTCACACGCTCAGGCTGCCGGGTAGCCGGGTCGGTGCCGGCTGGGCGACGGTGTATCGATTACGACTATAGTAGTGTAAAAGCTTTTACACGTGCAGTCAACTGCACACCTTTACGTCGTAGAATTAAGGATGGTTTCCGTAGCGCAAGTATTTATTACCATTGGTGAGTGGCGGACTGTACCTACCGGTAGATTTCAGATTTCATCAGGTTTACCAATTACAATCGCTGCTGGAGATCCGGGGTAACTGGGGCCGACTAACGTCTGAAAACGGGCTTAGGGTTTATTGTCTACTAGCTTTTGCCAGCGGCTTCACCCGCGTGAAACTTTCATCCCCTATTTAACTCCCTTAGGGGTTTTTTTTTATTTTTTTTGGGTGGGAAATCATCAAATAACTTCTCCCGCTCTGGGTGGAGCAGGAGGGCGTGTCAGACTTTTACTGACTAAAACCCACCCGTGTTCCTTCATTAGCCCGTATGCCAGGGGCTGTGGTATCTCTTTCAAACGAACCCGCACCCCTGACAGGCATCGGCCCTTGCGGGCCCCATCACTTTTTGTGCTGACATCTCTTTGAGGCGCGCGTGGAACACAACGCGCCGTCGACTTGGGCTTGGTCCTTACCGGACAGCGAGCTACCCATTACTCGCCGTCCGCAAGCTCATGCCTACGGTGCCCGGTAATCGGCCTGGGATTCCCGACGCCCAGGGCGTCTCCGTATCCTGCGGCGGCTAGGGTCGCGAGGGCGCATATACTGCCTCTCCCTCACGTGCGCCGCCTCCCTCTTCGCGAGCATCACTGCTTCGCTGAAGGAGGTGACAGCTCCCCATGCCCTCTCGCTCCGTACCATGGCCTGGACCAGGGCCGGACGCGAGAGATCGCCGCCGCCGATCGCCTCCACGAGGACACGGCGGTGCTCCACCCAAGCTGGGCAGACCGCCACCGTGTGCTCCACTGTGTCCTCAGGGCGATCTTCGCAGTGGAAACACCCGGGCGTTTCCTCCCGCCCTATCCGAAACAGGAACCTCCCGAAACAACCGTGTCCGGTGAGGACCTGCGTCAGGCGGAAGGTGAGGACGCCATGCCGCCTCTCAAACCACTCCTCAAAGAGGGGACTTACCGCCGCAATCGTGGCGTGCCCAGCACTGGGTTGCGACAATCGCTCTCTCCATGTCACCATGAGATCCCGCCGGAGCTCTGTCCGCTGTGCCGCGATTTCCAGCGGCAGCGGAGTTACGCCCCGGCCTCCTCGCGCCACTCCCATATTTGCGCGAGGACCTTTGCCTCCAGATCCCATGGCGGTAATCCGGCAAGGAGGCCCGCCGCCTCACCGGAGATCGTGCGATATCCCCGGATCATCCTGATCGCCATGACCCTATGGGACGCCCTCAACCGGCGAGCTGGTTGGCGCCTCAATGTAGGCGGGGCGCCGGTGTGGGCACACCGGCGCTCCGTATAGGGCCATGGACCGCACGATCCCCGCGTAGAGCCTCCGGCAGGAGGCGTTTGGCCCCCCTAGATTGAACTCCCTTAGGGGTTGAATATCAAAAAATCCTTCCTTACTCCTTGTCTAAATTATAAAGGGAACCTCTGTGCAAAATTGCAGCTTCCTAGGTCCAAGAGTATGGGCTGGGCGTTGATGAGTCAGTCAGTCAGTCAGGACTTCTCATTTTATTTATATAGATTACTCCAGTTGAAATTTCCAGCTGGAAAAGCTTATTTACTGGACTGTAAATTTCCTAGCAACTTTGGAATATTATATAAAATACCTTTCAATTCGTTTATTTAACGACTACTTATCTACCGTCGGTGCCGCGCTGAACGTAAGGTCCTGGGTTCGATTCCCTAGTCGGGCAAAGTGTTATTGGGTTTAATTTTTTTTAATTTCTCAGTAAGAGACGGGAGTTTAGATTTGTGCCCAGTGGATAGCAATAGACTCGCCCCTATTAATGGGCCTTAAACTTTACCATTCTGGTTTTAATTGATTTCTCTAATGCCTTCAACGCCGTCAGCCACGATATTCTTCTTTCTATCCTCTTTCATCTTATGGTTTCGCCCGAGGCTCTGGAATGGTTCTCTTGGTATCTTCGGAGACGTCAGCAGTCGGTTCGCGTTGATGAGAGTTCGTCGAGTTGGCTTGATCTGGATGCTGGTGTCCCACAAGGCGGTATTTTTTCTCCATTATTATTCTCCATATTCATTAATTTTATAACTCACTGTCTGCGGTGTTCGTATCATCTTTATAATAATAATAATCATTTTATTGTCAGGCTACTAAGGCCCATAGATAAAATACACAAATAATCTTAAATAATAATGACAAACTAATACATATTAAGAAACCTTATTTAAACTATAACTATACACGTAAAGTTGTCGGCGTCGTGTTTCGCTGCGAGGTGTCGCGTAATCGTCCTCGGAAACGTCGATATACGACACCTTTCGGCCAAAAGTCTTCCTTCATACAGTGCTGTAGATGGTGGGTTGGAACTCGTACCACGAATGACTTGAAGTTGATGTCGTGGCGCGATTCCAACCTTTCGACCCTCAGAGTCCAGTTGGTCTTCACTTTCAAGTACTGCACCACTTCCTCAATCTTCGTGGAATGATGCAGACGCGAAATGTACAGCTGTGTCGTAGGCACAGCAGGGCGCAGCAGCATGTTGGGTCCACTCGGTGCGGTACCACACAAGTTACGAGAGCAGGGCTTCTTTTTCTTCTTCTTTTCTACCTTAATGAAACCCTCCTCATCAACTAGGCCCGTTCTTGGCATGGAGCTACGGACCGCAGTTTGGGCAGGTTGAGTACCCTTTTTCAGTTTGTCCCCTTTTCCGATTTGCCGCTTATGCTGCGACGCATCAGATTTGCCGGTGGCGACAATAGCAGCGTAGACACGAGGGGTCGACGTACCTACGAGTGACGTTACCGCAGCCGGTGTTGTGGTGCGGGCGACGGCGGCGGCGGGCGGCGCTTGCTCAGCGTTATCGGCAGCTGGTGACGCACTTGCGTTCGTCGATTCAAAACTGCCGATGGATGCACTTTGCACCCCTCGACGCGTGTTCACCTTTGAGGCCTCCGGTGACCCAATTACCGAACCAACGTTGCGCAATAATGCTATCTCTGAACGTAGTTCGATATTGTTTTTTTTCCGTTACCTCCATTCTGGACTGCATCTTGGTCATCTCCACTTTCAAGGTAGTGATGTCCTTTAGCAGCCGTGTAACGTCGACGTGATCGAACGTGACGGGGGGCAGCTTACTCAGCTCCTTCGCCACGAAATCCGGCACGTCGTCCGGGTCCGTCTTCTTCAACATATCGATGATATCTTGAATACTCTTCTGATGATCTTCAACTGCATACAGCTGAGTGGGTAGAAGGTTTATCTGACGCCATAGCAGATGTAAACCGAGAATTGGATGTAATCAAAAAGTGGTCTGATAGTTTTGGGATGTCAGTAAACCCCTCAAAGGGTCAGGCCATTGTAATTGGAAGCTTACGCATGATGGGTAGGGTGACGTTTAGCTCTCTTCCTCCTCTTATTTTCAATGGTACCGTCATACCCATTACCCCTACTGTGAAAAATCTCGGTTTGCTTGACACTGAGCTGGCAACGCCAGGTCTCTAGTGTTAGTCAAAGAGTCAACGGTACTCTGCGATCCCTGTATCGTCTCAGGAACTTTTTGCCCGCTAAGACGAAGACCACGCTAGTGCAGACGTTGATTTTCCCTATCATCGACTATGGTGATGTATGCTACTTCGATTTGAATGCGGTTTTGCTGGATAAGCTCGATAGATTGCTCAATAATTGTTTCATTTTCAATCTCAGGAAATATGATCATGTGTCGAGCTATAGGTCTGAGCTCAAATGGATGCCCATTCGCCAAAGAACAGGTTTGCGCGCTTTGACTATGCTTTTCTCCCTTCTCAACTCTCCTACTCCTCCTTATCTTGTGTCTCATTTCCAGTATCTATGTTCTTCTGACACTAAGAATCTGCGTTCTGCTAACAATCTTCTTCTACTCTGTCCTTCTCATACTTCTGACTTTGTTCATTCTTCCTTTCATATTCAGTCCATTCTTCTTTGGAATGCGCTTCCTCTCG
Source organism: Polymixis flavicincta (assembly GCA_949987655.1). NCBI lineage: Eukaryota > Metazoa > Arthropoda > Insecta > Lepidoptera > Noctuidae > Polymixis > Polymixis flavicincta. Next base: position 15,526,828 of record OX465179.1, read on the forward strand.
AAATCAGGACAGCCACCAGTCAGTATGCATTTAGGCGGAAATTGCAGAGATATTATCTTAATAAATAGAGTCATCTCAACATCTCTCTCCCTTGAAATTATATAAATATATATTTATATTTTAAGTATATAATACAGTTGATAAGTATGCATGTATGTGTTTTATAAATGTTTATAAACTATTTATGTACCAATCTTATTTATAATTCATAATGATAAATTTTATAGTCTTTTTTATCATTGTTCCTCTCATCCAAAGCACCTGCCACCTAATCTCTTCACCACCCTTGGTTGACAGGTACAGAATGCCTAAGGCATTAAGTCCGCCTTAGTACCTTTTTTGTGTGCGAGAAGTTTAAATAAATAACTGGTGAAATATCGGTGTAGCTATACTATAGGAACACCTCTGCCCTATCCTTAAGGGAAACAAGGCGTGATGCTATGTAATATTACTTATCTACCATGGCGGGCTGTCTATCGCCTACCCGGTTACCTATTTGCCTACCCTAACCTAACCCAACCACTTTCCCCCCCGAGTGGGTTCCCGCATTGTCGTTGCGGGGGGGCTCAGTAACCGTGGATTCCGGCCACGGTGAAGCCAAGAGGAACCCAAAGGTGAGGCCGCTCGTCAGGGCTTTTGCCTTCAAGCCATTGACGTAGCGGCCAATAAGTAGGTTGCGGTGAGGTGCACCGCAACTGAGCTGGGCCGCGATGTCGAATGGGAGGCATCGCGGCTGAGAGTTACGGGCTGCGGTAGAGGAGGAGTGCCGGTGCTTCTGAGCAGCGCTCTTCCTTTCCGTGGCCTGGACGGGGCCGCCACCGTTTGATGGCGGACGCGGTGGGACCGCAGGGGAAGAGGAGTGTCGGTATAGCGTCAGCCACTCTCCCTATCCCCTGCGGCCGAAAAGTGGTAGACGGGACAGCGCGTTGTGTTCCACACGCGCGCCGTCAAAGATTTCAGCAACCACTGGTGGGGTCCGCAAGGGCCGATGCCTGCCAGGGGTGCGGGTTTGTTCGAAAGAGATACGAGTACCACAGCCCCTGGCATACGGGCTACTGAGGGAACACGGGTGGGTTTTAGTCAGTAAAAGTCTGACACGACCTCCTGCTCTACTCAGCAGGAGCAGGGCCCGATCTAGCTATTTAGCCGCTCCGGGCAAAAATAATATTCGCCGCCCTTTACACTAACACTATAGAAATCATGAGCTTGCTATTCCAAAGATGGGATATATACCAGGCCACTCATACATATATGTATGAGAGACTAGCCAGTCATAATCTATTTTTAACATATGTTTTTTTTTTGTAAGTTAAAATAGGTACGTTCCAATTTCAAAATTTCCTTCCACATTGTTTGCGAGCTAATTTAAATTATCGTATCTCATTAAAAAATGGATCTGCGCCGGAACATTTTCGCGCTATGATTTTTTACGATTTCAAGTGTGGCCTGAAATCGGACGAATCGTACGATAGACTTAAAATGTCATTCATGGATGAAGGCCCTTCTAAGGCAACCGTGTATCGTTGGTATAACGAATTCAAGCGCGGTAGACTAACTTTGGGGGATAAAGAATGAAGCGGTCGCCCTTTGACGGCTATTACGGAAGAAAACGTATTAGCAGTGAACAATTTAATCCATGCCAATAGGCGAGTTACGTAGCAGTTACAACCTGCCTCACACACTGCAGGTTGTATCGGGAAGCTTTCTACACGCGCATCTTCGCTTGAGGAGGATAGTTTCACGCTGGGTACCGCACAACCTCACCGATGCTCAGAAGCAGGCCCGGGCGGAGTGGTGCAGTGATATGATTAACAAATTTGAAACAGGCTCGTCTCGCCGTGTTTACGACATCATTAGAAGCAGCATCGATCTAGAACCAGGGGGAAGATTTCAATCGCGAGCTTTTTCAATATGCCTGGCTAATTGGTGTAAATTCCTTTACGGAACCAAAGGAGCATCAACGCTGAATGGTATACTACCAAATGCTTGGGAGAAGTTTTCTCTGTTGTGAGCAACAAGCGACCAAACAAAGGGCTCCGCGGGCTACTGCTCCACCACGACAACGCGCCTTCACACACCGCGCTCAAAACGAAGGACTTCCTGAGAGCTGGGTCACTCACCTTACAGCCCTGACACGGGTGTTTCCACTGCGAAGATCGCCCTGAGGACACGGTGGAGCACACGGTGGCGGTCTGCCCGGCTTGGGTGGAGCACCGCCGTGTCCTCGTGGAGGCGATCGGCGGCGGCGATCTCTTGCGTCCGGCCCAGGTCCAGGCCATGGTACGGAGCGAGAGTGCATGGGTAGGCGTCATCTCCTTCAGCGAAGCAGTAATGCTCGCGAAGAGGGAGGCGGCGCACGTGAGGGAGAGGAAGTCTTTGCGCCCTCGCGACCCCAGCCGCCGCAGGATACGGAGACGCCTTGGGCGTTGGGAATCCCAGGCCGATTTCCGGCCACTGTAGGCTTGCGGACGGCGAGAAATGGGTAGCTCGCTGTCCGGTAAGGACCAAGCCCAATACGACGGCGCGTTGTGTTCCACGCGCGCCTCAAAGAGATGTCAGCACAAAAAATGATGGGGCCCGCAAGGGCCGATGCCTGCCAGGGGTGCGGGTTTGTTCGAAAGAGATACCACAGCCCCTGGCATACGGGCTACTGAGGGAACACGGGTGGGTTTTGAGTCAGTAAAAGTCTGACACGCCCACCTGCAAGTTATTTGATGATTTCCCACCAAAAAAAAAAAACCTAGTACCGTGTGAAGTCACACGGTACTAGGTTTTTTTTATATTTTAATTTTTGTCGTCGCCGGAAGATGTGCTGTCAGCGTTCGACCAGGCTGTAAACTAGGTGTCTGCGGTGGACTGGAAAAAGTGTTTCGAAAATTGGTTCAGACACATGAAACTTTGATGATGATAGTGGAGAGTACTTTGAAAATATTTAATAAAAAATATTAAGTTTTTTTCTTTTTCGCAAAACTTTCGAGTGTCCCACGTACCTATGTGATATTGTTTTAATTGTATATTATTCTAAGTAAGTTAATTACTATTATATACTTACAAACATACTCTCATGATTTTTTGTATACTTGTTCAGAAGCCGTAGTAGACTAACGTATATAAATATTATACAATTTATACTTACAAACATACTCTCATGAATTTTTGTCTGTTAAAGAATTTCTCAGAAATCACTGAACGGATTGAAATATTTTTTTATCGATCTATCTTTCAACTTCATCATCATCATCAACCTGTTTCCACTCACTGCTGGTTATAGGCCTCTTTTCCCTTTGCCATTTTCCCTGTCCCAGGCTAATCTTGCCTATATTAATTTACGACCCTTTCATAAGAGACAATAAACATTTTTCATCAAAATCGTTTCAGTAGTTAAAAAGATTAAGACCAAACTGTTAAATTTATATTTTTTAGGGTTTAAAAAATACAAGGAACTATTTGTTATTTAATTTAATGCAATAAAAAAAACATCAATAGATTAGGTTTTTTTTTTGAGGGTGTGATATCATCAAATAACTTCTCCGTGTCAGACTTTTACTGACTAAAACCCACCCGTGTTCCTTCAGTTGCCTGTGTGCCAGGGGCCACGGTATCTCTTTGGAACAACCTGCACCCCTGGCAGGCATCGGCCCTAGCGGACCCCAGCAATTGGTGCTGAAATCTCTTTGAGGCGCGCGTGGTACACAACGTGCCGTTGACCCGGGCTTAATTGGTCCTTGCCGGACGGCGAGCTACCCATTACTCGCCGTTTGCAAGCACGCGCCTACGGTGGCCGGGAATTAGCCTGGGATTCCCCACGCCCAGGGTGCCCTGTGGCGACTAGGGCCGTGAAGGCGCATAGATTGCCTTTTCCTCATGTGCCGCCTCCATCTTCGGGAACATTACTGCTTCGTAGGATGTTACGGCTCCCCATGCCCTCTCGCTCCGTACCATGGCCTGGACCAGGGCTGGACGCGAGAGATCCCCGCCGCCGATCGCCTCCACGAGGACACGGCGGTGCTCCGCCAAAGCCGGGCTGACCTCCACGCGATCTACGCAGTGGTAACACCCGGGCGTTTCCTCCCGCCTTATCCGAAACTAATTATATTTCGTTACAAAACGAATAAGTCAATAATTAAATTAGGTAAATAAAACATTATACTCTACCTCGTAATAATTAAAATAATTTTCTTCGCACTTTCTGCTCTATTTTCTGATAAATTTTATACCGTCACAAACTATGTTCTATTGAAATCATAGCTAAAAAAACCTTAAAAATACTATTTTGTCGGGCTGCTAGGCATGGTAATTTTTATAAGATTTTTCACTCCTACCGATAAAATTTAGTACTTCGTGCAACCCTCAATTTTGCCGCTCTGGGCATTTGCCCGGCTTGCCCCCCCCCCCCCCCCTAGATCGGGCCCTGAGCAGGAGAAGTCATTTGATGATTTCCCACCCAAAAAAAAACCCAACCACTTTTTTTAAACTCTGTATTTAACAAAACGAAACAATCCTTTGGCACATATTTTTTATGTTTAACTAGCTGACCCGACAGACGTTGTCCTGTTCGTCCAAAAGTCATTCATACAAAATCACTACCCTACCTACGCTACCCTACACTACCCTACCTACCCTACACTACCCTACCCTACACTACCCTAACCTACCTACCTACCCTACCTACCTACCTACCTACCCTACCTACCCTACCTACCCTACCTATCCTACCTACCCTACCTACCCTACCTACCCTACCTACCCTACCTACCCTACCTACTCTACCTACCCTACCTACCCTACCTACCCTACCTACCCTACCTACCCTACCTACCCTACCTACCCTACCTACCCTACCTACCCTACCTACCCTACCTACCCTACCCTACCCTACCTACCCTACCTACCCTACCTACCCTACCTACCCTACCTACCCTACCTACCCTACCTACCCTACCTACCCACCCTACCCACCCTACCTACCCTACCTACCCTACCTACCCTACCTACCCTACCTACCCTACCCTACCCTACCCTACCCTACCTACCCTACCTACCCTACCTACCCTACCTACCCTACCTACCCTACCCTATCTACCCTATTATCCTATCCGTGAAAATTTTCGTTTTTCGACAGCCAACTTCCACTTTGATACTTTTTTTATTTCTGAAACAACTGAACGGGATAAAAAGTCCTATGTCCTTCTCCTGGCTCTAAACTACCTCCCTGCCAATTTTCAGCTAAATCGGTTCAGCCGTTCTTGAGTTATAAGTGAAGTATCTAACACGACTTTCTTTTATATATATAGATTAGTTTTATAATTGTGTTAGCGTGCATATCTAATTCTAAACTAAAAGACGTGTGTAACAATATACAATCAACAAGTTGGAGTTTCACTTCCGCTCTTCGACCATAACCTCACCACCAAATAACTCAAATCAAATCAAAATATTTTTATTTCATATAAACCTGCATGGGCACTTATGAAACGTCAGAAGCTAGGTGCACGCGGTTCCAAATTGTTGTTTCCTATGGAGAAGAGCCGGCAAGAAACTCCACGGTTACTCTTTTAAAAAATAATTGGCTTTAACAATATTTTCAAATTACAGAGATTAAATGTATGGGAGGACAGCGCAGGCCTGTCAATAAGTACCAGGTACTTAGACGAATACAGAATAGAAAATCGTTTACAAATCTAGTCAGTAAGGCCTACAACGTTCTCTCATTCACAATATGTAAAACAATCTACATAAATAAAATGAACCTAAGTAAAATTGATGTATAATGTCAATTAAAGACGAGATTATGTCAGCATTGTAAAAATAAAAAGAATAAAAAAGAACATTGTATTTGAGAGCAGTTAATCGACTTTCACATAGTTGTGCTGTTAATGAGGTACCAGGGAAGCCACATGTGCAGAAGGAATTAATGCCAAACTTCCCTGTCTTCAACGTAGTCTTTTATCTTATAATATGCTTTTTTGATAAGGACACGTTTGATGTGCGTTTTAAACTTTCCATCGCTAAGTTCTGTAACCGACTTTGGCAACTTGGTATAGAAGCGGATACTGTTTATTAGAAATGACTTGCTAGTTTTAGTCAGTCTACATTTTGGAATCACAATTTCATCTTTACTACGTGTATTCAGATTATGGAAATCGCATCGTTTTTTGAAAAGGCCTAAGTTTTTGCGAACATATAAGATATTTTCTAGGATACAAAGAGAAGGCAGAGTTAATATTTTCGCTGAATTTGTTTCTAAGAGACTCGCGAGGCCCCATTTTATAGATTGCGCGGATTGCCCTCTTTTGTAAAATGAAAATTGAATCTACGTCAGCTGCCGATCCCCACAGCAGAACGCCATAAGACATAATACTGTGAAAATAAGCAAAGTAAACTAACCTAGCTGTGGCTACATCAGTCAACTGCCTTATTTTTCTTACTGCGTAAGCAGCTGAGCTTAATCTACTTGAAAGAGCTCTAATGTGAGCACCCCATTGCAATTTTGAATCTAAAGTAATTCCCAAAAATACAGTTTCCGAAATAGCATCTAGTTTCTTGCCATCAAGTTTTAAATTTAGTCCTACTTGGGGTACATTTGGTAACGAGAACTGAAGACATTTTCGCATTGAGTAAAAGATTATTAGCAGCAAACCATTTCGAAAGAACAGCTAGACTATCGTTGACATGTAAGACATCCGTATCTTTTCTATCTATTCTAAAAATAAGAGAAGTGTTATCAGCGAATAAAATTATATCCGAGAAGTTAGCCATCAGGTAAGGAAGGTCATTTATATAAACTAGAAATAAAAAAGGGCCAAGAATTGAACCTTGAGGCACGCCCATCTTAACTAGAGACCCCGCGGACGTCGCCCCATTAACGTTTACTTTTTGCTGCCTGTTTGATAAATAGGAAAGTACAAGATCAGCAGCTTGTCCACGAATTCCGTAGTGGTGTAATTTACAGATCAGTGTATTGTGGTCAACGCAGTCAAACGCTTTTGAGAGGTCACAGAAAATGCCAATGGCGTCCTGGGAATTCTCCCAGGATTCCAAAATGTGTCTGATGAGTTTTACTCCTGCGTCAGTCGTCGACCTACCTTTCGTGAAACCAAACTGTCGACTATGTAAAATCCCATTCGAGTTAAAGTGTGACAACATCTGGTCCAGCATGATTTTTTCATAAATTTTGCTCAATGTTGGAAGCACAGATACAGGTCTATAATTAGAGGGATCACTTTTACTACCCGATTTGAAAATTGGTACTACTTTACTATGTTTCATTAAGTCAGGAAACGTACCGCTGTCTAAACATTGATTAAATATGCCTGTTACGACAGGGGCAATTGTGTCAATGATATTTTCGAGAACGTTAACGGAAATCCCCCACAAGTCTTCAGTGTTTTTTATGTTAAGACTTTTAAATGCTGTTTTAATTGTGGCAATAGAGATGGGTTTGAATTCAAAACTTGGAGTGCTGAAGTTTTCTTTAAGAAGAGATTCAGCTAATACAGATGATGAGGGGAGAGATTGCGTACCTAACTTCTATTGGGATGTTGGTAAAGAATTTTTCTAGAGTCTCAGCAACTTGTAACTTATCTGAAATGGTTTCATTCTCAATTTTTAGAGCTAACTCATTCTGATCTCGCTGTTTTGTGTTTCCAGTTTCTTTGTTAATTAACCTTTGTTAATTAACCTAACCTAAAGAGGACACATGTACAGGCGCCAGCACATTAAGCTACCCCAATCTGTCAAATTTCTTTGATAGTTTTTCAACTTTATTCCAAAGGAGTAAGGTTCATGTTCAATTGGGAAAATTTGACAGTTTGGGATAGCTTGATGTGCTGGCGTCTGTACCTTTTACCTACGTCCCCAAAGTCTATTGGTATTAGAATCAGGGACTCACAGTTCAAGTTTCATATGATTACTATTCCTGCTTTTCGTGGAAACTAATGAATAATAATAGGTGAAGGAAAAACTTTGCAGTTAGGTACCCCTTTTTACGAAAGTTACGCGGACGGAGGAGTATGGAATTTGGCACAATTAAAGTGTAGATGCTACTGGAGCCAACGTTTAATTAAGGAAGTGAATGTTGGGTGTGCCAAAAGAAGCATGACAGTAGAATAAATGCTGTGGAAACGCGTTCCTTGTGAAGCAAGTGTTGTGAACTTGTGACTAGGTAATGATGTGATAAGGCAACGGTGCAGTTTATAAGTAGATGTAGTGACAAAAATTGTAAAGATTAAGTTTAGATAGTTTGGTCATGCTGAGAGAATAAATGAAGTGCGACTAACAAAATATATTTGCAATGCACATGTGAGTGGAAACGATGCGAGCGGATGCCCTAGGAGGACATTAGTGATTTCATTGGTGATGTTACTAGCATATTGCGAGCTACACGCATTACATGCAAGCCGGATGCGAGTCGCAAGCGGCATGCGTGTATGATAAAGTTTGAACGTAAACGAGTCAAAAGTAGTGTGTTAGGATCGTAGGAAGTGAAGTTCTGTAGTTTCTACCTACCCCCATCGAAAGAATGCGTGATTTCATATGTATAGGAATCTTCCTACTAAGCCTGCCATATCGAGGTCAGTCAATGTTTTGTATGAAGCTTTTGATCATGTTTGATTAGAGCCTTTTGTACAGAGAAGCTATTCTCGTACTTAAATGGAACCGTCCACCTAAGAATCTGCGTTCTTCTAACAATCTTCTTCTACTTGGTCCTTCTTATACCTCTGACTTTGTTCATTTTTCTTTTCATATACAGTCCATTCTTCTTTGGAATGTGCTTCCTCTCGATATCAGGACGGCCACTAGTCGGTATGCATTTAAGCGGAAATTGCACAGGCATTTTCATAACGAATACCGTAGAGTCATCAAAACATCTCTGTCTCTTGATAATAGGTATATATATTTATATTATAAGTATATATTATAGTAGATATTGTTACGAGCTTGGGGTTCGTGACAATTAAAAACTGCCGATATGAATTACCAAAAATAAGACTTTAATTAAACACACTATAACACAACACAATAGCACTACGGATCACTCTTAAGTCGCACTTGAAGATCGCTTTAGATGTTCTCGCATGTATCGCTTCCAATGAACTACCCCGGGACGCGCTCCGTTCCCGCTTATATAGGGCCCTCGGATAGTTCCAGAACCTTCTACCGTAGAAGCATCTAGAATGTTCGAGTACATATCGGCCTTGACCGAACACATGTCGATAGTTCCAGAAAGTTCTAGCATCGAACTTTCTAGAAAGCTCCTGACCATTAATTCCGCTATTCGATAAGAGATGGCGCTAGTGGTAACCAAACATCAATCGTGCGGCTCAACACTGCCCCCACCTAAGAAATGCTCGTCCCGAGCATTATCGGCCCCATAATAACGCGCCAGTCGATCCACATGGACTATCTTAGGAGTACCTCTTGCACCTTTCTGTATCCGGTAGGTAACGTCATTGATCTTTGTCACAATCCGGTATGGTCTGTCCCAGTTAGCTTGAAGCTTAGGAGATTTCCCTTTTCTGCGAACTGGATTGTGCAACCACACTAGTGAACCTTCGTCAAACCCTTTATTGTTCATTTTGCGGTCATAACGGGTTTTCATCTTTTCAGACATTTGCCGGCCTGATTGTCTGACGTGCTCATAAATGTCATTCATCTTGTTCCGCAAGTCATTCGCATAATCGGTTATACTGCGTGGGGCATCAGGTGGTATTCCAGTGATCAGGTCTGCAGGCAGCCGTAATTCCCTTCCAAAGTTTGCGAAAGCTGGTGTCACCGATGTGCTTTCGTGAACAGCGCTTCGATATGACAACAAAAACGGTTGTATGTGCTTGTCCCAATCTCGTTGCCGATTTTCCACAACTTTGGCTAGGTACCTCTCTAACGTCTGATTGAATCGTTCCACCATTCCATCCGATTGTGGGTGGTAAGAAGTTGTTCTTGTTTTATGAGTACCCATCACTCGACAAGTTTCCTGGAATATTTGAGACTCAAAATTCCTTCCTTGATCACTGTGAATCTCTAAAGGTACTCCAAAACGACAGAAGACTTCATGAACTAATTTATCGGCAACTGTTGAAGCTTCTTGATTTGGAATGGCGAAGACTTCCGGCCACTTAGTGAAGTAATCCATCACAACCATGAAATACTTGTTACCACTTTCACTTACCGGAAACGGCCCCGCAACGTCAAGGGCTATCCTCTCCCATGGTGCACCAACATTGTATAATTTCAATGCACCTCTACTACGCGTCTGAGGTCCCTTTACAGCTGCACAACTTGTACATTTGCGACACCAGTCCTCGACATCGTCCCGACAGTGGACCCAGTAAAACCGTTCTCGTATCTTCAGTAGAGTCCGTTTTACTCCCAGGTGACCTCCTGAACAACCATTATGGTACAGCTGCAGAACATCCGGTACTTGAGATTTAGGGACAACCATTTGCAAGTGACAGCTGTTTCCCCGAGCATTTTCCCATTTACGGCACAGGACTCCATCTTGAATCACCAAGCTGTCCCATTGGGCCCAATAGCTCTTTGTGATCGAACTCATTGCTGAGACGTCGCTCCACCTGGGCTTAGGAGCTCTGGCCTTTATCCACTCCAGAATCGGCTTGATGTCTGAATCTTCCTGCTGTGCACGTTGTAGGCTTTCCTTCCACTCGTTGCTGAGGTCCGTCCTGAGCATCCTCACAGGTACCACTTCCTTACTCTCTTGCCTAGTACAGTGCTTGCAGTCTTCAGGACAAGGTCTTCTTGACAATGCATCTGCGTTGCCATGAGATTTCCCGCTGCGATGTTCCACCACAAAGTCGTATTCCTGTAGTAGCTCAATCCATCTCGCAACTTGTCCTTCTGGATTTTTGAACTGCAATAGCCATTTCAGTGCAGCATGGTCGGTACGTAAATGGAATTTCCGCCCCAGAAGATATTTGCTAAAATGCTGCAATGACTTTACCACAGCAAGCAACTCCCGTCTCGTGACACAATAGTTCCTCTCCGGCTTTGACAACGACTTGCTGAAGTACGCTATCACAACCTCTTGATCACCATTCCGTTGAGACAACACACCACCAAGTCCTATGTCACTCGCGTCTGTGTCAACTATAAATTCCTTGCCTGCATCAGGGTACCCCAAAATAGGTGTTTTGCATAGTCGGTCCTTTAACTCCTGGAATGCGATATCGCAACTTTCATCCCAGCTGAAATGTCGCTTCTCTTCGGTTAGCTTATGCAGGGGTTTGGCTATATCTGCAAAGTTCTTAACAAATCGCCGATAATAAGAGCACAACCCCAAAAACGCTCTGACCTGCGTCTTGTCTTTTGGAACTGGCCAATCCTTGACAGCGGCGATTTTTTCTGGATCCGTGCGGATACCTTCTTCCGACACCACATATCCCAAAAAGCTAACTTGCCGTTTGAATAGTGAACATTTCTTCGGACTCAACTTGAGGTTGGCACTCTGGATCTTCATGAGCACGCGTTCCAGGTTTTGAAGATGTTCTTCAAACGTACGGCCTACGATGATTATGTCATCCAAGTAGACCAGACAGGCATCTCCAATCAACTTAGTTAGTACAAGTTCCATCAACCTTTCAAACGTTGCCGGAGCGTTGCACAATCCAAACGGCATAACTTTAAATTGCCACAGACCCTTTCCTGTCGAGAATGCTGTTTTCTCCTTGTCCTTGGGGTCAATTTCAACTTGCCAGTAGCCACTTTTCAGGTCCAGCGTGCTAAACCACTTTACTCCAGTAAGCATGTCCAACGTGTCATCAATTCTTGGCAAAGGGTAGCTGTCCTTCTTCGTAACGTCATTCAGACGACGATAGTCAACACAAAACCGCATGCTGCCGTCCTTCTTCCTTACCAGCACTACAGGTGAACACCATGGGCTAGATGAAGGTTCAATAACACCATCCTTCACCATTCCCTCAATCATGGTTTCTACTTCCTTTTCACGCGCTACCGGCAATCTCCTTGGCCGCTGACGGATAGGCAACTCGTCGCCTGTATTTATTTTGTGTTGAACTAAGCCAGTCTTCCCAATGTCACTATCGTTTAGGGAGAAAACTTCGGCGTACTTCAGTAACATCTTCTTCGCCTTGCCCATCTCATTTTGAGACAGAGCGCTGCGACACTCTTCTAAAAGTGTGGTCACTCTCGTTTGTGCATCCTTGCTGGGGGTCTCAGTCGATAGATATTGGCATTGACGCAGCCAATCCACTTCCTCGCAAGTACCAATCAGTGTGCCTTTTTCAATAGTCTGTTCCTGATCACAAAGGTTCAGCACACGTACCCCTGAGATGTCGGTGGCTCTGACCAAAGTTCGTGCCACTTTCCATGGAAGGTCATTGTCTACCCTTTCCAAGAGTACACAACGATAAGTTTTCCCAGGATTCCGAGGAAGACTAACCGGCACAATCGTTTCTGATCTCGGAGGAAGAACAATTTCCTTAAGGCTGTACACATTCCCTGGTAACGCCCCTTCCATAAAAAGTTCCTCTCGTCCACATTTCATAACTCCCTGCTTGACGTCAATCTCGCAAAAATTCTTCCTCATAAAGTCAAGACCCAGGATGCAATCGTCCATTATATCAGCCACGATGACATTAAGCAGGTAGGTCCTGTTGCCTAGCTTCAACTCCATCTCCATCTCTCCACGGACGGGTATGCGCTGACCGGTGGCTGTCACCAAATTAATGCGTTCTCGTTTGTATGCAGAGTCCCCAAGGGGCTGACTCATAACTTGGGAACTGACGACTGTACGAGAGGCTCCAGTATCTATGGTCAGCTTACAAGGCGTTCCGTTGACCTCGCCCTTGATGATTAAGCTGTTCCCGTCATGGGTTTGTGTGATCGAAATCCTTGGGGCTCTTTGAACATCAGCCAGCACCCGCCCCGCAGTCCTGGCTATTACTCGTTTCCCTGCTGCTGCTGGGTAGTGCTGTTAGCCGCGCTACCCTCTGGAGACCGGCCATCTTCCCTTTCTGCAGTTCGCTTAGGGCAACTGGATCGAAGGTGGCCCCTTTCCCCACAGCCGTAGCACCTAGGGCTGTATCCTTTACGATCGCGAACTGTAGCCGCTACAACCTCCCTGACGCGATGGGAACGATGATCCTGCCGCACAGCTTCCACCTCCAGTGCATGGGCCAAGGCGTCCTTAAGCGTCCCGTGGTGACCGAGTCTCACAGCAGCTCTAACTTCAAGGTCCCGGATGCCGTCGATGAATGCCTGCACCAGGTTCCCATCAATAAGCGCAGGTACGGACTGGTACGCTTTTCGAACCAGCTTCTCCACTTCAAGGGCCCACTGCTGCAGGTTTTCGTTACTGCGTTGCACACGATCCTTGAGCTGCGCACGAAACACGTGTTCCAGGTGAGCGTCGCCATATCTAGCCTCCAATGCCTCGAGGAGCTGCTCGTAAGTCACTTCCTTACCGAGAGCTTCCAGCACATTTAAAGCCTGGTCGCGCAGGCCTAGGGTGAGGGCAGTCATGGCCTGACTTTTATTCCACCCGTTCGCCTTCATGACAGCCGCAAACTGAATTTTGTAGGCCGACCAGGAAGAAGTCCCGTCGTACGGCGGCACTTTGAATCCACGTAGCGAAGGTGTTGTAGCTACGGGAGCTGCGATTCCATCCCCAAGTTTGAGGTTACCCAACTCTTGCTTCACATCAGCAATGACGTCACTAAACTTGCTGATCTGAGTTTCAGCTTCTGACAAGCGGTTGTCATGCTGGGCAACCTTCTCCTTCACCTCCTTCATGTCTTTCCCGAAGGTTGCGTGAAGGTCCTTTATGAGGAGCATCTGCTCTTCCTGGCGGTGCACCTGCTCCTCCTTATCCCGTTTGAGCTGTTCTTCCAATTGTCGGGCCTGCTCCTCCTGTCGGCGAGCCTGCTCCTCCTGTCGGCGAGCCTGCTCCTCCTGTCGGCGGGCCTGCTCCTCTTTATCCCGTTTGAGCTGTTCTTCCAAACGGCGGGCCTGTTCCTCCTGTCGGCGGGCCTGCTCCTGCAACATCATCATCAGAGCAGCAAAATCTGTTGCTGGTGATGCTGGAGCAGCTGCGGACGGGCCGGCCTCTGTGGTTGGTAGCTGGCCCTCCGACGCCTGTGGCATTGCTCCACCAAATCGCCTCTGGTCCGTCTCCTGCTGGCGTTGACTCCGGGTACGGATACCCTCCGTGTCGTCTTTAGGTAAAATCGGCATGATTTTAATCCTTGCTTCTGACACCAATTGTTACGAGCTTGGGGTTCGTGACAATTAAAAACTGCCGATATGAATTACCAAAAATAAGACTTTAATTAAACACACTATAACACAACACAATAGCACTACGGATCACTCTTAAGTCGCACTTGAAGATCGCTTTAGATGTTCTCGCATGTATCGCTTCCAATGAACTACCCCGGGACGCGCTCCGTTCCCGCTTATATAGGGCCCTCGGATAGTTCCAGAACCTTCTACCGTAGAAGCATCTAGAATGTTCGAGTACATATCGGCCTTGACCGAACACATGTCGATAGTTCCAGAAAGTTCTAGCATCGAACTTTCTAGAAAGCTCCTGACCATTAATTCCGCTATTCGATAAGAGATGGCGCTAGTGGTAACCAAACATCAATCGTGCGGCTCAACAATATGTATGCTTGTATGTGTATTATAAGTTTATAACCTATTTATGTATGTACCTAGATTATTTATTATTCTTTATAAGTAATATCATCATCATCAGCCTCTATTGTTCAATGCTGGGACACAGTCACATCTCGGTGAGAGTTTTCCTCTCAACATAAACACCTGCCATCTAATCTCTTCACCACCCTTGGTTGACTGGTAGAGAATGCCTAAGGCATTAAGTCCGCCTTTGTACAGAGGCCAGCACATCAAGCTACTCTAATCTGTCAAACTTTGATGGATTTTCAACTTTAGGTAAATACATATGGTTCATGTTCAGTTGGAAAAATTTGACAGTTTGGAGTAGCTTGATGTGCTGGCGTCTGTACCTTTTTTGTGTGCGAGAAGTTTTTAAATAAATAAATAAACCGTCTCAAACTGTCTTATGAAATCACAAGGTTTTGACATATATTGTTAGTTGAGATGAGTTTGCTACTAGATTTGAACGTTTTTAATTACGATAATTGGGCTTCTGATCTCGTGAGATGTTGGTCTACTTTACTACGGCCGTACATAGCACATCCATGCATTATTTGATGTGTTGGCTGAACACATGCTTGAATCTGGTAACACTGGTTAGATATGTCAAAATCATATCACAACCAAACGTCAATGTCTACTGACACTGACAAGGTGTCATTTAGACATGGGTTGGATTAGGTAAAAACGATACCTAATCCACCTAATCCTAGTATTTAAAAATACCTAATCCATTTACCTAATCCGAATATTCATTCAATTTAGCCGCTGGCCTGTTATCGATATTATGCATCTTATGTGGATTGGGTAAGAAATATTCGGCATAGAGTATGGACGTTCCGTTTTTGATATATTGTGGAACGGTGGATTATAAATATTTCGTTTTTATGCACGTGTGTGGATTGGGTAAGAAATATTCGGCATGGAATATGGACGTTCCGTTTCTGATATATTGTGGAACGGTGGGTTATACACATTTCGTTTTTTTATGCAGAGCACTAACTAGTCCAGTGGTATTCTACATAGATGGCGCTGCTGGAAGTGCTAATTAAACTTGAACCTTAACCCCCGCATTTTAAGGTACGGAATATCTTCTGTGTAGACTGTGTACGAATATTTTGTGCCATACCTAATCCTCGACGCTTTGGATTAGGTACGGACTAGTATCGAAAAATACCTAATCAACATACCTAATTCAATATTTAGGCCTCACCTCTAGTGTCATTGTCAACAACAAGCAGAGCAGAGGTTACAGGTTAGGAAATTAAGTTTCATTTAGTACCTTTGATTGGTTTATTAAATAAAATACGTGCCTTTGAATGTAATGTTGTAAACAAAATGGAAAATTATAGCAAAGGCAAAAATGTAGAAGAGGAACTAGAGCGTGACAGAATACCTATCAAGGACCTGCCAGACAATTTCCTTTGGATGCAAGTGAGTTCAGTATAATCCTGAATGTATTGCAAAAATGAAACCATTGATGAATTTAGAGCCATAAAATACCCTAGATGTTGCTGTATAATTAAATAAATAGTGTGAAAGTTGGAACTGCAGAACACATAACTTTTATTCACTAATAATTGCACAATCTCAGTAATGTTTATATGCGGTAATACCTTTAAAAATGTATGTTTATTTTTAAGGTGAAAGGTGGGAGCAAGATGGCAAACTTGCTATCCCATGCATCAGGTATCTTTGAAGACAAAGCAGCTACTGCAGTTGTATGGAGTGGGGCAGGTGCTGCTATATCTAAAGCTATATCATGTGCTGAAATACTGAAGAGGCAGTTTTCTATTGAACATCAAGTTACTAAACTATCCTATAAAATGTAAGAACTAACTCGTTATCCCCAACAAATTCAATTGATAAGGCAGTATGTTTGGTAATGAACATTTTCTCCTTTCAGGGTGGAGGAATTTTGGGAGCCCAAAGTAGATGGTCTTGAAACACTAGTAGTTAAAAGACAAATACCAATCATACACATTTTACTATCAGTGGATGCTATCCCAGATAGCAACCAAATTGGGTAAGTGTTTATCAATTGTTTATGATGGACTAACAGCGCTCCGCGGCTTCACCCGCGTAGTCCCCGTTCGCGTGGGAATATGGGGAATAAAATATAGCCTATGTCACCCGAGGATATTGTAGCTTTTCAACAGTGAAAGAATTTTGCAAATTGGTTCAGTAGTTTCGCAGCCTATTCAATGCAAACAAACAATCAAATCTTTCCTCTTTATAATATTAGTATGGATAAGGTAAGCTGCTTAGTAATCTTATGTTTGTTTAATCTAATTAAATGACTATTTCAGGAAGTCATTCAATGGGCTTAAACAAACTCAGAGGGTTATATTGATTATTTTAATTTAATGGCTATAATTCTGTAAATACATGTGGTACAGTTGTGTATAATTTTTTTTTCAATACACAGCCTAACGCTGACCTGCAAATAGCAAAAAAACATGAGAATTTTTATTTCACGGGTGGATGCTTCTCCCTTAACCAGGCAAACAAATAAGAAAGCTTTGGTAAAAAAAAAAAACTTGTACAGACACCAGCACATCAAGCTACTCCAATCTGTCAAAGGTACATGTTCAATTGGGATAGTTTGATGCGCTGGCATCTGTACATTTAGGGAAACCTGTATGATTATTATTAATAATAATTAATAATTATTATTATAAATTTTGTAATCCTGATGTCTGTTTTTCTATTTTGCAGGTACCAAACTCTAAAAGGAAAAAAGTTTTGGCAAAAGGAACAGAGCAGCAACTCTAAACAACACCAATCATATAAATCTAAGAAACCTTTTAAACAAAAGAAAACATAAACAAATACTTTTTGAATTAACTTGTTTTATTGTGCATAGTAAATAAGAGTTGGAGATTACAAATGAACTCACAATTTTTCTTAGGACTATTTTATAAATAACACATAGTTAAATACTTGACACATGAAATATTACACATCCTAATATTTGAGAGCATATTTGTATGTTTATAATAATAATAAACATGATTTAGTCACATACATAATTTAAATACTAGTTACTATGCATTTTAAATAGGGATTTATTATTTTAGACATCCCTACTAATATTATAAATGCGAAAGTAACTCTGTCTGTCTGTCTGTTACGCTTTCACGCCTTAACCGCTGAACCGATCGTCATGAAATTTGGCCGAGATATAGCCTGGGATATGGGTAAGGACATAGGCTACTTTTTTACGCGATAACCGACATCCACGCGGGCGGAGCCGCGGGCAAAAGCTAGTCTATAATAAATGTACACTTTAAGCAGTAAATGCAATGATTACATACATCTTATTATTTCCATACTATTTTAAGTAACAATATACTTAAATAACCTAGATTTTTTTTAAAGTAGCTTGGTTATCAAGGATAGTTATTATTTACCTAGATATTATTCATGACATACAACTAGAACAGAAGACACTTCAAAATGAGGAATTTTAAAGATGCTACCGTATTACTGGGTATGCTAAGGATCAACATTATTATAACTTCTGTTTCATCACTAATCAATGTGAACACGACAGTCAGTAATGTCTTATAATTTGGTCCATAATATAGAACCAAATTATTTAATTAAACCTCATGCTTCTGATTCACCCACTGGCGTTTCATCATCTAACTTAGGCAGGATCAGAATTTCCTTGGAAATAATTGAGTATTTTGTAACGAAATAAGTAAATCTTTTGCACAGATGCGTTTCCTTCTCAAAAGCATCAAAGATTGCCCTGTGGTGGAAGTATGCATGAGAAAATATTCGATAAACTCGTCTGCAAACAGAACCCAGTTTAGCTACTGAGGATTCCTTGATGCTGACCCTGTAACAAGAGTTATTATGAACATACTGACAGATTCTATTTAACAATACACATATTCATACATTCATTCTATACAGTTTATGTAGGACACAACCATACCTGCTAGGAAAGTATTTGTTGCTGTTGAGCAAACAAGCAGCCCCATCAAGTGTGTGTCTTGTGTAGTCAATAGCAGGACATTCTTTAGGAGTTTTATGGGCTGCACATAAGAAAATCCACTGTTCCGTAGCAGTCATTTGTGTACATGTTTCTGGCTTACATTCAGCTTGTAATTTGACTGCCAGGCCATTTAGTTCCATGCAAAACTGTCTGAAAGTAAACAAGACTGTTAAATAGCATTTAATAAAATTAAATACTATTTTTAAATTTTCCAACATACCTCAAATGTTCATATTTCCAAACACCTTCATCTTGAGCTTCAGGCATTTTTAAAATAGCTTCAAGATTGGAGGGATCTCTTCGAATGGTTTGTTGTATGAATTGTTGGACAGCGAGGGTGCTGTCCATTTCTTCAAAGGGTTCGTCTGGCCAGCGACAAAAATCCTGCAAATATTATATTTTCCGATGGTAAATAGATATAGGTATTAATGGAAAACTAAAGGTTTTCAGGAAAACACTTTCATACCTTTGCTTTCGAACCGGGTCGATTTCGTCTCAATATTTGAACAGCTTCGACGGCCATTTCGATGGGACGTTCGATGATTACAAATTAAAAAAATATACCAACAGGTTAAATGTGGTTAGGATCACGATTAGAATATTTAACGTAGAAATAAACTTTATTTTATAAAACTGTCATTTGACGCCTATCCGCTAACGCCATTACGTTTTTTAGTTGTCAATTATTTTGTACAGATGCCGCTTGTGCTTTATGTTTTTTTTGTTTTAATTAGTTTTATGGCCTGGTTTCAGAGACCTTTTAGCCAAGTCTTTAAGAACGTATTCTAGTCATAACAAAGTTATTGTAAAGCGCTAGTAACTTTACAAAAAAGGAGTTTTTGGGGGAACACGAAAAGTCCACGTTAGTCACTTATTTTCACCTTCACTACACTTGTGCACTCACACGTAACTAAATTGGATAACTCACTACCAAAATTATACAATTTAATTCGCTATTTCACAAAATTTAATGATAATGAAAATTCATGCGACATGTTCCAACGCGATCCCGCCAAAACCTCGTGCTTTATGTTCCTTGCACAGAATAAATAGGGTACATACTCAAGCCACTGACTTATAAATCATATGGACTTGAAATGTTTGACTATAGAAAAAACAGTTATACAAATATGAGGCATATCGACACCGAAATCATAAAAATGCTGTCATCTCTTTTTAACTTTCATAATTTTGCGTAAGTGAAAAAGGATATCAGTGTTTTTGACAGGTACCATAATGGCAACCCTTCATTCCTAGCGTCATTAAATACCTATTTGCGGCCGGGTCGCCATTTTATCCTCTCGCTGTTTGGTAGCAAAGTTGGGGTACGTCAACTGTCAAATGCTCTTGAGCTGTGGTTGTAATTTGTGAATTTCTGAGTAATTTTGCTGTGTTATTGCGTTTGAACTCGGTTCTATAATGGAAATCGTCAAATGCAAGATGCCCAATTGCAATATAATCGGATGTGGCATTAAAAGAAGCGGAAATCACCCGAACATAACTGTGCACCAGTACGTACTTAATTTCAGCTGAAATATGTATAGATTTTGATAATAAACATAAGATTCTGTATTTTTAGAAGAGCTTCAACAGTTTCCCTTCACAATTTCCCTTTAACCTTTATTATCAACAGTAATATTTGTACCTATTTCATGAAATCATTTTCTTGTTATTATAGGGATAGAGTAGTGCATGCATGACATTTTTATATTTATCGATATTGGTAAAATATGGTTCTTTATTGGTTTTTTGTTTTACTTTCCAGGCTGCCTGCTAATAAAGTAAAAAGAAAATTTGGCTGGAAACAATAGGTGCAGAAAATTTAAAGATGTTAATGTTGTGTATGTACACACCTTAATAGAAAATATAAGTAGGTAATAATAGAGAAGACACTATGGTGCTCACCTAGCGTCGCTTGTTTTGTCTTTTCCCTTGGTTTCTTCTGGAATAAATATTGTATCGAGCACACGCCTTTTATTCAACAGTGGCGACGAGGAAAATTAAAATTTATAAAAATAGTGTAATTACAGCGCTAAACCGGATAAAATGTCGGTGGGACAGGTACGTGAGTTCAATATAACAACAGGGAACTGGTCCGCTTATGTGGAGCGACTAGAAATGTACTTTTTAGTTAATAGCGTAAAAGATGAGCTCAAGCTACCAACGCTGATTTCGATGATGGGGGAGGAGGCTTATGAGCTCCTATCATCACTAGCTAGTCCACTAAAACCCGCTGAATTGACGCTAAATAGAGCAGTGGAGTTATTGGCTGCACACTTGCAGCCAACGCCATCGATCTTAGCGGAGAGATTTAGATTCCGGCAGCGGCGACAGCAAATGGAAGAATCGGTGGCGGAATATGTCACACAGCTGAAAAAGTTGTCGAAACACTGCAATTTCCTAACAGCATTGGATGAAAATTTACGCGACCAGTTAGTTTGTGGCATCAGAAGCGATATAATACGCCAAAGGCTGTTCGCTGAAGACGATCTCACTTATAATCGAGCGGTCAGCTTAGCGCTGTCATTAGAGGCCGCGGAACGAGACGCTATTGCTGTAGAGCCTAATATGGGGGCAACGGAAAATCTGAACAAACTCGAAGAGTGCCCAAACTGTGGCGATAATAAACACAAAGCTAACGACTGCAAATATAAAAAATACGTGTGCAGTAGTTGTCACGAGGTCGGTCATTTGAGAAGGATGTGCCCGGGGTACAATGATACTAGACGAAGTAAATTGGCGGGATCGGCCGATAGTCAACATAACAAAGCTTCACGTGGAGGGCGCGGTAGCAGCCGTAGTACGAGCGGGCGCTCAACGTGGAGGCGAGCGGGGCGCGTGCAGCGCGGTGGCCGGAGTGGCCGAGAAGGGGCTCTTTTGTACTCTTTGGATGAGGAAGACAACGGAAGCAATAGCAACCTAGATGATGAAGAGCCCATGCATCAAATGTCTTTAAACAATTATAAACCGGTGTGTATAACTGTTAAGGTACAAAATTGTTTACTGAATATGGAGATAGATACTGGGTCAGCCCTATCTTGCATTAGTAAAAGTGTTTATGATGAATTGTTCAGCGATTTGCACTTGAATAGATGTAATTTGAACATCAAGTTTTATGATGGCACAACTATTCAACCTATAGGATTCTTAGAAACAACGGTTAGCTATAATGGTGTGATTAAAACATTAGATCTGTATGTTTTGGACAAAGGATCCTCAAATTTATTAGGACGGCAATGGCTAGCTGAATTAAATATACCTATTAAAGTATCCAAATGTCATTTGATAGCCGATCAGAATGAAACTCACTGCAAATTTAATTATGACAGAATAATCAATGAAGTTGTTTCCAGGCATGAATCCCTATTCGACGGCACATTAGGTAAATTTAAAGGAGGTACGGCAGAGCTGCATGTGCACGACGGGGCAATACCCACATTTTGTCGCGCGCGGCCTCTGCCATATGCGCTGCGTGAGCGTGTCGATGCCGAGCTGGAGGCCATGCTGAAAACTGGGGTTATTGAACCAGTGGACCATTCCGACTGGGCCACGCCACTAGTCGTGGTACGCAAGGCAGACGGCGGCCTAAGAATATGTGCCGATTATAAGGTAACCCTAAACAGAGTTTTAGCGATCGATAGATTTCCGATACCAAAAATGGAAGATTTATTCAGTAATCTTAGCGGGAATGTTTTCTTTACAAAACTAGATCTATCGCAAGCCTATAACCAGGTACTTTTAGCAGAGTCTTCTAGAAAGTATACAGTTATCAACACACACAGGGGATTATTTAAGTATAATCGTTTGGTTTATGGGTTATCCTCAAGCCCAGGTATATTTCAAAAATTAATGGTGAACATGTTTAAGAATAATCCAAATGTAATTGTATTTTTCGACGACATCTTAATTAAGAATAAAGATTTGGCTAGCCATTTAAAATCCGTTGAAGAGGTGTTGCAAATACTAGAAGCAAACGGTCTAAAAATAAAAAAAAGTAAATGCGAATTTTTGGCAAGAGAAGTAAAATACTTAGGCTTTATTATTGGTAAGGATGGCGTAAGAGTAGACCCAGACAAGGTAAAGGCTATTGCAACCATGCCCCATCCAAACAGTGTCACAGAATTGAAATCCTTTCTTGGAATGGTAACTTTTTATGGGAAATTCATAAAGAATTTGAGCATGCAGTTATCGCCTCTTTACCAGCTCTTAAAGAAGGGTAGACATTGGAAATGGGGAACTGAACAAAATTCTGCATTTATTAGAATTAAAAAAAAATTGTGTAGTACAAAAACGCTAGTACATTTTGACATGGATAAGGAGTCTGTATTAACAGTAGACGCAAGCGCGCGCGGGATAGGCGCCGTGCTAGCACAGCGCGAACCAGGAGGTGAGGAACGTGTCGTTGCGTACGCCTCGCGCTCACTCACAACTCATGAGCTACACTACAGTCAAATTCACAAGGAGGCCTTGGCAATTGTATTCGCTATTGGGAAATTCCATCAGTACCTTTACGGGAGGAAGTTCGTACTTAGGACTGACCACAAGCCACTTGTTAGTATTTTTGGGCCTAGCATAGGTATTCCTACAGCGGCGGCAAGCCGTTTACAACGCTGGGCAATTAAACTATCAGCTTATGATTATTCTATAGAGTATGTCAAAACGGATAAAAATATAGCAGATTGTCTCTCACGTTTAATTGACTCACAAAAAAAAGAGACAGCAGCTGAAGAGGAAATTTTACCAGAGCAAACATATTTGCACTTCGCAGTGGAAGCCATGTCGCTAGATTATAATGTAATTAAAAAAGAAACATTACATGACCCAATTTTAAGTCGCGTTTTAAGTTATATTATGGACGGTTGGCCATCGGAGGTTGAAATAAAGGAAATTAAACCATACTTTAATAGAAAGAACGAATTGTATTGCGAATTGGGTTGTGTTATGTGGGGTCATCGTGTGGTTATACCGTTGTCATGTAGAGCTAAGGTAATTTCGGAACTTCATGAGGTACACATGGGAATAGTAAAGACTAAGTCGCTAGCTCGTAGTTACGTGTGGTGGCCGGGAGTAGACGAAGCGCTGGAGGCGGTATGTCGCTCGTGTGTAGTATGTGCGGCTGTAGCCGATGCACCGCCTGCACACATACCATGCTCATGGCCGTGGCCGTCACGTCCTTGGTCCAGGCTTCATTTGGATTTTTTAGGGCCTATAGGTGGTTTGACCTATCTTATTATTGTAGATTCTTGCTCAAAATGGATAGAAGCAGTCCGAATGAATAGAACTACAGCACAAGCAGTCATCAATGTACTACGTAGTTTGTGGTCGCAATTTGGTCTTCCAAAACAAACGGTTAGTGACAACGGCCCACCCTTTTCAAGTTTAGAATTTCAAGATTTCCTAAAACATAATGGCATAGAACACATTTTCACAGCTCCGTATCACCCAGCTTCCAATGGTGCAGCTGAGAGCGCGGTAAAAATTTGTAAACGCACTATAAAGAAGGCGTTCAAACAGAATCTCAATGTCGAAATAGCTCTGACTAGGTTTCTTTTAGCTTACAGGAACACAAAACACGCTACTACCGGTGATAGTCCAGCTAGTATATTACAGGGTCGTAGTCTTCGTATGAGGTTGGATAACCTAAAACCAGAACGAGAAACGCAGGTCGCTGCGCGCCAAGGTCGTAGTGAGCAAGACGCGGGAGGGATTCAGCGCGGATTCGAGCCGGGCGCTCGTGTTTGGTATCGCGAATATAGAGGTTCCGATAAATGGGTACCTGGAACGATACTTGAACGTTTAGGTAAAACAAATTACTCTATTAGGTCTGACGTAGGAACGGAAACTCACAGACATGTCGATCAGCTGAGGCTAAGAATTATGGAAAATGTGGATAAAGATATGTCCAGGAAAAGGACAGTACTAGATCAGGTTACGAAACAGTTGGAAATAAATAGGCATTCAAGAAAATCATTATCATTTCCCATGATCAGTGGCGAGGGTCCAGTTCGAAGTGCGGGTGATTTGAGAGAAGGTAGTTTAGGTGGAGTTTCGTCTCTAGATCCAGTAGTACCACCAGTCGTGTTAGCAAAAGATGCTGCTATGGAAGTATCTTGTAGTTCGCCGGGAGAACCTAATGTGTCGGCTAATAGCGAGGATACTGGCAATGTTGCCACAACTAGTAATCGTCCCGTAAGAGTACGTAAACCTCCAGCACGATACGGGTGGTATGACGAAATTGATTAAGATAATTTATTTAAGTTAATGTTTAGTTTGATGATAAGAACTTAAGTTCATTAACACATTTATAATTAATAATATATATATTTTTTTGGATGTTTTTAGGATCATTTTCACACTTGTTTAATTTACTTGTGACTTATGTGTTCGATGTTATTTTAAGGTGTTGAAGTCTTAGCTATAGTTTTTTGTTTTGTTATATTAGTTATTAAGGGTAGAGGTGTTGTGTATGTACACACCTTAATAGAAAATATAAGTAGGTAATAATAGAGAAGACACTATGGTGCTCACCTAGCGTCGCTTGTTTTGTCTTTTCCCTTGGTTTCTTCTGGAATAAATATTGTATCGAGCACACGCCTTTTATTCAACAGTTAACAAAAACAATTAATATTTGTTCTCTTCACTTTTAATTAAAAGTGTAATAGAACTATACATGAATTTGAGATACAAATATTATGGGAAGAAATCTACTGAAAGAATATCACACAGAAATTACCTGAACAAAATTGTATGGTTTAGAAATGAACGAGATTAATTTGTTTAATATTAAATACTTTATTTAAATAATTTTTGTTGACTTTTAATTTAAACCCAAAATCATCGGCATTTTAGAAATGATAGGTGTTGAGACGTCCGTGCAGGGAGCCCATCGCGGATGTAGTGTCATTTGCTTTCTTAGAATTTGTTCCCTCCGCTCCGTGTCGGACGTCTACCTAACGCAAGGCTCTCGGTCTAGAATAACACTTACATTTCATTTAAATTGACACAAACTTATTCGATGTTCAGACGCCAGCAGGTCAACCTACCCCAAACTGTCAAATTTTCCCAATTGAACATGCACCTTATGATTACGGTGTAAAGTTGAAAATCTATCAAATAAATTTGACAGATTGGAGTAGCTTGATGTGCTGGCGTCTGTACCTACTTACTTATCATAATAATGGCAATAGGTACCTACATAGTATTAAAAACGATGGTACGGAAAACTTAATGCGCGAGTCCGACATGCAGTTGGCCGGTATTTTTTTTTATTTTTCGTGTTCTTCTCAGCAAACCCTTTCATTTCAAACCCACATGGGAATGCATACAAAATAACTAGTCCGCCATAATGGATTTAGAATGACGTCAGTAAACAGTTAGCTCACCATGCATTGGTGTCAATTCTATTGAGCACTCGTCATTTCAGCCGAAAGACGTCCACTGCTAGACATAAGCCTTCCCCAAAAGGGGGTTTTGTCATAATAGCCACGCTTAGCAGGCGGGTTGGCGATCGCAGTATGGTTGGAAAATGCATAGGAAACGCTGCTGCCCATTTTCTAGTAAGCAAGTCCCTTAGTCGCCTTCTACGACACCCACGGGAGAGATGGGATGGTGCTATTCTTTTACGTCAGGCACCACACGGTTGTGCACTAACTGAACTTAATTTAGGCTATTGCTATCTTTGTCTCTCTAATTAAATGAGAAACAGACGGACGTAATTTAGAGCTGTCAAATTTAATTGAACTAATATTTCCATACAAATTAAGGGTAGGTGCACGTAATTTTACTTGTCTTGATAATATATTTAGTGATTGTGATGCCAAAAATAAGTTAGTATTATCTGACTTGACGTCTGACCACTGTGGATTATTGGCTAGCTTCCCTGTACCATTACATAAAAAGCCGCATAAAGTAGAATGCAGGCCATATACAGCTAGTCGTTGCAACAAATTTAAAAATAATGTAGCTCATAGAATTACACCATCTATAGCAGAGCAGGAGAATCCTAATAAAATCTTTGGATCACTTTTTGAAGTTGTGCAAAAAGAATACCAATCTACTTTCAAGACCAAAACCATTGAGATTAATGGCACCTCCGTTGGCTTCAACCAATGGGCCACTCCAGGTATTTATAGAAGTAGAGCGAGACTATACGAGTTATATGGTTTGAAAAAATACAGGTTTGATAGTCCTTTTCTAGAGTATGTCCGAAAGTATTCAAAATTATTTAAAAAAATCTGTGTCTTTGCTACATCAAATTTTTTAAGCGATACAATTAAAAATTCCAATAATAAAGTAAAAACCACTTGGAAAATTATTAATAATGAAACGGGTAAGTCGGTTAAACAGGAAAAGCAACTAGAGATTATAGTCAACAATAAATTAGTTAATGAAGCTGCTGACGTAGCTGAGGCATTTAATGAGTTTTTTGCCAACATACCTTTAACTACGACTCGCACCTTAAATTCGTCCCCGTCTGAAGCGGAAAACCTTTTGCATAGTAGTGTGCCCAAATGTAGTCTCTTATTAGTTTCGAACATGTAACGCCTCGTGATGTAGTTAATATTTTTAACACACTTAAGTCTAAAAACACTGGTGATTACTGGGGCATCTCTATTAAACTTTTAAGTAACATAATCGACATCGTAGCCCCCTATCTAGCTATTACTTTTAATAAATGTGTTGATTTAGTAACGTTTCCTGACCTCATGAAGAGTAGTAAAGTCATACCATTATTTAAATCGGGTAATAAAAATAACGTTGGCAATTTTAGGCCCATTTCTATCTTACCTGCATTTAGTAAAATATTTGAAAAGTTAATACTCAAGCAGTTGCTAAGACATTTTAATTTAAATAGCCTCCTTCATGATGAACAATATGGCTTTACAAAAGGTCGTTCGACTACAGACGCGGGTGTTGCCCTGCTGACACACATATTTAACGCATGGGAGAACTCACAAAATGCTATTGGAGTTTTCTGTGATCTTTCCAAAGCATTTGATTGCGTGCACCATGACACGCTTTTGCGTAAATTACGTCATTACGGTGTTCAAAATGAAGCGCTTAACGTAATAAACTCCTATTTAAATAATAGGCACCAATGTGTAGATATTAATGTTGTGAAATCTTCCGGGCTACCAGTTCAGTTAGGTGTACCTCAAGGCTCAATACTGGGTCCATTCTTATTCTTAGTGTACATTAATGATTTACCATTCTATTTAAAGGGTATCTGTGACGTTGTACTGTTTGCTGATGATACCTCTCTTATCTTTAAAGTAGACAGGAATAGACAAGATTTTGACGACGTAAACAGTGCACTCTCAATGGTTACGGATTGGTTTACCACGAATAATTTAGTTCTCAATGCTAAGAAAACTAAATGTATAAAGTTCGCTTTGCCGAATGTAAAAAATCTGGGACCCAACATCGTCTTAGAAAATGAGGTGCTTGAAACTGTAGACTCGGCAGTTTTTCTGGGCATAACAGTAGATGCCAAACTTCAGTGGGGATCACACATATCAAGCCTAGCGGGAAGGCTCAGTTCGGCTGCCTACGCCGTCAGGAAAGTAAGACAATACACTGACGTTGATACAGCTCGGTTAGTCTATTTTAGTTATTTTCATAGCGTTATGTCCTATGGCATTCTGCTGTGGGGCAAAGCCGCTGACATTCAAAATATTTTTGTTCTGCAAAAACGAGCTGTACGTGCAATTTACCAATTAGGTGCTAGAGTTTCTCTGAGAGATTTTTTTAAAGATATTGGTATTCTCACGGTGGCATCACAATTCATCTTCGCTAACATCTTATATATTAGGCAAAATATACACTTATACACTAAAAACAGTGATATTCATAATATTAATACCAGAAATAAGGACAAACTACGTGGTCCCTTTCACCGGCTTCATAAAGTTCATAACTCATTCGTTGGGCTCGGTATCACCTTTTATAACAAGCTTCCCTCTTCTTTGCTAGATTTACATTTTAATGCGTTTAAAGCTAAAGTAAAATCAAATCTTTGTTCGAAGGCATACTATTCAATCAACGACTACTTAAACGATAAGAATTGTTGGTCGCTGTGATTAACTCAAGACAACGTTTGTGTTCTTTCACCAGAATTAGCTTACCTACTGACAGGTTATATGAGTTACTCCATAGCATTGTTTATTTTATTTGACTGTATAAACCTTTTTTTTATTTTTATTATTGAAATTTCCATTTTTTTGATGAAATTTAATTACTTACCTATTACTGTATAGAATCAAGTTCTTCCAACTTATCAGACAGCTGTGCTGCTGGGGAGTTTGTTGCGCCACTTCTTCTTCCCAGCTAAAGCACTAGGAAGTGTCGAAGGGTGGGCGTTTTTGGGGGACTGTCATGTAATTTTGACGTTCGAAAAGTGCTGACTCTCAGCCTAGTTTGAATAAATGACTTTTGATTTTGATTTTGATTTAATAAAAACATGTC
This sequence comes from Polymixis flavicincta, assembly GCA_949987655.1. NCBI lineage: Eukaryota > Metazoa > Arthropoda > Insecta > Lepidoptera > Noctuidae > Polymixis > Polymixis flavicincta. The sequence goes on from OX465179.1 coordinate 15,555,950, forward strand.
GACTGAAAACACGGTGAAGCGTAGGCATAAGATTGACATCTCTAACTTAGTCGTTTATAGCTATAGCCGTACTTTTCTCGCACTGCCTTTTAGTAAAAAAAGTGATAGATAGCGATACTCTAATTTTAGATTAGTAATTGAACAAGAGAATCGGCAGCAATGTCATCCAAACTAAACATGTACGCAAAATTTTAGCTTTTTCAAAAACCGGGAAGTGGGTCAAAAATAACTTTTAAAATTTGTTTACATAGTTAGTTATTTTGTTATTTTAACAAGTGAAGCTAAGAAAAGTGTGTTAAAAATAGTCGTTGATATTGTACCGTGACACAATGAAAACATTATCACAATCTTTTATCGATGTTATTGTAGAGAAACATCGATAAGGGCTGCCCTATTAGCCGCCATTTTATCTTCTCAATTAAGTATAGGTATCCACGTTTTTCTTGTAGGTATGCCAAGTCCATATGATTTATACGTCAGTGACTCAAGCCAAGGATTTTTTGACACACCAGGCAATTTATGGTTTCGTAGTGTTGGGCACATTTACTTGGTTACTGCTTCGTTTAGTTTTAGTAAGCCAGTAAAAAAAATGTAGTGTGTGTTGATGCGTTATTCTGACGGAAACAGTAACGGTGGCAGACAGTTTATCCGTAGCCTGTTTCAACAACATAAATTAAAAATTAAAATTTACGGCATCTGTATGTATGTACAGAGGCCAGCACATCAAGCTACCCCAATCTGTCAAATTTCTTTGATAGATTTTCACCTTTATAGCGTACAAATAAGGTTCATGTTCAATTGTGAAAATTTGACAGTTTGGGGTAGGTTGACCTGCTGGCGTCTGTACGTTCGGCGCGGCTCACGCTGCCAGTCTATCTCCAACCAGCCATCTTAGCATTTTAAGAAAGGTCGAAACCTTTTCCGTGTAAAATCGACTAAATGGATCAGCACACAGTATAAAATAATGTCAATAGATCGAATTGTTATTTCCCATGTCATGTCATTCATACTGTGTCATACATTATTATTGCTCTGTGCCAGTGTTGCCAATTTAGCGACTTTGTCGCTAGAAATGGCGACTTTCGTTTATGTCTTAGCGACACAAAATAAGATTTGGCGACAACAATGTTTTAGCGACTTATCTGACGACTTTTGGAGTACAGATGCCAGCACTTCAAGCTGCCCCAAACTCTAGATAGAAAAATTGAGAGCGTTCGGAAATCATCTAGTTGAAATAAATGTTAGTGTTTTTTATGTATTTAAATTATAATTAAATACCGCCACTAGCCTCTTATGGCCCGCCCAGAACAAGATCCTGAGTCCGCTCCAGCAAGCTGCATGACGTTTTCTATTTCTACTCTACCGTAGAATAGAAATCGCTTGTCTACATTTCTGGGTACAACACTGTCACCTGTCTACATGTTAACGTTATTTTTGTCTACTATTCCATCGATAAAACGCTTCTCTACGGTTCTCGTGCTAATCCTGCTGATAAAATCAGTTTTAGCGACTTTCTGGCGACTTTAGTCTAGCGACTTGAATTTATAGGAGTTGGCAACACTGCTCTGTGCATGTCATTATTGACGTCATTGGCTGTCAGATCATCTCGAATCTTGAAAATGTTTTGTTTTTTGTTCATAAAATAAATCAAGAATTCAAGAATACGAAGCAAAATGTCCCTCAAACTAATAACCAGATTATTATTTAGTGTTTTATTAACCAGTGGTAGTTACGCATTAAGTGATATGACTGAGAGTTCATTTGGAAAACACAAAGAGGGTGTTATTGCTGCATTTGGAGATTTCAATTCAGATGAATTAACTGATGCGTTTGTCATTAAAAATTACTCAAGTGTGGAAGTTTATCTTGCTTACGACAAAGAACCTTTTATGAGGCCCTCGGTTTATGCTTGTAATTTCAGTAACATTATAATAACAAGTGTTGTACCAGGTGATTTCGATGGAGACGCATACATGGACATAATGCTGACCACACAAAGTTTAAATGATACTTCTAATTTGCATACTGTTCGAATATTATGGGGTGGTGAGGCTACTTTGAACTGTTCTGACGCTTTGTTTATAAAGGCCATCTCATTAGGGCAACCATTAGTAATGGACTATAATCGAGATATGATACTTGACCTTTTTGGTATGAATACACAAAATCAGAGGGTGTTTTGGGTATTTGACCAGTTCAGAACAACTCCTGTTGAAAAACAGATGGGTGATGATATGCCTAAGATGATAAAGCTGCCACATTCACATTCATTTTTAGATGTCAATGAAGATGATGCTGCAGATCTTCTAGTTACAACTACTTCTAATGTTGAAGTGTGGCTGAATGATGAAATAGAAGGGTTCAGATATAACAACAGTATTGAACTACTAGTAGGCCATCCAACTATCTATGGCCAAGCTCTGTTTTTGGATGTTGCTCTCTCTGGACAATTCTTTTTAGTAATACCTGTGTGCTATGATGTACAGTGCTTTAATAGCACTATATTGATATATGACAACCAGAAGTGGCATGATCTTCAAGTGGATTTCAATGATGGAAAGGGAACATTGTGGCGATTTGTGCCACCAAGAAATGAAATTTATTTAGACACAATCACTATGAGAAGTGGTGATTATAACATGGATGGTTATCCAGATATCTTGATGACATTAAGTCCTGTCAATAGTAATGAAACCAGAGCTTTTCTGCTCCACAACAGGCCATGCATTTTGACAGGATGCAAGTTCTACAGAACATTTGAAGTTCAGTGGGAGAGGTTTGATTCCTTTGGTAATGATGTTATAATGGCCACTTTCTATGATTTCTACATGGATGGTGTCCTTGACATAATATATGTCAAGAAAAATGCAACAACACTACAACATACAATGAATTCATTCAGAAATGAATTGGAATATGACACAAACTTCATCAAAGTCATTGTCGTTACTGGTTTGACCAATGAAAGATTACCAGTCAATAATAGAACTTTGTACAACAGAAAAGTTACATTTGGTAAGTAGTTTATTACAATTTAAATTGTTTCTATGGATTGCTTAGTTCCACAACTATTTATATGTTTTCTTTTTGCAGGGACCAATCTCCCTGGACCTAAAATAGGTTACAACACATGGTCTCAAGAAGGTACCTACCGGACAGGTGTTTGTGCTCAACTGCCACAATCTGCATATTTTTCTCTACAGTTACCTTACTCCATATTTGGCTTGGATCGCACACCAAATTTTGTTGATACTTTGAATGTTGGAGTCTCAGGATATTCTAAAAGTTGGACTCAAATAATACCAAATTCTCAAATCGTAGTGGTTCCAGCTCCGCCCAACGACCCTTCACAATGGAAGGCTCAGTTGTTTGTGACACCTAGCAAAGTTATTCTTAAGAGTGTGTTTGTATTAACTGCTATCATTGTTATCATTACTGGGTGTGTCTTGTACTTGCATTGGAAGGAGAGAAATGACAGACAGGATATTATAGAAATTGATGAGAAGACTTATGTTAAGATCTAATTTTGTTATTTGGTTAGTTTTACAATCAGTGTAATCACTAGGTACCTAATTAAAAAATAATTACTTTTAAGAAATAATGTGATCTGCTATGAAATAGATTGTAAATAATATGTTTATTTGTATGTATTCAAAAAAACCTTCTTTTGTTAATATCCAGCCTACTGTTAGGATTTATATGAAAGAGATTAGTAAGCTAGAATCAGTAAATTGGAATTTATGTTCCTCTCAATAAGAAATTATTTTATTTGGCAATTGATCAAGTTACTATGATAAAATTAGGAAGATGACTGTTGAATGCATCACAAGGACATGTTTGTAAAAAAAATAAAAATAATTAGTGATACTTTTATTTGTGTACTTATATTTATTTTTCAAAAAGAAAACTGTCTCGAAGAATGTGTCACAATCATTCTCAATCAAATAAAATAATTCAGACAAAAACATGCTTGAAGCGAAAGTATTTGTTTTATGTACTTGTTAGTTGTTCCAGAACTTTAAAAAGTTACTTTCACAGTAGAACACAACACTAAACTTATGATATATAATTACAATTCACTACAGCAAAACTATTAAATGTGCTGTTCTTTAAACCTGATAAAGATTAATGAACTATGAACATGGCTCATATTTCAAAAAAACATTTCTATTAATTAGACATAAGTATGAAAAATTTGGGTTTACACAGAAACAAGTGCATCACCCTAATCTAAATTTGAGTGAAATTATCACACATAGTACAGAAAAATCGAACCTCTTGGTCATTCTATTTTGATTGACATAAAACATTGTAAGCATGCACGCATTAGATCACCCAGGGATCTGAGTGGTTTGATTAGCCTTTGACCAGTAGCAATGCCTGGCAACAGGAAGTTATAGCCATACCAGTGTGGCTTATTCGCCAATCATCACAAACTGGTTCTCTAAAAGGCGGGTGAGTTCTTAATGCTTTGATTTCTTATGTTTCTTCTCCTTCTTCTTTTCCATTTTCTCCAACTTCCTGTAAACAGAAAATACTAGGTATAATTTTTTTATATATTTACTTCTCATGGATGTTATTTTGAAACTGGCTTAGGTACTTTTGGCTGTAGTGTAATTCATAAGTACTTACTTCAACAACTTCTTTTTCTGTTTTTTAGTCAATTGACTGATTAGATCCATTTCAGTGAGATTAGACGAGTCATTTTCTTCAATCTTAGTGGCAGACAAAGGCAGAGCTCCAGCTTTCATCACAAGACCAGTATCTCTCATTTGTTGCATCAGTGTTGGAACATCTGGTTTCTCCTCTTCTTCTTCAGGAGCTGATGTGGAAGCTTGCAAAGCACGAGCCTCACTCATAGATAAAGAGTACATTGAACATTCTTTGTCTGTAAAAAGGATACTACCATTTTAATAATATTTGAGGTTGATAAGGCTAAAATAAAAATAGTCAAATCAAGAATCAGTTCGAAATACATTCACTCTCTTTTTTACTACATCTTTACAATGACATGTAGGAAAAAAATCTCTACCAATTAGGTATTTCAGATTATTACAAACCTTACTTTTTGAATATAGTTTATGTAACATTTCTGAACTTACCAGAAGCAATAAACTTGTATGTATTTAGAACTAATGAGCTCACCTGTATTTATGTGACCCCATTTGTGGCATTTGATGCATCTGACATTACGGACCAGTATTCCAAAAGGCTGATCTCTGATTTCATTGTCTCCTTTGCAGTAGCTCTCTCTGGGCGCGTTGTACTTGCGTTGCCACTCGAATTTGTATTCAGGTTCATTATCTTCACGTTCTCTTTCTTTCTTAACACCAGGAGGTGGCTCATACATAAAGTTCAAACTTAATTTGTCCTTACTGTCTTTGCTCAGCAATGCCCTTAAGTTATGAGTATGTTATTAATTATTTCATGGCTAAAATTCGTAAATTAAGGATAATAAGACGAATGTTACTTACTTGTTTTCATGAAGTTCTTGTTCCTTTTCATATTGCACTCGTAATTCCTCTTGTTTCTTTTTGTAAGCCTCTGTTTTCTGTTCTGCCATCCATACCTGGGTCGATTAAAATAAATGATTTATTCAGCAAAATATACGAACCTAAATTTAATACAGCTGATCACAGGCTTTGTAAACAATGAAAAAATGTCGAAGCAGCATTACTTACCCTTTTCAAATTGTCTCTTGAAGCAGGATGGAAGAACTTCTTACACATGTAATTATTAAATCCTTTACCCATTTTGATTATTTAAATTGTAGAGACTAAAGAAAATTAATGTATTTCTATATTTCACAAGAATACGCCAGACTCGTACGCAATAGCTTATGCCGTGTTCCGATATGCAACAAAGCAGTGTTGCCGCAACTGAGTTCCCAAAAGGTACATATCCAGCGCTGAAAAGGTACATTTTGGGGTAAAAAGGTACATAAGCAACGCTTTTACTAAAATCACTCCCGTCCTTCCGACCTCGACGCCGAGGTCCTCGCGCCCCGCGAAGACCCCGAGCTTACGATGAGACCCCCGACCGTCCCTTGCTCGTTGAAGCGCCCGCCCGCGCCGCAGCTGAGCCAGTAGAGTTAAATTCCCCGATTGATAATAATAACGAAAATATTTTGATCCAGCCTGTCCCCACTTGCTGTCTCCCCTACCAGTGACGCCCTGAGCCGAGGCCCGTACCCCACAGGGGATGCCCTCAGCGTGCTTTTGCTTTAGTTAAGTTAGTAAGTATGTTTTATGCCCTGGCTGGAGGCTTTTAGTATCATTAAAAATGCCTTCACAGGAAAGTCCGGTTAAGAAGTTACGGCCTCTCAAGGTCAACTTCGAGATGCCATACAAAAAAAAAAAAAGAATCACTCACTACCTACTGTTTCTCTCGCTCTCTTGCAATGAATGCGAGACAGGGAGAGACTGCCTGCTCGCCAGCATAAGTTCAATTTTTTGGATTCTAGATGTGAGAAAACTTACTCTAATATTATAAAATCTCGTGTCACGATGTTTGTGGTCGCACTCCTCCGAAACGGCTCGACCGATTTTTATGATTTTTTTTTAATGTATATTTGATAAGTATGAGAATAGGTCGTAAAGTATATTTCATACCGTTAAAAAGACATCGTCTGGCGGGTCAGCTAGTATCTAATAAATATAAAAAAGAAACATGCGGGGCAATCTTTGGGGATTGCCGATAAAAGATAAAACTAAGTAAATTGTGAATTGTATCGTCGAGCTATTAGATTATTATTTTTCGTTTAAAAAGAAGTGTTTATGATCAAGGATTAAATTAAATTGGTCATTATCACTTCTTTACAAACCAAAAATAATTCGAAAATAATAATCTAATAGCTCAACGATACAATTCACAAGTAACTTAGTTTTTACTTCTATAGGCAGTCCCCAAAGAATGCTTAGGGAATAATTTCTCATGAATTGTTTTGTTTATCAGTAGAAAGTACAGACGCCAGCAGGTCAACCCACCCCAAACTGTCAAATTTTCCCAATTATACATGAACTTATACTTACGGTATAATGTTGAAAATCTATCAAATAAATTTGACAGATTGGAGTAGCTTGATGTGCTGGCGTCTGTACTATGATGTATGTATACGGTGAAATACAATTTTCATTTATTGCGCTATCGTAGGTACACAATTATTGCAATTTATTAACTGGCGGCGGTTTCAAAATTTTGGATGTTAAGTTGAAAAGGTACGTAAAAGGGACCTCATTACACATCACACATGGGAGGCTTAAAAGGTACGTCAAATGTGTAAAATGTACGCTAACGGCAACGCTGAACAAAAGTGATAATATCGCGAACCCGACCAAATTGAATAGTAAAAAAATTTAAGCGCTATCAGTTCATTAGTACTGATTTTTATTTTGGTTGGCTTCGCGATAATATCACTATTTGTCTAGTACCCTTTGCTCGTACGTACAGTCGCCAGCAGGTCAAGCTATCCTAAAATGTCAAATTTTCCCAATTGAACATAAATTTTATTCCTTTGGAATAAAGTTGAAAAACTATCAAATAAATTTGACAGATTGGGGTAGCTTGATGTGCTGGCCTCTGTACAAGTATCATACTCTATGACCACAAACTACAAGTTAGTATAGTCTATGACCTAAACTAGCAGCTTTTTGGCTATTTCTAGTCATAGAGTTTAACACTCTATGACTAGAAATAGCTAAACAGCTTAGAATAAACATTGAGGTAGTACTATTACATAAATGAGAATAAAATGTTATTATTCTAAGCTAAAAAGCTACGCTAAAAAGATAAAAAAATGTACTCTGCTGTAACGCTCGATACTCTATGGTGACACTAAACCACAGAACACACTAGTGTTCTGTTGTGGTTTAGTGTCACCATAGAGTATGTGGAGTACTAGTGACTACACTAGTACTCCTAGCGCACGAAACCAAGAAGAGAACATCGAAAAAATGTACTCACTGGGAGAGAAATTGTACTGTTTTATCCAGAGAGCATAATAATATACTGGGTATTATCTAAGACTAGAATAAAAGAGTACTTTGTGGTATTGACACTAAAAGTTTGGAAGTTACACTGTCATACACACTTAATAATATTTATAAAATGAAAAAAAAAGTATACCTACAATTTTATACAGCTTAGAATAAGCAAACTTTTCAAGGATAACTGTAAAGAATATCACACACAAAGATATTTTAGGTACGCTTGGAAAACAAAACCATACTCGTGCTGTCGTGCCGTCGCGTCAGGTATTTAAGAGTCATTTTTGGTTGATCGGTCCGTGACAAAAAAAACCTTTAACCCGTTGTAATAATAGAACCCAGATTTGTACAACTTAAAAAAACAATTGGAAATTACGACTTATGCAATTCTCCAGTAATGTTGGAAAGAATCATCTAAATTTGCAAAATCGTTGAAGCACCTATTAAATCAATCGTAGTATTTGTAGATGGAATTCACTGATACACTGATACATTCGGATGTGAATGAATAAAAAGAGTGATTGATGGAAACGGATTGATTCAAATCTTTTTTATCCATCTCTCCTGAGTTACCCATCTCCAATTAAGATGGTAAGACGCGCCCGGCTTCCGTACGGCAGCCGTCTAGTACCATTTATGTATCAAACAGTGCAGTAATGGAATCAGTATGAATTATTAGCACAATGCATAGAGAGCTACACCTTTTTCTGTTTTGTTAAAAGGTTTCTGCCTCTTTTAATTCTATCAATCTCTAGAGGGGGCCCTAGCGACGCCCATGCCTGATTGCGTTCGAACCTATGACCGTAGCTCGACCGCGCTCAAAAGTGTACATACCTACGATGAGAAGATTAGCCATTGTTCTTGCATCGATCAGAATATTTGGCCACAAAAGAACAGAATAAAAGAAAATTTTATGCAACTGAGATAAAAATGCTAAGTGGGATGTGTGGTGGGCTGTTACGCAAATCGATAGAATAAGAAATTAGTATATAAGAGAAAATCTGAAAGTTGCACCAGTGGCTGAAAAGTGGTGTGGAAATTGGTTGTCAGTGTTGGTTTTGTGACATTTGACTCGGACACGAGGACCAAACAAACCGAACGAAACGATGGGTAGGCAGTCTATGCGCCCTCGCGACCCTAGCCGCCGCAGGATACGAAGGCGGCCTGGGCGTCGGGAATCCCAGGCCGATTTCCGGCCACCGTAGGCATGAGCTTGCGGACGGCGCTCATGGATAGCTCCCTGTCCGGTAAGGACCAAGCCCAAGTCGACGGCGCGTTGTGTTCCACGCGCGCCTCAAAGAGATGCTAGCACAAACCGAAGGGGCCCGCAAGGGCCGATGCCTGTCAAGGGTGCGGGTTTGTTCGAAAGAGATACCACAGCCCCTGGCATACGGGCTAGTGAGGGAACACGGGTGGGTTTTAGTCAGTAAAAGTCTGACACGCCCTCCTGCTCCACCCAAAGCGGGAGAAGTTATTTGATGATTTCCCACCCAAAAATAAATTAAAAAAAAACGATGGGTGGACATGGTTAGAAATGGGGTGACTACCGAGATGATGACTACTAGAGTCTACAGTAGTTTGGTGTATTGTATGGGTAAGGGAATAATGATGCTACTATCTGGAAATAAGAACCGTTTTTATAAAATCGACTAATTTAATTTAATCTTGCAACTAAGTTACGGTTATTGGCAGAGTAGTGTTGTCACGTTTTTTACCGACACTTTTGTGTATGGTGCTGTGCTGTGGTGCTGTGCTTGTCAAGTAGTGGTGGTTATGTGATGGTGGATGGGAAGATATTTTATTTGTATACTTTGCTACGTTACAAGTTTTTGCGTTTCTCGTTGCAATATAGTGATTTTATCGACCGAAAGGTTTTGGATTCTTTTGTACATCGTTAGAGTAATTTCATAACTTATTATCTGATTAAACAGGTCAATTCATGAGTACCTACGACTTTCTAAAGTCCAGTGCTAAATTATACTCGATTGTAACACTAGTGTTATTATTTTGTTTAATTAGTTTGTACCTTAGATTACCTGTGAATACAGAGCTAATAATTACTAGTATTTGATTTAATGAAATTTTACTAACAGAAATTTTGATTTGCAATTCTTTTTTCTTCATTGTGCTTATGTATCTATTTTGGTATTATCATTAGCTCTAGCCTATCACTATTACTACCCTATCACGCACATGAAGCGGTTAATCCGGATTCACAATCCATATTACATATTGTCATCATTGTGTAGCTGTATGTTAACACATTCATACTGTTTTATCATGTTGATGTATTTTTAGAATCCAACCTACTATGCTATTCAAGCTTGATTCCTTTGTAAACATTTTTGAAGTTTATATTCAGTTTGTGTACATGTGAAATGAAATATAGTTATACAGTGGTTTTACATATTGAATGACTCTTAGAAGACTGTGATTAAATATGATCCTATGAAGGATACATCAGGACCATTCAAACAGGATAATTTGACATTCATGGTGAGTAATTCCTTCAGATGTTTTCTTAAGACGCTTTTGATTTTGGGACTACAAAGGTACATTTAATGTTGTAAACAATAATAATTTATGATGAAAATATGACGTAGCATTGCTAATTATGTAGTTTTTTATTTTAACTGTACCAATAATTTGTAATCCAGTATTGTGTTGTAACTTAGCAGTTGTTCTTTATTGTGTTAACTTTACTTGGGACTTTGGGTTTAATACATCCATGTTTATGGAATGCTCAAAGTGAAGTATGTTCTGTACTAGAAATATTGTTTGATCAAAACCAGCAAGTTTTGTACCTTACAACTACGTTACATGTCCTCATTTTCATAGAAAAAGTCAGCAACAGTAACCTCTAAAACCAAAGTGGGTGCGATGCCACCCACATACTTGCAGCTGTTAGCTAGCACGGGGAGAGAAGGGTATCACAATGAACTATTTTTTTGTAGTTATTCTGTACTGAATTTATTCATCTCTTTTTTATTACAAGTGAAGGACTTGGACAGACAATTTACTTGAAACTTAAGTATGTCTGGTGTTGTCTGGTCACAATATTCGTCACTATATTTTATTTTAAGCCTCTGGTGCAGTTATTTTATGCCTCTGTTGCAGTTATTGTATGCCTCTGGTGCAGTTTTCTGATTAATGCCTTTGGAAAAGGTTCTACAAAAAGATATTAATAACAATTATTTATCCTGCACAAATAAGATGCACATTATAAAATAGACATAAAATACACACACCAATACAAATTAACTAAAAGCTTTGCATTCAACAAATAAAATAAAAAAGAGAAAATAAAAAGTTAAAAGTAAGCAACAATATTCATGCATGCATGCATGGGGTATGCAGGGGCATATTAAATTTCATGAAAATCTTTGGAGCCATTTCCGAGATTCTGATTATATATACATACAAGAATGGCTCCTTTCAAGGTATTAGATAGATATTGTTGATACTCTAGTAGAACTATGATACTTTAAATGAATATTTTCCTTTTAAGTTGCTTGCATTGTGGTTGGCATGTTCTTGTTTACAGTTTTCTTTGTTTTAAACCGGAGGCCTGCCCATGCTTCGCATAGATGCTATGTACGGATGTGACTATGACTAGAAATTACATGTCTAAACATAGTTATTACTGTCCCATATCTAAGTTAAATATTAAAGTATCATACTAAAAATGTTCTAGAATAAATAACATAACATATATTACACTTAAACACACCACCACTTATAACATATCGAAGCTCCTCTGTGCCACAGAAAGCATGCTAAGCCGTTGGTACCAGCTATCATTCGTTGATCTATGGCAAATGTTACAGGTAGTCAGAAACAGGAAAGTTTAACATTCAATATTGTTCAGCTGCATCCGGTATGATTGGCCAGTATGACTCCATGCACAGTTAGGAAAATACTATGCAGACCGTGTGAGTTTAATGGAACTAAAGATTGATATGAAAAGCAGTTGTAGAATATGTATAACAGTAATGTTATATTTACATATTGAAAAAAGTTGCTTTTAATCTTAAGGTGTATGATGAACAGAATACACTGCAATGTTGTTGGAGAAATCACATTAATAGAAGTCTTGAAATATAAGACCATTGTGTAGGTGCCAGGCAGATAAGTTACCCTAAGCAGGCACGGTCTGAGGGGGATCCTAGGGGTCATGGCCCGCCCCACGTCGTAAACCTTCTTAAAATAGTAATTTTTCGAAAATATAATCCATTTTCTTATTGTGAATACTTAATGTACTCTTTGTCTGTGACCCCCCCAAAGTCTTTGGCTGCAACCGCACCTGACCCTAAGATGTATGCCGCGGGAAAATACCGTCACAGCGGACAGAGCTCCGGCGGGATCTCATGGCGACATGGAGAGTGCGATTGTCGCAACCCAGTGCTGGTCACGCAACGATTGCAGCGGTAAGTCCCCTCTTTGAGGAGTGGCTTGAGAGGCGGCATGGCGTCCTCACCTTCCGCCTGACGCAGGTCCTCACCGGACACGGTTGTTTTGGGAGGTTCCTGTTTCGGATAAGGCGGTAGGAAACGCCCGCGTGTTCCCACTGCGAAGATCGCCCTGAGGACACGGTGGAGCACACGGTGGCGGTCTGCCCGGCTTGGGCGGAGCACCTACGCGTACTCGTGGAGGCGATCGGCGGCGGCGATCTCTCGCGTCCGGCCCAGGTCCAGGCCATGGTACGGAGCGAGAGTGCATGGGTAGCCGTCACCTCCTTCAGCGAAGCAGTAATGCTCGCGAAGAGGGAGGCGGCGCACGTGAGGGAGAGGCAGCATATGCGCCCTCCCGGCCCTAACCGCCGCAGGAGACGCCCTGGGCGTCGGGAATCCCAGGCTGATTTCCGGCCACCGTAGGCGTGGGCTTGCGGACGGCGAGTAATGGGTAGCTCACTGTCCGGTACCGTAAGGACCAAGCCCAGGTCGACGGCGCGTTGTGTACCACGCGCGCCTCAAAGAGATGTCAGCACAATGTGATGGGGCCCGCAAGGGCCGATGCCTGCCAGGGGTGCGGGTTTCGTTCGAAAGAGATACCGCCGCCCCTGGCATACAGGCTACTGAGGGAACACGGGTGGGTTTTAGTCTGTAAAAGTCGTAACACGCCCTCCTGCTCCACCCAGAGCGGGAGAAGTTATTTGATGATTTCCGACCCAAAAAAAAAGCCCTAAGATGTTTAAGCATCTGATAATCTGTATATGTAGGGTTAGAATAGAAACCTTATTACAAATCGATATACAGAAAAAAAAAACGGTCAAGTGCGAGTCGAACTCGTGCGCCGAGGGTTCCGTACCTACCCATCATACTGCCATAATAAAAAAAGATATGGTTAAACTTGTAAGTACCAAAATTTACCTTAATTTTTATTTTATGGTATTTTTCCTTTATTTGTGCCGCCTTGAATTTTGCCAAAAAAAAAAACCTGATTCTAGGTCAACGGGAACTACTATATGTATAGGTTTTCGGCCTAAAACCTATAGGGTACTTCTGGTTGACCTAGAATTGTTAATTTTGGTTAAAAGCAAGGTCTTATAGCACAAGTAAAGGGAAAATTCCGAAAAATGAAAAAAAGTTGAAAATTAAGGAACATTTTGGTACTTAGTACTTACAAGTTTTCGCGAAAATCTAAATTTGCCCATATATTTTTATCGTGTTGACTCAGGACCCTGATTTTTGTACACCTAATAGGGGCTATAGACCTCAGCATCTGGTATAAATTTCAACTTGCTAGGTCCACCCGTTACTGAGAAAATCGATGATGACACACGGACCGACAATCAGACATGAGAGTGATCTTATAAGGGTTTCTTTTTTACCTTTTGAGGTGCAGAACCCTAAAAAAATGAATAAATAAGTAAGTGTATCTGCTATGAGTGACTTGCAATCCTTGGTTGAATTTTGAATGATAAAATCGAAAGTTAATTCCATGTTTTGCATTGCCAATGATGCAATGGTGTCAATTACTGCAAGTTTATTCTCTAGTTATAAAGAATATGTATGAAATTAAGTACTCATTTATTAAATCAGGTTAATGGTATTGATTTTTTTTTTACTATGATTATATTAAATTCTGCAATGTTCTGGTTATTTAAAGATTGCAAAGGTCAGGAGGCAGCTCATTAAACAGAATAAGTGATGATTTTGTACATAGGCATTTCTTTTTTACAATAGTTACAAATAAGCTGACATATCAATGGGCACGCCACGATTGCGGCGGTAAGTCCCCTCTTTGAGGAGTGGTTTGAGAGGCGGCATGGCGTCCTCACCTTCCGCCCGACGCAGGTCCTCACCGGACACGGTTGTTTCGGGAGGTTCCTGTTTCGGATAGGGCGGGAGGAAACGCCCGGGTGTTTCCACTGCGAAGATCGCCCTGAGGACACGGTGGAGCACACGGTGGCGGTCTGCCCAGCTTGGGTGGAGCACCGCCGTGTCCTCGTGGAGGCGATCGGCGGCGGCGATCTCTCGCGTCCGGCCCTGGTCCAGGCCATGGTACGGAGCGAGAGGACATGGGGAGCCGTCACCTCCTTCAGCGAAGCAGTGATGCTCGCGAAGAGGGAGGCGGCGCACGTGAGAGAGAGGCAGCATATGCGCCCTCGCGACCCTAGCCGCCGCAGGATACGGAGACGCCCTGGGCGTCGGGAATCCCAGGCCGATTTCCGGCCACCGTAGGCATGAGCTTGCCGACGGCGAGTAATGGGTAGCTCGCTGTCCGGTAAGGACCAAGCCCAAGTCGACGGCGCGTTGCGCGAGCGAGAGTGCATGGGTAGCCGTCACCTCCTTCAGCGAAGCAGTAATGCTCGCGAAGAGGGAGGCGGCGCACGTGAGGGAGAGGCAGCATATGCGCCCTCCCGGCCCTAACCGCCGCAGGAGACGCCCTGGGCGTCGGGAATCCCAGGCTGATTTCCGGCCACCGTAGGCGTGGGCTTGCGGACGGCGAGTAATGGGTAGCTCGCTGTCCGGTACCGTAAGGACCAAGCCCAGGTCGACGGCGCGTTGTGTTCCACGCGCGCCTCAAAGAGATGTCAGCACAAAAATGATGGGGCCCGCAAGGGCCGATGCCTGTCAGGGGTGCCGGTTCGTTTGAAAGAGATACCACAGCCCCTGGCATACGGGCTAATGAAGGAACACGGGTGGGTTTTAGTCAGTAAAAGTCTGACACGCCCTCCTGCTCCACCCAGAGCGGGAGAAGTTATTTGATGATTTCCCACCCAAAAAAAAAAAAAAAAAAGCTAACATGTCAAGCATGATAAAACCATTGCATTTAATTAGGTATACATTAATTCATTTAATGCACCTTAAAAACACCGAAAAAAATAAAGCAATTACAAAGTAATTTTAGATTCGAAAGTCAGTGGCAATTCAGAAATAAATAAGTACACAAAAATTAAACAAAACCCAAGCCAGCTTTTATTTTTTACTTCTTAGTTGTAGTACCTCACCCAAATTAATGTACCACTGCTTACTATGTGAAGAAAATCAACATAGACAAATTGGTTTAAAAACCTATTATTGATGTTTAGTCAAAAACCACCCAAGCAAACTTGATTAAATGTATATAGGACCAACAAACAGGCTTCCTCTACCAAATGAAATAAATAGGGCGCAAAAAAAACATATCTCCTCCTTTTTTAAGCCGGTAAAACATGGGAAATACTTTACCCTATTTGTTAATTTCATGAATATGTACAGATGAAACAGATGGCCGTTTATGGCCGGCCAGTCCGGCCACCCGATAAGCCGGACAGCCGATATTCGCCCGAAGTGAACCATTTCTGACCATCATAACTCTAAACTCGAATGATTCGTGGAAATCCTGGCGGTTCGGGTGTATTTGGGAATATTAATAATCTATATTTCTTAAATTTTCTATAGAGCGTTTAAGAATTGAATTGCATGTAACTTAAATAAATGCATGAATTTATAGTCGAATTGTATATAGAAATCATTCTATTATATATATCGTTTATTGATTTTCGTTTACAAAAAGCATTTCAAAAAATAAAAATGAGTGGCCCATCGGCATCAGGAGCGGGTGCGGTTGCCGGTGGCGAGGGCTCTAGAGAGAGGAACCTCCTGACTATGCGTGACGTGTCTAGGAGTACTGCTTTCTGAATCCAGCCCTTGATCCAGCCGCGCAATGAGAGCCTCCTGAGGTGTTGGCCGAGGCTCTTCCCTATTAGGCCATTTACTGTAAAGATTATCGGTACAATGATTGCAGAGTCCACATGTCGACAACCTTGTGTGCTAAGTCAAGATACTTGATTTGGTTATTCTGCTCAGCTTTCACGAGATTCTCGTCTGAGCGACAGCGATATCAGCAATCATTGCACGACGCTCTCGTTGATGTATCACCACGATATTAGGGTTATTGACTACAATGGTCCTGTCAGTGAAGATAGGTCGAACCAAGTACAATGGGACGTGACTATTCTCGAAAACAGGGTCGGGGTCGGGGACCACAAGGTTGTACTGCAAAGCAAGTTGCTAAACCATTCTATGATTTTTACCATAATTATATGGCAAAAAAACCAAAAAATATATTAAATATGCATTAATTAAATAAAGAAAATGTAATATTCGTAGTCGCCGGATATTGACCGGATGTATACGGCCGGATAGTGAAGTTAGGCCGGACACAGGATAATAAAAATTAAGTCAGGGACTTGATAATAGCCGGATTTACATTCCTAAATTATTGTTTTTGTCATCAAATACTGTACACGGCGGACAAATGAAAGACACGACGAACTATGAAAGGTAATAAATATCCTTATGCCATCTGAACCAAAGCATATTTTTAAGACGGTAGTAGTAAAAAAAATAACTTGCCAAAAGTAATATTTTTTCAAATCAATAAAACCATGCTTAGCAATTTGTCAAAACAATATTACTTTTTAAACCCACAACTTAATGAGTTATTCTTGTATTGTTCTTTTTTAACCATAGCTATTTATAGACGCATCAAGAAAAAATATGACATGGATTCATATCAGACTAATGGATGGACCCATAATAATATTATATATTATGTTATGGTGTGGTTTTATGAAGTAAAGCTATTTATATAAAATGATATTATACTATACTACTTAATGATGAGTCCTATTTTAATACATCTATAAATAAACACGTGTTCAAGGAAAATGGATATTATATACGTAACAAATACAGCCTACATAAAAAAAAAAATATGTTGGTAACTTAGGTATGTAAGGAAAAGTAGTTAGTCACTGCCCTATCTAGCAGAAAAGTAGTCTTCCGCCAGCTGACCCAAAATTGAACTTGTCTTCCAACACCTTGTCAGTCATCTTTACTTCGATTGAAAAAGGCCGGGGGTGTAGAGGACGCCGATGAGCTTGCAACTCCTTCAGCATTGTTTATCCGACCGTGCGTCACGTGATCACGGTACAGCCAGTTTCAAGCTCTATTTGCTACACATTAACGTGGCCAAACCACCTCACTAATGACAACTTCGCAAAATCTTTCTTGGATTTTCAATATTTCTACCACATGTCCTTAGAATTTTTTCGAAATTTACGATTAAAAAAACTCATAATTTTTCTGTTGAGTGTGTGCGGAGGACTGGGAAAAAATTAGTTTAAAGCTGACTTGATTTTTAAAAATCCAAATAGGACCTTTTCCTCACCCTCGGGCTGTGGATCCACGCGAATTTTCCGATCTTGTTTCTTCTTCTGCTTTGTTAAGCATAATCTGGCCGTCTATACTTATTTCAAAAGTTGTATTCTCTTCAATAGTGTCCGAAGCTGCAGCTTCTTTCTTCGGCATTGGGCTCTGTCTAAGATTTAACGATTTCTATTTGATACTTTCATTGCAAGTGGTAGGACAAGTTTTGTAGCCCTGAATCTGGGTTTCAAGAATAGAATAGTCATGATTCAAAGTTACAAAGTCATTACAAATGTTACCATTACTTCAATAAAGCATAAAAAATACCGGTTTAATCTCAGCTAATTTAGTGTGCCGAATACACAAAGTTGAACCGATAAAAATAGATTAATTTAAAGGATAATGGTGATAAGTTGGGATAGCTGTTCGAAGGACCTCGCGAGGTTGTAAATTTTGGCGGGAAATTAATTTATGCGGAATAGAATGTTACCGGCACGCAGTTTTTATGTAGGGGAACAAGGACTTACTTGGAAGCTGATGAAGATGATCGCCTGGGAAGATGGCTGATGCCGCTGGAGGTGCTGAAGCCCAGCGCGTGAACTGGTGGATTCTTCCTGCACTTAAGTTTGTTTCACCGTGTCGGCCGACATTCACAGATTGTCTTTAGAGTTTAATGCGGTTTGGTGTATTTTGCGGCGCGCGCCGCGCTCAGCAGTATTGCGTGAGGTGTTAAGCGGTTGACTTTTTTTTTTGCGAGTCTTCAATCACGGCTTGATTCTTCTTCTTGTCACTGCGAAAGCGCGCCCTGATTGGGCGTAGGCGGCGACACTCCTTCTCTTTCTGTCGCATGGGAGCGTAGTAGGAAGGAAGGAGATGGGTAGTTCAAAACTGCGGTTGGCAACATGACAGAAAAAATATAGCGTAGGAGACGCGTTTGGAAACGCGTACGTAATAATGAAATATACCACGTTCGGATATGTTAATATATAAAAAAAAAAAAACTTACTACAGAAACTTGCGTAAGCAGATAATGTCATGGCATTTTTTCTAAAGTTTAGAAAGTTGAACAAAGGTCACAGGAAAGATCCTGTGACCACATTTGTTTTGTTCAAACTTCAATATTTTCTCATGAACTATGAACGAAAAATAGTGATATAGATGTCATCATCTCAGCCTGAAATCACCTACTTCTGGGTATAGGCATAGAGTGATATAGATGTAGGGAATATAAACTATGTAGAAGCAGATCGCAACCTTATAAGTAAAACAATATAGTGTCAGTGTGTCGTCGGAGGCGAGGGGTGGTCGATTTCTTTATTAACTTAGGGTGGGTGCGGTCGGGAGTGGCAGACCAAACATCGCCTTGTCCAGATCGATATCGTTACGGACTATTCCGCTTGCGACATATTCCAAATCGAACCATGTTTTTATTGTAGTCATGCGCATGTTGCTAAAATTCTGTTATTCTTCGAGTTACAATCTAGTCTCAGTAGGGTTTGATAACTTGGAAGCTATCGTCAAAAAAACGATTGGTTGGAAGTTTTAATCGTCAAAATGTGATTGGTAAAATTGACAAAAAAAATCTCATCCATTGCGCTAGATCATTCTCAATTACTTGCACGATTGACAAATTTTTCTTTTAAAACTTGCTTCTCTGTCTAAAGTCATCAGAATCGACATTATCAGTGGATAGAAAAGCAGCCGTTCGAGTATTGTGTGTCAAAATTTGGGGGCGATGCATATTTTTTTTTGAAATATATTTAGACATGTCTAGGTATGTCTATATTTAGCCACTTCTAAATATTGGAAATTGCAGATTTGAATAGGTACCAAAATATTCAAGTCATCAATATAAAGTATTTGCGTGTATTGCCTAGAACTGCAACGTTGGGGTGTTCAAAATTTACATTCAACGGAAGTAGTGAAATGTTATGACTGCTACGAAAGTGCTTGCTGAGCAATAAAATAGCGCCTAGGATTATAGCTACTTCGTCAAAATAACATAACGTTCTATTTGAGGCATAAGCTGATTTAGAGTTTTCAAGTCACCAATTTAAAGTATGATGTAGTTGCGTGTATTGCCTAGAACTGCAACGTTGGGGTGCTCAAAAGTTACATTCAACGGAAGTAGTGACATGTTATGACTGCTACGAAAGTGCTTACTGAGCAACAAAATAGCTTCTAGAATTATAGCAATTTCGTCAAAATAACAGAACGTTCTATTTGAGGTATAAGCTGATTTATAGTAATATTTTATGTTTCGCATGAAATATGTCTGGTTTGGTTGCGAATTACTGTGACGTTAAATTTTTTGTTCTCTATTACTTTATTTTTATTTTATTTAACTGTTTGTGCTACGATTTGGTTGTTTTTTTTTTTTTGTAATTTTGCGAAAAGATGATGTTAATTCCTATGAAAGTTAAATTATGAGATTGATGGCAATGCGTGAATCATGATTATGAGATCAAGAGAAATATCCCAAAAAGTGAAACGTAAAGTTTAGGCAATGGGTTTAGTAATGAAAGTGGATGTATACTTCTCTAGGTAGTTATCCTTATCTGCCTAGTCTTTACCCAATTATGTTGGGATCGGCTTCCAGTCTAACCAGATGCAACTGAATACCAGTATTTTACATGGAGCGATTGCCTATCTGACCGACCTCCACCACCAATTACTGGGTAATGCTATCGTCGTGCGTGCCTTTTGGTATGACTGGTTGTCAGACTTTCGGGCTTCTGACGACCCGTGTTGACAGTCGATGATGGTGATGATGATGATGATGGGACTCCCTTTTCCGCACGTAGACTCCCATTCGCTCCGATGTGCGTGGGGATCGTATTGACAGTCAAAGATCTACGAATGACAGCCGGGATTAACGGCTTAACGTGCTTTCCGAGGCACGGAGGGGGTCTTGCTATGTAAACATGGTCACTCATCCACGAACCAACAGTTGCAATTGTAGCTTAGCTTGATCGATTGAACCATGTGGTTGTTATTACGTAGCCACAAGCCCCTCATGCTTAGGTAGTTATCATGGTGCTATATTCGGGGAAAAAGCTGGCCTGGCCTGACTACCTATTAGTTTATGAGATTAGCGCATCTTTTAGTGTTGCTATTTTGCTAATGTCCAGTATGTACTGTAATTTATTTAATGGCTAACGGATGCCAACCATGTTACGCACAGAGATATTTACAGCAGAATACAACGAACTTCTCATTAGTTTAGCTAACTACGAACCTAAAGTTATTATTTTATACTTTATTCGTTTCCATGAATAAATCGTGCAGAAGATTCGTTTTTACATCTGATACGGTTTAGGATTAATTGTAGGTAGTGGCCCAGTTAATACTTCTAATTGTTATTCTTGGGGGTCTATATGTTCTGTTCGGGATTCTCAGTCATTATTTTTGAAAAATCTGTTAAAAATTCGTCGACTTAAGTCTGGCGTTATAAAATCATAACTGATGTGTTTTGCTTCTAGTAGTATCTACTAGAATGATTATTATTTCACCATTTACTTGCATTAATCTTCTTAATGAACAATCATTTTGTTTATACTCAGGCCGAGATCTATAAACGTTACTTATCATGTACTGGTTATGCGTGATACCTGTCACTGTCGTACAACTGTCAAATTTAAAGTGCAAGATAAAGACGGGAACATAAATACAACTAACTCGGCCTTAGTGTCAAATGTCTACATGCCAAGTTCATACTGGTACAAATACTGGATCTGAGTTATCCGTCTGCTGATTCAGTCTATAGCTTATGTATTTGGCGTACTATTAATAACTTGGTAAATATGTAACCAAAGTCGAGGTTACAAATATTAACTTGAATAAATGTGTGACGTAATGGACCATAAGGCGTACTTACCAGGAATAATATAACGATTTACGTCGTGTCTTCTCATTAGTCAGAAAGAAATGGTTACTATTGAATATGTTTCTAGTAAGGACGTGGTGTGTTGGTATGTGTGTGTTCTATGTAGGTAGGTACTGGTTTTAATAATATTTGGACAGCTGTTTTCTGTTTTCCGCAGTTTTTTAAATACAATAACATAGCTGTGATAGGTAACTGCTGGCATGATTTCTGTACTCATATTTTGTTACTATTGATTCTAAATTTCATGGAGGATTCTTGATACAATTAATATCCACAGAGATGATCAACTAGACTGTGGGGTTTACATTCTTAGGTATTTGCTAATTTGCCATAATTGGGTTTAAATAATAATATGTTAATAATATTTCACGCGATTGGCCAAAGGTTCTCTGTAGGTCGACATAAATTTCAATTAAATACACTGACAGTATAACAAATCATGCCTCCTGGGAGCTTTACTGGCGTCGCCGCGTAACCCAAATATAAAAAAAAAACCCCGGTGAATGTCGCGGTACATCCACTCGAGCGAAGCCGTGGGCAAAAGTTAGTATCTACCTATATTGATAAAACAGAGATTTGGTGGCTACAAGAAGTTTATTTGGAATATGAAAAGGCATTTGAACGTGTTTTTACTTCTTTTTAGTGACATCTTATTGTAAAATGCTTGAGCATGTTATACACAGAGGTGTAATTTATCATAGATCTTTGAATTCCTGCCTTAAATACCTGTGTGCGTAAACTAAAGAATTCTTGTCGATATCTTAAACAATGGTCAGTGGTGTCTCACAGGGTTCAGTTCTAGGCCCATATAACTCGTGTTTTACCACTATTGTTGTGCACCACTCAATAACCTCATCCATAAAAGAAGAATCGATAGTGTCATGAAACGTCAGTTAGCTACAGTTTTTAAAAGTGTACGTATAAAAACCCAAGTCATATACAGTAAGTTCTAGTTACCTAGTTTTTGTTTGTGTTTATCATTAAATGTTCTTAAATAGTTCTTGCAGTACCAATGAATAGATTAACACAATACCACAAATATATCTTCTTAAAAAAGCACTTGTTTGTGGCCGGGCAGTATCGTATACGTTGCAGCCCGGCCACGTGTATATTTTCTGGTATGATGCTCAAATGTTCTAAAATATAAACCAAATAAGTGTTCCTTTTGCGTTTTTTTTTTCAATTAAATATACCAAGAGAAACGCTTACATAAACAAAAAATGATTTCAAATAAGAATTTGCACTAGGCGCACCACAAAAAAAAAAAAAAAAAACTATCAAGGAATATTATTGCTATACAATGATTGAAAACCCGTAAATATACATTATTTGCATCCAAAGACATAATTTATCATTTAAGAGAACTAATTTCTTACAACTGTGTAGATAATACATTGCATAAATATAACTTTATTTTTTGTCCACGAATTTGTACTACTCAGGTCATTAAACATTAAACACTGCCGTTTACGAACTTACGTTGCTATTTTAGTAGTTTAGGTGCAAATCCTTATTTAAAATATTTTTTTGTTTATGTAAGCGTTTCTTTTCATATAATTCATTGTTATATCATATGTTCAATAATAATACATTATAGAGGAAAATACACAATCGTTTTACGAACAAAATGTTATTTTGATTACACAATATTGTCTGTTTTCCCTAGAAATTGCTCCTAACGTTAAGCATTAGCAGTTTTGTACAAATACAACGTGCTATTTTAGTCCTACAGGCGCCTAGTGCTAATTCTTATATGAAATAATTTTTTGTTTGTGTAAGCGTTTCTCTTGATACATATATTTAATTGAAAAAAAAAAAGAACGCACAAGGAACATTTATTTGGTTTATATTTTAGAACATTCTGAGCCTCCTACCAGAAAATATACACGTGGCCGGGTGCAACGTATACGGTACTGACCGGCCACAAACAAGTGTTTTTTTATCAAGATATATTTGTGGTACATTTAATCTATTCATTGGTACTGCAAGAACAATTTAAGAACATTTAACTGATATGTCTATAAATTACGAAATCGACTGTGGCCGGTCTGCGCCGCAACACATAGTTTTTAGTGATCCAACCAACCAACACTAGTGGTTAATGATGACCTAACAGTAACCAAAACTAGTTGAATAACTAAAATACTTTAGGTTTATAAAAATGGGAAGCACTTAATTCCAGTAAACTCAAGAAAATTAACTCGATGCTATGTGATGTTGATGTGTCATTCGCAGCATTCATGTGTCTCACTTCCGGTAAATATTTAGTTTGTTCCTACGCGGAATTGCTTCCGGGAGTAGACTATCAAAATAACTTTTTGCACAAAATTGGCTCGAATAAAGTCTCCGCAACTATTGGAGACAAAAATAATGTATACTATGTAGAACGTAAAGGCAAGATATTTTTGCTGTCAACAACATAGAATTTCTCGGAAAAAAACGTGGCCGGCACAGCTGGAAAGGCTCATTATGACCTTGACAAAATATTATCGTGACATTTCAGTATACCAGTGACGGAGTGTGACCCACATAAATAAAGTATAAGTATCGTTGTGGACAAACTCGCCAGAGATCGACTCACGGCATCGGCTCCAGACTTGATGTTTAGATGTGCTGGTCACTTCATGTGTTCATTGGATGAACTTAATTTTATCTTTTATTTTTTCCTTTTTTTGTAACGTTTTGCCTTGGTATAAAACAATATCAATGTTTTTTTTATTTCTTCTACAGCAATTGTTATCCGATTCTTATAAATAAGTTTAACTTGGGGTTAGAGTTTAGAACGGTGTGGTGACCTCAATGGGTTGTGTGTACATCTATCTATACTCCATAAAAGATAGCTTGATCTCTGCGACATAAGTCAAACTGACATGCCTAGGGTTGTCAGGATATAAAAAATGGTCGCTAGAAATTATCGACGTTTCTTACTATCATCGATGCTAATGTAACATTTCATTGGGTTTAATTTAATTACAAACGTTACTAAATTAAACGTACGTAAACATTTATTCTCTTAAAGGAATACACCCCAAATCCATATCCGAATCAGTTTCTGAATCGCTAGAACAATCTTGTTTTATCATAAACTTTTGTTCGCAAATATGATCAAATCGGACGAGATGGCAGAGTGTCTTTTTTTTAGTTTATGGCTTGGTATGTTACATGAGTAGGTGAGAAATTGGATTTTATTTACTCACTATTATTTTAGATCAAGTATGTACAAATGTAAATAATGTTATGACTATATAAATACAATAAAAATTAATTTCAAATTACGTGTAATTTAAATTATCGATAGTTTGTAGTGTGTGGTCACGATGATTCATCGCCCATCACTAATTAGCTCGGCATGCCCATAAAGTATGACATTGACAGGTACTGTCTGTACTATTGTGAAATTCAGGACTTCATAGGCGTGATTTTACTGACAGCTGTCGCAGAGATCAAGCTATCTTTTATGAAGTATAGTGTACCTACACTAGATAGATGTACACACAACCCATTGACACTCGTTATTAACTGCTCTTTTCGTTTGTGTTATTGCTCCACTGTTCTGCTGGGTTAATCTACGCACCCCTTCGTGCTATCGATATTTCGCGAAAGAAAAGGCCCGAAATTATTTAGCTTCTTGAATATCTTTATGCACATGCAAATCACCCAAGGAACATCTGACAATGCACCATTCGACGGATTATACGTATTATACATTAGATACTACGCATAGAGATGGGTCACTTGCAATTGCGAGGAGTGCTTGACCTGAAACTTAAGAGAAAACTGTCGTTTATAATATAAAACTATAAAGTAAGCAACGTGTTAAAAATTCTTATAATCCAATTACATTGCTACGCTGCTAAAAGAATTACTGTTGGCACGGCAGACTTTAGCATAAAAAGGATAACCGTTCCAGGAAATATAGCAAGTAGTTAGCTAATGAAACTCAACTGGCAACAGTTAGACAGGGCTTATTCAACCAGAAGAACGTTTGCGCCCTTATATTTAAACGTTGAATTTCAACTTAACGTTATGCTGGAAGCGTTATGCTTTTGCGTGAAATGTAATCGTAATTACATTACATTTTTATTAAGTTCCAAAAAATAGCTGTGCAGAACGTCATCGCGGGCGTTATCTCATGGTGAGATCGTGGTTCATAGGCGCTGGCGGTCGTGCGTGTGGTGCGGGCAATGAGCATGGCGCCTCCAATGAGCTGCGGCTAGCATGACATAGTGCGGTGTGCGCGAGGGCAGCCTAGCCTGCTAGGTGCCACCAATATGCTGACTCCGCGGCATCGCGCAACGCGGGCTACGTGCGGTTATTGACTCTGGGGGTAGATAGCGTTTATGTATACGACAGACGTGAAATGTATTCTGCTTCATACCACCTGGAATACCTATTTGGCATAAGACATCACTAGTTAACTACCTATTTGAAATGAAATAATAATTAAAATTGTCAAGCAACTCTAAATTTTGTTTTACCTACATGACATTGTCTGGAAAACAAGTTTTTAGAAGACGAGGTGCATGTTGTCAAAACAGCGGCACGTCAATTGGTCTAATCGGTCGCCGGCTGCGAGCCAATTACTTACTTGACAGCATGGAAGCAATTCCTACATTTGAGGGCGGAAAACGCGCTGCAGGAAGACTTCCCTTTATTGAGTTACAGAAATAGACACGCTCATTGTCGCCATCATGTAGTCTTTCGATAAATTATAAAATGATTACATAGGTACTAGCTGTTGTCAGCGACTTTGATCTGCGATCTAGAATGTAATGTAATGTGCAGGTTCCAGGCTACCTATCTGTCAAATGTAACGTTTGGTTCAGTGGTTTATGCGTGGAAAAGTAACATAAATATAGAGCCACTGTCTGTAAATCACTATTTTATCTTCCAATCATTATTATTACCTACTTATTATTCTTCGGCTTTGGTATATTACTTATACTTCTTAACTTCTTCGTCGTCCCCTCAATGCTGCCGATTGCGACAACATACGTCGGGTTTCCAAGTTATGCGGTCTTCTGCAGTGTGCACCGCTCGGTAGATGGTGACTCCAACAGCCCTCTTGATCGCGTCTGACCATCTTGCCGGTGCCATGAGCGCGTTTTGCTGATACTGATCATTATTAGCCTTTACAGAACATGCTTAGTTGAACGCATAATATACCCGAAAAAGTTGAGGGCACGCTCCTGGCATCTTGTAGGTAGCCGCTTGGTGAGGTTGAGTTCCTCTAGTATGGATAGGTACATTCGTTCTCATAGCGGTCCATGGTATACGAAGTAGTCTCCGCCAACACTACATCACGAAAGCATCGATCTCATTGCTTCATAAAGACAATACAATTCCAATCCGTGAAATCTGAAGGGGTTTAAAAGTTATTTAGAAGATAACATTGTGATTTTATTGCGACACTAATATCATTATACATTATTATATGTTTACCATGATGCAATCATGCAATGCAGAGAATATTCTCTACATTACGCGAAACGACGTTTATATAAAACTTATACACGCATTTTTGCGTTCCCGGTATAATTATAGAAATATTCGCGGCAAACGAACAATTAAAAAGTGTTTATTATTAGATTGTAATTAATAATTTCTTTAAGTTCACGACAAATACATTACTGTGGTTATCAAGATAAGTTTTAATTACCATCACAATAATTACGATCACGTTTGCTGTGCGAGATCAAAGCGCACACTGTTTCAGAACGTCTGTTATCAACCAATCATCCTCTTATCGTAATAGGACAATGACTCTGAAGTTTTATGAATCCCTAGGGTTTATCTTGATACGATGTCGCCATAGGGAAAATGCTTTCTGCAAGCAAGTACACCATATGAAATACCAGTTATTCTAATTAGATGATGTCAGGTTAATCAGTTCGCCTTAGTCCTATTTTGGGTGATTCCCCTTTGCTTGTTTTCGTAGAATATGCACATCAGACGTTTACTCGTTATCAGATTCCCCACATATTGGCTAGTCATTCTCCTAGCCGTCCTCTTCCTCTAGGTATTGATTTGGGTAGAAAAGGTCGTATATCCCAGAACAACCTCTTACTGAATCCTAGTACCTCGTTTAATAATCATGTTTGTTTTTTTTTTGTTCTAGGTGAGCGTGTCGTGGTGAAGGCGACGGCATGTGGCGGGGCGCGCGGGTGCTGGTACTCGCGGCGCTGAGCCTATTGGCCGAGCCTTCGCTGGCCGCCAACAAGAAATTCAACATTACCATCGGCTACCTGCCCTGCCTCACCGGCGAACTGCGCGACCGACAGGGCCTCACTATCTCCGGGGCACTCTCCATTGCCCTCGAGGAGGTCTGTTCGCATAAATCAAAATCAAACTATTTTATTTCACATAAACCTGCATGGGCACTTATGAAACGTCAGAAGCTAGGTGCACGGTTCCAAATTGTTGTTTCCAATGGAGAAGAGCCGGCAAGAAACTCCACGGTTATTCTTTAAAAAAAAATTGGCTTTGACAATGTCTCCAAATTACAGAGATAAAATGTATGGGAGGACAGTGCAGGCCTGTCATTAAGTACCAGGTACTTAGACGAATACAGAATAGAAAATCGTCTACAAATCTACAGTTTGTAAGGCCTACAACGTTCTCTCATTAACAATATGTAAAATAATCTACATAAATAAAATGAACCTATTTAAACATAGTGACATGATTTCCATGACAATCACTAAAAATAGTCGTTTTTTTTTTTATAATGTCAAATAATGACGAGAATATGTCAGCATTTAAAAAATAAAAAGAATAAAAAAGAACATTGTATTTGAGAGCAGTTAATAGACTTTCACATAGTTATGCTGTTAATGAGGTATCAGGGAAGCCACATGTGCAGAAGGAATTAATGCCAAACTTGCCTGTCTTCAACGAAGTCTTTTATCTTATAATATGCTTTTTTGATAAGGGCACATTTGATGTGCGTTTTAAACTTTCCATCGCTAAGTTCTGTACCTGACTTTGGCAACTTGTTATAGAAGCGGATACTGTTTATTAGAAATGACTTGCCAGTTTTAGTCAATCTAAATTTTGGAATCACAATTTCATCTTTACTACATGTATTCAGATTATGGAAATCGCATCGTTTTTTGAAAAGACCTAAGTTTTTGCGTACCTACTAGATATTTTCAAGGATATAAAGAGAAAGCAGACTTAATATATCAATTTCGCTGAATTTGTTTCTAAGAGAATCAGACTAAAGAGGGCAATCCGCGCAATCTATAAAATGGGGCCTCGCCCATTTTATAGATTGCGCGGATTGCCCTCTTTTGTAAGATGAAAATTGAATCTACGTCAGCTGCCGATCCCCACAGCAGAACGCCATAAGACATAATACTGTGAAAATAAGCAAAGTAAATTAACCTAGCTGTGGCTACATCCGTCAACTTCCTTATTTTTCTTACTGCGTAAGCAGCTGAGCTTAATCTACTTGAGAGAGCTCTAATGTGAGCACCCCTTTGCAATTTTGAATCTAAAGTAATTCCCAAAAATAGTAAATTTAGTCCTACTTGGGGTACATTTGGGAACGAGAACTTAAGACATTTAGTTTCGCATTGAGTAAAAGATTATTAGCAGCAAACCATTTCGAAAGAACAGCTAGACTATCGTTGACATGTAAGACATCCGTATCTTTTCTATCTATTCTAAAAATAAGAGAAGTGTCATCAGCGAATAAAATTATATCCGAGAAGTTAGCCATCAGGTAAGGAAGGTCATTAATATAAACTAGAAATAAAAAAGGGCCAAGAATTGAACCTTGAGGCACGCCCATCTTAACTAGAGACCCCGAGGATGTCGCCCCATTAACGTTTACTTTTTGCTGCCGTAGTGGTGTAATTTACAGATCAGTGTATTGTGGTCAACGCCGTCAAACGCTTTTGAGAGGTCACAGAAAATGCCAATCGCGTCCTGGGAATTCTCCCAGGATTCCAAAATGTGACTGATGAGTTTTACTCCTGCGTCAGTCGTCGACCTACCTTTCGTGAAACCAAACTGTCGACAATGTAAAATCCCATTCGAGTTATAGTGTGACAACATCTGGTCCAGCATGATTTTTTCATAAATTTTGCGCAATGCTGGAAGCACAGGTCTATAATTAGAGGGATCACTTTTACTACCCGATTTGAAAATTGGTACTACTTTACTATCTTTCATTAAGTCGGGAAACGTACCGCTGTCTAAACATTGATTAAATATGCCTGTTAGGACGGGGGCAATTGTGTCAATGATATTTTCGAGAACCTTAACGGAAATCCCCCATAAGTCTTCAGTGCTTCAAATGCTGTTTTAATTGTGGCAATAGAAATGGGTTTGAATTCAAAACTTGGAATGTCCTTACTGAAGTTTTCTTTAAGAAGAGATAACTACCCATTACCATAATTCAGATAATACCCGATAGGATATAACTATTAAATAAATCTATCCGAGGACGCCGTGGATCTTTCCATTAGCCTCATCAGTCATCTCGCATACCGTGTAATATTTTTAGTATCACATTAAATCACACGTAGTGCCTGTAATGCTAAACTGATTCCAATGCGGTTTCGAATAAATTCATTTATGTTTAAATTCCAAGCTATGTAATTTCACTCACTACTCTTAGAAGTATAAATGTCACTATGGATTCGGTTGGTCTCGTACAATGATAAAACTTTGTTTGATCAGCGCGAAATCATATCTACATTTCCGTAGCTATTTTTAGCTCGAGGGCAAACAAGTTTGATTAACTTTTAGAATTCTTCATACATAAATAAATGTCCTATAAATATCTATGCGTTACCATGTGGTTACAATTATCCCAAAGGCAGGTAGCCTTTATCTTTGTCTTCGCAAGCATTGTTTAGGAAAGTACGGGCGGGGAACCAGGCCATGACTCCCAGTTATTTTTATAACACTATTATATAAAATCAATTCAACGCTCAATAATATTTGGCTACTTTTAAATAAACCTCATTTTTTTACAGTTAAACAACCACACAGAGTTACTGCCCGACGTGAAGTTGCTCCTAAAATGGCAAGACACCAAGTTCGACACGGTGACGGCGACACGCCTGCTCACTGACATGAGCTGCTCGGGCGTCGTCGCCTTCTTCGGACCCGAGGGCCGCTGCCACACTGAAGCGATCATCGCACAGTCCAGGAATTTGCCCATGATATCTTATGTAAGCAAGTTCTTTAAATAATGTGTCAATATCTGGATGACCGAAACCCCCTGCGTACTATAAATATCATGAAAACCGTTGGAGCCGTTTCCGAGATTCAGATTATATAATATATATTTACAAGAATTGCTCGTTTAAAGGTATTACATTAGATACATATAAGCGAGCCAACCTGATGTGCTGAAGTAAAACCGGATTTCGATTTGGCCGGATATCGTATATCCGGGCATACTATAAGGCGCCCCAAACAGTATATTTTGGGTGTGCTCGCGGAGGTGAGGCTTGAAAATGTGAAAAAAAAACACCATATTAAGAAAACATCGCAAGAAGTTAAAAATACGGTATCCGTCCGAATAATGAGCTACCATCTTGTATCCGGCCGCGTAGCAACTTAAGGCCGGATAGCCGTTTTATCTCTACCGAATACGTCATAAGTGATGCAGGACAATCTAAGGTATTTTTGAGGAAACCAAGTGATCATTGGCTTTCAAATGTCAAAGTCACTAGTATGGCTCGTATTTCAAAAAAAAGGGGTCAATAATCCATCGAGAACTAGATGATGATAAAATATAGTTGTTCATGCTGTACCTAATTATGAAATATTTTATTTTTATTTTGAATACAAACATAGTGCACATAATGTAATTTATGTATCAAAAGAGGGGAACGAATTATAGGTCATCAAAACATTCGTCCGCATTAATCGAAGTTTTTTTGTTTGCAGTAGGTATGTGCCTGCAATTCATAATTTGATGTCTCTAATATCTTTGATAACAGTGTTTGTTAATGCTACTAAAACCCTTGGCATGGTAGGTACTGAAGCTGTCAAAATAGTGATGTTATTGTTTGTTTGTTTCAGAGATGTTCCGATTACCAAACTTCGACATTGTCGAACTTTGCGAGGTTGGAGCCGCCTGGCGCTCAGGTAAGCCATAAGTAATATAATTTAAATGAGATCTATTGTTAGTTGTATAATAAGTCATCATCTGCCTAGCCTTTTCCCAACGGTCGACTTCCGGTCTAACCAGATGCAGCTGAATACCAGTATTTTACATGAAGCGATTGCCTATCTGACCTCCACAACCCAGTTACTGGGTAATACGATACCCTTGGTAAGACTGGTTGTCAGACTTTCATGCTTCTGATGACCCGTAACGACTGTCAAAGATCCACAAAAATCAGCCAGGATCAACGGCTTAACGTGCTTTCCGAGGCATGGAGGGGTCCTGGTATGTAAAGATGGTAACCCATCCACGGACCAGCCGCGGCAAGCGTAGCTTAACCTACTAGACTTTACCAGACCCATTCAGCAATACTATAAAAAAGGTAATAAGGTACAACCTTGACCTACCATTTGTTAACTCTATTGATGGTGATGAGTAGGTAGCCCTGCTTGTTGAGCGCTACGTTGATAAATGATTTTATTTCTGTAAGTAGTTTGTAAAAACACTTTTACACGTCAATCATATATTTTGTAACTAGATGAGGTCGGCGTTTCCTATCTGACTACTCTGAGAAGAAAGGCCGAAACAAACTCAGCTCAGCTCAACTCAGCAAGTTGAGCTCAGTACAGCCTATCCACGGACCAAACGCGGCAAGCGTAGCTTAACCCGCACCCTAATTGCGTAACTCACGATTAATCATAATCGGTTTCATTTTGACAGTTTAACAATATTCATTGCGTTATTTACGTTGTTGTGCAGACACATTTTCGAACATATGAAGCAATGGTTTAACAATCCGTTTCAAAACGAAACAGATTATGATGAATCGTGAGTTACGCAATTAGGGTGCCGATCGATCGACCCGTGCAGTTATTGTTACTTAGCCACAAGCCCCACAAGTTGTATAATAAGTAACTCATTGATAAAATCCTACCGCCTGAGTACCTCGCGATTTTTTATCTTTTTTTTGCAATTTGCAGGTCAGTGTCAATCAGGTTGGATGTTGAAATTATATGAACTCAGAAGTTCTATTGTTGAAGGGGAACATAGTCGCGGGCTCGAACTCACTGATGGGCCTGGCTAAAAATCACGCTGTCTCACCAGGCTTCGTGTCCGACAGAGATAGTACCCGTGATGAGCAGTTAGATACTAGTCTACACGCACAACATTATTGAGTGTGCTGCAGGATCAGTTATAGTAAAACAGGCGCGTAAAAATTTTTGAAAGGTCCTTCGGAAGATTAGGTATTCTGAAAAAACCACTGCATATGTCAATGACCAATAAAGTTTATTGAACTTTTCGATGATTGAGCTTTGTCGGTACCGACTTAGTTTTGGAGATTTTACACTTCTTTTAAGTATTAAAAGAAGTGTAAAATAAACACGCCCAAAGTTAGGTTAAATTAGCAAGAAAAACTAATCTTTGTTGGCTCCTAAATTTTTAATGGTTTTTAATTTTAGTATTCTGTTTTCGTACAGACAATATTAATAATGAGACAAAAACATACCATCTTTAATTTTTGATGAGTACATTGTCAAACAGTGGAATAATACACTCCCGTAGTTTGTATGGGAACAATGTGGATTAGGTTCACCTTAATGGTCGAGAATCATATTTTAATTAATATATAATTTCAAATAATTTGACACTGACCTGCAAATGACAAAGAACGTAAGATTTTTTTTAATTTCTACCCTTGATCTTTCACTTAAATAAAAATCTTAAATCCACTGACTGAAAATACTCAGCCTGTAGATACCGCTGGGTCTAGAAGGATCAAATTTTACTAAAGAAGGCTTTTTGAAAATTTTGACCCTAAAGGGAGTAAATAGAGGATGATAGTTTGGTATTTTGACCGTTGGGTAATACCATCGGGCGCGTTGCTTGTGTACCAATCATTTATGTTGTTTATTACCTCCAAGTTTGGAATGAACAATAGCTGGTGCGACATTCATTAAAATTCGTCATCATATTTGTCCATTACGATTCCGAAATAAATATTTAATTTTGCACATTTTTATTTAAAGTTCATAAAAGCACTGATATCCTCTATAAAGATCATAGATTCCATAATCACATTCGTGACTAGCACGTACCAGAAAGTGTAGCGTTGGAAGACCTCCCACAAGGTGGACCGATGAAGCACAGTGCCGCCGAAGAGGCGATGCTTGGGGGAGGCCTATGTCCAGCAGGGGACGTCTTTCGGCTGAAACAATAATGAAGAGGGATAACCTGTTATTAATTTCAGGCAACAAAATCCGTAATATCGCTCCTACGGTACTACAGATGGAACAAGTTCTCCATTCTGTACGAGGAGTCGTGGGTGACTGTGGCGTTGACGCTGGAGAACCACGCGAAGAAGAACAATATGACGGTGAACCACCAGCGGCCGGTCATTGATAGCTTCAAGTGCTGCGAGGAGAAGATGACCTGCTGCGCGCCCGGCTTCTGGTACCAGTTCATACAGGATACCAAGAATAAGACCAGAAGTGAGTGGCTTGAATGTTTTTCTTTTAAAATCACTAGGTGAAATCAGTAGAGCTCGGTGGGAAATCTCTGTGAAAGACCCGGCGATAAAAACAGGAATCTGCGGCATTTCTTTTTGTCTTATAGCGATAGACTATGAATATAGGTGTCCATAAACTACATGTATTATAAGTAACAAATCCCCTTTTATTTTCAGTATACGTGTTCTTGGGCTCAACGAGTGGTCTCATAGAAATGATGACAGCTATGGAATCACTCCAGCTATTCTCCAAGGGCGAATACATGGTCATATTTGTAGATATGATGACATATTCGCCTAAAGAAGCCTTGAAATATCTTATAAGTGAGTAAATACAATAATTGTAAAATGAAATGGAATTATGGAATGCAAATAAAGATATGAATATGAAATTTTCGCTCAATGGATTAAAAACGGGAAACGTAACACTTACTATTATAATTTCTGCGTATTTGTGTCTAGTGTTAAATAGTTCCGTTTTCCTTATTGTTTTAGCTAAACCGTCGTCACATTGTTCGCCAGGCGTAAACATTACAATTGCAAATGTAATTGAAACAGAAATTATGTTTATAGCTGTATTTATTCTGATTTATATGTTTTGGACACGAGGGTGTTACATGTAATGTTGTCACTTTTGTTGCATTCTTGCGTCAGTAGTGTCGTATTCATAGCTCGTAATTTGCTTATTCAGTACTGTGGAAAGACATATTCATATACAGGTTGTCCGGTATTTAATTTATTTCATTTACAGAAAAATACAAATAAAAAATGTTTTTTCTGAATGGCCATTAGTTCTACCATGAACCAGTTCAAGGTTGTCCATTAAATACCGGACACCCGGTATATGAATTATATAATTAGCCTATGATGTTCCGTAGTCCACCACGCGGGCCCAGTGCGGGTTGGTAGATGTCACATGTCTTCGAATTTTTGGTTCTAGGACATGTCGGTTTCCTCTCGATGTTTTCCTTCACCGTTTTGAGAGCAGTGGTGCTGAAATAATTTACACAGTCTGACTGGGTTCGTGGTGTCAACAGTCTATACGGAAACGTCATTTTTGTCTACTCTCCCGCCGACAAAATGGCTGTCTGCGGTTCTCGTGCTAGCCTACAGGACGTATAGCGCCATTCCTTTTTACCTGTAGAGTTTTGAAAAAAGGAATGTCCTGTAGTAACATTGTTCTGAAATTCACAGAAACGGAGGATCGTACGAAGCTAACATGTCCGAACACGCTGGAGTTCAAGAAGCGCGCGCAGTCGCTACTGGTGGTGGTGTCGTCGGAGCCGTCCAGCAGCTACGAGGAGTTCACCGACAAAGTGCGCAAGTACAACACGCTGGAGCCCTTCAAGTTCCGAGACTCCATATTCGGGAATAAGTTTAATAAGGTAGTTGTTTTAATTTTGGGAGCTCAGAACCCAATTTGCATGATTATGTTTTGTGTGAGTGTGCTTTAAGAATAAGTACAGTGGGAGAACGAAAGGGCACCTTTTCGAACTTTCGTTTGCATTTGTAATATTATATCATAAAAATGGCCCCAATGGTGCGTAGCTCTTTCATTTCTCAACTATACCTATGCGCACCTGTATGCCTAAAAATAGCTGCGATTATAGTGGCCCTTGTAATACAGGCACTCTTGATACTAGTCAGGGTTACACCGTTGTATGTGACCTGAAGTCAGTATTTAAATAAATTATTTGATTAAAAATGAAAAATTTAAATGATTTTATTAAAAATTTAAATTATTTTGTTAAAAATGATTTTTTATTATTAAACTAATGTTAATCATTCTCACTGTCCTTATCCCAATTTATTTGGTGTTAGCGCAACATGTCTTTTTATTTCACACTTGTCTATTAATCGTCATCTCGGTAATCACTCCCTTTCTAGCCATATCGTTCACACATCGTTTCTTAAATAAATTATTGTTATTATTTGAGCACTAACGTTAAACTTTTAACAAATTTTTTTGTTTAGCCTGTACTGTTGGGCAAAGACCGCTCCCAAGTCCTTCCAGGAACGAAATATAAGTAAAATTAATTAGTCAACATCGTGTATCTCAACATAATGTTCTGTTTACAGTTTGTTTCCATTTACGCTGCATACTTATACGATTCGGTGAAACTTTACGCGAAAGCTTTGGATGAGATCATAAAGGAAGAAACTCGCACTGAAATGTTGACGATGGATAAAGTGAATGCTATTGCCACGAACGGAACACGTATCGTCGCCACGATGATTCAAAGTTCACCGTATAAAAGTAAGTGTGCTGCTGACCATAATTTACTTAGTAAAAATAAGTAAGACTCAGGTTCTTGAATGTCAATTCCAACTTTGATTCAAAATATTTAATCAGTTTTTGAAAAAATAGCCTTAACCTTTTAGATACAAGAACCCTTTTTGAATGCGTTCGAAATCATCGAAATATTATTATTTAATGTCACCAACTATTACGTTGTTGTTAGAATATGGCACTTCCTGCAGGTATATCGGGCATGTCCATTCGACTGGACGAGCGAGCGGACTCCGAGGGCAATTTCTCTGTGTTAGCGTTCAAGCCGACCAAGTACCGCGACGGTGACATCAACTGCTCATATAGTATGATACCCGTTGGGCACTTCCAGCATCAGAATAAACGAGAGTTTCCTGTGAGTACAACTTTTATAGTCAAGAGATATGTCCTTTTTGAAGAAGGACATGCTTTAGTACAGTGATGAAACTCGGTATATATTTTCAGGAATATAAACTAAACCCTCGTCTACCCATTGACTGGCCCGACAGCGTGAAACCCGAAGACGAACCCTCGTGCGGGTTTCTCAACGAGAAGTGTCCCAAAGACGACTCTCAAATAACGTCCCTGGTGGTCGCAGGCACGTTAGCCGTGACCCTGTTCTGCGCGCTCGTTGTCACCATCAGCATATACCGCAAGTGGAAGATCGAGCAAGAGATCGAGGGTCTCCTCTGGAAGATAGACCCACAAGAAATAGCTGGATATTTGGGCAGTGGGCTCGTGTGGTCGCCTAGTAAGGTAACCCCTTACCAGAAATAGACGCGCAGGCAAGCGCTAGCTTTTGTGTAAACAGTGCAGACTTTATGTGCTATTATGTGGTTGGTAGATGGTCAAAAATCGGCGTTCCTCGAATAAATTGTTTATGTTGCAGCTGAGTTTAGCGAGCGGGATATCGTGCGAGAGCAAATGCTGCACGCAGATATTTACGACAACTGCGCAGTTTAAGGGGAATGTTGTCAGAATCAAAGAGCTCAAGTTCTCCAAAAAGAAAGTAAGTGCATCGATAATATTCTGTTGTAGTATTTTTATCTCACGAAGCGACGCGCGCTTTACTTGTGGGTGCCAAGTGTACAGACACGCTGTGAATGTGTGTGTAAGCGCAAGACCACACGGTTACAGTCAGAGACAATGGCGAAATCGGAAATGTGTGTGCGTTATGTGCTCACGCTCCTCGTCTTCACGCACACATTCACATAAAATATTGTACGCCCTCTGGAACGGCTCATGTATGCCTTGCAACCAAAGTTGATAATTTCGACTGAACAGTTCAAAATTGCTTTAACTTCATCAATCGGTTATTATCCACTATAGTTTCTAAGTATTATAATTATTATATGCAGTACATTGAAATACCATATTTGCTAGGACATTCCACGTGAGATAATGAAGGAGATGCGTCTGTTGCGAGAGTTGCGTCACGACAACTTGAACTCATTTATTGGTGCTGTGGTGGAGCCACTGCGCGTTCTTATACTCACTGACTACTGTGCCAAAGGGAGCTTGTATGTAAGTACTGCACAGGATTACATTTGAGAATCCATTTAATAGATTCAAAGCGGTAAAAGTGAAGTTGTATTATTAAATGTAATGAATATTGTTCTTTCCAGGATATAATCGAAAATGAAGATATAAAGTTGGACAAAATGTTCATATCTTCGCTAATTCATGATCTCATAAAGGTAT
This sequence comes from Polymixis flavicincta, assembly GCA_949987655.1. Taxonomy (NCBI): domain Eukaryota; kingdom Metazoa; phylum Arthropoda; class Insecta; order Lepidoptera; family Noctuidae; genus Polymixis; species Polymixis flavicincta. Next base: position 15,594,064 of record OX465179.1, read on the forward strand.
GTTTAATTTAATGTGTAACACATTTTCTTTAGCAATAATGTATGCTTAATATGTTGTTATTTTGTTCCAGGGTATGATGTTCATTCATACTTCGCCATTAATTTTTCATGGTAATCTCAAATCCTCGAATTGTGTTGTTACTTCTAGATGGATGCTTCAGGTCAGTTTATTTACTTTACGTGTTAATTTATATTGGAGAAATTATACTAATGTCGTTGCCCAAGCGATGAAACAGCATATAAATAAACATTTATTTCCATTGCAGGTTGGTGATTTTGGACTTCACGAGCTTAGAGCTTGTGCTGAAAACGAATTTATAGGAGAGCACCAATATTATAGAGGTATGAATAACATGACTTATATTGTAAATTCTGAATATTTTACATAAATTTCTGAATAATTTTACATATTTTTTTTAATAATTTTACAAATAATTCTGAATCATTTTAGATATACTTCTAAATCATTTTACATATACTTCTGATTCACGAATAAAGATTGATTGAATCGTTTATATAATACTTCAGAATATTAACGTGTTTTGTTTTGTCAGGGTTATTATGGAAGGCTCCGGAGCTGCTAAGAGAGATGGATAACCCCAACGGCACGGTTGGTGGTACGCAGAAGGGCGATGTCTATGCATTTGGAATTATTCTCTATGAAATAATAGCTAGAAGAGGGCCTTTTGGTTTGACGGGGACGGAACCTAAGGGTAAGTGAATATTGTTAGCGCCTTTTATTGTGCCCTGTATCTGATGATTGATATCGCGTAGGAGTTTTTAAATGATTGATTAACAAGGCGTATTATTGTGACATTTAATAATGCTTGCAAAATTTTATATTTGTATATAAATAAAGTGTTGCTCTCATAAGATAATAATATTCTCTATTGACATTCTCATAGCATTTCTTCTATACGAAATTGTAACTAAATATTATTTATTTGTTTCGTGCCGTCTCAATTTCTTGACAATTAATAATTAATATATTATTGTGTTTGGAAAGAAACTGTGACATCTTACCTATTGACTTTGTTTTATGTTTTAATTTTGTTAATTGACATTTGATAAACTACCCTATTTTGTAAACCTTCTGGCGGGATATAGTATGGGCAAATATATTTTCATGTAACATCTGTATAATTTTTACTCCATATTTACAAAATTAAAAAAAAAACATTGGCAATCCAATTCATTTGTTTTTCCCATCTCAAAAAATGCCCAACGCGCGAAAAGAAGGTTTCACTTCAAAAAATGAATTTGAATTTATTATCACTGTTGAAACTATTGTCGCGTTGACGTGGCTATAAGTAGGTTGCGCTGAGTTACCCCTCAATATTCAAATTTTCAAAGTTTTTTTTGCAATTTGCGGAACTGTCAGGTTGTATGTTGATTAAAATATGATTCACGACCGTAAAAATATCACATTACATGAACATTAATACAACCCTCCAAATTCATATAATTCCTTTGAATGACCTTTTTATGAAAACTTCATTCAGTGGGATTATATCACAATGAACTGCAAATAGAGCAGTGGTGGCCAAGTGGTAACGGCCGCAACTTACGAGTTGTAGGTCGTGAGTTCGAACCCAGACAGGCGCTTTACTTTGTGTAAATTATTTCATCACAACTGCTCTCAAACCGGTGAAGGAAAACATCGTGAGGAAACCGGCATGTCCTAGAACCAAAATATTCGAAGACATGTGACATCTACCAATCCGCACTGGGCCCGCGTGGTGGATTACGGCCCAATCCCTCTCACACAGAGGAGGCCTGTGTCCCAGCAGTGGGAACATTATAGGCTGATGATGATAATGAACTGCAAATTGTTGCAAAAACCTAAGAAGGCTTTCGCCTTAACCTCACGATAATAATAACACAAAGCTCTCACACAAAGTCTTGAGACTCTACACATGCCATCTCACACACTTTACATGCTCCAAAAAGCCACCATTCTTAACACCTGTCGCATAACACGAAAGTTCCTGACTTCTTCCACATTATCATCCACCTTTTCAATTTAATTTCCCCTTACACACTTGGTTCCGGCCCGTGTGCAAGGTCGTAAACTCTCTTAAAAGAGAAGAAAAATAAAGAACTCAAAATAATAATAATAATAAATCATTTATTTGCATAAAACATGGTATAAACTGTTCTTAAATATAATAGTTATGGCACGAACATGTTCAGCTAGGATGAAACATAGCATGCAAAATCTCAGGGCTTTCCAAAATGGCACCGCTTACAGGGCGTCAACATTTTGTATCCATAAATTCTTTTAGACTATAGAAACTACACTCATTCAACCACTTGTAAAACCACAGTGTACTTAACCTACGCAGCTAGCGTATGCATGGAGGGCTTATCTGCTATTCTGCGTTTATGATCATAGTTTCCCCCGTTTAATAAGTCTCATCCCTGTCGAAGATCCTATGAGTTGCCGATGTTGAAGTTTTGGTTATTCTTTTAGACATAGTCGAGCGTCTGAAGAGACCAAAGTTGGACGGCGAGGAGATATTTCGACCTGACACAGACTGCTTGGACCCCGCTCCTGAGGACTACGTGGTCGCGTGCATGAAAGACTGCTGGGCTGAAGACCCCAACTTGAGACCCGACTTCCCTATCATTAGAAGCCGTCTCAAGAAAATGAAGTCTGGAAAGTGAGTGAGCCTAACTTACAATTTTTTCAAATAATGTGGAGGATTTTGAACCTTACAGATATATTGCTGTGTATTCTAAGTTAACGTTTTGGTTGAATGTTCTAGATCAAGAAACATAATGGATCAAATGATGGACATGATGGAGAAATATGCCAATAATTTAGAAGAACTAGTCAACGAGAGAACGAGGCTATTGATCGAAGAGAAACAGAAAACCGAAGACTTATTACATAGGATGCTACCAAAGTAAGTTACCTTACACTAATACTGTTGTACCAAATACAATTTCTATCCAAGTTTTAAGTTTTGTATATAAAAACTGATGCTGCATCAGTGAATGTCAATAAATACTCGCGCATCTTCGAACGTTAGTATAAATTTTTGTGTCTAAGAATGAATTAAAAGAAACGAGCTTAACTAAGTTAATTCACGGCCCAGTCGCGACTGGTGACCATCTTGAAATGTGCATGTACATGTCATTAATATTCTGTGTACATTGGTGTTCTATGTTAGCGTCATCTAATCGTTATATTATTACTAATTTGAAGGTTTGTTATGTAATCGGTGTAATTAATAATAATATACATGTGAGCACAGTTGAGGAAGACGCAAATACAACAAGCTGTATCACATACCTGGATGTAGCAGTAGTGTGCGTACTGGTTTACATTTGGTCCAAGTCTCATCGGTACTATGTGATAACTAACTTAGACTACTCGAAATTAGAAACAGGGGGCCTACTCCCTAAGCACGAAGTCTGTCGTTTCGGTCGAAGAAACGGGCGTTTCCATGTCCGTATCACTTACGGATAGAAGATTAGTTCGGAGCCCGAACTGAGAATGAATGACAGCACGATTTGACAGCTGTCCCTGCTTCTGATGTTTTTGCCCGTCCAAAAAAGATAGTTAATTGGCTGTAGGATTCACTAAGAATTTTCGAACTACTTTTCGGACGGGCCCGTATCTTCGTTGACGGAAGTAGAGAGTAAGCCCCCTGACATCGAAATACAGAAACACTACTCGAAATTATTAACAATCGAGTCGACTATAATGTGCTATTTTTATTGCAGGAATAATGGTTTCGCTTTACGTCACTATATTTTTATTATTGTTATTTAAAGAGTGTGTTGTAAAATAAAATGGGAGTGTATTATCTTACAAACATTGGCGTGATTCATGTATACAAGTAACCACACTGTAGGTTATTTACTTAATATTAAATCATGAGCATTATTGACGCTTCAAATAGTATTAGCTCAGATTGATAATGGTACTATAAATAAACGAATACACATAATATAGTTCATTCATCAAAACATGAAACATCGACATGGACTTGATGTAAAACAGTGGTACGTCGTCTAAAAATGTAATGTATTCACTTTGTTGTACTTGTGTTCTTTTCCAGATGTGGAGGTTGAATCCATTATAGAAATGTCGTGAAAATGTCTTGAGGTAATTAACTCCCTATTGGTGATTGTAGTTTAATATGGTTTGCCTCACACACAGGTGGCAGGCTCACGTCACAATCTTCACTGAAATGTTCCGACATTGTGGTACACGTGGCTCACCTTTCATTAACAGAGTTTGAGTAGTTATAGAGCTTGCTTGGGGTTCTGTGGCGGTTTAGCGTGACGTCGTTGTCGGTGATGGCAGTTTTCTTCAAGTAGTTAACTGGATTTATAGCTTTTTGCAAGTGATTTTGTAGCGTTTCTATGGTGAACTTCAATATTGGGGCATAAGTGGACTCTTTTTTCAATTTACACTTGCACTTTTGATAATTTTTATTTATAGATCAGCATGCTTAACATTAATAGTACCTACTTCTAGTATATTAAGTCTTTCTCTTCTCACTTTTTAAATATGTATAATTCAAGTACTTTTTATGTCTAAGTACAAACTGTTATATTGTAGGATTTTTCTTATACTTAATTATTTTTAAATTAAGATTTTAATAGTCTAGTGCTTGTGATGCAACTGTACATATCTGTAAGGTTTTTTTAGTGTTATGTTTTATCCGTAGCTTACAGTATAATGTAGCAGCATGATTTGAAGTAGTTGGTAAGTTGGAGTGATATTGTGTTTCGTCAGAATGTCGTATACGTGTAGATGGTTAGGCCTGTGTGTTAAGGGCGGTGTACATGGGGGTGATTGTTGCAGGTCGGTGGCGCGGCGCCTGACGACGGGCGAGGGCGTGGAGCCGGAGTCCTTCGACTCCGTCACAATCTACTTCAGCGACATTGTCGGTTTCACCGCCATGTCAGCCGAGAGTACTCCGCTCCAGGTCGTGAACTTCCTCAATGATCTGTACACTGTGTTTGATAGAATAATTAGAGGCTACGATGTTTATAAAGTGGAGACCATTGGGGACGCGTACATGGTGGTAAGCTATCTTTTTGGAGCATGACGCGCTTTTTTTCGTTGTTTATGAATTTTAAAGCTTCAATGCAGAGTAAATTTATAGGGTATTAAAATTAATATGTCGTGTGTCTTCCAGGTATCTGGTCTCCCTATAAGGAACAGCGACAGACACGTGGGTGAGATCGCGTCCATGGCGCTGGAATTGTTGAATGCAGTCAAAAGTCACAAAATATCTCATAGACCAAATGAAACACTCAAGCTTAGGATAGGAATTCATACTGGTAAGTTTTATGTTTGTTTTAGTACCTCCAGTTATCCTACCTGTAGGATTAGGTATTGTCATAGAAATTCTGAACCATTGTAATGTTTTGAATGTATTACCGCTACTGATGTATGGATCAGCAAAATTTTTTTCACGATTCACCTTTTGAAAGATTAAAACGATCAAAATGTAACGGTGTACTAGATACGACTGCACCGTACTATAATCTTGGGCACGCCACGATTGCGGCGGTAAGTCCCCTCTTTGAGGAGTGGCTTGAGAGGCGGCATGGCGTCCTCACCTTCCGCCTGACGCAGGTCCTCACCGGACACGGCTGTTTTGGGGAGGTTCCTGTTTCGGATAGGGCGGGAGGAAACGCCCGGGTGTTTCCACTGCGAAGATCGCCCGCCGATCGTGGAGCACACGGTGGCGGTCTGCCCGGCTTGGGCGGAGCACCGCCGTGTCCTCGTGGAGGCGATCGGCGGCGGCGATCTCTCGCGTCCGGCCCTGGTCCAGGCCATGGTACGGAGCGAGAGGGCATGGGGAGCCGTTACCTCCTTCAGCGAAGCAGTAATGCTCGCGAAGAGGGAGGCGGCGCACGTGAGGGAGAGGCAGCATATGCGCCCTCGCGACCCCAGCCGCCGCAGGATTCGGAGACGCCCTGGGCGTCGGGAATCCCAGGCCGATTTCCGGCCACCGTAGGCATGGGCTTGCGGACGGCGAGTAATGGGTAGCTCGCTGTCCGGTAAGGACCAAGCCCAAGTCGACGGCGCGTTGTGTTCCACGCGCGCCTCAAAGAGATGTCAGCACAAAAAATGATGGGGCCCGCAAGGGCCGATGCCTTACAGGGGTGCGGGTTTGTTCGAAAGAGACACCACAGCTCCTGGCATACGGGCTACTGAAGGAACACGGGTGGGTTTTAGTCAGTAAAAGTCTGACACGCCCTCCTGCTCCACCCAGAGCGGGAGAAGTTATTTCCCACCCAAAAAAAAAAAAAAAACCGTACTATAATCTTATGTGGAAAGTCTTTAGAAAATCGTCTAATTCATGAAAAAATATTCGAATTTCAGGCGCAGTAGTAGCAGGCGTCGTAGGTCTCACCATGCCGCGCTACTGCCTGTTCGGCGACACAGTGAACACGGCCTCCCGCATGGAATCCAACGGCGAGCCGCTCAAGATTCACATATCGCCGAGCTGCAAGCAAGCACTCGACAAGATTGGCGGATACATCGTCGAGCCAAGAGGCACTATTCCTATCAAGGGGAAAGGGCAGGTTTGTGATATTACGGATTTAATTACCCAGGGAAGCCCCCGATATTTAAATTTTATTACGTCTTTTTTTGTTATTTGCACGTCAGAGTAGGGTATTTTTCAATTTATTGAAAACTATTCTAAATTGAAGATTGGGACGAAATATGTAACAGAAAAATAAAAGTAAACTGATTTATATCCATTTTGTCAATTAAAAACGGTCAAAATCAAATTAATTTTTCGTTGTTTTGAATTTACCGCCAAAACGCTCGTTACGATGACTTTTTATCACGTGACGTCAACTTTGTGTAAACTAAAGTAGTTAGTAAGTAAACAAGTGAATGTAGAGTTTATAATTAACAAGATTTTTAATGGATAGACAGTGATATTACTGGTGTGCCTGTGTGCACAAACACTTCTAAAACTGCGCCAAACTAAGTATTTGTACCGGTGCCGTTTACACAAAGCTGACGCCACATGTCACGTGATAAAAGAGCCATCGTAAGGAGCGTTTTGGCGGTATATTCAAAAGAACGAAAAACAAACTTTGAATTTAATAGATTTTAGTTGAGAAAATGGATATAATAAATTTATTTTTATTTTTCTGTTAAATATATCGTACCAATCTTCAAAATCAAATAGTTTTTATTAAATTGGAAAATACCCTATTAGGTTTTATGTCAATCAAAATATAATCCGCGACCGTAATCATTTATTTGCAATCATAATCGTATGTATAAATAATGCAAAAATATATTTATACAAAATTATAACCATTGTAATAATCAATTCAAGGATTCATGAAATAGTCATTCAGTAGGGTAATTTGAGTTATAAATAATGTATTGAGTATTAAGGCTAATACGCCTTAATATGCTCAATTTCATTATTTGTAAATATTTTTTTCGATTGACTGTTGCCAATTTTTCTGGCAGATCATCATCATAATTTCAGTCAAAAAACTTCCACTTGTGAACATAGGCATTCCCCACGCATCGCCTCTTCTCTATTTCTCGCGTTCAGCAGATTCCGATGGCCTTCACAAGGTTAAATGTCCACCTTGTGGTAGGCCTTCGACCGCTACGTCATCCAGTGCCTCTGGAACCTTTGTGCACCATTGGGCATTTGTTCTGCGAGCAATGTGCCCTGCCCACTGTCACTTTAGTTTGTAAATGTTTAGAACTATGTCAGTTACAGTGGTTCTCTTAATTTCTGAGTCGGTAGCGTAGGGAAAATCCATGCATAGCCTTCTCTATTGCCCCTTGGGTGACTTTCATCCTTCATATGAGGCCTATTGTGAGCGACCACGTTTCACATCCATAGGTCATCTGCCAACATGCACCGGTTAAAGGCTTTCGTCTTGAAATACTGCGGTATGTGAACGAGAAGATATTGTGTAGCTTCCCGAACGCTGCCCAGCCGAGTCGGATTCGTCGATTGATCTGTTTCTCGAAATTGACCCTACGTGACTGGAGTTTGTCCAGGTGAACATAATCGTCCACTACTTCCAGGGTAGAGTATCCGATCTTCCTGAGGGTGGGTGTAACATGGGCATTAGACATGACCTTCGTTTTGTCCATGTTCATTAAGGCCCACTCTTGCGCGCATATGACATGACCTTGTCTTGTTCAAGCTCATTTTAAGATCCACTCTTTTGGAAGCTCTACTGAGGTCATCGAGAATGGGGTATTTTACTCTACATATATGAGAAAAAGTAATAAATATATTATTGAGATAGCTCAGGCAAAAAGCAGTCGAACAATGATAGTTTTAGTGTATGAAATAACAAAATCAATTTTTAAATTCAGTTCAAAGTTTTCAGTTTTTAATCTGTTTTTGAACACCATAAAATAGTAGCCACCTAGTGTTGAGTAAGACCTCAGATTAGAGAATAAAGGCAGATGGACTGCGCGGAACAACGAGAGTGAGGCCATTTAACCAAATACGGATTGAACAAGTGAATACGTTCTCGAGTCAGTACGTCACGAAACGTCGTATCGCACGTACGTCCCACCGAATGTCAATATTTTCTTAGAATAATGCCGTTTTGTGTTATTAAACACTGCAAAAACAATTCCCAAAAACGAAGGAAGCAAGATGGAGTATCTTTTCATACGTAAACAATGATTATTTATCTATTTGGATATTATTTTACGTGATTATTGTTCGTGACATCTTGAAACATAAAAGTTTGACAAAAAACATTCGGTGTTGCCAGTTTATATAAAAACATTTACCCCTTAGTTAGGGAAAAAGGTATAGGATGCAGGCATATCGTTTTACAAAAATAATAATCTCGATGAGTGTTTTATTTATCGCTTTTTTTGTTCGTATGTGTGTATTTACGTATGTATATAAGTATGTATGCGAATATACAGGGTAAGTTTTTATCCAGTGCGCAAACTGTAACCATGAATTCAGCATATCATTCTAGACTTCCGACTAAACACAAATTTATCATGTCTCGATATTGTTCCATTATTTCAAAATTATCATCTTCTTTTTTGTAATGTGAGATCAATACATTCCCAAAGTAGGTACCTACATTAAATTTAGACAATCTGACTCAATGGCTAAGATTCACTTTATGAATAGGTAACAATTTATGTATAACTCTACTCTGCATTTTTCTAAGACTATAAATTATTTATTAATTATAATGGAATACTATGGGTATTTTTTTCCAATATCCTGGCAACCGTACGCACACAGCGAGGAACGTGTTTTTACAGTGCTGTCACGCACACATAACTAGAAAGGTGCCTCACAATAATGTTCCGCGCGGTCCATCTGCCTTTATTCAGTAATCTGAGAGTAAGACATACAGGAGGCGGTACATTTGTCCCGTACATGACGTCAAAATGTAAGAGCGCGTCGGCATTTTTAACCGACGGAAAAACGGAGGAGGTTCTCAAGTCGACACGTATCTTTTTTTTAACCGACTTCAAAAAGAAGGAGGTTATCAATTCGACATGTTTTTTTTTTTTTTTTTTTTATGTATGTTCGGGCATAACTCCGTCGTATATAGACGGATTTGCAAAATTCTTTTTTTGTTCGAAAGGGTTTTACTCCGAAATGGTCCCATTGAAATTTCATATAGATCTTATGATGCGTTTCGGAGACAGACAACGGAACTCTCACCGGAAAAAATTACAGCAAATCAACCGCGAAAATTGCTATCGCATAAATATGCATTGTTTTGACGCCAAGGATGATGAAATTTCTAAATGGTGTGGGGTAGGTAACTAAAAAGTGAAAAATAAAAGCAATGCGTGGTGATACATAAAAAAACTTAAAAAAAAAAAAAACAACCGACTTCCAAAAAAACACTACAAAGTGCAAAATAACTTTAATTTCGGAAGTCGGTGACTTTTTATGTGTATTTTAATTACTCGTCACCGCCTTCCGAAATTAAAGTTATTTTGCACTTTGTAGTGTTTTTTTGGAAGCCGGTTGTTTTTTTTTTTTTAAAAAAGTTTTTTTATGTATCACCACGCATTGCTTTTTTCAGAGTAGTCCGATATTGATAATTCTTTTTTTATTGGAAAGTGTATACCCCGAAGTTGGTCCCATATACATTTCGAAAAAATTAAAAACCAACCCTAAGGGTAGGAAAACATGATTGATTGTTCAGTCACATATTTTTATTTAATGCTGAGTTGTGCATTATAAAAAGTAATCAAAAATGAAGGATTTAGTAATTAGTAGATTATAACCACGATTTTTTTTAAATAAAAACTTTTTAACATAAAAATTAAAGGCTTTAGCCTTTACAGACTCCGGCTTGTTCGGGAGGCTATAAATGTGGTCTACGGTGCTAAAGCGCCGTAGACCACATTTATACGCCGCGGCAGGTTATACAGAAGATCGAAGAGTATAATAACCTGTCTCTCTAAAAGCTTTCGATTCGAATGAGACTTGAGCTGTTCTGCAGTCCTTCCAACGGTGCCAGATTGACTATCGGTACCAGGTGCTGAAATGTTTGTACGAAAACGCTACTATGTCAGTCCGCCCCCAGGACTGGACCTCAAAACAGAGTAGGTTAGGCAGCGAGGGGTCAGACAGGGAGACTTAATGTCCTTCAATGCGCGCCTCACGGTATTTAGTCATGTCAATCTCAACATATTTCCTTTTCACTCGAGACTCGAAACGCAGTCACGTAGTGATAATTGTAGAATGACGTAATTTGTAACATGCGCCTCGCTCGCTCTCTCTCCTCATCCTATAGTTTTACGGAGATGGACAGTTAGTAACGCGACTTTAACAAAAAAAAAACCGCCGAAAAAACTGAAAAGCAAAAAATTATAAACCTTTTCCGTACGGAAGGCGGTGACATAAAATTAAAATACATATCCAAAGTCACCGACTAATTTTTATGTTAAAAAGTTTTTATTTAAAAAAAATCGTGGTTATAATCTACTAATTACTAAATCCTTCATTTTTGATTACTTTTTATAATGCACAACTCAGCATTAAATAAAAATATGTGACTGAACAATCAATCATGTTTTCCTACCCTTAGGGTTGGTTTTTAATTTTTTCGAAATGTATATGGGACCAACTTCGGGGTATACACTTTCCAATAAAAAAAGAATTATCAATATCGGACTACTCTGAAAAAAGCAATGCGTGGAAGTCGTCAAACCTTCGCACGAGAGTAGTATTAATGCTAAGTTGTAACAGTAAACTAACTAGTGTTTCGGTGTCACAGGTCCAGACGTACTGGTTGGTCAGTGCTACAGAGAAGGCTATACAGAAGAGGGCCGTCGAAGGCGAGGAGCGTCCACTATTTCGTCGACCCAGACGAAGCCCCAGATTGGCGGATTCCAGACATCCTTCACTTTCAGGTATTTTCTTGGTGGTGGTGGGTCGTTTACGATGCGAATCCACATTTTTGTGGTGTGGTACATCATCTGATATGTTTCAATATCTGTATTGACTATTGGCAGAATCACACTCATCTCGTACAACACATTGCAAAAATTTGAAATTTGGTTTAGTTTCTGAACTAATTTCATTTTCAAAAACAGATTCCTTATGTGCAGGCGGCGGCGGCGGCGGCAGTACGATCCGGCAGCGCATGTCGAGCGGTGCGCGGGACGGTGACGCCATGCGCGACGGTGACGTCATGCGCGGTTCTCGCTGCTCGCTGCCCGCACCGCTGTGCTCGTCGCCGGCCGCACAGCGCCGCCCGCGCGCCGAGCAGGCCGCGCCCCGCCCCAGGTACGCGCCCTACCCGCTCCTCCCGCGCAACCCGCGCTACGAGCTGCTGGCCAGCGCAGAGCTGCGGCGCAGCAGTCAGTAATGTGCAATCTTGCTGGCAGGCACGCGCTCAGCTCCATCGCCTCGTCTACGGCGTGCTCGGGCTCGCCCGATGAGCCGGCGGCGCGCTGGGGCCTGCGCGCGCAGTCGCTTGACCTGCTACCGGCGCGCGACGTGCGCATGCGCCGCCAGCACACGGCCCGTTCGCTAGAGAACGAGGTGGGCGTGGCCACGGTGTGCGGCGACCCCGTGTTCAACGGCACCATCATTGGCATCGTGACGGACGAGCCGGCGCGCGACGAGGACAGCCCGCTGCTGCGCAAGAGCAGCCTGTCGGCCAAGCAGGAGCGCGCGCGGCGGAAGGCGCCCGAGGCCAGCTACATCGAGTTCTACAAGCGCTGGCGTTCGCTGGAGAGCGTGGGCCAGGGCAAGCTGGGCGAGGGCAAGCCGGCCGAGGGCAAGGCGGGCGCGCGCAAGGCGCCGCGCTTCGCCATCCCGACGTGGCTGCTGGGCTTCTTCAGCGCGCGCGAGCCCGACCTGCGCGCGCCGCCGCTGCTCGACACCGAGTCGGCCGTCTGAGCAGTACAGCACGCACTATGTTACTTTATATGTATATTATATGAGATGTTGTAAATAATATGTGTAAGTAAAACGATGTTACCGTCAATTGTGAAATAAGTTTAATGTTATTAAATAATTTCTATTGAACAAGGTCTCTTAATAATACTGACGTAGATCACAATTACATTGTCATTAAAGCGAGAAATGCGGTTCTGGTACAGTGAGGTCTAGCGGATTCTTTATGAGTGCTCACCTCCAACCTTTAGGTAGAACTCGGCCGTCGCTCACCAGACCACAGTTCTCGCACGTATAGTAACTACTGCGACTCAGATCGAGCTATGCTTGATGTCGCAATAGCTAGAGATGCATGTCGCTGCCATTGACTAGGATTACATCGTAACTACAAATGCACGTATTACGCGTCCGCGAGCAGTGGGATGCCGGCGCCGTCACGCTCGCTGTAGGAGCAGCCGTTGATGACCAGCTTGATGTCGCACTGCATGCTGTCGCACGGCGCCGTGTGCTGCGGCACCGGTGGCGCGGCGGGGGCGGGGGCTGGCGCGGGTTGGGTACATTCTGTGTGCTCTATGATAGGACACGACACGCTTGTGTACTCTTGCCGGAGGCTGGGTGCTTCTAATAGGTCACACCGTTGCGTTGGAGCTAGTCGTCCTTCACCAACCACCTGAAAACATTAAAATACATAATATTTTTTTCTGCTCCTTACCGATTATCAAGACTTTCAAGGTTTTCTCTACTTACTTCCATGAGATACTCATCGCTGCGGTGATGTAGAACACCGTCTGTGTGCGATTCCAAATGATTTCCAGAAGCGAAACGCAACTTTTTAGGAGATTCTAAGCTGCAACATCTGTACAAAAATTAAGGGGATAATTAAAAGTTTAGTCATATTTGAGGACTAATGAACTGAGTCACTAAACTTTTTTGCATTTTGTCGAGCGATTGTAGGTTCTACGCTAAAAAATATAAAGTCCAGCATTACCTGTGTAGTCCACCAACTTGGTTCTTCCAGCTCCTAGTCTTAAGCGAGCTGCGTTGTCCTCGCTTGTCTGTGCTGCCGGGCGGCTGCGCGTTGTCCCTCGCAGCGCGTCGCCGAGCTCTGGCTGCGGCAGCAGTCGGTTCCTCTCCCCGCAACCAATATGTCACCTGGTCACGCTTGCCCTTCATCGCGACTATGCCCCGCTCTTCAAGGATGTAACCCCCTAGTTGGTCTAATAGCGTCTTGCACGCTTGACTACAGTGGATTTTTAGAGCTGAAAATATACAAAGTTAAATAGATGTAGATAGGTACCGTTTGGTCCGGTAGGTATGGAGCTAGACGAAGGCAGAGAACAAAACGTTACTTTTGAGTAAAATTAGAACCAAATAATGTGTACAGTAGCCTCCACTAATGGTGCCCCAATCTCAAAAAGCAATAGCTTGACACTTCGCTTTAACTTACGACCTTCTTACAATAAGCAATTTCTATAGGCTATAATACTATAGACACACACACTCTCATACGTTTACGAATGAATGTATTTCCTAAATTCAACCGTTAAAGCAAATGGCATGATAGCTGAGCGGTTACCGCACTTGATTATCGCGTTTGAGCGCAGCGAGTCGCGGTTTCGAATCCCACTCGCTGTGTGGATAGTCTTTTTATTGTTTTAAAAATCACTTTTGCGTATAGTTTCTTGTTCTGTTCTTCTTATTCACTAAACTCGTAAAACTTTATCATTATACCCACAGAAACCTAAATAAATTTAAATGATTTACGACTCATTCACCGCGACTTATAGAACGGTGTTGGTTGATATTGTGTGCTAGTGACGTGTGTTTCATCTATTAGCGTTCTTCTAATTCATTTTAAAATGTAAGCAAATTTAAATATAGAAATGAAAGCGAATATTATTGCGCTGCATAAAAGTGGGCTTAATACCTATATCACAAATACCTATGTGATGAAACCGGACTGAGTGTGAGTATTATGATTTAAATATATACTAAACATTTATTTAATTAAAGTATAACTGCTGATCCTTGTAGTTATTTTTAAACGTTTTATAAATATCACAATGTCTAAATAGAATAAAAATATAAAATTTCAATGTAAATTTATTTCCTAGATTATAGAACGATGAAAATAACAATAAACTTAATATCTATGTGAAATTGCCCTTTTAAATAATTTTGTTTCTAAATAGTAGGTAATACATATAGTGTGTATTTTGCTTAGTAGCCTAACAGTACCCCTTTTTTGTTTTAGTGAAATACTGTGAGTCGGTGGGTGAAAAGATATGAGGAAGGCGGTAGCCTTGCCCGTGGAAAGCAAAGTGGAAGACCCCAGCTCCTATAACAGGCACACGTTCATCGAATATGAAACAAGTGGTTTCAAAACGACAAGACATTTTGCCGAATTATTCGACACATCTTTACGAACCGTGCGCCGTGCACTCCACGCAGAAGGTTCGCATCATCAGTTAACGGAAAAAACATTAACATTAAGTTATAAATTACAAATATTTATTTATTTTAGTAATATTCAAATAATATTTTGTCTTATCCGTAATCTGGATTATTTTGAGGTTTAGTTTCAATCTTCTTTTCGGAATGAAAATGAACACTTAAGCTATAACCTCTTTAAGTCCTATTAAATACGATTTGTTAACTTTGAGGTTTGAGTTAGAACGAACTCACTCGCAGTAGAATAAAAGTAGTACTACTGAGTCATTTAATTGTATTGTGACAACTTGTCTGCATTTGTTACTTTTACGTGGGTAGATTTTTGTAGAATATTGTGATTTATTTAGAGTACCGACACACAGTAGTAATCAGCACAATATTATTATATTACTAAGATACAATAGCCTGATTATCATAGTTCACCAACTAGCTTATTTACTTCAATAAATTGTTCTTTATGAGAAAATAAACTGTTTTAACAAGAAGTTTTTATTAGTTATTTTTATACATTCTTCATGAAGTTATAACGAATAAACATTTTGTAATAATTTTTTATTGGTAAACCTTTATTTAAATAACAATACGAGTAATAATAAAAAAATGTTACATTATTATTCTGGTATATTAATAAATCGAATAATAAAAGAACAGATGAAGATGATTGTTGAAAATAAAAATTAAAGCTTCATCGCGAGATTTGAACCCAGACCTATAAGTTTCTTAAACCAAGACGATACGCTGCACGCTACCGGAACTCAAATTATACAAGTAAATTTTAGCAATGGTATGAACCGACCAAGGTCATGTCTGTGCGTCGCCGACGGTATGTATAAAATACAGAGAGTAACGCCAGTGTGTGAGTGCAGCGGTGAGTTTTGTGTTAATACATCACTTATACACACAGCTGTAGGTACGGCCTAGACCGCCACTTCATAGCAATATAGCCCTTAGTATGCGACTGCATTAGTGAATCTTGATAGTACTTACGCGCCCCAGTTGATTCGAAGCGGCTGGCTGTGTTGACCGTGTCTCCGAACAGGCAATACCTAGGCATCTTTAGTCCTACCACGCCTGCACAAACTGGACCTGGAAACGTAAAATGACGGTGAGGTTCTAGTTCTTGCTTCAAGATGGTGGCTACTTACATTATTATTTTGGAATTTGTTTCCTGATATCGATGAATAACAGTTTACTATGTACCTGAATGTAGACCGACACGTAGCATAAGTCGATGGTCAGGTCGGTGTCGCAAGCGGAAGGCTCGTGTAGCAGACAATAGCGCTAGAGCCATTGATGCCACTTCGCCTGCGTGAAGTATACCGTTGCGAATCGGCAAGCCCGATACCTGAGATAAGGGTTGATATGAATTCATCTTTGGTTTAGAGTCCAGAGGTGGTCAAAGTTGTGTTAAATAAAACTTACCACCATGTAGGCATCTCCTATAGTTTCCACTTTATACACGTCGAAATTTTCTAATATTGAATCGAAGCATGTGTAAAGATCGTTCAAAAAATCTACCACCTGTAAAAGAACATAACATAATCGTCAGATATCGTTTAACTTTTAAAAAGTGCTTGAAGTCATTGATGTTGTTCTGAGATAAAAATGCAACAGTATGGTATGGAACTATGGACTAAAGGGTACATACCTGCAATGGTGTGCTCTCTGCTGACATGGCTGTGAAGCCAACAATATCACTAAAGTAAATGGTCACGGAGTCATAGCTCTCTGGCATAACCCGTCTGCCTCGCTTCAATTGCTCGGCCACGGGTGCTGGTAGCATTTCTTCTAATAAAGCCTCTGAAAATAAAATGTTTGGGTCATCAGAATAATCTGTGTTGTGTTAAGATAATATTGTTATGTCTTAAAGATCTTACCAGTCTTTTTTTTCTCCTCCTGTAATTGATCTGTCCTCTCATCCACCAAAGCCTCGAGATTGTTCGCGTATTTCTCCATCATTGCTATCATGTTGTCGAAAATGTTTGGTTTCCTGAAATGAAACACATGGGAAGGTTACCGTTGGTTGTCAGTCCACTACATCTGTAACAATTTGATAAAGTCACTCACATGCCCTTCCGCAGAGGTCGTAACCGAGTGCGGATAGCTTTGAAGTCTGGTCGAGCTGTAGGTTCTTCTGTCCAACACTCGGTGCAACATTCGCGTACACAGTCAAAACTACCAGTTAGTGCGTCTAATGGAGGCCTAGAATTAATAAATATTTGATCAATGTCTCGTATTAGACTAATCTGCAGGCTTAGCACGATGCTTTCTATTTCTATTCTACCGTAGAATAGAAATCGCTTGTCTACATTTCTCGGTTCAAAACTGTCTACACTGAAACATCATTTTTGACTATTCTTCCGGCGACAAAACGCTTCTCTACGGTTCCCTTGGTAAGCCTGCAGGACTTGGTAGAAATATTTGGCAAAACACTTGGATAGATATCTAGGTGAGCTATCATAAAATAGAGAATATTTAGGTACTTTTGTTATGTGTCTGGTTTGGCGTCTAGCGAGTGTTAAGTCAGGGTCCAGTTGAGCAGGCCTTATTTGTCTTGGTTAGTAAAATGACATTGCCTGCTCAGACACATACCTACCTGTATGTCGCAGGGTCTGGAGATGCTATCCTGTGCAGCAAAGTGGGTACTGGGAGGGCATCACCTCCGAAGGGCCCTCGTCTTGTATGTAGCTCATACAACACTAGTGCGAAGGCGTATACGTCGGAGTGTGGAGACCCGTCGTGTAACTCTACTGTCATGTTGGTGGTCTCTTTACCCCAGCCCGCTGAGCGAAGCAACTCCGGTGATAAATACGCTAGACCTTAGGAAGAAAAACAAATATAAGACCTAATAATGGCAATGTGGAGGGGTAAATCTAGAACGATAAGTTTTTTTTAAAAAAAAACCTCGGACTATTATTTGATAAAAACCACTGCTCTTTATATTTTGAAGACGTCTAAATAAAATATCCTTGCTTACTATCAATATGAGATCTCAATGCATTGGACTCCGATGGAGGCATTTCACCCTTCCGGAACTCCTTCAGTCCGAAGTCTGCCAGCTTGACCACCCAGCGAGCGTCCACCAAGCAGTTAGACGGTCGCAGTGCGCCATGGTACTGCAGTGGGGACTCGTGGATGAAGATCATGCCCTAAGGGAGGACATAGAAATCAAGATAAAAAATAAATTAAGCAAGCGCAATTCGAGTCCGCGCTGTTTGTTTTCGTGAAAACGTTAAACAATATGTATTAACGGAGGGTTTGGTAAAAAATGTTCTTATGGGTCCCGAATTCCCGATACTGCTGTAGCCGTTGTATTTGCCCGATATTATACTTAGTCATTACAATCCTGATGAAGTAAGCTTTCCCCGATTATGATATTTTTCAATTTTGAACAGGTTTACGGCCAATACCTATTAGATGACATCTTGAACTATTTTTAACCGACTTCAAAAAAATGAGGAGGTTATAATATGTTCGACTGTATGTTTTTTTTATGTATACCAGTTTCTCCCCATTTGTGGACCGATTCTCAAAATTCTTTTTTTATTTAAAAGAGTATACTCCTGAATCCTGACTTGGTGCCAATGGGAACACCATTGGCACCAAGTCGGGATTTGATGATGGAAACCCAGGGAAATCGAGGGCAACCCTCAAATTTTATAGGTATTAACAATGTTTTGCATATATTTTCTAAAGCTATTGAGACATTTGCGTATGGTTGTCATCATCTTATGACGCTGAGCTGATGAAGGAAGGTACAAACTCTTTAACGGTTAGGAGTTAGGTGGAGGTTCGGGCATAACTCTGTCATACTTAATAGACGGATTAGCAAAATTCTTTTTTTGTTCGAAAGGGGTTTATTCCGAAATGGTTCTGTATAAATTTCATATAGATCTGATGATAAGTTTCGGAGACAGACAACGGAACTCTTCAAAAATGTCAGCAAATCAACCGCGATTGCTGCTATCGCAAAAATATGCATTGTTTTGACCCCAAGGATGATTAAATTTCGACTTGGTGTGGGGTAGGTACTAAAACTAAAAAGTGAAAAATAAAAACTTAAAAAAAAACCGACTTCCAAAAAAACACTACAAAGTGAAAAATAACTTTAATTTCAGAATTTGGTGACTGGATATGTATTTTAATTTTTTGTCACCTTCCGAAATTAAAGTTATTTTTCACTTTGTAGTGCTTTTTTGGAAGTCAGTTGTTTATTTTTTTGCAAAAAGTTAGTGCTTTCAATGATTATTTTGCTATTTGCAACAGATTTTCTTACGGCTTCAATCACTGCCATACTGATTGTATTTGCTTGTTACTAGAGTTTTTAGGCTGATTGCATTCCTTTTGATCAGATTTTTTTCATATCCGACCATATTTACGGCAGGTATTAGACGACAGATGGAATTATTTTGCTATTGTTAACTTCATATTAATTTAAAAAAAATGGTTTCTCTTTATGTCTAAGAATAAGAATAAGAATAAATT
The DNA here is from genome assembly GCA_949987655.1 of Polymixis flavicincta. Taxonomy (NCBI): domain Eukaryota; kingdom Metazoa; phylum Arthropoda; class Insecta; order Lepidoptera; family Noctuidae; genus Polymixis; species Polymixis flavicincta. The sequence goes on from OX465179.1 coordinate 15,613,373, forward strand.
TATTGTAAAACATGAGTACATCAAATAAATGTGCAAGGTCTTAAATATCAGGTAGATCTACATGTTTTGCCATTAATGGCGTACAAAATAACATATTTTTGGGATATTATACCATAAAATATTTGAGTCTACATAACAAACGATGAAATTAATAACTTAATCCTAATGCTAATTATAAAGGGAAAAAAGGGTATTGTACCTATTTACAGATTTTTTTGGTCAAATTGTGAAAAAAATGTCGTAATTAATAGAAATCCACAATTAATTGCGGTCGTTCAAAAATTCCGATAGGGTATAATAGCATTTTGAAATTAGATATTTTTTTAAATGTATTTTAAACAGAGCAGAAGGCATTTGTCTAATAGGTTTTGGAATTTTATTATAGATGATTGGTGCTAAACAAGTAATACTTTTACGCATCAATGCCGTGGTTGATCTTGGTACGCAAATTTTATTATTATCCCGTCGATTACGAATAGAAACGTCCGATACTTTCTTAAATAGGTTAGGATTGGTTTGTGTAAAATTTGCTACTTCATAAATAAATAATGAAGGCAGACTTAAAATGTTAGATTTTATAAAATACTGTTTGCAACTATCAGTTATTTTTAATCCAAACATAGCCCTAATACACCTTTTTTGTGATTTAAAAACGATTTCTTTATTAGTAGAATTTCCCCAAAATATTATTCCGAACCGAGGAGCCGACAATACCATGGTAGACAGTTATAAGCGCATTGGTACTTATAATAGGTTTTGGTTTATATAGGGCATAGGCAGAAGAACATACTTTTTTATTTAATGCTTCTGTGTGTGCTTTCCAGTTCAGACGTTTGTCAATGGTTACACCTAAAAATTTCGCTGTATCTACCTTTTGTATAACCGTTAATTTGTGTTGAGCATTAATATTTGGTGCTTCTAAACGCTGACTGAAGAACATAATTTTGGTTTTTTCGAGATTAATTTTTAAATTATTATTATCTAACCACTTAATTATTGAATTGATTGTATTATTAATTTCATGTTCATACCTATCTTTATTTATAGAATTAATAGTAACTGTGCTGTCATCAGCAAAAAGTGATACTGGATAATTAGTTACCAATGGCAAGTCATTAATATAGATTCTGAATAACAAAGGACCCAATACGCTCCCTTGCGGAACTCCATACTTAACTATACGTTTTTTAGATGCATATGTTTTTTCTTTTTTGGTATAAGTAAATGTTTATTTTTGAAATTTCTGTATATTGTTTACGATTTTTCAGATAAGATTCTATGAGATTAAGAACATTGCCTCTGATGCCATAAGCCTCCAGTTTACGGAGGAGAATGTCATGATTAACATAATCGAAAGCCTGGGTCATATCGCAGTAGATAGAACACACCGGCGTCCTTTTATCCACATTACCCATGACGTTATTTATAAAATCAAAAATAGCCATGTTTATTGTTTTATTCTTGCGGAAACCTTTCTGGTCTTTTGTAAGAATGTTGAATTTTTCTAGATAGTTATAAATTTGATTATATGTATATGTATTTTTCAAAAACTTTTGAAATTATAGGAATAAGAGCAATAGGTCTGTAGCAGTTCATACTCTGCTTGTTGTCTTTTTTGAAGATGGGTTTAATGATAGAAGTTTTTAGACTTTCCGGGTATGATCCAGTTGTTATACACATATTAATGATATGGCTTAGGTGGTCACATATGTAATAGGCGATATACTTAAGGATTCTAGTAGATATCCCATCGTATCCAACACTTGTAGTATTTTTAAGCGATCTTATAATTTGTAGTATGTCATATGGAGTACTTGGTGCCATGAACATAGATTGACTTGATTTAGAAATATTTGCTGTTACCTCCTTACCAGCGTCTGGTATGGGTTCTATCTTTTCTATAAAGAAATTATTAAAAGCATTCGGAATCTCTTGTGGCCTGGTTATAGTTTTATGGTTTGTTTCTATGGAAGTGATACTACTCTTTGGTAAATTCAATTTAGACCTATTTATAATCGCCCATGTGGCTTTGGATTTGTTAAAGGATGATTTTATTGTGTGATTGTTTTGGGCTAGTTGCGTTAAATTAATTATATTTTTATATATTTTAGAGTATTTTTTAAATTTAGTATTATTTACTTCATTACGATTTAGCCTATAGTTCCACATAAGCTCTCGCTTTTTTTTGCTACAGATTTTTATGCCACGTGATACCCACTGAGGTTTTACTTTGGTTCTTATTGTGATTTATTTTAAAGGAAAGCATAAATTGTACAGCATCATGAAGGCTTCCAAAAATGCATTATATGCTGTGCTAGGATTATTTGTATTATATATTTCAGAAAAAGAAAACCTTTTTATACAATTTTTGAATTTTTGCATATTTTCTTTATTGTAATCTCGTCTATTTGTTCGCCAATAGTTTATTAAGATTTTTTTATGAACCGGTAACTTTAGTACTTGCGCTGTGTGGTCTGACAGGCCGAAGTCAATCACATCAGATTTACATTTCTTGCTCACATTATGTGCAAAATTGTCGATACAAGTGCCGCTCGCGAGTCGAGTTGGCTGATTTATTTCTAGTTTTAAGTTATAACTTAAAAGTAAACATTCTAGATCTATCAAAGTATTATTACGCTTAAGACAGTCAATATTATAGTCACCTGCAATAACGACATTTTTTTTTACATTTTTGCTACAGATGGAACATAACACTTTATCTAATTGCTCAAAAAATACAGGTAAGTTATTGGACTTAGGTACTCTATACACACAAACAATAATCGTATTATACAGTGTCAGATCAATAGCGCAACATTCGAATACTCCATTAATGGAGAGTTTCGCTATATCCTGTAGCTCTTTAAACTGGTGACCTTTCTTTGTAAGGATACAAGTACCACCTCTCTTACTGTCGTTTCTGGAGTAGCATGCCGCCAAAGTGTAATTAGGAATATACAATGATTGTTCATGGCCAGCTATCATGAAGTGTTCAGATAAACAGATTATGTCGATTTCGGCGTTTTTCTCTGACATCTCTTCAAGACATACAATGAGCTCATTACTCTTATTCAGTAGTAGTAGTAGTAGTCTACTTTGTCAAATTTTGACAACGACACCAGAATACGTGTCTTGAAACTAAACACATTTTTGCGTTATACCAATTGGAATTTCGACGCATAGTGAAAAATCGAGGGTCGAGAGGGGTAGTGTGACATCATAAGCAAATTATGTCCCTCTTAAAAATTGTTACAAATATGATCTAGCTTTTGAATCCTCAACCATAACTCCTAGCACTCAAACTCTCGTAGTATTTATCGGTTGAAATCTTACATGTTTTTGTCGTTCGGAAATATTGAACTTACTACCAGTACCTACGTAGGCACACCGAACGAAAATACATTTTCACGTCAAAAGAGTAAAGTGGAGAGCAACAGACAAGTGAAAGCCGACAGCTAGGTAGTCGGAAGTAGTCTAGTGTTTAAGTAAGTAGCATAAGCATAACATAATCAGCCTTCAATGTTTCCATTGCTAGGACACAGGCCTCCTCTCAGCGAGAGGGAGTGAACCGTAATGCACCTCGCGGGCCCAGTAAGTAGGTACGGGTTGGCAGATGTCACATGTCTTAGAATTTTGGTTCTAGGACATGCTGGTTTTCTCACGATGTTCCTTCACCGTTTTTAGAGCAGTGGTGATGAAATAATTTCAACACAGCAAAACGCCTGTCTGAGCCACCACTGCTCTCTTCCGTCCATCAGACCATCTGTGGCCAGTCAAATTGCCTAACCAAATAATGAATCAGATAGAATTTGCTAATGTGGAATTTATTTAGGGTCGGCAAATAAGACGTACATATCTATCTATATGCTCATAAACGGTTACAGTTTTGAACCATCTTAGATTTCAACCTTGCCAGTTTGAAGCGTGAAGGTAAAACGGATGTGTAACTCACTCTAATTATATCTCCAACTAGAGATGCGATGAACATGTTATCCAGTTTGATGTCTTCATTTTCGAGAATATCCTGTGGAACGCAAAGCATTCAATAGTAAGAACGGTTTGTTGCCAAAGATTGAAATCTTTGCTGATTATTTATTGCAGTATTTTACCTTGAGGCTGCCTCTAGTGCAGTATTCGGAGAGGGCGCAAACGTTCGGCGGCTCGATACACGCGCCAACGAACCCGTTCACGTTATCGTGTTGCAAATCCCGCATCTGCCGACACACACACATTTTATTTCACGCTGCAGAAACAATAGCTCGTAGATACGCTGCATGTTACGAGTATTGCGAAGATACAGAATATAAATGAAGCGGAGACTCCTGCTGTTTTATTTATTTGGAGGGATGGGTGCTGCTACTGAATATCTATTTACTTTAGGCTACTACGAAATGTTTTATTGACACCTACTTTATATGAGGGCCTTGAGTGAAACAAAAGAAAGAACTACTTAATTATTGAGATTCGAAGCCAATGCAACATCATCTATAGCTATACCTAGTACAACTAAACAAAAAAATAAAATTAAAGTCTGTTTGTTAAGGCGAACAGGAGCGATGCGACTCACTTAGAACAATTTCTATGAAAACTTCATGAAAATTGTTCTATTAGTGTCCAAAATAGGTACCAGCTTATTACTAAATGTATATTAAGTATTATGAAAGTAGGCAGGTACCTATATAAGTTACTTGTAAAAAAAACGTTTTTTTTTGTCTGTCTGTTTTGTTGCGGCTAATCTCCGAACCAGGTTTTTTTTTTGGTGGGAAATCATCAAATAACTTCTCCCGCTCTGGGTGGAGCAGGAGGGCGTGTCAGACTTTTACTGACTAAAACCCACCCGTGTTCCCTCAGTAGCCCGTATGCCAGGGGCTGTGGTATCTCTATCGAACAAACCCACACCCCTGGCAGGCATCGGCCCTTGCGGGCCCCATCAAATTGTGCTGACATCTCTTTGAGGGCGCGTGGAACACAACGCGCCATCGACTTGGGCTTGGTCCTTACCGGACAGCGAGCTACCCATTACTCGCCGTCCGCAAGCTCATGCCTACGGTAGCCGAAAATCGGCCTGGGATTCCCGACGCCCAGGGCGTCTCCGTATCCTGCGGCGGCTAGGGTCGCGAGGGCGCATACACTGCCTCTCCCTCTTCGCGAGCATTACTGCTTCGCTAAAGGAGGCGACAGCTACCCATGCCCTCTCGCTCTGTACCATGGCCTGGACCAGGGCCGGACGCGAGAGATCGCCGCCGCCGATCGCCTCCACGAGGACACGGCGGTGCTCCGCCCAAGCTGGGCAGACCGCCACCGTGTGCTCCACCGTGTGCTCCACCGTGTCCTCAGGGCGATCTTCGCAGTGGAAACACTCGGGTGTTTCCTCTCGCCCAATCCGAAACCGGAACCTCCCGAAACAACCGTGTCCGGTCCTCACCGGACACGGTTGTTTCGGGAGGCGTCCTCACCTTCCGCCTGACGCAGGTCTTCACCTGCGTCAGGCGGAAGGTGAGGACGCCATGCAGCCTCTCAAGCCACTCCTCAAAGGGGGGACTTACCGCCGCAATTGTGGCGTGCACAGCACTGAGTTGCGAGAATCGCACTCTCCATGTCGCCATGAGATCCCGCCGGAGCTCTGTCCGCTGTGCCGCGATTTCCCGCGGCCGCGGAGTTACACCCCGGCGTTTGGCCTCCTCGCGCCATTGCCACATGTGCGCGAGGACCTTTGCCTCCAGATCCCATGGCGATCTCCGAAACGGTTGGACCGATTTTGACGTGACTTTCACCCGCAGCTGATGTAATAAAGAGTAACATGGTTACTTTGCCCCACTGCACTTTTCCGACATCCAAACAGGCGAAGCCGCGGGCAGAAACTAGTGTGTTATAATATATATCACCTGGCGACTGAGTGCGTAAGTCATCTGGTAAACTGATTTTGAAAGCTTTCGTAATTTAGTAGTTGTACCTACTTATTTAGGGAATTTATTTTACCACAAATCAGATAGCGGGCACGATTCCAAAACAGAGATAAAGCGGTCCAGCCCACGTAGGGTTGTCAACTTGATGCAGGGCTACCAGAAGTGACTAGTAAGTAGGTGCTTAGTACTGCTTAGGACTAAAGGACTAATATTGCTTTACACTATTCTCAGGTTTTTTTACACCTCAGTACGCATTGTTCTTGCCCATCAATAAAAAATCTTTAAAAATTGTGTTATTTTGGGGTGTGGTCCAAGCAATAAATTAACGTTATCAGTTATCAGAGTTGCTCTACTCCTCCCATTCCACGAAAAAAACTAGCAAATGGGTACGAAAGAATAGTGTTAGGCAGCTAAAATACAGGGTATTTGGATACAAATTCCTATGTATTAGCTATATTTCTCATTTTGTTGGGAATGCTAATACGGTTGCTCTGAGCCGCGGGGGTCACGCGTTCCAAAATTCACGGAATAACATATTTCGTCACATACACATATTGGACTAAAACATGACTAAAGGTTAATGTCGTCGTACCGACTTGTTACAAGGAAACTTGAGCTGTTCCAATATTTTTATTACAGTTTTTGCAATTGGACCTTCAAATAAACTCGGGACTTAACTGAAACTGAACAAACAGGTGTAAGTTAGTGCGAACTACGGAGGTATTTATCCACACCTGAACAAACGCCCTTTATTGGTGCTTCACGTTATTTACAGCGAAAGCTTTATTTTAAGTTCTCCTGAGATATTAGAAAAGTATTTATTCATGTAGTTTTTGCTAAGATTTAATTTCATAATTTGGGCAACGAATACAATACAAGGTGACAGCATCGACGCGCAACCTATAATCATGGATTCAGTAGGTATAGACGCCAGCACATCAACCTACCCCACACTGTCAAATTATACCAATTGAACGTGAACCTTATGCTTATGTCTGCCAGGGGTGCGGGTTTGTTCGAAAGAGACACCACAGCCCCTGGCATACGGGCTACTGAAGGAACACGGGTGGGTTTTAGTCAGTAAAAGTCTGACACGCCCTCCTGCTCCACCCAGAGCGGGAGAAGTTATTTGATGATTTCCCACCCAAAAAAAAAAACCTTTTGCTTATGTTCTAAAGATGAAAATCTATCAAAGAAATTTTACAGATTGGGGTAGCTTGATGTGCTGGCGTAGAAATTTTTCGTCGATTAGGTATTTAAAAAAAAATTGCTAGCTGTTCTGTACATTTTGACCATGTATTGGTATTGCACTTTTCTATGAAACGACTGACTTTTTTCTACTCAAGGGGACCTAGAATACTGTGCTGAATTCGAGGTTACAGTTTGCGCGTCAATGTCCTTGCCACTCTGTATAGGTAATAAGAACCGAAATATTTGTGCGGTAAAACAGATAAAACCAGCAGTAACCAGTCCAAAATGCTAATAATAAGAGCAATGCTACTAAACCGAATGCTCTATGATGAAATGTGTTCGTAAACATGACTATTGCGAAACATACATCGCCGGATAAACCCACCTATTTATTTCTATTCTACTAGGTATGATGTAGGTACCTGCGTCAGTTCAGTAAATCCGAATGTATTAAAGCGATTTGTCTCAGTCGGTGCCTCCATCATACAAGGCTTCGAAGAGAAATGCGTTGTTTGTTTTGCGGCCCGAGGAAAGGATTTGAGCTATCCTCATATAATGCCGTAAGGATATATCAAAGTAAATTACAAAGACTATTTATAACTTGGGTAAATCTTTTTCTTTGAGTTGGACTACGAGTTGAATAGTCTACCAAAGTCGAACCAAGCGGGTAAGTCGACGTAGGTAAAAATGTCGTGGCGGGAATTTATCGCGCAATGGATTTTGTACTCTCGGTGTTGGACCGAACATTGATAATCCAAGAGTGCATGTCAGCGCGTCGAAAAAATACAGTGTTCGATTTTCAAATCCGGGCGCTAAACAGTGCGTTGAACACGAAATTACTACATCCGTGTGAATGTCGATTAAGTTCCATTTTAAACGTTCAATTATAGTGTGATGCAATTTTACCATAGATATATTTTTATATTTCTATGAGTTTTACGAATGATTTGGTACTGGCAGTTAATTTAGTATTAACTTATTAGCTTATCGAGATATAATCGTTTATTGGGAACAAAAAACACACATACAAAGACAAACAATGTTAAACGATGAAAGCTGCAAAAGTTAAAACTGTGGCGCAGCTACCAACGCTCGACTCCTAGTGAGAGGGTAGGTTATAGGTAGGTATTTAAACAAGAATATAAGGAAAAAAATATAAAAAATTATACAAAAATTCATTTTTAGATAAGTGCCGAGTGTATGAGTACCTACGAGTACCTGATGTAGAGTAAGGGAAGGTGATGGTGTGATGTGTGACGTGTGTGTGTATGACTTCCAAGGTTTTAAATTTCTGCTGGGATGTGTCCCAGCAGTGGCCTGTGGGCATCCTCTGTGTAAGAGGGAGTGGGCCGTAATCCACGACGCGCAGCAGCAATAATTAATTAATTAAATTTAACTTACAATCTTCAGCTCCTTCTTGATTTCCCTGTTGATATCGATGTGATGTCTCCGCACACGTTTGACGGAGAGCAGGCGGCCGCGATAGAATGCTACCTCAGTGAAGATGGCGGAGTAGCGGAAGTCCAGGTCTGGGTTAGAACTGAGGGACACCTGACTGGACCGGACCCCGCCTGTGCTGCCTCCGCCGTTCTTCTCGCCCCCCACAGCGTTGGTAGATGAGGTGACGTTCCCGCCCGCATTGCTATCTTGCTGGAAGAATTCAGCTCTGATCAACTCGTAATTATTTTTTTTAAAGGGTAGGGGAGATTAAGGCAATGATGGTCAGCGGGCAATGGTGGTCATGCACACAACTAAAGTATGAACAGTTCTTAACGCCTGTGAAGTGTATCTCTCTCCTCACCGCCCGCGAGCGTCGAGCGCCCTGTGCTGTCATTCCGCACGCGACGTTTGTGCAAGGCGAGTGTTTGTTGTTTTCACGCCAAATTGATGTAATTTTACGTCTCAACAAATTAACGAGGTAAGCTGTGAAATATTCGTTAATCCACGTAAACGCTGTCTTGTTATTTGAGACTGTTCATTATGATTATTTTGTAATGCTCAGTTCAAATCAAAATATGTATTTGTTTGTGTTAAAAAAAAAAAAATTCTACGAAGTCCGTTGCGGGTTATCGTGGTCAACTGACCACTATTGTCCGCAATGTTATTATGAGAGTCGTATGGCAAATAAATCTAATTAATTTGTTTTAGGATGCCAAAAAAAAAGATCCAGAAAAACGCAGAAGGCTGCATGGTCTTTAGAAACGTTGGACATGGCTCTGAGACTTTTTTTTTTACCGTTGCCCCACACTAGGATATCTCCTGTATCGTGGGTGCGTTTACAAACATTTAAACTAACATACAGAAACAGCCAGACCCGGAACAACTACTTGTACAAATAATTGTTCCGTGCGGGGATCGAACCCGCGCCACGTAGCACAGCAGTGAGTCCCTTAACCACTGCGCCAACCATGCCGTCAAACCGAAGGGAAAAAAAGTTTTTTTTCCCTTTGGTTTGATGGCACGGTTAGGCTAAACGGAAAGTTCTTCAGGAAGACAATGGCTCGTCATTGACTGACGTAGATATTGAGGACCTCTGCGTAGATAATGATGATGACGAGGACTCAGAAAATCATTGTCTTATATGCGGAGAATTCGACCAACACAACGAGGTATGGTACCGGAGCACTACTCCTGTGGGCTGGGGGCTCACTCTGCTTGTACTGGTTGGGATTCCGCTACAGGATACGTATGTGACATGTGTTAGAAGCGCTTGACCATCATTGTCAACATCATGACTACCATTGCCCTCATGTGCGTACAATGGTGGTCAAAGCTATTGTTTTTTATTTTTGTACCTATTAAATGGATACTCCAAATATGATTATTTTGATCACAAATTATAATAGTCCTTTAATATAGAATTGGTATGTTATGTTCCTCATAAAGCTGTGATGTATATTTTGAGTTTTATTCCAAAAATTGCTTAAGTGACCGCCATTGCCCTATTCTCCCCTAAAGTCTGGAGGTAGTCCCTGAAATTAGAATTTTCTTACGTTTATTGCAATTGGCAGGTCAGTGTCAGGCTATAGGTATGTTGCAGCGGCGAGGTGTCAATTTTTCTAAGAGAGAAGCCGAAGCGAAGCCGGTTTCAAAGAATCGACTATTAACGACACCATTGACGTGCCATTTTTCAAAAGCGGTAGAGATACGAATTACCTAAGGGAAGCCGGTAGGAATCGTGTTATAATGTGCTTTCGCCACTGGTATGTTGAACCAAATATGATTCGCAACCGTAATAAATATATGGCTTTTTATAAGTATAGGTAACTATAATCATCAATTCAACCCTGTAATTTCATTTAATTCCATTGAATTAGGTATTTCTACATGAAATAGTCATTCAATCGAGTTGTTGCGAATCATATTATCAACATACAACCTGGCACGTATCTGCAAATTGCGATAAACCTTAAGATTAGAATTTTTGAAATTAGAAAGCTCAGCGACTAAAACCAGTGACAGATTTTGGAGGTGGTGAATAAGACGAAGGATTTTTTTTTAGGACTGTCTTGATTTTTTTCTCTCGTACTGAAAGAAAATTGTATGGATGAAACAATAACGGACCCTAAAATCAACACGACAGCAGACTTCCGGTAAAATTTTCCGCCTCATGCTACTTTATACTTTTGTCAAGTTTTCGATCTCCGCCCAGTATTTTTCTTTATCCCAACATAATATGTTTTGTTTCCAGTTGATCAGGCAGTAATGATTCCGATCGGAAGCATCGATAATATAAAAAATAGGGACAGTATGGCTTTACGCTTCTGAGATATCAACAGGCAAAAATATTTTTTATCGAAACGGGCGTCAACCCAACACGATGTAAAGTTCAGCACCCTAATTGCGTAACTCACGATTGATCATAATTGGTTTCGTCTTCACAGTTAAACAATATCCATTGCGTTATTTATGTTGTCGAACAGACACATTTTTCGAACATATGAAGCAATGGTTTAACAATCCGTTTCAAAACGATACAGATTATGATGAATCGTGAGTTACGCAATTAGGGTGCTGGTTTCTTTTATTAATTTTCAGATGTGATTTATTCTCGAAGGAAATTGCAGTAACACACATTTTTCTATTCTGAACTCTATTCCGTACGCCAATGGTCCTGAACTCCTAATGGAAAAGTTAAAAATATGTTCATAAAATCTATTTCTATTGGCTTCTGTATCAAACCGTTCGCTGAAGCATTGGTTTGAAACACAGAGTGAGATCGAGTTTCGAGTTTTATCAAGTTTTCGACTTCGCTGTCCCACGAAACCTAGGGTAAAAGTCCTAAATCTAGCCCCAGGGGCATCGAGAACCGGCTCTATTTTAGGAACCGGTTCTTTCGGTTCCAAACTCAAGCCGGAACCGGGTACCCGGTTTTTTCGGGACTTTCGGTTTTTTGATAAATTCTATTTGATAAGCTATGCTATCTTTTATATAGATTTTCTACTATCAAAACGAATAAAAGAGAATGGATCTTAATAAAATACACTTTATTGGAAATCATATTATTTATAATTTTTATAATAATACTCAATATTACAAAATCGTTTTTGAGTATTATTTAGCAACAATTAGTTCTTTAAAATAACAGTATTTTCGTAGTTGTTTATAATTCACTACAGAGATCAAAAACCATCTATAAATTGAAATTAAACACCAAATAAAAACAAGGTTACAAGATAGCAATAGGAACTTGCACTTTTCTCAGTGGAATGTCATCTATGGAAGCAATACGAGACACCATTACTTCCATATTTGGATTGGCATCACTCTCAAAAAAAAGGGTCAATTTAGATTTATTTTTCGGCATTTCGGTTTTGTAGGAGTTTCGAAGTTGTAACTCTTGCAGTTTCTAAACTGATTTTATGTATATTTTAAAAATATTTTTGTAAACTGCTCGTGGCATAATTTACATTTTACTTCACTTTTACATTTGTTTCTCAGAAAATGATGCCAAACAGCGGCTTTGTCTCCTGCCTTATTAATCACCTCTTCGATAGCCATTCTTTTGTATTTTGTGCAGGAACACACAGTCAACCGAAAGGTGCGTCTGAAATCCAATATTTTTTTTAGTTAACTTGTTGATATCAGACATATTAGTCGAATCTTTGAGCACTTGGTGGCCAAGTAGCTTGCTATCGAACTTCTAATGCAAAAGTTGTGAAAACATCGTGAGGAAACTGGCATGTCCTATAATCCAAAAATCGACACGATCACATAACATTAACACTGTCCATTTACATTGTCAGTTTAATTTATTCGCAAGCGACGCTGTTATGTTTTATGCTTATTTAGTACATACCGACCTACTAAGCAATAAGTAGAATAACAATAAACCATTTATTTGCAAAAAACATGGTAGAAACTGTAGTTTAATGTGTCGCATGTTCCACCAAGTGCCAAAACTGAGAAATTACCTACTATGCAACTCAAATCAACACTAACCAACCAACCAACTAGACCAACCAACCAGATATTGTTAACGTTTCCGAATCCCTTAAATAATTCGTTATTTTCAAATATTAAAATTATAACGTTATTTATTAACTCAACAGTGAAGTAAAGGTAATTTTGATGTCTTCGATAGTGCCAAAAATTAATACATTGTCGATCGGTATAATGCGATGTTGAAACTGATTCCACAAATGTGGCTGGATCCACACTTGGGGAATCAGTTATTCATTATGTTGGAGAGGCAAGTTAAAACAATATTATACGATAACAACTTGATATTTAGCATAAAGAGACGTGTTTCTAAATTTATTCTAAGAAAGAACCGAAAGAATCGAAAGAACCGGTTCTGTAAACCGGTTCTTTCAGTGATTCTCAGAACCGGGAATTCCCGGTTCTTTTGGAACCGGGAAAAACCGGTTCCGGTGCCCTAGCCCAGCCCCAGAGTGAAATCACTCTATGTCTCTCAGTAGGTACAAAAAGCAAAATACTTAATTTATAAAAACTGGCCGATTCTTATAAAAACTGGTTGATACTTTGGTTTCTTATCTACAAATTTATGAAAAGTAAAAAACATTACCAATTTTAAATATTTGCAGATTATTAGCGATTTTTGCGGACCTCTATACAGGGAAAGGTTTTATCCAGTGCGCAAATTGTAACCATGAATTCAGCATATCATTCTAGAACCACTAGCGCAGATTTTTTTGCCGGTTATACAAAAATAAATCAGCTGTTTCATAGAAAAGTGCAATACCTACACGGTCAAAATGTATGGAACAGCTGATTTTTTTTGTTGTATATCCGGCGAAAAAATTCTGCGTTTCATGCAATTCATGGTTACAATTTGCGCACTGGATAAAAACTTTTTCTGTATTTTGGGACATCTATCTCACCTATGGAATAGTTGCCTAATCGATTGATACAGGTAAATTACGTTTAGGATATATGCCCGGGATGCCCCACCGAGAAGGAGGACATCTATTCAGGAAAAACTTTTATCACATTTTGCCTTCCAACTCAGTGCTAGTTAGATCAATAAAATAACATGCGATTCATCCGCGAAACTAGTTACCATCCGGGCAACTATAGCCCTGGGGCAACTATTCTGGTTTTACACTATTTAGATGAAGGAAACTAAAATGTATCACAGGTTGATTACATTACAAACTCATCATCATCTGCCGAGCCTTTTCCGAACTATGTTGGGGTCGGCTTCCGAGCTAACCGGATGCAGCTGAATACCTATTTCACATGGAGCGACTGCCTATCTGACCACGACAAACCAGTTCTTGGGTAACATGATACCTCTTGGTAAGACTAGTAGTCAGACTTTCGGGCTTCTGACGACCCGTAACGACTGTCAAAGATCCACGCATGACAGCCGGGACCTACCGGTACGAGGCACGGAGAGGTAAAATTACAAACTGACATACAATAAAATTAAACAGCCAATGGTAAGTACCTAAGAACCTATGCACAGTACAACAAATATTAGCGTAAGCGCATGCAAACAACATGTATAAGTTCGGTTTACCTACTTACTCAGTTTGTTCGCTCGTTGTTCTTCGTCAGGCAGGTGTAGCTCTCGGAAGTCAATCTTCCAGAGCAATGAGTCCAGCTCTTGTTCGTAGCGCCAGCCTCGGTACAGAGCGAGGGCAGCCAAGGCCAGAAGGGCTAGGGTACCACCTGATGCTCCTAGTGCCCATGCTCCGAAGTGGCCTAAGTGGGAAAAGTTACTTAAATGGTTATGTCGTGGATTTTCAGTAAGGTGACATTATAATGTCTGTGGTTTGATTTAGGACACTACATCCGAGGATGGACGAAAACTATGCAAGTCCGCAGACGCAGCACTACAGGTATTTATGTCAATATCATATTTACAGGCGCTGGTTAATATAATGCATTCTAATGGTGTGTGAGGTAGGACGGTTGTTAAAGGAATGTTGCTAATTAGGTATTCTACTACTATACATGTGAAAGTTTACATGTTTAGATGTTTGGATATTTAGATGTTTGGATGGTTGTTACTAAATCACTTAGAATCGTCTGAACGGATTTGGATGAAATTTGGCACACAGATCGTTTGTAACCTGGAATAACACATAGGACTTTTTATCTCGATACGGACGTACGTTCCTGTGGGATAATTTTCAACGTCTACACGGAAAAACTAGTACTAGAATAATAATTAGTTCCACTTATTGCGGCGGGTTCTTTCGTGGGACAGGCTCTAACAAAAAAGTGTACCTAGTCCTCAATTTTCCCATGATGTTGTCAAGTTGGAATCGTATAAAAGACTAATAACATAAAAGGTAACTAACTTTATACTAAATTAGTTACCTTTGTTAAACGATGTCTCTACATAATAAAGCTCCACTCATTTGTGCCACTCGCTGATCAATCTTTCAAAACAAACGTACTAGTGTTTCTATACAAACTAAAAATCCCAATTTTAATGAGTTAGAAACCAATAATCCTATAATAAATTAGACTACCAAAGAAGAATTTGAAGTAGGTAACTACTATTTATTTTGTGCTGCTATGTTATCTCTTGCTACTAGATATTTTGATCACATTGTGAGACAAGTTAGTTGGTGTACTTGACGGCAGGAGTTTAGGTTCAGTTTATGATGTCGTTAAAGACAGTCAGGTCCAACCAAACAAACTCGCAAGTAGTCCGTAGATCACCAGATTGACTGAAAGATACAGTAGGTACACTTCAAAACAACGCCGAGGTGAATGACACGACTTTAATCTTTGATACAAACATTTAATCCTAACTCGTTCATTATTTGTTTAGTGAATTAACGAAAGGAAAACGGAATTTAACGTCATAATGAAGTTCAGAATTGATTTTAACGTTGGAAACGGTTTGCTTTGTAGAATTTTAATTGCTTTTAATAAACGTTTTATTTAGTTTATAGCTGGTTTCGAGGAACGGAGTTGGATTCCTTGCAGCGCGTTGGACCATATTACCAAGTATATTTGAAAGACTCGGAGCAAAGGAAGTATTTCTCCTTTGCTTCAAACGATTTTTAAAACGTAGGTAGTTAAGGTAGCAACGTAGCAAAACCACTACCTACCAATCTAGAAATATCAAATTTATTTTGCACATTCTACTAAACCAACAGCACTAAAATATGAAATTCCCAAGACATCATAAACTGGTTTGGATTTTAATGAAATAAAAGCAATCACTTATTTTCCTCATATCGTTTGAAAGCCTTCGGTTTGCATTCTCAAGGGACATAAAGGCACAAAGAAATTAAGGCACTGCGGCCACTATTACCCACGCCCCAGGCTACTGGCTAGCCACTATCGCTTAATAGAATGAAGGCTCATTTCCTTCGTGCAATTTCTTTTCAAGAAAAGGCTCTGTGTCAATAAAGCTTTGCAAATTGAAATGGACACAAAGATCTTTGCAGAAAAACGGATTTTATTATTCATGATTTATGGATGGAAATCCTATTATCAACGAAGGAATAAGATGAGAAGGTAAGTAAGACAGGCTACCTACATTGTATACTTATCATTGAAAGAAACGTTCGGAAAGGTGGTCAAGAAGCCACTGAACTATCCAATAGAGAGCTTACACAAGGTTCCTGAGATAAGTAGAGTATTTGTAGGTACAACGTAACAAAATATAATTAGACTTGTATGTTACATAGTTATTAAGATTTCACGGTTTACTCAAAATTCAGACAGAATATATTTGTTACTTAAATGTTCAACATAGCTAACCAACTTATATTTTACCTAATAAAAGGGCGATTTTAGTAATTATCCGTGCTTTATTAATGTTTAAAACAAAATTAGTCAAATTGACAACAACACGTACCTATTAATAGTGAAAGGATGACAAAATACGGTGTACCGTGCTGAAAAATAAATTAACTTGGTTGGCCCAAACATGAGCACCAGACCCCTTGCCCTTGACCAGAAACCCTTGTTTAAGACCTACTTAGAAGGCTCCATATTATGTAGTGCCTTAAAGTTTTTCCGTGTAGGTCCAGCAAAATGTAAGTAGTGTGAAGCTATGTACTTATGTACATTAGGCGGCGATGTCGGCGCAGCGGGCGTCGCGTGCGCCCGAATGGCCGCTGCTCCGCATTGCTTGTCACTACGACTCGTAACGACGCTTTTACGACCCACCCCACTTACTGTCGCTTACAAACCTTGCGCTTAATGCCGACCCGAGCTCTAACAGTAGGTACATATTAGTTTTTTAGATTGCCAGTAAACAAAATGGTTGCGTCCGTTCCGCAGGCCGTTGGTAATGGAGTGCTCCAGCCCACTTGCTGATTCTATTAGTTTCCAACATACATTGCGCATTAAGGGAAAGTAGCCTTCACGACAACGGGTGTTCCGTGAAGGCGTACTTTAAAAAAAAACATGTACTAAAGTTACTTACTGACGCATTTTTCTCCTCTGAATCCACATGGCGGCTCGGAGAGGGGCACCTGGCCGCCTGGCCACTCCATCTCCCGTAGAAATCGCACTTCCTGTGCGAGATAAATATTTGTAAGTATTCCGCGAATTTACTATTTCCTCTGTGTTAAACAAATTGCCGTGAAATTCCTCTTAGATCAAAAGGATTGCTGTAGAAATAGGTTGCGAATATAAATTACCTACGTGCGTTTGCGTAAATATTTCAAACGCTTATAGGATTACAGATTGTTCCAGTTTAAAGGACCTTAGCGTCTTCAGATTTGAATCCATACGTCGGTTGGCAGCAAAGTGCATCTTCCAAGCCAAAATGTGACGTAAACGGTTAAAAGATGCCGTTTATTCGGGGCACGTCGAGTATCGTTGTGCGTACCTACGTGTTTCGGATATTTGATAACGAATCTATTTACATGTAGATGTAAGTGTTTTTATGCGAATATTTATAAAATTGACCTTATTGCACAGCAATTTGTTCCAAACTTTTGCGTTAACGGAAATAGCCACCAGATGTAGGTATTCGAATTCCTACATCTTTCAAATTGAAACTGAGAATTTTTAATGTGCCCATCGGTATGGCAGGGAAATCAGTACCTATCAATTAGGTTGTTCAACTATTGGCAAGCTTAAACGAGTTCGTACTGTGATGAATAGTTGCAACTTATCACCTGTCTGATAGTGATGTATTATGTAATGTAATGAATCCGTAATGAATCATTATGCCAACCGTACACAAAATAAGTCTACAGTTTAACACTTTCTGAGAACTTGGCATATCAAAGGTTATGTGAGTAGATAACGAATTACCGATTCTTGTTTCACCGGTCTTCTTTGCTATTTAATACTGTTTTGCGGAAAATTTACAATGTGCATAGGAGATCAATTTGGCTTTTAAATAAAATGTCATGAA
Organism: Polymixis flavicincta; assembly: GCA_949987655.1. NCBI lineage: Eukaryota > Metazoa > Arthropoda > Insecta > Lepidoptera > Noctuidae > Polymixis > Polymixis flavicincta. Next base: position 15,631,274 of record OX465179.1, read on the forward strand.
ACTGGTATTAAACTTTTGGATTTCATGTTCGGTGGTCAGTGAGAAGCTATCCTTAACTTCTAACTGGCCAAAGAACATGAATTCAAAGTTGTGATAGTTGTATTTGTAGATATACATTACCGGTGCGGACTTGTGTAGGACTGCCAGTGGATATAAGCCTGGCGGTCTTGCTGGGTCGATGGACAGCAGGGTGTAATTGCCTTCGGCATCGCCATGCTCGTCCATATGCACCCAGTACCTGAACATTACGATAAGTTCGTCACTTTTATAAACTCCATTAGAGGTTTTTTTTAAAGTCGGGGCAATTTTTTGTCATTTAATGACCAACCGTTCACGTTGGTCATGACAGTCCTTTTAACGCATAAAACTACAATAACATCCAGCTGTAGTTTTATGTTTGATTAATTTCCCGAAAGATGTACTGCGCGGCAAAGACAAAAATGGGCGACCGAAAATGTAATTAAAAACATTTAAAAACTTTTATCAGGCAACAATAAACGTGACTTTTAACGATTAGAAACCCGAATAGGTCCGCTAATTAACACAAAACAAAACATAGGCCGAGCTTTGACCGTTTAATGTTAACATAATGTGAGTAAATGGTGTTAAAACTCTTTTATTGCTTAGCACGAAAACACGCAATCGGTGAGACATGGTGTGACAAGAACTTTTCACGCGACAGTTTCAAAGTTCCACAGAAAAATAGGACACGACTATTTGCCTTTTCAATTACTTATACCTATCAATATAAATTAGTTCCGAATTCTCTACCGTCAGGAACAGAATCGCTTTTCCGTTCCTGCCGTAATCTAAGCGATCGGCAATAGCGCTCGCTCGCTCCTAATTCTGTTACCTACCTAAGTCACAAATGCCAAGATGTGTCTCACAAAAGAAGCACGTCGCAGTTACCTAACCAGAGGGTAAAGCCAGTTTGTTATCCGACTTCGAGAAAGAAGAAATTGGACGGATTTTCAGCGACCGCTTTTATCTCTGATTGAAGCTGAAAATTACGTTAATTTTCAACAATCATGCGCGGAACTTTTAGCGTTTTGTTCTTTTTTGGAATAACACATTTTTTTTGTTGAAAAGTATTTGAATGCCTGAAAAAGTTTTCCTGAAAATTACTTTATATAAACGTTGTGTTCCATAATTAATACCAAGGTTATATTTTTGCTATCCAAGCAAAAACATCATTAAAGATCGAACAGCTTTTTAGAAGGACCATTAATTTTAAAATGTATTATCTACTTACCCCATAACGCTGTGGTAGGTGGTGTTCCTCATCCTTGCTGCTATGGCTCTGCCATCCCGTGGCCCTTCGCCGCTGGTGAGTGCTTCTGCAAGCGCACGCGCATACACCCAGACAGAGTCGTGTAGCCATGCAGCCTCCACTGGGATCTATTGTAATGAAATTATTATTTCGTGTAGGTAAATTGTCATTAATATCCAACGGGTTCTAATAGTAAAATGAAATAGGTTATCTTTTAAGTTTCAGGTATTATAATTAAGTTTTGTAATTAAGTTAAAACTTCTTCATTTTAAATCAAAATTAATGAACCGAAAGCGACCTTTTTTCACATGCGGTAAGCCCGGGAAGCTATTAAGCTTGGTGTCAACTTTAGGAGAATTCATTTAGGGTTCGAATAGCCGGTCAAAAAGGCAGTGAAATAACGAAAACTCATTTAGAGGGTCAGATAACCGGGCGGGGTCCGGTGTTCAGGTAAAATGCCTACCTATTCTTCTATTTTATGTATAGGATTGTTCAAATTCCGGGTCGCTTTAACCAAACACGAATTAAGCCAGGTGTTAATCTACCAATTTACTTCCTTATTTACCAACTTCATTACTTACTTGTCTAATTCATATTCATATATCTGCTTATTTAAGGTACCTAATCATAACACCTAGCCCCTTAATTGAGTTGTCAACGTTCAAGAAAATTATGGAATTTTGGTGAACGTTGACAAACCAATTTAACTTCAGATGCGTTGTTGGTCCGGAAGAAGATTTATAGCTATTACTTGCGGTAAAAGGACTGCTGTTCGCCATTGTTATTTGTTCTTAACTTACAAAACAAATGAAAAATCTGAATGAAAGAAAATCACGCAACAATGTGTAGGGAAGTACGACTTTACGTGGATTCATTAGATTAAAACGTCCCATCCTACCGGGACGAGCTCATACTTAGCCCCTTTGAGGATGCAGATTTAATTACGAAAGGGCAAAATGGACGTGATGCATAATTTGTTCTAAATGTAGTCATTCCTATGTTCGTGTGACAACATAGCACCCTGTATTTATGTACTGTGCCAATGTGTCAGATGCAGGTTTAATTAACGCATCCTGTATAATTAGTTGGACAATGTATTATGTTAATGTTATAGTTGTGTTAACGACGTCAGGAACAGCAGTGTGTTTCCATTGCCAAGAAACAGTTAATTAAATCTATAAATTAAACAATGACGTACGACATAACGACTTTTCTTCCTCATATTTTTGGTACATTATGTTTTTATTAGCCGTGGATTCTGGATACGGTTTAAAAAAAAAACACGGACTTTTTTACAGCACCTTATTACAGACGTAGAAAAACAAATTCGAAATTTAAAACTATACTGAAACATAACTCCTAACATAATCATTTACCGAAAATATGTCGATTATTCAATTTCTTTAAATATTTACATAATTTAAAAGTCTTAAAATAACAAAATAAGAGTATTATTTTAAGATTTAGCTTTTAAATTTTGAAAATATTTTAGGATAATTATTAGAATTCTGAAAACTTACATAAAAACCCCAGTTAAACTTGTACAAACAAGGTACTCACCACTTTGCCTCCACCAAAAGCAAGTAATGGGTTGGTGAAATTGAAAGGCGGCATTTGTAGCCTTCTATTCACTTCTCTTGCGAAGACTGGATATGATGGAGAGGGTGAAGGTGCTACTGCCATGTAAGATCGAAAAGCTTGTGGAGTCCGGTGACCTGGCTCCTTTCGTAGAGGACCAGAAAGATACCGAATTGCCTCTTCTGATTCGTACTTGTCCACGTCCACCCCGATGGCTACGTATTCACCTATGAAACATTCAAATTAGTAAAGGATATGGCCACTGATAGTACCTTATCCGCACACCATGAGGTCTTAATTGAGTTATTTCTCAGGTAATTATAGAAAACATAATTAAAAGGTAAATCCGGCCCTCTGTCTCTAACTTTTGGGCTAATATCACGTGGAATGTGAGACATTATACATCAGTGGAGAAAGAAAAAGTGGGATTAAACAAAAGTAATCCTCAATTTCAGTTCTTATAAACAAATGCCGCGTGTTAACTTTAGTATTAAAGTCGAAAATCATATTCTTTTGTTTACATCAACGTCGGGATTTAACAGTCCCAGACAACGTTTAATATCTGATTTAATCAAACATTTCTTGCTGCTTGCTATTGTTGTTGTAACTTTAAAGACAAAAGACGTATTCCTTTATTTCGTGTTTACACCGAGGTTTACTGAAATCGGACCCGCTTTTATTTAAAATTTAATAATCCATTTAGCATTCATTCTTGTAATGTTCGCTATGCGCGCGAAAACTGTTTGTGCAAATATTATTTGCCAGAGTTGGTGCTTTCACGTGAATATCCGCCATATTTGGGTATTAACACTAATGTCTGTGGTGCAAACTGCGCGCGAAACAAAATATGAGGCTATAAAACGTTTTTATTTCCGCGTTTTGTATTTTACAAAGTGAAAATGAGCCTTTATTTAGCCGACATTGTTAAAATATCTAGTTGTCAATAATAGTTCATACGTTTTATGGATTAAATACTTATCTGGCGGTCCATGATAAGAGCTGTAACCATTGTTTATCTTCCCAAGGCTTATTAAACGTGTCACTGAATAATGATTAGGACGCTATGATCCATAAAACAGTGGAACAAGATGAGTTTTAAAATATGGCGTTATTGGATTTGTTACTGTTGTTGATACATCCATAATATATTATCCTCACATAATAGTGAAAAGCGGGTGTAAATTGAATAGTAGCGCTTCTGTGGAGCTACAATATTTGCTCGTCACGTGATCGATGTGCTCTCGCAAGGCAAATACCTAGTGCTCGCTTCGACGAACCGCAATGCTTCCTCGAATAACCTATTCAATAGTTCACTAAGATCTTTAAGCTCATTCCTATAATATGATAGACATTATCATGTGAAAAAGAAAATATATTTTCCATCGTCGTTCATCACTGTTTCTACTTTTCGCACAATCGTCAATCATTCAGACACATAGAATTCATGTCATTTAAATGTGTTCTAATAAATGAGTGGGTAGTTTCTATTTATTAGTTATCTGTCACAAACATGACTGCTCCTGTTTTCTATTTTCGTGTTATATGTTTGAGGAAAACCTTAAAATAGCTCTGATACAGTGCCGAGAATATTTTTTTAGGCATGTGTTGATATTTTCGTTTGAGTGAAGATTTTTACATTTGTTTATGTTCCGGTTCCAACCCGCACTGGGCCCGCGTGGTGGATATGAGCCCACTCCTTTTTCCAAGAGTGCAGGCCTGTGTCCCAGAAGTGGGAACAGCCTGATTATGCATGCATATTTAGGGCGACTGGTAATTAGTGACCGACATTTAAACACATGATTGTACTCATCATTATGAACAACTTTTACTACGGGACCAAACCTGAAATCGCGAAAAAAATCAGCTGTTCCCTACATTTATGTTCGCTTATCTCGTCAAAATGACAAAATAACACCAGATCATTTTTTCGCGATCTCGGGTTTGGTCCCATAGTAAAAGTTGTTCATAATTATGAGTACAATCATGTGTTTAAATGTCAGTCACTAATTACCAGTCGCCCTATATATGTTCCGGTCCTGTTCAGTTGTGATAGAATTCCAGGATACCTAGTGAATGGATGAAAACATTTTGGTTCAGTTGAGATTTTCATCCTAAAAAATCTGTTTTAGTAGCAGGTAAAGCTTCCTACGAGCTTTTATTTCAATATTCGTCGAAACAGATATACAGGATTGCGAGCTTTGTTCGATAAACGCTAATCTACATAAAAGCTATGGGTAGATTATTAAGCCATACCTATTCATATTCGTTCCTAATGTACCAAGAAAACCGAGGATGAATAACGCGGGCAAAGGTTTTGCGCGTCGTATAATGGGGCGTTGGTGTCAGACTAACAAAGAGAAGATCTAGACAAATATATCACACGCGAGCTTATGGAAATCACGCACGTAGTTAAGCTTTTCACTTGCACACTCACTCTTTGATATATCGCTGTACAACGCTAATAGGGGTGCTTTGTATAATGTTGAAATAGATTTACACAAGGAAGAAAAATATGATAGGTACTTATTCTTTTCTTATTTTCTGTTTTTAGCATGTGTTTAAAAGACCAATGAACGTTGATTCAGATGGGTTCAGGGTTCGACATACTTAGTGAGTCAGTGGGTCTTATTAACGTTACAGTGGGATTTAAGATCTAGCAGAGATTACTGTATAGCCTCTTATTTTCCCACTGCTGGGATACAGGCCTCCTCTCGGTGAAGAGAGTGTGGGCGATAATCGGGCACCACGCGGGTCAGTGCGGTTTGGTAGATGTTCATGTTACATTCACAGGTCTTCGATATTTTGGTTCTAGGGCATGTCGCTTTCTTGTACCGTTTTTGGGAGCAGTGGTGATGAAATAATTTACACAAAATAAAGCGCTTGTCTGGGTTCGAACCTACGACCTACAACTCGTAAGTCGCGGCCGCTAATACTTCTGCTCTCTCTCGAGATTAGATTATATGAGTTGATTGATATAGTACATTAGAATTCGTCTTCCTCTTCAAAACTGCTCCTATAAAATTTTCTTTGCTCGTAAAGCTAGGCCAAATATTGAAAGTTTCCTTCAGATTCAGTGTAGGATAAGGTTATGCCATGTTGATATTTCCCTAGCTTCGGTAAATACTTTCATATTATTTCAATAATCAGGGAAGTTTCCTTTTGATGCCGTAGCCGATAAATAGAATGATATGAATCCCGTGTTCTTTGTGATGAAAATGTTTTATTCACGAAGGGAAAGAGAGTAAGATTGATGTTAATAGAAAAAATAGTATATGTAGGATGAGAGACAGGAAAATATAATAACTAGATGCTTTTGAAATATGTATTTTCTAAAGTTACAAACGTTTTTATCATTATTCACGTTGGTGCAACGTGAATATTCATCATAGAGCTGCTTGTTTTGCAGCAGACGTAGTGTTTACCTACAAATCCAATTATTTTTAAAAGAGTAAACGTGAAGTTTCTTGTTGGCTCTTCTCCATAGAAAGCGACAGTTGGAATCGTGCACCTAGCTTCTGACGTTTCATAAGTGCCCATGCAGGTTTATGTGAAATAAAAATATTTTGATTTGATTATGTGGCTATAATTATGTTCCATTCCCTATATACAACATTATTTTTAGTATATGCGAAACCTGAATACAGTTTGTTCAGAATAAAGAAATGAATCTATTCCAATATTTTTTACACCATATTATATTTTTTCCAAATTTTTTTCTTACTTAGATATCACCATTTAATTACAAAACAATTGCCATTCGGTTTGGTACCTACTGGCTAGTTATTATCAATGAGCACAAACCTCGCTAGACGCGCGGGCGGCGCGTGGTTCCTATGGTGACCATTTTTGTGTAGACAAGTAGGTAACTTTGTGATTTTTCATGATACACCATGATTTCGTTTGTTTCGCATATACTAAAAATAAGGTTGTATAAGGTTGGTCTGTTCTTTTCATAAATTACCTTGGCTTGAAAATATCAAGCTAGCTGAAAGAGCATCGTGTACCTATATATTTCACTTACCCGAATCCAGAAGCTGCATAGCATCTAGTGCCAACATTAATCCGATGTGATCGTGATAATATCCAACGGAGACGTATACTGCAACAAAACACAATATTTTAGATGGAAAATGTTTCAGCGAGCTCATTTTCATTGTAAATAATTATAAGCCACGTACTTCTGGTGTCTTTGTACGTTTCGCGAACGATGTCCAGGAATGGGTTACGAGTGAAGTTCTCCCGTCTGTTCTCGTAGTAATAAGGTTGTCTGTACACTTGCACAGTGCGGACTGATATTTGTTTTTCTCTCGCCGCCGCTATTATTGCAAGCGCTAAACGTGAAAAGTCATGGTTTGGAGCCTTTAGGTACACGAAAGCTACCTGCGGAATGGAAGATAGATTAGTTTGAGTTTGCAGGGTATTCTAGCGTGGATTTATCCTGCCTTTCAAAAAGCGCTAATACAAAATGACATAAGGAACGATTCAATTTTACGGTGAGTGAAATCTCTAAATGGATCGTTTATCAAAAGAACGGATCAGTTAGGGATTTGTGGGAACAGAATTAAATGTGTATAAAACATGGAGATTTTTTAAACATAATTTACAGAAGAGTATGTCGAAATAATAATGTTCCTTTGGCTTTTATGAATGGAATTTCCATTAGGTACTGATTAACGTAAATGAGCTAAGTGAAATGTATTGTTAAAATGTTTACATGCATGAAATTGAAATGCGTGAGCACGGCGACTACGGAGCGGGAGATGTCGATGTCTGAGGGCCTGGTGCGCGCGAACGTGGAGTACACGCGCTTGTTGGAGCTGGCAACATCGCGGCAGTACTGTAGGACAAACAAATGAGAAAAACTAATTATAATAAGAGCCATTTTCGGATCATGAGTATTTGTGACCGCATGCGTGTCTGGCCCGTATGCACCACCCTATATGCTTTTCCAGTCATGCATGCCAAATGAACGCGGGGAGTTTGCACAAACCCACGTGACAGGAAAAAGGGCCAAAAGGATTAACTACAATTCATCAGGATTATAAAAGACAACTCCAAAAAAGGGCTTCCCTACACAGGTTTTTCTCGAAAGGATTAAAAGCGGCGCAAAATTACATTCAGCAAACTTGTCTGTTTTATGACAAATCACTTTTGTAAGGAAGTACAAAATATGACTTACAGTACGATCCGAAAATGCTTAATACACTGTAACTGTAAGTATTTTTACAGCGATTAAAAAGTGCAAAACGTCATGTGACAACCCGGCTTTATTGCGCCCGTCAAATACCAAATGGTGTCTACCGTACACAATTTTTCTACTTTGTGAAGTTTGGAAGTGCCTCGATTGTTAATGTGATTACATTTACATAAGACATTGACTGCATTTGCAGTTTCGTTGCCTTCTTCTCGACATCAATAACGTATATTGTTCTTTTTCCAATTAACTCGACAACTCTTGGCAGTCTGCCTATTGAAGATGTCAAGTTTCATTGTTAACCGCAACTAAGTAGGTATAGTTCCTATATGGCATCTCCTCAATATTTATGTTTTATATGTACAGTCGCCAGCAGGTCAAACTATCCCAAACTGTCAAATTTTCCCAATTGAACATAAACCTTATTACTTTGTTATAAAGTTGAAAAACCACCAAAGAAATTTGACAGATTGGGGTAGCTTGATGTGCTGGCCTCTGTACATATATTTGAAGTGGATTTTTCACCATTGGGATTTGTATTACCTAGTGATTCACTCGTTTATCTGCTTTAAGCCATTTCAGCTGTTTCGCTTATCGGCTGTTTGCTTATTTATGTAGGTATTGAGAGCGTTCATTCATACCTCTAGAACCACTTAATGTCAAAACCTTTTAAAGACGATAACCTTGTCGTGATTCAGGTAATGTGTGTGAATACATGAATCGATAAAAGCTAAATTGTATTTTGACAGTTGATCGATCAAGTTGGCCAAACATTGATGAAGCATGAGCCATCGTAATGGATGGTTAACATTACCGTTTGAAAATAGAACAACGCCGTTCATGTCATGTCAATGTCGGCCACAGGATTTCGGTACTTCACAGTGTTAGGAGGTTAGGAGTTAGGACCAGTTTACACGATGTTTTTGCTAAAAACATACGTTACGCCTCCCTGTTACTTCCACTTTTACGTTACGGGGGATGCGCTAAGGTACCTACTTAGCCCGCGAAATTATAATAATCCCATTGAATGACTATTTCATGAAAAAATGGGATTACCTTTATTATTTAGAGGCTTACATTGATGATTTCATTGATTATTATATTTCTGTAAAGCCACATCTTATTTGTTTCGGTCGCGAATCATATTTGGTTCAACAAACAGCCTGACACAAATTCGCCGGCCAACTTGCCACTTCCCCCTTTACAAAAGGAGCATCGTTTGAACGTAGCTTTAGTTAATGGAAGCGAAGGGTACTTACGTAGCTAACCATGGGTAGATTGAAAGCTGCGGCCATGCGCCCTTCGTGTACACACGTCTCTTGCGGTCCGATGAACGCAGACACGTTGGCTGCCCACAAAGCCGCCACCTGTAGGACGCAATCACTTGGTTACTACTCCACAGACTGTGTAATAGGCTGTAGACATTAGGAGGAACAAGAATACTGCCGTTTATTTAAAACTACTTTAATACTTGGCACGGGTGCAATGCCGACATGTCAAAACATTGAGATTTCTGTGTCATACTCGTAACTAAGTTTAAAATCCACCCTACCCGCATAACTCAAAATTCTGCTGTTTATTGTGTAGCTACGAATTATCTACTTCAGTTTTGTTTTTGTTTAATATGACATTACTATTTTAGTCAAAATGTTTTTTATTGTTAGTTTTAAGATACGTAGAACGTTTAGCAAAAATAAAAAAATTAAGCTACGCTTGATGAGAAAAATAATACCTTTAACACTAAGTTAAATATTATATTAATGGATTCATACACACACACCTTCCGGAATAAAAGCTCTAAATGATGGTGAGAACCACATCAAAATCCATTGTGCAGTTTAGAAGATGAAAGCGGTCACACAGACAGACACGACAGCATCTGTCTAACCTTTTTCTAACTATTATGGGGTCGGCTTCCAATCTAACCGGATGCTGCTGAACACGGGTATTTTACATGGAGCAACAGCTTATGACTTCCTCAACCAAGTTATTGGGTAATAATACCCCTCAGATGCTGTAGGTATAAACCAATTTATTTTTGAACTGTTTTACGAACCGTAAGATGTCTCCGTCCGAAACTTCTCGCGAGTCATAAAAAAAGTTTTATCATAAGCCGTCTGTTGCAGTTGTAAAAACTTAACGATGCAACTTTAAAATGTCCAACATCGTCGCCACAATTACATTTAAAAGGCTGTGTTAATTAACCGACTTTTAAACGAGGAGGTTATTCACTTTTCAACTTTTTCCGTTCAGTATCTGGTAAAGTGTTTTATGTTGTGTGTGACTAAAAGTTGAATGTATATTTTCACCCTGTCCTTACTGGCTGAGAGCTAAACAATGAAAACAGATTGCAGTGCATTGCGTGCTTTTCAACACCTTAATAGTTCTTAGTAAACAAGTATTGTGCAAGATTGGAACAGCGCACCTTAAACAATACAATTCATTTGTTTATTTACTCTCTTAGAGATCAGAAGGCCAATTCTCGTAATTAAAAACGTTCGCAGTGTCATCTCGGCGACAAACGAATTTCAAAAATTTGACAAAAATGTATAGGATTTTTTGACAGATTGACACTGAGATCAGACTGTGAACGTTCTTAAAATTACCAGAATTGCCCCTCTGAGAACTTAGAGAGACTACAATTGCCATTTGGCATAAGCTTTACCTCATAAAGTTTGTTTTTGTAGAACCGCACAAGTACAGTCACCAGCAATAATATGTATACGCTTACCAACATTTAAAAGTGATTTTCTCCACTTTTACTCATTGTAATCTTATTTTATTATGAAAATAATATTTTGGAACCCACACTATAATGAAATACCCAAGTTATCTCAAAGTTGCAATCGCTATTTAAAGGAAAATCGCTTTTGCATTTGGCGATGTGTATACATATGAATGCTCGTGACTGTACACCCTCAAAAAAAAAAAAAAAACGGTGGGTGGTAGAGACATTGACACGCAATAAGAGATGTCAGCACAAACTGATGGGGCCCGCAAAGGCCGATGCCTGCCAGGGCCGATGCCTGCCAGGGGTGCGGGTTGTTCAAAAGAGATACCGCCGCCCCTGGCACATAGGCTACTGAGGGAACACGGTTGGGTTTTAGTCAGTAAAAGTCTGACACGCCCTCCTGCTCCACCCAGAGCGGGTGAAGTTATTTGATGATTTCCCACACAAAAAATTTAAAATACCTATTATCATGGATTTTGTAGTTGATTCTGAACAACAATGCGTTGAAATTATTGGTGGGTTATTAAAAAAGAAATCAGCAGTTCCATACATTTTGACCGCGTGGGTATTGAAATTTTCAATGAAACAGCATTTTTTTTTTGGGAAAACTACGAAAAATGTCTACTCTAGGGGTTATTATTAATATATTTGAAACAATCGTTTAGATACTGTAGAGTTGCATTTACTTGCATTACCTACCTACATGTAATTCACGAACAGAGTACTTTTAAAAAGATTGGTAAGTAATTAGATTTCTGGATGTTTTTACCCTCTCTACAAAGCACTGTTGCGAGGAGAATTACCAACAAAATTCTGGATAAACTGTGAAAACTGTCGTGAGTTCCGTATAACAGATGGCCGAATAGCCTTGTTCATGCATGTTTATTTTATCCATTAAGCGTTTTACGACTACATTTGCCTAATGCCAGTTTTCTGTTCCCCGTTTACTGGCAGTTATCCTTTATCAATAAATATCTCACAACTTCAGAGGGCTCAAGTAACTTAATTTATTACGCATTTCTGAACGCCAAGCTGTTCGAAGGAAACGGAACATTATTAACTGTTAAAAGTTCGCAACAAACGAAACAGAATATTTATTGTATAGGGAAACAACCCGCCAACGGCTAATAGTGTCCATTAGTCAAGAAATGAGTAGACAGCTAGACGAACAGAAAATTTTGTTGTTTACAATTGAGGGCACACGGACACCGATAATGATTTGCAGCAATTAGTCGTCGCACTGTTCTACTTGTACTTAGACGTAAACAACTATTATAGTATTAACGTAATGACATTGAGCAGGTAGAAGTACTCTAATTCCTGCGTGGTGTATAGAAGTGCGAACAAAGCCACTTTCCAATCTAGTGTTATGGTGTTGCATAGGCACGCCCGCCAATAACATGTCGTTACATCGTGTATGGTCATGGTTACTGCGACTTTCTCTGTCGGCATACTATAAGGATTTCTGGGGATAGTTTAATGACATGGCAAAGCATGCAAGAGACAGCGACTGATGCTCTCGTTTTTTACGGAACCCTCGACGAGCCCGCCATGCCAGTCCCGCGACTGTCAACTTTACGCGACAACATCAATTTCGCAGACAAATACCCCTAATAGATAAAAGTTTGTAAAGATAGTGTTTCCTGTAACAGCGGAATTTATGTTCGATGTTTCCTGCTCCACATGCAGCTACTAATACAGAGTCGGAACGATATATATTTGTATAAACAAATCGAGATCAAAAGAAAGATTGAGCGATTTCTCTCTAACCTCTATCTCTTTAAGTACGCTGCTTTTTGCTATAACAAATTATTAAAATAATTATCTTGTCAGTTTGTATCAGACAGATACTTTTATAACAGTCTATTCCCAGAACTTTTCGTATATCGGTTTGGAAAAAAACTATTGGAAAACATATAGCACTTACAAAAGTTTTCTGAAGAATATACGTTTACAAGAATCTCAGTGAGTCGGAAAGGAATTCGCGATTACCATTTTATGCGTTGGCTGGGCTGATACGTCAGGCTTCGAACTGAGGGTGGCATTAATGGTGACCCAATCTTCTTTACTTGCTCTCTTTCACAATACACAGTAAAAAGATTTTGTGTCCGTATTTTATTTTATGCTCCATATTGGACTGGGAGATATCAAGGTTCCGTGTTCAAAAGAACAAATGACTTGTTCAATTTAAATAGACATTTTTAACTTCACACTGAACCAGAAAATCTTCTATTCCTTGAGTATCTCTTTTATCATCATCCCCTATTTGTCACAGTAAATTATGTGGTGGGAAAAAGCGTTTTACATCCTGATTCTATTAATCCCCACCGAATAATTTGTTATTATTATTGATCAGATGAAGTTAGCCATAAAATGAAGTCGGTTTAACTATCTATCTCTTAACTTGCTCGTATGCAGTATTTGTTACGTGTATAGCTGTATACCACATACCTACATACGTACATGTCCTTCATTGTTATTTGTTACTGGTAATGTCTATTTGCAGGTACCTAAGTGGGTAATTTACGTACACACGAGCGCCAAAGTGGTTTGATACAAAGACTGGCTTGAATTAAACTAATAAGATGCTTCAATGACGTGCACGTGTTTTGCATATCGATGGCCACCATTACTGGGTTATTGCTTTTTGCAGAAATAACCATGGAATTATTTCTGGTTGATGCATCCGTTATAAAATCATGTGCTTGAAACTGTACAGATAGATAAGCCGCGTTTATCAGGGGCCTTTGAACAAAGTACAGATTTAAATCAAGGTTTATTTTATACTGTAGCTGCTTTTAATGAGATTGAATGCTTAAGTGGATTAGAGAATAAACATGCAATAACGGCTAAGTAGCCTTTTTACTAGATAAGAAAATGCGACAGATGAACAATTACCTCATTCGTAAGGATCACGAGGCTGTTGGAATATGAAGCTCTAAGGCACTAAAGTCAATGGGATTTGTTTCTTCGAGAAACTGCAGATTTAATCCGAATGACATCGGATCAAGCGAACATTCAGTGCCATGGAGTTATAGTGATTGTTAAACTTCAGTCTATTGCCCATAAAACTCATTCTTACTGCGCGTTTGTGTCTGTCTCGTCTAGGTCCATCTATTAGTCGGTTGCAATGAATCGCTTCAATGTTCCTTTTTAATTTTTTTCATTAATCGTCGATTACTTATTACACACTGCTATAAAATCACGCACGATGTTCAGTACAAGTTTCAGCACTGACCATTTTATTTTTATGATTATGACTTAACTAGCCTCAACTAGCTTGCACGTCATATCGAAAATGTTATCGAATATCGATTGTATTCTCTTGTCGTATCGAATAACCCATAATTCAATATGTAATAAAGTTTGGTGTGAATTATTGTGACAAGTTTTTATATACGACGCGAAGTTTTTACGAAGAATAAAATATGAGCTCTGAATATTCGGGAAAAAAATTAACAGCTACAAATAAATATGATTTAGAACAGTTTTTGCTAGCTATCGAAAACCGTTGCGAGTTTTGTAAAAACGTTCGTGCTAAAAATAATAATGTCGCGTCTATAAGGGAGCATAGGAGAATAAAGTAGCTCCCTAAGATATCACCAATAATAGGTATAACATTTCCCGAGAGTAGTAATCTGTGTTCACAACCTGTGAAAGAATAATGGTCGTCGAGTGAGTGGGCACTCCCAATGAACTTCTAAGTAATTTTGCAACCGATTGGAAAAAAGTATCTACAAACTAAATTGGAATACTTTCACAAGATTTTCTTCTCCAGATTTCAAGTTAACGTCCATGAGGGCAATAAAAAGTAATTTATTGAAAGGGAACACACCTGCCGAATGGAGACCTCTTCTTGGCCGAATGTTTCCGCGATGACGAAGTCTAGAGAGTGTCCCATTGGGCCAAGCAGTTTCTCGTTCACCTCATCAATCGCCATCGAAATAGCACCTGTTTTAAACAAAACAAATATAATTATAACAGAGTATGTTTACATTTGCGAAATGTAACGTCAATATTAGTGTTACGCAATTGTTTATTTGCAATAGCAAATTATTTCATAAAGTGGAATCAGCGCCAAGTGTTGCCGCCATTAATCTTGTTTAAGCAATTCGATTTGTCAGTCAGATTATAAAAATGCATGTTTGATGGCTTTAGTGTATTATAAACACTATCTCGTTGGAGTAACTAGCAAAATAAGGGGTAGTTACCATGTTCTCATCACTCTCTGAGGAACTATGTTACTAAAAACTTGAGTCACTAGAGATAGTGTTGGCGTTAATGGAAAATTTATCGACATGGTAAAGCTCTTAAAGTTGCACAGAACGGGCGAGACATTTTGGAGGGATAGTTTACTTTAGAACTTCGTAGAGTTAAGTACCTAGTTGGCATGCAAACTTACGTGTTGGAGTTTTAAGTGCGTACTTATTATAAAGTCTCATTGCTAGTCATTTGTCTCGTCTTTATGCCTTCATATAAATTAGCTTGTGATGATACCTGAAATGACTCTCCCGGGTCTCTGGTAGCTGTAGTCTCCTGGGCGTCGTTCGGAGCCCGTCAGATAGCCAAGTGTGAATTTCTCTCCGTATGAATATTTCAATGAAATCACCAGTAAGCCCCAACACCAATGCCACTGTGAACAAAATGAATTTTTATATGAACATCAAAGTTTATATTTTATGGAAAATGAAATCTTGTTGCTTCAAAGGTGCTAATGTGGCATTAAGAAGTCTAGGTGGACAATCACAGTGTAGGTACACAGTGGACCTACACTACCTACCTAATCAATCACTTCGATTGATTAGTTTAGAATGTCGTAGATTAGTTCAAAACGTTGTTTGCCAGCCGTTGTGCATGTTGCCGCACGGAACCTGCTTTACTGTAGTTTTCAGTGCACTTTTTGATGGGTCTATTTTACAATTATCTTCATGAAAGAAAAACCTGCGTGGAGCAAAATATGATTCAACCTAAAACTTCCACATTACTGAAAGAATAATATTTCATCCCGGAAAAATGGTACGCGGAAGTGAAGTGGAGCTAACCTACAATTAAAAAAACGTCATGGCAGCAAATCGTTTGGAGTGCACGTGCCGCCAACATTTTTCCAATATTGCCAGCTCGTAAAATGCGGGGCTTGTGGATGGCACGGACTTTAAACACACGCTCCAGCCTTTAAACCTTACTAATGTTTATTGTCCCAAATTATATGACATTTGCGACATAGCAGCGCCAGATTTAATAACGACGTTCTATTACTGAGCTTAATGGGGATGTCAACGTCATGTATCCTTGAAATGCGAAGTGCCGAATTTCCATATAATAGGGGAATTAGGGAAAGTTTATTGTACTGACGAATTCTGAACAATAAGCTACCTAGGCGACACTGTTGCTTATCGTTGCCTTATGGAAATTGTTTGCTGGCCGAACTTTGAATTACATTCAAAACGATTAGGTACCTACCTACATAAATAGGTAAACCGGTCTTTTTGTATTCGTTGATTTCATATTATAGGTACTTACTTCACTCATCATCTGCCTAGCCTTTTCCCAACTATCATGGGGTCGGCTTCCAGTCTAACCGGATGCAGCTGAATACCAGTATTTTACATAGAGCGACTGTCTATCTGATCTTCACAACCCAGTTACTGGGTAATACGATACCCCTTGGTTAAGACTGGTTGTCAGACTTCGGGCTTCTGACGACCCGTAACGACTGTCAAAGATACATAAATGACAGTCGGGACCAACGGCTTAGCGTGCTTTTTGAGCACGGAGGGGTCTTGGTATGTAAAGATGGTCACCCATCCACGGATCAACCGCGGCAAGCGTAGCTTAACCTGGTCGATCGACCCGTGCAGCTACTGTTATTTAGCCAGAAGCCCCTCATTATACTTACTTCAGTATTTCTGATTATGTGTACCTATCTACGTATATCTACGTACTAGAAAGATACTTAGTCTTTAAATAATAATACGAAAGTTATATAAAAAGAACATCACACAATCATAGGGCATCAAATAATTCGTCCACATCGCTGTCACTAGGAAAGGTGCCCAAAAGGCTGGCCGCATTATCATACCTACCACGTTGTATGGCAACGCTGATTCTTTAGCCAAAAAATAGGCCAGCCCACTGGTCACGACTAGGTACTTGATTTTGGTTCTGATTTAGCCGATTTATGTAAGACGAGCAGTAATACTAGTATTTGTTGGTATTGAGTACTACTCGTACTACCGACACTGGTTTATAGTTCACCTATAATGGGCAATTCAAATGAGTATAAACAACCGTCTTATTGAAACTTCTACAGGGTTATTGGAAAAACACTAACAACCTCTTGCGAGGTCATTGTACTCATCATTGTGAACAACTTTTACCATAATAAAAGGCGATTATTTTTTCGCGATTTCAGGGTTGGTCTGGTCCTATGAGACCAAACCTTAAATCGCGAAAAAAAAATCTGCTGTTCCTTACATTAATGTTCGTTTAACTCATCAAAATGTAGGGAACAGCAGATTTTTTTTCACGATTTCAGGTTTGGTCCCATAGTAAAAGTTGTTCATAATGATGTGTACAATGTACCTACAATTCCCGACTGTTGTTGCTTTTTTTTTCCAATAACAATTCATAGTTAAAAGTATGCTTCCGGGCTAGCTACATTCATCTTTCAATTAGTCTCGAATGCCTAATTAGAATACAAAAACATTTACCTAAATTAAACATTTCTTTTCCGTTAAAATAAGTTCACTAGGCATAACATTCAAATTCATTGGCTCGTGAATTTACTGGCTACAGACAGTTTAGCAAGACATTCCCTATTTAATATTCGGCGTAGGCTTTCCTATTATTGTTAGAATGACCATTCGGTCGCATAATAATTAAGTATTCCTTCAAGTGTTTATGTAACGGCTCGAATGAGTGTGGTACACAAAACTTGTCTGACCAGGCGACAGGTCCATCCGAAACGCAAGCGATCGTATGTGAAGCATACAATTTGCCTCACATTGTGAAAGTTACCATCCGCAAATTGCCTTTTATTTAGGTAGGTACTCACATGTAGCATCAGTTTTTTAAGTGAAATGTTTTTGTGAGAAAACCTGCGCGGTAATTGCGTGACACACATAAAATGACAATTGATCGCAATAGCTTTTTGACAGTTTAGCTGCGTTCATTGCGTTATTGCTTTGTAGAGCAGATGAACTTTTCAAACCGAAGAAGCGATGTATTAGTAACATCCTTCAAAATCTTCAGATTGTGACTGAAACTGTGTTACGAAATTAGGGCACTAGTGATAGTTGTTTTCAATTTAAATATCGATACGTGTATGTTAATATGAATTCCTTCCTGCAGAGAAACGGGAGCTGGAATTAGATAATATAATCTAATTATAGACACTCACTCCCGTTCATATATTATAAACAAAATGTCAAAATAAACTATCAAGGCCTCAAAGTTGAGTTGTTGCGAAGAGATATATGTTAGTTTGTAGGAGTGTAAAAATTTCGCAGCACTTGTTTTGAATTCGTTTGAAGAAACATCTCTATTAGCTGATAGCATTAAGAAAGTAGACTAATAGCTATTGGAAGTATTAAAAACTGATGTAGACTAGCAGCATGACAGCGTTGTCGGCAGTTGAATACATTCGGCCGACACTAGACGGGCTTTCGTTTTGTGTACAATGTCGTTAAAAATAGCTCCCGTGGGAGATATTTATGTAACTATGACCGGGTTAAGTGAGCGAGTGTCATAAAACAGTCCCTTGTCTGCTTCATTGCACTTGCAGCAGGCTTAGCACGAGCACGCCGACTTGTCGACGGAAGAAAAGACAACACTATTAAATAAATCATGTACAATAGGATAAGATACCTATGTTTTTCCATTCATTATCACAGTTATGCGTTCTAAACGAATCATGATTTTGTAGATAATCGTATATACTTTGTGGCCGTCGAGTAGAAAGTTTTGTTGTCAGTGTGATTTTGACAGTTTGGGAAGAAATACTCTTCTGAAATAGTCTACATAAAAAAGGACCTAGAGAAATATCGTAAGAAACGAAAGACTAAATGACAGATTGTAGAAGGATATCTACGGTGCGATAACAAAAATGTAGGAACGAAATATCACTTTGTATTGAAAAAACACTGTCTATTCTTCGTAGAAATACAAAGCGTCATGCTAAGCCCGCTGTAGACCGAATCTCCTTTCGTATTGTCTTAAAAGTGTATCTTTAATTAAAATCGTCTCGATCGCCAGTGATCTTGTCCTGAATGTGTCAATTATCGTTTTTTTATGCGCAATATCTCACTTAATAGTTTTATGCTCAATTACTTTTCCTGCTGTGTTTATTGCCTAATATTTCTGCGAAGAGAAACCTTCGGAATTAAGATACTCCTTCATTTATTGAGGACTAGCCTTAGCCAGCTTCTTCACCTACGTAAAGGTCGGAAATTATCCCACAGGAACGTACTTTCGGGATAAAAATCCATTCAGCCGTTTTTCCGTGATTGAGTTACAAACATACAGGGTAAGTTTTTATCCAGTGCGCAAATTTTAACCATGAATTCAGCATATCATTCTCGACCCCCTACCGCAGAAATTTTTCGCCGGTTATACAAAAAAAAATATATTATAATAATACCTACGCGGTCAAAATGTATGGAACAGCTGATTTTTTTTTGTATAACCGGCGAAAAATTTCTGCGGTAAGGGGTCTAGAATGATATGCTGAATTCATGGTTAAAATTTGCGCACTGGATAAAAATTTTTCCTGTATAAACTTTCACATTTATAATATAAGTAGGATAGGTACTGTTATTTTCTATAAGCCCCAACACATATTTTATTATTAGAAAAACGCCAGATAGACCGAGGTCAAAATCGATCTACCTAATGGATACTTAATAATAGGTCTTTACCTATGAAATTGCCGTTTTGTATGAAAAAATTTAAACGAATTTTTTTCATGAATTTTTTATTTGTATTAATCGAAGTAATCACCCATGCAATCAATGCATCTTTGCCATCGCAGTGGCAGTTTATTGATGCCCTTCTTAAAGAAATCAGCTGGACGGGAGGCAACAAATTCTTCAAAGGCATTTTGTACTGCCTCTCGGGTATTAAATTTTTTTCCCGCCAAGAAGTTATCCAAATTCTGGAAAAAGTAGTAGTCTGTAGGCGCAAGGTCTGGTGAGTAGGGCGGATGACGGAGAGCTTCCAACCCCAGTTCTTGCAACTTGGAGACCGTCTGCTGTGCAGTATGAGGTCGCGCGTTGTCGTGCAGGAGCAGCGGAGACGAGCGATTGACCAATGCTGGTTGGAGATGCGCCAGCTTCTCCATCATTGTGTTCAGTTCTTCACAGTACACATCTGCAGTAATGCTCACCCCGTTTGGTAAGAAGCTGTGATGAATCACACCGGCGCTAGACCACCAAACAGTGACCATCACTTTTCTAGGGGTAAGTTTTCGTTTAGGGCATTGTTTATGTGCTGAACCAGGATCCAACCAACTTGCTGAGCGCTTACGGTTATCAAACAGAATCCATTTTTCATCGCAGGTAACAATGCGGTTCAAAATTCCTTCATTTGTGTGTCTGTTGAGCAGTGCAAGGCACGTCTCGACGCGTACTTCGCGCTGGCGATCATTGTGTTCGTGGGGCACCCATTTGTCAAGCTTTTTTACCTTGCCAATTTGACGCAAATGGACCAATATTGTTTTGACGCTAACGTCGAAAGCTGCTGCTAATTCAGCCGTAGATTGTGTATCATCAGCTTCCACAATCGCCTTTAATTCGTCATTGTCGACCAAAGTCTTCGGACGACCGCGAGGTTCATTTTTCAGGTCGAAATTTCCAGAACGGAAGCGAGCAAACCTATAACAGGTGGTGCGTTGGTTTGTAGTGTTAGCTCCGTAAACGTCGTTGATGTTGCGTGCCGCTTGTGCCGCGTTGCTGCCACGACGGTACTCATATTCCATAATTACTCGAATTTTTAACGTATCCATGATGACGAAAAAGATTGAAATGCGATGAAAATGTAACACTAATCAATAAAGAAATGACTACTTTTAGAAAAAAAAATCCATGTTTTTAAAATAAAATTAATTTGAAATTAGAATTCTTAGCCAAACAAAAATTATTTTGATTTGAAATGGCCAGTACTGCAGAACGGCAATTTCATAGGTAAAGACCTAATATTAGAAAAAAACAACCGACTTCCCAAAAAACACTACAAAGTGAAAAATAACTTTAATTTCGGAATTCAATGACTTTGGATACGTATTTTATAAATTTATTGTCACCGCCTTCCGAAATTAAAGTTATTTTTCATTTTGTAGTTAGTGTTTTTTTGGAAGTAGGTGTTTTTTTTTTGGATAAGTATTTATTTGTCACTTTTTTGATTTAGGACCTACCCCACACCAATTCGAAATTTCATCATCCTTGGGGTCAAAACAATGCATATACATATAAGCGATAGCAGCAATCGTGAGAAATTTGCTATAATTTTTTGAAGAGTTCTTACGTGGAATTTAAATGGACCATTTCGGAATAAACCCCTTTCGAACAAAACAAGAATTTTGCAAATCGTTCTATGTATGATGGAGTTATGCCTGAACCTCCACCTAACTTCTAACCGTTAAAGAGTTGTACCTTCCTTCATCACCTCAGCGTCATGAGATGTTAATGACCAGACGCAAAGGTCTCAATAGCTTTAGAAAATATTTGAAAAACATTGTTAGTACCTATAACATTTGAGGGTTGCCCTCGATTTCCCTGGGTTCCCATCATCAGATCTTGACTTAGTGCCGATGGGACCACCTCAGGAGTATACTCTTTCAAATAAAAAAATAATTTTGAGAATCGGTCCACAAATCGGGGAAAAATCGGTTGACATACAAAAAAAAGATACGTACAGTCGAATATATTACCTCCTCCTTTTTTTGAAGTCAGTTAAAAAATGCTCAGGTAGGTACGCTATGTTGCGATGTTTTATGGAATTGTTCAAAATCTATTATGGGTTCAGGAACAAAATAACAAGTTGGTAACAGGCGGCCAAACTAATTACTCATGGAGGCGTTGTCGAACTTCAGATCCATCTTCTTACATTTATTTAACGGCTGCTCGAAGTACCAAGAAGAATGATTGAAAATTTCACACAAGCCTGGAGTTGATTTCGCTTTATGGCTGATTTATGGTCCTATAGCCATAGAAGTAAACTTTTTACACACCGATTTCGGCGAAATATTGAAGTAGGATACCGATATTGTTTGCTCAGGACTTTCGTAAGAAAATAAGTTTGACCTATGAAGTAGTGATCCTAGTTACCATAAAAGAAGATATGACCAAAAAGTTGTAACTACAAATTGCGTGTAGCAATAAAGTGGGTAAACGCTGTTCATTATTATACGCGATCAGACCACCATAAAGTAGAACCAGCAGATCGGCATCTACCGATGTATTAAACTTATCGATTTTATTTGTTCAAAAAGGTATTTCTTGGTAAAGGTTCTTGTTAATAAGTGGACGTCTTGCCACAATACTAAAACTGTTGAAACTAAAACATTTCCTACATATTTATGCAGTTTGTTGATTGTCAATATTAGTGGCTGGCTAACGTTCTTATTAGTTACTTGGCACCTACTTTGGTAAATAGTGGTCCAGTTACGTAAAGTTCAGTATCTACCTCGACCACTACCTATGGTAAATTACCTAGATTGTAATTTGTTTCTAATTAATTTGTGATTAACAATCTTAAAGCGAATGCTCTAAAATTCTAAATAGAGCTTAAAAAGGGCAAGCTGTATAGTCGTAACTGAAGTACTAGGATGTGCACTGAAATCATACTTATAATTGCGATAACCATATTAGTTCAATATCGAAATCCTGTCAAAGCACCTTTAGACAAATTACCATGTTTACCTATACGTCTAAATTAATGTTGTCTTAGAAACAGGTTGATTACATGTTGGTGTCTCTACGTATCGCATACATAGCAATTAATCAGTGTATTTTGAAACTTGTTTCAAAGCCCCGCAGATTAATCGGTTACTTATTCATGTGTACAATGTTAAATGAAAGCCTTATGGGCACAATCACTGATGTAAAAAACCTATAGAGTATGTTCACATGTTTTGGCTATTTATTCTTTGGTTATGGGTAAGAAGATTAATTAGAATTGAGGTGTCCGTGACAATTTGAGTTGAATGCCTTACATATCTGTAATAAAAAAATCTGGATGAATGGATTTGTTCTATTCTAAGAAGATCGTTACTTTTTAAAGCACGAACTAGTTCCTACTTTTGCTAGAACATTAGACGTAGATTACGTTACGAGACGTAGGTAGGTAGGTTAGACAAAGGAAAATATTAGACAAATTACGGGACACATTGAGTAGATGCAGACAAGGATCTTACTCTTTTCCATCAGAATAAAAGGAAAATGCAATAAATATTGGAGATTTATTGGTGGAGTCCTCCCTCTCTTTAGTGGTCCGGCTATCAGGATATGGCAGAATGGATGGTTACGTTCAATTAACGCCATTTCCGAATTTTCCACTTTAGCCAAATGGCTCTAATATGAGCCTTTCAGAATGTTTGTAAGCCATTTCTTTTAAGGGAGTTAGAAAGAACCTACCGTTTATTTTTATTGTAAGATACGAAATGGAAAGCTGTTAATTGTTGTGCGAACCAGTTTCTTGTGTAATTAATTAAATTTATTAATTTGAGTTCGTAGGCTCCAAACCATTTATTCTATATCTCCAACGTTATAAACCAACTTTAAAAAAGGGGTGGAGCTGTGAGCCGATCTTTATTTTATATGTAAGTATTTTCTCCAATTTCTCCGCTAATTGTCGACCAATTTTCAAAATTCTTTTATTTATTCGAAAGATGTATTCTTGAGGTGGCCCCATTGTCAGCAAGTTAGAATCTGTTTATGGGATCCCAGGGAAATCGAGGGCAAAATATTTTGTTTTTTGTTTGTGTCTTCCGCGATATCTCCGGCAATTGTGGATCGATTTATATTTTTTTTAATGGATAGGGTATCCTATCACTCTGGAGTGGTCCCATATAAAGATTAACTTTGCTGGGATGCTTTTTGCGTTACATTCGATAATACGTATTTAATTTATTTGTGGAGTACTTTCTATTACATAGCAAGTAGTGGTATACGGTACGAATTGGAGTGGGGTAGGCACCTTATTTAAAAAGCGAAAAATAGAAACTTTTTACAAAAAGAAAACCGACTAAAAGATTTTTGCTAACCAGGTTTGGTACTTAATCCGAATAATGTAAAACAAAGAGAGCATCTATGTCAAAAATCTAAATCAAAAGTCATTTGTTCAAACTAGGCTGAGAGTCAGCACTTCTTGAACGTCAAAATTACATAAGACAGTCCCCCAAAACGCCCACCCTTCACCACTTCCTAGTGCTTTGGCTGGGAAGAATGTCTACTAGCAATATTGTTTTCCAATGTATCGAAGAGGTCGATAAGAATTATGTGATAGTGTAGCCGACACGCGAGCGCGGCATTGACATAGTTGCCGCGTCACCACGTCATCGCGTCATGGCGTCAACGGCCCGCGGAACGCGACTCAGGCGCACGCGAACTTGCCAACATTTTTCAAAATATCTAGCGAGACAAAGAGTTTTTCTATGTTGTTCGACAAATATGAAAAACCTGTACTTGTCTAGTAGCGGAAAATGATTCAGGAAAAATAAAAAAACGGCTAACGAGCTGACAGCCCTTTAACGAAATATGCTATAAACAGATTAGGTATATTCTTTTTCGGATTTTGGTTTTGGTTTATATTCTTGTATTTAATATGAAATGTGAATTTAGTTTGAGCTTGAATGTTATACTGTTTTGCCTTTTCCTTTTCGGTGGCTGTGTTGTGCTGTTTACACTCTTTTTTTTTTCAATCTGTTTTTAGAAGTGAAGACTTTTAATTGGCTGTCAGTCTCACATACTATTTTTTAATCTGTTTGTTTTAGCTGTAAGTCATCCATATTTAATATTAAATAAATAAATAAGTGGTACAATAAATGAGGCATAGAAGATGCGTTACCATCCCGGAGACAAAGCTAAAATGTCTCATGTGTCTATAACTACTCCGGCACTCAAACCAGAACACAGAAATGCTGCTTGACGGCAGACAAATATGAGTGGTGATGGACGTAGAGCTTCCGAAAGACGACCTCCTTTACAAGGTTTTTACTTCACCGGCTGTACTATGAAAGGGAAATCTAAACCATTTGATAGCTATTTAATTAGATCAGTATCGGACACCGAACTCCCGTGGATGGCTAAGGGAAAGCTCCTAGTTAGTTTAATTAAATTCCAGTGTAACGTGAACGCCAATAAGTTACGTAGATAGGTTCCTTTTAAAATTCTTAACAAATACGAGTAACTATATATTATGTACTTTATTTCTTGCTGTCAACATGCTGGTATAAAATGCGGTAAACTTTGTTGTAAGATTACGTGAACGATTTAAAAATAACTTCATTCAAGGAGGATTTTTATTCGTTTTCATCTAATCAAAGGACTTTCCGCTCAGTATTGTTGAAAAGCTCATCGATACTGTCAATATGTTTGGTGTCAGTGAAAAGTAAACATTTGTATGCATGTCGGGGTGGGCCCGTACATTGCGGAACCATCGATTGTGCCCGCATCATCGGAAAACAATGTCTGATCCCGGGCGCGCGGGCGCAGTCTTCTCGTCACTTCACCTGATACATATTAATGCCATGTAATAGGTACATTGTCGTATCATGTCACGCCATTCATGTTGTTATTATCCTATATACCAACCGGTTTGTCATACTTATAGGAATTTCATTTATGTTCTATAAATTGGGTGAGGTCACGCACGAACGTTAAACTTAATAATTAATATGAAGTATGAACGTTATGATAACCGTTAATATGCGGTCTTCGATTTACGATAATACCGGCTTCGAAAATAGGACAATGTTATACGTATGTTTAAAGTATCTAGGTATGTATTTCTTAGCCCGCATGTTTAGATAAATTAGATTTATGTAACCATTACCCTACATTCTCACACAACAACGGAAAAATACATCCAATTTGAAAGTTTTTTGATAAACTTGATACCCAGGAGAACAAAGGGTTAGTCATTCTCTTACATCACTAAAGTATTTGCAAACGTTTTGCGCAATGAACGAGGAAAATTCACACTAAATGCATTTAAAAGGTCGTAAGTAATAAAATTCACAAGTTTCCCGGTATTCTTACAACCTTTGAAATTCTGAAAACCAAACTGCGTTATGTAGAGATAAGTGCCTATGCTTTGCAATTAGGGTTTATCCCAAGCGCCTGCAACAGAAACTATTCAGTAATCTATTTTCCCTACCTCATTAGTGGCGGTGTCGGCGTTACCTACTTCATTTCCCGGTCGGAAAACGAGTTACCTGTGGGTACTCGGGTGCTCTGAAGGAGAATCACGTCACGATAGGGACGGGGTTGTCCTCAAGTAGTGTTATAAAGCTATCCATTAAGGGGGAGATTTCTTGAAAACACTCAAAAAGGTGTTTTTTTTAACCAGTGTATCTCTTTAACCGTGAATAATTTTGAAAGCAAAAAAATATACGATATTTTCAAGTCTTTTTTGCTTAAAGTGATGGAACTCGAAAAATAATTAAAAGTACTTTATTGCATCAAAAAAATCATCAAAGTCACCTCTTAATTATCTTTAAAACCAGTTTATCCCTTCAATCAGAATTATTATTATAATTAAAAATATTCTATAAAATACCAAATGCCAAACTGCATCCAGTGATGGATTATTTATCATCAAATAGTTAATATCTAATTTTTATACGATTTTATTTGCATTTGGACGACAATGCTTGCTCATTTATTATTCGAAATATTACAACAGATTTTAACCCATAACGGATTGCAGTAAGAACTATTATCGCTCATAACGACAATACGACGAGTACATTCAAAATTAACAGTTGTATGTTAAAATTAAGATCCTTATATTTTTACCTAAAACGAAGCAAATACCTAATACCTTCGCATATACCCCTCCTATTTGGAAGTAGCTATCACAGGATAATGAAACTAATTTTTTTTGCCCAGTTTGGTAATAGAAAATGCAACCATTGGTAAGAAAAATGACCCGTTTTGTTTATGGTAGGTACCAAGAATAATTACTGATAGGTACTGTCATTCGTGGATCTTTGACAGTCGTTATGGTCAGTCGGACAGTCGTCAGAAGCCCGAAAGTTTGACAACCAGTCTCTCTGGGTATCGTAACTGTTACTCAGTAACTGAGTTGTGGAGGTCAGATAGGCAGTCGCTCCGTGTAAAATACTGGTACGGTTAGACTGGAAGCCGACCCCAACATAGTTGGGAAAAGGATAGGCAAATGATGATTTTAATACCTTCTGTAAAAAAAAATCAAGGTCAAAGTATTTATTTCAAATAGGCACTTAGAAGGCACTTTTGAACGTCAACGTTTACATTAAAAAGAATTGATTGTAGTTGCCCCTTTCAAAACGTAGTTTCTTAAAGAGAAGGGGCAAGAAACTCCACCGTTATTCTTTTAAAATGTTATATGTACAATACTTATTTAACATAGTACATTCATTATAATTATAATGATGAGTGATAACGATTCATTTTCTCGGATTATGAAGTCGTAAAAAACGAAACATAGAAAATAAGTAGGAAGTTCTTTTCGTGGGTCAAAGCTATTTTACCTAGCCGCTGATAGACATAGGTAGGTAAACCTACTTACTACCAGAAATCTAAATGATTATCGAGCAATGTGTAGGTACATAGAATATTGAGGGTAGTGTTTTACACGCAATTTTTTAAACAAATTCAAAAAGATAAAAGAACAACCATTTTATTACGATTACCATGTTTGATTTAACGACCTATAACATTAAAGTTGAATGTGAAAGTAATTTTGTAATCTTGTCTCACTGAAAAATATTGTTGGTACGTACTTTATTTGGCTATAAAGTATTTTGGATGTTGGATAGGCCGTAAAAATGTTTGCGGATGTGATCGATTCAGTTATCCGTTTGCGAAATACTACGTACTTATGCTTTTTTTTTTTTTTTGGTTGGGAAATCATCAAATAACTTCTCCCGCTCTAGGTGGAGCAGGAGGGCGTGTCAGGTTTTTACTGACTAAAACCCACCCGTGTTCCCTCAGTAGCCCGGATGCCAGGGGCTGTGGTAACTCTTTCGAACAAACCCGCACCCCCCAGGCATCGGCCCTTGCGAGCTCCATCATTTTGTGCTGACATCTCTTTGAGGCGCGCGTGGAACACAACGCGCCGTCGGTCGACTTGGGCTTGGACCTTACCGGACAGCGGGCTACCCATTACTCGCCGTCCGCAAGCCCATGCCTACGGTGGCCGGAAATCGGCCTGGGATTCTCGACGCCCAGAGCGTCTCCGTATCCTGCGGCGGCTAGGGTCGCGAGGGCGCATAGACTGCCTCTCCCTCTTCGCGAGCATCACTGCTTCGCTGAAGGAGGTGACGGCTACCCATGCCCTCTCGCTCCGTACCATGGCTTGGACCAGGGCCGGACGCGAGAGATCGTCGCCGCCGATCGCCTCCAGGAGGACACGGCGGTGCTCCACCGTGTCCTCAGGGCGATCTTCGCAGTGGAAACACCCGGGCGTTTCCTCCCGCCCTATCCGAAACAGGAACCTCCCGAAACAACCGTATCCGGTGAGGACCTGCGTCAGGCGGAAGGTGAGGACGCCATGCCGCCTCTCAAGCCACTCCTCAAAGAGGGGACTTACCGCCGCAATCGTGGCGTGCCCAAATACTATGCTTTAAAGTGCTAATTTTTGTGAGAGTCGTGCCCATCCCTAGCCAACGAAATTGTCATTTTTGGATATGTGGAAAAAATCACAACAGTACATAGTATATAAATCACAGCTAAGTAGGTTTTACAAACTAACGAGTAATATTCGAGCAACTTACATTTGTAGTTGGTGGAATGTATGGGAGAACATGTTTATCAACGTATAATGTTTGTTCTTGGGATAAATTCATTAAAAAAAAGGAACGCTTCGTTGTGTGTGGTCCAACATGCAGTTGACCGATTTTTGTTTAATACAGGTTTTTTTTTTTTTTTTTTTTTTTTTTTTTTTTTTTTTTTTTTTTTTTTTTTTGGGTGGGAAATCATCAAATAACTTCTCCCGCTCTGGGTGGAGCAGGAGGGCGTGTCAGACTTTTACTGACTAAAACCCACCCGTGTTCCTTCATTAGCCCGTATGCCAGGGGCTGTGGTATCTCTTTCAAACGAACCCGCACCCCTGACAGGCATCGGCCCTTGCGGGCCCCATCATTTTTTGTGCTGACATCTCTTTGAGGCGCGCGTGGAACACAACGCGCCGTCGACTTGGGCTTGGTCCTTACCGGACAGCGAGCTACCCATTACTCGCCGTCCGCAAGCCCATGCCTTATACGGTGGCCGGAAATCGGCCTGGGATTCCCGACGCCCAGGGCGTCTCCTTATCCTGCGGCGGCTGGGGTCGCGAGGGCGCATATGCTGCCTCTCCCTCACGTGCGCCGCCTCCCTCTTCGCGAGCATTACTGCTTCGCTGAAGGAGGTGACGGCTCCCCATGCCCTCTCGCTCCGTACCATGGCCTGGACCAGGGCCGGACGCGAGAGATCGCCGCCGCCGATCGCCTCCACGAGGACACGTCGGTGCTCCGCCCAAGCAGGGCAGACCGCCACCGTGTGCTCCACCGTGTCCTCAGGGCGATCTTCGCAGTGGAAACACCCGGGCGTTTCCTCCCGCCCTATCCGAAACAGGAACCTCCCGAAACAACCGTGTCCGGTGAGGACCTGCGTCAGGCGGAAGGTGAGGACGCCATGCCGCCTCTCAAACCACTCCTCAAAGAGGGGACTTACCGCCGCAATCGTGGCGTGCCCAGCACTGGGTTGCGACAATCGCTCTCTCCATGTCACCATGAGATCCCGCCGGAGCTCTGTCCGCTGTGCCGCGATTTCCTGCGGCAGCGGCGTTTGGCCTCCTCGCGCCACTCCCATATTTGCGCGAGGGTTTAATACAGGTTGGTTACAATTTTTGAAGAAGTGATAGACCACCCAATTCCAAACTAGTCGAACTCATCTTAATTGGGTTTTTCTTTTGAGTTTGGGAAATCATCAAATAACTTCTCCCGCTGTGGGTGGAGCAGGAGGGCGTGTCAGACTTTTACTGACTAAAACCCACCCGTGTTCCTTCAGTTGCCTGTGTGCCAGGGGCCACGGTATCTCTTTCGAACAACCCGCACCCGTGGGCACGGAACATTATGGACTCGCGTTTAGCTAAATTCTTGTTTAGCTTTTAGTAACATTTAATAATAAAACTGACTGACCGATTACCTCGTTGGTCTAGTGGTGGTAAGCGCTACTGCTCAGTAGCAAACCGTAGTCAGTATCAGTGCCCAGTTGATGGCAATAGGCTTGCCCCTATTAGATGCAACTTAAACATAACTGGCGAAATGTAGGTATTCTGTAGGTACACATAATATGTGTATAATAATTATGTATATAGTTATGTTTTTTTTTTAAACCCCATTTCCCGGCATCACACGTAACTGGACCAATTTTGCTAATTCTTTTTTTGTTGTTTTGTTAATATCAGGAGAAGGTTCTTAAGAAAGAAACAATAAAAAGTTGCGCATAACATAGGGTTATTGGAAAAACACCAACAACCTCTTAAGAGGCCTACGTACAATGAACTGTCCATACATACGTAATACCTAAATCATTTGCAACTTGAGCATATTTCCATCATATTATGATGATATTTGGATTCAGACAGTATTTATCTAGGCTCGTAGGGTTTTTTTTTCTCCAAAATACTTACCTGAAATGAAGTTTAAGCGAATTGCATTTCGCACATTTTGACAGCGTAAATGACATGTTTTCTCACTGTTTTTTTGGTATTGTAACCAACAATTTCCGTAATATTCTTGTCTCAGAAGCATAGTTCATATTATCAAGTTGTAAAATTTCGAAAAAAATATTAAAATACAATAAGTTTTCATTCATCATTTTTGGTATTACGGAACACATCCAAATTCATCATAAATGGTTAGTAGCTAGTAGCGCTATCGCGTCAAGCCATTGTCAATGTGTGTGTGATCGTACTGCTCACTATGTATGTATCCTCGACAGGTACTAACACTAGCGCAACGATAGCAATTGTCAGACGAAATATTGTCTCCGCCCGAATCCTAGTTGCGAGCTTCGGTCGTAGGATTCTTAAGAGTTCATTGTACTCATCATTATGAACAAATTTTATATTGGGACCAAACCTGAAATCGCGAAAAAAATCAGCTGTTGCCTACATTTTGATGAATACAAACATAAATGTAAGGAACAGCTGTTTTTTTTTGCAATGACCTCTTCAGAGGTTGTTGGTGTTTTTCCAATAACCCTGTATATATAAAACGGTCAGCTATTCAAAAATGATTATTAACGAACCATTTTTATCTTGAAAAAATGTTCACGCGAGCGCTGTTAAAAAGGGTTTCACTGTTTTCAGCTGAAACGCTTGATCGGTTTCCTTTGGAAGCCATGGATCGTTGATATTTCCAGAAACAATAATATTAAGTTCTGCGATTGTTATCATAGGAAATGGAGGATTCTAGTTATCCAGAAATAACATTCATTCTAATGGTTTCCGGAATATAGTAAATTGAATTCTGTATCAATTTGCCGTGGTTGATTTTCAGTGAGAAGTAGAAAGTAAGTTGTTTATTTAACTTAACGTCAGTCGACGAAATAGTGAATGGTTTCTCTCAATGAAATAAATATTAAATTGGGGATGCTTTTGATCCGTTTTGACGATTATAAGAAATTTTACTTAGTTATTTTAAGTAAACTACTTCAATAAACATCGTTATCAGGTTTTTTTTTTTTTTTTTGGGTGGGAAATCATCAAATAAAGTTGAATGTGAAAGTAATTTTGTAATCTTGTCTCACTGAAAAATATTGTTGGTACGTACTTTATTTGGCTATAAAGTATTTTGGATGTTGGATAGGCCGTAAAAATGTTTGCGGATGTGATCGATTCAGTTATCCGTTTGCGAAATACTACGTACTTATGCTTTTTTTTTTTTTTTGGTTGGGAAATCATCAAATAACTTCTCCCGCTCTGGGTGGAGCAGGAGGGCGTGTCAGACTTTTACTGACTAAAACCCACCCGTGTTCCTTCAGTAGCCCTTAAGCCAGGGGCTGTGGTGTCTCTTTCGAACAAACCCGCACCCCTGGCAGGCATCGACCCTTGCGGGTCCCATCACTTTTTGTGCTGACATCTCTTTGAGGCGCGCGTGGAACACAACGCGCCGTCGACTTGGGCTTGGTCCTTACCGAACAGCGAGCTACCCATTACTCGCCGTCCGCAAGCCCATGATCGTTATTGCGAGCAAGTTTATGGCGCCTAATTATAAAATATCATCTTTAAATCTATTTTGACGTATTCAATTTTCTATTTAAAATAACTGTAATGTTTTAGTTTGTGGTTTTATAATTCCTAACGTATTATCGTGGACTTCCACGTCCACGTCCATAAAATGAATAGAATTAAGTACGTGCAAGTTATAGGTATAAGCCTATGTCCAGCAGTGGACGTCTTTTAGCTGAATAGGTAAAGTTATCTATCGTGATGCTGTGATATGGACGTTGACGTCTACAATAATATCGTGATGTTAGGGATTTTATAAACGCATACAGGAGAAGTTTTTAACCAGTGCGTAAACTGTAACCATGAATTCAGCATATATGTATAATCGTTTTTTTTTTTAAGAAACTTAGCAATTAGGGTGCTTAGGTAATCACTGAAGCATATCATTCTAGACCCCCAGTGCAGCAATTTTTCGTTGGTTATACTAATACAAAAATATTGTGTGTTAATCTAGGTTATAATCTATCTATGTACCAAATTTCATCCAAATCCGTTCAACCGTTTTTGCGTGATTGAGTAACAAACATTTAAACATCTTCACAAACTTTCACATTTATAATATTAAGTAGGATTTGGAGTAACTTAACAACCAGTCTTAAAAAGGGGTATCGTATTACCCTGTGACTAGGTGGTGGGAGTCAGATAGGCAGTCGCTTTATGTAAAATACTGGTATTCAGCTGCATACGTTTAGACTGGAAGCCGACCCCAACATAGCTGGGAAAAGGCTAGGCAGATGAAAATGACTTTACTAAAAAAGGCCCTGACTAGGCTGTCAGAAGCGGGGAGCAAGTCTCTTAGAAATGTTACTTCCGTAAAAACCTATTAATAATAATAATACAAAAAGCTGCAATTTTAAATACATGTCGTATTGTCCGAAAGTTCATGCAAATAGATGAAAACGAAATAGGGCCTCATCAAAACACATCTTAAACATAACATAAGTACCACACGCTGCATTTACTTGGCTTCGGTCCGTAAATGTTGCAAAAACCAGCCAAAGAGCTGAGAAGAAGAAACACTACAAAAATAATAATTTTACTCTTGGGCAACTTAGACTATAGATAAAATACACAAAATAATCTTAAATAAACAATAATAACAAACGAATACATACTATTGACCAGCTTAAAACTTATAACTAAACACGTAAAGTTGTCGGATGTTGTCAGATAGATTATATTATAATCTATCTGACAACATCCGACAACTTTAATAATTAATTGTTAATTTAGGTTATTAACCTAAATTAACACATAGGGTACTTTTTATTTCGGAATTAGGTACGTTCCCGTGGAGTAATTTACATACTCCATGCGGGCGAAGCCGAGGGTGGAAGCCAGTTTATCATAATTAGATTGACTAAAATGTGTTAGATGGCTAGCTATGTAGTAAGTATTAACGATCATGCACGAGCGGTAGAAAATTATTTTAAGTAAGGCGAGTGAGCAGCACCCTTCCCTAGGACAGTTTGTTTGCTGCTTTATCGATCTCTGAAGTGTTGCCGCTGATAATCTCAACTGCCTAGCCTTTTCCCAACTATGTTGGGGTCAGCTTCCAGTCTAACCGGAAGCAGCTGAATACCATAATCTAATTACTGGGTAATACGATACCCCTTATGACTGGTTGGATTACAAACATGCTTAGCAAACGAGTGGTTCGCTTAGAGGACGAGCAGCAGCTGGCCATGATAGCCAGAGGCTGCCCCCAAGGAGGGGTACTGTCCCCCCTCCTATGGAATCTGGTGATTAATGATCTTATCACCAAACTCAACGCCAACCATTATTTTACAATAGGTTATGCAGATGATCTCGCAATTCTTGTTTCGGGGAAGGTGACGGGAACGATCTGTAACCTCACACAACAAGCACTACGTATCGTAGAGAGATGGTGTAGGGAATTTGAGCTATCAGTTAACCCCACCAAAACTGAACTAGTAATGTTCACCCATAAACGAGCAATAGGCCCTTTCTGCCTACCGAAACTGTTCAACACGGAACTTCAGTTGGCCAATGAAGTTTAGTATCTCGGGGTTACTTTGGACTGTAAGCTAAACTGGAGCAGTCATTTGGACACCAAGCTAAACAGGGCCTGCATCACATTCTGGCAGTGCAGGAAAATGATTGGTAAGAAGTGGGGCCTATCCCCCAAAATTATACTATGGCTGTACACTGCAGTAATCCGCCCCATGATCACCTACGGGGCCGTGGTCTGGTGGCCCCGCACCAAGCTAGTTACAGCTACCAACAAACTACAGCGCATGCAAAGACTAGCCTGCATGGCGACCACGGGCTGCATGAGGACTACTCCGACTGCAGCGATCGAGGCCATGCTGGGGCTGCCGCCGCTCCACCTGTTCATACAGCAGGAAGCAACGATGGCGGCGGTGCGTCTAAAGGCTACAAATCTATGGAGTAAGAAAGACACACAACACACCGGGCTGCTTAAGGAACTCAACAGTGAGTTCCCCATTACGAAGGCAATAAATGACCGGGTGCCCAAACAATTTATCTTCGATAAAAAGTACAGAATCCAACTGCATGAGGATCGACGACGCGAAGGCTTGCGCTCCGCAGAGCTGCGTATCTTCACGGACGGATCAAAAACAGGTAGTGGCACAGGGGCTGGAGTCTTCTCGGAGGACCTCAACATCCACATAGCCACACCACTGGGGGTCCATAACACAGTGTTCCAGGCCGAATGCATGGGCATCCCCTTGCCGCGTCTGCTATCATGGCCAGGAAAGTTAAGGATCACTCGATTCGCATACTCTCAGACAGCATGGCTGTTCTACAAGCGCTGAACAGTCACACGGTTGACTCTGGGCTGATATACGAGTGCCACCAGCGCCTCAACGAGGTAGGTAGTCTCAACAATATTACCATTAAGTGGATCAAAGGACACAGCGGTTCGCTAGGCAACGATGCAGCCGATGAACTTGCCAGGAGGGGGTCTAGCATGACACCAGTGGGACCAGAACCCATTGCGCCACTTCCCTTCGGGTATCTACGCACTCTGGTAAGGAAACGAACCAGGGATCATCATCACAAAATATGGATGGACCTAAGTGAGTGCAGGCAGGCTAAGGAAGCGATTCCTGCGTTCGATGTCCGCCTCACTAAACAGGTTCTCCGTTTAA
This sequence comes from Polymixis flavicincta, assembly GCA_949987655.1. Lineage (NCBI taxonomy): Eukaryota > Metazoa > Arthropoda > Insecta > Lepidoptera > Noctuidae > Polymixis > Polymixis flavicincta. The sequence goes on from OX465179.1 coordinate 15,666,658, forward strand.
CAAAACCACAGCTGCGTACAGTTACAGCAGCCGTAACTGGCCATGGGTCATTTAATAAACATCTCTTTGTCATAGGAGTAACAGACAGTCCGCTGAGCAGGGCCTGCATGGAGGACGACGAGACAGCGGCTCATGTGCTGTTAAACTGCCCGGCGGTTGCTAATTACAGGGCAAAATACTTCGGTAACCCAGGTACCCTACGTGAGATTGTCAGCAACACCAAGGCGTTGCTGGCCTTTCTCGAGGAGCTGGGGTGGATCGAATGACCGATTCTCCCACCCGTACGCAAAATACGCGCTTTGACGTGGAGTTGCGGACAACAGCCCGTTTTACCTATTACCTATGACTGGTTGTCCGACTTTCTGGGTTCTGACGACGTACAAAGATCTACGAATAACAACCGAAACTTATCGTGCTTTCCGAGGCACGGAGTGGTCTCGGTATGTAAAGATGGTCACCCATCCACGGACCAACCGCGGCAAGCGTAGATTGATCTGAACGATTGACCCACGCGCCTGTTATTATATTAGCTACGAGCCCCTCAAGTGTAGATGATAGGTGTGGTTAAGTTTATTCAGGAAATAAATAAATATAAACCTTTTCTTCTCGGTGATACATGAATTTAAAAGATTCAATTGATAAAGAAGAAAATTGATGGAAATATGATAGCGTATGACGTTCGATTAAGCACTTTGGCTTTCAATAGCTTGCTTCTTCTATGTAGGAGATTTTTTTCCTAGTTTTCTGTCTCTGCGAAATAAGAAATTATTTTTAAGAAGTTCTTACAGCTGCCATTATCGTGAGTCCGATACCATCAACGAATAATGAGGCCTAGGATTTCAGGAGTTTTGAAGTTATTGAAGATGCGTAGGCCTATCTTCCTCATAAGTATCTTAAGGGTCCACGGAACGATAAATTGCAATCCTAACTATCCTATCCTACTTAATATAATAAATGTGAAAGTTTGTATGTTATATGTTTGGATATTTAGATGTTTGTTACTGAATCACGCAAAAACGGCTGAACGGATTTGTATGAAGTTTGGCACACATACAGTTGGTAACCTGGAATAACACATACGATACTTTTTATTCCGATAATACGGACGTACGTAATTTTTGATCTCGACCACGCGGGCGAAGCCGCTGGCAAAAGTTAGTCTTTACTAATATTATAAACGCGAAAGTTTGTTTGTATGTTGTATGTATGGATGTCTGTTACTTTTTCACGCAAAAACTACTGTATGGATTTGGATGAAATTTGGCACACAGATAGATTACCTATAACCTAGATTAACACATAGGATAGGTACTTTTTTTTATCCCGCTCCTACGTTACCGCGGGATAATTTCCGACTTCCACGCGGGTGGAAGCTAGATGTCAATATTTACATGATTGATACACATTGATGCGCTAATTGGTCGTCTACCAAATACAATTGAAGCGATTGACAATACCTATTACTTCAATAGCAATTATTTCGAACTCTATAGAGCCTTGAGACTTGTGACCATATAGAGGTGCGTTTTGTCCAAATTGTACAAGTAGGTAAGTATAATATTATGTATTTAATTTTTATAAAACTTACATAAAATCATAATACAGAACAACGAAGGCTTGACGTTCGATTCGTAAGTGAAAGAGTGCATAAATTAATGCTTAGTTATTATTCGTGGACATATTCTTAGATATACTTTTAAATTTTGCGTCTAAATTACCTAGTTTCTAAACTAAGCAGCGTGTTACTTTTTTTTAAAATAAGTACCCAAGTTTGTAGATTTGAATATTCTCTATTTAGATTGAAATTAAAATAGGGTGGGGTAATAATTATGGGTTTCTTAATTATTCTTTGTTTCCTTATTACTAACTAGCTTCCGCCCGCGGCTTCGCACGCTTGGAAGTCGGAATTTTTCCCGCGGGAACGTACTACCGGGATAAAAGTACCCTATGTGTTAATCTAGGTTATAATCTATCAGTGTGCCAAATTTCATCCAAATCCATTCAGCCGTTTTTGCGTGATTGAGTAACAAACATCCAAACATACAAACTTTCAAAATAATACTAGTAGGATAGGATAATTAGGATAGTAGGATTGCAATTTATTGTTTCGTGGACCCTTAAGATATTATTCCATTCAGTAGTTTTTGCGTGAAAGTGTTACAAACATCCATACATCCATACGTACAAACTTTCGCGTTTTGAATATTAGTATCTAAGGTCGCCCAGTTTTCGATCAAAATTAATTTGAATCTTAATGTATTTCTAACGCATTATTATTTAAATATATTAGCTTAGTTTTCTGCACTCATACACTTTAATTGTCCCAAATTTCGTAGGTACTCCTCCGCCCCCGTAATTTTCGTAAAAAGCGGTACCCGCAAAGTACTCGCTTCACGTATTAATATGTAGATAATTGCTTACAAATAAATAAATAAAAAATGAAATAAAAATCAATGCTTGCTTACCATGATCCAAGTTAAAAACTTCATAATGTCCAAGTTCGTAACTCTCTCACTTAATATTTTAGAATTTATTTAACCATTACTCACAAGGAACAATCACATTTAGAGTTTTATCCAGTAAATAATTATTTTCCCGCCATTACGTAAAGTTTGACACGCGATTCGCGAGGAGGAAAAATGAGCGCGCGTCTGACGTCCACGAATGACAGCAATAGACTGGCGGGTTTACCTACAGTACAGACTACATCGAGTTTTAGAGTTGACTGACTGGTAAGGTGAAATTGTGATGACGTTGATCTGTGCTCGTCAGAGGCAGAACTGCTCTGCTCTGACTCATTTCTCGAATCATTCATCCTTTTTGGGATAATCCACCCTCTGCAACTACTTAGGTACTTAAATGCGCAGATATAGAGCTTTTGTTTCGAAGTTTTTACAAATTGCTAAACAATATTAGGTACCTAGATAGATACCTACATGGCTTTTAAATAAGAAACGAATAGCCTTTAGAACTTAGTTAATTTAAAACTAAATTATTTTGAATGGATACAAAATAAGCAATGGCAATAGTTTTACAAAATGAGCTACACAAGGTACAGTCGCCAGCAGGTCAAGCTATCCCAAACTGTCAAATTTTCCCAATTGACATAAACCTTATTCCTTTGTGATAAAGTTGAAAAACTATCAAAGAAATTTGATAGATTGGGGTAGCTTGATGTGCTGGCCTCTGTATAATCAAAACCAAAATTCTTTTGCAACTTTGTATAGAGAAATTACGAATAAATCTACATACTCATAAAAATTCATGGGACTTCCGTTTTCACAGGGAATTTGTGAAATCGTCCAAAGATTACGAATATTTTATTTATCATCAACATGGCATTATGAATGGAACACAATTTATCATTATACATAACCGGAGTGCGGTCAAGGCGAGCATGCTTGTTACACTACATGTATAGTACGTATGTGTAACATATGCAACGTATGTGTAAATAGATAGGTATAAGTATCCAAGCGCGTCAATAACTGTAAATTTAAGTTACCTTGTAGTTGATGTGATGTAGGGTCAGTAGGGTGTAGTAGGTATAGGACCTACCTCTTTGTCTACAAGCACTAATATTTTTTGGTGTCTCTCCCTAGTCTCTAGTGTCTCCTCTGCAAATTTCAAATTGCACAATAATTGCGTATAAACACACTCTCATATCATCATATCAGCCGACAGACTTCCACTGCTAGACATAAGCCTCCCCTCAAAAGGGGGATTTGCCATAATCGCCATCGCCACGCTTGGCAGGCGGGTTGGCGATCGCAGTATTGTGGTCAAATGCATAGAGAACACTGCTGCCCATTCTCTAGTAAGTCCCATAGTCGCCTTCTACGACACCCACGGGAAGAAATGGGATGGTGATATTATTTTAGGTCCGGCACCACACGGAACACGCACAACACACTCATTTGACGGATGTTGCTAATCCATTGCTTCTTAAGCTCGAAAAATTTGTGACGCATTGAATTTTGTTGAATTGTCAATATGAAAGCCATTGCTACTGTTTAAAGGTCTCACCTTCGGATTGTAACCGGAATTTAAACAGGCAATAAGTAAGTCCTTGGGTCACGGAGGTTACACAAACCATTAACCAGTAGCCTGTCACAGATCATTCATAAATATTATAAGCCAGTAGGTACTGAAATAGGCACACAGTAGATAAATGTAGTCGCAAACCTGGGGTTCTAAAAAGGCCACTTTGGCAGAATCATAAAAGGATCATATTATGAACTGATTGAAAATTATATGAATTGCGTGATATGAATTGTTGCAGTTAATATTATGAATTGTTAGTTTGTGACCATTTTACGATTTGTAATATCATTCATAATATGATTAGAGCAATAATTCATAATAATTTAGAGCTTAAAGTACCATATGCAGGTATGGCTTTAATGAGGAAAAGCTTTTTTTGTATGGCCCAAAGAATATTTAATAAGTTGCCCTGGTCAATAAAAAGTCAAAATTTAGCAAATTTCAAGCGGAAACTATGTACTTTATTATTACAGAAATGTTACTATTGTCTCAATGACTATTTTGATGACAGTTCTTTGACATGATAATATTTGTATACTCATAACGTGACTTTTTATGCATGACGACTCTAATAATTCAGCGGACAGTGTCAACTTTGAACATTTTTCATTTCAGTAGCTTGTTGACATTACTATTAATTATTTAATATTGACATTACCTGACATTTCTTATTGCATTTTTATTACATTCGTTTTAAATAAATTTGACATTGATACTACTGAATTATTATACTGTAATCTATTTACTTAATTGGCAAAAGCCTATCATAATTGTATATTTGTACGCCAAATGGCAAAACATAGAGAAACTGTAATTGACTATTGTACCATCTTACACACTGTTGTAACCTATGTTTACAAATAAAGACTATTGATTGATTGATTGATTCTGCCAAAGCGGCCTGGGGTTCTAAAAAGGCCACTTTGGCAGAATCATAAAATGATCATATATTAAAATTAGATGAATTGCGTGACATGAATTGTTACAGTTAATATTAGATATGAATGTCAATAGGTGACCATTTTACGATTTGCCATATGATTCTGCCAAAGTGGCCTTTTTAGATCCCCTGAGCAGATGTATTTGTGATTGCTTAAGTCCGGGTACGATCCTGTGATTTTGCTCCTTGAGAAAATATGTAGGGACCTACGCACCTGCACCTCATGGTTGTAGAATCTGAATGTAAAATCACATGCAACAAATTGCCAAGAGATTACATAACGCAGTTTAGTTCTAATAGTTGTGATGCGAGCAGTGGTGGCCCAGTGGTAACGGCCGCGCCTTACGAGTTGTAGGTCGTGCGTTCGAACCCAGCCAGGCGCATTACTTTGTGTAAATAATTTCATCACCGCTGCTCTCAAACGGTGAAGGAAAACATCGTGAGGAAACCGGCATGTCCTAGAACAAAAATTCGAAGACATGTGACATCTACCAACTCGCACTGGGCCCGCGTGGTGGATTATGGCCCACTCTCTCTCTCTCACGCAGAGGAGGCCTGTGTCCCAGCAGTGGGAACGTAATAGGCTGAGTATGTATGTATGTATGTAGTTGTGATGCACGTTCCACTCTTCATGTTTTAAGAATTCGACATATGTCTAACAAAATACTTACAATGTCTGCATACAATATACTGAAGGTATAAAGAATTTCTTCACACTCGTTGCCTGCCAGGTAGCAGGAAATTGAGCACTAACTGATAACGGAATGATACAGAGTCGATTTTGTTCGGCTTCCAAATGATACAAATTCAGTGTTGGACGGATACGGGGCGACGCCGACGGGTTAATGAAAAAATCGTTATCAGCTGGGTTCATTCCAAAAACTTAAGACAAAGAGGAAGATCTTATAGCTATTAATCATGCCTTTATCTCGATTGCTTTCAGATGGTGTCCTAAATCCATTTATAAGAAGTTACGAGAATGTCAAGTTTTTATTTTCACCATTAACCTAGCTTTAAAGAGATAATGAGAGAGCTTTATTAAAATTCAGAATATTACTGAGCGAGTTAATGGCGAACGTAGGTATCCCTCTGCAATCGATGTCCCTATGAGTCTATAATTCTATGATAACTCCATTTCGGCAGGAAACAGTGCTGTGGCCTTGAGGCGCTACTTGGAATAACTTTATCAGGCCTTTAACCAGCAAAACAGTGCATTGGAATACTTAGGAAAACAAAAAAAAAAAACGAATTAGAAACTTCCTGATATAGTTCAAGATATCAGTGTGACTCTAGCCAGCTAGGTCACAAGCACTGTGTCCAAGTCCTAACAACAGATGTGCTGAGAGGAGGAAGTTTTAATCCATTCGATCTAAGTCGTTAAACCACGGGGAGTTTGTGTGCTTCGTGGAGCCGCGTGTCACCGCGGCGTGACTCGGTGGTGATAGCACGAGCTTTCAACAGGCGAAGTGGGATTCCGTGTAATTTGCAACTAGAACATTTATATTCACGATTGGCAATTGACTCACTTAAGTTTTTTTAATATGCCCTCTGTTAGTTGTTTTGTTGGTAACCAAACGAGATAAGTAACCAGCACCCTAATTGCGTAACTTACGATTAATCATAATCTGTTTCGTTTTAAAACGGATTGCTAAACCATTGCTTCATATGTTCGAAAAATGTGTCCACTCAGCAACGTAAATAACGCAATGAATATTGTTGAACTGTCAAAATGAAACAGATCACGATTAATCGTGAGTTACGCAATTAGGATGCAGGGTCGGTTATAGTTGAAGTTTATTAAGAAACGGATGGATGTTTTGTAATATAATTGAATTGAATTAATTTACAACAAACAGTTCGTCTATCAAATTAAATTTTATTCAAAAACATCCATCGGTTTTTTGCTATAAATTGCTACTATATCCGACGGACCTGCACCCTAATTGCGTAACTCACGATTCATCATAATCTGTATCGTTTTGAAACGGATTGTTAACCCATTGCTTCATATGTTCGAAAAATGTGTCTGTTCGACAACATAAATAACGCAATGAATATTGTTTAACTGTGAAGACGAAACCAATTATGATCAATCGTGAGTTACGCAATTAGGGTGCTGTGGTTATTTTTTTACCGATTTCATTCGACATGTTTATATATTTTTTTATGTATGTTCGGGCATAACTCCGTCATACAGGGTAAGTTTTTATGTATGTATAATGTATGGAACAGCTGATTTTTTTTGTATATCCGGTGAAATATTTCTGCGCTAGGGGTTCTAGAATGATATGCTGAATTCATGGTTACAATTTGCGCACTGGATAAAAACTTTTCCTGATGTATATAGACGGATTTGCACAATTCTTTTTAGTTCCAAAGGGGTTTATTCCGAAATGTTCCCATTGAAATTTAATATCCTAGATCTGATGATGCGTTTCGGAGACAGACAACGGAACTCTTCAAAAAATTACAGCAAATCAACTGCGATTGCTGCTATCTCATAAATATGCTTTGTTTTGGCCGCAAGGATGATGAAATTTCGAATTGGTGTGGAGTAACTATAAATAAAAGTGAAAAAATACTGTACCTATAAGTAAAAGACTGTTTGTATCACAGTGTTGTTATATTTTTAGTTGTGTAGCCATGATTGTACGTATACTTATCTTTGGGGTTTACCGACATGTGATAAATGGAACTCGAACAGCTGTCTTGCATCTGTACAACACACTCCCACATGGTTCTGTCTAAAATGCTTTCAAAGTAGGTGCAGGGCCGGATTAATCATTAGGCAGAATAGGCAGCTTCCTAGGGGCCGCTCGCGCGCACAAAAGAAATTGAAAATTCCTGTTTCATACAGTGAAAATTTAATGGGTTTGTGTCCGACAATAGTTTTGTCGTGAAAACGTCTTTTTTTACTGGTAGTAAGTTCAATATTTCTGACCTAAAGAATGTAAGATTTTAACCGCTAATAACTTCGAGAGTTTTAGTACTAGAGTACCTAATGATTGAGCATCCAAAAGATAGGTCAAATTTATATTTAAAAAAATAGCTGGACATAACTTGCTTATGACGTCACACTGCGTGTGCATACGCATGCGCGCGACCCTCTATTTTTCACTATGAGTCAAAATTCCAATTCGTGTAGCCGAAAATGGGTTCAGTTAGAACAATGTTTCTGGTGTCGTCATAACAAAAATACTGACCGAATAAGGGTAAAAAATTAATATGAAGTTGACAATAGCAAAATAGCTCACTCAATATATCGTCTCATATCGGCCGTAAATATGCTCAGAAATGGAAAAAAAAATCCTAATCGAAGAAAGCTTGGATCAATGAGCCTAGAGATTCTAGTGCTGACCAAAAACTACAATAGCTACGGCAGTGAGTTAAACCCTAAGTTTGCTGCAAATAGCAGTTGTCGTCTAGTAACGGCTGTATGATCTATATCAATGTTTTGATTCTACCATTGAAAGTTTGAAATATTAGTGGAAACTGGAGGAAGAGCATAGAAGGCTAGAAAATTTATCCTATTCCATAAAACCGTTTCACCTCTTGTTATTAATGATCAGCAACTGATTAACCATACATTTTCGTCGATTAAACGTCTCTTAATTTTAAGCAGTTATTGTTTAATGAACCCAATGCGATGAAAAAGGCAAAGATTTCAGTTCGCAAAAACAAAACATGCCAGTATTTTGTCTACAAACACGACAGACGATCTCATTAGAATGGTATCAATGTCTCTGATCTTACTCACGACTCTAGTTAGCTTTTAAACCACGGCTAGAAAAAGGGCAAAAGAGACACATTTGTGTTTATTTATAAATGCTGACGTTTATGGCATTTTATGAGCCCCTCAGGGTTGGATTTTGGTCATCTCGAAATAGATTTTAGTTAGAAGTTCGTCACTACACTCCCAATGTGCTATGTTACAACTGGCTACTGCTCGCGACTTCATCTGCGTGAAACATTCTCCGGGATAAAGAAAGAAAAATGCGTTTATTGACATTACAGCTTATAAAAATCTAAGTAGGTATACCAATACCTACTATGTTAAATTAATCCAGGTAGTAGGAAACTATCTGTCAATTTCATCCAAATCTGTTCAGACATTTTTTGCGTGATTGAGTATGTTGTTATCGTATTTAAAATGTTTGTAGGACATACCTGTGATATTATATTTTAACTAGCTATGCCCGCAGCTTGGCCCACGTGGATGTCAGAAACTGTACAAATTTGTGCTACCGGGACAAAAAGTAGCATAAGTTACTTCTTATAACAGCAATCTGCCAGTAAAAAAAAGTCCTGTCATAATCGGTCCAACCAGCACCCTAATTGCGTAACTCACGATTCATCATAATCTGTATCGTTTTGAAAAGGATTGTTAAACGCAGTTATTGATAATTTAACTGAGACTAGGTTAAGTGACGAAACAGTATTATCTAGTACTTCTAATAATACTGTAATTAATTCTTTAAACTTTTAGACGCGACAAAAGAGAAGCATAATAAGTGTATTTTACTGTATCACCAAAATATAAATCGCTTCTCTGGCAAAATTCTAGACGTGGAAATGTTAATAGATAAATATCATATGGATATCTTATGTTTTACTGAAACTTGGTTAAAACCGGATAGGATGTTGTTTAATGTAAATAATTTTTCAGTTGCCAGTGCGTACAATAGGTCTTCGATAGGGGGTGGTACTTTGATATTGTGTAATAGTTGTTTTAGATATAAGGAAAGAAAGGATATCACCGCTTGCTCTGTTGATCGCTTATGTGAGGTAGCATGTGAGGAGGTTGAGGGCCATACTTTCTTATCTGTGTATAGACCACCAGCCACGAATTTGTCATCATTTTTGATAGTTATGGAAGAAATATTAGGTAAACTTTTCAAAGATAATAAATTAGTTTTTGTGTGTGGTGACCTAAATATTGATTTATTAGTTAATTCACCAGAAAAAAGTAAGCTTATCTCTTTGTTTAAATCATTCAATTTAAAATGTATATTTAATGAAGCGACTAGAATAACAGCAACCACAGCTTCATGCATAGACAACGTATTTACTAATTGCAAAATAAAGGACTCCTCCTTAATTAGTGGCGTCAGGTCAGACCATACTGGTCAGCTTGTATTGTTTGACTTAGATCAAAAGTTACATCTAGATAAAACCATTGAATTGAGACCTCTGACTAAAAATAAATTGAAATCTTTTAATAATAATGTTCTTAGCAAGCTCTCAACAGCGAGCTTTGATTCACAAGACCCCAATATAAACTATGGCACATTTTTTTCTACAGTATGCAAAGAATTCAATAAAGCATGTCCTGTAAAAAAAGTTACGATAGCTACTAAACCAAAATTTAGCGAATGGGCCACTGCTGGCATTAGAAAAAGCAGAGATATTTTATATAATTTGTATCACGAAAAATCATTGACTTCTGATCAGGCCCTTCATAATTATGTAAGAAACTATTCTAAGATATTCAAAAGAGTCTGCGCTCACGCTAAATCTAAATTAATAAGTAACAAAATTAGTATCTCTAAAAATAAAATAAAAGCTGTGTGGCAGGTAATTAACAAAGAAACTGGAAACACAAAACAGCGAGATCAGAATGAGTTAGCTCTAAAAATTGATAATGAAACCATTTCAGATAAGTTACAAGTTGCTGAGACTCTAGAAAATTTCTTTACCAACATCCCAATAGAAGTTACGAAATCTCTCCCCTCATCATCTGTATTAGCTGAATCTCTTCTTAAAGAAAACTTCAGCAAGGACATTCCAAGTTTTGAATTCAAACCCATCTCTATTGCCACAATTAAAACAGCATTTAAAAGTCTTAACATAAAAAACACTGAAGACTTATGGGGGATTTCCGTTAAAGTTCTCGAAAATATCATTGACACAATTGCCCCTGTCCTAACAGGCATATTTAATCAATGTTTAGACAGCGGTACGTTTCCTGACTTAATGAAACATAGTAAAGTAGTACCAATTTTCAAATCGGGTAGTAAGAGTGATCCCTCTAATTATAGACCTATATCTGTGCTTCCAGCATTGAGCAAAATTTATGAAAAAATCATGCTGGACCAGATGTTATCACACTTTAACTCGAATGGGATTTTACATAGTCGACAGTTTGGTTTCACGAAAGGTAGGTCGACGACTGACGCAGGAGTAAAACTCATCAGTCACATTTTGGAATCCTGGGAGAATTCCCAGGACGCCATTGGCATTTTCTGTGACCTCTCAAAAGCGTTTGACTGCGTTGACCACAATACACTGATCTGTAAATTACACCACTACGGAATTCGTGGACAAGCTGCTGATCTTGTACTTTCCTATTTATCAAACAGGCAGCAAAAAGTAAACGTTAATGGGGCGACGTCCTCGGGGTCTCTAGTTAAGATGGGCGTGCCTCAAGGTTCAATTCTTGGCCCTTTTTTAATTCTAGTTTATATTAATGACCTTCCTTACCTGATGGCTAAATTCTCGGATATAATTTTATTCGCTGATGACACTTCTCTTATTTTTAGAATAGACAGGAAAGATACGGATGTCTTACATGTCAATGATAGTCTAGCTGTTCTTTCGAAATGGTTTGCTGCTAATAATCTTTTACTCAATGCGAACAAAACTAAATGTCTTAAGTTCTCGTTACCAAATGTACCCCAAGTAGGTCTAAACTTAAAACTTGATGGCAAGAAACTGGATGCTATTTCGGAAACTGTATTTTTGGGAATTACTTTAGATTCAAAATTGCAATGGGGTGCTCACATTAGAGCTCTTTCAAGTAGATTAAGCTCAGCTGCTTACGCAGTAAGAAAAATAAGGCAGTTGACTGATGTAGCCACAGCTAGGTTAGTTTACTTTGCTTATTTTCACAGTATTATGTCTTATGGCGTTCTGCTGTGGGGATCGGCAGCTGACGTAGATTCAATTTTCATTTTACAAAAGAGGGCAATCCGCGCAATCTATAAAATGGGGCCTCGCGAGTCTCTTAGAAACAAATTCAGCGAAATTGATATATTAACTCTGCCTTCTCTTTACATCCTAGAAAATATCTTGTATGTTCGCAAAAACTTAGGCCTTTTCAAAAAACGATGCGATTTCCATAATCTGAATACACGTAGTAAAGATGAAATTGTGATTCCAAAATTTAGATTGACTAAAACTAGCAAGTCATTTCTAATAAACAGTATCCGCTTCTATAACAAGTTGCCAAAGTCGGTTACAGAACTTAGCGATGGAAAGTTTAAAACGCACATCAAACGTGTCCTTATCAAAAAAGCATATTATAAGATAAAAGACTACGTTGAAGACAGGGAAGTTTGGCATTAATTCCTTCTGCACATGTGGCTTCCCTGGTACCTCATTAACAGCATAACTATGTGAAAGTCTATTAACTGCTCTCAAATACAAAGTTCTTTTTAATTCTTTTTATTTTTACAATGCTGACATATTCTCGTCATTAATTGACATTATACATCAATTTTATTTAGGTTCATTTTATTTATGTAGATTATTTTACATATTGTGAATGAGAGAACGTTGTAGGCCTTACTGACTGTAGATTTGTAGACGATTTTCTATTCTGTATTCGTCTAAGTACCTGGTACTTATTGATAGGCCTGCGCTGTCCTCCCATACATTTAATCTCTGTAATTTGAAAATATTGTTAAAGCCAATTATTTTTAAAAGAGTAACCGTGGAGTTTCTTGCCGGCTCTTCTCCATAGGAAACAACAATTTGGAACCGTGCACCTAGCTTCTGACGTTTCATAAGTGCCCATGCAGGTTTATATGAAATAAAAATATTTTGATTTTGATTTTGATTTTGAAACCATTGCTTCATATGTTCGAAAAATGTGTCTGTTCGACAACGTAAATAACGCAATGAATATTGTTTAACCGTGAAGACGAAACCAATTATGATCAATCGTGAGTTAGGTACGTAATTATGGTGCTGGTCCAACTGTTTCGGAGATTAGCGGGAACAGACACAATGGAAAAATAGTAGATTATGGTACTAGTGTATAACGTTGGTGATTACCGCTGAGGCGCCATTGAGACCCGAGCCGTTAGGCGAGGGTCATAAGAGAGCCGAGGACGGTAATCATCAATATACACGTGTATCATACGACGTTTTTCAACACACTTGTGAAGAAAATAATACTAAAAAATCATTTTGTCCTTGGAGTTTTTAGGTAGTAAACTTTCCATAACGTTAAGGGCTTCACATCTTATATCGGGCGGTGTTACAACATAAATAATTTTCTTCATAACTAGTACTTGTAGTCATTTTAATGAATATATAACTATAATTTCAACAGTGAAAACGAGTTGAGTTTTTTTTTTTGCCTATGGCGGGAAAAGTAATCAGTTTTCCAATGCGCGCGCATCTAACAATGGCGATCGGCCTTATACTAAGGCCGCATTCCGAATTAGAAAAATAACGCTGTGAGCGCTCACATCGATATTTTGCGTTCCGAGTTAGATAACGATTCTGACAGCTAAGAACCGTCATTTTTGTCATCAATACGGAACGCTCGTGATCGCGATAAAAGTGTTCACTCAACGTTAAAACATATATTCACCATATTAAACTTGTATACACAACACATTTTTTCTTCTTAGATAGTAGCACTATTTCAAATAAATCTAAATTAACTAAAGATTTGATGTGACTTAAAACAAAACAGCACAACTGTCATTTTTGACAAGATGGCGCATGTCATGACGTCATCCATGACGATTCGCGGGACGTCGTGTGTGAGCGCGGTCAAATCGATATTATTGTAACTCGGAACGTGGCCTAAAAGAATGACGTTTCTTTTTTTTTGCTTTGACGGGCTACTTAGTGGCAATTCCTTTACAGAACCAAAGAAGCATCAACGCTGAATGGTATACTACCAAATGCTTGACAGAAGTTTTCTCAGTTGTGAGCAACAAGCGACCAAACACGGATAGGGCTCTAGCCACGTACAAAATGGGGAATTCAAAGTTTTCTTTATTACAGAAAAAAACAAAAGTTATATTTGAGTGAAAGTTTTAGTTATTAAAAACGTACAAGTTGAAATTATCTATTTAATTACGAAGTTGCATGAAATAAGCAAGCAATAGGTATATTAATTTATTTGTACTATTGAGCACGACTTTTTTTGTATCGAAACTTTTTAAGAACAAAGCAACTCAACAAATAAAAAAAAAGCTATAACTCACTAGTGAATAATAGTAATGAAAAAGTCACAGTTTGATAATAGGTGTCATTATGTGCCTAATTGCGGTGAAATTAGAGCCATTTTATGAGCAAGTGTGTTGAAAAAACATTTTGTTAATAAGTTATTTATTTTAGGCAGCAATTATGTTACTGTGGCCATAAATAAATGAGAGACCTAAATATGAGAAGTAAAAAATAAAGCAATTTTATAGTATCTACCTCACATAACTTGGGAATAAGTAAAGTAAGCTATTAAAATGATTCGTTTCACGATCACCTCACAAAATTGATTTAAGAATAGGTACCTGGACAAGGGAGACAAATGCATAGGAGTGTTTCTAGATCTCCAGAAGGCCTTTGACACAGTTTCCGTTCCTATCTTAATAACGAGGCTAGAAAACGTGGGCATCAGAGGGTTACCTCTAGAATGGTTCAGGGGCTACTTGTCTGGTAGGACACAACGAGTACGTGTTGAAAAACATGTAACTAATGATGACATATGCGAATACGGTGTGCCACAAGGCAGCACTCTAGGACCAACGTTATTCCTTTTGTACATCAACGATTTGTGCGGTTTGGCGGCGCCAGAAGAGGATATTTTTATGTCTGCGGATGATACTGTTGTTATCTTGCATGATAAAACCTGGGAACGAGTATTCAAATTGGCTGAAACTGGTTTGGCTAGGGTGACCACATGGCTTGAAAGCAGTCTTCTATCCCTCAATTCCAGCAAAACCAAGTATGTCTGTTTTACCAAATCCACTATTGGTAGTGCCGATTCTGACCTTAGGCTTAGGATACACACGTTTCCATGTAACCTAAAAACTACCACCTAAATCCACAAGCCACAATACCACCACCCAAGTCCACATAGCGTCGCTGGTGGGAAGGATCAGAAAACTGATCTATATGTATATTTAAGAATCTACGAAAAGTAGCTAATCATAAACTTCTGGTCCAAACTTACAGGGCGCTGTGTGAATGCCTAATTAGGTTTTCAACTAACACTTTTCTCTCTTTTTAAAAAAATACGTAAATTATGCATGTTAGATTACGTTTAATTTTATTATTTCTAGTACTTTTGTTTCGATTTGTAATCTTTGGATGCCATAAATAATAAGTAATATTGTAGTTAGGGGAAGACACTAGCTCCTGTAATACAGCGCAGGAGCTAGGGAATTCACAAAAATGAATGTAAAATTTGTGTCAGTTATCATTATCACTATAGTTGAATAAAAATTTCTGAGAAAATAAAGAAATTTTAGACCTGGGTTGAGGCCAACCAAAAACTTAAAAAAAGTAAAAAAAAAAACTGGCCTTTTAAGTTGTAGTTAATATTTTGATCAAGGCATTGTCAAGTCGGGGGACGGTCAATGAAAACGCCAAAAAGAGGAAGCCTAGCATTTTCATAATATAAAAACCGGTCAAGTGCGAGTTGGACTCGCGCACCGAGGGTTCCGTACAAACCTGTGGGTATATAAGTAAAAGTTCAAAATTGTCAAAAATATTTTTTTTATATGACGAAACTAAAAATTTACGGTTTTCGTAATTTTTCCTATATCTGTACTATAAGACGTGACTTCGTACAAAATTTCAAGATTCTAAGTTCACGGGAAGTACCCTGTAGGTTTTGATTCCCGTACGAGTTTCGAAAATTTGCGGAATTTTGCGGCCTAAATGGCTGTATCTTTTGATTGCTTTGACTTAGAAGGTTGATTTTTCTACAGCTTCCAGGGACAGTAGAACTAAGTATCATATAGAATTTTTCTTCTTCTTAATTTCAGTTTGATACCTCCACGCGTTCCTGAGAAAAACGGTCTTGACAGACGGACGGACGGACGGACGGACGGACGGACGGACAACAAAGTGATCTTATAAGGGTTCCGTTTTTTCCTTTAGAGGTACGGAACCCTAAAAAAAGGGTGTACTACTGATGTCGGGAGGACACTACGGCTCGGCACACGCTGGCAGAGTGTGCCGCTAAGGATGAGCTGCGCCGTGTCCTCATTTCAGGAGTCGGCAGCGACAGGAGGAGTCCTGAGACGCGGTGGTATCCTTCTGCGAAGAGGGAGCGAGAGATTGCTTCCATTAACCCGATCCGCAGCAGACGGCCGGCCGTCGGCGGAGGGTGGATAACGCCCTCTTCCAGCCCCCCCTAAATGGGTCCAGGGGCAATGGATCTGGGGAAATCCGTCGCCCTCTATTTATTAGAACCCGAGGTGGCGGCGCGTAGTGTTCCACGCGCGCCTCTCTACGATGTAAGGGGGAGTTTAATATCTCACTCCCCCGCTAACGCGAGGTGGCCCGCAGAGGCAGGCCGGCATTAGCCGGGGATCACGGAAATCGCATTAGATCCCGTGATCACGGGATCTAACTCGCAACGGTGCAAGTGTGAGAACACCGGGGTGGTTTTAGTCAGTAAAATTCGGACAGACCCCTCCGCCCTCCCCAGAGCGGAGGACATCCATGAGGAAATTCCCCCAACATCAAAAAAATAATAATGGGTGTACTACTGATATCAACAACTACTATATTTGAATATGACGAGAGATCAACTAGTAGCGAGTTAAGGGAATTTAGAAAGTTACCAGGGTCGCTGAAAGAGGGGGACCTTTAGATATAAATTAATGCCCTTTCGGTGCCAGCTTTAAGCACGAAACAGCTTGCGTCCATAAGTTTGGTTTTTTTTATAGACACAGTGTAATTGTCGAGGTTTTTAACAAAATAACGACTTCTTAACGCTTTTAACATTAAATAACGATTCTGGTTTGATACGATATTAGCAGATGTCGTGTGTAATGTAAGGAATTGACATGGTTTCGAAGTAAGGAATCGTTAAGTGATCATAGTGAATTAGGATATTTAATTTTTCTGACAACCATAATCCCATTTGATTTCTATGGCAACAAAATTTGATTAACTATATTTCTATCTAGTCGTAGATCGTATATCTCGACATTAACCGCTTTACATTAAAGCGACAGTATTTTTAACAGACTCCAAAAAGGAGGAGGTTCTCGAGTTATGTCCCGGTGAAAAGAAAATGATGGTTAAATATGTCAAAGAAACAAATCGATTTGTAACCAGGTATATTCTGTTTTATGATGAAAATGTGACGAAAGTTTTGAGTATGACTGTCGATGGCTATAAGAGTAGGGGTAGACCATAGAAACGATGGATGGACTGTGTGAATGATGATATGGTTAGAAAGGGTGTGACTACGGATATGACGACTTAAACAGAAGTGCGGAAGAAAAAGACATGTTGGAATAAATTGGGAAACTGGCAGGTGAATGATGGGTCTGTTTTAAGAACTTGATTCCTTACCTAGTGTTTTTGTACTTCTGGTAAATCTTTTGTGATCTATAATCTGGTAAGTGAGAGAAACACGTTTTCATTATAATAAATTCGTATAATAAGTATAACATTAATAATAACAGGTTCACTTCAGGTTCAAAATGTAATAACTTATAAATATTTTCCTACTTAGTATATAAAAACGTCGCAACATCACTACACCCGGCGCGTCGTTGCGATCACCTTAATTATCACTGCACTTTCTGAAACAAATGTTTTACAATAATTATTTCATGTGTCGCTGAGTATGGAAATTGCCTTTGACCCAACGGATTTTTTTTTAGCACAAACCTGCGGATCACGAAGACGTAAATTCGATTCAATGTCGTTTCACTTTAGACTTTTAACCGGTTGCAAGAAGCAAATATATACCACGCTTAGTTGGGTGTGGTTGAGAGGTAACTTTCTGAGCTGTTTCCAATTTCAATGTCCAGCACAGTGACTACGGGCGTTACAGCTTATGTACGAGTAAGACAACTCTATAACAGTTCTACAATGTGCTGATAAATCCATCATTCTAGACTTTAGTTACGTTTACAATATGTAAATAACGTGTGCTTGAGGGTTGTCGAGGAGATTGTCAAGAACAGTAAATAAGTAGTAAAATAAAGACTATGAAACACTCACCATAGTAATTTCTGGGAATATAGTACTTAAGTTGAAGTTGGCACGGGACGTGACAGGAAAACTGGCCAATGATCTGTCCACATTGTGCCCCATACCCTGCACGTTGCCAGGCATCAGGTGGCTGTTGAAGAAATCAGGCTGGTACTGTGACGGCATCTGATTCCCTACATAGTTCGGAAATGGCAACTCTTCCGACATCAAGTTAGGATGCTTCTTATTTAACGCCTTATTCTGCCAAAACAGATGAGGATCGTTCCATTCCTCAACTTCGTTATTGATCTTAGGTTTTTTGCTTTGATACTTTTTACTAGATTCCTTTTTAGAACATTCCAGTTTATGTTTTGTCGCCGACTCTCTTCTTGAGCTTTTGTAGGTAGGCGGCACCTTCTCAGATTGAAACACTGTGGAGTTATTTCTCATCTTCAACTCTTCGTATTTGTGGTTTCCATAATTGCATTCAGCTGTTTGATTGTAATCAATGAAGTCGCCAGTAAATGGTCCGCTGGCATAATTACTTGACATTAAATTACTACTGCCAGGCATAAAGTTGGAGTAAAAAGAATTGGACATGGTGTTAGTGGTTGTGTTATATAAAGTTGTTCCCGAAAACTGTTGGGTAGCGTAGCCGTTATCAGAGTAATCCAAAATTGGTGGGAAATGTGAGACCTGAGCTACAGCACTATCCTGCGGGGCACTGAAATCTGTGTACTTCTGGGGTGGCATCATAAACTTCGCACTGTTACTGTCTTGAATTTTCTGCGTACCGTTCGCACCTCTTAACAATGCTTCTGTAGAATAGTTGTTGTTCTTTTGAGTTTTAGAAGATTTTTCCGTCTTACTATTAGATTTCGTTTTATTTGGTGGAAATTGACTATGTGCCATACTTTCATAAGTGTTTACTATTTTAGAGTCGTTAAAAACATAACAAGGTTGTGACATATGATTATCTAAATGCGACATAGCTTTGCGGTTACTTTCGTTGGTAAAGTGATTGATATTTTGCTTTCCAGGGACTGTCTTCGATGTATCGATATTTGGAACCTGATATCGTGAAGGCATGTTATCAGTTGAGCGATTCATTAGCTGCGTGACTGAGAGAAAATTACCGCAATTTTGTATGTCAGCGTGTGGAACTCCACGATTCGATACGTCTATTTTCCTATTCTTATCATGTGGACCTAGAGCTAGGTCACCAACTAAGGTCGGCAAGTTGATAGGTGGTGGATCTATACTTATTTCTGTCGTTCCCAAAGGTCTAGTAGAAGGCCACACTTGAAACTCGTCTTGTGGTGCTTGTGATGGAAAATTATGCATCGATATTGGAAAATAATTACTTTCATTGTGGTCTTGTTTTTTAACTGAATGATCACCTTGAATGTACGTCGCTTTATGAGCGTCTTTTATCTGAGGATGTATCGGATTGCAGTTGTTTTGAACAGATCTTGTTTCAGATGTCATCCAGTTGATGTGCATCTTGTTTGGAGATTTTTTGGTATACTTTTCGGGAATATGTTGAGTCACGATATTATTTCCAGCTTTTATTCCACTTTCCACGCTTACTTCTGCTACTTTCGGCTCGTACTGTTTGTTAGTATTTACTTTTAAATTCACATTAGTATATACCGGATCAAATGTTGCATAATTTTGGTTTTTGGTTGTTAAAGTCTTGGGCATGTTATTATTGTTATAGAACGGTGCGTCTTCAGTCCATAAATTAGCAGGTTGAGAGTAAAAACTAGTAATAGTTTCAGAAAACGAAGACGTTGGTTTGGTGGAGTTATCTTTCTTAGTAGAATTTGCAACTAACGGGACATGAAAATCTGGGTTGAATGGATTATAAGATGTCGTGTATGGCACGGAAGTAGTCGTTAATATGGTGTCCTTGTTGAAAGTGTTTGTAGTTGTTGTGCAATTGACGAAATCCAAGCCCTTGTGCGACCAACCCAAGTCAATATCATACGTTAATCTTGAAGATCCAATTTTCATAAGATTGTCATCCACACTTGAATAATCTGACTTATTTTTCGAAGTATATTTTTCCATTGCACAGGGGTATAGGCCAAGTCCATTAAATTCATGGCTAGATGTAATACTGCTAGTACTGTAAATAGCACTCTTGGCAAATGGATCTCCTTTGTAGAAGAAGTTGTTACTACCAGCATAGCCAGTGGACTGACTCGGTACGGATTTACTTATATTGCAATCGAAATCTAGTCCGAAACTGGTGTCTCCTAATGAACAGCTGGTTGTTATTATTGAAGGCACTGATAAGTTCAAGAATGGATTTTCACTGGTAACAATTGGCAACGTCGCTGTGTTAGAGCTCTTGGTTGTTGCTGCATTAAGAATACTGGATTCTTTAGTTGCGATGTTAACAGTACATTTTTGCTGCTCATTTGGTTTATTTGTAGGATTGCATGTGTCAGGAAGTTTGTTTGATATTGGTTTTATTTTGATATCGTTATTGTTTGGCTTCTCAAAGTATGGTATGGGCGGTGGCCCTAGTTCTGGCCTCTTTTGATTATCCTTCGGGATGGCTTGGGCTGTGCCATGGGTATGTTCTTCGGCGGGGCTATCGGCCCTATTTCCGCTAACAAGTGGAAAAGACATAAGAAAGGCGGCGGTTGGTGAAGTAGCTAAAAATTCTTCAGCCAGTTCGAGACGCGCATTGCCGCCGTCCGCGACATTATCACATAATGTATTTTCTAAAGGTAAAATGCTGGTCAATTTACTGTCTTTATTTTCTGCTATTGTTTCTTTGACATTCAACATTTTACTAGGTTTATTGATTTCATTACTTGTTTGGATATTTTCTGTGTTTGTTATGGCAGTGGTTGAAGTTGCCGCAGGAGCTGGAATGTTTTTGACGATTGATTCCGTACATTTAGGTTTATCAACGACTACAGGAACTTCATTTTCTTTCGTTTTGTTACTAATCTTATCAGAAGCATTAGCATTATCATCAGGTTTCTTATTTTTTGTGATCTCCTCTTTCAGCATGTGGTCTATTTTAGCTGGTTGATCTTTAGTCAAGGTTGTATCGTTCTCGGTCTTCTTATCATCGCTTATGTCTTCTTTGTCATTTTTCTTTTTATCGGTATTAGGATTTTCAGTGGTTTTACTTTCCTTAGTAACCATTGGTTTGTCTGTAATCTCCGTACTTTTTGCAGTTTCTTTAACATTACTAACAACTGTTTTCAGTTTTTTTGACAACTTTTTATTAACATCGTTCTTTAACTTAACATTATTCTTTCTAGTTTTGGTAGCTGATAGTGGACGGGAGTAGGCGGATATTGGAAGAATATTAACCATAGTAGTTTTGGTGATATCTCCATTATTTCTATTAACTATAGGAACAGGTGATTTGCTTAGTGGTTGCAAATTTTGGTCTATTAAAACTATAGCAGGCGGTACAGATGGGAACATTATCGGTCTCTGAGGGAAGATGTATGGTGCTGCTGGCAGTACCACTATTGTATTTTCTGAACCTGAAACAATATCCAAAAATCTCAATCACAATCAAATCAATTTTCAAATAGACAAAGACTATGAACATAGTTATAGTGGCCCGTCGAGCCGCTACTGCAATGTATGAAAAAGCCTTCCCACATTTCTTTCGTAACTTTTGTATGAAACTTCGACTACAGCTGTGCTGTTTTGACGATGGTTCGGCCCACTCGAGGAGGACAAGTGGGCCGCACTGTTCTGTTTAGTCTAGCTAGCCTTAACCTCTAGGCGGAATTTCACTAATCTTGCTGAATTACTAATTACATGCAAACAAAAAAATAACTTGTCTTAAAAACATTATGAGCAATATTAAAATAGAATCTGTTATATATTTTGTTTATCAGTAGTAAGGTAATTTAAAAAACTTAGTTAGAAATGTATTTTGTATTCATCTGAATCAGATTTTTCACTGTCGCTTGTTGCATTTATTATAAAGGAATCAGTGATGTTATCAATAACATGGTCCACACGATCATTTTTTTTATAATAAATAGGTTTTAAAGTTTTATATAGAAATTAAAATTTAACGATTTTTATCATTCGTTCTTTATGTAAAATCGTTCACTACCCCAACACTATTAGATTATTTTTCTTCGAACTGTCAAGTTACTGAATATGATTATGAGTCCAAGTAATCTTAAATACACTATACCATTCTAACACTAAAATATAACCAGGCCATTACATTATTTGTTGTTAACATAATCCAAAAACATTGATTTATACCAACAACTAAACTCTAAAGGAATGCCATTGACAATTCTCTACCTACTCTTTTATGAATTATTATGACCTTACCTTTTTTGTTCATGAAATGTGATCTTGGAAGGAGTAAGGGTAGTGCCTTTTGGGTCTGCGGAGGCTTTTCTTGATTTTTTACTTTCTTCAACATCAAATGTTTCGTAGATTTCCCATCTGAAAAATATAAAATAAATGATTTGTTATATGAAGTAGCTAGGGAACTAACCAGATACTGTACATTACATTTAAAATTATTTCACTAACATTAATACTGACTAGTATCTACATGTTGATTGTCAATGAATAACAGGAAACATGGGAAATTACAGTGTTTCCTATATGATGGTGTTTGTGAGACATGTCTACATTATCATGTAAGTAACTTATCCTGCGTCTCACTCGATAATGTTGTGCGTGTAGACTAGCGTCTAACTGCTCATCACGGGTACTTCTGTCGGACACGAAGCCTGGTGAGACAGCGTGCTTATTATCCAGGCCCACAAGCGAGTTCGAGCCCGCGACTAGTTTCCCCTTAAGAATTATAGGCACATCTCACTTCTGAGCCATGTCTTAAAGCTGTTTTCGAGAGTCATCACAGGCCGTCTCGCGCGCAGTTTGAAGACTTCCAGCCACCCGAACAAGACGGATTCCGTAAAGGCTTAAGCACCGGAGACCACATACATACGCTGCGGCAAATTATATAGAAGACCGAAGAGTATAACCTGCCTCTCTGCTTAGCGTTTGTGGACTACGAAAAGCCATCGATTCGATCGTGTCATGGGCTGTACTGCAGTCTCTTCAACGGTGCCAGATCGACTATCGGTACATCAAGGTGCTGAAGTGTCTGTACGTAAACGCCACTATGTCAGTCCGACTCCAGGACCAGACTTCGAAACCTATTCTTCTACAGCGAGGTGTGAGACAGGGAGTCGTTATCTCTTCGAAACTGTTCACCGCTGCACTGGAGGATGTCTTCAAGGTTCTGGACTGGAAATGGGCTGGCATCGACATCAGTGGCGAGTACATCACTTACCTTTGGTTTGCCGATGGTATAATTGTCATGGCTGAGACCATGAGGACCTCAGTGCAATGCTCGGTGACCTCAATAGAGCTCCTGAAAGAGTGGGTCTTAAAATGACCATGGACAAGACAAAGGTGATGTCAAATGCCCATGTAACACTCACTTTCATGACGATCGGAGGCGCTACACTCGAAGTTGTGGACGAGTACGTTTACCTACGACAAACTGTCCAGTTCAATCGTAGAATCTGAGTCGGCTGGGGCAGTTTTCGGGAGGCTTCGTAATATCTTCACGTCCCAAATACCGCGGTGTCTCAAGACGAAAGTCTTTTACCAGTGTGTCTTGCCAGTGATGACGTATGGCACAGAAACGTGGTCACTCACGATGAAAAGATGCTTCGAGTTTCCCTGCGTGATCGAATCAGGAATGAAGAGATCCGCAGGAAAACCAAGGCGACCGACATAGCCCGAAGAATTGCCAAACTTAAGTGGCTGTGGGCAGGGCACATTGCTCGCAGTACAGATGGCCGATGGGGCCGAAAGGTTCTGGAGTGGCGACCGCGTACCGGAAGACATAGAGAGGCAACAAGGTGTACCAATGACCTTGTGAAGGCTGCAAGAATCCGTTGGATGTGGGAAGCACAAGACCGGTTGAAGTGGACGAGCCTGGGGGATGCCTATGTCACGCAGTAGACGTCTTTCGGCTGAAATGATGATGATGAATGATGATAGATTATGCAAAACTGCATAATGGTATAAAATGCTACTATTTTAACTTTCTAAAGATTTCACCTTCATATCTCACCTTTACGTTTTTTAGTCAAGCTCATATAAACTTGAGTTGATATATCTTTGCCCTTCCCTTTCTTGTTCTTCTCCGTGTCTAGTTCCACTTGCAACGCTAATATTTCTGCTTCTGTAATTGAAAGGTGAAGAGGATTATGAAATGCCTTCCATTTGCAGTAAATACAGTTTTAAGAGATTTAGTTTTTATCATACATAGTTGATGTAGGATTTCAATTTCACAGTAACACTAGTATCTGGAGCAGTCTGTATTTGAAGAGATTTTGTATCCAAGAGAGTCTATCTAAGACAGTAGTTACTTGCTTTTTGTGACTGTATTGTAGGTATACAACATACATTATTTCTAGAGATTAGTCAACATTAGCTAATAGGTTCAACATTTATAGAGTTGAGGTTACATTTTTCAAGTTTCTTCTTTTTTCTTATACATACATACTCAGCCTATTACGTTCCCACTGCTGGGACACAGGCCTCCTCTCCGTGAGAGGGAGTGGGCCGTAATCCACCACGCGGGCCCAGTGCGGGTTGGTAGATGTCACATTTCTTCGAATTTTTGGTTCTAGGAAATGCCGGTTTCCTCACGATGTTTTCCTTCACCGTTTGAGAGCAGTGGTGATGAAATTATTTACACAAAGTAATGCGCCTGGCTGGGTTCGAACGCACGATCTACAACTCGTAAGTCGCGGCCGTTACCACTCTGGGTCACCACTGCTCCCTTTTTTTTCTTAAATTACTAATATTAGATATAAGCAAAATTCTTGTTACTAACAACCTTGCCTTGCCTATGGACTTTTTGTCTGAAATAAATGATTTTTATTTATTTTAATTTTAAATCCCAGAAATAAATATCTGCTGAGTAAAGAATAATTTAGGACAGCATATCTTTTATGGTTTAGCCAAAGCAATATTACAAGTACCCGGCGATAAATATTGCACATCGACCTTTGGAAAGAGACAATCAATCAATCAATCACTTTATTTTCTCACCACAATATACATACATTATTTTACATTAGTCAGATTCGACAAAGATACACAATTCAGGTAAGTATATATTGTGGGAGACTGGTGCCTAAGCTAGGCTCATGGCCTGTGTTTCGGCTATCCTGTGAATCGGCTAATTTCGGCTTCGTAGAGCGTTATCTCTGTCGCACGAAATACAAACAGTCCGGTGTTTATTAGGTGCTGTTAAAACAATTATGATTTGCTTCTTTTGATAATTCTTTTTGTTCTTTGTATAAAATACACCAACTTTTCTATAAGTGATGGCTTTAGGTTGGGGTAAAATAAAATAAAAAAGAGATGCCATAAAGATGCCATAGTACAACTTTAAATTGTTTAAATTTGGGGGTGTTAACTACTCTAAGTATGTATTTTGAACTGGATGCGACTGCACTTGAACAACGACTGACAAAACGTCACACACGACAGAGATAACGCTCTACGAAGCCGAAATGAGCCGATTCTCTCTTTCCAAAGGTCGATGTACAATATTTATCGCCGGGTACTGTACTATAGAAGCAGTGCCAGAATAGCAAATTTAACTAGATAATCATGATACTAGTTTCTTTCTACTACAACAACAGGGTATTTTATTACTATAAGAAATATAAATGAATGAATACTTTTTTAAACATGTTACATAAATTTGGTGAAAAATAGACAAGTTACATGCTGATAAAATTATTCTTCTATTGTCACACAAGCAGTTGTTGTACTGACTGGTGCGAAGTTACTATGGTGTTTCTGTGTTGTAATGTCAGTGCTGTCTCTGGCTAGCATTGACTTTAAAACGCAAATAAATTCTCCAATTTTTGTGATATTAAGTATATTTATTTTAGTGTTGATTTTTTTATTTTAAGGTGTTGAAAAAGCAAATGTTAAAAATCCAGTCAAATACCCTACTCTACTGCTACCTTTCTACACTGAAGTGGTTTTATATCAAACTATTAAACAATCTATTATTAACTCTACCTAAATCGGAATCAACTAAGTAGAAAATTATGATACAATAAAGGTGTTATAATTTTCTACAACCTTTTTTTTTTAAATCAAAACAAACATGCTCAAACACTAAGAAATGTAGCATTTTTACCTCTTCATCAACTTACTCAATTGTATTTTCTCTTGAACATAGTTATTAAGGTATATTATAGCCTTCTGAACGATTTCTATCTTCGGATATTGCACATCTTCACTGTCTTCTGCTGGAGAGTTACTCTTATGTATTGTTTTGACAATTTCACCAAGTTTACTGATGGCCTCGTTGAATTTATTACGTCTAACGCGTTCCCATTCCCGGCAACGGCTAAAAAGAGATAATTTATTGATAATCAATCAAATTATTTCGAAAGAGTAAACAATGTTTGTAGTATTGGTAGGGCAGAAATACAACCTTACCTTGGAGTGCGCTTACTGTTTATTGCTTCCATAGTTCAGAAAAAATTCCGAAAACTAGATTCTATTAAAATTACTTATTTTATTCCATAATAACAACATTTTATACAAAAAGACAACAGCGACATTAGTGACATCTGACATGAAACGAAACATTTTTTTGTTGACGTACTGTCATTCTGTTGAATGTCAATAGTGAAGCGATTAAATATCGACTAATTAAAAATCGAGCTTTCTACTCACTGGACTAACATAACTGAAAAAAATGGCTTTTCTTGATCATTAATTATTTGAAATTGTAGCCGCTTTAGAAAAATTGAAATTTATTCAATGAACTCATGAATATTCGATATTTTATTCTAAATCAACTGAAAGATGTTACTATTTCAACTAAATAACTAATGATGGATGGCACCCGCCCACAGCACCCGCCACCCCACCCAGTCATGTCACATCACTTATCGTTTCAATTTTATCAATTGGGGTTTTTTTGTTATGATTCATTGTGTTTCCAATTAGTCACAAAAATAGTGTTAACGCGGACGTCGATATAACGATTGACGGGTCTTGTTTTGTGGATTAAAAAGTGTAATTTTCGAAAACCAAGATGTCTTTGTACCCATCCTTAGAGGACATGAAGGTGGACACGATGGCGAGGGCTCAGATGGCTCATCACCAGGCCCCACCCTCTTACGGCTATCCTCCAGCTGCTCCAATGCCAGCCAGCGCCCCTTCAGCTCATGTATATCCTGCCCTGGGAGATTACATGGGCCTTGAACTGTCTAGTGATGTTATTGCATTGAATATGCCAGAATACCAACTCCAAACGGTAAGTTTTGTCTAGCTACCATTATCTAAAATAGAAATAGCGAAGTTAGCTCATCGCCATTACGACGATTTATTAAAACAATTAAGACTTATTTAAATACTTCCTATGGGCTTTGCCATTAACAGGGGCATGAGGACCCATAATTTATAAGAAAAAAAATCCAGATTTCTTGAATTTTCCATTTTGTTGTGCAATTGGTGTAAAAGTATGTACTTAAATTACACATACAGTGCTTTTTATGCGCAATAAACAAATAAACTGTTATTAGTATGTACAGAAAACAGGTTTTCTTAAATGCCAACAGGTTCAGCCACGTGGAACTGTAAGTAATCTGATTGCACCTTTGTCATCTCAATCAACAACTTTGGCAAAAGCCACGGTAACTGGGGCCATAAGACCAGTTATTCTCTGCAAAGACAAAGATGGGAAGTGTGGTGTGAGGCTGCATTCAGTCAATAATGGAGTGTTTGTGTGCTATGTGGCGGCCAACAGCCCCGCTGCACTTGCTGGCTTGAGATTCGGAGACCAAATTCTAGAGATTAACAATGTTGCACTGGCTGGTATGACTATGGACCAATGCCATGGACTATTGAAGAAGTCTCCTGCTAATGGAATTTCTCTGGCTGTTCGTGATAGGTATGAATATTTTGAAATTTAACTTTATTTTTGTTATTCTATTATTATTATTTTATTTTTGATTTTAGATGTTTTGTTTTAGACTACTTCAACTCACAAAAAACTAATATTTCTTTTTTGCTTTCAGACCATTTGAGAGGACCATAACCCTCCACAAGGATTCTCTTGGCCATGTTGGATTCCAGTTCAAGGATGGCAGGATTGTTGGCTTGGTAAAGGATTCTTCGGCAGCTCGTAACGGCTTATTGACTGATCACCAGATATTAGAAATAAACACTATAAACGTTGTGGGCATGAAAGATAAGGAAATATCTGGAGTTATTGAAGCCAGCCCCTCTGTTGTAAACATCACTATAATTCCTACCTACATATATCAGCATATGATAAGCAAGTGAGTTATTATTTTATTGTGTAGCAATATTTCATGCTTGTAAACGATATCCATTAAGTACATCAGTTATGTTTCAAATAAAAGCTTCCCCAAACAGGCGCAAATGTACATGCAACGTTTATGACAACTTCATGGACAACGTTCTACAGGTGTTGTGTCACTCTTGTCTAAAGAAGCCTTTAAGTAAAACGGGTTTTAAAACAACCTATTCCTATGTAAAGGATGTTCTATAGTACATTTCTCCCTAACAGCAGTTTCAGTTTTCAAGTGATATGAATTTGTTTATTCTGCAAATTGGATATCAGAATCACACTAACAGAAGTAATAACAAAGCCCAGTTATATATTAACGCTTATCAAAATTTCTGCCACATGCATGTTTGCTGATAACTCTGAAAGTGTTTCTGTTTGCACTATTAATTTGTTTATACTATCTCTTACAGAATGTCGTCGACATTATTCAAGGAATTGGACCGCACTCCTGCTGTTTAAACAAAGATTTATATGTTGTTATAAGCGAAGTCCCCAACTGCCGTGCATTTAGTAAAACATTGAAAATTTACATATTATACTGTTACAAAAAGTCTGAAATTATTGCACATGACATGGACTTTGGTCAAAATGTTACCTTTGGATCTAAAATGTTTTAAACCTTTATGTGTCACAAATCTAAGTTATATTCTTACTAAAGTCTACAACATTTGGCACAGTTTCGAATCTATGTAGTTGCAATTAAATATTTTCATATAATTTCATAAAATGTAGGTGTTCTATATACAATGACTAGATTTATTTTATGTTAAGTGTACTATCGTTATATTTGTAGTGCTTGTAATAGTCAGTAAGGGCTGTGAGTGAAGAGATGCCAATGTGGTTTGATTGAAGTGCAACTAACAGAAAGGTGTGCCGTGTGTTTCTAGCTAACACGGTGCTTATCTATAGAAATGTGAATGATAAGGTGGATACAGAGGGCTGAAGGTAATTGTTCGTAATATTTTTACTATATTTACATAAATAACAAATTTTTTAGGTCAATGAATACTGTATGTTTTAGATTCCCTCCTTAAATGTGATGATATATATTTATGATATAGCTTCAATAGGTTTAACTGGCTACATTCCTGTTTTGCCCAACTACACTCATTTCTATAGTCCTATTAAAGGATCATGTATCTATTAGTTATATAAAAATACTCGATGTTAGCAAGTTGTAAAGAATTAAATTCAAGATACTTTGTTTTATGTTATTATTTAAGTTAATAAGCGGCCATAGAATTTATTTTATTATGCATAGGTTAATTTTGTTTCTGTACGTACATTAATAAAATATTCAAATGAATGCCAACAAATTGTTCCAAATAATATAATATTTGGAAGTAAACTCGATAATTATTTACTTGATTACTATGACGTCGAATTTTATTGTAAGTATTTTAATATTTTTTATATTCAATAAAATGATTTCGAAAACAAATATCATTTTTAATGAAAGCCTCTTGTATGCATCTTTATAAAAGTTTAGCTTTTTCACAAGTTAAGGGTACATGAAACTAGGGATGCCATCTCTAAAATTTGGCAACCAGAACAAGACGCGTGAAAGCCCCGGATTTTAGAGCCCAGAACCCGGACATGTCAACAGGTTTTTTTAAACATAGTCAGTGTAATAAAAAGCAGCTGAAAATGTCATAAATCATATTTTATTTTCAGACCTTAAAATTAAATTTAGTCATCTTTTATCACCCTAAAACTAGTCTTATAACGTTCGTCGGTTGATCGCGGCGTGCGGGCATAGTGCGTGTGTGCGCGGGCGGCCCAAGACTTATTTTTTTTTTAACTCTGACTACAAATGAAGCCCCGTCCGGACGCTCCCGGATGCCCTCTACGATTGCCTGTCTCGATCTGTCCTAACAAATCCGGGGAAACCTGCACCCTAATTGCGTAACTCACGATTCATCATAATCTGTATCGTTTTGAAACGGATTGTTAAACCATTGCTTCATATGTTCGAAAAATGTGTTTGTTCGACAACATAAATAACGCAATGAATATTGTTTAACTGTGAAGACCATAGATATAAGAAAGAAGAAGATGTGCCAAGTAGTTGAAAATGTATCGGAACCCGGTGTCTCCACTTGCTCCCCACTACCGCGCCACAACTACACATGCAATTTAGTAAAACCAATAGATACAAAGTCGCGCTCACACTCGCAATTTATAAATCAGAACTTACTACACAATCAAATATAGACCTTATCCCTTCAAACGCAGCGTGCATTTAAGTACAACTCACTCACACAAACAACGGTTGCTACCGTTGTGCTGTGCAAAAGCAATTTATTTTACATATACGCTAGTGATTGACTAAATCGGAAAGTTGTCGATACTTCTATTTATTATTGTACTACTTCAATTTTTTTTGGGGTCCAGAAAATAAGATAAAATGAAACCGATAACCGTAATACGTCACTAGTATATTATTTGAACAATGCCGATAACAATAACGCATACGAAGCGTTTGAAGACTTTAACGTAAGTAAAATGTCAAAACTATAAAAAAGTAAGGAAATAGCACGATGATAAGACTTATTATACGATAATTCAAACCCAATAACACTCCACCGACATTATCTAAAATTTTGTCAACTTTACGACTGTTGATTACGCATTTCTCTACTACGCACAGTGTTTTATGAAGCCCGATTTTCGGACATCCCATTTTTATTGAAAAAGCTGACAGAAATAATCGTTTAAATGCAAGAATTCGTATCCCCATTTGGCTACAAAGTCTAGTTTTTGAGTTATAGTTTTTTGAAAATCGACCAATTTCTATCTCGATATTTAGAAAAAAAATATCTTACATTTAAACTAAGCATGATACGAAATAATAATGTTAGGTACCTTGATGGCGTATCTTATGCCGAGTATTTTAGTGCACAAATGAACCTTGTAACTTTGTTAGATCCAGATATATACGAGTTTTTCGGTTTTTAATTTTTCTTAATTTTCTCGATAATTCCACCAAATCGGGAAAAGTTATTTATACAGAAATGATTTTGAAAACTTCTCCAACGCACCATTTAATTTCACATACCAATTCCATGGAACTTGGAAACCACAACGATTTTAAATTTTATCTGGATTTTGCGTCGTCAGGGTTGTCAAAATCTCAGATAATTATTTATATCCGGATTTTATATAACTTTGCCATAAATATATCTACCTGGTAGTAAAATCGGTGGTTTAGATTATCTAATGTGAAGACGCCAGGATACCAGCTTGGTATCTAAATAAAATATTATTCATCGATGTACAGACGCCAGTAGGTCAAGCTATCCCAAACTGTCAAATTTCTTTGATAGATTTTCAACTTGATCACAAATGTATAAGGTTCATGTTCAATTGGGAAAATTTGACAGTTTAAGGTAGCTGATGTCCGTGATGTGTGTGACTTTACCTTTTAATGTACAGAGGCCATGTACATTCAAAGGTAAAGTCAGGCATTTTGTGTTATTTAAGTATTTTTGTGGTACTTTTACGAAAAATTTGATCCACAAAATAAGGATAAAAAATTGACAACCCTAACAAAAATAGTTAAATGGGAACAACTTCTAAGTTCCATGGATTTGGGATGTCATAATTATGTGGTGTATTGGGGAAGTAAATATAATTATTTCTGTATTAATAACTTTTCCCGAAATGGCAGAATTTTCCAGAAAAAAAAATAAAAACTAAAAACCAAAAAACACGTATAAATCTGGATCTAACAAAGTTGCGAGGTTAATTTGTGGACTGAAGTACTCGGCATAAGATACGCCATCAATGTACCTAACATCATTATTTCGTATCATGCTTAGTTTAACCGTAATTAATTTTTTTCTTAAAATCCGGATGGAAAAAATACGATTTTCAAAAAACGATAACTCAAAAACTAGACTTGGTAACTCAATGGGGATAAGAAATCTTGCATTTAAATGATTATTTCTGTCGGCTATTTTAATAAAAATAGGATGTCCGAAAATCGGGCTTCATAAAACACTGTGCTACGCTGTAAAATAATCAAATTAAGTAAAAAACATTAATTCACATCGACTTAGCAATAAATTTATTCGCGAATCGCCATTATCGATAGCCTACGTTAGTGGATCTGCACGAGCACATCACTAGCTCGACGCAAGAACCAGCGGCCGTACTACGTAATGCGTCCGCATAGATACTTTATCGTTTGGTGATTTTTACATTGCTTGTCCAGTCACTTAGCGACAAAATATTTAGGTAGTGGTTTAGGAGCAATGTATTTAGTACAAAAATAATACAGTCGCTGTGATATTTGAAAACAAAAATAACATAGTAAACGCAAGAAATGTTTTTCGATTTCTTGTTTTTCATGATTTTAAAGACAAATATAGAAAAATACTTGTACTTATTTATGGTAAGTGATTCCATGATTCACAAAGTTTTTGTTTTGGCTTTGGTTTTTACAAGAAACCACTGAACAACACGGCATTCTTATGATTTATCACGACAACGGTCGAAAGCACACTAGTTCGCGGAGACGGCCATTTGCTTTAGGAATGATCATTCTGATCATGGCGCGCGGACACAGACACGCCCCTTTCCCACTTCTCCTGCTTTTTAGATTTCTATGGTGAAGACGAAACCAATTATGATCAATCGTGAGTTACGCAATTAGGGTGCCGGACGGATGGCAACCCTATCTGAAACGATCAATTGCAAGTGTAAATTTTTACGTGATCGATACACATTCATGCTCTAATAATTGTTCGTCTGCCAAATGCTAATGAAGCGATCGACAATATTGGTCCATTTACAACTGATTGGTCAACTGCGATTGATCGTTTCGGGGACCCGTTTACATGCTTGACTTTTACTAAAGACGCCTATATATAAAAGTACTCTGTGCTAAAGACCAAGACAAAGATATTTTATTCGTCGTTAAGGTAGGTAGGTACAGGCACATCAAGCTACCCCAAACTGTCAAATTTCCCAATCGAACATGAAGTGTTAAAGTTCAAAATCTATCAAAGAAATTTGACAGATTGGGGTAGCTTGATGTGCTGGCGTCTGTACAATAAGTTGGATTACGCATAATTATGTTCAGGATATAGCGTACTATGCGTGGTGCTCCGCAATAAACCAGAAACGCCGCGTCATGGAGGCCAACAATATCACGTTCTTGTGTTTCGAAACACTAATTCCAGGATGTTAGAACTTTGTAAGCCAATTA
The DNA here is from genome assembly GCA_949987655.1 of Polymixis flavicincta. Taxonomy (NCBI): domain Eukaryota; kingdom Metazoa; phylum Arthropoda; class Insecta; order Lepidoptera; family Noctuidae; genus Polymixis; species Polymixis flavicincta. The sequence continues at coordinate 15,700,417 of OX465179.1, forward strand.
GCAGCGGCTTCAGCAAAATGTTTATCAGAAGTCCGAACCCATATAATTCCTGAAATGCAGTGAAGTTGGAAGACTACAATTCCGTATTTAGTTTAATCCGGTCCCTATTCAATCGCTTTTTCTCATTCGGGGTACCTATTTACAAACATAGTTATGTGTTAAGCTATAAATAAATATTTTAATTATAAAAGTATAAAAATAACATTCTATCAGCTCGAATATAACCTATGTTTGTAATTTTTACGCGTAAAAAATGCGTAGAGGATTCTGGAATGTCCAGTTCGGTTTCAATATGACCTCAGGACACGTCCATGACTTTGGTATGAAGAAACTATCGTTTTCTGAAGGCGGGCAGTTGCGCCGAGCGAAGAATTCCATCGGATATAGACTCCACAGGATTCCTGAAATATAATTGTTGGATGTTAACAAAAAACTCGGCAGTAAGGAATTTTAAGGCATGCTGTTGGATTTTCAACGGTCGGCTCAGCGCCGACAGTTGAAATTTCAACAGCGCGATTTTATTCCTTCATGTGTTCATTTAGGTGTTAGTGAAAACGGACATAGGAAGTCTCAAGGAAGCTCTGGTTTTGAAAAGCTTTTTTTAGCACCAAAATATTATGTAAACCCAAGTTCCATTTCGGTGTAGGTAAATATGAGCAAAATAAACCTAGGTAGTTAGGTACCTTACGGAAACGAAACGTCAGTTCCAAGTTAGGTAGGTACCTATATTTGGACAGATTTCTTAGGTAAATAGTAGGTGGATAGGGCAAGGCACACGTGTTATCTACCGTAACACGTGCCTTCGCAGAGTCTTGTAAACATTTGTAAGTACAGTCCGTACTTCTGTACCTACTGTAGGTTTAATTACGAGCGTTTATTCTGAAAGTTGGCAACGTCGCAAATAGCTGTCAAATATTTACCTGTTTTGAATTTGGCAGTATTACTGTATGAAAATATGAATATCGCTAACTATCTAAAATACAAATTATGAAATGCAATAATTAATGTTTTAACATCGAATATTTAGTTTTAGATGTAAAAAAAACCGGTCAAGTGCGAGTTGGACTCGCGCACCGAGGGTTCCGTACAAACCTGTGGGTATATAAGTAAAAGTTCAAAATTGTCAAAAATATTTTTTTTTTATATGACGAAACTAAATATTTACGGTTTTCGTAATTTTTCCTATATCTGTACTATAAGACGTGACTTCGTACAAAATTTCAAGATTCTAAGTTCACGGGAAGTACCCTGTAGGTTTTGATTCCCGTGCGAGTTTCGAAAATTTGCGGAAATCTGCGGCCTAAATGGCTGTATCTTTTGATTGCGTTGACTTAGAAGGTTGATTTTTCTACAGCTTCCAGGGACAGTAGAACTAAGTATCATATAGAAATTTCAGTTTGATACCTCCACGCGTTCCTGAGAAAAACGGTCTTGACAGACGGACGGACGGACGGACGGACGGACGGACAACAAAGTGATCTTATAAGGGTTCCGTTTTTTCCTTTAGAGGTACGGAACCCTAAAAAAGAACTTGTAGGTAAACTTTCCAAATGCTTTTTTTACACCTAAAACGGTTACAACATCTAATTCAGTGTTATAATTACAAATCATTATTCATATTTTAGATAGTTAGCGATATTTCATATTTTCATACAGAAATATTGCCAAATTAATCAAAACAGGTAAATATTTGACAGCTATTTGCGACGTTGCCAACTTTCAGAATAAACGCTCTTAAAGAAAGTCGGTTTTCACTAAAAAAAAAATCGTTCATAACGGAAGGGTCATCTTATATGGTAGGTACCTTTAGGTAGAAACCTATTAGGGCCCACGGCGACTTTTTGTAGCGATGCTGTCGCGCGTTTCGTAAACGCTCGGCAGCATCACTACTAACGCGTGTTAGTCGCATTTGCAACGCGCTACAGAAGCGATGCCAAAGCGTTACTAACGCGCTACAGCACCGCGACTGTATCGATGCAAACGCACGACCGTGTTGGACGACATCGGGAAAAGTTGCCTCAACGAAGTCCATCTTGCAACTGTAGCGATCGCAGGTATTTTTGTGCCGTTACTGAATCGCGTTTGCATCGCGACAGAAGTGCGACAGTACCGCGTTTGCATCGCGACTGAATCTGGGCCCGTGGGCGAGGGCACACAGCTAGCGACCGCTTCGCGACTGTATCGATGCGAACGCGCGTCAGTATAGTTACTGCATCGCTACAAAAAGTCGTGAGCGAGTCCAACTAACTACATGAAATAAGTACCATAAACAATAGGTTCAGGAATCAATAATAGTCACTAGCAGTACCTATGTAAAAGTTAGCCTATTTTCCTTGCAGACCGTACTTACTCGCGTCTGATAATCACGCAGAATATCGAAAAGCGTATACCTACCTACCTAAAATTATCTAGGTACTTAATGCGTAACATGGAATTTTCGGCCTGTTGTCTGACGTCACGCACGAGGAAAAATGAATAAAATAAAAAGGAAAATCCTAAAAGTATTGCGCTGTGGTTTAAACCCACTAAAGATTTATTTCCTCGTAAACTAGTTTTGTTGCGTTAATTTAGTACTTATTGCTTCCACAGTGATGTTTTTGCCTCCTATAGGAATAACTTGTCATGGAAACAACAAGTCCCAAATTAGAATATTATGTTAAACCTAATTATTCATATCATAAATAAATATTTATTAAATTACTTACTTACATTGATGGTGGGAGAAAATGATCATACAGGGAAAATGATCACGCTGGGGGTCTAGAATGATATGCTGAATTCATGGTTACAGTTTGCGCACTGGATAAAAACTTATCCTGTATTACAAATCTACGCACGCATTCAGCCTAAGTAGTTACTCATGTGGCCTAAGCCCACGTACAGACGCCAGCACATCAAGCTATCAAGTTACCCCAATCTGTCAAATTTCTTCGACAGATTTTCAACTTTATCACATAACCATATCGTTCATGTTCAATTGGGATAATGTGACAGTTTGGGGTAGCTCGAAGTGCTGGCGTCTTTACCTACGTGCCCACGGACGTGAAATAATCACGGTGGATTTTTTTCGGGCATAAGATTTTCAAGCACTGCTTAGCGGCGACGGTTGATATTGTATTCTCAAAGGTCGGTTCAGCACAGAGAGTTGCAAATTCAGTGGGCGAATAAATCCCGACGCGATTTTATTATGTCTTTGTGAATTTCGACTAGCCCAGGGACCTTTTGAGTCCGAAGAGTCAAAAATTACAATTTACAAAAATTTAAAGTTTTTAAAGAGCCACAAAAATTTAAAATATTATACAGATTACAGAAGTCACAGTTATAGGTATTGGTTTCACAGTAAGATTGCGTGAAATCGGGATTTAAACGCAAGGTGACCGAAAAGGGGCGTGGCCTAATCTACGCCATTTGCAAACTCGCTTTTTTTTTATTTGGTAGCCCGCCACGTGAAGGGAACATAAATTATATTTGCGTATGGAACTAAAGAGCCGCGGCGTCACATCCAAATAGCCGCATGTGACTCGCGAGCCGCAGGTTGCCGACCCCTGGACTAACCGGATGTCAGTATTTTACGTGGAGTCACTGCCTATCTGACTTCCACAAACTAGTAATAGCACCAGAATTTGCGTCATACACTATTAAGGGCGCTATCACATTTTTGCTTGAATTTGAACGTTTCACTCGATATTTGATGAGTGATTACGGTTTAGATATACCTAGCCAAAAATTCAAAACAAAAATATGTCCTAGAAAATTTCATAATTGGTCTAGGGAGTGTTCTAAACAAAAATCCTTGTCTCGGCAAATGATGTTTCATAAATTGTATTTTCGGGCATCTTTAGATGCTTTATTACATGGAATAGTTTTTTTAAAATTTTTATAGTAATTTATAAAAATGTCCATGGTAGGACTATTTATATATACTTTGTTCTTTGTTGTGCTCAAACCATTTTTTTATGTTTCATAAAGTAATTCACCAAAAATAATTCCGTAAAACACAGAATTTATGATAATTTTTCGTCTGAAATTATATTTTTTATCTGTGTTTTATATGTTTAATCGAAATTCAAACAAAAAGTATCTAAGTAGTAACTAAGGTTACTAAGTCAGCTTGCTAGAAAAAATATATGTATATTTAAAAGTAAAACTAATATGTTTAAGCAATTGTTGAATGCAACGCTGTAAATCAATAATAAAACTCTAGTTTAGCTTTTTGTCCGCGCTGGTTTGTTCCTGGGCGTCCAATGCATAGCGGAAAGCATGCGTGTGCGTAGCGTACTTCACTAGACACACACCCGCAATCGGCTACCAGGCGCCGTTAAATTTTCCTAAAATTGATCACTTCGCTTTGTAATAGCCCTCTTAAGTAATCAGACTTCGAATCATTTTGAAGTCAAAAGGAAATCCATTCCTACGTTACGCAATTACTGCTTTGGGTAACTAAATAGTTCTTTTATAATTACCGTTTCCAATAAAGAAACCCAGCCACATGAGTAAGTTGAATGCATTTGGGAAGCGCCGTCCCGCAGTCGCTGTAAGTGGTACCATTATGACGCCCAGCACGCCAAATTCGACCAACAGGACTGGGTAGAAGAAGCCGAATGACAACGCCAGAATGATCTCGTGGGCTACTGATGATACCTATACGAGGGAAAAATATATTAGGTAAGCAAAAGGCAGACAAAAACTCGCATAATTTATAGCAAACTAGCTTTTGCCAGCGGCTCCGCCCGCGTGGATGTCGGTTATCGCGTAAAAAAGTAGTCTATGTCCTTCTCCATATCCCAGGCTATATCTCTACCAAATTTCATGACAATCGGTTCAGCGGTTTAGGCGTGAAAGAGTTACTTTCGCATTTATAATATTAGTAGGACTGAAAACACTAGATTTAATATTTGACATTGTGTTTCCCTTATTCATCATCATCATCTGCTTAGCCTTTTCCCAACAATGTTGGGGTCGGCTTCCAGTCTAACCGGATTCAGCTGAATACCGGTATTTTACATGGAGCGATTGCCACTCTGACCTCCACAACTCAGTAACTGGGGAATACGACACCCCTTGGTAAGACTGGTTGTCAGACTTTCGGGCTTCTGACGACCCGTCACGACTGTCAAAGATCCACAGACGATAGCCTAATTAATGTGTTTCGCTAATTAATAATAAATACCAAGACGGTATAAAATCTATCATGTTTTTTTACAATTTTAAATTGACTGCTGTTGTTTTTTTTTTTTTAATGTTTTCTGTTCGATTATAAAGGGATCACGAAGTTTTTACACCTTTATTATAATGTACGTATTTATCTACTTTCTAACAAATAAACAATTATGATTTCAATTAACTATTAGGTATGATTACTTTTGTCAGCGTCTTCGCCCGTGTGGAGCATGGAAAGGGAGTTTCCCTTTCCATGCTCCACACGGGCGAAGTCCGGCGAATATCCCACGGGAATGTACTACCGGGATACAAGTATCCTGTGCGTTAATCTAGGTTATAATATATCTGTGTGTCAAATTTCATCCAAATCCATTCAGTAGTTTTTGCGTGAAAGAGTAACAAACATCCATACATACAAACTTTTGCGTTTATAATATTAGGAAGGATATTAGTAGGATAGGATGATTTGTTCGTGCATCACAGTGCGGGCCTTCTTATTTATTTTCGAGATAACAAAACTGTTTACGTCGTTTAATCTTAGGTACAATTCATTGTTCACAAATGTCAGATATAATGCGAAGAAGGCTCAGCTGGTCTTTCAGCAGGGAGCCTCTTATCTTGTCATATGCACGGCCGCCCGTTTGCGTCCGACGTGAATCAAGGATCTTTGTTTATCTTTTGACCGTCGAGGAAAAGCATTTCGCTTCATCTTTTGTCAATTTTTTTTTTTGTGTTTCTTTTGGTATTAGCAAAATATTCCTATGATAAATGATAAATTATTTATTTCTGTAAGTAGGTTTGTACAAACACTTTTACACGTCAATCATATTTTTTTAAACTAGATGAGGTCGGCGTTTCCTATCTGACTACTCTGAGAAGAAAGGCCGAAACAAACTCAGAGGTCACAGTCTCTTTTAAAGTCCAGACATAATCTTGCTCAGATCATGTGAAGACCATGTGGATTGGTGTCTGAAATGGTCTTTTGAGGAAAGAACCACACAGATTGAGTGGACCTGTCCATTCAGTGCACGCATGTATCAGTAATGTATCTTGGGGTAGGCCTATGTCCAGCAGTGAACGTCTTTCGGCTGACATGATGATGATGATGATGATGATGTATTAGTAATCATACGGCTCAACTCAGAACTATGGAAATTGTAGAGTGATTGTTGGCCCCTTATTATCCTAGTGCTGTCAAGAATGCTTAGTGTCAATTGTTTAAGTAGGAAGGTACAAAGCGAGCTCGGCTGTTGACCTCGTTAATATCTAATTACCAGTTCATGTAGGTCGACGTTCAATTAGAGATGAATTACTAACACCGGATCAAGATCTTATATCAATTAGTTTGATAAATGATGTTTGTTATTTACAGATACAAGCTCGTAGATAGTAGGGAGAGGCAACTATCTAACTATATAATGTACCTATAGTTAAGTACCTACTATACAAGGCGCCAGAAAAATACGACTGATACGCAACGCCGGATGATGAGACATAGGTACTATCTACAAGGAAGCAGGTACCTATCTAGAATTGGTAGAGCTAAGTATACAATTCAACAGCTTTTTCTGGATATATCTGTAGGTAGTGTACCCAAGATGGAGCCTTACATCTAAATTTATATACCTATATAAAAGGAGAAATTGACTGACTGATCAATCAACGCATAGCCGAAACTACTAGGACTAGGAACGTGAAATTTTGCACACGGCTTCCTTTTATGATGTAGGGGAGCACTAAGGAGGGGTTTTTGAAAATTCGACCTGTAAGGGGGTGAAAAGGGGGGATTTTGTTTGCATGAAAATTCTTATTCCTTGAGTTAATAAACTTGAAACTTGGTACAAATACTTTATCTAAGTAAATTATAAAGTTGGTAATTTATTGTTTTTCTAAACTAAACTACACCCTAAATCGGGATTGGGGGGTGTCAAAGTTTGTATGGAAGAATTTTAACGCGCGGTCTGATTAACTCGAAACTCAGTATTTATACCTACCTAAACCGAAAATAAAGAATAACGTGTATCAGAATTTTTCGAAAATCTAATTATATCTATATTATAAATGTGAAAGTTTGTGAAGATGATTGGGTCTTTGTGTTACTCAATCACGCAAAAACGGCTGAACGGATTTGGATGAAATTTGGCACACAGGTAGATTATAACCTAGATTAATACACAGGACTTTTTATCCCGGTAGCACGTTTCTGCGGGATAATTTCCGACTTCCACGCTGGCGAAGCTGCGGGCGGAAGCTAGTACATCTATACAAAAGAAGACATAAACGAAACAATATGATAATATTATAACAATAAATAAAGAAAATAATCGGAGAAAGTTATTTAAAACCAATAAAAGAGGTTTTAATCATTTTCTTATTTATTTACGAAGTAAACAATGAAAATGATTAAAAACTCTTTTATTGGTTTTTAAATATGTAGCTATACAAATAAATAAAATTCTAGTGTCTGTTTGCATTGTAAAAATCGGCGTTTAGTAAATGCTTAGGAAAGTATTTTTTACGGAAATTATAACAAAAAAATAAAACATTTTTTTTGCCCGTCCGGCTACTCGCCGAAACAACCGGACTCATTTTTTCGGACTGAGAATTCGGACGAAATTTTGACTGGAAGATAGCTGTGACCCTTTGTTTTAACCGTCTTGATCAAACGCATCGAGCGCGTTTTGAGCTCCGATTGGTCGCTCACCAATCTAGGGCTGATCGGAGCGCCGAGCTCGATGTGTTTGATCGAGGTGGTTAAATGAAACTCACTAGGTCCTCTGATGTAATGAGGAGTAACATAGACTAATAGTCCCGGTAGCACGTTCCCGTGGAATAATTTCCGACATCCACCTGGGTGAAGCGGTGGGCACAGGTAGGTAGTTTTTAATAAAAATCTTTTGCCTTACAAAGAATACGGTAAACGTAGCCAGATATCGTCCAGCATATGGTGCCAGAGGCAGATAGATGTGGTCGCGCAGCCAGGAGTGAACCACGCGGTTCCAGCGGCGGTAGTACAGCGAGAAACGAGAAGTAGTCCACCAGTCCTGGAATAAATAGCAATTTCGTATCACAACTGTGTACGTTGAAGAAATGCCTCTGAAAATTGATTGATTGATTGAAGGTGTCAATTTGTCTAAGTATAATTTGCTAACATGATAATTCCGGTTAGGTACAGAAATTCTAAAGTGTACCATGACATAATTATTATTCTCGCTAACGGTGAAATTTGGGCTGATTGCCTACGTAAGTAGATACCTACTTATTCCACTTCCTATGATTTCGTAAGTATACAGCTTATCTAATGGATATGTTAAACGAAGGAAAACAAATGAAGATACAGGAAAATGGTGCGCCTTGCTAGACACTGTTTATTACTTAACGTAGCTACCTACTTACGTACATTAGACACATTACCCGACAAACTTGAGTGCCAGCAGCGTTCGAGGTACTAAGGAGGTAGGTACTTTTAGCGGGCACTCAGCTGATTTCACATAGTGCCTCTGCTAGTGTAGGTTCGGGAATAATATAGCTTAATGTAGTTTGTGCCATAATAGAAACAGGCGCCCCTTGCTGCGACCAAGCTGTGTGGAATGACCACTCTATACCTACTGATAGGTATAAAAAATAGACGGCACAGCTTCGTGCTTTCCAATTCCTTTATAATTACCAGGGGTATAGGTTGCTATACCTACGCATTGTAGCTACTGTGACAGCAATTTAAAGGACTCAAAATTCAGTAAAAAAGGATGGTCTTAGCTTACTTAGGGCATTGGTTTACTCCTGCAAATAGGTCGCTAAGGTGGTAATTGCTGCATATTTTATTTGGTAGGTAGATATCATCTTCCTAGCCATTTCCCAACTATGTTATGGCCGGCTTTCAGTCGAGTATCTTACATAGAGCGAATGCTTATCTGACCTCCACAACCAAGTTACTGGGCAACATGATAATCAGACTTTTGGGCTTCTGAGTACCCGTAACAACTGTCAAAGATCTACTATCAACAAATGGCTAGGTCATTTCGACAGCTGGGTGTAAAAAAGACCCTACCTCATAGAACAGCCGGTCCCCGAACTTGAGCATCTCTGACCAGGCGTTGAGCCAGGCATGCAGCACGCAGTAGAAGCCGCAAAGGAAGGAGATGACCCCGGGGAGCACGCACGCGAACATTCCGCGGACCACCGTCCCTGCTTCCACCTGTGAAGGAATTAAGTTAAGAAGTCATATTTTAGAACTGTGTAAGTATTAGTGGTACAGTCGCCAGCAGGTCAAGCTATCCCAAACTGTCAAATTTTCCCAATTGAACATAAACCTTATTCCTTTGTAATAAAGTTGAAAAACTATCAAAGAAATTTGATAGATTGGGGTAGCTTGATGTGCTGGCCTCTGTACAGACGCTTAAAACATTCAGCTACCCTAATCTGTAATTTTCTTTTGATAGATATTCAACTTTATCACTTATCTAGGGACAAGGTTCATGTTGAAAATTTGACAGTTTGGGATAGCTTGATGTGCTGACGTCTGTACAAGGATCTTATGGCGTGTGGCCGAAATCGGAACTGACGACGCCATCTTGTTTTTTTTTGTGGAAATTCAAAATTTCTTACGTTTTCTGCAATTTGCAGGTCAGTGTCAGGTTGTATGTTGATTAAAATAAGATCCGCGACCGTAACAAAGATGACTTTATAGAATTACTAGCTTTTACCAGTGGCTCCGCCCGCGTGGAGGTCGAAAACTTTCCCACGGGAACGTACTGTCGGGATAAAAAGTACCCTATGTTTTATTTATTCCAGGTTACAAACTATCTGTGTGCCAAATTTAATCCAAATCCGTTCAGCCGTTTTTGCGTGATTTAGTAACAAACATCTAAACTTTCGCATTTTTAATATTAGTAGGATAGTCATTAAAATCATCAATACGATCCTTGTCATTGCATGACTATTTCATGAAAAAATGTCAATGGGCAATCTTTACAGTCTGACACTGACGTGAAAATTGCAAAACTCTTAAGCAAATTACTATAGCCTGACCGATACCGCTGTACCGCGCCTTAGGTATGGGCGCGACGTGACGGGGGAGCAATGCAGGCCTCTGATTCGTCAGTGCAAGCCGCTCATTCGTCACCACTCACAACGTCCGTCCCCCGCCTCGCCGCGCATACCCAACATACCCAAGGCGCGGTACAGCGGTATCGGTCAGGCTATACCTGTCCACATCAAAATCGAAATATTTTATTTCACAATAACCTGCAGGTACTTATAAAAGGTCAGAAGGTAGATGCATGGTTCCAATTTGTCGCTTCCTATGGAGAAGAGCCGGCAAGAAGCTCCACCCACGGTTACTCTTTTAAAAATAATTGGCTTTTACAATGTTTTCAAATTCATCATACCTGTGTATGTATTATTTTATTTACATTATTATTTCCTTTATTTCACTTAAATACATATAAATTACATTTTTAAATATTTGTATAAAAAATATAAAAACATTTAAAAATATAAAAAATTGTAGTGTACCTATGTATGTTCGTAATTATATATATTCCATATTATTTGTTTAATTTATTTAGAGGATTATTGTTTTTGGTTTTAAATGTATTTTATTTTCTCTTTTACCCTTACACACGCTGTCTACATCTCTTTATCTTTTCTCCTATCGCAGGTATGCTGGAAGAGATTTCTTTAGAAATAAGCATCACCTATTCACCTCTGTACCTTTTTTCTTCTAGTCTGTTTATATATGTGTGTACATAAATGGTTAAATAAATAGAACACGGGCTACCATGGAGATTCCACCTTAAAATAATTTCACAATTGTTTACCGAAAGCGCTCCCATGTCAAGTGTCAACGGTATTCGGGCGCCATAATTGAAATGTCCTTGAATTCCCTCTATGTTATTTTCTTAACTAACAATAAGTAGAGTCAACTGGACGTTCATGGTAACAATTTGATTAGTAATGTAAAGGTTGGTTGCTTACCGAATGCAACCTTTATTTACATACTGGTAGGTAATGAAATGGCTTTGTCTCGTTCGAACTGTCAGGAAGATGTAGAAGGAATCCTTGAAATAGACTAGAATATGATTTGTTGCGGAGATAAAGAGTGGATTAACAGGCGCGGAGCTGTAAAGGTCTAAAACGTGGAATAAACCTCATAATTTATATTTACACGCACACTAGCTTTTGTTATTGTTCTCGATACCTAGGACTCCTCTTGAGTCCTACAGTAGTTACAGTACGACCTTCATTTCGTAGCGGACATTTATGTTGTTCAAGATTAAATTAGATTATTACATCCATAAATTACGTAGAATTTTATGGATTTTTGACCCTCCTTGTCACAGGTGGTCACACTAATGAACCCCCCCTGTGTGTCGTCACATATTTATCAATTTTATATTAGAAGTATTTAAATTAAAAAGTAATCAACAAGCGTGACCTTACCGACGACTTAAACCTACATAAGCCATATAGATATAGATCGAATTCGATATATTTTTATGTTTTTGGGTTTATATATTTTCGAGTTCTATTATTTTATATTTAAGTAATTTATGGACGGCCCCTTAATTACAAATTTGGTGAAAGAAAGCAATGTAAGTTGCTCGTTTTGTTTCTCTCATTTAGGTAGGCTTGCTTATCTCCCTATTGTGTTTTATTAGGTTCTTCATACCTTCGTAATTTCTTGATTTTTTTCTATACTTCCTTAATTCATATTCCACAGGAAGAGAATGGATTTTTGGCCGACTCCAGTATCAACACGGAAACATAAAATATAAATTAAAGTACACAGTGCCGTTTAGGGACGGTAGGTACCTATGCCTTACCTACCGTCCCTAAACGGCACTGTAATTAAAAGAGGGATTATCTTACCGTTTTCTCCTTCCCGTAATCAGACCAGTATGGCATAATGAATCGCTCCCAAAGAAAACAGTTGTAGAATATAATTGCGGCCACTTCCAGCAGGTTGAACACCACCAAGCTCCATCGGATGTTCTTTGTTCTGTTTTAGTAAAAAAGAATTCATAATTAAACCTACTTAAATATTAATGAACGACAAACGTGTATTCCCGTTCGTCTCACTGGCCGTCCGGGTCGTACCACTGGTGGGACGAACGGGAATTTAATAAACAATATTAGATTTATTCCTGTTCGTCCCACTGACATTGTAAGTGGCGAATGGGAATAATTTACTGTTTTATTTTTAATTCCCAATCGTTCCTCATATTTAAATGTTTTTCTCGTTTTTTTTTGTTTAAGGTGGTTAAAAACGCATAATTATCACAACTTGAGTAGTGTGAGCTATTTACCCATTTGACTTTTTTATGTGTAATCAACGTCATATTATGTAACCTCTTACCTATGTTCACTTTTATAAAAAAAACAGCTTTACAAAGGTATACTAACAGTACAGTGAATTACAAAATGCTTTGCATTGTAAAACAGAATTTATAAATCTGCATCATTGTCGTAGCCACGTGGAGCTTCAGGTAAACTTTTAAAACATTTGTCTTACGAAATATGGAAAATGTTAGCTTCGATTGAACGAGTTTAATGACAACTAGGTATGTATTCAACACAAAAGCAGGAAAGCGTCGATCAAGCAATTTGTCACCACAAATACCGAATCAAATACCGCCAGCTGAACTATGCGGAATTAGTATCTCATGACTGTTTACGACAGGCATCGTGACGGCTCCGCTGCCGGCTGCGATATTAGCGCACATTAGTGCCCAATATTGTGGCTTTAATTAGGCACAATCACGGATTTGGGAATGTAATACTGTTACGACATGACTTGAGTTAATTTGTCGCTGTGAGTAAAACGATCTACTTACAAAGGATACAAACGTTACACATACTTTCTGTATCTTATGTTGCGTGTTTTGTTTTTGTTTGAAGAAAAAATTAATACAATGCGCTATTATTATAAACCAGGTACCTAGGTACTTAATGAAATTTATTTTTAACTAGTTTTTGCCACCGATTTCGCCAGCGTGGAGGTCGAAAATTATCCAAAGGAACAGTCAGTACTACCGGGATAAATGTAACCCTATGTGTTAATTCAGGTTGCAATCTATCTTTGTGCCAAATTTCATTGAAATCCGTTCAGCTGTTTTTGCGTAGAAAATATCCAAACTTTCAAACACACTTTTGACATTTGTTATCTTAGTTAGGATTATGTATGTATAGGTGGAGTACTTCATTAATCCAAGCTACTCCTCACTTAACTTGACTCATACAGCTCAATCGCTCAATTACATAGCTTAGCTACATAATTTGATTCAGGTAAATACGCTGTCTTTGCCTAACTCAGGATATTAGGGAGACGTGGAGCGTTTCTGCAAGTAACGTGCAGTTAATTTACCTGGGATATTGATCTCTGTAAAGAAGTGTCGGCGCGAACATGAAGTAGAGGAAGTGTTTGAAGGTTGGCAGCGGTGTGTTTCCGTTCAGACAGCGAGGACCGCAAGCTGATGCAATGGCCACCAGTTTCATCATGAAACGGAACTGAAACAAAAGACGAGGATATTAGAAAAGTTTAAAACCGTTGAAGAAAAAGAACCGTTTTCGTCGCACATGATACATGACACACGACATGGACGGTTACGTTTTAAGTTTTGCTATTATGTTACGTAAAACGAGCACTAAGTTATTTTTGTTGCTTTTTGCCCGACTACGGCAAAGCCAAAGGAGGGTTATGATTTTAATAGGCTATGTATGTTCATCTGTTCGCTCATAACTCCTAAACTATTCGTTGTATTTCGACAAACAAGGTATTGTTGGTGCGACATGTTGTTTCGCGGGTTAGCTTTGTCGTAGTTGTTATAACTTTAGTTTTTATGTTGTGGTGAGTGTAGTAGGGTATGTAGGTGGGATCAAATGGAATTATCTGCTTCACAAAAATGAATATAATTAATTTATGTAATATTATTGGGTAATGTTGATAAAGCGAAGCGCATTCATAAAGAGCCTTTTGGGAAATAAATTTTATATATAACAGAGAACAGTGGTGGCCAAGTGGTAACGGCCGCGACTTACGAGTTGTAGGTCGTAGGTTCAAACCCAGACAGGCGCGTTACTTTGTGTAAATAATTTCATCACCACTGCTCTCAAACGGTGAAGGAAAACATCGTGAGGAAACCGGCATGTCCTAGAACCAAAAATTCGAAGACATGTGACATCTACCAACCCGCACTGGGCCCGCGTGGTAGTTTACGGCCTACTCCCTCTCATGGAGAGGAGGCCTGTGTCCCAGCAGTGGGAACGTTATAGGCTGAGTATGTATGTATGTAAGGTACATATTATGAAAGTCCAAAGTCATATCTTAAGTATGAATTACTCCACGTATTTCGTAAGAAAATACGAGTATACATATTTTTCTGCACAGGTGTGACGCGTTTATGTACGAGCACGAGCAACAAATGACAGTTTGCTCAATTTGTGTTGCAATTTTCATAGTTTTACAAAGAAAGGCCTACTCTTCTTGTAGAGTGGGTAGATATTAAACGTTAACAATTTATTAGACAGCTCCCTTTTAAACAAACATTTTGTTAACTGAATCACATAGGTAGGTATATGAATAACTAATAAGTGGAACGATTTGATTCATCAATCAATTAATCATTAGGAAATTTGTTGTAATACCAAACCCTTTTAATAGAATCTTACTCATCGTGGAAGTTTCTAAAACGGGCTCGCAAAACAGATAGGTATATCTCTCTCTCTATAATAATATCAAGGAAATCCGTTAAACAAAGATTCGATAGAGATACTGTTTAATATCAACCACTTCAATTCACAAGTGGTCCATCAAAATGGTTCTGAGTAATCCATTAATACTTCTTTTCAAGTGGCCAGCATTGGCCATTGTGTAGACGAGTAAATATACGTACATTTAGTAAACTTACTGTAATGTAAATATCGTGACGTTAAATTATAAATAATTAGAACAGGTACGTTCATACTTAATATTAGTCAGAAAGGTAAATTAGAAAGTTAATTAAATTCTTTTACTAAAGCCATATTGCAAGGTGTTTTCAAGCAATTAATCAAAAGTTAGAGGCTGTTCAGTTTGTTGTTTATATTGAATAATCGGTTTAATATTTTACACCATATTTTAGTAACATTGACGGCGAAAATTTGCGGAGAAACAATGCTTTAGTAACGAAACTTGGCTTTAATTTGCGAACAATTTCCTTCGGTATAGATATAAGTGATGAGTTCTGAGTTGAGCTGCATGATTACTGATAAATACGTGTACTGACTGGACAGGTTCACTTAATCTGTGCAGTTCTTTCCTCAAAAGACCACTTATGACACCAGTCTACATGGTCTTCACATAATCTGACCAAGATTATGTCTGGATTTTAAAAGAGACTGCGACCTCTGAGTTTGTTTCGGCCTTCCTTCTCAGAGTACCCAGATAGGAAACGCCGACCTCATCTAGATTTAGAATATGATTGACGTGTAAAAGTGTTTGTACAAACCTACTTACAGAAATAAAATCATTAACTAAATCATCATGTTAGCTAGCTCCCAGTCTAACGAAACAAAGGTATCGCTAAATGTTATTTGTACAAACTCTACATACAATGTTATTACGTTGTACTATTACTCAACGGACGTCGTATCTACTATACTATTGAGCAAGATGGCGATTTTAATCACTTAAGCACTCGATGTTTAATCTAAACTTGTGAAGTTTTTATTGCGAGCTTTTTCGCCAACGTTGCAGATACGGTTTTATAGTATAACTAGCTTTTGCCAGCGCCTTCGCCCGCGCGGAACTTTCATCCCCTATTAACCTCCCTTAGGGGTTGAAATTCAAAAAATCCTTCCTTACTCCTTGTCTACATTAAAAAGGGAACCTCTGTGCAAAATTTCAGCTTTCTAGGTCCAAGGGTTTGGGCTGGGCGTTGATGAGTCAGTCAGTCAGTCAGTCAGACTTCTCTTTTTATTTATATAGATAATGAAATGATTAAGTATTAATTAGTAGTAAAAGTAAAGTGCACTTTACTCAGTTATTAATACTACCCTTTCCAAGTGCACTTTATATTAACACATAACCAACCGTAAGAATCACGCCAATTACTTTAAAATGTAGACAGAAATGGATCACTGCGTATGTCAAGCCAGCAATTTCATGTGGTCTGCTCTTGTTTATCTAATGTACCAAGTATGGACACAATATTTTCACTTTTGTACCGTTGTGTTCGGAGAATGTGACTGTAAGAATAAAAAAACTGAGCAAAACAGTGTTTCTAAAAAAATGTGACATGTCCACATGGGCGTAGTAGCCATTAATTTTAAAAATACGAGTCGTGGCCAACAATAAATCATCATTACAGTAATTTTGTATTAAGATCATGTTTGTGTTTTAATTAACAAAATGGTGTCGGGTATGCGAACGTGAGGGGTAGGGTGGCGCTACGAGATATGGGCTACGAGCTACGCGCTACGAAGGGGTTAGCGTTGTAGGGGACGCAGGGCTACGTACGGCTACGCAGGGCTACATAATGCGTCGTCAGCGGCATGCGGCGATCCTGTTATTTACTGGCGCTGGCCACGCAGCCTGACAAGGGTCCAACTCAGGTGATTTATGTTACGTTTCACTTTCGACGTTGTTGTACCCGTTCAGCTTACATCGGTCTTTATAATGTTACAACTTATTTTGTGGCATATAATTTTATGTTTTCAGAAAATAATGGCTTATATCCTAATTAAGACCCTGTAGGTAAAGTTTTGGAACAAAAATGTTTTCGGGGTATTCCTATGAGATACCCACTAATCTTTATTCAGTAATCTGAGCCCACTAAACTTTAATTAATGTATGTATCTTTCAGTTTATAAAGCCGAAAATCGTTATTCAGGAGACAATCTAAGCGAAGACGTTCTTCAAGTCCCTTCACAGATATTTTCAGCACAAAAAGCTCACATAAAACTACCTGTTCAAACAATTAAGTACAACACGTACAAAACTATATACTTCTTCATACCCAAGTAATAAAAGTTCGCGACGGAGTTATTGTTGCAAATTACGCCAATAAGGATTTACGACACACATACGTAGAATATAATAATACATATATATATATTGTGTAGTACAGGGGAAAGTTTGTGTTTGTGTATTACTGAGTTGGCTTTGTTTGGCGTCCGCCTGGAAGTTTCCTTTTGTAATGTAGATGAATCACTGGCGTACAACGATCTGCCACCCGTTGCGATATCACAAACAAACAGTTAATCATTTTGACCAGATTGATGTCCCTTCTAATTTGAATAACATGTCAAAGATCAGACGCCCTATCTTGTCCGTATCTGTTTGTATCTACCTACATATATTGGTTCGTCGGTTGCGGGTTGGTACGTCTGCATATTCATGCATAGGTATCAGCCAATAATGTTCCCACTGCTAGGACACAGGCCTCCTCTCAAGAGTGAGCTCAATCTATTAAAACATAAATTATACAAGGAAATTGTTATTTTATTTTCTATTCCACTGTTACACATTGTGTCTAACTACGTCTCTTATTTACTTATTCTCCTATCGCAAATATGCTGCAAGACATTTCTTTAGAAATAAGCATTGTCTTTGTACGTATTTTTCGGTTCCTTTCTTCTTATCTGTTTATATGTGTGCACATAAACTGCAAAAAAAAAAAAATCAATCGATTCAGATACGATTTGTGCATAAAATTTGTTCTGGGAAAAATATAGTCGATTTTTTAATAGTCAACCGTTGATTAATAAATTACATTAAGCGATAAGGCCGCCCATTGTATATTTTGTAGTGTACCTTGTTTTTTTGTAATGTATTTTTTGTGGTGTACAATAAAGTATATATAAATAAATATAAATAATAAATAATTAATTTTCTAAATGATTTTGATAGATTAAGAACTTGTTTTATTTTATCTTAATCAAAAATTAGTGTAGGTAAATATAGTGTAGTTATTGCCTTCAATGGCTATAACTAAGTTTGCATTATCTAAGACTAGGTTTTTCAAAATGTAGGTTTGGGAAATGATAACTTATAACGATTTTATTTCGAGTTGGCGCAAGTTTTCAATTTCATCCTGTGTAGTTTCATCTAATTAAAATCGCTGGGCGCAATAAAAAGACAAAAATATGCCGCGAATAAAACATAGAAACTCATTTAAAGAACTAGGGCGCGTTGTTTTCTATTTTGTCAGCTACTACGTGCCGTATTACTCTCCGAGCCTACTTTCCTTCAAGCGAGTAGATGCCCAAGATGTTTTAGAAATAAGGAAAACAATGACATTATCTGCTCAATTATTCAAAAGCAATTACTGGTCCTATCTTGCTGGGGAAAAATTATATCCTCTGCTTTGTGTTTACATAAAGTAATAATGAAAAGACTATTTATCTTTGTCACACAAAGAAAAAATATTTATAGGTACATCAGGGAGAAACGTCGTTATATAAAACTCAACTCTTTAATAGAAGTCTTTTAAAAATATCCGTCATTGAAAAAGGTCCTATTCAAAGATCGCTTCAAACGAACCTTTGGGATATTGCAATAATCAGAAGGATTGGCGATCATTTTGTAAGTATAAGGGTCCTTATCCTTTAGACATCCCTGTTTATTCTTTCATAGGCTGTGACGACACCCACGAGGTCAATTCATAGGCGAGTTCAAACGATGACGACATTTATCCAAGTGTTTGTGTTTATATGTTTATGTTTCAAATACAGTTAATGGAACGTTCATTGAGTAACGCCCTAGTTTAGCAAACTGTGTCAAAACTGTTGCCAAGCAAATACTTCACCTAAGCTTGTGCATGTTTTGTCAACTGTCGTTGGTTGTAGCTTCGTGTTTAATATTAATTTAATTTGGGTTCGTGTGAGATTTGTTAAATGTTTTCTTTCACAGGTAATTCGTTTTAGATTTAATTGGTTTGTTTACCTACTCGTAAAATCACTTCACTTAAAACCACCTACAGCAATGTTTTCTACATTGTTGAGGTCAATTTGGCAGTTATTTTAATTTTGTGACTGAACGCAGAACGAAATTAAAACCAAATCAATAACTTATTAATAACTGCAAGAAATAAATGAGTTGTGCTCAAAATCATTAATTAACAAACGATTTTGTTCGCTACCCATTAATTTTAAACTTTGCAACAGTTGGTTAAAAGCTCTAAGGTATTGATTATAAGTTGTTTAGTTGACTATGTTAGTTTAATTTTAACAGCTTTAGGTATTACTGTACGGACTTAATTATAACAAACGTTAAAGTTTTATTGATTCAACCTTTTTGAAAGTTGTAACATTCGTAGGTATAAACATGTACAGTCGAGATCATTAATATATTGGCACTGTCAAGGATTCAAAATATTGTGAGCGTTAGATAGCTCAATAAATTCTATAGGACCTATATATAGATCGAAAATATGAATATCCTCAAATGAGCGGTTCAATAATATACCTATGCTGTGCATTAGGCAATAGTAAGAAACATTATAAGAAAAAGCAGTAATATATTAATTAATTTGAATCTTGACCACAATTTAATGATGCTTATAGTTGTCACAATATTATAAACTTTTTTGTTGTTCATACATTTTTGAAGCCTGAAAGGCTAATATATTAATGAAGTCGACTGTACCTACATATTATCATGAATGTGAAGCTATAATAATTTCATATACTAACCATTTCACAGGTGACTGCGACAGAGGAGCCTAACTCCAAATGTTTTCTACCCAGCTCGAACACTGGCACTGCGGCCAAGGCCATTTCTAGTGCCACCATTCCAGCTATGCCCAACACCACCGCCGTTGGTCGTAATACTGAAAAATAAACTTTTATTTAGATACGACATATATATAATTATGATGTTTCTAAGGTATTATCGTAAATATTAGGCACGGGATTGACTGATTAATTGCAGAATTTATCTGATATTTGATATTCACCCGTTGAGGTTGGAAATGAACCGTTACGTGGTCCTAAACCCGAAACAAGCACGGGAAATAAAAGTGAAAGCAATGTTAGACATCAATGTATCTGAAAAATTATGAATAGGTAAACGTTGCCAAGCCGTAAAAATAATTCGCGTGATTAAACCCAGATGAAACCCGATAAAAAGTTTAAATTAGAAATGATTTTAAAATTGTTTTCTCACCGGGTGAAAACCAACAAAGGACAAGGTACCTAATTAAAACTTCGTAAAATATTATTAAACTTTCTCGTAGAGTCAATATTTCGAAGCATTATTTAGTCTCCAGCTCCACTCCACCCATTATTTAATACACATTTGGGAACAATGGAAGTTTATTCATAACAAGGTCTTATTGGGAAATACATAGTTCGATAATATGAAGTGGCACAAGGGTTGCTCGCAGCTAGATATATGGTGGTGTATAAGAGTCTGTGATGCGGCAAATTGGAAGGCACAGTGAGTTAAGCCATGTATTCACTAGAGAAATTGCAACGTAAAGATTCGATTTATATTGAGCCACAGCGTTGGTGGGAAGCAAAGGATCGGGATTAACTCTACCTGGAAATTTTTGAAAACAAAATAGGTTTGTTTACCACCTAAACAATGACATAGGTTATGATACATCTAGATTATCATCTTAATGCCATTACTACCCCCCCCCCAGTGGGTTCCCGCATAGTCGTTGCGGGGGGGCTCAGTAGCCGTGGTCACCCTCCCACGGTGAAGCGAAGAGGAACCCCAAGGTGGGGCCGCCCGTCAGGGCTTTTGCCTCAAAGCCGACGACGTAACGGCCCAAAAGTAGGCTGCGGTGAGGTGCATTGCAACTGAGGCGGGCCGCTATGTTGAATAGGAGGCATCGCGGCTGAGGGTTACAGGCTGCGGCGGAGGAGGAGTGCCGGTACTTCTGAGTAGCGCTCTTCCCTTCCGTGGTCTGGACGGGGCCGCCACCGTTTGATGGCGGACGTAGTGGAGCCGCAGGGGAGGAGGAGTGTCAGTATAGCGGCCGAAAAGTGGTAGGCGGCGGGGCCACTGTGCTGACCCGTCGCAGGGGGACCAAGGGTACCAGACACGGGGTCGTTTGGGGCCCTTATGCTATTTGGTTCGTGGGGTGGTCACGGTGTGCCATGTGTCCTGGTGCGCCGGTGATAGGGTTATTCCCCTCTAAGGAGGGTCCGGTGACGGACAGCCGCGGCGGGTTCGCGGATGGCTTTCGTTTCCGTGTTACCGCCTCAAGCGGCACTGGAGGACACCGTGGAGTTTTAGTGGGTTACAGTCCCACATAATTGCGCTATCTCCCCGTGGTAGCGCATTAGGCATTTCTACACGTTAAACAAGAAAAAAATGGCCGGGTCGACATCGCGTTGTGTTTCACGCGCGCCGTCAGAGATGACAGCAACAACTGGTGGGGTCCGCAAGGGCTGATACCTGCCAGGGGTGCGGGTTGTTCGAAAGAGATACCGTCGCCCCTGGCACATAGGCAACTGAGGAAACAATGGGTTTTTAGTCAGTAAAAGTCTGACACGCCCTCCTGCTCCACCCAGAGCGGGAGAAATTATTTGATGATTTCCCACCGTCAAAAATAAATAAATGACATTACTACGACGAGAGTTTCGGGTTGAAACTCGACCATTACCATTAAACTCAGAATCAGATGTTCCTAGTTAAATGCAATATAATGAGAGCAGGACCCATTCAAAGCGAACAGCTTTTGAAATTGAAAGTCTTCACCGTTTTTAATATCTGTATCTGAGATACTTTCCCGGGACCTTTGGGGAGATTTTATCGCAGATGCTTGCTATTATTGAGAAGAGGGTTCTTTGATAATACAGTCCTTGAATGACTACAATCATGCTGCTAAGTATACGTTCGGATTCTGAATAAGAAATGTCGATGTAACTTTCCTTTGCAATGCTGATTTGACACTGAAATACTAGTAATAGGCCACTTGATATCTTCTGGTATTGATACTATTTAAATACGGATTGTTAAACTGAGTTCTTTGATATTTTACGAATCTGTGCGGCTCCATATACGCTTTAAAGCAAGTTAAGTGAACATTACCTAGTTTGAACAAAGGATTAGTTGCAACAAAGCCGAGAATAACAGTTGGAAACGAATTTATTCTAAGAATAGAAGGAAAAATAGTACCTACCTAAGAAATACACAACATCCTTTTTCAAGTCCTGTTTCCCTGAAATGGGCATTGAATGAAAATTCAACAGCGCTACAGAAAAAAGCGTTTTCGCCATTCAACAAAAATAAATAAGGAAAATAGGACAGTGTGAAAAGCGCACAACGGTATAAAAACTAGTCGTTCCGGGTGCACGG
The DNA here is from genome assembly GCA_949987655.1 of Polymixis flavicincta. Lineage (NCBI taxonomy): Eukaryota > Metazoa > Arthropoda > Insecta > Lepidoptera > Noctuidae > Polymixis > Polymixis flavicincta. Next base: position 15,722,867 of record OX465179.1, read on the forward strand.
TTATGGCCAACCAAGTGACTAATTGGAGGGCGCGGCGAGAGCATGGCCGTCCGGGCGGCCCCCGCTTGCAACAAAAGACTCCACTTGCGACCTGAGGACGCCAGTGGCCACTTGCTGCTATTCTGCCCACGACTTTAATTATATGAATAGCTACGTCTACCTCCATAGTGACAGTTAATGTCGTCACAAAGACATCCGGTTGGGGAGAGACTATTACGACAAAATGTTACAAGTAATAATTGGGTTTTGTGCCTAAAGAGTGCTAGAGTTTTTCTTTTTAGAATTATTATCTGAAGAGCAGGTTCTAAAATCTCATTTGTGTTTTCGCACGCTGTAACGGGAATTACGGCCTTCTAGTTTTAAAACGACAATTCTAATTTCAAGTCTATGTTAGTGGTGGTAATGGCAATCATGTTATTCGGTTTAATAGGTTTTCTATTTTATCCTTTATATAATTTATATTATTATATTTGGGAACATTGTAGGCTGTAGATTTGAAGACTATTTTCTATTTTATAAACTACTTGACAGGCCTCTCACTCTCTCATTTGAAAACATTCTAAAAAACATTTAATTTTTAAAGAGTAACCGTGGAGCCGACTTTTCTCCATAGGAAACGACCAATTGGAACCATACACCTATACGCTTTTGACGTTACAAGTGTGAAGTTTATGTGTTTTTTTTTTAAATATGATTTGATTATAAAAAGCAATGTAATCAGCACGAACCAACTCACGTAATGTTTGCTGATATTTAACGGAAACAGATTGTGTGTTAAATGTAAAAAAAATACTACGTTAAACTTGACCATTAAATTATCATGCCCCTTGTAGTTTTATGCTGAACACATTATATAATATTATTTAATACTTTTTGATTGATAAACAGCTGCAGGTACTACCGCTGAAATTTATTCTTTCATTCTAAAAATATAAAAATATAATATTAGAATTTTTATTATTGATACATACAATAACAAAATCACGCCTTGTTTCCCCAAAGGCTTAGCGAAGTATGAGTGTAGGTACCTATAGTAAACGCATATTTCGCTAGTTATGTGTAAATCCCATGTAACACGGGGCGAGCCTTTTACCAAAAACCGGGCCCAATTCCAGACTTCGGGTTGCTACTGAAAAATTTCAGATAGGAAAAACAACACTAAAAAATAACACTTTGCTAGACCCGGGATTCGAACCCATGTTCAGCACTAGTGCTTGCAACCTACGAGACCAACGTGGCGGGGTATTTTTATGTATGGTGCTCATATATCGTCCCCGTAGTTGGAAAATTAAATAACTCCGTTTTTGGCGATTTTGACTTTTCACTATTTTCAAAACACCTAAAACATGCCGCATATTTCAGCCTTACAGGCATTTTCGTATCTTATTCTGTTTCAGAAATATAGCCATTTTTGTCAGACAGATGGAATAATAAATATCTTCAGACTAACGCAAATTTTTTGAAGGAAAAATAAATAACTCAGTAAATAAATCAATAACTGTGGTCAATGATAAGTTGAATGTCAAATAAATTAAATAACATCAGTTGTTGGATTTTTCCTCAACTTAAAAATTCTTTCATAAAACTAACTAAATTCTAGGAAAACTAAATAACTCTATTTATTTATTTCTGCTATTCAGAATTCTAATATAACGTACATTAATTTATAAATACTTTGTGTTATCTATTTCTTCTAATACTAGATAATGATTAATTACAAGATGCGAGGCCAATAAATAGGCATCTTATAGATCAAAAGAGCTGGTTAAAAATTTAAAATTTAAAAAACCCCCGACCCAAGCAAAAACTCAAAAAAGTAAAAAATAATATATTATTATAGGCCTTTTAATTTTAACGTAATATTTTGATCAGGGCATTTTCAAGTCGGGGGACGGCTAGGCCTCTGTTTGGCGTTTTCATTGACCGTCCCCCGACTTGACAATGCCCTGATCAAAATATTACGTTAAAATTAAAAGGCCTATAATAATATATTATTTTTTACTTTTTTGAGTTTTTGCTTGGGTCGGGGGTTTTTTAAATTTTAAATTTAATTTTTATTTCTTGCTTTTTAAACTTAATGTCTCCCTTAAATCACCATTTATCTATAATCTATTCATTGAGACCTTTTCAATGAGCCCAAACACGATACTTCTGATGTTTGTTGGTGAATAACTTGGGTTTCCTGGAAATTCCAGGTGTTGCTCCAGCATCAGTTCAAGGTTATTTTATTCGTCTAATATCATTGAAGTAATAGAATCCCAAATTTTGAGTTGATCAGAGGCTAAAATCCGTTTTTCAACCAGAAAAGAGCTGATAATCTTCAAACGGCTGAACCGATTTTGATGAAACATGTCTAAGAACACTCCCGACTAATACACCTTTCAAACAAAAAAAACTAAATCAAAATCGGTTCATCCGTTCGGGAGCTACGTTGCCTCAGACAGACACACACACACACACACACACACACACACACAGACACGTCAAACTTATAACACCCCGTCGTTTTTGCGTCGGGGGTTAAAAAGAAGTCGGAAGAAGATGAATCATATTTGTGTGTCACCATGGCCTTGCAAAGGCGACTGCAGATTCCATCGACTGCAAATAGTCTGATGTTTTATTCCAGAAAATTAAATTTATATAATTTATCTATTTATGAGTTTAAACCTCCACAGAACGACGCTTACTGTATGATCAGCACCCTAATTGCGTAACTCACGATTAATCATAATCGGTTTCATTTTGACAGTTCAACAATATTGCATTGCGTTATTTACGTTGCTGAGCAGACACATTTTTCGGACATATGAAGCAATGATTTAACAATCCGTTTCAAAACGAAATAGATTATGATGAATCGCGAGTTACGCAATTAGGGTGCTGATCATACAGTAAGCGTCGTTCTGTGGAGGTTTAAACTCATAAATAGATAAATTATATAAATTTAATTTTCTGGAATAAAACATCAGACTATTTGCAGTCGATGGAATCTGCAGTCGCCTTTGCAAGGCCATGGTGACACACAAATATGATTCATCTTCTTCCGACTTCTTTTTAACCAGCTCTTTTGATCTATAAGATGCCTATTTATTGGCCTCGCATCTTGTAATTAATCATTATCTAGTATTAGAAGAAATAGATAACACAAAGTATTTATAAATTAATGTACGTTATATTAGAATTCTGAATAGCAGAAATAAATAAATAGAGTTATTTAGTTTTCCTAGAATTTAGTTAGTTTTATGAAAGAATTTTTAAGTTGAGGAAAAATCCAACAACTGATGTTATTTAATTTATTTGACATTCAACTTATCATTGACCACAGTTATTGATTTATTTACTGAGTTATTTATTTTTCCTTCAAAAAATTTGCGTTAGTCTGAAGATATTTATTATTCCATCTGTCTGACAAAAATGGCTATATTTCTGAAACAGAATAAGATACGAAAATGCCTGTAAGGCTGAAATATGCGGCATGTTTTAGGTGTTTTGAAAATAGTGAAAAGTCAAAATCGCCAAAAACGGAGTTATTTAATTTTCCAACTACGGGGACGATATATGAGCACCATACATAAAAATACCCCGCCACGTTGGTCTCGTAGGTTGCAAGCACTAGTGCTGAACATGGGTTCGAATCCCGGGTCTAGCAAAGTGTTATTTTTTAGTGTTGTTTTTCCTATCTGAAATTTTTCAGTAGCAACCCGAAGTCTGGAATTGGGCCCGGTTTTTGGTAAAAGGCTCGCCCCGTGTTACATGGGATTTACACATAACTAGCGAAATATGCGTTTACTATAGGTACCTACACTCATACTTCGCTAAGCCTTTGGGGAAACAAGGCGTGATTTTGTTATTGTATGTATCAATAATAAAAATTCTAATATTATATTTTTATATTTTTAGAATGAAAGAATAAATTTCAGCGGTAGTACCTGCAGCTGTTTATCAATCAAAAAGTATTAAATAATATTATATAATGTGTTCAGCATAAAACTACAAGGGGCATGATAATTTAATGGTCAAGTTTAACGTAGTATTTTTTTTACATTTAACACACAATCTGTTTCCGTTAAATATCAGCAAACATTACGTGAGTTGGTTCGTGCTGATTACATTGCTTTTTATAATCAAATCATATTTAAAAAAAAAACACATAAACTTCACACTTGTAACGTCAAAAGCGTATAGGTGTATGGTTCCAATTGGTCGTTTCCTATGGAGAAAAGTCGGCTCCACGGTTACTCTTTAAAAATTAAATGTTTTTTAGAATGTTTTCAAATGAGAGAGTGAGAGGCCTGTCAAGTAGTTTATAAAATAGAAAATAGTCTTCAAATCTACAGCCTACAATGTTCCCAAATATAATAATATAAATTATATAAAGGATAAAATAGAAAACCTATTAAACCGAATAACATGATTGCCATTACCACCACTAACATAGACTTGAAATTAGAATTGTCGTTTTAAAACTAGAAGGCCGTAATTCCCGTTACAGCGTGCGAAAACACAAATGAGATTTTAGAACCTGCTCTTCAGATAATAATTCTAAAAAGAAAAACTCTAGCACTCTTTAGGCACAAAACCCAATTATTACTTGTAACATTTTGTCGTAATAGTCTCTCCCCAACCGGATGTCTTTGTGACGACATTAACTGTCACTATGGAGGTAGACGTAGCTATTCATATAATTAAAGTCGTGGGCAGAATAGCAGCAAGTGGCCACTGGCGTCCTCAGGTCGCAAGTGGAGTCTTTTGTTGCAAGCGGGGGCCGCCCGGACGGCCATGCTCTCACCGCGCCCTCCAATTAGTCACTTGGTTGGCCATAACCGTGCACCCGGAACGACTAGTTTTTATACCGTTGTGCGCTTTTCACACTGTCCTATTTTCCTTATTTATTTTTGTTGAATGGCGGAAACGCTTTTTTCTGTAGCGATGTTGAATTTTCATTCAATGCCCATTTCAAGGAAACAAGACTTGAAAAAGGATGTTGTGTATTTCTTAGGTACTATTTTTCCTTCTATTCTTAGAATAAATTCGTTTCCAACTGTTATTCTCGGCTTTGTTGCAACTAATCCTTTGTTCAAACTAAGTAATGTTCACTTAACTTGCTTTAAAGCGTATATGGAGCCGCACAGATTCGTAAAATATCAAAGAACTCAGTTTAACAATCCGTATTTAAATAGTATCAATACCAGAAGATATCAAGTGGCCTATTACTAGTATTTCAGTGTCAAATCAGCATTGCAAAGGAAAGTTACATCGACATTTCTTATTCAGAATCCGAACGTATACTTAGCAGCATGATTGTAGTCATTCAAGGACTGTATTATCAAAGAACCCTCTTCTCAATAATAGCAAGCATCTGCGATAAAATCTCCCCAAAGGTCCCGGGAAAGTATCTCAGATACAGATATTAAAAACGGTGAAGACTTTCAATTTCAAAAGCTGTTCGCTTTGAATGGGTCCTGCTCTCATTATATTGCATTTAACTAGGAACATCTGATTCTGAGTTTAATGGTAATGGTCGAGTTTCAACCCGAAACTCTCGTCGTAGTAATGTCATTTATTTATTTTTGACGGTGGGAAATCATCAAATAATTTCTCCCGCTCTGGGTGGAGCAGGAGGGCGTGTCAGACTTTTACTGACTAAAAACCCATCCGTGTTTCCTCAGTTGCCTATGTGCCAGGGGCGACGGTATCTCTTTCGAACAACCCGCACCCCTGGCAGGTATCAGCCCTTGCGGACCCCACCAGTTGTTGCTGTCATCTCTGACGGCGCGCGTGAAACACAACGCGATGTCGACCCGGCCATTTTTTTCTTGTTTAAATTCTAGGAAAACTAAATAACTCTATTTATTTATTTCTGCTATTCAGAATTCTAATATAACGTACATTAATTTATAAATACTTTGTGTTATCTATTTCTTCTAATACTAGAAAATGATTAATTACAAGATGCGAGGCCAATAAATAGGCATCTTATAGATCAAAAGAGCTGGTTAAAAAGAAGTCGGAAGAAGATGAATCATATTTGTGTGTCACCATGGCCTTGCAAAGGCGACTGCAGATTCCATCGACTGCAAATAGTCTGATGTTTTATTCCAGAAAATTAAATTTATATAATTTATCTATTTATGAGTTTAAACCTCCACAGAACGACGCTTACTGTATGATCAGCACCCTAATTGCGTAACTCACGATTAATCATAATCGGTTTCATTTTGACAGTTCAACAATATTGCATTGCGTTATTTACGTTGCTGAGCAGACACATTTTTCGGACATATGAAGCAATGATTTAACAATCCGTTTCAAAACGAAATAGATTATGATGAATCGCGAGTTACGCAATTAGGGTGCTGGGCCTAGAGACAAAGCATATTTCTGTTAGCGTTCACGCCAAACGCAACGCCAAAATGTATGGGAATGACATTACCTGCGGAAAGGTAACGTCGTGTCCTTTCTGCAGGGAATGTCATTCCCATACATTTTGGCGTAGCGTTTAGCGTGAACGCTAACAGAAATGTATTTTGTCTAGGCCTGCTGGACGGAAATAAACGACAAAATAAAAATGTAACTCCATAAAATGTAACTGAATTGTCATATCAAGACATGATTGATGTAAAAGCACTTGCTTCGAAAATAATTAAAAATAAAACTATAGCGGAGCATGGGGAGAAAGTGGACTGGTTTTTTTTTTGTGTGGGAAATCATCGAATAACTTCTCCGGCTCTGGGTGGAGCAGGAGAGCGTGTCAGACTTTTAATGTCTAAATCCCACCCGTGTTCCCCCAGTAGCCTGTGTACCAGGGGCGGCGGTATCTCTTTCGAACAACCCGCACCCCTGGCAGGCATCGGCCCTTTGTGCTGACATCTCTTTGAGGCGTGCGTGGAACACAACGCGGCGTCGTCCTGGGCTTGGTGCTTACCGGATAGCGAGCAACCCATAACGTGCCGTCCGCAACCCCGCGCCTACGGTGGCCGGGAATCAGCCTGGGATTCCCGACGCCCACGGCGTCTCCTGCGGAGGCTAGGGCCATGAGGGCGCATATACAGCCTCTCCCTCACGTGTGCCGCCTCCCTCTTCGCGAGCATCACTGTTTCGCAGAAGGAGGTGACGGCTACCCATACACTCTCGCCCCGCACCATGGTCTGGACCAGGGCCGGACGCGAGAGATCGCCGCCGCCGATCGCCTCCACGAGGACACGGCGCGCCGGTGCTCTGCCCAAGCCGGACAGACCTCCACCGTATGCTCCACCGTGTCCTCAGGGCGATCTTCGCAGTCGAAACACCCGTTTCTTCCCGCCTTATGCGAAACAAGAACCTCCCAAAACAACAGTGTCTGGTGAGGACCTGCGTCAGGCGGAAGGTGAGGACACCATGGCGCCTCTCAAGCCACTCCTCAAAGAGGGGACTTACCGCCCGCAATCATGGCGTGCCCAAAGTTTGCTGGTTGAAAATAAAATGTCTAAGATTTGAAATCGAATTACTTGGTTTTATTAAATACAGATACCTTTATTTAAGTTGTGTTTTACTTCCCTAATTGTGAAATAGTTTATTTGAATTGAGTAGTTTTAAAGTTTTATAATGATTGCTGTACCTTTGTTTTGTTGTTCATTTTTTAGTTGAGTAGGTACCTATGGCTTAGGTGCAAACAATCTAGATTTTTTGAGTTATTTTCTGTTTAATTTGAAAGAATACTTTAAGTTTCCAGTTGTTATAACTGGTGTAATTTTGTTATTTTTTTAAGTTTGTGGTAAGATAAGTATGTGATTACCTACAATACACCTTTTCTAAATTTTATTGGATTTATCTATTTCTTCCAAAATATAACTTTATTAATATCATAATACAGCTTTTATTTAATATGAGACCAATAAATGTAAAAAAAAAATATCAAAGTAATGTAACGTACAAAGCGACTAAATTTTACATTTAAAAACATTTCGAGTTTGATAAATTTAATAACTGCATTTATTTCACCAAATTTTACTCTACCAAATGAATTTAACTTGTAGGAAAACTAAATAAATAGCCGAAAAAAGTAGATAATTGTAGTTACGTTATAAATAATAGTTGTGGCAAAATTAGATAACTTGTTTTTTTATTTTTTATTTAGTTTTAGTTAAAGATAGAGTTCAGTTTGTTGAAGCATAATATGAAAGGTAATCAGGTCCACAAAATATAAAATTACCGACGGTAAAATTGTCTCACATTTTTTAACAAATGTACATTAACTGAAAAAAAAAACACTAAATCGCGTTTATCTCAGAACTACAAAATCAGAGTTATTTAGTTTTCCATCTACGGGGACGATATTTATCAATGATCTTAGAAGTGAGCAAGTGAACGTTTAAGTACCTGGATATTTTCTCGAGGTTGCTCCTATCCATGAATATACCAGGAGCAGGGGATAAAATGACATTGCAACGCAAAAGTCGTACACCCATAACTTCAATCCACGTCTGATGTCACCAAACCCCGCTGCAACCACTGAGAGTCCTACATTTATCCTGTAAAAAATAACCAATTACGTGAGTGATTTTTTTACAAGAATATTACGCGAAAACAGCCGGGTCCATCAAAATACACCCAACTTAACATTATTATGAAGTACAAACGAAACTTTTGTATGTTAACGCCGTAAAAAATGACGTAATTTGGCGTCGACGTAAAAAGCTACGCCGCTTGTTCAACCATTTTTTCGTAACACAAAATATTTTGCATAATTAAAGCAACACGAGTGAAAATTGCAGTATTTAGTCTCTGCCAAGCTGGGAGATAAAATCATGTAGATCTGACAGCTGGAATTTAAACGAGGAACATCCACGAGGAGTTAATTATAGGGAGTGCCTCCAAATCGCGTGACAACACATCCACTGCTTTAAAAGTGTTTATACAAATTTAGGAAACATAATTTCATATCAAAGTTTTACGGAAGCTAATATATTAAACTAAAAGTATGTCAGTGGAAAATATAAGAAAGTTTTTAGTTCCATTTTCCGTAATGCGACTTGTTATGTTAAATAACTTCCGTATCGTAAACGGGGCATTTTGTATAACTTTGGTAAATTAATATTGAAAAGTTTTGTTCCAATATTATACCTAATAGTTAGTTACGTGATCGTGAAGTCACTATTAGAGTTCTAGTAAAAACTATATACAAATAAATACAATTTATGTTTTTGTTTCTCATTTCAAAATAACGGCTTTTGAGTACGTATATGAAAGTAAATGTATTACTTATATGATATACTTTCAAATGAATGAAGCAAATGAAGCCGTTAAAAACATTAAAACATTATTGCTATTATAAAAATAAATCATTTATCTGTCAGTCTGTTTGTCCCGGCTAATCTCCGAAATGGCAGGACCGATTTTCACTGATAGATACATAATTTTATAAGGAGGTAACATAGGCTGCCTTATGTCCCAGTAGATTGTCCCCGTGGGATAATACGGGCGAAGCCACTGGCAATAGCTAGTTATTAAAGTATAAATTTAAAGTATTTATAATGTTTACTTGCTTTCCACTTTCGATGAGGTCATAAATGACGGTATCACAGATCAGTACTAGGAGAATGACGACGAAAATGTGGTATATGGCCCTAATGTGTAGAGATGACTCCAATAGCCTCGTCAGTGGGGACTCTCTGATGGAGAACTCGTCATCCTTCGTCTCGTCTTGTTGTTTCGCTTCTCCATTCTGCTTACTGCTCTTGTGACGGTTACGAACACCGTTTTCTGTCATTTTTGTGTTTTATTCTGAAACAAAATGTACAAAGTTATTTTAATTTTTCACTTTTTTAGTCACTTCCTTGCTGGTTTGAAGCAGGCTACTTCCCTAACGTTGCGGTTTCTTTAAAAGGCCAGTAGATGAGAGACAATGCAAGAACAACAGAGGACGGCCAATACATCCCTAATAAATTGCGAAATATACATTATATATGTGATTATGATAAAAACTCACGACATGCGACAGCTCATTAAGCCGTCTAATACAAACTCTATGTTCAATGTACATCAATAGACGTTAACGGCCGGTACTGATAAGATAACAGTCAGTACAAACTCAGTACACGCGCACCAAGCCTTGTTTTGTCTGGCTTGTGGAGTAACTTCGGAAGTTGGAACCTCAAGGTTGCGATTGGAATACGACGTGGTTTATATGTCTATGGTGCCCAATCCTATGTGGCCAGACTTTTTAGCCTGTACTGTAGAGTTTTGAAATTCGAAGAGTGCCGAGCTGTGAATCCGCAATGTTTCTAAAAACAAGTGAATTTAATTTTTGAATAGCGTGCGGTCATATGAGTGAGGAACAAACTTTACAGAATAGCAAAAGTATGCAGGACCAGCCCCGGAGCTACGATTTTTTCGAACCGGGACAGACACTTGATAGTGGCGCCTCTCTCTCCAGCGATTGAAATAAATAAATTCGGTGTGGGGCCCCTGTGTAGCGCCTTTATCTTACAAGTCGACGGTGAGCCAATTAGGCTTCCGTATACTAGGCGCTTTGTGGAGCAAGTTTTAATTTTAAATCATACTATATTATGATTTTGGCTGAGGGGCTTGTGGCTAAATAACAATAGCTGCACGGGTCGATCGGCCAGGTTAAGCTACGCTTGCCGCGGTTGGTCCGCGGATGGGTGACCATTTTTACATACCACGACCTCTCCTTGCCTCGGAAAGCACGTTAAGGTTAAGCTGTTGGTCCCGGCTGTCATTTGTGGATCTTTGACAGTCGTTACGGGTCGTCAGAAGCCCGAAAGTCTGACAACCAGTCTTACCAAGGGGTATCTTATTACCCAGGTACTGGGTTGTAGAGGTCAGATAGGCATTCGCTCCATGTAAAATACTGGTATTCAGCTGCATCCGGTTAGACTGGAAGCCGACCCCAACATAGTTGGGAAAAGGCTAGGCAGATGATGATGATTATGATTTTGGCGCCCCCTGAAACTGCCGACCGAGGTGGGTGCTTCGGTTTGCCTTCCTCCCTCTCCTAGATCCGACGCTATGCAGGACTAAAGAACCAATGAGCATTATCTTTTATAAAGAATTGCAGACATATCGACGCACAACCGGTGACTATGGATTCAGTGCACGATATTGAACCTTGCGTTGAAATTTTTCGTTGGTTATTTAAAAAAAAAACGGTATGGCATGCTGACAAGTTGTGCGTCAATGATCACTGTTGGATAAGACATGTATCCGAGAGGTTTGGTCATATTGAAGGGTGTGGCACAGACTATCAAACTGAATAACTTTCTCCATGGAACCAGCATCCTAATCGTGAAAAAAATATCAACGATCCAATACAAAACTTCACTACCAACTCGACCCAAATGAATGGGACAGCTGATTTTATTTTCGCGATTAGATGTAGGTTCCATGGAGAATGATGTTCAGTTTATGGTCCCTTAGATAATACCACACCTTTCTGATACATACCTACTGTAGATAAAACCTCATCATCATCATCTGCCTAGCCTTTTCCTAACTATGTTGGCAGCGACTGCCTATTTGACCTCCACCTCCCAGTTTCTGGGTAATACGAGACCCCTTGGTAAGACTGGTTGTAAGACTTTCGGGCTTCTGACGATCCGTAACGACTGTCAAAGATCCACAAATGACAGCCGGGACCTACGTGCTTTCCGAAGCACGGAGGGGTCTTGGTATGTAAAGATGGTCACCCATCCACGGACCAACCGCGGCAAGCGTAGCTTAACCTGTTCGATCGACTCGTGCGGCTAATATTACTTAGCAACAAGGAACCTATTAAGCCAAAAGTAGCATGCGATTTTCTCGTGTTATATCAAGAATCAACAGATAATCCGCGTGTCTATGCCCTATCGTAAACAGAGTACACGTAATTCTTGTTTGCTGTTGACACCTATGCCCTCTATATTATTGTTGCGAGTGTAATATTGCTCTAATATCTACATTCGTAATAAAAACAAATGTTGGCTCTCTCTGTCATAATTGTGTTGTTTATTTTTTACAATCGAATAACTTTATGTATTATAAAAATATATTGTTGTCTGCCAGCTAGAAGATATTGTCGTTGACCTTATAAGTAGCTACATAAAAGTTGATTAAAAAGTACTTTATACCTACAGAACTAAAGCTATGAAAGCAGTATTAAATACATTTATAAATACAAAATAAAAATGTGTTTCTGCTATTGGGACTTGTTGTTGTTTCGACTGCCAGTTAGATCTATTTCCCGAAAAAATCTTGAAGTGTTTTTATTTTAGATTTCACTAAGAAATTCATAACCAGCTGTTGTAACTGTTTTTCTTCCACGTCGAAATCCGACGCAAACCAAATATTAACATGATACAATATTAATATATCGTTGACGGGTACAATAATTGCACATGTCAGCTGAAACAACAAACGGAGGTGTAGATCAAAGGCGGTTACTTGCACTTGCGTCCGACAGTGATACAAGCCACACGGTACGGTCAGCGCAGGTGTCAAACGTTTTATTTTAAATTATTCCCTATTATTGGCGTCAACACATGTGTGGCTAATCACATCCGCGTAGATAGACTACGCAAGATAATGTTTATCTAAACCAATACATACGAATATTTACACTACACGCACAAAATAACGATCGGCAGGCACAGGAAAGATGATTCGTTTTTGGTTATTTACCCCGATTTATGACTCGTAGGTCCCTAGTCCCGTAGGGCCCGTTTGATTGATAAATAAAACTCACTTTTCAATACAATTAATGCATACTTAATACACAACACAATAAAAACTCCTCAACTTTTACACTGACAATCGCTTGAGCACTGGACGAGCCCATTTTCTGCACAAGGAATGTTACATTGTTGCCTATCGAACTAACCTTTCACACTGGACAATCTTCACATCAATAATATAAAGATTTCATTACTGAAAACGCACTGTAGTGACGCCTTTGAATCAACTGCATCAATAATATCAAATTTAAATATCACCACAGAATCGATCAATTAGAATTAGGAACTGATTAGATTTCAAGCACTATTTACAACTGTTTAAAATTATCAAATCATTTGTTAACGACGTGTCAGTTCTTTGTCCTGACTATCACTGTTACTAATTATATAATTATGTGATTTAGACGTACCGGAGAATAGAAAACATTCATTATTTACTATTAGTGTTTGTTATTATTCACGCACGCCTATCGATCTCATTAGCCTGTTTGCTACTGGACATGTGTCAATTATTTACATTTTATCAAACAACGGCGAACTACGAATTAGAGATATCAAGAAAGTTGAGCCAAGATAAAATAAATTATCTTGTCGCTTCTATCAGATTGAACTCAAAATAAATCGATTGATAAACCAAGTTTTTTGTTATCTGGGATTACTTATTGTACAGTTTACAATGTTTAGGTGAACTGTTTAATAATCCTTGATAAAAAATAATGTAGGTATGATAAGAAGAATCACCAGACTTGTTTGGAATTTTTCTTCTGCCAATAACCGCGAATTAAATGAAAAATAAGTTAGACAAACAAAATAAAACATACTCAAGATACATAGGTACAAAAACTATACCTTATTGGGTACTGTGCCTGCGAGTAGACCGCCGAAATGAATAAAACGACCGTTTTAATAATACCTAACTATAATCTCGACTATAAACTCTTTTCACGCTAAAAACAAATTGAAAAAACAACAGAAAACTAAATTCTGGTTAAGTGGGCCGAAAGTGAGTGAACGAAAAACTTAATTGAATAAGCTTCATCCGAATTATCCACCATAATATTTTTTATACCTACCCACTACTACTTAAGTATATTCAAATCTTTGTTATTTTAATGTTCTTTAATTTTTTTAAAGGTTTAACACCTAATTCTCTAGGGTAGGGGTAGCAGTATAGAACATCCACATTTTGATCGCGAGCTGGGCATCAATCCAGATTAAAGCAACTTAATGTTATTATTTCTAAAATCATTTAAACAAACACACATTTTACAGATAATAATTATTACTTGTCATAATATTGTCGTAACGTGGTATCTCTCGGTCCAATATGACGTATTTATTCTAAGTATAGGGTTAGGTAAACAACCCATCGTGAACTCTGCGCTATTATCTTAACTCAAAATGATAGCAATTTTGATATTGCAATTAAAAGATTAGAATTAATAGTCAAAGATTTCAGAATAAAATAAGAAGACTGTCAACTGTTTGAGGCTTATCAGAGAGGTACAACTACACATAACACAAGAAAACTATAAAATAAACTCAACTCACGAACAATCTAACGCACAGAAATGCTCAAATAGAAACTCACTCTTGTAAACAGCAGATTGATGTACACCACGGAGAAAAGAATCTCCTTTCATTACTCCGTGGATTGCACAGATACAACAATTGTAACTTTCGAAACAACGAAAAGGTGTTTTATCGAACGTTAAAAAAAACAACCACTAACAGTAATAACGAAAATAAGAGAAACCACAGTTTAGCGTCAGTGGACGATCTTCAACAATTTTAAGAACATATGTAGATGCTGAATGGATTAACATAAAGACAGACCATATAAAAGAAATAAAAAAAGAACATTGTTTATTCTGCACAAACGAGACGCAAAAATCTTTTTATTTTTCACTTTTTTGTTATTTCGAAATTTCATCATCCTCGGGATCAAGACAATGCATACTTAATCGATAGCAGCAATCGCGGTAGATTTGCTGTAATTTTTTGATGAATTCCGTTGTCTGTCTCCGAAACGCATCATCAGATCTATAAATATGAAATTTAAATGATACTCTTTCGAACAAAACAATAATTTTGCAAATTATGACAGAGTTATGTCCTAACATACATAAAAAACATGTCGAATTGATAACCTCCTTCTTTTTGAAATCGGTTAGTAAAAAATTACTTACAAACCTACCAAAACTTTAAATCCAAACCTAAAACTAAATGATAACATAAAGGGATTGCGATATCTATGCATGAAAAAAATAACATTAAGTTTATATTATATTTTGGATGCAACAACCGTTACTTATCAGATTAACAATCAGTTTCTTTATGTACAGTTCACAGAACGATATCGATGTGTAAACCCGATAAAACAGAAAAGCAGAAAATACGGATTTTCACACAACCAGCCAGCGGGCGCCCGGTCGTTGACCCTAAAAAAGAACATATTTTTATGGTTTTTCTTGTTTTAACCCCCGACCGAAAAACGACGGGGTGTTATAAGTTAAACATATCTGTGGTGTGTATCTGTCTGCGGCACCGTAGCTTCCGAACGGATGAACCGATTTTGATTTTGTTTTTTATTTTGTTTGAAACGTGAATTTAGTCGGCAGTGTTCTTAGCTATATTTGATTAAAATCGGTTCAGCCGTTTGAAAATTATCAGCTCTTTTCTAGTTGTTGAAGGGATTTGAGTATCTTCCACGGGTCTGATCGAATCGAAATTTGGTATTCTAGTACTTCAATGATATTGGACGAATAAAGTAACCTTGAACTGATGCTGGAGCATTACCTGAAATTTCCAAGATACCCAAATTACTCACGAACAAACATCAGAAGTATCGTGTTTGGGCTAATTGAAAAGGTCTCAATGAGTAGGTTAAAGATACCCAAACAAAAACCTCTAAATAGTAAAAAAATAAAATTGATTGGCCTTTTTATGTTATAGGTAAAATTTGATCAAAGCCAAGTCACGTCGGGGGACGGCCAATGAAAACGGGTGCGTCTCATTTCATATAAAGTTATTTGGTATATTTTCATTTCAATAACGTTCGCAAGATATAGGTAAGAAACGTGAGTTATACCAACTGTTGATATAATTTCTTTAGATCTAACATTTAAATACTCTAAAATTTATTTCGTGTAACGTTATTGGATATAACGTTTATTTAATCGAAAATAATTAGGCCTATCGTTTAAAATATATAATATTGCGATTAATTTGATTGAGCGTGCTGCAGGAGCGGCGTGATAGAAACGAATCGCTGCAAAACCGACTCCACGTAGTCTTGTCTGCCCTACCCCTAGAGTGTTATTCAAAATCGCGTAGGCGCGGAGGGGCGAGGCGGCCCGCGAGCTGAGGAGCAAGTGGTTTCAAAACACGCCGCCGAGGCCGCGGTGGTGAGCGTGAAACACATCTGCGACGATAAGCTCGCGCATGGGACCGCCGGAGCCCTGTAGCGCCGGGGCCGTAACAGAAACCATGCCTGATGCATGTTGCATGCTTGCTTGCATGCTGAATGTATGGTGTATGCTTGTTTGCATGCCTGCTGCATGCGTGGTGTATGCTTGTTTGCATGTTTTTTACAGGGAAATATTGCTTTGTGTTTTTTACTAGGCGTTTTATCATATTAGACTAAATAGGTTTTATGTTTTTTTGAGTGGTATATCAAACGATTTTATGTTTAATGTATGTACGTTATGCTTACAAAAAAACTTTTTAATAAAAAAATTGAACCGCCGAAAAATCGAAAAATAAAAAATAATAAACTAGCTTTGGTCCAACCCCAATAAATAAGTTCGGAAGGCGGTGACATATAATCAAATACATATCCAAAGTCACCGCCTTCCGAACTTATTTATTGGGGTTGAACCAAAGCTAGTTTATTATTTTTTATTTTTCGATTTTTCGGCGGTTCAATTTTTTTATTAAAAAGTTTTTATTTTATAATTTTTTGTGGCTATAATCTACTAATTACTACATGCTTAATTTTTGATTTAATACACGACTTAGAATTAAATCTGTGAGTAAACAATCAATCATCCCCTGTTTTATTACCCTTAGGGTTGGAATTTTTCTTCGAAATTTATATGGGACCAACTTCGAGGTATACCCTTTCCAATAAAAAAAGAATTATCAAAATCGGACTACTCTGGAAAACGTTATGCGTGGTCATACATAAAAAAAAAAAAAATATACGCGTCGAATTGAGTAACCTCCTCCGTTTTTTCGTCGGTTCGAAAATTATTTGCTTTAATATTATATCAATCGTTTATTATATTAACTGATCATTATATTGCATAAATTTATAGATTCATAGTCAAAGTCAAAGTAATTGTTTCAATTAGGCACTTAAAAGGCATTTTGAACTTCAACATTTACATTAAAATAGAATTGATTCTAGTCGCCCATTCCAAAATGTAGTTTCGTATGGAGAAGGACGGGCAAGAAACTCCACCGTTACTCTTTTAAAATGGTTTAAATACAATTTAACATAGTACATTCATTGTATAATTATGTGTGAAAACGATGCACCTAGAACAAAATTACCATACCAAAATAGGTAAAAAAATGGAACTGAAGTAATACAGACACAGACAAATTAATTTTATGATAGATACATGGTGCTCATTTATTTACAAACATTTTAAGAGTAAGTATACGATTTTCCTAGAATATTAACAAGTAATAAGTCAGTGTGTGAGTTAAAGTAATCACTGAGTGTAAATCAACGTCATAAATATAATAATTTAGACAATTCAATTAGCAACGAGTTTGATTTTGTCTAGACTCTAGATTGTCCTATGGAGCAGGACCATCAGCATGTTTCCAAGCATTCTTATCTTGGATATAATCCTCTAATTTATAATTGCGCTTGTTTACAAAGTCTACTTTTAATTTGAGTTTTTAAATTTCCTTTCATTTAATTGCAATACATCACAAGGTATTTTGTTATAACATTTAACACAGTACCCCATAAAAGATGAATGTACTTTAGCTAATCTGAAAAATGGTTGATCTTGTTATATCTTGATAGATTGATTCAGTTGTTATATCTTGTTAATATTACAGATTTTGTAATTTTAACATATAATACTTACCCAATGAAAACGCCAGACGATGCCCAGCAATAATGAATGTAACTATGCTATTGTAGAAAGGATAACATTTTCATTAGCCGTCCCCCGAAGTGACAATGTTTTGATAAAATATTGCCTACAACTTAAAAGGCCAATTTTTTTTTTTTTACTTTTTAGAGGTTTTCTGGTTTTATGGGTCGAAGGTTTTTTTAAATTTTATTTTTATCGTGATTAGATATATTATCGATGGGTAGGATGCCGTCTAGAGGTTTCGCTAACTATTTTTACGTGACTTTGTATAAGTACCTAAGTACATCAACATCTTTACTAAAAACCCTAAAACCAATAACGATTCCTATCGTCGTTGTTGGTCGAAATTCGACCATAATTAATTCAGCACTTAAGGCGCAGACAGACGACTTTTAAGGACTTTGTATTGAAGATCACGTCTAAATGGCTTGTCATATGTATTTGCAAAAAAAAAAAAAAAATTAAGCTGGACAATTTTTTTCGTCATTTGATTTGTGAATATTTTAAATCCCATTGTTATAACATAATGTAATTAATTGGTAAAGTAATGTCTATCGCGGACATAAAACGATAACCACGCAAAAACTATCGGGCATATTTTCTGAAACGTTCACCATCTAAAAGACAATTTAATCACGTAAATTTTAGTATACGGTTTTTTTTTGAATTGTGTTTGATAAATCAACATGGGTTGTTTTTCGAAAAACTTGGTGCGCGTTGAGGTGGGGTCTCTTGCGGGCGACGACGGGCGGCAGTGCATCGCTGTATGTCGCTGTCATCTATTGTCGCCTTAATGTATTTCTAATGCTTTATTATACAAAAAATGTAGCTTTCTACACTCTTTCTTCATATAAATTTTAACTGTGCGTAATTTCAAGCTCCTCCGTCCCCGTCATTTTCGTAAAAAGGGGTTAAAAAGTTTTTGTTTCACATCCTAATTTAATAATATAGTTACGTATTTGATACCTGATAATTATATATAATTGTTACAAGCACTCAAATCATTGCCTTTATAAATGACACAATTGACAATACGTTTACATCTTACAACATCTACAAGAATTGTTGAGACAGAACCCATTATCCAACGAGGTATCGGTATTTACTCAAAATACAATACCTATCTTATTCGAACTCATTAATACCGTATACCCATGTATGTATGAAATAAGTAACAACAGAACACAATACTTCTTTAGGTATGACTTACTTGCATATTTCCAAGAATTTATCGTGTATCTGGTCTACTCGAAATTCGGGAACTCGGTTCAGCAGAATCCAGCAGAATTTCATGTTGAGCTGGACATCCATTTAGCGCAATCTTGAGATGGACATCACGGTCGTTCCAAAATCGATTGTGTCCAAAGACTACAATAGTAGGTATGATTGTGTCCGTCTTCAGTATTTTTTCCCACACGTTTGCGCCTACTCTTTCTAGATGTTGTAATTTTCTTTAAAAATTGAAGGTAATCGAATTTTGTATAAATGTTGCCTGGTTTCGTTATAGAATTACGGGATTAGGAGATAACATTATGAAATACCTCAATTCTTATTATTTTGTTTTAATATTCTCAAATAATCACAAAATTAGTGTTATTAAAGCCGATATCTGCTTGTTGTTAGTTGATAATAGGAACGTGGCACTTGGTAGGTAGGTAACAGGACAGACGAGAAATATTTGACAACATTTATCTACAAAAGATTCTATTTCTAACCTTTTACCCGAAACTTACAGCCCGACCACTATAAATTAACACAAAAATTGTAACCTTCTTAATTTGAATCACGAATTTCAATTAAAAGACGAAAATAAAAGGACTCCAGTAAATTATTAATCTGGAAACGGAAGTGGGGCTGTGGAATTAGGCTATCCCGCCTTTGTCTTGTTTTGTAACAAGTAAGCCCGTTTTAAATGTCCGCCTAAAATGAGTTTAGTGAAAAAACAGAAAACTTCCTGCTGAAAATATTACAGACCAATCCAAAATTAATTTAGTCTGAGATTTTTACATGAAGATTTTTTTTTAAATATAGAAGGAACACTGATCTCATTTTATTAGTGGCTTTATTGAGTTTTGCCTCCGTGCCTTTGACGTGGTCTATATTAAAACCTTATTTTATTTTGAAATGTCTGCTATCTTCTAGTGAGGTAGGTATTTTTTCATTAAGCCATGATCTTCGAATTGAATATGCAATAGAAACATGTCGGGACCAAAGAGTACAGTATGTCGGGACGTTATATCCGCACACTTGGCGCAAAAAAGTGCAACATTTGTCAAACGCCACTACACTTTTGCTTTACAACACAAAATGTGTGTTTTTATGAACGTATGTATATAATATTTTCGTTCAGATTCATGAACTGAATCCTCCATGGGGACAGGATTCGCGACAATGTTCCTGCCATCCACCCTGTATTACTGTAGTATACGACGTGCGGGATGCGCGGCGTCTGTTTATATTTGGTACTGTCAAATTATTTCATTAAGCTTGTAAAACATGTAATCTAAATACAAAGAAAAGAATGTCCCAACCATATCTTACGACACCTCTAGACTTCTTTTATGTAATGGCTGATTCAGTTTATTCACTACATATTTTTTCGATCAACTTATCCCTGAATGTTGTGAACATACAGAAGGTAGTGGTTGTTATTCCGTAGCGTGTAGTGTGCAAACCCGTGATCGAGTACGTGAAGCATGGAGCCAATGGAGGCACTTTGATGCTCTGTCAATGGGGCTTACAACAAGCCAATTAGGGAGGGAGCCAATTTTCTCCAAGAGTTCCACTCAAGTACGTCAAGGAGAACGATATGTGTACCATAAAAATTACGTAACCGGGTGTTAATACCTCTTGGTGAACGGTTCAAACCTGCGAATTAGGTCAAATCAAAGCCTCTGTTTATCGACGTGGACTAAAAAATATATAAAAAGCTGCTGCCAGCGGGTACGCCCGCGTGGTTGTCGGAAATTATCCCACGAGAACGGGCTGCGATGACATAAAGTCCATTGGCCAGTGAAAGTCCCATTAAAATCGATCCAGTAGTATCAGAGTTAGCCGGAACAAACAGACAGGCAGGCAGACAAAACAAAAGCTTTTTGTAAGTGGGACAGTATTGGTTATTTTGGCATTACAGAGTAAATATATATAGATGTATAAAGAATATGTTGCATTGGCTTCTAATCTCAATAATTACTACAATTTTCACGATTAAAATATTTAATCACTTGCAATAATCACTTTTATTTATTTGTTGTATGTATGTATTTGTATGTAGGTATTAAACCTCTGATCAGGACCTGGGTCAGAAGGGCTAAAAACTTTTTAACATGCAGGAATTGATTTCAAATCCCAAGTTAAAATTCGCCGGAGTTTGACCCATATCGACGCTGCGCCGCGCCGTAATGCACGTTCTACGTCACGATGACGTCATCTATCGCTGTTCCTCGCTACACATGTATGCACACATGCCTTGAATGTATTATGAACGCGAAGATTTACTCGCAACGTTACCCAGAAATTGCCTCAGCTTTTGTGAGATTGGATATATTCCAACTATGCCAAATCTTAAAAGAGTTTCTTCTGAGAAAAGTTTAAAATATATTTTAGGTGTAGTAAAGAATTGGAGGGATACGAAGTTGATGGTTTACAACTTGATTAAGTTTTAGTCGTTTCTAGCACTAGCATTGAATGGAAACAGTGGCGCATCTCTTAAAAATGCTAAGTTCAAAAACTAAAACCCGACCCTTTATGATCATGCTGGCTAGAAATCATTAATCAAAAAAGTCTATGCCAAGTATTGCCTAAACCTTATATTGACCTAGGAAGCACAATGCCTACCTTGCAATATGACGATGCAGCATTTGAACCAAACCTTAGGTATTATGACTAAGGTGCCCCAAAGATTAACAGCATCAGGCGTCCTGCCATCCAAGGCAAAGTACAAGGCAATGATCGAATTGCTTCCACACATTAGTAAACATTTGCTGGCAGTCTCACACCACTATACCGACCGTGTCGTTTCGCCGGCAGACCACAAACACCGACTACGTATCTACAGATTAGAAGGCGGCCGTTCATAGGTGTAGGTAGGCACGTATTATGTATTTCATATCTACATAACTGCAGTGGTTTGGGCCCGGTGATGTGTATCATCTCGTCAGGCTTTCAGTATATAAATAGGTAGCAAGAAAAATTACTACAGTGTAGGTACTTGTGTTCATAGTCACTTATGTAGGTAACAAACAAAATATACATTATAATAGCAACATATAATAAAAATATCAAAACATTTCTAATTTAGGTACATACGTCCCAGTCCAGTGTCCAGTTTTTTAAGCTCTTTCTTGTATTTTTATTAAATTATGCGTCACATTTTCTTCGATTATTTATTTCAAACAGAGTGGTGTATTTTCCTGTCTTGCCATTTCGCTTCCTTCTATAATTTTTAAAGAAGTAGAATGAAGAACGCGTAACGTGGGATGCGACCATTCAATATTCGATGACACCCTTCAAGCCCATTATTTGTCCTGCACCCTAATTGCGTAACTCACGATTCATCATAATCTGTATCGTTTTGAAACGGATTGTTAAACCATTGCTTCATATGTTCGAAAAATGTGTCTGTTCGACAACATAAATAACGCAATGAATATTGTTTAACTGTGAAGACGAAACCAATTATGATCAATCGTGAGTTACGCAATTAGGGTGCGGTTTGTTTCAGAAGCTGAAGATGTCATGCTCACTTAAATGTCTCACTGATAGTGGCGCGTGTGTTGAATCATTCGTTTCCCTACAAAATGGTTGGGCTGGATGGTGCTAATCCAAGCGTCAAGTTCGTGGACGGGCGCCGTCGGTTGAGACTGGTCATCTCCTAACTGCCATGGCTTATTTTTAATCTTATATTTATAATTGTTTTTTTTTTTCACATATAGAAGTAACAAGAATAATGTTCCCAAGTTTTTGTAATACCTAACATGATTTAAAAGAGTGTCCTTGGAGTTTCTTGCGCGTTCTTCTTGAAGAGTATTGATTGGTTTGGGTTAATGTGTAATTACTTAATAAAACCACGGAGTGAAAATCGGTAACAACTATATTTTAGGCGGCAAAGCAGAGAGAGAATATTGACATAAGTCATTTGACATTGACATAACAATGTTGCCATTTTGGACAATGTTGCATTCACTATTTAACACCCCGTTTAGAATGCAATCCCATTTCCTTCGTACAAAAATAATGTTTATTGAAAGTGGTCCCCTTGGTCAATGTGTCGGCTATCATATCAGTTCCTTTACAGTTTATAAAATTAACATTTCTATTGTGATAATTATCTCTTAAAAAATGGAATCTCTTAACTATATGCTTCGTTTTAGGTTTATAACAATCTGTTGAAGCTAAACGAATTGCACTCTGACAATCACAATCAATTGGTAAGGGACCTTCTTCTTGCAAACCAAGTTCCAGCTGCAGTCGACGGAGCCACAACGCATACCTACTGTGTTGCAGACGACATATCCATATATTCGCCTCGGCTGTAAACAGAGCAACTGTGGTTGTTTGCAGGAAGTTTTAAGCTATACCACCATTCTGAAAAATAAAAATGTTACCAGTGCAGGACCTTCTGTCCTCGGGGCTGCTGGCCCAGTCTGCATCGCAGTAGCCTTTTGTTCTCTTCGACTCATCATTCCTGAAACATAGTTTTAAATCTTTTGTTCCTTGTAGATATCTCATTATTCTTTTCACACCCAGCCAAAGTTGATGACCAGGAGTACTGACAAATCTGCTGAGTTTATTTACTGCAAACCCAATGTCTGTTCTAGTTGCCTGGGCTAAATACAGTAAACATCCCACTGCCTGTCAATAAGGAATATTGTCATTTCCTTGAGTATCAACTGTGTCTTTAGCATTCACTTCTATATGTGTTTTCACAGGTTTTGATTCTGATATCCTAAATCGCTCTAAAGTTTCTTTAATGTAATTTTCTTGATCGAGCATGACAATTCCTTCCTTACGATTTCTAGTGATGTTCAATCCAATAAACTGTTTTGATTCTCCAAGATCTTTCATCTGAAAGATTTTAATTTACACCTTTTAATTTATCTTTAATTTCTGACTTCAAATTATTTTCACTAATATTCCGAGTAATCAGTATCAGGTAACCAAACCACGATCTGTTACCATGAAGAGTATTGATTCGTTTGGGTTAATGTGTAATTACTTAATAAAACCACGGAGTGAAAATCGGTAACAACTATATTTTAGGGGGCAAAGCAGAGAGAGAATATTGACATAAGTCATTTGACAATGTTGCATTCACTATTTAACACTTCTCCATAGAGATCTACGTTTTGGAATGGGCATCTAGCTTCAACTTTCCAACTGATCGACTTTTTGACAGTTCAAAAGTACCTGTAAATGGTTTAATTGAAATAAATGCTTTGAGTATTTTTATTTTTTTTAGATGCCCAACTTAATATTTGTGGCAGCAGTTTAAGCCATTGCTTTTCAAAGTAAAAAAACTTGAGAGGTGTCAAGGGACACCCGGATGAAACGAAGTTCCTTTCGTTCAATTAGTGAAGGAATTGTAATAAACACTTCTAAGACTTCGTAAACACAACAGCGTTTAGGTTAGAACACGCACGGCTTGCTAAATACATACGCATTGATATTGTAATATTAAAATATTATTTACTTTTAAATTTATTAAAGTTATGACGCGTACACTTGCTAAACACACAATAATGGAGAGATTATAACGCGTATGACTTGGTTAGCACAATAGTAAAGAGAGGTTTTAATGCGTACTTGCTACATTACATCTGTATAAAATCTCTACTTACCTAACTCCATCAGAAATATCCGGAACTTGTGCAGAAACACTGTCAGGATTCATTATTGTTATTATTTTGTATTATTTATTATGTACAAAAACAAATTCAGAGTATTGCCTCTGTCCCTAAGGGCTTTCATCAAAGAGTATAATAGGCTTTCATCCACGAATGTAATTTCTAGTCAATTCCAAGTCTATCGTACGATTCTTCTGGCTATAGGCGACACTTGAAATCGTACAAAATTATAGCGCGAAAATGTTCCCGGCGCAGATCCATTTTTTACTGAGACACGATAATATAAATTAGCTCGCAAACAATGTGGAGGGAAATTATTTTGAAATTGGAATGTACCTATTTTTACTTACAAATTAATAATCATATTTTCAAAATAGATTATAACTGGCCAGCCTGTCATACTTAAAAACTTTTTTTTGCAATACTTCAGAGTGTCCTGGTTTAAATGATTATAGCAAAAAGTGTTGTTACAACTTTTGGTCTTAATTTTTTCCGTCTAGCCCCCTTTCGCAACGCGCGATAATGAACTTCGTTCCAATACAAAGACTCTTATTTTAGAATCATTATTGAAGTCGGTCTGTTACGGTAAAGACAACCAGCCTCCTAGTTCATTGCTGTGAATAACCTTCCTTCCTTTGAGTTAGTTAAGTTCAGCTTATTCGCATATTTCCAAATAGCTTTACTGAAATGATAGTAGCAACCGATATTTTTATATCAGGGAAAACTTTTTGTAATCCATTTATAGTTGCTAATTCATAATCGCGTTTAAGACTCTTAAATTCAATATTCAAGTTTATATATATACATAGTATAGTCTGAAAACTTGAGAAATCCAAAGGAAAAATATGGTACAAATATTGCATCGCATGGACTTCGCGGTGCATGGTAAATATTTTTCTAAATTTATATGATTTTTTCTAATACTCCTGGGGTTTAAAGCTTAACGTGATAAGATGTATTGGAGGCTAAAGGAGTAGGTATGTAAGAATCTTAGCAGGTGGCGCTCTGTTTCTGCCCCACTTATGGGAAAAAGCATGAGTTTATGTATGTGTTTCAATTAACATAACATCACGTTTTGTTACCCCAAAGGCTTCAGCAGAGGTGTATCTCCTGAAGTGTTCCGTGTGTGAGTATGCATTTATATCATCATCGTCATCTTTTCAGCCGATAGACGGCACTGCTAGACACAGACCTCCCGCACTGAGAAAAATTTCCTCTGCCGCACTACGTAAAATAAGGACAAAAATCGACCACAATGACGTGTGTAACCCGCTCCATTACGCGTAAGTAGCCAGTCATACGTAGTCGGCATACTGACGCTCATCATGGAGCGGGTTACGTAATTTACTCGTGGTCGATTTTTGTACGTACGTACGTAGCCCGACATCCGGCTACGTAATACGTAGTGCGCAAGTCGCACTGAATACTCCTGAAACTACGATTGCAACACCCGTATACTATTGTTGCGAGCACAGTAGAACACGGTGAACCTTACGTGTGTACCATGGCGGCTTACGTACGATACTGTAGCGGGCACGTTAAATAATGATGACCCATATCTGTGCACCGCGACGGCATACGTACGATACTGTGGCGGACACAGTAAAGCACGGTGAGCTGTACGTGTGTACCACGGCGGCATACGTACGATACTGTGACGGACACAGTAAAGCACGTTGAGCCGTACGTGTGTACCACGGCGGCATACGTACGATACTGTGACGGACACAGTAAAGCACGGTGAGCCATACGTGTGTACCACGGCGGCATACGTACGATACTGTGGCGGACACAGTAAAGCACGGTGAGCCATACGTGTGTACCACGGCGGCATACGTACGATACTGTGGCAGACACAGTAAAGCACGGTGAGCCGTACGTGTGTACCACGGCGGCATACGTACGATACTGTGGCAGACACGGTAAAGCACGGTGAGCCGTACGTGTGTACCACGGCGGCATACGAACGATACTGTGGCGGACACAGTAAAGCACGGTGAGCCGTACGTGTGTACCATGGCGGCATACGTACGATACTGTGGCGGACACAGTAAAGCACGGTGAGCCGTACGTGTGTACCACGGCGGCATACGTACGATACTGTGGCGGACACAGTAAAGCACGGTGAGCCGTACGTGTGTACCACGGCGGCATACGTACGATACTGTGGCGGACACAGTAAAGCACGGTGAGCCGTACGTGTGTACCACGGCGGCATACGTACGATACTGTGGCGGACGCAGTAAAGCATGGTGAGCCGTACGTGTGTACCACGGCGGCATACGTACGATACTGTGGCGGACACAGTAAAGCACGGTGAGCCGTACGTGTGTACCACGGCGGCATACGTACGATACTGTGGCGGACACAGTAAAGCACGGTGAGCCGTACGTGTGTACCACGGCGGCATACGTACGATACTGTGGCGGACACAGTAAAGCACGGTGAGCCGTACGTGTGTACCACGGCGGCATACGTACGATACTGTGGCGGACACAGTAAAGCACGGTGAGCCATACGTGTGTACCACGGCGGCATACGTACGATACTGTGGCGGATGCAGTAAATCATGGTGAGACATACGTGTACACCACGGCGGCATACTTACGATACTATAGCGGACACGGTGAATCATGGTGCGCCATACGTGTACACCATGGCGGCATACTTACGATACCATGGCGGACACGGTGAATCATGGTGCGCCATACGTGTACACCATGGCGGCATACTTACGATACTATGGCGGACACGGTGAATCATAGTGCGCCATACGTGTGCAGCGTGGCAGCATACGTAGGATACTGTGGCAGGCACAGTAAAGCATGATGTGTCAGACGTATTAACTGTCGTAGTAGAGGTAAGGTACCGTTGCCGGTACAGTAAGGCATGATGAACCGTGCGTATGTACCACGGCAGTGGACGTACGATACTGGTGCGGGACCAGTAAAGCACGGTGAACCATACTTATGTACCACGCTAGCGTACGTACGATACTGCTGCGGGTATAGTAAGGCATGGTGCACTATACTGTGTTACGTATGGCACACCATGCCTTACGATACTCGCACCTGTATTTTCCTTATGCTGGCGCATGGTACATACAAAGGTGTTCAGATACTTATTTTGAATATTAAACACTCAAATCAATGAAATTTTGTAGACATGATCGAGAAACTAATATCTAGGTCTGTGGTTTATTACATTTTCGTAAAAATGTATAGTTTAAATATTGCAGGGAGTTTTGAATGAAAATATGAAAACCCCCTGCAATATTTAAACTATACATTTTTACGAAAATGTAATAAACCACAGACCTAGCTAGATATTAGTTTCTCGATCGTGTGTACAAAATTTCATTGACTTTGATTGGTTAATATATAATAATATCTGAACACCTTTGTATGTACGGCCAGCGTCATAAAAATATATACGTTAACAAGAGCTCAAAAATATCTACACGCCTCTATGTCACTGACAATAAGGTTGGTGTTTACATATTTTGACTCGATGGCTGTATATATTTATATATTAATGACGTTGACTGTAACCATGCCAGCATAAGGAAAATACAGGTACAAGTATCGTAAGGCATGATGTGCAATACGTAACACGTAGTGCAATAGTGCACCATGCTTTATACCCGTAGCAGTATTGCATGTACTCGGGCGTGTAGATGGACGGGTATGGTGAATGGTATGATTTAAATCAATGATGGTGCCATATTGTCCCGCACTAGTAATCATACCTTTTATTTTTCTTCTCAGCATATATATTCGTCCACTGCTGGACATTTATGCTTCTCCCATGGTTTTTCTATGTCATCCTCGATGCGGCGTATCTGGTCGAGGTCGGCCCTGCCATCTTAGGAATGGCGGTCTGCCTACGCTTCGACTTCCCGTTCATACCTCTACTATAACAGTTAATAAGTTTTATACACATTATGCTTTGTAGTATAAGTAGTACAACCTGCACTGGTCACATAGATATCTACTTATAAATAATGGTGCGGGTACGGTAAAGAATGATGTATCATTATAAAGCTGACCAGATGTTTTAAAACCCGCGTGCGGTATTTTTCAGATTTAATTTTTACTGGCAATAGTTACGTATAAATATATCACAAAAGGTCGCGTCCTCATTGCAGGGTTTTTTTAAAACTCTGGTCAGGCTTTACCTACTGTTGTTGAATTTGTACGATATTAGTGCGGCTATTATTATTATTATGCAAAATAATTTTATAGCAAACTTAACAGCTACACCGTTAAAGCACCAAATCGGACCTGTAAGTGAAAAGCATACAATAATTGGTAATTTAGATAAAATAATACTTCACGATACATATACATTTAGTGTAGGTACTACCTACACAGCAATGATACATCATTTTTTATTTTTTTAAACTTTTACAAGGTTATTAACAGAAGAAATTCTGAAGAAGTTCTGTTCTCAAACCCTGTACAAGTTTTATAACTTTACATGCTTAAAAGGAAATAGACATAAAAGATTCATATTATTTATTTTCAATCGTAAAATTGAGACATACAAAAAAACCACAAGCTTAATTAATCATACTATTCTAGAATTACATGGTAGTCAACTATGAACGAGGAATTTCACCGTCTGTCGGTTGTTGACAGGCGTCCACCATTGCAAGATTTAAGGCCTACTCAAATCTGACCGGTATCCCGTACCGGTGGCGATAACGATATCCCGATGGGTATGCGGTAACGCGCTGTTCAAAGGTGTTCCGCAACTGCTGCCGGTAATGCCATACAAAATACCGGTCGGGATATCGGTCAGGTTTGAGTAGGCCTTTACAATACGTAATACGGAAAGGACGAGAGGATTGGCGATTAGATATTTATTAAAATATAAGGGCGTCAGTAGATATCCTATCTTATATAGATTTCGTCTGAATGTTTTAGGGCAATTAGAAATACTTAATTAGGTATAACAACAGACAGTCCATTATCAACATGAACAATGTCTCAGATCTCCGGTATTTGTAGCACGAGCCGGAAGCGGGTAAGTAAGAGCAACCTAGGATTCCCGACCAAAGAGTCACTAGTAAGAGCCAGTCCACACGGCGCGTTGCGTCTCCGTTGCGTCGACGCAGCGCTGCCGTTGCGTCATTTTACATTTTGCGTTGCGTCGACGCAACGCGCCGTGTGGACTGGCTCTAAGGGTACCTTGGCATCAATGGAGTCCGCGTGGTCGTCGCTGGAAACCAATGCATCTAGGCCTACGGTAAACTTAACTTAAAGCTCGTTCGCATACGAACGCTAATACATACGCATAAACCTAACTAGTTGCGGAACCTATGTCGCAAGGCCCGACTTTAAACTGATATAACCGGTATTCTACAAAAAAAAAAAAAAAAAAATACAAAATGTGGGGATCGCCCCGTTTTGGTAGCGATCCGAGAGCCACCTTTTGGCAGTAGGGGCGGTGCACCCCTACCCCATGGCCTAGGTGAAGGTTAAACATCAGTACCGAGTTTCGATATTTCTACTTTTACGAAATTTGACTGATTTTAAAAGCTTAGATGACAATACGATGAAAGAATACAAACAACAAATGAAACTCAGCTGATGTTTAACCTGAAGTTAAGTTAAAGAAACAAATTGGTGGTGGGCCCGTATTCACGCTTTTGCAAAACGGTATATAATATAAGGTATGGGTACGTAAATGTGTAAACTGTATCACCTGCGGGCAACAGATCCGCACAGGTGGGTGTGTTTCTGAATTTTTGCACGTGTTGTATGTGTTATAGTCAAACCCCGAAGTCCCGGCGCTCCAAGGTTTGCCTAGTCAAACCTCAGGTTTGACAAGAAGGCTTAGTCAAAGTCCAAAACTAATAGCGTGTTTCGACCTTTGGCTAACGCATTTATGGCCAAACCTAGGAGAGACTAACTTGGAAAGTCAAACGCCGAAACGCAATTTGATCAAATCGGGGTTTGACCAGTCAAACTTAAATTAGGTACAGTTTTTTTTTTTGTATTTATATGTATGAAAAACACATTCTTAAGAGAGAAAATTAAATTAACAATCAGCCTGTGAAACAAAGATTGCTGTTGTCTGTTAAAAAAATAACCACGAATTTTAAGAAGATTACTCCGCTGCGAAATTTCTAACCTGCAGGACCACGTGACCTACAGGAGTAAGGCAGTTTTGAATCTAACATCGGAAATGAATGAAGTTTTTCATACATATTTAGGTTATATAACCCATTCTGTCCCTAATTTAAGTCTGACTAGTCAAACCCCGATTTGATCGTACTGAGTTTCGGCGTTTGACTACCCAAGTTGGTCTCTCCAAGGTTTGACCATAAATTCTTTTGTCAAAGGCCAAAACACGCTTTAGTTTTGGACTTTGACTAAGGCTTCTTGTCAAACCTGAGGTTTGACTAGGCAAACCTAGGAGCGCCGGGACTTCGGAGTTTGACTACATATGCATGTAAGTGTGTGATGAGAGAAAAATAAACGAAGAAGGTTGGTGCTAATATGATGGGAAGTCCTACCCCAAGGGTACGTACGTCGTATGTGATGTGTAATGGTCGTTGTTATTCTAAAGTCCATCGAACAGTGACATAAAGTTTTAAATCTGACATTATAGTAATTGTAGCCGGTACAGGCGAAACAAGGGTATTATAATTATGTAATAGGTAATCGTTGGTTCTCATCACTTGATACGCATAGTAATGCTGATTAAAATCTATACACTCTAATGAAACACACTCAAATGTAACTTCATCATTGTCAAGTAAATAAATATTTTTTATTTCACCAAACTTTGGTAAGCCTGAAGATTCTGAAATATCTAGAATGACAATTGACGACAGCTCAAATCGGACACCATACAGTTTCACCCATGATAATGAGTACCAACAATTATTATCGATTATACCTCGAGAATGAAAGTTTTGTCTTACATTTTCAATTTGCGCTTCTGTCATATTTGCCTTTTTGCCATAAGAGATCGTCTTTACAGTTTCATTTTTAAGAAAAGTATCGTTTAAAATTAATTGATGTTTAATAGCTATTGTTTTACAAACATTTACTCTGTTGTGTGATGCTCTGGCCACAAATTTAGATATACGATGCTTGGCTTCAAACCTCATTGTCCAGATTTGGGTAAGTGGGCCAAATTTTTTTAACATTTCTGGATAATGTGTAAGAAAATGAAACTTTGGCTTTAAGTCTGTTTCAGCAAATTTTCGATAGAGCTCGTTTAATTCAGCTACTGAAAATTTTACTTGATCAATAGTATTTTCATGGATTCTATGACTCAAAAGTTTATCCAACAATTGTCTTAATTTGATGTATAAGAACCAAACTTCGTTTTCATCTGGGACATTATATCCGACAATCAGCCCAAAATATCGAACAAGGGTAAGCATTTCAGAAGCCGAACATTTTAACTTTAATGTTGAGCCTTCTTTTGCTACAGAATCGCACGGTGTCGATGTAGAATCAGGTCCATAATTAAAATACCGTATTCTTGATTTTAAATTGTCAAAAGAAATTAGCATCTGAGTACACACTAGATTCTGTATCACAAATGGCATCACATATCGACAAGCACCCTCGAGATAGTCATGTAAAACATCTACGGCGACGTTTTGAAATAAGTCAAACCCATCTAAAGCAAGCCACGAGCATTTTTCTTTAAGACCAGTCATATGAATGTCATTTAAATGTAAATCATTTTCATAATTGACATTGTTTCTCAACAACGTGTCATCTTCATAAAGCAGTGTTTTGATTTGTTCTTTATTAGCAGTACAAATTCTACATGGCCGATTTGCAGAAAAACTTTCAACAAAACCTAACATAGCATTCAATCCTAAATTATCTCCCGTCACAGCTGCAACATAAAACTTAATTTTGCCAGTATACACATCAGTTTCAACATGAATACCATTGTTCCTTAAATCATTAAGAACATCAAAAACTTTTTGAAAAATTATGTTGTTTCCAAAGCTTGTTCTGTCTGATGAGTGAAAAAGAGCCAATAATAAAATATTTTGCAAAAGCGACACGTAGTGAGGTGGAAGACATGGTACTGAGGCATAAATAGCTCCAAGTTTATGAATCCCAGCGTGGCTTCCTAAGGGATTGCCTATTTCAAAATCGTCAAAGTAGATTATTAATGGTAAAATCATTGCATCATGCTCTACAGAATTTTCTGTCATTTTTTTCCATACTGAACCCTGAACAATATTCTCAATACCGAAAGAGTCATTTTGTACTGTGTCCAAATATTCAAGAGTATCCTTAATGAAATTTTTTGATGAAAAAATTAGTTTTAAATTTTCTTTTAACGGAATCACCTGCATTGTACAATTTACTTGTACTAATAACAAACCAGCCGCTGTTTTTTTAGACTCATTACGTTGACCTACAACCACTTCAAGGGGCTCAGAATAAGTTCCTATTTCATTAAAATATTTTAAACGTTTGTGTTCCGAATCTAAATTCTCAAACGCATCGCTGAACGCGCTAAATATTTTTTTTAAAGCATTTTTAACATGAACATTATCTTGGTCTGGTGGTACCATATCATTAAACTGTCGCTCTATAATGCATTGTGATTTAGAATGAAATAATTGAAGATTTTCTACAAGAACTTGTACGGCTTTACGCGGTATTATTGGGTTAGCATATAGAGTGGAAACGAGACTTGCAGCATGGTGACCAAGAGAGTTTTCGTCTCTTTGAGTTGGTAGAGATTCCATCGTATTTGCCGTTTCGTAAGTTTCTTTGCTTGACGTTGAAGGTAAATTTGAGATATTGGCTTCTGTATCAATCGGTTTGTTACTATTTGGATGAGGCAAGACTGACAATGATGACTGGTGCTCTCTAACTAAGTGCTTTTTGAAAGATGCAGAGGAAATATAATGACGATAACACCCTTGTTCACCACACCGAAATCCGGAAAATTCTACCGTTAATTTACAGAAAGTTCGCACATGAGTTATAAGTAAATTCGGAGACACACTGGCTTTTTTGCAATAGTAACAGGTAAACATTTTTAAAGTATTAACTCTAGATCAGTTAAAAGACTATTCACAGCCTGTGTGGGCCTGTCAAATTTAGTTTTAATATCGTAGAAACCCAATTGAATAAAAAGCCATATGTCTCCAGCTTCCTCCGGGTAACAAGCTCCTATCGATTGAAATATTTTAAATGCACAGTCTACTGCTGTTACTAATTTGTTGAAACTATACAATGTGTCATTTATTACCACATATGCTACTTTTACCTCAGTAACGGTAAGGCCAACAAAAATAACGTAGGGTTGAACTGTGCGGCCTAGCCTCTGCAGGTTCTCCTTTTTTTGAATGATCTTGTTGGTAACGTCGGCTTCAGAAGCAGCTTGCGATATATAGCCGTCGCATACTTCTGCTCTGGATGGCTTCCACGCTGGCTTTCCTTTTATTTTCCGTGCAGGTGAAATGTTGATGACATAAGCCAGCAACATCAAAGCAACATTGCTAGATGTCTCTGGTTCATCTTCTGTATTCAAAGAAAAAAAAAAGTTTCGGTTAATTTTTAAGACTTAATTTTACTAAAATTAAAAAAAAACACTATGGACGTCATTTTTTCAATACACTAACTGAGCGGCTCGGTGCTGAGGGGAGGGGGAAGTCACAAATCTGTGCGATTTCTAGAATGGGCGGGGCCTCTGAGACTCCACGTCATAGTTAAAGATTAATAATAAGAACTAATATTTGAGCAAAACTTCTTACCGTCAATCAGTGCAATTATATTTGCTATTTTTGTTCTCGTATCTTGGTCTCTAATTTTTCGTAATTTTAATGAAGCATATTTTATAATTTCTTCATTTTTGAGGGTGATAGAGGAAAATAATTTGTTTTCCTTTCCCGGATACAGACGACTGAAATCGTTCATTAACTGAAAAAAAGAATACAATAAATGTGCGCCACGTTATTTCCACTGGTGAGAAAGGTCCGGATGGCTACCACATAGGTTATTGGGTTGTTGAGCGAGAACTAGAATAGCTTGTCTCTTTTAGTGCCTGCACAATATCTCGTTCTGCAATGTCGGCAGCGCGCGAGTGTTGCAAGTGACTAGAGTCTGTGCGAAAAGAGAAGAACCGTGGCAGATACGGGAACTAACATTACGAATTTTACATGGCAATCGAAATTCAGACACTTGTCTTATAACCCCTCGTTTTCACCAAAGTATAATACATGTATTTTACAAATTGAATGCAATGTTTTAGTTTTTCGCATGTATTAAATATGTTGTTCAAAACTTGTTATGAAACTATATTACATGATTGTATAAAACTTGTTGTAAGTATACAAAACTTGTATGAAACTTGTTAGTTGAAAACTTCTAGTCGCCTACATGTTTATGATCTCATATACAGAAATTGCAATAAAATAAACATTAATTGTCTAAACCACGTTTGTATTTTGTAGGTGAGAACGCTGTCAATGTATCAGAGGGCCTAGTGTGAGTTTCTTTTAACCATCTCGACTTTACGCATCGACCGCTTTTCTCCGATTGGCACTCGTTTGGTGAAGGGCCAATCAGAGAGCAAAACGCGATCGATGCGTAAAGTCGAGATAGTTAAAAGAAACTCACACTAGGGCCACAGACGAGTTAATACATGTCACAGACTTCATTGTAAACGCAAATGTGTTTTATACTTGTAAAAATACTTGCTGGCTACACAGTTGAACGAAATAATGTTTGAGACAGTTTTGACAAGTATTCTACAAGTTTTTTTTTTACATAATCCTTGTGGTTATTTATAGAAAAACCACAAGGATTATGTAAAAAATAAGCGGCTGCGGTTTATGCTTACCAAGGTATAGCCTTGTGATTGTTTTAAGGCTGGGAAATCCTTGAAGTAATCTGCTATATCACCTTTTCCACATTGGATGCGATTTAGGCGGTAATCTGCAGTTTCTGCCCACTTTTCTTCAACAGATTTCCATGGATCGACATTGTTTTTCAGCCATAGTAATGTTTCTTCATAGACAATACCTGTAATTTATATGTGTATGGTGGGATGAGTCAACAAGAGGAAGGGCATCATAGTACAGTCGCCCGTAGTACATTTAAATCACGAAAAAGGTGACTAGCGATTATTTGCTTACCACTTTCCAGAGATTCCAGGCTATAAATGTCATCATCTGTGATAGTTGGCGTGGATCTGAGCGATGATCTGGACGACTTCGAGGATGAACGGCTAGTTCCCGGCAACTGTCCACTTTCTCGCAACTTTCTCCTTCGAGCTATATAGCTCTCGTAGAGCTTTCCGCTAGCATTTTTTTTAGCTAATTTATTTGTAGCTGATAAATATGCAGAATAATACACTACAACGCGTTCCTTGTGAAATATTTCCACAATTTCGGTAGCTAGTTTATAAAATTCTTCACTGGAAATTTTCTTCGCACAATTGTTTTCTAGCATGTGGTGTATTAGCAGCTGGCTCAATTTCCTTCGGGAACCCTCCGTCAGTAAGCCTCCTTTTCCCTCTTTGAGTATTGCTCTGCCGTCTAAACTTTCCTGTATGTAAAACACAAACACTATTGATACCAACTTTTTAAAGTTGTTGAACAAATTGATAAATTAATGAGTAAATGGTCCAGTTGGAGAACAGCCTTCGGAGCTCTATGAGTAGTAAATAAAACCAAAAAAAAAAAAATAGAATTGTAAAAAAAAATTTTTTCGGTGACCGATTGTCCCTCCTTTTTTTGCTCTTATTTAATTGAGGATACCCATAGAAACAATTTAGGCTTTATACACTTTTTCGTAAAATGCATATTTTTCGAGTAATTTAACTTTGAAGATTTTTTTACTTTTTTTTAATAATTAAATATCTCGTGATAATAATTAAATAACTGTGAGTCGGGGACACATCATGCCCATGACATAAATTGATGGGGACAATGATCGAAAATCGATATAAGTTCTCAGTAAATATGCATTTAACGAAAAAAAAATTATAAGTTTAAACATGTTACTATATGTGCCCTAAATAAAAAAAAAGCAAAAAAAAGTCATCGGTAAACGATTTTTTTTTCAAAAAAAAAAAATTAAAAAGATTCTGAGTCTTTTTTCCCATAGGCCCCAAAGGCAACACTCCAACTGATTCCGACGAATTGAGAACGTCCTCCTTTTTAAAGTCGGTTAAATGCCGCGCAGTTACCAAGTTAAGCTAGCTAATGATAAATACTATTGAATACTAAATAGGTATATACTACTTAGTAATGCAGACCATACACGTCCAATTCGATCGTTCAATTGGCATGATACTGCTGATTGGATCCAATCTGCAGTTCGTCCATATACCTACACCACACACGATCAATTCTAACTGTCCAATCGGACAAATAAAGAAAAAGAAAAAAAACATAAAAATCGGTCTATAAATATCGAAGATATGCGCAAACAATGATAAAACAAATATATACAATCTAATTAAGAACCTCCTTGTTTTTTGAAGTCGGTTAAGAAAAATCATACGATCGATCGCCCACTGCCATACACGGTCCAATCGGCATGATCCAGCCAAAATAATTGAATTTTGATTGTTCCGCCAATTCGATCTGTCCTGCCTGCCGATCCACGGCCACATACGGTCAATTCGATTGGATCCAATCGGCAGTGTCATGCCAATTGTACAATCGAATTGATGGTGTATGGCCTGCATAACTATACGAGTTGTAATAATACGGGTTTTAATAATGTACCAAATAAATACTATACATACGGATGTACTTACATTTTTGCTGGTTAAACAATATACCTAAACTATGAATATTCTACTAGCACACTAACTTTGACTAGTGCCTTCTAAATACTCATACAATCTACTAAAGAAAATAACATTACATTTAATAGTTTCAATACCTGAAACAAAACAAAACGTAATCTAAGAATTATTACAAACTTAAATAGGTACCCGGTCCTATCTTAATGATGGGCATTTTCAATTTTATCTTAAGCAAGGTTTACACGAGGCCATCGCAAGCCAAGCCAGCAACGCTGGCGAGAATAAAGTGCCCGTCTATTTTTCAAGCCAGTGAGACTGGCAGCCAGCGATGGCCTTATGTAAACAATGCTTTTGGTCCATAACACAAACATAAAGTACCTACCAAATTAAGCTACAAAATAAAAATTTAAGTGAGCACCAAAAAAGGGTGGGGCAGCCTGTCAGTATTGTATTACAATCACTGTAAACTATACAAAAATGGACTTAGCAGGTTAACGAATTAGGCCGACGAAATACGTTTTGTTATCAAACTGAGTAATTTTATTATTATAAGTAACTCACAGTGTTATTAGCTGCAGCAGTACAATCTGTAGAGATTTTTGCATTATCACTGACATCAGTGTCCCGTACAGCGTTTTGAGTTGAGTCGTTTAGCCCAGCATTCCTAATTTCAAGGTTCTAGAAAAATAATTTAAAAGTATACGGCATCGGTCCAAGAGAAAAAATCGAAAACATTTTTATTAGCTAAATACAAGATGTACAATAAACAAGTAGGTACGTACATTGACACTGGTCGCTTTTTGATGTTGTAGTAGCCAATTTTTAAATTTTATTCTGGGGCCAATCTTTGGAATCATTTCTTTCAAATCTTCATCGTTTAACAGAATGGCAGTTTCAAGTGATGTTATAAGATTGTCTGAAAAATACAAATACAAACATGTACAAAACTTGTTATGTAGGTAAGTACCTACCTACTTATAATTGCCTACATGTTCAGTCGGAGAGTCAGGTTTTTGGGCGGTCTCTTGGTTTTCAACAAAAAAAAATAATCTTTTTAACAAAAAATTGAACCGACGAAAAAATAAAAAAAGGAAAAAATAAAAAATTAACGTTTTAGTCCAGCTAAGCTCCACATTAATTTCGAGTCGGCGCCAAAGTTTGTATGGCGCCACCTGTACACTGTTGAGGACCTCTTGGAACTGACTTCACTACAACATAACAGGGATCTGGAGTTGATCTAATAATGGAGACGCCATCATCAGATCCGTGTTATGTTGTGGTGTCATCACACATCATAAATGTTTGGTTAATTTCAACAGAATCGGTTCACAATTGAAAATTCAGTAGGAAAATTATCAATAAATTCCTTTTTTTCTACCCTTAGGGGCAGATATAATTTTTCATATTTAAATGGGACCGATTTTTAGATATACTCTTTCCAATAAAAAAAGAATTTTTGAAATCGGACCACTCAATAAAAAGTTATGAGTGGTCATACATAAAAAAAATATACGTGTCGAATTGAGAACCTCCTCCTTTTTTTTTCGTCGGTTAAAAAATGCTGTCCGTTACCGATTAGTAAAGTTTACAACTTTATCCAACAAGCAATAATAAGGTTTTAAACTTGTTTGTAAGTAGTATTATATGTAAAAGGCTATCAGACAAGTTCAAACATGCCACCAAAGATGAGAGTGAAAATAACTCAATGAGTGAAAACGAGGGGTTATGTTATGACGCAACATACTATTTCAAAGTGCGACAGATCTAAGAAAATTTATAATCTAAATAAAACAAAAAATCTTGACTAAATAAAACCGAGAAACTGGCTTACCTTGAAGGAATGGTATTATTTCAGATAAACCGGCGTTTAATATCTCTTCCGTAAATTCCATGATGGCTACGCTACGACGCGTTTTAGCACAAAATCACTAATCATAATTCAGCCAGACTTCGTGTTGTTCGGTCTGTTTTTCTCAGGCGACTGCTGACTGCCGCGCCGTTGCCGCGAGGCGCCCCCGCCTCTGGCGCCGCCGGGGGCGGGGCGTCACGGGCTGATGCAACACATTACCTTATTTGGTAGCGTTTCGTGACCTTCGCGATGTTTCTTTATTATTTTTTTTCTTTACCCTTGCGGGAAGGCAAAGGAATCTAGCCCATGCAGCCTGATCTTATGTTATTGATTAACACATTTTGTAATCAAAGGCAAAATGCAAAGTCTTTTTTTTTATAATAGTTCTTCACTTTCTGGTAAATTCTAGTGTTCGATTCTATAATGTCCAATTTTTGGCTGATTCCCTGTTTTAGAGCCTCTGCGCAGTGCCTTGCGGGGGAGCGCGGTGCGTTTATTCTAACGTGCGGTCAGTGTAGCCAACCCTACAGTTTTAACTGTAGATCTACAGTTTTTTGTAAATTCTCTCAGTTTTTAGTTTAGGCCTCGAAATCTAAAGTTTTTTATTTAAGATGATGGTGTCTCTGTTTTGTTTGCTACGTAGTCCGTATACTAAGTCAGCTTCAGTAAAAAAGAACAATGCCCACCTTCCATACATTTAAAAACCTGATAATGAAAGTATATGTATAGTTATATGATATAGTAGAAATACTTCATATAAGTTTATAAAATAATGTCTTATAGTCATTTTGGCGATTTAAACGCCACGAAGTCCAAAAAATATTAATGTTTCTTTTTAGGTTAGGATTTGGCGTTAGGTACCAAAAATAATGAAACAAACGTGCATGAACTAATTAATTAGGTACGCTCGATGTTTTGTCTAAAATAGGAGTATTTACCTAACTATGGTATAAAACATCCTTTTTACTTTGTTAATTCCTTGAAACTAACTGCCCCTAAGTCAACAATGCTAAGACTGCGCCGACCAGTGTTGCCATATGGAGGAGGCGTGAAATCTATATTTTCATTTTAAAAATCCGTATTACCAGTAAAATCTCACCATTTTTCATTGTTTTTTGGCAAAAAAACCTGTAACAGATCTTTAGGACGTTATAGGTACTGAATTTCAATGTTTAGTCGTGTTCATGTACATACTTAAAAATATTCGTCTTACCTCCGCGTCCAATAGATAAGTCACTCAATTTCTTTTTACATAATGCAAACGTGCAAAATCCTTCTTGCTACGTTTCAGCAAAACCTTGAAAGTAGATTCAGCCAACCAATCTAAGTTGAAGCGCTAAATTATGCCTGATTTTTTGCATTTCCAGCCATTGTTTTCAAACTACACTTAATGTCCTTTTCAATCAAAGACAATAGCTCTAAAGGTTTTGTCTTTGATACACGGTTTCGAACGCGACCTATGGCACGGTATTCCCCACATCTCATGTTTGTGTTACGGCTCTATTATGTTATATTTCCATGAAATGAAAATAATAGTTGCGACAGAGGACTA
The DNA here is from genome assembly GCA_949987655.1 of Polymixis flavicincta. Classification (NCBI taxonomy): domain Eukaryota; kingdom Metazoa; phylum Arthropoda; class Insecta; order Lepidoptera; family Noctuidae; genus Polymixis; species Polymixis flavicincta. The sequence continues at coordinate 15,763,699 of OX465179.1, forward strand.
AAATGTGATTTATAATGAATACTACGAAAAAAACTTCGGAATATGCTCTGTACAGCATCTGGCTGAGGTTGAGTCCATCTGTACGTAAATCCGTATAAAAGTCCGTAAGCATGATTCATCCGTACTGGACTTCCAAAATCCGTACAAATATGGACAAATCCGTATATATGGCAACACTGGCGCCGACCGCCGATGCAAATCACAGAACTGTTAAATGTCAAAAAATCCATTTCACTTGCGCACACTCAATGAAACACTGAATGATTAATTTAATTCAATTATTGTGTTATTTTTATATAATTTAATTTATCCCATGACTAATAAAGAAATAGTTACTGATCAAATTAAACGTAAAATAAGTATTAAACTACGAAACGAAGTTAAATATGGTCAACCAGCAATGTTTAAAATAGAACGTTTAAAAAAAAAGAATGATTGGATGCGTTCAAAATATGTCAATACGATATGTCATGACGTAGAATTAGCTTAAATTAATGTTAAAAAATCTTTTTTTCCTGCGTTTCTTTTATCATTGTGATAAGCGTAATCAATATACAATTCAATAAGCTATATTTTAAGATTTATTTCATTTCTATACATAGTCAGGTCAAAAATAAGCATTCTTCTTTGCTACGTAGTCCGTACACTAAGTTAGCTTCAGTAAAACCTACTATTATCGGACTGGAATTAATTGTCAATCGATTTATTAGATGGCGTTAATGGTGGACATAGTGAGTAGATCGTTCGGTCGATGTCTGTTTTACCGACATTCCATTGTTTGCTTTTTTACTTAGGTACTCGGGAATCCCCGTGAATGCTTTGACTATCGAGTTATATGGTACCTTTATTGTCATGAGTTATTTTCAGGGCAAGCTTCCTCAAAAATCACTAGTCACTTTTTCTGAAGTGCTGTATTAGCTTAACAATACTAGTTTTTAGATAATACTAATGTTACTTGACGTAGAAAATAAATGTATCTTTGAGACTTTTAACATTTAATTTGATTAAAACTTTGATGATTACATGTTTTTTTTTTTTTTTTTGTTTTTAATTCCTTCGCTATGATGTATTTTATTTACTACTATCACATTACTGTTGTTAGGTAGTTAAATTTTCGCACTTCTTTGTATTAAACTGTGACTGGAATGCACCCGCAACGGAAATTATGTAATTTTGCAACAAAACTCATTCATGACACGTCAGCATGGCAACCTAACATGTTTGTTTACTTTTTATTTTCATGAACTTCCCTAAAATACTATATTTTTCCCACTGTTTGAAAAAATACTATTATCCTTCAAATCAAATCAAATCTTTTTATTGTGGGCATAGGTTATACAGATGATCAAACAATAAAATTTATTGTTTGATCATCTCGGCAGGACATAGTGGAGCTTAATTTAATTAAGTTCCACTATGTCCTGCCGAGTAGACATACAATAATTATGTATTACAGCAGGTATTCTGGAATAACTTACAAAACTACATACCAAATCAAACTACCATACAAATTATACTACTATTTTGACAAGGAAATAACGCAATGTTGAAAATATTGAAAAATCCAATATGGCGGCCAACTTTTTTGTTTTTTGGTCGATTTCGATGAAACTCGGTTTTTGATACTATTTTGACAAGGTAATAACGCAATGTTGAAAATATTACAAAATCCAATATGGCGGCCAACTTTTTTGTTTGTGGGCCGATTTCAATGAAACTCGGTTTTGGTACTATTTTGACAAGGAAATAACGCAGTGTTGAAAATATTAAAAAATCCAATGTGGCGGCCAACTTTTTTGTTTTTAGGCCACAGTAATTTCATGATGCGACTGACGTCATAAAGATTCTATGTACAGTCACGAGCAATAACATGTAAACACATCGCCAAATTCAAAAGCGATTTTCTTTTAAATAGCGATTGCAGCCTTGAGATAACTTAGATATTTCATTACAGTGTGGGTTCCAAAATATTATTTTCATAATAAAATAAGTTTACAATTAGTAAAAGTGGAGAAAATTACTTTTAAAAGTTGGTAAGTGTACACATATTATTGCTCGTGACTGTACCGAACACAGTCAGCAAATAACGGAGTTCGTAAAATGAGCCAGGATACGTAATAACTGATGATGTAGGCGGAGACATTATTAATTATCCAGTGTGCGTAAAATGTATCGGCATATCCCCTACCCTGCTCGTACATTATGTACGTAACCGGGACCATTACTTAATGAGACGGATTCAGTACAATGATTTGGCAACCAGTTACTGTTATAAAGAGCCTGGATACTGAAATAAGGCGGCTGTATAACGTCGTACTTACGTATAGCGCATACATATTTTATGTTACGGGTTAAGTAAATTACGTATGCTGCTCTGTGCGGAATCAATAAACCGCATACGTAAATTTTAAGAGTGCGCTGCAGTAATTTCATGATGCGGCTGACGTCATAAAGATTCTATGCACCGAACACAGTCAGTAAGTAAACGGAGTTCGTAAAATGAGCCAGGATACGTAATAACTGATGATGTAGGCGGAGACATTATTAATTATCCAGTGTGCGTAAAATGTATCGGCATATCCCCTACCCTGCTCGTACATTATGTACGTAACCGGGACCATTACTTAATGAGACGGATTCAGTACAATGATTTGGCAACCAGTTACTGTTTTAAAGAGCCTGGATACTGAAATAAGGCGGCTGTATAACGTCGTACGTATAGCGCATACATATTTTATGTTACGGGTTAAGTAAATTACGTATGCTGCTCTGTGCGGAATCATTAAACCGCATACGTAAATGATAAGAGTGCGCCACAGTAATTTCATGATGCGGCGGACGTCATAAAGATTCTATGCACCGAACACAGTCAGTAAGTAAACGGAGTTCGTAAAATGAGCCAGGATACGTAAATGATTATGTAGGCGGAGACATTATTAATTATCTAGTGTGCGTAAAATGTATCGGCATATCCCCGACCCTGCTCGTACATTATGTACGTAACCGGGACCATTACTTAATGAGTCGGAGTCAGTACAATGATTTGGCAACCAGTTACTGTTGTAAAGAGCCTAGATACTGAAATAATGCGGCTGTATATCTTCGTTCGTATAGCGCATACATTTTTCCTGTTGCGGGTTAAGTAAATTACGTATGCTGCTCTGTTAATACATATGCGGCATCATTAAACCGCATACGTAAACGTTAATAATGCGGGCACAGTAATTTCATGATGCGGCTTACGTATTAAGGATGCGGCCTCATTACAAGTAACTTGTTTACATTGTCTTTACAGAGCATTATGCCGCATACTTACTTAACATGGTGTCGTTTCATTATAAGTATGGCTCTTATAATTTTCATGTCAAAAGCACATTATACGTATCTGGCTGCCAGTACATTACAAATTTGCCAATTTTAAGTAGCCCGTTTTTCTCAGTGCGCTAGCACCGCCAGTTCGACTGGTTCTGTGCTTCTCGCATCCAGCGGATTCTTGCAGCCTTCACCAGGTCATTGGTCCATCTTGTGGGAGGCCTTCCAACATGCATTTATATGATGTAATATAATGTATATGTATATTGGTACAATGTTTAGTAAACTTTTATTTTTCATTCCATCCATAAGCTTTACATAAACCGAACATGTATGTATCTACAGAAAATTATTAAACAATTATATTATATATTAAACAATTACTCTTATTATCAAGCATATACTTTTATCTGAAGATCTTCAAAGATCCTGGTAAGGATACGACATCACATACTAAACGAATTTGCCAAATAAATTTGAATATTCAGCACAGAATCACTACATACATACCTACAAATATTCGCAAAAAGACTATAGGTACATAAAATACATATCGTAAGCAAATAGAGAGCCAACTCGGAATATTGAAATGACACAGTAGCAGATTGTATGTGAAGGGACTGCTGGGAACACGGCGGCAAATATCAATCTCTTATGATATTGGATATCAATAGTAGTACATGCGTGTGTAGGTAATATCGCCAAATCGTTTCCTTTCAAAGGCAGTTTAGAGTAGTTGCTTTTTTCCTTTTCTGAACTTAATATAAGTCGGTGTATAAAAATACGACTGAATATATCAGTATCTTATATGGAGTTACCGTAATCTTTAGCTACCGCTTGCTTGTCACTGGTTGATCCTATCTCAGCCACGGTTTTCTTTGCAGCAGCGGCGGACTGTCCCAAATATGTAACTAGTTGTTGCCACCGTATTACATGGGACTTAAAAAAGTAATAACTGGCTAAATGTGGATGTACTATAGGTACCTACACCTCTGTCTATACCTTTCGAGATTACGGGCGTGATGTTACGAGTTGTGTATAAAAAGCCCGTAACTGTATACGTATGAAATAATTTAAAATACCGGCCTACTTTATAAACACACCGAAACGTTTTGATGTGTGAAGCAAGCGTTCACTCACCTGGGTTATTCTTATTCTTACTGAAAAAACTGTTTCAAGCATTTTAATACCATATTTACTAATATTATGCTAAAAATAATTATGCAAGAATGAAAGTATCACTTATCTATTCACAAAACAAATAAAAATAATTATGATGTTGTTAAGGTATAATATTAATAAATTAAAATATAAAGAAAAGTCACGCGACGTGGCATGTGAGATGTATGTCATTTAGTCGTAAATTATTTTCTGTACTTTAAACATCTCGTTTATACGTAAGATTACAGTTTTATTAATTTTATGAAATGTCAATGAAGACTATTCCATTTATTTTTATATTGTGCTGTGATTTTTTTTCGATAAATACAAGATTTGAAAATTGTGATCAATTTTTTTGTCACGGCCATGGCTCGTAACTCAATCGTGTGTAAAATCGGTATAATTTATGGTTTAATTCTGGGAACACTATTTTTTATTTAAGGCCCAGCAATACTATCAAACTTTAATCAGTTCTGTCAAGATGGTGGCTTAGAGTTTTTGTGAGAGTTATTTCTTCATACATTTATTGAGTTTGGTCGAGCATAAGCGTCAAAACCGTGTTTACAATATTCAATGTAAGTATTTATAATATACCTTTATATTTTGCATGTATTAATTAATCAGGATGAGGCGTACTTACAGTGATTTAATCAACATTATAGACCGAACCGGTTTGAGGTTATGTGAGCCACGATTCAAAATTGTCACAGCCATAGGAGTCACAACCATAGTATATGATACCATGGTTGTGACAGTTAGTCATGGTCGTTACTTTTTTTTACAGTTACTATTTTCTAAAATAAATATTAACTTAGTCGACTTTATATAGGTAGATATATAGGAGCCTGGCAATGATCGACGATGGATAAGGCTTGCCTATATAAAATATAAACGTAGTATGTGTACTTTTTATGGTTTTCTTGTTTTATCAGATGCCTCCTCGTAAAAAGGCGGTATCTTTAGAAGAAAAAAGAAGAAGGAAGAGAGAAGCTGAAAAAAGAAGACGAGATCGCATAATAGCTGATCCAGAAAAGTATGAAGCTGCAAAATTGAAATAAAAACAGCGTCGAGAAATATCTTAAAAAGAAACATAATTTTAAGCTTTTGTTTTTTTGGTTATTTTTATTGAAGAAAGAAGAAAAATTTGCACACATAGATGTAAGGAAAGTCAGATGAGAAGTAAAGACTGAACTTCTAATGTTAAATTCTTACTCTATTGTTTCTATGCTAGTGTTTTATTTTTTACAAATAATATAATTACTTATGGAAGTTGGTTTTTGTTACAAAACAAAGATAACCATTGAATTAAAATTAAAAACTTTTTTTATGTTCATGACTGATTAGAGTAGAAGATTTATGTTGAAAATGTTCGAACAAAGATAATTTTTATATTATAAGTAAGACTTAAATTATCATTATCACTATTACTATTGTCTGATCATTCTTTTTGAGTATAAACTTATTAGAGTATAATATTATTTAAGTATACTTAACTTTAATGCAGATTAGAAGGTATTTGGTCACAACCATGGCGCAGTCGTCACAACCGTGGAAGTGCTAAAACTATTTCTTTTTGTTTTTTGTGTTTTTCTACAATTTAAGCCCGGCAAACCTAATAAACGAAGTGTTTGATATGTTATCTAACGATTTGAAATAAAACTTACATAATAATTACAAAACACTGTTTTTTTTTTCCATGACACTAAAAATAAGAATAACCCACCTATTCATGAACGAACGCTAATTCCTATCTCTATAATTATAATGCAGGAAGTCGTAGCATTTTCGTATCAACTCGTAGCATTCTCGTTGCACCTCGTAGCACGTAGACCTAAACTTTCTTTCCGACTTTCGTAGCATTCTTTATTCGCTTTACCTTCACTAAGTAAGCCAAGCCAATTAAGTTAAGAAGCGGTTTTGTAGAAAATCAGGGTTTGGGCACGAGAAGGGTAAGAAGCGTGGGCGCTTCCATTTACCTAGAATATGTTTACTTTAAGTGACAGTAACTCCCTAGAAGCCTTTTTATTTACTTTAGTTTGGTACAGATTAAACTTGTCTGTTTGTTTCTTACTTAGTTCAGCTTAGTGAAATAAATACGTAACTTTCTATAACCAGGTCTAGATATCTGCTCTAAGTCTTTGCAGAAAAGATACATAGGGTTTACTCTGGTGAATCCTATTTTTACATATTTTTTACATATTGTTTTACTAGAAATGGAGTTGAAGTAAAAAATTGGGAATAAGTTAGTGATATAATTCTGCCATTTTTTCAACACAGAAAAAACGAGCCCGTTTTGAATTGGTATCCGGTGCAGTTCAAAATAATCCCTCAGTTGTACAGCCCTACAGAAAGAAGTCTATGACCAGTACCACAAGATATACAATTCAAGCTCGGTTAGGTTCAAATAAATATTATGTTTTATGTATTCCGGATCATTTACTCCGTGTATGAGACATGTATTTCAGTTCTGTCGCCACCCTTGTCAGATAGACTGAATAGAATTATTATCCTATACACACTGTGCTGGATATTTATAGGGTTCGTGACGTCACAAGTATGGGAATTGTTTCTGATTTAGTCCGTGACACGGTGCGATACCCTCTGTAGTTGAGACGTGACAATCGATTCCGTCTGCGTAGAACAGCTGTGATTACGTGACAAACAACGATTGCTTTTTACCCGCTTATGGCGAAAAGAAGGTTTATGACTAACCGGTATTTATGTATGTGGGTATTTAAGTATGTTCTAGTCTCCGTTGAGATTGGCCGCAATGGCCGAAAAACGGTTTGTAGTACTGACTTTGACTGGTATATATGTATGTCGGTATGTAAGAATGTTCTAGACTTCGTTGAGATTGGCCGCCATGGGGCCAGAAAACGGTCTGGAGGACTAATATTATGTATGTTCATCTGTTTCCTCATAACTTCTAAACTATGTACTTATCATAGTTTGACAAATGCGGTATCATTGGAAGCTTCTTGATTGTCCACTGTTTATAAGGCATATGATTAAAAGGCATAGGAATATTATCTTTTTAGAGAGACATCGCGAGACTTTCAGCAGTCCGGTTTTAGTTTTTGAACATACTCTTTGTAACTATTTAAATTAATTAACCATTGAATTTAATTTAACTAATTAACAATTTAATTTATTGTAATTAAATAAATAAATATTTAATTTAATATAATTAACTATTTAATTACTATTATTAATTAACTATTTATTTTATTTTGCTCGCAGAACTGATGGCCGATGGGGCCGAAAGGTTCTGGAGTGGCGACCGCGTACCGGAAGACGTAGAGTAGGAAGGCCTCCCACAAGGTGGACCGATGACCTTGCGAAGACCGCGGGTATCCGCTGGATGTGGGAAGCACAAGACCGGTCGAAGTGGAGGAGCCTGGGGGAGGCCTATGTCCAGCAGTGGACGTCTTTCGGCTGATATGATGATGATGAACTATTTAATTTAATTAATTACCTATTTATGTTTACAAATAAAGATTATTATTTTTATGTAACATTATATAGGTATCCGATCAGTAGTAGGTATTTCTCCAAGGGTTAGACAGAGGTGTACCTCAAAACTTTACCCACATTTTGTCAGTTATGTTTAAGTCTAATGTGGCTAAATCCAGAGTCCGGACTGCTGACTAAAACACCCGTGTTCCTTCAGTTGCCTGTGTGCCAGGGGCCACGGTATCTCTTTCGAACAAGCCGCAGTACTGAATATTTAAAGGTTTCGTGACGTCATAAGTATAGAAATTGTTCCTGATCTAGTCTATGACTTGGTGACACCCTCCGTAATTTTAAGACGTGATAATAGATCCCGTCTGCGAAGAACAGCTGTGATTACGTTACATACAATGATTGCTTTTGTAACTATTTATAGTTAGTAATGTAATATTTCCATGGATTTTATTAAGAATAGAATAGTCTATGAAGTTGAAGACGTAATAGATAAAGCCAACTGCCTCAGTTTTATCAGTTACTAGCTGCTACCCGCAACTTCGTCTGCGTCAAATTTCTTGCTCCCCGACCCACCCCGTCGCATCGAAGCCGTGCGAGTACTTCGTATTCGTGATTTTTTTCTTTTTGCTCGGTTCCTAAGGGCCCGAGCGTGATGTTATATAGCCTATAGCCTTCCTCGATAAATGGGCTATCTAAGATTGAAAGAATTTTTCAAATCGGACCAGTAGTTCCTGAGATTAGCGCGTTCAAACAAACAAACAAACTCTTCAGCTTTATAATATTAGTATAGATAATATTATATTATATAGTATAGATATAAATAAATAAGTATAGATGTAATGAAACTGCTGAACATGACACTTAATAGCATGGGTTGGCGTCCTAGTTGTGGATTTTTTTATTTTAAAACAAAGATGACTTTTGTTCACTTAAACAGCATACGTTTTTAACCAGTGCGCGAACTGTAACCATGAATTCAGCGTATAATAATACAAAAAAAAAAAAAACAGCTGTTCCATACATTTTGACCGCGTAGGTATTGCATTTTTCTATGAAACAGCTGATTTGTTTTTGAATAACTGACGAAAAGTTTCATCGCTCGGGGGTCTAGAATGATATGCTGAATTCATGGTTACAGTTTGCGCACTGGTTAAAAACTTATCCTGTATTACAGTTCACAGGACCAAATTTCTGTCTAGCCTTTTCTTAACTACATTAGGGTCGGCTTCCAATCTAACTGGATGCAGCTGAATACTAGTATTTCACATGGAGCGACTGCCTTTCTGACTTCGACATCCCAGTTACTGTGTAATACGATACCCCTTGGTAAGATTGGTTGACAGATTTTCGGGCTTCTGACGACCCGCACGGAGCGGTCTTGATATGTAAAGATGGTCATCCATCTAGGGACCAACCACAGCAAGAGTAGCTTAACCAGATGGATCGAACCGTGCAGCTGCTGTAACTTAGCCACACGCCCCTTCAAAAATCTCCAAGGACTAAATAACTAACACGTATAAAAATCATGTCATGTGTAAAAATTTAACCCTTCCCAACCTACTGATTGGGTTAACACTTTTAATATGGCACAAGCTTGTGTCGTAATCTTCATTGTTAAGGTAGGTCAAAAGCTTGTTTGTGCACCTGTAACTCTGCAACCAACATAGTAATAAGGCCGAGCCAGCAGAACGGCGCGCCGTAAACAATGGAAATCTATAAAAACTTTATGAGCTTCCATTGTTCCTGAATCACTTTCTCACCTTCTACACGAACTTGCTATACTTTAGCTGTAAAAGCATCCATTTTAAAGTTGTCTGTGTAATTTGTAGGAAGAAAGATTATTTACTTTAGGTTTGTTTTACCATTTTGTTCGTTATTACTTGGAGCGTGGCTGAAATGAGCGTTCCTACATTGCTGAGATAAAATGTGGTATTTTGACTGTTAATTATGTTCTACATGAAGAACTTTTTTGAGGTATTTATGTGACCAGAACTCTTAGCAGTGAAACAGACGATTTAAGTATCTGTATTCTTCTTTGCAAATAGACAAAAAGGCCTATCTAACATAGTCCCGAATGAGTAAAATAATGTGAACTTACAACCATTTCAGCCCTTACGCAAATAGTGACTCATATTAATGTAGGTACCATAACTTCTCTTGCTCATAACAAATCGAATCTCGAAAGAATTATGAATAATCATTCTCATATCTACATAATGGGACCCACACATTGTTGCGGGATGGCGACACATGCCGAGTACGCTCCGGTCCGGCGACGGTTTTACAATTGCTTTATCTTTCACTCCCGGGCTCGTATCAACGTCACACGATAAACCTGCTCGTGTCATCGGTTTCAGGAGCTATGTGTACAATATTTCACCTTATGAAACGCTTTCCAAGCCGTCATAAATTCAATTTACGTGATGAAACAGAAGCAATTTCACAGAAATAGAAAAAAATATGTTACCTTTCGTACGTTAATAATTCACGGTCCTGTCACGCACACCATTTTAATTATTCGTTTTTATTGGCGTGGCTTCGTCGATATGTTACGAACTACGGCCAATATTTTGTCTTCATTGAACATTCATCGTAGGGCCTTCCACAATTGCGTCAGTGCTATTTACAGTGTTCGTTATCTACACAAATATAACTACTATAATTTATACTAATATTATAAAGAGGAAAGATTTGATTGTTTGTTTGCATTGAATAGGCTCCGAAACTACTGAACCAATTTGAAAAAATCTTTCAATGTTCCGAAGCTACACTATCCCCGGTCAACATAGGCTATATTTTATCCCCGTATTCCAACGGGAACGGGAGCTACGCGGGTGAAACCGCAGAGCGCAGCTAGTTTATAATACAGAGCAGTGGTGCCTTAGTTGTATAAGGCCGCAGCTTACGTCTCAGTTTCGAACCCAGTGAGGCGCTTTACTTTGTGTAAATTATTTGATCACCACTGCTTACAAAAACAAACAGACTTAGATTAAAGTATGTCTATGTTTTTAACCTCGATGCAAAATGAGACTGGCGTGGCCAGAAAGTACCACGTAAAAAAATATGGTGAGGAAACCGGTATGTCCTAGCTAGAATCATAATTTCGAAGACATGTGACATCTATCAACCTACACTGGACCCGCGTGGTGAATTACGACCCACTCCCTCTAAACGAGAGGACGTCTGTGTACCAGCCGTAGGTAGGGACATAGGTAATCAGATTATGCTTATGCTGATCTGTTTACGAAATTATTTGCAGTGTCATCATTTCAGCCGAAAGACGTTCACTGCTGGACATAGGCCTCTCCCAAAAGGGGGGTTTTGTCGTAATCGCCACGCTTGGGAGGAGGGTTGACGATCACAAAATGGTGGTAAAATTCATAGAGAACGCTGTTGCCCATTCTCTGGTAAGTCCCTAACTCGCCTTCTACGACAACCACGGGAAGAAATGGGATCCGCTGTAACTCAAGTAAACATGACAACATCAATAAGAATTAGTCAAAATGCTCAAGTACTTAGCTATGTTTGTTTAAAATTTTTGTTTAACGTTTTATGTTTGTTTAACTATGTTTGTTTTAAATTTAAGGAATGCAACAGAATGCAAGAGTAGTTTTAACTAAGTGGAAAAGTGTCATTATAAAAAAATTAAAAAAAAAACTATGTTAGTATAATTAGACATGCACAAAAGTGGAGCTACGTCTGCCTGCAGTTTGGCGGAGGTAAATGTTACCTACACGAACGCTTTTTCATTTAATCTTTTTTTTTCAGTACATTTTCAATTACTTCAGAAGTGTCTATTGAGCAAGAGAACGGCTACTAAACGGAATATCAGATGAAATGTCATTCTCTTAATTAAAATTGTTTTCGTATTTTGTGATATTGATAAAAGAAGTGCAGGTGTGCTATCGCACAAACTGCAGCTGTTACCAAATGCACTGATAGCATTATCAAATAGGTTCACATCTCAATTAGGCAGATAATAGGGTTTTACCACTTAGCAACCGTTTCGGATTGTTGAAGGTTGATGGCGGCTATATTGTCAAAACATCAAGAACAACCACATTTTAAGCTTCACAATAATTTCATGTTAAAAACATTTAGGGGTTTATTTAAAAACGATGATTAAAGTTAGTAATGTTTAAACGTGTTATAGTATGGTTAAATAGTCGCTAATCATTACTTAACTTTAAGCAATGCTTATAAATATAGGGGTCAGTGGTAAGGAGTTAATTTCAGAACCACTCCAAACTATAGGTCATCACGACAGTCAGGTAAATGGTGCTGATCCAAGGGTCACCTTCGTGAACGTTGGCCGTTGGTTGAGATTGGTCTTCTCAACTTTCAGGGCTTATTTTGAATCTTAAATTTGGAATTGTTTCTTTTTCTAACACTGTAACCCTGGGTACATTATTCTTGTTGCTTCTATAACCAACAAGAATAATGTACCAGGGTTTCCAGGGTTTTATATATTGATGATCTTGACGGGCAATAAACTCCAAGGATACTCTTTTAAAGTGCCCTTCGAGTTTATTGCCCGATCTTACCCATAAAGATTTTGGGTACGCCACGATTGCGGCAGTCAGTCCCCTCTTTGAGGAGTGGCTTGAGAGGCGGCACGGCTTCCTCACCTTCCGCTTGACGCAAGTCCTCACCGGACACGGTTGTTTCGGGAGGTTCCTGTTTCGGATAAGGCGGGACGAAACGCCCTGGTGTTTCCATTGCGAAGATCGCCTCGAAGACACTGTGGAGCATACGGTGGAGGTCTGCCCAGCTTGGGCGGAGCACCGCCGTGCCCTTGTGGAGGCGATCGGCGGAGGCGATCTCTCGTGTCCGGTCCTGGGGGCCACTCTCTAAATCCGTCAACGAAGATACGGGCCCGGCCAAAAGCAGTTCGAAACTTCTTAGCGAATCCTTCAACCAATCAACTAACTTTTTTGGACGGATAAAAATACATGTAGGTCAGTAAGTGATACGGAGTAGGAAACTCTCGTAACTTCGACCGAAATTACGGATTGTGTGCTTAGGGAGTAGGCCCCCTGCCATGTTCTGGCCATGGTACGGAGCGAGAGTGCATGGGCAGCCATCGCTTCCTTGTGCGAAGCAGTGATGCTCGCGAAGAGGGAGGCGGCGCACGTGAGGGAGAGGCAGTATATGCGCCCTCACAGCCCTAGCCTCCGCAGGAGACGCCCTGGGCGTCGGGAATCCCAGGCTGATTCCCGGCCACCATAGGCGTGGGCTTGCGGACGGCGAGTAATGGGTAGCTCGCTGTCCGGTAAGGACCAAGCCTGGGTCGACGGCGCGTTGTGTTCCACGCGCGCCTCAAAGAGATGTCAGCACAAACTGATCCCCCCCGAGTGGGTTCCCGCATTGTCGTTGCGGGGGGGCTCAGTAACCGTGGATTCCGGCCACGGTGAAGCCAAGAGGAACCCAAAGGTGGGGCCGCTCGTCAGGGCTTTTGCCTTCAAGCCATTGACGTAGCGGCCAAAAAGTAGGTTGCGGTGAGGTGCACCGCAACTGAGGTGGGCCGCGATGTCGAATGGGAGGCATCGCGGCTGAGGGTTACGGGCTGCGGTAGAGGAGGAGTGCCGGTGCTTCTGAGCAGCGCTCTTCCCTTCCGTGGCCTGGACGGGGCCGCCACCGTTTGATGGCGGACGCGGTGGGGCCGCAGGGGAAGAGGAGTGTCGGTATAGCGTCGGCCGCTCTCCCTATCCCCTGCGGCCGAAAAGTGGTAGACGGGACGGCGCGTTGTGTTCCACACGCGCGCCGTCAAAGATGTCAACAACCACTGGTGGGGTCCGCAAGGGCCGATGCCTGCCAGGGGTGCGGGTTTGTTCGAAAGAGATACCACAGCCCCTGGCATACGGGCTACTGAGGGAACACGGGTGGGTTTTAGTCAGTAAAAGTCTGACACGCCCTCCTGCTCCACTCAGCAGGAGAAGTCATTTGATGATTTCCCACCCAAAAAAAAAAAAAGCACAAACTGATGGGGTCCCCAAGGGCCGCCTGTTTGCCGACAGGTGGGACTCACCACTGCTGCGCCACTGGATACGTTTGCATACTGCACTGTGAGCAGTGGTCAGTTCCTCCCGGTCCTAATGTGTGTAACTGTGTCCTTAACTGTTTTGTGATGTTTTATTTTATTTTGATGTGAATTCATTTTTAAACTCAAACTCAATGCATTTATTTCAAATAAACCAATTACAGACACTATTGAATTGTCAAGGTCGTTGAGTTAGAAAGATGAAGCTAGTTGCCCATTCGAAAGCGTAGGTGCCTGTGGAGAAGAACGGGCAAGAAACTCCATGGACACTCTTTGACTCTTTAAACACTCAACTAACTTTTGTAAAAACATCATGATTTCATGATGTTTTTACAAAAGTTAGTTACATCATTATGTTGAAATTGAGAATATGAGTAAGATGTAAAAAGCTGTGCACATTAAAAGCGTCTGTAATTCAAATAAAATAACAATTCAGAAATTAAAATAAGCCGTGGGAGCTAAGAGATGACCAATCCCTACTGGCAGCGCATCCATAATTAATAGTATGTAATTATGGATTTTAATCTGAAATAAATGGTTATTTATTAATTTGTAAACGGAATTTAGCACTAAAGCGTATAAACCTACTTTATATTTATAAAAGCCAGAACCCTACTAGAGCTGTGTTTTAAGGAAAAAATGGCTGATCATAAAGCAGCTGATTGATGAGAAAATAACATTTGACCATTTGACGTACAAATACTGTGTGCTACCAAATGTTAATTTTCAACTGTTTCAAGCAACATTTGACAGTTACAATCTGAAATTATTTGTTAAATTTAAATAAAAATGTAGACAATTAATTGGCTTAGCACGAGCACCGATTTGTCGACGGAAGAACAGAAATGACTATTTATTATATGATTTCCAATACGAGAAGATAGCTATGTTTCTCTATTAATTATCACAGCTATGCGTTCTAAACGAATCAAGAATTTTTAGATAATCGTATATACTTTGTGGCCGTCGAGTAGATAGTTTGTTGTCAGTGTGATTTAGACAGTTTAGGAAGAAACATTCCTCTGAAATAGTCTACATTTATAAGGACTTAGACAAAGATCGTTAGAAACGAAAGACATAATGACAGATTGTTGTAGGATATTTATGGTGCGATGTCAAAAATGGAGAAACGAAATGTCACTTTGTATTGAAAAAGCACTGTCTATTCTTCGTAGAAATAGTCTATTCTTCGTAGAAATAGAAAGTGTCACAATTATTCGGTGAGTAGGCAGAAATTATTTCTTGCCTTGATGGTTCGATGTGTTGGACGACTTCATTAAAATGGCAATATTTTGATTTATAAATGACATGTTAGTTGTTATAAAACGTTTATGAATACAATTTATCAAAGGTTTTTAATGCTTATCGGGCAGTTTAACTAATGAATGTCTTAAACCTTCGATAAGCTTGTTTTATGAATAAGATCGTTTGAGTTTGAGTATCTACATATGTTGAGCTTTTTAAAACGTATGGTAACTTATCGCTATAAACGGATGAAAAAATGAAATGATGATGAAATATGTGTTGATAATAAGAGTGAAACCTGAAAATATATATTTGAGTTACCCAGTTACTCCACGCTTCAAACCTCGGGAGAACGTTGGCACAGTACGAGGATTTATTACTGACAAGTTGTTTCCCGCAACTTCATCCATTGGAAATTGGATAACTTGACGATGACGTATGTTGCAAGCATGTTCTATAGAACGCATTCATGCTGGCTTCTAGCTATCACATATAAACAGAAAATCAATGAAATACCGAATACGAACTAGAAGCATACTTCATTCAACTTAGTGGTCAAATAAAATGGCGTTTCTAACTTTTCTCCACATAGTTCTAGAACTCACTGAATGCACTCGCCTCCTCGGCAAAATAGTTCGCTTATTGTGCAGTGGAGGCGCGGGGGTGAGCAGAGGAAGAAGGTAAGACACTACGTAAACGGGTGCGGCGACTGGTTAACGATGTTAAATGATAACAAAGTATATTTCCAGTTTTTAACTTAATATATTTTTAAGCTGATTTTTGTTGTCATGTTGTTTGTAAAAATTACATGTAGGTATATGTATAGAGTAACTTAACGCCTAGGAGGGATCTTGGTACAAACACCTCGTTGGCACCTCAATGGCTCACGACAAATGGCGGAGGGGGTCTCTCCAATTTCCTTGCTGTAAGTCTTGCAAGCAGCGCCTTCGTCTGAAAAAAGAAAATATACCAGGTTTAAAAATAATATCGTGACGTCACTTGTATACTGGGGAAATTCTGAATCTAATTAGCGGATTAGAAAAGTAAATAAGTCTCAGTCTGTCCTGGATCTTATAAGATTAAAACTTCTGAGTTTATCTTAAGGCGACGATAGCTGACAGCTACCTACAGCGATGCACTGCCGCCCGTCGCCCGCAAGAGACCCCGCCTCAATACGCATCAAATTTTTCGAAAAACAACCCATGTTGATTTATCGAACACAATTCAAAGAAAACCCGTATACTAAATTTTGGGTGATTAAATTGCCTTTTAGATGGTGAAAGTTTCATGGAAATACATTTGATAGTTTTTGCGTGATTATCGTTTTTATGTCCGCGATAGACCTTACTTTAAGAATGAATTACATTATGTTTTAAAAATATTATTTAAAATATTCACTTAAAAAATGACGAAGAAAATTGTCTAGTTTCAAATTTTTTTTTTTTCAAATACATAAGACAAGCCGTTTAGACGTGATCTTCAGTACAAAGTCCTTAAAAGTCGGCTGTCTGCGCCTTAAAATAAACAAGTTATAACAGTCCATATTTTCTGACATATTTTCATTTTTAATGAAATTGCGATCCCAATTACAACATTTGCTTAGCCTATGCCCAAATATATTTAGGGTCTGCGTCCAGTCTTACCGAATTCAGCTTAATACCAATTTATTTTCTCATGGAGTGTCTGCCTATCTGACCTCTACAATCAGTGGGTAGCATGACACCCCTTTTTAAGACTGGTTGTTAGGCTTTCGGGCTTCTGACGACCCTTAGCTACTGTCAAAAATCCACGAATGACAGCCGGGACTAACTAATTTGCGATCAGTATTTGTTTGACTAAACAGGTATTTGATTAATAAGCACTATTCGCACTTAAAATAGAACCTAGTAACCATTCCATTGATAGTTACACCTCTCGTGGCTCTCATTTATACTGTTACTAGCTTTTGCCCGCGGTTCCACCCGCGTGGATATCGGTTATCGCATAAAAAGTAGCCTATATCCTTCTCCATATCCCAAGCTATATCTCTGCCAAATTTCATGACGATCGGTTCAGCGGTTTAGGCGCGAAAGCGTAACAGACAGACTGAGTTACTTTCGCATTTATAATATTAGTAAGGAAGTAGGGATAAAACACATAAGGGACAAAAACGTGCCGTAGCTTGTAAAAAGATGACAATTTCCATTATTTTTATACAGTGGCGTCGTCTCGGCGACAATGTAATCACTTCCCGCGAGTGCCGTGGAGGCAATAACAGGATTATTAGGAAGACGTGCTATTCTTGGGGCTACGGCACTTTCTACCTGTATATTAATGATATTATGCTGGGAATACTCTCGCGTATGCTATCTTGTGCGGGCTATAGGGTAAGCAGATGTGCAGTTTATTTACAGAATGTAATAATGCACCTCATAACCTCGTGGTACGATGTTATTTTTATAACTTGCTTTTGCTATAGGTTTCGTCCGCGTGGAGGTCAAAATTTATCCCGCGGAAACGTCATACAGGGTTATGTGTTAAAAAGTTTCTTATGTGTTAATCGAGGTGATAAACTATCTTTGTGCCAAATTTCATCCAAATCCGTTTATAAGTTTTCCCGTGATTGAGTAACAAACTTTCACATTAATAGTATTCGTTGGATGTTAGTCTCAGAAAGTTCTATAAATGGGATTGGAAAAGACCCTTGACTGTACCTAAATACATAAAAATGATCTTTTCGGACCTAAATCAACAATCTACAAGCGCAAGTACCACTCCGTTTTTCAAGATTAACCTTAAAGTTTCTTTCGAGTTTTTCTTTTCAAAGTCTACAAAGAAATGAAGTCTCGGCTATTCATAGGTTTTATAGATGTTTAGGTACCTGTAGACGTAAGAATGTACAGTCAGCACTACAGTATCAAGACGCTATCCGTCTTGATACTGTAGTGCTGACTGTACATTCTACCTTGCGCTATTACTAAATTTTAATAGTCAAGTAACTGCCACTAACTTGGAAGTAGCGCTCGCCGGTCGTTGCCACGGTTGGTTGCAAATGTAACCTAACCTATTCGGTCGGTAAGCAGTACGGTTCACAATTTATCGACAGTTTATAATCTCGCGAGATAGATTATAAACTAACGGTGTTCACATCATACGGTGACATATACATAAATACCAGTCGCACGGTGTTTACCGTGCTACTGGTATCACGCAATCAGAGTTTTCTGATTGCGTGATGCAGGATTTGTGTGACGTCATGTCGTCAAAATCAAAATATTTTATTTCACATAAACCTGCATGGGCACTTATGAAACGACAGAAGCTAGGTGCACGGTGCCAAATTGTTGTTTCCATGGAGAAGAGCCGGTAAGAAATTCCACGGTTACTCTTTTAAAAATAATTGGCTTCAACAATGTTTCCAAATTACAGAGATAAAATGTATGGGAGGACAGCGCAGGCCTGTCAATAAGTACCAGGTACTTAGGCGAATAAGTCGATGCGTAATTCGCATTTGGCGCTGTAGATACACATACTTACTGCGAAAAATTCGAATTCTAACTCAACGGATATACGCCGGGCGTATACTTTCTGCTGGCTGGAACGGTAGGTGTTTTGTTTTTGTCTTGTCTGATGAGAGGGGGTAGGAAAGGTTCCTACGCACCCTCAACGCGCGGGTGTCGTACATGAATATTCACGTGTAAATTCAACTTACTAAGGAAGGTAACGCATGCTGGGCAGCACGCGCACTGGCCGGCGTGGTTGGGGCGGTATACCGAGGGGTTTCTGCAGCTGCTGCTAGCCACGGGGGAGGCGCAGGGGTGCTGCTTGCAGTAGTTGGAGCCGCAGACTAGGCCACCGTACACCGCGGTCATGACACATGCCAGCAACAACAGGATCAGCGTCGACTTCATTCTGGAAATCACGTATATTTGATGATTACAGAAAGTTAGATGATTTTGGAAAGATCTGGACTGCGATCGCTGCAGTTAGACTGCAAAGACCAGACCAATGTAAATTGAATTCTCAATTGGAAGTAAACCAACCTTAAACCGAACAGCAAATAGGAAGAAATTCCTTTTAAAGTTCTAGTCTAGACTAATCTCAAATAAAGTTCTCGGGGAAATTCTATTACGAATAAACTAAAAACATTCACGAAATTGTGCAGCTTCATTTGCTTTAAAAATATAAAAGTGAAGTTTGTAATCGGACTCCATATATTACCCTGTTTTGTTTTCCGTTTTTATCTGATGAGCGTAATTTCGGATGACATTTGTTTGTATGGTTGCGTACGACACTGGGCAATATTTCAGTGGGATACGTTTAAAAATGCGGTCACTAAGCTGACAAAATTCAGAGCAGGAACCTATCGGAACCCACAGGCCGCTGACGCTGGACCGCGGCCGGTCGGCCCCCGGGCTCCCGTGCCAGAGATTAATATTCTCATGCCGTCCGCTTTGCCCGTCTGCGCAGATAATGTTTTTTGTTTATCGAAAAACTTCGGGGTATCTAATTGAATTATGTAAAAATCCTACATATAATGCAAATTAAGGTTAGCCTTCGTTTTCAATTTGCCCCGGACCTAACCAAATCAGAATTGATCCATCCGAGGGTCGGGTAAACCCCAAACGGTTCTAGCAAAACTGAAAACAATCTTCAGTTTCCCGAGACTGGCATTGAACGACAATAACTTGTGAGCGTGTTGCGAATCAACAATAAAAGGAAAGATTACGGGAAATAGGTATTCCGGGATTTATATTTGATCAGCGATTGATGCTAAGTGGATTTATATATCGTATTATAAGATTTATCTTTCTGAAAACATTTACGGTTTTACTCGTTTTTATCCTCGCCTTATCGTATTATTGCATGTGGAGGAGAAAAATAAGATTTTAGCGCTGCATGGTAGATATTATCTTTAGGAACTGGTGAGATATACAGATTGCCCAGACCATCATTAAAACAATATCATTATTGTTATTTTTTTTTAACGTAGGCAACGTTTAAAACTACTACCATCATTAAAACAATATCATTATTGTTATTTTATTTTTAAACGTAGGCAACGTTCACACTAGGTATTTCTCCTGTATTGTGGGTGCGTTTACAAACATTTAAACTCACATACACAAACAGCCAGACCCGGAACAACTAATTGTAGGTCATACAAAAATGTGTTCCGTGCGAGAATCAAACCCGCGACACGCAGCGCAGCAGTCAATCGCTTAACCACTGCGCCAACCGTGCCGTCATCATCTAGCCTAGCCTTTTTCCACCTATGTTTGGGTCAGCTTCCAGTCTAACCGGATGCAGCTGAGTACTCGTATTTTACGCGGAGCGACTGCCTATCTGACGTCCACAACCCAGTTACTGGGTAATACGATACCCCTTGGTAGGACTGGTTGTCACACTTTCCGGCTTCTGACGACTCGTGATGGCTGTCAAAGATATACGAATGACAGCCGGGATCAATAGCTTAACGTGCTTTTCGAGACACGAAGGAGTCTTGGTGTGGAAAGATGGTCACCCATTCACAGACCACCTGCGGTAAGCGTAGCTTAACCCAATCGATTGATCTGTGCGGTTGCTATTTTCACGCGCGTTTCCACAAATCTTTTTTTTTTTTTGCAACCGCTGCTTGATAATACTTTTACATAATACCTAGTTTCCCCAATAGGTTGGCAGAGGTTTACCCATACATATATACTACACCCAGTTCGACAGTTATGTTTCAAAATATATATTTAAAACTACCGACTTCCGGAAAAACACTAAAAAGTGAACAATTACTTTAATTTCCGAAGTCGTTGACTTTGGATATGTATTTTTATTTTTTGTCACCGCCTTCCGAAATTAAAGTTATTTTTCACTTCGTAGTGGTTTCCGGAAGTCGGTTGGTTTTTTCAGCAATCGTGGTTGATTTGCTGTCATTTTTTGAATGAGTTCCGTTGTTTATCTCCGAAACCCATCATCAGATCTATATGAAATTTAAATAAGACTATTTTGGACGGTGTTATGCCCGAAGATACATTAAAAAAACAATATGAACATGTCGAATTGATAACCTCCTTCTTTTTGAAGTCGGTTAAAAAGTAAAAATATCTAAAATATGAACTTACTTGAGTTTTGAAGAGAGAGAGTGCTTCGTGCGAACTGGTCAAAGGCTACCTTATTTATGGCAATAGGAAAGCGTACATAAGTAAATATAATAATGGCTACAGATAACCCCGACTTGTTTACTGGTCAACTTGCACCCGTGATCGTTAATATCGGCTATTATCTTATTCGCCTGTTATTGAGAAACTCAGTTACCGTATTTACCTAACTTCTAGATATGTTTATCAGTCTTAAAAATAATACTAACTCTTTTTTGTATAGGTAAAATTAAAATTTTCTGAGAAATTGTAGTTTATTTTTTTCGTTTAACCGTTTCAGACTGCCTCGTTGGTCTTGTGGTCGTAAGCGCTACTGTCGAGCATGAGGTCCTGGCTTCGATTCCCGAGTGGGGTAAATAAAGTGTTTCGGTTCTTCTATCTGGAATTTCTCATAAGCAGGTCAGGGTCAAGAACTGTGCTCGGTTGATGGTGATAGGCTATGAAATGGGACTTAAGCATAAGTAGCGAAATGTCGGTGTGCAGGTACTATACTGTGGACCTCTACTTAACGCTTTTGGAAATAAAAGCGAGATGTAATAATATTTTATTTATATTTTGCCAACTTTTTCTAGAAGAAGTATTTCTGATTTCAGAGAAAGTAAATAAAGAGTACATATTAATAAAATAAAGTTCCATTTAATTATTTCTCTTTATGTATTTTCTAGCACTTTTTGCGGTACCATACATTTTTTTATTGATTTCACAAGAACTATAGGACTCAAACATCCTCATTCTACGTTAATATAAGATCAGGAGCTCATTTTAATCAATATTAATTATAAAACCCAGTTCCTCTCTTCTCCCCACTTCACATTCATAACCGGTAAATAGTCAAGTGGAAAATATATAAAAACCCGCAAAAAAATGTAATCATTTAGGTACCTTAAAACATCAGTTTATGAAAAAAGAATATTTTGGCGTTGGTACGCTATTAGTGTTGTAGATTATAGAGTACACCCATAAGAAAAAGAGTACAATACTCTATTTTAGAGTACGGTTGGCAACCCTAGGTAACATCCAATAAATTATTACTCAAACAGTTGGTTGATTACCACGTTAACATAAACAATGAGACAAAACGCACGTATCTCATACGTACACAACTGGAAAATGAAATGGTATCAATTTTAAGTACATTTTGTCCCAACACCCAACAATTATCTGTAACGTTTTATTAGCCTTGCTTTCTCAACAGATTTCCTACACACAGGTACTGTCAATAAAAGAGATAACTTATCAGGGTCGTCGGATAAGTTGATGTTTAGTGAGAAACAGATGAATATTTGCAAATAAAATTTAATTTAATTCATCATCATCATCATCATCTCAGCCCGGAATGACCCACTGCTGGGTATAGGCCTCCCCCTTTTTCCGCCAAAGTTCTGGGTTCCATGCGTCTAAAATTAATTAATAAAAAATAAAGAGCTCTTTTATTAAATTAAATTTCATTCGACAAAATCCATCGGTTTCTTACTAAAATTCAACTGGATCCGACGACCCTGGTAACGTATCTCTTTTGGTGACAGTAATTAGGTATGTGTAGAAAATCTTTTGGGAAAAGTATACATTCGGTTGCCTAACAGGTAGGAGTTAACAGACTGTTTGTATACTTCTGGGAAATTAAAAGTAATAAAACGGTGACAAGTGTGGTGATTACGATTCTTAAAAAGTTAGTCGTTCGTTTTATTTGCACTTGAACATTCGTAGGAAATTGCACCAGTAGAGACTTTGAAGAAATTACAATTAAATTGCTCTGGGATTTCCTTTGTTTTTCCTAATAAGCGCAATCTATCTTAATTTTCGTTTTCCTCCTATTTAGACATAAGTTTATACAGAACCAATTCATCATCGAAGTAAATGGAAACGTAAAACCAATAAAACAAATCTTTATTCAGCGGAGTGTGAAAATATTATGACAGATGCCCAAAAATCCGGTGAAATAGGAAGTTTTAAGGAAGGAAATAAAGATTATAAAAGTAGTATGCTATTAAATAGAGACCAAGCGGTCTTCCTTCATAACGCTTAGCGTGAACTGAAATCTTTTTAAGATAAAGATGTTTTTGTTGAAATACAAATAAGTAGAATAATAATGTTTCGGAGAAGTGTAACTACATGCTCTTATCATTTTCTAGGTATTTCTTAACGCGATTCGGTACATTGGCATTGACGTATTTTAAATGTTGTAATAATATTACTTACGGACGGTACTTTATATTAAAAAAGTTGAAATAATGAATTAAATCGGATGAAAGATAAAAGAGTTGTAAACCTTTCAAAGTTTCCAAAGTTACGTCTTCTGTGAAAACGGAGATTGGCGCAAAAGTTTTGAGGAGAAAGTCAATATTTCGTATTTAATCGTTTTATGGGGCGGCGACGGTTCTGCTTAGGCGCTACGGGCCGACGGGTCGCGAACCCAACTCCCTATTTCTCATTTCCCGGTACAAATATTTGTATCACCTTTAGATGGTTGTTCCGGGTACTTATGGGTGTTTGAACATGTGAGATTTGTGTTTGTAATATGTAGGTACCTACCTAGTCCCGTGTGGTGCCGGGCGTAAAAGAATAGCACCATCCCATTTCTTCCCATGGGTGTCGTAGAAGGCGACTAAGGGAATAGGAGAATAGGCAGCAGCGTTCTCAATGCATTTTACCACAATACTGCGATCGTCAACCCGCCTGTCAAGCGTGGCGATTATGGCAAATCCTCCCGTCTTTGGGGAGGCTTATGTCCAGCAGTGGACGTCTTTCGGCTGATATGATGATGATGATGATGAATATGTACCTATCGCATAATATGATGTGGAATTCTTAGTAGATACAGGGTGGCAGGTACATCGATGCGCAAACTGTTATCATGAATTCAGCACATGACTCTAGGCTATCAGGTCCAGAGTCATGGAATAGAAATTCGTCGGTAAAAAAAGATATCGGCTGTTTAATCATTTCATCCATAAGACGTCCCCTGCTGGACATAGGCCTCCTCCAGGCTCCTCTACTTCGACCGGTCCTGTGCTTCCCGCATCCAGCGGATTCCCGCGGCCTTCACAGTGTCATCGGTCCACCTTGTGGGAGGCCTTCAATTTTAATTGATTATAAAAATACACCTCAAAAAGTACATCACGCTTTTTAGGGTTCCGTACCTCTAAAGGAAAAAACGGAACCCTTATAAGATCACTTTGTTGTCCGTCCGTCCGTCCGTCTGTCAAGACCGTTTTTCTCAGGAACGCGTGGAGGTATCAAACTGAAATTTCTATATGATACTTAGTTCTACTGTCCCTGGAAGCTGTAGAAAAATCAACCTTCTAAGTCAACGCAATCAAAAGATACAGCCATTTAGGCTGCAAAATTCCGCAAATTTTCGAAACTCGCACGGGAATCAAAACCTACAGGGTACTTCCCGTGAACTTAGAATCTTGAAATTTTGTACGAAGTCACGTCTTATAGTACAGATATAGGAAAAATTACGAAAACCGTAAATTTTTAGTTTCGTCATATAAAAAAAAATATTTTTGACAATTTTGAACTTTTACTTATATACCCACAGGTTTGTACGGAACCCTCGGTGCGCGAGTCCAACTCGCACTTGACCGGTTTTTTATTTGAAATTATTATCTGCTTTTTTAGTTTGTTTTTTTATCCGTTATTCATTCTGAAATCGCCTACGAAAGTTTCGCGTCGCTCTCAAATTGTAAAAATGATGATGAACGAAGTTTAATCAAACAGTAAAGTCATTAAGTGTCTAGTTCTAACAGGTGCTTGCAAGGTTAGGTGCATTAGCGTGCAAAGCCTCGCGACACCTCGACGTGCTTAAGTCGTCTGCGAGTGTCGCGGTGACTGTGTAACTCATTAGTCTTGAATAAAAGCATTTACCTACTCATTCATACAATTAAGCTTATAAATACGTACATTGAAAAATAAATATTATAAAATTACAGTGAAAAATTGTAACGACTAATAATAATCGGCAAAGAGATGAGATTTGACATGACATTAAGAACATGATTATAGAATGTTGACAGTAAAAATAATTAAGGACAATGTTGCATTCGTAAGGAAACAATTTTAAATAATGGATTAGGTAAACGTTAAGTTGAGCAGATTCATTAATGGTTCCGACCAGTTTATTTATTATTTCCCACATCAGTACATTCTACTCTGTCAATCGTCACTTCAGTGTAAAGTTCCATCCCAGCTGCGAGTAAATCTTCATTCACACAAAAAGTTTAATTTTCTTCCTCCTGACCCATGAAATAAATAATATAAAAAATACAAGTGCTTTATTAAATTAAATGCAAATGCAGCGTCGCGGTGGCGTTGTGCGGTTAGAGAAACCAGCAGCAATGTGTTTTTAAACAAACATAGGTCCAAAGCTACATACACAATTTAAAATTCAAATTTATTGCCGGCTTCAAAAGGAATGCCGTGTGAGCGAGGCGCAGGGAAACATCAGGGAACATACCACAATGATATTCGTTAAGGTATTTCTAGAAACAGCTACTTTAGTTATAATACAGTAACAAATAGATAACAGCAAACATTCCAGTTTTACTTATACGCGTATATTAATTATAGCGCTATCAACGCGCCTGTCACGTCTCCGAGCCAGACGTTACTAATTAGTGCTGCGTGCATTCCACTATATCCTTCCTCCTTAAAATTATAAATGTGAAAGTTTGTGAAGATGTTTGGATATTTGTTACGCTTTCACGCAATAATAGCCGAACGGATTTAGATGAAATTTGACACACAGATCGCTTATAACCTAAATTAAGACATACGATACTCGTACTATTTATCCCGGTAGTACCTACTTTCCATTGGGATAACTTACGACCTTTACTCGGCGATGCTACTGTCAACATTTAGTATCTAAATAAATCGTCTTTCGCTGTAGTCTTAGTAAGCTGCAAGTTGCTGTCTCTGTAATGCGTTTGACAGCTGTCATTAGGGCAGTAGCGTAGCTATCGGAAGGCTAGGCGGGGCTGTGCCCCGGGGCCCCCAAGCTCAGGGGGCCCCTTGGACTCTGACTTACTAACTATAAATTGAACTAGTGAAAATTTCTCCCGCATTCGGACTATAAATAAACCAGATTCCAGGAACGCGTCTTTAATAATGGCAACTTACATAGAATTCGGAACACGACGAATACGGAACAAACTATTAGAAATAGTTTAGTTGGGGCCCTAGTTTATTATTTGCCCCAGGCCTTTGGTTACCTAGCTACGCCACTGCATTAGGGTACCCGATGCAAGCATAGAACTCATTACACTAACGAGATCAAAGTGTCACTGAAATACTGTATTGTTGGTCGCACAAGCCGTCTCTCTAGAAGCACCACGTTCGTTTTGGCATCAAATTGTTTATCTTAAATCAACTAATCTTATAACATGTTTAATTAATTAAATCTGACGAAGATAGACAAGAAAATACTAACAATAAATAAAAGCGCCCCAGTACAAATACTAACGCCCAAAAACAGTAAACTTGTTATCTGATTCTATCTCTATCTGGGAATCAATCTATTCTTCGTCCGTCGCAGCTACGGCGTAGCAAATAAATAGGCGCTGTCTGCGTCACTGTTGCTACGAGAACTTACATGTTATGTGTTCGAGTTTTTTTCATTTTTCACAAGTTTACGATCCTATGTGGAATGGAGTTGGCCCGTATTCATTAATAATTCATCGTTGAGAACGTATTTGGTATGAAGACCATACTAACCCAGGACTGCTTTAATCCAGACAGCTGAGGGACGCCTTTTAGAAATGACAAATAACGCAAATTGTACGCATATTTTTAGGCTGGAATTTTTCGAACAAACCTCACACAGTTCATTATTTATTTCGGTGAATACGAAAGACGTTCATTTAGATTATACTTACATATATTTCACAAACAACCGTGTACCTAGGACCTGTAATTTCTGTAACAAATTGCTACATAAACTTTTTTATTGCTTATTTTTTGGTGGCAATGTACTTTTATATCAATTCAGACACGGTCACATGAAAAAAATATTAGGTACTTGTGATGATAACTTGTATTAATAAAAACACAACGATATTGGACTTTATAACTCAATACATTTTGCATCGTTATCTAGTCACGTAGTATGTCTCCAACAAAGGATTGAAAATGTCGAATTCAATTTCGTGCTACATTTTTCATCGAAACGAACTTTTTTGTTGGTTGAATTCGAACTCCGCTTTAGATCGGCATCGCAATAAAATGGAAATACAGTGAAATCAGATATCTAGTTCACTATTTCAGTTCACACCGAACGTTTGTTTTATTTTTAACTCGCGTGTTGAAAGATATTGACTCGTTTCCCTCAGTATTCATTCAATTTTCCATATTTCCACCGTCTGTAACCGCAACTAAAAGCTTTAGAATTTGCACAAAGTGGAAAATAATTCTTAAAGCTGTGAAGCTTTATAAAATGTCAATTCACTGAGTTTAACTTCTTTGTTCATTTTAAGGGAGACAGTTTAAGACAGGTAATTATAATAAACATACGCATAGATAATGTAGCGCTCGTCAGGTGGAAGCGCGAGGCCCTGGGGTCGACCTTTGCCATTCTCTCAGCGAATGCCGCACACCCTAATGGACTTTTATGGACCTTCTAATGAAATTTTGTGTACCTTAGCCTCACTGAGTGGCAATTGGCATATCATCTTGCTTCGGTAACGTGAACAGTTGAAATGTTACATTATCTTTTTATAAATTGAGATTTATATTTAGAAACATTTTCAAGGGGCTTGTGGCTAAATAACAATAGCTGCACGGATCGATCGACCAGGTTAAGCTACGCTTGCCGCGGTTGGTCCGTGGATGGGTGACCATCTTTACATACCAAGACCCCTCCGTGAGTCGGAAAGCACGTTAAGCCGTTGGTCCCGGCTGTCATTTGTGGATCTTTGACAGTCGTTACGGGTCATCAGAAGCCCGAAAGTCTGACAACCAGTCTTACCAAGGGGTATCGTATTACCCAGTAACTGGGTTGTGGAGGTCAGATAGGCAGTCGCTCCATGTAAAATACTGGTATTCAGCTGCATCCGGTTAGACTGGAAGCCGACCCCAACATAGTTGGGAAAAGGCTAGGCAGATGATGATGATGATTTAGAAACATTTTCAATATTTTTGTTACACGACTAATGTCTTACAATTAAGGCTTCTTGTTTCATGAATGCATTATGATTATTCTGAAATACTGTTCATGTATATTTTTACCTGGAACTTTTTTATCTGTGTAAGATCAAAATGTGCAAACAGAGCCCTCATACGATTTTTTTGTGCAAACAATGCTCGCCGAAGGTGGCGAGCAGTGAGCAATGTGTACAATTAATTAAAAGCTGCAATCCGAGCAAATGTTGACCGACGGCGTCTCGCCCTGCGCCCTTGGCACGAGCATCCCTCGTGATCTCGTCCCGAGCTATGGTGTCATTATTACAACCACAGATAATTATTATTTTTACAAAAAGTGGTGATGCACGCTTAACCCCCTGACCGTTCAAGTCTGATAATAACAGTTTTATTTATTTTCTGTCATTAATTAAAGATAAATTACTAACTAAATATATAAATAAATTAAAATAAACAAAAGGACACTTAGGCGTCGAAGTGTTCGTCCGCATCGGTGTGATCAGGAAACGTGCCCAGAAGACTGGCAGCATTGCCACGTTGAATGGCAATGCTAATTTTCTGTTTATATGTCTGTGAATATTTGATTTTATTTTGTTAACGTGCTTATCTATAGCCTCAGACAATTTAGCCCGAGGTTAAATTGTCTAAGGTTTACTTACCTCTAGTACAGTCATAATGCCTTTTTTTTTTTTTTTTTTTTTTTTTGGGTGGGAAATCATCAAATGACTTCTCCTGCTGAGTAGAGCAGGAGGGCGTGTCAGACTTTTACTGACTAAAACCCACCCGTGTTCCCTCAGTAGCCCGTATGCCAGGGGCCGTGGTATCTCTTTCGAACAAACCCGCACCCCTGGCAGGCATCGGCGCTTGCGGACCCCACCAGTGGTTGCTGACATCTTTGACGGCGCGCGTGAGAAACACAACGCGCCGTCCCGTCTACCACTTTTCGGCCGCAGGGGATAGGGAGAGCGGCTGACGCTATACCGACACTCCTCTTCCCCTGCGGCCCCACCGCGTCCGCCATCAAACGGTGGCGGCCCCGTCCAGGCCACGGAAGGGAAGAGCGCTGCTCAGAAGCACCGGCACTCCTCCTCTACCGCAGCCTGTAACCCTCAGCCGCGATGCCTCCCATTCGACATCGCGGCCCACCTCAGTTGCGGTGCACCTCACCGCAACCTACTTTTTGGCCGCTACGTCAATGGCTTGAAGGCAAAAGCCCTGACGAGCGGCCCCACCGTTGGGTTCCTCTTGGCTTCACCGTGGATGGGAGACCACGGTTACTAAGCCCCCCCGCAACGACAATGCGGGAACCCACTCGGAGGGGGTCATAATGCCTTGATGACTGCTAATGCTCGGTTCCTTTAACTAAAAACGAATGGTTTTGCTTACCAATGGTAGCATTTTGTATTGCTAAACTAGGCATATAAATAGATTTCTTAGCAAATTTTATCAGAGCTAGCTAATGCCATATGCAAGGGTCTACTATGCAAAGATATGAGGCCTTTGTTTCATTATTGGTAAAGATACAAGAGCTTTAATGTTAACCATTAACGGTCCATAAATTATAGGAATCGGCCATAAGTTTCTAAAATTGTAGTTATTGACAACGTAAGGTGGATAACCTCTTCCTAGATTTGTTAATATAGACATGGGTAGATACAACTATATTGAATAATAAAAGTCTTTTTATAATTTTCGGAAAAGTGTTGGCTGTTTGTGAGTTTTTAAGCCTACCAACCACCAAGCCACCTACAATGTTTTAAATGAACTTATCATGTGTTGAATTATAAAGCCCTTTAAAATGCGTTTATCATCATCATCATCATCAGCCTATAATGTTCCCACTGCTGGGACACAGGCCTCCTCTCGGTGAGAGGGATTGGGCCGTAATCTACCACGCGGGCCCAGTGCGGGTTGGTAGATGTCACATGTCTTCGAATTTTTGGTTCTAGGACATGCCGGTTTCCTCACGATGTTTTCCTTCACCGTTTTGAAAGCAGTGGTGATGAAATAATTTACACAAAGTAAAGCGCCTGTCTGGGTTCGAACTCACGACCTACAACTCGTAAGTCGCGGCCGTTACCACATGGCCACCACTGCACTCGTAATGCATTCATAGAAATCTGTATTTAAATTAAAACTAAATTGAACTCACAACCTCTCTTTCACAACGCATTCCTTGTCACCGTCTGCTGAACTTCAATGTTACTTTAATTTAGTAATTATTTTCCGAAATTATTCTCAAATCTGAAAGCAGTGGCGTCCAATCTGGTTGTTGACTCCCTCGACACAATAGAAAGCAGTAATCAATAGAAACTGTTATTAAAACCATTATAATATAATAGTACATTATGGTACAAGTGTGTAACGTTGGTGATTATCGCTGAGGCGCCATTGAGACCCGAGCCGTCAGGCGAGGGTCTTAAGAGAGCCGAGGACGATAATCATCAATACACACGTGTATCATACGACGTTTTTCAACACACTTGCGAAGAAAATAATACTAAATCATCATCATCATCATCATCATCCATCGTCATCCATCATCATCCATCATCATCCATCATCATCATCCATCGTCATCCATCATCATCCATCGTCATCCATCATCATCTATCATCATCTATCATCATCCATCATCACTCATCATCACCCACCATCATCCAGCATCATCCATCATCATCACCCATCATCATCCATCATCATCCATCGTCATCCATCATCATCCATCATCTTCATCCATCGTCATCCATCATCATCCATCGTCATCCATCGTCATCCATCATCATCTATCATCATCCATCATCACTCATCATCACCCATCATCATCCATCATCATCCATCATCATCATCCATCATCATCCATCATCATCCAGCATTATCCATCATCATCCATCATCATCATCATCATCGTTTTTAAGAACAAAGCAACTCAAACAAAAACAACCTATAACTCACTAAGAACAAAGCAACTCAACCAATTCTATAACTCACTAGTGAATAATAGTAATGAAAAAGTCACAGTTTGATAATAGGTGTCATTATGTGCCTAACTGTAGTGAAATTAGAGCCATTTTATGAGCAAGTGTGTTGAAAAGGTTCTTAATTCTGTTTAATAAATAACAATGTAAATTATAATGCTTTCTATTAAGGAGTCATCTCAAACCTCGTATTTCAACAAAATTTTAAGTGTTTTCTGTAAAATGAATTTAAATCTATATATATATATTAGGTCTTTACCTATGAAATTGCCGTTCTGCAGTACTGGCCATTTCAAATCAAAATAATTTTTGTTTGGCTAAGAATTCTAATTTCAAATTAATTTTATTTTAAAAACATGGATTTTTTTTTCTAAAAGTAGTCATTTCTTTATTGATTAGTGTTACATTTTCATCGCATTTCAATCTTTTTCGTCATCATGGATACGTTAAAAATTCGAGTAATTATGGAATATGAGTACCGTCGTGGCAGCAACGCAGCACAAGCGGCACGCAACATCAACGACGTTTACGGAGCTAACACTACAAACCCACGCACCACCTGTTATTGGTTTGCTCGCTTCCGTTCTGGAAATTTCGACCTGAAAAATGAACCTCGCGGTCGTCCGAAGACTTTGGTCGACAATGACGAATTAAAGGCGATTGTGGAAGCTGATGATACACAATCTACGGCTGAATTAGCAGCAGCTTTCGACGTTAGCGTCAAAACAATATTGGTCCATTTGCGTCAAATTGGCAAGGTAAAAAAGCTTGACAAATGGGTGCCCCACGAACTCAATGATCGCCAGCGCGAAGTACGCGTCGAGACGTGCCTTGCACTGCTCAACAGACACACAAATGAAGGAATTTTGAACCGCATTGTTATACCTGCGATGAAAAATGGATTCTGTTTGATAACCGTAAGCGCTCAGCAAGTTGGTTGGATCCTGGTTCAGCACCTAAACAATGCCCTAAACGAAAACTTACCCCTAGAAAAGTGATGGTCACTGTTTGGTGGTCTAGCGCCGGTGTGATTCATCACAGCTTCTTACCAAACGGGGTGAGCATTACTGCAGATGTGTACTGTGAAGAACTGAACACAATGATGGAGAAGCTGGCGCATCTCCAACCAGCATTGGTCAATCGCTTGTCTCCGCTGCTCCTGCACGACAACGCGCGACCTCATACTGCACAGCAGACGGTCTCCAAGTTGCAAGAACTGGGGCAGTACAAAATGCCTTTGAAGAATTTGTTGCCTCCCGTCCAGCTGATTTCTTTAAGAAGGGCATCAATAAACTGCCACTGCGATGGCAAAGATGCATTGATTGCATGGGTGATTACTTCGATTAATACAAATAAAAAATTCATGAAAAAAATTCGTTTAAAATTTTTTATACAAAACGGCAATTTCATAGGTAAAGACCTATTATTATAATTTAAAGTCACATTTCGTGTTTTTCTATGTGACCGCGTGGTTCTTCTAAACTATGCAACGGATTTGGATGGGTTTTCACCATCATTTAGCGAGTTTAGTCCGAATAGTTATGTGTATAATAGGTACAATATATTAAACTTACTACCTACATTATAAAGAAGTCTCAATGTTTTGTGCAGGTGTATAAACCCTTCCCTATTTAAAAGTAACTGTGATTGGTTTATCTACTATATAAAAATAAGTCGGGTTTTCCTTCCTGACGCTATAACTCCAGACGCACGAACCGATTTCCACGGTTTTGCATTCCTGCTCCACAAGGTAGCTTAAACTAAATTGTATAACATTGAAAACATTGTTGGAGCTGCTGAAGACTGTAAAAGCTAGATATCTTTGCATTGTATAAATTCAAATTTTTGTATTGTATAATTGCATAGCATATGTGTGAGCACTATGTTCCTACTATAAAGCAAACATTTACAGGGTACGTCTTTCATTGACTTGAATGTGCCCTGGCAGCTGAGAGTAGATATGTCATGCTCACTCAAATGTTTCGCTGGTGGTGGCGTGTGTGTTGGATCATTAAGTTCCCTTCAAAATGGTTGAGCTGAATGGTGCTGATGCATACTTCATGTCCGTGAACGGGCGCCGCCAGTAGGGACTGGTCATCTCTTAGCTCCCACGGCTTATTTTAATTGTTATTTTATTTTAATTACGGACGCTTTTAATGTGCACTTTTTACATCGTTCTCACATTGATAATTTCAACATAATGATGTAACCAACTTTTTGTAACAAAATCTTGATTTTAAAAGAGTGTCCATGGAGTTTCTTGCCCGTTCTTCTCCATAGGTACCTACGCTTTGGAATGGGCAACTAGCTTCATCTTTCTAACTCACCGACCTTGACAATTCAAAAGTGCCTGTAATTGGTTTATTTGAAATAAATGCTTTGAGTTGAGTTGAGTTGAGTTGAACTTTTCGGCCGCAGGGGATAGGGAGTGCGGTCAACGCTTTACCGACACCTCCTCCCCTGCGGCCCCACCGCGTCCGCCATCAAACGTTGGTGGCCCCGTCCAGGCCACGGAAGGGTAGAGTGCTACTCAGAAGTACCGGCACTCCTCCTCCGCCGTAGCCTGTAACCCTCACCGCAACCTACTTTGTGGCCGCTACGTCTTCGTCTTGAAGGCAAAAGCCCTGACGAGCGGCCCCACCTTGGGGTTCGTCTTCGCTTCACCGTGGCTGGGAGACCACGGTTACAGAGCCCCCCCGCAACGACAATGCGGGAACCCCACTGGGGGGATGTTTAGATGATTGGATGTTTGTTTCTCAATCACGCTAATACTGCTGAACGGATTTGGATGAAATTTGGCACACATAAAGTTAAATCCTGTTTTAACACAAAGGATACTTTTCATTCCGGTATTACGTTCCCGTGGGAAGGTTTCCGACCTCCAAGAGGGTGAAGCCGCTTGCAAAACTTAATAAATAATAGTTTAACTATAAAACTGTCTAGTAGGCAACTTTTTGAGTCTATCTGAAGAACATTGTTCTTCTATATTTTGCAACAGATTTTGTGGTGGTCTTCACCATCATTTACGGAATTCATTCCAACAGGTATACGTGTGTAAAACATTTATATTATCTACATAACAATAAAGAAATATGAATATTTTATTAAGTCGTAGAAAACGTGCGAAACAGGGGCGTGTTACTAGTCTCCATAAAAGTCGATGCTCATCATTTGAGGGGTGGTTCGGGCCGTGGCTTCGCTGTAGATCGATCAATCTGCGAGGTAAAGCTGTGCCGCTTCAGTCAGGCTTGAAAGGGAACTTTATTCCTCGTGCGTGACCTCTCCATGCCTCGGAGGGCACGTTAAAATATTCGCTCCTCGTTTTCATAGACACAAAGATGTGCCAGACAGTTGTGGGAAGTCAGAAGCCTCTCATTCACGAAAATTTAATAAACATACTATAATTAAGTCATGTCATAACTTAAACTGAAATCTTACTAATACTATAAAAATTGAAAGTTTGTATGTTTGGGTGTTTGTTACTCAATCTCGCAAAAATGGCGGACGAATTTGGATGAAATTTGGCTCACATACAGAGGTACCTTGATTAACATTGGATACTTTTTAACCCGGTAGTAGGTACTTACCCGTGGGATAATTTTCGTATTCCACGCGGGCGAAGCCGGTAGCAAAATATAGTACTAAATAAATTAAATGAACCGACAGGCATAAGTGTTTTATTTTGAAGCGTTTATAAATGTCAAATAAGTATTGATGAATAATGGGGCAGGTAAAGTTTTTATCTCCTAATCTATAATCCTTTCATGTAACCCACTGAGTCATTTGGGTACGGAAAGTTTACATGTGTCGTGTAGGTGGTACCTACTTGTTAGTGATTTTTGATTATTAACAGTGATGTCAAAAGTTATATAGAAGACTTTTAAAGCTATTTTTATATCAAAGTAATCTATAGCAGACAACAAAAGAGAGAAAAAGGAAATTAAATACTCTGTTAAAGTAAATTAATGACTTGGCTTTTAATTTGTGAAAGTATTCCTATTAATTATCTGAAGCCGTCTGCGTCGCGGTGTTCTTTCGTCTCCAATATTACCAAGCCAGCGACATTGATCGCTCTGCCATTTAATATTGAACACAACTTCACTTCAGACTGCCTCGTTGGTCTAGTGGTTGCAAGTGCTACTGCTGAACTCGAGGTCCTGGGTTCAATTCCCAGATCGGGCAAATTGGAATTGGGTTTTTTTATCTGGAATTTCTCAGTAGCCGCCCGGTGTTTGGATTTGTGCCCGGTTGATGGCAATAGGCTCGTCCCCTATTACATGGGACTGAAACATAACTGATGCAATGTGCGTGTACTATAGCTACACCCCTGCCCAACGTTTCAAGGAAACAAGGCGTGACATTATAATTGTAACTTCACTTCACATATTAACAAAAAAAAAAAAAAAAAACAGTGGGACTCCGGTAGTGCCTACAGAAGTGAAAACTTGAACAATTA
This sequence comes from Polymixis flavicincta, assembly GCA_949987655.1. Lineage (NCBI taxonomy): Eukaryota > Metazoa > Arthropoda > Insecta > Lepidoptera > Noctuidae > Polymixis > Polymixis flavicincta. Next base: position 15,799,627 of record OX465179.1, read on the forward strand.
CGTGTGTATTTTTTAAATCGTCAATACAGGATTTTAATTGATGCATTGGGTCCTTGGGTTCTGACTGCTCTCGGTAAAAAATGATAAACGAGCGATCGACTTCAGCCATTAAAGGCAGCACAGATTTTTACGATAAAAAAACAAAGGGAAAGATAGGGATAAAAGAATTAGAATTTCCTAATGAAAGAAAGGGACTTTTCCAAAACATATCAACGCGCGACTCATCCGTGTGCTCGTTCACCCATATAAATAAGCCATGCCCGTTCCATGAGCTATATACAGAAAGCATTCGGTGACGATGACGCGAGTTCAAAGTGCTGTACGCGCCTAAAGAAGTTTTCACTTCTAAAAATATTTTAACAGTTTGAATTTAATCAACCGAACGCTCTCGCTCACCGCACACCGCTCAACAAAATTCATTTTACAATGGAACATGGAACCCTATAAATCCAACGTTCACGTCGCGTGCCAATACATAGTTAAAATTATTACCTTATAACTAAGGCAATTTACTAAATTGTATTGTTAAATATGATTGAAAGCAAAAGTGTTATCAAAAGATATGCGTCTAATCATAAACATTAATGTTCACGAGGACATTTATAACTTGTCGGTAGATCGAGGTTGACTTTATTTATGACTGGCCAAACATAAATATGAGCACTAAGAAGTGCCTTTGTCCCTTTCGGTCGCACCGGGGGTACAATACGTTATATATATTTAAGTCCACACGCTTCGTAATAGCCAACAGTAAGGGTAAAAGCGAGTAATAACTTAGGACCGGGAGCGCGGAGCGTTAAAAGGCGGGTCGAGGAGGCATTAATGTTTCCTTAAAGGAGTACGAACGATAGCGAGGCCCACACATGAGGCCAGCGAATGTGGACCCCTGTCAACTTACCACAGCATACTGCTATTGTGCTACGGATTTCTCCGCCTTTCACGTACACAGCCATTGTGAAATATCTTTATTTTTATTGAGGCCAATCTTGTTGCTTTTTAAATTCTGCAAAAATAAATGGAGTTCCATTTCAATCATGCTCTTTTCGCGAAATGTTAATTATTTAATTACATCAGTACGTTCCCGAGTACGTAGGGTAGGTAGGTAGTTGTATGAAAAAAGCTAGAACAAACATAGGTATATGTCTGAAAGCAATGGAGTTCAATTTGTACCTATAATTCGTTGAAATCACACATAATTTTGTTTAATATATTAATTAAGTAAAAATAAATAATTTGTATAATTTGATGTTGCAATATTTTTACCGGAAAATGGAAATTAAGTGCAGACTTAAAACAACAAATACTTTTTTTTTGTTTTTTTGTTGAGAAGTTGACGGCAAATATTTGTGTAGTAAGCCATACTTTTTTTTTTTTTTTTTTTTTTTTTTTTTTTTTTTGGGTGGGAAATCATCAAATGACTTCTCCTGCTGAGTAGAGCAGGAGGGCGTGTCAGACTTTTACTGACTAAAACCCACCCGTGTTCCCTCAGTAGCCCGTATGCCAGGGGCCGTGGTATCTCTTTCGAACAAACCCGCACCCCTGGCAGGCATCGGCCCTTGCGGACCCCACCGGTGGTTGCTGACATCTTTGACGGCGCGCGTGAGGAACACAACGCGCCGTCCCGTCTACCACTTTTCGGCCGCAGAGGATAGGGAGAGCGGCTGACGCTATACCGACACTCCTCTTCCCCTGCGGCCCCACCGCGTCCGCCATCAAACGGTGGCGGCCCCGTCCAGGCCACGGAAGGGAAGAGCGCTGCTCAGAAGCACCGGCACTCCTCCTCTACCGCAGCCTGTAACCCTCAGCCGCGATGCCTCCCATTCGACATCGCGGCCCACCTCAGTTGCGGTGCACCTCACCGCAACCTACTTTTTGGCCGCTACGTCGTCGGCTTTGAGGCAAAAGCCCTGACGAGCGGCCCCACCGTTGGGTTCCTCTTGGCTTCACCGTGGATGGGAGACCACGGTTACTAAGCCCCCCCGCAACGACAATGCGGGAACCCACTCGGGGGGGTAGTAAGCCATACTTGAGGGACGAAAATGGTACGAAGATCTAAAGAAATGAATAACGGATTAAGTACGGTAGTTTGTGCAGTAAGAGATCGTGTGATTGTTTTTAAATGTCCTTGGATTGCGCAATGTTATTCAGGCCTGCTTACTCTAGTTGACATAAAACTCAAACAAAGATAAGGCTAGCAACCATTTCAAAATTTGAAAAGTCCGTTCTAAAAGCCGGGAAGTCTGCATAAAAGTCCGGACATTTTACTTTTTAATCTTTTGTTTTTCTGTAGTTCTCAGGCTCATTGAACTGTTTATATTTTCGAAATAAACCCTTTCACGTATTATAAACATTTCCGACAACTGACATGGCCGGACAAGACAAGGAAGTGGTTCAAAAAGCCGGAAATGTCCGGATACTCGGACGGATAGTAAGTAACCTTACACATAAGGCTTGATGAGACACGAAATCAATCTGATTGATTTACGTATATACGGATTGATTACGTAGGTATATTTATAGTACCTATATTGTTTTTAACCGACTTCAAAAAAAGGAGGAGGTTATGTTTCACCGAACGTTTTTTTTTTGTGCATGTTCCCCGATTTCTCCCCCATTTGTGGACCTATTCTCAAAATTATTTATTTTAAAGAGTATACTCCTGAGGTGGTCCCATTGGCACCAAGTCAGGATCTGATGATGGAATCCCAGGGAAATCGAGAGCAACTTCCAAATTTTACAGGTATTAACAATGTTTTTCATATATTTTCTAAAGTTATTGAGACATTTGCGTATGCTCATCATCATCTCATGACGCTGAGCTGATGAAGGAAGGTACAACTCTTTAACGGTTAGGAGTTAACTGATTTCTTTTTCTCCCCCATTTGTGGACTGATTCTCAAAATTCTTTTTTTATTTGAAAGAGTATACTCCTGAAGTGGTCTCATTGGAACCAAGTCAGGATTTGATGATGGAATCTCAGTGAAATCGAGGGCAAACCTCAAATTTTACAGGTATTAACAATGTTTTTCATATGTTTTCTAAAGCTATTGAGACATTTGCGTATGCTCATCATCATCTCATGACGCTGAGCTGATGAAGGAAGGTACAACTCTTTAACGGTTAGGAGTTAGGTGGAGGTTCGGGCATAACTCCGTCATATATAGACCGATTTGCAAAAATTTTTTTTTTTGAAAGTTGTTTGTTCCAAAATGGTCCCATTTAAATTTCATATAGATCTGATGATGCTTTGCGGAGACAGACAACGGGACTCTTCGAAAAAAGACAGCAAATTAACCGCGATTGCTGCTATCGCATAAATATGCATTGTTTTGACCCCAAGGATGACGAAATTTCGAATTGGTGTGGGTAGGTACCATATAACTAAAAAGTGAAAAACAAAAACTTTTTTCAAAAAAAAAAAAAACTACCGACTTGTTATTTAAGAAGTTGCATGTAAGAAGTTTTTATATAAGAATGTATCCATAACAGAGAACTAGTTTTTTTTTTAAAGGTAAATATAATATTTATGATTAGACGTAGATATATTGTATATTTTTTTAGAGAATGGCTGTTTTGTAATTTATGAGTAACTAGCATGAGCATACTCAGCCTATAATGCTCGCACTGTTGGGACACAGGCCTCCTCTTAGAGAGGGACCCGCGCTGGGCCCGCGTGGTACATAACAACACGCTTGGGTTGTTATGTACCACGCGGGCCCAGCGCGGGTTGGTAGATGTCACATGTTTTAAATTGTTTGTGTTCAAGGACATGCCGCCGAATTATACTTATGTTTTCCTTTCCGTTTTGAGAGCAGAGGTGATGCAATTATTTACACAAAGTAAAGTGCATGCCTGGTTTCGAATCTACTACCTACAAGTACAACTAGGCTACCTACATAGTTGTAAATTTTACGCAGCTAAGTCTCTACTTATGTAGGTATTAGATGTGATATAAAACTTATTTTAATATTGCATAAAACAGGAAAAATATGTCCATTGCATAAACCACAGATTTTTTCATCTGGTAAAAACTGAATTTTCAGCAAATAAATTATTTTTATTCCTAAAACAAAACAAATAACTTATAAGCTCATAGACTTATCTGAGAAACAAACACGTTAGCTAAACTAAAGTAAAATTAAATTGTCCTCCGACTTGACGATAAAGTTTTGGTCCTTTTGCGTCTGATTTATTCAGAAGGCTTTATGATTAAATTGGGTCTTAAGGGTAGGTTTACATAATGTAGAATACTCGGACGTAATGTATCAGAGGTTCGAAGGCTTCGTACAAGATAATTTTTGTTATAAAAGCGTCCGAAAATTATAAGGACAGCACCCTCGTCACTATTCTGATAGAAGACGAGCGTTTTGCGGGCTCGCAAACACGAAGTATTTAAGTTTCTTTTCGCTCCTGGATGCGTTTGTATTGTTTACAGCCTAGTAAATGATATGTAGTTCCAAAATATTTTGTGTTAAGTAAATGATGTCCTATTGGCTTAGAGGATTAAGAACTCAATTCTTAAGCAGCTGGATGCCTATTCACCTCTCTAGTCTCTGGAATTCGTACCCCAGCCCTCATATACAGAATAGGGTATGACACCCATTTTTGAAAAGTGATAGATTCTTAATTAGATTCTACTAGAGTACTAATAATGCTTGCCATGCCGTGTTTTTTCTGGTGTACAATAAAGCGTATATAAATATAAATAAATATACAATTAAAAAACACAAGATTTTTATTGAATCGATTAGTGCCTTAAAAATTTCGCGCGTTATTTGATGAAAACGCTGGATGCAGTGGATGCCTATGGGAATGACGTCAGTTTTCTATATAAACAAATGCGCTGATATTTTGTAAGATGATTGTTTATAATTTAAAAAACGAGTTATTTTTCTACTCATCGTTGGTTTGCTGTTCCTGAATGGTTACGAAAATAATAAAAGGACAAAGTTACTCAGTTGACATATGTGACATATGACGCAATAACATGGCGGCTACTATTTCATGGTGTTCAAAAACAGATTAAAAATGTAATTATTTGTATTTTAAGTTTTTTATTTTATCAACTAAAACTAACATTTACCTACTGCATTTTGCCTCAGCTATCTCAATTTTTTTTTTCTCATAAAGAGTAACACCCTATTACAGACTAACTGTCATGTTTGGGGCTAATGGCAAAAAATATATTGTAGAACCTGTCTGGAGGTAATATTTACGCTACTCATGTCGTGTCGTCTGAAAGCAATGGTGCCCCAGAGGTAATGGCCGCGACTTACCAAGTTGGAAGTCGTAGGTTCGAGCCCAATCAGGCACTTTATGTTGTGTAAATTCAATTATAATTCAATCATCACCACTGCTTTCAAAACGGTGAAGAAAAATATTGTGAGGAAACCGGCATGTCCTGGAATCAAAACTTCGACGACATGTGACATCTACCAACGTGCCGGCCGTGGTGGATTACGGCCCACTCTATCTCACAGAGAGAGGCCTGTGTCCCAGCAGTGGGGATATTAAAGGCTGATTATGTCGTTTCAACTTGGTGTTAACCTGTGAACCTGTTTACTGTATTAGTAATGGTTACCTACCTATAAAAAATATTCTATTTCTATGCAATGCCTCATTAAAATTCCGTCTTGGTTGATAGTGTGGGGCACTGATAGTAAGGAAAACATTCATGAGAAGACTTGGATCGTTTAGAAATCGTCAATACGCGGTAAGCAAGCGTAGTGTAGTCAATCAATGCTCAATCCGCTCAGTATGAGAAGTGGTTTAGGCCACTTCTAATACTGAGCTAAGTACAAGGTACAAGTACAAGTACTCTTTTTACGAATATTTTCCTTTTAAGAACAACATATATTCTCATGAAAATCTGTTATTAATAATTAATTGCTCAAAAACAACGACGGTCTTCCCCGCCGGTCGCAAATTTCATTATTGAGCCATTTTGTGACCAACAAGGGAAAATAGCCGTGAAAATATTGGAAACTTTAAATTACATAATCTCATAGGATTACTTTTGATTCATGTAAGGTTCGCCTAAACATTATAATATGTTTCGTTATAAAAGTCTGTGTCTGTGGTAATATTGCTGTGTATATTTATGTAGGAATGTTGCTCTTTCACAGCGGCAAACAATAAAATTGTCCACAACACCAATTTATTATCTACTACAGTTTTTGCCACTACACAAGTAAGGGTGATTTATTTACGTTAAATTACATTCGTAGATGGCCACTATGTTTTGTTTCAGTACTGCGATACTTGACTTTTGCTTGTGTTCGAAGATTTTTTGCTAAGGAGTATAAATCCAAATAAAACTAGTCCAAGTATGAATACAAAAGGTATGAACCTTCAGTACGTACTTATGCTCTGATTCGTAAATTATACTATACTAATAATAAATAATTCTTTATTGCCAAAAAAGAATTATTTATTATTCTTGCCTGAAAATCAGGGGTGACCACTGAATTATCAGCGTTGTGCTGTTGGTCCCATAGCACAGCATTATGCTGAGTGGAAGCCTTCTTGTTGTGACTGCGGTCATGGCGTAAAGTTGCCGACTATTTATGTTCTATATATATTCGTAATAATCAATTTGTTTTGTTTTCATATTTTTATGCGAACACGTGTTTCTGAAACAAATAAATCCATTTTCTTCCTTTCTTCAGCACTTAATTGTATCGAAAGTTCCAAGATATCGTGTTAGCGGTACAGTAAAATCAAGAAACTTTTTTGAATGACTTTTATAGCTCCCTAACGAATGTAAAAAAACCAGCTAATTTAGTTTCCCGGTATCCATAAGCAACCCTTTAGAACACTGTCCCACGATTTCACCTACTCGTCTCATAGAGCACCTCTTTACCTTCTTCCACATGCATGCATCTTTTTAGTCTCACGCATCAGTTGCGACTGAAAGCTTGAAACACACCTGTTTCAGCTAATGAAGGTCAAGGTCGGCTATCACTTAAAGCTGAACTTCACTGCATTTTCAATCTGATCTGCTTAGCTTTTTCCCAACTATGTTGGGGTCCGCTTCCAATCTAACCAAATGCAGGTGAATACCAGATCTTACATGGAGCGACTTGCTATCTGACCTCCACAACTCAGTTACTGGGTAACACGATATCCCTTGCTTGATAAGACTGGTTGTCAGTCTTTCGGGCTTTTGACGACCCGTAACGACTGTCAAAGATTCACGAATGTCAGCCGGGACCAACGGCTTAACGTGTTTTCCGAGGCACGGAGGGGTCTTGGTGTATGAAAATGGTCCTCTATCCATGGACCAACCGCGGCAAGCTTAGCTTAACCTGATCTATCGACCCGTGTCGCTGTTATTACGTAGTTACAAGCCCCTTTTAGTCAATTGTGCTATGCAATATGCAGTTGAATTTGTTGATTCAACTACTGTATACCTCAAAGCTTTTTGGCATTTGTTGAAACGTTCAGGTACTCAATAAGTTACCTAATGGTGATTACTGAATTGGTTATTGAATTGCTTGGTAGAAGCAATAGGTGTTTTGCTGCAAAGAGAAGCTTAATTCTGAAACGGAATTTAATACTACGTCGAAAGTAGGCTCTTATGTTATGTTGAAGTTAAGAAATGTGGCTCAACTAATGACTCTTAAATAGATTTTAAATATACATAAGTAGGTCTATGTTATAGTTATATACTATAACATAGACCGAACACACGTATAACACGTACATTTATCTCAGACACGAATCACCCATTCAGACCCAGACCATCAGCCCATCTAAGCGTGGCCGTGCTAGAACGAATACGCTGTAGCCTGGCCACTGAAAATGGTGTATAAGTCATGAAATATTGTGGTACTGTTACTTCTCTTTCTGGTACTAAAAGGTACATATCCGTACAGTCTACTGCCATAACCATGACTTTCTTCGGCATCATGGCCAGGCCAGAACGGAACATACAATATTTAGTATCTTCTACATACCTACTTATCTGCTCAGAGATCAATTTAAAAAAAAGACTCAAATTTCAGTAAATTAACCTGCATTTTCAGAAAAAAAAAATGATCATAAAATTAGTTTGGTGGTTTTATTTTGTCAAATATTTTTTTTCACAAGAAACTCTACCGTCAACTGAAACCGCTTTGTTTGCTAGGTCCTGGATCCAATTCTGATTATCAGGGCCTGTTGACATCATGGTTATCATCAAATATGGTGTGGGTTACTTTCATTCCATAAAACTCTGTCAAACTAATCACTGCCCCGTTGGTCTAGTGGTCGTGAGCGCTACTGCAGAGCTTGAGTTCCTGGGTTCAATTCCCGGGTGGGGCAAACTGTTATTTGGTTATACCAATATAAATTTCTCAGAAGCAGCCTATAATCTGGATTTGTTCCCAGTTGATGGCAATAAGCTCGCCCCTTATAATATGGGACTTGAACATAACTAACATTATGTCAGTGTACGATGGGTACCTCTGCCTAACCTTTCATGGATTACAGGCGTGGTATTATGTATGTGTGAATTACACACCTAATAACACCTTAAAAGCACGGAGGTACCTACTGTACTTAAACCGAATTAATTATGAACGACACGGTATCATAGATGACAGGGATTAGATACGAGGTTGGAATAACACTGCGTGATTGCGATATATTATGCTAATTCAATTAATCAATTATTATCCATCAAGGTCGGAACATGATGACACTTACTTTGCATGTGTAATTAATAAAGCTATTCGTACGGTGTCAAGAGTGTCACATTATACTCAATATTCAAGTAGATATGTATTCCTTTGTGTAAGTTACGGTTTCATTTTGTGACGTTTCTTCTATGACTCCTGTAATAGTAAAAATAGTCGATTACAGTCCCACTGCAGGGCCTTTGCGTCTTCTCATACAGAGAAGAATTGGATAAAATAATGTCTGGGAAGCAATATGGTTTCCGAACTGGTATATCTATGGTGGATGCAGTATTGGTTCTAACAGAACATGTTATTCGCAATCTAAATGAAAGCAATAATGCTTGGAATGGTGTCTAGACCTGGCCAAAGCTATTGACACTGCCAGCTAAGTCCCTATCCTTTTGAATAAGCTGGCTTCTAACTCCTACGGGTACGTGGGAGTTAGAAGTATTTTTTTATCTTTGCCGACTGTCTAAGAGATCATGTACAAGTGGTGAAAATAGAGGTACATGTTAGTAATGAACACGCTAGCAACAGTAGCGTTCCACAAGGAAACATCATGGGCCCCACACTATTTATTGTTTTCGTAAATGATTTATGTGATATGGGTCTTCTGAACTTAAAATCTATACTTAAACTTTCGACACAGCTCTTAATGTGAATGCTCTTAAAATTATAATGGGATGGGTGTCAAATAATCTTTGATATAGAATATTGATAAAACCGTGTTTATCCCCCTTTGCAATACGTGCTGACAACCTGGCCCGGCGATTTTCAAAGTTAAAGCACACTCGTATTTGTTGCCTGGCCTGGAGTGCTTTTGCTTATACCTAACCAGATTTTCCTGCGTTAAATATTTGGACTTACATAAAGGTCAGGATTTCCGTTGGCATTAACAAATTGAAACTGTCACAACCCGAGCTCGAAGATTCATATTTATATTTAGATAAAAGGTTTTTTCAGCCAGCTAACACCATCAAGAGCTTGCAAATATATACTCTTTACCAGTGCCTACTATCGTACTGTTTGACGTTATGAGATGGAGCACCAATAATTATGAACAATCCTACGGCTTGAGATTCCTCAGCGGGCTGTATTACCTATAGATTATGACAAAAATACCCTACAGGTACTCAACGGCTGAACCTTCTTTATTTCTCGTAACTTCTCACGGTAAGTGCAAATGTAACACTCAGACTATAGCCCGTAAACACAAGTCGCGACCTCTTGGAGCCTCGAGATTAAAATTTGTATAGTCTTTAAGCTTGATCAGAAAACAACATCTTTTTCGGGTAAATTCTACTTTAGCTATGGAAACAGTATAGCGTACAGTTACATATTTATCACCTAAACAAAATTAAATTTTAAATTAAGGTGAATTATTGGCTCACTTCTCTGTCCTATTAGGAAACTGAGGATTTGCTAGCAAACAATAAGCTAATTTACATTGTATGCACACCGCACGCACATCAACTCACACACATACACATTCGCACACTACACTCACCTCTACACACATAATTATTACAGCAGAGATAAAATAGGTTAGTTATTTCTAATATAAACTTTCCTTAAAAAAGCCTATGGTTTTTTTTTATTATTTGCAAGCTGATCATCATCACTGAGACATGCAACATGCAATTAAATGTTAGGCTTCACCAATGTAACTCAAAGAGGGGAACGTTGACACCTGAGATACAGGACATAATTATCCTCGTTTGGGTGCAAGGAGTTTCACAAACTGAGCATGTAGGTACTAACTTAATTAATATTAATTTTAGTTATTTAAGTAATGAATTGTTAACCATTTTACCCTCATTCTTGTATTAGGCATATACTTAGGAATTAGGCATATGAAATAAATAATAATTACAAGAAGGCATGACCACTGGTCACCGCGCTTGTTAAAACCGGATTAGCGATTTCATTCTTATATTAATTATAAGTGCCTCAAGATGTTTTCTTTCACCGTCAGTAATGCCCAAGATGAATTTACAAAATCAAAAAACCCGACTGCCTAAAAAATGAACTTTAATTTAAAAAGATGGAAACAAGAAACTGGTTTTAAAAGGATGACTATTAGACTGAAAACTATAAGCAATCTCATGCAGTCGGAGACAATAAAGGTCTTTATTGTTAAATTTAAGAAGATGCCTTATTTCACAGTTTTTTGTTTATATAGTTATTTTTGACGTTAATGAGACCTATTTATGAAGCACTTTATTTTGATACCCCACTCAATAGGTTTTGAGAAAAATAATAATTTTGTAGACACAATATGGCGCCAAAAATCGGCAATTTTTAAAATTTTTATATACACCCAGTGTTACTCTCACAATTATGACGAATCTAACGGCACCTCTCAAGCTGAAATCGATCAAGCCGTTTCGGCTACAGAGCGTGAAAGAAATACACATACATACATACATAGGTACACTCGAAAAACATAACCCTGCTTCTGGCGCAGTCGGGTAAAAAGTTAGTACATTTAAATTTTTTAAGCCACAGTGGTATTTGGATTTGGATTCTGATTGATTCTGGATTTGCACCCAGAACCTCATGAGAGACGCGACACTACTCATGGGTTTACTTTGATTATTTTTATAACGTTAAGGGCCTATACTAAGATTGGAAAATGGTTGTCGTCGTCAATGGATACCTCTAACAACATGCAAACTGCAGACACATGACATAAATCGACCCTGGAGACAGTATAAATATCTCATGGCCCAGTAATTTTATCGGCATTTGTAACTTAGTGTTAATGTTTAGTATAATTATACAAGCCGAGCCTACAATGTCCTGCGCGTGCAGTATAACAACGCCTTCAGGATGCTGTTGCAGCTGCCGTGGCGTTGTAGTACTTCGGGCATGTTTTCCGAAGCTCACAGAGACGGCTTTTACGCTATCATGCGTAAAAAATCGGCTTCCTTGCTACAGCGCTTGCGTAACACCCGGAACGGCATCCTGAAGATGATTGTTAATAGGCCAGACTGTCCTATACAACGGCACTGGGTGGAGCTGGCTATAGGTACACGCAAATAAATAATTTCATCACATAACGTCATGCCTGTGATTCCCCAAGAGTTAGGCGGAGGCGTAAATTGTACCTTTAGCGGTTCCACACTGAGCCTCGAGGGCGGGCTTAGGCAATTTAGCTGTGTTTGTGTCTTTACTAACAATACTAATATAGACTATAAGTACTTTCTGTTAATAACTCATCACTAACCAACCTATGGACTGTTCATGTATGTGTTCATGTCTGAAATAAAGATTTTTATTTATTTTAGCACAAAGGGCTATTTTGTCCCTGAGAACAAAAGTTCCCGGAGTAAAAGCTGGATACCTAACCATTGGGTAAAAATTCAAAAACAACACAAAATCGTTTACAGCCCTTGGATCACAGAAGACTTTCAACTTAATTCCTGAACTTTTTAACACGAAAGTAAGATGAAATCCTGAAACCTAATAACGAATAACATGTCTTAGAACATCCTCCCGGAATGTTCAAGCTACAACTCGATTTACTCGTTCGCGAAACAATCGCGAACTTAATAATTACTCATTCGAACTGATTTATTAATTTATTACTAGCAGTGCCCTGCGATTTCACCCGCGTAGTTCCCGTTCCTGTGGGAAAACGGGGACAAAATATAGCCTATGTCACCCGGGGATAGTGTAGGTTCCCAACAGTCAAATAATTTTCCAAATCGGTTCTGTAGTTTCGGAGCCTATTCAATACAAACAAACAATCAAATCATTCCTCTTTTATAATGTTAGTATTATTCGTATAGATTTATTACGCAAGGTACACCAACGACATATTTCCAAAGATATTAATATCAGGATGACGAATCTTCAGTAGGTGTGTGTGTAAATATATCACTTATGCACTTATGCACAACATTCTTATTAAAGGCTACGAATAACAAAGAACGTGATTAACGATTCGATTACATTAACATTTGAAACTTCAGTTAGTTGAAAAACTAATTTAATGCCAGCGGTATTAAAGCTAACCTTTGCTAAAGTTCGTAGCGTCATAGCGTTTATTGCGTTTGTTGCAGAGCTAGACGCAACCGCTGCAACTGATATTATATTGCGAAGTTGCTGTAACGACACGTTTTACTGAAACAGAGCCCTGCTTAAACCGACCGATACGAGTAATATTTTTGACAAATATCCGCAGTAAGAGTCCGAAAATTTAAAGAAATTAAAAGTTTTACGAACTCGTGTGTAGTTAAGATTATCTAAGCATAAAATTGGCAAACATAAAACACTTTACATCGTCGCAATGAAGCGCCAAGGCACAAACAATATTGTCGTATAATTTTCTATTTATCCTTTGTTTATGACGCCCTAGGTATAAGAAAATTAAAGAAAAACATACACTGTATCAGTCGCGTATAATCTCGAACAAATTCTCAAAGTAAACCTGATGGCGTTAGGAAATTGCGGTACTTGTGGGCGACGACAAGCCGTCGCGTCGTGACGGAATGAATCCTTCGCTGTTTGTGAACTTTAGTGATCCTTAAATCGCTGGAGAAACTGCTACGAAGCTCTGCTATTAATTATTCAGATATTAATTGCGTGACTATTTGTTACTGTGCAATTTAACTGAAGTAACAATTTAGCAGATGCGAAAAATCGTTCAGAAAAATAATAGAATTAGTCCTGCCGATACTATCAAGTAATTTAGGTGCTTTTGTTATCCATATAAACAAAAAGAGAAGTCCTGACTGACTGACTAACTCATCCGCCCGAACTCTTGGACCTAGAAAGCTGAAATTTTGCACAGAGGTTCCCTTTATAATGTAGACAAGGAATAAGGAAGGATTTTTCGAAATTCAACCTCTAATGGAGTTAAATAGGGGATGAAAGTTCTGCGCGGGCGAAGCCGCTGGCAAAAGCTAGTTTAACATAATCAATTCAGCAATCAGAAATCCTAAAGCGAAACTTGGTAAAAATAAATGAATCTCTACTTTTGAAGCTTCACCCCTTGAAGCTTCAACAACATCAACAACATAAATCTCCAACATTTCAGAATAAACTACCATTTATATACAAAACGAAGTACGTCAAAAGAACTCTCAGTACATAGATGGTATCTAGGCAAGTCGGTGGCACAACGTGAGCTCTCGAGGTATAACATATGGACTGGAGCACAACGAGCTCTTTGTCGAGCAGCTGAATGTGAATGTGCCATAAGCTCGCGTAGGTAAGTCTCGCAGTCGCGTGCTCTGAACGAAACTGTTGTTGTATTTAATATGATACGTGACTCATTAGCACAAGCTACTTACATTGTGACGTAATCTGTTTAAAACGTATCTAGGCACGGCATTTTTTCCAGACATGTAGTTTTTCATGAACAAACACGGTGAGAATAGTGCGAACTTTCACATCAATTGTAGGTACCTTTAAGTGCACACTTACGTATTATAAGTGCACACATAAGGTACTTACGTATTTTTTTACATCATATTGTACTGCTTTGAAATAACCACTTATACATAAGTTTATTCAAAATCGAAACCAATTAATATTAATTTAATAATATAATTTATCTCCTTACATCTACCGTTACAGGATAAGCCCTATGCTATAAATGAGCTTGTACTAACTTAATTATTATATACTAACATCTTTAATCAATTATTCAAAAATAACACAAAACAATACGCTAGATAATAATTTGTGAAGAAACATATCCTTAATTTAATTTGTAATACAAAAACTAGTTCCGATTCTTTTTCGTTTTTTGCTTGCGAGTTTGCCACAGGCGGCGACAAGGGAGCGCTGATAAATTCGAAATGAACATTAAAGTATTGCAAAAACCTAAAAAATATCCGGCATCTTCGCAATTAATAACCGAGGAGCTTCTTATTAAAAGCTCATCTATTGCAGTGCTGCAAGGCTGAACTTGTTCTTTAGTCGGAAAGCAGTGGTGGCCAAGTGGTAACAGCTGAGTCTTACGTGTTGTAGGTCGTAAGTTCGGACCCCGACAAGCGCTTTACTTTGTGTAAATTATTTAAACACCACTGATCTCAAAACGATGCAGAAAAACATGTCCTAGAACCTAAAATTCGAAGACATGTAACATCTACCAACACGCACTGGGCCCGCGTGGTAGATTATGGCCCTTTCCCATTCACCGAGAGGAGGCCTGTGTCCCAGTAGTGGGAACATTATAGGCTGATTATGCTTATGCTTATGCTAAGGCTGAAGTCTATAAGAATAGTATATAGATTTAAAAATGTATGCTGTAATTCTTGGACACCAAAGAAAAGCTGAGAACCATCGTATGAGACAATTTCTACTGTTCGATTTTAATTTATTTTCACAAGGCTGTAGGTATTCAATTTTGAAGGTAGCTTGAGCAGTTAGTTAATTTATAAAAATATGTTAAATACCCAAGAAAGTAGGTACTTAACAACTCCATGAATCTAGCTAAAAAAATGGAGGTTTTTCAACAGTGACATTGTACTATGTAGTATGAAGGTAGAGGTACCCACCTAGACGTACCCACTCACGCTACCCAATAACGGAGTATGTCGGGTTCCTGAGTCTTGCCTTACTGAAGTTTACAAGGAAATCCTCATTAAATGTGACGTAAAAATACGTCCAAGACCTCTCCAGTAGATACCTCACACACACGAACAAGCGAGAGTTGCAAAACTTGTTATTTAAAAAATTCTTTCTCTCGTTTCAACTGAATCTTACTTCGGAACAATTTTTAATTAATATCTTCAAATTAGTATGCAGAAAGAGTTTTTCGTTCTTTGTAATATTTTTAAAAGAGCTTTTATTCTCTGAGTAAAATGCTTATAAGCAGATAGATATATTCTTAAAAGCATGATGCTATGTTGAAAAAGGTGGAGGTTTCACTTCACTCAGCTTGTTTGATTTAAAATAGCGACTGGTAAAATCGTACTAATCGTGTACGCTGATGAGAATGCAGAATGAAGATTTCTTGCACGGGTTTTTACTTAAGGGTACACTAGTCGCGGGCTCGAACTCACTGGTGGGCCTAGCTAAAAAGCACGCTGTCTCTCCAGGCTTCAAGTCCGACAGAGGTAGTATCAGTGATGAGCAGTTAGACGATAGTCTACACGCACAACATTATTGAGGTAGCTGCAGGATCAGTTACAGTAATGCAGGCGCGTAAAAAATTAAGAAAAGTCCTCCGGAAGATCGGGTTTTCTGAAAAAATCACTGCATAAATCAATGACCAATTAAGTTTATTGAACTTTTAGATAATTGAGGTACCGACCCAGTTTTGGAGATTTTACACTCATTTTATTACTTAAACATGTCCAAAGTTACGTTAAATTAGCAAGAAAAACGAATCTTTGTTGGCTCATAACTTTTTAATGGCTTTTTATTTTCGTATTCTGTTTCCGTAGCAACAATATTAATAATGATACAAAACCATACCATGTTTAAGTTTTGATGTACATTGTCAAACAGTGGAGTAAAATGTGGACCTGTTTCACCTTAAGGAAAAGTTTCAGAAACCGAGACAAACATCAAAAGTATTGTAAAAGCAGATGACGGACACTCCATTATACCTACTGACATAAAACAAAGTGCAGTAAAATTGCAATTTGTTTTGGAACAAGGAAACTTTCAAGGAATCATGCGCAGTTTGAGAGTAGCGTCAGCATACTCAGCATTAACTACGACAGTGTCGCAAAAAGGTCTTTGTTTAACACGACGGTTAATTTATTGCATCGCAAACTGCCGGTATCTGGACAACCGACAAACTTTATTGAGTTCCCCCGTCGTTAAAATAATTTATACACCCCAAGGAACTAATAATTTATTCTAAGAAATCGGAAACTTTTTAAAGAGGTGACTAATTGACAATTTACATTCTGCGTTTCATTCGACGTTAGGTATAAACTCTTCGTCCACCGTTTATTACATAATTTGGTTATTTAATTATACGTTAATATGTCAACCTAGGTGGACCGATGACCTTGGGAAGGCCGTGGGAATCCGCTGGATGTGGGAAGCACAAGACCGGTCGAAGTGGAGTAGCCTGGGGGAGGCCTATGTCCAGCAGTGGACGTCTTTCGGCTGAAATGATGATGATGTCAACCTATGACATAACACGTGGAAAATGTCGAGTAATTTTGTAATTGAAACATAATGATGAATTACAAACATTGTCACCTAATAATTTACAGGAAGAAAACAACAGTGTAGAGCTCAATTAAAATGGACCGGATCATCTAAATTCTGTTTGTGTGTACAAACACCGGCCGTCGATTACATTCCACTGTTCAAGCATTCGCTAAATGAACATTCGTGTGTTTAACATTTGCTCAATAAATTAATTCCACGCTATACAAATTCGTCAATGAATAGGTACTATAAGTGTTTAGTATTAATTTGGTTGAATACTCTGTTTATTCAAATTCTAGCTAGCTTTCGGCTTGCTCTGTCCATATATTTAGGAAAATAGTTTCAATTTCAACCAAATAAAATAAAACAGTTTCAGGTTCTTTGACAGTCTTTACGGGTCTTCAGAAGCCCGAAAGTCTGACAACCAGCCTTACCAAGGGGTATCGAGTTACCCAGTAATTGGGTTGTGGAGGTAAGACAGTAGTCGCTCCATATAAAATACTGGTATTCAGCTACATCCGGTTAGACTGGAAGCCGACCCCAACATAGTTGGAAAAAAGCTAGGTAGATAACGAGTTTCAGTTTCAACCAAAAATTGCTCCGAACAATACATTTTTGTGGCGAAAAACTTGGTTGTGTAAGACGTTGACTGAAGTATTGCTCTAACACTTTCGCTGCAGAATGCAGTTGGTAAGTGCCCAGCGCGGGACTCGACCGCGGGAATTGTTTTTGTTTTAAACGATTCCCCCTCTTAAGTCTGACGGACATTATTCCGCTTAAAAGTGCCCAGACTCATTGGGCGAAGCGTCAAACTTTGCCGGGTGGAGTATTCTTCGGTCTCGAATAGCAGAGGGCTGCGCTTCAAGACGGGTCTTGAAAGCAAACTTCGAGATTAATGGTAATAGTGGCTCACACTCGTAGACAGTTAGACACCTATTAGCCAGGGGGTTTTATTAAATGGGTTGCTCGCAATGTATCTTAAAACTTTGCCGACGCATTATCTATAGGTCTAAATAATTAATTTCCTCTAATCGCGTCTTTGGCTTGCGAGCGACCAAGATTTATGTTCACTAAATTAGACACATTAGATCAAATTTAAACTCATTTATCAGTGAATGTGGCTTAGCTGTTCCAGAATACGTCATTAAACATTCCTGGCAATAATGACATCAATATAGAAAAACACGTACGATTTTGGTCATTAAACTAAGGCCACAAAAACACCAATTAATTTTAAAAACTTCTTATATATTGAACAAAATTGACTTGGTGGGTTATAAAAACACAAATTAACCTCCATTAAGTTCAAATTAAAAGGTTGTTTATTTCCGTATCGAATAACATACGCAGCAATTTGATCGTTTACTTACCAAATATTGTTTTGAACAATTAAAAGTAGAGATAGGCGTCGTCAGGTGAGATGCATATCATTAGGTAGGTATTATTGCGGGTAGCAGCTGTTCCTAACGGGCCCGGCCACGGCTCGTTCCGGCTAATGTAGCTACCACCACACGCGAACGCCTACGTAACCCTTGATTTATTTAAGTGATTTATAACCCCTGACTTTATATCGAGGCAAAATTTAACTGTTTTAGAGCCGTTAACCCTTTGCCTTTTTCCGTTTTTTTCATTTTATTTCGATAAATTATTTGAATTTTCTCCACGAATACCTATTTTACAAAAAGGTTTCGTACTATCAAAACTACTTACCAAATCACATATTTTGATAAAATTTAATGGCTAGCTGTCACGGTTCTCTAGCTCCGTAGCTACAGAACCGTGACAGCTAGGTCTCACTGGTCCGTACCTGTGACAGATGAACGCACAAACAGATGAGACAGCGTGGCTTAGTAAAAGTATCCCGTTCACACTTTTTAGGTCATACGGAGACCTTAAAATACGTAGATGTGATCTTTAATTTTCAATAGGTACCGACATTGCACTATACAGTAGTGTATGCATTTGTAGGTCGCCGTGAAATCGGCTTACTTACTCGTTCTAAAACAACTTTATGTCGCGAAGAGAGTGCAAAGGACGGCGAAACGTTGGTGCTGATGAATGGGATTTTTTCGTTTCGCCGCCGCTGAGAACCAGATTAATTAATTTGAATTGAAAAACTGCATTTAATTTAAAACTTTTTGTAAAAGCTCTTTTAGATGGATTACATTTTATGGAGATGTAAAGCAGAAAATACCGAATGGATTTTTAAGAAAACTTATTTGTAGCTAAACCGGAAGTTATTCTACCTTCCCCTTACTACCTTAGAGAACGTTGGAGGCCTTACAGACTTTAGATTTGTAGACGATTTTTTGTTCTGTATTTTCATTCCTCTAAGTACCTGGTACTTATTGACAGGCCTGCACTGTCCTCTCATACCCTATTATCACTGATATTTGAAAACTTTGTTAAAGCCAATTATTTTTAAAAGAGTAACCATGGAGTTTCTTGCCGGCTCTTCTCCATAGGAAGCGACAATTTGGAACCGTGCACCTAGCTTCTGACGTTTCATAAGTGCCCATGCACGTTTAAATGAATTACAATATTTTGATTTGACCCGTTTTTTACGGAAGACGGTCAAAGAGAATATCGCCATAACTAACATGCCTAGGTAGACGAAGCAAGTATATAACGAAGAAACGACGAACAAAACGAATACTAATTCAATATCACTTTAATGAAAGGGTAGATCGGATATAAAGTCAAAACTTTTATAGGTATGGCCAACCCAACTCGAAAGTAGCTAATTCTTTAAAGTTTCAGATGACCTCTTAAATCAAAAGGACGTCACGTCTGAAATTCAATTGCCATTTCCTCCAAACGGTGCCAAATTGTAACTTTTTATGTCGAAATAAAAGGCTTGGCTGAGACCGACACACAGATACTGACGTATTTTAAAAGTATTTTCCTTTGTCAATATTCTTCCTTTTAATTCCGAATATATTTCTACATCTATCAATCTTTTTCCATAAACTGTCAATGAAAGCAAAAGCGTTTGCTAAGGAATTGTAAATTTCTAATGGACCCTTCTCTAAAGCAATGTTTAGTACGTAACCTACCGACATATTTACCTACCTATACGACGAATCAAATCTGATTACTTAATTTACTTTTTGCATGAGAAGGGGAAAGTATCTACTGCCAAATATTCCTACAAGCTTCCGCCCGCGCCTTGGCTCGCGTGAAGTTCGGAAATTATTCCACGAGAACATACAACCGGGATAAAAAGTAATCTCTGTGTTAATCTGGGTTATAGTCTATCTGTGTACCAAATTTCATCCAAATCCGTTCAGCCGTTTTTGCGTGATTGAGTAACAAACATCCAAACATATTAATAATAATAATAAATCATTTATTTCAAGTAACATGGACTCATATTAAAATAGGACAAGAACACGGTCACATTTAACATTATTCAAAAATTACAATATTAAATTATTACATGCAATTACAATTAAAATTTATACATTAAAAAAAATTAAATATACAAAAATAAAATATTAATTACAAAATAGCATTATGAATTAAATTTGTATGTTTCAACCTCGCATTTTGTATGTTTCGCGTGCTACGTGTCGTTCCAAACAGTGGGTCACGATAACACAATCGAGCCTTTCTGCAAGCGCGGTTAGCATATTGGTAGTATAGGTTGGATGAAGAAATACTTTCACTTTGACTTTGATCATCCTTATAGTTTGGTAAAATCCTATGTTTTATTGAAATGAACAGCAAACAGTTACATTATAAGAACTTACGACTAGTTTAACATAATCAAGTTTCTGTTATAATAAAGCTCTAAACGCTATTCACAAATAATAAACAGAAAAGAAAAAAAAATCAAGAGAAAAGTGTGTAGTTCTACACACTTTTTTAAGTGGCTCTCTGGTTGGCATAGGTACCTACTTACTTTTTGTCTTTCAAATAAATGCCATACAGAAAATCTCAGTTTCTTTTATAAAACTCGACCAGTCCCTGTATCTTCTCATATGTCACTGATAGCAGTCACATAATCACTGCTAAGCTAATAATACACGCGTCAGCAACTGTTTATGGGCTCATAAATACTGCCTATGCATTAGCTGATTGACTCAGAAAACATGGAGATACGACGGAGCTGTATTATATTACCGAAAATAACAAGGTAAAGTAGGTACTACATATATTCAAAGAAAAATGTACCTACACTATCATACACTCATCAACAATAGATCGAAAATGCGTGGAAATAAGTGGAAGTTTCCACGCATTTTCAATTTGAAATCGATATGGTTTTTTTTTGGGTGGGAAATCATCAAATAACTTCTCCCGCTCTGGGTGGAGCAGGAGGGCGTGTCAGACTTTTACTGACTAAAACCCACCCGTGTTCCCTCAGTAGCCTGTATGCCAGGGGCTGCGGTATCTCTTTCGAATAAACCCGCACCCCTGGCAGGCATCGGCCTTTGCGGGCCTCATCTCTATGAGGCGCGCGTGGAACACAACGCGCCGTCGGCTTGGTCCTTACCGGACAGCGAGCTACCCATAACTCACCGTCCGCAAGCTCATGCCTACGGTGGCCGGAAATCAGCCTGGGATTCCCGACGCCCAGGGCATCTCCTGCGGCGGCTAGGGCCGTGAGGGCGCGTATACTGCCTCTCCCTCACGTGCGCCGCCTCCCTCTTCGCGAGCATTACTGCTTCGCAGAAGGAGGTGACGGCTACCCATGCACTCTCGCTCCGTACCCTGGCCTGGACCAAGGCCCGACGCGAGACATCGCCTCCGCCGACCGCCTAAATTGATATGGTAATGACATATTATACTTCGTATCTCTCCCGAAGATGATTACAGTTTACATGCAGCACGCGAGTTGATGCTGTCCTAATCACACTTTTAAAGCTATTTAAATGCTTTTAGAATTTATTTTGAAATAAATAAATATCAGAAAAAGGCATTGTATTGACTATTTTCCCCACGGACTGCAACCCGCCATCACCGTCGCAATCCTTGACTCATTACGTGATTCAGTGTTGTCCGACTCACACGTAAATTTGTTCGTCCGGTAATAACCTTCATTGCTTTACACTATGGGAAAAAGAAAGCGATCTGGTAAGGACGATAGTGACAGCGTCGAAAAACTACTAAAAAAAGTGAAAAAATTGGTTAAAAAACGAAGAAGAATCTCCTCTTCGTCATCGGAAAGTGAACCAGCGTTATCTCCTTCGCACTCAATACCGCACGATTTAACCAGTGATCTAGAACCACAAGGTAAGCGAATAGACAAATACCCACACATTTTTGTTCTCGTCTACCGCCTGGAGACTGCACAATACAATTATCGTGGTATTAATATCCCGACGTGTACCGTGTGTGCCCAGTTATTTAAGTGTCATAAAATGAATATAATTCATTGTGCTATCCCGACGTTTATCGTGTGTGGATACTATGACTGTCATACGTAGGGATACCTACAACACAAACTATAATATCCCGACGTATATCGTGTGTGGATGCCATATATGCGTTGCTATACGTTAGTGTCCTAAAATGAATGTATTCATTGTGATATCCCGACGTTTATCGTGTGTGGATACTATGACCGTATACATGTGCCTACATACGATACCAACTTAAACATCCCGACGTGTGGTTATACCCACCTATAGCAGGTACATATAATTATGTTTTACCTCTTTGTAGATGAGATCCCAACCACTGAGGTACCATTAGAAGGCGAAGGAATAGCTGATGAAAATCCTGATGAACTAGACCCGGATATCTTGCAATTATTAGGTTCAGACCCTACATTAAACAAATCGTTTGGAGATGATTTACACAAGGATTTGGCATCGCGGTGGAAACACATTTTAATTAACGGTCTCACTAAAGAGGAAAAAGTCGATCTCCAAAAACAGTATCTACCTGCTGAGAATTGCATATACATGAAAGCGCCTATGCTAAATCCTGAGTTAAAATCGGCACTGTCTGATCCCAACATTAAAAAAGACTCGTACAGTGAGCAGAAACAAAATCAAATGTCCAGCTGTATCTCGGCGATTGGTAAAGCATTGAATATAGCTTTGTCACAAACCGAAAACCTTCCACAAGAGGTTATAAAAACACTCAGTGATGCAGGGCGGCTGATGTGCGATACGCACTATAGAGAATCTCTGTCTAGAAGATTCACTATCATTAATGCTATAAGTAAACAAAAGAGAGAAATAATTAAAAATACTAAAATAGACCATTATTTATTCGGCTCCAACTTGTGTGATTATCTTAAATCCACCAAGGCCATAACAATGTCTGCCTCAGAGCTGAGATTCACCGCAAATAGTGGGAAATTCAACCAACAGCGTAATCAGCCGAACACTTCTACATTTCGTCAAACCGGTGCTTTAAACGCACGGGGGGCGCCGCGGGCACCAGCCGCCGAGCCGCGAGCGTACCACAACCAGACTCGGCGCCAGCCACCGCCGCCGCCGCCGCCACGGGACCATCGCCGCGCGCAGACAGCCACGCGCGCACGGATGGCCAACTACTCAGCGCGACGCCGCTAACCATTTCATCACAGGTAGATAACAATAATGTACCTACAGCGGGCCGATTACAACATTACTTTTATGAATGGAATCGTATTACTAATGACAAAACTATTCTGTCTTGGATTGAAGGATATCAAATACCATTCCTTTGTGAACCACATCAGACAAGCATACCTAAAAGGTCGTACACGCTCACTGAAACTAACATAATCGATCATTGCATTTCTGAGCTATTAGAATCAGGTTTTATTTCCCAATGTAGTCCTTGCGAAAAACAATTCATTTCACCTATATTTACAGTACCTAAGCACAATGGAAAACATCGTTTCATTCTTAATTTAAAACAATTAAATAAATTCGTTCATGTTGATCACTTTAAAATGGAAGACTATCGTACAGCTATAAAATTAATAGATCAAAATTGTTATATGGCAAGTATAGACTTAAAAGACGCCTATTTTTTGGTCGCAATTGCCAAAAGCGACCGGATTTACCTTCGTTTTAGTTGGAACTCAGAAAAGTTTAAGAATCAATTGTTCGAATTTAACGTTTTGCCCTTTGGACTCTGTACAGCACCCTACGTGTTTACTAAATTACTGAAACCTGTATTACATTATTTACGTTCATTAGGTCACCTATCAGTAAACTATATAGATGATTTTTTATGCATCGGTAATACCTATAAAAGCTGTCTTAATAACGTAGAAGCGACAAGAGAATTACTAATAAAATTAGGATTTTTAATTAATGATGTTAAAAGTAAAATTAACCCAAGTAGAAAATGCCTTTTCCTGGGTTTTATATTCGATTCATGGAATATGTCCCTAACATTACCTACTGAAAAGAAAAACCGCATAAAATTGATGTCAAACAAGTTGCTACTGACAAACAAATGCACAATTAGAGAACTTGCTAGATTTACAGGTCTGTTAACTTCAGCATGTCCCGCCGTTAAATACGGCTGGTTATACACAAAACTCTTAGAAAGAGAAAAATTTCTAGCACTAAATTATTCTAACAATTACAATAAACACATGACATTACGAGATAACATAAAAAATGATTTAATTTGGTGGAAAGAACACATTGACTCCTCATCTTGTTCCTTTCAAACAAATGATTATACGATTGTTATATTCAGTGACGCTTCAATGACTGGTTGGGGCGCAGTTTGCAACAACCAAACAGCTCATGGACATTGGAATCATTCCCAATTATCATTACACATAAATACTCTTGAATTACTTGCAGCTTTTTATGGCCTAAAAATCTTTGCATCTCACCTTAAATGTTGCAATATCTTACTCAGAATTGACAATACTACAGCAATTGCCTATATAAACAAAATGGGAGGCATACAATTCACGCATCTAAATAACATTGCACGAGATATATGGCAATGGTGTGAAAAACGCAGTATACATGTTTTTGCATCTTATATCCAATCCAAAGAAAATTTATTAGCAGATTTCGAATCTCGTCAGTCGTATAATACTGACACGGAATGGGAACTAGCAGATTACGCATTTAATCAAATAAAAATTTCATTCGGTACTCCACAATTCGACTTATTTGCAAGTATTCAGAATCATAAATGTTACAAATATGCTTCGTGGAAATTAGATCCAAATTCCGAAATTATCGATGCATTTACATTTAACTGGAAACCATTGCAATTTTATGCTTTCCCTCCCTTTAGTCTTATCCCAAGAGTTCTACATAAAATTAAAAATGACAAGGCAGAAGGAATAGTAGTGGTGCCATATTGGCCAACCCAACCGTGGTATCCAGTCTGGTTAAAATTACTAATTTCGAAAGTACTGTACTTTAAGCCTGACAAAAAATTATTATTTTCCCCTTTCAGGGAGGAGCATCCTCTCCACGCGGATCTCACCCTGATGGCAGGGAAATTATCCGGCAGTCGCTACTAAGGCGCGGAATACCCAACGCATCTCTCGATATATTGATGGCCTCTTTCTCCGTAAACACGCTGAGCCAGTATAATACTTCACTAAAATCATGGTGGCTATACTGTAACGATAAGGGGTTAGATTACTGTAATTCCGATATTACTCAATTATTAGAATTTTTGACTTATAAATTTAATTTAGGTGCTAGTTACAGCACCCTTAACAGTTATCGTTCAGCGTTATCAATACTGTTAGGTCAGGAGGTCACTTGTAACGACTGTATCAAAAGGTTCTTTAAAGGGGTTCATCGTATGAAACCACCCGCACCCAAATACCACACCACCTGGGACCCCAATCTTGTGTTAAATCACTTAACAAATTATTTCCCAAATGATTTAGTTACACTAAAAGATTTGTCGTTCAAAACTGTAACTCTTTTAGCACTAGCATCTGCACAGAGAATGCAGACTTTAAGTGTAATAAAAATAAAAAACATTATATTTGACTCAGAAAAAATTCTAATAAAAATTGAAGATTTCATAAAAACCTCAAGGCCAGGCGCTTACCAACCATTGATCATATTACCATATATTATAGAAAATCCTAGGGTTTGCCCAGCTTTAACTCTCAAACATTATATAGATCAGGGATGGCGAACCTTTACGTATCAACGTGCCATTTTTCTTAAGAAATGTTCAATGAGGTCATAGACGTGGCATCAAATAATTTTGTTACATCAAGTAACGTAGGGATCACTCGCGTTCCTCGTCATCTAATACCTGCTTCACACTTTTTTTCGAAGTGCTTAATTTTATTAATTTTGTGATCAGTGACGTGCCCAAAATATTGTGTCGCGTGCCATTATTGGCACGCGTGCCATTGGTTCGCCATCCCTGATATAGATAAAACTGCCTGCTTACGTTGTCAAGAAGATTCTCTTTTTATAAGTTATCAGAAACCACATAAAAAGTGGGTTCCCAAACTTTGTCTCACTGGGTAAAACAAACTTTAGAAAAGAGTGGCATAGATGTAAACTTGTATGGTGCGCATAGTACAAGGCACGCGTCTACGTCTGCTGCTTGCAGAGCAGGTGTCAATCTGGAAGTTATTCGAAGGGCCGCAGGCTGGACCGAGTCGTCCAAAGTATTCCAAAAATACTATAATAAAAATCTATCCACCTCTCACGAAACTGAACTTGTAGATGCGCTTTTTAGATGATTATTTATTATTGTTGTATGTTTGATGATTATTACATAAGTACAGATAAGAATATATATACTTTACGTTACATGGAATTAAAATTAAAATGTTGATCGATCGCTTCAATGTTTAATTTTTTCGATGCTCTAAACATCTGCATGTAAACTGTAATCATCTTCGGGAGAGATACGAAGTATAATTGAGAATCAAACGAACTTACCTTGTGAAGTTTGATATCTAATTATACGAGTGTCTTGACCGAAGATGATTACACTCCCTTCCCCCCCTGATAGCCCCAAGACCTATCGAAAAAATTATAAAGTAGCTCTAAAAAATGAGTCAAGGATTGCGACGGTGATGGCGGGTTGCAGTCCGTGGGGAAAATAGTCAATACAATGCCTTTTTCTGATATTTATTTATTTCAAAATAAATTCTAAAAGCATTTAAATAGCTTTAAAAGTGTGATTAGGACAGCATCAACTCGCGTGCTGCATGTAAACTGTAATCATCTTCGGTCAAGACACTCGTATAATTAGATATCAAACTTCACAAGGTAAGTTCGTTTGATTCTCAATTATTGTAAGACATTCACTCATGATATTTTACAACCTTTTGTGAATAAAATAATAAACTTTTCTCGGTAGAAAACTATGTTAATGTTAAGTTCGTGATGGTTGGGAAATATTATGTATGTACCTACACTATCATACACTCATCTATACTAATAATAAAGAAAAGATTTGATTATTTGTTTGTATGTTTGTTTGTTTGCTTGCATTGAATAGGCTCCGAAACTACTGCACCGATTTGAAAAATTATTTCTCTGTTGGGAAGCTATACTATCCCCGGGTGACATAGGCTATATTTTATCCCCGTATTCGCACGGGAATGGGAACTACGCGGGTGAAACCGCGGAGCGCTGCTTGTCAACAATAGATCGAAAATGCGTGGAAATAAGTGGAAGTTTCCACGCATTTTCAATTTGAAATTGATATGGTAATGACGCATTATTGTAAGATATTAAAAATGTGTAGGCATTATGGTAAAGATAATGACTAATTATAGCGAGACATAAAAATTGTATGTCGGCATTTTTTAATTCCTTTTAAGAAGAAGAAGTTGTCTTTCTTAGCATGAAGCGGGAACTATTATGTTAGGTACGTTATTTTCAAAAATAGGGGTTGTGCAGGTGCACTACCCTGCACACCCCTGTATACTCTTTACCCTTAATTCGTTTACGTAACTGGAACTTCACAAAATAATGTTTTGTTGTTACATCGTAGACGCTGCTGCCGCGTTCCTTGCCACAGAGTGTAAATACTTCTCGTTTTAATTTAACCCTTGTTGCGTCTTTACGTGTAATTAAAAGTAGAATTTTGTGTTCGCGGTAGAAGGTTTGGTTATGTTTAAATTGTTTTACAAAGCATGTCAAGCACGCACCTTGGCGGGATTTTCTTTGCGGTATTTGTTTGAAAAAATTTGACAAAGATTTAAGACATCGTTCTGACTATTTATAGAATGCTAAATTTAAATGCTACCTGGTTTTTGTTCCATAATACCCCCAGTAACTTTGCATACCTCATAATCATTCATTGCCTCATGTGCTCTACGCTCCCTGTGCCAGCCTCATCCAGATTTTGTCCACGATGGCAACAATGTCGTCCGCCCGTCTTGCCGCCGAACGACCGACATCTCAACTTTTAGTCCTTGGACGCCAAAGCATTACTCCACCTGTCATCACTACCCCCCCGAGTGGGTTCCCGCATTGTCGTTGCGGAGGGGCTCAGTAACTGTGGTCTCCCAGCCACGGTGAAGCGAAGAGGAACCCCAAGGTGGGGCCGCTCGTCAGGGCTTTTGCCTTCAAGCCGATGACGTAGCGGCCAAAAAGTAGGTTGCGGTGAGCTGCACCGCAACTGAGGTGGGCCGCGATATCGAATGGGAAGCATCGCGGCTGAGGGTTACGGGCTGCGGCAGAGGAGTAGTGCCGGAGCTTCTGAGCAGTGCCTTTTCCTTTCCGTGGCCTGGACGGGGCCGCCACCGTTTGATGGCGGACGCGGTGGGGCCGCAGGGGAAGAGGAGTGTCGGTATAGCGTTGGCCGCTCTCCTGCCGCCTGCGGCCGAAAAGTTGTAGGCGGGACGGCGCGTTGTGTTCCACGCGCGCCGTCAGAGATGTCAGCAACAACTGGTGGGGTCTGCAAGGGCCAATGCCTGCCAGGGTGCGGGTTGTTCGAAAGAGACACCGTCGCCCCTGGCACACAGGCAGCTGAGGGAACACGGGTGGGTTTTAGTCAGTAAAAGTCTGACACGCCCTCCTGCTCTCTAGTAGTTTAGTTTAGTACTAGTCATTTGATGATTTCCCAACCTCCAAAAACAAAAACCTGTCATCACTACGCCTGTATACACACTGTATCCCTACTTATTACATAAAATGTGGACTTTCCCTTACCAAGTAGGGCACCTAAGTAGTGTATCACAGCGCCAAGCTATTACTCTGATTGTTGTATCGGTATTAAGAAAACAGAATAAATATTAAATAATAGTCAGTAACACGTCTGGGATATTCTGTTCATCGACCTTTCTAGTAATTTTGCTTAGTACTACAGAATCGTATATTTAATCTCTTTAGCAGAGACATATCCAATGAAATTAAATGTGGCGTAAAATTTTACTGTCTCTTTAAGTATGCTGTTTACGTTAAATTAAATGAGTATTGATGTTTTTCTCTTAGGAGAGCGGGATCTTCAGTAATGACACTATAAATAACGTGTCTTATTCTTTAGCAAAAAATAATGTTGTTTGTTTCGGCTATCTATTTATAAAATAAACTTAATCATACTTACACGTTTACTGTTAAATTTTTTACTTCTTTTTATTACATAATTATTAATAATAAATGAAGTTTATCTACATCTACAAATTACATTCTTTTAGTTATAGGTACAAGTAAGGTATTATTAATAACATTGACAAGTATAGTAATTTTTGTCATTTTTTTTGTAATTTGTTGGAGATGTGAGGAGTCTTAACTAAGCCTAAGACTATATGAACGAAAAAAAAAAACAATAAAAATACCTATCTTTGTTATAATAAACATAGTTTTATATTTCAATTAATCACTACAGAAGCAAGTTACTCGTATTTGCCTTAATTTCAGCTAAATCAAACGCCAAAATATACTTGCATAGTTCCTGTTAAGTTGGCTAGATATTTCATTCAACGTCAGCCAACGTGGCAAATTCTAGGTATTTAATGTACCTATATCTGAGAGCCGGAAGTGTTTCACTATCGTAGCTATAACTCATGTTCTGAAATATTTATTACTACGTAGCATCTTCAAGACGTTTTCCGGATAACATGTAACAATATATGGTTTTAGGTAAAGGTCGGTAGTTCTTGGGTACCTGTAGGTACTGAAAATTGAAAAGAGTATGGTTTGATTATTTGGTCATGTTAAGAGGATAAAGGAAGAGCGGCTTACAAAAGGTATTTACAATGTGAGTGGAAAGGGAGGGCACGCCCTAGGCGGACATACAGGAAAAGTTTTTATCCAGTGCGCAAATTGTAACCATGAATTCAGCATATCATTCTAGTTTAAAGCGTATCCCCTAGCGCAGAAATGTTTCGCCGGATACACAAAAAAAAAATCAGCTGTTCCATACATTTTGACCGCGTAGGTATTGCACTTTTCTATGAAACAGCTGATTTTTTTTTTGTACAACCGGCGAAAAGTTTCTGCGCTAGGGGT
This sequence comes from Polymixis flavicincta, assembly GCA_949987655.1. Classification (NCBI taxonomy): domain Eukaryota; kingdom Metazoa; phylum Arthropoda; class Insecta; order Lepidoptera; family Noctuidae; genus Polymixis; species Polymixis flavicincta. The sequence continues at coordinate 15,829,784 of OX465179.1, forward strand.
TCTAGAATGATATGCTGAATTCATGGTTACAATTTGCGCACTGGATAAAAACTTACCCTTTATAATGACCTGATTGATGATGTTCCACAGAAAGTTCAGGTGTACACACGGCTACACATCAACATATACATTTCCAATTGTTCCTTGTTGATACAATTTAGTTTGGTTTTCAAGAATTTTTGATAAAGTTAAAGAGGTGTTGCTTCTAATTACTTTATTTCGATACTACGAGTAACTAGCTACTTGTTATTACATATTATAAAAGGATCGTCCTTACACACACAAACATAGATATAAATACACACATGCATTCAGCATGGTTTTAAATGGTTCGAACACCAGTATAAACTGATCTCGCATTGTATAGGATTTCCGTATAGTGACAAAGAACAGCGTAAACTGGAAACGTATTGCTTGATGTGTGGCCTTGTGTACAACTTGTAACCGGCGTGCATCTATGACCAGATGAATGAACGTAACGAGGCAAAAGGAAGTAAAATAAGTATATAAGGATCGTAGCAGGCATCGTTCTGTAGACTCTGCCTTCCCCTATGAGAAAATGGCGTGAGTTTATGTATATTTGTATGGTTGAAGTCGATAGTACCTAGGTACCTAATTCAGGCAAGTTTAAGACCACTTAAGGCTTTAAAGTGCTCCTAAATTATTTAGCACTAAAAGATTAGTGGTCTTTAAAGCAAATATTTCAGTGGAGTAGAGCAAATAATGCAAAGAACAGGTAGGTGGGTAGACTACATTTGTGCCTAATTCTTAGATTCCTTAGTAGAAAACAGGAGCAATATTATGTTGATATTTTGTTACAAACACACATAGTCATATACAACGTGTAACGGAAAGGGTATTTATAATTTTTTAAACATACCATCGGCACGGCTTCTTTGGATGATATCAAACGATATTGGAAGAGTTTTTTATTCCTACCTCTACATGTTTGGAAGTTATGAGAATTTTTAATACACTGATACCAGAAACCGAACTTTTCAAATTGAAATAAACACATCACTCGGAAGAGATTTGTCCTGATATTGGCAAGTAACGTGGAAAGTTATTGACCTACGTAGTACGGTGACACGTTTGTTATGATTTGAATTTAAGAAAAATATGAAACCGAAAATTTGGTATCAATTCTTAGAGTATTTTATTTTGAGCTGAAACTATGTATAGTGATTCTATACCAGCTGTTAACTTTAGTGCTGAAGGATAGCAATAGGGTTTCTGTTATACCCTTTATTTGTAGTGCTTGTGGCTAAATGGTAACAGTCGCAATGATGGATCTTTAGGGTTAAGCAACGCTTGCCTAGGTTGGTCCGTGGATGGGTGACCCTTCCGTGCTTCAGATAGTACGTTAAGCCGTTGGTGGCCGTAGTAATTTGTAGATCTTCATCATCATCGTTTCAGCTGAAAGACGTACACTGCCGGACATAGGTCTCCCCCAAAAGGGGAGTCTTGCCATAATCGCCACGCTTGGCAGGCGGGTTAGCGATCGCAGTATGGTGGTAAAATGCATAGAGAACGCTGCTGCCCATTCTCTAGTAGGTCCCTTAGTCGTCTTCTACGACAGTCACGGGAAGAAATGGGATGGAGCTATACTTTTACGTCTCGCACCACACGTAGATCTTAGAAACCTATGTAATGTAAACCTTGGTATAACTGGTTGTCCACCAGTCATACCAAGAGTTTTCCCAATTTACTGGGTTCAGATTTGCAGTCGCTCCACGTATAATCCTGGTTTTCAGCTGCATGCGGTTAGACTGGAAGCTGACCCCAACATAGTTGAGAAAAGGCTAGGCCGAAGACAATAAATAATGATATAATGTGAATGCTGTAGATATAAAATATTCTATAACCATAAAGTAACAAGTAATTGTAAGTATTACAAAAATAACAGACACTCAAAATACTTCCTCGCCATTTCTTAATAACGTTAATAATTTTACAGGCGGCCCCAAAACACATAAATACGAAACTCTTGTTTTGAAACAAGGAACGAAACGAGCCCTGAGATAGACATTATTTATCAACGTACGAAAAATTTCCACCATTTCCCCAAGTTTGGGAATGTGGTGAATGTACAGTACTTTCACTTTGTTACTGTTTAATTAAATGTCGTCGTATAATTAATTAAGTGCACACCTTGTGGGTATATTGGCTTTGTATTTGAAGACAGATACTTCACACTCATTTCCGGTTGCATTATAAACGTTATTTTAAAAATCACAACTCAAAAACGAACGCTGACGAAAAGAATTGATACTTGCTTACAAAAGCTATTGATACTTGCTTACAAAAGCTATGGTGACATTGATACTTGCTTACAAAAGCTATGGTGACGGTGATTTTTCATAATAACGACGCTTAGTAGATGATTGGGTGATCTCTGTACTACATAATTATTAAATACTTTAACTGTCCATAAGTGATAATCTATATCCTATTCTACATATTATAATTGTGATAGTTTGTGATGATGGATGAATGGATAGATCGATGTTTGTTAATATTCCACGCAAAATCTACTGAAAGCACATAATAAGTTTATAGGCCGAATTTATTTATTTATCCGTTTGGGCACAATTTGTTACATTAACGAACGAAGCCGCTTGCAAAACCTAGTATATTGTATAATAAAATTAGTATCGAAGTATATTTTGTCCTTCTGTCTGTTTGTCTGGCTGTATGTTCGGATTGGCGCAAAAACAACTAACCCGATTTCGATGAAATTTGGCACACAGATAGTTTATAAACTGGTTTAACACACTGAATCATTTTAATTCCGAACGCACGTTGCCGTGGAATATTTTCCGACTACCACGTGGGCAAAGCCGCGGGCAAAAGCTTGTCAAACACAAGCAAGTGTTTACGAAACCAATGAGGCTCCATATATAATGTTTTACCATTTGACGTAAACCACACAATTCATGACAATAAGAGAACAGAAACTCTGCCGCCATTATCTAATTCCTTAATCCATTCTTAGCTAGCTATTAAGAACAATATACCTTAGTAGGCCTATTCCGTTCAAATACGGCTTCCGTGAGAGTTCCCAAACAAAAGATTAAGCGTAGCAATCAGCTCGCCACGAGGTATTGATCTTCGTAGCCCCGAGTCACTAAACAGGTAAGTGTACAGAAGGTTGGCTCTATTCAACGAGCAAGAACGCACACAATCATACACAACGCAAGCGGTCGCGATTGGCATTCGGTAAATAAAGGTCGGTTTGGTCCAAACGAGTAAATACTTACTGTGTAGAAAGAACAGGGTGTCGGCTCGTAAAGACCTGAAGTCGATGTTTCATATGCTCCTGGTTTGATGGCAATGGAAGTCGTACTCTACTTTTGTTGTAGGGTATATTTTGGGACTAAGTTTGAAGAAACATGGCGATGGCGGTGACTCGAAGGTTGAGTTCCATATTTTTACAGACGGCCCTAGCGCTCGGTTGCCGCAGTAATGGCTACGTCTAATCTGGTTGCAGAAACATAATGTTCAAAAAATTAGTCAGTTAGTTCCTCCCATACATCCTTTTTTTAAATAAACTGTTGTAGGGTGAAAAAGACTAATCGAAAATTTTGGAATAATGATTTAAACACTTTCGTTGGTAAACATTTATGAAACATTTGCACATTATTTAATTTAACAAATATGTTAAGGGCAAATAAACAGGGATAGAGCATTTCTTTGTTAGTTATACTAACACGTCAAGTAAAGAAGTCAATCAAGGAAAGAATGCTATTACCTACTCTTGTTCTGGTTTTATGTATGTTTTGGTCTAAACCCACCCTGAGTTGTGTTTGAGATTGCCATAGGGACGTACGCGTCTGTAATGTATGTGTGTGAGTCTGTTTTCACACATTGTGTGTAGTCAGCCTACTGTACCTATCTATTCTGTGGTGCTGATCTTCGTAGCCTCGAGTCACGAGCTACGAGCTACGCTTACAGAAATCCGATCACACTTATCTATATCGAACCACGGCGGGTGGAAACAGAGGGTTTTACTTTCCTGATGTTGATTTCTGAGGGTCTCTTCTACCCTTTTAAAATGATAAAGGATACTTTTTCAGTGAAAAAGTCTCCTTTTTTAAGTGATTAAAATTGTACGACAATTTTGTGTTCCGATTCGCAATAAGAAAAATAGTCCTCAGTACGTTTAATGCTACAGACGTTTTGAAAACGAAAAATTCGTTCAAAACGAATTTCGGCCATGATAGCCAATCTCAGGGGAGGCTAGTCGTCAACGCGGGAGATATTATAGTGTACAACACAAGAGTGTGCGTCGACACAGGTGCAGACACTCTTCTTCCACTCTCTTAGTACGAGATACACAACCAGAGAGAGACCAAGCGCAGGACCAACAGCTTAAGGTGCTTTCCAAGGTATGGGGGGTATCATACCGCCCGTTATTAAGAAATTTTTCATGGATAAATCCAATAACATTTTGCCCGACCTAGGAATCGAACTTTAGCTAAGCAATCGCATGTGCTACCACGGACAGAGACAGACAGCTACAGGTTTACAAGCGACATTTAACAATCTTGTAAATTGGAGGACTTGTCACAATTACCTACATCTGTGCGGGGGACTAACAATCAATCATAATTAATGACCAGGTGATCAGGATCTGTGGTCGCCGTTCCATGTTAATTAGACCACTAATGCATAGTCAATGAAGCCGCTAACACTGTAATAAATCCCTATCGGCAATGTTCCGTATGTCCCTCTATCGGTTCCGTAATATACTTTTCCATAATCCCTTAATTTTCGGACTAATCCTACCCCTTACACTAGAACAATATTTGAAACCCTTTTAGAATGAACACAAATATTTTATTCATTAAAATTAGTTAACGTTATTATTACAGTTAAGTGAATTTTCATAGAGATTATAAGGAAGGTAAGGATTCTTTATATTTCTATTACAACCCCCAAAAGGGTGTGCTATTTAGCGATACAATCAGATTAAGTTACTGTAATTATGATTTTATTTTAATTGCCTATCATTTTACAGGCATCCGGTACTTCAATTGAATTAATTGATTGACCTTTACAGGTACCAACGCTACCAACCTTTGCCCATTTATCGTTTTTCGAGGAAACATTTTCTATGCTAATAAAGAGAGTTCTTACATTGATGTTATCTTAAGAGTTATTACATTATCCAGGACAGAAATATACCATATCATAGCTAGCTTCCGCTGCGCAAATGCTTTCTTCTTCATCTAACTTCAAACCCAGTAGTTTGATGTAGCAGATGGTTTCCTTAGTTAGCTGTTTTACATAACCGCTACCTGTTTTACAAAACAGCTCCGTTTTGTAAAACAAATAAACGATGTGTAGCGGTTTTTCATAATTACTCAACTTTAACACGCCGAATTGCATTAACGGTCCATTTATCAATGCAGCGGGTTAATGATTAGACGTTATGTTAGAACAGTTTGAAATAAATTTGGTCGCTCGTTGCTCTGAGTGTCATAACAACAATAATGGCGTCCGAAACAGAAATAGATAAAGCGAACTATGAGTGAAAATTACCATAGTCCGAGTGAAAATCGTAATTTAAAGGATAATTTTAATACAATGTTATCAGGCTCACGCGAGAGCGAGGGGTAGGTCACAGCTCTAACCAATTCAAACCAATTGGTCCGATGCCCTAGCTTAGTTACTACAACCAATTCGGCATCAAAAGCCATACTGCATTAGGCAAAATTGCAAATGTGGGTAGCAGTTTTGTTAAAGATACCCCAATGGCAATCTGGCTGTTTTACATTACGGAGCTGTTTTGTAAAACAGTTAATGGTTCTATAAAACAACGGATCCAGCAACCCATCTACTCACACGGGGTAACTAACAACACGCCCGCTTTCCGCGAATAGTTAGGCAGGGGTGTACATAGGTCACTCACAATACACCAGTTATGTTTTAGCTCCATGTGATTATGTGTAGTTGTAGTAATGCAATACTAAATTAGAAACCTCTCTGTGTGTAACTGACCTAATCTACATGAAATAACTCTTGGGTCACCCCACCTCTGAGGTAGAAACGTAGCAGATGTGGTGACATACACTCTCCCGACGGAGGAACAAAGAGGCCACTTTAATATTCATACTTTAGCAACAATAGTAGCTATAAAAAGTGATAGTAATACCAGCTACCCGTGCGCCCATTTTTTACACCTGTTACAGTAGCTACCTCTAAGTATGTATATTGCGGTGGCTATTCCTGCCTGTATGGCATATCTATAGAGGCTTATAGGAGCCCGTAGGGTCTGACAGGTATATGATCCCACATCTCAACCAGCTGCTCGTGTAAGAAATAAAGTAACATGTATATTGAGTTGGATTTTTGGGGTCACATAACGTAAAATGGCATAAAATATCTTATTTAAAACTCGGAAAATTCGTAGGAGAACAACAAGATGTTATAAATTCAACAATACAATCGTATCTTCCTCATAATATTGACAAACACGAGTAGGTAGTTATGTTGTGGGTCGACAATATTACCAAAACATAAAACGCGAGCAAAGTGATTTAGCTTCAAGCAGTCGTGTGAATTGCCAAAAAAAGATTAAATGAGTGCGACGAACATAATACATATCTACATGTACATTAAATTATTCAGACAACGAACGATAGCGACTCGACGCCAGAAGCAAACCTTTGTTCGGCGAGTTTGCGCGCGAATCATTCCGAGAATGCCAAAGGTCACGTGCCCTTCCTTTGCAACGAACTTCTACATTTTCAGAGTTTTAAGTGATTGATGTCGATCTTTTATTGCTTTTATTTCTAATGCATTCTTACGCCAATATTCTAAGTCCTTCTGAAGGAACTTCGTTGACTCATTCTTGATTCAGGTCGCCATGATATGGTCTCGGAAACAGGCTCTAAATGGTATACTTTGGCAGCGTCCGGAAGCACCCTCGGAAAGAACACCCATCTGGCTGAAGCGCTGGTGGCACTCTTTGCTAACCCAAGCTCAACAGTGTGACTATTTAGCGCTTGTAGAACAGCTACGCTCTCTGAGAGTATGCGGATCGAGTACTCCTAAACTTCTTTTACCTCTGCCAGGGGTGCGGGTTTGTTCGACAGAGATACCGCAGCCCCTGGCATACGGGCTACTGAGGGGACACGGGTGAGTTTTAGTCAGTAAAAGTCTGCCACGCCCTCCTGCTCCACCCAGAGCGGGAGAAGTTATTTGATGAATTCCCAACCAACAAAAAAAAACTTTTACCTGTTTTGGATCCATCTGTGAAGATACGCAGCTCTGCAGGGCGCTACCCCTTGCATCGGCGATCCTCCTAAAGTTGTTTTTTTTTATTTTTATCGAAGATACATTTTTAAACTCTGAACTTCCGTGCTACCAACATCACTCAATATATAGAATACAGAGAGGGGAGCCAACATTACGGCGAAGAAAATTCTTGTGAAAAACGCACTATAGGAAATGACTTAGAATATGAGTGTTAGAATCTTTCACTCAGAAATATTCAAAATAACATTAAAAGTATTTTCAGCCAGATTCTCCAAAGTAATTTGTAAAAGGAAACTCAAAGGCGGTACTGCGAATCTGAATATTTTGGCTTAACAGCCTCGCGTTTAAGAAGTCAAATACACAAACCGGCATTTATAAGTAGATGTTAATTACCTAACTTTTGATCGAGGTCAATAAGGGTAGCTGAGGAAATTCAGTTAGGGGTTGGCTTATTTTTTGTTTTGCAAAGTTGTTCGCGGTTGATTTGCAAACGCTATTTCAATCAAAATGTAATTTAGTGGGGCCCGTGTACATTTGTACAACTCGCTGGTTGCGGAGGTAATAACGTAACATAATGACAGTAGGAATCGCTTTAATTTTGAAAGTTCAACACTATTCATTGCGTTTTTACGTTGCTGATCAGACAAATTTTTCGAACATATGAAGCAATGGATAAGTTATAACAGCCGCACAGGGCTTGCCGCGGTCTGTCCGTGGATGGATGACCATCTTTAAATACCAAGACCCCTCTGTAACTCGGAAAGCACGTCAAGCAGTTGGTCCCGGCTGTCAATCGTGGATCTTTGACAGTCGTAACCGGTCGTCAGAAGACCGAAAGTCTGACAATCAATCTTACCAAGGAGGATTACCTAGTAGCTGTGTTGTGGAGGTCAGATAGGCAGTCGCTTCATGTAAAAACTGGTATTCAGTTGCTTCTGGTTAGACTGGAAGCCGACCCCAGCAGAGTTGGGAAAAGGGTAAGCAGATGATGAAATGAAGCAGTGGATAAGCGATATCACTAAAACTGATTGTGATTGGTGTGTTCTGCAATAAGAGTGCTGGATAAACTCGGCCGTGTGGTATTAATATCGGAGCTATCGGAGCTATCCGAGCAATGTAATCACATTAATGACTGTTCTCTTCGGTTAGAGGTGATTATTTCATTATGACCACTAGTTAGCACTTGCTTATCTTCTGGGATATCTATGTCTATACTAATAATAAAGAGGAAAGATTTGATTGTTTGTTTATTTGTTTACATTGAATAGGCTCCGAAACTACTAAACCGATTTGAAAAATTATTTCACTGTTGGGAAGCTACACTATCCCCGGGTGACTTAGGCTATATTAAAACCCCGTATTCCCACGGGAACGGGAACTACGCGAGTGATACCGCGGAGCGCTGCTACGAATGGATAACTGGGTAAATAATGCCACATAAACATTACGACGCTTTAGTAACTGAGTAGGTATTCACGTAATTCTTCAAAACAGATTTAATTCATGATTAAAGCAATTATGGAATATTACGAGGTTCACCTGACACATAAATTAGTTTTATTCTTCAGTTTTATTCGTGTGAAAATTATTGTTCTTATTACAATTACATAAACCTGTGTCACCGTAAGATTGTGAACACCGTTATAATCTATCTCGCGAGATTATAATCTGTCCGTCAAATTGTGAACTGATATCAAGACGGATAGCACCTTGCGCTATTACTAAGTAGTCAAGTAACTGCCAGTAACTTGGAAGTAGCGCATGTCGGTCCCTGACGCGGCGCCGCGCCGCTCGCTTCGCTTGCTCGGCTCGCAGTTGATCGCTATTCTAACCTTTTTTTTTTTTTTTTGATTACGGGGGGAAATCCTCATGGATGTCCTCCGCCCCGGGGAGGGCGGAGGGGTCTGTCAGACTCTTACTGACTAAAACCACCCCGGTGTTCCGTCTCTAACTTACGCTGGGGATCACGGGAACTAGTAAGTCTTCCGCGATCCCCGGCTAGTGCCGGCCCGCCTATGCGGGCCATCTCGCGATAGGGGGGGAGTGAGGTGTTAAACTCCCCCCCACATCAAAGAGAGGCGCGCGTGGAACACTACGCGCCGCCATCTCGGGTCCTAAGAAGTAGGGGGCGACGGATTCCCCAGGCCGTCGCCCCTGGACCCATTCAGGGGGGCTGGAAGAGGGCGTTGTCCGCCCTCCGCCGACGCCCGGTGCGTCTGCTGCGGATCGGGTTAGCGGAAGCAATCTCCCGCTCCCTCTCCGCAGCCTCCTTCTGCGACATAACTGTTTCGCAGAAGGTAACCACCGCGTCCCAGGACTCCTCGCTGTCGACCATCGAGTCGACAACGGCCGGCAGATCGCTATTCTAACCTAACCTAACCTATTCGGTCGGTAAGCAGTACGGTATAGTGCACAATTTATCGACAGTTTATAATCTCGCTAGATAGATTATAAACGGTTTTTCAACAAGAACTTTGTTTTTCAATTGGGCCATCACCAGCAGCATGACTGTTTTGATATTTAGTTTTTTCTCGTATTCGTAGTAGATGCTTTGGCAATTGTTACAATTAATTCAATTTCGCTCGAAAATGGCATTAAAATAATTAAAATCCACTATGAAAATGGTGGTTCTGTTAAAGTTACATTTTGTAAAATTCGTGATATTTTCGGACAGCATAATCGTCTTCTTCTGAGACCGCTATTAAGAATTTGGTCGCTAAATTTGAGTCGACAGGCTCGGTACAAAATGTGCCAACACCAACGCGTGTTCGGCCGGGTCGTTCACCGGTACACATCACAGCCGTGAGCCACATTGTTGAAGAAGATCCAAATTTATCTATTCCTCATCGTTCGCAACAATTGGGGTTATCCAAAACCACCACATGGCGAATTTTGCTTAAGGATTTGGTTTCGAAACCTTACAAGATTCTACTGGTGCAGGAATTGAAGCTGACCGACCATTCACATCGCCGTAGATTTGCTCAATTCATTCAGAAACAACCCGCTGGTTTCTCTGAAAAAATTTTTTTTTCAGACGAAGCCCATTTTCTCTTGTCAGAGTACGTCAACAAGCAAAATTACCGCATTTGGGCTTCTGAAAATCCAAGAGCAATAATTGAGAAGCCTTTGCATGCTCAACGTGTCACTGTATGGTGCGCTATGTGGTCTGGAGGCGTGATTGGGCTGTTTTTGGCCAAAAACGTTGATAAAAGAATCGACATTGTCAGCGTGCTCGTGGTGGACATTTGTCAGATATCATTTTTTATTCATAATTGCCAAACTTTTCTCTTCGTAATACAATAAAAATTTGAATCATCTTCATACATATTCTTTGATTTATTTTGTTTGAGAAAACAAAGTTCTTGTTGAAAAACCCTGTACAAACACTACAAAGTGGAAAATAGCTTTAATTTCGGAACTCGGTGTCTTTTATTTGTCTTTTCGTGTTTTTGTAAACTTTTGTGAACTTTAAACTTATTTTTCACTTCGTAGTGTTTTTTTTTTTAAGTCAGTTGCTTTTTTATTTTTATTTTTCTTTATGGTACCTTAACCACAAAAATTATGTACCTACCTTCACTTGCTAAGTCAATAACAGAGACAGAAAGTTATTATAACATGATCAACATCCTAAATTAGTGGAAAAAATACGTATTATTGAAGCTGAAAAAAAGTTTTTTTTTTATCCGTTTATAAATGACAGATTTATGAGGTAACAAACTTAAAAAAAAAAGAAGGAAAAAATACAACCGAACCGAGAACCTCTTCTTTTTTTTAATTGGTTAAAAACAGGTCGTTTCCTCGTGTTATAAACTTTCGATTAATTTAGCCCCAATTACTAACGCTTAAGGAAAGGTCTCCCCAACGTGTGGAAATTGTTTTTTATGTTGTAGTTCAGGAAAACAATACGATAAACCAAGAGTGTAAATTAAAATCGTACCCTAAATTGTACGAAAGGTTAATTCACACACTTATTATCTAAATTAATACTCCTCTGATTTCAACATTGGCTATTAATAGAAATGAGTAACCCCACTGTTACTGTATTTTTACCTCTTTGTTGAATTAAATAACAACATACTTAATAAATTATTAAAAGTTTACCGAAAAGATAATTGCTGTAAAAGCAAACATGTGATTATTATGTAGTACATTATTTTCTCGTAGCCGCGACATATTTAACGATGGAGGCACCTACTAAGTAACCGTGGTGAATTCTTAAGAGCAGGCTTGCGAAGAAGGAATATCTGAAACACTCGCGTTATGTAATACTCAGCATAGGTAAGTTTGTTTGTACTACGCAAAAGCTTTAGAGGCCTCAAGGAGCCTTTTAAGATATTTATGTCAATCTCCAGTTTTGGGGGAAATGTGTTGCAAATACAGAGCTAGTGGCCCAGTGGCGCCGGTACTACCTGTGATACGGATACTCGAGTATTGATGCATCCTCTGTGGCTGGAGTTCAGTTAGAGATCCCGCAAATAAATTCTTTATGATTTCTCTTGGATGGGGGATTAACTAAATAAAAACGTTTGTTTTTATTTTTCTCATTTATTTTAGTTTTAATCATGGTCTGGCTGTTTGAGTAATTTATTCGGCCTTCCCAAATGTTCCTTTTTTTGGTTCGTCAAATCGTTGAGCTCCTTAAATTCTGAGTTGAGCTGCATGATTACTGATAAATGCGTGCATTGACTGGTCAAGTCAGCCAATCTCTGTGGTTCTTTCCTCAAAAGACTATTTCAGTCTCCAATTCACATAATAATGTCTTCACATGATTCGTCTAAGTTTATGTCTGGGTTTTAAAAGAAACTGTGACCTCTCAGTTTATTTCGCCCTAGTTTCTCAGAGTAGTCAGATAGGAAAGGCCGACCTGTTAACCGAATATCTGGCAACCAGTCTTACTAAAGGGTATCGTATTACCCAGTAACTGGGTTGTGGATGTCAGACAGGCAGTTGCTTCATGTAAAATACCTACTGGCATTTAGCTGCATCCGGTGAGAACCGAAGTTGATCCCAACATAAGTATGTAGTTGGGAAAAGCCTAAGTAGATGATGGAGGGGATGAAATACGGAATTACAAGTCCCGCATGTAATTTTCACTAGACCTGACTAGGGCCAGTTCTAACTTCGTTCAATTTCTTGAATTTTCTCATGTGAAGTAATTAGAACTACTTCCGCGATCGGCCTTTGTTTTGTATTTGAACTGTAAATACGTGAGCATCGTGAGTGGTGCGTACAAATAATTGATTAGCCTTCAGCAGATCACGACTTTACCCAGGCTCTACGTAACACTTAATCACATTATTACTCAGATTAATGAACACAAACCCATAGAAAAAATACGATAGAAATCTTTTATGAATTGTCTTGTCTATTACGTAAATATGCAAATAACTACGTTATGTCTTATCATGGCGAAGTACTAACACGGATAGGATGTATAATAAAATTGTTTACTCAAGACAGGTCGGCCAGGGGTACTCCATCGGAAGTAATATTTTTTGGCGACAACAGTCACGAGCCGGTCCACATCTTTGAACAGGGGCTACAAACTCTTAAGTGGATTAAAATGTCTGACAAAGGCGGTTTATTGCGCGCAGTTAGTCGCGCCGTCGTCACGAACATACGGTCTTTGTTAATACTCACTTGCTATTGTTTGTCCCCTCCTCACTAATCTATAGGTACATGTATTTTTAGACCCCACTCACGGTACTTTACTGTTAACCAGATTTGGTCGAGACGCTTTTCTGTTGGATCAACAAGCTCAAATTGGATCATGTCCCTTACGTCGTCTGTGCTTTATTTAAAGTAAACATTTAATGTGTGTTGAGGCCCGAGGTAGAAGTTTGCAAAGAAAAATTAATGATGAACTTTTAATTATTGTGAATATTTGTGAAAAAAAAAAAACTGTATATTTTTTTCCGGAACTCATAGAATCAATCTTTTGTCACCCGCAAATTTAGATTAATAATAATACTTAGTTGAATCGAAAATTGCTGAGTAACATAGTAAGTAGTCAATTCAATGGTATGTTGAATTTTCTATATCACACACACACTCACTCACTTCTTGTAAGTATAAAATAAGTATTTATACTTAGAAGACCTAAGTTAATAAGTAATTTTATTGATTTAGGTTTGAGGTTTTCAATTTCACTTCTCAAAGGGAAAATTATCAAAATCTTGTAAGTTTTTTAGGAACCAATTTTTTCCGACTCGTAAGAATCCCGCGTGCTACCAGTAACGGGGTTGTGGAACAGAGATATGGAGTTGCTCCATGTAAAATACTGGTATTCAGCTACATCTGGTTAGACTGGAAGCTGACCCCAATAAAGTAAACATATGATGAAGTACCTACAAATGTTCCTCGGCCAATGAAAAAAATAATTGTTCATTCATCTTGGTAAGTGAAGTATTAGTTTGTTGCATCTGTCCTCGAGTCGTAGTCGTGACTCTACATTAGTACCTATTTGAATTGTATTTTCGTTTTATGTGGGTAATTCGACAAAGCCAGATGAGTCAACAATTGGATGGTAATTGTTAAGCGTAACAAAGTCCAGACATAAACAGAACAATACTACGAACAAAATTGCACAATTCAGTTGATATTTCAGTGATTTTTCACACATTTCTTTTCCTACGCCTAACTAATCATGCAGCAAAAACGTTTGATTGAATATCATGTTAGGGAGTATATATAGGAATATAATATCATATTTATACATTAGTAATTACCGGCCACATTCACAGATCTCGTTCTGCTAATGAGAATTTCCTTTTGGGATATCATTGTAATATCCGTGATATCGGGTGATCGATCATAGGACGTTTTGCTCGGCATCAGCGCTTGCGTCTATTGTTTCGCCGCGGTATACATAAAAATAAATAAATTTAAAGTGTCTGTTTGTAATGTCAAAATCACAGCTTTTTACTCAATGCTTATGAAAGTATTACGGTAAGTACTTATAAAAAAAAGTGTTTGTTCTGGCTAATCTCCAAAACGACTAGACCGATTTTGACGGAATTTTCACTAGCAGTTAGCTGATGTTATAAAGATTTTTTGTTGCTATAGCACGTTCCCGTGGGATAAAGTCAAATTGTCGAGAGCAATCGAAGCGGGCGAAGCCGCGTGCACAGCTAGTGTATGAACATAATGCGTAACTATTTGCATTTTATTACATTTTAAGAACACCCTGTAACGACGCATAATCATAATTTCAGCCGAAAGATGTCCACTGCTGGACATAGGCCTCCCCCCCAAAAGAAGGTGGTTTGCTATAATCGCCACGCTTGGCAGGCGGGTTGGCGATCGCAGAATGGTGGTAACAACGCGTATTAATTATCAAGTTTTTCGAGCAATAATCTCTTTCACTATTTTATTAGACTTTTGTTTTTCTCGGTCAACCTACTCGCATTCACTTAATGAATTCACACTATCCTCAATGGAATATGAATGGAGGACGAAGAGAAGATCAAGTGGAAAGCCAATGAGATGATATATTCAAAATAAAATGAATCGATCTTAGAAACTAAGAAGATCCGTTCTTCTTGGATTCCTGTCATCAAAATGGTTGATGTCTTTTTGATGACCAACACCCTAATTGCGTAACGCACGATCAGTCATAATCTGAATCATTTTAAAACTGATTGCTAATCCATTTCTTAATATGTTCGAAAAATGTGTCTGCTCAACAACGTAAATAACGCAATGAATATTGTTGAACTGTCAAACTGAAACAGATTATGATTGGGTTTAAGCTGATAACCAGCGTTTAGCAACCCTTAGGGGACCTAAGCATAATACTGATGCTTAAACCTTTTGCTTCCGGTATTATAGTTTTGTGTATAAGTGTACTAGATACTAGCTGTAATACTTGAGACAATAAACGTTATTCTATTCTATTATTATATTATTTTCTATTGATCGTGTGTTACGCTCGATTCAAGGAGTCTCCAGCAGTGACGAGTTCGTCGATCTTTCAGTATACCAAATGAATTACTAACTAACGCTTTTCTGGCATTTTTGTGCACGACGTAATTTTCTTTTTTATAGCTCTGGACCGACGACTAGGCCTATGTCCAGCAGCGGACATCTTATGACTAAGGCGATGATGATAATGATAGGTTATGTAGCATCTTAAGAAAACCTGTTCGAGGGTTAAACTCATGCTACGGAACTGCGTAACTTTTTCATCCACATAGTTAAATACGTCACATCAATTAAATTCTTTGTTTTCACATATTTACGAACATTTTACATGATAATGAAGCTGATGTTGCGATTAATTCGCGCTGGATTCGTTATTATTTTCCAGCCTCGACACTCGAATTAATTATTCGTCGAAACCAGAAAAGTGTTCGATGGGCAGAAATTATTAGTGTTTTAAATTAAAAAGTAAAGAGTAGTAGTAGTGTCTAAGTGTGAAGTAAAATTTTGGGGATGTTTGTCTCAAAGTTAGTTAGTCATTTGGTGTACCTAATCTTCTAACTATTCTAAGAAGGACTGACTGTCAATGTGTTGAAAATGATCATTGTAACGTTTTGATCATTTACGTTTTGTCGCCGAAGAAATAACTTCTTAAAGACTTTTTGAAACTTTAACTACAGTTAAATAAACATTAACAGTGAAGTTTTAGAGGATCTCATGTGCATTGTTATACTTAATAAATTTCAGGCAAGTCTGGGGCATTATCGTTGAACTCTTGGGCTCAGCTCAAGTCGTTGCAGCGATCAGCGGTCGCGAGGATTTTCGGAGGTTCGCGTGACGTCAGCGCTGGCGGCGCGCGGGGGGTTGGGAGGGCAGTGGCGCGCGCCGGCGAGCCCGGCCTCGCGCGCGACTGTCCCTACCGCTACGTACTATCTGTTGCGCGCCGAGCGCGGTGGACGCGCCACGAACGCGCGCACGCGACCCTACCGCCCGCCCTTCACGCAACCGTAAACAAATTACTACGTATCCCGTGTCCAATGCCCCTTACGCTTCTGTGAAACCCCACTTTAGTTTCGACTTCGACTTATGTGATTCAGTTTTAAGTGACTTTGACGTCTGTCAGTGAAGTAGATAAGTGCCGACTAGGGGTAAACGGCCCGTCTGCCGCCCACGGACTGTAGTACCGCTGTAGTAACCGCGCCAGACTTGCCCACTGGTGATGCACCGAGTCACAACACTACTCCACGACTTCGGCAACTCATAAACACAACTATTGCTCTAAGGTACCTACTTTTAGATGATATTGTGAAGCTATGTTCTCTCATACTTTTATAGCATTTTCAGCTTGTAACCAGATATTATTTTTTTGTTTTGTAGAGTTCTTCTTATGACTGAAATAGAATATTAAATTAGAATCGGAATATTTATGTTATAGTCTCCAATGTTTATCACAACATTTTCAAGGCAAATTTTATTTACATGTCCACAGCTGAATACGTAAAGTAGATCAAAACAAATACTTATCACATCTACTTACATAAGTAGGAATGTAATTAAAAATTTAGATTACCAGTAATTAATTAGGCAATAAAATTAGTAGCATTGACTTCACTTTTAATTAATAATTTTAACGATTCCTTCGGGATCGTAAAACACTGAAAAACTCCGAAACCTTAAACATTTAACACCGATATTATTTTCAAAAAGTTTTCTTTACTTTGAATTTATACAGTAGACATTTATCCTTTTGCTCATCTTTTCGCAATCCTAATTCTAACTGGCTTTTAACATTAGTGTATTCTTATAAGCATTTATTTTCATGTAAAAGTCTATTTCCAATTTTCTGGTTACCCATTCAGCGTACCTAAGTTTACCTGAATTTAGGAAAAGCGTCTCCTCCCCATTTTTGAATAGGCGCATCTATTATTCAGATAGTTCTAAATCTGTGGCCCTTAGTTTTATCTGCCCCTCTGGTCAAAGCCAAGTTCTTCAAAAATTGGTATTGTGAACAGAATAACAGGATCACAAGCCAGCGAAAATCGAGAAAATATGTTTCCGTTCAAACGTTCACAAAAATGTTGATTAGAAATGAAAAAAAAAAAAACACCAAAAGCAAGGGAAAATTCAGAAAATATTCTACAGTCGACTGAACTGAATTCGTCATTTTCTTTTCTAATAAATCGGGTGTAAAATATATATCATCGTAAAACAAAATACTGGAAAGGTATTCCCACGGTACGTTTTATGATCTACGTAAAATCTTTTCGTGTTCAAGAATAGTGCTGTGCATGCCTGAAAATTTAACTTAGCTACTCGTGCTTTTGGTGTATGTGTAGATTGGTTAATAAAAAACCAGACTCTTTTCGATTATTAAAAGCAATTTGTTGATGATTGTAATTAAATCATATTATTGTACATTTTATTGAAATGACATAAATGTGGGGCTTGTGGCAAAGTAATAACAGCCAAACGTGTGAATCAATCAAGTTAAGCTTGTCGCGGTTGGTCCGTCGATGGGTTGACTATCTTTGCACCCCTCCGTGCCTCGAAGAGCAATTTAAGCCGTTGGTCCCGGCTGTCATACTTCTCACCATCATCTTTGAAAGTCCTTATGGGTAGACAGAATCCCGAAAGTTTGTCAACCAGTCTTACAAAGGGGTTTCGCATTACCCAGTAACTGGGTTGTGGAAGTCAGATAGGCAGTCGCTCTATATAAAATACTGGTACTAAGCTGCATCCGGTTAGGCTGGAAGCTGACCCAAATAAAGTTAAGAAAAGGCTAGGCATCACAAAATTATAATTGATTTATAATATTCCATTCGATTGCATCGGTCATTACAATGGCACATAACAAATAATCTTATTGTTATTAATATGACTAGATACTTTGTATTATGTTTACGACTTACCTACTTCAGATAATATTTACGACTAGTAAGTTTAGAAACCATAATTTTCATATTTTAATGATCATGACACGTGTAGTTTTTATAACGCTTTTATTAGCTCGGGTTGTATGTATGTATGTATCTATGTATGTAACGGAATCTTTGAGCCTAATTTTCACTGGTTTTTAGACGTCTGATCAACTTTAAACTTTGCACACGTCTTAAGGGCCGATGACAATGCAATAACCTGATAAAAATTTCAAAAAAAATAATTAAAAAGAAATAAAAAAAAATATCCCGATAAAAATTTGATCGAACTAAAAAATGGAAAATAAATAATAGGTTAAAAAAACTAAAAAAACACGCTTTTATTGCTGACCGAACTAAAAAGTAGAAAATATTTTTTAATTACAAAGAGTTTATGTTACAGTAGTAGGAAGTCAATAATTCAATTCAGAGTAAAAAGCGTGGGGTGCTTGATATTTTCATTTTTACAACTATTCTATTGGCAACCATCTATGAGAGGAGAGTCATGAAAATATAGGAAAATGCACCCCACGCTTTTTACTCTGAATTGAATTATTGACTTCCTACTACTGTAACATAAACTCTTTGTAATTAAAAAATATTTTCTACTTTTTAGTTCGGTCAGCAATAAAAGCGTGTCTTTTTAGTTTTTTGAAATATTATTTATTTTATTATATTCCCGTATTTTCCGGGTTAACCTAATTTTCGGTGACGTTAGGTAGGTGCTTAGGTTACACAGAAAATCTCAAAGGTCATAAAACTTACGCTAAATCTGATAAGTTATTACTTAATTTTTACTTAAATAAAAACGAAATAGTAGAAGATAGTTTAACCATGTTCAAGCCATGACCTCAAGCAGTATGGTAAGAAACAACTGACGACCCGATTAAACCATCATTGGTTTTCTATTACAACTACATATTTATATATTTTCAATCTGATATTTAAACTCTAGTACCTAATTAGCTTCGACCAAGTACTTTGCTGAGGATTTATTTAGGTACCAACTGTATCAACGGTATCGCACCAATCCAATGTTTTTTTTTTTAAACTAATATCTATGGTAAACCTACCAACACTGGCACTTGTATAACATTATCCGTAGTTTTACATAACTAAATAAAGTACAAAAGCTATTCTTACATTTTATTACGTACCCACATAAAAAGTAAGTTGGCGTTTTAAATATTCCTTTATGCATATCTTTCTGAAAAGCCTGTCCCATTTCTATTCAACTAGGTAACGCTGAAATTCTATGGCCGGGATTACTCGGGATGCGCGATGGCCGTTCTATTATACCTACTTGGCTTGATGTAAAACTCCCGTCCTTCACTTTTCACTCCTGTAAAGCAAGTCTTTAAATGCGATAAGTCAATCATTACTAAAATCTATAACGTGAAGTATAAATAAAGTACCTATCTGTAAATGTAGAACACAAAAATTCCCGTAACAGTAATTGAAAATATAAATAACATACAAAGAAATCGTATTAAACCAATAGAAAAAGTCCTACGATTCATATTTGATGTATAATTTTACTCTGTACTCCATTGCCCAATGTTTCGCAATAAAGGGAAAATAAGGAGAAAAGAGAAACTTTTGACTGGCTCGAACATCTTGCTGGAGTAATTTAATTTATTTTCTCTGTATCTCTGTTTCATTTAAATCGCATTTGAACTGCGGAGGGAAAAGAAAAACATTTTGAAAAGGACAGTTAGCGACAACTTTTGCAGTAAATAAAAATGGGATAAAAAAATTGTCATTGTCTGAGAGAGCGCTGTCCTGAAACCTGCTCCTAAGCTTGGTAGGTATAGGTATTTTGAACAACGCCATGTTTTATTGGATGGGTGTCCATAAGAAAGATAATATTTGGCATATTAATTCACCATAATATTCTACGGTCATAGATTTTAACTATCAATCAGGAAGCTGTTTACATCCAAACTTCTTAGCATTATTTTACTAAACCCGCAAAAGAAAAAGGGTGTTTTCAATTCTTTGTCTGAAAACACAATAACCAACACTACAACACATTTAATTACCGACGGGGTCGGAAGTCTGTATCTTGTTAGGTATGTTACACAACAATGTGGTCCTGTTTAAAATTCACAGCCATACTATTGTGTGATATTCAAAATAGGACAGAAGGCGATTCCGGCCGTGAAAATTTCCTTAATTGTGTACGCTGCGAAGGGTTTACCATACGTTTATTAAATTAAACGACCGGCAAAATATATCTAAGTTTGGTTTCGAAATATACTGAGATTCGAGTTGGTACAGTGTGAAAAGTTGTCCATTCTTTTCTATTTATTATATTAAATAACAAGCAAATCCGATGTCGACTATTCTGCCAATATCTAAAGTGAATTGAAAAAACAGATGAGCATGATCAAAAATTAAAACAAATAACAACAACCGGAGACACGAGTAAAATTCTTCGATTGATACAGTTCAACACAATATGTAGATCTTGATGGGTTAGTACGGGAAATAAATCATTTTTTTTTTGTCTTTGTTAAATACATAAAATACACCCACACAAATGGAATAATTTATAATTTATGTTCTTGTGACGGGTGAGAGACAAATTGTACGATAATTTAAACTATCAGCAGTCATCCTTACTATATTTATTTATTTAATACTTCACGCACAAAAATGTACAGAGGCGGACTTAATGCCATAGGCATTTTCTACCAGTCAACCTACTATAATATCTTTACTACTATTACGAAAGTTTGTATGTATGTTTGTAATGTTTATTTATTCAAAAAATGTATGGATGTTTGTTACTCTTTCATGCAAAAACTACTGAATAGGTTTGGATAAAATTTAGCACACAGATAGATTATAACCTAGATAATCTATCTGTGTGTGGTAGAACATATAGGATACTTTTTATCTTGGTAGTACGTTCCCGCAGGGTAAATTCCGACTTCCTCGCGGGCGGAAGCTAGTTGTTTATATGTCACATGGAATGCAAACAGTCCGTAGTGTATCAATCTGCTAAACAAAACATTTCCCCGACTGTACATACACACGATGAGGTTAATGGCGCGTAACTTAGAACCGCTCAGCGTATTAACGTCGGCGTCGTATCGGCTCCCATCTATTGCTATTATTGCTATGCATGGAATATCGCACGTCCTCTCTCTATACGGCACATGCTTATGCATGAGCTTTTATCATTGTCGTCTTAGGGTAGTTTCTTCCTGCCAGGGGTGTGGGTTGTTCGAAAGAGATACTGTCGCCCTTGGCACATAGGCAACTGAGGGAACATGGGTGGGTTATAGTCAGTAAAAGTCTGACGTGCCCTCCTGCTCCATCCAAAGTCGGAGAAGTTATTTGATGACTTCCCAACCTCTAAAAAATAAGGTATTTTCCTCCTAGAATCACAATCACACACATGTAACATTCTGTACCGTGAACAAATAAGTAGTAGCGACTAATCATCTCAGGACAGTCAATAATTTCGCAGAACTAGCCCCCTACATGATTTTACAAACGTTTTACTAAACAAGGGTTATTCCCCGGTTTAGGTAAAATCAATCAATATTCCATAGAACTTTTGAAGACTTATATGCGAGTGAAATTGGATAACCTACAATCGTTTGTTTCTTTTTACCTCTTTTAATTGATTTGGCATCATAGTGATCTTCTTTCTTCGTTGCTATAAGTTTTTTTCAGATGTGAAACCACTGTGAATGGACTGAATATGGAACCCATTTTCAAATTACTAATGGTGTGCGATTGCTAAATAGGTAGGTACTATCAAGATTCACTAATGCAGTCGCACACTAAGTGCTATATTGCTATGAAGTGGCGGTCCAGGCCGTACCTACAGCTGTGTGTATAAGTGATGTATTAACACAAAACTCACCGCTCCACTCACACACTGGCGTTACTCTCTGTATTTTATACATACCGTCGGCGACGACAGACATGACCTTGGTCGGTTCATACCATTGCTAAAATTTACTTACATAATTTGAGTTCCGATAGCGTGCAGCGTATCGTCTTGAATTAAGAAACTCATAGGTCTGGGTTCAAATCTCGCGATGAAGCTTTAATTTTTCTTTTTAACAATCATCTTCATCTGTTCTTTTATTATTCGATTCATTAATATACCAGAATAATAATGTAACATTTTTTTATTATTACTCGTATTGTTATTTAAATAAAGGTTTACCAATAATAAATGATTACAAAATGTTTATTCGTTATAACTTCATGAAGAATGTATAAAAATAACTAATAATAACTTCTTGTTAAAACAGTTTATTTTCTCATAAAGAACAATTTATTGAAGTAAATAAGCTAGATGGTGAACTATGATAATCAGGCTATTGTATCTTAGTAATATAATAATATTGTGCTGATTACTACTGTGTGTCGGTACTCTAAATAAATCACAATATTCTACAAAAATCTACCCACGTAAAAGTAACAAATGCAGACAAGTTGTCACAATACAATTAAATGACTCAGTAGTACTACTTTTATTCTACTGCGAGTGAGTTCGTTCTAACTCAAACCTCAAAGTTAACAAATCGTATTTAATAGGACTTAAAGAGGTTATAGCTTAAGTGTTCATTTTCATTCCGAAAAGAAGATTGAAACTAAACCTCAAAATAATCCAGATTACGGATAAGACAAAATATTATTTGAGTATTACTAAAATAAATAAATATTTGTAATTATAACTTAATGTTAATGTTTTTTCCGTTTACTATGTTTTTTGAGCTGATTCTCCAGCTGGTTTTCGATGATGCGAACCTTCTGCGTGGAGTGCACGGCGCACGGTTCGTAAAGATGTGTCGAATAATTCGGCAAAATGTCTTGTCGTTTTGAAACCACTTGTTTCATATTCGCTGAACGTGTGCCTGTTATAGGAGCTGGGGTCTTCAACTTTGCTTTCCACGGGCAAGGCTACCGCCTTCCTCATATCTTTTCACCCACCGACTCACAGTATTTCACTAAAACAAAAAAGGGGTACTGTTAGGCTACTAAGCAAAATACACACTTTATGTATTACCTACTATTTAGAAACAAAATTATTTAAAAGGGCAATTTCACATGGATATTAAGTTTATTGTTATTTTCATCGTTCTATAATCTAGGAAATAAATTCGCTTCCATTTCTATATTTAAATTTGCTTACATTTTAAAATGAATTAGAAGAACGCTAATAGATGAAACACACGTCACTAGCACACAATATCAACCAACACCGTTCTATAAGTCGCGGTGAATGAGTCGTAAATCATTTAAATTTATTTAGGTTTCTGTGGGTATAATGATAAAGTTTTGCGAGTTTAGTGAATAAGAAGAACAGAACAAGAAACTATACTCAAAAGTGATTTTTAAAACAATAAAAAGACTATCACACAGCGAGTGGGATTCGAAACCGCGACTCGCTGCGCTCAAACGCGATAATCAAGTGCAGTAACCGCTCAGCTATCATGCCATTTGCTTTAATGGTTGAATTTAGGAAATGCATTCATTCGTAAACGTATGAGAGTGTGTGTGTATATAGTATTATAGCCTATAGAAATTGCTTATTATAAGAAGGTCGTAAGTTAAAGCGAAGTGTCAATCTATTGCTTTTTGAGATTGGGGCACCATTAGTGAGGGCTACTGTACACTAACTCTTCCTGGAAAAAATAACAGCACAACCGTGTTATGTTTATGTTATTGTGATTATTTACGTAAGTAATCCACAAAGAACTGCGAATGGTTTTACAAAAAACAACATATCAACATGACGAAGATATTGTATTACCAAAGTCCGCCGTCCGAATAACTTCCTCTGCATTTTCTTCACTAAGCTCCGTCTTATGCACCTTATCTTAGTTCTCATATCGTCTTTCATAACATTTTGCGAACGCCACTGGTCCGAGGTCAGCCAGCTTGTCTGCAATGTCAGATATTACCACTACGAGGTTACCGCGGAACTGCCGGCCTGGTACCTAATTGAGTAATGCTGTTTCATCCACTATTGTGTCTTCATTAAGTTCAGATTAATTATAAACTACTGTGTATAAGAGCTATTTTAGAACAAATTGAATTTTAATCAAATAAGTCATCATCATCAGCCTATAATGTTCCCACTGCTGGGACACAGGCCTCCTCTCGGTGAGAGGGATTGGGCCGTAATCCACCACGCGGGCCCAGTGCGGGTTGGTAGATGTCACATGTCTTCGAATTTTTGTTCTAGGACATGCCGGTTTCCTCACGATGTTTTCCTTCACCGTTATGAAAGCAGTGGTGATTTAATAATTTACACAAAGTAAAGCGCCTGGCTGGGTTCGTCGCGGCCGTTACCACTTGGCCACCACTGCTCTAACTCAAATGAGTACCTACTCATCGGTTTATCATGAGTTATATCTTCAGTGGAATCGGCAAGTTTCATAATTACGAGGTCTATTAACTTCGCACAACCTCCCTTTACGGGACTTGACAGGACGTCATCCCATAGCTGTAAACATTAGAACGTATCTTTTCGTTTCTAGCCACAGTGTTATACGTTCTCCGGCAACGCCTATCAGAATTTTGGTTCCTATTCCAAGGCTGCCTGGAATAGATCGGAGAAAGCGATAAGGCAGCCCATTGTATGTTTTGTAGTGTTAAATGTATGTTTGTTGTGGATTTTCTGGTGTACAATAATGTTTACATAAAACGCTGAATACAATAGGTTGACAAACTCCCATTCAAAAACACGAATATTTCACTGGCTTTATCTATAAATCACCATAAAAAAGTCAATACGGAAATGTAAAACATTGAAGTAGCGAATGGTTCACGGAGATATGATATTGGATACTGCATAGGCTTGGAAATCGATATAACTGCAACAGTTAGCTTTGATCTGATATTATGTAAACAATATAATATCTATGCAATAAATATTTCGTGTTACTTTTTTACAACTGACTGAATCATTAAAATATTTGTATGCACACAAAAACTGATTATGACTCACAACATTCCTTTCTTTGTCATAAAAAGGTGGATTATTGAAAATCACAGCAGCAAAGTAGGTAAATAAACATAAATAGCTAAATACATTGATTTAATAAGATTTCCAACATCTAACAGAATACTTAGCGTAGCTGCACATCTCCTTTGCTAAAGGGGTTTGCCATAAGCAATTTCTATAATTAGTCCAAGGCTTTCGATTGTTTATTCATCAAACGTTACAAGGGAAATTGTAATAATGTGTTGCATTACGTACTTAACACCGAGTTTCTGAGTCGTCTTATCTCTTACTTAATTAAAGTAAGATTGTTAAATCGCCGTTGTTCATCTTTTTTTTTACATGTCAATGTTTACAGTAGAATTACCTACCGCAAGGCTCTAATATAGGTCCGCTGTTGATTCGAAATAAAACGAATAACAACACTATAAAAACGTTTTGTGTTTAGAAATAGCAGTTTTAAAGATCATCTCTGAATCAATCAAAGTTATGTGTTCTTTACTTAGGGGTAAAAAATTAAATTAATTAATTCTTTAAATTCATTAGTCCACCCGCATTTATATCACACTATAAAAATTATTTCAAGAACTATTGAGTGCATCCAAAGTAGGTAACTACTGTCACTAATCTTTCTATTGTAATCACAAGTCGTGTCTAGCGCCCAATTAATCAACTTGCGTCCCACTTGGATATAGTATTCATTGAATATTAGACTTTAAATTGAGTCGGTTAATTTAGGAGTAAACGGTCCGTCGACAGCGCTGCCCACTGATGTGGAAGTTTGATAACACTGCGGTCTGTTCTTGTCGGGACCTATCCGGCTATCTATTGCAAGTTTCAAATCGGTCATATATAGGGCTGTACTGTATTCACAGTTTTATTCGACATTTATCACCGATTAACGTCATTACAGTTTAATAATACTGTAGATAGTTGGTCCAATAAAACGTGTATCGGTGTTAGTTGTTAGGACAGAAGATTACAAAAATAAATCAGTTTTGCAAACATATTTTACGGGTGCGCCAAAGTTCACCTAAATTTTCAACTCCGATAATTGGAAATCCGAAAATGTTCTTCCTAACATTTTTCATCCTAACAATCACAATTCCTAACTACTCTGTCTCTAATGTTCATAATTCCGAAGCATTCAACTTCATAATGTCAGTAGCAATAAACATCTATTATACTTTTATTTGTTTCCCTATATTTTCTCAACATAACCATCTTTTATACTATTATTCATAGTGCCCCCAAGAAACGAATCGTTGCAAAATCGACTCCACGTAGTCTTGTTTGCCCTACCTCTAGAGTGTTATTTAAAATCGCGAAGGCGCGGAGGGGCGAGGCGGCCCCCGAGCTGAGGAGCAGGTGGTTTTAACGCCCGCCGCCGAGGCTGAGGCTAGGCAGCGTTAAACACATCTGCGACGAGCAGCTCGCGTGGGATCGCCGGAGCCCCACAGCGCCGGAGCCGTGACAGAAACCATGCCTGCTGCATGTTGCATGCTTGCTTGCATGCTGCATGCCTGCTGCATGCATGGTCATGGTAAATGTTTCTTTCTGAGTATGAGTGAAAATATTATGGTAATTATGTTTAGGGATAAAAGCGTCATGATAAAAAACAGTAGGAGTTTAAATATATTTACATTAATGATATTATTAATTACAATTTTCGGAAAAATGAGTGTTATGAACATCGCCGGTAGCACTACAAATAGTATGAATGAAAACTTTAGGATGAAAATTTTTAGGAAGAGTGATCATTCGGATTACAAATCGTTAGGAAGAACAATTTCGGGTAAAGAACTTTAGTTGAGCCAATATGGACCCATATTTTACATTTACGAGATGGCCAACTAGTCTTTATTTTGTCTTCAACTCACATACAATGACATTTTCATAACGTAAAGTGCACTTCTGCGTCAGTACCTAGGTACACTACTATTTTAAATAACTTTTGCATTGAGGTAATTTCATTCTAGTTCTGTTGTTATCAAACCTAAGTATTTATTTTATACTAGTTTTGCCAGCGGCTTCGCCCGCGTGGAAGTCGAAAATTATCCCGTGGGAACGAACTCCAGGCTATCATCTATCTGAGTCCAAATTCGTTTAGCCGTTTTGCGTGATTGAGTAACAAACATCTAAACTTTCACATTTAAAATATTAGTAGGATTTTCATCAATATACGCATTTCTACATGTTCCCTGCTACTTTCCAAGTCTTCGTATAGCGAACCCAATATTCATAATTCATGCTGTACATGGTACATACATTTTGTATGATATAAGAGTATCGGCGAAAATAAAGTGGACAGCGAAATGTGGCTAGCATTGAAAATTTCGGCTGCTTGAATTAAATTCCATTGAGTTACCGTCTCGCTAAACTACCAATTTCGTTAAAGTTTGCAGTCAAAGTCAGTTCTATTTGACGTTTAACATTTGCCTAATTTTGGTGAGATTATGTTACTGAGTGAGAAATAGCTGTCGCTGTAATAATGGTTCGGAATACCAATCAGCTAAACAAAAGACAAAGGTTTCCTATTATAATGACAATTAATGGAGTCGCTCAAGATAACAGTTCTGTTGTACCAGCATTCAACGTACAATAGACTCCAAAGTAAGGTAACGCATGTTCTCAGACTAATGACTTTATACAAAACATTAATTACCAAGAAATCTTTATTATTTACACTTGAAAAAATGTTAACGTCGAGAAGGCTAAGAAACGAAATCTTAAATTAAACCTGTAATAGGGTATTGCACCCATTTTTGAAAAGTGTCCTAATTAGATTCTTTGCTACTAAAGCGTAAAAAACAAAAAAAATATTGATTAGTGCCATACAAATTTCGCGCGTAATTTGCCGAAAACGGTGGACGCAGTGGACGTCATATTGCTCTGTGGGTATGACGTCAATTTGTTATATAGACAAATGCGCTGATAATGTATATGATAATTGTTTATCATTTAAAAAAGGAGTTATTATTCTACTTATCGTTGGTTTGCTGTTCCTAAATGCAAAATATTATTCAAATAAAAATTACTTTGGTTACAAAAATAAATAAGTACAAAATTGTTCAATTGACACGCCGTGTGACGTAATATCATGGCGGCTACTATTTCATGGTGTTTAAAAACTGATGACAGCATCCGCTCGGCGGCAACACCTGTACCTAGCTACTTACATTTATAATAAATTAAATACAATTCTCAAATTCAACCCGCTTACAAAAAATTAAAGTAAAATGAAACTCAACACATGGCTTAAAACACTGGATTACTCACAGACGGAAAACATATTTAAAGGACAATACGGTAGGTACTCGTAATAACTAAATAGTAATGTACGCAAATTAAGTCTTTGATATAACACAAAGTACAACCACCAATCACAGTCACTCAGAAACACATACACACACACGCACACACAACCCCACACACAACCCAACACAGACACGCGCGCACACACACACACACACACACACACGCACACACACAATACAACAGACTCATACATAAACACCAAAAACGCACATATACACAGACCCACACAAGAGCAAGCATGCACTAAATATTATTAATGTTAATTTAAAATTGTATTATAATATAAATTGTCACTGTTCCACAAACGGGTGAAGACACTGACTCCTGTAACACAGGTACCTAGCTCAGGAGTCAGGGCTTCAATGAATTGTCACACCTTCTTCATGTCAATAAAATTTGTTTGTTTGTTTGTGATTTAAAAAATTGAATTGTTTGATCTTTAAATTGAATTTTAAAGTTTATTTTGTTATTTCATGAACCAAAACTCACATTTTTCGATTGCATTTTGCCTAAGCTATCTCAATAATATATTTTTAGACTTTTTCTTACATAGAGTATTTTTTTTATATATAATTCGGATATATTCCTATTTATTAGAAAAAAAAGGTAGTTAGTTATACCGGTATATTTAGGTAAATGTTTTTTAAAGCATTCAATAATCGATGGCTCTTTGGTCAGTATCGAATAACTCAAAGATATTTATATCAACTTCATGCGGTTATTCCCGCAGTTAAAAGTTTGGCCAAAGTTAAATAGAAAAACATGAACTTTCTTACCTTTATATAAGAAGTGTCGCTTCCCAGGCGTAGAAAATGTAGGAGGGTAGCTTTACCAGCATTTTTCGGTATATCGTAAAAAAGTAAATTGTCAATGGCGTTTTGATCAGTATTGATTAGCAAATAGATATGTATCTCAGCTTCACCCGTAGTTATTAGTTTGGCCATTGATAAAGACGAAGCAACATACCTAATTTTATAAAAATGACTGGCCCTACTCTTATCAATAATTGTTCGATCATGTCCCAGGCGTAAAAATAAAATTAGGTATATGACATAAAAACCTTTAAGGTTCTGACACATTACTTCGGTACACGTGAGTTTTACTATACCGAACTGTCGACGTCATTGTACGCATTGTGTAATCTATCTTTATATCGCGGGTCCTTTATGCCAGAATAAAAGTTTTTTCCTTCGTAAAAATGTTGGGTATCACCCAACAAGATTAAAGGCCAAATGTGACACATGTCAAAAAGAAAAATATTTTGCTGTTACAAAAATAAAAGGGAAGAGTTGTCTCACCGTATAAGTATAGGGCAAACATTATGTTTCAAACGTTGTTCAGCAAGTTAAACTTTTTCTATCTGGAGTAATACGTAAGTTTAGAATAGAAAAATAGCAACAATGTCCAAAACGTTTCATTGTTTTTGCTCCAATGTGGAAATGACCGTTCAAATTAACAGTGAAATTGCAATCAAAATGTTTGGTGTTTGTTATAAACGGTGTGCACTCCAGCAGGAGTTTGATCCTAACACAATAATATTTGCGATCCCGGGGCATTCTCAGAACTGCAACAATGTCTAGTTCACGGGCACAACCGGTTTATTCGGGGATTTGTGGCCGGATGGAGCAAGCCACTGACACAATTTGGCAGGCCATTTACTCCGTCAATACAAATCTTTACAATCGCAACCATTTCTGTTGCTGTAACATTATTGGCAAGGGTTTTCGCTTCGCTACGTCAGATGACACTTCTTCGAAATACAAAGGTATTTTTGCTTGTGATATTTTCTAGAGTTACGATATACTAGTAAATAAATGGGGTGCTTTTAAACTGCGGCGTTTCTTTGAAGTATTTCTTCATAATTATACAGTTTGTTTGAAAAGAAGTCGTAGCCTTACCAGGCCACTCAGAAAGTATTTCGAAAAAAATTTTTATGTATGAGAGACTGGCCAGTTATAATCTATTTTGAAAATATGATTATATTTGTAAGTAAAAATAGGTACGTTCCAATTTTATAATTTGCGAGCTAATTTAAATTATCGTGTCTTATAAAAAAATGGATCTGCGCCGGGAACATTTTCGCGGTATGTTTTTTTACGATTTCAAGTGTCGCCTGAAACCGGATGAATCGTACGATACACTTCAAATGGCATTCATGGATGAAGGCCGTTCTAAAGCAACCATGTATCGTTGGTATAACGAATTCAAGCACGGTCGACTCACTTTGGGGTATGAAGAAAGAAGTGGTCGCCCTTTTGACGGCTGTTACGGAAGAAAACGTGCTAGCAGTGGAAAATGTAATCCATGACAATAGGCGAGTTATGTGTCAAGAGTATCAGCACTTACTGCAGGTTGGATCGTGAAGCCTTCACGAAATTCTACACGTGCATCTTCGCGTGAGGAGGATAGTTTCACGCTGGGTGCCGCACAACCTCACCGATGCTCAGAAGCAGGCCCGGGTGGAATAGTGCCGTGATACAAAAAAAATTGAAGCAGGCTCGTTTCGGCGTGTTTACGACATCATAACAGGTGATGTCTTGGGTTTATCAATACGATCCAGAAAAGAAGCGCCAGTCAACGGTTTGGGTGTTTCAAAACGAATCAACACCTACCAAAATGAAGCGATCTAGAAGCGGGGGAAGATTTTGATCGCGAGCTTTTTTCAATTTGACTGGCTACATGGTATCAATTCCTTTACGGAACGAAAGAAGCACCAACGCTGAATGGTATGCTACCAAATGCTTGGCAGAAGTTTTGTCTTCTGTGAGCAACAAGCGATCAAACACAGGGCTCCGCGGGCTACTGCTACACCACGACAACGCACCTTCGCACACCGCGCTCGAAACGAGAGACTTCCTTGACTGCACGCCGTTCAAACTCCTGGATCACCCTCCTTACAGCCCTGACTTAGCACCGTGTGACTTCTTTTTTATTCCCGTAAATAAAAAATCAGCTTAAAGCGTTCGAGCAGGCTGTAAACAAGGTGTCTGCGGCAGACTGGAAAAAGTGTTTCGAATACGGTTCAGACGCAAGAAACTTTGTATAGAGGCTAGTGTATTTTTTTTAAATTAAATATTTTCAAAGTAGTCTCACTTTTAAAAGTTTTTTTTTTTTACCATAGAACATTTTATTTAATTTTTGCAAAACTTTCTGACCACGCATCTTTATTGCAGGATTTTCAAGCTTTTCATTACATTTCTCTACAGGCGAGCAATAGATAAATATCTTTGTTAAACATGGTATAAAACCAAACGTACAAAATGGCGACGAAACGTAAAAAATAACATCTAAAAATAAGTGTTAAATGTTGCGTTCACGACGTAATGGTTTCTTAAATTCCGTTTACAAACATTAGCAATACGAAAAGGTACCGCATAAAATCTTATACTCATTGCTTGGCAGTAAAAAGTTGTTACCGTGAGGGTATTTCAAGCGGCTTTCCCGATATCATTGTATAATTCGATCGTCACCCATCTCTGATGTTATTGGCATTTTTACTCCATGAAATGTTTTATAGGCCAAAATATCATCTACTTCGTCGTTGAGATCATAAAAAATCATTTTTTCCATAATATTAAAGCGATTCTTGGAAGCTATTGGCCTGTCAACAGCTGAGAAAAATAAACATAGAATCGAATGAAAGACATAAACAGTAAATGACGCGTCCTTTTACTTGACTGGCGTGATTCATTAAATAAACGCGTAGTGGCCGTAACGGTTACAAAATGAATAGTATTACTCAACCTGTTCGTTTTTCAGTAAATATTATACAATCATCTACCTAGCCTTTTCCCAACTATGTTGGGGTCGACTTCCAGTCCAACCGGATGCAGCTGAATACCAGTATTTTACATGGAACGACTGCCTATCTGACCTATACAACCCAGTAACTGGGTTACCAAACCACTAGTATATAGGAAAAATTTTGGTCGGTTATAAAAAAAACAGGTGTTTCATAGAAAAGTGCAATATCTACACGGTCAAAATGTATGGAACAGCAGTTTTTTTTTTTTTGTATAACCGACGAAAAATATCTAACCTAGGCTCTAGAATGATACGCTGAATTTATGGTTACAGTTACAGCACTGGTTAAAAATTTACCCTGTATTACCCAATACGATACCCCTTGGTAAAACTGGTTGTGAGACTTTCGGGCTTCTGACGAAAGACGAGCCAGTAACGACTGTCAAAGATCCACAAAATAATGACAACGTGCTTTTCGAGGCACGGACGAACCGTAACAAGCGTCGGGAGGAAACGCCCGGGTGTTTCCACTGCGAAGATCGCCCTGAGGACACGGTGGAGCATACGGTGGCGGTCTGCCCGGCTTGGGCAGAGCACCGCCGTGTCCTCGTGGAGGCGATCGGCGGCGGCGATCTCTCGCGTCCGGCGCGTCCTAATTTCGGGAGTAGGTATGCCTATAAGAGCATTCTAAAGAAAATATTATAACTTCATTCTTCGGCTTGTCAGCGCAATCTATCGCCTACTGTTTTTTCTCTATTCATCGTCATCTGCCTAGCCTTTTCCCAACTATGTTGGGGTCGGCTTCCAGTCTAACCGGATACAGCTGAATACCAGTATTTTACATGGAGCGACTGCCTACCTGACCTCCACAACCCAGTTACTGGGTAATACGATACCCCTTGGTAAGACTGGTTGTCAGAATTTCGGGCGTCTGACGACCCGTAACGACTGTCAAAGATCCACAAATGACAGCCGGGACCAACGGCTTAACGTGCTTTCCGAGGCACGGAGGGGTCTTGGTATGTAAAGATGGTCACCCATCCACGGACCAACCGCGGCAAGCGTAGCTTAACCTGATCGATCGACCCGTGCAGCTATTGTTACTTAGCCACAAGCCCATCTGTAAATTATTTTGACAGTTTGCATGTAATTATGTTAATTAATGCCTAACATCGCCGGTGGAGGTCTGCCCGGCTTGGGTGGAGCACCGCCGTGTCCTCGATCGGCGGCGGCGATCTCTCGCGTCTGGCCTGGTCCAGGCCATGGTACGGAGCGAGAGGGCATGGGCAGCCGTCACCTCCTTCAGCGAAGCAGTAATGCTCGCGAAGAGGGAGGCGGCGCACGTGAGGAAGAGGCAGCATATGCGCCCTTGCGACCCTAGCCGCCGCAGGATACGGAGACGCCCTGGGCGTCGGGAATCCCAGGCCGATTTCCGGCCACCGTAGGCATGGGCTTGCGGACGGCGAGTAATGGGTAGCTCGCTGTCCGGTAAGGACCAAGCCCAAGTCGACGGCGCGTTGTGTTCCACGCGCGCCTCAAAGAGATGTCAGCACAAAAAGTGATGGGGCCCGCAAGGGCCGATGCCTGCCAGGGGTGCGGGTTTGTTCGAAAGAGACACCACAGCCCCTGGCATACGGGCTACTGAAGGAACATGGGTGGGTTTTAGTCAGTAAAAGTCTGACACGCCCTCCTGCTCCACCCAGAGCGGGAGAAGTTATTTGATGATGTCCAAGCCAAAAAAAAAAAAAACCGTAGCAAGCGTACCTTAACCTGATCAATCAACCCGTGCGACTGTTTTACTTAGCCACAAAACAATATTAAACTCTATCTATCTAATACCTTAAAACGAGCATTTCTTGTAATATATATTTACACTAGCTGACCCGGCAAACGTTGTTTTGCCTTAACCCTTATCACTTAGGGGTATGGAAAATAGATAGTAGCCGATTCTCAGACCTACTGAATACGCATATAAAATTTGGTAAAAATCGGTAAAGCCGTTTCGGAGGAGTACGGTAACTAACATTGTGACATGGAAATTTTATATATTAGATAATCTGAATCTCGGAAACGGCTCCAACGATTTTCATGAAATTAGTATGCAGGGGGTTTCGGGGGCTATAAATCGATCTAGCTAGGTTTCATTTTTAGAAAATGTCAAACAAAAAAACCACCGAGTAAAGGTCATCCAGATATTTAAAGTTAATAGGCAAATGTGGCTCCGGCTGTGAAATATTTTAAAAGCTTTGTCTTGATTTGATTTAGATGAATTCAGCGAGCTATCAATTATCATAACGCGATGTCGGACAGGTGCATTGAGTAATGTATTACTCAACTAGCCACCGCAACGATGTGCACTGATATTTATCTTAATAATAGAGCCTAGTCTTTCCTTGTAAATATGTGAATTTTCCATAAAAATGTTTCCATATTTCATATGGGATTCCAATTACTTGAAAACAATATCCATTACAGTGATGAAAAAGGAGATAGGCTTGGAATAATAGGAGTAAACACGCAATAGAAGCATTAGAATTAAAAATACGTTCCGTATCCTGAACACCACAGAAAATTAAACCCTTCTGTTTCATTCACCTTTTGTTTTCGCAGTACAGTCGTGACTTTGCACAAAGACAAAAGATATTAAATTCTTACACTTCCTACCTGTGAGTTTTTGTAATACAAAACGGATTTTGAGGGATTACTTTGTGCTTTTAGATTCGACGGTCGTAAAGCTTTATCAATGGCTTGATCAATTTGATCGCTTACTTTTGATCGTAACAAATCTGCGAGTTATTATTCCGTTGATGCTTCTCTTATCGAGATTGAACGTTGAGGGACGAGCCGACGGTCAGGGAATACCGAAGTATCGATGTTGTAACCACGGCTAAGTTCACCGGTTGTCTCCCTGTACCGAAATGTGATAGTAAAACAGGATTGTGCAGTTAATTTCGGGAGTAGGTATGCCTATAAGAGCATTCTAAAGAAAATATTTTAACTTCATTCTTCGGCTTGTCAGCGCAATCTATCGCCTACTGTTTTTTCTCTATTCTATCTGTAAATTATTTTGACAGTTTGCATGTAATTATGTTATTTAATGCCTAACATCGCCCTGAGGACACAGTGGGGCATACGGTGGAGGTCTGCCCGGCTTGGGTGGAGCACCGCCGTGTCCTCGATCGGCGGCGGCGATCTCTCGCGTCCGGCCCTAGTCCAGGCCATGGTATGGAGCGAGAGTGCATGGGTAGCCGTCACCTCCTTCTGCTAAGCAGTAATGCTCGCGAAGAGGAAGGCGGCACACGTGAGGGAAAGGCAGTATATGCGCCCTCGCGGCCTTAGTCGCCGCAGGAGAAGCCCTGGGCGTCGGGAATCCCAGGCTGATTCCCGGCCAACATAGGCGCGGGCTTGCGGACGGCGAGTCATGGGTAACTCTAGCTCGCTGTCCAGTAAGGACCAAGCCCGGGTCGACGGCGCGTTGTGTTCCACGCGCGCCTCAAAGAGATGTCAGCACCAACTGGTGGGGTCCGCAAGGGCCGATGCCTGCCAGGGGTGCGGATTGTTCGAAAGAGATACCGCTGCCCCTGGCATACAGGCAACTGAGGGAACACGGGTGGTTTTAAGTCAGTACCTAAAAGTCTGACACGCCCTGCTCCACCCAGAGTGGGAGAAGTTATTTGATGATTTCCCACCGAAAAAAAAAAATGCCTAACATAAGGTCGTGTTTTGTCAAGAACCTCTACATTACTGGACAGTAAGTTCACCACACCTCTCATATGTGCACTCTAAAAAAAACGATTAGCTATGAATAATTCTACATTCCTAACTACTCCAGCTCTCGGATTTCTTTGCCTATTATTAGTTCGTTATATTAACAATATTCATAGAAAGAGAAACACTTGTAGTTACGTGTTATTACGGAATTAGACGTGCTATTATCGCTTTCGCGAAAACATTCATGTGTAATGAGATGACATACACTACGTACGGAAGCTGCAGATGGTACAGTAGCTATGTATCGCATATTTACTTGTACTTTAGATAAAGCGATTATTTCTTTCAACTTTTAGGTCTGTTCCAGTGGGTATTCTCGAGCACAAAACTTGTATCTATCTGCCTTTTCAAAAACTTTATGGCATGAAGTTTCGTCGTTAGTGTGTGTCGCTGTGCGCTCGAATCCAAAAGTTTAAATTAGATGCATGAACTAATAAAATCGATATCGAATTCTTTCTTAATTGAGAAACTTTTTCAAATATATGCGTATTGAACTAACTCGTCCTATTATTGGACTAAAACAAGATATTTAGTTCAAAACTAAATTACACACATTTGTTTTTGGGAATGACATCTTGCAGGCCAACCTAGGAGGTTGTCGGTTGCTTATACGGACTTACCTGTGCCTAGCTCAATAAATTATGGCCTCCAGTCAGGGATTAAATTACATACCTTATAACCTTACCAAGTTAACAAAGTCTTCATCAATAATACGTTAAACAAACAACCCGATTATTATACACACTGTATATGAAAACAATCAGAAACTTGTGCGCAGTACAAGAAACTCGGCGCCTGAACTAAGTACAATGAGTCACAACCCTTGGCCTGGAGTTAGATAATAGCTATCCCGTCGTCAATAACTGTACAGATAAAAATAACATTCAACATTAAACAGTAACAAGCTCTCTTGTATTGATATTGATGATGTCATTGCAATTACCATAAAATTATTGTATTAACTATGTAAATAATCTGAGTATTGTATCGGTACTCAGCCGTTTCCCACGACTTTGTACCTAACATATGGTGGCCTCGGCCTCAGGAACACTGGTGGCCCAGTGGTATCGACCAAGACTTACGAGGACGTAGGTCGTGGGTTGGAACCCCGGTAGGCTTTGTGTAAATAATTACACCACCACTGCTCTCAAAATTAAGAGAAAACCGGCATGTCTTAGGCCTAAAAATTCGAATTCATGGGTCGTCTACCAACCCGCACTGAGCCCGCGTCGTAGTTTACCGCCCACTTCCCCTAGAAGGAGAAGGCCTGTGTTCCAGCAGTGTGAACCTTATAGGCTGATGGTATTGTTACTAAGTATCTATTAAGACGGTCTTAAAAAAAATATTCGGAAAATTATTTCTTAGTGAGCACCGAGTAACCAACTCTATACATGCGCAATTTCAAGTTACCCGGCTTTATAAATGTCGTGAGCAAGTGAGAGGTATTGCGCCTTAATAACTATAGGAGCATATGAGGTAGGTCTACACTTTACACCGTACCAACCGCTTCGAAAGCTCATTTTCAGCTTCTCTGAGAAAATTTTGCGGAAATCTCAACGCTGCATCGCTTTAAGAAATAGTTTGCGTCGGAAAATTTTAACATTCTCCAAGGCACTCGTCTAGTGACGTAAATATTTCTCAAGCATGTTCATAAGGTAAATATTTTAAAGTAGGAAAGTGGTTTTTTCTGCCAAAAAAATGATAAAATATCGTCGTAAATAGGTAGTTCTTATGGGTAGTCAGAAGCCCGAAAGTCTGACAACCAGTCTTACTAAGGGGTATCTTATTACGCGGTTACTGGGTTGTGGAGGTCAGATAGGCAGTCGCTCCATGTAAAATACTGGTATTCAGCGGCATCCGGGAAGCCGACACCGTTGGGAAAACTCTAGGCAGATGATGATGATAATGATGAATGTTGATTAGGAAATTGCTCTATCCTAACAGTTGGGAAATCATACGTTATTACAGCCATTTTGGGCAATATTATCCCGGTCATTGATTTAAACTTACGATTCATTTAAAGTTAACCGCCCGTCATTAAGAACAGCGTGACATCTGCGCGCATAACGATTAATCGGTTGACAGTCGCGGTGACTACCATTCTGACTGCAAATTTACTTTTAATTAATATTCTGATAAATGCGTAGTTATGACTTGCGAGTTACGAGTGCTCCACGATTTTGACAATCGCTTGACATCTCATACATGGTGGAGATGTATGATTTATCAAACGTGTAATTCAAAGAGACAGATGCTTAAAGTAAATGGTCGCGCGACGAGTTGCATTTCATAAAAGACGAAAAGATTTATTAGTTTTCGTGTGGCTGCATTTCACGGAGTCTTGACTTTAATTACATTAGTCTGTACCTAGTGTAGACGCTAATGAAATACTGTGAGTGCTGTGACATGCATTTTATTCTGGCGTGGAGTAATGGTTCGTGAAATAATTATTTCGAAAAAGTTCTTTGCCCTTGAAATTCTTACACTTTCATAACGTAACAATCTTTTCATCACACCTTATTACTTTTTCACATGTAATGAAATTACTTACAGCTGAAAAACACTTCGGGAGTGTCGACAGAAGTGAAAACTTCAACAATTACGTACGTATTTTGGAATCGTCAGATTTAACAACGTTCAACGTCTATCAACGTTGTTCGTTCGTACGTTCGTATTGTCAGTGGTGTCGGTAACAGTGTCGCGAGGATTTCACATTATTTATAATCATAATTTTGGTCATATCTTCTAAACGGGTTATCCGATTTTCATCATTCCAATTGGACTATTAGTTTCAATGTCAAAGTCAAAGCATTTATTTCAAATAGGCACTTAAAAGGAACTTTTAAACGTCAAAATGTACATTAAAATAGAATTGATTCTAGTCGCCCCTTCCAAAATGTAGTTTCGCATGGAGAAGAATGAGCAAGAAACTCCACCGTTACTCTTTTAAAATGTTTTAACTACAATATTTAACATGCATTCATTATATTATTATGTGTGAAAACGATGCACCCAGAATAAAATTACCATACCAAAATAGGTAAGAAGAATGAAATTGAAGTAATTACAGATAAATTAATTTTATTATAGATACATAGTGTTCACACATTTACAAACATTGTAGAAGTAAGTGCACAATTTTCCTAGAATTATTAACAAGTAATAAGTCAGTGTGTGAGTTTGAGCAATCACTGAGTGTCAGTCAAGTTGTGGCCCTAAACCTATCTTTTGAGACTTAAATTATTGAAATACCTCTACTAAAAATCAGAGGTGTCGGTAACGATGCCCGACGCGCTTAAAGAAGTTTTCACTACAAAAATTGTAGAAGAATATCACTTTCTATCAATCCACCAATAGGTTAGCTTA
This sequence comes from Polymixis flavicincta, assembly GCA_949987655.1. Lineage (NCBI taxonomy): Eukaryota > Metazoa > Arthropoda > Insecta > Lepidoptera > Noctuidae > Polymixis > Polymixis flavicincta. Next base: position 15,869,057 of record OX465179.1, read on the forward strand.
TGAAGAATTACTTTCTTTAAAATTTTCTTAGGTTTATTGCAGTGTCAAGCTGTTATCTTGAACAAAATATGATTCTTGACCGAAACAAAAATGGATCTATACATAATTACAATCGTCAACAAAACTCCTCTAAGTTCATTTAATTCCATTGAATGACTTTTTCTTGAAATACAACCTTATTTTTAGTCTATGCGAAACCCGAAACCCGTGTCGAGTATTCTTTTGTAAAGAATCTTTGTACAAAATTTCAAAGCTGTATCATGAAAAATCACGAAGTTATAAGCTTGTTATGTTACCTAGTTGTCTACACAAACATGGTCACCATAGGACCCACGCGCCACCCGCGCGTCTAGCGTCGTATTGTGCTCATTGACAATAATTAGGCAGTAGGTACTATCAAGATTCACTAATGCAGTCGCATACTAAGGGCTATATTGCTATGAAGTAGCGGTCCAGGCCGTACCTACAGCTGTGTGTATAAGTGATGTATTAACACAAAACTCACCGCTCCACTCACACACTGGCGTTAGTCTCTGTATTTTATACATACCGTCGGCGACGACAGACATGACCTTGGTCGGTTCATACTATTGCTAAAATTTACTTGAATAATTTGAGTTCCGGTAGCGTGCAGCGTATCGTCTTGGATTAAGAAACTCATAGGTCTGGGTTCAAATCTCGCGATGAAGCTTTAATTTTTCTTTTCAACAATCATCTTCATCTGTTCTTTTATTATTCGATTTATTAATATACCAGAATAATAATGTAACATTTTTTTTTATTATTACTCGTATTGTTATTTAAATAAAGGTTTACCAATAATAAATGATTACAAAATGTTTATTCGTTATAACTTCATGAAGAATGTATAAAAATAACTAATAATAACTTCTTGTTAAAACAGTTTATTTTCTCATAAAGAACAATTTATTGAAGTAAATAAGCTAGTTGGTTAACCATGATAATCAGGCTATTGTATCTTAGTAATATAATAATATTGTGCTGATTACTACTGTGTGTCGGTACTCTAAATAAATCACAATATTCTACAAAAATCTACCCACGTAAAAGTAACAAATGCAGACAAGTTGTCACAATACAATTAAATGACTCAGTAGTACTACTTTTATTCTACTGCGAGTGAGTTCGTTCTAACTCAAACCTCAAAGTTAACAAATCGTATTTAATAGGACTTAAAGAGGTTATAGCTTAAGTGTTCATTTTCATTCCGAAAAGAAGATTGAAACTAAACCTCAAAATAATCCAGATTACGGATAAGACAAAATATTATTTGAATATTACTAAAATAAATAAATATTTGTAATTTATAACTTAATGTTAATGTTTTTTCCGTTAACTATGTTTTATGAGCTGATCCTCGAGCTGGTTGATGTGAACCTTCTGCGTGGAGTGCACGGCGCACGGTTCGTAAAGATGTGTCGAATAATTCGGCAAAATGTCTTGTCGTTTTGAAACCACTTGTTTCATATTCACTGAACGTGTGCTTGTTATAGGAGCTGGGGTTTTCCACTTTGCTTTCCACGGGCAAGGCTACCGCCTTCCTCATATCTTTTCACCCACCGACTCACAGTATTTCACTAAAACAAAAAAGGGGTACTGTTAGGCTACTAAGCAAAATACACACTTTATGTATTACCTACTATTTAGAAACAAAATGATTTAAAAGGGCAATTTCACATAGATATTAAGTTTATTGTTATTTTCATAGTTCTATAATCTAGGAAATAAATTTACATTGAAATTTTATATTTTTATTCTATTTAGACATTGTCATATTTATAAAACGTTTAAAAATAACTACAAGGATCAGCAGTTACACTTTAATTAAATAAATGTTTAATATTTATATTTAAATCATAATACTCACACTCAGTCCGGTTTCATCACATAGGTATTTGTGATATAGGTATTAAGTCCACTTTTATGCAGCGCAATAATATTCGCATACATTTCTATATTTAAATTTGCTTACATTTTAAAATGAATTAGAAGGACGCTAATAGATGAAACACACGTCACTAGCACACAATTATCAACCAACACCGTTCTATAAGTCGCGGTGAATGAGTCGTAAATCATTTAAATTTATTTAGGTTTCTGTGGGTATAATGATAAAGTTTTACGAGTTTAGTGAATAAGAAGAACAGAACAAGAAACTATACTCAAAAGTGATTTTTAAAACAATAAAAAGACTATCACACAGCGAGTGGGATTCGAAACCGCGACTCGCTGCGCTCAAACGCGATAATCAAGTGCGGTAACCGCTCAGCTATCATGCCATTTGCTTTAACGGTTGAATTTAGGAAATACATTCATTCGTAAACGTATGAGAGTGTGTGTGTAGAAATTGCTTATTATAAGAAGGTCGTAAGTTAAAGCGAAGTGTCAATCTATTGCTTTTTGAGATTGGGGCACCATTAGTGAGGGCTACTGTACCTAACCGTATGGCGATTGTTTTGTAATGAACTGGTGGTAAAAAAATTAAAATTGGGATAAAGTATAACATTATGTAAAAACTATTGGAATCGATTCAGTTCCTTATTCTGAACAAACTATATTCAGATTTCGCATATACTAAAAATAATGTTGTCCAATTATTCTAATTGTAGTAATTCAATGGAATCGAATGAAATCATCAGATAACTTGACAGTGATCTGCAAACTGCACAAAACGTTATAAAATTTAACTTTCTTGGTCTAGACCCTGCGTTAAATACCGCGTTTTTTAGTTTTAAAAAGGGTGAAAAATGAACCTGATAATCATATTTTAAGCATATTTATATGGACCGGGTTTAGAATCAGATACCATAATCGGATATCGAATTAAGTAATCCTCTTCAAGGCCCTCTCAGCTCCGTGAGAGCAGGAACAGGGAAACCAATAGAGTAAAAATAAAGTTATTGTAAAAATCTTTATAATAAACCCTGCTGTTCCGTGGCACTCGTGAACGATCCAATATTTATACTCTAATAATGAAAGCTTTTATCCATCTTAACTTTTGTTTAACTTAAATTTAATATTATTTAAACGATTGAGTATATTTTAAAATTGTTCGGGTGATTAAAAAAAAATATATGACACTCGACAATACTGTAAATTCCCATTAATGAAAGAAATATCAGATTCGGTTCCGTAGTTCCGAAGATTACCCCTACATACAAACACAAATACCTCCCTCCCTTTTTTTGGGTAGGAAATCATCAAATAACTTCTCCCGCTCTGGGTGGAGCAGGAGGGCGAGTCAGACTTTTACTGACTAAAACCCACCCGTGCTCAGTAGCCTGTATGCCAGGGGCGGCGGTATCTCTTTCGAACGAACACGCACCCCTGGCAGGCATCGGCCCTTGCGGGCCCCGTCATTTTGTGCTGACATCTCTTTGAAGCGCGCGTGGAACACAACGCGCCGTCGACTTGGGCTTGGTCCTTACTGGACAGCGAGCTACCCATTACTCGCCGTCCGCAAGCCCACGCCTACGGTGGCCGGAAATCGGCCTGGGATTCCCGACGCCCAGGGCGTCTCCTGCAGCGGTTAAGGCCGTGAGAGCGCATATACTGCCTCTCCCTCACGTGCGCCACCTCCCTCTTCGCGAGCATTACTGCTTCGCTGAAGGAGGTGACGGCTACCCATGCACTCTCGCGCCATACCATGGTCTGGACCAGGGCCGGACGCGAGAGATCGCCGCCACCGATCGCCGCCACCGATCGCCTCCACGAGGACACGGCGGTGCTCCGCCCAAGCCGGGCAGACCGGCACCATGTGCTCCACCTTGTCCTCAGGGAATACCTCCCCTTACCCTTATAATAAATACTACAGTGTTTTATCTCACGGCACGACACGCGCTTTACTTGTGGTAACTAAGTGTACAGATAGATATGTGAATGTGTACGTGAAGATGAGTAGCGTCAATACATAACTTAGTAACTTACACACACGCACTCACATTTCCGACTTAGCCATTGTGTTGGACGCTACCGAGAGCACACATATTCTCAGCGTTCTATGTTACAGGGTTTGGTTTCCGCACTTAGTCCTTCAGATTCACAGCGTGTTTGTTCACATGGTAACCACCAGTAAAACGGGTGTCGCTCTTTGGTATAAAAATACTAGGTATATCTATTATAGATTTGTATCAGTCAAGCCAATTGTCACAAATTTTTGAGGCAAATATTTGATATCAAGGCCTGCGGCAGTATGCCAGACAATACTAACTTATTTATGTACCGAATATTTTACTATTTCAATTGTTACTAAATAAAGCGTTTCTCTATTAATGATTTTACTCTTCATTGGTGCCATAGAAATATTAGCCTAAGGCTAAAAAGTTTAGATTTCTAAATCTGGAATTCATTTGCGAGTTTGTTAATATCTCTGATTATCCCTGTTATTTATTTCAGTGCGTCGCCTACGCTGTTTTCCTCGCGTTACAAGTAGGTAAAAATGTATTTTTATTTTGATTAACAAAAATGAATGTTTCGTTTTTGCTTACAATGAAAAATAAAAAACGCTTCGATGTCTTTGAAAGTAATCTATATGTGCGTAGAACCTTATTCAATTTCATTTTGCGCTTGTAAGTAATTTTTTTCTGGTATAATTATTATGCGATGGTGACTTAAAATTGTATTTCAGTTTATTATTCTGACATATATTTTAATTGTGTGTTTATTATTAGAATAATAAAAATATGTAGAAACATATATTTTTTAGTAAAAAGTATAAGGAGATGCAGAAAGTCGAGGAAATTAAAAATTAATGCGACACCCGGATTTAAATTAGTATATCATACCGGTAACACATGGAACCATGATTACAGGTATTGCATTTCCAAATAGCAATCAGTGATCGGCATCACGTTCCAGTGTTATTATTTTCCGCATTTCCCCCGGATAATACACATTGATACAAATTGAACTGGGCGGTGGGCAAAGCATACAGGGTCCGGTTTTTGATGAAAATTTTAAGAGAAACATTTAGTGCAATCGGCGAGGTATATCAGAACATTTACCGTTACAATCGTGGATTTATTTGTTTACATTACATTTTCATAATTATTGTTTAAGAAATTTTAAGTGGTAGGTATTTAATCGTTTATTTTATACTTATTTTGTTTTTTTTTTGGTACGTATTCCAACTATCTTAAAATCTTAACCCTAAGCTATTACTAGTTATTACGTAGCTATTATAAACATCCCGGGTAGATGGATCATGAGAAATCAAAACGTTATCGCTCCTGGTGAACCCTGAAACGTAGGTACTTTGTTGTTTACTCGATACACGACCCCGACCAAAATGTAAGAAGAAATGTGTCTAAAGCCTTTTAGACATTAATTTATGAACTATCCGACGACCCAACTACCCATCAACTGTCATGGGACAAAGCTTCACGATTTTGTGCTACTAATAATTTGGTAAAATGGACCTGTGTAACAACTTTGCTATAATACTAAACGTCAACGATGTGGCAAAATCTATACGTATTTGGCACAATCATCTTTTTTCCATCGATAAAAGCGACTTTAGAAGTTATAAGACGTGTTTTTAATGCGTTTCTATTTATGTTTGCTTATTGATTTTGAATCGATACTCCGTCGGAGGGTGAAGTGGAAAGGGCCGATAGTTCGTTTGAGGGTGACCCAGATGCATCATCATTAAAAGTGCCAAGAGGTGATAATACAATGTTTCAAATTTATTTGATGTATGAATTCTTACTGCCTAACTACTTCATTTGAATAAACTATTACGACGGCACGGTTGGTGCAGTGGTTAAGCGATTGACTGCTGCGCTACGTGTCGCGGGTTCAATTCCTGCACGGAACAAGTATTTGTATGACCTACAATTAGTTGTTCCGGGTCTGGCTGTTTGTGTATGTGAGTTTTAAATGTTTGTAAACGCACCCACAATACAGGAGAAATTCCTAGTGTGGGGCAACGTTTAAAAAAAAAAAAAGAGAAAAAAAAAAAAAAAAATTATATCACTAGTAGATAACAGTAAAAAAAGTACCTAGGTAGGTACTTATTCTTTTTTTAAATATTGTTGTACCTAAGTAGGTTACTTAGGTAAATAATTTTGTCAAAACATTATTACCTACATATGAATGTCCCGGACTTTCCCCGAATTTTTCCAAGATATTCTTATTATTCCACTGACTCTATATCTTTATGATTGAGTTTTCTTTTTTGGTCTATTGGGTATTAGTGAGGTCCTGAGTCCTTTTCTATCTGGAATTTCTCAGTAGCACCCCGAAGTCTGGATTTGTGCCCGGTTGATGGCAATAGGCTCGCCCCTTATTACATGGGACTAAAACATAACTGACGAAAGGTGGGTGGATGGCGTGCAAGGCGTGATTTTATGTTATGTATTTACCTATTTGATACTACTATAAAAAAAAAATTACCTACTTTGGTATAATAAATAATATTTGAGAAATTAATGATTGTTTACGTAAATTATCTCCGTATTTTCCCGATTTTCACGCATATATAACCATTTACCAAATTCTCTTCTGGAGATATAAATGAATTTAAAAGCAATATAAAAACACTGTTACTAAGAAAAGCATATTACTCTGTCACTGAATATTTACAGAAATAAACTTATATAATGTTATTCCATACGATATTTAAAATAATGTCTTTTTATTTTTGTAGTCTAGCGTCGCGTCGTACGTGTGTGTTTGAGAATTTGCGTGCCTTATGGTAGGATATGGCTAATGGACACTATTGTTTGTAAGACCTTTTCTTTTGTACCGATATTCACAAACGAATAAATGATTCTGATTTTTTCCAAGATGTTATAATTATTGCACTGACAATATATTTGTAAACACGATGACCGCAATGCTACTGATTATGACGAAACGTTTTACGCAATAAGCCCCTTTTTCATTGAATAAAGACATTCTGACAACGAAAACGTGCATAAAAATGTCAAGCGAAGCACAACTCGTTGATTTATACTTTATTTCTGTGACGCATAAAATATACGGTTCGACCGAAAACACCTGAGATTCATTGTCGAAAGGGCCGAGTGGATGTGACGAATATAGAGGTGTACATTTATTATAAAGTCAGCCTCCATATCTGGGTTAATTTCATTAGGACGGCATCACTATGTTACATGTTTAAATTGGTTGTTTCGTATTTGGCAAGTCGTTTGTTAGTGTGTTCTCGTCAATCGCGTATCACCGTACTGCTTACTTTAATCAAATCAAATCAAATCATTTATTTTTTGCCAACATGGGTAGTGTAGATGTTACAATGTTTTTTATAATCTTCTCCATGCTCTGCCTTAACATGGGCATGCAAAATTTACACATTAATTAAAATATTACTTTCAAAACACTTAAAAATTATTATGACAAAATCATATAAATTGGAAAATCATTTTAATCGTATTTTCAATGTCAAGGAGTATTTAGTAGTCAATAGGTAATTAAATAAATGTCAAAGTAAATAATGGATAAATAAATAAAATTCTATTCAGTATTGGCCATAAGGTTAAGGCTTGCTTAACAACTGCTTATCACTATGAAGAGACTGACTCAACAAGCTAGGTCTTAAAATACGAGACGATATATCAACTTCATTTGGAATTATATTTTCGAGCTGTTTGGGGTTGAAACCCTCGGCGGGCTATTGGGTACGAGTCATCATTTCAACCGAAAGACGTCCACTGCTGGACACAGGCCACCCCCAAAAGGGGGGTTTTTCCATAATCGCCACGCTTGGCAGGCGGGTTGACGATCGCAGTATGATAGTAAATTGCATAGTGAACGCTGCTGCCCATTCTCTAGTAAGTCCCTTAGTCGCCTTCTACGAACCCACGGGAAGAAATGGGAAGGCGCGAAATCTCGAAACAGTTGGTTGACACTTCCCGTGACCAAGGCCTGCTTTTTACCTTGGCTAGAGCCTAACCGTTGCCATACAACGTGGTAATGGCGCTAGTCTCTTGGGTACATTACATTGGGGATTCAATTTTGATTATTTTTGATGTTATTTTAAATTTATGTTTTAATTTTATGTCAGACCCTATGGATTATGTTATCTGAAATAAATGAATTTTAATTTTTTAATTTAATTTATACCTAAGTACATCGTCTATTGACCAATAACTTAGTTCGGAATAGATAGGTCATTGACATTGTATATTCTTTTACATGGCATCTCTTTTCTACACCTTATTACATACGAACTTTCACTGACATTATAGATAGCTCGATCGATCGGTTTGTCTGCCACAGTTCGTAGATTTATAGAGAGACTCGCCTAGGAGAGCTCGTGACCCAGTGTCAAACGGTCATAGTACCTATGTTGCTAAGATCGTATTTCCGAGTAATCGGGTTAAGATCGGATAACAATTGCTTTATTGAAATACTGGTATTGAACCGAACATATTGAAACTGGGATAGAATCTGAATAGACTGGACTTAAACCATTTTTTGGGAGCATTGGTGGCCTAGTCGGCAATTATTTCATCACCAACTTACTCTGAAAAGGTTGAAGTAAAACATCATGAAGAAACCGGCATGTCCTAGAACCAAAAATTCGAAGACACGTGACATCTATCAACCCGTCCTGGGCCCGTGTGGTGGATTACGGCCTACTCTTTCCCACGGAGAGGAGGCTTATGTCCCAGCAGTGGGAACATTATACGCTGATTTATGAACTCATTTTTGTGGTGAGCGTGGGGTTTGTTCAACCTTTGCTGACTAAAACCATATGGTGTTACCAACTAAGTATCTCGAGCCGGGGGCTGGAGCGCTAGCTCCTCCTTTCTTTGTTTATTCAAGGAAAGACTTGAAAAATCGTTTCACCGTATTTCCATACATTACGTTGTGTAATCTTGCGTGCTAATCTAAATGCTTAATTTAAAACATTTCAGTCTGCACCATTATAATTCACTCTCGCCACAAGGGTAGATAATCACGGGCACGTACAAATTACAATGTACATAGCTAATAATGTTTACTATGATAATGCAAGTACCTTTTAGATTGCTGATAAGGTGAATGGAAAAAATAAAGTGTGAAAACTGAAAATTATTCCCTGGCTGCTTGTTAGTAGACCACGAGCATGCTATACAGGAAAAGTTTTTATCCAGTGCGCAAACTGTAACCATGAATTCAGCATATCATTCTAGAGCCCCTAGCGCAGAAATTTTTCGCCGGTTATACAAAAAAAATCTGCTGTTTCATAGAAAAATGCAATGGTGTGAAAAGTGATATGCTGAATTCATGGTTACAATTTGCGCACTGGATAAAAACTTTTCCTGTATATAAATGAATGACCATGCAGTTTTCTAACATGTATGTCGTTCCGATTCGTGCGAAAGAATATTCAATGAATACTGTAACTGTGTAACAAATCATAATAAGAAGTAATTTATTTTTTGTTTCACAATGTTTCTATAGGACCTAATAGTTACATACAAATTCACTTTGTAACAGTTGGTGCCTGATGTAGGTTTAGGAAAAATCTGTGTTACAGGTCACCAGGCTCCACTTAGTGGCTTCATACAAATGAACAAGCAGGTAACGTGTATTTCTACTTAAAAATTAAAATAAATAAATGAAAAGAAAAGTGAAAACAAAAGCAGTCAAAGGGTGTGTGGTGAATAGGTAGGTGACTGGTGACGAATGTGGAGGTGAATGGACATGAATATCGACCTGAGTCAACCAAACTACGACCACTTCTGGAAGTAAATAGGTAAAACGGCTGTTGTCCAGCAACTCCACGTCAAAGCGCGTATTTTGCGTACGGGTGGGAGAATCAGTTATTCGATCAACCCCAGCTCCTCGATAAAGGCCAGCAACGCCTTGGTATTGCTGAGAATCTCATGTAGGGTACCTGGGTTACCCTTCGGTAATTACAGGGCAAAATACTTCCGTTTTGCCCTGTAATTAGCGACCACCGGGCAGTTTAACAGCACATGAGCCGCTGTCTCGTCGTCTTCCATGCAGGCACAGCAGAGTGTCTGCTACTCCTATGACAAAGAGATGTTTGTTAAATGACCCATGGCCAGTTATAGCTGCTGTAACTGTACGCAACTGTGATTTGGTTAAATGGAGAACCTGCTTCGTGAGGCGGACATCGAACGCAGGAAGTGTTTCCTTAGCCTGCCTGCACTCACTTCGGTCCAGCCATATTTTATGATGTTGATCTTCTGGAAGTACTAGGAGGCCTATGTCCAGCAGTGGTCGTCAGTGGTCCCCGTACATTGTCACAGCAATGTTTCTGCTCTTCCTCCCATTTTATTCTAGCCAATATATAGTGATGTCTTGAGGGGCTTGTGGCTAAGTAACAATAGCTGCGCGGATCGATCGATCGGGTTAAGCAACGCTTGCCGCGGTTGGTCCGTGGATGGGTGACCATCTTTACATACCAAGATCACTCCGTGCCTCGGAAAGCACGTTAAGCCGTTGGTCCCGGCTGTCATTTGGAGATCTTTGACAGTCGTTACAGGTCGTCAGAAGCCCGAAAGTCTGATAACCAGTCTTACCAAGAGGTATCGTATTACCCAGTAAGTGGGTTGTGGAGGTCAGACAGGCAGTCGCTCCATGTAAAATACTGTTATTCAGCTGCATCCGGTTAGACTGAAGCCGACCCCAACATAGTTGGGAAAAGGCTAGGCAGATGATGATATAGTGATGTCTTATCAATCTCAGAAAATGGTACCACATCACCAATAATCCAACCAAAAGTGTACAAATGACCTCTTATTTCCAACATCGCCACAAAAACAAATGATGGTCGAACGATATAACTGAAAATCTATATTCAGACAACAGACGTTTACGGTCTAGTAATATACCTATATTCAATCTGAAATAAAATCTGAACGATAAAAATGAACACAACGAAGTGACATTTTATACAGAGAAGACGGTCGCCCCAGAAATAAATACCTAAGTGAAAATAGTACAGCGACAATATTTGCTTGAGTACGGAGTAAGGTTTCATAAACAATATTGTGTAGACCGTTTTACATTATGGACCGCCGTCGCCCCCGGCAGCTGAAGGTGGTAATGTTGTGCTAAGTTATAGCTTTGGTGAGAAGGGAAACATTTTCCTTACATTGATGCCTTTAGACGTAAACTATTTTATGTAGCTTTAAGACTAGAAGTCGTAATGTGGGACGTTGCCTGACTTCATCTGCTATATTTCAGTTTGCACGCGCTAGAGCTGTTAATGCTATACGAGTATTCAGTGTTTATGTCTAGGTACTAAAGACGGAGACAATAGGTACTATGAAAACTCAGAGCTTTAGACTTATTATTTATTTATTTTTCAACTTACATCTATAATTACAGCAGGCTAAGCACGAGCACCGATTTATCGACGGAAGAATAGACATGACTATTAACAAAATGATGTACCTCGCATGTCAAATAAAATAATAATAATAATAAAATCGTTTATTTATAAAAGGGGACACATTTACAATAAATACCTTTACAAATAAAATAGAGCACAGTGGCTAATTTGCCTGAACTAGGTGGAACCTGTGCTTCAGGCTACAAAATGCAGAAATACTTAATATAATAAATTAACAATGTGTATAAATAACTAAAATAGAACTTAGGTCAACAAAAGTAAAAATGCATGTTAGCGGTTTTAATTTGCATACAACAAGTAGATCTTCTGTCTGTGCATAATCGATGGATAGTAAATGCTTAAGTATATTTTTTTTACAGCTATGGTAATTTAATTTATAGATACTTAGTTTTCTATTTAATCTATTGTACAGAAATGGGCCTAAGAAAGTGTAAAATCTTTCTACAAAGACATGTTTTGAGGTTGCATTCGTTATGCATACTATATCATTCCGTCTCTTGTTAGTGTTTTCAGCATTATAGGTAAGCATGGTGTGCTGTTTTAATACTAAGTGCATAATAAAAAGCTGGCGAACAGTGAGTACGTTGCAGGATTTATATAACAAATCTGTAGGAAAGAAGAAGGGATGGAAGTTTGCTACCTTTAAAATTGCTCTCTGAGCTCTTTCAAGAGGAAGCAAATTAGTTTTAGGTGCACCACCCCAAGAAGTGATACAGTATTGAATAATTGACTGACATAGAGCCAAATAAACTTGTGTGATTAATTTTGAATCTGCTAGCGTTCGCAATTTTTTAAAAACATATATTAGTTTGCGCACTCTTTTAGTTAGGCTTTCTATCTGTTTTCTAAAAGAAAGTGTATCGTCCATTATTACCCCCAGGTATTTAATGTAGCTCGTTTTGATGATAAAAGGGCAATTACACATGCTGACTGTATGATTTCCACATTGATGGGCATATAGATGAGGGTTAGTTATGTTGAGTTGAGGCTTGCGCATGGAGAAGTGAATATATTTAGTCTTGTCGGCATTTAATGTTAGTAAATTGCTTTGAAGCCAATTAGTCACAGAATTTAAACCTAACTGAGCGATTTCAAACAGTTCGCTACTGGTTTTAGCACTAAATATTAACGCCGTGTCGTCGGCATATGATATAATTTTACCGTCTTTAATATTTAGATTACACAAGTCATTAATATAAATCAGGAATATTGTGGGGCCCAAAATACTCCCTTGAGGAACACCAAAACCAGTATTTTTCTGCTCATCACTCGTAATATTATCTATTCTAACGTACTGGTATCGGCCGTCTAAATAGTCAGTAAAAAGTTTCAGCGGCGTTCCTCTTATTCCTATGGTCTCCAATTTGTCCAGAAGAACAGAAACAGACACCGTATCGAAGGCTTTGGCTAAATCGAGAAAGACTCCTAGGGTCTGGTTACCTTTGCCGAGGTTTTCTGAAATATAATCAGTCAGGCTATGCACCGCATCGGCTGTCGATAGTTTCGGTCTAAAACCAAATTGCGCAGTCGATAAAATGTTGTTTTTCTCTAGATAATTAACAAGTCTACTGTTTATAATTTTCTCAAGTATTTTTGAAATTGAGGGGAGTAAGGATATTGGCCTATAATTATTAACTGCGGTTTTACTTCCTGATTTAAAGACAGGGATTACAACTGCCTTTTTTAGACAACTAGGGAAAATTCCTTCGGCAAGACAGATTCGAAATATATGCGTTAAAGGAGGTATCAAAATATGCTTGAAGCGTTTAAGGATCTTATTGCTTATATTATCCCATCCAGCTGCACAATCAACAATCTTTAAGCCCAGAAATGATTCGGGCTATTTCATCTTCATCAGTGTCAAACATAGCAAAAGATTTTGGGTCACAGCTATCCCTTGATTTTTGCAAAGTAGGTTGGTCGCTACATTTCGGAATCTGCTCGGCAAGAGTTTTCCCAACATTTATAAAAAAGTTATTTACATTGTTAGCTGATATGAGCGGTGATGAAGGATTTGAAAGCAGTAAACTCGAACTTGATTCACGCTGTTTTGACATATTGGTAACGTTTTTAATTTGTTTCCAAAGTTGTTTGCTATTTTTACCTGCTCTATTTAATTGATTTTTATCGTAATTATTTTTTATATTCCTTAGGAGATTGTTGAAAAAATTCCTGTATCTTTTATAGGTAGTTCGAATTATTACATTATCAGGGTATCTTTTTGTTCGCTGATGAAGTTTGTCTCTGTGTCTTATACATCGGATTAATCCAGGAGTAATCCATGGCTTAATATTATAAAGTGTCTTATTTACTGTAGAAATTGTCGTGTTACGTAATATTGCTTGTTTGATATGTTTAATTAAATACGATAAGGCCAAATTAGCGTCAGCAGTATTGTAAACTAGGCCAAAATCAATGTTGCATAAATCATATTCGAGTTTATTCATGTTTAATTTGCTAATAGTCAGAGGACGATTTAGCTTAGGCAGCGATAAATTTACTGTTAGTAGAACTGGGTGATGGTCAGTAATTGTTGAGTTAGTAACAAGCGTAATATAAGATAGGCTAGTTTTGATCATCATATGATCTAGGCAAGAACCACTTTGATGAGTAGGCAATGTGTGAGCGGGAAGAAAACCATGGTATAAGCAGATGTTAAGGTAATCTTGGGTCCCTGCATCGCAGTTTTCAGAACCAATATTTATATTTTAATCACCCGTTAGTATGATATTCTTAAATGGGCTAAGTGCTTGGAGAAGCTGGTTTAAGGATCTGTTAAAAGGATCTAGATTTCTAGCGGAAGGGGATCTATACATAGCGATTATCGCTGTAGTAGTACCAATTTTGATGACTAAACAATTACTCATACAGTCTTGTAGATTATGTTCCTCAGCCGTGACCTTTAATGATTCCTTAGCAAAGACTACGACACCATCATTCTGATTGTGGTTTATTGTGGTATGTAATACGGTGTACCCCGGTATTACTGGTAGATTTTCGTAGCGATTAGCTAGCCAGCACTCGGTAAGTACCATTATATCGCAATCAAAGTTAAGTCTATGAACAAAAACGTTAAAGCTGTCTATGTTCTTAAAAATACTACGAATATTTTGAGTTAGTACGGTTAGTGAATTTTGATAGTCGGAAAGATATTTTATGCAGTCCTCAACCGACTCAATCTTGTGTGCCGATAACAATAGAATTTATATTGTGTCTGCTAATTAGACGCGCGTCGGGAAAGAAAATAAACAGTTCTTTAATAAAATAAAATTTCATTCGAAAACATCCATGGGTTTCTATATTCCTATCATAACTTATAATTAACTTACAATTATTTTTATGATAATTATGTACTTTAAATGTTGTAAAATATAATTAAATACTTACTTAATTGTTGTTTGAAAATAGGCAAGCTTCATGATGAGTTAGTAATATATAGAATAATCCATGAGTCTCATAATTTCCGACACATGAAAATGTGTGTGATCGATGTAATTTTGCATAAATAGGCCTAAGCCGACGTAAGACTACACGACATGAGACGTCTCATGAATTATTTAGCGGCCGGCGGGTAATCTTCTGTCTGTATAGTAGTGGCACGATCGATCTTTGTTGCAAAGTTCTACCATGGAAAGATAGAACTGATTCCTTTAGGAACTTTTTATGATACCTACGAGTACATTACATCACTCCTCGTTTCCAAGTGAGGTAGGGCAGAGGTGTAACATAGTACTCTCATATTTCGCCAGTTATGTTCAAGTCCCACGTCTCCCCCTAAGGGAGATTCTCTCAGTGTGTATCAGCAGGCAAGGCAGGGATCATCATGAGGCGGTGAGATACCTCTCTTCAAAAAATCGTGTAACAAGGGCATCTAGTTCATTCAGGAAATTTAACATTAAGTCACACTTCAAAAAAAGTAAGTATTTTATTTCAATAAATTACCTGAAATTTGACTTCCTTGTAATTAAACAATCATAAATGAAAGCTTAATAATGTCTTAATTAGGTGCGTCTTTTCCTTTCATCTCGCAACGCCGTGCCATTAAGATGGACGTCAAAGAAGTTTTATGACGGATTTTTTTTTATTTTTAATTCACTCTATTATTAATTTACATTTATTGAAATTTTTTACACTATTCTTAATTTAAATTTATTTTCTATTTTTAAGTTCGGTTATATATAAAAAGCGTGTTTTTTTTTTAATTATTATTTATTTTCTACTTTTTAGTTTGGTTTATTTGTATAAGCGTGATTTTTTAGTTTTTTTAAACTACTATTTGTTTTGTAGACTTAAAATTCTCCTTAATATTCGAAAAATTGTCAATATTAGAAAAATCGGCTAAAGATAATTATTGGAAATTAAAATTAACATCAAGTCCTGTCTTATCGACTGTAGAGAAAAATTATAAAAAATTAAAATTAAGTTTCTTACCATATCGACTTAAATTAACAAAAATCATATTTTGCAAATTGAAAAATGGAATAATTTTATCTAATTAGAGTATTGTCATCGGTCCTCGATAAATCTACAAAGTTTGAACGAAATCTGGCCGTTTAAAGTGGGTCAAAATCGCGCCGATCGATAAACGAAATTAATGTGTTAAGTACCAATTTCCTTCAGAGAGTGATTGCGTAAAAATTTAACCTGAACTCATACTTTCATCTGATAATTTTGGGACAGACTAATACGCATATACTTTTTAACTACGTCTTCTGGTCCTCATTAAAGCGTCAACTTTCGGCAACAGAGCAATATTGCAAACGATTAACTACAAATGACGTACGGTGAATAGGTATGAAGTGGGTGAGGTTTCGGGTTTCAGTCTGCGGTCGAGTGGCCAGGGCGCCGCGCTCGCAATCAGGCTGTTTCTAGTCGAGCGAGCCGAGAGCGGTGGCGTGCCGATGCGTGCTCCCGTCACCGAACCTGACCCGACCTACCTACGACTCGTGACCAGGGTTGTCAACTTTTCCAGCCGCCACAACCGGACAACAAATTTAATCTGGTCATACTTGGTCAAAATCGAAAAAAAAAAACACGTTAAGTATCAATGAAAGAGAAGTTTTATTAAGAAAAATACAGGTGTATCAACTTAACAGGTAGGTAAAAACAAAATATAGGTGTAGGATTAAACGAAACAAAAGCGGGCTTTACACTTTACTGAACGAAACGAACTGATGTTGCCCCAGTCCGCTCCATCCGTCCGCCGCGCCGTCCGCGGTCTGCGTGCTGCCTACAACTACCTACGCCGGCGTCGCCAGCGAATTAGCAACGTTGCGTTCACAATTTTATCTGACCGGACAAATTGCATCCGGTCGGAAGTTAGCGACCTGACACCAACAATTCCTTCTAAAACCCAGCATTCCGATCAAAAAACGGACGGTTGGGAACCCTGCTTGTGACACTTCTCCAAGATGGCACACTTAATCAAACTGCACTCAGTTAAGCGAGTTTTCCGCGGCGAGTACGGAAAACTTGCTCAAATACGTGCTCTAATATCACAAACGTCGCGAACTTCCCAACTCCACTTACATACTTTATTCCCTACAAATGCTATTGTTCCCGTCCGCTTGTCCGACTTAATTGTGAATCAAATATTCACGGGTTGTTTTATAGTATTTGGAATTACTAGGGAATATCCAATTTAACGGGTGAACGAAAATTAGGTTTGGAGCCCCGATAAATTAAACTACAAATTCTATATTAATAGAATCATCATTAACATTTCTATTTGGTCAATCCTTTATATAATGAGTAATTCCGTTGGCTATTAACTCGGTATTGATGAGATCACGGGTGTTTAATTAACAATGGGGTGTACCCTGTAGCTATTTCTAGCTATGTTTTCTGTACTAAGATTATCCCGGATCCTTTTCAATCTAGTTTATTTGACGATACTACATATTAACGTAGTGATTTTTGACTTTTACCATTCCTAGCTTACTTCTTATATTAATAAAATAAATAAAAATGAAACGCAATTCTCGTAAATTCAGTAAATCTTAAAGAAACCTAAAATATAGTAAATAATAATCCACACAGCCTCAAAGCTATATCTACATTAGCTGTTTCTGTAAGTGCAAGGTGCTGTAATGTCCGGAAAAAGCAGGCATCCGGCAGACACAGACACCGGATGCATTCGAGTCACCGTGTTTATACGAGCACGAAATACAAAGCAGCGTCGTTCCACCGTAGACAATCGACCGTGTGGACTATTCCTTAGGTAATTCGATCGGGCGGAACCCTTTTACCCAAATATATAGGTACCACTCAATCCAATTTTCGTAAGAAAATAGCGCCGTGGTTTGCTGAATGTGAAATGAATGACAATAAGTGATTTACCTACTGTGGAACTTTCATATGGGTCGGAATGTAACGTTATTATTGTTGCTGAAATTGTATTGAGTTGTACCTATTGATAGAGATATATTTGTGATAAACCAAAACATACTGATAACGATACAATTCACAATGCTTCCGAAACACTACAATTGGAGGATTATCGAGTTCCCAAAAATAAAACACTTGTCTATTAAAACATAAGTGCGGTACAATACAAAAGTAACTAATAATGCTTGACACCTAACAACACTTAAGGTACTTAACTACAGTTACTCAATATTTTACGACATTCCATTAAATGGATTTATTGATATCACATTGTCACGTCAAAATATCGATAGTGGAAAAAAGTGTACGCCTGTCGCAGATATCAATTATTTTCAAGATCAATTTTGATAAAATGCAATTCATTTATCAGTGTGTGAAGTGAAAACGGTGCGTAAAAAAGAGTGAAAATCTGAAAAATAATAGATTGTTAAGTGTTAGTGTTTTTTTTTTTTTGATGTTCATTGATTAATTTTAAAGAGTATTTTAACTGACAAGAGGTGGCAATTTACAAGGCAGATGTGAGTGGAAAAGCCGGGACGATACCCACAACCCCCTGACATTATAGTGACCTTATTGGTGGTGCCGCCGCCAGTAGGGCCTGGTCATCTCTTAGCTCCCACGGCTAATTATAATTCCTGAGTTGTATTTTTTTTTAAGTTTTAATTAAATACGCTTTTAATGTGCATGTCTTTTTACATCGTTCTCACATTGATAATTTTAACATTATTTTGTAACAATAGGTTACATGATTTTATTAGAAACAAAAATTCGAAGACATGTGACATCTACCAACCCGCACTGGGCCCGCGTGGTGAATTACGGCCCAATCCCTCTTACTGAGAGGAGGCCTGTGTCCCAGCAGTGGGAAAATTTATAGGCTGATGATGATGATGATGAACATGATTTTAAAAGAGTGTCCATGAAGTTTCTTGCCCGTTCTTCGCCATAGGTACCGACGCTTCGGAATGGGCAACTAGCTTCATCTTTATAACGCACTGACCTTGACAATTTAAAAGTGCCTGTAATTGGTTTATTTGAAAAAAGTGCTTTGAGTTTTGAGATGTACTTCAGAAAGGTCAGGTGCGTACAAGGTACTTGCCACCGGCGGCGTACATGTATTATCCGATGTATGAACGTAAACGAAGCAAATGGACTATGTACTTAAGGATCGTAAAAGGTGGTGTTCTGTAGTTTCTGCTTATCCCCATGCGAAGAAGGCGTGAGCTTAACTAGGTATTTTAAAATACTTGCAACTTGTCGATTTACACCTCGGCACAGTTGTAATATAGGTCGCTAAAGTTATCTTCAACAAGCAATTTTGTAATAAGATGTCGTGGTAAGAATAAAAGGAAAACGCAGCAGAACTACGCAGAAAAAGCCGATTTAAATTGTACTAAAGTAACCTACTCACCCGATAAATCTTGAACAATATAAAATTATATGGCCGTAACATAACTGACGAATGAAAAACGGCCAAGTGCGACTCAGAAACGCACACGAAGGGTTCTGTACCACCGTACAATATTTAACACAAAGTTGTTTTTAATACTTACTTTTTTACATGTAACTTTTATTATTATTAGTGGATATAACGGCAATAACCTACTCTGTGAAATTTCTTAGTCTCAAAGCCTGAAATTTCAATCGTCTATTACTGTTCTAAAGAAACACATCTGTGACAGACGGTCGGACAGGCGGACGGCGCTGCCTTAAGGCAAGGGGACCCTATTAATAGGGTCCCCTTCGTACCCTTTCGGTACAAATTCCAAAAAACTAATAAGATAAACTCACAGTGAAATCTTTATTAGCAACAGTCGATGCGAGACTTTTGTATGACGTGAATCGATTAGAAAGAATTCATGGAATGACACAAAGAATTTCACATCCAAACAAAAGTCGATTAAGCGATGTTTATCATATTGTTCTCGAGCGATCCGTTTAATTCCGATTCACTGATAGATAGTGTGTGTACGATTCCTAAGCTGCAAATTGCATCAGACACTGTTCAATGCGTCGTTTCCTCCTATCATTACTCATTTCAAACCTAAATGGCTTTAAACTAAATTGGCTTTAAAGTTAATTGTGTGTTTATGAACTTTAAACCCCTTATTCATAAACGTTGCTTAAAGTTAAATAATGATTAGCGTCTGTTTAACCATACATTTTTGATGTTTAAACATCATTTAACTTTAATCATCGTTTATGAATATGGCCCTATGTACTACCTATTTATATATTTATAATAATTCCGCTATTGCCCGCTGCTTCGTCCACGTGCATGTCGGAAATTATCCTACGAGAACGTAATATCGGGATAAAAGTATCCTTTGTGTTAATCCAGGATTTTTCTTTGGCTGGGAAATCATCAAATAACTTCTGTTGCTCTGGGTGGAGCAGGAGGGCGTGTCAGACTTTTACTGACTAAAACCCACCCTTATTCCCTCAGTAGCCTATATGCCAGGGGCAGCGGTATCTCTTTCGAACAAACCCGCACCCCTGGCAGGCATCGGCCCTAGCGGGCCCCATCACTTTGTGCTGACATCTCTTTGAGGCGCGTCGAACACAACACGCCGTCGACCTGGGCTTGGTCCTTACCGAACAGCAAGCTACCCATTAGTCGCCGTCCGCAAGCCTACGCCTACGGTGGCCGGAAATCAGCCTGGGATTCCCGACGTCCAGGGCGTCTCCTGCGGCGGTTAGGGCCGTGAGGGCGCATATACTGCCTCTCCCTCACGTGCGCCGCCTCCATCTTCGTGAGCATTACTGCTTCGCTGATGGAGGTGACGGCTACCCATGCACTCTCGCTCCGTACCATGGCCTGGACCAGGGCCGGACGCGAGAAATCGCCGCCGCCGATCGCCTCCACGATGACACGGCGGTGCTCCGCCCAAGCCTAGACCGCTACCGTGTGCTCCACCGTGTCCTCAGTGCGATCTTCGCAGTGGATACACCCGGGGCGTTTCCTCCCGCCTTATCCGAAACAGGAACCTCCCGAAACAACCGTGTCCGGTGAGGACCTGCGTCAAGCGGAAGATGAGGGCGCCATGCCGCCACTCAAGTCTCTCCTCAAAGAGGGGACTTACCGCCGCAATCGTGGCGTGCCCAATGTTAATCCCGCCAGCCGTTTTTGCGTGAATAAATAACAAACATCCTTAAATCCAAACTTTCACATTTATAATATTATATTATATTATATTATATAATACTTTTAATAACATAATAGGATTATTCTATTCCATCATTCTATTAATATTCCTGATTATTTCAGCTGTAACCAATCTTCTTTGCTCTTAACAAAACTTAGGACCCTTAATGAAATAACCAATTATTCAATTGAGCCCTTAAGTATGCCGCCCCAAACATGATAAACAACAATACCAAGCAAAATTTTGGCTTATAATTTGTTCCTAGGTAAACAACAAGATCAACAGTTTAAATTATCTGTGCACACGAACGCTAGTATCTGTTTTCGTGTCAGCGGCAAAAATAAAGAGGTCGAAAGCGTACCTACATTAAACGATACGAATTCGATAAAATCTGCAATCTACTAGACAGGGATATTTATAGACGGACAGTTTTATTCATATCGTGTTGTGGTTTTCATATAATCTTGCCGAGTCTGAACGTGGAGCATAGGTACAGTCAGCGTCAATAATATCGAGACGTACAGACTATTCAAAATGATCTAAACAACTACGAACATTAAATATTTAACTCAATGACACGAGGAATGTTTCAGAATGAAGACAGTACACGACGACTGTCATTCTGACATGAACTTTATCCAATTGAGATAAATTAATTTTCTTAGTTGTTGAGACCATTTAGAACAGTCTGTTTGTCCCGATATTTGTGACGCTGACTGTATCAGTGGCGAAAGCACCATATAATGCGATTCCTACCGGCTTACCTTCGGTGATCCGCTCTCTACCGCTTTTGAAAAATGGCACGTCAAGAATGTCTACTGTTTCCGAAAAATATAGTTACACTACGGCTATTTAATTCACCATAACATTCAAACAACATAAATGCATACTTTAAGCAACATAAAATTCTACAAGAACTAAAAATTCAGTCAATAGTGACCCTGTCATGATGTCACTTTAGGATCCGCCTATCGTCTGCTATCAAGCGATATCAATGGACAAGAGCAAGCCACTGTTCAGCGGGTTATTAGAGAGACAGATATGGAAAACTGCGTCAGCGTGAACGAGATGGAGGAATATTGCACATTTTATGTAGTTTTCAGCTGTTAAATTTTATTGCATTTAAATCTTACATTCCTGTATTAACTTTGAAATGATAGTAAGTATTCTTTATTGATAAATTAGTAAGTTAAAGCCGACTTCGCTTCGGCTTCTCTCTTAGAAAAATGTACACCTCGCCACTGGTAGGTACAGTAGGCCGAACGCCGTAACAGAACCAGTACGTACAAGCCCGGCCACAAGTTCTAGGGAAACTCTGTCCTACGGACAGCTCAAAGTCAAACTATTCCCATAGACGTGCGGTCCACTGTACAACGAATGAGCAGATAAGATTTATGTTTGTTCATAGATGGAACATCGTCCGTACAATAGGTTGTTTGTCCGGGAATTTGTCATTTGTCCGGCGCAAATGGCCTGGGAATACTCGTATAAGGCTCGTTACACAAGCATTGGGAGCCACCCGCTCCTGTATGCATAATTGCGCTGTAATGTGCCGACACGCCGCACAAGCCGGCTTTATTACTGTTTGCAATATAGCTCTGTGAAGCTGAGCTGTACTGCTGTTGGTTTCTACTGTTACAATAATTATGTCAAGTGTCGTTGAAGCGCACTCCTAGATAAAAAATAATTTGAATTAAAGTGCGATTACACATACTTACTTAAACAAACTCACGCATTTACTACAAAACCAGCATCAGACAGCATCTGTCTGGCATTAATTCTGAAATGAACCTTTTTGGCGTAGGCGTGAGCATACACTGTTGTACCTAGTTATTTATATTTACTTTTTAGGGTTCCGTACCTCTAAAGGAAAAAACGGAACCCTTATAAGATCACTTTGTTGTCCGTCCGTCCGTCCGTCCGTCTGTCAAGACCGTTTTTCTCAGGAACGCGTGGAGGTATCAAACTGAAATTTCTATATGATACTTAGTTTTACTGTCCCTGGAAGCTGTAGAAAAATCAACCTTCTAAGTCAACGCAATCAAAAGATACAGCCATTTAGGCTGCAAAATTCCGCAAATTTTCGAAACTCGCACGGGAATCAAAACCTACAGGGTACTTCCCGTGAACTTAGAATCTTGAAATTTTGTACGAAGTCACGTCTTATAGTACAGATATAGGAAAAATTACGAAAACCGTAAATTTTTAGTTTCGTCATATAAAAAAAAAAAAATTGACAATTTTGAACTTTTACTTATATACCCACAGGTTTGTACGGAACCCTCGGTGCGCGAGTCCAACTCGCACTTGACCGGTTTTTTTTTATTATTATTTGTGTTTCACGAACTGTGACAAAATAAACGGTATTCTATCTTTCTTTCATTCTTACCATTGAACGCCATCTCATACGATCCTTACATACGGACGCACGTTGCTTGCGAGTACTACGCACCTACCCTTTTTGAAAAACATCACCAATTAGGTCACTATAACTGTGTCCTCCTCGCGTGTCCACTCATATCTGCCTTGTATTAGTCGCCTTTCATTTATCTTAAATGACATAGAGTAAGTATTTATCGAAGATACTAGATTTTGTTCATATTCATGAGTTATGAATAAAATACGATTTTAAATTAAACTGCAGAAAAATATATATTTTTTCATGGTCTAGTTTTATGCATAGAGTTTAGTTAATGATAATAATAAATCATTTAATACAGGCAACAAAGACCCATAACACAATACCATAATAGACACATAATTATGAAAAACACACACATTAGTAGCACACTATTTTGCACTAGCTTTCCTTTGTGATGTCCTGTGTGTGTGTGTGTGTGTCTGTGCTTTACTTTGTGTTGTGCTGAATATGCTATGTACCGAAAAGGCATATTCTAACTGTAATACTATAAATTCTAAAGTGAATTTATGTATTTGTTACACTTTCCCTCTAAAACGATTGAACGGATTTGGATGAAAGTTGGCACATGGGTAGACCATAACCTGAGTTAGGACAAAGGACTATTTTTATCCCAGTATCTAGTAATTTTCCGTGAGATAATTCCTGACCTCCACGTGAGTGAAGCCGCGGGCAACAGCTAGTAATAAATAACTGTCATTCGCGTGGGCTCAGTTATAAATGTTTACTTTGCGGCTCTCAAGAGACTCAGTGTGATGATACATTACCTTATCGAGTATCTGGAGTAGGGATTACAAAGGTCGTCCCTTAGGACAGCCCCAAAATCTGATCCTAACTTTTCAGGAGCTTTCGGTACAAACACAAAATTATGGGTGTCTTAGTTTTTGAAGTTTAGCTGGCGACTCTGGCGAACTCTTGTTATTTTCTCCGCGCGATGGTTTTTTGTTTCCATTAAATTTAACAAGATGTTATGAATGCGAATTAACTTCAAAAAAACAAATCAATTTTCATTCTTACAAGAATATAAGAACAGTTTCTTAACTGTATAATAATAGGTCTTTACCTATGAAATTGCCGTTTTGTATGAAAAAATTTAAACGAATTTTTTTCATGAATTTTTTATTTGTATTAATCGAAGTAATCACCCATGCAATCAATGCATCTTTGCCATCGCAGTGGCAGTTTATTGATGCCCTTCTTAAAGAAATCAGCTGGACGGGAGGCAACAAATTCTTCAAAGGCATTTTGTACTGCCTCTCGGGTATTAAATTTTTTTCCCGCCAAGAAGTTATCCAAATTCTGGAAAAAGTAGTAGTCTGTAGGCGCAAGGTCTGGTGAGTAGGGCGGATGACGGAGAGCTTCCAACCCCAGTTCTTGCAACTTGGAGACCGTCTGCTGTGCAGTATGAGGTCGCGCGTTGTCGTGCAGGAGCAGCGGAGACGAGCGATTGACCAATGCTGGTTGGAGATGCGCCATCTTCTCCATCATTGTGTTCAGTTCTTCACAGTACACATCTGCAGTAATGCTCACCCCGTTTGGTAAGAAGCTGTGATGAATCACACCGGCGCTAGACCACCAAACAGTGACCATCACTTTTCTAGGGGTAAGTTTTCGTTTAGGGCATTGTTTAGGTGCTGAACCAGGATCCAACCAACTTGCTGAGCGCTTACGGTTATCAAACAGAATCCATTTTTCATCGCAGGTAACAATGCGGTTCAAAATTCCTTCATTTGTGTGTCTGTTGAGCAGTGCAAGGCACGTCTCGACGCGTACTTCGCGCTGGCGATCACTGAGTTCGTGGGGCACCCATTTGTCAAGCTTTTTTACCTTGCCAATTTGACGCAAATGGACCAATATTGTTTTGACGCTAACGTCGAAAGCTGCTGCTAATTCAGCCGTAGATTGTGTATCATCAGCTTCCACAATCGCCTTTAATTCGTCATTGTCGACCAAAGTCTTCGGACGACCGCGAGGTTCATTTTTCAGGTCGAAATTTCCAGAACGGAAGCGAGCAAACCAATAACAGGTGGTGCGTTGGTTTGTAGTGTTAGCTCCGTAAACGTCGTTGATGTTGCGTGCCGCTTGTGCCGCGTTGCTGCCACGACGGTACTCATATTCCATAATTACTCGAATTTTTAACGTATCCATGATGACGAAAAAGATTGAAATGCGATGAAAATGTAACACTAATCAATAAAGAAATGACTACTTTTAGAAAAAAAAATCCATGTTTTTAAAATAAAATTAATTTGAAATTAGAATTCTTAGCCAAACAAAAATTATTTTGATTTGAAATGGCCAGTACTGCAGAACGGCAATTTCATAGGTAAAGACCTAAATATGGCTTTGAACTTGAAAGTTGTTTAAAACATTTTGGCTCAATGCGGTATGTAATGTACACATACCTACACAAACACATTTTCACAGCCAAAATACGTCGTAGCTTCAAAATGTACCCTAACTTCATTAATAAATACTAGAATTTAAGGCTCCTGCCACTATGAAAACTTAATGGAAATTGTTCTGCTAGCATCGCGTCGCATCGCCGTCACGTCGCATCTGCCTTTTAAAACAAACTGGGGAAGGTAGTCGATTTTTATCGACACTGTACCTTACAATTTAAAGATCCTGCCTCTATGCCGCCTGCCTGGCTCTATGAAAACTTCATGGAAATCGTTCAAATTCAAATTCATTTATTTGTCAGAATATAGGTTTCAAACTGTGGTAGTGATGGATCTTATAACTATAATGGCCCCTTTACATTCTACCATCACATAGGTATGGTGTGCAAATATGTCTTTAATTGTACCTATACATTATTTTTAATAGATCATAAAAACAGACAACAACGACACATAATATTACATGCATTAGGATTTTTAAGGAACAAATTAATTAACCGATGTCAAAGTATACCTACGAGAGTGTCAGTTAAATAGATAAATAAAATGTCAGAACGTAATAATTATAAAACATGATTGTAAATGTCATGCTTATTGTAATGTCAAACTTTTGAGTGATTAAAATTTTCAACATTATACACTTTATACATTCATTGGGTATATACCACTTTACATTTCAGTTTCCTTCTCTGCGATCTGTCATGTATTCATTCCGCCAGAAGGTAGTAATTAAATGACTATACTGTAGCTACGTAACAATTTTCTCATCAATCCCATTTTTGTTACACATACCTATTATAGCTTATATTATATAACCTACCAAGGAATATTGTGTTATATAAAATGTAAATAAGGTAAAACCCATTTCGCTTGCATCAGTCTCGCCGAATAACTAATTAGGTTCATGCAGGCACAGCTTGAATCTAGCTTTAATAAGATTCTGCGCTAGCATATTTGAGTTAAATTAGGTCTGTAATTACGTAGTTTTAATATGTTCACAAGAGGTGTTCCGCAAAGCTGGAACGGTATCCTATATAACCTGTCATTCATTAAACGAATAAGGAAATAATTTTGTTTCAAAAGGAAAAGGTTCTCAATATAACGGTTTTTCTTTTGTTTGGTAAATTCTGACCGCGGGTGTTGTAAATAAGAACTTCAATAGCCATCCTATTATTATTATTAGCCTTATTAGCAGCGACATAAGATGGGTAGCAACAGGGTCTATGAACATAATATAATTACAAAACATGTCTTATGTTTATGTATTTAAAAAATATTTGATTGGTTTTCGGTGGTCTGAACTTCATTCAACAAATACTAAGTATTTTATTTAAAAATCCTATTCACTTTTAAAATTTATTTCGCCAAAGATTTTACAAAAAGAAAAAACTTTAAAAATAAGTTTTAATTAAAAGTACCTACTTTTTCACTTTTGAAATTTGACTCGTAATAGAATTAAAAATAAATGTACAGTAGGATCCAAAAGCGGAGTACCAATCTCAAAAAGTAATAGATTGACACTACGGTTTAACTTACGACCTTCTTATATTAAGTAATTTCTATACTGTAGACACACACACTCTCATACGTCTACAAATGATTGTATTTCATAAATTCAACCGTTAAAGCAAATGACGTGATAGCTTAGTGGTTACTGTACTTGGATTAGCGCCCTCGTGCGCAACGAGTCTCGGGTTCGAATCCCACGCGCGGTGTGCTAGCCTTTTTATTGTTTTAAAAATCGCTTTTGACTATAGTTTCTTGTTCTGTTCGCCTTGTTCACTAAACTCGTAAAACTTTATCAATATACCCACAGAAACCTAAATAAATTTAAATGATAGTTAACTTACGAATCATTCGACGTGACATATAGAACGGTGTTGGTTGTTATTGTGTGCTAGTGACGTGTGTTTAATCTATTAGCGGTCTTCTAGTTCATTTTAAAATGTAAGCAAATTTAATAATAGAAATGAAAGCGAATATTATTGCGCTGCATAAAAGCGGACTTAAATATCACAAATATCTGATGAAACCGGCCTGAGTGTGAGTATTATGATTTAATTATTTTATTAAGCACTTATTTAATTAAAGTATAACTGCTGATCCTTGTAGTTATTTTTTAAACGTTTTATAAATATCAAAACGTCTAATTATAAGAAAAATATAAAATTTCAAAGTAAATTTATTTCCTAGATTAAATATTTATGTGAAATTTATATTTCAAATAATTTTGTTTCTAAATAGTAATACATATTAGTATGTATTTTGTTTAGTAGCCTAACAGTACCCCTTTTTTGTTTTAGTGAAATACTGTGAGTCAGTGGATGAAAAGATATGAGGAAGGGGGTAGCCTTGCCCGTCGAAAGCAAAGTGGAAGACCCCAGCTTATAAAAGAAAGCGACAGCACAAGTGGTTTCAAAAAGACAAGACATTTTGCCAAATTATTCGACACATATTTCCAAACCGTGCGCCGTGCACTCCACGCAGAAGGTTTGCAGCCAGCATTGAAAACCAGCTCAAAAAACATAAACATTAACATTAAGTTAAAAATTAGAAATATTTATTATTATTGACTTTTATTGATTTTAGTAATATTCACATAATATTGTGAAATATCCGTAATATGGATTATTTCGAGGTTTAGTTTCAATCTTCTTTTCGTAATGAAAATGATTACTTAAGCTATAACTTCGATAAGTCCTATTAAATACGATTTGTTAACTTTGAGGTTTGAGAGAACTAACTCACTCGCAGTAGATTTATTCCAGTAGTAAGTAGTACCTACTACTGAGTCATTTAATTGTATTGTGACAACTTGTCTGCATTTGTTATTTTTACGTGGGTAGATTTGCGTAGAAAAATGTGATTTCTTTAGAGTACCGCACATAGTAGTAATTACAGCACAATATTATTATATTACTAAGATACAATAGCCTGATTATCATGGTTCACCAATTGGCTACTTTACTTCAATAAATTGTTCTTTATGAGAAAATAAACTGTTAACAAGAAGTTATTAGTAGTTATTTTTATACCTACTTCATAAAATTATAACGAATAAACATTTTGTAATCACATAATATTCTTAATCCTTTGTTTAAATAATAATATAAGTAATTTAAAAAAAACATTCTCGTATAACGAATAATAAAAGAACTGATGAATATTATTGTTGAAAAGAAAAATAAAAGTCTCATCAGGAGATTTGAACCCAGACTTATGTGTTTCTTAATCAATGACAATACGCTGCGAGCTACCGAGACATGATATTAGAACGTGAATTTTAGCGATCGTATGAACCGACCAAGGTCATACGTAGTTACTACGTAACACAGTACAGACAGAGACAGAGCACTCTGTGCGACGGTATGTTTTTTGTATCTTTCGACGACAGTGGTGTGCGGCCTGGTTACATACACTTATACACACAGCTGTAGGTACGGCCTGGACCGCTAGTCATAGCAATATAATCCTTAGCATGAGAATGGACTCTTGACCGCGACCGTACCTACTGCAATGCTCAATATTATTTTTTGAACAACAAAGGAAAACGAGGAAAATTATATGGCATTTTCCTGTAAAAATCAGTAGTCACTTAAATCATAATCAGCTTATAACGTTCCCACTGCTTGGACACAGGCCTCCTCTCTGTGAGAGGGAGTAGGCCATAATCCACCATGCTGCAGGGCGAGTCGTTATATTTGCACTTGAATACGCTGATCTCCGAAAGCACCCAGCCGATTTCAATGAAATTTTGTGTCAAGTTAAAAAAGTCAAATCATTTATTTCAATTATCTGAAAAGGCACTTTTGAACGTCAACATTTACATTAAAAATAGAATTGATTCTAGTGCCCATTTTTGGGCCTAAAAGGTGGCCCTCCGTGTGCGAAGCAGGAGCTGGTCGCTAGTAAGTAAGTCTATAACGAGATCCAAGTTCAAACCACATTCCCGTCTGATGTTGTATCGAAATATATTTCATAATATTAATTTCACACACAAAGTAAATAAACAAGGAAATTGATGGATTACGTGATTACATCTGCGTGACCTATTTTGAAGGATGCGGGATGAAACGAGTGCTTAATAAATAGGTCTACTGTATGCTAACCAAAATCACTTCATCTGCAGGCTGCATGAATCAACGTATATTTATAACTAGCAGCGCTCCGCGGTTTCACCCGCGTAGTTCCCGTTCCCGTGGGAATAGATACGGGGATAAAATATTATGTCACCCGGGGATAATGTAGCTTCCCAACAGTGAAACAATTTTTCAAATCGGGTTAGTAGTTTCGGAACCTTTTCAATGCAAACAAACAAACAATCAAATCTTTCCGCTTTAAAATATTGGTATAGATGTTTTTCCCTAAAAAATAACCGATATTGTATCACCTTTTCCATGTTGTTGCTCTCAAGTTTCTATTCTTGAGCACTTTTTTCTTTTTGATTCCCATTTAGAAGTTACGAAGTTTCCGGCCACGGGACATACCGTGTCCCACCTGGTACAGTTACGGAGTGACGCATTTATTTTGATTTGTAAAAAAAAAACGACTATTTAGTTCTCTGTGGCAACCGTACATTCTAATTCCATACACAATATACTACGTTTTAAGCTATGGAAACCCTGGAACGTTCAAATAAAATATTTTGTTATCTGTTGATTTTGCACAATGGGTAATAAAACTTACGTCAGTCAATTGATATTGTTTGTTTTGTGATGCTTGTGATTAATTCATTTTGTACTAAAGGTAGGTGGTTTTATTCATTTGTTATGCTAAGAATATACACACCATGCATTTTAAACCATAAAAAATATAGGTCATCGCTTGTTTTTTTTTTTTTTGGTATTGTAATTTTTTTGATAAAATAAACATTCTAAGATAAACATTCTCGCGCTCAAATTTCAACAAATTATGTAAATTATTACGACCATCCATTCAAACGAAAGTAACACCAGTTAAAAAGTGCATTTATTCACGATTCCAAAACAATAATCAGTCGAACCAACCCACAAACAAAGATCCATTGTTTTTTTCGAGTTTGCGATAAGAGAGCGGACCACCCACGATGCAAATGGGTGCGATGACGTCAGCAAGGCCGCTCAAAGGGTTAACAGTTTATTTCCACTTAATAATTATTTGTTGGTACCTCGTTTGGTTAAGTCACAACAAAAAGATATGTATTAGGTGTTTCCAATTTTGTAATCTACCTAAATCTCGCTGGATGCTAAGCTAATTCCAAGAGCACCAAAACAATAACGATCTAGTTGAGATTTTACGGCATACTAAAATTTAAAGTAATCGTTGTCGGAGGCAGTATCTACCCACATAATAGACAGTTTAAAATTCGAATCGTGACCGTCACCGGTGTTTGCATCTTCCGATAACAAACCCGAGGCAAAGATAATAACGACCCGAAAGAACAACACTATTGTCTTCTAATTTTAAATTTCAAAAACATCTGGCTTGTTCCCCACAAAGTACCTATCTACATCTAACAGTACACTTACGTAGATTGTGCTTAGCTATAATTTCAGCGCTATTAAACTCTTATATTAAATTCCAATTATCTATAGGTATTTACATGATTCCCAACACTACTGAATACCAAAATTATTATTACTAGGTAATTCGTTTGGCCATTTTGCTATTATTGGTTTCGAATATGATATTCATTATGTGTAAAATATCTACGAAATGCTAACAATATGGTAACAATGAATGCATTGATTTCTGGGCACTAAACTATCGATAAATGAATGATCTAAAATTCCAGCAATAAATACGAATTGAAAATTGACAATTTCTGAACCAAATGGTAAAAAATATGCGACCTTTTTCAACTTTGCAATTCGAATTTAGTTTCTGAACACTAATGAAGTAAAAAGTTCTAACTGCCTTTAAATTAAGTTCCACAGGAAATAGAAGTCGTCGGCTCGACGAAGAGTTAGTTGTTATTTGCATCGGATTTCAATGAAAATTGTTTGAAAAGACTTTTCCGAACCATTTCAGAAAAGCCTGTCCCATTTGACTCGATAGCACATAAGTAATGTAAAGTAAATCTACCGAAATTATGTTCATGGCGAAAAACCGGTTCATTGTGATTTATGAGGGTAGGTAGCGCCTGGTGTAATATTAAACAAGAACTTTCTACACGCTTGAGGTTTTATGACGTACTTAAGTACATAACTTCTATTAAATAATCATACACGTAACTTTCTTACGACTTTATAAAGATGAAGAAGTACCAGATTCATGTTTACCGCGGAATGGTTTATTACAATAATTTATTACTTTTTTATACAATTACTGCCTCGTTTGTCCAGTGGTCGCTACTGCTGAGGACGAGATCCTAGTTTCGATTCCCAGTTCGAGCAAAGTGGTATTGGGTGTTTCTGTCTTGAATTTCTAAAGCTTACACGAGCAACTAAAATTGCTCCATCCTGGTCAATTCTCGTCAACTATGAAGTCACGACTACATCCAGCAATTAAGAGCATTGGCAACATGTAGCAAACTTTTGCCAGAGATACGGCCACACAATGCCATGCATTATGAAGCAACTTAAAAAACTAGGCAATACGCCCCCCGCCGCCCACTCCGTCGCCGGCCGGTTCGTCTCGCAAAAACGAAACGTAGTTATACGTACAAACGAGATAGAAAGAAAATTTACAAAAAATCGATTGGAACTTATATTGGCGACATTGAAAAATGAAATATAAAAAAAGAAATATAAAATTTAAATACCTAATATGGAGCAATTAGAAGTAATATTCCCGAATCAATTGCCGCATTTTATTGTTTTTGCTCCACATTGCTCCACTCAATTGATTCAGATTGATCCATTAGTGTTGCCGAGCAATAATTACTCAAAAAATTGCTCGTGTAAGAGAACCTTTACGACTACACTTTCTTACGAATTTATAAAGATAAATCATGTTTACCGCGTTATCAGAATCATGTTTACCGCGGAATGGTTCATCAGAGCGATTTATTACTTACTAGCACCCGCCCGCAGCTTCGCCCGCGTGTAAGTCGGAAGTTATCCCGCAAGAACGTACTACCGGCATAAAAAGTATCCTGTGTGTTAATCCAGGTTATAATCTATCTGTGTGCTAAATTTCATCCAAATCCTTTCAGCCGTTTTTCAACATCCAAACATCTGCACAAACTTTCACATTAAAAATATTTCTAGCTTTTGCCAGCGGCTCCGCCCGCGTGGATGTCGGTTGTCGCGTAAAAAAGTAGCCTATGTCCTTCTCCATATCCCAGGCTATATCATTACCAAATTTCATGACGATCGGTTCAGCGGTTTAGGGGCCAAAGCGTAACACACAGACAGACAGAGTTACTTTCGCATTTAAAATATTAGTAGGGAAGTAGGGATTATATAATATAATAGGATATAAAAATTACTGCTTCGTTAGTCTAGTAGTCGCCAGAGCTGCGGCTGGCGATGTCCTAGGTTCGATTTTCAGGTCGAGAAAAGTGTTGTTGGGTGTTTCTATCTACGTAGAATTTCTCAGCTTGGTGTCTGGCTTCGTGCCCAGTTGATGGCAATAGGCTCGCTCCCTATTACACGTGACTTAAAAAGAACTAGGTCATTATACAGGATAAGATTTTTACCAGTTCGCAAACTGTAATCATGAATTCAGCATATCATTCTGTACCTCTCAGTGCATAAATGGTTCATCGGTTATTCAAAAAAAAAAATGCTATTTCATAGAGAAGTGCAATACCTACACGGTCAAAATTTATGGAATAGCTGATTTTTTTATGTATAACCGACGCACAATTTCTGAATTCATGGTTACAGTTTGCGCACTGGTTAAAAACTTATCCTGTAGTTGTAATAGGTATAGGTATGTACATCTCTGCCCTGCTCAACGCTTCGGGAAAATAAGACGTGATATTATGTTATTAAAACGAAGTCTTGTTAGAAAAGTGCTATGTTAGAGTAGATGAATTTTTAGAATCCGTCACTGTAAAATAAAAGCTAGCTAGAAGATTTATGTCCAAATAACTCATTCAAATGTGCACGTACTTACATTTATAGAACTGGTGTCTGCCGGCAAAGCTGGGATAGCGCGAAACAGCAGCAAGGATAAATTATATTACTTTGTGAATCCAGTGAATCAAAACCGAGTTATAGATTATTTTAAATCCATAAAATTTTAAGTTTCCGGTGCTTGGGAAAAGCTTTTGCAACGGCTTTTTTAATTAAAATTTTACTTTATTTGGATGTTTGGTCGGTGCACTATGGTATGGCAGTAACTTGATGAATATGGATATCTATCTCAACTTGAGTAGATACTTACTTTTCGGAAGCGCTCATTCATTTACGTCAAAAAATAAAGGGTCGCGCTCATAGACGTGGACACGCAGTGTGACGTCATGTGTAAATTATGTCCTGTTAAAAAAATGTTATAAATATGACCTATCTATTGGATGCTCAACCATTAATCTAGCACTATAACTCTCGTAGTTATTAGCAGTTGAAATCTTACATGTTTTTGTTGTTCAGAAATATTGAACATACCACCGTTTTCAAATCAAAAATCTATAAAGTTTGCACTTTGTATAGTATAACCATTTTTTATTTTGTTTGGGAAATCATCAAATAACTTCTCCCGCTCTGGGTGGAGCAGGAGGGCGTGTCAGACTTTTACTGACTAAAACCCACCCGTGTTCCCTCAGTAGGCTGTGTGCCAGGGGCGGCGGTATCTCTTTCGAACAACCCGCACCCCTGGCAGGATATAACCATAAATAACGTTTTCTTGAATGTCTGAAAACGTTATATTAATCCTTAAAGGAGGCAAAAACTTCAGGATAGATTTGTTGAAATGCTCGTAAAACTTTAATGTGGACACGTACTGGCAAGGTTTCGCTACTTAGGTATATTACAAACGTGCTCCTTTTAAGTCGAAATAGGAATTCGGAAAAATATTGAGCTATTTGCTTAAGGCAGGCAGTGGTGGCCCATTGCTAACGGCCTTGACTTACGAGTGTTAGTGGTCGTGGGATCGAAGCAAGGTTGGCGGTTTACTTTGTGTAAATAATTTAACTACCACTGTCCTCAAAAACGATGAAGGAAAACATGAGGAAACCGGCTAGTCTCGACTTGTCTTGGGTTTTTGGGGCCCGGAGTCTAAATTTGTGCCCGGTTTATGACTATGGATTCGTCCCATATTACATGGGACTTAAACATAATTCGAAAGCACAAGACCGGTCGAAGGGGAGGAGCCTGGGGGAGGCCTATGTCAAGCAGTGAACGTCTTTCGGCTGAAATGATGATGATGAAACATAATTGGCGAAATGTGGTGGTGGTGTACAATAAGGTACACCTCTGCACAACCCTTTCTTTAATTTATTTAAAGAACTATGTTCCTAGAAACGTAGTTTAATATGTTACCTCGTAAGTTTTTTGTTGTATACGCTATTAGCGCGTTGGGTCGTGCTACACCGGTCGGGGCACGTTTACCGCCCTCACTAATTGCACTTTCTAACGCTCTGCTGCAACCTGTACGATTGTTCTCCGCTTCGAATATGTTCAATTAGTCGATACCTTTTATTTCCGTGAGCTCCTTTTGTTTTATTACGGGTCCACAATTACCAACAAAAGACTAAGACTAAGAGGACGACGTAATTTTTAATGGAGAATTCGTATCTTGCATTTCTAAATTTTATTAATTAACCTTGATCCTACCTACCTAGCCTTTTCCTGGCTAGATTGGGTTCGGTTTTCAGTCAAACGGTGGCAGCTGATACCAGTATTTTATATGGAGCGACTATCAATCTGACCTCCATATTCCAGTTGCTGGGTAATACGATACACCTTTGTAAGACTGCTTGTCAGACTTTTGGGCATAGATCCAATGACAACTAAGACCAACAGGCACGGAAGAGTCTCAATACGTAAAAGATGGTCATTCAGAAACTGACCACGACCAGCGTATAGCTTGACCTTCGATCGAACTGTGCGGCTGTTAGCCACGAGCCACTCTATTTAACCTATTTAACTTTACGTATTAACTCACCTCTTACATTTGATTTTTTGCGGTTTTCCAAGAGAAGCAGTAGTAAGTGATTGATGAGATGTCGTTTTTTCACTCAACGAATCAGATTGACCTGGGTCTGAATTCACTATGACTTGACCTGATTCCTTACTCGTAACCACGTCAATCACACACGAAATCTGCTAATATCGTATTAATAATATCGAAAAATTGTCTTGGAACATACAGACTATGACATTTCAATTCCTTACCGTTACATTGGTTTAAAAAAAAACCGATATTGACGTAGTTTGAACGTAGTTTGAACGTAGTAACATTCCGCGGGGAATCATTATAACGATACAGAATTGGAGCCCAGACATGAAAAAGCAAGGGTAAATTAAGGATCGATCGGGGTTGACAAAAATCTACGTCAAAAGAGCCGCGGGTGGGCGACATTAAACCTAGTTTAGGTTTATTTATTGCGTGTTATATTTGGTAATAAACATAATACCAATAACGATATTTCAAGTCATTGGTATAATTCATCTTTCCAAATACACCCACTGGGAATAAATTGGTTTGAGGTCAGCGGTAGGCTTTTACTTCCAAATAGTAATTTGATTAGTTATTAACGTTACTGTTATGGAGAACACTCAATCTATCACGCAAGGGAAAATGGCAGTTCTAGCATGTCAGCCGGTAACCGAGCATCACAGTTTTGCTATTGTTGGCAGAGAAGTGTGCAAAAATGAGGTGATTAAGTTAAGACTAGTTTAATGATTTTAAGATGCTTACCTGTACTGATGGCTCGGAAAGCACTGTAAGCCGTTGGTTCCGGTTCGTTCCGGATCTTTGACAGTCGTTACGGGTCATCAGAAGCCCGAAAGTCTGACAACCAGTTTTACCAAAGGGCTATCGTATTGCCCAGTGAATGGGTTGTGGTGGTATAGTTCATGGAAAATACTGGTATTCAGCTGCACCCGGTTAGACTGGAAGCCGATCCCAACATAGTTGGGAAAAGGCTAGGCAGATAATCGCCTATACTGATGCCTGTGTCTTTGAATCGATATTGGTAGAAATATACAACCCTAGTATATGCGAAACCCGAAACACGTATGTAACATTTTTGTGTAAAGAACAATTTCAAAACTGTATCATGAAAAATCACAAAGTTATAAGCTTGTTATGTTTCCTAGTTGTCTACATGAACATGGTCACCACCCGTGCCCCACGCCGCCCACGCATTCAGCGTCGTATTCTGCCATGCTAATCGTATCTGCAGTAATCGACACTTTTGGGTTTTTACTTTTTTGCTAAAATGGCATTCTTAAAGAGGCAAACCTATAAAGGAAAAATATATGACAACGACATCACAGTACTTGCATGTAGATTTCTGCGTTTGTCTCGAAACCGCTTTTTTGCAAGTGCTACATTTACAATTAGTAGGGCAGTATTGTGCTCATTGATAATAATTAGGCAGTTGGTACGTGATTGAGTATCGCGTATAGCCAAGGACGCTTTTGAAGTTTCCTACTCAGAAACAGGCTAAAGGAATGTAAATTGAAAGAGGTCAGGTACTCACGGGAGGCTGGGAACCAGGAGATCACCACACTGTATCACTAGCAGTTATATTTCACGATATTTTTGTGTATTTTTTGCCGCGCGCGCGG
Source organism: Polymixis flavicincta (assembly GCA_949987655.1). NCBI lineage: Eukaryota > Metazoa > Arthropoda > Insecta > Lepidoptera > Noctuidae > Polymixis > Polymixis flavicincta. The sequence goes on from OX465179.1 coordinate 15,906,427, forward strand.
TCTTGCAGCCGGCCGATCTTTTCGTTGAGCTCGAACTCCTATTATTTCACTCCGTCAGATGGCAGGAGCGGTACGTTGTCCTTGGCGCGCTCACAGCAATCGGTGAGTGCAAGTAGCGGTAAATTTAAATAGGGAGGAAAAGGAAAGGAATGGGGAAAGCATCCCGAAGCCTGTTCAGTACGTAACCTTACGGCGATTGTATTGTAATTAATTGGTGATAACAGTTTCCACCACACTTGCAAAACTGTTTTCGAACAGAACAAAACTGTTTTGGAATCGATTCAGTTACTTATTCGGAACAAACTATATACAGGTTTCGCATATACTAAAAAAAATGTTGTATGTATTATTTTTGGGTCGGAAATCAAGTAAGTTCCTTCTTCCGCTCTAGGTGGAGCCGGGAGAGCGTGTCAGACTTTTACTGACTAAAACCCACCCGTGTTCCTTCAGTTGCCTGAGTGCCAGGGGCCACGGTTTTTCTTTCGAATAACCCGCAGGATATTGGTAGATATGAATGAGTATTTAAGCAAGTACCCTATTTCACTGGCAAAGATGACACAGCTTATGATGCCCATAATATATGAACATAGCGATGATGCAATAGGCAATCTTCACAATTAATGGTAGATTTATCAAAATGTATTTTAACTACAATCCATATCGACATACAAGAGCCAAAATCTTCGATTCAAAGTCCACCATTCGCCCCGAATTAAATCAGAAAACTTATTATTACTTAAAACTTCGATTTCGATCAAAAAGTTTTTCGGAAGAGAAAAAATATCCGAATGTTGTCGTAAAAGAGTATTGATTGCATAAATAGCGCGGGCGGCACTAATAAATTGAAGATTTTTCAGAAGAACGTACTTATTGTAAGTGCATGTAAGGTGTAATGGATAATATACGAATTGAACTTTGAAATATATCATCAGTAATGTTAGAATAATAAATATCTCGACCGCAGATGGAATAACGTAATCCCGGTTTTTATATAACAGTTTATATTTATTGTCAGTTTATGTATAGAGTTACGAGCAGACTGTATGTCGGGTGTCGAAAACCGTTCAAAGGCGAGCCTCGCACTTAAATAAACGAAATAAACCAATATTCTATGAGCGGTGCCATAAACAAAAATAACTAAGTAGGTATTTATGATGTTGAACGATCCAATTGTTGAACGTTTACGTTTTACGGGCTCGGGAACAAGAAATCCTTTTGACGTCTTTCGGCAAGCCGGAACGCGTGTGTTACATTTTTGTTATGTCATACGTTAAGCCCGGGATTTGTGGGATGTCAGTGGGGAGCTGGGGGCCCAAGACGTGATATTTATTTATTTACGACGCCGTAAGTTTGTTTTGTTGTCTTTTTTGACGACTTACCGCAAATTGCAAAAGCGGATCAACTGGTATATTGGAGTTTCCAAGTGTGGCAAATAAGAAACTTATAAAGTTATATCAGGGAAACGTGAAGTAGGAAAACCATTGTGCATATTCGAATAGATTGCATAGCGACGGTTCAATTTAGCCCTATAAATTCATTAATCATGACGTGTAACAGTGTTTGTACATACTGTAGCGTAAAAAAAATAAAAGTGTGAAAGAAACACAAACCGCTACTTAATACGTTTAATTTTGATTTTTTAAAAAAAGGTACAAAACAAGTAATTTAAATATAAAAAAAGTTAAATTATCTATTTAAAAAAAAAAAGATTTTTTTCTTTTTGGGACCTTAATGCGTCGAGGTGGGTTTGCTTAGTGGAAAAAGAAAAAATATTATTGAGAGTATTATGCAAATATTTTAAATCTGACCTAACAAAAAAATCGATTGCAATCGGTTAAAGTTAGGGGAGTAAGCAATATAAGTAATTTTAATCGCGAAAAACACTAAGAGAATCCAACGCGTGTTGATAGGCCTTAAGTCAGAAAGTTGTTATTTTTGACATGAGAATTTTTGATAAAAATTATATAAATCGGTTGCACTTTAAAATAGGTCTCTTGCTGTGAAAAACACGGATAATTGCTGGACTGCTGAACACGTCTGTCGGGTGAAATGTAGAAATCAGGGAACCACAGAACTGCGGCGCCCGCCTCTAACTCGAACACGTCTCAATCCTTGTAGATAGTCGTCTCGGCACGTGAGGTATTTGGATTACGGGCGAGAGTGTCCCGACCTCCGTCGTCGATAACTGACGTCGCTTGGCCGTAGGGTGGAGCCAAAAATCGGCTTGTAACGGGATCTAAACAAAAAAGAAACTTCAGACCACCGATACAAGCTGAATCTTGATTAATTATGAATCTAAAGTGAAATAGATCGAAAAGAAAAAAAAAACGACAATACATACCAAATTAACCAGAAAATCACAGGGTCACTGTTATACTTGTGCTAAGATACTTTATATTATTAGGTTTGCACCAACAGTAAAACCTTTACCAAACACATGATAATTTTCAATATTAAACACCAAAAAAGATAAGCTCGACCATTACGTATCGGGTCCAAAAAAAACAATGACATCGTTTGAAAGGAAACAACCGACGATTTTTTCCGGATTCCTGGTTCAAATGAGAATAACAGCCATGAAGAAAAATTTTGTTGAAAAGTTTGGATTAGGATTGGAAGAGGTTTTAACCGTAGCGATTTTACGCTACAGTACCCCATTTCCAGTAAAAAAAAAATTGAGAGTTGCAACACCATTGAAAGATGAATGGCAACCCTAAAAGAAAGGTGAGTGATGACCCTAAAAGAAAGGTGAGTGACCACCCTAAAAGAAAGGTTAGAGACCATCCCTAAAAGAAAGTATCAACCCGGTGAAAGAGTGACAACGCTATAACAGATTGACAACACTAGAACAGATCAACAACACAATAGGGATAGAATCAACCCTATAAAAGAGTGATGATAACCTTAAACAAACTAAATAAACTAGCCTAACTAACCTTAAACTAAATAGATCAAATCAACAACATCGAAGTGCAGCTGATACTGAATAAAATTGAAAGTCGGCCTTCAGTTTAGACGTTATCAGTGCGAGCTTCAGATGCGTCTCCTAGACCTACGAGTTATCTAAGAACTAGAAGAACAAACGACATGAGAACTAAGAATCCCATAAGTATTTACAAGCACAAATACTACTAAACAACAAGTCAAGTCAAAGAAAGAAAGACTCGAAGTCAAACAAAGACTCGAAGTCAAACAAAGACTCGAAGTCAAACAAAGACTCGAAGTCAAACAAAGACTCGAAGACAAACAAAGACTCGAAGTCAAACAAAGACTCGAAGTCAAACAAAGACTCGAAGTCAAACAAAGACTCGAAGTCAAACAAAGACTCGAAGTCAAACAAAGACTCGAAGTCAAACAAAGACTCGAAGTCAAACAAAGACTCGAAGTCAAACAAAGACTCGAAGTCAAACAAAGACTCGAAGTCAAACAAAGACTCGAAGTCAAACAAACGACTTGAAGTCAAACAAACGACTTGAAGTCAAACAAACGACTTGAAGTCAAACGACTTGAAGTCAAACAAACGACTTGAAGTCAAACAAACGACTTGAAGTCAAACAAACGACTTGAAGTCAAACACACGACTTGAAGTCAAAGACAAGGACAGGACTTAAGTAAAAAACGGGCATATGTCAAAGAAGACAAGTCACAAATGGACAAGTCAAAAGAAGACCAGACAAAGGAAATGCAGTCAAAAAAGGAGGACATGCAGTCAAAAAAGAGGACGTGCAGTCAAAAAGAGGACGTGCAGTCAAAAAGAGGACGTGCAGACAAAAAGAGGACGTGCAGTCAAAAAGAGGACGTGCAGTCAAAAAGAGGACGTGCAGTCAAACAGGAGACTAGCAGTCAAACAGGAGACTAGCAGTCAAACAGGTAGACATGCAGTCAAAAAAGTAGACACGCAGTCAAAAGGGAATGTGAGAAGTCAGTCAAAAAAATATGCGACCTCAGTCAAGAAATAGACCATTGTTCAAGCATATTTCAACACGTGCCTAATTAAGTCGACTTTCAGCTAAATAGATGCTTAGAGTCTGACACATCAAAACACGGATTAAATATGAGGGTTTATTTATGCCAAGGGAGGACGAATTCGACACGAGTTAAGTCCGACTTTCAGCCAAATAGATGCTTAGAGTCTGACCATAGCACCCGGAAGAATCCATAAGGTCTTCCCTATCAAACAAAGAGGTTGTGTGTTTAACCGAGAGGCTAAACTAAAATATGAATTTGAAAAGAAAAAGTTATTTTTTAAATCTAAGGAGTACCGTACATTTATTTACATTACTTGAAGAAATGAAGAACGCTTCTTCAGAAGAAAATAAAAACCTTTACAAAAACAGAAGAGGGAGATCTGTTCAGTGTTGACAACAAATAAAAGAGAAGTTTGGTAACACAAAAATTAGTGATAAAAATTTCCATCATCGCCAAGAGGAAAAATTTCATCATCGCCAAGAGTCTATGAACAAAGTCCCAACACTAAAGTTACAAATAACGCCATCTGTGTGCATAAGCAAAAAACAGACAGTAACCAAAAATTGTCGGCTAATAAATAGTTTCCTTCGTAGCAACTAGATGTCGCTATTTTGGATCCGCCTAAAGTAAATTACGTAAAAATATTTGAAATAAGCTGTAAAAGTTTAGGTAAACAATAAGGGAATAAAATATTATCTAAAACTAACATTCCAGATGAAACCAAATAAAAATCGGACAAGGTGTGTATAAGTTGTTGGAAAACCGTATCAAAATCGGTTCAGCCAAACGCGAGAAAATCGCGGACAACCATACCAACACAGGTCAAACTGAGAACCTCACTTTTTTAAGTCGGTTAGCAAATTGTAGAGGGAAATTATACCGAACTATATTTACTGAGTTTATGTTCTAAAACTTTAATGTTGAATTATGAAAGTGAAACAGAGGTTCGTCGTTCGATAAAAGGCGTACCATTTATTGGCACTTCTGTTGCGGAACAGCGGTCCGTGGGTTCATCTGCCATGTTAGAAAACACTTTCACAACAGACGATTCCAAAGAATACACAAGACTGCTGTCTGCTAGTATGTAGTTGGAAAGTGACCAAATTGAGTAATGTGGCTGATAGGGGAATGGTGTGGCATTACGACGGCAAAGGAACCGATTGCGCTAAGTATCAAAAAATAGTAGATACTAGCAAACAACAGGAAAGCAAACAGTTGGGCTAAGAATCAAAAAAGGTAGACACTAGCACACGACCGTTCAAAAAGCTTACCTTTGGTCACGACGCCTAACCATCCACACATCAAACACACAATACGGGAAACTAACTACAACTACCTACAGGGATCAAATAAAACTCGGGAATAAATATGTATTTTTTTGGGAGAAAATAAAAGAATTGGAAATTGGGTATAGTTACAAAGTTAATCTTTAAAATTGTATTTCACAAACACCACACAATTAAGCAAAGAACATAAATTCAGTTAGCAGTTCCGTAGTCCAGTCGTATGAATCTATGAAACATTCAAGACAGGTAATCCTTTCAACGTCCACACCGGTATCTGTCCAATTCTAAAACCTGAAACTCACAATTAGAAAGATGAAAATTAAAGATTGCTCTCAAGAGCAACCACACACAAGATAACAAAAAAATTGGTATTTCAGTAATAATGAATGTAAAAATGTAAATACTTACTTTAATTCGGGCGCCATATTGTAGCGTAAAAAAAATAAAAGTGTGAAAGAAACACAAACCGCTACTTAATACGTTTAATTTTGATTTTTTAAAAAAAAGGTACAAAACAAGTAATTTAAATATAAAAAAAGTTAAATTATCTATTTAAAAAAAAAAAGATTTTTTTCTTTTTGGGACCTTAATGCGTCGAGGTGGGTTTGCTTAGTGGAAAAAGAAAAAATATTATTGAGAGTATTATGCAAATATTTTAAATCTGACCTAACAAAAAAATCGATTGCAATCGGTTAAAGTTAGGGGAGTAAGCAATATAAGTAATTTTAATCGCGAAAAACACTAAGAGAATCCAACGCGTGTTGATAGGCCTTAAGTCAGAAAGTTGTTATTTTTGACATGAGAATTTTTGATAAAAATTATATAAATCGGTTGCACTTTAAAATAGGTCTCTTGCTGTGAAAAACACGGATAATTGCTGGACTGCTGAACACGTCTGTCGGGTGAAATGTAGAAATCAGGGAACCACAGAACTGCGGCGCCCGCCTCTAACTCGAACACGTCTCAATCCTTGTAGATAGTCGTCTCGGCACGTGAGGTATTTGGATTACGGGCGAGAGTGTCCCGACCTCCGTCGTCGATAACTGACGTCGCTTGGCCGTAGGGTGGAGCCAAAAATCGGCTTGTAACGGGATCTAAACAAAAAAGAAACTTCAGACCACCGATACAAGCTGAATCTTGATTAATTATGAATCTAAAGTGAAATAGATCGAAAAGAAAAAAAAAACGACAATACATACCAAATTAACCAGAAAATCACAGGGTCACTGTTATACTTGTGCTAAGATACTTTATATTATTAGGTTTGCACCAACAGTAAAACCTTTACCAAACACATGATAATTTTCAATATTAAACACCAAAAAAGATAAGCTCGACCATTACGTATCGGGTCCAAAAAAAACAATGACATCGTTTGAAAGGAAACAACCGACGATTTTTTCCGGATTCCTGGTTCAAATGAGAATAACAGCCATGAAGAAAAATTTTGTTGAAAAGTTTGGATTAGGATTGGAAGAGGTTTTAACCGTAGCGATTTTACGCTACAATACCTACTCACAGAAATAAAATCATTTATCATTTGGTATAATAATAGTAAATACTTCATACCAGCCTATTATTCCCACTACAGGGCATGAAGTCTTCTCGCATACAAAGAATGCACGAACATTGATCACCGCGCTCGCTCGTGATGGGTTGGCGATTTCAGTATAATCTGCTGCCTGCGCTTTGCGGGAACTCGCTGCCAGTGAAAGTCCCGTCAAAATCGCTCCAGCCGTTTAGGATCTTCGCCGGAACAAACAGACAGACAAAATATGAATTGATAAACTCACATTGGTAGTTGCCCTGATTTTAACTATTTTGAACCCACGGCCTCGAATAATGAAGAATACCGATCTATACGCAAGCTAAAGAAAACGCCTATGGAAAAACATAACTGTATTTCCTGTCACACAGTCTGGTTATATAATATAACCAGTTAACCACATCGACTTGCTCTTTACCGATCTCACAACATTACTTCCCAAATGCCGTAGACATTCTTTAGCGGGTTTAAATTCAACTTCAGTTACAGCCAAACGTTTACAAACTTTCGATTGTGGTTTGTTAACAAATGCTTTCAGACAACAACTCATTAAGTTGGGTTACAAAACAACCGGGTAGTATGACTCAAACTTGACCGGTTTATTCGGAACTAGCTTATGCGCGGCGGCTTTGCTCGCGTAGAAGTCGCAAATTATCTCACGGGAACGTACAACCGGTATAAATCCGAACGGCCGTTTTTGCGTGATTGAGTAAAAAACGTCCAGACGTCTTGAAATGAACACACCTTTTATACTATAAATATTTGGTAAATACTTTTTGTAAAAACGTAACGTGATTTGATACAACAGTTAAATGGATCGGAAGTATAATTCGAATACATGAATTAAAGTTAGATAATTTTTTTCGGGATTTTACGCGAAAATTCCGAAAATTTGGTAACTCCAAGTTTAGTTAAAAATAGCTTTTACACTTCTAAAATAAAGTTTAGTTTCAACTTACTGACGATTTTTCCCGAATCCCGGGCAAAAAAATATAGTCGTACGGAAGTCCCCACTTTCTCGCCTTTACACATCTTGAATAAAGCTTGTTTTCAACTTATTGAAGATTTTTCTCAGATCCCGGGAAAAAAACTATATAGTCGTAAAGAAGTCTTCACTTTCTGTCTCTGTTCTCCGAAGTTTAGGCAAATATTGTCAGCCTATTCCGATCACTGGTCATTACACTGATTCATCATCGTTTTTTTTTTTTTTTTTTGGTTGGGAAGTCATCAAATAACTTCTCCCGCTCTGGGTGGAGCAGGAGGGCGTGTCAGACTTTTTCGTTTGAGGAGAATTAAAAATTTAAATTTGATAAATATTATTTAAATCACTACAAATCTTATTAATATTTGGAAATCATGGACAATCTAAACTTCCACATTTATAATATTAGTTGAAATAGTAGGGCTATTATCACGCTATCATCTCTAAAGGAGTAGGCTGACTTACCTACTCCTGAAAAGTCAGGTCGGATTTTTGTAGAAGATAACGAGATTTTTTTGTTATTCAGTACCTGACCAACATTATGTTTGGACTATTATCTGACCAAGATTATGTCTCGATTTTAAAAGAGACTTTGAAACTTTAGTTTGTTTCGCCATCTCTTCTCGGGGTGGTCAAATAGGAAATGTCGACTCTATTTGGCTTAATTTTTATAATATGACGTCTAAAAGTGATTACTTTACACTATTTGTAGAATAAACAATACCTATCATTTCATTTCATAAATAAAAATAAATTACTTTCTTCTTATAAAACGACCTTCAAAAAACGGAGGAGGTTCTATTTGTTTAATGTTTTTTTCCTCAGAATTCCGTCATTTATAATCTGATTTGAAAAATTCTCCTTTGATGTTAAAGGGGGTACCGAGTGATTTCATATAAATTTGATCAAGTTCTGATAAGTGGTTTTTGAGTTAGCTTCAATAATACCCACGTATTTTTTCCCTTAGCTGATAATAATTTCCTGTCACTGTTATTTACTTAGCGACTTAGCTTAACTATATATGAATTTGTGTGAATTAGTCACCATAATTAAAAAGTTCATTCCAGTTCCATTTCTTCCCGTGGGTGTCGTAGGAGGCGACTAAGGGGCTTACTAGAGAATGGGCAGCAGCGTTCTCTATGCATTTTACCACCATACTGCGATCGCCAACCCGCCTGCCAAGCTTGGCGATTATGGCAAACCCCCCCTCTTTTTGGTGGAGGCCTATGTCCAGCAGTGGACGTCTTTCGACTGAAATGATGATGATGAATTAAAAAGTTTATTTAAAAATAACAACCGACTTAAAAAAACCCTACAATGTGAAAAATTACATTAATTTAGGAAGTCGGTGGCAATGAATAAGGTAAATACAAATCCAAAGACACTGACTTCCGAAATTATCGTTACTTTTCACTTTGTAGTATTTTCTTTTAATGTCGATTGTTTCTATTTACTCCATTCAAACTCCGGGCATTTCAGCGAATGTTAGCTTCAGAATTGTAAGACTGACCAAATCGTTCTTAGAATCAGAAGAAGAAAAAACCATCAGGAGCACTTGCATGGTACTTTAGTCACATAAAATAGTCAGGATTGCTTATGAAGCATACCTAGAAATCAGTGTGCAGTGGGTGTACCATATGAGTGATAATGATAAGGTCGCAGTGACTACAAAGCTTTTAATCAACCAATGAACATGAAAAGAGAAAAGCAATTAATATTGATCAAACAGTAATTTCCACAAATTAATGAAATGGAAACAATGATAAAATAACAATAAACATGAATTTTATCTGAAATTCAAATGGTGGCACATTTCCCATTTCAATTTGCGGAAATTATCATTCTGTGGCTGCGGCGGCGCTGGCTGTATGAAAATATTAACGATGAAAACTCATTATTTACCTAAGTACCTACATACATACTAGTTCAGGATGTTAAATAATATAAGAGGTGGTTACAAAGGGTTGATGTCAGCCAGTTCTAACTTAAAATTTCTTTAAATGGGTGTACAAGTGTACAATAAAGTGAGTACTCATTATTTAGGTCGGGGAAAAGTTTATTTTTATGTTATATACTCAAGACATATTTTTTCATAGTTATTTTACATTTCATTAAAATATAGTCATTTTGTTCAATAGCTTATTGCCATTATAGGTAGTGACATAATCCAAATGCTGTTGAAATGGGACTTCAGATCAAAAATCAAAAAATGACATCGATTTTATCATCAATATCGAAATTCCTGGACTAAAAACGCTGAACGAGCTTTGTGCTACTCTTACTGGCACTGCTTTAATTCCATGAACACATATATTTTTTAGCAGATTGTGTTCTTTTTTTGATACAAAACCTCAAAATGTATCGATTTTTTTTTTAATTCCTCATTTTGGCGGACGGAAAAACAGTTTAAAAATGGCGGGAAACCGATTTTCTTTTTTTAAATGTCATCTATTTAATGGTATCAAAACCAGCCACCTACAAAAACAGAAAAAGAGATCTTCCTACCACTTCATACCTATTATATACGAAAAATCTTTTTCCCCGCCCTAACAAATCCGTGTACTGCAGACAAATAAAACAGTAAAAAGCAAACAAACATCTGAACATAAAACGCATTGAATCAATAACTTAAATGTGCAACATAATATCGGTATGAACTCATGTCTTCTATACATTAGAGCTCAAATCCCTTGCATAAACAAACAAATATTGATGCATGAATACTTGTGTGACGTTATGTGACTCGATATCCTGGTTGAGCCAATGGCGTTTCCTCCCTGACAAGTTAAATCTACTTAGCGCTGATTTAGCTCAATTTATAGGGGATCGCTATAGACTACCCCACTAAGTGATATTGCTAATAATATCCAATGAGCATCCAATGTAAGCCCGGCTTTGAACATATCGCTCTAATTAGTGTAGTAAGGATTACTAGGTGCATAATATTACAAAGGATTACCCTGTGGAACGTATCTGATACTAAAACTGTTTCATCGGATGTCTGCAGGTAGCTTGGGTATTTTTTTAAAACCCGCTGTCGTTTCGTCGAGGTAGCCCCAATTCACCAGCATAACTTTTCACACCTATTCGATTCACTTCTGTATTGAATTGAACATCAATCAATGTTATCGCAGGAGTCTTATAAACTCTTCAAAAATCGAAAACCGTCAGTTGAAATAAAATAGACGACCGTTATTCTTCCGACAGCTGTTTGCTGTCAGGTCAAGGCATCTCAGGTTATCGAAATATGCCATTTTCGATACGATAGCCCGTCGACTGCTTGTGAATAGCAATGCAGGTTGATCTTCCCACTTGTGCCCGGAGACAGTTCTGGGACTTCCAACTGGACCCCGACAGGTAAAACTAATTGGATGTGGAGTTATTTCGCAAACTATGCTCCAGTTCCTATCCTACCCTCATCATCATCACCTGCCTTGCCTTTTCGCAACTATGTTGGGGTCGGTTTCCAGTCTAACTGGGTTCAGCTGAGTACCAGTACTTATTATACACGCAACGACTGCATATTGTAGCTTAAAAAAAGAATTTGAGTGATAAGTGAAACACAGACCGCTACTTAATACGTTTAATTTTGTTTTTTTTTTTTTAAGTAGAAAAACACAAGAAATTAAAATATATAAAAAAGGTAAATTAGGTTTTCCCTTAAAAAAAATACGTTATATTTGGGACCTTTCTGTCTGGCGTGGGTTAACTTAGTGAGGTAAGTGTTTTTTTAAAAGTATTACGTAAAATGTTTTTTTTATTCGACCTAACAAAAAAAAATCGATTGCAATCGGTTGACGGCTAGGCGAATAAGCAAAAAAAGGTAATTTTAATTACAAAACACTAAGCGAATCCAACGCGTCTTGATAGGCTTCAGGTTAGAGAGTTATTAAAGTTTTAGACATGAAAATTTTAGAAAAGAAATATTTTAATCAGGTGCATTTTTTAAAATAAAACTCTTGCTACGTAATCACGGATAAATCCAGGACGGCAGAACACGTCTGTCGAGAGAATCGTAGAAAACACGGGGTCGCAGAGCTGCAGAGCCCGCGTCTACCTCGTACTCGTTTCAATCCTTGGAGGTGGACGTCACGGCACGTGACGCGCCTGGATTTTGGGCGAGAGCGCCTCAACCTCCGCCGTGGGTAACTAACATCGCTATGCCCGTAGGGTGAAGCCAAAAATTGGCTTATAACGGGATCTAGACAAAAAAGAAACTTCAGACCACCGGTACAAGCTGAATCTTTCATTAATTATGAATCTAGAGAGAATTAGATCGAAAAGAGAAAAAAATAGGCGACAATACATACCAAATTAATACGGAAAATTACAACACGAACACCGGTACACTCGTGCACCGGTACTTTATAGTTTTCACAAACTTGATGTCTCTATATTCATCACTTAATTCAAAATTTCAATATTATTTTCGAAAATGAAAGAAGACCATCACGCATCGGGTCCCAAAAATGTAGTGCCGCCGTCCGAAAGCAAACAACCGACGATTTTTTTACCAATTCGAAGTTTAAATATGATTAACAGCGATGAAGAAAATTTACTGAAAAGTTTGGATTAGAAATGGAAGAGGTTTTAACCGTAGCGGTTTTACGCTACAATATCTAACCTCTACAACCCGGTTACTGGGTAATACGACAACCTTTGGTAAGACTGGTTGTATTGGTTGCATTGTCAGACTTTTGGGCTTCTAACAACCCGTAGCGACTGTCAAAGTCGTGTAGTTCAGTGCCTTTGTGATTTTATTTGCTGCTGTTAGTTGGTAGCTACATCAGTAAAAAAATCGTAACTTGTAATGTGACATTTGACAGTGAGAGCGTTATGTGTGTAAATATGTGTGTAAATTGGCCGTATATATGAATAACAAGTGTCGGTCTTTGACAGTTGCACGTATTTTGAGTAATTACATCCTGTTCCGTTCCAATTCATTTAATTCCGTTGAGACTAGGGTCTCAAATTGTTCAACTCTTAATTTCTTTGACCTGTACTGACGATTAGCCAATCCCGTGCGGGAGCTAATCCATGACATGACAACATGGTGTCATGTCAAATGTCACATTACAAATTACGATTTTATGATTGAAGCTTCATCATCATCATCATCAGCCTATAATGTTCCCACTGCTGGGACACAGGCCTCCTTTCAGTGAGAGGGATTGGGCCGTAATCTACCACGCGGGCCCAGTGCGGGTTTGTAGATATCACGTGTCTTCGAATTTTTGGTTCTAGGACATGCCGGTTTCCTCACAATGTTTTCCTTCACCGTTTTGAGAGCAGTGGTGATGAAATAATTTACAAAAAGTAAAGCGCCTGCCTGGGTTCGAACTCACGACCTACAACTCGTAAGTCGCGGCCGTTACCACTTGGCCACCACTGCTCTAATTGGGAGGTCCGTTTCTAGGGAGGTCCGTTTCTACACAGTAAGACAGTGGTGTTGAAGCAATATGCTCTGAATGGAAATTAAGCTATTGTGGATAATGTAGTGCAGCCGAGTCTGCATCTCGTGTCTCGACGCAAGTTGAGTAAGTTTTCCCATGGAATATGGTGCACGGTTAAGCCCTTGTGACTCAAATACGGCATGGCGCCGTCCGGTGAAGGCTTCGGCCTATAGTGATTGAAGCTTACAGCAGTAAAATAAAATCACAAAGCCACTGAACACTGAAAACGCTTTCACAACTCTCAGAAGAAAACAAAAAGTATGTCAGTAAACGGAAAAAGTGATTCATGAAAAAGGTTTTTTAATTCAGGAGTGGCATGAAGATACTAAGCTAAATGGGAATTGCGTGCAAAAGCGCTCTATTCTCATACTCAGATTATTTACGGTGTGCTGCTATTTTTATAGCGCGAAAAGTACTGACTATATTTGCATGTCACATGATACCTTTTGCATTATTCAGGAGCATTTGATTGTTGCAGTGGAAATTGTGAAATATTTAGTTAAAACACGACGGGAAACTAACTTATTTATCATAATTCTGTGGGTGGCATACGTGTTTGTTAACCAAACACACGTAGGTTGAACGCTCCGTCCGTAGGTACCTACCCATTTTCTCGAACACTAATGCCATTGACATTCTGCCTGTAGTCTGTTCAAATAAGATAGCTGAACTTGCCTTTATCCTCAGCGTACAAGCCATACGTCCCTAGAGTTTCGTCTCGTATCAAAACACATCCAACGAACCCAAATATTTGACAAAATAGCAACAATTTCTTATAATTGTGCTTAGTTTCAAACAACTTTTGAAATTGGATTAGTTAACGTGTAGTTTCAGTTATTTAAGATAGAGCTTTTATTGGATCTAAAGCAAAAACAACAATACCAAGGACTATAATTTAGCCAATTTGAGTTGTATAAGTCAACAGAAGTTAATACGAGACCTTTAAATTGTTTGAATCCCGAATTACAAATAGCCAAATAAAAGTTTATGTAACAATCATCATCATCTTTCAACCGAAAGACGTCCACTGCTGGACATCCCCTAAGCTCCCCCACTTCGACCGGTTCTGCGCTTCTCGCATCCAGCGGATTCCTGCAGCCTTCACAAGTTCATCGATCTATCTTGTGGGAGGCCTCCAACGCTACGTCTTCCGGTACGCGGTCGCCACTCCAGAACCTTTCGGCCCCATCGGCCATCTGTTCTGAGAGCAATGTGTCCTGCCCACTGCCACTTAAGTTTGGCAATTCTTCGGGATACGTCGGTTTGGCTTCCATCGGTTTGGTTTGCCTTGGTTTTCCTGCGGATCTCTTCATTCCTGATTCGATCACGTTGAGAAACTCTGAGCATAGCCCTCTCCATTGCCCTTTGGGTGACTTTTAGCCTTCTGTTAAGGCCTATTGTGAGCGACCATGTTTCAGTACCATATGCCATCACCGGCAACGCACTAGTCAAAGGCTTTCATCTTGATACACTGCAGGATGTGGGACGAGAAGATATTGCGTAGGTTCCCGAATGCTGCCCAGTCGACTGGTCTTTCTCGAAGTTGGACCTACCTAACTAGATAGACAGTTCAAAACATAATCGTCTACAACATCGAGTGTACTCGTATAGTCTCCGATCTTCATGAGAGTGGGTGTCACATGGGAATTCGACATTACCTTAGTTTTGTCCATGTTCATTTTGAGACCCACTCTTTCGGAAGTATGTAACAATAGTTTCAAATAATTATAATACCAGCGTCTTGTATCCCACGGCTGAGCAAAGGCTTGTTATACAGAGAATATAAGAGCATTGCTCACTACGCTTCAACACGGCTTGGCGCTTTCAGAGTTATTTTAACTTAGTCTTTTGCCTGCGGATTCGCTCTCGTGCATGACGTTTGACCGGAAAAAAAGTATCCTGTATAATGTAGATTTAACTATCTGTGTGCCAAGTTTCATCCAAATCCGTTTAGATGAATTTACGTGATTGAGTAACTAAATACAAACAGTCACATTTATACGAGTAATATTAGTAGGATAAGATGAATTTCCTCGCGATGTTTTTTTTTTTTTGTTGGCTAGTCGTCTGACAACATTTGACAAATATTCGTTACAATCTCAAGAGGAAAAACTAATTAGCATGCAGATAAAGTATGTTCAATGTTCATAATACGTCCTTATGCAAACGGTAATTCGATCGATGCTCAGCGATTGTATTACTCAACAAGGTACACTGGTCCACTCACCGTTGTACTAAGATACAAACCTACACAATCAATATCAATCATGTGCTGTTAGCTGTCCAATTGTTCGTGGTTAACTACTAAATTATTGATGGTACGCGGAAATTATTGACTTTGTACTGAAATGTAAAACTGTGATTGGTAGAAGTTAGTTTGTTCAATCGTATGCGTAGTTGATGCAGTCGTTTGGTTTCGTCTTGCCTGCGATATGACCTCCTCCTTAAATGTGGGTTTGCTTTCTTTATCCTTACTAATATTCTAAACGCGAAAGTTTGTTTGTATGGATGTTTATTACTCTTTCACGCATAAACGGCTGGCACACTTATAGATTAACATAGGATACTTTTTATGCCGGTAGTACGTTTCCGCGGGATAGTATCCGACGCGAGCGAAGTCGCGGGCGGCAGCTAGTAGCAAATAAGAGCTAACGTAACATCATACCGGTAATTCCACGAAGGGTTAGGCTGAGGTGTACCTTAGTATGTACACACGGCTACACATCACGCTATACATTTCCAGTTCACGCTGATCTCACACTGTACGGAAATCTTATACAATGCTCGATCAGCTTATACTGGAAATCTATAGCTGTGTACACCCACATTCGTGTAATGAAGGTCGACCCTTTTATCATCAACCTGACACAAATCCAGACCCCGGGCTGCTACTAGGATATTCCTGATAGAAAAACGGAATCACACTTTGCCCGACCCGGTTCCCAGGACCTGACGCTCAGCAGTAGCGCTTGCAGCCACTAGACCAATGTCGTAGTCTTAAAAATAAAATCAGAGTTCAAATTCGTCAAACTAAAAAACAAAACCTGTGAATGATTATTTGATTAGAGTATTTAATAAATTTGTTGTAAATTATTTAATGAAATTTGTATGTAATAATAATGTCATAATAGTATAATAATAATCTAATAGTATACTTTGTCTGCGTAATAATTAGGTATGACATTTAAACAAATATTTTGCACGCCTGCTTGCAGGCAGAATACAATGACTTAAGGCTGTAAGATCTTCCCTTGTAAACAATGTATTTTATTGCAAATAAACATTTTGAATTTGAATTTGAAGATTCGGGTCTACACGTCCGCGTATATAAGCTCAAAAATAAATTTCCAAACCCGGATCTAACAGGATAAAATTGTAACCAATGCGCAAACTGTAACCATGAATTCATCATATCATTCTAGACGCCCTAGCGTAGAAATTTTTCGTGGTTTATATTTAAAAAATAATCTGCTGTTTCATAGAAAAGTGCAATATCTACGCGGTCAAAATGTATGGAACAGCTGTTTTTTTTTTGTATAACCGACGAAAAATGTCTGATTTCATGGTTATAGTTTGCGCACTGGTTTAAACCTTATCCTATATCATATTTTCATGAGACAAAATGAAAACAAACATCACTTCTCAAGCCCTCTAGTAAAAGCCTTTTGTCAAAGTAGCACTAAATTAGTAAGACTTGTTGCCACAAAAAGTTCATATTTCTAAAGAAAAGTTCCCTGTTGAACCTTGAAAATGCTTTCTCAGAGCATTTTGCAATGAAAGCAGTAGTAACGAGTTGAAGGTCGTGGGTTCGAACCCAAGCTGTCACTTCACTTTGTGTAAATTATTTCATCACCACTACTCTCAAAACGGTGAAGGAAAACATCATGAGGAAACCGACATGTCCTAGAACCAAAAATTCTAAGACATGTGACATCTACCAACCCGCACTGGGCCCGTATGGTGATTTCTGGCCCACTCCATCACACAGAGAGGAGGCCAGTGTCCAGTTGGTACATTGTAGGCTGCTTACATATATGCATGCATGCTTTCTTCAGCATCAAATAACATAACACTCATCCACGCTCGAATAATAATAAATAACCACATAGCTTAACTTACATTATTATTCTAATAAGATGACTGATGACCTCGTGAAGGCCACAGGAATCCGCTTGATGTGGGAAGCACAAGACCGGTAGAAGTGGAGGAGCTTGGCGGAGGCCTATGTCCAGCAGTGGACGTCTTTCAGCTGAAATGATGATGATGATGACACCTATAAAAGCACAATCATACATTTTAAACAAGCAATCTAATTAAAATCTCGAATGGATCCCTTTTATAGCCGTTTTTTAAGCGCAATTAATTCCATTGTCTAACAAACATTAATTGTAAAATAGATGTTCGTGCTCTGTATGACAATAAAGCAATATTAATCAACTAATTAAGACCAGTTTTATAAAACAACTAGCTTCTGCCAGCGGCTTCGCCCGCGTGGAGATCGGATATTATCCCATGGGAACGTGCTACCGGGATGAAAGTATTCTATATGTTAATCCAGGTCATAAACTATCTGTGTGCCAAATTTCATCCAAATCCGTCTAGCCGTTTTTGCGTGATTGAGCTACATCTAAACATACTAAACGTACTTAAACGATAAGAATTGTTGGTCGCTGTGATTAACTCAAGACAACGTTTGTGTTCTTTCACCAGAATTAGCTTACTTATGGACAGGTTATATGAGTTACTCCATAGCATTGTTTATTTTATTTGACTGTATAAACCATTTTATTTTTTTAAATTTTTAATATTGAAATTTCCATTTTTTGATGAAATTTAATTACCTATTACTGTATAGAATCAAGTTCTTCCAACTTATCAGACAGCTGTGCTGCTGGGGAGTTTGTTGCGCCACTTCTTCTTCCCAGCTAAAGCACTAGGAAGTGTCGAAGGGTGGGCGTTTTTGAGGGACTGTCTTATGTAATTTTGACGTTCGAAAAGTGCTGACTCTCAGCCTAGTTTGAATAAATGACTTTTGATTTTGATTTCATACAATCTTTCACATTTAAAATCTTGGTAATATTATAAATGTGTACGATTGTATGTTTGGATAATTAGATGTTTGGGTGTTTGTTAGGGTTAGTATTATAATAATCAAATCAAATCAAATCTTTTATTGCATTCATGTGTACATTTAATTGTTTTACAATACATATATGTAAGTCCCAACACGAAACCCGGTTAGGGCACATAATAAAAATAAACATAGTCCCCCTTATTACAAAACAAGGTTTTTAACCCCCGACGCAAAAACGACGGGGTGTTATAAGTTTGACGTGTCTGTGTGTGTATGTGTGTGTGTGTGTGTGTGTGTGTCTGTCTGAGGCAACGTAGCTCCCGAACGGATGAACCGATTTTGATTTAGTTTTTTTTGTTTGAAAGGTGTATTAGTCGGGAGTGTTCTTAGACATGTTTCATCAAAATCGGTTCAGCCGTTTGAAGATTATCAGCTCTTTTCTGGTTGAAAAACGGCAAAATTTTAGCCTCTGATCAACTCAACATTTGGGATTCTATTACTTCAATGATATTAGACGAATAAAATAACCTTGAACTGATGCTGGAGCAACACCTGGAATTTCCAGGAAACCCAAGTTATTCACCAACAAACAGCAGAAGTATCGTGTTTGGGCTCATTGAAAAGGTCTCAATGAATAGATTATAGATAAATCGTGATTTAAGGGAGACATTAAGTTTAAAAAGCAAGAAATAAAAATTAAATTAAAAATTTAAAAAACCCCCGACCCAAACAAAAACTAAAAAAAGTAAAAAATAATATTTATAGGCATTTTAATTTTAACGTAATATTTTGATCAGGGCATTGTCAAGTCGGGGGACGGTCAATGAAAACGCCAAACAGAGGCCTAGCCGTCCCCCGACTTGACAATGCCCTGATCAAAATATTACGTTAAAATTAAAATGCCTATAAATATTATTTTTTACTTTTTTTAGTTTTTGTTTGGGTCGGGGGTTTTTTAAATTTTTAATTTAATTTTTTCTTTAGGTATGGTTTAAACCGTCGAGCCTGTATTTTAAATAAGAACCTAACTGTAATCGAAATACAGCTCCTGTTACAAAACTGACAAGTTAGTCCAGTGCTAAATTGTCAGTTTTGTAAAAGGAGCTGTAATTCTATTTCAATTCTAAGTTCTTATTTCAAAAACAGGCTCGATGGTTTAAACCATACCTAAAGAAAAACCTTGTTTTGTAATAAGGGGGTTTGTGTTTTTGTTTTCGTGTATTATCTGTAATTATTAATTTATCTAACTATCTTATTTACTAATATTTTACTCTAGGTATTCTGAGAGTAATATCATTTTTGTGTTAATTTTTTTTTTTAAATTTTGTGTTAAATTAATTTAATATGGGTTCTTATTTTATTTGTTCCGGTAATTTGTAAAAAAAAAAAATACTGCCATGTAACATGGGATTGTATATGGATAGTATAATAGGATTTAAAGAACAAAGTAAGCATGTTAAACAGACCATTGCAGTTAAAGTAACTACACAATCGTATCTGGAATCCCGTCTGGTTATAATAGTGTAACTTTGTAAATGGCGAACCAATTATGTTACAAAGAAAACTTTCGAACGTGCGCCGTATCAGGAAACGTTCAGTTCGGAACAATTATCTCTGGGATATTATAGAGAGCAGATATCATAAGCACATAGCTAAACGTGTGTTCTGTACATAGAAATGCCAACGTTCTATTTTATTGGAACGTGAAGCGCCTGTGAAGTTAAATATTGAAACTCCAGCTTCCGTTTTACAATTTCATACACGTACGTTGCCGATCCAAAATTTCAAACTGAGTTTTCAGACTGAAAAGAAAAGCTCACCATATTGTGAATATCTATATATTGAAGCTATTGAAGCTTTGAAATTAATATCGAGTGAAGATATTTTGACATTAATTCGATTTATGAAACATTGATTAGATTCGTGACGTAAATATGCAAAGGGGATAATTTACTTAAACAGTGAGTTGTAGTGAAAGTTAAAAGTTCACAAACCGTGCGAGGACAACCGAACCCTTACCTCGATGCAAATCTCGCCTGTTGATACATTACGCATGAACACCTTTTATTGAGCAAAATATGAACATTTGTAAACATTAATTTCCATTTGCATTCACTTTACATCGAAGCCTATCAAAGTCATATATTAAAGAAGAGAATAATAATGTGGGATAGTGAATGTTTGGGTCACACTCAACGATTTGTTTTCAGTCGAATGTTTTTCAGATCTTATTGAATTAGAATATTGCCGAATTCGAATGTGATATATGAAGCAATAACAATTTAGATCGAAAGATATGGAGCAACGAGTCTTAAATCTATATTCTCTTGTTTTACAGATTGGAACGTAAGCAATAAACTACAATTAATGATGGTGGACCGAGTTTTGGGCTGTCTCTTACGAAAATACAACACGAACAGTGAGTACCACAATGGCTGCTAACGAATCCGCGTAATCATGCCGCATTCAAACGTAATGGTAGCTGTCACCCCAGTTGTTATTTAATTACTTAGAAGTTAGGGAAGCCCGAAGTTATTTGATGAGGTGCGCCCGTGCCACGGACTCTATCAGCGTTAGTTGTGCAAGCATTTACTCTTTACCATCACGCCTAGTTACATTACTCTTAGCAAGTAAATACGCGTGATTCTCAGCAAGTAAATATGCCTAATTATGTCGGGGAATATTGTTACTTGACACAAATACACAACATTACCTGAGCACTGATGGCTATGTCTGTTACTAGAAAGGGCTTAATATAATTATTGCCACTTAAAAAAAAAACATAAGTAGACATGTCATTGATAAAATCGTTGTTCGTTGTTTTATTCTAATTCATAATATTCAGTCAGTTGATTGATTGAATTTGGATTTGACTAACCAACCGTCATAACACATCCGCAGCAAATGGTATCGTATCATATTTCCCTCTCATATTGTCTGACATTGAAACCCGTTACCTTCAATTTTAACTAGCCAAATATCATGTCCAGTATGCGACGTGGAGTCTCGGTGAGAGGGCATGGAGGGCGCGGACGGCCGCGATGAGCTGCTTGAATGGGAGGCGTTGTACCTGCGCCTGCCACTGCAGAACTCGACGTGGAACGCCACGGAGTGGGACCCCACGGCCTGGAACGTCACCGTGGTGCCCAACGCGACGTGGTGGGAGGCTGCCGCGCCCTTCGACTCGCCGGCTGCGCTGGTACGCGCCGCCGCCAAGGCCGTCGTACTGGGGCTACTGATTCTCGCCACTGTAGTTGGTAATTATACACCTTTGATATTGTAGTAGCACCGCTGTCACTTGAGCAATCAGTAGCATAATTGTGTATTAAGTTTTTCAATAGTAATTTAATTACATCCACGAGGCTTATAATTTTTTATTCGTGGTTTCCAGCATCATCTTCACCGATATTAAAACTTAGCTTATGACATTCATGCATAATGAAAAGGAGAATCAATTGTTGGAATCAACATAGAGTTCACGTTAATTACTTCATTTCCAGGTCTTGTTTCCAAAATGCTCACTCCACTAGGTGAACTTCATTTGTTCAATCAGTGTTTGGCCTTGTACGCCAGTAGCGAACGATTTCACATCATATTTCAAAGCGTTCATAGCTTCTCTATTTCCGCACTTTATATTAATGGATACCTATTCGTTTGAAAAATGTGGTACCGATTCCGAAAATTTATACTAGACGGCACGAACTACAATTTCAATGGCGAAAAGTTAAAACGTAACTGATACCCATTTGACAAAATGTTTGTACGGACAAAACATCCATTACGTACCTATACATCAACTCTAGCTAGCTCGTTGCTCGGCACAGTCCAGCAATTTCGGAATGGGTCTCGCGTGGAACGTGTGCTAACGTCGCCATCGGCATGCGGTTATACTTGAAACTCCGTGTTGTAGCACTTGTAGCTGACTTTGGGCGGCCATTGCAGTTTGCTGTTTACGAGCACGTTAGGTACGTCGTTCAAGTTAGTTTCAGTTTGACTACAAACACTTTTGACTATGCTTTCACTGCAGTATTGGGTAGAATTTGTAATTTATTTATACTGGTCGCATATATATTCCTCCCTCGAACAATTAGGCAGACGAAATGTGCTATGTTTACGGACACAAATCCATTATCTAGGCTTCTTATAAGAAACTCCCAATGGAAAAGTTAAAACGTTACAGAATTATAGCCGGAGTTTATTGTTTTAGGAAACGTATTTGTGATAGCAGCAATTCTGCTAGAGAGGCACCTGCGCAGCGCGGCGAACCAGCTGATCCTGTCGCTAGCTGTGGCCGACCTGCTGGTGGCGTGCCTGGTCATGCCGCTGGGCGCCGTGTACGAGGTGGCGCAGCGCTGGACGCTGGGCCCCGAGCTCTGCGACATGTGGACCTCCGGAGACGTGCTGTGTTGCACCGCCTCCATCCTGCATCTCGTTGCTATTGCACTTGATAGGTGAGGGTTAAGAACCCATAAAAACTAAATGGAGAGAAATATCTTGTTTACTTGAAAACTTTAAATACTTATTTGTCTTTTCTTTGCAGGTATTGGGCTGTGACAAACATCGATTATATCCACGCAAGAACTGCGCGCCGAGTAGGCCTTATGATTGCTTGCGTGTGGGTTGTAAGCTTCCTGGTGTGCATCGCACCGCTGCTGGGATGGAAGGATCCCGACTGGGACCGAAGAGTCTCAGAAGACTTACGCTGCGTCGTCAGTCAAGACGTGGGCTACCAAATTTTTGCGACGGCATCGTCGTTCTACGTGCCAGTTCTCGTAATATTAATATTATACTGGCGGATATACCAAACTGCCAGAAAAAGAATACGTCGGCGGCGAGGAGCTACGGCGCGTGGCGGTCCCCCTCCCGTGCCGGCCGGCGGGGCGCTGGTCGCAGCCGGCGGCAGCGGCGGGATTGCAGCCGCCGTCGTAGCAGTCATAGGACGACCCCTACCGACTATTTCCGAAACAACGACTACGGGATTCACAAATGTATCTTCGAATAATACAAGTCCCGAAAAACAGTCGTGCGCCAACGGCCTCGAGGCAGACCCGCCCACGACGGGCTACGGCGCCGTGGCAGCCGCCTACTACCCGACGCTAGTGAGACGCAAACCCAAGGAGGCCGCCGACTCCAAGCGTGAGAGAAAAGCGGCGAAAACATTGGCAATAATAACCGGCGCGTTCGTAGCGTGTTGGCTTCCCTTCTTCGTGTTGGCCATCCTGGTGCCGACGTGCGACTGCGAAGTGAGCCCCGTGCTGACGTCGTTCTCGCTGTGGCTGGGCTACTTCAACTCGACGCTGAACCCGATCATCTACACGGTGTTCAGTCCTGAGTTCCGGCACGCGTTTCAACGGCTGCTGTGCGGCCGGCGCGCGCGTCGCCGCCGCGCCCCGCCCTAGCCTCCCCCTCCTTCGCCCTACCCTGACTGACCTCGTCTAGTTCGAAACATACTTATGTTACCTTGTTACATTTTCAGAGATATATTTACACCCCTTTATTTTTTGTACGTGATGAATGTGAATACGAAAACCTGTCTAGTAAATAAATCACAAATTCTCTTTATAACGTTGTTTCATTCGTTCCTCGCCGGTCCGACCCGGTAGCCCGGCGAAAAGCGGCTCGGATTAAAATTAAAGCAATATAATGAAGGGTCGGAGCCGAAGAAGGGACTCTACACAATTTCACAAATTGCTATTCAAGTAAATAGTTACGTTGAAGAAAACTTCCAAGTTTCAAGCCAAGCCAAATAAAATCCATTACGCGGGAAATCATATTTGTCTCGAGAGAACTAAGTTTATATAAGTACGAAATAAAGAAATGGAAAAGTCTTGGCTTCAATGCTCAACCTGATCAAAAGTATTATTTTATATTTGCACTTCTAGAACTAATTTCGTCTTGAGTTTTGATTAAAAAATCTATGAGACTATTTCGATCAGTTCAAAGATTCCCCTAGCAGTGTATAGGTACACAGGTAGTTCGTTAGGTACTTCGTAATCCTATATAAATAACACTTTTCATCATATAACAGTTTAATTTTCTTTTCAAGTCACTTTATCTCGAAAAGTTCGTTAATATCGGCAGCATTAAAACCAGAATTACGATCGTTCATCAAAAAGTGAGTTTCAACAGTAACCCCGCGGCAAACACTGGTGGAGTTATAAAATAAATGGTATGAGGTAGGTACTAGCACGCTCAAATGGCCACTTTATCACAATTAATGGATAATCAATGAATAATTACTCAAACCTTCAATAATACGATAATAGGAACTCGCACCCTATTATGAGCTTTTCATGTAAATTGATGTGCCATTTAATGAATTATTTCGTGTCTACGAGGAGACGACAATTATTTGACAATAGATAGTACGAAGGTACGTATTAGTTAACCATCCCGTAGGGTTTTATGAGTTTTCGTTTATGTAGGTAGCTGAGTAGGTACAACACAATTAAAAATGTGTATTAATGATAAATTAAACAGTAATGACGTTTACAACGCATAAAATGTCGATAGACCCAAAAAACCTTATCTTTATAAAACGTTAAAAAAATCTGAAAGCGTAAAACGTGTTTATGTGACTGATAAAATACGTAAAATCTCTTTTTCTTCATCTTTCAGAAAAATCTTTAAATTCTATGATTAAATTCCCTTCAAGTGTAATATTTTTCATAAAGTTGCTCTTATATTGACCGTAAACCTTCATAGAGTCATTTAACGATAAAATGTCCATATCTTTAATGTGCCATTATATTCCCTGCTTGTTCTTTATATGTCTGGACATTAATAATTTTATTATTATTACTTGGCTGATAAGCAAGACATAATTTATTCTTATATTGCAAAATAAGTGCTGCTTTCACTGCCTCCTTTTCATTTGTCGGAAATTATTTTTCATTTAATTTGTAATACAATATTCCATACTTCTCGCAATGAACAAGCGCAATAGAACTCATTTAAAACAAATGACTGCCAACTGTAGAAGCTCGTCAAACAAAATGACGATTTTATAGCGCTCCATAAATCTGAGAAAAATATTGTCCATGCAGTTGAAAACAGCACTTAAAAATATTTGTTTTATCAATCCAAGCGATAAAAACATTTTACATTTAAAACTTTTACCTCCAAAGGCCACACATTTATTACAAGGTAGCTTAATATAAACTGGGGTTCGTGAATAGAACATCACGAACTTCCACCGTAGGCCCGTAGCAGACGTTAGAGAATTAGTATTCATTAATTCCTTAAGCCGGGTTGACTATAAAGCTGATCCTTTGTGTGAGCCTATAATCCGCGTCCAATAGATTCCCTTAAATTACTGTAGTCAGTAGGTGAGCGGGCCCAGCTCGGCCCAAAACTAACATTCACAATTTACTGACATCGGAAGTGTCTGATTACCATAAATCCGCTACAAAACTTTAGCTGAGGCGAACTTTGACCATAAACAATATCAACGGCTTCCCTTCAGGCTCTCGCCGCCGAACACCAACATTGTTCGCCCAGAAGTTCGACTGTTAATTTAAAGCCACAGTTAATTAAATTCTACAATTTTCGTAATAAAACAGTTCATGCATAGCACAGAAAACTCTTAATGAACTCCCAATAACACGTATTTTAATTAGTTTCGTTGATCGTTATCAAAATTGTTTTCATTGAGCTCGCTAAAATTCAGTTGTGTTTCGTCTGTGTTATTCTCAATATCGAGTAATTGTGTTTTCAAATTAAAGAGGCCGATTGCAAAGCAGCAGTCTTTACAAATCATGAAAAAGTTGAGAACAAATAACTAATCAACTCTGAAACAAAACCCGGGACCTATATAGTTAAGTCGGTCACGCCCTGTTTTTCCGCGAGTTTCGTAAGCCTAGCTAGCCAAGATAAACCTGTAGAGCAACTACTTACTTATACACCTTTGCTTTATGTGATTGCTCGACTGGGGGGTTTAAGTCCAGTAGGGTTTTCTTCAACTTATGAGTGCAATAGCAGATCATGGCGATTACCAAAATATCTGGAAAAACTAATAGGTAACAAATTTTCGTCATCCATGTAATTTTCATATTAAGATTCAGCGTTAAAAACGGAAATAATCATAAATTATAGTAAATTCACGAGAATTCATTCGATTGTTTACAATTTGAACTCCATATGTATGAATGTGTGGCTACAATAAGGTTCTAAATGTACATGTGGGTCAAACTAGTTAACATGAATAAATAAGACAGTGTCCTAAGTAATGTAACGATTGACAAGAAATTAAGTAAGACGATTAGGGAAGTAATTAAGTAAGTATATTATTATAAAAACAATACAATCTCAAGCTTGGAACCATACAATCTTGAACTTAACGCCCAATAAACTCCAATAATATCCCCAGACCTTTACTACAAAAACAAAGCTATTCATTAAGTTAATATTTCTACTGCGTACTTCCGAACGAACATCGCATAATAAACCCGCTATCTCCTACCAACGCATCCGATACTGACCCAGCTGAGCACGAAGTTAATGACTGTAATAACGTGACGTGGATCGAATTGGCCGGTAAAATAACGTGCCTAATATCACCTGCGAGTAGCAACAATGGATTGAACGTAATATTTCCTTATCGAATAGGGATATTATCGAATCGTAATGGAGACCGCAATGTGAAATGATCCTAATTTTTTGTTGCGTAATGTGAAAAATTACGTCTTCATTGGGATATGAAATGAAGCATATCTTTTTTATTTCTGGATATGAAATTAGAATGAAATGTATTTAGTACTACGCGTGATGCTTATCCGCTTACAGCCCTATAAAAAATATACAAAACAAAATGACAGAATTGCCCTATAAACACACTCTTTTTACGTGTTCGACAAACATTCAAGCGATTAATAACGAATGAAGATTAAACCATTCGACACTCTAAAATGTATTACTCACAATCACTGAATGTGTGTTTATACACATAGCTTGTTTACTAAACACGTCAAATAAGCTCTCAACGTCTTCAATAAAACACGTTTTAAATACTAACATGTTTTTTTATTATCTCCACAGAGTACATAGATCCATCTTTGTGAAAGGTGAAAAGTAATTTCATTCCTCTTCAAATAATGAGAAAATATACCGACCTTATCGAGGTGTGTCTGTGAAATATTGCGTTGTAGGTAAGTAAGTAAATCCTCGTACATAATAATGAAACGTTATTTTCATATAGACTGGAAAATATTGTGTACTAAAAAACAAATAATTTTCCACGGGTAAACCTGTGCCTAATATTATAGTTTAGAATAGGCCATTCTCGACGAAATGGGTTTCTATTAAGGGTATTCTAAGGACGAAGATTTAATGAAAATGTCTATAAAACACAGAGCTACAGTACGCTATTGCTGGGTTATCACAAATACAATAATAAAACCTATATTGTTTAAATCATAATTATTATGTTTATCTGTCACTAGCTTATTCCAGTGGCTTCGCCCGGGTGTAAGTCGGAAATTATCCCATGAGAAAGAACTACCGTGATAAAAAGTATTATATATGCTAATTCAGGTTATAATATAAGCGCTGTGTGCCAAATTTCATCCAAATCCGTTCGGCCGTTTTTGCGTGATTGAGTAACAAACACCCAAACTTTCACATTTATAATATTATATGTAGTAGGGTACATATGTATGTACCGTAGCTCTGGATAGTAGCGTACCTACTTTACCGAAGACCTTACATAAGACGTATGCTTTTAGGGGAAGGGGCATAGCTATTTACCTTCGCTAACATCTTATATATTAGACAAAATATACACTTATACACTAAAAACAGTGATATTCATAATATTAATACTAGAAATAAGGACAAACTACGTGGTCCCTTTCACCGGCTTCATAAAGTTCATAACTCATTTGTTGGGCTCGGTATCACCTTTCATAAAAAGCTTCCCTTTTCTTTGGTAGATTTACATTTTAATGCGTTTAAAGCTAAAGTAAAATCAAATCTTTGTTCTAAGGCATACTGTTCAATCAACGACTACTTAAACGATAAGAATTGTTGGTCGCTATGATTAACTCAAGACAACGTTTGTGTTCTTTCACCAGAATTAGCTTACGTACTGACAGGTTATATGAATTACTCCATAGCATTGTTTATTTTAATTGACTGTATAAACCATTTATTTTTTATTAATTTAATTACTTACCTATTAATGTTTAGAATCAAGTTCTTCCAACTTATCAGACAGCTGTGCTGCTGGGGAGTTTGTTGCGCCACTTCTTCTTCCCAGCTAAAGCACTAGGAAGTGTCGAAGGGTGGGTGTTTTTGGGGACTGTCTTATGTAATTTTGACGTTCGAAAAGTGCTGACTCTCAGCCTAGCCTAGTTTGAATAAATGACTTTTGATTTTATTTTTTATTACCGGGAACTATTCCTGTTGCCCCGATGCTGTTAAGAACGGCCTGAACCCTTGAATCACCCCCATCAACCTAAGTCCGAAGCCTAGAACCACAGAACATTTAGCAGCTACGCTCACAATTAACGAGGAGGTGTATTTGTATAATATACAGGGTAGTATCATCGACGCGCAATCTGATACCTTGGATTCGGTGCAAGATTTTAGACCCGCCTGCGTTCAAATTTGTGTCGGTTATTTAAAAAATAAATAGGTTTCCCATACATTATAACTTCGTAGGTCTCGTAGCTTTGAAAAACAGCTGTATTTTTTTCAATAACCAATTATGTCCTAACAGATGAGTCCAGATGATGTGATAATTTACTGAATCCATGGTAACAGCTTTTTTTTTGACAATGAGAAATCATCAAATAACTTCTCCCGTTCCGGATGGAGCAGCAGGGCGTGTCAGACTTTTACTGACTAAAATCCACCCGTGTTCCTTCAGTTACCTGTGTGCCAGGGGCCATCGGTATCTCTTTCGAACAACCCGCATCCCTGGCAGGCATCAGCCCTTACGGACCCCACCAGTTGATGCTGACATCTTTTTGAGGCGCGCGTGGATCAAAACGCGCCGTCGACCCGGGCTTGGTCTTTACCGTACAAAGAATTACCCATTACTCGCCATCCGCAAGCCCGCGCCTCCGGTGACCGGGAATCAACCTGGGATTCCCGACGCCCAGGGCGTCTCTTGAGCTATGAGGGCGCAATTCGCATATACTACCTCTCCCTCACGTGCGCCTCTTCGCAAGCATTACTGCTTCGCAGAAGGAGGTGACGGCTACCCATGTACTCTCGCTCCGAACCATGGCATGGACGTGGGGGCCTACTCTCTAAGCAAGTCAAAGTTACGGGTGTTTGCTACTCCGTATCATTTACTGACCTATGATTAGTTTGGGGCCCAAACTAAGAATGAATTACTACACGATTTGACAGTTGTCATAAGGTTTTACCCGTCCAAAAAAGTTAATTAATCAACTGTAGTCATTTCGTAGTTTCGAACTGTTTTCGGACGGGCCCGTATTGTCGTTAGAGAGTAGCCCCCCCAGGGCTGGATGCGAGAGATTGCCGCTGCCGGTCGCTACCACAAGGACACGGCGGTGCTACGCCCAAGCCGGGCAGACCTCCATTGTATGCTCCACCGTGTTGTGCGTCGATGTCCCTACCACCCTGTGTTATAACTTGAGTGTAATTGGCTGGCTTTCCATGCACTGATAAAAAGCTCTAAAATAACATAAAAACTTTGTAAGTAATATAAGAAAACTCAATTGTTTAAAGGTAGCTCAGCCAGGCGGGGGATAGTATCAAAGGGTGGTTGTTAAACGAATCCCCCCGCCTGCTCACTATTTAGCAGTCCTGTTTTCTTTATTCAATCATATAGATGTATTTAGTTAAAGGCTCCCACAGACCGGTGCGAAACGACTCTCTACGGCAAATCTAACGACACCACTTTTATTAAAATCTAGCGACCAATGTTTTTTCAATTTTATATTCAAAGGAACGTAAAATACAACTTTAGAAAGAGACGGTCATACCGGTATGAGTATCTGACGCAACGGTTTATAAACGGTTTATTTTATTTTAATTTGTATTTTACAATATTAATTTCCGAATAATTATAAATATATATTTTTATTTGACATTGTATTTTTAATTAGATGACATTGTGTTTTTAAATTTTTACTCTGTGATTTGTATTTATCTCGTGATTTTGTGAACGTGAACTTGAACTTGTGATTTTAATATGGGAAACCCCTGAAATAAATGGGTTTTATTTATTTTATTTATAAAGCCAAACTTTTTCATAGACTGGATGTGGCAAACACCTCCATGCAGTTAGATAAAACTAACGTTATACGACTCTGCCTGGTTCTATTTTTACTCAGGTACATTAATTAAAAGGAGTTACCCAGTATTTTTCCAACCCGTATTGTCTTTGGTCTATACAGAAAGTGTTGCAATACTTTTTTTGAATAGGGTTGCCACTGTATAATTAGCAGGCGTGTAGTGGTAGTGTTGTGCAACGTCATCGGCCGATGCGGGCGCCCCTCTGCGGTTGCCGACGTAATTAACAAGATTTGAATAAGGGTGATTCCGCCCTTTGTGGAAACTATTACACACAGTTATACTTACTCTATTTGATCGCTTATCTCTGTTACGTGAGATTGCTAGGAAATAATAGTCCATTCCTTCTTTTACGGTATGCGATGATCTGGAATTTAATAGGTACCTAAAAAAAAGCAAGGTCTTATAGCAGGCAAAATAACGAAAAGTCTTTTTTTTTGTTGCAAATTAACGTTAATTTTGGTACTTACAAGTTTTCGCGAAAATCTAAATTTGCCCATATCTTTTTATCGTGTTGTCTCAGGACCTTGATTTTATTCACCTTATAGGGACTATAGACCTCAGTATCTGATATAAATTTCAACTTGCTAGGTCCACCCGTTCCTGAGAAAATCGGTGGTGACTCACCGACAGACAGACGGACAAGAGAGTGATCATATAAGGGTTCCTTTTTTACCTTTTGAGGTACGGAACCCTAACTATTACCTGTTTAAACTGTTTACAAAAGGATTCCAATGTTAGTAGTAGCCTTTTTCACTATGACGTAACCTGCGATCGCATAACAGTAAAGCGTGGCCATTGTCATTGTTCATAGTTGGACATAACATCACGTCTTGTTTTCCTGAAGGGTATGGCAGAGGTGTACCTATAGTACCTACACCCACACTTCGCCAGTTATATTTAAGTCCCATGTAATAGGGGCGAGGCTATTGCCATCAACTGGGCGCAAAGACTCCGGGTACGGCTACTGAGAAATTCCAGATAGAAAAACCTATTAACACTTTTTGACCGATTCACTCATTCGATCATTCGTTGATGTCGGTCGTTCAAATGTTTTCGTTGACAATAAATCTGACCCTCGAACAGTGAACAATTACTGTTCTATCTTCCTGCGACCCATTTCTCAAATACATGAATTAAATAATAAAATGACCTTATCATAGATTGCAAAAAATTATGGCCTAAATAATAAAAACAACAACAAATAACTTAGCGATCGTAGTACGCCATTCTGCGTTCAACTCGTCAAAATACTTTATCCGCCTGGTCGTGTATCAAGTGGACTTATCTCTAGAGATCAGGAGGTCGCTATCGCTGACCATTATTTATATCTGTCATAATTCTAGCACGCATCTACACAAAGTTCATAATGTGCAGTCTTTCCGTACTTAATCACCCGGTGCGTGTGGAAAATGATCAATGGATGTTATTTTTATCGAAGAGCGATAGCGGCCTATGTGATTTATATAGATTACCGCACAACAGCGCAGTACTGAGTATGATGGAACGTAAGTATTTTGAACTATAGTTATAAATACATGTAAAGGTCATTGGTGAATTACTACGGATGGCATCGAAGCCACATAATTAAGAGCCACGTAAATATCGTCAACAATATCATTGATACACGAACGCAGTCTTTTGGTTTAGTTTAGTCGTGAACGGCAATAATTAAATATGAACCATACACACCAATTTGCAAGGTGTCTTTTAGAAACTGAACACACTTATCGATGTGGAAACGGCTTGAGCCGATCAGGAAGAGCTTTATGTCCATGCAATAAAAGCGAAAAAGACGTAATTCTCCTAATTTCGGTCTCACGTCGATAAATCTGTTCACTTCCCCAGAAAACAAAATTGTTCCGATTATGCGCGTAACCGTGCGTCAAGATGCTACGCAAGGTATTGCTACGCTCGTAGCAATTGTCTACGCGGGCAAAGCACTGCTACGCTCGTAGCCCCAAGTTTTCGCACGTCATCGTCATCGTAATAAATATAATTGCGCGATGACGTGTACCGATAACATAGCCAAATGCATGGACCGTGTGTTCGTGAATATATAAATCTATGGGCATTTAAATGCGATGGAGATATACCTACTTTGAACGATGACGATTGAAGGCGCATCGCACTCTTCTTTGAATATTATATTTGAATTTACGAAACAGAATGCTTATCGGATTATTGACGAATTTACCTCACAAAATACATAACAAGCTTAAAGACTTAGAAGATCCCATATATTTTGGAAAAACATTTTTCTTATGATTCGATTATCATCGTTATCAACATCTCAATCGCAAAAGATTTGAAACTGCGCAATAAGCTTATTTTCCCTTTACACATACTTACGTTCATGGCTTAATATTTATGTAAACAACAACAAAAACCATCAATCAGCCACCCTTGGTTTGACAGTTTGAGAGGAACTTCCTCGAGTACGACTAAATGGAACAAAAAGTTGAGTTTACGCTCCATTTGGTGAAGCTGAGTATCGTCACCGCGGGCTGTTTATGCTCCAAGTGATGGAGTTTCAGTCTCATCTCATACCACGAGCAACAAAACTCGTTAAAGGGAAAATTCCTGTGACGCTACGGACGTGATTTATTGGCTGGAACTAATTAACTGAACACACATTTATCATGGAATTGGCGGAATAATGTTAACGCGATTATACGGGCCTGTTAAAGTTATACTACAGGGCATTGACCTGTTCTCAATGAGAGACGATGGTGGTTGGAATGTTGGTCTATTTTAAGTCAGGCGATTTAAAATAGTAGACATCGACATTCAGTGGTGGCCCAGTAATATCGGATCCGACTTAAGAGCTGTACACTGCTCTCAAAACGGTGAAAGAAAATTTCGTGAGGAAACCGGCATGTCTTAGCACTAAAAGTACGAGGACATGTGACGTCTACCAACCCGCACTGGGCACACGTGGTAGATTACAGCCCATTCTTTCTCGAAAAGGAGGCCTGTGTCCCAGCAGTGAGAGCATTAAGATTGATTATTATGCTATTTGTTTTACTTTAACATAACACAGCAGAGAAGTTTAACACACATGCATTACACACATACACACCCAAAACACCACAAGCACAATTTCGTGTATCTCACCCACAAAACACACGCATTATACACCCACCAACAAATTTACAAACCTACCAAAACACCACTTACTGTTTGTTTGTTTATTTATTTAACCATTTATGTACACACTAAATAAACAGACAAGAAGATTAGAACAGAAAAATTGGTACAGAGGTGATGATTATTTTTAAAGAAATCTCTTCCAGCATACCTGAAAAGATAAAGAGATCTAGACAACGAGTGTAAGAGTAAATGGGAAAATAAACATTTTTTTTTTTCATTTACATTTTTTTTCTTTTTTTTCTTACTCTTATTTTTATATTGTTTATTAGAAGTTAGCGCTCCCTGCTACTGTTATGTTATGTCTTTAGCTTAACACTCATAATGTATTCGAGATCATGAGATCAAGCGACCCGTAGCACAGGTTTTACTTAGTATGGGCTCCTGTTTCCCATTTTAAAACTTTTTGGAATATATACTTTGTACATTATTATTTCTTGGAGGAATAAATAAATGTATTATTATGATTACAGCCAAAGGCGTACCATGTCCATGATTTACAATGAATGTATATATTTATTCGGGATTTGTGCCCGGCTGATAGCACAAGGTCCCATTACTATAGCGAAATGTGGGTATACCTACCTACTTTGGTTACACCTATGCCTTACCCGTCGGTAAAAAAATGCGCGTTGTTATTTTATGTAACATATAAATTAGAAAGTGCGTTTGATATTAAATAAAAAAAACGTTATTTTATAGAAATGGGTTCCTTAACAACTGACCATCACAAAATTCAAAGTTAAAATAAATACGATCCAATAAATAATATCAAATAGTAAACACAATACTAACGAGAACGAAGTGGATTGCAATGGCGTGGTGACTGCGGAGAGCCGACAACTCGCTACAGTTTACTTTGTATCTCGCCACTCACACCACTCTCACTCAAAGTTAACAGAGCAAACTAAATCTGGTCGCACTTCTACACTATTGCTGGACTTTAATACAAATAGAGCTTTAAAACTTTTTAGCTTTTCTAATTAAAGGTGACCACTTACATTAGTAGAACTAAATACATCTGTGTTAATGACACAGAAAATGTTGTGATAGCTCCCATACTAACTGTTTCAAGAATTGAATACACAGATAAGATATCTCCAAGCTTTTTGATACATACGCATCAGCTAATTAGCTGCTAGTGTGTGTAATAATAACCTAAGGTGTCATTGTCACGCACGAGAAAAACTTCAGTTTTCTTTTATTTTTGGGCTAATTTGGGACATGAAACTTTAATCTTTACTAGTTTTATTAATAGGTAAAGTTTGTTAGTAAGTTTATATGTAGGGGTATCATATCTGGCTACTACTACCCAGTCGGATTTGTAAAATCTTTTTACATTTGATAGGACATCATAATACGACACTAAGGGCCCGAGTAAAAAGAAAATAAGTCAGAAAGAACGCTAAGAGAACACGAAATAAACGACGCGATGCTATACGATATGTTTTTTGTAAAAACAAGTAATTTGACCCGAAAGAAGTCGTGGGCAGAAGTTAGTTTGTCATAAATTGCGTAGTTTTTAAAATTAAATTGACACTGTTATATAAACCCAAAGTTTTAAAGTTTAGTTGTAGTTAGCTCCAGTCATACAATAAGTAAGCTTAAGTTTATAAGTAATTGTACCGTTTTAAAACTCCCAAGTTAACGTAAAATTCATTTTCTTTTACATCGTTCTCACATGTTTACGTATAATTTCAACATAAATGATATCACCAATTTTTTGTAAACATACTTTTATTGAAAAGAGTCTGGAGTATGGAGTTTCTTGTCCGTTCTTCTCTATAGGTAAGTACCTCGTACGCTTTGGAATGGGCAACTAGCTTCAACTGTGTAACTAAACGAGCCCTTTTTACAATTTAAAAGTACCTGTTATTGGTTAATTTGAAATAAATTTTATTTTATATCAAATTATACAAGGTTATTGGAAAAACACCAACAACCTTTTAAGAGGTCATTGTACTCATCATTATGAACAACTTTTACTACTAGACCACACCTTAAATCGCGCAAAAAAAGCTGTTCCCTACATTTCGATGAGTTATACGAACATAAATGAAATGAACAGCTGATTCTTTTTCGCGATTTCAGGTTTGGTCCGTAGTAAAAGTTGTTCATAATGATCAGTACAATGACCTCTTAAGAGGTTATTGGTGTTTTCCCAATAACCCTGTATATGTTTTATTCCAAATTAACCCATAATAGGCGCTTTAAGTTCTTTCTTTTAAAATACCAAATAAAGCGTTAGGTTTCAACCACACTGTAAGTATCTTATCAAACACCAGCAATTTTCACGCGTGTTACAAAATATTTACTAACATGTTGACATATGGGCGTGATTCAAAAATGATGACGGAAGTGTCGCGTGACAGGCCAAAGTAATTTATAACAGTACTAAACGTTATGTAACAACATGCCTATGTACGAGTACTTATGTGCACAGTAGGCGTGCTTCCCACAGTAATGTTGAAGCACTTAATTTATGTTATTGCGCAAATATGCATAGATGTAACTTGCGATTACTTACATGACAACATACTGAACATTCATTTGCATATCATGAAATGGTTTAATTGTAGTTAATTATGGTACCTATATTACCATCATTTGCTTAGCCTTTTTCCCAACTATTTTCGTGTCGGCTTTCAGTGTAACCGGATACAGCAGAGTACCAGTATTTTACAAGGAGCGACTGCCTATCTGACTTCCACAACCCAGTTACTGGGTAATACGATACCCCTTGTTAAGACTGGTTGTCGGACTTTCTGACATCTGACGACCCGTAACGACTGTCAAAGATCTATGAATGACTGCCGGCACCAACGGCTTAACATGCTTTCCGAGGCACGGAAGGATAAAGATGGACCACCCATCCACGGACCAACCACGGCAAGCGTAACTTAACCTATTCGAACAACCCTTACAGCTGTTATAATTTAGCCATAACATATGTATATGTCGATTGGCAAAATTTGTTATTATAATGTGTACCTATGCTTAGGTTAAGGTTTTTCTCAATATTATTTGTAACCTGAAAATAAATAGTTTATTATTATTATAACAGAACCATAAACCTAAACGAATTAGGTGCATTCAACGAAAAACAGCATCATGGTTCTCAAAGTGTTCGTTACATCGACAGAAAGTTATGTTTGTGTAACAGTTCCAACGAAACGTGGCGGAGTGCCAATCCCGACCGCTCTCGTTGCAAGCTATTTTCAACGTTTTGTAAAATAAAATTGAATCTCCTCAAAAGAATAATGTTGAGAACAGAGATTTAAAAAGTAATTTTACCGTTGTGCAGTGGCATTTGTGTTGTATTGTTTGTCTTGGCTTTGTGTCGCTGTTAGAACGATACTTAGGGTGCCTTTTAATAATAAATAGCTGCGACAAAGGAATCGTATTTTCATTGCATCGTAAATCTTATAGCTGTTCCATCATATTAATAAAAAGGCGATTGCCACTTAGGTTGTCGGTAATTGTAAGCCGTCAAGGGACGAGCACACCTGCGCATAAACAATTACTAACAAGATAACAATGATAGTTATTTAATGGTGCGGGGAACTGGCCGGCAACAGGTTAGGCGTGATTGATTGATCACTATCGTGCGAATAATGCAGGGTTCATTAATCACGCGCGCGCGCCGGACACGGCGACACGGCCAGCACCGTGTCGCCGAGGGTGTCCCTCGCCGCGCCATGACAAGGTCTCAACAACAGCTGTCCACTGATGGACAGGATTCATTCCTCTAGGTAACACTCTTACTG
Source organism: Polymixis flavicincta (assembly GCA_949987655.1). Taxonomy (NCBI): domain Eukaryota; kingdom Metazoa; phylum Arthropoda; class Insecta; order Lepidoptera; family Noctuidae; genus Polymixis; species Polymixis flavicincta. The sequence continues at coordinate 15,943,918 of OX465179.1, forward strand.
AATATTTCCAACTTACAGAATATCAAGAAGTAACATAGTTCCACGTCAAATTAATCACCAGTGGAACGGTTCTTGTTCGTACCCTTAAATCTGTGCTTGCAAGGGGAATACATTTTTCTGCTCCTAGCTTTACAACTTTAAATCCAAACTTAATGAATACCTATTTCCAACTTACAAAAAATATCGAGAAGTAACATGGTTAGGGTTACATGTCAGACTGCTTCATTGGTGAATCGAATCTTGTTCTTACACTTAAATCTTTGCCTGTTTTCAACTCCTAGCTTTACAACTAAATCCAAAGTTAATGAATACCTATTTCTAACTTACAAAATATCGAGAAATAACACGGTTATACGTCAGACTGTATCATTTGTGAATCGAATCTTGTTCTTACATTTAAATCTTTGCCTGTTTTCAGCTCCTAGCTTTTACAACTTTATCTCCAAATGCTAAGAATCAATTTACCGTTAGCTCACCCCATGGTGCAGTGGTGCAGCGGATGTGTAGTACATTAAGCTGCCAATCCTGCTCAAAAGTGAAATACTCTTTTTGCTTCGTAACTGGGGCATTTCAAGTAGTCCTTGGCGCGGAACTGAGCCACGACGACGACGATGCAGCCGACGCGAGGGGGCAGGGACGGGAGGGGGCTAGCCGTTAGCCCCTGCAAGGAACTACTCGTAAACAATTCATATCCATCGCACCCACTGAAAAGGTTTTAATTGCGAAACAGCTTGAGTTGTTTCGTTTCTTGCATTTTATCTTTTCGTTGCTCATTTTATAACGTCCAAGACAGTTTCTAAAATGTTTTCTCGCTATTAAAACTGCGTTAACAATTAGAGATGGGTTTTAAGTAAATGCTGAACACATAATTAGTGGAGAACAAAAGCGGTCTTCTGTTTGGTGCATGAAGGCAGTTTGTCTGGAGGTAACTTCGTTGTAACTTGAAGGTACATTTCAATGTTATCCCTCATAGCAGTACCTACCTAGTTTCATTAACAATGAAGCAAAGAATAACTTAACTTAGCATACAGTTTCATGATACTTATATTCCGTAGAACGTTGTAAATTTCCCTCAACTTTTAAATAATATGCTGCACCGCACCACATGTTCCATTTACATATACTCGTTGTATAAGAATAGCTCCACTTTGTATGACAAAAGACGTAAGTTGAGACGACGGAGCTAAATGCATGTTAAGTTGAGCTAAGCCAAGACGGTGTTTGCAGAGCGCACCATTAGAGAGCTATTACTTAATGGACGTGGGTTAATGGTAGCAAAGGGCGGGCCCTCGTGTGCCGCTGGTTCTCTCGGCTAACTACCCGCCGAATATAATAAAACTATACTTCCCACTCTCATTTAGGTTCTTAGAAGCCTCGACTTTTGAAGCCGATGAATACCCTAGTTCCTACTCCGGTATTCTTCGGCTGAACAAAGTCGAGGCTTACACGTCGTCATGTAGTTACTGATTAATTAAAATGTTATCCTACTAATCTTATCCTACTATTATTATAAATGTGTCTGTAGGTTATATGTGTGGATGTTTGATACTCAGACACGCAAAAATAGATGAACGGATTTGGATGAAATTTGTCACTCAAATAGTTTTGAACTTGTATTACCACAAAGGATACATTTCTGTGGGAAAATTTCGAATTTTGTTCTAATTTTTTATTTCTATTATGTCTATACTAATAGTGTCAAATAATATTATTGATTTATTGGCGTGTAGTAATAAAATTAAATGTGTGATATTCGTTTTAAGTATTTAATATTCATTTAATGAAATTATGAAAACAAAACTACATGTCTATTTATAAAGAACGTACAATGACCTCGAAGGTTGTACGACTCTTTACCTTTCTTTAAAAAATATTCAGAACTATTTTACACTTCGCTTGGAAAATAAAACAAACAATGTTTCAGTTTTAGCCTGCGATCTCGGGTCGTAAACAAAACTGCGACTTTGTCCTAAGTACATAGTAAAAGAATAAACAATGGGACCACCTGTCACCGCACAATACAGTTTAATCATTATTGTACTTCAGCTGGATTTTAAGTGCATTCACATTTTGTCTTGTGATGTTGACTTATTAGGCGACTCGCAAAACTCGAAAAACTCGCTCGATAAATGGGCGAATCGTCACATTGAAATGATATTGTGTTTTCTTTAGGCGTCTCGCAAGTAATTTTTTTATTTGCGGGCTATTCTACAATTTCAGAAATCCATTTTAGGCAACCGGCACGTTTTAAATAAATCGTTAAGGCAACAACGAAAAGTTAAGGAAAAAGTAAACTAACTTTATTAAATGAAATACAAAACGTGCCAGTTGCTTTATACGAATTTCTTTAGCCCACAAAGATGGACAACAGACGGAATCATGTAAAACCATTTTATGAGACTAAAAATCTTGACAGTGCCATGCCTTTATATTTTAGTGTTGCTAACCAGCTTAGTTGAAAATTTGCACAAAATTGAGACTGATGAGCAAAGACGAACTGGAGCTAGCTCGCGTAGGAAAGATTTTCCCAACACTATTCAACCGAAATTAAAAGTTGTCAAACATAGCCCGAGGTATTGTATTTTTATACAACAAGTTACATATAGAATTCAAAACCATATAAGTACAGTGTTAACTTATTTAAAAACAAACTGAGGACCTATTTATTGGGGAAAGGCTATTATAGTATCAATAAATTGCTAGATGACATAAGAAATTGTTACATAAAATTGATTTAATTCCTTTGACATTTATTATCTATTGTACTTGAATTCTTAATTGACCGTTATTGTTTTGATTGAGTTTTCTGAATGTATTTAATTAATTTAATTTTAATTTGCAATTGTATAATGTTATTATACATTTTTCAACACCTATAGGTACCTATAATGTTATGAAATAAATTACTTATGACTTATGACTTTAGCCCACAAATAAATTAATTTCGTGCGAGTCGCCTATAGAAAATTTTACATTATTATAATTGATTATTCACCCGATTCGGGCGAGTTTTTCGTGCGAGTCGACTAATTAGGGAGACCGAGGACAGTTGTGACAGTTTTTACTTAAAAGAACATAATCTCAACAAAGAAACTTACCACGATTATGAACTCTATGCCACAATGTAGCTCAATCCTTACTCTTTTAAAAACAGGCATCGAAGTCAATGAAAGTTATAAGGATTCTGAGAAAATCTACGAAAACTGAAACTACTCCTTTTGTCACAACTCTTCTAAGACCGAGGTAAATTGTGACAGGTACCAAGGTAAGTTGTGACAGCTGGGTATCTAGACTTTATATGATAGATAAAAATACTTTTTTATGAATTATATACAAAAGACATGTTTTTTTTTAAATGAAAGTAGTTTAATTTATCTTTCGCATAATTGTACGATCTAAAATATATACTTAACATGATACATTAACATAACAAATATCAAATCTTGTATATGTAATAATGCCATCATTACGAGGTCAGTTGTTTTATAATCAGTTAAAATTCTTAATTTAATCTGTTAAACAATTATGACAGAGGTATTGCAGCTCGCACCCAGTCCAATCTTCGCAAGACCAGCCTATTCATTCTAGACACTAAACCCACTTTTCATTTTATCTGCTACTGGCATAAGATTCAAAGCAGCACAAGCAAAACAATCATTTTATGCATCTTCTTCGTCATCAGTTGCACTTTTCTTGTTAGTCTTCTTGCACTTTTATCAGTTTTTCGTGAATAATTATTAGGTATTCTGAAACAAAAAAAAAGCAATTCAGCATGCAACACCAAACCACATGCCCAAATTAGTTCCTGACAAAAAAAAAATAAGACAGACTTTAATTGCCGAATTCTTTTTATATCAAACTTAGGTAGTAAGAATTCATCTCAAGAGACATTTTAAAAACCATGCAAAATAAGATAACTAGAAAATAAACTTCAATAGGAGGGTTGTGACAGCGTGTCACAACTCTCCTAGGTGCCAAAAACCGCGACCTGGTTACAATAATAATTCGTAATTACGAAACAAGATGCATACTCAGTAATACACTGCCACGCTTTGAAACATCAAAAACTACACAATAAAAGAAAATATAGCGTATCCACAAATTTAAATGTACGCAGACGTATGTGTGTTACTAGATTTACAAAATATACAAGTCGCACCTTTAAAATTAAAGAGACCTAATGCGAAATTAGCCGTAAGCAAAATAGGTCCCTATGATTCTGAATTATAGAGACCTATTTTGCTTCCGGATAATTTTGCATTAGGTCTCTTTAATTTCAAAGGTGCGAAGTATAGGTTGGACTTGGAAGCCCGAGGCCCTTATACTATTTTACCTTTTGTGCTGAGAAAATAGCAATTTTTTTTAAACGTTGTCTCAGGCTAGAATTTCTCCTGTATTGTGGGCCTGTACCAACATGGGACACTTTTATTGGCCTTTTATTAGATGCTAGTATATACTACCTACCTACCTAAATAGGCACCTACTGGGCTCTAATTTGATATGACCCTTTTTTTGGATGACTTAAGGACTCGTCTATCTTTTCTATACCTACAATTCTATTACACATTCTATACATCCCATAGAAATAAATAAAATTGAATTGTCTATTTTGTAATGTCAAAATAACAGCTTTTACTAAACGCAGTTATCTGCGTTTAGACAAACAAAAAAAACTAGTTTTACATTTCTTGTTTGTCTGTTTATTCCAGCTAAACACCGAAACGACTGGACCGATTTTGATGGGACTTTCACTTGTAGATAGCTGATGTTATAAGGAGTAACATAGGCTAGACGTTTTTGTCCCGACATGCGGCAACGCGTTCCCGTGGGACAATTGCCGAATACCACGCGGGCGAAGCCACGAGCACAGTAGTAGTAGAAATAATATTTGATGAACAGCCTAATTTGCTATCTGCAACGGACTATGACAGTATTATGTCTAACTTTAATGAGCAAACTATACTATACAAGCTTTGTATAGAGTTTCTAACTACCTCATTGCATGAAAACCTCATTGTACACACGGCTACACATCAAGCGATACATTTCCATTTTACGCTGGTCTCGCACTGTGTGGAAATCCTACACAATGCGAGATCAGCTTATACTAGAAATGTATAGCTTGATGTGTAGCCGTGTGTACGATCAATAACCTAGCAGCTTTATGTCTCCGTATCAAAAGTCCATAGTAACTAATGAAAACTGCGCTGTTCTGAAGTTTAGCGTTCATCTTACTCCGATCGCAGTCGGTCAGCTTACAGCCGAGACTGTGAGTAATGTCGCTGTAACCTTGTAGAGAAATAGCATTAATCTGGACTACTGGACACGACCGTGATCGTCCTGAATTGATACTATACTGGAAATGTACGACAAGTTACAACCGATTTAAACACATGAGTTCATACAACGGTATCAATAAATTGCTAGATGACATAAGAAATTGTTACATAAAATTGATTTAATTCCTTTGACATTTATTATCTATTGTACTTGAATTCTTAATTGACCGTTATTGTTTTGATTGAGTTTTCTGAATGTATTTAATTAATTTAATTTTAATTTGCAATTGTATAATGTTATTATACATTTTTCAACACCTATAATGTTATGAAATAAATTACTTATGACTTATGACTTTAGCCCACAAATAAATTAATTTCGTGCGAGTCGCCTATAGAAAATTTTACATTATTATAATTGATTATTCACCCGATTCGGGCGAGTTTTTCGTGCGAGTCGACTAATTAGGGAGACCGAGGACAGTTGTGACAGTTTTTACTTAAAAGAACATAATCTCAACAAAGAAACATACCACGATTATGAACTCTATGCCACAATGTAGCTCAATCCTTACTCTTTTAAAAACAGGCATCGAAGTCAATGAAAGTTATAAGGATTCTGAGAAAATCTACGAAAACTGAAACTACTCCTTTTGTCACAACTCTTCTAAGACCGAGGTAAATTGTGACAGGTACCAAGGTAAGTTGTGACAGCTGGGTATCTAGACTTTATATGATAGATAAAAATACTTTTTTATGAATTATATACAAAAGACATGTTTTTTTTTTTAATGAAAGTAGTTTAATTTATCTTTGGCATAATTGTACGATCTAAAATATGTACTTAACATGATACATTAACATAACAAATATCAAATCTTGTATATGTAATTATGCCATCATTACGAGGTCAGTTGTTTTATAATCAGTTAAAATTCTTAATTTAATCTGTTAAACAATTATGACAGAGGTATTGCAGCTCGCCCCCAGTCCAATCTTCGCAAGACCAGCCTATTCATTCTAGACACTGAACCCACTTTTCATTTGATCTGCTACTGGCATAAGATTCAAAGCAGCACAAGCAAAACAATCATTTTCTGCATCTTCTTCGTCATCAGTTGCACTTTTCTTGTTAGTCTTCTTTCACTTTTATCAGTTTTTCGTGAATAATTATTAGGTATTCTGAAACAAAAAAAAAGCAATTCAGCACGCAACACCAAACCACATGCCCAAATTAGTTCCTGATAAAAAAAAAATAAGACAGACTTTAATTGCCGAATTCTTTTTATATCAAACTTAGGTAGTAAGAATTCATCTAAAGAGACATTTTAAAAACCATGCAAAATAAGATAACTAGAAAATAAACTTCAATAGGAGGGTTGTGACAGCGTGTCACAACTCTCCTAGGTGCCAAAAACCGCGACCTGGTCACAATAATAATTCGTAATTTCGAAACAAGATCTCAGCAATACACTGCCACGCTTTGAAACATCAAAAACTACACAATAAAAGAAAATATAGCGTATCCACGTGCAAGTTATATGTCACGATATAAATACTATCAACATTTTGTCAAAAAACTTACTTTTCGGTTTTTTTTTCCACGCAAACGTCGTACTCACGCAATCGCTTGCCGTACACCTCTGGCGGGTACTGCGTCAAGTGGCGCGTCTCTTAAGTAATAATCGTGCGTTGTTTCCTGCTCACTAACGGTCATAGGTTCCGAGAAATCGTCTTTGTCACTACTCTCCTTTGTTACAACTCTCCTCGGTCTCCCTAAACCGTGATATTAAATACAGAACATGTATTTATAGCATGTTTCGAAACCCGAATAACCATTCTACGTTAATATTGAACAAACAAACAAAATCTTATGTAATTATATTCAAAGTAGGGACGTGTTACACGCAATCTATGGAAACTATTTAAATGAAGTCCGCGCTAATCCCCGTCTGGGTGCGATGCGAAATGCCAACAAATTTAAATGTACGCAGACGTATGTGTGTTACTAGATTTACAAAATATACAAGTCGCACCTTTAAAATTAAAGAGACCTAATGCGAAATTAGCCGTAAGCAAAATAGGTCCCTATGATTCTGATTTATAGAGACCTATTTTGCTTCCGGATAATTTTGCATTAGGTCTCTTTAATTTCAAAGGTGCGAAGTACCGTGGGACAATTGCCGAATACCACGCGGGCGAAGCCACGAGCACAGTAGTAGTAGAAATAATATTTGATGAACAGCCTAATTTGCTATCTGCAACGGACTATGACAGTATTATGTCTAACTTTAATGAGCAAACTATACTATACAAGCTATGTATAGAGTTTCTAACTACCTCATTGCATGAAAACCTCATTGTACACACGGCTACACATCAAGCGATACATTTCCATTTTACGCTGGTCTCGCACTGTGTGGAAATCCTACACAATGCGAGATCAGCTTATACTAGAAATGTATAGCTTGATGTGTAGCCGTGTGTACGATCAATAACCTAGCAGCTTTATGTCTCCGTATCAAAAGTCCATAGTAACTAATGAAAACTGCGCTATTCTGAAGTGTAGCGTTCATCTTACTCCGATCGCAGTCGGTCAGCTTACAGCCGAGACTGTGAGTAATGTCGCTGTAACCTTGTAGAGAAATAGCATTAATCTGGACTACTGGACACGACCGTAATCGTCCTGAATTGATACTATACTGGAAATGTACGACAAGTTACAACCGATTTAAACACATGAGTTCATACAACGGTCTGAACGGCGCACCACATTTGCGCCCTTTCGTAAATTATCTGCTCGGTCTACACTAAGTAAAGCTAGGTCGCATAACTTTACTTGACCAATTATAGCCTGGTTAATTTCAACTTGCTAAAAAATCGCTTGCAATGCTGCAATTTTAAGAGAACTTGAATAGAAATAGGCAGATTTGGAAACACGCTTTCATCCACATACTGCACAATATATTCAAGTAGCTCTTCAGATTTCTTAGATGTACTTAAAAGTATGTAATAGTTCATTGATTTTTTATAATCAGCGACTTTTTGCCCCCTATTCGATAGGCGCCCAGGGCTCATGCCCTGCGTGCCCCATCCTAGTTACGCCTCTGGTCTTTGGGCAGCGTTGGAGAACAACTAAGTCGACGTAAAACTATCACGGCAGGATTTTATTTCGCACTAGATTTTCAAATTTCGGTGGTGAAACCAGCATTGAGAATCCAACATAGTGCAGCGCGATTTAGTATTAGCGCGGCGAAAAACCATTGTGTTCGATTTTTAGTTCTCGGCGCTAAGCAGCGTTCAAGATCCAGTACGCGAAAAAATCCCGTAGTGATTTTGGTACGTCCGTGGAAACATGAGATAAATGCCTCTGAGTGGTGCTCATTTTTTCAGGTGGGCACATTTGATTCCGGAGTGTTTGTTGAACTAAAAACCTGACTTGAAGCAATCTACATTCTATTCGATTTTGCCTCTGGGCTGTGCCGTTTCGATTTATTACAGGAACAAAAGTTTACCACACCGTACTCCCAGTTTTCCAAGCCGAATTAAGTCATCAGGAATTAAATCCTCCAGATATAAGCTGCTATGAACTGACCAAACCGAAACCATGACTTAAGATACCTAGCGTAGAATTTTTTGATCGAGTGGTCAAAATGTATGGCAGAGCTATTTTTTAAATAACCGACAAAAATTTCAACGCTGGCTGGGTCAGAATTATATACTGAATCATGTATTGAATACCAATTGTTTTTCAGAAACCAGGGTCAAATAATAATATCATATTTTAAACCATTTCAGGTACTCGGAATAATTATGCAGATGAATTGTGTGCTTCTACGAATATAACACAACATTTTGAGCTTCAATAAGTTTGTAAATTCGACTATAAAGCGAATACACCTAACCACGTCGTTTTTAAAGGAATTCCCTTATTTTGCAAAACTTTCTATTTTGCTATTCGTTTCACGGTTCGACGACCCGAGATGGAGTCATTGCGATTTCCTGCAAAACCCTGTTAATAAATTCTGATCATGTGTTGAGTAAAAATGCTCACCATTTAGCTCTCGGGCCACGTTTCCGCCACGGTGGCGATATACCAAACATTCACAATGACGTCATTCGATCCGTCCTGGAACCCACAAGGGATGGGGTGTGAAAATATTTTAAGTGAGTTTAACATAATGCTACACCTGAAAAGCCCGAAGGAGTACACAAAATTGTTTATTGAGTACCTTTTAGTAGTTCAGTGACATATTATGTTTCAATGTACTTTCAATACCAGAGGGCGAGGCTTATGACCTTTCTTTACCAGGATCATGATAGATTTTTAATCTAACAATATTCTAATTAAACCGCAGGCTACGGGTACCTACAGCATTGATCTGAAAGCTTCTATCGTATTACATTTTTTTCACTTTGTTTTTTTTTAATGTGTGTAACGATGTGTATTATTTTAGGTACAAAATAGTGATAAGTATTATTAATAATAATTGGTTGAAATATTTGGACTTTCAATTTTGATTTACTTATAAAAATCTCACCGATCAATAACTCGGCGGCACCAACTATATTATTATTTTTATTTAATATATTTTTGCTTATCTTAATTACTTACGCATTTTAAGAAATATAATAATAATAATAATAAAGCCCTTTAATCCGAAAATTTATTTACAATAATGGTTACAACAAATATCACAAAATGTCTCGTATTTCGGTGTGCCTCATGGCATAGGCCTCCTCTAACAGTTTCCACTGTCTTCTGTCGCGAGGTACCCTCCTCCAGTTTGGACCTGCTGTCAGCTTTAATTCTTTCTAATTCAGAAATATACAATAGTTTAAAATGAGCAGTGGTGGCCTATGTGTCTACCGCCGCGACTCTAGATCGTAAGTTCGGACCCAGACAGGCGCTTTACTTTGTGTGCATTATTTCATCACCACTGCTCTCAAAACGTTGAAGGAAAACATCGTGAGGGAACCTGCATGTACTAGAACCTAAAATTCAAAGGTATGTGACATCTACCAACCCGCACTGGGCCCGCGTGGTGGATTACGGCCCGTTCGAGATATCACAGAGAGGAGGTCTGTGTCCCAGCAGTGGGAACATTATGTAATAGTCAAATTTTGGTCCTTAAAGCAACTGCACTGGCTCTAAAGTCTAAAAACCACAACGGTCCTTAGAGCACCGGCTCTAAAGTCTAAAAACCACAACGGTCCTTACAGCACTGGCTCCAAAGTCTAAAGACCAGAACCATCTGCAAATAACATCGAGCAACTCATCTATTATCGAAATGTCTAAAACCATAGCGGTAAATAGAATAACGATTTTGACAATCTGAAAGCTGAAACTATTCACGCCCATTGGCAGTGACATTAGCCGTGACCGATACAAAGCCATCGAGATCACATTACAAATGGAGCAATTAAGCTATCAATCGCGATAAACAATTTATCACGATACCTCGTGTCTGGACCAATGTGTCATTGTGGACCGTCAACGTTGCTGGTGAACATATTATGATGATTATGCGTAAAATACACATTTCTCAAAATGCCTGACACCATAAAAAAAAAACTATTTCGCAAAATGGCCAATGCTATAAATACAATTCAAATTCAATCAATAATTTTAAAAACTATAAAAAATGCTGGCCATATTTAAAAGTGGTGTAATATGCATTAGTACATACCTTTCAAAATATTTGAAATAAGAATACCCTAGCTGTTATTAGATAAGCTGATACAGTTATTTGACCCAGATTAATTTGCGAGAAGTACAAGGACTGGTCGATGTGGTGACGCCTAGAAAGTTAGGCTTAAGTGCAGCAGTTAACGCCTTTTATACAACGGATATGCCAAATCCACAATTAAACAAAACGGCTCCCAGATAGGTTAAAGAAGTCGCCTTTTACGACATCTACAGAATCAGAATCTCCTATTTATTTCCGGGATCGTCACCGAACATGGTAATAGGTACATAAAGTACGTTACGCCATTGTCCCAGTTAGTGACACGTCTGCACGTAGTGCTTTAGTTAAAAACGACCAGATCTCGGGTGCTACAGACGACGTGCTAAAAACTCCGGACCCGTTTAGATCAGCTATAAAACGGTACGGTGGCACCAATAAATTTCAAGATAGCACCTTTATTTCTACGAGTAACGGTCGCCAACTGTATTCGAGGAACGACTATAGATAGATTTATTTAACAAAGTTTAGAACATTGAATAGAAGACAAAAAGGGAGAAAATATCATTTGAGTTTAATTTCCCTCAGACGGTTTTCAAATCAATTGTTTATCAATTTATGTAACATATGACTGTCATTATTGAACTGCTTTGCGTCTAAATACATACATAACCAGGGTTTATTTATAAACGTTGATTAAAGTAAAGCGATGTATAAACGTCAAAAATGTATGGTTAAACTGGCGCTAATCATTACTTAACTTTATGCAACGTTTATTCAAATTCAAATTCAAAGATTTTATTTCAGACCATGGATCCATATAGTGTTAGTATAAACTTAGCCTATGTTAGTAAACTCAATAAATTAAAAATAAAACAACTAAACATTAATTGGCTATGTACATGTGCACGCACATGTCTGCCAGCCAAGAGCCTGATAAAAGGTCCATCAACTTTGTCATTATTAGGGCTACCTTTGAATCGCCATAACATCGATGCACACCGTTTGCGCATGATGGCATGAAAGTTATCTACTCGCGCTTCCGCAAACATATCCGATGCACTGCAAAACCGAGGCAGCCCCAACAACATCCTCAGCGCATTATTATACTGCACGTGCAGAGCGTTGTAAGCCTTCTGCGTATACCTAACCTACAGGCTGCACGAGTAAAACGACTGGCAGTAGGCTCTGAAGAGCGTCAGTTCTACCTCGTCAGAGCACCGCGCAAACCTGCGGGCAAGCATATTGCATCGGGCTGCCAGCGCCCTGCACTCCCTATCTATAAATAAAGGGGACAGATTAAAGATGCATACATACCACCAAAAACATTACCCTCTTTTCGAGGGCAGTTGGGTGAAATTACCACGGATCTGCGTAGTATAGTGTCGACATACTCGTATAACGCATTTGTAACCTTTAGTGTGAGACCTATTATAATTAATTGCAGTGCTAATTGCAAATCTGTCAACATTTGTGCTTAGTTAATGACAATTAGGTACGTTAATTTGATTGATTACCTTCAGAATAATTAATATATAGGTACTGGGTGGTGTGTGAGTAAGTACCAGAAGGCCAATTCTCGTAACACAGTCTAGTCGCAGTGTCATCTCGGCGACAAGCAAATGTCAAAAACTTGTCAAAAATGTAGGGAAACTCGAGGTATTTTTGACAGATTGCGACTGAGATCAGAGGGGCAATTCTACTAATTTTAAGAACGTTCACAGTCTGATCTCAGTGTCAATCTGTCAAAAATACCTAGATTTTTCATACATTTTTGACATTTGCTTGTCGCCGAGATGACACTGCGACTAGATTTTGAACGGTTTTAATTACGAATTGGCCTTCAGACTGTGAACGTTCTTAAAATTAGCAGAATTGCCCCTCAGGTGTCTCATTACCAGAACGTTCCCAGATAGGTACGTATATTATGATTATCGTTAAGATTTTGTTCAAATTATATTTTAATGCCGATATGAAAACTGATTTCAATTACAAATCTTATTTTGTTTTAAATACTAATTTTCTTTTAATTTTCTCTTAATTTAATTGAGTTCATCTGCATTAATTTTAGTCTGCTTCAGTTTATTTTACTTTATTTTTATTTTTGCCGTTATATTTAATTTGAATAGCTTATTTTTCATTTATTATTACCTTGCTGCGTCAAACTTGTTTTTTACCTAATCTAACTGGAACATGTCACTCACTGGCTCCTGAAATACAAGTAGGTACACTAACCTAGCCAAGGGTTTCACATTTTTGTCTATCACCTATGTAAAAGTCAATCAAATTAATAATTATTAATTACTAGCTTTTGCTCGCGGCTCCACCCGCGTGGATGTCGGTTATCGCGTAGCCTATAAACTTCCCAATATCCCAGGCTATTTCTCAGCCAAATTTCATGACGATCGGTGCAGCGGTTTAAGCGTGAAAGTTTAACAGACAGACAGAGTTACTTTCGCATTTATAATATAAGTAGGGATTTAGAATTGTTAATTTAATATTTATTGAAACAATACTTACCGGCTAGTTGGACGAGAAAAGCGGGATAGTTGGACTCACCCTCTAAGCCTTAAAGGGTGAGGCCACCCTTAGAGTCTAAGGGTTCCGTATCCGCGGCTTACCTTTTATTAGCATAAATACGAGTTCGAGTCCACAATCTAAACAATATGGCGACATTTTACTACAGGTAACAAAAGGTAGGTAGGATACTTAAAAGTTTGTTGGCAGTAGGTACCTGTGTTATTACCTATTTCAAAAACAATAATAGTTTTCGTATTATTTTATGTGAGTAGTTTTTGTGTTTTTTTTTGTTGTTCTATTAGTCTATGAAACTGACTTGAGGGGCTTGTGGCTAAGTATAACCAGCCACACGGGTTGATTGATCAGGTTTGCCTACGCTTGCCACGGTTGTTCCGTGGATGGGTGACCATTTTATACAGGATTCTTTTTTTGGAAATCCGACGAAAAATTTCGCTGGGGGTTCTAGAATGATATGCTGAATTCATGGTTACAGTTTGCCCACTGGATAAAAACTTGTCCGGTACACCAAGACTCCGTACCTCGTAAAGCACGTTAAGCCGTTGGTCCGGTTGTCATTCGTGGATCTTTGACAGTCGTTACAGGTCGTCAGAATTCAGAAAGTCTGTCAACCAGTCTTATCAAAGGGTATCGTGTTACCCAGTAACTGGGTGGTGGAGGTCAGATAGGCAGTCGCTCCATGTAAAATACTGGTATTGCATCCGGTCAGACTAGAAGCCGCCCAAAAGGCCTAGGCAGATGTGTCGATGAAAGTAACTTCCAAATCTAAAATATTCATTTCTATGTTGAATTACTTTTTTGTGCATTTCATGTCAATAGATCTGTTTCATGGATCCCTCCAAATGCAGCCCAGGTGATTCTTAACCCTCGGATTAGCTGAATAAACGAATCGTTAATAGAATTTCAAAGTAAAATGAAAGTTAAACACAAACGGGATGAAATTCGATTTAGTTCGGAACAAGCATCTATCCCTACAAGATTTTATGAATCATCTACGATAAGGAAATGAAAATTGAATAAAATGAAGTGTCATAAAAACTTAAATGAGAGCTATTAAACATAAAATATAGCCATAAGATCGAGCTAAAACCAATCGTCAAACATTAAAATCGACATGTTTAGAAAATGGGTCGAAATATATTTCGGAACCACTTCAAATAATATACCTAACAAAATTTTGTGCATTAAATAAAATAAATTGAATCTTCATGACGTTGCATAACACATAACAGTTAAACTAGTTATGTGTGGAAAAAATAGTTAGTAGACACGAGGTATCTACAACGGTATTCTGAACGCCTTTATGACGTCACTTAAGCGTGCAGATATACCAGTAGTATTTAATTTAATTTGTACGCTTCCCTAACTTACTTTACTGCAACGTAATAAGAAAATTACTTGAAACTTGCAGCTTGGAAAAAGGCTTTTCATACAAACGAAATGAAGCTTTTAAAGTTGCATGCAGGTGGTGATGTAAAGCTTATGCCTCATGAAAGGACGATCAATCGCAAATGGCAATTTTTACGTGATTGATACACATTGAAGCGCAAATTGATCGTCCACCAAATGCAATTGAAACGATTGACAATATTACTAAAATTACAATTGATATCAATTTATCAATTGCAATTGATTGTTTCGGGGACCTTTTAAATGAACGAACTTCGCATTGTCCATTCTGTCCGTATGTGCGCTTATAACACGTCATAGTTCTCAGGTTTTAGTACAGATGCCAGCACATCAAGCTACCCCAAACTTTCAAATTTTCCCAATTGAACATGAACCTTATACTTATGGAATAAAGTTGAAAACCAATCAAATAAATTTGACAGATTAGGGTAGCTTGATGTACTGGCGTCTGTACATAATAAAAAGACCACACGAACGGAGCCGGTGGTACATCTAGTATTATACACGTTTATGTGACAATGAGTCGGAATTTAACTGGAAACGCGTCAGCGAAAACTGAATTTTAAACCGAGTTAGCAACCCTACGTCCCACGCTGATTTATACCGACGCGTCGTTCCGACGTAGGTAATTAAATAACAAACGTGTTTCCTAAACGGTACCAACATTTTATGTAAATTGACGTCACGTCATCTGCAATTCAGTTAGGTACATGTTTACTTAGGAATAACGTAAACATACCTTTATCAGATTAGGTAGTTGAGATCGGTGGTATAGGTAAAGTCAGTCAGACTATTTTGGATTTTTAATTTGATAACATAAGACTAGCATAAGACTTTTACATAATCAGCTTATAATGTACACACTGCTGAGACACGGGCCTCCTCTCGATGAAAAGAGGTGGGCCGTAACAAACCACGAGGGTCCAGTGCGGGTTGGTAGATGTCACATGCCTTCGAATTTTTGGTTCTAAGACATGCCGGTTTCATCACGATGTTTTCCTTCACCGTTTTGAGAGCAGTGGTGATGAAATAATTCACAAAGTGCCTACCTGGGTTCGAACCTACGAGTTACGTCATGTAAGTCGTGGACATGTGGCCGATCATGGTCGAAGACGTGTGACATCCCCAACCAGCAAAAGGCCACGTGGTGACCTGTATCCCAGTGGGAATGGTAGGTATAGGCTAATCTATTCTAATATTATAGAGCAGAAAGATTTGATTGTTTGTTTGCATTGGATAGGCTATCCATTTGAAAAATTCTTTCACTGTAGGGAAGTTACACTGTCCCCGGGCATGACATAGGCTATATTTTGTCCCCGTATTCCCGCGGGAACGGTAACTACGCGGGTGAAACCACGGAGAGCTGCTAGTTAGGTATAAAACTCGAGAATCGTTTGCCTGATATACAGGGTGTAAGCCCGAAAGTCTGACAACCAGTCTTACCAAGGGGTATCGTATTACCCAGTAACTGGGTTGTGGAGGTCAGATAGGCAGTCGCTCCATGTAAAATACTGGTATTCAGCTGCATCCGGTTAGACTGGAAGCCGACCCCAACATAGTTGGGAAAAGGCTAGGCAGATGATGATGATGACAGGGTGTAAGGGGAACGCTTTCGAAGCCAGAACGTAGGTTTTAAATAACCTAAATGCACACGGATACTAATAACCTTTCGCCTTAAATTGGTTATTTTGCATCAATTTAAAACGTTTGACGCTTCTGTAAAGTTTCTACTTATTTTATTTTGGTGCCAGCGCTTTACAAAGGATGCCTAAACCTAAAGTCGCCGCCTGGACTTGGGGTCGTTTTTAAATGTGTTTAATCTCAAATAATGGTTCATTTAACTGTTCTCACAGCATAATTTTTGGAGCCATATCACCTCGTCTTCGTTTTCGGAAGCGTTTCCGTAACATCCTATAACCAGGCAAATCTTTCTCGAGTTTTCATTAAAATGCGAAAACAAACAAGTAAATTGCAAGTTTACGTTCTTGAATCACTTCTGAAACTTCAGAGAGTGTAACCTACTTTCGTTACTGACTCTAACAAACCACAAGATGATTAGAATCGGGAGGGCAGGATCCCCTCAGAATTGGCTCGGTATCTATAAGATTATCATGATATGTGTTGTTGGGGCATTCCGATAGATACGGAACCTTTACGTCGAACTGACGTAGTAAACACAAACGTTACTGTTATTGTAACATTATTCCACCTAGCTTTTAGTGGAATTTATATTGTTTCGATACAATATAAATTCTATGTTGAATACTGAAAATACAGTTGATATTTTTTTTAGCTGTTGGTAAAGACCTTTTTGTTCATCAACAATCACAATTTTGTTTAAACATATTCAGATGAAAATTTGTGCTGTATTTCAAAACTAATCATAAAATAACTTCTCGTGCACGTGTAGCTTTTACAAATATCTCTCACACCTTATAGACATTAAAATATTCAAACAAACAGAATAATTTTCACGAAAAGCTCTTGACAACAGCCCATGTTTCAACATTGATTATATTTCTATATGCTAATGAGCTCTAATACTGTTGTAATCTTCTATCTTCTATCTATATATATATAAAAGGAGAAACTGACTGACTGATCAATCAACGCACAGCCGAAACTGCTAGGACTAGGAACGTGAAATTTTGCACACGGCTTCCTTTTATAATATATGGGAGCACTAAGAAGGGGTTTTTGGAAATTCGACCTTTACGGGGTGAAAAGGGCGGATTTTGTTTGTATGTAAAATCTTATTCCTTGAGTTAATAAGCTTGAAAATTGGCACAAATACTTATCTAAGTAAATTATAAAGTTGGTAATATATTGTTTTTTTAAACTACACCCTATAAACTTTGACACCCCCCAATCCCCGTTGGATTGGGGGGTGTCAAAGTTTGTATGGAAGAATTTTAATGCGCTGTCTGATTAACTCGAAACTCAGTATTTATGTCTAAAATCAAATATAAAGAATAACGTGTATCACAGTTTTTCGAAAATCTACCCCTAAAGGGTTAAAAAAGGGTAGACCGTAACATTATAAGTGTGAAAGTTTGTGAAGATGATTGGATTTTTGTTATCCAATTACGCAAAAACGGCAGAACGGATTTGGATAAAATTGGCACACATATAGATTATAACCTAGATTAACACACAGGATACCTTTTATTCCGATAGTACGTTCCCGCGGGGTAATTTACGACTTCCACGCCGGCGAAACCGCGGGCGGAAGCTAGTACTATATAAGACGGGTTTCGTGTCACGTTGAACAATTACTATGATTCAGTATACACAAGTACCCTCCATTTGTTTGTCACCGACGGCAGCGTCAAGTTGCTGATAGCAGGATTACTGTAAAATGAGGATTTAATTAGACACGTTTTATGACTTCCCCTCTTTTCATATTACGGCGCTGGTGTGGATCTACCAAAGGTTTTATAGGATTAAGCCGAGCCCGCCATAAATGACTGTGTTTTCCAAAAAAAATATGTTGGTGTTGCCAGCAAAAAAATACCAGTTTCCCACGGAAAACATGAAGTGAAAGTGAAGTAAACATGTTACCAAAGCTCATAAGGAAAACGAAGATAACTATACCACGTCCAAATTAACACAAACAAAACGTTTACTATCTAACTACAGATGTTAATGTCACAGATACAACAATGACAATAAAATAAATTGTCGTACGTTCATATAGAGCATAGACAAAGTGAAATACAAAACATTCGGCTCCTACGTACGTACAACAAAGAAAAACCAATCCCCATTTACGGTCACGACATAATAAGAGTGGGATTTGTGAATGGAATTACACAGGCCCAGGCTAACCTTTCGTTGAGGTTAAATATTTATTTTTAGTTAGTGACCCTCGTCTGTAGCCACAATCTTTGCCCTCATACCGTTTTGAATGAGCGGCGATCTGATTGATCGACGCGAATGCTGCATTACGACCAAATGTATTTCTTATATTAGGTCCAACCAATATAAACTAGCTTTTGCCTGCGGCTTCGCACTCTTGAAGCTCGGGAATTATCCACGAGAACGTACCTACTCATCATCTACAAAGCCTTTTCCCGGCTATATTGGGGTCGGCTTCCAGTAAAACTGGATGCAGCAAAATTTCACATGGAGCGATAACCTATCTGGCATGCAGGACCCAGTTACTGAGTGATAAGATACCCCTTAGTTAGACTGGTTGTCAGACTTTCGGGCTTCTAACCACCCGTAACGACTGTTAAATATCCACCAGCCCCGAATCTACGATTTTTTTCGAACCGGATCAGGAACTTGATAGTGGCGCCCCTCTCTCCAGCTTTTGAGATAAATTAATTAGGTGTGGGCCTGTATGGCGCCTTTTTCTTACATGTCGGCGGTTAGCCAACCAGGCTTCCGTATGCTAGGGCGCTTTGTGAAGCAAGCTTTTTATTTTTCAATCATCCTATATTATGGTTTTGGCGCCCCTGAAACTGCCGCCCGGGGCTATCCAGGAATGACAGCCGGGACAAACAGCTTAACCGTCTTGATATGTAAAGATGTCCACTCATCCACACCTGGCGTAGCTTAACGTACTACCGGGATAATAGCCCTCAGATAAACCCTGTCCTAACCCAGGTCATGGTCTTACCATGTGTTAATTTTTTTCGAAATCTGGTTAGCTTTTAACGTGTGAAAATAATTACAGAAAAGAAAGAAAGACACATAGACAGAGTTACTTTTACATTTGTAATATTACCAATAATAAGTATACCTACCCGATATAACCACTTATTTTGTCGGTGTATCTGCTAATGTAATGTGTCTGCCTTCAATCCTAAGATTGATCCTAACAGACACTAGACAGGGTAGAAGTAGGTACCCATTTTCGTTACCACAGTACGACACTAATCGAGACAATTGTAGCCGAAATCTTCACGAAGACTTATAGTGTGAATAATGTTATATTGTTCATACAAAACGCTTCGTATTTCAGTAGTTTTCACGTAAATACGGAACCTTTAATTATTTTGAGCACCCATTATGTTGTGTTTTCCATTAGGGGAGACCGGGTACAAACGTAACATATTGTGTTTATACCTTGGTTTCTGGTTAAGTGTTATGTTTCTGACGAAATTATTATAACTATATATAAATTTCGTTCATATTCTACAGATTAGTATCTTGATTTACCTAATAATTATGTATTTTATATGAAACACAGAGACTTAAAAAAAAATCAGCAGTTGTTACTTTCGACCCCGCTGTCAGGCCGAAAGTAACATGTTGTGGGGCGAAAGTAACAGGATACAGGGGTTTGTAATAATTATGATATAAAATATTAAATCAACAAATTATTTATTAGAAAACTTTGTATGAATATCAAAAATAAACATTTGCATTTTAAATTGCATTTACAAAACTTACTCACATTATTTTCATTAAAACTCTAGGCCGGAAACAAACTTTTTGACACCGCAAAGGAAAAATCAACATATTTTATTTCATATAAACCTGCATGGGCACTTATGAAACGTCAGAAGCTAGGTGCACGGTTCCAAATTGTTGTTTCCTATGGAGAAGAGCCGGCAAGAAACTCCACGGTTACTCTTTTAAAAATGATAGGCTTTACCAATGTTTTCAAATTACAAAGATAAAATGTATGGGAGGACAGCACAGGCCTGTCAATAAGTACCAGGTACTTAGACGAATAAGGAATAGAAAATCGTCTACAAATCTACAGTCAGTAAGGCCTACAACGTTCTCTCATTCACAATATGTAAAATAATCTACATAAATAAAATTAACCTAAATAAAATAGGCTAAATAAAAAACCGGTCAAGTGCGAGTTGGACTCGCGCACCGAGGGTTCCGTACAAACCTGTGGGTATATAAGTAAAAGTTCAAAATTGTCAAAAATATTTTTTTTTATATGACGAAACTAAAAATTTTCGGTTTTCGTAATTTTTCCTATATCTGTACTATAAGACGTGACTTCGTACAAAATTTCAAGATTCTAAGTTCACGGGAAGTACCCTGTAGGTTTTAATTCCCGTGCGAGTTTCGAAAATTTGCGGAATTTTGCGGCCTAAATGGCTGTATCTTTTGATTGCGTTGACTTAGAAGGTTGATTTTTCTACAGCTTCCAGGGACAGTAGAACTAAGTATCATATAGAAATTTCAGTTTGATACCTCCACGCGTTCCTGAGAAAAACGGTCTTGACAGACGGACGGACGGACGGACGGACGGACGGACGGACAACAAAGTGATCTTATAAGGGTTCCGTTTTTTCCTTTAGAGGTACGGAACCCTAAAAAGCTCGGGTGTCGTTTTAAAAAACCCGTCAACCATTCCTTACCCGCCATTTGAGTGTGATGCCACTTTTCAGGAAATGTTTTACCATTTTTAATCGCCAACTCGTTTGCTAGTTTACGGACTTCAGGTGGAGACAAAACGAGGTAAAGTCCAGAGCACGCGATCAAATAGTCCTAAGGATTATTTTCCTCATCAATAGAAAAGACTCGGTTGACGCAACGGTAGCCAACAACTGCGCTCTGCTTTTATTTTTGTAATGTTTCGATATAATGTATAATGGCAAACATAATATTTTTAGGCAGGGCTCGAATTTTTGCTCCATCTTTGAAATGCTCTTCAGCCGATTTTCGGTACACATCCATGTCCGTAGTTCCTTGTCTGGTCTTTCTTATACGTTGTCGCGGCATTCCGTTAAAATAAACACACACACACAATTATTACGTAAGTAATCATTCAATACGGGGACAATTAGTAACACGTTACTTGTGTACCCGTAGGGCTATGTAACTTTTGTACCCTCTCTTATTTTTCTTAAAATATGAAAGATAACCTTGAAACGGAACGCGCTAGACAAAAACAAATTTAATCACTGTGCAATCAATCTAATCAAGAATTAATATGCAAAAATTCGTTTTAATATTATTCTTTTAATACTACGTAAACACCAAATCAGTAAACATCAAAAAACTTACTTTTGATTTGTGAAATCACATAGTGTTTTCTAGCACAACCTAACAGCGCGTGACGTGCGCAGCGACTGAATGCAAGTGAGGGGGGCGCCACTGGCTATCACCTGACGGCAGCGAAGCGGTGTTTCGACTATTGGATAAACCTACAGAGCATTTGTTACTTTCGACCCGCCGTTACTTTTGTACCCGGTCTCCCCTACATCATCTTCATATACCAAGCCTTTTCCTAATTATGTGGGGGTCGGTTTCCAGTCTAACCGGATGCAGCTGAATACCAGTATTTTACATGAAGCTACTGCCTATCTGACCTCCACAGCCCAGTTACTAGGGAAAATGATGTTCCTTGGTAAGACTGGTTGTCACACTTTCGGGCTTCTGACGACCTTTGGCTTAACGTAATTTTGTGTTTTCCACTATCTGCGAGCCTAATTATTACAAAAACTGCCGAGGGCTAATAATATTGTTGTATTTTTTTAAATTTAATCTTAATATTATTTATCAGAAAGTTATGTAATAAAATGAACATTACTTTTGTGGGTCACACCCTACACATACACCTACGCTAACACGCCTAGCATAGATGTGCCTATTCAACTTTTAACATTTTATTAAAAATAGTAAAAACAATATAAAAGTAAATAAAATATATTTTATGTAAATTACTGTTGCCATACGATATATTTCTAAAAACATCGGTAATAAAAATAAAAAGAGCCGTAAAATAAAATAAAATATAAAATTCATACTTTCTTACTTTACAGAAAATTCCAGTAAATGGACTCTAGCGCCAATAAGACGAAAATAAAGTGAGAATGTCTTTGAAATACTAGTCGTTCAGAAATGTTAGAAGCCTTTGAGTCAAGATCAGATCTCCGGGAACTCCACCAACTGGTGTATGATTTAAACATAGAAATTCGTAATATGCTGTCACTGAACTAAACAACGCTCAATGGAAATAAAAGCTCAGATATTTTAATCGTACAACAACTTATTTATCTACGTACTACAGGTACCACTATGTTTTTATCAATTTATTGCTGATACGGTAAGATAACCGCTCTAATCTTGATTTATTGCACATTGATCTCGCAATTTATTACGCCATCAGCCAGGGATTACAATGCTAAGTCAGCTCATAAATTATACGAGAAAGAAGTTTGAGTGTTCATATTACTTTTTTGATGGTGCTGAGAAAATAGTTCCCAGGACTGAACGTCAAACTTCATGAATACAGATTAACTAACTCGAATCATAGACGCGGCTAAGTGAATAACCAAAAAGCTTAGTCTGTTCTAGTAATTAAAGCCGGTAAGGCGAGGACCTAACCCTAGTTAGAATTACAAATCCTTGATAAAGCTGCGGCTTGTCAAGCCACGCATTGCAAAGTTATTGTAACAGACGATGGACTATTTGACACGCGCCAGGAATTATTTAAACTTCCAAAACGGCCATTTTGTCTACTCAGCATTGGCGTCTAGCTAGGCGTAATTAATAATCATGGAGTCATCAATTCGGCGCAAGCCTACCCGCTTTTATGGGTGCTATAACATTAGCGTACATGGCCCGAACGCAATTACTGCATATGTAGATAGGGTGTTTATATGTAAGTAACCTATACATATTATATGTACGTAGTAAGTATACTCGTAAACGAAGCAAACGTAATTGATTCTAATTTGTATGTATACCACGTAAATGGAAAATTGACTTTAATGGAAGCCAAAATTGTGCTTTGCTGAGTAATAACAAAGAAACGCTGTTTCATTAAATTACAGGCCGAGATTAAAAACAGGAGCTTTCAACATTTTGCATGACGTTTGGATTGAAATTTTTAGTCAACGAGCGGCCTCAAGTGGTACAGAATCAATACACAAGGGATGCTGCGAAGCTGTGATCTGAAGGCATATCGTTATTACCGCAAGGTGCACAATATTGTTCCGCCGCTGACAATACGCCGCGCTCTCAATTGTGTTGTGTGTATACACAACGGGACCACATCCATTTGGCAGTTGTGTATTCCAGTAGGTACTGTACTAATGGAATCGTATTGTTATGCAGTCAGTGGAAATATATATTTTTTCCTGTCAACTCGGAAATGAAAGAGTACTTTGGACGCATTATAGACGAGCCCTTTTGCTCTCCGTTGTCGACTCTTGATTTGTTGGTTATTTTCGCGACCCTTTTTTCAATTCTTCTGATCAAAACATACTTAAAGGTTAATATAACAATAATAAGGAAAGTTGAGACTTCGGGTATCGTCATAAAAGGAAATGGGCAAGGAATGGAATCGCACATCCTACTTAATACATATAATAAATGTAAAAGTTTGTATTCTTGTTACTCAATCACGCCAAACCAACGAACGTATTTGAATGAAATTTCGATTTTGATTGGCAAATAGATACTTAGTTTTTAACCTGGTTACATCGGATACTTTTTATCTCGGTAATACATTCCCGTGGGATAATTGCCGACCTGCAGGCGGGCGAAGCCGTTGGCAGAAGCTAGTCAATAAATAAAGTCACAATCTTTTTCAAAATCTAATTGCCTTGGTTACAAAAATTCTTGGAGAAGCAGTACAAAATAACATCCACCAGAAAATAATTGAACACGACACCACCCCCACGACGATACGATCCGAAAAAGAAAATGAATAATCAAGTAGATACAAGGGAAGTCATCCATCAAAATACGTTACCATCAGAATTATCCGTTCATCGCAAATCAATTTCTGAATGAATTCCCGCAAGCTCAGTAATAAATGTCCCCGCCGTCGATTCAAGAAAATCAGCATGTTGAAAAGTCTTAACGCTTTATCGGAAAACGCTGTGGCACGATGTGCATACGTATGACGGCTGTAGCCTTTAGGTTAGAGATTGTTCGCCGCGGCTGATATTCTATCCGCGTCGGCAATCTCTTTTACGAGGCGGAGTCACGGCGACGGAATCTTAATGGCGTACCTATTCAATACGTAGTTGGTAAATATAGTTGAGGAATGTATTGCGAATCAATATACATATGGAGTGTAACTATGTCTGTAATGTAGAACGAGCAGGTGGGTTACAGTTGAAGTAGAATCTATGACATTAAAAAGCATTAGATTCGATCAAATCACGAGAAAGTTTAGGTAGTTTCATGCACATTCCTTTCCCACTGTTACTTTTTCAAATTGTGGTTTTCATTCCAAAATGATGGCAACACTTAGTCGGAAAATAGTAAGCTGCAAATCAAAACTTACCTTAAGGTGCTTAACACTTTTCTTTACTGTATATTACAAGGCATCGGCTGAAACACGCTCTATCATACAACATACCTACATATCCTAAATTAGCAATTCATAGAATATATTTTGATTGAAAATCTGTCTCATCAAAATTTTCCGTTTTTTCAATTTTATTGTTCAAATTTTCAAAGAGTCATTGAATCTCAATAAATCGCAAGGAATGTGCGCGATACGGATGGAATGGAGTTATAGCAAAATGGTGAAGCGTCTTGACGCTGCGTACGAGTAATGCTGTATGGCGTTCCAGTGTGAGGATAAATAAAATAAATGAATACATATATATATATGTATGTATATATTGTGTGGCGCCCTAAAATTATACTTGCTCAGTAAAAACCAATGTTCATGGAATCTGCACCCCAATTGAGTAACAGTTACAATCAAAATCCGAAAAAAAAAAACTTTTTTCAAAAAAAAATCAACTGACTTCCAAAAAAACACTACAAAAGTGCAAAATAACTTTAATTTCGGAAGTCGGTGACTTTGGACGTGTAGGTATTTTATTTCTTTGTCACCGCCTTCCGAAATTAAAGTTATTTTGCACTTTTGTAGTGTTTTTTTGGAAGTCGGTTGATTTTTTTTTGAAAAAAGTTTTTATTTTTCACTTTTTAGTTACCTACGCCAGACCAATTCGAAATGTCATCATCCTCAGGGTCAAACCAATGCATATTTATGCGATAGCCGCATTCGCGGTTGATTTGCTGTAATGTTTTGAAGAGTTCCGTTGTCTGTCTCCGAAACGCATCATCAGATCTATATGAAATTTATATGGGACCATTTCGGAATAAACCCCTCGAACAAAAAAATAATTTTGCAAATCCGTCTATATACGACGGAGTTATGCCCGAACATACATCAAAAAATATATATACAGGGTGTTTGGCAGAACGTTGAACATACGAAAATGGTAGATAGGTGGGGTCATCTACTACTTACTCAGCCCTAATTTATTTGGGCCTGGCCCCCTGGATATTTAAATTTTTTTTTTTGCTTTCTTCTAGTTTCACCACTTCTTTCTTAACTTTAAAGTGTATTTTTTAATATTTTTTATTAAAAATGTGTAAAACAATTGCCTGTTTTACACATTTTTAATAAAAAATACACTTTAAAGTTAAGAAAGTGGTGAAACTAGAAGAAAGCAAAAAAAAAAATTTAAATATCCAGGGGGCCAGGCCCAAATAAATTAGGGCTGAGTAAGTAGTAGATGACCCCACCTATCTACCATTTTCGTATGTTCAACGTTCTGCCAAACACCCTGTATATAAACATGTCGAATTTGTAACCTCCTTCTTTTTGAAGTCGGTTAAAAACCAAGTTATTCATAATCCATTGCTACAAATGTGTATGAAAAACTCGTATCGTAACGTAAATAAGGCAATGACAGTTGTTCAAATGTTAAAATAAAATGCATCGCGAAATTACCCCGCTGTGTGAGCACAAACGCTAATCATAACTAATAGCATACGCGAGGGGTCGCCCTCTAACGCCGCCGGATCGAAGACCCCATATCAAAATTAAAATGTCAAGTGAAATCGACGCCGGATACATGGCGGCTTCAGTAATGCGTCTCATATATCCAGTATTCGTTAGGCGGGTGATGGATGACGTTCGGTATAGTTCGTGCGTCATCGTGCGGTCTGTCACGACTCTAAATTGGCCAATCGCTCAGTCAGTCTCAATCTCGTAATACATGTCGGTGTCTAATACACCCTATCTTTTATCATTTTTATCACGCCTCCATCTATCTAAGTGATAAATCTAGATGTACGAACGCCCAGTTCATTGGTCTCTAGTTCTACGCACGCATTTGTAAAAATGAAACCTATTGTTAATTCAAAATAATGATCCATGAGAGCAGTGGTGGCACAGAGGTAACGACCCCGACTTACGAGTTGTAGGTCGTGGGATCGAACCCAGGCAGGCGCTTTACTTTTTGTAAATAATTCTATCACCACTGCTCTTAAAACGGTGAAGGAAAACATCGTGAGGAAACTGGCATGTCTTCTAACACAACATTCGAAAAAAATATTATTAAAAAAAAAAAACCCGACTGCCTAAAAAATGAACTTTAGGCAGTCGGGATTTTTGTTTTTCTTAAAAAAAAATTTTTTTTTTTAGTTTTCGTATTTGTCTGCACACATTTTTAATAAAAAATACACTTTAAAGTTAAGAAAGTGGTGAAACTAGAAGAAAGCAAAAAAAAAATTTAAATATCCAGGGGGCCAGGCCCAAATAAATTAGGGCTGAGTAAGTAGTAGATGACCCCACCTATCTACCATTTTCGTATGTTCAACGTTCTGCCAAACACCCTGTATATAAACATGTCGAATTTGTAACCTCCTTCTTTTTGAAGTCGGTTAAAAACCAAGTTATTCATAATCCATTGCTACAAATGTGTATGAAAAACTCGTATCGTAACGTAAATAAGGCAATGACAGTTGTTCAAATGTTAAAATAAAATGCATCGCGAAATTACCCCGCTGTGTGAGCACAAACGCTAATCATAACTAATAGCATACGCGAGGGGTCGCCCTCTAACGCCGCCGGATCGAAGACCCCATATCAAAATTAAAATGTCAAGTGAAATCGACGCCGGATACATGGCGGCTTCAGTAATGCGTCTCATATATCCAGTATTCGTTAGGCGGGTGATGGATGACGTTCGGTATAGTTCGTGCGTCATCGTGCGGTCTGTCACGACTCTAAATTGGCCAATCGCTCAGTCAGTCTCAATCTCGTAATACATGTCGGTGTCTAATACACCCTATCTTTTATCATTTTTATCACGCCTCCATCTATCTAAGTGATAAATCTAGATGTACGAACGCCCAGTTCATTGGTCTCTAGTTCTACGCACGCATTTGTAAAAATGAAACCTATTGTTAATTCAAAATAATGATCCATGAGAGCAGTGGTGGCACAGAGGTAACGACCCCGACTTACGAGTTGTAGGTCGTGGGATCGAACCCAGGCAGGCGCTTTACTTTTTGTAAATAATTCTATCACCACTGCTCTTAAAACGGTGAAGGAAAACATCGTGAGGAAACTGGCATGTCTTCTAACACAACATTCGAAAAAAATATTATTAAAAAAAAAAAACCCGACTGCCTAAAAAATGAACTTTAGGCAGTCGGGATTTTTGTTTTTCTTAAAAAAAAATTTTTTTTTTTTAGTTTTCGTATTTGCCTGCACACATAATGTAATTAATGAAAGATCATGTAGTTTATGTTGAAACGTTGACTAATTTATTGTTGCTTTTTTTGTTATTTTCATTCCAATTTACAAACATGTAAACATACAAGTTGCATTCATTTTTGCAAGCTATTTATGAAACCTTTTATTTTGATACCCCATTCAATGGGTTTTGAGAAAAAAATGTTTTTTTCGAAAACAATTTGGCTCCAAAAATCGGGAATTTTTTATTTTTTTCAGTTTTGGTATACCCAGTGTCACTCTCACAATTAAGACGAATCGAATGGCACCTCTCAAGCTGAAAGTTTCATATTATATACAAACGTTTCACTGCACTTACCTAGGTCGACAACTTTCCACGTTACTTGCCAATATCACGATAAATCTCTTCCTAGTGATGTGTTTTTTCAATTTGATGATTTGGTTTTTGATATCAATGTATTAAAAATTCTCATAACTTCCGAACATGTAGAGATAGGATTAAAAAACCCTTTTAATATCGTTTGATATAATCCAAAGAAGCCGTGCTCTTGGTATGTATAAACCGTTTCCGTCACACGTTGTATAAGTTAAAACGTTTATACGTGGGTTTAAAAATAGACACTAGTCCACTCCTCAACCTTTTATAAATCCCACTCTAACTTCACCTATGCGATATTTCATTCCATAAACTTAGTAAACTAGCAACGACAATGCCTAAAAGCACTTAGATATCGCTCCTGTTGCCAGACCCTGGCAGCCAGGGTTGCAAGTTTACGACCCTCGTTCCATTAGACACAGAGTTTAGATACAAAGTAGACCTGACTTTATGAACTAGGTGAGCTAAACCTTCGTTAAGCCGGTTGCTGCATGAATAACTACCAACGCTTTGTTTTAATCAGGTGATATATTGAATCAAAGTCGAGGTGGTACGGTCAGCACTAGAAGGCGATTAATTAACACTTCTGTTTTTCAAAATATTTATAAACATCTGAAGTTATAGAATATTTAACGATTAATAACTGTATATGTATGTACCTAACATTACATGCAATTTCTATGAAATGTAAAAGTGTTTTTGTTACTAAAATGTGACTGCACTTTAATTTCAAGGATATACAGATAAACACCATTACTACATTTCTCCTCGTCTTCGTATTCCACATTTTTATTTTTTGCAATTTATATTGCAAACTAGCTGCTTCCCGTGGCTTCGCCCGCGTAGTATGTCCCTATGTTACTCTTCATTATATCTGCTATCTGTCATTGAAAGTTCCGTCAAAATCGGTCCAACTGTTTCAAAGTATAGCTGGAACAAACAAACAGACGATATTTAAAAAAAAAAGTTTTTGCTACATCTAGTACCGTATAGGTATAACTTACTTTCACATGCACTTAGTACAAAGTTGTTATTTTAACATTACAAACAGACGCTTCTATTTTGATTTATTTGTATATAAATCGTAAGTTACGTACTGTAATTAAATACAAACTGTACTGCTGCCTTTCAATTCGAAAAGTTAGCCAAGTCTTTTCAATAAAAGCCAGGCTAATAAATTAAGATTTATTCGAGTTGAGACAAATATTGTACCTAACAGCTGAAAGGATTCTTTTGCTTTAACATTTTCTATGCTCCCTTTTCCAATAATGTAGCTAAGTGAAGGGACCATTGATGAAGACGTACCGCTTTCAAAATGATAGGTTTTAATTTTAAAGTTTTGTAAAAGTTTTCTTTAAAAAAATACAACGTAGGTATTCATTTTGCCATCATAATTAATCCTCTTAAAATAGTCCGTTCTATTTGTAACGTAATATAGTTGCAATTGTACAAATTAGCATCAATTTACGTGAAATATGAAAGCTCTTAGTCAATCGAATAAGTTTAATATAAACATTAAAATATTGCGACTGAGAAATGATAGACTCACTTGAATATAACTGCGAAAATTGCTTTCTGTTGGTATTAAATACTAGACATAATTCTAATAGATAGGCTCTTGAATTGTTTATACAATATTTAAGTAAGTACTTTTGACGAATAAAATCAGCATGCATTCCAAAATGAACTTTTTACCACGTCAATATTATAACTTTTTGTATATTTTGTTTAAGTAGTCTTTACATATTGAAGAATGGCAAACAAGTAAATATAAAAAATCAAAAAACCCGACTACGTTATAGGTGAACTTAAAAAATATGGAAACAAATAAACTTTATTTTAAGAGATTCACTATTAAACTTAATACTCTAAGCAATCTCATGCAGTCGGAGTCAATAAAGGTCTTTATTGTTAAGTTTAAGAAGATTCCGTTGACTTAAAAGTGTACCTAATTCATTCGACAATAATCTCAAACATGTCTTTTGACCCGAATGTTTGGCGAAATCCATTTGGCCCATGGGTTATTAAACGAAATACCTAAACGTACTAGTAAATTCAGATACCTGCAATTTAACATCACGAAATCAAAATCCAAGACATTGTAAGCCATGATTGCAAGCATAGAGAGCAATGTATTTGTATATACGTATATAGCGTTCTTGCGACGAACTTAGTTTCATAACAAGCCGAATCAAAACATTGATTACATTTGCAAATTCGTCAAGTCGAAATTCGGCAGAGGGAGTTTCTGTGACGTCTGGACCAAACTCAATCACACTCTACTCCTGAATATCTTAAATCTATAAATGGCTGGCACAATGTTTTGAGACTCCAGATTATATCTTTAGTCGTTGTCCTTGACATGAATATTAGAAAATAGCATTTCAATAAAGGTACACACATGCATTCTACAGGGTGCCTACCTGCATGAGAAGAAGGCGTGGGTTTTATGTGTGTATGTCTGTCCACAGGCTGTATCTAATGTTTTCATCTATCTATTTAAATAAAGAGAGAAGTCCTGACTGACTGACTGACTCATTAACGCCCAGCCGAAACCCTTAGACCTAGAAAGCTGAAATTTTGCACAGAGATTTCCATTATAATGTAGACAAGGAATAAGGAAGGATTTTTCGAAATTCAACCCCTAAGGGAGTTAAATAGAGGATGAAAGTTCCGCGCGAGCGAAGCCGCTGGCATAAGCTAGTTAAATGATAAAAGATAAGTGATGATAATAATAAATGTTAATCACATTTTAAAACTAGATGAGAAGTAGTAGTATAAGAATACATGTCTGAAACAACGTCTATACATGTTTATTACCTACATGTTTTCTACACAATTATTCATTTATTTTAAATAGTAAATTAAAACGGTACAACACCAATTAGGTACATTAATTGACGTAGAAACAATTATAGTATGGAAAATAATTATGTAAAGTTATATGATTAGATTAAAAACGTACATGGAACAGTGGAGTCCCTTGCATACTTTCCCTCACAGTACACAAGACATATTCGTTTATTTGAAGTATTTTATATGACTTGTTAGCATCAAGTATTACAACTATAGTAGGTATAAACGCGGTCTACAAATAACGTGATCGTCTCGTCTAGTCGGCATGGGTGCCGAGTATTCCAATGATCTGAAATTGCCAAAATAGCCTGCCTCGATAAACAACATACTGCGATCAACATTCCTGATCGTAACCATGGACCCTTCACCGGGGAATAGCTAAAAAGGTAATGTGGGACTCTAACTGAGGAAATCCCAAAGTTGACCATGTTATCTCGCAGTTAGGATGATGGTGCTGCACGGAAGGGTTCAAAGGATAACGCCATATGGAAATTCCTTAGGAAAGGATATCCTTGAGTAGAAATTCACACAGACGTAATAAAATCGCAGCGAGATTTTTCGACCACTAGATTTTCGACTGTGACGTAAAAATCCCTGCGCGATTTTATTACGTCCGTGAGACCGTGGGCTGTGTCAAGGTTCGTAAGGTACCTACGTTCATACAGGGTAAATTTATAACCGTAATTTGTAACCGCGTAAACTGTAACCATAAATTCAGAATATCGTTCTAGACCCCCAGCGCAGAAATGTTTCGTCAGTTATACAAAAAAAATCAGCTGTTCCATAAATTTTGACGCGTAGGTATTGCACTTTTCTATGAAACAGCAGATTTTTTTGAATAACCGACGAAAAATTTCCATGTAACCCTCAAGTTCCTTATATTTCCTACTAGCTTCCGCCCGCGGCTTCGCCCGTGTGGAAGTCGAAAATTATCCCGCGGGGACGTACCACCTACTGGGATAAAAAGCATCCTGTGTTAATCTAGGATATAATCTATATATGTGCCAAATTTCATCCAAATCCGTTAAGCCGTTTTTGCGTGATTGAGTAACAAACATCCAAACATCTTCACAAACGTTCACATTTATAATATTCTTTTAGTATTTTTCACGTTCAGTACCTACGCTGCACGGGTGATTTTCTCTCACTAAGCCACGTAGTGCCACTTCCAAATTATAATTAAAACTTTAATGACGTTGACCAAAGTTAGGTAAATGCACTGGCACTAAACTCATTGCAACTTTATTAAACTTATAATCACTCTACACATACAGCTATTAACATTATTAGAGCTTTTACAAACTACGAGCTGACCCGACAGACGTTGTCCTGTCTTGACTATGAATATATGTTACGTACAACTTTCTTATTTTTTTGTCTGACATCAAAAAAGAAGAATTAGGTACCAAAATTGGTCCAGCCGTTCAAGTGTTATGCCTGTGTGATGTTGTGATGTTTTATATATAATACGAGTATTATATAGACGTATCATTTTCTTGACTATATTACACGAAAATTCGTTAAAATCTTGTCGTCCCTTTTAACTTTCACAAAAAACGAAAATTGACGCTGCCGCACAAAAGTGGAATTACATTTTTATTTTGATCTTGGAAGTAACAAAGGCAGGTCGCAAATGGCGCGTAACCGCCGTTAATTGCAGTTAATTGACGGGTGCAAATGAGCCGCCGCCGTCGACACAATAGCAAGCGTGCCCGCCTGTCGCCGCTCCCATAAGTTTTCTACGAAGCCCGACGCCCGACGCCGAGCCGGCCGACGATCCAGCTTCCTATTCAATCTCTACGTAAATATACAGATTTAAAAATCAAAACAGACGTCTCTTCGAAATAACAATTCGTATTCGACGAATTTTATTTCCATCCCATTTTCATTCAAAATAAATAACTTTTACGAATAAAAATCAAAGAAACAGGCTACAAGATGCCATTTAATATCGCGTTCAAAAAATGATGTGGAGTCCTTTTATCTGTCACTCACGTTTTGTTCACGACTGTACTTTATATAGTAGCTCTATAACCTCTATGGGAAAGTCGATATCGTATGAATAGCAAGGTCGCGACCTCAAATTTACTCGTAAGTTTCTTTATCAACCTTCCCATATCAAGCAAGGTGAGGCTTCAGGCGGAAATAATAGCAGCTCACACGCAAGCCTCACATTTGGGGAGGTACCTCATTTACCTCCATACCCTCTTGAAATCAGGAAGCGATGATGGAGTCCAGAAATCTTGTTAATATTCGACGTCCTCCAACCACAATGGTTCTCCCTCGTGAACACGAACACGTAATGAAGGCTAATGACTTCCGATATTGTAATGTAATCACTTGAGGATTAACGGAGCGTTTTTTACTTTTAATACTCGTATTGTATATACGTAGCCTTGTGTGTGGGGTCCACCTGCTTTCCTCTTCCCAAGATCCATTAATAAAAGTATGAGAAATGGTTTTTTTTTGCGAGCATTTTAATTATTTGCCTCTTTATAAGCGCGCGATATTTATTACGACGCTCACTCATTATTTTATTTTGACAAAGGTGCCTTTTATGTTGTTGACCCTCAAAAAATACATGCTTAAATGAACAGGTATGTCTACAGTTAGATCCCCGAGGCAAATCAACGTACGTAATTAAAGTTTTTGTTCAAATTCTGCAAAATGCTACCAAAAACCCAATAAAGCCTAACAACGTGTAAGAAACATTGTTGAAGAAAACAATTAAATGAGAAACTAAACAATTAACGCGAGCTAGGATTGTGTACTTTGACAATTTTTCAGCAAATAAAGAAAATTCTAGCTTAGTAACACATTTATTGGAAATCCTTACTGCTCAGAAGCCAGAACAATAAAAATAAAAGTTTTACCGGTTACATGCACCGAGCGACTTAGCATCTATTACGTATAGTCGCACAGTGCGCTGAAATAACACGAACGTAGCCAACAAACTAATCAAACTGTACCACTGCTGAAAAGGAATAAATCTTATACTTACATACATACATACTCAGCCAATAAATGTTCCCACTGCTGGGACACAGGCCTCCTCTCCATGAGAGGGAGTGGGCCGTAATCTACCTCGCGGGCCCAGTGCGGGTTGGTAGATGTCACATGTCTTCGAATTTTTGGTTCTAGGATATCCCGGTATCCTCACGATGTTTTCCTTCACCGTTTGCGAGCAGTGGTGATGAAATTATTCACACAAAGTTATGCGCCTGACTGGGTTCGAGCGCACGAACTTGTAAGTGGCGGCCGTTACCACTGGGCCACCACTGCTTACTTACTACTTACGTTTATTTATTTGTTATGTTGGGATTGTTTTATATTGGTCCAGGGAAAAAGAAAGAGGTGTTGCAAGCTCAACATATTTTTCTGATCAGCTGAAATAGACACTTAAGGCTTCGTTAACCAAGTTTAGCTATACAACTTACTACTAACTTAGAAATTGCCAATAACCACAAGTGTGTAGGTACCAAAAAGGTTATAGTAAAATATTAGAGGGTGTCTACAAGTCAATTACGGAGACAGCTCTAATTAGGAGAACTAGGGTCGCCTCACGCCGCGCCGGCGCCCCTCGTTGAGACCTCTTACATGACCCGTGTCACTTCGCCTCCTGCCATCACCTTCCTATCTTTTGTGTTTGCTCACTGCGATAAGGGTAAATCTGGACACTGGGAGAAATAAAAATATGAACACTGTTCCTTGGTTACCAATATTTGGAGTTCATATTGACGTTCTATATCAAGGGTCTCCAAACTACGGCCCGCGGACTAAATCTGGCCCACGACAGCTTAAGACTGGTGTCATCAATCTGGCCAGCGACAGCTTATGTCTTATTGTTGTGATAAGTTGAAGAAGAAAACACAGAATGATAATTACCTACTCGGTTTTATTTACTTGCAAGGTAAAACTTAACGACAGAAATGATGACGCAGAAAACTCTAAGCTTAAGCTTAATAATAACTAACAAATAATTGAAATGTATCACAGTAAAACAAAAAAACACTAATGAGATTGTGATTTTCCACCGACAATAGTTTGTGGTTGCGGATAAATTTTACTTGTACCAATTATTAAAGATGCTCATCGGTTAATTTAGATCTGTAAGCATTCTTTGTGTATTTCATCTTGGAAAACGTTTGCTCACACAAGTAAGTAGTACCAAAAACAGAAAACAACCGTCGAGCAAATTTATGAAAATTATCAATTGTACCAGGGCAGCAGTGGAACACACTTATAAAATTCCAACAAAGATGAATTTTGATATTTGTTTAAATATCACTGCACTGTAAATCAATAATTTCCATTTGGACTTTCAGAGCTAGGTGTTCAATGTCAGAATCAAACGGATTTTGAAAAATCTTAATTTCATTCGCAATGACATCAAAGTCTGAGAAACAAGTATCAAAATTTATCTTTAAAGCACTCAAACTTTCTATTGCAAAATCGACGGGAAATTCAGTCTCTGTAGTGTGGCTGAATATTTCACATGTTTTAAAATGTGTGAAACATTTTTTACGGAATTGCGATTGAAATAGTATTATTTTCTGCCTGAAGGATTTGATATTGTTGTTTATATCAGGGAGAAGGTGATTTTCTCCTTGCAATCTCAAATTCAGTTCATTCATATGATTTGTCAAATCGACATAGAATGCTAACTTCAACAGTCATTCACTATCTTCTAAATCGGCAAAAGGGCAAAGGCTCAAATTAAAAAAAAAAGTACTTTGCTCGAAGTTCAAAAAAGCGCTTATGGATTTTTCCGCAAGTAAGCCGGCACCCTAATTGCGTAACTCACGATTCATCATAATCTGTATCGTTTTGAAACGGATTGTTAAACCATTGCTTCATATGTTCGAAAAATGTGTCTGTTCGACAACATAAATAACGCAATGAATATTGTTTAACTGTGAAGACGAAACCAATTATGATCAATCGTAAGTTACGCAATTAGGGTGCAGCTTACGGCAGTATGATATGGTAAGTCATTTTCTCCAATCTCTTCAATAAACACGCGGAACTGTCGGTGATTCAGCCCAGTGGATCTGATGAACTTAACAACTGATATGACTGGTTTTAGAACTTCAGACATATCTACTGAATGACTAATAATACTAATGGTTTTGAGCCACCATCATTTTCTACAGCCTTTGACACAAGTGCACCCACTCCTTTATGTTTACCACTCATATTTTTACCGCCATCAGTTGTGATAGATTTCAAGTTTTTCCATCGAAGGTTCTTTTTATTAATGGCATTTTCAACTCCCTTAAAAATATCTGCCCCAGTTGTCGTGCCGTGAATACTGTCAATATCAAGAAGTTCTTCATACACCTCATGGCTTTTATCTACTCCGCGAATAAAAATCAACACCTGAGTAGTATCTGACACATCCGTTGACTCATCCAAGGCTAGAGAAAACCACTCACGATGTCCATTTTTGTCAGACAGTTGAGATGATATATTTTCTGCAGCCACAGTGTTTACTGACAGACACGAAATAAATTTACCTTTTCGAGGCATATTTCTTCGACTACTGCAATCAAGCATTCTTTTATCATGTCTCCATCGGTGAATGGTTTTCCAAGCTTTTTCGATTTCAAGAGCCACACGAAAGCTGGCGCGAGTGGCAGTCTTGTTCAGTATTCGCTTTGGTAAACAATATATGGAGTGCAGAAAAAATATTCATGACTTTGCTTTTTCAACGATAGGGAACAGTAATTTCGAGAAAATTTATGAATTTCTCTTCAACACAACAAATAATAGCTAATGCATCACAAACATAAAGCTAACATACATAGAATAATTTGAACAAGCGAAAAAACTGCTAACATGAAATACCTGTCACTGTTTTACACTCCATACTCACACAACGTCAACGTCCCCTAAGAAGAAATAATTTACAAAATTCCACACTAAAGAATAAACAGGGGTTGAACAGTTTCATGCGATTGAAGTCGCGGGGAATAGGTTGTATATTTTATAACGTAAAGGGAAAATAGTCAATTTAAAAACCGCTTTGAAGAAACATGTGAAAGTGAAGGAAATTAGTGGAATGTAAAAATTGTAGCCGTTGGCGCACTCCCTCTGAAGTCATGAAATAAGAAAGTAAAGAGTTTTCACGTGGAAAATACGAAGACACGTAAAAATAAATAATCATTTTATTGCGAAAAGTGATCGCCTGAAGCAGTACCTAAAGGAACTAGTTTAATAGGAAAACGCGCTGCACATTTTTAAAGTAAATGTAAAAGCAGCAACGTCGCGCACGTGGCCGCGACAGAAGGCCCAAGTAGGCAGTTCATAGACAGACAATTTAACACCAACTTTATATTTGTTTTTTTTTTTTTTTATCCAAATAATTACTGTATTCGCTCAAGTTCAAAAATCACCACATAGATATTTAAGCTAAAATTATAAAATTTCAAACTAGTTAAAAAGATTTTGCACGAACCGTCACAACACAACACTTCACTAAACTACAAATATGGTTATCGTAATAATTAGCTTATCAATTTACAAACAAAAAACGTATTAAAATGTCCACGAAACGAAATAAATAAAAACAACATGAACCACTCAATTGCAATTAAATGAGAGAAAATTCATATTAAAAGTTGCACTTTGTCAATAAAATAAATGTATAAACATTTTAATAGACGAACGATGCAGTTTCTTACCCATTTTGCTCCACACGAAACTACATTTTGGAAGGGGCGACTAGAATCAATTCTTTTTAATGTAAATTCTGACGTTCAAAAGTACCTTTTACGTGCCTATTAAAAATGCTTTGACTTTGACTTCACTCACAGGCAGTCACGGATAAGTTCTATTGGTATTTTAGGTACCTATTGGAGGCATTTTGCTTTGAAAACAATGTTCTTTTCCAAATAAATATATTTACTATTTTAGATATTTCTTAAAGAAAGATATTAGAAACCGTGGTGCACCGGTTTCGGGAGCAAGATCCTAGCTACCGGTGGTTAGGGCTACAGACACAGGAGCTACTCAAGATGCGAGCCGTATCGAAGAGAACTTACTGCCTTTTGATGCATCTATCATATCATTATTATTATTCCATCTCAGCCGAAAGAAACCCACCGCTGGATCCTGACCTAGACCTACACTTATGTAACACCAATAAAACATGCACTATTTGTCCCATTTAAAACTTTATGTCACATAAAAAGCTTTAACTCCCGATAAAACAGTAGAACAAACTTGCTATAAAACGAGAAACATCCTTAAGAGTTAAAAACTGTTTTGTAACCCGCAACAAATTAATCACAAGAAAAAACTTGTTCGAAAAACTGGAAACAAACCTTTTGAGTCGAACGAAGCTTACGTATATCCATGAAAACAGAATCAATTACAGTAGGAAGGAGAATGCTAAGAGATTCCGAAACGTCGGGATTATACCACACGAGCTGTTGGTTCGAGTCGCGAGTGTAATGGATATGCCAGCAGCGGGGAGCGCGGATATTAAACCTGTAGTTGCAAACAACATGGGCAATAACCCACTCTAGATATTTCCTGTTAACTAGTGACAGCAATCTTCTCGATGTTTTACGATGATGCAACAATATTTTACTCGCCTCGTTTTTACCAGATTATGGCGAAGAAAAAAGACGGGATTATGATTTTGACCGGTATGTACCTATGTATTTACCATTTAGCGTAGGTTAAAATAAAATATTGGTACACATAGTACGTATCTTCAAACTAACTTTACTTTAACCTACACTTTGACTTAGGTAATACTTTTGTCATACCAAACAAAACAAACTAGTTTTTTTTTCTTGAGTAAAACATTTTCATCATGATAATTCGTTTATAAAGGAAAACTAATAAAGATACATGAGGAGACAATGCTCCGGAGCCAATTTCAGAAAAAAGGAGGAAGCGTAATATACTCGTAGCTAACATATTACTAGCAAAGTAAAGACAACTCATGGAAGTTTACGATTGCAGTTGTACTGTCCCTGTACTCTTCTTATTTTACCTCCGACGAGTGACAGCAGCAAACCAGTAGCAACCTTATTAAA
Organism: Polymixis flavicincta; assembly: GCA_949987655.1. NCBI lineage: Eukaryota > Metazoa > Arthropoda > Insecta > Lepidoptera > Noctuidae > Polymixis > Polymixis flavicincta. The sequence goes on from OX465179.1 coordinate 15,983,547, forward strand.
CGAGAATGAAGATCCTTGTAATTTTTACAGTTACGCAAAATCGGAGGTAAAATAAGCGTGAACGGAATACGACAACCGTATGTGTAGATTTATCCCCGTATATTTTATGACAAACTTTTGCATCTCTTACACTACTAACAACACTTGTTATATATTGTATCCTAACAAGATATGCTTTGGAATGGAAAGTGATTGCGTGGACATAAAAATGGGGTTGTCATTGGTGCAAATATGGATACAATTTACTTTTGAATTTAGTGGCCCTTACCGCAACCTCCTTAACCAAATGGTTAATGGTTAATTAAGGTGGTGGTTGTAAATTGTATCTATATTTTGCACCATTTTATGTCCACGCAATCACTGTCCATTCCATTCCGATCGCAGAAAGCGATAAGGCCGCCCATTATATGTTTCTGTTGTTAAATATTTTTATTTTTGTTATGTAAATATTTTCTGGTGTACGTACAATAAAGCTGTATGGACCCAGGTGGAAGTAAAGCAAGTGCAATGGGCTGTATTTAAGGTTTAAAGGGTATGTCCGAAAACTTCTCAGCCTGAGTAGAAATAACCTTAGAATAATAATAGGAACAATTACGGGTCATAATCCCCTTAACAAACACCTTTTTAACATAGGCGCCACAGACAGCCTGCTTTGCAGGGGCTGCCTTGACGCCGAGGCATCAGCCGCCCACGTCATCCTGGAATGCGAGGCCGTGGCTTCTCAACGCAACGTGAAGAAATCCTCGGAACAGTGGGGTCGCTCCGCGAAGCCTGTGAAGCTCCCAGGAAGCTTGTGTTCCTCAGATACTGTGTTTGCTGTTCAACCTTCTTCACAATCCTAAAACCCCTTCCTATCGGCGGGACCGTTTTTCCTACGCCCGTCGTTCAGATGCGCCTTGCAGGTCGCATCTTCAAAACCTCCTTAAGTGCCCTACTCCTACTCCTTCACAGTGCACGCGGTGAGGTTGTGGAATGCACTTCCCCCCGACATTAGGGACTACCAAACTGGCAGTTTTTAAAAGAAGAGTGAAAGTACATTATCTGTCCACATCGTCATGGTTGTGTATGCGTTATTTAATTTACATCATTATTATTAATATTATAGTGATATTTATTTTAGGTGTATGTAAGTATGTATGTTCCAAGTATGTATTTTAGTATATTATTATTTGTTTAATTAATTTAGTGAATTATTGGTTTTGGTTATAAATATAGTTTATTTTCCCTTTTACCCTTACACTCGTTGTCTAAATTTCTTTATCTTTTCTCCTATCGCAGGTATGCTGGAAGAGATTTCTTTAGAAATAAGCATCACCTCTGTACCTATTTTTCTGTTCTAATCTTCTTGTCTGTTTTTTAATTGTGTACATACATAAATGGTTAAATAAATAAATTCAAATTATATATCTTACGATTTTTTCAATTTGCAGGTCAGAGTTAGAGAGAGGGATAATTGCGTAACATACTATAATACTAGGAATAGCTTTCATTTTGACAGTACAACCACGTTCATTGCGTTTTTTACGTTGCTGAGCAGACAAATTTTTCAAACATATGAAGCGATGCATCAGCTATATAGCCTTCAAAATGATTCAGATTGTTATTGATACTGTGTTACGCAATAGGGTATTACACCCATTTTTGAAAAGTGTCTTATTTAGATTATAGAGTGCTGATAAAACATTAAAAAAAAAAACATTTTTATTTAATCGATTAGTGCCATAAAAATTTCGAGCGTAATTCGACGAAAACGCTGGACGCATTGGACGCCATATTGCTCTGTGAATATGACGTCAGTTTTCTGTGTAAACAAATACGTTGATATTTTGTATGATAATTGTTTATAATTTTAAAAATGAGTTATTATTCTACTTATCGTTGGTTTGCTGTTCCTGAATGTAAGATAATATTTCTATAAAAATATTCTGGTTACGAAATTAATAGAAGTACAAAGTTGTTCAGTTGTTTTGTTTAAACAGCGGTTTCACGTAATTAAATGGCGGCTACTATTTCATGGTGTTCAAAAACAGATTAAAAAAAACCGAAATCTTTGAATAGAATTTTTAAATTTAGTTTGTTATTTCATGAACTAAAACTAACATTTTCCGACTACTTTTTGCTTAAGCTATCTCAAAAATATATTTTTACATTTTTTCTCATAAAGCGTAAAATACCCTATTAGTGTGCAGGTTGTAAGTTGATGAAAATATGATTCGCGAACATTACAACGAATTTACAGAATTACAATAACTAAAATAATCAATCACAAAAAAAAACAAGCAACAATATTTTGTTATTTAAACTTTCGCAAATAAAAAAAACATTTTCTACCGGTCAACCATTTGAGCTCTATGTCTAAGTTCATTTCATCCCATTGAATGACTTTTTCATGAAATAGTCAAGCGTTTCCCCTTAAGGGAACCCAAGAATAACAAGATCCTTGCCACGATAAAATATGAAATGATATAAGGGGATGTATTTGTACGGACTCACTCTCGTTCCTCGACCCGAACAAAAACTACATATATTGTTTCGGTTAGTTAGTCCTGAAACTTGTGTCGTATAAAAAGCGGAAAATGTAGTCCGTTTTTTGCCAAGATTTTGGTGGCTCGAGATTGGTATTCATGATATAAAACCCTGTACACTTATGTTACTTTAACTGATCGGGAAATGCTTTGCATCTTTTGAGAAAGCGCGGTTGAAACTTAACAATTTCGTTCATCGTTTGTCTTCTGGTTTATTAGGGACAGGCTATATAGATAATTCAAGATACAGATGTAATTTATTCAACAACTAGCTTTTGCCAGCGGCTTCGCCCGCGCGGAACTTTCGTCCCCTATTTAACTCTCTTAGGGGTTGAATTTAGAAAAATCCTTCCTTATTATAGGTCTACATTATAAAGGGTACCTCTGTGCAAAGTTTCAGTATTCTAGGTCCAAGGGTTTGGGCTGGGCGTTGATGAGTCAGTCAGTCAGGACTCTCTTTATTTATATAGATAGATCATAAAGTCTCTTTATCTTCAAAACTTCCTTTTTAACATGAATGAAAATATTAAATTGGTCGTATGTCACTGTGTAAGTCATGGCCCCTCTTGGGTATAGGCCTCCTCCAACGGTCTATTTGTCCATGTTTTCTGTTTGCTCCATCCAGTTTTTACCGATAACTTTCTGTATATTATCTTATTTTATATTTCAAACCGTAAAATTTTTGTCCTCATCAATAAAACATCAGCCGCATACAGGATGACCGCTGGGCAAAGGACACAATGGGTGCCTAAAGATGGAAAACGATGCCGACCGACGCCGCCGCGGTCGGCCCAGAAAGCGGTGGCTAGACGACTTGAACGCGCACTGCGAGGGTTGGTCTGAGGTGGCGCTGGAAAAGAGTTCCCGGAAGGCCTTTAGGGAGGCCTTTGACAGTACAGGCTAACAAAAAAAAACAGTGGCACTCCGGAACTGCCGACAGAAGTGGAAACTTGAACAATTTACTGTGTATTTTTTGAATCGTCATGAGATTAAACTACGTTCAACATTGATCTTTCGTACGTTCGTGTTGTCAGTGGTGTCGGTAATAATGTCGCGAGGATTTCACATTATTCATAATCATAATTTTGGTGTAAGAGAGCAGTGGTGGCCCAGTGGTAACGGCCGCGACTTACGAGTTGTAGGTCGTGCGTTCGAACCCAGCCAGGCGGATTACTTTGTGTAAATAATTTCATCACCACTGCTCTCAAACGGTGAAGGAAAACATCGTGAGGAAACCGGCATGTCCTAGAACCAAAAATTCGAAGACATGTGACATCTACCAACCCGCACTGGGCCCGCGTGGTAGATTACGGCCCACTCCCTCTCATGGAGAGGAGGCCTGTGTCCCAGCAGTGGGAACGTTTATAGGCTGAGTATGTATGTATGTATGTATATTTTTTGTCATGTTATCTAAACGGGTTATCCGACTTTCATAATTCCAATTGGAATATTAGTTCTGGACCTAAACCTATCTTTTGAGACTTAAATTATTGAAATACCTCTACTAAAAAACAGGGGTTTCGGTAACAGTGTCGCTAGTTCAATCGTTTTTTCCCATCTCAAAACATGCCCAACGCGCCTAAAGAAGATTTCTTTTTTTTTTTAATGCTACGATACCTATTCATCATCATCGTCTGCCTAGCCTTTTCCCAAGTATGTTGGGGTCGGCTTCCAGTCAAACCGGATGCAACTAAATATCAGTATTTAACATGGAGTGAATACCTATCTGACCTCCATAACCTCGTTACTACAATATCTATTAATGCAATACTTATTTGATATATTTAATTTGATGATAATGGATTGTACCGACAAAAGGGCCTGAATAGAACTCATCCAATGTTTTGAAATATTGGAGGACATCTCGATGGCCTCGTTGCGATGTTCGTTCGATATCCTCTCGAGGCGAAGTTAGCGGCACATCAATCATCAGCGCTCCCCTCGCCAATTGGTTGATTTCCTTTCTCCTAAATTGGATATGAGCTGCTCGTTTTAATGAAATCTATATATTTTCTGTTTAAAATTATTACCAACATATTTTTTTTTGAAATCGTGATTTTTTGGATTTATTAGAATCAGGTGGGTATCTCGCTGGTGAAGTGGACACAGACGTGACTTAAACGTGGACTGGGTCTGATTCCCAATTTTAGTAATGTGTTATTAGGATTTCATAAGGAATTTCATGGTAGCAGTCTGTAGTCTGAATTTGTTCTTGCCCCCAACTATTTCATGGTACAACTTATCTGGTCAAATGTTCACTTAGGGTATTATACACCTGTGCCTACTCGTGAAAGGAAATACAGGCAGCCATGTTATAGCGGTGATGTCATGTTTGTTGTCAATAGATATAGAAGTTGTCAGCAGAGGTACACTGATGCACCATCATATATTTTTATGAATAAGATGAATATCCCACTTAAATAGAAAATATGAGGCCAATTTAAAAGTTGTTTTTATTTTTACCCATCACTCAAGGCATGCTAGCGTTTCATTTCCAAGATAAATAACCGCTTCCTTAACAAATAATAAGATAAACATAATACAATCAAAGCAAAATAAACTTAAGTCCATAAACTCAGCTTTTAGAATTTCTCGTAGATATTATTATCAAGTTGAGTAGGCACAATGTCTCAGACTCGTCTCGTAATTTTCTTATCGCTTCGTTCGCAAGCAATGCTTTCATGTTGATTGTGTACTGTATAGTCTATTGTGGAATAAAATGTAATCGTAGAGTGATATTGTAATGTTGAATCGACTCGACTTCTTACACAATTCAATCAGAACACAATAATTTTTCACATATTTGTAACATTAAATGAAACTTGTAAACTTTCTGAACGCTTTGTTAATGTCAATTCAACAACAATCTACTTATATTATTTCACGAGAGAACGTTCGCCGCTGCATAATCGGATTCCCAGGGATTTGTCCACATAAATCGAAACGAGTGGAATGAGACTGGATTAGAGCGACCACTGAAACTGTTTTAAAATTCAGCAAAGCGTTATTTCGTTGAGAGTTCACGTTTAAAATTTTGCAGTGCTCTACATCGAGAATAGTTCACTGGTTCGATTCATTGGATTTATTGGACAAGCAATCATAATATAGTCGACTTTGTGAGGACTTTATCACTTTTAACAACAAGCACCAATACATGAAAACTTCACTAAGGTAAAACTATCCCGTTTATTTTATTTCTTTCATAGTTTTTTTCTATCATATCGTATGCTGCACCGGTTGACGCCATCACACCAACGCGGGTATCGCTGAAAACCTGTGGGGTCTGTCTCGCAAAGGGTCGTTACATTATGCTGAGCGATGGCCGTTTTGCGTGGTTGTTACGTATATTTTCTCCCAACTTGTTCTTTTTACCCGATTACGCGACGCAAAGGAGGATAATGACTTTATCAGCATAGGTATAATGTATGGATGTATGTTTGTTTTTTCTGGTGTGGCACTCTAGAGACCAAACGCGTGGGCCGATTCTTACGTCAATCGATTTTACTATTCATATTGCCAGTGTCACTAAAGACACGACAGTAATCAAAATTTACTATGGCGACATCCAGAAGCAAAAGTCGTCGAACTATGTCAAGTGGGATATCATTGAGTAGGTCTTTTAAAATCGTCTAAGTCGCCCTAATTTTTTTTTAATTTTGAAGGACCGTTTAGGATCTATAAAATTTAAAGTTGGATAGCAACCACACTCACTTAAATTTTCACAACTTTTATTAAAACGGTAATAGAGTTCATATGTAATCGTAATCGTTCGTATCGTAATCGTGTTATGTGATCGTGTTTATTATAGTGAAAAATAATTATATTAGCGAAAAAGTGTAAATGTTGTTATTTTATTTAAGGGGTATTTGTTGGGTACCATTCTAAATATCTCGAAAACGTTGAACTACGACTAACAACTACTTCATACCTATGAAATCATATTCTGTCGAAAAAGGAACATGATGTTTCATAATGATTATAAAATCTTCAACACTATGTACTGTCACATGGATCCTTACCCAGAAATTGACTCCACGAACCCTCATAGCTGCCCTCATCCTGCCAGGATAATGGTAATAAACGACGCCATTTATTTCACTGATTATATCGCGAAGAACTCCTGCAAGGCTTGACTTGCTCTATGTACGCGGATTTATCCTTATTTTCTTAGCTTTCTAAGTTTCTATGAAGACACAGCGAACAAATGTGCTGTTAATTTAAACTGGGATCCAAATTTATATTTCTTTATCTATACTAAAGAAAGAAAAAACGTTTATTTGCGGTAAACATGACGCAAAAAGGACAGGAATACAAAAATAAGAAAAGGTTGAGGGAAACATGCGTCACATCCACACATCCACGCAAAACGGCTATCGCTCAGCATTATGCTGCGACCCTATGCAAGACAGAGCCCCAGCGCTGGTTTTCAGTGACAGCCGGCTTTGACGTATTGACGTCGCCCGGTGCCTCAAACAATTAATAGGACACTGAACTGGTACAGCGAACTTATACACTTACTACACTTATACTATACTATATATACTTTGTCGTACACCAGAGGGGCAATTCTCGTAATTTTAAAAACGTTCACAGTCTGATCTCAGTCTCAATCTGTCAAAAATACCTCAATCTTCTATACATTTTTGACATTTCATTGTCGCCGAGATGACACTGCCACTAGATTTTGAACGTTTTTAATTAGTAGAATTGACCTTCAGATAATCGAAAGTATCAAACTAGTTTTAGGGCCAGTGTCCTATTAATTGTTTGAGGCACCCCGGTGCCTCAAACAATTAATAGGACACTGAACTGGTACAGCAAACTTATACACTTACTACACTTATACTATACTATATATACTTTGTCGTACACCAGAGGGGCAATTCTCGTAATTTTAAAAACGTTCACAGTCTGATCTCAGTCTCAATCTGTCAAAAATACCTCAATCTTCTATACATTTTTGACATTTCATTGTCGCCGAGATGACACTGCCACTAGATTTTGAACGTTTTTAATTAGTAGAATTGACCTTCAGATAATCGAAAGTATCAAACTAGTTTTAGGGCCACTAGGACAGCATGGTCGTGCTCTTAAAAAATATGCACAACTTATGGTGGATATCTCACCCAGCATCCGATTGGTGGCGCAACCAACCATACACTTTCTGGCAGCGCGACCATAGTTGTGCCACCATGGTGTCCTAGTGAGATAGGGCCCTAAGTGTTTTCTGCAAAGTCGTTTGTTCTGCATACGTTACCTCTGTCAAATAAATTTCAAACAAATTGTTTACGCTGAAACAAAATAAACAAATACCCACCAGCAAACGTAATGTATCACTTTCAGTAGCCGCAGAACAAACTTGTAGACTTCCCGTCTCGTAGCTTCGTAGCGCTACGCCGTAGCAGAGTTAGCAGGTCGCTACAGCCATCAACGAGAGCGAACTTTTGTTCTCCTGTCAGTCATTACACCGAAGTTAAGCCGGAGTTGAACTACTTCAGACAGCTGACAGCTTGGTAATGAGTTTGTGAGCTAAAACAAAAACTTGAATCACCACCATCAAGAAAACGTTTGTATCCTACTAATATTAAAAAAGCGCAAGTTAGTAGTAGTAGGAAATTTTTATGTTTGTTATTCAATCATCCAAAAATGGCCGCACGAATCTGTATACAATTTGGCATATAGATAATAATAATAATCATTTTATTATCAGGCAACTAGGGCCCATAGATAAAATACACAAAATAATCTTAAACAATAATAACAAACGAATACATATTAATAACCAGCTTAAAACTATAATTAAACACGTAAAGTTGTCGGCGTCGTGTATCGCTGCGAGGTGTCACGTAACCGTCCTCCGAAACGTCGATATACGACACCTTTCGGCCAAAAGTCCTCTTTCATGCAGTGCTGTAGATGGTGTGTTGGAACTCGTACCACGAATGACTTGAAGTTGATGTCGTGGCGCGATTCCAACCTTTCAACCCTCAGAGTCCAGTTGGTCTTCACTTTCATGTACTGTACGACTTCCTCAATCTTCGTGGAATGATGCAGACGCGAAATGTACAGCTGCGTCGTAGGTACAGCAGGGCGCAGCAACATGTTGGGTCCACTCGGTGCGGTACCGCACAAGTTACGTGAGCAGGGCTTCTTCTTCTTCTCTACCTTCGTGAAACCCTCCTCATCAACTAGGCCGGTTCTTGGCAAGGAGCTGCGGACCGCAGTCAGGGCAGGTTGAGTACCCTTTAGATAGATATAGATAAGACACAAGGATAACACATAAGGTACTTTTTGGCCTGGAAGTACATTCCCGTGGGATAATTTACGACCGTCACGCGGGCGAAACCGCAGGCGATAGCTAGTCTCAAATAAAAATTCGATACACGTCGAAGTGTGTTATTATAATGTAAATAAACCAAGACTACCGAATACTTACGTGGGCTAACTTTATGCTCCATTGTTTTGTGAATCATAAAATAATTAAAGTTACTTTATTACATCGCTGAAAATTATTTTGTGGTACCTAGTCTAATATTGATTCTATCGAAGCCCTATAAGTATCTATGTATATCATTAGAAAAGTCTATGATAAAATATATGAGTAGTATAATTTAGTGGCAGTGTTAACTGATGACAAAGTAATTTGGGCGCTACGTGCTGTAGAATAATGTGCTCGTCTTGATTTTTAATTAACGGGACGTTCCGCGCGGCCCCTTTGTTCCATAACTCGTACAGACATTAAGGTTTTTACATAATTATATCAATTTTGTTACGTCAATTTCGGTGTTTAATAAAGTAATCAATTGGGAACTCAATAACCTGTTACAATTTTCGGAAAACTTCAGCTTTACTTCCATTTATTTTATAAATATTATCTACAGTACCCGGCGATAAATATTGCACATCGACCTTTGGAAAGTGACAATCGGCTAATTTCGGCTTCGTAGAGCTATCTCTGTCGAACGAAATACAAACAGTCCGGTATCTATTAGGAGCTGCTAAAACAATTATGATTTGCTTCTTTTGATTATTATTTTTATTCTTTGTATAAAATACACCATTTTTTCTATAAGTGATGGCTTTAGGTTGGTTTAAAATAAAATGCCATAGACACCAATGCCACAGATGCCATAGTACAACTTTAAATTAAATAAATTTGGGGGTGTTACCAACTCTAAATATATAAATATATATTTAACTGGACGCGACCGCAGTCTATCGCACTTGAACAACGACTGACAAGTGACAAAACGTCACATAGGTAGTATGCGACAGAGATAACCGATTTAGCCGATTGTCTCTTTCCAAAGGTCGATGTGCAATATTTATCGCCGGGTACTGCTGTACTAGCTTTGGCCTGTGGCTTCGCCCGCGTAGAGGTCGAAAATTATCCCACGGGAACGTATTATCGATATAAAAAAGTATCCTATGTGTTATTACAGGTTACAAACTATGTGTATGCAACATTTCATCCAAATCCATTCGGCTGTTTTTGCGAGATTGAGTAACAAACATCTAAACATACAAACTAGGATAGTGGTGGCGCTGGGGCTAATTTAGTGGACTGTATTTTTGTGGTGCGGTGCAAATGATTGACAGACGCTTGAAGACAGGTAATTCGAGTTGCTTGGAGTTCTGGACGATAGAATACAACCCGATTATAATAAGGATGGGATGCACAAACCTTTACGGGAGACACGTGCTTTCGCCGTCTTCGCCGATGCACCAGTTCATCCAGGTTCAGGGGCAGCTGAACTTCCAGTTACTGTCCTTACACGTTACACAAACACAAGCTGTCAATTATGTCTTATTACACACTTATCAATAGTTTTAGCGGAGCTGACTATCCGCCATGCGTTAGCGGAGCGGTTCAGATCGGAAGTAACGTTCTTCGCGAAAGATGGCGGAGTGAATGCACTCATTCAGTCCTTCATACACACGAGGTATGTGCGGGAAAAGGGAGTGAAGGTTCTAGGAACGAATGTCAATCATATTAGAATGTTGGCGCAACCAGATAGGATTCCTTTTCACCACACTTCATAGCTGATAAATACACTCAAAAGTTTACTCAAAATAATATTCACTATTCATTTACTTACACGAACAAAACTGGAAACTATCCCCTTTTTAAAATCTAATCTGAAACCTTTATTATTCAAACCAAAAAATAAATAGTAAAAGCATTTTAATGTCACGTGAATGTGACCCATCGCACCTTTCATTTAAATACGTTAGCTATTCCCGGGATGGAGCGGTACTTTTACGCAAGCAACATGGAGGATTCATCTGCATTGCAAATGATACCGGCATCGATGCATCCCGCACCGCACTGGTGAAATATCATTAGTTACTTTACATGGACTTTTTTGCACTCGTGTTATGAATTATTTATTTCTGTATAGATGAAATACCGCGTGTTCTTAATTACGCCCGCTGTCCATATTGAAATTAGTTAGCATTTAATTGTTCAGGCATGCCTATTCAGAATTTCAGGACTAAATTGTAACTTTATTGCCAATTGTACGGTAGCGAATATAGACGACATCACTTTGGTTTTTTAACCGACTTCAAAAAGAAGGAGGTTATCAATTCGACATGTTATTTTATTTTTATTTTTTTATGTATGTTTGGGCATAACTCTGTCGTATATAGACGGATTTGCAAAATGCTTTTTTTGTTCGAAAGGGGTTTATTTCGAAATGGTCCCACACAAATTTCATATAGATCTGATGATGCGTTTCGGAGACAGACAACGGAACTTTTCAAAAATCACAGCAAATCAACCGCGAATGCTGCTATCGCATAAATATGCATTGTTTTGACCCCAAGGATGACGAAATTTCGAATTGGTGTGGGATAGGTAACTAAAAAGTGAAAAATAAAAACTTCTTTAAAAAAAAAAAACAACCGACTTCGAAAAAACACTACTTTTTTAATTGTTGGTTATGAGTTATGACGAACGCACTGAAGAACTTGTATTTAACTTAAGATCTGAGTTAATGAAACTTTACAAGGTTTTTGCGATGATAGCAGATTTACTTTCTTATACTTTAAGAAAGTTATTAAATAATACACTTTTATATCTACCGATCAAACACTGATTACTTCTATAAATAATTTTATTAACACTCAAAGACAAATGTAATAGACATGTTTCTAAGTATCTATTCATCAATATCTTATCTCAATCACTTTAAACTAAGTTATGATGGATGATAAAAAGTTACTTCAAAAACTACTTAAAGATAAAAACAAAATTGTTACAATCGATTTTAGTCTTTAAGTTAACATAGAGTGAAGTTACATTAGTTTATTCAAGTTATTTTGAGGTTCGCTCAAATATTAATATTCACGCGTACCAAATAATAATGTTTCATAAGTCGTTTTGATCACCAAGCTGAAATAGCGTTTTTCCATAATAGGTAGGTACTAGTTTAAGGGCCAGTTTCTTGAACGAAAACTACCGCAAAATTAATTTGACAAATTGACAAGCGCGCGTAAACTGCTGCGATAAGCTGTTGATAAATCATTCAACTAATCAACACGCAGTTTACGCGCGTTTGTCAATTTGATATATTAATTTTGCGATAATTTTCGTTTGAGAAAATTCCCATGGAACAGAACCTCATTCACGGCTCAAGCGTTACTTAAAACTAGTTTAGAGCCATTTGGTTGAAACTAGTTTTAAGTAATGGTTGAGTCTTGGAGTGAAGTTCTCTGTAATACGGGCCTAAGTGCAGATTTCACCAATGAAACGGAAGACGATTAGCTCTTATAAACCGCGTTCAAGACCTGTCAATATAAATATTCCATAACAGTTTTGACACTGACAGCTCTTGAGCGCGATTTAGATGTGGTGAACGCGTTCAAATTCATTGGAGAAATTCGCCCTTAGGCTGGGATCGGGATGCCACGTTCTGATACGGGTTTCCTCTAATGTTATAAATTCAGAAAGATACGTAGACTGTCGCGTTTCAGGATAACTGAGCACACGTAGTTGTGCAATTATATAAAAGTTTGCAGTAATAATAGTCGCGTGCAATAGACACGAAAATCGTAGTTTAAGCGCAATAAACGAAGAAAAATGCGAAATCGCAGAAATCAATTAAGTGCAGACATTGCATGTTAAGTATTTTGATCACTTAAGTAAGTGTGAGCATCTGTGAATGCTGCGTGATGTGCATGCGTCCCTGTCGTACGGCCGGCTCGCTGCGCGCACGCATCTTACAGCGTAGCAGCTGAAGAGTGTTCTCCCACAACTTCGTCTGCTCCTCCACCGCCCCTTGTCGAGAACTGATGGCTTGTTGCTCCTGAAAGTAAATACATGTCTCCGTCAAACATTCATTCATGGAAAAACCAAAAGGAATTTATAAATAGAATCACGCGAGTAATTTTATCAGATACAAACTGATAAATAAGATATTTGTGAACGATAAACAGATTTGTAAATCAGATATTGAATCTGTCATTAATCAATCAATGATAAACTTGACACGTATGACGTAAATAAACCCCGTTTCATTGAGAAAAAATATTCCACTATCTACATTCCGAGACAAAAAACATTGTTACTCGTATACCTACCTCTTCCAAACGTTTTACAATTTGTTCCGTGTCAGCAACTTTTTTCTTCAAAGCCTCCATTTTGGAGGGTTTCCTAGGGGACTGCATTGAATTCTTCATTTCAAACATTACGACTTCTTGCAAACTTTCCGCCTTTGTGATTCTTTGTAGTAAGTTTTTCCATTCATCCTCTTTGCTATTCAGCCGGTCAGTCAACTCCTTTACTTGATTCTTGAGGGGCTCCATTTGCGAGGTTATGTTGATAGATGTGGCTTCGTAAACCCTTTTCTTCTGCTCGTACTGTTGTTGGACTTTTTGGAACTCCTCCTTCACTGGCTTTATGTTGTCGGCAAGTGGCTGGATTTCTTGTCGTACTTGCGATAACTTTTGAGCAGTTTGAGCGACGAGCTATTAAATAAATTGATTGGTTAGATACGGTATGTACACATCTAAATAAAATATAAAGATTGGCAGGGACTTCGACACGTAAACTGTATCCATTCAGCACGTGGTTTTAGACCCCACAGGGTAGTAATTTAGCGTCGGTTATAAAAAAAAAATCTGTTGTTTCATAGAAGAGTGCAATACCGACGCGGTCAAAATGGAATGGCATTTTATTTTTATAACAGACAAAAAAATCTAACGGTCCAGAATCATGTACAGACGCCAGCACATCAAGCTTCTCCAATCTGTCAAATTTATTTGATAGATTTTCAACTTTATAACGTAAGCATAAGGTTCATTTTCAATTGGGAAAATTTGACAGTTTAGGGTAGGTTGACCTGATGGCGTCTGTACGTCTATGGCCCTGCCACCTTGTATAAAGTACGTTTATCACCTGAGACAAATCATGCAGAGACTTTTTAGTTAGATCTGCAGATTTATCTAGATTCTTTTCCATTGTTTCTTCGTCTTCTATTTTTAGTTTCTTATGATTTAGGAGCGCCATTTCGACAGTTGGGTCAGCAGCGCTAATGATATGTATCGTTCTAGCCAAGATACCCGCCTCGACCTGTGGCAAAAACCAGAGCAAAAAACAACGTAATATAGACGGCAACAGTGAAAAATAAATGAGCTTTTGTAACAAATAAAATACGTATTTACCTTGAACGTAGAGAGATTGGCTCTTTGCCTTTTGTACACAGTACTCTTTGTGCGTAGAGAATTAACGTATTTCTTTAATTCTTCTCCTCTGAGGACTGTGTCTCCCAAGAGTTGTCTGACCTGAATGTTCAATTTAATATTTATTGAATGTTTGTATTGTGTACATGACATATCGAAACGACAAGACAAAGCAAAAAAACGATACAGGACGCCACGATACAACTTAAAATATATATTACGATAAATGAGAAATCAGACAGCGGCATTTTCTTCTATATCGTTCTCAAAGGAAATAGCGCATTATCTCAATGAAAGCTCCCGCTTCGCGACATAATGACCGATTATTTGAAATGGGGGAAAATGTTTTATCTGATTGCCGTGTCGCACTCGAAACATTCCGACAACAGGCTTCGATTTCGATTAAATTCTGATCAACGTTCACCGCCGCCCTATCAAAAACTGCGAAATACTATCCAATTTTTTCGCAACGTTCACGGATAACGATAAAGGGTAAAAATATATTAAGAAAATACACGTTATACAGACGTCGGATTTATTGCATTAAATATAATATTACTGTTAGGTTATTACATAATGGAAATCACAATTATATTGAAAGACGTGGCGTGACTTGTGACTAAGTAATATAAGCCGCACGGGTCGATGGATCAGGTTAAGCTGCGCTTGCCGCGGTTGGTCCGTGGATGGGTGACCATCTTTACATACCGAGACCCCTGCGTGGCTCGCAAAGTACGTTAAGCCGTTGGTCCTGGCTGACATTTGTGGATCTTTGACAGTCATTACGGGTCTTCAGAAGCCCGAAAGTCTGACAACAAATCTTACCAAGGGGTATCGTATGACCCAGTTACTGGGTTGTGGAAGTCAGACAGGCAGTCGCTATATGTAAAATACAGGTATTCAGCTGCATCCGGTTAGACTGGAAACGTTTATTATTTGGTACCGAAATTATAAAAGAGCGTGATGGGCGGATGACATTGATGCCATTGCGAGCAAACCTGGATGAGGCTGGCACAGGTGCGTGGAATTGGCACAAGAAAAGAAAGGCCTAAACCTAGGAGTAACGTCGGGCTGCGTATGATGATGATAAAAACGCAACTTGTAGTAGTCAGTTTTTCTTTTCTGATTGTATAATGTAGCTTCTCCTCACCTCCTTGGAAAAAAGCCTGGGATTTAAGAGGGGGTGGGGCCTGCAAGGAGTTTGAAAAATAGGTATTTGAAGAAACTATTGCCGTCGCGCTGTGCCCGAACAACCGAGTAGTGTGTGATAGGGACAGCTGCAGCTCAGACCGAAATTATCACAAATTTTTCGACGAGATCGACGTTTCGCATTCCGCTTTTTTTCTGAAAACTGAGCTGTATTCAATTATTATTTACATTAAATTTTTAAGAAAGAATTATGTTTAGGTTCCTTTTGATGTTAAAACGTTTCTAATTTGTCTGGTAGTTCTCTCATCACGGCGGTAAAAATATATTATATAATTTATTTATTTTTGTAATTTTTAGGGGGTCATTTTTACTTTACTAATTAGTTGCTGAAACAAAGAAAATGACAGAGACCTGTTTAGAGCAGACCTTGTTATTATGAAAAAAAAAATGCTTTCTATGCATTATTCAGGTAGAAAAAAGGGGAATAGGTACATTTGTATGGAAAATCGCACCTGTTCCCTCTTAATAGGCTTGAATATATTTACTAACAAATAGTAGATACGTACCTGTGACTGTAAATCAGCCAGTGTGGCCTCATAGTCTTTGAGGGTCGCAGCAAGTTCATGGACGCGTGTTGCACTAGCCTCCTTGTTACGTCGAATGACCGCAGCCTGTTGTCTGAAAGGGGCCAACTTGTCCTCTTGAGGTCCTGCCGTGGCTAACTTCCGCTGGACCAGACGCTCCATTTCACTATTTACTACTGCTATCTAAAACACATTTTTTAAAACAAAACTTATGTATTTGCTAAATGATTCAAGTGTCCGTGACTGATTAGTTTATAATGATTTAATAGAGTATTTTCCAATTTATTAAAAAGTATTCTATTTGAAGATTGTAACATAAAAATAAAAGTAAATTGATTTATATCCATTTTCTCGATAAAAAACGATTTAAACCAAATTTATTTTTCGTTGTTTTGAATTTACCGCCAAAACGCTCCTTACGATGACTTTTTATCACGTGACGTCAACTTTGTGTAAACTAAAGTAGTTAGTAAGTAAACAAGTGAGTGTCGTGTTTTAAATTAACAAGATTTTTTATGGATAGAAAGTGAAATCACTGTTGTACGGTGCCTCTGCGCACAAATACTTCTAAAACTGCGCCAAACTAAGTATTTGTACTGGTGCTGTTTACACAAAGCTGACGTCACGATGTCACGTAATAAAAAGTCATCGTAAGGAGTGTTTTGGCGGTAAATTCAAAACAACGAAAAATAAATTTGATTTAAACCGTTTTTAATGGAGAAAATGGATGTAAATAAATTTTTTTATTTTTCTGTTAAATATATCGTCCCAATCTTCAAATTCAAATAGTTTTTATCAAATTGGAAAATACCCTATTCTCCCATCGCCTTTGAAGTTTGAGTCGACAGTTTAATGTAGTTAAGATTGTCTAATTATTATTTGACTGCCTTATCAGATTGGCAATTTATTCATATTTTTACCTTGTCCTGTACTGCTACTAAATCGGAGCGAGTGGGGTGTTGTTCTGCGGCGATAGTCTGCATAATGTTCAGCTCTTTCTGCAGATTACTAGTTTCTTGAGGCAATTTCTCTTTTACTAGATAACTATTTAGCTATAATTACAAAAATTATTCGTGCATCATTAGATTACCCAACCTTATATTATGAAAGCGAAAGTGAGTTTGTTTGTTGCGTTTTCACGCTTATACTGCTGAACGGATTTGGATAAAATTTTGGCACATGGGTAGACCATGGCCTGGGTTAAGACATGAGCCACTTTTCATCCTGGATCTTAGTTTAGGTACCATATAATGTCAACAAAAGGCTAGAAATCTCTAATTAGGTAAGAACAAAGAAAAATACCTGAACTTCTTCTTGCAAACGTTTCATGACGTCATTGACCGTTTTCGGTGTAGCACTTTGCCCATGAATGACATTTAGATATCTCTTTAATTGGTCCGAGGCCATTTTTAATTGTGATTGCTGAGTATCAAACTGAAAGAATATTCGTACTCATGAAAAATGAACACACATTTAACTGTGGCAAACTTTAAGTTGCTCCAAATAAAAAGTTAGTTCTTTCTTTTACCTGGTTTTCCAGTTCTTTAGCCTTTTCTTGCTGAACTCTCAGCGCTCGACTGATATTTAAAAGCTCTTCTTTGTCATTTACCTCCACTAAATTAACTTGCACATTTTCTAATCTTTTTATCACTGCAATGTCAGTTACAACAGACACTTTAAAGTTTATCGGTGGCATTTATAACGTAAGTAACATCAAGATAAACTTATTTTCAAATGTCAAAAGTTTTCTAAAATAAGTGGAGTTGGGAAAGTTTTACTTAGAATATCTAAGTTGATGGGTCGTGTATTTAATATAGGAATGTAATGGAGGTGGGTTTACCGGAACCGAAATCAGAATCGGAGTTTTTAAAATTGATTATTGAAATCGGAATGTGAACAGGGATCGAAGTCGGAGGCGGAGGCAGAAGAGAAATGTGTTATAGGGACAATCTAACAAAATAACGTAAAATAGTACCTTAACGGGATTCCCCGAGCATGAACATGTTCGTACGCGTTGGCAGCGCCACTCGGGAGCTTCGACCTTCGATTTTAACCTCCGATTTAAAAGTGTCGGAACCGAAGTCGAAATTGAAAGTGTAGTTTCAATCGGAAATTCCGAGTTATCGGAATCGGAATCGAAGCTCGTTAACATCCCTAACATAATGTCTACTATTACTTATTACTAAGCGCTTACCGATGTCTCTCTCAAGTGCCATTTCCTTGATGTCGTTAATTATTTCCGAGGCATTCTCCTTCTGAAGCAATCTGGTTCGTTTGTGGACTTCCTTAAACTCGTCTATTAAGTTTTGGTAGAGGTCCAGAAGATCCTGAACGGTGTTGTTTCTTGCCACATCTGGTGGTATGTCGGGCAACTTTAAATATCTGAAAATGTATTGTTCGTAGGTACCAAATCATTAGCCGCCGCAGGAGACGCCCTAGGCGTTGGGAGTCCATAGCGACCTCTCGGCCACCGTAGGCGCAGGCTTGCGGTCGGCGAGCAATGGGTAGCTTGCCGTCCGGTAAGAACCAGGCCCGGGTCGACGGCGACGGCGCGTTGTGTTCCACGCGCGCTTCAAAGAGATGTCAGCAATAACTGAACACTGGGGCCGATGCCTGCCAGAGTCGCCTACAAATAGTTACCGTAACCCTTTCACATCATAAAATTAGTAGGATAAATATTTATCTTCTGACGTCAACAATATAAAGTGATGTGATCACTATCCTTCATACAAAACCACCTCAGCAAGTTTCAGGTTTATACTAATATGGCTCAGATACATGTGTATATTATTTTCTTCTCCACAGAAAAGTCCTCAAACAAACTATATCCCCCTTTTCACCCTCAACGGGGTTAATTTTTTTAAAGTCTTTGGTTTCTTATACATTATTTGACTTATAGGTTATTTATACCAATTTTCGAGTTAATCACGACACGCAGTAAAATCATCCCTTGTAAAATTAACTACCCTTTTTTACCCCTTTAGGGGTAGATTTTCGAATAACCCTGATACACGTTTTTCTTTGTTTTTAGTTTTAGGTATAAGTACTGAGTTTCGAGTTAATCAGACCGCGCGTTAAAATTCTTCCATACAAACTTTGACACTTCCCAATCCCCCTTTAGGGGGTGGTTTAGAAAAACAATAAATGAACAACTTTATAATTTACTTAGATAAGTATTTGTGCCAAGTTCCAAAAAAAATCCGTCTTTTCACCCCCTTAAAGGTCGAATTTCCAAAAACCCCTTCTTAGTGCTCCTCTACATTATAAAAGGAAGCCGTGTGCAAAATTTCACGTTTCTAGTCCTAATAGTGGTTTCGGCTGTGCAGTTTCTTCTTTTATATTTATAGATAAATCGCTTTTTACTAAATGCAGATGTAATACACGGTACATATACCATTTTTTTTTTGTCTGTCTGTTTGTTCCATCTAATCACTGAAAAGGCTGGAGCGATTTTGACGGGACTTTCACTGGCAGATAGCTGATGTAATAAGGAGTAACGAAGGCTAATTTTATTTTAGAAATTTTATTTATTTTTATTAATATCAATACAGATAAATAAATAAAAAAAAAACTATTCTGCGCGGACGAAGTCGCGCGCACAGCTAGTTTATGATATTAGTAGGATAGGATTTTTCTCTTAGCGTTCTTTCTGGGATTTTTTATTTTTACCCGAGTCCCCATGGCCTGATGCTATACAGCCTATAACTACAAAAAAATGGACTATCAAATGCATAAATAATTTTTCAAATCCGAGTGGTTCCTGAGAGATTACTCCTACACACATGAAAACAAGTTTTATTTACCTCTTAATAATATTTGGACAAATAGTACCTATAAAAATAGACTATGCCCCTAGAACTGAGATGTTCTTCCAATAGGTTCACCCTACCTAGTCTTTATAACTGCCGCCAGTGATATAGAAGTAATCCGTTATCGCCTTTTACGACACCTAAAGGAAATTACTTGTTTATTCCTTATCGGGAACCGTTCGACCAACGACTTTTATGAGGAAATTTATTTTATAATACAGGATAAGTTTTTAACCAGTGCGCAAACTGTAACCATGAATTCAGCATATCATTCTAGACGCCCCAGCGCAGTTTTCGTCGGTTCTACAAAAAAAAAAAAACAGCTGTTCCATAAATTTTGACCGCGTAAGAATTGCACTTTTCTATGGAACTTCTGATATTTTTTGTATAACCGACGAAAAATTTATGTGCTAGGGGTCTAGAATGATATGCTGAATTCATGGTTACAGTTTGCGCACTGTAAAAACTTATCCTGTATAATGGATAGGTTTGCGTTTGACCTACATCCCTACACTTCCTATAATATTGTAGTGGCACTACAAATAAAAATGCTTCGCAACAAAATCGAAAAACGCAAATTAAAGAAAAGTGGCGCCATGTACACAATGCCACAGGCGAACTATTCATAGAAATTCTACATCGCGCAATTAGAGTTTACCACAACACTCGAATAGATAAAATATTCCGACATCAACTGTGGGGCAGTTGCCCGGACCAGACACAATACCCGTCTGGTCGGAGGATCCTCCTTTACCATCATAAGTATGAGTGAACTTTAGATCCTGTTCCTCATACTCCTATACTGGTGACCCCGTGAAAGAACGTCAACGCAACCTTCGTGCAACACTTCAGCGTGACGTCATTATCATCACATCAAAACCACTTCCTCAAGCTTTCGAGCGGCGAGTCACACAGCCAGCCAGCACCCACGGCTTCAACGGGTATCCTGACCACCGGCATGCAGCGAACCGCATGCCTGGTCATCACCCACAGCCTCATCAGCAACCATGGCCCAGCACACTGCACTTTCGGCCGGTCGAGAGCTCAATCTCCCGGTCGACGCCAGCAGTCAGCCTCAGCCTCTTAACCCAGCGCTGTACCAGATCCAACTCACTGGAGCACAACGCAGCGCAACCCCGAGTCACTGGGGAATCGTCGCAGACAGTTCCGACTCACCGCGAACTATGCGGTGGTGGCTCAGTGGTACCGGCCACGAACTACCAGTTGCAGGTCGTAGGTTCGAACCCAGACAGGCGCTTTACTTTGTGAATTATTTGTCTCAAGTCGGTGAAGGAAAAACATCGTTAGGGAACCGGCATGTCCTAGAATAAAAAATTCGAAAACATGAAATGCGACATCTACCAATCCGCACTGAGCCCGCGTGATGGAACACGGCCCACTCCGTCTCATCGATAGGAGGCCTGTATCTCAGCATTGAGTAGGCTGATTTTGTACTATGTGCTGGTTGGTAGGTACAGGCGCCAGCACATCAAGCTTCTCCAAACTGTCAAATTTTCCCAATTGAACGTGAACCTTAAGCTTAGGCAATAAAGATGAAATTCTTGTTCTCAATTCCGAGATGAGTAAAAACAATCAGTTTGTCATACAACTTTAATATTTATTAATATTCCTGCAATGGATTTATCTTATAAATTTCCATGTCACAATGTTAGTTACCGTACTCCTCCGAAACGGCTTTACCGATTTTTACCAAATTTTATATGCGTATTCAGTAGGTCTGAGAATCGGCTACTATCTATTTTCCATACCCCTAAGTGATAAGGGTTGAGGCAAAACAACGTTTGCCGGGTCAGCTAGTATTTTATATTTCTTAATCTTTGAAAACCAGATTGATGTTTGTCTTTTTTTTCTGCCAATAACTTTTAACGGACGCGTGGAAGTTGCATGTAAGCACCAAATAGGCTATAGGTAATCTCTACAGTACACAATTCTTAAGTCCATTAATACGCGAAGAAATGAGGAAAATCGTAAGTTTCAAAACATATACATAGGTACTCAGTGGGTAGGGAAGGTCAGTTCATTTCATGTTCTGGTCACGAAATGCCTGAGTCGGTCGTACCGATTCCAGTTAATCCATAACTGTACCTAATTCAGTTTCCCGAATATACCCGAATAGCTTTCGGTAAATAATAGCCCGTGATATAGGTAGCTGGTACAGACAGCTACAAAAGTAGGTAGTTGTAGGCTACAGTACCTATTCGAAAATTACAGAACCGTTTATGAATAAAAACACGCGGACTGTACTTTGGAAAAGTATACCTTTAAATGTCACATTAATTTTCAGAGTTAATGATGGTGAATAATCAAAACACTCGAAGTGATCATCGACTTATGTGCCTAACTTTCCTAAAAAGTTAATAGCGCGATGTTAGCTAATAGTGCGATGTTCGTTGATTTAGCTCAAACAAGATTTATGATTACCTTCTTATAAATATCTCGTTGAACGGAAAAATATTCAGTTTTCCCTAGATTTGCTTATTTAATTATTTAAACGTGTCTAGGTACAAACACATATACAAACAAGAAGAAAAGGACAGAAATATAATAAAGAGGTAAAGTTTGTGAGCTTGTACGGGTAATCTCTGGACCTACTGAACTGATTTTGAAAATTCTTTTACCAATAGTAAGCCACATTATTTGTGAGTGTCATAAGCTATATATTAACCCGAAAAATGAAAAGACTTCGTGGTAGTCCGATTTGCAAAATAAGTCTGAGAAAAAACGGTCGAACGAAAACGTTTCATACGAACGCTGCCTTAACGATGAAAGATATATGATTGAGTTCTAGAGAAAAGTTGTAGAGCTTGATAATGCCTACAAAAAAGTCAGCGACTGTATATGTCTAACTTTTATATTTAAGTCACAAACTCAGTACTAACCGAACCACACTCATAATTTCATCACAAGTAAAAATGTTTAGGGGGCGTCCATAAATTACGTGAGGCGTTTAGGGGGGGAGGGGGTCGAGTCGAATCTCACTCTACCTCACGCGGGGTAGAGGGGGGTCTACGCAATTATCACGTAATTAAAAAAAAAACCGCAAAGAAACAATGTAACATTACGAGAAAACCGGGTTAAATAAAGTAAAACATGTTTTTCCGCTAATATGGGTAAATCCTACAAAATAATATTTATCGCGGTTATGCGAACGCCACAAAGTAGCACAGTAGCTCCTCTATGGTTAAACCGCCACCGGTCAGCCAAGCCAGCCAAATGCAACGCATAAATCCAACGCAAATAGGCACAGATTAACGTTTTTACACTAATAGCACGTATTTGAAATATCTCACGTGAGATTATGAGGAGGGGGTAAGGGTCGAGCCAAATCTCACGACATCTCACCAAAGCGGCGGTGGGGGTCGAAAAATAGCCAAAATTGCCTCACGTAATTAATGGACGCCCCCTTATCGCCCAACGAAGTGGGCACAAGTCAGCTAGTGTAAAATAAATATCGGATTGAAATTCTTACTTAGCCAGATACGCCGTATTCTTGACTTGGTCCTTGTTCGTCAGGAGCCAGTGCAGCACATGATGTATGGTCCTCGCGTCACCAGCCAGCAGCTGCGCTCTGAACCGCGTCGGCTCCACACCCCCCGGAGGCCGGTACTTCACACTGCCCAACATCTCTAGCAAACGAAGCGACACAGTCTCGGAGTCGTCTTCGTTTACGTCTAACTGTGAAGATGAAACTTGCCGGTTAAAATAACATCGTAGAAAATCATAAAGGCCGGACCATGAAGAACGGGTGTCGGAGGCGATACAGGCGCTATACGATCGCTTTATGGCCAGGATCTATAAACTAGTGCTAGAATAGCAAAAATAAGTGTGGCATCTCTCTGGCACAAATTCTAGTCACGGTGTCAGACTGCTCGTTGTATTTTTAGCCACAGATATTGCTGAAGTCGCTTCCGCGCGTGTAGCCGAGTTCAAGTTTTATCGAGTAGCCGAGTACCGAGTACATGGCTCTAGTGTTAGAATCAAACGCTTTAAGCGCGTTGGGCACTCCGATTGGTCTGTCACCAATCCAGGGCCAATCGGAGCGCCAAACGCGCTCGATCGTTCGATCAAGATGGTTAAATGAAACTCACACTAGGGCCACTGCTAGGTATTATTTTTACTGAACCGGCAGCCTAATTGCGTAACTCACGATTGATCATAATTGGTTTCGTCTTCACAGTTAAACAATATTCATTGCGTTATTTATGTTGTCGAACAGACACATTTTTCGAACATAAGCAATGGTTTAACAATCCGTTTCAAAACGATACAGATTATGATGAATCGTGAGTTACGCAATTAGGGTGCTGCTCTGCCGAGTACCTAAATCGATTTAGTTGACGCAGGTTTTGGGAACGTCCGAAACGCTTCAAATATTATATTGCAAGTTTTTGGTATCGTTATGAGGAATTACATTACTCGGAGGAGGAGGCGAGTACATCTCACACATGGGATTTGCAGATGACAGCGTCATACTGGCTGAATCGCTGCAGTACTTGCAGCAGATGCTCAACGGCCTAGTTGAAGCTTCTGTATGCATTGGTCTCCGGTTGAATTTGGACAAAACTCAGGTTATGTTCAACGAACACGTTACTCCGGGACTGATTGCTGTCAATGACGGTGCTCAAGGTTGTTCGAGAATACGTTTACCTCGGGCAAACTCTGCAGTTTGTTAAGAACAACTTTTGGAAAGAGGCTAACAGAAGAATTCAGCTGGGTTGGGCAGCATTTGGGAGGCTTCGTCGAGTCTTCTCGTTGCGTATTCCACAGAGCCTGAAGACTAAAGTCTTCAACCAGTGTGTCCTACCTGTTATGTACCTACGGAGCCGAAACGAGGACACTCACGGTACGGCTAGTCCATCAATTCAAAGTCGCTCAGCGAGCTATTGAACGAGCTATGCTCGGAGTATCTCTGAAACATAGAATCCGGAATGAGGTGATCCAGCAGAGAACCAAAGTTGTGGACATAGCTGTAGAATCGATTACCGTTGGGGTAGATGTGTTTTTGAGTGGAGACCGCGAATCGGCAAACGTAAGGTAGGCGCTCTCAGGCTAGGTGAAGTGACGATCTTCGTAGGGTTACTGGTAGCAACTGGATGAGAGTTTCCGAGAATCGAGCTGAATGGCGTGCAATTGGGGAGGTCTATGTCCAGCAGTGGACTGCTGTAGGCTGATGATGATGATGATGACGAGGAATTAGCATCTACATAGCCGCAACAGAGTGAAGATCTGAAAAATGCCACCGCTATAGAGTTAGACCAATATCTAAGCGGAAGTTTATTACCATAAATATATATGTTAGTATTTTCACGTATTTTTTTTTTTGACAATCACTAATCTAGTATCATACCAACGTACAACGTATCGTAACATTACGCCTTGTTCTCACGAAGTGTTGGGCAGAGGAGTACCTACCTGTAGCACACTCACTTTACGCTAGTTATGTTTAAGTCCCATGTAATAAGGTCGAGCCTTATTGCTTCGACAGGGCACAAATCCAGACCCCGGGCTGCTACTGGGACAATCCAGCTAGAAAAAGCCAATAACACTTTTCCTCATCTGGGAATCGAACCCAGTACCGCATGCTCAGCAGTAGCGCTTGCGACCACTAAACCCACAAAGCAGTTACTAATCTAGTAATCTACATTCATATTGTAAAAGGGTCAGCAGGTTATAAGTTTATGAGTTCTCTTCGAGTATCTCGGCAGTAAAACTGAGTTATTAGGCCGATAACGAGTACTGTCAATATGGCCGAGTATGCCGAGTACCGAGTAATAAACGAGTAGGTACACACAGCTCCACCCCCCCCCCCGCTCTATCCCCTACAAAGGCATGTCGCCTTTGTAGGGGATGGGTTTTCTGTGGAGCTGTTTGTACTCGGCGCATCTATAGTAAGGACCTATTACTCGCACCGCTCTCGTTTATCTGGCAGGGGCCTTTTTATTTGGATTCCCGAAATCATCAAATCAGTTCCCCCGCTCTGGGCGGAGCGGGGAGGGCGTGTCAGACTTTTACTGACTAAAACTCATTCTTGTTCTTTCAGTTGCTTGTGCCAGGGCCACGGTAACTCTTTCGAACAAATCCGCGACCCTGGCAGGTGACCCTTTCAGTTATTGCTGAAATCTATGTGAGGCGCGCGTGGAACAACGCGCCGTCGAACCGGGCTCCGTATGGTCCTTACCATACGGCGAGCTCTCTATTGCTTGCCGTCCGCAAGCCCACCCCTACGGTGGTGGGGAGTCCCCTATGTACTCCCGACGATGTAATGTAGCAGGGGCCTTAAACTCCATCTTAATACAACAGAACCTATTTTCGCGGTAATTGTTTTCTTAAATAGGATATTCGAAAACAAGTAATTTACCAAAAAGACAGGAAATTCTAAGCGGATGCTATCAAATAAATGTTATTATCTCAATTATAAGTTCAAACAAATTGCTAGCATTATTCAGGTAAGAGTCTTATGTTTCAACGACTAATAGGAGAGGATAATAAGAGAAAATTATAATTTAAATGAGTAAACTTAAATAGCAAATTATTTATTAAAAGCTACCTACTGCTTCATATCTCATTCCTGATCCAATGATTGCAAATTGGGTAAATTTTTAGGTCCAATACCTCGTTAGAGTTAAAAGTCTCGTTGGTTTTGTGTTCGCAAACGCGATGCTTGAAGGTGGAATCCTGAGTTCGAATCGGCAAAGTGTTATTGGGTTGTTCCTTAAGGAATTTCACAAAAACAGCCCGGCAAGGTTTGGAAGTAGGCGGTCTGATAGCCACGTGCCTCGGTAGGTGTAGGTCCTGCACCTGATCCTCTCCGGTCGTATCGGATTTCCGTGCCATCGGACTGTGAAAGTGAGTGAGTGCACCTGTGTTTTCGCTTACACTTATGCACTTATAGTAAGCGCCGACCTAGATGTCCAATCTCCGCTGAATTTTGCCGCCGCGGCCTAAAGACGTCCCACTGATCCTAAATTCGGTCTGGAGGACCATCATTACTACTGGATAGGTAATTGTAGTAATAACCTATATCACCCAGATTCTTAACTTGATCTCGGTAAGCAACAATCTTGCCCTCTGTTGTGAAAAGTGCATCATCATTAAGTACCTACATAACTAGACTCGAGCTCAAAGTTTGCTAGGAACCTAATTCTTACCTGCCCGCCAGGAAATACCTACAGGTTTGATAATCTAGGATATTCTAGGGTACTTACCTATCTATGTTAAATTATTATATTACTTACCTTTTCTCCAGCATTGAAATTGACCAGTAGATCCACCAGCAACTGCAAAAGTTGTTTCTCGTTCAAGCCGTCAAATTTTATGAGGTCATAGTTTCTTCCTAAAGACGCATTAACTTCTTTCACGATATACTTCATTTGCTCCGACATTTTGCGAGATATTAGCGAACAGTCTTCACTTAGTTACACACTAATTACCACAGAAATAAATAAAATAATTCATTGAAATTACTACAAAGAGCAAAGGTTTCGTTGACATCAAGCGTTGCCATGGCAACCTTCAAGCTGGCCTTCAAGTGACTTTGGTACAAAGCCCATTTAGCTATTTCCAACGATAAGGTCAATCGGTAAACAAAACTCTTTGGTATTTTCATTCATATTCGAACAGCTGGAGTTTGAGATACCGATTGGTTTTACTTCTAAGTCCTTCTATAGCTAGTTTATAAATAGAGATGTTTTAGAAACCAGTCAAATGTGGGTAGAAGATGTCTAACCCTTCGAGGATTACAGGCGTGATGTTATATTATGTTGTTTTACCCTCAGAATGTAATAATAATGGCGAAAACGTGATTATTTAGTTATGTAAGCAACTCCAAACACCCCAAATACCGAACACTCGCATTTCAATCTCTTCAAATAGGCACAAGAACCGAAATAGCCGCTTATACCTACAAAGGAACGGTTTCAAATAAGCAAATGGGAATTGCTAATATAATATCCATTTTCAAAGAGGTCTTAATACTCCCTATTTCCTGCCAGGGGTGCGGGTTGTTCGAAAGAGATACCGTGGCCTCTGGCACACAGGCAAATGAAGGATCACGGGTGGGTTTTAGTCAATAAAAGTCTGACAGGCCCTCCAATTTATATGATTTCCCACCCAAAAAAAAAACTCCCTATTTCTCATTGCTATTATAATTATTCCTATGTAGAGGAAGAGGCTTATACTTAGATTCACTCTATAGTCTCATCACTTTCATGAGATTTGGTGTTGTTTTATTTAGGATTAGTAGGTGGATAGAATAGAATCCTTTTTTAAATGTAGGTACAGACGCCAGCACATCAAGCTACCCCAAACTGTCTTTTCCCAATTGAACATGAACCTTATGTTTCTGGAATAAAGTTGAAAATCTATCAAAGAAATTTGACAGATTGGGGTAGCTTGATGTGCTAGCGTCTGTACATGCACCATACAAATTACAGATAACTGTAGACAATTTACAGAAAGGGTCGAATTGGCGGTACCGATATGTTTTTTTTTAATTTTTTTAGTTGTATATACCTTCATGAGGTAGCTATTATCAGCCTGGATATTATCTATCATCATCATCATCATCAGCCTATAATATTTCTACTGCTGGGACACAAGCCTCCTCTCTGTGAGAGGGATTGGGCCGTAATCCACCACGCGGGCCCAGTACGGGTTGGTAGATGTCACATGTCTTCGAATGTTTTGTTCTAGGACATGCCGGTTTCCTCACGATGTTTTCCTTCTCCGTTTTGAGAGCAGTGGTAATGAAATAATTTATACAAAGTAAAGCGCCTGGCTGGGTTCGAACTCACGACACACAACTCGTAAGTCACGGCCGTTACCACTTGGGCACCACTGCTCTCTACTATATCTATACTATATTATAATATATTAGATTATATAGTAGAAGTACAATTTTTTTTTTTTTTTTTATTATATATTTTATTATTTATATATAGGGTGACTAGTAATTAGTGACCGACATTTAAACACATGATTGTACTCATCATTATGAACAACTTTTATTATGGGACCAAACCTGAAATCGCGAAAAAAAAAATCTGGTGTTCCCTACATTTATATTTAGCATAACTCGTCAAAATGTAGGGAACAGCTGATTGTTTTTCGCGATTTCAGGTTTGGTCCTATAGTAAAAGTTGTTCACAATGATGAGTACAATCATGTGTTTAAATGTCGGTCACTAATTACCAGTCACCCTATATATTTTATTTAATATTATAAAGCTGAAGAGTTTGTTTGTTTGTTGCTTGAACGTGATAATCTCAGGAAATACTGGTCCGATTTTAAAAAAATCTTTCACTTTTAGATAGCCCATTTATGGAGGAAGGCTATAGGCTAGTTATGAGATGATATGATGATAAATAAATCTTATTATTATAAGTACCTAAATGCTTATGACTACTCAAGCCACGAGGCAGTCGTATCAGTTAGTAACTGTACCACTCATAATCATCTGCCTAGCCTTTTCCCAACTACGTTGGGGTCAGTTTCCAGTCTAACCAGATGCAGCTGAATACCAGTATTTTACATGGAGCGAGTAGATATCAAAGTATGTAAGTAAATTTCATGCATAGTGTGTATCATGAGTCAAGCTGTTACATGGCTGTTATTCAGTAGCAGCCAGTGGTGACAGCAGACTTATGGCCAGTTTCTCAAACGAAAATTATCGCAAAATTATTGTAAAGAACTGCCAAGCGCGCGTCATCTGCTGTGATTGGTTGAATGATTTATGAACAGACAATCGCAGAAGTGTATAGCAAGTGAATAGCAATGCTGGCCCATAGGCTCCCACATGCGAATAATCTATGAGCATACCTTCTCTGGTCGAAGTAGATCTGTATTTAGATTTACCCTAAAATAATCAAACTCAAATAAAAAGTGTTCAAACGCCCACCGCGTTTGAATACTTTTTATTTACTACAACTTCTGTTTCTTCGATTTAATTCTAAAAGTAGTCTGGAATACCAAACACGAAATCAACTGATGCGCCGTCTGTCGCATTGTATGAAAACTACATCGTGTTTGATGATCCGTTCATGAAAAGAGGTGTTGAGCGTTGTTATAATGCATTAACAGCCTGATAGATGGCAGTAAAAATAATTTATCTTCAAATACTACCGTCTTCGTACATTGTTTATCACATCACCACTCAGCCAGAACAAGTCCACCAACTTCTAAATGACCAGTCCTGTGCTACCAAATCCAGTGCATCCCCGCGACCTTCGCCAGATCGTGGTCGTTGGTCCTCATCTGTCCTCTCATAGTAGACGCCAGCACTTCAAGCTACCCTGTCAAATTTTCCCAATTGAACATGAACCTTAAGATTTTATTATAAAGTTGAAACTCTATCAAATAAATTTGACAGATTGGGGTAGCTTGATGTGCTGGCGTCTGTACTTTACAATGACTGACGATCGATCTCAATTATTTTCTTTTATTCTAGCTTAAAGCGGATATCGCCTTGTTTTACTATGTTTAACAACGAGGAACAAATGTCTTGTGAGCATGCACAACGCTTATCTGCATGTTTGTGTACAAGAAGGCTATGTAATAGGGGAAGTAATAACCATGTGGACATCTTTAGGTCATCGAAAGGTTAGGCTACCAGTTTGAAATTAAACACATTTTCATTCAATAAATTATATTATATCTCTTTACAATTCAATCATTTTCCTTTTTTCATAATCGTCAAAATATCAACAAATTCTCCTTAGACTACACAGTTTGTGCCTACCTCACTGTAGTAATATTGTAATCTCAGATATTGACCACACACTCGACTCGTAACCATCGCGCATTCAAACACCTCACAGCCTTTCACATATTACTGCGTCTTTTTCAATGATTCTTGTAATGTTGATGAACACAAAAGTGAATCCTTGGCCCAGAACATGAATGATACAATTCACAACAAACAAAGAGAATGTATACGACCAGTTTAATATAATCGCAACGAACACAACTTCACTGGCTGAAATAATAATGATCTAGCACCAATTTCAATAACCTAAGTTAACTGATAAACTAAAGTACCAACTGGATGCTACAAAAAGAATTTAAACATCAATTATTAAGTAAATACTAACATGTATTCATTGAATTAATCAATTGAAAATGAATTCAGTTCTACTTATCCTATGGCATGCACCATTATTTTACTCAGACCCTATGTTAATAACAATTTTAACACAAAAGATTTGCAGATAAACTTCAATTTAAACGGTATTAATACTAATACATACCAATACAATGATAAGGAAGTCCGACAATTAACGTTTCGCAATAAAAAATTATAAAAAAAAATGATGAAATTTTGCTATTCATTATGAATTACACTAGATCGGATTCATTAACATAAATACTTTGTACTCTTCTAAGTTAATGGAAATTCAATTATATACAATACCACATACAAAATTTATAATTAGAGAAATAGTAATAATCATAAGCATGAAAATACTACGCAATGAAATGAGATTTGGGAATATGTAAATTATTACTCATAAAGCACCTACAAAACCTAGTGTTAAGTCTCACTATTTACCTATCCTAAGAATAATTACAACCCTTATATAATTATATAATACTACAGACTTCTGTTTCAGGATTGTTTGGTTCGTATAACTACAAAATCT
Organism: Polymixis flavicincta; assembly: GCA_949987655.1. Lineage (NCBI taxonomy): Eukaryota > Metazoa > Arthropoda > Insecta > Lepidoptera > Noctuidae > Polymixis > Polymixis flavicincta. The sequence continues at coordinate 16,014,956 of OX465179.1, forward strand.
ACCAAATTAATAGCATCAATTAAGTATTAAAATATTAAAGTAATAAAAATGTGATAATTCGTGTGAAGAGTCGTTAATTTACTCTGGATGTTCAATCAAATCTGATTTCCCCATTTCCCCAGTATGAAATGCAGGTCCACTCCCGGATGTACCGGGACAAAGTGCGTATCAATCACAAAATTAATTACAGACGCCTGCATTCATTAGCTTTTCCTAATATATTTCAGTGTTTCCAATTAATGCAGGTTTCTGTATACTAGATGGTGACATAGACTGGGAGCGGGATGCACCTACGTATTTATAAATGCACTCTAGCTAACCTCGACTCAACCTAATCATTCCAAAATAAACACGTCAAAACGTAAAAAAATCCTAAATAATTTAAGATGCCACGGGACGAAACCAATCTAGAGACGGTGATGAACGCAGTCTACTACTGATGTCAGCGCACCGTCGCTCGGGGATTTACGGAGACTCGTCTACAAGAGACCACCCTTCCGACCAAAGAGTAGGCTGAGAGTGCCCAGCGCCGACGAATGGGAGGAGTGTGCCGGCACCGTCGGCGCGGGCGCCGGCACACCCAACCCCACCGTGCCCAGGTCGGAGCGGGGGCGCGGCGCGCGGGCCCGCGGCGCGCGGCGCAGGCAGCCCGGCGCGCCCAGCGTGCCCGCCGTGTCCAGCGCGCCCGAGCCGGGCGGCGCCGGCACGCCCAGCGGCGGCTCCACCGCCTCGCCCAGGCGCCGCTCGGGCGCGGCCGGCGAGCGCAGCGTGCGCTTGAGGCACGTGAGCTGCTCCATGGGGCTGCGGTGCATGAGGCCGGTGTACAGCGAGCCGGGCGTCTGCAGCGCGATGGGCGCGGGCGAGCCCTCGCCGCCGGGCGAGCACAGGTGGCGCCGGCGCAGGATGGACGTGCCGGACGCGATGAGCGCGTGCAGCGAGGGCGGCGCGTCGCCGGGGCGCGGGCTGGCGGGCGGCGTGTCGTCAGGCGAGCCCAGCAGAGGGCTGTTGGCGGGCGTGGCGGTGGGCGTGTAGCGCGCGGCGTGCGGCAGGCACACGGAGTCGCGCCGCGAGTGCACGGGCGAGCCGCCGGCCGACGAGCGGCGCGACGTGCGGCGCGACGACCAGGCGCTGCCCAGCACGGACGACGCCAGCGACGACATGCCACTGCTGCACACGCTGCTCGCGCTGCTGCTCATCATACTACCGTCGTTTGGATGAAGCACCGTACTGTACAAGAGAGTCAATTTAGTATAAATTGTGAAGTGTCAAGTCCATCGAGTCGTTAAATAACGCAACATAGACAATCATTTTTTTTGCTCTGACTAATCATTTTATCATTACATATCTAATTATGACAATATCAAACATACCTATTAACGAACGTATAAACGTGACTAGAGTGCGGAAGGCGCGGCATGTCGTCATCTTCTTCGACGTCAGACAGGCGGTACAGTCGCAGGCCGAGCCCCGACGAGCGCGAACCGCGGACGCCGACACCCTCTTGATCCTCTAACAGGCCTACACACAGAATATTGATCAGTAAATACATAAATAAAACGAGTGATTTAATTTACAGTTACTAAGTACGATATAGGGTCATATTTTTTATATTTAAAAGGCTGTATATGATTTTTTTCTGTATACGAAAAGTATGCCTTAAAAATCATGTAAATAATCGAAATCGAAAAAATATTGTATACGGCCTCTTAACGAAACTTTACATACGTGATGAGTACGTTAAAGCATCTAAGTGCAAAAAAAACATGTTGTTTTTATGGAATTGTAATTTAAAGTATTCGCGACCCGAGGGCGTTTACCTCGTCACTTAGAATTTTTAGAAAATCGATGCCGTCTGTAAAGTTTCGCAAATTATTCATAAAATCGTTTTGTTTGTTTTATCGAATATATTTCGGAAGCAACTAAAAATATGAAAACAATTACAGATAAAACTACAAAGCCAACCAAATAGGCTTTTAGTAGGTACCTGACATAGAAGGCTTGGCGAGTTGAGCCCAGGTGTGCAAGGTAAGGGAGCCTTCCATAGGTTTGACGATCTGCAGCTTGTGTGGCGGTCGAAACCGAGCCATGCCCCCCGCGCCCGCTCCCCACACCGCACTCTCCTCGCTCGCATCTCGGTCTAGAACAAATAGATAATATTGAATAAACACTTCAAAAACAATGGAATCGCACTGAACACATAAATACATCGATCAAGCGCAAATCGAAGAACACAACTATAAAACCACAAATGGAGAAATCATTTATCTCTTGGTAAGCAAACACTTTCCTAATAGCTACTCAAACAATAAGTAACGTGTTGTGTCTAAGTTTGAAGTAGCGTATTGAACTTGTGAATACTTTTTACAATCTTTTCAACACACTTGCTCATAAAATGGCTCTAATTTCACCGCAATTAGGCACATAATGATGCCTATTATCAAACTGTGACTTTTTCATTACTATTATTCACTAGTGAGTTATAGCTTTTTTTTTATTGTTTGATTTGCTTTGTTCTTAAAAAGTTTCGATACAAAAAAGGTCGTGCTCAATAGTACAAATAAATTAATATACCTATTGCTTGCTCATTTCATGCAACTTCGTAATTAAATAGATAATTTCAACTTGTACGTTTTTAATAAATAAAACTTTCACTCAAATATCACTTTTGTTATTTTCTGTAATAAAGAAAACTTGGAATTTCCCATTTTGTACGTGTCTAAAGCCCTATCCGCGAAAAGCAAAAAAAAAAAAAAGAAACGTCATTCTATTAGGCCACGTTCCGAGTTACAATAATATCGATTTGACCGCGCTCACACACGACGTCCCGCGAATCGTCATAGATGACGTCATGACATGCGCCATCTTGTCGAATCTTTAGTTAATTTAGATTTATTTGAAATAGTGCTACTATCTAAGAAGAAAAAATGTGTGGTGTATACAAGTTTAATATAGTGAATATATGTTTTATAGTTGAGCGAACACTTTTATCGCGACCACGAGCGTTCCGTATTGATGACAAAAATGACGGTTCTTAGCTGTCAGAATCGTGATATCTAACTCGGAACGCAAAATATCGATGTGAGCGCTCGCAGCGCTATTTTTCTAATTCGGAATGCGGCCTTAGTATAAGGCCGATCGCCATTGTTAGATGCGCGCGCATTGGAAAACTGATTACTTTTTCCCGCCATTGGCAAAAAAAAAAAACTCAACTCGTTTTCACTGTTGAAATTAGAGTTATTTATTTATTAAAATTACTACAAGTACTAGTTATGAAGAAAATTATTTATGTTGTAAAACCGCCCGATATAAGATGTGAAGCCCTTAACGTTATGGAAAGTTTAATACCTAAAAACTCCAAGGATAAAATTATTTTTTAACCGACTTCAAAAAGAAGGAGGTTATCAATTCGACATGTTTTTTTTTTTTTTTTATGTATGTTCGGGCATAACTCCCTCGTATATGGACGGATTTGCAAAATTCTTTTTTTATTCGAAAGGGGTTTACTCCGAAATGGTCCCATTGAAATTTCATATAGGTCTGATGATGCGTTTCGGAGACAGACAACGGAACTCTTCAAAAAATTACAGCAAATCAACCGCGAATGTTGCTATCGCATAAATATGCATTGTTTTGACGCCAAGGATGATGAAATTTCGAATTGGTAACTAAAAAGTGAAAAATAAAAACTTTTTTCAAAAAAATAACAACCGACTTCCAAAAAAACACTACAAAGTGCAAAATAACTTTAATTTCGGAAGGCGGTGACAAATAATTAAAATACACATCCAAAGTCACCGACTTCCGAAATTAAAGTTATTTTGCACTTTGTAGTGTTTTTTTGGAAGTCGGTTGTTATTTTTTTGAAAAAAGTTTTTATTAGTATTATTTTCTTCACAAGTGTGTTGAAAAACGTCGTATGATACACATGTCTATTGATGATTACCGTCCTCGGCTCTCTTAAGACCTCAATGGCGTCTCAGCGGTAATCACCAACGTTACACACTCGTACCATAATGTACTATTACATTATTTATTTAGCCACGTCCAGCCTTTTTCAGCTGAAGAGTGGATTGCGTGCTAGCAGATGGCCGAAAAACACATACGCGCTTGCTCGCTTCCTATGGAGGGTGAAACCGAGCAGAGCCGAGCCAATTTTTACGAGAGAGCACGTACCACTAGGGAATCTCCTTGATCCACGTTGATACACTACCAGGCGCCTTGTCATACCGTGTCGAGTGGTACTTTTTCTTTTGACAAGCCGTACGCCCGATGGGATTTCCCATCAGTGAATTAATTAATTAAGTTTAATTAAAGAAGTTCTGTAACGCGCAACTTGCGGTTGGAGTAAAATTGAAAAAATCGTCACGTAACGAAAAAAGCGAAAAATCGTGCGCAATGCGACTTTTTATCATGTATGTGGGACACTCAGAAAGTTTTGCGAAAATAAATGTTCTATAGGTAAATATTTGTTTATAAAATCTTTTCAAAGTACTCTCCACTACACAAAGTTTCATGCGTCTGAACCAGTTTTCGAAAGACTTTTTCCAGTCCGCCTTAGACACCTCGTTAACAGCTGATCGAATGCTGACAACGCTTTTCCGGCGAAGAATATTGTATCTAGGGCATCGGAACCGGTTTTTCCCGGTTCCAAAAGAACCGGGAATCCCCGGTTCTGAGGGTCCCTATAAGAACCGGTTCTGTAAATCGGAGAACCGGTAGTTTCGGTTCTTTCGGTTATTTTTTAAAGTAAATTAGAAATACGTCTCTTCATGCTAAATATCAAGTTATTATCATAGCATAATATTGTTTTCAAAATCAAAATCAAAAGTCATTTATTCAAACTAGGCTGGTGTCAGCACTTTTTGAACGTCAAAAATTACAAAAGACAGTCCCCCAAAAACGCCCACCCTTCGACACTTCCTAGTGCTTTAGCTGGGAAGAAGAAGTGGCGCAACAAACTCCCCAGCAGCACAGCTGTCTGTTATGTTAGAAGAACTTGATTTTATACAATGGTAGGTTACGGAATATCAAAGTTGAAATGTGTTCTAGATATAATAGATCCATTATCGGGGTCGCTAGCTAGCTACATCTTGCAATTTAACTCATTATTAAAAATAAAAAACAATGAGTAGATTATGTCAACACTAAGTAAATTCAAATGAATTTATATACTCAAATAAAAAACAAACAATTATGTTAATAAAGATATGACCTGTCAGTAGGCAAGGAAACTCTGGTGAAAGAACACAAACATTGTCTTGAGTTAATCACAGCGACCAACTATTCTTATCGTTTAAGTAGTCGTTGATAGAATAGTATGCCTTTGCGCAAAGGTTGGATTTTACTTTAGCTTTAAACGCATTAAAATTCAAATCTAGCACAGAAGAGGGAAGCTTGTTATAAAAGGTTATACCAAGACCAATAAATGAGTTATGAACCTTATGAAGCCGGTGAAAGGGAGCACGTAGTTTGTCCTTATTTCTAGTATTAATATTATGAAAATCACTGTTTTTAGTGTACAAGTGTATGTTTTGCCTTATATATAAGATGTTGGCCAAGATGAATTGCGATGCCACGGTGAGTATACCAATATCTTTAAAAAAATCTCTAAGAGAAACTCTAGTACCTAGTTGATAAATTGCTCGAACAGCTCGTTTTTGAAGAACAAAAATATTTTGAATATCTGCGGCTTTGCCCCACAGCAGAATGCCGTAGGACATAATGCTATGAAAATAACTAAAATAGACTAACCGCGCTGTGTCAACGTCAGTGTATTGTCTTACTTTCCTGACGGCGTAGGCGGCCGAACTGAGCCTTCCCGCTAGGCTTGATATATGTGAACCCCACTGAAGTTTGGCATCTACTGTTATGCCTAGGAAAACTGCAGAGTCTACAGTTTCAAGTACCTCATTATCTACGACGATGTTCGGTCCTAGATTCCTAACATTCGGTAAGGCGAACTTTATACATTTAGTTTTCTTGGCATTGAGAACTAGGTTATTTGTTGTAAACCAATCCGTAACCATTGCGAGTGCACTGTTTACGTCGTCAAAATTTTGTCTATTCCTATCTACTTTAAATATAAGAGAGGTATCATCAGCAAACAGTACGATGTCACAGATACCCTTTAAATAGAATGGTAAGTCATTAATATATACTAAGAACAAGAATGGACCCAGTATTGAGCCTTGAGGTACACCTAATTTAACTGGTAGCCCGGAGGATTTTACACCATTAACATCTACACTTTGATGCCTATTTTGCAAATAAGAACTTAATACGTTGAGTGCTTCGTTTTGAACACCGTAATGACGTAGTTTACGCAAAAGCGTGTCATGGTGCACGCAATCAAAGGCTTTGGAGAGATCACAGAAAACTCCAATAGCATTTTGCGAGTTCTCCCATGCGTCAAAAATGTGTTTCAGCAGAGCAACACCTGCATCGGTAGTCGAACGACCTTTTGTAAAGCCATACTGTTCATCGTGAAGGAGTTTATTTAAATTAAAATGTCTTAGCAACTGCTTTAGTATCAGCTTTTCAAATATTTTACTAAAAGCCGGTAAAATAGAAATAGGCCTGAAATTGCCAATGTTATTTTTGTTGCCCGATTTAAATAAAGGTATGACTTTACTACTCTTCATGAGGTCAGGAAAAGATCCTAAATCAACACATTTATTAAAAGTGATAGCTAGATAGGGGGCTACGATATCGATTATATTACTTAAAAGTTTAATGGAGATGCCCCAGTAATCACCAGTGTTTTTAGACTTAAGTGTGTTAAAAATATTAACTACTTCACGAGGCGTTACATGTTCGAAACTAAATAAACGACTACATTTGGGCACACTACTATGCAAAAGGTTTTCAGCTTTAGACGGGGATGAATTTAAAGAGTGAGTCGTAGTTATAGGTATGTTTGCAAAAAATTCATTAAATGCCTCAGCTACGTCAGCAGCTTTATCAACTAATTTGTTGTTGACCATAATCTCTAATTGTTTTTCTGGTTTAACTGATTTACCCGTTTCACTTGTCTCTCCCACATAATGACATAAAACTGATTCCACAACTGATTCCATAAGTGTGGAGCCAGCCACATACATGGAATCAATTTCAACGTCGCATTATACCGATCGACAATGTATTTATTTTTGGCACTTTGTAAGACATCTTTGGGGAAGGCTTTTTTTTTTTTTTTTTTTTTTGGGTGGGAAATCATCAAATGACTTCTCCTGCTGAGTAGAGCAGGAGGGCGTGTCAGACTTTTACTGACTAAAACCCACCCGTGTTCCCTCAGTAGCCCGTATGCCAGGGGCCGTGGTATCTCTTTCGAACAAACCCGCACCCCTGGCAGGCATCGGCCCTTGCAGACCCCACCAGTGGTTGCTGACATCTTTGACGGCGCGCGTGAGGAACACAACGCGCCGTCCCGTCTACCACTTTTCGGCCGCAGAGGATAGGGAGAGCGGCTGACGCTATACCGACACTCCTCTTCCCCTGCGGCCCCACCGCGTCCGCCATCAAACGGTGGCGGCCCCGTCCAGGCCACGGAAGGGAAAAGCGCTGCTCAGAAGCACCGGCACTCCTCCTCTACCGCAGCCCGTAACCCTCAGCCGCGATGCCTCCCATTCGACATCGCGGCCCACCTCAGTTGCGGTGCACCTCACCGCAACCTACTTTTTGGCCGCTACGTCGTCGGCTTTGAGGCAAAAGCCCTGACGAGCGGCCCCACCTTTGGGTTCCTCTTGGCTTCACCGTGGATGGGAGACCACGGTTACTAAGCCCCCCCGCAACGACAATGCGGGAACCCACTCGGGGGGGAGGGCTTATGTCCAGCAGCGGACGTCTTTCGGCTGGTATGATGATGATGATGATGATAACATATCTAAATTACCGTTAAATTACTGTTAAGTTAATAAATAACGTTATAATTTTAATATTAGAAAATAACGATTTTTTTAAGGGATTCGGCAACGTTAACAACCTCTGGTTGGTAACACTGGCAGACGCGCTGTTGCATTTTTGTTTAGTTCGACACAAACAAACGTTGTGAGTGGGTGTGTTGTTTTGTTGACGCCGATTTGATCAGTGAGTAACTTTAAATATTAAGTAAAACTAAAAGTATTACGCTTTCACTCTTGCGGGGCAAACATATTGGACGGAATAGATAGAAAAATAATTACACCAGACTTGGCTGGACACGCGCCTGCGTGTCTTGAAAACGTTCGTTATACCTATTTATTTCTCTTTTCTCACATTACCTTGTTTTATAGCATCCACTATGATAATTGTGTGTGATTTGAGTTGTATAGTAGGTAATTTCTCAGTTTTGGCACTTGGTGGAACATGCGACGCGTGTTACATTTAAACTACTTATTGCTTAGTAGGTAGGTATGAACTAAATAAGCATGTAAAATAACAGCGTCGCTTGGGACCAAATTACACTGGTAAATGTAAATGGACAGTGTTAATATTATGTGATCGTGCCGATTTTTGGACTATAAGACATGCCAGTTGCCTCACGATGTTTTCACAACTTTTGCATTAGAAGTTCGATTGCAAGTCGCTTGGCCACCAAGTGCTAGTAAGATCCATTCTCCTTTATTCGTTTTGATAGTAGAAAAACTATATAAAAGATACGATAGTTTATCGAATAGAATATACAGGCTGATGTTTTTTAGCGTCTGGAAAAAAATAGGGTATAATAGGCGAACGGAGTAGACCCCTATGGCACAGAAATTACAATTTTTTTTTTGAAAACTGAAATGATATTAACCTATCAATGAATACTATTACTTATTTGTAGTAAACTTTTCATATTAAAACTAAAAAAAAAAATTAATTTAAAAAAAAGCCAAAAAATTGGCAAATAATATCAAAATCCAAATTATGGGCGCAGAAATTATCAATGAAAATTCGTAGCGAAATTCAATCCTTTGATTGAAGCCGGCCGCTTTTTTCGCAGGCGTAGGTACCGCTCACATTTCACCGCATGCGCATCCCCTCCCACCCCGCGCGCGCCGGTCACCGTTTCTCTTCTCCAGTCACCTGCGATTGGTCACAGCATGACATCGATCGCTATTTTTTCCGCGTGTGCTTCAACTGCCCAGTCAGTGCCCAGTGATTGTTTTCATAATGACGTACGCATGCTCCAGCGTTGAGTACCTTGCCATGATGAGGTATTATTTTTTGTCCGGTGAAACTTTAAATGGTGCGAGGCGAATGTACGCCGACGAAGAACACCTACAATCCCTTAGACGTAACGGAATCCCTGACCCCGGAACCCCACAGTGGAGCTCGTATTAAGTTCTGTCGCTGGCTGCAGAACCACCCGCAGTGCGAACATTCTATGGACCGACGAGTCCATATTTACCCGCGTTAGTATCTACAACGTACAGAGGCCAGCACAGCAAGCTACCCTAATCTGTCAATTTTCTTCGATAGTTTTTCAACTTTATTCCGAAGGAATAAGGTTCTGTTCAATTGGGAAAATTTGACAGTTTGGGATAGGTTGATCTGCTGGCGTCTGTACACAATGAGCACTGGTTGAGTTTTCAAAACCCACATAAAATAAAAGAACACGCAGCTAATCGCTCAACCACTTCACAAAACGAGCCGTCTTATTCTTACCGTATTTTTAGGCAATTCGCTTAGTCCACTACGCATTTGTCTCAATGGTTTTAGAATACAATAATTATTATTAGGGTTCTTTTTTTTACACATTAAGCTAAAACGTTCGAAATACAGATGAATGCGAGTGATTGTTATAAGAAGTTAACATCAACAGGTTTGTTTACATTTCTATCAAAGCATTACCGATCTTACGAGACGTAATTTATTTTGTTTACGGTTTCAAGACACGCGTCACACAGTATATCAAATTATTTGCCTACTACAACTCCACACAGCACGGTGACCTTTGTAGGTACACGCGCAAATGTGTGTGTAGGGATCAGCTGCAAAGATGTAGAGCGAAATTAATGCTAGCGTCTCGCTCATATTTCATCATGCTTCATTCATGGGCGATCGCAGCTTACGCCCGTTTACTATTACTATTTTGGCTATTATTAGTTTTACGCGAGTGTCGTAGGATGTATTCTTTTTCATGTATTTTAAGGATATTCCGAACTTTTATTAAATCAATGGTACCAGGGAAACGTCAGCGTATATGAGTTCTATTCTACTTACACGACACGTCATATTGTTGTCCAGACGCTAAAAAAAGTCAGCCGGTATAAAAAACCGAAAGAACCGAAAAAACCGGATACCCGGTTCCGGCTTGAGTTTGGAACCGAAAGAACCGGTTCCTAAAATAGGGCCATAGAGCTATTTTTTTCCCGGCCGGGGAACCGAGAACCGGCCGGGGAAAAAATAGCTCAAAGGGATACACCCTTTGAGCTATTTTTTTTAGTTTCGGGAATAAAAGAAATCACACGGCGCTAGGTCAGGGCTGTAAGGAGGGTGACCCAGAAGTTTGGCCAGCGTGCTGCGCAGGAAGTCCCTAGTTTTGAGCGCGGTGTGCGGAGGCGCGTTGTCGTGGTGGAGCAGTAGCCCGCGGAGCCCTGTTTGGTCGCTTGTTGCTCACAACAGAGAAAACTTCTGCCAAGTATTTGGTAGTATACCATTCAGCGTTAATGCTACTTTGGTTCCGTAAAGGAATTGAAACCAAGTAGCCCGTCAAATTGAAAAAGCTCGCGATCAAAATGTTCCCCCCGATTCTAAATCGCTTCACTTTGGTAGGCGTTGATTCGTTTTGAAACACCCAAACCGTTGACTGGGGCTTCGTTTCTGGATCGTATTGATAAATCCAAGACTCATCACCTGTAATTATGTCGTAAACACGCCGAGACGAGCCTGCTTCAAATTTGTTTATCATATCACGGCACCATTCCATCCGTGCCAGGTTCTGAGCATCGGTGAGGTTGTGCGGCACCCAGCATGAAACGCGTAATGGGTAGCTTGCTGTCCGGTAAGGTCCAGGTCGACGGCGCGTTGTGTTCCACGCGCGCCTCAAAGACATGTCAGCAGCATGTGAAGGGGCCCGCAAGGGCCGATGCCTTCCAGGGGTGCGGATTGTTCGAAAGGGATACTGTGGCCCCTAGCACACAGGCAACTGATGGAACACGGGTGGGTTTTAGTCAGTAAAAGTCTGACACGCCCTCCTGCTCCACCCAGAGCGGGAGAAGTTATTTGATGACTTCCCACCCTCAAAAAAAAAGGCGACCACTTCTTTCTGCATCCCTAAAAGTTAGTCGACCGACCGCGCTTGAATTCGTTATACCAACGATACACCGTTGTCTTAGAAGAGCCTTCCATCCATGAATGGCATTTGAAGTCTATCGTACATTTCGTTCGATTTCAGGCAACACCTGGAGGGAAATTTAGAAATTGGAACGTACCTATTTTTACTTACAAATAATCATATTTTCAAAGTAGATTATAACTGGCCAGTCTCTTATACATAAAAACATTTTATCGCAATACTTTCTGAGTGGCCTGGTATATTGGAAAGAGAGAGTGAAATAGTCTCATGGTTTTCGAGGAGCTGGAGCCAATAGTGAGGGCAAAATGAAAATCCAAGATGGCTGCTGCGAAAATTTAAAACTTTCATCCTGGGTGTCGTTTTCAGTTTTCGAGGATACTGAAACCGATAGTGACATTCGGATTTGAAATTAAAGCGTAAGGGGCTTCATTCCTGACGGGGTTTAACTAAGGGTTTAATTAAGTATAACACGCGTCGTGGGAATCTACCTGAATAATACAATCTATATGTCATCGCTGTTCAGTGAAAACCTACTGAAGAAACTGATTGTTTATCTTTTTATTTATTTGTTGTCTAGCAATCGTTGTAATGAATATGTAGAACAATAACTCTAAAATGAGAACCTCGGAGAACTTGCCGCCCGGGACTCCCACGCCCATGCCACTGTGGACATACCTGTGTACCGCCGGTGTCGCAGCACGTGCGAGGCGGTGAGCGAGGCGCGGCGCGAGTTGATCTCCTGCGGCGTGAGGCGTCGCAGCGCCGCCGCCAGCTCGGCCGCGCCCGGTGCGCCCGGGACTCCCACGCCCGTGCCACTGTGGACATACCTGTGTACCGCCGGTGTCGCAGCACGTGCGAGGCGGTGAGCGAGGCGCGGCGCGAGTTGATCTCCTGCGGCGTGAGGCGTCGCAGCGCCGCCGCCAGCTCGGCCGCGCCCGGTGCGCCCGGGACTCCCACGCCCATGCCACTGTGGACATACCTGTGTACCGCCGGTGTCGCAGCACGTGCGAGGCGGTGAGCGAGGCGCGGCGCGAGTTGATCTCCTGCGGCGTGAGGCGTCGCAGCGCCGCCGCCAGCTCGGCCGCGCCCGGTGCGCCCGGGACTCCCACGCCCATGCCACTGTGGACATACCTGTGTACCGCCGGTGTCGCAGCACGTGCGAGGCGGTGAGCGAGGCGCGGCGCGAGTTGATCTCCTGCGGCGTGAGGCGTCGCAGCGCCGCCGCCAGCTCGGCCGCGCCTGGTGCGCCCGGGACTCCCACGCCCGTGCCACCACTGTCAAAATACGATTATTATTACCATCTAAAATATATAGGGTGACTACTAGTGACTAGTAATTAGTGACCGATATTTTTTCAACACATGATTGTACTCATCATAACAAACAACTTTCCCAAAGAAACGATTTTTTATTTTATTTAACTAGCGCATGTCCCCACCCAATCGCCACAATAGAATATTAAGTACCTAACAAGAATAATACACCATCATCATTCTCCTGCCCTTATCCCAATTTATTTGGGGTCGGCGCAACACATCGTTTTCTTCCACACTTCTCTATTAGTCGTCATCTCCGTAGTCACGCCCTTTCTAACTATATCATCATTCACACAAGTCTTTCCATCGTTTCTTTGGTCTCCCCCTACTCTTATAGCCATCTATATTCATACTCAAAACTTTCCTCACCACATTTTCCTCCTTCTTCCGTATATAACAAGAATAATATATCATCAGCTGTAATTTAATTTAGTTACCCATAAACATAAAAAAAAACATTTACCATGCATTATTCTTTTGTCATTAATTTAACCATCGTACGGACCTCGCGCGCGCTGTCAACTGTGAGTCGCTTGACCTTAAGGTCGAGCGACTCACAGCTGATAGCGCGCGCGCGAAAGCATAATGCATAGTAAAAGTGTTTTTTTTTTGTTTGTTTGTAGGTAAATTAAATTACAGCTATTGATGTATTATTCTTGTTAGGTACTCAATATTTTATTGGGGTAATAAAATTGGGGTCAATAAGGAAGATATATAAAAATAAATCGTTTCTTTCGGAAAGTTGTTTGTTATGATGAGTACAATCATGTGTTTAAATATCGGTCACTATTTACCAGTCACCCTATACGGTAAGAATAACATACAAAACATATATTATGGGATGTGGTAAGTCAATGAGTTAATAATGGAGGTAATGGGAGTCGAATGTTATTTTATGTGAGTCAATGATGATATAATCCCCGATTATTCAAATAGTTTGTTGGCCTCATAACATAACACAGGCCTACATTTATCCATTAAATGTCTCAAATACATCAATAAGGAAACTATTCTCATTATATTTTGTCTTTGAATTTAAGCAAGCTACCCAAATTCCAATGCCAAGATGTTCTAACAGGAAAATTAGTACACAATGCTTACGGGTAGAGATCATCGGAGTCAGTATCCGATGTGTCATCGAGGAAGGAGTCGCTGGAAGGTTTGTTGACCGGCGGACGCAGGTAGGCCGCACTGATCGACGGTCCGTCGGCCACGTCAGAGCCGGGCAGCGACGGCCCGGACTGGCCTGACCAACGCGATGCACACTGCACGGTCTCAAACACTTTGTGCATGCTTGATCTGTAATATTAAAACTGTAAGTCTAACAACGAGAAGAGGCACTGTCAACGACTCGTATTCAAAGAGTCCGAGATACTATAAGATAAGATAAACTAAGTGAAGTGGGTTATCTCACAGAGATCAATCCGTCATCCAATCAGAGTAGCTGTCGCTGTTTGTAAACACTGAAGTTACAGTTCAGTCTCATTTTGATAGTACGCAGAACTTTTCGTTAAATGTATGGTGTAGTCAGTAAATGGGTGGCAATCAACCGAAAATAAAAAGTGGAAACAGATCAATTATGACTTATGCATGAAATTTTATGAGCCACTTGCGTTTATTAAGTTAGTCTGGTGCATTAAAATAGCTTCTATGTACGACAATGCTTAAATGAACGTACACCCTCGACTATCAGACATAGCGGCAGCAGGCAGGCCGCGGCCGCCACACTGGGCATGAGGCCGCGCTTGTTAGGATGTATGTATGTACTGACTGTGCGAGCGGATCGCCGATGCCGGAGTCGAGGCTGAGCTCGGAGTAGATAGAGGAGTGCATCTCGCGGTGCAGGCTGGGCGGCAGCAGGCCGGCCGCGGCCGCCACGCTGGGCATGAGGCCGCGCGCTGGCTCGCCACGCTTGCGCAGAGCTCGTAATTGTTCCTGCGCTTCTGCCAAGTGTGCCGCCACCTCCGAATACCGCTCCTGGGACACAAGTACACACATATTATAATAACTACACAATACATATCACGCACGTATTGACTTCATCAGGGCACAAATACGGACTCCAGGCTGATGCTGAGAAATTACTCATGAAAATGTCCAAGAACACTGCCTAACCTGTGAGACGAACCCTAACACGTGAGGGAGTTCAGCAGATACTTTTGCAAATACGAGACAAACGAAGCGCTAAAAAGAATTCATAGTTGCTTGAACAACAGGATATTTTCCAACTTAGTAAAAACTATTTTAATTTGAAGATTGGGCGATATATTAAAAATAAAAATAAATTTATTTAAATCCATTTTCTCAATTAAACACGATTGAATTTATTTTTCATTGTTTTGAAGAATTTACCGCCAAAACGGTCCTTTCGATGACATTTTATCACGTGACATCATGACGTTAGCTTTGTGTAAACGGCATCGGTACAAATAATTAGTTTGGCGAACTATTTGTGCACAGAGGCACCCCACACCACTGATATTTCTTTCTATCCATTAAAAATCTTGTTAATTATAAACTCGACATTCACTTGTTTACTTACTAACTACTTTAGTTTACACAAAGTAGACGTCACGTGATAAAAAATCATCGTAACGAGCGTTTTGGCGGTAAATTCATAACGAAAAATAAATTTGATTTAAATCGTTTTTAATTGAGAAAATGGTTATTAATCAATTTGCTTTTATTTTTCTGTTATATAATTCGCCCCAATCTTCAAATTAGAATAGTTTTTAATCAATTGGAAAATACCCTATTGTCCAAGTATACAAGATATTTTAACTAAAATGAAACTTTTAAATTAATATTAATCCAAGAAAATTTCGATATTATCATTTTTGCTTAGATTCAGGCCAACTTAGTTTTTTTATTTTATTTACTAATACATAAAAACAATGAATCTGTACAGCAAACTAAACAATCTGAATTTGAAATAATTACCTTCGTGTCAGCCAGTTCTGCTGCGAGAGCATTTTGATTTTCTTTTGTTATTTCTAATATCCGTAACGTGTGGTCATGCTCTGCAGTTAGCTGTGAACAATTAAACAATAATGTTAAACATTACACATTGCAATACATCAACAAGCATCTATTGAATGAAAGTTAGAGGCATTCTTAACACGTTGGTGGACAGTACTACCTCACTGGTTGCGGGTACTGAGACACTACTTATATCTGTATAAATAAAAAGAAACGTCCTGACTGACTGACTGACTGACTCATCAACGCCTAGCCCAAACCCTTGGACCTAGAAAGCTGAAATTTTGCACAGAGGTTCCCTTTATAATGTAGACAAGGAATAAGGTAAAAGCTAGTTTTCATACATTGCCCACGGGCGTAGTGTCCCAACGCATGGTTAAAGTTAAAATTGTATGGAAATCGGTCGTGTGGCGTACTGATTTTATGCAAGTAAAAACTCAGACATTGGCAGACGTATCACTTTTAGCTACCTGTGGTCGTTACTGTCCGCCAACGAGTTAAATAAATGTTGTATTAAGAAGCCAAAGTTGGTTCTAGACTAGGTAATCGGATTGTCTCCTTGAGGCTCAACGCTTCGCCTTTAACGTAATCCGGTTTACTGGTTTTAGCTAACTCTATCTGCTATATTATCGACAATGTGTTTTATATCAAACTAGCTAAGCACTAAGCACTATACCTAACTACGATTATTGTAAAATTAAAGACTTATTTAGCTGTGCCCGCGACTTCATCCGAGCGGAATAGTTTTTATTTTATTTTTTATTTATTTATCTGTATAGATATTAATAAAAATAAATAAAATTTATAAAATAAAAGTAGCCTAAGTTACTCCTTATAACATCAGCTATCTGCCAGTGAAAGTCCCGTCAAAAGAGGTCCAACCGTTTCAGAGATTAGCCGGAACAAACAAATAGACAGACATTCAAAAATTGTAAAAAAAAATATTTTGGTATATGTACCGTGTATATATCACATGCATTTAGTAAAAAGCGATTATTTTAATATTTCAAACGGACACTCCAATTTTATTTATATGTATTTATAGATGTATTGATGGGCTTTTGGAAAAGATTATTCCCAATCTTCAAATTATAAAAACTTTTTTCAAAAAAATAACAACCGACTTCCAAAAAAACACTACAAAGTGCAAAATAACTTTAATTTCGGAAGTCGAAAAAGTTTTTATTTTTCACTTTTTAGTTATCTACCCCACACCAATTCGAAATTTCATCATCCTTAGGGTCAAAACAATTCATATTTATGCGATAGTAGCATTCGCGGTTGATTTGCTGTAATGTTTTGAAGAGTTCCGTTGTCTGTTTCCCAAACGCATCATCAGATCTATATGAAATTTATATGGGACCATTTCGAAATAAACCCCTTTCGAACAAAAAAAGAATTTTGAAAATCCGTCTATATACGACGGAGTTATGCCCGAACATACATAAAAAAAAAAACGTCGAATTGATAACCTCCTTCTTTTTGAAGTCCGTTAAAAATAGTTTTTATCAAGTTGGAAAATACCCTATTACGTGCTTAATACAGGATAAGTTTTTATCCATTGCGCAAATTGTAACCATGAATTCAGCATATCATTCTAGAACCCCTAGCGCAGAAATTTTTCGCCGGTTGTACAAAAAAAAATCAGCTATTTCATAGAAAAGTGCAATACCTACGCGGTCAAAATGTATGGAACAACAGATTTATTTTTGTGCATCCGGCGAAAAAATTCTGCTCTAGAGGGTCTAGAATGATATGCTGAGTTCTTCGTTACAATTTGCGCACTGAATAAAAACTTTTCCTGTATGATAATGTTTCAAAAACGTAAGTTGTAAAGTTTTTTCTTTACATTCTTCTGTTTGTTTTGTTTTTAATTTATGTAACCATGGATGCCCTTTGTTCTTTTAACGTGATTCATGTCATTAAAACTCAAACAAATTACATTAATATTTATTTAAAGAAAGTATCCAGTGAAATCGAGTCTAGAGTAGTATATTTACGTTACGCACTTGTGGCTAGCACACGCGATGCATGTTTCTAAACAGGATCAACTTTGTATTCGGTTACTAACACATGGTTCGTTTGCCAAAATAGAAATATTTATGTCATGGTGCGCCAACCACACACACTCAATAAAACATGTAGGCAAAGGAAATAACTCGAAATCCGAACATATTTTACTATGCTATTAGACCATACCCAAATCCAATTTCACAGCAGCAACAGTAGTTCCATACATGTCGAGTTAGGAACAACGATTTTGTATAGAGTCCGTTCAGCTTTTCCGGCTGAACGGATGCGTACGCATCTCATACAAAATCGTTGTTTTCTATGGACAAAAGCTGAACAGAGTTGAATAAGTGAGAGTAGTCCCTTATCCTATTTCCTATCCTACTAATATTGTAAATTTGAAAGTTTGTATGTTTAGATGTTTCTTACTCAATCACGCAAAAACGGCTGAACGGATTTGGATGAAATTGGGCACACAGATAGTTTATACTCGTATTAACATATAGGATACTTTTTATCCCGGTAGTACGTTCCCGTGAGATAATTTCCGAAAACCACGCGGGCGATGCCGCTGGCAAAAGCTAGCTGATTTTTGCACCAGTATTCTGGTTGTGAGTTATTTCAATTACACCTATATACCTTGTGTTTAAAAAACACATAAAGATAGAATAAAGACTTGAAAATTACATTATGTTCAAGTTCATCAGTAGTCGTCCAATCACAACAGGAAAAAAAAAATACCTGTTGATAATTTCTTTCAGTAACGACGAGCCGCGAGTTGATATTCTCAAGCTGTTGCTGAAGATCCACCGAACGTTGCCGCTCTTCCACCAGCTCGGACCCCAAAACACTCGCTTCGGAATTGGCACTAGCTGGAAATATAATAATTGCTTTATACTGCAAGGCTTCAAGAGGGTTTAAAATTATACCTAATTGAAATGCATTTTGAACTAACGATAAACACGTCAAATAAAACATGATTGATAGTAAGTTACACAATTTCATATCAAAACAATAGTAATCTGTAAAGATTATGAAAACACAAACGGTAAAATAAGTAAGTACCTGGTGCTAGTCATTCAATGCAAAACGATCAAGAGAACAGAATAGTTCTATGTATTTGTACACCATTACTGTAATTGTTTATTGAGGAATTACCACGTCAATCACATAGTTTGAACAGTGTGAAATATAAATAGCAGTTATTGTTTATTTTCCCTACGTTTCGTTATTAATAAACTAGCACCACGTAGAACAAGTAGGTATTTATAATAAATAAACAATAAAATATCTTCTATTGTCGACTTTTATTCTTTTCTTTCTTCTAACGATGATAAGAGACATGTTGAAACAAGTATGGTCTGACAGGGTGCAAACCTTAAGAGAAAACACGCTGCTAGGCCACCTTGAGTCACCAAGCTCAAACTCTTGAAGACTCCACGCTTTCTTCGTTCTCCTTACTATTTCTTCCAATATCGAAGTAATGTATGCTGAATCTTCGCAGTTAACGGTGAGAAATTTGTAAACAGCACCCTGTTTTTTTATTTTTTTATAAGCAATGTGACTTGTAATTTTACGTATTCCGTCCAGGAAGTGAGACAGTGCCCCATTTGCAACAATGAGGCGAGTACCACACCTGCACCGCGAAACCATACCGGTCAAACCGCAGTAGTTCCGCCATGACTTGTCCGTTGCACGACAAGCGAAACAGAAGCGAAATTGCCTGTTCTGATTGCACGCACAGATTTTATTATGATTATATATTTCTTTCCCGCGTAATCTGCTTGGAAGCCAGTTACACCCGCTATTTTGTTGCGGTGCTGCTGTTGTTTCGCACGTATGTGTTGCAAGGCCGTTAAGCACCCGATAAAGCGAAAATGTATGGGATTCGAGAAAACACAATTTTTGTGTACATTATTTTAGCATTTTTCACATTTCGTCACTGTCACTGTCTCACGTCCTTTGCTGAATCACGTCAAATTACAAGTCACTCTGTATTAATGGCCCCTGGCACACAGGCAACTGAGGGAACTCGGGTGGGTTTTAGTCAGTAAAAGTCTGCCACGCCCTCCTGCTACACCCAGAGCGGAATCAGTTATTTGATGATTTCACACCTAGAAAAACAATCCTAGTAAAGCGTTGAGTGTCATAGATAGAACATAAGAGCTCAAAAAACGTAGATTAATAGACAGTAGTGATTGGCCTAGCTATGATAATCTATTTGCTTCACACACGTTGATTACTCTCGGCCAGTGTTTTTCAAAATGTGGGTCGCGACCCCTTAAGGGGACGCCAAACCACTTTAAGGTTTTAAAAATCTTTAATTATAAAACCATACTAGTTCAAAATGTTATATTTATTAAGAAAAAGTAATTAAATTAAGGCGTATATCACAAAACAACAAATAGGTACCTATAAACTCGCATGAATCAGTAATGTGGCGAGGCCTAGGTGAGTTTCTCGTTAGCCAATTTCTCCCACCACGGATCCCTTTTTTTCTTCACATAGGATCAAATCGTTTTTTTAAGTTTAGACGATTTCTCTGTTTGTCTTTTACTTAAGTTAAGCCATCGACAAAAACGATAACTTGCATAAGTAAGAAGTCTCAAATGGAATCAAACACTTCAAACCTTAAATGGTTGGTTGTGGGTATTCTGTTTTTCTATCATGAGTGACAGACTTTAATTCCAAGTTGGAAACAGCGGAGGGTAGGCGGTCGCGAAATATTTTTCCATACTAAGGGGTCCGTGCCATAAAAAAGCTTGAAAAACACTGCCCTATGCAATCTAGGCGCTTCAACTAAAACTAGTATATCTAGTTCGAGGCGCTTTAACTTAGATAAACTGTGCCCATTGCTTAGAATAATTTCAATAAACACGTTAACGACATACAAACTTTATTTGAAAATGACTTCCGCGACCAAGAAAAACGTTGTTATTCCAGTTCGTCTGTCAATGTCAACAGGCGTAGAAAAAAACTAAGAACAATCAAATGAGAATAAGCGGTAAAGAACGAGGTTTAAAATAAGATAGGCATTTTATTCACTTTGTAAACATAACTTTAACGTGTGGTCACGCAGCATAAGAGATGTAGTGTGAATAATTGAGTTTACATGCGAAGTAAATCAATATTTTGGAGTTTAATGATCATGTGAACGGACTGGGGTCTTGAGGCTCTAGTGTGAGTTTACTTTAAGTGGATTGGCCCTGGATTGGGGAAGGGCCAATCGGAGCGCCAAACGCAGTCAATGGTTAAACTCGAGATGGTTCAAAGAAACTCACACCAGAGCCTCTGACCGCCTGCTTCACACCGCAGCCAGTGCGTGCACACGTCTTTATAATTGTATAATTTACCTCTTTATAATTGTATAATTTCCGAATTTATTACTAGTAATTATAGTCTAGTAATTATTATTTACTAGTAATTTGTATTCAGCTGCATCTTACTAACAACATTAGTGACCTCATTACCGTCTGCTGATATGAATATTTTTATCTTAGATAAGCTGTAATTGTCACACTATCGTCCTTTATCACAAACAATACTCGTGCCAATGCCTTGAAACTCCTCACCCTAATAAATACCTTAAAGAATATAAAACATTGTTTTATTAAGTGCCCTACACATTTCGGCGAAGAAGGCTTAAGTTGAATGCTCAATCGATCATCAAGATAGTCTAATTTATTACTAAGTAGGCTGCAAAGCCGCTTGTAGGTCGCTCGTTTGACTGATAACGATAACCAACGACCTTCTATAAACTAGACGCAACAAACAATCGGATACAATTGTTTTACCAACACTGTCGGCTATACAGATGCGGTGTGATAATAAATCATTACATGGAGTAATATCATCACACTCATATTGCTTGCGACATAATCACATTTATAGGCAATCTATTGACTTGAGTTGAGTGGCACTTTAAATTGCAATGATCGTTATGAAAACTTGTTGGCGTTCAGTGTACCCAGGTTTGCCAGGATTTCATGCCCCACTGACGCAACCTAATAATCCTTACGATATTATTTTACCGTAGGAAGCTTGTAGACGTACGGATGTCTGCTTTAATTAGATACCCTCTTTTCTAACGTATTTTTGTGCCCAATTAAAGCAAGTACGGAAACACTAGTGAGAGTTCTGGGTAAAAAGCCCGTAAAGATCAAATTCACTGACTGTTGACATTTTACAAAGCCATTATGTATTTCCGAAAGGTAAAAGAACATCGTGAGAAAAATCTTACGTATACGGAATCGTAGTTTAGAGAATAATAATGGGAAGCGAGGAATCCCATTAATTTATTACGAGGAAATTTATACCTTAGCAATACACTTCTAGTTGACATTTTAAAATGTACAAATAATAAAATGTCTTCATAAAATACTCATCACCTACAAATTAGAAAAATCTAGAAGGATAGCATATTTTCCCTAATGATAAAAAATTTATGAACCAATTAGAATTCGACACGGCTAAGTATAAATATTAAGTCTTGATAACAGAACATTCCAATACATAATAAAAAGTTCCGTCCGAGTTGTTTCTGAAGATAAAACTTTGTACATCCGACAAGTCACAGCTTGCTGATAGTTAACGATTGACTGATAGCAGAAGAGTCATCCATTATTGTGAAGTTGCGGCGAAGCACCTGCTTTGTTTTGCGCGTATTCAAGGTGAACAATAGATGCGCAATATTATTTCAGCAACATTTTTGCCTGCTTTGGAAATTAGGTTGCTTGCAACATTGGGAACTCTCATAATGCTACACAGAGTTTAAAATAGTTCCGGCAACACAAATCCATGTTGCTGCAACTATGTACCGTTACTTTTGCATACCATGGATCTCTTGTCCATTATCATTTTCATAGAAACATTCGTCCAGCCGTTCTTTACACGACACTTTTCCCACCGCTGGCGATCACGAGAAGCGAGTAGAGCTAGCAACTAAAACGAGTTGGTGAGCAACGAACAGCTCGTGGCTATGCGTATATACTCAGCATGAGTCTCTCAGACAACATTCTGTACGAGCGAGCAAGTTCTCTGTTTGATAGCTTTTGACACCGCGACAAATGAGTACTCGCCGTAGGTGTGAATCATCGAACAAGTTTTAATACATGTACCTCTTTCACTTTTTTTTATGTTGGGAGATCCTCAAATAACTTCTCCCGCTCTAGATGGAGCAGGAGGGCGTGTCAGACTTTTACTGACTAAAACCCACCCGTGTTCCCTCAGTTGCCTGTATGCTAGGGGCCACGGTATCTCTTTTACTTACACGGGAACTACAACCTTTAATTACGTTTCTTAAGCGAAAAAATCGTTGATAGTTAGTCGCTTCATCGTCAGCGGTGGGGCAGGTGCCTAGGCCGTAAGGAAAGTGTTGTGAGTAGAAGTTGTCATACCCAGCTGGTGTGCGATGTCCCTAAGCAGCTCCCTTTCAGCCAGCTCTGCGCTGTCGGCGCCGGCGGCGAGGCGCGTGGCCTCTTCGCGCAGCGCTCGGTTCTCGCGCTCGAGCGCTCCTGTGCGCCTGCGCAGTAGCGCCGCGCTGGCAGCCTCCTGCTCCTCCGGGGATGAACACTCCTCTGTGTCATTTGTTAACACCTGCATATTTTTTGTACAGTGTTAAAAAGGCTTGTTTGAACTTTAAGATGTGATCAAGATGTTGATATCTTTAATATAATACCGGTTTTGTATTTTACAACTGCTGCTGCTGCTTTTTGGAATACCAGTTTGCCAATATCCTTACAAGCACTTTCCTCAAATGAAGTGTATATTTTTTTCCCACAGCATACCTAACATTAGGTTTTGCAAAAGCCACAAGATTGATTTTCCTTGTAAGATGAACAGTGATGATGATATCATTCAGTCAGGATAATAAAAGATTATTTATTCTTAACATGCGCGACAGCGGCGAGAATAACGCAATGGATACAAAGGTCAGAGACTCAAAGAGCAAATAAACTCTCATTGTTATTGCTATAAACATACCTATATACCTTAACAAATCGTTCATTATTAACTCTCACACTCTCGCCTAACTGTTTGACAGCTTAATGTCGCTTCAATTTGTCGGATTCTTTTTCCCAATTTCCAAATGTATTCGAGAGAATAAAAAAAATATTTTTTAAAGATTAGCCGACGTTCCCACGGATATAATAGAATCGCGGCGGGGGTTTTTTCGCGCAATACATTTTCAACGCACTTCTAAGCGTTCAAAGCTGAAAATCGATCAGTAAAACGATTCGATTTTCAACGTGCTGTAATTCACTCTGTTCAAATTTCAATGCTCGGCTTAACAACGAGAATTGAAAATCCTGGGCGCGAAAAACACCCGCCGCGATTATTTGTTACGTAAGTGTGAATATCGACTAAGTGTCGCTTTAATTTGGCAGATTCTTTTCCCCAATTTTCTAGGTTGTTTGTGGGAAATATCGACAGTCCCTCCCTGCATACGGCCATATCGTTTAGTTTATCAAAAATAAGTCTAAGACGGCAAAATGCACTTTATATCCATCATGACATCACATTAACTAGAACATGATTATACGTGTGTTTGAAACTTTGAAGCGCTTTCCTGTAAAATTTCTCATTTGTAGTTAGGCGATACCTACGTAGGGACCGTCGATTTAAAAAAATATTTTTTGTGTTTACCTGTAGTAGATCCGCTTTGGCGTTAAGGTCGTGCCTCAGCTGCGTGATATGGTCCCGAGCACTTCGCAACTCGGTCTCGAGTGCGGTGACTCGCGCCTCCAGACGACCATTGGCAGTTAGCAATTCCTTACCGATGCGAGCCGTTAGCTCCAAATCTTTTTCTTTCTGTAAAGATTTGCACTATATCAGTAAAGCATTATGAGGACTGCCTTCCACACGAAGAACTTATACAATCAAATCAAAAAGATGTCACTCGATGAAAAGTAGGTACCTAGGTACCAAAAACTATTTCTACGTAGCGAAAATCATATTAAAAAGCGCCAAATATTACAGCGAAAACCTAAAGGTCCAAATAAGACAAAAGTATAAAACCATTACATACAAATGCACTCTGAAAACCAAGTTGTGACATAAACCAGTCGAGAACAAGGTGCGGAGTTTGCCTTGAAGTCCTCGGACTCCAATTTACGTAATACCTCTCTAGGCGAATTACATTAGCAAAATAATAGCATAACTTACTTCTTCTAAGAGCCGTGTTACCGCTTCGATGTCATTGTAGGTTTTTGTCATTTGGCTCACCCTGTTGCTGCATAGAACTGTAAAAAGAACACCACTATGTAGCAAACAGCAACAACGTCTATGCTATAGTAAATATAGCATTTCTATAAGCAAGCGCAAATTATATACAACATTACATAGGAATACTGTGTCCAGATAATTTATAGATACAAGTAATCATACTTTATATTATCTCTATCGATGCAGAGATTAATCCTAAGTGTTTACATTGATAGTATTGATAGTTAGATATTTAATTAGAGTGTGTCTATAAATATTTTTCTAAACCTTTGTTTTTAAGAATATAGATATTAAATAACATTGATATTGCTTGCCAACAATCGTAATAAGAAAATTAAATATCCACTTCACAATATAAATCAACACCATCACACATCATACTATGCATGAAAATGTAGTTTAGATGACCCTACAAATACTGCATCTACTCTTAGATTAACGTTTCGCCACGCGTATGTAATAAAAAAGTTAATCGGTTTTTCGAACGATGACTAATATTTGTCGTACAATATGTTACAAAACATACTTGGTCAATCGATTACGTCGCTAAGCTATCTTAAAATTCTTAACAAAAGGCAAGTAAAAACACCTCGGAACAAAATTATACACATTTCGTTGAGTCGTAAAACCGGATTTGAGACTGGGTTAGATAAGTACATTCTTGGGCCAAGTACCCAACGCGATCAGATACAGGTATCCAGATAAACTACTACTTTCATTGGTTCAATTAAAGTCAAGATATCGGGACTTGTTTTCTTCTGAGTAAAACTTGGATGCTACGTTTTAATGAGATTTATTTATGTTTGTATGCTTACAATGAATGAATGTGTAGTTAAGTCTTCGAGATGAAGACGTCGAGCTCAAGACAAAATCTTTTTTAGAAACCAGTTTTCTATCATAGATTGTAATATTTTGTATTTAAGAAAACCAGATTTTCTATCTTAGAATAAAATGCAGTAGGTATTACTGAATTATCGAAATGTTTTTGCCTCGGTACTGTTTCTGGCACTTCTTCCAGACGCTATTAGACTGAGTGTGCGTCTGCGCAGCATCATTCTGATAATTTTGTCTTTACTTAGTTTCTCGTTAAATAAAAGTCGTGATACGTTAAAACGTGTCCACTACCACTTTACATACATTATGACAGCCTTCAAAATAACCACACTGCGGTTTCATTATTGATCGCTTCATATAATTTTATAACACGTAAGATCACTGATTAAATAAGAGTGACTTCTGCAGAATAATTAAAACAGTATAGGTACTGCATAGTTTTGTTCTAGCATTTATTTTATTTTATTTGTTTTAATTAAATAAGTCTATTTTTATCAATTTACCTAGTAGGTATGCTACAGGTATTTGAACTAGTTTACAAATAGTTTATGGTAACCTTGCTTAAAAAATCAATATTTATAGCTGACTATCTATTCTTGGGCACTCCCAAACTCCCAACTCGTTCGTAACCTACAGTGTATTCCCAAAGAGGCCGCAGTTGATCAATATGTTATATATATTTGAAAGCACTAAAATAGCGTCAAGACTAAACTCATCTCAAAGCTATCCTGTCCTATTAATAAGGCAATCGATCAACTCGGTGACCTAGATCTGACTCGTATACAGGATATGTTTTTAACCAGTGCGCAAACTGTAACCATGAATTCAGCATATCATTCTAGAGCCCCAAGCGCAGAAATTTTTCCTCCGTTTTACAAAAAAAATACAGCTTTTCCATACATTTTGACCGCGTAGGTATTGCACTTTTCTATAAAACAGCACATTTCTTTTTTGTATAACCAAGGAAAAATTTCAGCGCTGGAGGGTCTAGAATGATGTGCTGAATTCATGGTTACAGTTTGCGCACTGGTTAAAAACTTAACCTGTATATAGGTTAAGTTTTTAACCAGTTTAGGCTGGATTATAGCAATAAGGGATATTTCATCGGTATGTATAGTAAAGAATGAAGCCAATTATAGGTGCGATAATCTGACTTAATTGGTGTGATTCATAGAAATGCTAAGAATTTTACACTGGACTTTGGACTTTTTGACGCGGTATGTGAAGAATTTTGAAGTACCTAAATAAATTACATTCGCTTCAAATAATAAAAAAAAATCTTAATCAATATTTCGTATCATCATCAATCATCTAAGTAATAAAAAAATAAGTGAATCTTAAAAAGAAATTGAAAGGGAATTATGTATCAAACATTCTAATTTAATAAATACAAACAATATCAAACCGGTATTAGTTGAATAATGATTCGGTGTATTTATAGTACTGGTTGGTCCACTCGTAGATACTTTGTAGAAACTTTTACACACTAAAAACATTGTAACTACAATTGCGACTTCCCGTGCATAATCCTGCCCATTTATTCGTGCAAACAATCACTGTAATACACAGGCACAATGGGCGGATAATTCGATACCATGCACGGTACTTAGCGAACTCAAATCACTCTAAGTATCGCAGAACATCGTGTGGGCACGCACTGTAAACACCGAATAACGTTTAGTTTCGTTTCGCCGCTTGGCCGCTTCAATCACATTGATAAGATATCACTGAATTTTAAATTCTGCGCTCTAATATTTACAATTCACCTATTGTGATTACAGTTACTTGTTCTACTTATAAATTATCTACTAACCCGGGATTACATCACGTGTGTTTGGCCTCTGGGCGTTCATCGAACCCCTATTGTTCAATCACTAAATGCAACATTACACATGAACTGAGTGATTCGAGGAATGGCACTGGCTGGATGTGGATGTTACATCGATGAGCCGCGCTGGCTCGTAACGTTGGCGACAAAGCGACAAATACGAGCGTGAAGTTCCCGATCAAGTAAGTGACTGTGGAGTGTGGAGCGCGAGAACTACGCAATGGCGTGTGGACTCCATGGCGCTCTTGTGGAGGGCAAACAAAACATATTTTTCTATTGTATTCTGTGAGAACAGTGAATTACAAAACAAATACACATCGGCATTTTTTACTTACGGTTAACTTGGTAATTTTTAATGTTTCATTATACGCATTGTTTCAATTAATGCGCTTTCGATTCTCACATGTGTTTTATTTTAATTGATTTAAGAACTCTGTGTTTGTAGTTCTAAGTATATAAAACATAAAAGTATATGTCCAAAGAAAATGACTACAAATCTAATCTAATAATAATAACGCTTTACACTCTCATAAGTGTCAAAGGCTGTGTATTTTACATTGAAGAATTTATTATGATGAGTGTTTTTAACTGTATTTACAACATAAACTTTAACGAGGTACAAAATGGTTTAACGGCGAAGCTGCTTTCAAGAATAAAAACTTATGGGAACTGACTGATATAATAGCTCCATTGAATGCGACGCGGGCGCAGGTAAGCGAGCGTTTCCCACTCTTACCTAACTCAAAGATTACAACGGATATTGATTGTGTTCGTACTTCGTGCTAACATCTCTCACACGATACTGAAAGACTTTCACAGTTTTTGTGGCACTCACTTCCAGTACATAACAAAACATCTTAGTGTTGCCATATTCAGGAAACGAAAAATAACAAAAGTAAAAAAATTAAAATACAATTTGTTTGAATATCATTGACCTTATTGTTATGTGTTATGTTATAGCATATTTAGATACCTATACCACAAGTTTTACCAATGTATCGCCAAACAAACGCGATAGTTAATAATTTTAGATGGTTTTCAGGGTTCTTTTTGTTATTTAATCGGTGATCAACTGATCATACAATAAGAACGGGATGTTCTTATTGTATGATCAGTTGATCACCAATTAATACTTAGTACATTTACATCCAATGAAAAAAAAACAATAAGTAGAAATATCGCGAACATTTCTCACATTCTAATAAGGTTCCTAAACACGCATAAAAATGATGATATTGAAATTGAATCTTAATCAATTATTTTAAAAGAAAGATTAATAAGGTTTTCCTAGTCATTAAATATTACAATTTTATTTGAAATTCTATGAAAAAAGGAATCCATGAAATCTTTCTGGCAACCCAATGTCTGGAATTATTTTAATGAAGAAGTTCCAACTACATAAGTACATAGCATCATACACACATTTTTTACTTCCTTTACGTTCAAACTTGTAGAACAATTTCCATGAAGTTTTCAAAGAAATTATTCTACGTGAGTCGCGTCGTGCCTGTTCGAAACATCCTATAATTAAAAGTACATGTATGTAAGAAGAGCCCTTTCAGTGACATTGATCAATTATTACGAAGCAATGAAAAGGGTTAGTTAGGTACATAAAAGGGTAATGCAGTTAATTTTTTACAGTGGATTTATATTATTAAGGTTAGTCGCTAAACTAGAGTCTTCTAGTTTTGTTTGGATTAGATAATTGACAGGCCCTTTGTGTTACAGTGGTTATATGGCAATAAGCACAACTAAAGGAAATGGTATGCATATCACCGCGCTGCATAGAAAAAGAAAAGCGATAAAATGGTCAGACGACAATGGAAGTGGCAACGAGCGATGAGGTGATGGACAATGACAACCGTACCCATCTACATGATGCTATACCTCTATCAAGGAGCAAGGTCCTGATGACGCGAAAGTATAGTCGGCCGAACTTGTCCCTCGCGACGTGGTACAGGAAGTCGGGGTACTCTCCGAGACACTCTTGGAGTTCCGCGTCGGGCAGGTAGCTCAACTCCTGGAAGAGCTCGGGATCGAAGCCCGGCGGCGGCGAGGCGCGCGAGTCGCCCGCGCACCCCGCGCCCTCGCCCGCGCAGCCCTCCGCCGTGACGCGCGCGACCCGCGACCATCTGCTCCGCCCGCTGCACGCCGGCGTTCACTCCCAAGCGCCGATCGACTTCCGTCTATGTTTCCACTTTTTGTATTGTATCACCACGGTTCCTATGCACAATGTCTCCGACGTAAAGTCACAAATGAACTGAACTGACAAACCATTTTACACTCTGCTAAAACCAATATTTATAGTGACGTAATACCTGTAAAATCACGAGAATCGTGTCGACCACTCACATGAGGATGTAATGGAACACGTCTGACGGGATAGTGTAAGTAGCTGGTGGATATATCGGCAGCACGCTCGGGTGGCCAAGCGAGCTGCTTAAATTAACTCTCTTATGAAATTCATAATACGCGAAGCCCGATTATAGCGCTCACGCCATGTAAATGTCTAGATCCAAGTGTTAGTTAAGTGAATGAGGTTATACCCTGATGTTGGAGTTATCGATTTATACACCGAAATGAGGCCGTCGGGCGCTCCCAAGCCTTCGTTTAGGTAAATGTTAGATGTAATGAATTAGGTGTGTTTTATTTATATTGTTTAGTTAAAGAAACAGAAGAGAGAGAAGAGCAGTGGTGGCTCAGTGGTAACCGACGCGACTTACGAGATGACCTACAACTCGTAAGTCGCGGCCGTTACCACTTGACCAACACTGCTCTCACGTGTTACGATCGCGAATCATATTTTAATCAACAAACAACCTGGCACTGACGTGCAAATTGCGACAAACTGTTAAAAATTTCCCGAGCTACCTTGCAGCTTCCACTAAGTATTTCACTTGATCGCGTTTTCACGGTCAAGTCAAAAAAACAAACGCATTAACAGTGTAATTGCTCAGTTGCCTCTAATTTCCGAAATAACCTTAAGAAGATGAGCCTGAAGTGCGCCACTGACATTGTTAAATGAATAAAAACAAAAGTACCTACACCTACCTCCAAAATTACCTGAGTTTAAGAAAATTACGTTACCTAGGTAAGTACTTACAATTTTCCTATGAGTGTCATTTGACATGAACTTTTTTGTCGACTGTACTATGTGTATTTGATATTTCTTAGTTGATATATTTGTCATTTTGTAAGTAGTTTATCGAGTTGGTAGGGAAGTGAAGGCCAGGCTGCACGTGATTAAACATTACGTCGAATAACCTCTCCGAAAGGCTGTACTCCACAACCGGTAATGCACAGAAGCGTACAAACGACAAATATACTGCACAGTGCACGTTGAAAGTATTCTAGACAAAGACTATTAACGTGATTTAATTTATGAAAATAGTCAATTAACGCATACAATGACCTCACATAGTTTGTCACACCCTATCGGTGTTATATCAATTTAAACGACATACAAACTTTTTATGATAATTATTTATACATATTTTCATCTCATGGTCAGGGTCATTTTTATGGTCGTTTACCTTCGTCGCACTGGCCTTCCAATCTTCAACTCTATTAACTCAAGATATTTTCCTTTTGTTACTTTACGATTCAGTGGATTTATTGGATGGCGATGCATTTTTAAATTTGAAGCAATTAGTCCAACATTACATATACATAATGTTACGCATGAGCAACCTGCACATTTGCACAATTAACCGAAATAATCGCACATACCTAATCGACCGAGTCTTACTGGTTTGAGTTACCAGACCGAATGATTTATCGGTCTGTGTAATTTATGAAATTTTATCCGACTCAATTATACTGTACGTAAAATGTGATCATTACTTTTCATATCTATTTCAATGAGGACAAGAATATTAGGAAATTTTGTTTTACTTTATTTTCATTGTACAAATTCACCGATCAAAGACCGTAAAATCAACAAACTTATTAGAATCTATTACGTGGTTATTTATCAATGACATTGATCTTAAAATTTTGTTATAACAATTACTTTACAAACTTTATAGTAAAATGAAAGTAGGTTAGCAGAATCTGACGTAATTCTGGCCCTGTACGCAGACCCGCGAATACACTCATACCAATGAGCAGACAATGACAGACGCGCTTATAACTCACCATTAAGAATGTAAGGGTCTGGTCAAGTTTGGTGATGGTGTAAAGGTAATCAGAGGATTCGTCACGTGACGACTAATACTTCCAACTCCATGCTAAACCAGCACATCCAAGTGAAAGGTTTTTCACCGGTATTATTCGTAAACATAGATTTCAACATAAGGAATAGGTACGCCAATATACATACTGCATGCATACACAACACATGATTCACATAAACTACCGATTATTACGAAATTCTAGAACAGTAAATAAATTATCGATAAGCTTTTGAATTAAGCCACACAATGAAAATATAAATTCCATTCTAACCACTGAAATTACACACAAAACAACCTTTATCTCAAAACAAGGCGATTTCTTTTAGTAACGGTTCTAGTGTTTGAGGCCAGTGGTAATAAACTTTCACGATCAAGTGCAGGCGTCTGCAGTACGGAGGCAGCACGCTATTTGCGCGAACACGACACATATGAACGGTATCGAGACAGATTCGCGCACCGAACGGCCGGCCACGTCCACTTCCGTCGATACCATACTAATAACTAAAACTAAATTAGTATTCTACACTTACGTTCAAGTCATACTAAAATTACTCACGACGTGCACACTATGTAGGTATATGATTAAACGGCGCTACACATACAGTCTTCACTGGACGAATTTATTAAGATAAGCTGTCTGATAACGAGCACGCAAGTGATATGACAAAAATATTAAAATACAAAGTGCGATTATTATTAAATTATCTACCTATGTATGTTATGAAGATATTTAAGCTACATAAATAAAATAAATTTACTAAAAGCAAAGCTAATAAATATCGTATGCGCCGAAATTATCACATACATGCTTCTAAACATGATGTTTATTTTAAGTATTTATAAAACAGAAATTATAATAAATTTATTAATATTTTTGTGAAGCGTTATAATATTTTGTGTTGAATATGTATAAATAACACAACCTAAATATAAAGTAAACGTTAGTAACCTCTTGATACTTTACTTACGAAGGTCTTAGGTTAAATAAGCAAGTTTCCTAACAAATACGTCATACACATTACACATAATAATTATTATTTCTTTAAAATAGATTTAATGAGCAGAATAAATTAAATAGAATTGTACTGTGTACCCACAATCGCGTCATTTTACTTAAGACTAATCTGAATTACAGGAAACGCCTAGAACTAAGATTTTTTTATCGTGAGTTTTTTCTATAGAGGATGTTGACAGAAACTAAAACTGATCAATTTAATGACCATCAAACAATCATGACTGATGGTTCGTATGTCTTGGCAACATAGTTTTGTGGTTAGGGAATTCTGAAAGCCTAACGACTATGGTGAGTGGTGACAGTTATATTTTTTGGTGTTGATTCAGAAAACCTGCTTTTACTTCAAGTATGAATTTTTGGTGACCAAAAGTGGCTTTGGTTACAGTTTGACCAGTTAAGAAAAGAGTTTTAAGTTTATTAGCTCTTATATTTTTAGCCCTTTTCTTACTCGTGGTTTGAGGAATGTATTTGCAACTAAGCACTGTCTTTTCAAATAAGTTAGATATTTTGGTTGAAAATCACTTACACCCAATGAACGTTCAATCGTAGACAGTTACGCCTAATGATTCAGGTTACTATATTATATTTCCTAGTCCGCGGTTAAGTGCGCACAGCTTAGTAAAATTATTTTTAACTGTATTATGGCAAAACTAACGTTTTTATATAAAAACTGAGTGAATAAAATGTGAGTGACACAAAGATTGAAAAAATAAAGGTATTAAATATTATATTTTATTATTTATTAAAAATATGTTTTTTTGTGTTGTTATTTGAATGTTTAAATTAAGTTTCCGGGTATCTATAGGGACTATAGGGATCTTGGGGGACTCTGAAAGATTGAATCCAGAAAGAGGTAATCCGGCAGAAAACCAACCAAATTTGTCGACATAGCTCACAGAATTAGCAAGCTGAAGTGGCAATGGGCCCGCCAAATTAGCCTTAGAACCGATGACCGTTGGGGTAGACATGTTCTTGAGTGCAGACCGCGAATCGGCAAACGTAAGGTAGGACGCCCTCAGGCTAGGTGGAGTGACGATCTTCGTAGGGTTACTGGTGGTTACTGGTAGCAACTGGATGAGAGTTGCCGAGAATCGAGCTGAATGACGTGCAATTGGAGAGGCCTATGTCCAGCAGCGGACTGCCGTAGGCTGATAATGATATCTATAGGGATAATATTTCTATACTGTAGGTATGTGAATGATGTTGATCAACAGAAGACAGAAGAAAGGTATAATAAATCAATATCTGACAGGTCACATTATTCACAGAGTCCTACGTAGTTAGTCATCCATGTATAGTACGAAGCTTTTAGGATTATTTCAAATGAAACGTCTGTCTTTCCCTTTAATTTTGCGCAATTAAGCATCTGATCATTATTATCAAATAGGTATGTAATTTATCATTAAGATGAATTGGACACTTTCCCATTTATAACTGTGAGTGATTGCGTCGAAAACAATAGCTTCGACGACTTATACGCATGCCCACAACTCTATGCTTGGGGTCTTGCGAAATGGCTGAAGGGTAACTAACAATTTAATAACATTGGGAAATTCTGCAGCGTAGACACAACACATATTACATATAATTAATAATACTATATTACTAGTATGGCTGTGCATATATACAAAGGAAACTAGTAGATTATCTTAAATGAAAGCATACGCTATAGGTAATAATTTTATAACTTTTTCATTTATAAAACTGAAAGAAACAATAGAGTAACTCAAACTCAGCATTATTTATAATGGACTGCCTGACTGCGATAAAGTTAATAGAAAACATTGTGCTGTAATTGCAATTTTCTTGAAAGCATAAATACGCTTAAATACGGGAAACAGATAGTTGCTATTATATTTAAATTTTGTAAAGTACTACACAACAAAACAATGAACATAATAATTATGCTCTCACGGTCAAGATAACTGATCTGGCTCACAGCTGTTGCGCGGTGCGACGCCGCGTCGCCGTCGCGTCTCGTCCCCCAAACCACCCCCAATCGATGACGCAGAGACTTGCTAATTTACCTTCTACAGCATGCCGAATATTATATTGGTATTACCAGAACGTTGATTAAAATGAGAAACATGAAAACACTAATAAGACTACAAGCGGAATGGTTCACCCTCTTACATAAGATATAGTATCACAAAATACAGTATATAATGTTGACACAAACGTAAAGAACTTGGGTTTCCAAGTGTTATACCGATTCTTTTGTCGGCAGGATGAGGCACACGTGTGTTAAAAAAACGCTTTGGTACACGGTCGGTGCAACGGTGCACCTCTACTCTCTAAGTTTAGCACGGGTCAGGGCGTAACATGCGCGATGCGTGCGGCGCACGACGTTTTTCGGCGTCGCGTTATCGATCGGGCCGTTGCGGCGGGCGATGAGGGAGCACGCGTGCCGCGTGGCTACCGGCGCGACCGGCACTGGTGGTCGCGCGTCTCTATGCTCGCGCAGGCGCAGTGCTGCCACAGATATGACTAGCACTAGCATACCGACCACCCGGCGAACAAATACGTCACCCACATAAACAATGCGGTCGAGTCTATAATATACGATAGAAAATCAAGGTTTAGGAATTTGCAGGTCTAACATAAAAGTAATAAATACATACTGATAAAACTCATCATCAGGGAAGAATGTATGATGTTGTTTAATTCAAGTTTTTAGTTACTTCTAATGAAATTCTTCTATTTCTACAAAATTGTATGTCTACTTATGTATTTATTTAAGTATCCAATTATGCAAATAATTGAATACCTATGCGAAGATCCGTTTAAAAAAAGTCATATAAGACAAACCATCATACAGGAAAAGCTTTTATCCAGTGCGCAAATTGTAACCATGAATTCAGCATATTATTCTAGAACCCCTAGCGCAGAAATTTTTCGCCGGTTGTACAAAAAAAAATCAGCCGTTTCATAGAAAAGTGCAATACCTACGCGATCAAAATGTATGGAACAGCTGATTTTTTTTTTGTGTTTCCGGCGAAAAATTTCTGCGCTAGGAGGTCTAGAATGATATGCTGAATTCATGGTTACAATTTGCGCACTGGATAAAAACTTACCCTGTATATGTCAGTAACTATGTAGGTACATATAAGTATTTAACTAAATAACCATATTTTCGGGAGATGGTCTAGAAAATGTTTTTCTGTTAGTATTTATTTTAAATGTTAGGTTAGGTAGGGCTGGCCAGAAGCACTTAACATTTTCATAACAATAAAAAAATGCTTTAAAATAGGACGTCAGTAAATACGTAGATAGTGATCCTAATTAGTGGATAGGTACTTGATACACCCTAAATAGCGTTATGATGCCCCTTTTACATAATACAAGGAATTCTTCTTAGTCGCGTACTTCATTACTGAAGGTCGTGTCCCTGAAAGGTTTTCATGGCTTTATTATGATATTCCTCCACTTCGTTCAGTACTCATTTTTTAAAGAAAAACAAGGGATTCAGATAATGTAAAAAACTGCATTAAGTTACTCTTTAATAATTCCTAATGTAATTATTTTAAGAAAACATCTTTTTTATCGGTTTAGAGTTGACACCGAAAAATAAAACCAAAAAATAAATCACATTTCGTATTATTTTTTGTAATAATTACACGCATAATCATAGATGTACCGCGATTGACCAAGTATATTTTAAATTAAAAAGATGGACGAAGTGG
This sequence comes from Polymixis flavicincta, assembly GCA_949987655.1. Taxonomy (NCBI): domain Eukaryota; kingdom Metazoa; phylum Arthropoda; class Insecta; order Lepidoptera; family Noctuidae; genus Polymixis; species Polymixis flavicincta. The sequence continues at coordinate 16,051,280 of OX465179.1, forward strand.
GTACACTAAAGATAACAACAGCTGGTAAAGAATCACTACCATACATAGTTTCAGCTTTAAATAAAACACTCTAAGAATTGATACCAAATTTTCGGTTTCATCATCATCATTTCACCCGAAAGACGTCCACTGCTGGACATAAGCCTGCCCCAAAAGGGTTTTGCCATAATCGCCACGCTTGGCAGGCGGGTTGGCAAACAATCAGTTTCATATGTTTCTTCAATTCAAATGATAACAAACGTGACACCGCACTCCGTAGGTCAATAACTTTCCAAGTTACTTGCCAATATCACGATAAATGTCTTCCGAGTGATGTGTTTATTTCAATTAAAAAATTTGGTTTCTGGTATCAATGTATTAAAAATTCTCATAACTTCCGAACATGTAGAGATAGGATTTAAAAACCCTTCCAACATCGTTTGATATCATCCAAAGAAGCCGTGCCCTTGGTATGTATATACTCTTTCACGTTGTATATCATCAAGTCATCGTGATTCTCCTGATATTTTCCCAATTTATTTGAGGTCGCCGCAACGTATCTCTTTCTCTATTAGCCATCATCTCGGTAGTCACATCGTTTCTTACCACATAAATTTTCACACAGTCCATCCATCGTTTGTTTGGGTCTTCCCCTACTCGTATAGCCATCGACATTCATTCTCAAAATTCCTTACGCATTTCCGCATCACATGCCCATACCGTGACAACCGATGACCGAACAACTTTTAGTGACTGGTGTCATTTTCAGACTACCTCTTATATAGTCAATTCTTATTCTATCCATTCGCGAAGCACCACATATACCTCTTAGCATTCTCACCTGAGCGGCATACAATTGCCTTTCATTAATCCCTTTCGTGGTCCAACTTTCTGATCCATGCAAGACAGCAGGTCTAGCCATTGTTTTTATGCCCCGACGGAAAAAGAGGGGCGTTATACATTTAACTTGGGTATCTGTGTGTCCGTCTGCGCCATCGTAGCTCACAAACGGATAAAACATTTTTTTTTTTTTTTTAGAAAATACTTGATCGACAGTGTTCTTTGTTAGGTTTGATCGAGGCTGTTTGAAGATTATTAGCTCTTTTTTAGTTGATTCATGGATGAGAGTATCTTCCACAGGTCTGATCGGGTCGAATTTTGGTGTTCAGCTACTTCATTTATATCAGAACATAATTAACTTTGACGAAATTCTGAAGCCATCACTTGGAATTTGTAGGATACTCAAATCCCTCACCAAACTACAGCAGAAGTATCTTGTTTGGGCTCATTGAAATGGTCTCAATGAATAGGTTATATAGATAGACGATAACCAAAGTCTGACGATGGAGTAGAAAAGAGAAATCCCACCAAAAACATTTTCATGTAAAATGTTGCCAAGATGAGACCATATGACTCGCACTGTCAAAAAGTTATCAGATCTCATGTAGAGCCAAGCCAAACTCTACAAGGCCTAACTTCACATGAGCGTAAGGTGAAAAATTAATCCACTGTTCATTACTTTTCTTTTATACTATAAAAGTAGTAATAGTTCTTGTGGTAACGAAACGGCCAAGCCACATATTTTGACTAAGGTGTAGAGTTTGTGAAGTTAGGCCGTGTAGAGTTAGAAGCTTGGTTCTACATGAGATCTGGTAACTTTTTGACAGTGCGAGTCATATGGTCTCGTCTTGGCAACATTTCGAAGAAAAGGGAATTCACTTTTTTTTGTTAGTTGCTTGTCACAATATCTTTTTTATTTTTATTTTTTATTATTATTTTTAAATTAAAATCAAAACTCATTTATTCAAACTAGGCTGAGAATCAGCTCTTTTTGAACGTCAAAATTACATATATAAGACAGTCCCATAAAATGCCCGCCCTTCAACACATCCTATCGCTGAGAAGAAGAAGTGGCGCCACAAATTCCATAATTATCAATTTTCAGACCTCTGGCGTCAAAATTGTGGAAGTCTCATACAAACATCCATCCCCTAGTTTAAGGGGTTGGGGATAAAAGTTCCAAGTTTTCTTATTTTTTTTTGTTTGTGTAGTAATACTAGCTTACATACCAAATGTCAGCTTTCTAGGACATTAAGAAGTACCCTTAAGAATTGATGATCATCAGCAAGTCAGTGACGAAATGAGGGTTTTCTTAGATATCAATAAAATCTAAAGTATAAGAGCTACTTTTGCAATTAAAACTTTATATCTATACTAATAATAAAGAGGAAAGATTTGATTGGTTTGTTTGTTTGCATTGAATACGAGGTGCATTCAATAAGTACCTAGCCTCATCGCCAGAGGGCGCTGTAGTTTCAAAAGAGTTTTACCACAGTGTAGCACATTCTTTTTTAATTCTTTTTTCAAATTTTCATTCCAATCCCTTCATTTGTTTTAATTTGACAACTTATGGAAGCGAACGTGTCGATCGGTTTTACAAAAATGGAAAAAGAGCAATATCGTTCGGTGATTCGATTGATTCCTATTTTTGGAAGGGAAAACGCGCATCGAAATCAAAGAGCGCTTGGATGCTGTGTACGGTGACTCTTCTCCATCGATGGCCACCGTCAAGAATTGGTTCAACGAGTTTGCACGTGGCCGTACGTCGGTTTTTGATGAACCACGTCCAGGTGTACCGAAAACAGCTGCTACGGAGGAAAACATTAAAAAAATCCATGATCTCGTATTGGCAGATCGCCGATTGAAGGTTCGGGAGCTAGCTGAGACTGTAGGCATTTCAGAAGGAACAGTGCATCATATTCTTCACGAGGAACTCGGCATGAGAAAGCTGTCGGCGCGATGGGTGCCGCGTTTACTCACACCAGAAAACAAGCGCAACCGTGAGACCACATCGGAGACGTGTTTGGAATCCAGCGGAGTTTTTGCGTCGTTTTGTGACCGTCGATGAAACCTGGATCCACTGGTGCACACCAGAGATCAAGGAGCAGTCAAAACAATGGATCCAGACCGGGGAACGTGCTCCAAAGAAGGCGAAAACTGTAAAATCGGCCGGAAAAGTTATGGCCACCGTTTTCTGGGATTCACAAGGTGTGATCTACATCGATTACCTCGAGAAGGGTAAAACAATTACAGAGCTTTACTATGCCGCTATGCTATTTATTGGGCCGATTCGACGCCGAATTAAAGAAAAAACGACCCCACCTGGCGAAGAAAAAAGTGCTGTTTCACCACGACAACGCACCGGTTCACACGTCTGCCGTTGCCATGGCCAAATTGCTCGAATTACGCTACGAATTGCTGCCCCATCCACCGTATTCTCCAGATTTGGCCCCTTGTGACTTCTTTCTGTTTCCTAATCTGAAAAAATCACTCGCCGGGAATAGATATGGATCGAATGAGGAGGTCATCGCCGCCACGGAGGCCTATTTTGCAAAGTTTGACAAAAACTATTTTTCGGGCGGGTTAAAAAAGTTGGAGCATCGCTGGGCTAAGTGTATCGAACTAAAAGGAGACTATTTTGAAAAATAAATTGCCACTTTTCCAAAATTTTCGTTTACTTTTTGTAGGCTAAGTATTTATTGAATGACCCTCGTAGGCTCCGAAACTACTGAACCGATTTGAAAAATTATTTCACTGTTGGGAAGCTACACTATCCCTATATGACAGGTTATTTTATCCCCGTATTCCCACGGGAACGGGAACTATGCGGGTGAAACCGCGGAGCGCTGCTAATGTTTAATAAGTATGCTGTTGACAACATATCCCAAGAATTTTGTTTATCTGGTATAATTCCAAACGCAAGTCATAAGGGTTCAAAAAAACGACGAAGCGCCTCGAGAAAAGGTAGGTACTAGGTAGTCCCTTGGCGCTCCGCTTGCCACGTCTTGGCGGGTGCACTAGCGTGCCCCCAGATGAGGATAAATTAGTGCCGTCTTTACTAATTTCACTATAAGAAAAAAAAATGAGTACAGCTGGGCAGATTTCGGATAGACACGCGTCGATCGTAGCGTGTCTACTAGTAATATATTTAATATTGTTTAAAAGGCAGAAAATTATGGGGTATAATCATAAACTTTGGTTAATAAAAACTTAGAGATGTTTAAACGTTAAAAATGTATAGTTAAACAGTCACTAATCATTACTTAACTTTAATCAGTGTTTATAAATAAAGGGGTATATTTGGTCCTTCAAGTTTAGTTGTGTCGTCAAGTTTAGAGAGCAGTGGTGGCCAAGTGGTAACGGCCGCGACTTACGAGTTGTAGGTCGTGAGTTCGAACCCAGACAGGCGCTTTACTTTGTGTAAATTATTTCATCACCACTGCTCTCAAAACAGTGAACGAAAACATCGTGAGGAAACCGGCATGTCCTAGACCAAAAAATTCGAAGACATTTGACATCTACCAACCCGCACTGGGCCCGCGTGGGGGATTACGGCCCAATCCCTCTCACCCAGAGGAGGCCTGTGTCCCAGCAGTGGGAACATTATAGGCTGATGATGATGAAGTTTAGTTGTAATTCTGTAGTAATTTTGACCCAAGCATCCGCCCATCGAGGGACGGCTAGTGAAAACGCCAAACAGACGAGGCCTAATGTCTGCTAAATTGTAGAAAAGTTACTTAATATCTTTTATTATTGAATGTTAAACTAAAATGTTATGAGCTATAATATAATTTAAAACAGTTGTAGATTGATTGATCATTATCATGTAAGTGTGTAAAAAACTTAGTTATATTATAAAAAAACGTGCGTGTAACGTTTTTAGGGTTCCGTACCCAAAGAGTAAAACGGGACCGTATTACTAAGTCTCCGCTGTCCGTCCGTCTGTCTGTCTGTCCGTCTGTCACCAGGCTGTATCTCATAAACCGTTATAGTAAGACAGTTGATTTTTTTACACATGATGTACTTCTGTTGCCGCTATAACAACAAATACTAGAAAACAGAATAAAATAAATATTGAAAGGGGCTCACATACAACAAAGGTGATTTTTTTGTTTATAAAGGCAACAGGTAGATGCTTGAAATATTCACAGAATATTTAGTTATACAACATTAGTTTTTGTTTACCCTAAACCCGAAAAGGGGTAATTGTACTCATCATTTTGAACAACTTTTTCTATGGAACCAACCGAAATGGAAATCGCGAAAAAAAAAATTGCTGTTCCATACATTTGTGTTCACTTAAATCGACGAAATGTATGGAACAGCTGATATTTTTTTTGCGATTTCAAGGTTGGTCCTATAGAAAAAGTTGTTCAAAATGATGAGTACAATGACCCCTTTTCGGGTTTAGGGTAAACAAAAACGAATGTTGTATTTTCACTTTAAAAAGAAATAATTAAATTAAATTAAAACAAATATTAGGTCTTTACCTATGAAATTGCCGTTCTGCAGTACTGGCCATTTCAAATCAAAATAATTTTTGTTTGGCTAAGAATTCTAATTTCAAATTAATTTTATTTTAAAAACATGGATTTTTTTTTTCTAAAAGTAGTCATTTCTTTATTGATTAGTGTTACATTTTCATCGCATTTCAATCTTTTTCGTCATCATGGATACGTTAAAAATTCGAGTAATTATGGAATATGAGTACCGTCGTGGCAGCAACGCGGCACAAGCGGCACGCAACATCAACGACGTTTACGGAGCTAACACTACAAACCAACGCACCACCTGTTATTGGTTTGCTCGCTTCCGTTCTGGAAATTTCGACCTGAAAAATGAACCTCGCGGTCGTCCGAAGACTTTGGTCGACAATGACGAATTAAAGGCGATTGTGGAAGCTGATGATACACAATCTACGGCTGAATTAGCAGCAGCTTTCGACGTTAGCGTCAAAACAATATTGGTCCATTTGCGTCAAATCGGCAAGGTAAAAAAGCTTGACAAATGGGTGCCCCACGAACTCAATGATCGCCAGCGCGAAGTACGCGTCGAGACGTGCCTTGCACTGCTCAACAGACACACAAATGAAGGAATTTTGAACCGCATTGTTACCTGCGATGAAAAATGGATTCTGTTTGATAACCGTAAGCGCTCAGCAAGTTGGTTGGATCCTGGTTCAGCACCTAAACAATGCCCTAAACGAAAACTTACCCCTAGAAAAGTGATGGTCACTGTTTGGTGGTCTAGCGCCGGTGTGATTCATCACAGCTTCTTACCAAACGGGGTGAGCATTACTGCAGATGTGTACTGTGAAGAACTGAACACAATGATGGAGAAGCTGGCGCATCTCCAACCAGCATTGGTCAATCGCTCGTCTCCGCTGCTCCTGCACGACAACGCACGACCTCATACTGCACAGCAGACGGTCTCCAAGTTGCAAGAACTGGGGTTGGAAGCTCTCCGTCATCCGCCCTACTCACCAGACCTTGCGCCTACAGACTACTACTTTTTCCAGAATTTGGATAACTTCTTGGCGGGAAAAAAATTTAATACCCGAGAGGCAGTACAAAAGGCCTTTGAAGAATTTGTTGCCTCCCGTCCAGCTGATTTCTTTAAGAAGGGCATCAATAAACTGCCACTGCGATGGCAAAGATGCATTGATTGCATGGGTGATTACTTCGATTAATACAAATAAAAAATTCATGAAAAAAATTCGTTTAAATTTTTTCATACAAAACGGCAATTTCATAGGTAAAGACCTATTATTTACACACGATTTTTTTGCCGTTTTTATAATAATGGTACGGAACCCTACGTGCGCGAGTCCGACTCGCACTTGCCCGGTTTTTTCTATTAAATATGAATTTCATTTGATGAAAAATTAAATAAAATACCTTCAATGGGAATCACAAGTTTCATATAAAGAATTTGCTTACCTTTTGATATGAAAACATTCAGAAACAATGCATAGTCTATGTTAAATATTAAGTATACCTACAAGTTGCGGGGAATGTCGACATGCAAATTGTAACCATGAATTCAGCAAACGATTCTACAAGCCCTAGCCCATTTATCGTCGGTTATCAAAAAAAATCTGCTTTTTCATAGAAAAGTGCGTTACATACACGATCAAAATGTATGTCAGAGCTTTTTATTTGATGACCGACGCAAAATTTCAACGCAGTTCCAGAATGTGTTCATGTTTCCATGGTAACGGCTGGTGCGTCGATTTTCCTGCACCCTGTGTAACCATAATTTACAAATGAAACATCATGCATGCATACTCACGGAAGTAATTGAGAGTCTCCCTGATCTGGTCAGGAGTGAGCGCGAGGTCTTTGTCGCTCACCGGCAGCGCCGGAGATGGTATGAACCAATCTTGATTCTCGTATCCTGGAAAACATCAAAATATTTAAGAACACAGCTATTACAAACCACTAAAATGTGTGGAAGGGAAAAAACTTTGTACTTGGTACAGTATGTGCTAGTACATAGTTCAATTTGTATCAATTGCTGTATAACACACTCATTGAGATAATTACTGATACCCAGTAAGTACCCATGAGCCCAAACACACACGAAAACGTCATAGGGCCACTGAATCACACGATACATCAACCGCCGTCAACCGCTTTATCCCACCACCAATTCAAATCTATTCAGATCGCGTCCTATTACAATGACTTTTAGCTAAATGTCGAGAACTTCTCATGAACTAAGAATACATTGCTTTAATTTTACACCTGCGAGTACACCCACTTACTACGGGCCGTAATTACATATATCGTTACAGTTTTAAAGTTACACAACAGTATATGAGTGCACATAAACTAGCTGTTCGACTTAGAAGCCACTAAAGGTCTTCCTTGTGTTTACAGGAAACATAACGTGAGTAGGCAGTGTGATTAAACTTTCATTATGCAGTTGATTAGTAGAACATTGGCTTGAACGGTATTTCTATTAAAATATCTAGCATCGGATAGTGATGGTGTTATGTGCAGCGAACGCTGCAAGTTGACAGATGACACGCATCAGACCGGTCGGGGACGCATACTGGCCAGCGGGCGATGACTCGGTCGATGAGACACCATTATTTATAGCGTTAAGAACGGCGCCGGCGCCGGAAACCACGACTCAAACGCTTACTAAGACGGAACACCACATATAGCCCACTTCTACTTTGTCAAATTCTTACCATTTCTTTTAAAATATAATATGTAAACAGCAGGATTTTTTAAATGGAATCCAACATAAATATCTTTAACTAACAAGCTTAGACAAATGAGTCAATATTTACTAGTAACACTTAACTATTATGAGTATCGTTATACTATTGATTAAATATGAAATGAAGCAGTAAAGAGTAGAAAGTTCGCCTTCAATTAACTTACAAGAAATATGTTGGTATATTAATTTTATTTATTACATTTTCTTATGAAATATTGGCTAACGACTGCTCCAGCGAAATTAATGCCATTCGCCTTTATGGAACATAGGTAACACAATTAGCGGTCAAAAAGTGAATAAAGTTTATACGTCTGAACCGCAGGCTAAAGACGTTTTAAATAATATGAAAATATTATAATCCTAAATTACCATTTTACTTTCACTGATTACTGCTAAACCGTATTCCATTTCATTGTGGAGTCTGACATTTAGAGAAACTATTGTGCCCCATGTCTCGCAAGAGACCTTGCCATTCCAAGAGAGTCGTTGCACACCAGCGTTGTTCATTAGGCCTGGAAACTAAACGTTCTAGTTCATTGGAATGTAGTGAGACTGATCTTATAAATACATATACGAACATTAAGCATTCAATCATAGGCCTTATCACGTTACAATGGTGTACGGCAAATCGAATAGCTCTTATACTAGATGTAGTGCAACAAACAACATAGATAATACTTTTCCCGGCTCAAACGTCTTCAGCCTATCAACAATGTCGAGCAAAAAAATGCTTAAAAGTAGGTTACGCCCCAGTTACTGAACGCTGACCTGATGTAATTTACGCAGAACTGCTGAAACAAAACTAGGACGAATGTTAAGATGAATATTTGCATAAGGATTTTTCATGTTTTTTTACAGATAATTCAAAATGACAACTTATGAAATATTCTTTAATAGACCATATTTGTAACAATCTGACATACTTACATAACATTTCCAGCTTGTGAAATAATACTTTACAGAGTGAAAACATGAACCTTATCTTTGGGGGAAGTCAGAATTGACACCACCAAAAATATTCGGGATCCTGTTTTTTTTTTCTTTCTTTAATTAAAGTCTCATTTTCTCTCATACTATCCATGGGCTTCCATAACCCAGGAGATCATATTTGTATCGATCTGACATACTTACATTGTTATGTTAAATGTTTTTACAACTCGTAAAATAATACTTCAGGGATTGAAACCATGAAACTTGCTTTGGCGGAAGTCAGAATTCACACTACGAAAAACTTTTTTGTTCCTCTAGTTCTCTCATACTACTATCCATGGGCTTCCATAACCCAGGAGATCATATTTGTATCGATCTGACATCCTAATGTAACAAACATTTACAACTAGTAAAATAATACTTTAGAGATTGAAAGCATTAAAAGCATTAAACTTGTTTAGGATGCTATTATGTTACGGAGTTTTTGAATGACATATTTTGAATTTAGATAATTATCTAAAATACTTATTAAATTATAATTTAATAAGTATTTTAGTTTTAGTAATTTTACTGTTTCAATTATTATTAAAAAAAATGACTTTATTGTTGTATTGACTGATTATGTATCTATTTGAATTGATTGAATTTTGAGTATAATTAAAAAAATATTCTTATTTATAATTTTCAACTAAATATTATAAACTATTTTGTACGTCGAATATAGCAAAACATGTTGAACCTGCGATTTTAAACAAATTTCCATCCATATGTGCATATTTATGTATCACGTTACACATGTTTATACAAATAAATGCATCTATATCTTTATCTGATTTTGATTGATGAATTTTAACTTCCCCTAAAGATAAAAGATAATCTTTAGGGGAAGTTAAAATTCACACTACGAAAAATATTCAGAATCCTGTTTTATTTTCCCTAAGTTACATTTTCTCTCATACTACGGGCTAATATTGGAAAATATATAAGGTTGTGCTGAACATTTGTTTTTTGTCGTATCTCTATCATAAGCTGCTAAGAAATTAGTACCAGGTCGTGTCTGTCGCTTATATTTGAACAAGGTAGCAATCAAGGCCCTGCCCTAACGTGACCTGCGTAGTTTAGAAGTCTATAAAAGCAAAAAAAAACAAAGTTATACCAGTTATCATCCACCGGTTTAGTCAAAGTTTTAATTTTGCCTTCGCCCTATGTATATGGCTTCAAACCTAATGCCCAAGGTAAGCGTTAATCGTAATAGATGCTTAAACATATAGTAATAAAAAAATTGTGTTAAAAAAAAAAACATGAAAATTACCTCCTTTTAAAATTGACTTAAACACTTGTAACCAGTGAGAATATTATTCAGATTTGTTTTAAATCTGGCTATGATTCAAATTCACCGAAAACACTCACAAATAAAGCCATGAAAATCGGGAACTAATCACAATTTTGTGATCCAAGAAAAAAACCTTTAGCTTTGCAACGATTCCAAAATAATGCTACAGAGCTTTAAAAAATATGTTACTCGTCGAAAACTTCTCAACATCGTGCAGTCACAGGATACGCTCAATTATTAATATAAAAACGACTCAAGCAAACAAACAACAATAAACACTGTTCCAGACGTTATTCTATGTTACTCATACTTTAACAAACCCCTTCCAGAGGTAATGAGCCCCATAAAGCTAAATATAGACATTGTAAATGATTGATGTGGCCATGAAAACACAAGTATTGATTTTTGGGTGAATCCGGCGGTAAATGGCGAAATTCCCCCACCCGCCATTTTGGCTAACCGACTTGCCATACATAGTTGTAGTCGCAGTCTCGATATTTTCAAGAATTTTCATTAAAAGCTCTCTCTATATTTTGATGCATCTATGAACCATTTTTGCGAAATAAAGCTTTTAAGCGGGTATATAAAACTAAATGAAAATTGCGGCTAGGTAAAAAAAGGATAATTATTATAAAGTAAAACTTCGTATGAATGATTTTCTAAAAGCTTGATTGGAAAGAAAGCTTTGCTAGTTTGAAATGATTGAACGAAAAAGTGAAAATCTTAAAGCAAAGCGCATAAAAGTATCTGTACCTCCAAATTGTGTGAGACTGTCGGCTCTCAAGCGATATTTTGGTATATGTTCTTGTAGAAGACTGACTATCTCTACCTCAGGCACCTCCTCGCTATTGCACACCTCTGTTGACAAAAGAAACATTAAATGGAAATGTGCTAGCTTCAACAATTATAGTAGCAGATTTATTTACAATTTTCTAAGCAGTAGGTAGGCAGTAGAACAGGTATGGATCAAGATAATGAATAGTTGGAAAGCTGCAAGTTTCAACGCAATGTCGTGACTAGAAAAGTTGAGCGCATTGCAGTATTTAACTATAAAGCCGCTTTGTATGTAGCAGGGAGTGTCTACTTTCCGTATTTAGTATGGGTACGGGCGGGCGCTTGCAGACAGAATCGATATCTGCGTCCCGTCGCGTCGGCGGCTGACCGTTCTGCGGGGGCATGCACTTCTGTAAAGTCCTTGCGCCACCCTCCCTCCGCACCGCACCCTTCGTACTATCGTATCGAGTTAAAGTTAATAATATGAATTGGGATTGATCACACACACGCATTTTCGAATGTGTTAATTTTTTATTGCGTTTAATTAGCCACACAATGAACTTAAGTTAATTATGTACAAATTAAAACAACACAAACGAAAAAGTTCTGTTTAGTTATTACCACCAACTTTGTTTTTTTTTTCAGTACCAGATAATTACTATCAATTAAAAGTACCTATGTTACACTAATAGCACACAGGCCAAGTAATATACATAAATTAGAATTTCAGCGTTGGGTTAAACATTGATTTATGTGATGGGCACATCATCTATGTACCTACCTATTTTAAACCGACTTCAAAAAAGGAGGAGGATAACTCCGTCATTTATAAACCGTTTTGAAAAATGATTCTTTTGCTTTTGAACGGAATTTTCTACATTTCTGATTTGTGGTTTTTGAGTTACCTAGCTTCAATAAATTTATTTCTCCACTCAGTGTATGTTGATGATGTTATAAAGACTTCCCGTCACTGTATCAAGTGCACTCTTAGCATGTTTGCAAGTGGAAAATCAAAAGTCGCTGTCTTTGATTTTGTTTTTTTTTTCCACCGACATCCGATATTCAAGTTATTATTCCCTTCTAAGTATTTTTTTGGAAGTCGATTTTTTTTTAAATAAGCATTTTACAAGTTAATTACATATTACAAGGTGCATAATGATTGTTTTTATTCAGTTGCAGACTATAATCAAATGCATTTATCTATTAAGATATGTAAAATATCTTTTGTTTGGGAAGCAGTGATTTGAGAACGACTTGCCACTGTCAAGCCCATGTTAGAAAAAAAATCATTATGTATTGGGGCCTGGGGCTGACTGACCTAATAGGTACTTGAGAGTGCCCTAGGTCAAGTGAAATTACTCTAGCTTGGCGTCGATCAAACTTTATTGACTTATGAGTCTTTAGCTGTACACATTAATCATATTTTAAAGGTCTTTCTAAATGGTAAATGATTTTATTTCTGTAAGTAGGTTTGCACAAACACTTTTACACGTCAATCATATTTTTTAAACTAGATGAGGTCGGCGTTTCCTATGTAACTTTTCTAAGAAGAAAGGCCGAAACAAACTCAGAGGTCAGTCTCTTTTAATGTCCAGACATAATCTTGGTCAGATCATGTGAAGACCATGTGGATTGGTGTCTGAAATGGTCTTTTGAGGAAAGAACCACACAGATTGAGTCGACCTGTCCATTCAGTGGACGCATTTATCAGTAATCATACAGCTCAACTCAGAACTTGGGAAGCTCAACGATTTGACGAACAATATCAAAGAAAGGACATTTGGGTAGGCCGCATAAAGCACTAAAACTCTAAATAATATACAGGGATGCACGACGAAAAATTTCAACGCAGGGTTCAGTAGCATGTACCTTCTGAATCCACGGTAACTGTTGCGCGTTGATGTCATTGTGTTATTATGATTCAAACGGGCAGGGATGATAATTCCAATAACTGAAATGTTTTTTCTTATTGTCTCAACATTTTTGAAATACATTTTGTTTTGCTTACATAGATATTTCTTAAAACCATACAGTTTGAAATACTTAAGGCATGATTAGGTATATTTCATATAGCCTATCATTGAGCTCTGACGAAAAAGGAAGTAATATAACATCACGTTTAGGGAATCCAATCCCGCAAACGCGGGATCCCGCTAATGCGGGATCCCGCACCTTTTTTGCGGGATCAAAAATGCGGGATTACTCATGCGGGATCCCGCACGTTCGCGGGATTGAAAAAAAGTAAGAAAAATAGGCTCAGACGATGATCGGAACTATTATCGGACGGAACGGAACGTAATCAATGTCAGTTCCAGTACTCTATGACTGGGGATTCCCCTAGGCGCACGGGGATTTACCTTTGCGCGCGGTCAAGTGTCAAAGAATGTTATTGCGTCATTTGCGTCTTACTTGTGATGTGAAAAGGTCGTAACGTACGACAGGACTATTATTTTTTATTATCAAGTTATCAAAGTGCTAAGAGCACGTTACGAGTGAAAAAATGCAATTTATTATTAAAAATGAGTGTTAATTTAGTTTATAAAGAGTATAAAAGCTCGAGTGAAGTATGGAAACATTTTTTAAGAGCGGAAAATGGATCAACCGCTAAATGTAAGTTATGTCCTGCTATTATAAAAATCTCTGCTCGCTCTACTAAAGGCCTTCACACCCACTTGCGAACAAAGCATAGCATGAATTTGAACTTGGTTGATTGCGTCAGCGTCAGCAGTACCGTTGAAAATCCAGCACCGGGAATGGAAACGAGCAGCGCAAACCAAATTGGCTCGTTCAGTTCAACTACTTCACGTTTAGACGAATGTGCTTCAACTTCGGCAGTGTCAGTCCCACCGAAAAGAAAGAAATTAACAGATTATTTCCCACTCGAAAAAAAAGTTTCTATGGAAGAAAGAGTGTGCAGAATGGTAGCAAAAGATGGAATCCCATTCTCAAAATTCATCACGTCAATTGATTTGCGCGAATTATTTGAATCGGAAGGCCACAAATTGCCTTCTTCTGCCAGCACGATACAAACTATAGTGATGGCCTAAGGAGCATCCATTCGAAAGAAAACTATCGGCGAACTTGAAACACTGAAAAAATTGCAAAAGCGTTTCACACTAACTTTTGATGAGTGGACATCTTTAAGAAATCGCCGCTATTTGAATTTAAATCTTCACTTATTTACCGGTGGAGGTGCGGCTGCGAACATTTGGAACCTGGGGCTAGTAAGAATTGAAGGACGTTTTCCTGCAGAAGCCTGTGTAACTGCGCTTGAAAAAAAACTCCAGGATTTTAAAATTGACCTAAATCTAGATGTGATCGCAGCGACAACCGATGGTGCAGCCGTCATGAAGAAAGTTGGCAGATTATTATCAGCGCACCACCAATTATGCTTCGCACATGGATTGCAACTCGCTGTACTTGAAGTTCTGTACAATAAGAGACAAGAACAACAAGAAGAAGAAATGCAAGCTGAAGTACTCGGAAACAGACCAGATAATGAGAGTGATAATTAAAGTGAAGATGATAACGACGAGCAAGGTAATTTTTCGGTAGAGGAAGAAATCCAAGCAGAAGAGTTGCTACCACAATACAGAGAACTTATTCAAAAAGTGAGAAAAATTGTCAAGGTTTTTAGTTCAAAATCTCCTGTAAAAAATGATCTGCTGCAACAATACATCAAAGCAGAATTTGGCAAAGAATTGCAGCTTATTTTAGATTGCCGAACGCGCTGGAGCAGTCTCCCATCAGTGTTGTCGAGGTTCAACGAAGTCAAACATTGCATATCTAAAGCACTTATTGACCTTAAACTGACATCATCTTCATTTTCATTCACAGACGAAGAATATATGACTTTGACTCATATTGAACAAGCTTTAGAGCCAGTGAAGCTCGCTGTAAACGTTTTATGCCACGAGGATGCAACATTTATTACCGCAGAAACCACATGTTTCATGATTAATAAACTGAATCTACAAAACACCAGGTTAAGCCAGGAACTTGTTGTGTCACTGTCTCGCCGGATAAAAGAACGCCGCACATCAATAACTGCTGTGTTGCTTTACTTGGAAAATCCAAAAAAATATCTAGAAAAAGATTCAAGGTCTGCAAGTGTAGAGGACAATCCATTCTTTTATCCAAGTAAAGCTACGCTAAGAACTGAAATGAAGTGTTTAATTGAGAGACTGATGTCAGACGTGCAACCTGAAACTGAAAACCAGCAAGATGATGACAGTGAAGAAGACATGCCTTTATCGAATCTGCCTTCACATACACTAGAAGAAGAATTAGAGCGCAGTCTCCGTACTGAATGGGTGGCAGAGTCTAGAGCTGCTGTGCGTGTACCCACTCGAGATATTTCAACTGATTTGATATTGAAACGTGAGATGACACTTTTTGAATGTGGAGGGAATAGGGGAAAGTATTTGGAAGCTGTTTATACTTATGTAAAGTCAATTCCGCCTACAAGTGTGGAAGCCGAGCGTGCTTTTTCCGCCGCTGGCTATTTATGCAACAAGATAAGATCAAATCTAAAAGATGAAACGTTAGATACTTTATCATTTCTTCGAAAGTATTTAAAAAAAAAAATAAGCTGATTTTAAATGCCTCTAAAACCAATGAATATGTTCTATTTCAAATAAAAATCGAAATATGAAACGTGAAATATTGTGAATATTGTATTGTCTTATACATCATTATATTTAATTTATAATTTATGTGATAACTTTGCTTCATGTTGACAACAATAATTAAAAATATTTGTGTGTATTTTCTTTCTTTAAATTACATGAAACAAAAATAATAATAATTAAAATCAATCCCGCAAATCCCGCGGGATCCGCGGGATTGATGATCTTAATCCCGCAGGCTTGCGGGATCGCGATTTTGATGCGGGATTGGATTCTCTAATCACGTTGTTGTCCCGAATGGTTAGGCAGAGGTCTCCCAAATACTTAGTCACATTTCGCACATTATGTTTAAGTCCCGTGTAGCCTTAACATTAGAAATCATTTATTTGTCGTAAATAATATTGTATTCGTGCTGAAACAAACGAAACTTTCCTCTTTAGAATATATTTAGAACGATGATATCAGTGCTGTGTCGTGTAGTTTCTACTGAATAATAATAACCATCTCTATCCGTGGGTAAGAAGCGTGGAAACTAGTACGATAGTAGATCAAACAGATTCTCTTGTCAACTGATAACCTCTTTGTAGGTACCCTGAAAGATGCAACACTGAAAATACGTCATATACATATGACGTATTTTCAGTGTTGCATCTTCTGTAATCTAATAAAAAAATCTTCGCACATGATAGCATGTGAGAATATTTTTTTAACAGTCAAATCTGTCCAAGTGAGATCATATACAAGACAGGAGGCTGAGTAGGCTTTAGTACCTACTCGCAACCTTTGACAGTGGAATATAGTACTTCCACCATCGGCCATCTTAAGAGTGACGAAATTCCACCAATCCAGCATACTGTGCGACCCCATCGTACACATTGGTATTCTCATCGATCCAATACAGGGGCTGTCTGTGAGCCTAAGTCATTATTAATAGAATGTCAAGCGATACACATCGCATCACTGCATATCGCTGAGATTACATCTTTTATGACATTTTAAAATGAATTTACTACAAAAGTATGCAATTCACTAAGGAATCTGTATGATATAGAAAGCGACATCAAAGGTGGGTATGGAAATTTGGTAGGAACTATATTATTAATTATTTTAGCACCCCAAAACGGAAATTCACACTTTTAAAGCCAAGATAAGCGTTTCAATGCTATCAGCCGAATTAGAAGCAAGTTTGTGACATTCAAATAAAATGATACAGTCCCGATCTACTTTATTGATATGATAACTGATAAGGATATTGCCGTGTAGGTATGCTTTACCCAAGCAAGTTATACTGGCGCCTTTTCCACGTGTATAGCAATATCATCAAGCAGCAATCAACGGATATCATGGATTCCAGTGAATTGATACAACAAATATGAAAATTGAGCTTGTTTCGTATTTCAACAAAATATCACAAGGCATTTTCACATAAACAATCATATACAAACTTGAAGCAAAGGCACGATTGAAATTTTACTGCGTGCGCCTATTCCCTGAACAATTCTTATTTTGGTGTATCCGTTGGAAGCTTTCCAAAAAATTATGGTTACGCATTTATTTCAGGTGCTCGATAATTTGTAAACAAACAAAAACCAATCGTTAGTTGACTTAATTATTTGGACAAACTCTGATTACATTATTGTATGTGAAAGGAATTTGCCAAAATTTCACACGCAAAACATGCCCTTTCGCTTTCGTTACGTATGCAGTTGACTGTGTATCCGTTCAGAACTTGCATAATTGAGATAAAACGAAACAGGTGTACAAGCGGTGTTTCCGTGTTAAACGCCTGCGCCACTTGCACCCGCAATCGATTTAAAGGAACAATCGGAACAGACGTCTTCGCCATTCTCATAAGATAAATAGCAGTCGGTGTATTCATAACAGCTAATAGAAAGTTAGTGAAGTTCCTACAGGGGCTTTGGTTTCGGTTTAACAGCTACATTTCAATGGCTAGCTCTTAATTTGAGTTAAATTTGCATGGTGCATAAGGATATCTACTACTTTAGCGACACGGGCGAAATAATTTGTCGGTTTTCGTAGGAATTGTCTAATAATATAGTTCTGTTATTCTTAAATCTAGGTTTAGGCAATAGCTCACCATGACTCCAAGCTAGCAGCAAATCCTGTTGCCTCTCGTGCAACTCATCCCGACGCCGCGGCCGAGGCCGGTGTCTTTTTTCAGTCATAATCCGAACACATAAATTGCACTAACTTATTCGATTTTCACATCACATTGCACATCTTTCAGGTATCTAAGAGTAAGATCACTTTCACCATACATCTGCGGACGTGCACCGCGTAGCCGCCTACCAAACAATCAACGATGTAATTAGCTACAGATAGGAGATAGTGTACGCAACGTCATAAATCCGATAACGAACAGCGCTGAACCGATCGCCAACAACTAGCAACAATGATTGAAGAAAAATAAAAGGGTGAACGTGACTTATCGCCGATCAGAACTATAACAATGTTATTTGAATAAAATTATAACAATCTCTTTGTATTCTAGCCCACTATAAAGTCTCGCGGCATAAAGTAAATGCTGTTCAGCACAAGCCTGTTGGTTGACTAGAAATTGTTTGCTGCAGGCACCGGTTCTCCGCACTACACCAATGTCGCACCGATCACATGCAAATTTATCATTGCATCAACGTTTCAACAGGCTATTTAACAATACACATCTCATCGAATATAAGCCTCACGACTCCCGATCTATAACAACTGTGTCAACATATGCAGACAATGCACATGGCACAGATCGAAAATGGCAATATAGATAGATTTCATTTACACCAAATTATGGCTAACGAGGTTATTATAATAACGTAACGTAGGTAAACACACGAACTGTCTGCAACTTCGTATGAAGAATTTATCAAAAATAAAATACTGTTGGGATATAGATAGCAAATACCAGCCGTTACACATTTATCTTTACCGCATAATTTTAACCTGCATGCAGTTCTATGTGCGAACTCGTCCTAATTTCGAGTACGGAGAAATTCTACGGGCTTTCTATTTTTGACCGATAGTGGGATAATACATTTAGTTAGTATTGACATGGAAAGGCCTGTAAATAGACACATTGCGAGGCCACACGCACAGTTCAGCGGCGGAGGCGGTACGGTCGACGTACTCATTCGGATAACCAATAAAAATAAGGATGTCGTCAATATGTTGGCATCGCTACCATAGCGGGGTCACCTCCGCTACGGGTTGCCCCGCTAACTCGGTGACGCAATTTTGTGACCTTGTCACTTACAGCTTGAATAAAGGGCCTTACATTAGAACATAATTATCCCATACATTAAACAAGCCACAATAAAGAGAATGATTATTACATAACGGATAAAGTTACTGCAATTTAACTGCCATAGTTTCATTCTGGAAAATCTAATAGTAAAATCATAAAGAATGACTAATACAAAACAAATCAGTGCTAAAATTCCATGTGATTATATTCAGACTTCAGATGAACTGTGCATAGAATTGATTACATAAGGCTGTCAGTTCATAGCGCCGTCCCTATGTATAGACTCAATACAATAGATTAATTGGCTCGTTTTCTTTGACGTTGTAAATTCACTTTCGATTCACTTTCGGTTTTTAGACTTCTCTTATCAGATAAAATGAAAGCCAAATAACATGATTAATTGGTTTGATACAGTTAGAGACCGTATTCAACAAAAAATAAAATAAGACCATCGACAGTCTATGAAACAAGATGTTCAAGTATGATTTTTTATGGAAAAATTAAGATGAGTTGTGAACAAATAAGAATTGTTAGTGTTCAAGAATGTCTCTGGATTCCATGGTGTTAAGTGTCTTTAGAAGTTGTTGAGACATCCAAATTTTGTTTTTTATTAGACGTGTTAATCATTTTAAATTAAAACTTCACAAATTACAAGCATGCCAGTCAAGACAAACTTTAACTATGTTTGTAATACCTTTCATTCTTGTATTAGGTCGAGTTCAGGTTGTCATCAGTAGACCTTGGTGGTAAATAAATAAAAGAAAAACACTATAATTACATCATCGACAGCTGATTTTTATAAAAACTGTGAGCAATACGAGTTTGAAAGTTCGAGAGAATCTTAATTAAGTCTACAAAATCGCAAGAAGTCAGCACACTGTTTTTAATTTAAGGACAAACCAATCTACAATCATTTGAAAAAGAAAATGCTATATCTTAATTTCAAACACAAGACTGATTTAAGGAACACCGAAAAGAAGAACGTCTACTATGGGGCATTACCTAAAAAAATTTTTTGGCGTCTGTTTTTTCTTTGTGTAACCATGAAAACTTTATTCGAATTCAATTTTAACTTAATTAAAAACAAATAATGAACGAACGGCAACAGTCTCTTATGTTATGTATCGTGCGAGCAAGTTCCTCGCAAACAGTTGGGAGGTAGAAACGCGGCGGCGGACTGGATGCGCGCGCGCCGCCCGCCCGCCCAGAATAGCCACCATCTGGCACCTAGCCAATCACACGCCTTCATTGTAATTTTACCCCATTCATAATCTTAACTTAAAACACCTTAAGGTGGATGCACTAAGGTAGCCCGCAAAATTCAAATTTTCTTACGTTTTTCGCAACTTGCAGGTCAGTGTCGGCTTGTGGATGGCCAGTAATGGGTAGCTCGACGTCCAGTAAGAACCAAGCCCGAGTCGACGGCGTGTTGTGTTCCACGCGCGCCTTAAAGAGATGGCAGCACCAACTGGTGGGGTCCGCAAGGGCCGATGCCTGCCAAGGGTGCGGGTTGTTCAAAAGAGCTACCGTGGCCCTTGGCACAAAGGCAACTGAAGGAACACGGGTTTTAGTCAGTAAAAGTCTGACACCCGCTACACCCAGAACGGGAGAAGTTATTTGATGATACACCTCCCTCAAAAAAAAAGTGTCAGGTTGTATGTTGTCTGTTGCATGTTGATTCGCAATCGTAAAAACTATGGCTTCACAGAATTATAAACGTAAAAATCATCAATACAATACCAAGTTCATTTAATCTCATTGAATGAGTTTTTTACGAAATAGTCATTCAATGTTAGTAAAAAAAAAAAAAAAAAAAATGTTTGAAAATCATTTTTGAAAATTTGAATTTCGCGGACTACGCCAGGACATCCACCTTAAGGAAAAACTGCAAACTACTTCAAAAAGTCTAAATCTTCATTTAATGTTCACTATTGTTACCCAATTAGTCATACCAATTTACGAGTACAACACTTGATTGAATACACGAGTATTTTTAGACATGAAGTTTCGCTAAAGCAATAAAATTTTATCCTTTATTCCTTTGTTACACATGCACAAAATTACGAAGCACAGATTTTTATATATGTGAAGTAAGTAATAAATTAGTTACTTCCTAATTACGCTCATAAGTAAATTAATCTAGTTTTCAGATTGAACAAAATATTTCGTCATATTGCCTGGGGCAGGCGCGGTCCAAGAGGGGGGGTCCTAGGGGTAATGACCAAAGCTGTAAACGTTAATGAGATTTTTTATGCAATAAAATCTTATTTACTTTTTCTTTACCTATTAATATATATAGTATTTGTCTGTCACCGCGCTTGGCCTGGGGGCGCGTACCACAACAACAGGCGCGCGGAACCTTGGGACAGCCCTTGTTTCAAACCAATCTGCGGATGAGTGACCATTGTTTACAATACGCGACCTCCGTACCTTGAAGCCGTCAGTTCCGCCCGTTTGTCATACGAAAACCCGACATAGTTAGGACAAGGCCGGGCGGAAAATAGGTTTATTGCTAACTTATCGTTGATAGACGCATCTAAATTCAAAACTTCAATACAACATCTTAAATACTTACATTCCATTGCCGCTGAATCGACTATTGTAAGTGGTATAAGTAAATTTTTGAATGATGATCTGTTACAAAAGTTCCACAATTCATTTTGGTTGCAATGGACTTTGAACTTTGTCATGTACCTACCTCATTGAGTTTGTAATTCCAAAACTCGATAATGATCTAAGATTCTAAATTAAAATTTGGTTTCAGCACAGAATTACCAGTGTCCTATTAAGCTAGCACGGGTCTGCAGCAAATTCTACCAAGGAGGCCCCATTGGCTTTAATAGAACTTGGTTTGTTATTATATTTAAAAAAAAGTTTTTCTGGATACAACACTAGTCGAATCCATGTTTCTAAACAAAAACGTTATCATTAACTCAATAAATTCCTTTAAACCATACGCACATTGGTAAAAAATAATCTAAATGAATATTTTTTCGCCTAGCTGTCGCTGGCAGTGGTTTAACGGTGATTTTTCAAAGAGAACCTTGTATGCATGAGGGGGCGAAAGAAAGGAGCTCGAAAGTTCAACACCTCTAATTGGATAGGATTTCTTATAATCATTCATACTGAAATAGGACGTGCTTTGTTGACCTACTTCAGAAAAGATTAATAAAAATCTAAATAAAAATCTGTCAGTAAAATGTGTCTAAATAAAAATCTGCCAGTAAAATGCATAGCGAGCAGAGCGAGCTCGAAATTTTTAGCACCTCGCCTCAAAGAGCTGCTTTTGACAATCCATACAGAAGTAGGAGTTGCTCCGTCGTCTTATTCAGAAAAGCTGAAGAATTTCGAGAAACTAGTATGAAAGTGCGAGCGAAGCTAGGTCGAAGATTTTTAGCATCCCACTCGGAGAAGTTAGATTTCCTTAGACTATGTCGTCATCTGCCTAGCCTTTTCCCAACTATTTTGGTGTCGGTTTCCAGACTAAGTGGATGCAGCTGAATACCAGTACATTACATGGAACTACTGCATATCTGACCTCTACAACCCAGTTACCTACTGGGTAGATACCCCTTGGACAGACTTGTACGGCTTCCCCCTTGGACAGCTTCTGACGACCCGTAACTTGTGTCGAAGATCCGAGAATGAAAGTGTTTACCATGTATACATTTAATATTAATTTGGACCTACCGATGGTATACGCAATGAGGCGTGTTTTAGTGTATTGTACCTACATCCAAGCGTGGGCCCCTAAAGCATGATGCTTGTATTGCTTGTAGCCTTTGCTACACCTGCTAATCCAGCCCAGTAAATTCTGGAGATATTACCTGTGATTGTGGCGACGTGGCGAACGCGCGGTGCTAGCGAGGGCGCACGAGCCGCATCCTGAAGGGCCGCCAGCTTGACGATCTGCCCTAAAAAAAG
The DNA here is from genome assembly GCA_949987655.1 of Polymixis flavicincta. Taxonomy (NCBI): domain Eukaryota; kingdom Metazoa; phylum Arthropoda; class Insecta; order Lepidoptera; family Noctuidae; genus Polymixis; species Polymixis flavicincta. The sequence continues at coordinate 16,074,174 of OX465179.1, forward strand.
ACATGAAAATTAGTATAAAGAAAAACCACTACTAAAATTATTAGAACATTCAAAAGAAAAGTCAGAAATAAATAAAGACGCTGTGTAAAATCACTACTTGACTGCTTACCAAATCTGCAATGCACTTGGAATATTAAATAGTGTCAATGTTACCTACTCATGATCACCTGTAGGACACTACAGCCACTTACGCTCAGACAAGTTTTATGTAAATTGAAAGACTATCTTTCAGTAGTCCTTTACTTCAATAGACATGCTGGTAATGATAAGCGACAAATCAAATACATAAGTAGTCCTACATGCTATGTAGCACATAGTCTGGCTGGCATGTGATAATTGTGTCAGCAAATACAGCCTCGACATTATTACAGGTGATATTCTAGAGCTGTTGATAGTTTTGAAATGAAATAAAATTGTTTATTATATTAGATGGAGTTGACAAATTCTATCTGATGTTTCCTGATTCAAAGACAGTGCATGTTTTATGCCAAAAGCATGAATCAGAAATGAATAGACTATTATATCCACTTGTGAATATAGCTATTCAGTTTTGTTATTCACTCTAAGTGCTGACTCCTAATTATAATCTATATATATTAAAGGAGAAACTGACTGACTGACAAATCAATGCACAGCCGAAACTACTAGGAACATTTTGCACACGGTTTCCTTATATAATGTAGGGGAGCACTAAGAAAGGGTTTTTGGAAATTCGACCTTTAAGGGGGTGAAAAGGGGGGATTTTGTTTGTATGAAAAATCTTAGTTAGTAAACTTGAAACTTGGCACAAATACTTATCTAAGTAAATTATAAATTTGTTAATTTATTGTTTTTCTAACCTACCCCCTAAAAGGGTATTGGGGGTGTCAAAGTTTGTATGGAAGAATTGTAACACGCGGTCTGATTAACTCGAAACCACGTAGGATACTTTTTATCCCAGTAGTATGTTCCCGCAGGATAATTTCCAACATCCACGCGGGCGAAGCCACGGGCAGAAGCTAGTCATCTTATAAATAAAAAGAAAGTCCTGACTGACTGACTCATCAACGCCCTTTGACCTAGAAACCTGAAATTTTGCAAAGAGGTTCCCTTTATAATGTAGACAAGGAAAAAGGAAGAATTTTTTTTAATTCTATCCCTAAGGGAGTTAAATGGGGGATGAAAGTTCCGCGCGGGCGAAGCCGTTGGCTAAAGCTAGTTATTCATAAAAAACATAGTAAATGGGGAGTATTAACATTATTATTGCTACTCACAGAATCAATTTAGATGACCGCAGCAGGCACAAAATAATTTGAATTTCTGAAAATAAAAAAAGTCTTCATGAATAAAAATCATAACAAGACTTTTAAATAATAAGTGATTGATGATCACTGAAAAAGACAGTTCCTCCTCAGTGGCAGAAATTAAACAGCATTGTTTCAGTGTTTGATACAAATAACATAACATACCCAGGGACCCGCCTCTTTCATACAGTTGCAATGTCTGCATTACATGTAATTCATGCTGAAATTCAGGCCTGTATAGTTACGCAGTCATCAACATATCAGAACCTACTTAGGAACTAACAAACCCATTGGACTACCACAAAATTACCCAAAATAGATGATACAGTCAACATATTAAAAACGACATAACTTCATTCATCATTAATTTATTTTCATACATTACTTCAGAGTACAAGTCTCTGTATTAGAAACATACAGAGAAATCACTCTTGAATTATATTCTAGTAAAACATAGGGTTGGGACCAGTTGAAATGTTCATTCAATTTATGTATAAGCAAGAGCATTTGAACTGATATTGAATACTAATGTAAGGTTTCTTTTTGGCTGGGAAATCATCAAATAACTTTTCCCACTTTGGGTGGAGCGGGAGGGCGAGGGGTGTCAGACTTTTGCTGACTAAAACCCATCCGTGTTCCCTCAATGTGCCAGGGGCAGTGGTATTTCTTTCGAACAGCCCGCACCCCTGGTAGAGTAATGGAAGGTTTAACTTACTGAATGATAATGATAGCATTCTAGAATAGGAAATTCAATTGCTTTGTCTATTACATCAGTTATGAAACTATATGGAGATGGATACACTTGATTTTGAACTGTACTACTTTGTTTTAAGGTCGAAAAATAGCTACTTTTAGCTATTGAATTGAATAAACAAATTATGACAAAATTGCTTGGATTTTCAACAAAAACGTGACTTAAACTGTAGGTATGCAATTATGAGGATAACTGGAGTCTTGTGACTTTTATGCAGTGCGTAAAACAATATTATTTTGAAGTGTGAATGATTAGGTCATTCACACTACTCTTCTTTACTGATAATACAACAAATTATTTAATAATTCCCTTGACATTAAACTTAGATAAAAGGCAAAATTACTGTTAACGTGTGACCTGTTCATTCGTCACACTTCAACACACAAATTTATTAGCTAGAATAAATAAGTAACAATTCCAGTAAAGTGCATACAAGACTAGTACAAAGGAAAGCAAAGTAACTATTGACAGTGTTTTAAAAGTCCACTATTCTATCATCTCTCGAATTTTATCTGTATTCTTTACGTGCAGTTTGGAGACTTCAGCATCAAATGAATCGCTGCAAAGCAATCTGTGAAGTGGAAAATCTCATTGCATTCTGAAACTGTGGATGAAGTGACGTAATTTTTTCGGCGTAAGTTCTGCGGATACTGTTAACAAAAACCAGTTTAAACTTACTGTCATCATTTACATCATTGCTGCAACTGTGACCTTGCTGCCAAAAACCCCGAAGACTACATCCATCAGTCTTGTAACTGTTCTTTTGTACACACGTTCACGTACTGGGTTCAAAGTTTTCTCGTGCATAATATAGACACATACAACTGTTACTATAATCCACCAAACAAATTTCACTGTATGCAATAGTTTGCATTGGTTAAATTTTACTACAAATCTTTAGTTTCTATACCCGCGTTTCCCGAACGGCACTGTCACTCGCAGTCATTCGGTTCGTTCCGTTTTTTTATTCTTCATTCATCACATTCACACCAGTAAAACGGTGTTGCGAGCTTTTATTACGAATTACCCCGAGCGACGAGCCTTGTGTCTAGATGGCAGAACAGTACGATTTGTGCATGTGCCTCTAATCTTAGGCTATCATAACGCACGTGTCTCTCTTCCTGAACACTAAGCAACACTACATTTTTGCAAGCACCAAGTTACGAAGATACAAATTGCACGCTACACCAAGAGCAGTGAATATACGCATTATTTCTTTGGCCTGTAGCCAAACGTTCCATGATCAATAGGCGTAAGGACTCTTGGAATGTTTTTCCCAGGTCAACGGTTTCGAATGTCATAAAATTATGCAAAAACTGGCATAAAGTGTCATAAGTAACAAAAGAGAAATGAGAGAATTCCAATCTTAAAAGGCAGCGCGAGAAAAAGTGATAGAAATGATGAACTAATAAATATGTGTGAAAGTGAGTGTATGTGTGTGAGTGGGAGTGTAGTGTGTGGTCAGTGGTGTGTGTGATTTGTTTTCAATATTGTCATAAATTTAATTTCATATTTTATTTCAATTTCTTCTTTGTTTTTTAATTAAAATGAGCGACTCGCCATCACACAGATAAACCCTGAGTGGTTTTCGTTGTGTGGCTAAAATCATTTGTGTAATAGGTTGTTTTTTGGAAATAAATAAATATTAATAAGTATGTTAAATTAGATCAGTGCTAGAATAAACATCTCTGAAATTTTGCAGTCAGCAAGATTATCCTCGAGTTGGTTTTCAACTCCAGTCAGGTTATTCCTGTGATCCTATAGTAGTAAGCCCAGTCAATAACAAGAACAAAATTAAGTAAACAAATACAAAATAACCTACAAATTATAAAACGTCCATAATTTATTGACGTTTCTAATAAAGCTCTTTTTTATCACTGGTAGACGCTATCCTTTTTTTAACGGACGAAAAAACGGAGGAGGTTCTCAAGTCGACGCGTATTTTTTTTTTATGTATGACCACGCATAACTTTTTTCAGAGCTGTCCGATTTTGATAATTCTTTTTTTTATTGGAAAGGTATACCGAAGTTGCTCCCAAATAAATTTAGAAAAAAAAATCCAACCCTAAGGGTAGGAAAACAGGGGACAATTGATTGTTTACTCAGAGATTTTAATACTGAGTTGTGTATTACAAAAAGTTATCAAAAAATTAAGCATGTAGTATTGAGTGGATTATAGCCACAAAAATTATAAAATAAAAACTAATAACAAAACAATTAAACCGCCGCAAAAACTGAAAAGTAAAAAATAAAAAACCTGCTTTGTTCAACTTAATAACTAAGTTCGGAAGTCGATGACTTTGGATATGTATTTTAATTTTATGTCACCGCCTTCCGAACTCAGTTATTAAGGTTAAACAATGCAGATTTATTATGTTTAATTTTCAGTTTTTTAGCTCCTAACTACTTCGATAAAACCTTTTTCCAAAAAAAAAAACAACCGACTTCCGGAAAAACACTACAAAGTGAAAAATAACTTTAATTTCTTATCACCGCCTTCCGAAATTAAAGTTATTTTTCACTTTTTAGTGTTTTTTCCGGAAGTCGGTTTTTTATTTGGAAAAGTTATTATTTTTCACTTTTTAGTTATAGTACCTACCCCACACTAATTCGAAACGTTATCATCCTTGGGGTCAAAACAATGCATATTTGTGCGATAGCAACAATCGCAGTTGATTTGCTGTCATGTTTTGAAGAGTTCCGTTGTCTGTTTCCGAAATGCATCATCAGACCTAATTGAAATTTAAATGGGAATTCCGTTTCGGAATAAACCCCTTTCGAACAAAAAAAGAATTTTGGAAATCGGTCTATATATGACGGAGTTATGCCCGAACTTCTACCTAATGGATATAGGTTGTACAGACGCCAGCACATCAAGCTACTCCAAACTGTCAAATTTATTTGATAGATTTTCAACTTTATTCCGTAAGATTAAGGTTCATGTTCAATTGGGAAAATTTGACAGTTTGGGGTAGGTTGACCTGCTGGCGTCTGTACCTTAATTCACCATCAGCGTCATGAGATGATAATGACCATACGCGAATGTATCAATAGTTTTAGAAAAGATATGAAATAAATTGCTATTATAAGTATTACGGTTGCCATCAAATCAGATCAGATCCTTACTTCGTGAAAATGGGACCACCTCAGGAGTATAGTCTTTCAAATAAAAAAAGAATTTTGAGAATCGGTCCACAAATGAGGGAGAAATCGATGAACACACATAAAATAATACAAACAGTCACACATATAACCTACTCCTTTTTGGAAGTCGGTTAAAATGTAAGTAGTTTTCGCTTAATCGCAATTGACACAACTTTGGGTTTGTGGACGGACAACAGTGCTGCAAGCTTTCTGTTTTTAACACCACATTTTAGGTTCTTTGGTTTTTAGTATAGAAACTCATAAGGTAAAATATAATAAGTACAGTGTTAGTGTTGTAACAATTTTATTGTCTTTGACAAAATGCTCTAAAGTAGCCCACGCAATTTATACCTTACGTAACACATAATGCATTATCATGATTACAATTAGATTCAAAAACTGAGATGATTTTTTTTTATAATTTCTCTATTTTGATATTATCTTGATCGCCAGATACACAATTTACAGTACCATTAGTATGAAACTAAAAAATAAGAAACAAATAGCCACTCATACACGTATACTTTGGCACAAAACTCCTAAAAATCATTTGCCAGCCAGGAATTCAATAGCAAACTAAAATGCGTTTCATTTTTTGAAGCTGACTTAAAAGGACCGCCACCACATTCCCACAGAGACATTTTGTCCGATTAAGAACGCTGTCAGTCAAAATAAACAATTATAAGCTGTATTGTGTTTGTGCCTACCTAGAAATAATGTACAGAATAATGCACATCAAGCTACCCCAAACTGTCAAATTTTCCCAATTGAACATGAACCTTATGATGATTTCATAAAGATGAAAATCTATCAAAGAAATTTGGCAGATTGCGGTAGTTTGATGTGCTGGCGTCTGAACTATTAAAAAAAAATGTGACATTTCAAAATTCTACATAAACTTGTTTGAAAATTAATGACCAAATGATAACAACAATCCTAATCTAAATTATGTATTATTGATACTTTGTACTTTACCCCAACAACTATCATTACAATTAGGGTGACTGTGGCAATTATCATACTAATTACTATTACGAGTACGATGAAAATGAAACCTGAAACAAAAAAGATTATTAAAATTAGAAAGATAGCGTGAAAAATAATTGGCCACATAAGAATACAGGCTTGTAAATGGGACGCTCAAATTTGCAAATGATTATATCTTACCTTCAAAAAGTAAAATAACAATGGCAATTATTAGTACTCCTATGAGTATAATAAATGCAGCTGACAAAATAATAATTAACAGAATTATGAACACCGAAAATAAAGTTGTAGTTAGAAAAGGTCTCTTCAAGAAATAATGAATAACTTGGAAACATAGTTTTTGATTCATTTCCGCTATTACATGATATTTGTCAACACAAGATCCTGTAAGAAAAAAATACGATCAAAACACATCTGAATAACAATTTTAAAGCACGACACCTCACACCGCACATATTTTACCGGAAGGGATAAAGGTGGAGTAAAATCAACTCGGTGCACATACCACATGATAATTTTACTGCTTCTTTAAATGCGTTCTTTATGTTTATTTCCATTTTTCCCGGGAAACCAAAACAGTTTGAAAGAATACAAATATACTGTATACGTCCTATCAGCGATAGTTCACTTGATGAAATGAGGCTTATCGATTGGTTTCTACGATTCGTGCGCTTGCGGTGAAAACAAATCAAAAGATTAGTAGGTACAGACGCCAGCACATCAAGCTACCCCATACTGTAAACCTTTCCCAATCGAACATGAACCTTATACTTATGTCATAAAGTTGAAAATCTATCAAAGAAATTTAACAGATTGGGGTAGCTTGATGTGCTGGCGTCTGTACCTAATATTTTCAAACGACTTTTATTTTAACTTTTCTGCTGCTATTCTGATCGCCAGAAGTTCATAGACATTATTCTAGTCGCTACACACCGCACTATAAAGTGACAAAGACAGTGTTCATAAACTACGCCGATCTTCAGATATCTTTTCATTATTTTAACCGACTTCAACAAAAGGATAATAATTATTACTTATTGCATAATAACTATAATAAGCTCTTCCTTTCCGATGAGTATTTTTTCACACACACAACACGAATTTGTTTTTCTCTATGATTTATGGATCGATTGGTTTCATTTTATTAACTTTACTTGAGTTGTTTATGAGTTGACTTCAATCTTCAATCATATTTATACAAGTGTCATCCATGTTGATGATGTTTGATTATTAATCTTACCCAGCTACTGGGTAATACCATACCCCTTTTATTACCCAGTAGTTGTGGAGGTCAGTTAAGCAGTCGTTCCATATAAAATACTGGTCAGATTAGTCGGTTGTTTTTTGGTGCAAAGTTTTTTTACAGAATGAAGTTGACTAAAGGAGTGGTGTCGAGAATTCGAGATGCCTACTTAAATATTTCTGGATTGTGGGAGACGTGGTTTTGAATTTGGCAATACATCTATAGACTTCTGCTTGCCTATGGTTGTTGAAGAGAAAAAAGTGGAAAAAAGATACCTTTCGCGCCAAAATTTGACATCTGACAATATGACAGGATCACAGGGTGGAAAGTGCATTGTGTAGCTAAATTTATTTATTTTAATAAAAACCAAACAAATAACCATTTATTAGTAACCTTCGTTTATTGAAGAAACATTCAGTTGAACGATATTTCCAATATTTGAAACCATGGTAATGATTGCACTACAGATAAGGTTTTTATTACGAAGCCAAAGCCAGTTTCTCTAAATGTTCTGTCTGTAAACAATCTTCTCACTTTTCCAGGTCGGGCACTATGATGAGAACATGTTACCCGAGATGTTGCCTATCTATTATACTAGGCTGTTTCCTCAAAACATATTTTGTAGGTGGCTAACCTGTGGCAGTTCACCACAACCACTGTCGAACAGAGAGTTATCTTTCACACTAGCTGATGATGTTTATTTGCGATATTTGTCTATTTGTAACCAAAAAGAACTACAAACTCTGCTTCAGAAGAAGTGTCCACACAAGTTGGATATTGGAGCAGTTTACAATACTAAGTAAGAGAAGTTGTACTGTTTACTTTCCATTATGTGTAATTTTTCTGCTATAGACGTTATTGTGAGTGATTACACTGTGTGTGTATTAAATAAATATTTTTTTCATTATTCTAAACATTCACAGACCTTCAATAGGCCGTCATGATGCAGTGGTGCTATCCAGAGAATTGGTGTTTGATATTGATCTCACAGACTATGATGAAATTAGAACTTGCTGTCAAGAAGCTAAGGTTTGTGAGAAATGTTGGAAATTCATGGTGATCGCCTGTGAAATCATTGATAAGACATTGAAAGGTAAAATATGTTGATCAATGGTGCTAACATTTTTCTGGATAGAATTTAATTATTTGAAGCTACTTACTTAATGTTGAAGACAACAAACAAGAAATACTTTAATTTCTAACAAGTTTCATCTGTGGGTGTTGCAACAGTAAATTGGTTTAATTTTCATTGTGCTATCAAATCTTAAAAATTTATAATCATTCATAATAACTCACCATGTTTCAGAGGATTTTGGTTTCCAAAGTATTCTTTGGGTGTTCTCTGGCAGAAGAGGAATCCATTGCTGGGTATCTGACTATGAAGCAAGAACACTGGACAGTCCCGGTAGAGGAGCAGTGGCCGACTACCTGTGCTTGATAATGGGAGGTGATAATCAAAACAAGAAAGTGCATTTAAGCAATGATAACCTTCATTCAAGTATTAGGTAATTATATTCATCATTGGTCCTTAGCCATTATGTTGCTGTAGACCACTTAGGATGCTTATACATTGCAAAACCTAAAAATATATCTACTTTTGAGTATGAGTTCATAGAATTTCTATACAAGAGACAAGAAAACGAATGCCATCAAAACCATAAATTGAAAAAAAAAAAACAAGTCTTGCAACTTGGTTCTTCTATCGTAAAAAGTTGTGAGATCCAGATAATACCAAGTTGGTCAATTTAATCAGTTCCTACTTAAAGATCCTTCTGTCTTAAGTTATTACGTAATTAGCTAACCTAACAACATCTTATAGTGACCATATCAATATCAATATTAAAAATAATTTATGTTTTAAATAAATTGATTTGGCCATCGCATGAAAACACAATGTATCTTTTTTGTATTAAAAACACAATCACTACACATAATACATATTATATTAAATTAGATTGTTTAGTGCGATTGCCAAGGCACTTCTAACAGACATAGAAACTTCAAATTTAGAATACAAATTTGAAGTGTCTGTCTGTTAGAAGTGCCTTAGAGTTTTGATGATCGGTCAGTCAGTGAGTGAGTGACAAATTAAGAAACTGTGACTAGTTATAATTCTTAAACTACTGGTTCAAATTAAATGAAATATACCGAGTTTATACAATGCCTGTTTGTTTACAAAAAAATCAGGCTTGTAATTTTACAATGAAGTTATAAGGGGTCGAAAATGGCCTGAACTACTTCGAGAACAGGATGGTACGGCCGTGTCGCTTGTTGTTGCTCGACTTGGCGAGGGCCCAGATTTTGCATTTCAGGCTAACACATCAAGCTATCCCTGTCAAATTTTCCCAATTGAACGTTAACCTTATGTTTATGGAATAAAGTTGAAAATCTATCAAATAAATTTGACAGATTGGGGTAGCTTGATGTGCTGGCCTCTGTACTTTTGCTTTTATAATTAAGGTTTATATTGTTCCCATTACTGAGCAAAGGATTCCCTTACTTCTTTCAGAATCCTTCTCTTGTTTGCTTTAGATATGCATTAAGGATATTGTTTTAACACTCTTGTTTTTAATATTGGATGTACTTAATTTTTTCACCCTTTTTATTATTTCAGGAGAGCACTGACTATCATTGATAAATATTTTGAGCAGTTAGTCCAGGATCAAGAGTTCTTTAGCACTACAGACCGCATAGATAAGCTGTTGAAAATGATTCCAGATGAAACATTGAGATCACAAGTTCAAAAGAGCTTGGAAAGTATGTCAGATTCGTCTGTAGAGAGATGGAAAACATTCTTAAGTGTGTATGAAAATTACTGCAGAGAAGTAAGTTGATATCTGTTGTTGAAAAAACTGTCACTGCTTCGTTTCAAAAATCATCTGAAACCCTTTTCCTAACATGGTAGAGTCGGCTTCCAGTGTAACAGGATGCCAGCTGCATCCTGTTACACTGGAAGCCGACCACGACAGTACCAGTAGTACTAGTATTTTTCATGGAGAGACAGCCTATCAGCAGACTTAGCATGATGCTTTCTATTTCTACTCTACTGTAGAATAGAAATCACTTGTCTACATTTCTTGGTTAAAAACTGTCAACTGGCTATTTCGTGCTAAGCCTCCACAACCTTGTTACTGGGTAATATGATACCCCTTGGTAAGACAGGTTGCTGGACAGTTAGGTTACTGACAACCCTTAATAACTGTTAAAAATCCACAAATGACTGCATAGAGTGCTTTTCAGAGACGATGGAGGTTTGGTGGTTTTGGTTTAAAAAAAATATAATGACTTATTTTTCAGTCAGGAAATCATGGCAGGAAAATAAGGTACTTAGTTGAAGAAGTCAAAATACAGTACTGCTACCCCAGATTAGATGTTAATGTTACAAAAGGGTTCAACCATTTACTAAAGTCACCATTCAGTATTCACCCAAAGACAGGCAAAGTTTCTGTAGTATTCAAGCCAAGTAATGCAAAGAATATGAAACTGGATGAAATACCTTCAATCTACAGTTTGCTAGATGACAGTGCCCCAGATAATGCTCAGCATGAAACCAATATGAGGACAGCTGTGAAAAACTTTCAAGAAGTAGTATTTTCTTTGGAGAAAGCTGAGGCAATCAGAAGAAAGAATGATGCTAGTAAGTATCTACATAATTTCAAAAGTTATATGTATTATGCTCTGTGCTTTATACACCCAACTGTTGGACAAAATCTACCAAGTTTGTGGTTGTACAGACGCCAGCAGGTCAACCTATCCCAAACTGTGAAATTTTTCCAATTGAACATGAACCTTATTCCTTTGCAATAAAGTTGAAAAACTATCAAAGAAATTTGACAGATTGGGGTAGCTTGATGTGCTCTGTACTACACACAAACAGTTTAACTTTTTTCTTGGCTTCTGCTTACTTTGGTGTTATGCCGAGTATGTTACCCTAGCAAGAAAGTGTCTCCTAGAGTTATATGAGTAGAACGTATAATGTGTGCCTTATCTGCTGTGAATGTGCCCCCACATAAAAAATGTGTGCCCCCTGTCATTTTGGAGAAAAACGGAAAAAAACTATTCTTGCTGGGGTAATGTTTTTCTAGCAGGAAAATTCTAAACGAATGATCGGAGAGAGAAAAATTGTACATGGCCAGAGAGCTTATATGTGTGCCAAAATGTGCCCCCAAAAATAAAATCTGTGCCCCTTCAGGTTTTCGAGATATTGCATTTCCTGCTGGACTAACGTTTTGATGAATCGTATATCTCTAAAACCATTGCATGTGCCCCTGTAGAATAAACATACACGAGTAGCTCTTAATGTGTGCCCCTTAGTGCCCCAATTAGATTTAAGAAAATATTTATAGTTTTCATGTTATCGCGGTTTTATGAAAACCCGAAAAAACAACGCAGCGCCTAAATGAAACAAGGCACAAGTTCTCTGAAAACTGTATTCGGTCCTTCTTGACGCTATTAATAACCATACAAAGTTTCAAAACTGTTCACACATGCGTTTTTGAGTAATCTTGCTAAAAGCCAAAACGATGGTGTCTTAACTTTGACGGCAAAATACAAGGAACCGGCTCAATCCCAGATGTGTAGGTGTGAACCAAAATCGTGTGCCTTTAGTCAAAAATATATGGTGAAAATATTCAGCTTGGAATGTTTCGCATTAAGTTAATATTAACAAAAAACCAAAATATGTAAACAACGGCTGGTTATCCGACCAAATTCCAATGACTACTAAAAAGCGACTGATTCATACATATCGATGACCTTCTTTATTGGACGTATTATACCTAAGCTGTTGTCCGTACAGTCGCGTTCAAAAGTTTTGGGGGCTAATTAAAAATATATATTAAATGCACCTTGTGACTATACGTAACGTACACCAAAATCTTACCCAAGTTTGTGGTTGTACAGACGCCAGTAGGTCAACCTATCCCAAACTGTCAAATTCTTCCAATTGAACATGAACCTTATTCCTTTGTAATAAAGTTGAAAAACTATCAAAGAAATTTGACAGATTGGGGTAGCTTGATGTGCTGGCCTCTGTACTACACAAAAACAGTTTAACTTTTTTCTTGGCTTCTGCTTACTTTGGTGTTATACCTGGTTAAAATACTGATGCCAATGGATGCTGGTTTACTTATGGCAGTGTTGATCACTTTTGGATTGCTTCCTTAGTTCAATGACACATTGTCTCTTTATGTTCACTCCAATATCCCTATTTATTTAGTGCATTGTTTTAACTTTGCTATTTTATTGTTTCAGATATGTCACTGGAATTTTGAATATCAAGTTTGGTACGAATTTGCTGCTTGCAGTCACTCGATGAGGAGCATGTGTCTTCAAATTGTTTTGTAACATGCTTCATTGTACCTAATTAAAAGGAACAATGTACAGTCGCCAGCAGGTCAAGCTATCACAAACTGTCAAATATTCCCAATTGAACATAAACCGTATTCCTTTGTAATAAAGTTGAAAAACTATAAAAGAAATTTGATAGATTGGGGTAGCTTGATGTGCTGGCCTCTGTACTTAGAGTCCAGGGTAAGATCTACTGGAAATGTAAAAAAAAACGAAAATATTCAAATAAAACAACCTGAATTACAAAACTTCCATTTATTTCCCTTTACCAAGCAATAGCTAGCTTCATAAATAACACATTTAATACTTCTTAAAGTCGATGTATAAAATTTATATTGCTATAACAAAAATAAAGATAATTTCATTGAGAGTGGGTGGGAAAGGTCAAAATATTGCTTAGTTATTATTTTACAGACTAGTAAATTAAATTGAAGTGACCTATCTTTGCGGTACCCGTACCGTACATTATTGCAATTTCTATACAGCATCTAGAAAGTTATTTATTGATGGCTACATGGTAAATCTGGAGTTGTAGACAAACTATGCTATAGGCAAGCAATTCTTTTGCAAGTTATTTTAGTGCTAATTTACTAAGATGAGGTTATATTAGGTCATGATCAAAATTTGAATCTGTTTGAACTCAATATCTTAGCACGTCCTCATTGATTGTTCATAGTCGATGCACGTAACTAAGTTTTATTCGAGATAGACCGCTAAACATCAGAATCACGGTTCATGAAAATATCTAAACATATTATTTTATATAACTTTAAAGCTGGTTGAAAGGCATTTGGTGCCTACCTTAAACATTATGGTTGTTTTTATTATCCTATCATGCTTAGATAATGATAAGCTAAGTGATATTATGTTAAATAAAATAGAATTGGAATAGGAAAACTTATTAAGTAAAATAAAATTATTATTTTATATTATCACTGCTTTAATAAGTGTGAAAGCAGAGCGTGAAATTGCTTCAACTCCATTAGACGTTTTGTTCTTCCACTCACACGGAGCAACTCAGAGCCACATTGAGAAAATCTTCAAATCCGATGGTTACAGTTCCATTCTGCTGTGTGTCGCGGGCTCTAAATGCTTCAGTAAAACGTTGGATCTGCACACATAAAACAATGAAGTGATCCACTGAGACTTTCCCTTCCTTGGCGTCGGATCTCTTTACTAGGAAGCTGATGAACTCTGGTGTGAACTTGAAACCCATCTGCGTCAAAGCTGGAAGATAGATACAAAAAAAAGACACTTAAAAATATCGATAACCATGCAGATAGAACCTCCGCCTTTTTTGAAGTCGGCTAAATACATAAAATAACAACACTTGTGTTTCACAAAGTGATAGGCAGAGATATTCAGTACCTACACCCACAATTCGCCAGTTTATATTATATGTGCCACGCATGAGATTTTCAACGCTCGGCCTATAGAGCCGAGATTTGAAAATCCGACTGCGCTTTTGCAACATGCTAGGGATGTTCTGTTGGATTCTGCAAATCCAACAGCGCTTTTGCAACACGCTTGGGATGTTCTGTTGGATTCTGCAATCCCAGAGCGCTTTTGCAACATGCTAGGATGTTCTGTTGCGCACTGCTTGTTTTCACGCGTCTTATTATGGGACTACGATACATACCATTGGAAAGTTCTTTCTCCTCAATGCTTCCCGATTGATCCGTATCGTATGTCTTGAACACTGCCAGCCATTGATTAATGTAGGTGTAAAGTTTCTCAAACTCTTCAACATTGATGTGTCCTGTACGATCTTTGTCGAACATTCCTGTAAAAGAACGATAAAACAGATTATTAAGATAGATAAGTAAATGAAGCCGTCACCCTAAGCAGGGACCTTACATCCTAAGTACGAAGTCCGTAGTTTAGGCCGAAATAACGGGAGTTTCTACTCCGTATCACTTACGGACATAAGATTAGTTCGGACCCGAACTAAAAATTAATAACTTCACGATTTTAGAGTTCTCAACTCTGGTTATATGTTTTTGTCCATCCTAAAAAGTTAATTAATCGGGTGTAGGATTCACTACTAAATTTCAAACTACTTTCGGGTGGACGCGTATCTTCGTTGACGGAGTAAGAGAGTAGGCCCCCAGTTTCTCTATAAATGTGTGTTGTATTTAAAAAAATAAACTTACCCATCATTAAATTGCAAGCCGTTTCAGAAAAACTTTGGCCTTGTGCGTTCACTAATGCTGCCTTTAGCTCTGGAGCTGTAATGAATCCAGATCGATCTTTGTCGACTGCCGCAAACCAATTCTGGACTTGAGGATTAACCCCACCTCCGGCTCCTATTGAGGGATATGGGCCATGTCCTATTTCCAGTTGTCCAGGCGGCGGGCCTCCATACCCAGCGGGTGGCTGTCCATATCCAGCGGGAGGCTGTCCATATCCTTGCGGCGGCGCACCGTTACCACCATAGCCAGGCTGAAAATGAGGAAGATTTTTTAAATTATTACGTTACCACATTGGGAGACGATTGGTCGTAATGGCCCAGAAGGCCTCGCCTATCATACACGAGGTTGTCGTTTAGAATCCGAGCAGGTACCAATGTGACTTTTTCAATTCATATGTACAGACGCCGGCAGGTCAACCTACCCCAAACTGTCAAATTTTCCCAATTGAACATGAACCTTATTCCTTTGTAATAAAGTTGAAAAACTATCAAAGAAATTTGACAGATTGGGGTAGCTTGATGTGCTGGCCTCTGTACTTGGTGAAGCACAAACATCATGACGAAACCTGGACTTGTGGTACAGACGCCAGCACACCTAGCTACCCCAAACTGTCAAATTTTTCCAATTGAATATTAACCTTTAAACTTATGGAATAGAGATG
This sequence comes from Polymixis flavicincta, assembly GCA_949987655.1. Lineage (NCBI taxonomy): Eukaryota > Metazoa > Arthropoda > Insecta > Lepidoptera > Noctuidae > Polymixis > Polymixis flavicincta. Next base: position 16,089,787 of record OX465179.1, read on the forward strand.
AAAATCTATCAATAAAATTTGACAGATTGGGGTAGCTTGATGTGCTGGCGTCGGTACATATATGTAAGTAAGTCTGAAATCGCCAAGCGGTCTTGAGCAATGGTGAGCAATGCTCGTGCCTTGTCGGTATAAGAAGGGGCATTTGGCCTGCTGTGGGACGTTAATAGTTTTGTATTAACGAGACGTTTAATTGCAACAGGCTTAACTTTTTTTTTTTTCGCTGGATTTTCAACTCTCGACGTTGGATTTTCAGTTTTATGCTCTGAAAATAGGGTTTGCTTAAAACACGCCCGTGCGAACCTGGGCTAATTGGCCTCGTCCTGAAACGTGTTAACACAATAAGGTATTTATTTTTCCGCCAACCAGTTTTGCTCTGGCCCGGCCCAAAGGAGTTACCTATTGTATGCCGATTGAATTATGGGCCCAAAACCTTTTCATTCATTTCAACTTTTTTCTCTAAGTTCGACAATGCATAGGGCAACCCCTTGGTGTAGCAGGTGGCCGGACGACATTTATTTTATTGTCGCTCCCTCACATAAAAAAAGGCTTTACAGAGGATTTATTGTTCAGATCAGACAGGTACCGGCAGGATAGATTCTTCATATTCTGTATACATTCCTTAGCGATATTAGTTCGAAACTCATTCTGTTATAGTACCTACAGAGCATCATTTATAATATTGGACGTACTACATAGTAGAAGCCAACGGGTCTCGAAGCTGTTCCTATTATTCAATTGAATCGATCAATCCCTATCGCAAGTAATGTGATGCTAAGCCGAAATGGTATATCGTTTGCCTAATCGCAAGTACGTAGTAACAACGCGGTCTCATCGTGCTCTCGAAAATTCCCGTGACTAAAAATACAATCGATAAAGTTGTAGGCTTGCAATGAATTGTTCAGTAGTTTAGAGATCCATAGATGCACACACACAACAGAGGAAATCTCTTCCTGTTATGTGGATGCACATTACCTGATGGTCTGTATTTTATAGACATTTATGAACAAATCCAGACAAGCAGTTGCATACATAGATACGGGGCTGCAAGGTCTTCGGATTAGTAAAAACAATATTTAATTGTTAACTTTCTTGCACCAACATTAACTAAAACAATCAATGCTGTCGGAATCGAACCCGCGACCGTTGGCGCAAGTAGGTACCGTGCGATTGTTCTAAACCTAACCGATAGTCGATTTGGTTCCCGTTACTGTTTATTATTTTTAAATCATGTGGTGCTTGTGTCTCACTAATAGGAATATGATGTGCAAATTATGCGGTGTATCCACACACTTGACACACTGCAGAGCTAGTAGATTTATAAATAAAAGGTTCGTTTTTGCTTAGATTATTTTATTCTGTAAAGTATATAAATAGTTACCGTATTTACACAGTATGAACAATAAAAAACTGCATTATTACTATTTACGTTTTTACACTTATTATTAGGCATTTTAATTAAGAAATACAGCAATGTAAATTCAACTGTTGTTAGACGAAAAACAAAAACACGCGTTTCATCCTAGACATAAATAGATAAACCATGGACGTTGTGCTCCGTTGAAAAATCTTTTGAAGTTTTAACGTTAGGGCGACAAGACGGAAAAATGCTTTACCTACGTTCAATTTTTTAACTAGCCTTTTCATTCAATTCAACCAATGTTTAATATTTTGTTTCCCAACTCGGCTCTACAGGATAAATTTTTAACCAGTGCGTAAACTGTAACCATGAAATCATTCTAGACCCCCCCCAGCGTAGCAATTTTTCGACAGAAATGAAAAAAAAAAAAAACCGTTGTTCCATACATTTTGACCGCGTACGTATTGCACTTTTCTATGAAAAATCTGTTTCGTTTTGTGCACCCTTAAAAGGCCGGTTACCACTTTTCATCCTTAGTACTGAATATCTACTTAAACCAGGGATGCACAGACCGCGGCCCCCCGGCAATATGCCAGTGGCCCGCCAGCAAAAACATTCCCTCGTACATTTGAAGGAAAAATATTGCCGAGGTTTACAAAATAATATCAATTTGAATTTGGGGCTATTTTTATGTTTTTTATTTGTGCTGATGGCCCGCCATTCGTTCATCATTTGTCCAAGTGGCCCATGGTCTCAGTAAGTCCGTGCATCCTGACTTAAACTTATCTATAAGTACCTACTAATCATAAAGCTGAAGAGTTTGTTTGCTTGAACGCGCTGTCTATAGCCCAATTCCTGAGGAAGGTTGTAGGCTATATAACATCACGCTAAGACCCTTGTGAGCCGAGTAAAAATAAAAAAGTAAGAAAGAACGCTAAGCGAAAATGATGTAACTAACAGCTCGTGCCGGGCGATGCGATGGGAGGCGACAAATACAAATGGCCGATGTGTCGAGGGAGTTTTATAAAATGTGGCTGATATTTTAGTATATTGTGAATCTTACGACTTCCACGCGAACGAAGTCGCGACCAGAGCGTACAGAAAGGCCTGCGGAAAGATTACGTCGTGTCCTTTCCGCAGGTAATGTTATTCCCATACATTTTGTTGTAGCGTTTGGCGTGAACGCTAACAGAAATGTATTTTGTCTCTAGGCCTAGAAGGTTTGTAATAAAGTTGACAAGTGGTCAACCATTGTCCGCAGTTACGACTAAATTGCCTAGCTCCCTTTCTCACTAAGGGCTGATTTTACCAAAGTCAGATAAATCTTTTATCCGTAGAGTAAAATTTACGTCTGACAATTCTACTATGGAAGATCTGTCAAAAATGCAAAATTTATTCTCAGGGTAAGACTTATTCTAAGTATAAAAGTTTGGTGAAATTCGCCCTAAGACGGTTGAACTACGCACATAGCTATTTTTGTTATATTATAAATTGTCCGTAGATTTTGTTACTACTCCCTTAAAACTAAACAACAGACCATCTGGTGGTCGTTGTCTAGTATTATGCGTATAGACCTTTTTTAAATTAAAATTTCCCTTTGTATGACGTTATTCGTAATGAACATCACATGCTGAGTGAGCACGCCATAGGTTTTAATGGGCACAATAACTGTAGTTTTACAATTAAACTGGGTTTCGTTACATAATATGGTATACAATTGCTGCATTTCCTAGGTACGTAAGAACATGTGTCTTTATAAATGAGCATTGTCTATCCATCTTTGATCTTGTCATAGAATGTTTGAATTAATTTGAGATTTTCATGCAAGTTTGTTAAAGCAAGATAATCGATAAATATTATAGGTTGACTTGCATTTCTTGATGACAATATTTTTGTGTGCCCCAAATCATAAATATTCAATAATCTCACTCCCATCACACGATAACGCTACACCTATAAACTTACACATTTTAGTAGCTAATTACATTACCTGCTTTATACTTAATACATAATTACTAAGGTTTTTATTGTTATTCATCTTTAAATTAACAATATTTTATTTTATATTTTACTTCCTAGATACAAATCAGTAGAGGTGGATTACTATGGTAATATAATTTTAGGTGGTATGCCTAAAGCACACGCAAATCACTGCATTTTACAGTCATTATAGCACAAAACAATTACGAAAAAACATATTCTGAACCTGACTTTGGTTTCATTCCTTTTTTAAGTGCACTTTTACGTATTTATTCCAAAATGCAGATGGATTTCCATAATTATAATGTCTCATATACATTATATTATACTTAAGTCCGTATCAAGTCTCACCTAATATTTAATAAAAAGCTGCTAGATAAATCACATGACATAGCATCTAGAAAACTGTTCTGAAATAACAAATTTAAAAATATTTATTGCCTATTTAATATTACAAAATAACAGTAATCATACACTTATTACTTAAACGACATTCAGTCTTTTACATCAAAACCAATACTGGCAAGTTTGTTACATTTTGTACTAAGCAATCAAGTTACATAGATGCCTAACTTTATTGCCATTTCACTAACTACACTATCATTTTAAGATTATGAATAACTTTATATAAATATTATTTGTATAACTGGGAAAATAGTGACTAAATCAGAATAATACTCAGATAAGTATATGAAAATGTATACAAATACATAGCTGCCGAATATAATATACAAATATAAGTATAGTTGAAATACCTACTATGCTACATGTCTTATCATATAATATTAAAGGGTTTTGAATTTCAATACCTGGACTTGATTAATGCTTCCTTTTTATTTCACATAGTTAAACATTACACTTTACAGGTATATTTTATTGAATAAGAGTAATATTTTTAAGCATTATCTTAACATATTATTTATATTTAGACAAATCAAGTAAAATCAATTAATTGGTGAACTTTGTAAAAACACATTCAATGTTTGCAATAACATAATGGCCCCACTAAGTAAACTATTACATTTTTACTGCTTTAATAAAAGATTATGAAGATAAATTAAAAAAAAAAAACCCTTTTAATAAAACATTATTTTTAAAATTGCTCTCTAATTTAAAATGCCTTAGATATACTTAATACAACTTAACAGGAAATGTAAAAAAATTATAAGTGTGGGACGCAATAGGAAAATTATAAATGTAATTAGTGAAACTGCAGGAAACAGGTATTATTGTACCTATCACTTATCATAAACTATAAAAATATACATTAAAAACTTAAACATTACCACTGTGACTAGAAAAACTGTATGTAGCTGGTGTAACAGATGTATTTACACACACTTGAATTGAGGGTTTAAAAGATGATGGAAGAAGTTTATGTGCCTCAGGCACTGGAGAATAACTCTGGCATACAGTCTCAAAATGCACTTGTTCACTTCTATCGGCTGGCACTCCGTCAAAGCTTGTTTGCTTAGCAGAATCACCAGTTCCACTATCTTTGCATGACGAGTGCTCTGATATATTGTCTGAAAACATTTGAGGTGAATCACTGTCACTATGCACTACATGTGTCATTTTTATACTTTCGGCGGGAAAAGTATGCACAGCCCTGGCCATGCGTCTACGAGTGTGATAAATGATTACCACCCAAATAATAGAAGTTCCTACAGCACAACACACAACTGTTATAATTATAATACCAGCCATATTTTCTTCATTCACCATAATGGCTACTGGAGGCAACACACGTAACTCAGTCATATCTTTTTTAGTACCTAATTCATTAGTAATCTCACATTCGTAACGTCCAGCATCACTCGCCTCTGATCCAATTATGATCAGCAGCTGATCATCACCTGTAAGGAAATGGCGTTCTGTAGCAGTAATGGGAGCTCCATCTTTAAGCCATTTTATAACAGGCTTGGGAGATCCCGATATCATGCATTGTAATACCACAGAGTCACCACTAGTCACTTCTTTGTTTTCCATAACTCTGACAAATGATGGTTCTTGCAATACTGTAAGTGTAGCATTTGCTATAATAGTTCCAGCTGGATTTTTAGCTGCACAGCTGTATATTCCCATATCTGTGGTTTTTGCATTTACTATGAAAAACAAGTGGTCAGTTGGCATTACATTCATTCTTCGTTCTCTTGCAGCAGGAAAATCATTACCTCCATCTTTTTTCCAAGATATCTCAGGTGGTGGATCCCCGGTGGCAGCACAATTAAGTGTTACAGTCTCTCCTGTCTTCACAGTAACATTAGTTGGAGTTTTTGTAAACCGTGGAAATGTGACTATATTTACTTTAGCCTTTGTAGAGTATGTTGTTCCAAAAGTATTACCAACAACACACTGATATTTTCCAGAATCAGCATGAGTAACATTAGGAATCACTAACACTGATGTTGCTCGTGGTTGACCCTTTGGTCCTATAGTGATATTTTCATAAACCGTAGGGTTGCTAACATTACCATTGTTCTTTCTCCACAAGAATGTCATATTGTTAAAAGGAATGGATGTTGCAGAACAAACTAAATTTGCTGACCGTCCCTTTATGGCAAGATGAGTTTTAGGATGTTCCACAACTTTAGGCTTAGGCGAGTCACCACAGTTGTCTTCCTTCAGTTTAGTGACTGATACCCCTCGGACTTCAGATGGGTAGGCACAGTTAGCTGTAACATATTTTTGTTCTGCCTTCTCTTTTATCCATTTTACTATCCATAATAAATTGCAATCACACAGCAGTGATGAAGAGTTCAAATGTAGCTTTCTTAATTTAGACATGGAATCAAAAGCATGCTGTTGTATGGAAGTTATATTATTTCCTTTTAAATCTAATTCAAATAGACTTGACAACCCATCAAAAGCTCTTGAATTAATAGATTTTATGTGGTTTGCAGCCAGGTTAAAGGAATTCAAATTCTGCAATTTTGCAAATGGTCCAGACATATCTTCAACAGTCCAAGATATTTTGTTATTATTTAACTGTAGTGTTTGCAGCTGTGTCATATAGCCAAAAGCATCCTGAGCAATTGATGAAATTTTGTTATATCCAAGGTTCAGAGTTCTAAGGTGTACCAAATGTTGGAAAGAACGCCCCTCAACTTCTAACAAATGGTTATGAGATAAATCCAAGACTTCCAAGTTTGTGCATAGTTCCCAGCTTCCAGAATCAATTTCTGATATCAAATTATTTGACAAGGATAAAGTTATCAATGACTCCAAACCATACATCCAACCTTTAGAAATATTCCTTATTCTATTATGGTCCAATTGTAATAAATTCATAGACTTGAATCCAAAAAAGGCACCATCCATTATATTGTCTATATTATTGAACCTCAACTTTAATGTTGTCAAATTAGACAACCCTTGAAATAGCAGGGGACTGATCACATGTAACTTGTTATGGTTCAATTCTAGAGTTCTTAGATTTGTCTGATACATAAACAAGTGATTAGGAAGTGATTTTATTTCATTCCTATTCAGTTTCAAAACTTCTAAATTTGACAAATTAGTTAGAACTCCTTCCTGTATGACTTTTATATGGTTACTGTTTACATTCAGTATTCTGATGGAACTATTAGCAGGAAAGGTACCTGTGTCTATTGATCCAATGTTATTCCTATTCAAACTCAGCTCCTGTATTTGTTCATGATGCAGCAGGTTTGGTATGAAATGAAAGGAGTTTTTGTCCAGCTTCAATTCTTGTAAATTCAGTAGTTTGTCAAAGGCCTCCGTAACGTTTTCATTCAACCTATTATAACTGAGATCCAATCGTTCCACCCACTTAGGAATTTTTGGCACAGACACCAAATTTTTCTTTGAACAATCGACGTACTGTTCCAGGCAATCACATTTGTGTGGGCACTCAATGTTTTCTGCTTTTATAGAAAAACATATCAAACCGATTATCGCTATAAACAACAACAAATGAGAGAGTCCCATTTTCATTCATTTGTATAGCTGCTCGATTGTTACAACAAACGACGAAAACACTTTGTTCTTACATAATTCAGGACACTAATGAGACACACACAAAGTCGATTGTAAAATACACTTTTTCAATACTCATTTCTGATAATATTCGCATTGTAATTGTGCTAAAAACGAACGATTTGAAAAATAACTCAACATATTTACGGCGACCCACTCGACGGCCATTTTATTTTCTTCGATGTTTGTAGTGATGTCCATTACGCACTTTGGTTGATTTGTCGATTATCGGTTTTTACTTAACCGTCTATAATCGAATTTGCAAATAAAAACGACAACTTATTTTATTTTACCTTTATGTCTTACTTTGTCTAATAAGTGTGGTAAATTATTGTATTTTACTTGGTGGTTCAAAGATAGTAGTTTTGCGAAACGAAATGCCGGTTCCACACGCTGTCCAGTGTGGTCTCCACAGTGTCGACCGTTTGGTTTGGCTTGTGTGGACAAGCACTTGCAATAACATTGTGCACAAATTAAAAGAAGATTGAAGCAAGCGCTTTTACCGCTGGCAGTGCATCCACAAGTTTGTGTGGTTGTAGAGGTTTACTACTTACAATATCAAAATTCACAAACGACATAAATCCGTGTGAGACTAGGCACAGTTAACTTTGCATTAATCCGTAGCAATGATGAAGTTTGTATTTATTTCATAATAGCAATGTACAGAGGCCAGCACATCAAGCTACCCCAAATCTGTCAAATTTATTTGATCGTATGTTCAATTGGGAAATTTGACAGTTTGGGCACAAAATAAAGAGAGTACAGAAGGCAATCACATGTATGTACTTCGATTTTCATACCTACGCTCGGCGGTCGCGCTAGGGTTGTTAACTTTGGCTTATGCACAAAAATCTATCGTGGTAGTGGCACTCGTATTTAGGTCTTTGCCATGATCACAATTAATCTCAACTCTAATAGTTATGATCGGCGGCGGGCGGCTACGCGGGTGGCCCGGCCGGCTCGCCGAGCAGTTCTATCTTAACTATTTATAATGAGGAAGATAAGGGTATTTTTTAGTTTATAAGTACTACAATAAATACCTACTATACATTGTAAAAATACTACAAGGCCACAAAGTTATTTTCGCTTACCCACAACCAGGGACCGGCCGGATACTCGTTGAAAGGGTTTTTGAAGGGGTTTTTTTAAGCGCTTAAAAAATAAACCCTTTGATACATGTTACACCCTCGAATGGGTGCAATGTAACCCCTTCCGAACAAGTTAACCTTTCAATACCCTGTAACACTGTAACAGGGTAAGCCATTCCATTCCAACACATTGTAATATCCACTCTTTGTAATCGACATTAGTTTGAAAATTGTATATCCACGACCGCACGTGACATCTTTCTGCCCGGCGCCGGCGGCGGCGCCATGGTTGCATGTACCGAGCGACTTGTAAACATGGAATACTAATTATTGCCAATATGATTTTACAGTTCAATTTTGTTTGTCGCACATGCTAAACATTGTAATAGGTACTTATTTCTTTTTCGTGTCTACACTTGTTTAATTCTCATCATTCGTCATTTAATTCGAAACTCGGACGGAACTACTTAGCTGTGTTTTTGTTTAAGTGTGTGTGGTATTACTGTCTATTATATTTCTTATTATAATATGTAGTTACTTTTTCTGTGGAAATGCCACAGCCGAGTCGAGATGCTGGACACCGTATATAGCCCAGTCAAATTAGCCCGAAAAATAGGTGGACCTACTCTTGCATAAATTCCCAAGAAGCATAATTTTTGCATGAACGTTAGGGATACCATTATATTGAAACTGTGAAAGTCGTCCCCATCGTTCCTGTGTGTGCAATTTTTTTATACAAGGTCATAGTTCGCAAAAATGTTTTTTTTTTTCGAAACGTGTAGTTTTATGATAAAATTAGCTCACTCACAAAAAATGTAGATCATGCAATTATCTAAGTATGTACATACATAAATTATCCTTACACTTTATACCCTAAGATTCAACATTTCTGAGAAAAAGCGATTCTAAAATATACTCTCTGTCCGTCAGAGCACCCCCTACAGAAACCAAACCGGTTTCGATCAGATTAGATCCGGCCCCTCGCTTGCTTGCCATGTGCTGAATGAGAAGGTTTGCAATAATTCTCTCGAAGAGTTTTTCCACCTCATCCAGCAACACAATGGGCCGGTAAGCGGATGGAGAGTCCGCAGGACGCCCTTCTTTTTTTTTGCAGGACCAGCTTTCCAGTCTTTCACTAGCGTGGAAACTGGCCCCTCTCCAGACATGCACTCAAGAGTCCTACTTAGCGGGGCCAGAGAGCCTTGATGGCTAGAACCCACGCAAGGCCAAGAATTCCGTCTGGTCCTGGTCCCTGGAGTGTTTTTGGCCTTAAGCCTTTGTACTGCCGCTCTCAGTTCTACCTGGGTCACTTCAAGCGCGTCGTCATCCTCGTTTTCCGTGTTGGGCACTATAGTAGGCGGAACCATATTAGGTGGTGTGTGCTCCCCTTGAGAGGGGAATAAAGCGCTCACCACTCTCTCTAGCAGCGCTGGAGGCTATGGGACAGTGGGGGCACCCACGAGCGAAGTTTGCCCCTAACCAAACGGTATGGTCGCCCCCACGTATCCCGTTCTAGAATTGCCAGCGAATGTATCATGAGCTTCGGCCCTTGCCCGCTTAATTTCCAGCTGAAGAGCCTTCTTAAGATAAGAAAATTTTTTATTTGTCCAAAACATGAGTATACACACATAGCATGCAAGATGTTACGTCAAATTATGATTAAGACAGTTATGTTTTGCCCGAACGGCGTACAAATATAAGATGTCGGACGCTACACAGCATCAATTAATTCTAAATTCGTACATTAGACACAGCAAATAATATTTCAATTAACAATCCAATTTACCACCCACCACCACCACTCCGCCACCGCCACTTTGTACACTTCACACCGTTCCGCCTCTCTTACTAGCGCTTCTGTTGTTCGTCGGCGCATTCGTTGGTGCCCAGTGTACGGGCGCCACGCTGCTACGTATGCGATGTGCAACTGCGCAATATCTTGTGACGTCCAATACACCTGGTGCCTGGCAGATGGAGACTGAACGCGGAGCAACACAGCATCACAGATTTGGGTTATGGCCTCCCGGAACCATTCTGCTTCGTCGTTAATATCGATAGACCTGACTGGTGAGTCCAACCAGGCATGCACCATTGAGGCCACCAGATGAGCTTCCTGGTTCAGTCGCTTGACCACCCATCGCCAGTCATCCTCAACCCGGGCCGGGGCCGCTTGGACCGGGCCACTCGAAGTCTGGGCGGAAACGTCAAACTGGATGTATCTGTGGTCCGACAACGTCTCCACCTCCTACGATACACGCCAGTCCTGAACAGAGCGTGCCACAGCAGGACTAGCAAACGATAAGTCCACTATAGACCCACCCCACTACTGCACACATGTCTGAACGGATCCTCGGTTTAGGAGCAGTAGGCCTGACTCCATCGCCCACTCTTCTAATAACACACCCCGTGCATCCGTTGCTGGGGAACTCCAAGTTGTGAACTCGGCGTTGAAGTACCCCATGACAAGGACGGGGTGAGGACGGCTTCGACTGACGACTGGGTTCGATTCCGAAATAAAATCTCAAAGTCAGCGAGAGGTCGGTTGAGTGAGAAATAAATGTCCACGACCATATTTTCGACTAAGGCTGCTACAAAGCCCCGTCCCGACTGAAGGTCTCAAGGGACAGAGTGTCAGCAGCCAGCCTCAAGATAAGTGTCACCAAGCCATCAATGTCACTCATCCTGTCATCCTTGGGAGGAACAAAGTATGTTTCGGCGGCGATGGTAACGTTGATCAACCACTTCGCCTTGCCTGGACCAAAAGGTCCTGAGCCCTGGTGCAACGATTGATATTGGCTTGGAGAAGACGAAGGTCTGGCAATTACTCGGTAACTACCGCCTCCCCGTCAGCCCTTTCCTGGGCGTTATTGCCGGCGGGCGGTGAGCGAGCTGACTTGGAGGGCCCCATGTTACAATTTGAGTCAGCTTTTTTATCTCTCGTGCCTTGCTGCCCGTCTGGTGGTCAGCCGGCCTGATCAATGGCGCTTAAAAAAACGCGTCAAGTACACTACCTCGTAGGTGGCATGAAAATGTGTGCAAATTATGGGGAATACAACTTAAGTAGAATCGATTTTTCTCAGAAATGGTGAATCTTAGGGGATAAAGTGTTCCGGCTAGTCCCGGGATACCGTCCGAATTCCGGTGAGGCAGCGAGCCACTTTGCCGGATTGCCACCATGAGATCTAGAGATAAAAAGTCCTGGCGCATGTGTGGGAGCGGCGCGAGGAAGCAAACTCCGCCGCCGCAAGAAATTACGGCACAACGGACAGCTCCGGTGGGATCTCATGGCGTCATGGAAAGTGCGATTGTCACAACCCAGTGCTGGGCACGGAGGGAAAGAGGGGTCTCGGCGTCCTCACCTTCCGCCTTACGCAGGTTCTCACCGGACATGGCTGCTTCGGGAGGTTCTTGTTCTGGATAAGGCCGAAGGAAACACCCGGGTTTCACCATTGTGTGGATCGCCTGGAGGGAACGATGGAGGTCTGCCCTGCTCGGGCGAAGCACTGCCGTGTCCTCGCGGAAGCGATCGGTGGAGGCTATCGGCGGCGATGATTTCTCGCGTCCGGCTCTGGTCCAGGCCATGGTACGGAGGAAAGTGCATGGGAAGCCGTCACCTTCTTTAGCGAAGCAGTAATGCTCGCGAAGAAGGAGGCGGAGAGCGTGAGAGAAAGGCAATCCATGTGCTCTCGCGCCCTTAGCCACCACAGGAGACGGAATGGGCGTCGGGACTCCGTAGCGGACTTCCGGCCACCGTAGATGCGGGCTTGCGCAGTGCGAGAAATGGATAGTTCGCCGTCTGGTACGGACCAGGGTGCTTACTCTGGAATATAATTCCGATAGATCGACATTGGTCAAAAGTCAGTTGGTTGAGTTTGACTGACAATTCCAAAGTCGATCTATTGGAATTATATTCGAGAGTAAGCACCCAGGCTCGAGTCGACGGTGCGTTGTGTTCCACGCGCACCTCAAAGAGATGTCAACAATAATGAAAGGGGTCCGCTAGGGCCAATGCCTGCCAGGGTCGCGGATTTGTTCGAAAGAGGTACCGTGACCCTGGCACAGGCAACTGAAGGAACACGGGTGGATTTTAGTCAGTAAGTCTGACACGCCTTCCAGCTCCGTCCAGAGCGGGAGAAGTAATTGATAATTTCCCATTTTTGCATGATCTACAATTTTTATCTGACCTATTTTTATCATAAAATTAACCGTGTCCCAAAAAAAATCCAAAAAACCCATTTTAGCGAACTTTGACCTTGAATGAAAACAAATTGCACATAATGGGATCGATAGAGACTTTTCATTATAATGATATCCCTAACGTTTATGTAAAAATTCAGCGTCTTAGAAATTTATGTATGCAAGGGTGAATGTCTATTTTGACCGGACTATCGCTTATCTATCGTCACTTGTTGTCAAATTCGTAATAACTAAATAAAAATAGTAAGTAAGACAATGAGGCGCCACACCGCCGCGCCGCCGCGCGCCGCTCGGGTACAAGTATAAACATGCAGCTCAAGTTGATTAGGTAATTCAGGGTTACACGAATAAAAGCTTTTCGTGAAGGTAACCCCTTCAAAGGCTTAAGACATTGAAGGGGTTAACCCCTTCACGGGGTTACCATAATAAAGGTGTTAACCATTTCGATGGGTTTCGCGCAAGTAACTCGAACAAAAGGTAACACTGCGATATGAATTACCCCATGTACGGGTTACCCTCTCAAAAGGCTTAACTCTTAAGCGGGGTTGTCCGGTCCCTGCCCACAACTAACTAGGTATTCTGTGTTACGTTAAAACGAACCATCGAAACACGAGAAAATACCTAGGTACTCACCTCTCTGGTCAACTCAACAACTGGTAGCTTAAAAAATGACAATTCACAGTTTAATGTTGAATTTAAACAACCGTCCACTGAACAGTTATAGTAAGTTTTTTTGTTGCTCCGTTTTTGCATTTCACAGACGCGTGTCTCAGGGTATGGCACTCGCGCTCGCACTGGTGACTGGTCCCAAGTCCCAACCGGTCCGACATATCGTGTCCGTGAGCGGTGTCTATGTGTGCGGTGCTCGAGCGCACTTTGTATGTAGATTGCCTTCTATACTCTCTGTATTTTGTGGTTTGGGATAGCTTGACCTGCTGGCGACTGTACTGTCCAGACAAAGGCGATGGCGGTGACAGTATTGATTTATCTACTGCCACTTACACACTTCAGAGGACAATAAAATTCCCGTATGTTTAACAACGCTCGCATTCTAATCTATCAAAATACGTGGGACACAGAAAGTTTTGCAAAAATAAAAATAGGTAAATGTTTTTTTTTTCAAAACTTTTCAAAGAACTTTCCACTAGCCTATATACAAAGTTTCATGCGTCGGAACCAGTTTTCGAAACACTTTTTCCAGTCCGACGCAGACACCTCGTTTACACCTGAACGAACGCTGACAGTGCATCTTCCGGCGACGAAAATTGTATCCGTTTGAGCTGATATTTTATTTTCGGGAATAAAAAGAAGTCACACGGTGCTAGGTCAGGGCTGTAACCCAGGATTTTGACCGGCGTGCTGTCCAGGAAGTCCCTCTTTGTGAGCGCGGTGTGCGAATGCGCGTTGTCGTGGTAGAGCTGTAGCCCGCGGAGCCATATTTGGTCGCTTGTTGCAAGCATTTGGTAGTATACCATTCAGCGTTGATGCTTCTTTGGTTCCGTAAAGGAATTGACACCAAGTAGCCAGTCAAATTGAAAAAGCTCGCGATCAAAATCTTACCTCCGCTTCTAGATCGCTTCACTTTTGTAGGCGTTGATTCGTTTTGAAACACCCAAATCGTCGACTGGCGCTTTGTTTCTGTGATTCTGGATCGTATTGATAAATCCAAGAATCATCACCAGTAATGCTGTCGTAAACACGCCTAAACGAGCCTGCTTCTAATTTGTTTATCATATCTCGGCACCATTCCACTCGGGTCTGCTTCTGAGCATCGGTGAGGCTGTGCGGCATCCAGCGTGAAACTATCCTCAAACTCCACCGTGTCCTCAGGGCGAAGATCGCCCTGAGGACACGGTGGAGCACACGGTGGCGGTCTGCCCGGCTTGGGTGGAGCACCGCCGTGTCCTCGTGGAGGCGATCGGCGGCGGCGATCTCTCGCGTCCGGCCCTGGTCCAGGCCATGGTACGGAGCGAGAGGGCATTGGTAGCCGTCACCTCCTTCAGCGAAACAGTGATGCTCGCGAAGAGGGAGGCGGCGCACGTGAGGGAGTGGCAGTTGTAGCGTAAAATCGCTACGGTTAAAACCTTTTCCAATCCTAATCCAAACTTTTCAACAAAATTTTTCTTCATGGCTGTTATTCTCATTTGAACCAGGAATCCGGAAAAAATCGTCGGTTGTTTCCTTTCAAACGATGTGATTGCTTTTTTGGGACCCGATACGTAATGGTCGAGCTTATCTTTTTTGGTGTTTAATATTGAAAATTTTCATGTGTTTGGTAAAGGTTTTACTGTTGGTGCAAACCTAATAATATAAAGTATCTTAGCACAAGTATAACAGTGTCCCTGTTCGGGCGCCATATTGTAGCGTAAAAAAAATAAAAGTGTGAGAGAAACACAAACCGCTACTTAATACGTTTAATTTTGATTTTTTTAAAAAAAAGTAATAATTAAAGTAAGTATTTACATATTTACATTCATTATTACTGTAATACCTATTTTTTTTGTTATCTCGTGTGTGGTTGCTCTTGAGAGCAATCTTTAATTTTCATCTTTCTAATTGTGAGTTTCAGGTATTAGAATTGGTCAGATACCCGTGTGGAAGTTAAAAGGATTACCTGTCTTGAATGTTTCCCCGATTCATACGACTGGACTACGGAACTGCTAACGGAATTTATGTTCTTTGCTTAATTGAGTGATGTTTGTGAAATATAATTTTAAAGATTAACTTTGTAACTATACCCAATTTCCAATTCTTTTATTTTCTCCCAAAAAATACATATTTATTCCCGAGTTTTATTTGATCCCTGTAGGTAGTTGTAGTCAGTTTCCCGTATTGTGTGTTTGATGTGTGGATGGTTAGGCGTCGTGACCAAAGGTAAGCTTTTTGAACGGTCGTGTGCTAGTGTCTACCTTTTTTTTGATTCTTAGCCCAACTGTTTGCTTTCCTGTTGTTTGCTAGTATCTATTATTTTTTGATACTTAGCGCAATCGGTTCCTTTGCCGTCGTAATGCCGCACCAATTCCCCTATCAGCCACATTACTCAATTTGGTCACTTCCCAACTACATACTAGCAGACAGCAGTCTTGTGTATTCTTTGGAATCGTCTGTTGTGAAAGTGTTTTCTAACATGGCAGATGAACCACCCACGGACCGCTGTTCCGCAACAGAAGTGCCAATAAATGGTACGCCTTTTATCGAACGACGAACCTCTGTTTCACTTTCATAATTCAACATTAAAGTTTTAGAACATAAACTCATTAAATAGAGTTCGGTATAATTTCCCTCATACAATTTGCTAAGCGACTTAAAAAAGAGAGGTTCTCAGTTTGACCTGTTTTGGTATGTTTGTCCGCGATTTTCTCGCGTTTGGCTGAATCGATTTTGATACGTTTTTCCAACAACTTATACACACCTTGTCCGATTTTTATTTGTTTTCATCTGGAATGTTAGTTTTAGATAATATTTTATTCCCTTATTGTTTACCTAAACTTTTACAGCTTATTTCAAATATTTTTACGTAATTTACTTTAGGCGGATCCAAAATAGCGACATCTAGTTGCTACGAAGGAAACTATTTATTAGCCGACAATTTTTGGTTACTGTCTGTTTTTTGCTTACGCACACAGATGGCGTTATTTGTAACTTTAGTGTTGGGACTTTGTTCATAGACTCTTGGCGATGATGAAATTTTTCCCCTTGGCGATGACGGAAATTTTTATCACTAATTTTTGGTGTTACCAAACTTCTCTTTTATTTGTTGTCAACACTGAACAGATCTCCCTCTTCTGTTTTTTGTAAAGTTTTTTATATTCTTCTGAAGAAGCGTTCTTCATTTCTTCAAGTACCTAATGTAAATAAAAGTACGGTACTCCTTAGATTTAAAAAATAACTTTTTCTTTTCAAATATGAAGTTTATTTCACATTAGTTTAGCCTCTTGGTTAAACACACAACCTCTTTGTTGGATAGGGAAGACCTTATGGATTCTTTCGGGTGCTATGGTCAGACTCTAAGCAACTATTTGGCTGAAAGTCGGACTTAACTCGTGTCGAATTCGTCCTCCCTTGGCATAAATAAACCCTCATATTTAATCCGTGTTTTGATGGGTCAGACTCTAAGCATCTATTTAGCTGAAAGTCGACTTAATTAGGCACGTGTTGAAATATGCTTGAACAATGGTCTATTTCTTGACTGAGGTCGCATATTTTTTTGACTGACTTCTCACATTCCCTTTTGACTGCGTGTCTACTTTTTTGACTGCATGTCTACCTGTTTGACTGCTAGTCTCCTGTCTGACTGCACGTCCTCTTTTTGACTGCACGTCCTCTTTTTGACTGCACGTCCTCTTTTTGACTGCACGTCTTCTTTTTGACTGCACGTCCACTTTTTTTTTTTTGACTGCATGTCTTTTGTCTGGTCCTCTTTTGACTTGTCCATTTGTGACTTGTCTTCTTTGACTTAAGCCCCTTTTTTACTTAAGTCCTGTCCTTGTTTGACTTCGAGTCTTTGTTTGACTTCGAGTCTTTGTTTGACTTCGAGTCTTTGTTTGACTTCGAGTCTTTGTTTGACTTCGAGTCTTTGTTTGACTTCGAGTCTTTGTTTGACTTCGAGTCTTTGTTTGACTTCGAGTCTTTGTTTGACTTCGAGTCTTTGTTTGACTTCGAGTCTTTGTTTGATTTCGAGTCTTTTTTGTTTCTTTGACTTGACTTGTATTTTATTCGTGTTACATTATAGACGTCAAGTCGTTTTTTTTGACTTGTTGTTTAGTAGTATTTGTGCTTGTAAATACTTATGGGATTCTTAGTTCTCATGTCGTTTGTTCTTCTAGTTCTTAGATAACTCGTAGGTCTAAGAGGCGCATCTGAAGCTCGCACTGATAACGTCTAAACTGAAGGCCGACTTTCAATTTTATTCAGTATCAGCTGCACTTCGATGTTGTTGATTTGATCTATTTAGTTTAAGGTTAGTTAGGCTAGTTTATTTAGTTTGTTTAAGGTTACCATCACTCTTTTATGGGGTTGATTCTATCCCTCCCTATTGTGTTGTCGATCTGTTCTAGTGTTGTCAATCTGGTTGATACTTTCTTTTAGGGATGGTCACTAACCTTTCTTTTAGGGTTGTCTCTCACCTTTCTTTTAGGGTCATCACTCACCTTTCTTTTAGGGTTGCCATTCACCTTTCAATAGTGTTGCAACTCTCAATTTTTTTTTTTTTTTACTAGAAATGGGGTACTGTAGCGTAAAATCGCTACGGTTAAAACCTTTTCCAATCCTAATCCAAACTTTTCAACAAAATTTTTCTTCATGGCTGTTATTCTCATTTGAACCAGGAATCCGGAAAAAATCGTCGGTTGTTTCCTTTCAAACGATGTGATTGCTTTTTTGGGACCCGATACGTAATGGTCGAGCTTATCTTTTTTGGTGTTTAATATTGAAAATTTTCATGTGTTTGGTAAAGGTTTTACTGTTGGTGCAAACCTAATAATATAAAGTATCTTAGCACAAGTATAACAGTGTCCCTGTGATTTTCTGGTTAATTTGATCCCGTTACAAGCCGATTTTTGGCTCCACCCTACGGCCAAGCGACGTCAGTTATCGACGACGGAGGTCGGGACACTCTCGCCCGTAATCCAAACACCTCACGTGCCGACGAGACGACTATCTACAAGGATTGAGACGTGTTCGAGTTAGAGGCGGACGCCGCAGTTCTGTGGTTCCCTGATTTCTACATTTCACCCGACAGACGTGTTCAGCAGTCCAGCAATTATCCGTGTTTTTCGCAGCAAGAGACCTATTTTAAAGTGCAGCCGATTTATATAATTTTTATCAAAAATTCTCATGTCAAAAAAATAACAACTTTCTGACTTATATTGCTTACTCCCCTAACTTTAACCGATTGCAATCGATTTTTTGTTAGGTCAGATTTAAAATATTTGCAAAATACTTTCAATAATATTTTTTCTTTTTCCACTAAGCAAACCCACCTCGACGCATTAAGGTCCCAAAAAGAAAAAATATTATTGAAAGTATTTTGCAAATATTTTAAATCTGACCTAACAAAAAATCGATTGCAATCGGTTAAAGTTAGGGGAGTAAGCAATAAAAGTCAGAAAGTTGTTATTTTTTTGACATGAGAATTTTTGATAAAAATTATATAAATCGGCTGCACTTTAAAATAGGTCTCTTGCTGCGAAAAACACGGATAATTGCTGGACTGCTGAACACGTCTGTCGGGTGAAATGTAGAAATCAGGGAACCACAGAACTGCGGCGTCCGCCTCTAACTCGAACACGTCTCAATCCTTGTAGATAGTCGTCTCGGCACGTGAGGTGTTTGGATTACGGGCGAGAGTGTCCCGACCTCCGTCGTCGATAACTGACGTCGCTTGGCCGTAGGGTGGAGCCAAAAATCGGCTTGTAACGGGATCAAATTAACCAGAAAATCACAGGGACACTGTTATACTTGTGCTAAGATACTTTATATTATTAGGTTTGCACCAACAGTAAAACCTTTACCAAACACATGAAAATTTTCAATATTAAACACCAAAAAAGATAAGCTCGACCATTACGTATCGGGTCCCAAAAAAGCAATCACATCGTTTGAAAGGAAACAACCGACGATTTTTTCCGGATTCCTGGTTCAAATGAGAATAACAGCCATGAAGAAAAATTTTGTTGAAAAGTTTGGATTAGGATTGGAAAAGGTTTTAACCGTAGCGATTTTACGCTACACAGTCTATGCGCCCTCGCGACCCTAGCCGCCGCAAGATACGCAGACGCCCTGGGCGTCGGGAATCCCAGGCCGATTTCCGGCCATCGTAGGCATGAGCTTGCGGACGGCGAGTAATGGGTAGCTTGCTGTCCGGTAAGGACCAAGCCCAGGTCGACGGCGCGTTGTGTTCCACGCGCGCCTCAAAGAGATGTCAGCACAAAATGATGGGGCCTGCAAGGGCCGATGCCTGCCAGGGGTGCGGGTTTGTTCGAAAGAGATACCACAGACCCTGGCATACGGGCTACTGAGAGAACACGGGTGGGTTTTAGTCAGTAAAAGTCTGACATGCCCTCCTGCTACACCCAGACCGGGAGAAGTTATTTGATGATTTCCCAACCAAAAAAAAAAACACATCAAGCTACCCCAAACTGTCAAATTTTCCCAATGATCATGAACCTTATTCACTTGTTATAAAGTTGAAAATCTATCAAAGAAAATTGACAGATTGGAGTAGCTTGATGTGCTGGCGTCTGTACTATCTGTAAATCATCATCATTGGCAGTCTTGTTCCATATTTCTGAGTATAGACAATCTTTATATTAGGTAGGTACTTAATTTACATACTAATTCCAGGAGTATAATTACCGTCAAAATGTCTGCTAGTTCCGCCACCACTTCTGTGTGACTGAACAACGTAGAGGTAGGTATGCTGCTAGGTAATCTTGCACTTAGTACGAGTATCTAAAAATACTCAGGCCACATTGGATCTGTTTCGAGTAGTTACGTATGAATACTCAAATGTAGTATTTACTCAAATTATCTCATGCTTCAAATTATTTTGTGTTCAATTATACCTTCTGATGAATTAATTTAAATGTTTGTACTACTACTTCAATTAACTAAGAATTTGTGAACTAAACAACTTGGCAAGTCAAAGATAACCCGCCAAGAAGCATTGTTTCAGTTAAAATTAAATTTTACGTGCATGTTATAAGGTTCATTTTTGCATACTACAAATAGACTGGAACATGACGATTGCCGATACTCGATAGCCTTAGGCTGAAAAACATACTTCAATACGGACTCAATTTGGTCCGTAACAGGCGTAACAGCCGATGCCTGCCAGGGTTGCGGGTTGTTCGTAAGAGATACCGTGGCCCCTGGCATACGGGCTACTGAGGGAACACGGGTGGGTTTTAGTCAGTAAAAGTCTGTCACGCCCTCCTGCTCCACCCAGAGCGGGAGAAGTTATTTGATGATTTCCCACCCAAAAAAAAAAAAACATCGGACTCAATGGGTCGTGTTCTATAACGGAGCAATTAATGTATTAGGATGGTTTTTATGTGAAGTAACGTAATTATAATAGGAACTATCAATGATCAAATTCACGTTTTCACAGTAAATACTCGATGAAGGTACCTCGGACTTTACGCGTCATACTAGGTACGGCCTAGCCCAGAAAAATACCTAATGCCTAATGCGCATTTCTGTTATAATAAATAAGAATAAAGAGGAACGATTTGATTGTTTGTTTGTATGTTTGTTTGCATTAAATAGGCTCCGAAACGACTGAACCGATTTGAAAAATTCTTTCACTGTTGGGAAGCTACACTATCCCCGGGTGACATGGGCTATATTTTATCCCCGTATTCCCACGGGAACGGGAACTACGCGGGTGAAACCGCGGAGCGCTACTAGTCATAAATACTTCTCATGTCTATATCAACGCATGTGGCATTATTTTGTTGTTGTACTTTTTTTTTCTGAATTTTCTACTGTGTTTCTGAAGAAAGGGGAGGCCTATACATACTCAGCAGTGGGCGAGTCCGGGCTGAATGATGATGATGTACTTAAATTAAGAGCTACAGGGGAGGGAAGAAACTTGCGATTTTAGCACATATTTAGGACACTAAAAGTAAATCAACATAACTGGCGAAATGATGCTATGCTATAGGTACAGATGCCAGCACATCAATCTACTCTAATCTGTCAAATTTATTTGATAGTTTAATAAGGTTCACATTCAATTGGGAAAATTTGACAGTTTGGGGTAGCTTGAAGTGCTGTAAAATAAAATAAAAAATAAAAATTTAAAACATTCACCAGATTTTTTGTCCTGCTCTGTCTGGTCTTGACTAATTTCGATACACTTATTAATAATAACATTATGCATGTTGTTACATCACCTCCAGAGGCATTGGTAGATGTAGATTAATATATTTTATTATGCATAGCGTGCCTCAAATTCATAAAAAAATGTGTTTCTGATTAATGCTCAATTTAAATTTAAACCAAAAAGAAATTCTATTTATATTTCAGGCTTTTCGCTACCCATAACTGTTAAGTGTGGTATACATAATATTAAGAAAACTGGTACATTAGTACCAGTTTGAAACTATGAAGTTTGATCAATAATTCACACTTGCAAGTGTAAGTTGTCCCTCAATGCAGCTGTTGTTCATCCAAAAACCTTAACTATTATTACATTTCACCAGAAATACAATCTATGTACATATTACAGATTAGCAGATATTATGAATGAAGAAGAACCAAAAGGAGTATGTAAGGAGTGTAGCAAGTGGTGTTCTATAGTTTTTGTCTACCCACATGGGAAGAAGTGAGTTTAAGAGTAGGATAAGCTGAAGAGAATATCCATCAGTGAGAGAGAGAGAGAGAAGTGAAGTGAAGACAAAATATGTACTGTATACCGATGAAGATATTCACAGGGCATAGTTGTCATTTTAAAATTTAAGGTACAAAGGTACATCCTATCCCATTTTGTATACATATTGTCTTTATAAGTTGTAATGTCAACAGCAAAAGTACAGAAAATATATTAATTCTGAAGATATATGTATGTATACTTTTATGAAGGCAAGTTACACAGTTATACGACTGTAACTCTATGGGAACCAGTAAAATATTAAAATAGATTAATTATAGGTTTTAAAATTGACTGATAGGCTAAATTGGAATTTCATTAGATATTCTTTTAAATAAAACAAACATTAATACTTTAACTGTAGTTGTACATTGAGGTTTCTAAATCTAAATGTCTAAATGGCAAAGTACTTCTCTGTTCTTCGGTTTTGAAAGTTCATATTCATTTATTATGAAAAGGTATCCGTGCCATTTCCATTTTTATGTATTATTATAAATAAATGAGTTATTTGTACGTACTTTACGAGTCAATTTACGAGCTTATTAGTTTCTTGAAAGTTTGATTGAATGTTGATACTTACATTATAAGCCATCACTTTTCTTCAAACCTGAAATAAATAGAGCTATAATATTGATTCGATTTCCACAAATTGATGATTATTGATGTATTTTGTTCGCTAGATTTTATAAAATGTTTACTTACTTCTGGTTCAATGTTGATTTATGTTTTTCTTATAAATTTTACTTGGAGAAGAGATATAACTCACAGAATTTGCCAATAAACTTTTAGGAAGAAAAAGAAACACTGAATTCGGGTCGGGCCCCGCCAACAGACAGACGAACAGAACAGACAGATCAACAGCAGATCACAGCAAACTGGGCTGACAGATGCTGGACAATGACAGCGGTGATAGTGACACTTTTGTCGCGTTCCGAAATTCAACAAAAGTGATAATATCGCGAACCCGATCAAATTGAATGGTCAAAAAATTTAAGCGCTATCAGATCATTAGTACTGATTTTTATTTTGGTTGGCTTCGCGATATTATCACTTTTGTTGAATTTCGGAATGCGACATTTATCTGTTGTCAGTTCTAAAAACCACGGTGGCGTTCCAGAGATGCGATGAAGTTTTACTACCACAGAATATGTTACTCCTGTTTACTACAGAGCCGAGAGCACTAAAGCACTCTGAACCACATAGTTTTCAAAAGGTTTTTCACTTTTTGAAAACTATAATGTGGTTCAGAGTGCACTTTTGCGCACTGTTTTTAATTTTCAGATGAACGCGATAGTGATGCGACTGTTATTTTATCCTACAATTTTTACTGGCAACTGCATTTGAAAGCCACGTTCATCAGCATAAAATCATGCCCTAAGGACTTTAAATCTCTTCTCTTTTTTATTCCTGTAAGTTTCTGTAAGGAGACTTTACATATAATAATGCTTTTAGCATTTTCTTCTGCATTTTTTGTGCACGTCACGTCACGTCACTAACGTCAGTCCAGTCGTCAATAGCTGCTATCAAAATACTTTTCCCAAATCCAATTTTTTTATTGTTTTTCATGAGAAATTGAATTGCATTGGAAAATGGAATCATATGAAAGTGTTATTCTCGTTAAGAATGAAGTGTTTGTGTTCAAAATACCTCCGAAAACTTCAAATAGAGGTTACAGGTAGGTGTAATATTTTTTATAAAGCGGGTAATTGTTTTGTAGGAAAAAGATAAAACGGTGGGTGTTTTTAGGGCAGCTGATTGGAACCTACAAGAGCCGCAATGGACGGGGCGCATGAGACTTGTTGCAAAATCAGAAGAACTGATAATGAAACTAGAAGACAAATCTTCTGGAGAGCTGTTTGCCAAATGCCCTATTGACAAATATCCGGGGTTGGCGCTCGAGTCCGTCACTGATAGTTCACGTTACTTCGTTGTCAGGATTCAAGATGATAATGGCAAGAGAATTTTAAATTTTATACAATTAACAAAAAATATTGTAGCTAAATCTATTGTTTTTAAATTAAACTGCTATCTTATTTCAGGTCGAACTGCTTACATAGGTCTGGGATTTGGAGATCGATCTGACTCATTTGACCTAAACGTTGCTTTACAAGACCATTTCAAATGGTTGAGAAAAGAACAAGAAGGAGAGCAAGCCCCTCAGCAGAATCTTGATCTGGGCTTTAAAGAAGGAGAAACAATAAAAATTAACATGAAGATCACTGTAAGTACTTTAAATATGTTTAGATTTGTATGTACTGTAGAAATCATGTTGTCATAAAGGGCAACTGAGTCAACCCTGCTAATGTGATTGTATAGTGAGTCACCTAATTAGATAAAAAACTGTTTGTTGCTTTAATTGTATTATTCCACAGTGGATTTTTATTGCAATGCTGTTATCTCTTTGCAGAAAAAGGATGGCAGTGAAGGCGGCAGGCCACGCCGCGGTGTTGGGGCGGGTGGTGGTGGGGGCCTGCTACCACCACCACCAGGTGGCTCACGGCTTCCACCCCCTCCTTCACCACAACACGCCCCTGCCCCTGCCGCTGCTGCACCTACTCCTGCTAGTTCAGAATGGGGTGACTTCAATTCTGCCAGGTAGTTATGTGTGGCCACAATTGGTGACTATTTCTTAAAATATTATTTAGAGTGAACTTGCAGAACTGCCCACTGCTGGTCCAATGTGTCTGCCAGTTTTGGTAGATAATTATCAACGGGTTAAAATTAATATGATGGTTTCTATTTATGTGGGACCCTTAAGTTCGATTCCTCACCTGCAATTAAGTTACTACTTTGTCATACGTGATCAAAATCACTTATATTCATGTAGCTTTAACAATAATGTAAATTGGTAAAATATATGTGTATAAAATATGATAGGAATTAATGTGATTTATGTGTTGTTTCCAGTGCCCCAAGTCAACAGCCAGTGACACCTGCCACTCAACAGAACTGGGTGCAGTTCTGAGCTCACACCAGTACTATGTTATTGTGATTTGGTGTCTGCCGTAGGATGGCACTCACGTGTGTTGCACAATACTTAAAATTACTTAATTACGTAGGCATACTATATCAATAGCTCTTGTATTCATTCTGTAGTAAGTTAAAATAAAATATCATTATCATTGTAGGGTAAAATATATTATTGATACATTACTATTAGATGCCAGATCACAATATAAGTTTATGCAATAAATACTATTAATAATTGATGTACTTTACTATCTGTATATGTTGTAACACTTGTATAATTAATTACTTAGATATGTGGTAGAATATTTTCGGCTCTATATAATGATTGTTGTTATCGTATGTTGTTGAACAATGCATGTCATAGACAGTATCTATGTAAATAGTTGAAAAATTTAAACGAATACCACATAATGCTAGTTGCTATAATATTATGAAAACATTTAATCTATCATAGAAATAGATCTGCATCTTTGGCATTTGTGACAGATGTACAAAATAATGAAGGTATAAAACTAAAAGTAAAATATTATCCATATCTTCCGTTTTTTGTTTTCTTTCAAAGAATAATACTATTAAATGTAGGATCAGTTCTTTAAGAAATAGTTTCTCAAGGATATTTATTTTTAATGAATGCTTACCAGTCATGGATAACTGTATTAGTAAGTACATGGTAGCTACTTATAATATCTAAGATAGTGCCAGTGAGTATTGTATAGTCTTATGAATGAGAGCTTTGAACTCAAATCCCAGACAGCTATTTGCTTTGATTTCTTTACACAACAAACGGCAAATTCTCGAATAAGATATTTTATCTACTACCTATGTCTTATTATTTTAGGTTCAGAGTTACAGAATGAAATATAAATTACACCGTTCATGTTTGTTTGAATTGAAATATATACCTCTAAAGATGGTCATTGAATGGGATCATTTATGTTCTTTTGTTATTGATGTTTCGATAAAGTGGCCTTATCTTAATTAAGCCATTTTAGATAAGTCCACTTTATCGAAACATCAAAATCCTTATTAGTTCAGGTAACTTGTGGCTAAGTAACAATAGCTGCACGGGTTGATCGATCAGGTTAAGCTACGCTAGCCGCGGTTGGTCCGTGGATGGGTGACCATCTTTACATACTAAGACCCCTTCGTGCCTCGGAAAGCACGTTAAGCCGTTGGTCCCGGCTGTCATTTGTGGATCTTTGACAGTCGTTACGGGTCGTCAGAAACTCGAAAGTCTGACAATCAGTCTTACCAAGGGGTATCGTATTACCCAGTAACTGGGTTGTGGAGGTCAGATAGGCACTCGCTCCATGTAAAATACTGGTATACAGCTGCATCCGGTTTGACTGGAAGCCGACCCCAACATAGTTGTGTAAAGGCTAGGCAGATGATGATGCAGTTCTAGTAACTAATAAATATATGAATGCTCAGGCAGTCTCTGCCGGGATGCGCGGAGTTGACTTTTGTCGTGTTCGTCAATCGCACCAATAAATGTTTGTTGACCTTTGCCAACTCGGTTATGAGTAGGTACCTACTTAATTTGCTACATTGATCAAAGATCATTGGCGTTCTGCTGTGGGGATCGGCAGCTGACGTAGATTCAATTTTCATTTTACAAAAGAGGGCAATCCGCGCAATCTATAAAATGGGGCCTCGCGAGTCTCTCAGAAACAAATTCAGCGAAATTGATATATTAACTCTGCCTTCTCTTTATATCCTAGAAAATATCTTATATGTTCGCAAAAACTTAGGCCTTTTCAAAAAACGATGCGATTTCCATAATCTGAATACACGTAGTAAAGATGAAATTGTGATTCCAAAATTTAGACTGACTAAAACTAGCAAGTCATTTCTAATAAACAGTATCCGCTTCTATAACAAGTTGCCAAAGTCGGTTACAGAACTTAGCGACGGAAAGTTTAAAACGCGCATCAAACGTGTCCTTATCAAAAAAGCATATTATAAGATAAAAGACTACGTTGAAGACAGGGAAGTTTGGCATTAATTCCTTCTGCACATGTGGCTTCCCTGGGGTACCAGGTGAAATGAGGTATCATTAACAGCATAACTATGTGAAAGTCTATTAACTGCTCTCAAATACAATGTTCTTTTTTATTCTTTTTATTTTTACAATGCTGACATAATCTCGTCATTAATTGACATTATACATCAATTTTATTTAGGTTCATTTTATTTAAGTAGATTATTTTACATATTGTGAATGAGAGAACGTTGTAGGCCTTACTGACTGTAGATTTGTAGACGATTTTCTATTCTGTATTCGTCTAAGTACCTGGTACTTATTGACAGGCCTGTGCTGTCCTCCCATACATTTAATCTCTGTAATTTGAAAATATTGTTAAAGCCAATTATTTTTAAAAGAGTAACCGTGGAGTTTCTTGCCGGCTCTTCTCCATAGGAAACAACAATTTGGAACCGTGCACCTAGCTTCTGACGTTTCATAAGTGCCCATGTAGGTTTATATGAAATAAAAATATTTTGATTTTGATTGATTTTGAAAGAGCGCTTGTGTACTTCCTACGGCTTGGTTACTTGGTGGTTTGGCGTGGTTTGGCTTGGTCTCGACTTCAGGACGCGTCATGCCCTTTCACTGGAAGAATCGATTGGCAAAATGACCAAGTTAGCTACAGATATTTGTGCAAAAGGTCGTGAGTTCGATGCCCGCACTGAACAAATATCAATCTTCATGCGACCCGGTACTTAAGCGGCTGTCGCTTGCGCAACCTTTGGATAGACGCCAAAATGTTATCCGGTAATTGTTTTGTAACTGGTTTTTTCGCAACGTAGTTACTGCTTTGCCAATGCATTGGAAAACCGACGAAGGCACGTTCGCTTAAGCTCGGTACCTATAAACAAAAACGAGTCATTTTACTTACCAATGGTAGTATTTTTCATTGCCAAACTGAGCAAATAAATATATTCGTAAGCTAATTTTATTTGTGATAGCTACATCCTTAGGGGACTACTATGCGAAACTATGGGGTCTTTGCTTCATGAACGGTGAAGACACAAGAGTCTCAATTTTAACCAATAACGGCCCGTAAATTATAAGAATCGCGCATTAAAGCAAAGGTAACTAGCAATAGTTATAGTACAGACGCCAGCAGGTCAACCTACCCCAAACTGTCAAATTTTCCCAATTGAACATGAACCATACGCTTAGGTACGGTATAAAGTTGAAAATCTATCAAATAAATTTGACAGATTGGAGTAGCTTGCAGTGATGTGCCGTTCCCGGGAATGTTCCCAAAGTGGGAATGTTCCCAAAAGAATCTTTCCAGTGCCCGGGAATATTCCCAATTGCTGGGAACGTGTCGGTGAAACCACATAGAATTATAATAAAAGTAAAAATATAATAACATACAAAGGTACTGGTAAGATTTAGTAAGTAAGTAGATTTGACATATAACGAGTGCTCATTTAGGAACTTGTCGTTCATTGTATTAATTTTAGAAAGAGGTAAATAAAAATTTCGAATGTAGGAGACTTTAGAGGTTTAGAGATTCATCATCATCATCATCGTCATTTCAGCCGAAAGACATACACTGCTGGACATAGGCCTCCCGCAAGCTCCGCCACTTCGACCGGTTCTGTGCTTCCCGCATCCAGCGGACTCCTGCAGCCCTCAAAAGGTCATAGGTCCACCTTGTGGGAGGCCTTCCAACTTTACGTCTTCCGGTACGCGGTCGCCAGTCCAGAACTTTTCAGCCCCATCGGCCACCTGTTCTGCGAGCAATGTGCCCTGCCCACTGCCACTTAAGTTTGCCAATTCTTTGGACTATGTCGGTTACCTTGGTTCTCCTGCGGATCTCTTCATTCCTGATTCGATCACACAGGGAAACTCCAAGCATAGCCCTCTCCATCGCCCTTTGGGTGACTTTAAGCCTTTTACGAGGCCCATTGTGAGCGACCACGTTTTGGTTTCATATGTCATCACTGGCAACACGCACTGGTCAAAGACTTTCGTGTTGAGACATTGAGTATGTGGGACGAGAAGATATTGCGAAGCTTTCCGAACGCTGCCCAGCCGAGTCGGATTCGACGATTGACCTTTCTCGAAGTTGGACCTACCTAACTGGACAGTTTGTCCTAGGTAAACGTACTCGTCCACAACTTTCAGTGCAGCTCCTCCGACCGTTACGAGAGTGGGTGTTACATGGGCATTGGAAATGACCTTTGTCTTGTCCATGTTCATCCTCCATGGTCTCAGCCATGACAACTATATCATCGGCAAACCGAAGGTGAGTGATGTACTCGCCATTGATGTTGATGCCAGCCCCTTTTCAGTCCAGAACCTTGAAGACATCCTCCAGTGCAGCGGAGAAGAGTTTCGAAGAGATAACGTCTCCCTGTCTTACACCTCGCTGCAGAAGGATAGGTTTCGAGGTCCGGTCCTGGAGTCGGACTGACATGGTGGCGTTTTCGTACAGACACTTCAACACCGCCATGTACCGATAGTTGATCTGGTACCGTTGGAGGGACTGCAGTACAGCCCATGTCGCGATCGAATCAAAGGCTTTCAGTCCACAAACTCTAAACAGAGAGGCAGATTATACTCTTCGGTCTTCTGTATAACCTGCCGCAGCGTATGTGTGTGGTCTACTGTGTTAAAGCCTTCACGGAACCCGGCTTGTTCGGGAGGCTGGAAGTCGTCAAACCTGCGCGCTAGACGGTTTGTGATGACTTCGGAGAACAGCTTATAGACATGGCATAGAAGTGAGATGGGCCTATAATTCTTATGCAGGGCATTGTCACCCTTCTTAAAGAAAAGTACTGCCACACCTCTGTTCCATGCCTGTGGCGTTTTGCCCTCGAGTATGACGGAATCAAACAGCTTCTGGAGGGCCTTAAGAACGGGTTTCCCGCCAGCCTTTAGGAGTTCAGCTGTGATTCTGTCATCATGCGGCGCCTTGTTCTTTTTAAAGCTGTTTCAGAACCATCCTAATCTCGTACAAGCTAACGTCCGGGATGTCTTCAGTATACTGTCGGGTCAATCTAGCTCTTGGGTCGTTTGCCAGATTCGTAACGGGGTTTCTTGTTGACTTGTATAACTGTCCATAGAATCTCTCTCAACAGCTCAGGCTTGGTGGGTACGATCCTGCCTTCATCGGTCTTCAGTTTCGTAAGCTGACTCTGCCCAATAGACAGATCCCTAGCAAAGACCTTGGAGCCTTTATTCCGTTCTATTGCGTCTTTAATACATTCTGTATTAAAGCGGCGGAGGTCGCTTTTCAAGGACTTAAAGATCTGTCTGTTAAACTGCCGGTACTCAAGCGCATCGTCTGAAGACTGCAGGACCATCTCGCGCCTCTCCTTCATGAGCTGCAAAGTAGGATCAGAGAGCCTCTTATTTTTATTGATACGATGGGCCTTGAAATGGGCACGCCACGATTGCGGCGGTAAGTCCCCTCTTTGAGGAGTGGTTTGAGAGGCGGCATGGCGTCCTCACCTTCCGCCTGACGCAGGTCCTCACCGGAAACGGTTGTTTCGGGAGGTTCCTGTTTCGGATGGGGCGGGAGGAAACGCCCGGGTGTTTCCACTGCGAAGATCGCCCTGAGGACACGGTGGAGCACAGGTGGTATGCCCGACTTGGGCGGAGCACCGCCGTGTCCTCGTGGAGGCGATCGGCGGCGGCGATCTCTCGCGTCCGGCCCTGGTCCAGGCCATGGTACGGAGCGAGAGGGCATGGGGAGCCGTCACCTCCTTCAGCGAAGCAGTGATGCTCGCGAAGAGGGAGGCGGCGCACGTGAGGGAGAGGCAGCATATGCGCCCTCGCGACCCTAGCCGCCGCAGGATATGGAGACGCCCTGGGCGTCGGGAATCCCAGGCCGATTTCCGGCCACCGTTGGCATGGGCTTGCGGACGGCGAGTAATGGGTAGCTCGCTGTCCGGTAAGGACCAAGCCCAAGTCGACGGCGCGTTGTGTTCCACGCGCGCCTCAAAGAGATGTCAGCACAAACGTGATGGGGCCCGCAAGGGCCGATGCCTGCCAGGGGTGCGGGTTTGTTCGAAAGAGACACCACAGCCCCTGGCATACGGGCTACTGAAGGAACACGGGTGGGTTTTAGTCAGTAAAAGTCTGACACGCCCTCCTGCTCCACCCAGAGCGGGAGAAGTTATTTGATGATTTCCCACCCAAAAAAAAAAAAAAAAAACCGTATGGACAGTTTCCACGAACCCATCGTTACCCGCAACCCGTCGTTCAGAGATTATGTACAATATTTTGAAACGTTATTTAAATAGACTGGTAGTATACATTATTCTTTTCTTTTTTTTTTTGTGTTTTATCTTGCAATCAGTTTTTAAAAACTATGAGCAGATGAGTTGTAGGAAGGTCTGGCAGGGGAGAGTTATTCCTCATCAGGAGTAACTTTCATATGAATAACGAAGCTCTCTCCAAGTTATCCAATTGTAGGATGTTGCGTCTTTTAAGTCTGCTGACACAAGCTGGTATTGTGAGTTGAGCGGCCAATTTGTTGGGATGTCTCTACAGTCTGGATTGTTTGTTACGCCGACCCGGTTAGTTGGAGCCATAAATCATGCACAAAGGATAAGTAAATGACATTTCTCAAAATTAGCATCACACCTGCACAGTTAAAAGGATAGTTTTTTTGTTATCAGTTTAACTCTCCAACTACATCAATTAACTGCCGAAAATTCTCAGTAACACATTGTGGGTGTAAAAGATATGCATTTAATTTCTATCTTTTATTATTTTAAACATGCGATAAGAAACCTAATCTAAAAAGTTAAAAAAGAAAAATCTTTAACTTTTGTGTTAGTGTTCCCACTAACTGGGAATGTTCCCGGGCACATGGGAACATTCCCGGGAACATTCCCGTTGGGAAGTTACTGGGAACGGGAATGTTCCCACGGCACATCACTAAGCTTGATGTGCTGGCGTCTGTACCAAAGGCACTTAAATACTCGTATCTCGAGAACCGGACCGGGATTGACCATTAAACGAACAAAGTACATCCATGAGTTCATTACGGAAACCATCGTTCCAACATAGCTATTCACAGCCACTCGATACGCTTCCGTACCGAATGGAACATCAGTCAATGTTATCGTAGCATTCCTCAAAAGGCTCTTCATACATCCAAAACACGAAAATGTTGTTGGTTTAAATTAAATAAAACGACCGCTCTTCTTCCGACAGCTGTTTGCTGTTTACAAAGGAATATAATTCCGTTAAATCGACATTGGTCAAACGTCAGTTGGTTGAGTTAAACGTCAGGGATTGGCTAGACTCAGTCCCCCTTATTACAGAACAAGGTTTTTCTTTAGGTATGGTTTAAACCTTCGAGCCTGTTTTTTAAATAAGAACCTAACTGAAATCGAAATACAGCTCCCTTTACAAAACTGACAAGTTAGTCCAGTGCTAAATTGTCAGTTTTGGAAAAGAAGCTGTAATTCTATTTCAGTTCTAAGTTCTTATTTAAAAAACAGGCTCGAAGGTTTAAACCATACCTAAAGAAAAATCTTGTTCTTTAATAAGGGGGAGTGAGTCCAGCCAATTAAAGACGTTTGACTGACAATAGAGTATTTTCAAATTTTTCAAAAACTATTCTAATTTGAAGACGAGATAAATAACAGAAAAATAAAAATAAATTGATTTCTATCCATTTTCTCAATTAAAAACGATTTAAACTAAATGAATTTTTCGTTGTTTTGAATTTACCGCCAAAACTCTTACGATGACTTTTTATCACGTGACGTCAACTTTGTGTAAACTAAAGTAGTTAGTAAGTAAATATGTGAAAGTCGAGTTTATTATTAACAAGATTTTTAATGGATATAAAGTGATATTACTGGTGTGCGGTGCCTCTGTGCACAAATACTTCTAAAACGGCGCCAAACAAAGTATTTGTACCGGTGCCGTATAAACAAAGTTGACGTCACATGTCACGTGATAAAAAGTCATCGTAAGGAGCGTTTTGGTGGTAAATTCAAAACAACGAAAAATAAATTGTATTTCAATCGTTTTTAATTGAGAAAATGTGTATTAATAAATTTATTTTTATTTTTCTGTTAAATATATCGTCCCAATCTTCAAATTAACATAGTTTTTATGAAATCGGAAAATACCCTATTCCAATGTCGATCTATCGGAATTATATTCGAGAGTAAGCACCCTGGTTATCTAATTGTTTCATTTTCGATACGATGGCCTGTCGAATGGTTGTGAATAGCTATGACTGTTGACAGACAGCTGTGCTGCTGGGGAGTTTGTTGCGCCACTTCTTCTCAGCTAAAGCACTAAGAAGTGGTGAAGGGTGGGCGTTTTTTGGGGGACTGTCTTATGTATTTTGACGTTTGAAAAGAGCTGATTCTCAGCCTAATTTGAATAAATGACTTTTGAATTTGATTTGATATGCTGGTTTGCAGGAGACAGTCGTAAACATAGACTCAATAGTCAGGGTAGTAGTAAACGAGAAAAACTAGTGAAGATGATACGCAGGTATCATCTTCACTAGTTTTTCTCGTTTTCACATAAAAATGTGGGAAGTCTTTTTCGATAGCTTCTCTAACAATATAACGTTATTCGTGTATTCACCGAACGGGTAGGAAGACTGCAGAAGTATATACCTACTATCTGAGTAGGCACATACACCTCATTTCGCCGTTATGCGGCTCAAACAACTCAATAAAACTACGTAATCATACGTTATCTCCAATTCCGCGAGAGCTCCCATTACCTATCAATAGCTATATAACATATTTTCATAAACTTATGAATTCCTGTGATTTTCGCGCGTGAAATTGAAATTGTCACAGAGGGTGGAGTGTCGGGTAAATATTATCCAAGGATTTACCCTATATCAACGCGAAGGAGTCATCTTCGACACTTTTTTGGTGGTTTTCTTATGAAGCTCTTTCTTACCTATAGCTGACCTATAGCACTAGCTAGGAACCTCAATATTTGTGTATTTTTTTGTGATCAAGTTAATTGGTTAATTCAACGATAGTGTTGAGCTACACTTGGGACTGATAAAATCAAAGTTGGTCACAGTTTCATGGTTACAGTAAGCCCGTCGATGGTGCTGCCACCCTGTATACCTAAGTAATATGGATGAAAATTCTAGTTAGAAAGTAGGATGCTGAGCTAGGTAGGATCTTACCATGTTTTTTTTTTTTTTTTTGGGTGTGAAATCATCAAATAACTTCTCCCGCTCTGGGTGGAGCAGGAGGGCGTGTCAGACTTTTACTGACTAAAACCCACCCGTGTTCCTTCAGTAGCCCGTATGCCAGGGGCTGTGGTGTCTCTTTCGAACAAACCCGCACCCGTGGCAGGAATCGGCCCTCGCGGGCCCCATCATTTTCTGTGCTGACATCTCTTTGAGGCGCGCGTGGAACACATCGCGCCGTCGACTTGGGCTTGGTCCTTACCGGACAGCGAGCTACCCATTACTCGCCGTCCGCAAGCCCATGCCTACGGTGGCCGGAAATCGGCCTGGGATTCCCGACGCCCAGGGCGTCTCCGTATCCTGCGGCGGCTAGGGTCGCGAGGGCGCATATGCTGCCTTTCCCTCACGTGCGCCGCCTCCCTCTTCGCGAGCATTACTGCTTCGCTGAAGGAGGTGACGGCTCCCCATGCCCTCTCGCTCCGTACCATGGCCTGGACCAGGGCCGGACGCGAGAGATCGCCGCCGCCGGTCGCCTCCACGAGGACACGGCGGTGCTCCGCCCAAGCCGGGCAGACCGCCACCGTGTGCTCCACCGTGTCCTCAGGGCGATCTTCGCAGTGGAAACACCCGTCAGTCATAGTAAGGCGCGTTTTGGCTGTAAATTCAAAACAACGGAAAAATTACTTTGGTTTAAATCGTTTTTAATTGAGAAAATGGATATAAATCAATTTACTTTTATTTTTCTGTTACATATTTCGTCCCAATCTTCAAATTAGAATAGTAAAAAAAAAAATGGAAAATACCCTATTATAGGCACTACTTAATTGTCAAGGTCGGTGAGTTAGAAAGATGAAGCTAGTTGCCCATTCCACAGCGTAGATACCTATGGAGAAGAACGGGCAAGAAACTCCATGGACATGGATTGATGGATTTCCAGGTCGAGCACTGTTATCTCTACCTCAGTGCAATGCTCCATGACCTCAGTAGAGCTTCCGAAAGAGTGGGTCTTATAATGAACATGGAAAAGACAAAGGTATAGTGGATAGTGTAGTGGTAGTAGGATAGTGATATTATAGTGATATTTATTTTAGGTGTATGTATATTATGTAAGTATGTATGGTCCAAGTATGTATGTTAGTATATTATTATTTGTTTAATTAATTTACTGAATTATTGGTTTTGGTTATAAATGTAGTTTATTATCCCTTTTACTCTTACACACGTTGTCTACATCTCTTTATGTTGTCTCCTATCGCAGGTATGCTGAAAGAGATTTCTTTAGAAATAAGCATCACCTCTGTACATATTTTTCTGTTCTAATCTTCTTGTCTGCTTATTTAGTGTGTACATAAATGGTTAAATAAATAAATAAATAAGGTGATGTCGAATGCCCATGTAACACCCACTCCCATGACGATCGGAGGCGCTGCACTCGAAGTTGTGGACGAGTACGTTTACCTAGAACAAACTGTCCAGTTAGGTAAGTCCAACTTCGAGAAAGAGGTCTATCGTAGAATCCGACTCGGCTGGGCAGCGTTCGGGAGGCTTCGCAATATCTTATCGTCCCAAATACCACAGTGTCTCAAGACGAAAGTATTTGATCAGTGTGTGTTTCCAGTGATGACCTATGGTCGCTCACAATGGGCCTTATCAGAAGGCTTAAAGTCACCCAAAGGGCAATGGGGAGGGCTATGCTCGGGGTTTCCCTACGCGATCGAATCAGAAATGAAGAGATCTGCAGGAGAACCAAGGCAACCGACACAGCCCGAAGAATTGCCAAACTTAAGTGGCAGTGGGCAGGGCACATTGCTCGCAGAACAGATGCCCGATGGGGCCGAAAGGTTCGGTTTAAAGAACTTTATTCTCATTAAGACAATCGTCACTTACATGAGAACATTAAATCTTATTACTAATAAATTATAACGGTGCGGGTAGAAAAATAACAAAAAGAAAAAAAAAATACAATTGTCATAAAAGTTGGAAGCGAGTTCGCTGCATTTCCAAGATAAGGTGGTGGCCCAAGTTAAAAGATGTTGCGGGTTTATACAAAAATAGACACCACACAATTAATATGTTGTGTCTTCATTGGAAATAAAAGTGAATAATTTCTTTTTAAATATGTTGAGTGAACTCGCTTCTTTTACATCTTTTGGAAGTTTATTATAGAGCTGTGCTCCCCCATAGGTTAGGTTATTTTTACCGTAGTTAGTTCGTGTTCTAGACAATACCAGGTGACAAGCTCGACGAGATGAGAATTTGCTTATTTCACCTTCTGTAGTGAATGTAATGCGTGAGTGAATAAGTTTGTGAATGATTTTATAGATAAGTAGGTATGCATGTGTTATACGAGTATATATAAAGTTGTTTGATGTTTAATAGCTTCGTCTCTTTGTAAATAGTTTTTGAAGGTGTTAAGAAGTCATAATTGGCTTCTGGAGTGGCGACCGCGTACCGGAAGACGTAGAGTGGGAAGGCCTCCCACAAGATGGGCCGATGACCTTGTGAAGGCCGCGGGTATCCGCTGGATGTGGGAAGCACAAGACCGGTCGAAGTGGAGGAGCCTGGGGGAGGCCTATGTCCAGCAGTGGATGTCTTTCGGCTGAAATGATGATGATGAACCCTACTCCCGATTTATTAACTTTTTCGGCCGGGTGAAAACACATCGAGAGTAAGAACTGTCAAATCGTGTTGCCACACATTTTAAGTTCGGGCCCCAAACTAATCTTATGCCCGTGGGTGATAAGGAGTAGGGAAACGCTAGTAACATCGGCTGAAACTACGAATTTCGTGCTTAGAGAGTAGACCCCCTGATCCCTCTCCGGTCGTGTCGGATTGCAGTCCCATCGGACTATGAGAGTGAAGGAAGAGTAAATACAGCTGTGTCTGCGCACACAGTTCTGCACTATAATAGTATCTCCCACTTAGATGGCTAGTCTCCGTTGAAATTGGCTGCCGTGCCCGAATTTTGGTCTGGATGACTATTATACAAAAGACGAAGGTACTCATCTACATACTTAGATACAGGTAAGTAGGTATGTGTATAGATTTAGGTAGGTACCTACACAGACTTATGCAAAGGTTATACTCGCTAATAAAGCACGAGAGTATTTACTTCAATGAAACACTCCTAGAAAATTGAGACGCGACATTGAATTTCCATTACCGAAGAATAACTTATGGAAGGCGAAAGTGCGCTCCGAATTTTAATAGCTCCTTATCATGTCTACGGCTTATGTAGGTGTTGAGAATAAGCTATGTACTTAACACATTTAGCTTCTGAATAATATAGGTGGGTTACAACAACCAACCTATATCTACCTACCGATGTTTGGTTAATATAATCGCTTCTACGTGTAGCACGTGGGGGCTGTGATTCGGCTTGACGGTAACGTGGCAGATCACGTAGAAGACGGTGGAACGAGCTGGAAAAACAAATGAGCACGTAGGTACCTATCTAGGTGCTACACTGTGGCCCTAATATGAGTTTCATGTAACCATCTCTATCAAACGCATCGAGTGCGTTCGGCGCTCCGATTGGTCCGTCACTAATCCAGGGCCAATCGGAGCGCCAAACGCGCTGGATGCGCACACTAAGGCCTCTAGTCCACATTCACTCTGGACTGAAGTTATGTAGCTACCATCTACTGGCTGGATACTTACGGTCTTATTCATAAAAAGTTATCGAACATCTAAATAGTTGCTAAAGTCTGGTTTCGTATTGAAAACCAGACTTTAGCAACTGTTTAGATGGTCGATAGTGTTTATCAATAAGACCGTTAGTGACTACCTCCATGTGGGAGGACTTCATCCAACAGTGGAATAGTGTAGGCTCAAAGTAGGAACCTAACAGCAACGTTCAGAGTTGTTACCACGGGCGTAGCCAGGTTTTAGTTTCGGGGAGGGTTCAAGAAAATAAAACGACTAAAAGTACATAAAATAACCCTTCTATTAGAAAAATATTAAAGATGTGAAAAATACATACCTACAGAAAAAATCTCCTTGAAGGAATTAGGAGAGGAATTACCCCTAGTTGGGGTAGCTTGATGTGCTGGCGTCTGTATCTTATCAGAAGGCTTAAAGTCACCCAAAAGGCAATGAAGAGGGCTATGCTTGGAGTTTCCCTACGTGATCGAATCAGGAATGAAGAGACCCGCAGGAAAACCAAGGCAACCGACATAGCCCGAAGAATTTCCAAACTTAAGTAGCAGTGGGCAGGCACATTGCTCGCAGAACAGATGGCCGATGGGGCCGAAAAGTTCTGGAGTGGCGAGCGCGTACCGGAAGACGTAGAATGGGAAGGCGTCCAACAAGGTGGACCTTGTGAAGGCCGCGGGAATCCGCTGGATGTGGGAAGCACAAGACCGGTCGAAGTGGAGGTGCCTGGGGGACGCCTATGTCCAGCAGTGGACGTCTATCGGCTGAAATGATGAATATAGGCGGCGAACCTATTGCCATCAACCGGGGACAAATCCAGACTCCAGGCTGCTACTAAGAAATTCTAGATATAAAACCCAATAACACTTTTCCCGACCTGGGAATAGAACCCAGGACCTTATGCTCAGCGCGCTTCCGACCAGCTGACCAACGAGGCAGTTGTAAATTATACAACGTGTAACGGAAAGGGTATATACCTACATACCAAGGGCACGGCTTCTTTGGATGATATCAAACGATATTGAAAGGGTTTTTTAATCTTTTATCGACATGTTCGGAAGTTATGTTTTTTTTATACATTCATACTAGAAACCGAACTTTTCAAATTGAAATAAACACATCACTCGGAAGAAATTTATCGTGATATTGGCAAGTAACGTGGAAAGTTATTGACCTACGTAGTGCGGTGACACGTATGTTATGATTTGAATTCAAGAAACATAATGACACCGAAAATTTGGTATTCAATTCGTAGAGTATTTTATTTTGACCTGAAACTATGTATATGGTGATTCTATACCAGCTGTTATCTTTAGTGCTTTTTTTTTTTTTTTTTTTTTTTTGGGTGGGAAATCATCAAATAACTTCTCCCGCTCTGGGTGGAGCAGGAGGGCGTGTCAGACTTTTACTGACTAAAACCCACCCGTGTTCCTTCAGTAGCCCTTAAGCCAGGGGCTGTGGTGTCTCTTTCGAACAAACCCGCACCCCTGGCAGGCATCGGCCCTTGCGGGCCCCATCATTTTTTGTGCTGACATCTCTTTGAGGCGCGCGTGGAACACAACGCGCCGTCGACTTGGGCTTGGTCCTTACCGGACAGCGAGCTACCCATTACTCGCCGTCCGCAAGCCCATGCCTACGGTGGCCGGAAATCGGCCTGGGATTCCCGACGCCCAGGGCGTCTCCGTATCCTGCGGCGGCTGGGGTCGCGAGGGCGCATATGCTGCCTCTCCCTCACGTGCGCCGCCTCCCTCTTCGCGAGCATCACTGCTTCGCTGAAGGAGGTGACGGCTCCCCATGCCCTCTCGCTCCGTACCATGGCCTGGACCAGGGCCGGACGCGAGAGATCGCCGCCGCCGATCGCCTCCACGAGGACACGGCGGTGCTCCGCCCAAGCAGGGCAGACCGCCACCGTGTGCTCCACCGTGTCCTCAGGGCGATCTTCGTAGTGGAAACACCCGGGCGTTTCCTCCCGCCCTATCCGAAACAGGAACCTCCCGAAACAACCGTGTCCGGTGAGGACCTGCGTCAGGCGGAAGGTGAGGACGCCATGCCGCCTCTCAAACCACTCCTCAAAGAGGGGACTTACCGCCGCAATCGTGGCGTGCCCAGCACTGGGTTGCGACAATCGCTCTCTCCATGTCACCATGAGATCCCGCCGAAGCTCTGTCCGCTGTGCCGCGATTTCCTGCGGCAGCGGACTTACGCCCCGGCGTTTGGCCTCCTCGCGCCACTCCCATATTTGCGCGAGGACCTTTGCCTCCAGATCCCATGGCGGTAATCCGGCAAGGAGGCCCGCCGCCTCGCCGGAGATCGTGCGATATCCCCGGATCATCCTGATCGCCATGACCCTATGGGACGCCCTCAGCTTGCGAGCTGGTTGGCGCCTCAATGTAGGCGCCCACACCGGCGCCCCGTATAGGGCCATGGACCGCACGATCCCCGCGTAGAGCCTCCGGCAGGAGGCGTTTGGCCCCCCTAGATTGGGCAAGAGCCGCTTCAACGCAGCCCCGGCCCGCTCCAGTCTGGGAGCCAAACGGCGGAAATGCTCCGCGAAGTTCCACCGGCTGTCGAGGACGAGTCCCAAGTACTTCATCGTCGACTCGACGCCGATGTGAACCCCTCCCACCGTTATCTGGGAACCTGTCGGTGGCGCATTCCGAGGACCATGAAACCACATGGCCTCGGACTTGTGCAATGCCACCTCGAGTCCCAGTTGCCGGATCCTATCCACGATTGTCGCAACCCCGTGTGTCGCTAAGTCGGCCGCCGCCTGGTACGACCTCCCTTGCGCCAGGACCAGCGTGTCGTCAGCGTAGCAGACTACACTGACGCCGCTAGGGAGGTCGGCGCGCAGCACCCAGTCGTACCCGATGTCCCACAGATACGGCCCCAGGACCGATCCCTGTGGGACACCGCACGACATCTCTCGCCGGTTCCACTCTCCGAGGTGACCGGGGTAGATGACGGCCCTGTCCGTCAAATAGGCCTCGACCACACGACAGAGGTAGGTCGGCATCCGGTGATACCGGAGTGCTTCCCTTATGCAACTCCAGGGCAGGGTGTTGAAGGCATTGGCGATGTCTAATGACACCGCCAAGACGACCCCACCCCGGGCCACAGCATCCCCCGTCGTGAGGGCTCGCACGCGCATGATGGCGTCCACCGTGGAGCGCCCCCTGCGGAAACCAAACTGGCTCTCCGCCAAATCCGGCCCCACCCGCACCAGCCGCCCGTCGAGGCGGTCTGCAATTACTCTCTCAAAGAGCTTGTCCACCTCGTCGAGCAGCACAATGGGCCGGTAAGCGGACGGAGAGTCCGCTGGGCGCCCCGGCTTCTTAATGAGGACCAGTTTCCCCGTCTTCCAACGAAGCGGAAACTGGCCCTCCTCCAAGCATGCGCTTAGGAGCCCTCTTAGTCGAGGCCCGAGAGCCTGCAAGGCCAGGACCCAGGCTTTGCCGGGCAAGCCGTCGGGTCCTGGGGCGGTATTCTTGGCATTCAGCCCAGCATCGGGCACCGCAGGAGGCGGAGCCATAGGCGGGGGAGCGTTCTCCCCTCGCGAGGGGAACAGAGCGCTCACCACGCCCTGCACGAGATGAGGCCGGAGACTCTGCGTCAGCGGGGGAGTCCACGGGCGGATCTTGTCCCGCACCGTCCCCACGGGTCTCTGTTCAGAGTCTCCAGCGACTCCTCGCGGGCCACTACTCTGGCCCGCAGGATCTCGTCTCGGAGGGCGGTCTTCGCCACTCTGTACCCCTCGTACAGCTCCGCCTCAATGGCTTCCGTATCCGGAGGGCGGATACGGAGCGTGCGGTGCCTGGAGTAAAGGTGTCGCGCAGCAACACACGCCTCGCGCAGTGTTGTCAACTGCGGCGACCACCAGTACACCTGGCGTGAAGCACGACCTGGCTGGACCCGGGGCATTGCCACGTCACATACCTCGGACATGGTCTCCCGGAACCACTCGGCCTCGTCGTTGATGTCGGCAGGCCTGTCCGGTGATGACACCCAGGCCTGCACGATCGAGGCTTCCAGGAGAAGCTCCCGGTCCAGCTGCTTCAACGCCCACCGCGGACCACACGGGGCCTGTCGGACCGGCACGCTCGAGGTCTGGGCGGAGACGTCAAACCGGATGTACCGGTGGTCGGAATACGTCTCCACCCCCTCCATGACGCGCCAGTCGATGACACGCGGCGACAGAGCGGGGCTGGCGAACGAAATGTCCACCACCGACTCACCCCGCATCCGCACACACGTGGCGACAGAACCCCGGTTTAGGACGACCAGGTCTGCTTCCAGAGCCCAGTCCTCCACCATCCTGCCCCGCACATTCGTCAAACGGGAACCCCAAGCCAAGCTCTTGGCATTGAAGTCCCCGAGGACGAGCACGGGGAGGGAACGAAACCCGACGACGACGTCTCTCAACTCCGCAAGGGAGTTGTGGAACTCGCCGAGAGTTCGGCTCGGGGAGAAGTACACCCCTACCACGACAATCTCCCCGAACCGTGCTGCAACGCAACCCCGTCCCCTCTTGACACTCTCGAGGGTCGGGGTACCGGCGGCGGCCGACGAAATGAGGGTCACTGAGCCGCTCAGGTCCTCCACCCAGTCATCCCTGGGCGGGACAAAGTACGGCTCAGCGACCACGGCGATGTTAATCGACCACTGCGCCATGCTCTGGATCAACAGATCCTGAGCGGCGGCGCAGTGGTTGATATTCGCCTGGAGGAGGCGTAATGGAGCCGTTACGTACACTCCATATTACCCTCCTCCGGGGCCCCCTGGGCAGGCCCAGCCGCAACGGCGGCGGCAACAACGGCGGTGGAGGCGGCAGCGGCGGCGGCAGTGGCGGCGGTTGCGGCGGTGACGGCGGTGGCGGAGGGCTTGGCCCTGCCTCGGCCTCTGGCTTCAGCGGGTGGAGCGCAGGCTTAGCTCCCAGCCCGGTGTTCGGCCGGCTTTCCAGCTGCCGCACATAAATAGCAGTGCGGCTTGGGTGCGACGCACGAGCCGGCCTTGTGACCGGGCTGACCGCAGCGGAAGCAGTGACTGCTGCGGTCCACCTCCGAGGTGCACTGCACTCCCACGTGGTGGCCCACCTGGCAGCGGAAGCACCTCAGAGGTCTGGGTTCCAGCAGTTTCACCTGCGCGGATACCCAGCCCACCAGAAGCCTACGGCCCTCCTCGGTGATCTTTCGGGCCGCCGACACGGGGCAGCTCACCGTGATGGTTCGCATCCCCGTGTTGTCAGGACGGATGGTGCCTGCCTTCACCTGCTCGGCAGAGCATTCTCCCGTCCTGACTACGGCGGCCACCACCTCGCCCTCCGTCACGGAGTCGTCCAGGCCCAAGATGCGCATGTCAACGCACTTGGTGGGCCTGGACACTCGGACCTCGTCCGCGTCAAGGGACGCCCTAAGCCTTTCGGCCAAGGCGTCAGCGGTCGGGCCACTGGCCGCACCGGGGATCTCCAACATGCGGGCTCCGGTCGCAGTGACCCTCAT
The DNA here is from genome assembly GCA_949987655.1 of Polymixis flavicincta. Taxonomy (NCBI): domain Eukaryota; kingdom Metazoa; phylum Arthropoda; class Insecta; order Lepidoptera; family Noctuidae; genus Polymixis; species Polymixis flavicincta. The sequence goes on from OX465179.1 coordinate 16,133,055, forward strand.
CCGCATGCCGTTGGAGACACCCAGCTCCGCGAGGTTCACCGCCGCCCTTGCTTTCGAAAGCACGTCGCGGTAGGACACGCCCTTCTTCTCCGCTTCCGGCTGTAGTGTTAGCACTACAGCGGCGGACTTCGGGGCGCGTAACCTAGCCGCGGCGCTACGCTTTTTGCGCCGCTGCCGCCTCTCCTTCCTTTTGGCAGCCCTCGCTGCCTTGCCCGCCTTCTTTTTCTCCCCGGCTACTTCCCATTCGGCGTCAGCCGCGGGAGATGGGGGAGGCGGGGCCGACCGTCCTGGCACCACCGCTGGGGGCGTAGCCGCCTGAGCAGCCACCCCACCCTTCTTGGGCTTGGGCTTGGGCGGCACCGGTTTCGCCGGGGTCCGACCCGACTGCGGTGCCGACTTGGCCGCGACTGACGTGGCGGCGGCATATGTCGCCTCCTTCTGCTGGCCCGAGACCGGCCGGCTCGCCGCTAGTGGGGGGCGCAGGACTATGGCCTCCAGGGCGGAAAACCGGCTGCGGAAGGTAGCTAGCTCCTGCCGCACCAAATTCAGCACCCGGTCTTCCCCTGGTGTGGGTCCACCATGCCCCTGCCGCGCCCCCTTCTGAGGCACCACACTGGGGGGCACCACACTGGGACTAGCTCCTCGGAACCCGGCCAGGTCCGCTCGGAGCTCCGCGTTCTCCTTGCGGAGAAGCTCCATGGCGGCCGTCAAACGGGCGACCTCCGCCCGCACCTCGGACATACCGTCCGACGGAGGTCCGGAGTATATATCCTCCGCTGCCGCCATAATGGAGGCTATGGCTGCGGTAATGGCCTTGCCTTTAGAGGCCTGAAGCCTCTTCAAGGCCACACCCTTGACTGCAGCAGCCACAACCTCCGCGAGCCTGGCCGTACGCTCCGAGTTAGAGCCGCCGGCGTTGTCCGGCTCAACGTCAGACGACTCTGAGAGGGCCCTGCTACTGGTCCCTCCAGAACGTTGCCCCTCCGATTCAGCTGGCTCAGCTGCCTTGGCCGCCTCGGCACTCGGGTCGGCGGGATCCTTCAAGGTTAAGCCTCTGCCTAACCGGACCCTACCGCTCCGGCAGACCTTCCCAAGCTTTGGGTTCGAGGCCACACCGCCATCCGAGGACGACCCCCGGCCATCCCTCGGTTTGGGGCGCTTCTTGAGGAACTCCGTCCTCCTCGAAGCGCCCACCGCCGCTTGCTCCGGGCCCTTATCAGAGCCCTTCGCGCTCGATGCGGAGTCTGACTCCGACCCCGCATCACTCCCTTCCTCTACGTTTTTGGTTTTGGTTATAAGTTTTTCCATTTGATTCCCACGAGTATGTAATCATTTTATTTACATAAAATTGTGGTTCGCACTAGAGACTAATTAAGCTACCCATTAGTCAAGCTTGCAACCTCGATCACGGTGCGCCGCCGCTTGGAGGTTTGGGGTAATTTTTTATAGAGGATTTCTTCCTCGCGGCCCGGGCGGTTAAGCCAAGGCCCTCGACCCCCGTCAAAAGTCAGAGACATGACCGTGACAATCTTCGGGGCTACGAGATTAACGGTGGCAGAAGGAGAGCACTCCTTCTTGCCTGCCCGGTGGCAGGGTGAGTGCACACCGAGCCCGCTCTTACTCCGCCGCTGTGCGTCTCTGCATGAGCGCAGAGATACCTACACGCGTTGGAGCGTCCCGCCGACAGGATATTGGCATACGGGCAACGACACCCATTAGGCACACAGTACCCAATGGGGGATATTGCCCGCATCCCAGGGTGCACCGTCCCGGAGACTGGCCTTTCCCCCAGACGTATCCAAGGGAAACTCCAGCCCACGGGCACACGGGGAGGTTTCCTGTCCAAGCACCCCATCTTTAGTGCTTAAGGATAGCAATAGGCTTTCTGTTAAACCCTTTATGAATAAGTAAAATTTTCTAAACAGCTAAAGCTCCTGGGATGGAAATACATAATCGAATCCATTTCAATTTCAATAATACATTTAAGACGATTGGTTGCGGTACAAAAGTACTTTAGATTGAACGCCGACCTTTATTTCCATTATACCAATTTTGAATTTAATCGATTCTGAAATGTTACTGATTTTGATAGCTAATTATAAATGATTATCCCTGTATGCGGCGGAGAAGCTTATGGCACAGCATATTATTATGTGGGTACCTTATTATACTGTGCTAATGGTTAAAGGTGCGCTTACACGAGCAACAAAAATTGCTCCATCCTGGTCAATTCTCGTCAACTATGACGTCACGATTACATCACGGCAACATGTAGCAACCTGTTGCTAGAGACACGGCCACACAATACCATGCAATATGGAGGAACTTAAAAAACTAGGCAATACGCCCCCGCCTCTACCTCCGCAGCTCCGGCCGGTTCCTCTCGCATAAAACGTAGTAGTTATACGTATAAACGAGATAGAAAGAAAATTGACTAAAAATTTCCAAACCGATTGGATATTCGGCAACTCATATTGGCGATATTGAGAAATACAAATATGGAGCAAACAGAAGCAATATTCCCGAAACATTTCCGCATTTTATTGTTTTTACTCCAGATTGCTTCACTTAATTGATTTAGATTGATCATTATTGATCAATCTGGATCAATTAAGTGAAGCAATCTTTTATTGCCGGGAAATAATTGCTTAAAAAATTGCCCGTGTAAGAGCACCTTTACGGTGGATGCGCTATACGGTAGCTCGCCAAATTAAAATTGGCTTCCTTTTTTTGCAATTTGCAAGTCAGTGGCAGTGGTGGCCCAGTGGTAACGACCGCGACTTACGAGTTGTAGGTCGTAGGTTCGAATCCAGACAGGCGCTTTACATTGTGTAAATTATTTCATCACCACTGCTCTCAAAACGGTGCCGGTGAAGGAAAACATCGTGAGGAAACCGGCATGTCCTAGAACCAAAAATTCGAAGAAATGGTCATCTACCAATCCACACTGGGCCCGCGTGGTGGATAACGGCTCACTCCCTCTCACAGAGAGGAGGCCTGAGTCCCAGCAGTGGGAACGTTACAGGCTGATTATGATGATGAAGTCAGTGGCAGACTGTATGTTGAACAAAATATGTTTCGCTACCGTAAAAAAATATATTTATATACTTACAGAATTAAAATCATCAATACAACCCTATACCTGAGTTTATTTATTTTAATCCCATATTGAAAGACATTTTCATGAAAAAAAAAAAACAGTGGCACTCCGGGAGTGTCGACAGAAGTGAAAACTTGAACAATTACGAGTATGTGTGTATTTTTTTAATAGTGTCGCGAGTTCAATTTACCTACGAGTACCTCAAAATGCCCAACGCGCCAGAAGTTTTCACTTCAAATTCGTAGGTACACAGGTGTCGGTAACGGTAACGGTAACAGTGTCGCCAGTTCAATGGTTTTTTCCCATCCCACAAAATGCCAACATTTATCTAAGTACGTTAATACACAATATATGTACATACTTAAATACAGAGGTTCAAAGAGACAGAATAGAATAAGAAACACAGATCTTCGGTCCAAAACAAAACTGACCGACATTCTAATAAGAATAGACCAACAAAAGTGGAGGTGGACTGGCCACATGATGCGAGACACTAAAGGAAAGTGGAGCATCTTAGTGACAGAGTGGTATCCTAGGGATGGCAAAAGAAATCGGGGAAGACAGTTCACGCGATGGGAGGAAGAAATAAAGCTGACAGCAGGTCCAAACTGGACGAGGGTATCTCGCGACATTCGACAGTGGAAATTGTTAGAGAAGGCCTATTTTTTGGGAATAAAGGGCTTTATTATTATATACAGAGGTGTCGGTAATGGTAACGGTAACAGTGTCGCGAGTTCAATTGTTTTTCCCCATCTCAAAAAATGCCCAACGCGCTTAAAGAAGTTTTCAATTCTAAAATATTCAATGCGAATAAATGAACTTAGAGGGTTGTAGGTGTTGATGATTTTAATGATTGTAATTATGTAAATAATACGTGTCACGGTCGCGAATCATAATATTTTGGTCAAACTGACCTGCTGACTTGCAAAAAACGTGAGAAAATATGAATGTCGCGGACTGCCCAGCAGGCTTAGCACGAGAACCGTAGAGAAGCGTTTTGTCGACGGAAGAGTAGACAAAAATGACATTTCCGTGTAGACAGTTGACAGTTTTGAACCGATAAATCTAGACAAGCGATTTCTATTCTACGGTAGAGTAGAAATAGAAAGCTTCCTGCTAAGCGTGCTGGAGGTTCCACCTTACTGTGCGTAGCATTCGATTGTAGGTAAGTATGTATCTACCTTCAATCACTTACATAGGTACATGTGTGTGTCATGTGTGATACTACTTATCTAATCCCTACTAATCCCTACTAATATTATAAATGCGAAAGTAACTCTGTCTGTCTGTTACGCTTTCACGCCTAAACCGCTGAACCGATCGTCATGAAATTTGGCATGAATATAGCCTAGGATATAGATAAGGACATAGGCTACTTTTTACACGATAATCGACATCCACCGTGGTGGAGCAGCGGGCAAACGCTGGTTCTAAAATAAATCAGCTAAGATTATTCGTACCAAAGCGATCAGTAAGTGCTCGGTGCATTTAGTTTAGAAATCTTATATCATTTATAAGTGATGTGGTACTTGCCTATTTACATACAGATAGGTTGGTTATGTAGGTAACTATAAAGTACCTTATGTTAATGAGACGCTGTTAATGAGTAAGTTAATATTTAGAACAGACGTCGGAAGAGAGATTGTTAAAAATGTCCCTCTTTCCTTTGAATCATAAAGGCAAATGTCAGCATCAGCAATTCAGCAACCTTGGAACACCAAAGCAGTGCAAAAAGAAGAGACATAACATAAGGGTTCTCTTAATGACTGGGCTACTTTTCAATACGCTTATGATTAGGAACTCAAAATTCGAAGACATGTGACATTTACCAACCCGCACTGGGCCTGCGTTGTAGATTACAGCCCACTCCCGAGAGGGAGTCCTCACCTTAGTGAGAACTAAGGTGAGGCCTGTGTCCCAGCAGTGGGAAAATTATAGGCTGATTATGAAGCCTACCAACTGTTTTACCAGCATTAAGGAATGCAATGTTCCGTGTGTTGCCGGACGTTAAAGAATAGCACTATCCCATTTCTTCCCGTGGGTGTCGTAGAAGGCGACTAAGGGACTTACTAGAGAATGGGCAACAGCGTTTTCTATGCATTTTACCACCATACTGCGATCGCCAACCCGCCTGCCAATCGTGACGATTATGGCAAACCACCTCCTTTTGGGGGAGGCCTATGTTCAGCAGTGGACGTCTTTCCGTTGAAATGATGATGATGAAGGAATGCAACGAAGAATTGAAAATAGCTAATTAGTTTCACTGCCTCGTTAGTCTAGTGGTCGCAAGCGTTTCTGCTGAGCATGAGGTGCTGGGTTCCATTCCCAGATCAGGCAGTGTTATTGGGCTTTTTCTATCAAGAATTTCTAAAGATCTAAAGACTGGAGTCTGGATTTTGCCCGGTTGATGTTATGCTAGGCGAGCCTAACATCAAACGGGTACAAACCTATAGACATATGAGGAACAAGGTGTAAAGTTCACTCATATTCTATGGAAAATGTAGGATCCTCCGACCAGACGGGTGTTGTATCGGGTGGGCAACTGCCCGACGGTTGATGTCGGGATGTTGTATAAATACAAGTCGCGCGGTAAACTCTGATTGCGCGATGTAGGATGTGTGACGTCAAGTTTTTGATGCGTAGCTCACATGTGGCGTTGTAGATGCCGCCACAAACCCAAGGAATTGGGCGCTCCCAATTCCATGAGGCTTAAACATACTTAACTGGCGAAATGTGGGTGTACATAGATGCACCTCTACCTAACCCTTACACAAACAAGGCGTGATGATATGTTAATTATGTTTCCTTTTCGTTTCAGCCAGTTCAGTTACTCAACTTAAATCATAAATCAGTCTTTACTTTTCAGGGAAGAGATGCTTTTGTAAGCCATAAACAAATGACATGAAATCGGTGTGTGTTGTCAGTGATGACCTATGGTACAGAGACGTGGTCGAAGTAGAACCAAGGCAACCGACATAGCCCGAAGAATTGTCAAACTTAAGTGGCAGTGGGCAGGGCACATTGCTCGCAGAACAGATGGCCGATGGGCCAAAGGTTCTGGAGTGGCGACCGCGTACCGGAAGACGTAGAGTGGGAAGGCCTCCCACAAGGTGGACCGATGACCTTGTGAAGGCCGCGGGTATCCGCTGGATGTGGGAAGCACAAGGCCGGTCGAAGTGGAGGAGTCTGGGGGAGGCCTATGTCCAGCAGTGGACGTCTTTCGGCTGAAATGATGATGATGAGAATCCTCTAATTTTTGAAATCACTTAGCTCGCTCTTTCATTCTCCTAGTAAAATCGCAAATCCAACCCGGTCCAGAATGCTCCATTTTTCATGAAACCGGACAGGTTGCTCCACTTTGTCGAAATGCTTCGCTCTTTTTGCTTTCTCTTAGTACGACCACATGCAATGACAGTTTTTTTTTTCGCTACTCTATAATAATAATAGGTCTTTACCTATGAAATTGCCGTTTTGTATGAAAAAATTTAAACGATTTTTTTTCATGAATTTTTTATTTGTATTAATCGAAGTAATCACCCATGCAATCAATGCATCTTTGCCATCGCAGTGGCAGTTTATTGATGCCCTTCTTAAAGAAATCTGCTGGACGGGAGGCAACAAATTCTTCAAAGGCATTTTGTACTGCCTCTCGGGTATTAAATTTTTTTCCCGCCAAGAAGTTATCCAAATTCTGGAAAAAGTAGTAGTCTGTAGGCGCAAGGTCTGGTGAGTAGGGCGGATGACGGAGAGCTTCCAACCCCAGTTCTTGCAACTTGGAGACCGTCTGCTGTGCAGTATGAGGTCGCGCGTTGTCGTGCAGGAGCAGCGGAGACGAGCGATTGACCAATGCTGGTTGGAGATGCGCCAGCTTCTCCATCATTGTGTTCAGTTCTTCACAGTACACATCTGCAGTAATGCTCACCCCGTTTGGTAAGAAGCTGTGATGAATCACACCGGCGCTAGACCACCAAACAGTGACCATCACTTTTCTAGGGGTAAGTTTTCGTTTAGGGCATTGTTTAGGTGCTGAACCAGGATCCAACCAACTTGCTGAGCGCTTACGGTTATCAAACAGAATCCATTTTTCATCGCAGGTAACAATGCGGTTCAAAATTCCTTCATTTGTGTGTCTGTTGAGCAGTGCAAGGCACGTCTCGACGCGTACTTCGCGCTGGCGATCATTGAGTTCGTGGGGCACCCATTTGTCAAGCTTTTTTACCTTGCCAATTTGACGCAAATGGACCAATATTGTTTTGACGCTAACGTCGAAAGCTGCTGCTAATTCAGTCGTAGATTGTGTATCATCAGCTTCCACAATCGCCTTTAATTCGTCATTGTCGACCAAAGTCTTCGGACGACCGCGAGGTTCATTTTTCAGGTTCTTTTTAAATCAATTTAAACCGTAGTTACTAACTTATCAACCATGGTGAGAATTCAAGCAGTTTGCTAATTTTTTTTTTTTTTTTTTAATATATTTGCAATTAGGCACATAATGACACCTATTATCAAACTGTGACTACTATTACTGTACTGTTACTATTATTCACTAGTGAGTTATAGAATTGTTTGAGTTGCTTTGTTCTTAGTGAGTTATAGGTTGTTTTTTAATTGGTTGAGTTGCTTTGTTCTTAAAAACAACGATGATGATGATGACGATGACGACTACGATGATGACGATGATGATGATGATGATGACGATGACGATACCATGACGATGACGACAATGACGATGACGATGACATGACGATGACGACGATGATGATGACGATGACGTTGACAATGACGATGGCGATGACATGACGATGACGATTACGATGACGATGACGACGACGACGATGACATGACGATGACGACGATGACGATGACGATTACGATGACGATGACGACGACGACGATGACGATGACGATGACGATGACGACGATGACGATGACGATTACGATGACGACGACGACGATGACGATGACGACGATGACGATGATGATGATGATGATGATTTTGTAGTATTATTTTCTTCGCAAGTGTGTTGAAAAACGTCGTATGATACACGTGTGTATTGATGATTATCGTCCTCGGCTCTCTTAAGACTCTTAATCAATGGCGCCTCAGCGATAATCACCAATGTTACACACTTGTACCATAATGTACTATTATTCACATGGTTTTTGTGCTTTCGGCATTTTCGAAGACGACGCGTTTCGAGTTTTGCGTTTCGTTCCACCAGTATAACGTAACACACAATAAAAAACCGTAAAATAAGTATTGGATTAAAATGTAAAAAATATAGCAATTTCTTTTTTGAATCCTGTACAATTTAAAAATATTCAAATAATGAAATAGTTTTGAAATTCATGCATATTTCCTATTGACGCACTGTTGATTGACAGCAAAATTGGGTTTTGTAGTCAACAAGAAACCCTTATCGGTCAAATAAATTATTATAGGTAAAGACCTAATATAATAGATAGCAGAAAAAATAAAATAGATAGCATTTTATTTACCTATTCATCCATTTATTTTGTAAAAACAATACCATCCTTTGGAGCATCGCCGCAATCAGGTAAAAAGGGCCCCACAAATTTTGAAACAGAGCCCCTTTAGGACTATTAGCTACCCCACTGGGAGGTTGACAGGATTATGAACTTAGGTAGGTACAAGTTGTAGTTGAAATGAATAATAAGTACTCGCTATTGTTGCCAACAATGCCAACTATTAATATTAATAATATTAATATCAGATGGGTATAGCAAGTATAATATTAATAGTTGGTTAATTTTTATTTGTCAATGGGCAGGACTAACTAAGCTCATTTTGGCGGTAGGACCATCTTCCTTGAAAAGTGAAGACTGATTTATGATTAAAATGACCGAGTTTCGCTCGGTTTTTTTTTGGGTTTACGTTTTATAAAAATTAAACTTAGCTAGATCGATTTATCGCCCCCGAAACCCCCTGCATACTAAATTTCATGAAAATCGTTGGAGATTCAGATTATATAAATACAAGAATTGCTCGTTTAAAGGTTTTAAATTAATGCCGAGCCTTTAATTAATAAGAATTATAACTCTTATTGATTATTGAAAGGATATCCACAACCACGTGGATATCATTTTAAGAAATTTCGTTCAGGGGCCCCTATAGCCCGGGGGCCCCGTATTATTGATACGGGTGCTGTGGCCGCTGTGGCAAAGAGAAAAATTTACTGAAGATGATATTTCTATGGCCATACCTGATGCACAGAAGAATATAATTTTATTACGGCAATAACAGCTATTTAGACCCTTAGCTTTCAGGAGCCCATAAATGTTAGCACATAATATAGAGGTACACATTTGGTTAGTATTAATTCGGGAACGGAGTCGTCACATAATATAATATTAACCTCTATTTCACCCCCCCGAGTGAGTTCCCGCATTGTCGTTGCGGGGGGGCTCAGTAGCCATGGTCTTCCAGCCACGGTGAAGCGAAGAGGAACCCCAAGGGGAACCGCTCGTCAGGCCTCAAAACCGTCGGTAGCGGCCAAAAAAAGTAGATTGCAGTGAGATGCACCGCAACTGAGGTGGGCCGAGATGTCGAATGGGAGGCATCGATGCTGAGGGTTACAGCCTGCGGCGGAGGAGGAGTGCCAGTACTTTTGAGTAGCGCCCGAATCCCCTGCGGCCGAAAAGTGGTAAGCGGCGGGGCCACTGTGCTGACCCGTCGCAGGGTGACCAAGGGGTGCGGGTTGTTCGAAAGAGATACCGTCGCCCTTTGCACACGGGCAACTGAGGGAACACGGGTGGGTTTTAGTCAGTAAAAGTCTGAGACACCCTCTTGCTCCACCCAGTGCGGGAGAAGTCATTTGACGATTTCCCAAACAAAAAAAACCTCTATTGCACTAACATCACTGATACTGTACCTAAGTATATTTCTTATCCTAATTTCTTTTGTCGTCACTGTGTTTTTATTTAAACGGAGAAAAAACGGAGGAGGTTACTCAATTCGACGCGTTTATTTTTTTTTATGTATGACCACGCATAACTTTTTCCAGAGTAGTCCGATTTTGATAACTCTTTTTTTATTGGAAAGGGTATACCCCGAAGTCGGTCCCATATACATTTTGAAAAATTCCAACCCTAAGGGTAAGAAAACAGGGGATGATTGATTGTTTACTCACATATTTTAATACTGAGTTGTGTATTACAAAAAAAGTAATCAAAAATTAAGTATGTAGTATGTATGTAGATTATAGCGACAAAAAATTATAAAATAAAAACTTTTTAACAAAAAATTAAACCGCCGAAAAACCGAAAAGTAAAAAATAATAAACCTGCTTTGTCCAACCCCAATAACTAAGTTTGGAAGTCGGTGACTTTGGATATGTGTTTAATTATATGCCACCGCCTTCCGAACTTAGTTTAGTTATTGGGGTTGGACAAAGCAAGTTTATTATTTTTTACTTTTCGGTTTTTCGGCGGTTTAATTTTTTTATTAAAAAGTTTTTCTAAAACAAGTTCACCCATTTTCATCCTCACTCGTGAAATTTTAGGAAACGAACTTATACTATTCTTCATTAGGTCAGGAAACTCCCCACAGTCTATACAATTATTAAATATAAGAGCTAAAGTAGGTGCTACAATGTCAATAATAGACTTAGCAACTTCTACAGAATTACCCCACAGATCTGCAGTCTTTTTTACATTTAAAGTGTGAAAGGTTTTAATTATATCTCTACAGCTAATATGTTCAAAATGAAATTCTGAATCACAAACATTAACATTTTCCTTCAGCAAAGACTCAGCAACAGAAGGTGATGAGTTTAGTGATTTTGTAGTTGAAACGGGAATATCTGCAAAGAAATTTTCAAAAGCCGCGGCGACTTGCGAGTCTGATGTGATTATGTTGTCGTTGATAGACAGGCTGTAGTCAGTATTTCGGTTGCTAGACCTTCCCGTTTCACTATTAATAATATTCCAAGTCGTTTTAATTACATTACTACTGTTTTTAATCTTAGAACTCAAATAACGCGACTTGGCATCCAACAAACTTTTTTAAATAATTTGGAATAGTTTCTAACATATAAATTAAATTCAGCAGTGTTTACAGAAGTCCTTTCATTGTACAGCTCATAAAGTCGTGTTCTACTTTTATGAATACCTATGGTAGCCCAATCACTGAAAGAGACGTTACTATTAATCGAGATAGTCTTGGGAATAAAAGTGGAATTAAATTGTTTACAATACATCTTAAAAAATTTAAATTACAATAAATACACACACACAACAGAAGAAAAAACTTTAGAATAACATTTGTAACACTGTGTGGCGTAAACCCGTCCCTACTTAAGTCACGGTTTTCTATGACTTAAGTAGTCAATTTTTACGCTGAAAACCGTGACTTAAGTGTGGGATTGGGTCAAACGTGCTACAAAATAGGATACGATACGTGTGACTTAAGTAATCCATTATGGCACGGCATGAAATTAAAGGTGGTGCTAACTATTTGTGTTCATGTTACCGGCCTTTTTTTTAAGTTCCTAAATAAACACGCCTCTAAACTCTATGAAACTTAATTTTGTTTTTCTTTATGTTACAGAAATTCTCCTAAATGAAAAAAATAAAAATAATTATCAACCATCTACACAGTTTAAAAATATTAAAGTGGGAGCTTTTGATCTTTTCATTTTTAATGAGGCCCTTGTGATCTTTGGTAATTTGTTTAAAAAATAAATAAAAAATATTTAGCCATTTATGCATGCACATACAAACAAACAGGCAAGAAGTTGTAATGTAAATATGATAAACATTCGTTTCAACACACTGGCTTGTAAAATGACTCTTAGGGCAATGTATATTCTTCTGGAGGCTATCTATAGGTAGGTACCTATATACCACGCTGTATCACAACTTTACGTACCTACCAACGAGAAACAGAAAAAAACTATAAATAACTAAAAGGCAGTTCTAATAGGCACTTCAATAAATTGCTCGTACCTCCTACTGTTCCAAACCATGAAAATATAACAACGAAACTATTCATGGAAAAGAATACTTACCTAAGTTTGGAATAGGTAGGTACCTATTTTATTTAACACAAGACTTTATTTAATACTAACTGACCCAAGTGAAACAATATTTATTCAGCCAAGTTAGGTCTAGCAAGAATTGAAATAACAACATCATTCTACCCAGTCCCGAAGGTCTCAAAACAAAATTGGTAGCTTACTAAGTAGCTAGATATTTTTCGTAGGAAAATGTCGTAAAATTCGCAGGTTTTCTTTCGTACTAGACTGTATTAAGAAATTCCATTAGGGTTTTAAAACTTTCTAAGTAGATAGCTAGAATCCCACCGTATCTACTGTTATACCTAGCTACCATGTGCCCGCGGCTTCGCTCACATGACTGTGTATTCTATTGACGTTTTATGTCAATGGGAGTTTTTCTAAAACAAGTTCACCCATTTTCATCCTCACTCGTGAAATTTTAGGAAACGAACTTGACGCTTATAGGATTGGTCCATTATGGCCCAGGATCGAGTTGAGTGGAAAAACAAAAGGGAGGCCTTTGCCCTGCAGTGGGACGATACAGGCTGATCATTATCGTGAAATTAGTGTACCTATCTACCGATGGTAAACTTCTTTTATAGTTGTATTAAGTATATTCCTATATGTAGCCATTTACTAGTGGTCACCTACTGGTGATAAAAACTAATGAGCTTTCTGCGTTCCTTCTACACATAAACTTTAACTGTGCCAAACATAGATAGTATACTTCTCCGTCCGCGTAATTTTTGTAAAAAGGGGTTTGTATGACTTCAGGATTCCCATTGACATAAAACGTCAATAGAATACACAGTCATGTGAGCGAAGCCGCGGGCACATGGTAGCTAGGTATAACAGTAGATACGGTGGGATTCTAGCTATCTACTTAGAAAGTTTTAAAACCCTAATGGAATTTCTTAATACAGTCTAGTACGAAAGAAAACCTGCGAATTTTACGACATTTTCCTACGAAAAATATCTAGCTACTTAGTAAGCTACCAATTTTGTTTTGAGACCTTCGGGACTGGGTACAATGATGTTGTTATTTCAATTCTTGCTAGACCTAACTTGGCTGAATAAATATTGTTTCACTTGGGTCAGTTAGTATTAAATAAAGTCTGTGTTAAATAAAATAGGTACCTACCTATTCCCAACTTAGGTAAGTATTCTTTTCCATGTATAGTTTCGTTGTTATATTTTCATGGTTTGGAACAGTAGGAGGTACGAGCAATTTATTGAAGTGCCTATTAGAACTGCCTTTTAGTTATTTATAGTTTTTTTCTGTTTCTCGTTGGTAGGTACGTAAAGTTGTGATACAGCGTGGTATATAGGTAGCCTCCAGAAGAATATACATTGCCCTAAGAGTCATTTTACAAGCCAGTGTGTTGAAACGAATGTTTATCATATTTACATTACAACTTCTTCCCTGTTTGTTTGTATGTGCATGCATAAATGGCAATTTTTTTTTTTTTAATTTTAAGCAAATTACCAAAGATCACAAGGGCCTCATTAAAATGAAAAGATCAAAAGCTCCCACTTTAATATTTTTAAACTGTGTAGATGGTTGATTTTTTTTTTCATTTAGGAGAATTTCTGTAACATAAAGAAAAAGAAAATTAAGTTTCATAGAGTTTAGAGGCGTGTTTATTTAGGAACTTAAAAAAATTTCTGTAACATGAACACGAATAGTACGCGTTTAACACCACCTTTAATTTCATACCGTGCCATAATGGATTACTTAAGTCACACACACGTATCGTATCCTATTTTGTAGCACGTTTGACCCAATCCCACATTTAAGTCACGGTTTTCAGTGTAAAAATTGACTACTAAAGTCATAGAAAACCGTGACTTAAGTAGGTACGGGTTTACGCCACACAGTGCTACAATAGTACATTATGGTACAAGTGTGTAACGTTGGTGATTATCGCTGAGGCGCCATTGAGACCCGAGCCGTCAGGCGAGGGTCTTAAGAGAGCCGAGGACGATAATCATCAATACACACGTGTATCATACGACGTTTTTCAACACACTTGCGAAGAAAATAATACTAAATCATCATCATCATCATCATCCATCATCATCATCCATCGTCATCCATCGTCATCCATCATCATCCATCATCATCACCCATCATCATCCATCGTCATCCATCATCATCCATCGTCATCCATCATCATCCATCGTCATCCATCATCATCTATCATCATCCATCATCACCCATCATCATCCAGCATCATCCATCATCATCATCCATCATCATCATCCATCATCATCTTCCATCATCATCATCCATCGTCATCCATCATCATCCATCATCATCATCCATCATCATCCATCGTCATCCATCATCATCCATCATCATCCATCGTCATCCATCGTCATCCATCATCATCTATCATCATCCATCATCACTCATCATCACCCATCATCATCCAGCATCATCCATCATCATCATTCATCATCATCCATCGTCATCCATCATCATCCATCATCATCATCCATCATCATCCAGCATCATCCATCATCATCATCATCGTTTTTAAGAACAAAGCAACTCAAACAAAAAACAACCTATAACTCACTAAGAACAAAGCAACTCAACCAATTCTATAACTCACTAGTGAATAATAGTAATGAAAAAGTCACAGTTTGATAATAGGTGTCATTATGTGCCTAACTGTAGTGAAATTAGAGCCATTTTATGAGCAAGTGTGTTGAAAATGTTATTTTAAAGTTTTTTTCAACACACTTGCTCATAAAATGGCTCTAATTTCACTACAGTTAGGCACATAATGACACCTATTATCAAACTGTGACTTTTTCATTACTATTATTCACTAGTGAGTTATAGAATAGGTTGAGTTGCTTTGTTCTTAGTGAGTTATAGGTTGTTTTTTGTTTGAGTTGCTTTGTTCTTAAAAACGATGATGATGATGATGATGGATGATGCTGGATGATGATGGATGATGATGATGGATGACGATGGATGATGATGAATGATGATGATGGATGATGATGGTGATGATGAGTGATGATGGATGATGATAGATGATGATGGATGACGATGGATGATGATGGATGATGATGGATGACGATGGATGATGATGGATGATGATGATGGATGATGATGGATGACGATGGATGATGATGGCTGATGATGGATGATGATGATGATGATGGATGATGATGGGTGATGATGAGTGATGATGGATGATGATATATGATGATGGATGACGATGGATGATGATGGATAATGATGGATGATGATGATGGATGATGATGGATGACGATGGATGACGATGGATGACGATGGATGACGATGGATGATGATGGATGATGATGATGGATGATGATGATGATGATGATTTAGTATTATTTTCTTCGCAAGTGTGTTGAAAAACGTCGTATGATACACGTGTGTATTGATGATTATCGTCCTCGGCTCTCTTAAGACCCTCGCCTGACGGCTCGGGTCTCAATGGCGCCTCAGCGATAATCACCAACGTTACACACTTGTACCATAATGTACTATTGTTCTGTTGTGTGTGTATATTTATTGTAATTTAAATAAATCTAAATTAAAAAATTGTACTAAAACATACATAGGTATTTTTGTGTACGTACTTTCTGTGTATCTTATTATTGTAAGTGGGTACGTATTAGGTATTCATGTCAAATTATAGCGTATGCCCCAAACGGGTTGTTGTACATTCGCCACAAAGTAAATTCACCACGAAAAAAAGTATGTGTAAACTCGCCACAGTTCTATTTTCATGAAGTAAATTCGCCGTATTATTTATTTCCGCACAGACAGTAGAAAAATAAAACGATATGTAGAATAAAACGTTACTTATTTATTTTTAATAATCACAGAAATTCACTTATAAATCACAATTCTACTTCTAATGGTTTTGTTCGTTTTTAAGGCTGCGTTGTCAAGGACAGCGTGACCTGCGTGACGCGCCTAATCCTTGTAAACATGTATTGCAAGTGGCTGATTTGCTTACAAAATTACAATTACAACAAAAACAATAGTAAGATAATTGAATCACAGTAATTTTCATGTTTTTTATTGTTAATTTACGTCTACATATAAAAATCACAGTTTTACTTACAACTAAATAAAACTGTCAGCACATACTCATTATGTTTCCTAGGTTATCGTACTTTCATAATTTTAAAAATCATTTTTAATTTTTCGAGCGATATAAACCAATATCTTTGCTATATACGGGTAGCAAACCAGTAATTTATGAAATTTTTGCAACAAAAAAAAATTTACCTATTATGACTTGTGAAGAATTTACACATACTTTTTATGCAAGTGGCGAATACACTTTCAATGTATGGAGTGTACAAAATGTGACGAATGTACACACAGCTCCACAGAAAACTCATCCCCTACAAAGGTGACATGCATTAGGTATATATAACCCCTTTAAACAGGTAAGTTAAGGACTGTATATTACCTACATTAAACCACCAACGTTTACGTGGTAAGGTATTAGATACCAGTTGTAAACGATGGTGATTTAATGTGGTGAGTAACTTATTTTCATAGGTATATAATTATATGAAAATAAGTTATTCTTATTCTATGAAGGAGAAGCCTGGAAATAATGTAATACGCTGCTTAGCTACTCAAATTCCAACAATTTCGAATGCCTTATAGAAAAGGTAGAAAAAGGTCAAATTACTATTTTTAGTAGTTGGGTGGAGGACTAATACCTACGGATCACTATTTTTGCTGTAGCAACATTTATTTGTCGAAAAAAATAATGAAATCTATTTTCTTTTTGTTATTATAAAATGTATTCCAACTTGATCTCGTCTGTTTTATTTGTTCTAAGAACTTCAGCACAGTTACTCAATTCGTTATCTAAACAACGCTCATAAATCCTTGTCTTATCCTTTAGATGTAGTCTAATGAAAATTTATGTCCGCATTATTTGTCCTCTTGAAACTCCAACAAATTATAAGCTATACGTTGCAAAAAAATATTAATTACTGTATAACCATATACATATATGTATATATGACTGCCAATGTCATGCATGTGATTATTGGAGTGATAAATTATACGTTGTGTGTACAGACGCATACGAAATCTGCACATTTGCATACATGTAACAATAAAATATTGATATTGCCACAATGTGGGTCAACTGGTTTTGCGAGCACGTTAATCGAGTGGATAATAGAGCAAGTATTTTTTGGACGCTTTTTAACGTTATAGGCAAAATTAATCTGTGCAATTTTTCGGCGAGGCATGAGTTTTAGCTAAAATGTTATCTACCTATACTGTATAATAAAAGTATAGCTGATGCCCGCGGCTCCACCCGCGTCAATGTTGAAAATTATCTGGAACAGGCTTCTCTGGCCCAAGGACTATTTATCAAAAAAAAACATGCAAACTTCAACCCCCTATTTCATAATCGTCTCCTACTCATAATCTACCTCTATGCCAAATTTCATATTCGTAGGTTCAGTCGTTTTTGAGATTTCGTGATCAATAAGTTAGTGAAGGAATATGTGACCTTTCGCTGTCGCAAGTCAAAACTGTACATCGAATGTGAAAAAAAAAAAGAATTGTTATGAGGTGTGAGAACGATTCTGATGTTGAAAATATAAAAAAATTGTCCGTTTGTCTATGTTCCGGATTGGCGCAAAAAATATTGAATATTGCACAAATATTCTAGTCATAGAATAGGCTATGTATTATCACGCTTTTTGCCATGGGGGATTACCTATACATTTTTTTTCAGCCATATACTTAAACTAAAGACGTGTTACCTACAAGTTTTAAGATAAAATACCAAAATCGACCGATGTTATAGAGGATATGACAGAAGTAAACACAGTCAGGTGACCAACGCCGCGGGCACAGCTGGTGTATCTAATGAGTTTAATCCACGGTAAAGAATAGCTACAGAAATCCAGTGTGTAGAAAAACACAAGTTTTTAGGCACCTACCTAAGCACTTACCGTAATTTAAAAGCAACTGAATTTTGTTAGTTTCGTGATTTTAGAAGCAGTCATAATATCATAACAGATGACTAGGAAATTCTCATCCATTATGATTAAAACAATTATGTGTAGCGTGAAAGTCCGGATTCAAACACGAAAGCCAGTGAGGAACGTTTTAATGCAGAAACAAGCTTCCCCTATGTCACTTTCAAAAAAACATGGACGTATCAGAGATACTCCCCCTTATTACAAAACAAGGGTTTTCTTTAGGTATGGTTTAAACCGTCGAGCCTGTTTTTTAAATAAGAACCTAACTGAAATCGAAATACAGCTCCTTTTACAAAACTGACAAGTTAGTCCTGTGCTAAATTGTCAGTTTTGTAAAAGGAGCTGTAATACTATGTCAGTTCTAAGTTCTTATTTCAAAAACAGGCTCGGTGGTTTAAACCATACCTAAAGAAAAACCTTGTTCTGTTGTTTACTTTCAACAAGTTTAGTGTATCGGCGATAAAATTATGATTAGGTAGGATATGACAGATCCCGGACGCTGTAGCATTGGTAGGAGTGATGTCCGCTGGTAAAAAGGTGAGTAGTGCCTGTGAGGCGGACCTTCTCGACATGGTGGGCTTCTCGGATTCTAAGGTTCAGTCCAGACAGAACGGAAAAAAGCCCGAGCAACTGGCAGCATTGAAAATTGGACCGTATTACAATATTCTAAATTGGAAAATTGTATGAATATCGCCATAGTAGGGTCGCGCATGTTCGCGAGTCGGTTGCTAGCGGTTTGGATTGCGGTCAGGGAAGGCTCCAGTTGGCTTCTGTTCTACCTGACCCTGAGATCGACGGGCACGCTGCTCACTATGTGCCCCAAATACAGCAGCATACGTGATAGTTGGTTCTATTGTATGAAACACGGTCTTTTTTCGTGTCTTTCTGTTTGTCCGCATTTCATTTAAGCTACACAATAGATTTTGATGCGGTTTTCACCGCCATCAAGAGCATTTATTCTAGTTTATGTATGTGTGGTACTCTCACCTTCATCCCATAAGGTAGGCAGAAGAACACCACCTGCTACAATCCTTACGCGTACTTCTTTTACACATTAATATGTAAATCGCACCTCGACCGTGCAAAGCAATGGCGGGTCGTTAGAATGTGCTGAATTGATCTACCAATTGCAGTCTGTCGATTTTGGCACGAAATGTTGGTCGGCTGGCCGAGTTTGATAGCGTTTATGTGAGCTAATCTCCTAAGTAGTCGTTGACTGATAATTTAGGCGCTAATGGAGTACCCTACTAAGCTTTGACGTTTACTTATAATCTGTAGTGAATCTGTACAAATCTAATAATTACTGTTCATTATTTGTGGATCTTTGACAGTCGTTACGGGTCGTCAGAAGCCCGAAAGTCTCGTGCCGGACCCACCATACTACTCGCCATACCCCTGGTGGTATGCTGGGTAACTGTAACTGCTATTGCACCAGGACAGCCTGGTGCAATAGCAGTTATACAATAGTTAACAGTTCTGACAACCAGTCTTACTAAGGGGTATCGTTTTAGCCAGTAACTAGGTTGTGGACGTCAGATAGCTTGCACCTAGCTTCTGACGTTTCATAAGTGCCCATGCAGGTGTTTTTTTATTTTATTTAGGTAGGCATGTAAATCGCTCCATGTACTGGTACTCCGCTGGATCCGGTAAGACTGGAAGCTGACCCCAACATAGTCGGGAAAAGGCTAGGAAGATGATGATGATGACTGTTGGTGTACCAAAATAAACAGGTCTGCACAGCCCATCGGGGAATACAGGGGTGATGTTTTGTTATGTTATAAGGGAAACCAGAATCACAATGTAACATACATTCTTTGTTTACAATTTTTATTAATTTTAATCGAAAAACGTTGTGACACAATTTTATTATTATAAGCTGCATTGTTCTCTTACACGTTCTGCGTCAATGAAAAAAGAACATTTGTTTTTGACGTATTTTATGTGTATGAAAACTATAAATGCAGTGTTAAAAAAACACGTTGGCATATCTCATCATATCAGGTAGATACCTGGGAACAGGATAATTTTTAATAAAACTAGTAAGGCACATCTACTATTAAATTAAAGGATAAATAAATGCAATTGAAATATTACGAACTCAAAATTAAATCTATTCTTATTTAGGCCATCCAAGAAAAGCGTAAACAGATTAATAGCACACAAGAAATAAAAGGGTGTTCGCTCCGGCAGCTCAACTGCTCAGCTATGTGGAAAGGATGTGTGAAAGGCGATTAACTTAAAGGGTTTATGACGCCCATATAACTAGAAGTGCTGACTGCTGCGACGAGATGCCTCTGAAACTCATGGACTGGCCATAATAAATTGTGATATCCGTTTAAAAGGTAAAGTGCGTAGCTTCGTAGCACGTTTCGTAGAACCTAGCTACGGTCGAGCACCCGGGCACTAGGAGACTCGTAGCTGCCTACGTATTCGTTAGCCCGTAGCATGTAAATATATATTATAAACAGATCTTGAAGAGCGAGTTTTCTGAAGTGTCTATATACCTACTTAAGAGTAATTGGTATGATATTGAAAATTAAATTTAGGAGAAGTCGGATTTCGCATATGTCTGTCCAGTACCAGTACCAGTTAGAATCATGTTCGTCGTATTTTACCCAGCATTTTTCACGAAAATCAATAATGGATTGTTTGCAAATCCCAATTGTGCATGAGCTACAAATCGCTGTCGGTGCGCGGTGTATCAATAGGGCTTGTCGTGTCTGTGAACAATAGAAACCCATTCCGCTGTTCGCCTAGTTGATTTTTACAGCTTGCGCGTGATGAAAACTGCTGTGCAGTTGATTGTCCTTTGAAATAAGGACAATGCACAGCTTGAGATCACTAATCAAAGAGCTTTAGTGCTTACTTTATAAAAATAATAAACAACTATGTAATTCAAAAGAAATTGATGTAAATAAAAAACGGAACACTGACCCGCAGTCACATATTCATCAGGTAAGATCTTTACGTACCTGGAGTTTCGTTTCGTTTATATAAATATTTATTGATATTTCCCTCACAATTCACTTCCGTATCAATCGTGATAAATGATGACGAAGCGTGAAGCGGTAACATCGCTAATGTTGCCACTTACAGGCGTGAGTATCCAATATTTCAGTAGCCCCTTCAGGTATAATGATCGAGACTTTGTACCTGCAAACACTCCTGCCAGAGTTTCAAAAGTGCTTCAAATAAGTATAATAACATAACAGGAACCTCTTTGTATTCTTTTCGCCTGTTCGAGTCGGCGACACGAGTAGTTGTTAGTTTTACTTTGGTGGAAGTTTTGTAGGTTTTTCATCATGTTTTCTAACTTATGTTGTCAAGGTTAAGTATTTATAAGTTTCGTCTTGTCATCAATATCATTTCGACGTTTGCCATCCCTTTAAATTAATGTTTTTTTTTTGAGGAAAACACAACTTTCATAAACTCGCGTTTGTTCATGTCGTATTATGTCGACATCGTGTAATATGTGTAGGTACATAAGGATAATGATGTGTTATTTTCTGTCTATAAGTCGTTTATGAACTCTCCTCGAAAGCCTTACTCCATTATTTCCTCGTATTTCCTCGTTTCGCCCCCTTTTCTTATCTGCTTTGAGGACGACAGTTTCTAACTCATTGATCTATGTTCCGAACTTTACATTCAATGGTTTCACGAAACTTTGGATTTTCGATTTCCGAGAACAAACCTTTTAACTTTCAAATTAATTAATTTGCTCGTTGTGCTAAAAATATTCTAGTCTCATAGAAAGAATACTAAACATGCTCGTAACTTGAGCTCATAACGTAGAATTACGCTGTAAAGCGCCGAGTGATGGGAGAATCACAAAATTCTTAGTTTACCTGGTACTTAGCTATACTTTATAGGGTGTAACAGGTATTCCAGATATTAGGTTAAGCGCTACCTTGTTATGTGATTTGCGTAAACTTTACAACCAAGACCAGAGAGAGATAAGTTTGAACACGATTCGTGAATTCTCTGAAATAGCACTTTCTCTTAATCGTTATAGTTAATTTTAGTATAATCTGGATTTCTGTGGTTTATATTTACAGATCTAGAAATAGAAATAGGTTAATGATTGATCTGTGTTCCCAATCAAGATTAAATTTAAATACATGAATGTTACTGAAGGTGTTAACATGAACAGTAATTTGTGGACGCTGGTGTTGAAAACGTTTTCCGCAACTGTCAGTTGGTGAGATTGTGTTAATGGCCAAAATGTAATTTAATTTAAGAATTTTCTTAAATCTAAATTTTCATTACTTTATGTCGTTAATCATAACGTTGATTTTATAGCAATTTAAAAGGTAGTAAAATGGTACTTTCATAGAAAATCTGTTTCAAGAAAATCTTATAAATATATGTTTCCAATTTACACGCGAATTTTATTAATACAGTCAACTTCAAGCTGACCCAATTTGAAATCAAATGTTAAGTACAGCTCACACTGATTCCTAATTTATTGTCCTTAAAAATTACGTTTCATTTTTTACATTTCATTAGATTTCTCCATATTCGTGTGTTCTCAATGCGAGTCAATGAAGCTGAGCGACGGATTTTGATTCATTCATCCGGATTATGTTCGAACATATGGAACAAATTGGCTCTTGCTTGCAGGTGTAGATCGATAAATAGTGGGCACGGCTGAAGCATTTATGTACACAGTATTTAACTGTGATTTTCATTAGAAAATTTTAATTATAAGTACCCACCTATGCATCTTAAGGATTAAAAAGATATGAAAACACACCCACCTACTCAAATATCTGCGGAAAGTTGCAGTTTTATTTTATTTCTTTCCAAGTCACGACTAATTCAAGCTCTGGTTTAGTGTAAATTTGTATTATAAAAAATGGCGTAGGAATAGACGAAATAAGTTAAAACTTACATGAGTCGAGTACATATCAGGTACGCGATTCAGCGTCACCGATCGACTGGAGCCGAGATTTTTTCTCTCTTTAATCTAGCCTAATAGACTAATAAACAATTTAACTTTTACTTAATATACGTGGTAGATTACGTTATAACTAAGAATGGTGTCATTTTGCACTTTTACACAATTCCGTAGCACTTTATTTCTTCTTTCTTTAAAAAATAAATAAATAAAACAATTTGTTCATGTATTACATGTAGGTATAGCACATCACTGTTTATTTTACTGTTTTTATTGTTCACTATTTATACACTACACTCATTCAAATCAAACTAGACTGGAGCCGAGTGTAGCCGATTCAGCGTCTTATACAAATTTTTCCCTGACGTTATTATCACCAATTTCAGCAAAAGCCGCCATCCATACCTTTGGCTTTATTCCAGGTAAATTCCCAGAGCTAATTCCTTCTGATCCGGCCACCCCCCAGCTATCAGCTACTCGGTAGGTCACGTAAGAGGATACAAGTGAAACAATAGCAGTTAATACAGATCTGCATACTAACTTGCAAATTGCTTACGGCAATGTTGTTTTTATTGGCAATAGGAAACGTGATGCGACTTTGAATATCCTTGTGTTGGCTCTGTAACAAGAGATGCTTACCCACACCCACGTTACCTACTATGTTCATGAGGGGATTTTCTATGGATCAACGCCCGTTGATAGGCAAACGCTGCTTTAAATAAAATCCACCTTTTATTTGAACGAAGTTCTTTGACGCAGGTTGCGATAGGAATCCCAGACCGATTTCCGGCCACCGTAGGCATGAGCTTGCGCACGGCGAGTAATGGGTAGCTCGCTGTCCGGTAAGGACCAAGCCCAAGTCGACGGCGCGTTGTGTTCCACGCTCGCCTCAAAGAGATGTCAGCATAAAAAATGATGGGGCCCGCAAGGGCCGATGCCTGCCAGGGGTGCGGGTTTGTTTGAAAGAGATACCACAGCCCCTGGCATACGGGCTACTGAAGGAACACGGGTGGGTTTTAGTCAGTAAAAGTCTGACACGACCTCCTGCTCCACCCAGAGCGGGAGAAGTTATTTGATGATTTCCCACCCAACAAAAAAAAGATGGCGGCGAAAATTTTCTTTTTTTTGTCACGGGTGTTATTTCAATGGTTTTCGAGGGTGCTGAAGTCGATAGCGAGGTAAAATAAAGTTGAAGGATTCTAAAGATAGCGTTAAAAACATTCGTAATTCGTTAAAAGCAATATTAATACAATAGACTTACACAAAAAAGACTCTTTCTAAATAGTTATTGGAAAAATACAGGTTGTATCAACATAAATATCAGCACAGACTGCATGCATCATTACGCGCGGCTTGATGAACCCACCGCTATAAGCCTCCTCTTGTATACAAACCTGAAAAATCACAATTTTTCATGTTGACTTGTAGTCAGCTATACAATACGCACACACATAAATGTAACATGTGTGTGTATGACACGTACATATACGAGATTACAGTTCCACAAGCGTGTCAGGCAATCAATCACGCTCCCGTGCCGCGTGTGTCCCGCCCGATAGTAATCATACAGCAAATAAAACTATTTGTGTACTTTACAATCCCGTATTTGTTCAGTGTTAGCGGTCCAATCTGATACCGGGTATGTATGTTCATAGAGAGAGGTATGTAGTTTTGAACGGTTAGGGATTAATAATTGAACGACCATTTCTACGCTTACGGGGTCAACGGAAAATCGGCTTTAGCGGCAGATAATAACCAACCATATTTCGCTATCTTGCACAGTTTCGTCAGCAGTTCGGTTGTATTACTGTGGAATTATATAATCCCTAAGTCAGCTTTCTCGGTATCAACGGGAAATAATGATCTATTCGAAGTCGAGATTATGTAGTTCACATTCATCCTTCGGTCTTCTTCGGGTTAAATATTAACATTAACGATTGCAATCAAACAAATAGAGGGTTGCTAATGCTTAGGGGGTAATTAAGTGGCAATTTTCCACGTACCTGGAATAAAATGGAGCAGGAATTAAGATTAATTCTACCATTACCGTCGTCGTACTTATTTCTCGTATTTCCGAACACAAAATAAAACTAAAACGAAGGCCCATCTTGTTTTCCTACTTACTTCGCGCTTTTCCGAAACTTTCTAATAAAAAACCTACAATTTCATTGCAAAGGAAATAGACAGATGCAACGGAGGTAAATGAGATTCTTTACGAAAGCAAAATAATATAAAATGTATAAGAGAAAGGCGACGCAACTGTAATGTGACCGGACCACTACCTACTGTTGTTTTTTGATCAACTAAAAGTTTAGGGTTTTCAGTTCGTATTTACATTTCCAGGCGAACAGAGCTGATATTTTCGAATTGGAAATAAATTATATATTCCTAAAAGTTTGAGGTTAAAATTGATGTCAAAATATCGACTAGTTAAAATGGATAAAGTTTCACTTCATAAGTGACGTAGTTCGCTCGTTGCAGCGTCGGCAAATTGCATTTCACGGTTCGCGAGCCCCGAGCGCACGCTCCGACTGACGTCGACACAGCTCGCACCAAAACTGGAGAATTTTAATTAGATATATTTACACAAAATGTTGTCAGCTCGTTATCTACTAAAATCGCATGAGGCTGGCCTGTTTGTTTTGGAAGACAGTGAGAATGATATCTTTGAACAAAAAAATGTTTGATTAGTTAGTAACTAGCTCGGTCGGTATCTATGTAGTTGGTTCTGCGTGACAACGTGGCACTTGAGAAGAATCGTTTTAGAGAGACATCAAATCAGTTTGAGTCAGCCATCCTACATACTTAAGGCGGATTTCACCAATGAAACTGAACCCGATTACATAGCACATCTAAACTGCGTTCAAGGGCTTTCAGCGTGATTATTGCTATTGAATATTGACACTGATAGTAGCTCTTGAACATAGTTGAGATTTGTGTTGATCGCGTTCACTTTCAATGGTGAAATTAGTACTTTTTAACAAGCAAAGTGTCACAATCAATTTCTAAGTTAGGTATAAAACAAATAAACAAACCAACAAAATGATTAACACCTGTAGTATTACTGACGTTAACTAATGGAAACAAAAGGACATTTAGAGCGAAAAACTAACTGAGCAGAAACTGCTCACAATAGATTTTCATTATTAATTCAATATTGAGAACAAAAGAGAGATGATGAATTGTAAAAACATGTACCCACCTAACTTTCTTCGGTAGGTGGTTAGAAATGGTAAAAATAGATTTATTTTGATACATAGATACGTGTACACAATAGGCAACCTATTAAATGTTATATACTTAATACCTGCCTACGCTACGTAGGCAGATGACCACGAACCGGATATCTTTGTAAGGACGGTAGGTATATCACACCGTATATCGTATTAAGAGCGTTTATTCTGAAAGTTGGCAACGTCGCAAATAGCTGTCAAATATTTACCTGTTTTTATTAATTTGTGAATATTACTGTATGGAAATATGAAAAATCGCTAACTAGTGACATAAAATATGAATAATGATTTGCAATTATAACACTGAATTTGATGTTGTAACCGTTTTAGGTGTAAAAAGGGCATTTCAAAAGTTTCCAAGTTCTTTTTTTACATCTAAAACTAAATATTCGTTGTTAAGATATTTTCATAATCAATATTTTAGGTCACTAGTTAGCGACATTTCATATTTTCATACAGTAATATTGCCAAATTAATCAAAACTGCCAAATATTTGACAGCTATTTACGACGTTGCTGATTTTCAGAATAAACGCTCTTAAATGTACCTTCCGGTTCCAAGAATTCATAAATGTATAGGTAGTACCTACCTACCTACATATAAAACAGCTTTACTACACAGCAGCCACTGGACCGGCGGCAGAGACAAATTATAGGGAATATCCGTATTGTTTCAGGATATTAGAGGAAAATAATAAGTTACTTAAAGCGTCCGAAAACGGGACGACATAACCTTAGAAATTCCACACGCATTTGTGTTTGGAGCGGAGAGTGTTTATTGCGAGTTACAAAATAAAAGAGAGAGTGATTTTGTTTCACTTTTTCTTCTCAGAGTAATCGGTTTTGAAACACCGCTCTCATCTAGTTTGAAGTGTGAAAGTTTTTTTTTTGAACAATTTAACAGAAATAAAAATAATGTACCTAATCTGAATCTCGGAAACGGCTCCAACGATTTTCATGAAATTTAGTATGCAGGGGGTTTCGGGGGCGACAAATCGATCTAGCTAAGTTTCATTTTTAGGAAACGTCAAACAAAAAAAGAATCCAGGTCATCCAGATATTTGATTATAATATGCAACATTTCAGTGATCGGTATTATGGACAGGTATTCGATACAGTCATATCCAGTATTTTTTCAGCGAGGCATGCCTCTGACGGGTTCGGAAGGTGCGAAGACCTATAAGATTCCTTATCGGGGGGGAAAAAATTGTTCCAGCATTTGGATGTGGCGTACCTAAAAATCGTGGTTGGCTAATTAAGTTTACAATTTATGGTTGCGTAAACACAAAGGTGAAGGAAAACATCGTGAGGAAACCGGCATGCGCTACAACCAAAAAATTCGAAGAAATGTGACATCTACCAACCCGCACTGGGCCCGCGTGGTGTGTTACGGCCCACTCCCTCTCACGGAAGGGAGGCCTGTGTCCCAGCAGTGGGAACGGTATAGGCTAAGTATGTGTGATGTATGTATGTAAACAACAAACTGCAATCACAGTTGGTATTTATTCAATTTAAATGAAGTAGCAGGTGCAAAGATTCTTAAACAAAAGTATAAACTCCAGTGGAATGACAAAAAAGCTGGCGCGACCCGCAGGCAGTATCAATTTTCGTGAAAGCATTTAAAGTACATACCTATTTTAACTATTGGAAAACAAATGTGTTAGTTTTTTTGTCATCAGTAGTCTCTGCACTTATTTTTGCAGTAATTCTGATCTTTCTACTTGACCGAATGAATAGAAGAGTCATCGCATTAATGTAATTTTGTAAGTGTAACAAACAAACTGCCCATGCATTTCATGTTATTAGGGGACCAAAGTAGTACAACTTTGCATTTTGAAACAGAATTTATGACTGATGTTATCTTTCACGTGGATGTTACCATCCAATAATCATCTGCCAGCGCCTAGTCTTTCCCCCACACAGTTGGGGTCAGTTTCCAGTCTAACCGGATGCAGATAAATACCAGTATTTTACATGAAGCGACTGACTTCTTGACATCCACAACCCAGTTAACACGATACCTCTTGGTAAGAATGGTTGTCAGACTTTCGGGCGTCTAACGGCTCCACGAACAACGGTAGGGTTCAGCGGCTTAACTAGCTTTCCGAGACACGGAGGGGTCTTGGTATGTAAAGATGGTTAACCATCCACGGACCAACCGCGGCAAGCGCAGCTTTACCTAAAGGATCGACCTTTGCGGCTGTTATGTTTGCCACAAGCACCTGGTTACCCATCTAATCGATTCCTAATATAATTCTCATGTAAAAAATGCGCGAAGTTTGTTAACAAATCCCCATCGCGGCATTCCGTGCACTATTTATTCAGTCGGCAGAATAAATTCACTAATAGTTTGATAGCCGTATAACTCCGGGAATGCCCCAAGCTGAGCTGCGGCAAATTAAAGCGAGCCTGCTCGTCACGAGCCACGACCTACATTTACATCATTACTTACTTTATTATGCGGCGCGGCGAAGGCTACAACTTGCACAGCTTTGCATTTTATGGACAAGTTATTTTCTATGTACGTTTTAATGGAGCATATGGGTTTATGACTTTCTTTCTTGACCGTTTAAGTACCTACAAAATAGCCTCCATGAGTGGAGACACTAAAATGTGTGTTCGGCGCATGTGTTGCCAACTCGGCTACGGTTACCATCCTGCTGACTAGCCAATATTTTTATTGCAGCTATTACTTTTTTCGTTATTGTTACTGTTAGCCCATACTATCCCACTTCTGGGCAAAGGCTTCTCCTCGTGACAAGGCTAGGGTTGAGCACTGGTCGTGAGTTTTCAGCAGCTCGTCCAGCCACTTTCTACAGGGTCTACCGCGACGCATTCTGGTTGTGTCAGGGCTCCACGCAGTGTATATTTCGGCCCACAGCTCATGGTCATTCGGCAGACGTGGCTAGCCCAATCCCACTTCACCTTTGCGGCTTTTTGAGCAACGTCAGTAATCTGTGTTTTGGAGCGCAGTGTGGTGTTAATGGCGAATACGGTTGTTTGTTATTTATAATTACTTCGTAGTTTGTGCCTATTCTAAAGATGGAGATTTAAGTAGGTCTTCATTCAAGCATGTTCATGTACTAGCGTGCGACGTGATGTATCACACGCATCTTAATATAAGACGATCCACGAGGAACATGAGCCAAGGGGCTTGAAGTTTAACACTGTACGACACGACGAGATGACGATGCCACAAAAAACAATAACAAACAATTTTAAATCCATACAAACAAATGTATACATCCTTGTATTTTGAGTTAAAGAACGCGTTGTATTCTAGAGTGCGAAAGCGGACATATATCGTGGGAGCTGGCTGCCAAGTTAATAGTATTGTAGGAAAAATAAATGGCCTCGCCATGATAAGACTGTCTATCTCACGATTAGTAATTGTCGTGAAAATAATCGTTTAGTATTCGTCGTGAACTAAATCGTATCGTGTAAAATTTTAAAAGAACTCATTCATTACGAGTACGTCGTCGTAAATGTGGAGAGAACATGTTGTGATGAAAATATCCGACAATTCAGTGTGATTGAAAGATTAACCATTTTTCCTTTCTCTCTCCGGTCTTTGAAAAATGATTTCCTGTCAGGTGTTGATAAACATTTCATCGAAAAGGAACACTTAATCCAATGCTACGGAGGAGATAGAGGAGCGATTTCAATTTGATTGGTCTCAGAACACATATTCGTTTACTTAAATATAATTCTAGTGTTTAGTTTAATTATTATTAATAGATACCAACGGATTGCTGGCAAGTTTTTACGAGTTCTAGAAAATAATTAGATTTGCAGAACGAATGCAGTTAGTTAGCTAAGATTTTGCTGGAAATTATATGAAAATGCTTTACGCTCGATCAACCAGATTTCGGCTGAAAGTACAAATTACATTGTTATCATAAGACTATGGCGCTCAGGCTAAAGTTCCTCGCCATGAATTGTTTGTGAACAATTTCTCTACTGAATAAAAGCTGCTTTAATTGAGTTCGGAGGGATGAAGTGTGTTTAATGCAGTTATTATGGCGGGCCCGTTAATATAATGGACTCTCCTGGAGTTTTTTGGATTCTGAAAATGTATTGAAATGTTAAAATATATTCTTAAAATAAATATTTTTGCATTAAAAAATTATGAAAGAAGGTCGAAGAAATAACCGTAATAAGTAGCATTTGGTATAAACGCGTCAAAACATTATAAGGAGGTCAATTTTTCAATGTTCCGTTCGTGCCTCAGATCGGCAAAGATTATTTTGTTATTGACGTTTTCCATCTTTCCGAGAATATTCAATGCCAGACAATTTTATTTATTTACATTATAGTATATTGAATGTCGGGATCAGGCTGGCGTGAAAGTTAATGTACACGTTGTGTATATTTACTTTTACTATTTACAACTTCCTCTTGTATTAATTTAGCCGCAAGATCACATTAGCATTTTTATTATCACGGACAGGCATCTGATTATCTAGAATGTAAAATTGAACATCTTATTGTGAAACTGGCTACGCCCCGCAGTTTTACCCGCATAAGTCTCGATCCTGTGGGAATATCAAGATAAAAATTGTATGTCCTAATCCAAGACCAATAAATACTTTTTCTTTCTTTCTTTCAAAGGGGTAAGTGTGTAACACACTAACACAAAGCCATTCCCGCTTTTATTTTGACAGTTCAACAAGATTCATCGTGTTATTTAGGTTGCTGAGCGGACAATTTTTTCGAACATATAAAGTAATGGATTAGCGAAATCCATCAAAATGATTCAGATTGTGAATGATACCGTGTTACGTACAAACATGCAAAAATCAAATAAAAAAAAATCATAAAAAAATCTTATCTCTTTATTATAAAATTAGTTTAGATAGTTTTGGTTTAGATAATGAAAGACTGGATTCAACATCAATTTGTCTTTATTAAACTTTATGGTAACTAATTCTTTGTACTACAAGATTAAGTTTCACTATGTACAAAATATGTTCAAAACGTATGCGTAATCATACCGTTTAGTAAAATAGTTTAGATTTTAATAAAAGACACAGAATAATTAAGTAATTAAATAAATAAATGAGATTTTAGGCACTGCACGTGTTTAACATCATATCACATTCATGGGTTCTATACAACGTACACCACATTTATTATTCTAGTAAGCGTTTCCGTTCTTATAACAATTTATTATCAAAGATAATTTTTGAATTTCATTTCTACTAGAATTTACATTTAATTAATAATAAGATTTATAGTGCGTCCCAACTCTTGTGGGACTATAAATAACTTAGTTATTCCACTACTCTCGAAGTTAAAACAAATGCCTAATAGTTCCAAATGTTTTAGAGTTCATTAAAGTTTATATCGATCGTGAATCGTTATGAGGCAAAAACATTTATCTAACAAACTCTATCTACTTATATGATTGAAACACAAATTAACTATTAATCTAGAAATACTAGGTATTGCTTACAAACAGTTTCACATAATATTTATACAATATTTAGGTAGGTTTTGTTATTGGATTTCAACTAATTAGCTGTTTTCTTAGTAATATCATATTTCTTTCATATTTTTTACTGTTGTTTATTTAGCTTATTGACAGGAAAATAAACTATAATTATAATTTCTTGGAATATCGTTCGATAAGTTGAAAAATAAAATCCTTGATGAGAATTCACTGTTTGTTTTTAACTCTAAAAGCCCTAACTTCACAAATTCTACACCTTAGTTAAAATAAGTGGCGTGAAAAATGTATATTCATTGTTCATTACTTTTCTGTTATACATAGTTCTTGTAGTAACGAAAGGCCAAGCCACATATTTTGACTAAAGTATATAGTTTGTGAACTTAGGGCTTGTAGAGTTAAACATGTTACTAACACAGCATTCTTTCACCGTACATACTTGAGATGAACAGTTGAAAACTATAGGTTGCTGAACCAATATTCCTAAACTAAGGAGACACACGGTACTACCTAGTCTATAAAATATGCTTTAACATTGATAGACAGTGCCTATGGAAAATATTTCACAGTTGTAGCTTGACAAGATTGCTTTAGGTAACACTTAATTGAAAAAATAAATAAATTAATAATCTCTTCATTATACATACTAGTTTGGTCACAAAACGGAGAGGGCGCGAAATATTCTAAGTACATATTTACAAATAATTGTTCTAGTAAAAAACTAAATAGCAATAATTTGCTGTACTTTATGGGAATAGACATTGATTTAATTAATTTTGTGACATTGTCACGATCATTATAGATTTTGGCACAAAGTTACAGCAGACAAGGCAGTTGTCTAACTCTTCATCAGAGTTAGTTCACTGGTTACAAATAACATCAAAGGAAGACCACATCGTGTTTCTATAAATAGTTATAAAACGTATTTTGAGATCAGAGGGAGATTTGGTACGTAGATGAATTATGTTTAGTATTGTCTTACATAAACATACCGAATTATCGGCTTATTTTAAATTGTATTAAAAATAGAGAACTACAGTTTTATGAAAATATGGATAAGTGTCTGACATAAATGTCATCGTTACATTTTTACAAAGGATTTGCTTCAAGGCCAGTTTCTGAAACACACGTTTGTTTTTGTGTAAACGTTTTTATATTCCATTCCGATAGGTTAGAAGGATGACCTAATATTGAACGCATCTTCGGACTGATGAGACGTCTTTATTTTAAGAACACTGTTGAAATCTATGGATTTGTCAAAAGATCCAATAACATCTAGAGTAGTTTGAAACGCCGACGGAGTTACAACTTTACAAGTTTCACAAGTAAAGTTTCCCGCGGGAATCTCACAATAAGAACACAAGAGTCTGTTGGTATTCCAATATCAGTTGCTTAATAAATCGGATTCAAGTTAGAAATTATTCCCAACATCTCTCTCTTTCATTAAGCCTAAACAGTGACTAGATAAAGTAGTTTTATAGCTAAGCTAACGATTAAAACTTCTCATAAACTTGATATGTACAATTGTTCAGTATGTACTTTTACTTAAACATACTAACTAGAAGATATTCGTAATGATATAGATAGATTTCGTTGATTGAGAAGTAACGGTAAAAATTACAGTAGTAGGTAGATTTAACTATGAAGTAATAAACGAAATACACTTATAAGGTAAAATTTAAAGTAACCAAATGTACAATTAAACTAATGGCATTTATTATTTGAAGTCTAAAGACTAATGAGCATATTTAAGACGAAATGGAATTATAAACTTAGCTGTTGATGTTAAACTTGAGGGAGCGCGTGCTGGGGTGCGTGGAGCGCGTGGCCAGCAGCCGCTCGGACGCTTCACACAGGTCGCTGGCAGAGTACCGGCTGCGCCTCAAGGTCGCTGGTATACTTTCTTTCTCTGGAGGTTTCTTCACTTCATTTTCTATTTGAACTTCGAGATCTCTGGCACTGCCGCTGGGGCTTCTGAGCTGTTCGAACTTTTCACTGGTGGTGCTGGATGGCGTTTGACTTCCCGTCTCGGACTCTATGATCTGCTCGAGCGTACTGGGGCGGCGGCCGCGCGTGTCGGCGTAGTAGTCCACGCTGGGTATGACCGGCGTTAAGTTCGCCATCGGGTCGATTCCTAGCAGCAACATCACGGTTGCCGGGTGCTCCATTATGTACTGAGTGATGAGGTGAAGGAATGGCTCAGTTTGTGTACCCTTGTGCACTTTCGGGCGCTCTGGGGTAAGTGGCCGCTCCTGCTGATGGAGATAAATTAAAGAAATTTAAATATACGAGTATATACAATTACGTGCCAAACATTTTCTTGCTCCTCAGTTGCTTTACTAACCTGATCCCAACAGAAAACATCAGGCGGATGGCTGCAGCTTCGCGCAAGCTGATTGGGTGGAGTGCTCCACTGGAGGTTAGGATTGGAATGTGCTGCGTGCCACCCAGTTGGAGCCGCCGTCATCTCTTGCAGCGCCTGGATGGCGTGGCGAACCTAAATGTGAAACATCCTCTTAATCGCAGTTAAGTTTTCAAATGTTAAAGTTTAGTTTTAAACTTTAGAGTGCAGCAGAGTCGGTATTTTACAAGAATTTTCAATTATCTAATTTCGAAGTACTTCAACCGAACCAAAGAACCGGTTAAAAATAGTTCAAAAACAAAATGTATTAGGTCATCACAAGAAGTAGGTGAATAAAGAACGCCATGAGGTCATAAATCCTTATCTGAAGATGAATGATATCATTGTAATATTAAGGATCTATGTCACGTGGGTTTGACAAGTGGGTCAACGTGGGATTACTTGAGACGTGACGTCATTGTAGACTTGCCTCCATGCTGAGCGCGGCCACGTCGTGGTGCAAGCTCGACACCTGTGTGTCAAGTCTGTCCACTGACGACCTCGTATTGTGTACTTCTAGATTGAGGCCTTCCAAAGAATCAGCTCTTGAAACTTTGGGCGCCGCTATAGAGCGCTGTCTTTCTATTCTTTCACGTAATTCTTTATGAGATAGCCGCGGTTGTCCATCCGTTCTGGAAACACCAGTGTTTTATAAATAAAAAAATATTCTCATTTAAAATAAAAGTGTTAGTATACCTTCGCAAAATACGTGTATCGTTATCCAATATTATTTCAGACAAAGAATTCGAATTGTATTTACAATAGAAAACCAATTCCAATCGAAAAACATGTAAGCTTTGATATTTTAAACCAAACAAGAAGTAATCTTTTTTGCAATCCTTATGAAATTATTTTCTTAACTGTAGTAGAAATAGAACCTGAATTTTTGATGGCGGGGGCTATTTGCGTTTGATCCTGGAAGTTTTTTGGGCGTGAGAGCCGAGTCTTCTGCGGCGTTTTCATCATCTTCTGATATTGAAGGGAGCGTCAGTGATGGGTGACCGTTGCCGTCAGACTCTGCTTCAGCTTCATAACCCTCTCGCAAGTTGTAAGTCAGGTCGTGCTGAATGTCGTGCATGAACTCTTGCTGGTATTCCGGGTACAGCCGCAAAGCCTCGCCTAAGCCACCCATGTGTATGCATTTTAAATCACAGTAGGTTAGAGCCTGTACGTGTGAAAGCAAAAAGACATTGTTAGAAAAAATATACTTAAGTGCCTTCATGTAAGCACCGATGCTTCTAAAGTGGGAAATGAATAATTCAGTTTACCTTAACATCACTGCTCGATTTTACCACAACATCGGGATTATTCCCCTGTTGATGCGACGAGCCAGAACCGTTGTAAGCTTGCAAATGGGTATTCATGTCGCATCCCACCAAATCTCCTTTGCCTATTTAATAAAGGGTTTATGAATATTTTTACATATGCCATATACGAGGTACGTACGTAAGTGTAGGTAGATGAATGGTACGTGGTACGAACAATGGGTACGTTTGTGTGGGACTTACCTAGAATAGCGACAACCATGTCGTTTTGCATCACTTCCATAGAACCGTTGCATATGTAGTAGATGTACGTCAGCGCGTCCCCTTTGTGCACAAGGTACTCGCCGGGGGCACAGAAGTTGTTTCGAATGTGTAGAGACAGTAGTTTGAGGCAGCCCTGCGACGCTGATTCGAAGATCGGAAGGGATAATATCTCACGGTGTAAATGTAGCGACACGTCACCCCTCAGCTCCTCGGGAAATTCTTTGAGAGTCTAAAAATAAACAGACCCTTCAAACGCAGCTTCCACGAAATATTTTCTCATATGACTTCAAAGTGGCAAGTTAGATTTGCATTGACGTAAAGTCAGTTCGTATACAAGTAAATGAGATTTTATAAAAAAGTAAGGGCTTAGTAAAAAATATATTTAAAAATGTAGCAGAGTGGAGGACATTAAGTTTAGAATTATATTTCGTTTCCAACGCATTTAGCTCGGTTGGGTTTCGGACGAACTTCAAAGCTGTGTTATCTTATCCCCGTATCTCCATTTGATACTTCCTCACCGGTGCGTATTAAAAATGATGTATTTATAAAAGTTCTGTATTTTATTTTACGCTCATTAAGATAAAAAACAGAACTTTTATATACAGGATGTGGCGTAAATAGTGGTCCACCGTTAAGGATTCGATATACCAGATAATTTACTATAACATATTAAAAAGTTACCATTTTTACCCAAGGATTCCGAAAGTATTTATTTTTTTGTTTTATAAGTATTTACGAAATTTTTATCTTAAAAATCTTTGTTTAAAAAAAATGTTTTTATTGAAATTACAATTGTAATTTCAACAAAAACCATTATTTTTAATTTTTTTCATTGGTTACAGGGTAGAAATTTCGTAAATACTTATAAAACAAAAAAAATAAATGTTTTCGGAATCCTTGGGTAAAAATGTTTTTTTTTAATATGTTATAGTAAGTTATCTGGTATATCGAATCCATAACGGTCGACCACTATTTACGCCACACTCTGTATACATATTTTTTTTTTTTACAAAGACTCGATCTTTCGGTATTTTGTAATTACCAATGAAAACAATAAATAGCTTTCATTGCTGGATTTAAGCAACATTTTATTTTGCATTTTCAGTCCAATGATTGTCAAAGAGAAGTTAATTTGTTTAACAAATTACCTATTAATAATTACCGCCAATTATTCTCAATTGATCGCACTAACCGCAACAGATAGGTCATTACCAAAACATAGGGAGAACATGTAATAATCACAAACGGTCTAATTACAAAACAAGGTCTTTATTTAGGCATGGTTAAACCATCTAGCCTGTTTTTGAAATAAGAACCTAACTGAAATTTAAATACAGTTTTATACAAAACTGACAACTTAGCCCGGTGCTAAGTCGTAATTTTTGTATTAAGAACTTTACCTTTATCGAAATAAAGTTGGAAATGCAGAAACTGGCTAATACCTTTAGGCTAGAACTAAAATTAGATAAGGTTTTGTAATAAGATGGATAGTGTTTAACTCAATTTCGGACTCCTTGTGACACGAAAAAGAAAAGTCACTTAAGTATAAGTAATCTATAATTTACCTCGTGTATATCGATTCCGTGATTTAAGGACCACATAGTCTGAAAGTAATCCTGCATTCGCTGCTTCAGCTCCTTGGGCACTTGATTAATGCTAAGAAAGTCTTTGAGATCGCGCCACTTGCTTTGATACATGGACCGTCGCGAATACATGCGTTGTATGATAGCCGTGACGTTTCCGAACACTACGGCGTGCATTAGTGCTAAAACAGTAGAAATAAAACATAAATATAAAGATAACATCACGCCAGCATTCCCCGAAGGGTGAGGCAGGTGGATCATCATGTAAGCCGAAAAACGTCCACTGCAGGGTCCTCCACCTCGACCGGTCTTGTGCTTCCCACATCCAGCGGCTTCCCGTGGCTTTCACAAGGTCATCGGTCCACCTTGTGGGACGCCTTTCCAATCTACGTCTTCCGGTACGCGGTCGCCAGTCCAGAACCTTTCGGGCCCATCGACCGTCTGTTCTGCGAGCAATGTGCCCTGCCCATTGCCACTTAATTTTGCCAATTCTTCGGGCTATGTCGGTTGTCTTGGTGCCAGTTATGTGTAAGTTTCATGTAACAGGGGGCAAGCCAATTGCCATCAACCGGGCACAATTCTAGACTCGGGCTGTTACTGATAAATTCCTGTTGGAGAAACCCACCGCCATCAACGCATTGTCAGACCCAGGAATCGAACCCAGCACCTCGTGCTCAGCATTAGCACTTGTGACCACTAGACCAACGAGGAAGCGGGAATTTGCCATTTAATACTCTGAAAGTTTGAATACCCAACTCGTTTAATTGTCGTATGAAGTGGCGATGAGGTTGATGCTGTGGTTTCAAGCTCGTTATTTGCACAACGCTAAAAGTTACCCGTGTTATTAACTACGTGCAATTTCCTAATTAAAACGTTAATTATAATGTGCCATTGTGATTGAAAACGCTTGAACAAGCACCTGATATTAATTTACATTACGATCCACTTCAGTGCATTGAACCGTTCCCAAATTAGAAATTGACAGTTTTATATTAACCTGGATATTTTCGACGATCGAAAAAAGAATCTGATGCTGTGTTCAGTTCGTTCAGCATGATTTGCTAGTAAGCATCTTGAGTTATGTAAACTGATTTTTGTGTTTACCGTTGCTTACAAGTCAACACAGGAACATTACAAGAACGTAACATTCAAAACAAACACGATAGAGCGAAATGGAAAACTCGATAAGGGGGCAACAGGTGCGAAAACAGATTGGAATGTTGTAGGAAGTTGACGTACCTCCGATGAGCATGGTGATGATGCTGAAGATCTTCTCCGCGAGGGTGTTAGCGGACACGTTGCCAAATCCCACACTGGTGAGCGATGAGCACGTGAAGTACAGCGCCGTCACGTAACTCTCGCTGTGCGATATATCCGGGATCGGCACTTTCAGCCTCTCCGCGAGATTGTTTATCCATCCTAGAATTAAACAACTCAACTTTACCCAAACGAAGCAATAAAAAAGTTTTATCTCCGAGAATCTTATTGATGTATCTCACAGCTGAAGTTTGCACAAGTTGAAAATCGGATTGCTGTATTTATATAGAGTAGATTTATTTGAACGTGTTTTATAATGAGAGTCTTTATCTCGAATGAGTGTTCTGTTAAGGTCATATTCTAATCTTTTTCGATATTAAACTATGATCAGTCTTGTATAAAATTACCTAGGTCCCAACTTTCATTTTTGTGAAGTTGAATCTCTTTGTCGGCTATGATGAACCAAATGCAGGCGAGCCAGTGAGCCAGCAAAGTGAAAGAGAGCATTAGCAACGTCAGTATCAAAGCCGAGTACTGCGAGTATCGATCCATCTTCTGTAGCAGCCGGGCGAGTCGCAGCAGTCTTGTTAATTTTACTAAATGCACGTTCCCGTGTGCCGACTCCTGTTCCAACAAAGTAGCAAATTAATTACTCACTTCAAAGAAAAAAGGACCAAAATGTAGGAATATGCAAGAAAAGCAGAAAACAAAGTACAAAGGTTGTATATGGGAATGCGGTGGAAACACTCGGCACATTAGTTTAAACAATAGATTATTAATCATGCTGTAACATTAATTAGTTGGTTGGCAGTGTTAACTCACCGCGCCGCTGTACACGTCGGACGCGTAAAGTAGGTCAAACGGCAGCGCCGCCAGGAGATCCACCACAAACCAGCTCCGGATGTAATTAAGGGCTATCGCCTTAGAATCGGAGACTACTTCTCCTTTCTTACTTACGAATGTCGTCCGGAAATTAAGCACTATATCTGCAAAACGCATATATATGAGGTGTAAAACTTTCCGATATAGGATATTAAAAAGTTACTGAAGTGGTTTACCGATAATGAAGAGCGCTTCTACCACGACATCACTCGTCACACTTATCCTGGGGTGTCCTTCGTCTACGAAACTGGCATTGTATGGAACCACCACGGCCACATAAAACGTGGCTATGAGGATCAGCCAATCCCAGAAGGTTTTAAAGACCCCGTAGTGTGGTATTATTAATCTAGACCTTTTTAATGCTGATGTTTTATATTCAGGCAACGGAGGGTCCGATGAGTGTAATAGATTCTGAAATAATTTACATAATTTTATTGCAGCTCTCAACTGTTTTATTAAAATTATTTCGGCGCCGCGCCATATTTAATTCATGAAAAGTTGTCACGAGTACTCGGGCACCGTCGCAAACCGGAAGGATCGAATGCGGGCGCCCGAGTACCCACTGTAGCGGAAAACTAAAACAAGTCTCGGTTGAAAATAAAGTTTACCTTACTAACATTGTTGAGTTTTAGTTTCGACTTCATTTTGTCCGGTTTATAATGTCCTGAAAGCTGGTATAGTACTGCCCTAGAGCGTCGCCTGCCCATGTTCGCGGGCGACGGCGCTTCGGGGTCAAGATTGCCATTCGGGTCTGGAAGTAGGCAACTAGATTCAGCGCGGAACCGGGCGCCCAAGAGTGCCGCTGCGGGTACAAATGGGGATAACGCTAGAGTGACCACGCCAGCCGAAGGCCGCACCGCGGCTCCTGCATGCATAAACCACCCTGTTACACACTGGACCACTGGCTCA
Source organism: Polymixis flavicincta (assembly GCA_949987655.1). Classification (NCBI taxonomy): domain Eukaryota; kingdom Metazoa; phylum Arthropoda; class Insecta; order Lepidoptera; family Noctuidae; genus Polymixis; species Polymixis flavicincta. Next base: position 16,173,326 of record OX465179.1, read on the forward strand.
GTACCAGCTACGAGTAATGTCTACTTATTATAAAGAAACTTTGCCCCTTGAAGGATTTTCTTATAAAACCGTATAAAAGATATTTCTCGAGTTCTCCTAATTGAAATTAACCTAATAATTACTTAGCTGTAAATCACTGAAGTAAAATATATCAGTAAAAGGGAGTTTGTGGAAAATATGCTAGAGATGTACAAGAATTACCTTTTCACATTTTATATAAGAAAATCTTATAAGTGTAGGCTCTGATGCTGCTCTGATACCGCACGAAAGTTCAAAATACCGAAGTATAAAATTATCGGAATTTCCGTAGGTAATGCGAAAACTTTGATTGGATTACTATGAGGCCATTTCCATTAATTTGCCGACAAACAAAAGCGGCCATGATAAACTTTATTAATATATGTATTGATAAGTAGATAGTTAAATTTAGTAATGCGGTTATTGTGATTTAGAACTTTCGTGAGTTTGTATCACAAACAGGATGTCGCCAGAAATGAAAGTAAGCAAGTACCAAGCAGCCTACGGTGCGACAATTGAAATATTGTAGATCATAATCATTAAAATTAAAAATAATCATTACATAATATAAATTCTAAAAGTAGGAAGAGGAGATGGATAAATTAAAGATAGAGTTAAAATTTCAAAAGCACGAGGAAGCGAGGGTAAACATCTAAATAATTGGATCTAAATCCAAAGAATATTTAACGAATACTTAGAAGACTTTACTGTTGTTTTGTCTTCTCTCACTGTCATCAAAAGTTGAATCGACATTTTTCTTGATAGTGTCGGTGATAATCTGTGGTGATGATAATATTTATGTAAACTGGGAAGTTTTCAATTCGATTCGTATGTTTTAATTGATACCTTAAAGCTGTTTCGTATTTATTGCATGGTATGCGGAAAGAACGTATTTGATACTATGCGTTCTAAATGAAATAATTAAAATTTAGATAAGTATTTACCATGTTATTTAATTTAAAAAAAATGTTCGTGTTAATAATTAGCCTTGCCTATGTTAAGTACAAGTACGACATCGACAATAGCAATAAGAGAACTAACTAGACATTACCTAAATATTCTGCAGGTCAATGACCGCTACAACTACTACCTACCTGTAATTAAAAATAAATGTAGATTTTCTTGTAAATATTTGATTGATTAGTCGAAGTTTTACCTAAAATTTCCTTTGCAAAAAGTATTTAGGAGCACAGTCAGCGCTCAACGGACTAAGGATCACTTAATCCCCAATTTGTAGACAAGCACTCTTCTGACTTGAAAACTCTTTGTAATTACACAAAATGGCCACATTGTGTAGTCATTACAAAGCTGTTTTGTTTAGTTTCTAAATTGTGTTCATTAAAAGAAAGTTTCCCGTTTAGGTATAGTAAGCCACACGTCAGTGATAACAAAACCAGTATAAGCTGGCCCCGTATACTATTAAAGCTCGGCCAGTTCACAGACGTGCAGTCGACTGTACTAGCGGCTAAATAGAAAACTTTTGCAGTTCGTTGACGGTTTTCATAGAATTAAAACCTGGTAATAGTTTCCACAATCTACTCTTACTTACCTAATGAAAGTTTGCGTTCGATATTACACGTTTCGTTTTTGCCTTTCAGGATCATTGGAAAAATCCAAAAAAAATATTCGTTGGGTTTAATTCCCTAGATGGACGCAGACAACACATTTAGCAGATTGAAACCAGACAGAGTACTGCCTTATGTTGAGATTCATTCAATAAACGTAGAAACTGATATGAGTACTCAACAGTATCTGATACTATTTTTCTTTCGTAGTGTTTGTTATTTCAAGATGTTCACGCGAAACTTACCTATTCATTTTATTAAACAAATAGGTTTAAAAAAGTAACTTAAAAAGATTTAATTGTTACCGATTTATAATAGTAAAAAATCTTATTAATTTCCCGGCTCGGCTTGCAAACTGAAAATAAATTCCAATATTCAGTAAGTTTGGTTTTGAATAAATAAAACCTTCGTGGTTAGGATATAATAAAATAAAATAAGCATTTAACTGGCTATTTTGCTGAAAACTAATGACGTTAATGACTTGTTTCTTTTATTTTTTAATAATATTTAGGTACTACAACATCCAGTCAAGTTTATTTTGTAAACGTGTATCCAAGTGTACAAAATTTACTAACAGACTCACTACTTCCATTTCATTAACTACACACAAATTATATTTTCACTAAACAATTTAGACTCCATATTTATTATAACAGTAAAAAATAAAAATAAAATATCAAACATATTTAGGTGAACTATTCGGGGATTCCCTGTAAGCAATAGTAGCGCCCTCATTAATTTCTGATTTCAAAGCCGTGATATTTTTTTACCGAAAGACTGTATTAACTTTTTATTTATTTCATCACGCTTTTTAAAACAACTAATTAAGTACCAACTTAACGATTTTAGAAAGTCATAAAAACCTACATTTCATAAATAATAAGTAAGTAATACAAAATAACTTGGTTTGTAATAAAACAATTAACTTTATAAACAACAAAATGGCGACCGTTTTACAAAATAATGACAAAATGTCATATTTTTTTTTGTTTTTATATGGCTTTCATATTTTCTTTACATTACTTCAGAGTCAGCCAGATTGATTTTCTAGGTTATTTCAAACTTTTTGATAGGATTCAAATCGTTTTGAAATTCAATCAACTCCAACCACGCCTCTTTCCATTGAATCATTTCGAAGTTAGCTAAATATCTATGAATGAATTACAAGAAGCGTGTTTTCGACTTTCCGGTATGAACAATTGACCAAAAAAAGAGTGTCTCTACCTACTTAATTTTATTAAATAATAAATTATTTCTAAACTACAAAACGAACAACTGAGTTTTATAAAATTAAATAAGATTAACATTGATCCTACGATACGAAACGAATTTTACTAAGGTAGTAAAGAGCATGCTCGACTTGACGAGTCATTTCTTTGGCATTAACATCGACACTATTAATATTAAAATTTGTTTGTTCATTAAAACAAACCGCTACAAAGCAGAAGCCGTCGGATTAAGCGTAAATTGACTGAAGCATATTCAAAACTAACTCTTAAAGCTTCATGCTTATTTTAAAGGCTTAACAGAAAGGTACAGCGTTAAACTCCCGTCTCATTACAAAACGCGACCAACTTTAGTTCTAGGCTAAAGCTCTGAGCCAGTTTTTGCACTTCTTACTTGATTTCGATTTGGTTACAGACAGTTCATAACATTAAAATGACAACTTAGCACGGGACTAAGTTGACAGTTTTGTAAAAAGAACAGCAAGTTTTATTCTGATCCTTATTTCAGAAACTGGCTCGGTGATTTAAACCAGAACCAAATAAAAACCTTGTTTTGCAAAAAGGGGGAAATTAGGTCAAGTAAAAGGATTAGGTTTTCATTATTTAATTCTACTAAAAATAACGTAAAACTGTATACGTAAGTAAAATGTTAACATGCAATAGTGCATGCAGTCTGCAAAGTAAGAGAGTATGTATCTGTGTTGCCTGGGGTTTAAGTTTAGCACGGGTTTAGCTGAAAATACAGGCGGTTGGTTTAACTCTAAACTTATAAACATTACTTAAAGTTAAGAGACGTCAGAAATGTGTGGTTAAATAGACGCGAAACATAACTTAACTTTATGCAACGTTTTTTTTTAATTAGGGGACGAGGTGCTAAGAATTTTCACCCTGATAAACTGCTTGATCAAAAAATGTATCGAATCTACGGATTTTCAACTGTGTGCACGTATCGTCAATTCGATTTCCACACAGATCATATATTTGATTGATCTACAAATTGTTGTTCCGAATCTGGCTTTATGTGAGATTTATTTGTTTTTAAATGAACCAATAGATTGCAAGAGCGGGGAAACACTTTTATAAAATAAAATTACATTTTTTAATGAAAGGGAAACTTTTTACCATCAGTGTGAAAATAACCGCCTGTATTCACAGTCACGCATGTTTTGTATAAGTGAATGTGCATTAATAAAATACTAGAAAATGAAACATGTATGGGACTTGCGCAGCGTATGGACCATGAAACGATTCATAAAACGCAAACTGGCGACATGTTCGTCCTATTCAGATGTATATAACAAGGGGTTAGTGAATGCTGTAAGTTATTATTGTTACTCAAAGTTAAATCGAAATACAGGGTGGTTTCAATTAATTTGAAATACAAGTTAGTGGTATTCAAAGGGTATTTGAATTCTTGAACAAACAGCCCATGCTTCAAGTTTTACTAAACATTGCTGGTGCCGCTATAGCGGAAGTAACCAATTAATTTCAAACCTTCCAAAATTAAAATATAACCGGTATTAATCCGGTTTTAATAAACATTTTGACAATAACGTGATATGCAAAAATGACAATGTTAGGTTATTTAATTAAAGCTTGAGCTATCCTTTAAAAAAGATTATTTATAAAAAAACAGGCAAAATATCACTAAGACTAGATAAAGTGTTGCTATTAAGCTCACACCTACATACAGTTATTGAACGAGGTCCGTTGCTAATAGATCGGTGCTAAGTTCGTCCTCATTTACTCAAAACGTGTTGAGTCGAGGGATGCGTTGTAGATACAAAGAAAAACAATTGAGTTATATTCGCTACGAAGTGTTTACTCACTAAATCTATTTCTATCTACTCAGACTTATTGCCTGTCTAGCTACAGACTATTTTATAAAGTCTACACAGAGGTACGACAAAATACTCGTATAGGAACTTTACCGTGCGGTGATGCTCGCAACTCGCTATGGCAACGGGGAGCTACGGGAGCTCAATCTAATGCTATCAATCTTAGAGATGTACCTAGAGCACTAGAACAACGTGCTGAGTGATGAGTTAATACAAATGCACAACTGTCAGCATCCTCGAAAAACATCTCATTAAGTATTCAGAACGCTTCGGAACAAGGTCACTATTTGGAAAGTACTTATTATAATTTTTTGAGGGTTGCACTTTGTTAAGAAGTTCGAGTGTCATCATTACAAAGGCACTCACCGCTGTCGAAGTTCTCATTAGTGTTCATGGCGGCCATCTTGGTGTTGGTGATATCCTTGAAGGAGGCGAGAAATAAAACCACTTCTCGTTTCTCATTCTTAATTGGGACGATGTCGAGCAGGCACCAAAAGGGAGATCCTGTAAAGTTTAATGAATGTTAATTTCTGTTGAAATTCAAAGGAAGGAACGAGTGCTTTAGGAAACACTGATTTATGAATGAAACTTCGAATTTTTGTGAACCGGTAGTCGAGACTTTAATGTTTCGTAGAACGTTCGTCGGACGTCATTTTGAAGTAGGTCCTCAAGCTTTGTTCGAAAGGCAGTTATTACTGCTGACGAGGAACAGCTGGCTGCTTGTAAAAGTTTAATTTTGTCGAATGGAATCGTAAACCTCTTATTGGTTTTTGTTTACGATTGTGGCATAGACGACGTTTTGCAAAGCCATTAATGCAAAGGCTCGAGGGGCGAATTAAAAGTCTTTCTTTTAATATCTGGTTTTATGATCCGCTTTTTAATTTATTACGTAAATATTATAAGCTTTTAATATGTCTTCGACACTTTTGTCACTTGAGCGTGTGACGTTAACTGTGCATGCCACTGCGCAATTAATATTAATAGATAAGCGGATCATTTATGCACATGTGGCTTGGAAGCTGCGACATCAGAGGAAAAATATCACGAGTTTTATGAGTCGATCCATCGATCGGCCAAATCAAATAAAGGAACACGTTTGAAAAAAAGTAACCTTGGTTGCGGACGCAGGTGTATGCTGATTACAAAAAAAAAAAAAACTGGCACGTAGGAAACTTCCGATAGCGCGTCGCGCGCGGCAAAGTGCAAAGCTCATAAACGTTTTCGCTGCTTTTCCCCGAATGCAATTCAACGGAAAAGCTTCTAGCCGATATTGTGTTTGGCGCTTTTAAAACGGTTATTACAGTGTTCATATTATATTTTATTTTATTGGTTTCCACAAAGTTCGTTCAGCTTTTACTAATTACCTAAGCATACGTGATAATATTTTGTGCAAGCTAAAATTGTATTCATATTATTTTATGTAATTTCTAGTCAACTGAGGAAAGGTTAATTACGACTTGATATACATAACTAGTATTTCTTCAAGTTCGAGCAACGGCGATGCGGGATTAGGAAACGCCTGTTATTGACACTTTGAAGTCTCTCACGGAAACTTACGATCGCTGGGCGATGCCTAGGTTTCTGAACGAAATAGAGCCAGCCTGAGGTTGCCAGATATTATTAATCGAGATTAATAAACCTGTTCTTGCCTTAATCCTGCACTTGTAGTTTGACAGTCGTGATAGTGATAAGAATATTGCCCATCCAAATCATAGGCTAAATAGAGTTTATGGAACTCACCATTTTTCTTATAAAATATAAGTTCTAGTTTGAGCTCGTGCTTGGCCTCCAGCGCGGTGTCGATCTCGTGCCGATGCTCCTCTCGAGTGTCGGGCCCATGCAGGAACTTGCACGCACAACCCTTCTGCATGATGTGCGCGCGCGCCCAGCCTGTCAGCTCGCAGAACCCGTCTGAACAGTACACGATGGGGTAGCACGGCACCTGCGCGTTGCCCAGCACGAAGTTGCTGTCTGTCGAGAGAAAGGGTGGAGATAAGAAAGGAGTCAACCGGCATAATGTTATATTGATAAAGTTTATTTGCCAAAAACAGTGCTTTACATTTCCTTATGATTTTGGCCATTTCATTATAACAGCTAAGTTCACATTAAGAAAAATAATTAGACGTAAAGGAAGCGTTTTGCTGGAAAGGGCTGTCGGGTATCTGACTGTAATGTAAACAGTACCTAAAACTTATGTAGGATTAACGCTGCAACTTTAAAAAATCATTTAATTTTCAAATCATTTAGTTTTCAACAAAATTATTCGTTGCATTGTATTTCAGAATTTCATTAGTTAGGTAATATTCTTTTAATTTCACTTCTGTTCCGATTTTAATCTAATTTTGGTCAGTATCTAAGGATCTTAGCAGGTCAAATTGCTATACTGTACTTTCTGCCTACCCTCCATAGGAAGAAAGTGTGAGTTTAAGTATGTGTGTATGTATTTAGCTCTCAATGTGATGACTGCACATACGTAGGTATTAGTTAGCAGTCAGATGTATTTCTGGGCACAATTGTTTCGTGGGTAAGGACATTGCTGACCCGTCGAAAATTGGTTTCATGACGTCAGCAGTGTCCTACAGTCTCGGCTGTGCTATTCCATTGTAGTAGATTATTTACTAACTAGCTTCTGCCCGCAATTTCGTCTGCGTCAAATTTCTGGCTACCCCGACCCATCCCGTCGCATCGAATCGCCTGGGCCGTGCAGTACTTCGTATTCGTGACTTTTTCTTCCTTTTGCTCGGCTTCTAAGGGCCTTAGCGTGATGTTATATAGCCTATAGCCTTTCTCGATAAATGGGCTATCCAACTCTAAAATAATTTTTCATTTCGAACCAGTAGTTCCTGAGATTAGCGCGTTCAAGCAAACAAACTCTTCAGCTTTATATATTAGTATAGAGTATAGAAGTATAGATATATATAATATATATAGATTTATATAGTATATATAATATAGATTTAGAAAATATATATAGTATAGATTATGCCAGTAATTTAAGAAAACGTAGGTCGGTCGGTCGGTCGGTTGTTAGAATTACCGGTAGTGTCAAACCAAGTTTGCAGCATCGAAAGACCAGTGATAACATCATAGTGCTCAAAAATCATCGAAATTTTTCGGATATCTTTCAGTTTTTGACATTAAATAACTTTTAAAAAGTACAATTCATAAACAGTGTCAACATTCAAAAATATCAGTACAGTGCAATTGTAAACGCGATTTTTGGGTCTGACGGTGACTGTCATATATAGGGATAAAGGTATTATGTCACGAGTGCTATATTGAATTCCGAACGATACGAAGGATTTCCGTTAAGTAATTTCGTTCCGCTGAGTTTTTTTTATGTTAAATGTTTTTATACCAATTCATATTTGACACCAGCAGGCCACCGTGAAATTCCGTACAATATTGTTGCCCGGATAGAAGTTAGGGTTTTAATGACTGGCGTGTTAGGTGTGCATGACGTATAATTTGATATTACCAAGTAGGTGTGGAACAGATATTTTCGAGTACGCTTTCTAATTTGTGAAGAGTGAGCTAGCACAAAATATGAGATCAGACAGACGGTATGGTTTTTAAATTGCGTACAATGTAGAACCAAATTATTGGAAGATATGTGAGATCTACTAACCCACACTGGGCCCGCGTAGCAGGTTGCGGCCAACTCTCTCTCACCGAGAGGAGGTCCCCCCCGAGTGGGTTCCCGCATTGTCGTTGCGGGGGGCTCAGTAACCGTGGATTCCGGCCACGGTGAAGCCAAGAGGAACCAAAACGTGGGGCCGCTCGTCAGGGCTTTTGCCTCAAAGCCGACGACGTAGCGGCCAAAAAGTAGGTTGCAGTGAGGTGCACCGCAACTGAGGTGGGCCGCGATGTCGAATGGGAGGCATCGCGGCTGAGGGTTACGGGCTACGGTAGAGGAGGAGTGCCGGTGCTTCTGAGCAGCGCTCTTCCCTTCCGTGGCCTGGACGGGGCCGCCACCGTTTGATAGCGGACGCGGTGGGGCCGCAGGGGAAGAGGAGTGTCGGTATAGCGTCAGCCGCTCTCCCTATCCCCTGCGGACTACTAATTTATTGATACTATACATTTTCATTAAAATTGTGTAAAACAAACCATAAATATATCAATTTAGCAAACTTATTCTGAAAATCGAATTATAGTACATTATGGTACAAGTGTGTAACGTTGGTGATTATCGCTGAGGCGCCATTGAGACCCGAGCCGTCAGGCGAGGGTCTTAAGAGGACCGAGAACGATAATCATCAATACACACGTGTATCATACGACGTTTTTCAACACACTTGCGAAGAAAATAACACTAAATCATCATCATCATCATCATCCATCATCATCCATCATCATCATCCATCATCATCCATCGTCATCCATCGTCATCCATCATCATCCATCATCATCCATCATCATCCATCGTCATCCATCATCATCCATCGTCATCCATCATCATTCATCATCACCCATCATCATCCAGCATCATCCATCATCATCATCATCACCCATCATCATCCATCATCCATCATCATCCATCGTCATCCATCAGCATCCACCATCATCCATCATCATCATCCATCATCATCCATCGTCATCCATCGTCATCCATCATCATCTATCATCATCCATCATCACTCATCATCATCCATCATCATCATTCATCATCATCCATCGTCATCCATCATCATCCATCATCATCATCCATCATCATCCAGCATCATCCATCATCATCCATCATCACCCAGCATCATCCATCATCATCGTTTTTAAGAACAAAGCAACTCAAACAAAAAGCAACCTATAACTCACTAAGAACAAAGCAACTCAACCAATTCTATAACTCACTAGTGAATAATAGTAATGAAAAAGTCACAGTTTGATAATAGGTGTCATTATGTGCCTAACTGTAGTGAAATTAGAGCCATTTTATGAGCAAGTGTGTTGAAATAGTACATTATGGTACAAGTGTGTAACGTTGGTGATTATCGCTGAGGCGCCATTGAGACCCGAGCCGTCAGGCGAGGGTCTTAAGAGAGCCGAGGACGATAATCATCAATACACACGTGTATCATACGACGTTTTTCAACACACTTGCGAAGAAAATAATACTAAATCATCATCATCATCCATCATCATCATCCATCATCATCCATCGTCATCCATCAGCATCCATCATCATCATCCATCATCATCCATCGTCATCCATCATCATCCATCGTCATACATCATCATCTATCATCATCCATCATCACTCATCATCACCCATCATCACCCATCATCATCCAGCATCATCCATTATCATCATCATCATCATCCATCATCATCCATCGTCATCCATCATCATCCATCATCATCATCCATCATCATCCATCGTCATCCATCATCATCCATCATCATCCATCATCATCAATCATCATCTATCATCATCCACCATCACTCGTCATCACCCATCATCATCCAGCATCATCCATCATCATCATTCATCATCATCCATCGTCATCCATCATCATCCATCATCATCATCCATCATCATCCAGCATCATCCATCATCATCCAGCATCATCCATCATCATCATCATCATCATCGTTTTTAAGAACAAAGCAACTCAAACAAAAAACAACCTATAACTCACTAAGAACAAAGCGACCCAACCAATTCTATAACTCACTAGTGAATAATAGTAATGAAAAAGTCACAGTTTGATAATAGGTGTCATTATGTGCCTAACTGTAGTGAAATTAGAGCCATTTTATGAGCAAGTGTGTTGAAAAATATATTATATTGATGTGCAATCATTTAACAGATTATTTCACCTTATGTTACTCTTCACAAATATAACCATAACTTTATTATAGTCTTACCTCTCTTTTAAAATTATTTGCTATTAGTGTTATTTATAGTCTAAATTAAAATGCCATACAATGTGATCATGTTTAAAGGGGTGTGAGCCTGGAGATCTGTCTTACAGGTCCCGAACCTAGTTCAGACTCCAGCTCTCACAAAGGTTCTAGAATAAGGCAAAATTGTATAAATAAATTACTGTAACAATGTACCTTTTTGAGAGAAATAAACTAAACTATAACTAATAAACTACAACTATTATTGCATTTCTGAAACAAACATGAATTGGAAATTTACCTATTCGGCAAAAGTGTCAATTTGGAAATATTCTACGTCCATTTATTTAATACGAGTACATATAACTCTCACACTGTTATGTGAATGAAACTAAATGCTAACGAATATATCTAAACGATCAATCATTTCAACTTTCAACATCCATTCCAACAATCTATTCCATTTAAACAAAAGAGTCAGGAGAAAAGACGAAGATATACAGTGGCATACTCCCCAAGGGTCCGAACTGCTTTTGCACGGCGTCAGTATGCAACCCAGTCAGCATATATTTACAATAAAATAAACCTAAAAGTAGGGTTCCACCATGAGCTCTCACACGTATGCAAAAAGGTAATAACAGAGTGGCTAAAAACCTTAACATACGAGGAAACTGAGCAAGTTTTAGTTAGACTTGGTTAAACAAGTTTTTGGTTGTTTCTGTTGTATCATGACGAGTACTCACCAAGTTCAATGTATCAATTGCGCTTCGTACACATCGGCACTTCAAAAAAGACCTACGCTTACACATCCACACACACAAACACATATTCTCACACAAACACAGCCATGCACACTCAACAACACAAATCGCGCTTAAAAATAAGACGCACGTACAGGTTCACATCATACAACTACTACACAAAGAGCTAAAATTTAGTTTATCAGTAATTTACGGTTATTTTTAAGTTTTTTTATATTGTTTTGGTTTTCTTCATAAATGTAGTTTTTGTTTTTTGTTGTTTTCTTATTTCTTGTCAACTTATACTGTAAGCAATCGTCTCAATATTGTTAATATTAAGGGAAAGAGCGAGATAGCCCCAACACAAGTATTATCAATTACTTACTGGGGTTGTCTCATTTATAATGAATGTAACTGATTCGGGACAAATAAATATTTTCATTTTCATTTTCAACATCATTCTAATGCGCAGCGATTTTTTATTTTGCCGTTACGATAAGTAGTGACGCTTTTTTATCGTTATACGACTGTCGTGTTAGCCAATCGTGTCGACCACGCCCATTCACAAGCCACAACGCTTGAAACGACACGATAATCTATCGTCACGACATAGTGGGAACGAGGCCTCAGACGCGCGTCGCGTGTGGCGCGGCTTTGTTGGTACTCGTTTACACGTTTAGTGTTTCACACTTAAAATAGGATTAACAGAATTGCCTTTCTAATATTCGCTTTGAGCTGACACTAGAACAACGTGCCTGCTAATGTAATTACACTTTGAAAGTGCTTTGTTTTCCTAACTGTTGGGTTAGTGGCCCTCCATTTACTTACTTGATTTTAATGGATTCCTGGTTATTTACACTTGTAGATTGTTTTGAGGGGTAGGTACCTACATATTTGAACGACGAAAATTAAAATACCTATGGGTAGAACGTCAACGTTCAAAACATCGAAAATTAAAATTTCGATTGTATCGAAATATCGAAAATTGTTATATAATATCTAAGCTTAAAATGTCTAAGAATGAAATGCCGAGTGATTAAATATCACCTACTCGTTAAAATATCGAACAAATTTTGAAATAGATAGGAGTATGAGTGGAAAAATGTAGGTAGATTGGAATTTTGGGATATAGCGCTCACCGGCAGCTGCCGCGGCACCGCTCGATTTGCTCGCTCAGCTCGCGCGCGGTTCGTCACAGTTCTAACTTAACCTAACCTATTTCCCCCCCGAGTGGGTTCCCGCATTGTCGTTGCGGGGGGGCTTAGTAACTGTGGTCTCCCATCCACGGTGAAGCCAAGAGGAACCCAACGGTGGGGCCGCTCGTCAGGGCTTTTGCCTTCAAGCCATTGACGTAGCGGCCAAAAAGTAGGTTGCGGTGAGGTGCACCGCAACTGAGGTGGGCCGCGATGTCGAATGGGAGGCATCGCGGTTGAGGGTTACAGGCTGCGGTAGAGGAGGAGTGCCGGTGCTTCTGAGCAGCGCTCTTCCCTTCCGTGGCCTGGACGGGGCCGCCACCGTTTGATAGCGGATGCGGTGGGGCCGCAGGGGAAGAGGAGTGTCGGTATAGCGTCAGCCGCTCTCCCTATCCTCTGCGGCCGAAAAGTGGTAGACGGGACGGCGCGTTGTGTTCCTCACGCGCGCCGTCAAAGATGTCAGCAACCACTGGTGTGGTCCGCAAGGGCCGATGCCTGCCAGGGGTGCGGGTTTGTTCGAAAGAGATACCACGGCCCCTGGCATACGGGCTACTGAGGGAACACGGGTGGGTTTTAGTCAGTAAAAGTCTGACACGCCCTCCTGCTCTACTCAGCAGGAGAAGTCATTTGATGATTTCCCACCCAAAAAAAAAAAAAAAAAAAAAACCTAACCTATTTCACCCAGTTTAAAATGACGAACCATACCTACAATCTGCCACAGAAATGTATTCACCATTTTATAATTATCTAGTCGCAGGGAGATTGTATGAACGTAGAACGTTTGAAAGTTATTAGAATTTTCGGTTTTATGGTCGTTCAAAATCAAAATCAAAATATTTTTATTTCATATAAACCTGCATGGGCACTTATGAAACGTCAGAAGCTAGGTGCACGGTTCCAAAATGTTGTTTCCTATGGAGAAGAGCGGGCAAGAAACTCCACGGTTACTCTTTTAAAAATGATTGGCCTTAACAATGTTTTCAGAGATAAAATGTATGGGAGGACAGTGCAGGCCTGTCAATAAGTACCAGGTACTTAGACGAATACAGAATAGAAAATCGTCTACAAATCTACAGTCTGTAAGGCCTACAACGTTCTCCCATTCGTTTGATATTTAAGTTTTCGTTGTTTTGAACATTGACATTTTACCCGTTGGTATTTTAATTTCCGACGTTCAAATATGTACCCGTTTTGTGTATGTGTCGCAGTATGATAGATAAAACCGTAATATACTTATATCCCCAGGGATATAAATATATGCCGTAACATAGTTATACGAAAGTGATTCATTACTATCTTACGGTCGCAATCTAGTAATATGTTTATTTGACTTAACTAATCTGATTAAATAGTTATGAATCTACCCTAGAATCAAATAAAACAATATATTGGTTTTATAAGAAGTCATTTACAATGATAAAAATAAAATATAACAGATATTAAATAAAAAGTGGTGAAAATTCAATTAATACCTGTGTATCATGGCCATATCGTAGATTTGCTCACTTCATGAAATGCTCGAGAGTTTTTTCTCGAGAAGACGATCGACGTCAAGGGCACCCCGAGGTTCGGTTTGGTTAGGTTCCTTTAAACCCTGCAGACAGAAATAGGAGCCCCAACCCCAGTGGGGCTCCGTCAACCTGACGTCGACCGTCTTCTTCCGTAATATAAGAACCAGAAGAAGACGAGAATTTCATGAAATGCGACCATTTCACGAAATTCTCGAGCATTTCATGAAGTGAGCAAACGACAGACTGGGACAGTAAGCGACGTGCGGGGTTCACAAACACAACGAAGCCTCCGCCGCCGTCTCCGTCGCACCCCCGTACTACACTCCTACAATTATTTCACTAAACTTAATCAAGTAATATAATAATATCACTAAACTTGAACCGTATTATAATTATATTCCTAGTAAGATAGTAATGAATCGCTTTCGCATAACTATATTACGGTACATAATTATATCACTAGGGATATAACTATATTATGGCTTTATCTATCATACTGCGACATATGTACTTATCCGATCACACAGAACAGTCTGAATTGTAGAATTCAGATAGACCTGTATGATCGAATATTTCTGATTCAGTTCAGAATTATTCAGATTCCAATTGATAGTGACACCGATCTGATGATCTTCTCAGTCTTTTCCCAGCTATGTTGGGATCAATTACGTAACTCACTATCAATCAGAATCTGAATAATTCTGAAGAATTATTACTAATATTGGCCGCTTCACATGTTCGAAAAAAAAAAATCTTACAACAAATGCCGCAATGAATGTTTTGGAACTGTCAAATTTATAAAAGCTATTCCTACTGTTAGTGTGTTAGACATTTACCCCACTGATAAGACAGGAGTACACCCTATGCCTAGAGACTACTTAACTTGATTTGATAGAAATCTGTTTTTGTGGTATGAGGAACAGGGTGTAAATTTCTCAATACTCAATACTCAATCATTTATTGCATTCCACAATGTATATGCTTAGGTGGTAAGTGAAAATCTTCTGAAACAATCATGGACCCTGTCGGGCACAGCAAAAGAAAAATTTGAAGGAAGAGGACTTATTTAGGTATACATGCAACTAACTTATTCTAAGTATTAGTGTAAGGTAACATTTTATTAATTATTAATATAATCTAAAAAAATAAAAAAAATCTACTAGGTATTCATTTATATAATCATGTCAGTTCTGTATGCTTGTCAATAAAATATTCATTTATGCTATAGTAACACTTATTTAGTAATAGCTTTTTTAATTTATATGTAAAAACAGCGATCTTTTCCTCATTTCTGAGTACCTCGGGTAGTTTGTTATACATTTTTATTGACATAACTAGTGGGCCAGAATTTCACTCATACCTATGATGATAAAGGAGGATCCTCCGACCAGACGGGTATTGTTTCTGGTGGGCAACTGCCCGACAGTTGATGTCGGGATATTTTATCTATTCGAGTGCTGTGGTAAACTCTGATTGCGCGATGTAGAATTTCTAAGAATAGTTCGCCTGTGGCATTGTAGATGGCGCCACTTTTTTTTGCGTTTTCCGATTTTGTTGCGAAGCATTTTTATTTGTAGTGCCGCTACACTGTATTTACCCCGGCTATTCCCGTTAAGCCTACTCAATCCGGGTCTACCCTTTAAAGCAGAACTTTTAATGTCATAATATTATTTTGCATAACAGCGAATAGCAAAGATATACCTACTTCATTTCGCAGAAAATCGATTGGCGCACACTCATTCAGCATACATTCTAAATTAATAATTTTATTTTGTAAGGCATATTTAGGCATATATTTCATATCCATAACATTTAAAAAGTAGAACAATCATATCGCGGAAAGTTCACAGCCAGAATCGTCTTTTGGCTTATGTAGTAAAATATATAGAATTCGGTTCCGCAGGGGGTCGCAGTTCTAACATAACCTAATCTTTTATTGCGAGTATTTAACATAACATTTATTTATTTTTATTTATAGCCTTTTCCAGAAATATTATACATTTTTCTTTTATATTTATTTCTATATATATATTATTTTTTATTCTGTGTGCCCTTTGGCAAAGGCCTCCTCCAACACTTTCCAATCTTCCCTCTCCCGCGCCAGTCTAGTCCAGGTTTTTTCAGCTGTTCCAATCACATCATCCTCCCATCTTCTGAAAGGTTTCCCCTTTTTTCTTTTTCCTTCTCTTGGGTACCACAATGTTACTACTTTATTCCATTTCTCTTCTCCTCTAATTACATGGCCAGCCCATTTCCACTTTAATTTTCTTAATTTCAACACCACATCTTGGGTTTTTGTGGCTTTCCTAATTTTGCTGTGATTGATTTTATCTATTTTTCTTTTCCCCATCATGCTTCTTTCCATGCTTCGCTGGCAAGTTTGAAGTTTGGTTTGTTGAGATTTAGTAAGTGCCCAAGTCTGGCAACCATATGTTAAGATAGGCAGTATGCAAGTGTTAAATAGCTTTCCCTTAACTGAGATGTGTATTGTTTTGTCTTTCATTATTTCTCTGTGTGCCCAGTATTTCTTCCATGCATATCCTATGCGTGTCTCAATCTCATAATATTAACATAATATTTAACCTAATCTAAATATTTGGGTTTCGGGTAGCCTACTAAAATATATTCACTCTAAATAAAAGTTATACTAAACGAAATTATGCGGAATGTTAACTTAGCCAAAGGTAATTATGCCAAATAAAATTCGGCCATCTTAAAAGTATACCATTGTAAATTTGGTCATATAAACATTCGGCCAAACAATAATTATGTTAAATATTTTTTATACCTTAAAATTTTTCGTTTAAAGAAGATTATAAATAATAGATATTAAATAAATACAACTTTTATTGAAGATAACTAATTATGCCAAGTGTGTTACCTATGCCAAATAAATTACGGATCATCAAGATTTTGCCAGATAGAGGGTGGCGACCGACCCACTCAATCCAGAAACCAATTTCATCTGAAATATTAACTTAAATGCCACCAACTGCAGCCCACGACGATGTTCACGTGGAATCAGCATTGCTTTGCATAGCGCTGTTATGACGTACGTGACATTATGACATCATACGAGTAGTATACACAGATAGTGCAGGCCTCGGTAAGCGCCCACGGCACGACCTACAGGCTTAGCATGACGCTATATATTTCTACTCTACCGTAGAATAGAAATCTCGTGTCTACATTTATCGGTTCAAAACTGTCAACTGTCTACACGGAAACGTCATTTTTGTCTACTTTTCCGTCGACTAAACGCTTCTCTACGGGTTTCGTGCTAAGCTTGCACGTGTGTATCTGTGACGTCATAAAACTTTGTACAATGGTTATCGAATTTTTGTGACTTGCTGCAGATGTAATCTCCGTTATATATATACATACATATTTGTATGAAAAGAGTGAAGGTTTGAAGTGCTCTTAAAGGCAACGCAAGGAGGGGGCGCAGACATGTAAACCTGACCTGCTGGGGCCTCTTTCAGCACTTGACCTCGTAGATCAAACGATCTGCGTGATAGTCATTTTGTCGTGAGCTTCTCAATCATATCATTCAAATTTAATAAGCTAGTTAGTTCTTTGGCCAAAGATTCAGCATCGCCAAATCGCCATGTAACTTGGCAGTGCCAGCCTTTTGGACGCTTCCCATTGACAACGTTGCTGACGATTTTTTTGATGCCCTGTGATTCTTTTCTCTCTGCTTTTACTAGCTATATAGGTACCTAATTGTACTATTAATATTATTTTATGTCTAAATAATGATCCCTACTCCCATACTTAATATTATAAATACGAAAGTAAATCTGTCTGTGTGTCTGGACCTACGCATTTACGCCTACGCCGCTGAACCGATCGTCATGAATTTTGGCAGAGATATAGCCTGGGATATGGAGAAGGAAATAGGCTACTTATTTACTCGATAACCGACATACACGCGCGCGAAGCCGCGGGCCAAAGCTAGTATTATATAGTTTTGATAAAATCTTTTAACAAGCTATTTATTGGTTCACGTCATAAGATACGTAAGTCATTGAGAGCTTTATTTTGGTTGAAAACTTAGGAAAGCAACGAACCAATCCTATTGTGTGCTCGCTAAAGAAAATTCGACCTAACATTAAGTATTTTTCAGATTATTTTTGGACGTAGCTTTCATAAAAGCTTTGGATTAATTCGTCTGTATTCACAGAAATTTTATGAAAAACCGGAGCTTTTATTTGCTGGGAATAAAATAAAAGAACTATGGAGGTATACCTATTGAATATCATCATAAAAGTACGAGGGCAGTTAAAGTAACGCTTTTCAAAGCTTACTGTCAGTCCTTCTACACGTGTAGCCTGTGGGTCAACTTCACTCAGCGAGCATACAGCGACCTACGTGTTCAATGTAATAATGCACTGAGAGTGCTGCTGCGGCTGCCGTGGCGTTGTAGTGCGTCAGGGATGTTTGCAGATAACAATATTGATGGTTTTGCCGCCATCATTAGAAAGAGATGTGCCTCCCTGATGTCACGTGTTCGCGGCAGCACCAACAGTGTTCTCAGTGTATTCGCAGATCGGTGGGACTCCCTGATGTTGCGAAGGTGGATGCAGCTCCACGCTGATTTTTAATTAATTAATAGTAATCTGTATTTGTACTAACACTAGAGGATAAGCAAAATTGTTACTAACCCTATGGACTTTGTCTGAAATAAAAATATTCTATTCTATTCTATAAAAGCGTGCCTAGGTACAGTACAGGTTTTTTTTTTTTTTTTTTGGGTGGGAAATCATCAAATGACTTCTCCTGCTGAGTAGAGCAGGAGGGCGTGTCAGACTTTTACTGACTAAAACCCACCCGTGTTCCCTCAGTAGCCCGTATGCCAGGGGCCGTGGTATCTCTTTCGAACAAACCCGCACCCCTGGCAGGCATCGGCCCTTGCGGACCCCACCAGTGGTTGCTGACATCTTTGACGGCGCGCGTGAGGAACACAACGCGCCGTCCCGTCTACCACTTTTCGGCCGCAGAGGATAGGAAGAGCGGCTGACGCTATACCGACACTCCTCTTCCCCTGCGGCCCCACCGCGTCCGCCATCAAACGGTGGCGGCCCCGTCCAGGCCACGGAAGGGAAGAGCGCTGCTCAGAAGCACCGGCACTCCTCCTCTACCGCAGCCAGGTACAGTACAGGTTAGGTTAAAGTTTTGATTGCTCTCCGGTGAACGCTGCCCCTTCCCCCACATTTAAGTGGCGAGTGGACGATGAGCGTTTAATCCCGGAACTTTGTTCATAGCATTTGTCGTAAGTGTTTGCACCCATGAGGCGATCGTTTACATTTTTTATGAAACCTCAGTCGTCGCGAGGGGTTGAAATTTTAACGCAGGAAAATTGTAAAAAAAAGAAATGGAGCTATTGCGTAGTTAATGGACTTTAGCATTTTCCCTCTTTTCGTTATAATTGACGGCATAATGACAGTGTCCATCACAAATAAAATGGGATCAAAAAATATACACTTTTTTTTTATTTGCGCTGTCTAAAAATGGCCACAATGCATGTGGTAAACTTAATCAAAACTAACCCAATTCATCATTACAAAGTAACGGGAAAGCTCCTAAAACTAATCTATTTATAGGGAAAATAGTTGGTATTCATGGGTGGAATATCTGGGGCCGAAATTCCACATACATACACAGGTTTATACAATCGATATCAAACGTGTGACAGTATTAGTATTTAGTACGTTCAACGTGATGTTACGAACCGACCGGAAGGGAATTGTATTGGCTTTCCAGTTGCCTTAATATTCAAGCAATTTCCCCAACATAAACGCAATTGCATTCCCACAAACTTGCTCTAGCATGGTTGGGTAACTATCTAAGTTAGGAACGTGCAGAACCTACAAAATACATGAAATAGCTATATATCTACATAATTATATTATATTAATAATCACTTATGTTTTCTCTTAAGGGTAAAGCAGCGTTGGCTGGTCAGGTAAATAGGCTCATTCCTATAGGTACATTTTTTTCTCGATTCACTACAAAATGTTGTGGAAAATACACGCAGAAACTTCCGTTTCATACTTCAAAGTAATAACTTGCATTTTCACAAAAATTCGACGAAACAAGGTTTCTACGTAAACGAACTCCGTAATGAAGCTCTTAAGTCACTCAAACAATTCGAGAATCGCAAACTATTTCGAACAATAATTGAGAGGAAATAATATTGGATTCCATTTTGCTTCAACGGTAAAGCAATTTAGAAAATGTAGATAGAAGTGCATTCCGACAAAATTGGTTTGCGTGAGAACCCTACTAGCGCTTCCTTATCGCCCCTCTCGACTTGTAGATACACAGGTATCTATATTTCATCTTTTCAAGTCACAAAGCTCACTCTAGCGTTAACGTGGGTAAAGTATCGTATACCTCGTGCCTCTCCCCGCACTACGGAATTTACTTTCCGATTCCCGCCAGTCAAATATAACGTATCGATAAAGAATATTATGAGCTCTACGCTCTTTATTTTCTTAAAAGTGCCGATAGTAGTTTAGCTGTTATGAATGGGACAAATGCGATAGCTGCAGCAACGAGTGTGTACGAGCATTTTATTTTTGGTGAAATCTATTAACAGAACACACTCGTTGGATCTCTTCGGTGATTTAAGGGGACTTTTAATAATCATCAAACCAAATCAAAATACGTATTATATTTCACTTAAACCTACGTGGGCACTTATGGAGAAGAGCCGGCACAAAACTCCACGGTTACTCTTTTAAAAATAATTCACAAAGTTTTCAAATTGCAGTGATAATTACAGTGGTATAGGAGGACAGTGCATGCCTGTTAATAAGTACCAGGTATAAGTACCTGGTACTCAGGTACTGGTATTTTCAGTACTCTTTATAAGTAAAGAGTAATGAAAATTAAGAATAGACAATGGTCTACAAATCTATAGTCTACAAGGCCTACAACGTTCTCACATTCAAATTATTTAAAAGAATCTACATAAGTAATGGGTTCCTATTGTCTCAATCTATACTAATATTATAAAGTCGAAGAGTTTGTTTGCTTGAACGCGCTAATCTCAGGAACTACTGGTCCGATTTGAAAAATTATTTCAGTGTTAGATAGCCATTTATCGAGGAAGGCTATAGGCTATATATCATCAAGCTAAGACCCTTAGGAGCGATTCGAAGCGACGGGGTGGGTCGGGAAAGCAAAAAATTTGACGCTTACGAAGCCGCGAGCAGAAGCTAGTAAAAGATAAGTTCGTATAAAACAGTTACGTTTGGTTAGGTTAGGTATTTTTGTGAAATTCGTAATAAAATAAATCAATCAGTAATTCTATTAACATCTTAAATGTTTTCCCAAACGAGATTTGAACGTTGACTGATCGATTAATTACAGACTAAATACTGATCAAGACGAAAGTACGAGTATAGCAAAATTCATGAATAAATTATGTTTAACACAGATTATAATCTAAAATAAATTTCCTCCTGCCGTAAAATATTTTCGGAATACATAAACAATCTAATGTTAACGCTAATTTTTGCCCGTAATTTTGAAATTTTGCAAGATATTCGCCGAATTACCAACCATCGGACGGCTTTCGATTAAATATTTAGGTGAAAGTCAGCTTGTGGAGACGTTGCTTTGGCTACATCGTACCAACTCTCCACAAACAAGTTTTTACCACTGATTAATTGTTTCTACGGTCTAAAAACCCATGTCAAAGTCAAAATAAACTCCTTTACAACAGTTCCTTTTAATTAAAACAACAAAAACATAAATTACTTGCATACTTATGGTAGCTTAACTTTTAAAAATGACAATTGAAGCATCGTGTCTGTTATGTACCGTAAGTTTTAAGTCCCCATAGTGGAAGAAAGTTTTTAATGAACAGTTAGAAATTATTTAAGTTCGTGAATATTACGGTACAGTGTGGGAAAATAATAAAGGTGAGCTTCTTTTTACTTTAATATGAAAATGTGAAGTTATTGGTTGATACCAAACGAGTTTATTATAATGCTAGCTTTTGTCAGCGGCTTCCTCTACGTGCAGGACTTAAATTATCCCAAGAAAACGTACTACCGGGATGAAAAGTATCCATTGCGATAATCCAAATTATAATCTATCTGTGTGCCAAATTTCATCCAAATCCATGTAGTCGTTCACAAACTTTTTCATTTATAATGTTAAGTAGGATTAGTAGGTTTAATATAATATTAAATTAATAAGAAAATGGTATATTAAATATGTACTTAGATCTAAATCAATCGACTTTAAAATACGTTACCTATAGCGGTTAGAAAAAGAACTTAGGTAATAATGCTCTTTTGTCCCCTTAGATAAAAATATATTATTGAAATTATTTTATAAAGCAAGCAACCTAAGGGGATAACCTAATGATAACAATCTAATTCATAATTTTTTGGTCCCTATAGTAGAGTAAGTATCTACTTATCGAATTTCACGTTTATGGTAGGTTTATCCATTTGAGATTAGAATTCGATTTTGTGAACATCGCTGAGGAACGTATTTTGCAAGCCTAAAAGACTGCAAGCCAGAACTGCTAAATAAAATCAGGATGTGGATCGACGTGAGGTACAGGTGTAACCTGACATGGCTGTAGCATGCAACCTCTGCAATTCCGTTATAAGTAGTAAGTTAGTGACTCTTATATTTTTTTCCCAAATAATGTACCTATTGTATTTATTCCCTTCACAATACTTTGTAATACTAGCCTGTTTCCTAAAACAGATATATATTTCTAATCCCACTAAGGCGAGCCATTGTTTCAGTTATATTTCACATCCGCAGCACATAAACACGGTCTGATAACGACTAGTTATAAATCTTGTTATATGTATGGTTTGTTGGACATCCTCCCTGAGGCAATGAGAACGTATTACACGCGTGTCGTCCTTCGCGGCAAATTATTTTGTTACCTTTAGAAAAAAAAATCATAGGTAGGTACATTTTTATTTGTAAGGTGAGAGGAAATGCTTGGGGCGATATCATTTATAAACTTTTCCCTTCAGTGCTGTGGGCCTAGCACGAACGTGCGCAGTAAACTAAATAAAATATCCAACTATATTATATCCAACCGTTCTTTTTTAATTTTTTTGTCTTATTTGTTTTAGTATATTTTTTTATTTATGTATAATTAGGTGTATATATTTTATTTATAATTTTATAATAGGCGCATCATTACATTAAAAATAATTAATTATTGTCTTTCATTATAGACATTATGCAGATGATGATGATTTCATTATAGGCAGAATGCAGAGACCTGCATCAGGCAAAGATTGACTGGTAGAAAATGCCTATGGCATTAAGTCCACTTCTGAACATTTATGTCTGTTATATGAATAAATAATAAATTAACAATGTAAAAATTTAAAATAATCGTTTTGCACATTACGTGTATTTATTTAACAATTTATGTACAACATCACACATATAAACAGACAAGAACGACTACTTCGTTTTAGGCCTCTATTCTATACTAATTGTACTTGTCGCAAAAATGTATACCAAAGCCAACCAATAGGATAGCAGTATTTTCAATTTAAAAATCCTTACGTTATGTTTACGTCGCGCATTCGTGTCACTGCTATATACGGGTGATATAAACAGTTTTCGTTGCTGGTGGCAATTTCTTAGCGGTCGGCGCAGACTAGACTGCCACACTCGCGATTCTAATCATTCCACATCACGTGGGCGGCTAAAAATAGGACACACTTAGACCTTCTCTTTTCAGATTTTCAGAACACCATTTTGTTTGCCAACTGTAATATCGTGTTATAAGTATGTCAGTGTTTGTGCACAGATGTAATAATACAACTTTTCGTAGGTACATTAACAGAGTATTTAGGACATTATTATATACTTCACAATCGCAAAAAGGTTTAGAGTGTAAACCTTCTTCAAATTTATATAACAAGGTCGCGTAAACAGCCTCCAAAGCGTTTTAATCCATTGATTTCCAACAATGAAATCTATCTGCTAATTACAGAGAGTGTTCTATAGATATAGATGGAATTAATAATAATCGGCTTTCCCTTTCTAATGAATTAATGGGATCAACGCGACAACATTACGTACTTCATATTAAGACACCGTATGTGCGCCATTGATGAAGGTTTGACAAGAGACTATCTGACACGTCTTTCATTGATTAAAGAAGGAAGATCTACAGGATAAGTTTTTATCCAGTGCGCAAATTGTAACAATGATTTCAGTATATCATTCTAAACCCCCTACCGCAGAAAATTTTCGCCGGTTATACAAAAAAAAAATCAGCTGTTCCATTCATTTTGACTAGAATGAGAAATGAAAAGAGGGTCTAGAATGCTATGCTGCTTTCATGGTTACAGTTTGCGCACTGGATAAAAACTTTTCCTGCATAGTAATTCTACCGTCTGAATATGGCCTTTCGAGTTACCGCCACCGATATCGGACAGTGGCTCAGAACAGCGGTGTCGCAAAATAGCAACGTTAGTAAGGATTTTCATCAATTGAAACATCGCTAAGTAAAGAGAACCTTTTTCCTGCAGGTGTTCGAAATATGAATGGACCAATGACACAATCATGTCGCTAGGGGAGGTGTGACCTCAACGTGACGGACGTGACGCAATCTCGTAGTCCTCCCGATAAACGTTGGAGATCTGAGTCGAATAAACGGTACCTATCCAGTTACTTCCCTCCGGCGAGCGTTGTTTGATGTATCGATTGAGCCATTTGTCCCTTCAAGATATCAGCTTTTGATAAAGATTTACATTCAAATAACCCTTGCAAATAAATTTCTAAATCATTGACAACGTCGTAATGTAGTGGTCATACACCGCTTACAACTAGAAATAACTTTATCGCGGTCATGACTGCAGTATAGTGCACGTTTGCGAATCTGTGGCTAATTTTACTGAATCAGTTCGGTCAATGCGCCGACGATTCAGGGAGTGGAACAGAAATAACGGGCAGTTAATTGAAACTGGCGCCAATTCGAGCCGATATTATGTGCAATCAAACTACTTCAGGAAGACGATGTGCATCATATGCTTATTACTGTTATATTACACATCAATATATTAATTACGAGCCGGTACAATTATTAGGGGGCTTGTGGGTCGACTCATCTGGTTAAGCTACACTTTCCGCGGTTGGTCTGTGGATGGGTAACCATCTATACATATCAAGACCGCTCCATGCCTCGGAAAGCACGGTAAGTAGTTGGTCCCAGCTGTCATTCATAAATCTTTGACACGCTAACAACCAGTCTTACCAAGTGGTATCGTATTACCCACTAACTGGGTTGTGGAGGTCAGATAGGCGGTCACTCCATGTAAAATACTCGTATTCAGCTGCATCCGATTAGACTGGAAGCCAACTTCAACATAGTTTCCACTACGAAGATCGCCCTGAGGACACGGTGGAGCATACGGTGGAGGTTTGCCCTGCTTGGGCGGAGAACTGCCGTGTCCTCGTAGAGGTGATCAGCGGCGGCGAACTCTCGTGTCCGGCCCTGGTCCAGGTCGTGGTACGGAGCGAGAGTACATGGGTAGCCGTCACCTCTTTCTGCGAAGCAGTAAGGCACGCGAAAAGGAAGGCAGCGCACGTGAGAGAGGCAGTATATGCGCCCTCACAGCCCTAGTCTCCGCAGGAGATGCCATGGATGTCGGGAATCCCAGGCTGATTTCCGTCCACCATAGGCGTGGGCTTGCGGATGGCGAGTAATGGGTAGCTCGCTGTCCGGTAAGGACCAAGCCTGGGTCGACGGCGCGTTGTGTTGCACGCGCGCCTCAAAGAGATGTCAGCACCCACTGATGGGGCCCACAAGGGCCGATGCCTGCCAGGGGTGCGGGTTGCACGAAAGAGATACCCGTGGGCCCTGGCACACAGGCAACTGAAGGAACATGGATGGGTTAAAGTCAGTAAAAGTCTTACACGCCCTCCTGCTCCACCCAGAGCGCGAGTAGTTATATGATGATGTCCTACCAAAAAAATTGGTTGCCTGTAAAGTCGGTATACGGGCGAAAGTTTTACGTGACAACGACTTTGAGTGGTAAAATAATTTTAATGTGAATATTCATTCGTATAGTAGGAAGAAGGATGAAATAATAGACGCGTGCCTTTCACTTTTTATGTCTGTCTCTCTCGCTCTTAGGCGGGCTAACCATGCCCGAGTGGAAGGGACGCGTGCCTCTCACTCGCTCTCATTGTGAGCGCATAACGTGAGCGGAGCGTAATGCAGTTTCTTGAAGTGTCACCCGGCAAACCAATTTATAAGACGTTGTCACGTCAAAAAAAAACCAACATAGTTGGGAAAAGGCAGAACTAGGCACATGATGAGCCGGTATTTTCAATTATTCATCAGTAACTCATACACGTGTAAACTGTTCGACAATCTGTTGATGTTGAATGAACACAATACATCACGAATGTTTATCCCGAATCAACAAATCGTTGTAATAATGAATCCGTACCTGAAATATTCTGTGTTCGACTCGATGCCGAATTTGCAAGTCAAGTTGACCTTGTACAAAATAAATTGAGTTTGTTCAACTCCAATACAAATATTATTAACTTTTTCTTGTGGGTCCGCTTTGAACGTGTCTTTTGGCGAAGTTAATCCCCTGCATTCATCAGAATTCCTATAAAGGCACACAGGGAGTGAGATTATGGTTGGCCGTTGAATAGCAGCTGATCCGCGGTCCTGTTTCATGAGTCTTTTTACCTTTTTTTCATAGATTTTTTTCTTCTTTCAGCTTTAAGACTTTAAGGATTCAATCGTTTATTAAAACAGGTTTTCTTTCTATATTTTTTACATTCATAAACTAAGTGCGTTTCTAAAAAGGTTTTGTGCGTATATCAGTGAGTTTTCTAACAACAAACAAGGGTCCTAAATCTCATTAACCTTACCTTAGAAGATTGTAGAGTTAGATATTAAATTACATTATATTCTTGCAGTTTATCTCATCAATTTCATACTGAAATGAGAAAGCAGACTAGCGTCGTATTAAAGCGAGACTCATTAAATCAACTTAGACAAAAGGTTAATAATGAAGTTATTTCAGTGGTTTCCAAAGTTAACAAGATGAGCAAATCTTTAGTATGATCAGCAGATGAGAATGCCTAGTCATCATATTTCAAAGTAAGTCTCACAGTAACATTATACAATGAGTAGTACTTAATTAAAATTGAACGTAGCACTGGAAGGATTCTCTAAAATTCTAAATAAATTGGGCTTGTGTTTTTAATCTCTCAATTTGCTCGTTTATGTCGGCTGTTGTTGTTTTCGTATTTACTTAGTTAATGTTGTTATACTAAATGGGAACCAAAGAAGCTTTTCCCGAAGAAAAATAATGCGAGTATTTTGGAGTTTGTATTTAATTTAATTTTTCATTTAAAGTACCTCCAACCCAAGAGGTTGGTCTCTGTTGTCATTTCACGTGACCAGAGGGTTGCCCTATTTTCTGGCCAAAAAATCAGCATTGCCATACAACGTGGCATTGCTGCCAGCCTTTTGGACACTTTTCCTGTTGATACCGATGCGGAAGATTTTTGATGCCTTATGAATATTATTTTTAACTTTTTAATATACCTACTTGTACATACCTATTCTATTAAATTATACAGTACGTATTATTTTTTTACAGACGCCAGCACATGAAGCTACCCCAAATTGTCAATATTTCCCAGTTGAACACGAACCTTATGCTCATGCAATAAAGTTGAAAACCTATCAAAGAAATTTGACAGATAGCTTGATGTGCTGATGTCCGTACCTACATAAGTATTTGCATCTCTTATTACTGAAAAAGAAATCCGTCCATTACATATCGAGATCACTCCGTGCTTCAGCTCCCGGCTAACATTTGTACATCTTTGACAGTCGTTACGGGTAGTCACAAGTCTGACGTCCAGTCTTACCAACGGGTATTATATTACCCAGTAGATTACATAATAGTGGAAGTCAGACAAGTAGTCGTTCCATGTAAAACGCTGATAGCTAGTTCAGCTGCGTTAGGTTAGACTGGAAGCCGACCACAAAATAGTTGGGTAAAGGCTAGGTAGAATTAAACGTGGAAAACAAAATACGGATGCCATACCAATTAATTTCTGAATAGCTTTTACAAACAAAAGGCATGAACTGCAAAGGTTGCAACGTATTGCCTTATTAATGACACCCACAGAGTACCTATCTACATAAAAAAAAAAACATTTCAAATATGATCATCGATAAATAATTATTTTTATTAACAGACAATACGATTTAATAATACTCTACTCTTCCAAGTAAAACCCTCATTTTGCGTGAACGTAAATCCCTATTAAAAAGAACCTCCTGAGTATACCTAATATTAAAGAAAAGTAAAATGTATCCACTAAAAAAACATTGTACAAAAGTACCCATTCAATGTTTCGGTAACCATTACAATAAAGGCGACCCATTCATCCCTTTACGGTGGACTTCTGTTTCCACTCCAAGTAACATGCAAAGATAATGTTAACTTGTTCATACAAGATGGGGTAAAAGTAATGTCTAATGTGAATGTGCCATAATATTTGCTAATGTCTTTGTGATTTGATATCAAATATTTTTTTTTTTTCAAAATTAACTTCCCGAAGATTTGCAAACGCTTACAAGTTCGAAAAGTTTTAAGTATAAATCGAAACATTTCCTTACACAACATTTCTCTTAAGAGATCAGAATTTAAAATAAGCATAATGTAGGTAAAAAGGTAGTGTTAGTAAAAATAAGTAAATAAAATGTGTGTTAAGTATTATTGTCATTGTAAAGTTTTTTATTGTAATGTAGTTAGTTTTGCTTGTAGTTGTTTTTATTTTATTTTTGTTTGTGTTTTCGATATTGTCATAAAGGACTATGCAAAAAATCGTCCCATATCATCAACAGATGCCAAACATATCTCATTAAATACATCTCGACATTATGATTATTTTTTACTATGGCGACATCACTGTAGGATATGGGGTTATCGTGCAATAAAAAAAAATATGTTATACTTATACAGTTTTATTAAGTATTAAGAATCGAATTAAAAATGTACTATTTAACTAAAAAAAACTCGAGAGAGAACAGCCGTAAGACGTACTTTACCCTCCCTCCTTGCTCCGTTACCCCGACCGCACCCTTTCGACGCCTGCGCCCGCGCACCTCCCTCAGTCGTGGCTAGTACGTTCTGCTGTGTTCGCGTTGTTTATTTGTGCGTTATCGGCTTGTTTGCGACTATTACTAACCTCTGCTTGTTTATTGGACCTTTTGATTGCTACTCGATGACCCCGGCACGTTTAATGGACTGTGATTTATAAATATGGAGACTGGACGCCAATGTGTAATGTGTCCTAGATCTGTTTTAAGACAGAGACGACATAATATATTACAAGAAACATTGCTTCATAGTAGTCCTGAGTTAGCGGCCTACATTTTGCAAAATGGATTGACACAAGTAAGTCACAGTCATTGTATTTATTTACTGATTTATTATACATATATCGATAACTTTTAGATATTATGTAGAATACGTATAATGAATAAGAATAAGTGTCATGTAGTTAGAATATATAAGCAGATAGAACATTGCTACGATACTATATGATACATTTTAGAATTGCTTGAATAGAAATATAGCACTTAAAGTATAGCTTACGTTAGGAACGACTCAATCGTCCGGCCATAATTCCTATGAGGAATGAGATATTTTTACCTGCATAATTATTTAATCTCACCTTAATATTTTTATAGTCTAGTCCAAAAGTGAGTGTAGATTGTGTTCCGAGTTCTAGACAACTGACAAGCACACATATAACACCGATATAATCAATATAACACAGAAAAAATACTTCTGCTTATTACAAAAACACACATATGCTGATATCTTCATTTTTTCCCTTTTCAGGTAGTATTCAATAACGTAATGGCAGTATGCCATAGATGCTGGCAGAGAGCCAATAATAATGACGGTGGACAACTACGTCTTGAGAACGCTCCCATTGTAGAAGGTAATTACATCTGTGCTATTAATCCTTATCAAAATAAATTATTTCATCACTAAGTACAGTCTAGCTTCGCCGGGACAGCTAGTAATAAATAAATAAATAATTTTAGATGCTGACAATCAAGAACCCCCCAATGTTGCTGAAGCCCGCAATGTTGCTGAAGCCCCCAATGTTGCTGAAGCCCCCAATGTTGCTGAAGCCCCCAATGATCCTCAGGACAATCCAGAGGATGATGCTCGTTTCTATGTTCGCGATTACGTACGTGCACCGAACACTTCACGGCTCTGTATGTATAGGCAATGTAGACATGAAAATCTACGACGAGTTCCTGTGTCTATCAAGCTACATTTGGTATGTCATTATCGATTATATATTCCACCGAGTTCGCGAATATGTGAAGAACATTTAAATAACTATGATTTTGCAGGGTTACTGGATAATGTAAATGTTACACATTATTTTAATGCTTCATTTTTTAGTAACATGACAAACATGTTAATTGAAGCAATCAACAATAGGACAAGATTCGATTTTGAAACATTATCTTCACTGAATAATAGTGAACTTATGTTTTGGACTGGATTCACTTTAGAGCAGTTCAACGTCATTTTGGAAGAAACGCCATCGCTCGCAGAAAAATGCAGACATCCCCGATCAGTTCTCGGAGCTTATTTAACGAAAATACGAACTGGAGAACCTAACGAGCGACTAGCTACGCTTTTCGGCGTAACACGTCAAGTGTTTGAATATCGCCTAAAAATAGCGCGACAATGCTTGACAGGTCAATATGTACCAAGACATCTTGGTATAGGTCATATTTCTAGAGATGAGCTTCTAGAGAGAAATCTATTTTTGCCCAAACATATTTTTGGAAATGAAAACAACACCAAGTTAATTATTATCGCAGATGGCACATATGTATATATTGAAAAAAGCACTAATTATTTATTTCAAAGAAAAACTTATAGCCTCCACAAGTTTCGCAATTTATTGAAACCATTTATTTTAGTAAGCAGCGATGGATATATCATAGATGTCATAGGCCCTTTTCCTGCAACAACATCAGATGCAACTATTATGCAGAACATAATGAATGACGAGGAGCACTTACTACATTGGTTACTACACAGAGAGGACGTCTTTATTTTGGACAGGGGCTTCAGGGACAGTATTAATGATATTGAGTCCCTTGGCTATGAACCTCACATGCCACCTACCAAGGACAGGAACGCGACCCAGCTATCAACAGAAAAGGCAAATGATTCTCGGTTGGTGACTGTGTGTAGATGGATTGTGGAGGCGGTTAACGGCAAATTCAAAAACCGTTTTAAGTTATTAAAACAAACTTATTTTAACCGAGCTTTGCCAAACATGTTTGTCGATTTCCGCATAGCAGCATCATTAATAAATGCTAATTACCGTGTTGCTACAGACCACAGGCTTGCGCCGGAATTCTTTGAAATAATTCAAACTAAGGTTCATCAACCTAACCTTTTGAAAAATTATGTCGAAGGCAAAAATCTTAACAGACAAAGAGTTAACTTTGTGACGATGGAGGCCACCATGCCACATCTTGAGGACTTTCCAGAACTGACTGATGATGATATCATTTTATTCGCCTTGGGGACCTACCATATAAAACTTGCAAAATCCTACTGTGCGGAACATATTCGGAATGGAATTTATTATATTGAATTATTTCGAGAAAACCAGCTAACTGATTTGCCAAGGTATAATATTCGAGAAGATAATGTCTGGTTAATTAGAGGACGAATACAATCTCGACACGTTAGATCGCGCGTTTATTATTGTTACATATTAATAAACCGAAGTGAAACTGGCAGACGTGCTATTGAACAGTGGTATTGCACATGCCTAACAGGGGCGCGTACGGTTGGAAGTTGTGCCCATATAATATCAATTATATGGTATATGGGCAAAGGTCGACATATCGACTTTAATCTACCAGCGGCAATGTTATCGACTATTATAATAGATGAATAATATAACGTTATTTTTGTCTGGATAATAGTTCTGTTGTTATTAAGTGTCTACTTGCACAATTGTTTTTGTGTTATTAATACTTAAAATGTCTAGTTGAACAATTGCTTTTTGTAATTATCGTCTAAAATGTAATTTTTTATTTTAAAATAAAAATACTTTATTTTTGTCAAAAGTCTTTTTTAAAAAAAAAACCCCGTCGAATTCCGAACTAAAAATTGGTACTGACTTTTCATGGGACGTAATAATGATATTGAAACTTGTCCCATGTCTGTTGATGGGATGGGACACTGCCCATACATTTTTTTGCATGGTCCTTTAATTTCATATTTTGTTTCAATTTCTTGTTTGAAACTACCGTTTTTATTTTATTTTTAATTAAAATGAGCGGCTCGCCATCACACAGATAAACCCTGAGAGGTTTTCGGTGTGTGGCTAAAATCATTGTGTAAAAAAAAAATAACCTATAAACGAGCAATACCTTTAAATAATCTGAATTTCGGAAACGGCTCCAACGATTTTCATGAAATTTAGTATGCAGGCGGTTTCGGGGGCGATAAATCGATCTAGCTAGGTTTCATTTTTAGAAAACGACAAACCAAAAAAAAAAAAAAACTGAGCTGAGCTCGTTAAACCGGATATTACATCATAATGTTGTAAACATTTGAATTAGTTGACAAAACAATGGAGCGATACACTTTACAATTCATAATACCATATAAAAATAATGTGCATAAACTCAAGACGACCACCGTTTGACCGATATCATGCTTAACCGACTTCAGAAAAAAGAGGAGGTTCTAAATGATAAATGATTTTATTTCTGTAAGTAGGTTTGTACGCACGGCTAAACATCAAGCTATACATTTCCAGTATAAACTGACCTCTTATTGTACAGGATTTCTGTACAGTGCGAGATCAGCGTAAACTTGAAATGCATAGCTTGATGTGTAGCCGTGTGTACAAACACTTTTATAAGTCAATCATATTTTTTTAAACTAGATGAGGTCAGCGTTTCCGATCTGACTACTCTGAGAAGAAAGGCCGAAACAAACTCAGAGGTCACAATCTCTTTTAAAGTCCAGACATAATCTTGGTCATATAATGTGAAGATCATGTGGATTGGTATCTGAAATGGTCTCTTGAGGAAAGAACCACACAGATCGAGTAGACCTGTCCAATCAATGCACGCATTTATCAGTAATCATGCAGCTCAACTCAAAACTTGAGGAGCTCAACGATTTGACGAACAATACCAAAGAAATGACATTTGGGTAGGCCGCATAAAGTACTCAAACTTCCAGATTAACATTAAAAACTAACTGAGATCTTTCTCATCTCTTGATGAAACACAAAAACAAAACATGACCCACATAATCTTCACATTCACAACAACAATAATAATATTATTGTTATACTTCTCAAAGTAAATATTCATGTCAAAGTGCAATAACTATCAAATGTCAAATGTGTGTGTGTTTGCAAAAACAAAAACAGAACATTCAGTATGCAAATATTGGAATAGCTCAATCCCAAGCATTTTTGTCCTCAATATAATCTTTAACGGTATAAAAAGCTTTCAGGCACAACTTACGTCCAATGAATGATTAAAATTTATTGAGACTTAGATCTTGAACATTGCTTGGAAGTTTATTATAAAAGCGTACACATTGACATCTGAATGACCCAGATATTTTCTTGAGCCTTGTTGGTGGTACAACAAAGGGTTTGTCCCTAGCATTTTATACTATGGATATCACTGTATTTTTTGAACAATTGAACACTTTTTTGGGCATATAAAAGGTTTTCTTAAATATACTGTAAAGGCACAGTCATTACATTAATCTCCTTAAATTTCTCTCTGAGAGAGTCTCTTTTCTGCAAGACAAAGTTAGTCTGTATGTCGGCGGCATTTCCTCACAACAGAATACCATACGACATTACACTATAAAAATAGCTACACTAAACGGGCTGTCTCTATATCAGTTCAGTTACGATTTTTTCTAACAGCGTATGCTGCAGAACGTAGCTTTTGTGACAATTTATCTATATGTGAGCCCCACTGAAGCTTGGCATCTGAGTTAAGCCCAAGAATACAGTGCTATCTTCAGGATTCAATTCTACGCCCTTTATCAACACATTCGTTTTCATCTGCGTAGCGTAAGGTAGCGTAAACTTAATACATTTAGTATTTTTTCATTAACTGGTAAATTATTAACATTGAACCAGTGTACTACTTTTGAGATTGCGCCATTTACATCGTCATTAATCAGCTGCTGACATTTAAGTTTAAACAAAAGTGAAGTGTCATCCGTAAACAACACTATATCATGATTATCCTTTATGACAAGTCATTAATAAAAATAAGAAATGAGCCCTGTCGGCCTCCCATTGATACTATGGATCCGGGAGATCTTTTTCCATTTACATCAACACACTGAATCCTATTACACAAGTAAGAAATAAGAATATCCAGAGCGGTGTTTCGGATCCCGTAGCGTGGAGTTTCCTGATTAAAGTTTCATGAAGCACGCAATCGAATGCTTTAGATAAATCACAAAAAATGCCCAAGGCATCGTATTTATTTTCCCATATATTTTAATTATGCCTTAAGAGTTCAACACCAGCATCAGTAGTTAAACGACCCCTTGTAAAACCGAACTGTTTGCTATGTAATAAATTATGTTTATAAAAATCTTTGCAATTGGTCTAAAATTAATTTCTCAAAAAATTTACTATAGGTAGGTAGAACTGAAATAGGTCTATAATTAGAGGGTATGATGTACTACCTGATTTAAACAAAGGTATTATTTTACTATTCTTCATTACGTCAGGAAACTCCCTACAGTCGATACAATTATTAAGAGAAGAGAAGAGCTAAAGTAGGTGCTACAATGTCAATTATAGGCTTAGCGACTTCTACAGAATTAATTAATTATTATAATATTAATTAATTATATCTGTACAGCTAATTAATATGTTCAAAATGAAATTCCGAATCTCAAACATTAACATTTTCCTTATGTAAAGACTCAGCAATAGATGGTGATGAGTTTAGAGATTTTGTAGTTGAAACGGGAACATCTGAAAATAAGTTTTCAAAAGCCACGGCGACTTGTGATGTTGTTATCTTATCATTAATAAACAGGCTGAAGTCCGTATTTCGGTTACTAGACCTTTCCGTTTCACTATTAATAATATTCTAAGTCGTTTTATAATTACATTACTACTGTTTTTAAACTTCGAACTCAAATAACGCGACATGGCCATCCAACAAACTTTTTTAAATAATTTCTAACATATAAATCAAATTCAGCAGTGTTTACAAAAGTCCTTATATTGTACAGCTCATAAAGCCGTGTTCTACTTTTATGAATCCTCATTTCGGTTGTATAATTTTTTATGTTTTTAACCCTAGATGTTTGAACCCCTGAAAAAATCTTGTATGGTATGAAAGGGTATAGTACTATAAGTACTTACCGAGTGGTCCCATTTATGAATTTTGGTTAGGTTGTGATTAGTGGTTTTTGAGTTAGCTTCAATAAAACGTTTTCTTTTCCACTTCGTTTAGGTTCATGATGTCATAACATAACAATGTCCTTTGATTTACTTAGCAAGTAAAGGTATGCTAATTAATGTGGTAAAAAAAACGAAAATACAAAACTGACGACACCGACTTTCGAAATTAAAGTAATTTTTCACTTTTCGTTTCTTAGTGTTTCTTTTGCAAGTCGCTGGTTTTTTTTTGTTTTTAAACTTTTTATTTTGAACTTTCCGTGAAAACAGTCCTCCATTTTTTCATTACCAAACAAATGGCAGCCAATTCACATAGTGACGTAACTCTTGTCCCGCCATGTAAATAGAGAACCTCTTTGATTGTACTTTGTGGGTACTGATACATGTACAAGATATTTTAATATTCAGACAGATTTTGTGGTTTAATTCATCAACGAACCTAAGTATTTTTATTTGCGATCCTAAGGTTAAAGAATAACTGTGTTTCCAATTTTATTTCATAACTCTCTTTGCGCTGTAAATAACGTGGGACTTTTTCGTCTCTAATAGACCAATGACCCGAAGAAGTGAAAGAGTCTGAAGTAATTACGTCATCATATTTCGTCATCAAGCACTATGTATGTAATCTATTTGAATGGTCTAAAATTTTAAGCATCGTTTATTTCACTCAGCTCAATTTCGATCCGAAAACACATGTTTGAGCTAATTAAATTGCAAAAAGTCACAAAATGTTATTAAATATGAGAGTACATGGGTAGCCGTCACCTCCTGCGAAGCAGTGATGCTCGTGATGAGGGAGAGGCGGCGCACGTGATGGGAGAGGCAGTATTTGCGCCCTCACGGCCTTAGTCGCCGCAGGAGATGCCCTGGGCGTCGGGAATCCCAGGCTGATTACCGGCCACCGTAGGTGTGGGCTTGCGGGCGGCGTGTAATGGGTAGCTCGCTGTCCGATAAGGACCAAGCCCGAGTCGACGGCGCGTTGTGTTCCACGCGCGTCTCAAAGAGATGTCAGCACAACCTGATGGAGCCCGCAAGGGCCGATGCTTGCCAGGGGTGCGGGTTGTTCGAAAGAGATACCACCGCCCCTGGCACACAGGCTACTGAGGGAACACGGGTGGGTTTTAGTCGGTAAAAGTATGACCCTCCTGCTCCACCCAGAGCGGGAGAAGTTAATTGATGATTTCCCACCCAAAAAAAAATGCGATGTCATGTCAATATGATACAGATTGCAGCAAATATTACATTGATTTTCCGAATACAAACAACCTCTATTATTTCACACTATCGGTAATCAACAAGATACTTCAATTAATGGAGAACCATCTCATTGTACGAGTATTAGCTTATTTGCTTCATTAATAGCAGGTATAGCTAATCTGCGGTAAGTACGTGTTGAAATCTCAGACGGAGCAATTTCCCATTGCTTTCATCAGACGATGCCGCTTAATGCCAGACATTCCGATAATGTGTTCTGTTCTCTACATACACAGGTAAAATCAATACCATTACACCTTACTGTATGTATGTAGGTACCTTTAAATAAACCTATCGTCTAGGAGTGCATTGTGGAGCAAATATTTGGATTGAGTGGATACGTAATTCGAGACTATTGAGACAGCATGAGTTACCTACTCCTCAAACTGGTATATTTGCATTTCATGTGGAGTAGATATATCACCTGCGGTTATGGTTAATATTCGGGGTACCTATATATGTAGTTACTTTAATAAATCTATCATCACTACATATTGAACAAAGTACCCCGCTGCATCTGTCTGTCTGAACGCGATATACTCAAAAATTAACGAACGGTATTTCATACGGTTTTTGCCAATGGATTATTCATAGGGAGGGTTTAAATGTAGAATTAACGAGATACATAATAATTAAATAATTCTTGGGGTTTTGTGTAAACTTGCTGAATTATGACGCTGATTGTTAAAAATGTCGGAAAAAATCATGCCGACTGAGTTTTATTGGCGTGCGCCGCGTTTTTTTTTTTTTTGGTGGGAAGTCATCAAATAACTTCTCCCGCTCTGGGTGAAGCAGGAGGGCGTGTCAGCCTTTACTGACTAAAACCCACCCGTGTTCCGTCAGTAGCCCGTATGCCAGGGGCTGCGGTATCTCTTTCGAACGTACCCGCACCAATAGAGATATATGAAAACAATGTAGGTATTACGGAATAAATACATTGTTTAATCCCGGTAGTGCATTCCTATGGAATATTTTCCGACATTCACGCCAGCAAAGCCGTGGGCTAAAGCTAGCGTTTAATAATAGATCACTGACTGGCAGAAATGCCTCTTAATTTAGTTGTTTGTTTCCATAATTATTTTGTACCCAAAATAATTAGATTTAATAATAAACTTTGCGTTTTCACAATATTCTCCTATAAAAAATTGGCCTCCTAAAGATTATCCTTTTCTATTGGATTTTCGACTTAAAATTATAAAAGGATTTTACTAAAACAACGCCAGAACAATTTAAAAAGAGAGGAAATTACATAAGGATAACTGAAACGGGAGAAAAATGTCATGCTTCTTTCGTTTAACAACGTTAGTCTGAAGTGTTTAAAAACCAGTACGAGTGTCAAGGACCCTGAAAATAAAGAAAAAATCTGAAATTATTTTCGACGGCTATTATAATTTACCAACCAATCAGAGCATATTACTAGTCTACGGCAGTGTGGGATTCTCGCAAACTGGGGGATTAAAAAAATTGTTATAATTGATAATATAGTTAGAACCTAATTATTATACCTAAGACCCTATTTGGCACAGCTACATATTAGAAATTCTTGTAGGTAGGTTAAAAAAAAATGTTGAAGTGGGTAGATAATAATCATTGTACCCTTACAGTACGAACAACAACATTAAAGTGTCATCTTCACTTGAGATTACTGATCAAATTAACGTATAGTCTTGTTTATTGGTTTATTATTGTATTGTGTATATCATTGAAGGTAAGTTAGAGTGTATTTTATTTAAGTTATAGTTAAACATTGATCTAATAACATCATTTGAAAGCACAGTTAAATTAAGCATTTTTTAGAGATGATTTGCAAAACAAAAGCCCCCTTATTACAAAACAAGGTTTTTCTTTAGGTATAGTTTAAACCATCGAGCTTGTTTTTGAAATAAGAACTTAGAACTGAAATAGAATTACAGCTCCTTTTTCAAAACTGACAATTTAGCACTGGACTAACTTGTCAGTTTTGTAAAAGGGGCTGTATTTCGATTTCAGTTAGGTTCTAATTTAAAAAACAGGCTCGAAGGTTTAAACCATACCTAAAGAAAAACCTTGTTCTGTAATAAGGGGGAAGGAGTTTAAATACAATGACCTGAATATCCCCGTGTTTTAATTATTTTAATTTATAGTTCAATTGGGGGGGATTTGCGATCATCGCCACACTTGGCAGGCGGGTTGGCGATTGCAGTATGATGGTAAAATGCATAGAGAACGCTGCTGCCCATTCTCTAGTAAGTCCCTTAGTCACCTTCTACGACACCGACGGGAAGAAATGGGATGATGCTATTTAGAGTCTTAACTTTTGACAACAATTGATAAAACTTTCGATTTTGTGCGACCGTCATAAATTCTTTTTCGGTTTTCAGAATGACCGCCGAAACTACAACTTTTTTTTGAGTTCTGGACATCAAATGCGAAAAAAGAGCGAATTGAAGCTATTTTTGCTTTTATAATAGGTAATTACCCTCAAGTACAATTTTCGGAAGGTGCTATAAATGAAATTAAGTTCTTTTTAAGGAGGTTATGTAACACTTTTAACCAAAAATTTACAACAAGCGGTAGACATCGTGAACGCTTTTTAAACAAGTATATAACTTGGTTGAATGAATGCATTATATTACCAGATAATGTTTTAAATGAAATACCATCTACATCTGGCCATTCACCGGGAAGACCACACAAAAGTTTTGTAGAATGTTGCGATAAAACTAAAAAACGCAAAGTTCAGAATCGAATAATGTATACTAACCCTGAAGAAATAATGATTGCACATGAATGTAACCTTCGAAAAGCAGGTATAAGGGACTCTGCAGCTATAGTAAAAGAACTTTCTATGAGTTCACCTAAGAGAGGTTCCGTCATGAAAAGCGTACGTAAACGAATGATTAGCGAAAGCGTTGAAGTGACTGTGTCGGCCGATGAAGCATTAAGCATGATGGTAGATGCTGATTTATCAACACATCAATATGAGATAATACGGCAAAGGATAAACAAATTGGTTAAAAACTTGTTGCCATCTGATGACCGAATAAAAGAGGCTAAGAAGAAATGTTATCCTTCTAATAAAACCGTAACAGAATCAACTGCAACGTGTGACCTGCAAGTATTAGTTGATCACAGTATTGAACGACTTTGTGTATCTCAGAACGAGGTTCTTGGGTCAATTGAGGACTTGCACAGTGGAGTAAAGGAATTGACACTGTTAATTAAGTGGGGTTGTGATGGAGCACAACAAAAATCATATAAACAAAAAATTTGTTCAGAAAATAAATTTGATGAGAACCTTTTTAGCATATTCATGGAACCTATACAGTTAAGATTGAATGTTGAAGAGAATTAAATTATAGTATGGCAACATCCAGCCCCTTCTTCAACAAGGTACTGTCGACCAATTAGACTGAACTTTGCTAAAGAGACTACTTCATTAATTAAAGAAGAGGTTGACACGATACAACACCAAATCGATATGTTGTCGGCAGTCGAAGTAAGTCTAGATAACTTTAAGATTTTAGTGAAACTCGTTTTTATGCTGACTATGATAGACGGCAAAATATGTAGTGCTCTATCTAGGTAATATTTCGTCTTCATCTCAAACTTGCTATATATGTGGATCAAAGCCTTCAGAGATGAATAATCCATCTCTTATTTTGATGAAACCTCTCGATCAAGCTGCATTGTCTTTCGGGCTTTCTCCTTTGCATTCCTGGATTAGGTTTATGGAGTGTATACTTCATATCGCCTACTTGATTTAGAAGCTAGAGGTCAAGAAAATAAAGATAAGGTTAAGGCAAAGAAGATACACATATAAACACGGTTACGAAATGAATTGGGTTTTATTAATGGATTTGCCGACTCAGCAAGCTGGTAACACCAATGATGGCAACAAAGCATGCCGATTTTTCAGAGGTGTTACAATAACTGCTGATATTACCGGGATAAATTTAGAATTAATAACGAGGTTTCATATTATTTTAGAAACTCTCGGGTCTGGTTTTACAGTGGATTTAGATTCCTTAGATTCCTAGAAACCAGAAACCCGGTCTTAGGGAATACCTACTCATGGTATTACATGCCAGTTAGTGTGCACAAAGTTTTATTTCATGGCCGCGATGTCATAGCTTCGTGTATTTTGCCGATTGGCTAGTAATCGGAAGAGGCTCAAGAGGCTAGAAACAAAGATAACCGAAGATATAGGGAATTCTTCACTAGAAAAACGTCACGAATAGACACCAATATCAACCTACTTAATAGGCTTCTTATATCATCAGACCTTTTCATATACAGCTTAAGGCTTATAATGAAGAGAAAACGGAGTCCTCTAGATCCTAATGTCCTAAAATTGCTTTCTGTACCCACCGTAAATGAAGCCGAAACTGAAATTAGTGACTAAAATAACAAAATTTATTCATGTCGCATTTTTTATATAATTTTCTATCACTATTTAAGTATCTTTATATATTTGAATACCAAGATAGTAATTTTCAACTTGTTCTTTTATTTTATTTAATTTGTAATTAAATCCCCCTAGATTGCGAGATTCCCACACTGTGTGGCGATGCGGAGAAATTTTTCGACGCCATGTTTTGATTTGTTAGTTTTAGTCAGGTCAGGTTATTATATTAATTTCAATAATTTGTTAGTTAATTTAGTAATAAGAAGTTAATTTATACAAATAAAATAAAAGAAGTGTAATAATTTTCATGTAAAAACCTATTCTCTCAAAGTGAACTTAGAATCAATAAGAAGAAAATGCTGAACCATACTTACAACTTCTCATATAATTCTGTGGGTATAAATTTATATTTGATGTTCACACAATAGTTATAAACAGAACTTAAAACATTCTGAACGTAAAGTGCGTTTGTGAGTCTGGAACCTTGTGCAGTAATTTGTTATATAGTGGGTACGTCTTGGAGTAACTAATATAACTGTAGTATAGTTCAAAGTTAGGACTATAACTTTGATTGTGTTGTGCCATTCAACTGAAAGTTACGGCAAGTATGGTGAACTATTGTTTCAGCAGGTTCGGCATACTGTACCTATTTTATACTCCGTTTCACGTGGCTACGAAGAAAAGCGGGCATGTCGAAAATCATATTAGGGTAGGCATCGAGATATTATAAAGACTAGATCGTGGACATGTTATAGCTTACTATACGGGGGTTTATTGTTCGATGTTGGACATCTACTCTGTTGTATACAAATACTATGACATGCTACACGAAACGAGAAATAATTTTGAGTTCGAAAGAAATTGACAAATTTTGCTATAGTACGAGTAATAACAATGCCGAATTCTCGTATCTTACAGGATCTACCACTGATCACCATATATAGGGTTATTGGAAAAACACCAACAACCTCTTAAGAGGTAATTGTACCTACTTGGGACCATGGGACCAAACCTGAAATCGCAAAAAAAAAAGAAAACATCTACTGTTCCTTACATTAATGTTCGTTAACTCATCAAAATGTAGGGAACTACAGATTTTTTTTTTTCGCGATTTTAGGTTTGGTCCCATGGTAAAAGTTGTTTATATTGATAATTACAATGACCTCTTAAGAGGTTGTTGGTTTTTTTTCAATAACCCTATATATGGTGATCCAATAACCCTGTATAATAAGCGCTTCAGATAAATCAAATTTTTCTATTGAAGGTCTCC
The DNA here is from genome assembly GCA_949987655.1 of Polymixis flavicincta. Taxonomy (NCBI): domain Eukaryota; kingdom Metazoa; phylum Arthropoda; class Insecta; order Lepidoptera; family Noctuidae; genus Polymixis; species Polymixis flavicincta. The sequence continues at coordinate 16,215,682 of OX465179.1, forward strand.
CTAGCTACTTATTACCAAGCTATAAATATAAAACAGGGCAATATTTTCTTACTTCCGTTGTAGACATCCCTGAGCTTTACATAAAATGTGTCTAATGCAGTGTTTATTAATGTAGGTATCGATTAATTTCTGGAGCTGCGCTAAACGTGGCTGTGCTTAAATTCGTTATACCACATTAGTATGACGTCGAGAATGAAAATGTTAATTAGATTATTACGTAGTTCGCGCTCACGTCGGCTTCGTAAGATAACGTAGATTTAGATGCAGGCAGTGTCTGCATGTGCTATAATAATTATGTATATTGTTATGCCGGCACTGTCGGCCGTCCGAGTTGAATTAGGATCGTAATACGTTTATACACGTTACGCCTCCATTCTCTAAGGGGTTGGCCGAAGTAAACTATACTATTATACAACAGTAAGTTTTCATTTACAGCTTGGCAAAAAAGAGTAGAAAATAATGGAGGCGCCACTGTGCTGCTCGTATGGCAACCCGCTGCAAGCGAATAGCGCACTGACCTAATCTTGATACTTAGCTGTTTTTCAATAAGACTTTATTCCGTTATAATATGTAACTTTCTCAAATCAGTAAGTATTGTTAAATTGAACAAGAACGTCGTCTCGAAATGCAACTGATTACTTATTACCTAAAAATAAGTATTTAGAGAAATACTCCTGAGTTCACAACATTTTTTAGGCATTAAAAAAACATATTGTTTAATATTATTCTTTTTTATTCTAACATATCTTCCTCTAAATATTCTACCCCCGCGACATCCATATCTTGGCTAGAGCTGGCCGCAAACTCATCTGAGTCTTGTTCAGATTCAGAGGTGCTGCTGCTATCATCTTCAGTGTTTATGACTAATCGCTCAATTTCCTCGTACATAGTTCGTTCTTTTTCACAGTACTCCTTTTCTATCTTTATTACGTGCTGGCATGAGTTCTTCCAATCCTCCTCGGTAATAGCTTGGAATGCACGTTCAGCCGCTTCCTGAAAATATGAAAGAATTCATATACCTCTATCAATATTAAAAGTAAAACATTTTTTATCACATACTGTTAATAAGCTATACCTTTATGTCGATCGATCCTACATTTTGGGCAGCAATTTTGTGTTTTGCTATCCCCCAGATTAGCTCTACTGGATTAAGGTCACAGTGGTAAGGTGGAAGTCTTACCACAGTGTGACCGTGAGCACCTAAAAGCTCGTCGATTTCAAAAATCGGCTCTGGCTTGTGACGCTTCACGAGCATCAAAGTGAAGGCTTTTTTAATGTTTCATCAAATTGAATTTCATTTTGAATTAACCATTCCTTTATTTCGGCTACTTTGGTAGCAGAGGTGGGCGCTTTGTTCAACATTACTGAATGGTACGGCGCATTATCCATAACCACAATCGATGCCGGTGGTAAGTTGGGAATCAGCTTTTCTTCAACCCATTTAGTAAAATTACTTTTGTTCATCTCTGAATGGTAATCAGCATTTTTGTTTGCTCCAGTAAATATGAGCAAAGCATTAGGGATAAACCCTTTTTCGCTGCCAGCATGAACAATGATATGGCGTTTCCCTTTTGAAACATTGTGCTTTACTCCCCTCACATCAATAGACTGCCAGCACTTTTGTAACTTGTAAGATTGGTGAACGTAGCTTTCATCAAGATAAACTATGTCTTTTCTAAGCTCTTCTGGCAAATTTCTATTATTGGTAATCTTTTTTAAGTACTCTATCCGTTTCGCGGCTATATATGGTCGTTCCATTAACGCAGTTCTTTCAGACTGACATTTTTTGTATTTGAAACCTAGGGCTATAAGTACTTTCCGCAAATGCTCACGGCTTCCGTCAAATCCTAAATCTTCCCTTACTACTGGTAGCAAGCTTCGTAAGGTTGGTACCTGAAAATTAAATAACCATGTTTATATTTCAAAAATATATATTTAAAATAAATTATGGCAGAATAAAAAATCGGTTGCAGTAATTACAACCACAATTCTACTCATATTTAGAATGGAGATAGCTAACCCTAGATTAGCACACAGGCTACATTATATCCCGGGAAAACTAACAATGCTTGTGGGATAGCGGATGAAGAAGCTGAGCACAGTTTGTGTGGTAATAATAATTCAGTTTAATTCAAATAAAGTAATAATTGAAGTACCTGTTTTCTCACGGTGTAAAAAAATTGAATTTTTTGCCTGATGGCACATAAATCAAAGTTATCTAATTCTTTTTTGGGACGACCTTTTCTGTGTTTTCCGGGTGTAGAAAATACCCCTTTGTTTCTATCTCCTTCCAGCACGACTCTTCTTATAGTGCTAACAGATTTACCTGAATTGAATAAATAGATTTTGTTATTTAGTATATGGCACGGTAATTTCTTTTAAATTTCTAATGCAAAAGCTACAACTAATACATCACTACCTTGTAATCAAACTCAAAGTATAAGTTAAGTAGAAATTGAGTTTTCATTTCGGTAAAGTTCAAGTCACCAAAGTATCAATTAATCTAAGCGCGCTATATCAGAGTAATGCAAACAAAATGTAAACATAACCTATGTGCTCGATGTTTATTGTTTCAAATTTCTACTGATTCCGTATGCAAGCAAATTAAAACAGCTTTGAGTTCATCAATTAACACTTAATTTAACTAAAAACAACAAAACAAACGCTTACATACCTGTCATATCAGCGGTTCTTTGATAAACATTGTTAAGATCGGAAAGAATAGTTTGGGCCTCATGTTCCGCCAGACATCGCCTGTACACCTTATAAATAACCTCTCTGCTAGCACTTCGAATGGTTTTATTCATTGTTTTTCACTTAATCACTGTTTGATGGTCGAAATAAAAACTTTACGAAGTCGTGAACTTTGTTTATTAGGAAACGTCATTATTTTGGGAATGTTGCCAACAGACAAAAAATTAGTTCCGTTTCTAGACTTTTTTGCCAAGCTGTAGTAAATTACGGAATTTAGTCCGAACTTCAGCTTGCAACAAAGTTAACCTTAGAACACCTAATAATACTTTGCATTCCATGACAATCAGAAATGTTGCGGATATTTGCATCGGCATTCGCTATTGCGGAGTTTTCGCGTCGATTTGGACGTGTTCACAATCATCAATGCGGATGTTCACACAGATGCAGATGTAGCGCAATTTGCGAAAAGAAAGAAATTGGGTGGGGCCTATACAAGCCCCAATAAGCACGTGCCCACGGCAGGTGTCACACGCCTGACACCTGCCGTGGGCACGTGCTTATTGACCAATAGGAGCGAAGATCTCGGTAACAAGATCCAACGCGTTTGTTTTTGTTTATCATTTGTTTCTCGTAGATCTATCATAACATGTTTAGTTGCACTTATCATTTATGAACATTTAAGTTTTTGAATGCCATTATGTGTATACAGTGAGCAGTAGCGTAACTATACCGTTTGAGGCCCGTGGCAAATTCATCGGATGCCAACCCCCAACGTAGCCCTTAATGCCCCCCCAATATAGAGAAACTTTTTTTTGGCTAATAACTCAACAACACTCCAAAAATTTCCTTTTGGACCACAGTCTTTGCCGTATAGCATTTCTCTATAGCCACGAAAAGCTAAATTACAGGTTGAAAGTGTGAGAGTATTTTTTTTTGTAACATCATGGAGTCAGGTTGTTGTTGTATGTTGATGTTGGGAGTTGGGATTCTGCTTTGCCCTTCCGGCTGGGAGCCCGTGGCATTTTGCCGACTTGCCACCCTGTAGTTAGGTACGCCACTGACAGTGAGTATTGTGTGATAATCGAGTTTTCTGCAGTTAGGTATAGTTAATAGTTTATTGGAGATGAGAATTTACTATGTCGCCAAGACACAAAGTGAGATATTCTGCACCTATACGAAGTTTCTTAAAAAAACTGTTACGATCCGCATTCGTATCCGCGGATGTGAAACTTTAGAAATCCGCATCTGCATCCATATCCGCGGATGTCAAACATCTGTATGCACATCTTCCCTGACGGGAATCATGGTACCTCTCGTTTTCAGTAGCTAAGCGAACACTAGACCGATAAGACAGACATCCCCTTATTCCATTTATAAATTACTAGGTCTAAAGCTTAAAGATATTTTCTAGAGTACTTAAATGCTAAAGTTTATTCAGGAAATCTCTTCTCATAAAAAACTTTCGGTGAAAATTAGATAGAAGTGTAAGTGGTGTAACAAAATTACCAAGTTTTCAAGGCGAAGAGGAAAGTTTTGTTGAATTATAAAGGTGTTAAGCTATGTCGGACAGAAACATGCTAAGGTGTCGTATTTAAGTAATTTCTGGCGTATTTTGTGTTTGAAATTGCTGGTTGATTAGGTTAATTGAGTTCTCCGTATTTCGTGATCCATTGCCAAATAAATTAAATGTTGTCTTGTCTTTGTCAAAAAGTTTTTTATTTTTGGATATTCTCTGCTACAGTAAATTAAAATTGACGTTTACCGCCACTAACAAACAACGGTAAATATACCCTGGAGCACACTGTATTATCAGTATTTTTATAACATTAAACTTATCATAGCATTAACGAAGTTATGTCGTAGCAGTTTCGTAGCAGTGACGTGGCAGTCTCGTAGCATAGGCGTAGCAGTGTCGTAAGGGTAGCACTGCCCCCCTCCCAGTGGATTCCCGCATTGTCGTTGCGGGGGGGCTCAGTAGCCGTGGTCTCCCAGCCACGGTGAAGCGAAGAGGAACCCCAAGGTGGGGCCGCTCGTCAGGGCTTTCGCCTCAAAGCCGATGACGTAGTGGCCAAATAGTAGGTTGCAGTGAGGTCCACCGCAACTGAGGTGGACCGCGATGTCGCATGGGAGGCATCGCGGCTGAGGGTTATAGGCTGCGGCGGAGGAGGAGTGCCGGTACTTCTGAGTAGCGCTCTTCCCTTCCGTGGCTTGGACGGGGCCGCCACCATTTTAATGGTGGATGTAGTGGGGCCGCAGGGTCGGAGGAGTGTCGGTATAGCGTTGGCCGCTCTCCCTATCCCCTTCGGCCGAAAAGTGGTAGGTGGCGGGGCAACTGTGCTGACCCGTCGCAGGGGGATCAAGGGGTCCGCAAGGGGCCGCTGCCTGCCAGGGGTGCGGGTTGTTCGAAAGAGATACCGTCGCCCCTGGCACACCAACTGAGGGAACATGGGTGGGTTTTAGTCAGTAAAAGTCTGACAAGCCCTGCCCCAAGTCTGACTTGCTCCACCCAGAGCGGGAGAAGTCATTTGATGATTTCCCACCCAAAAAAAGAAAAGGGTAGCACTGGCGTAACTGTGTACTTTTGTATCGATACGATAAGGTTGCTATGAACAACAAACTATATTTTTTTCAGTAGTAGGTTAACGACTCAGAAGATTGTTTGATAAAAAAAGTTTGTCAGTACTATAAAAAAGTTTGTCAGTACTTTAGTACTAAATATTGTAGCTGTAATATAAAACCAAAACATGTTGAGGTACTTACGCGTGCCATCGAAGCGAGTGGCGATGGTATCGAGGAAGGTGTTCTGGGGCGCGAGCAGCCCCTTGCGCACGGGCATCCCCCTGCGCCGCGCACCCCGCGCTCACCCCCCTCCACCTGAAACAACCAATACGTGACACATTAATATAGTCATTCTCAACGAAATATATGTTTAATTTTTCAGAATTTGATCATTTATTCATGACTTTCTTAGAAACTTATACGAGTAATTAAGCTGATTTTACTGTAAATAAGGCTCGTTTTAAAGAGTTGCGTAGTAAAATAATAATACACTTTGTTAAATTTTGTCGACTCAATCCGTCACAGATATTTAACATTAGAATTGCTGAAATGTCAGACCCTGTTACTTCAACAACTCCAAGTAAGACATTTTTTCGGCAGGACGCTTAGTAAACTTTTGATTGAAATTGTTTCAATTAACCATAGTAGGTAACTTCGACCAATTAATAAATTCAGGGTGATGCAAAGTTATTTTAAATAAGTAACTAGGTAATTGCTCCTTGACTAATCGAACCAATTTTTCGTAAGTCCTGCGACATGAGTTTTATTTTCTATTCACGAAATAGAAGTTATTGATTCCGAAGGAACCCCACTAAATCTGTGGACCAACACGTAGATACTTCGCAGGTTTTTATAAAGCGCGCCACTATATAAAAGCTATTTGTATCCAGTCGACCAATAGCGAAGAGATTTTTCACGTCCCGTATTTTACTCACGCCATTTTCCACAGTTGCTGCTCAATAGATTGATGATTCGGAGGTTTTTGGCCATTTGCCATTCACAAAGAGTAGCCCGCTAATGTTGTGGGCTTACATTAAAGGTATTTAAGCTATTTTTGAAATAGGTAAGTTATAATAAACTGGGTTCGTTTATCAAGGACCTTTGTTATTGTCGGTGACTTAGGGACTACTCACACTTATTCGGCTCTGTTCAGCTTTTGGCCATAGAAAACAACGATTTTGTATGAGATGCGTACGCATCCGTTCAGCCGCGGAAAGCTGAACGAAATCTATACAAAATTGTTTAGTAGTGGCCACCTAGTGGTAACGACCGCAACTTAGGTTTCATTTCGTCACATCTACTTTCATAACTGTGTAAGAAAACAACACAAGGAAACCGCACATGTTCTAGAATAAAAAAACCTACCAACAGCTACCAAACCGCACTAAGCCTTCGTGGATTACGGCATCCCAGCATTGAACACATTATAGGTTGATGATGGAGTAATGAAGAAACTGGATAGCCATGACAAAAAACCGAAAATAAAAAGAAAAATTGGAGAGATTTGGAAGAGATCTACACTCAGCATTGGCTAAGAGTTGAAGAAAAGAGAAAGAGACGAGAGATGGAGTAATACAGAAACTGGATTCATTTACCGACAACTTTTGTAATATTTGCTGATTGAAGGTTCAAACAAACCCTCGTATAATTCCGAGGTACCAGTTACCTCGATCTACTGAATGACTGTAATTACGAGAGTTAGCTTTTGTTAAAAATGCACAATTGTGCCTTTTCCATTCGTACTTAGCTCGATTCAAAGTATTCATTTAAGGCGAATTTCAAAAAGCGACAGAACAAAAGCTTAATGAGAACAATCACCCTCTCTCGGATTGAGATCCGGCGAAATTTCAACGTGTATAAAGCGATTTTGTCATATCCCAGCGATTGTAGACGTGTATTATGTAAATTAGGGTCAAATTAATGTTGCCATTTACTCACTGGAAGGAATAATTAAAGGCTAATAGGAGCGTTACAAATAACGGCTATGTGTATCTTGGATTAACTAATATGATACTTTGGCTTCTCTGCGAATATCGAAGAAGGCAATCGCAGAAGCAGAAGATATTGAAGGCAGAAGCGCCCTTTATACCAGGAGGCTTTTAGTTTGATAGTATGCTTTGTTTGAGGAGCTTGTTGCTAAGTAACAATAGCTGCGCGGGTCGATCGATCAGGTTAAGCTTCGCTTGCCGCGGTTGGTCCGTGGATGGGTGACCATCTTTACATACCAAGACCCCTCCGTGCCTCGGAAAGCACGTTAAGCTGTTGGTCCCGACTGTCATTTGTGGATCTTTGACAGTAGTTACGGGTCGTCAGAAGCCCGAAAGTCTGACAACCAGTCTTACCAAGGGGTATCGTATTACCCAGTAACTGGGTTGTGGAGGTCAGATAGGCAGTCGCTCCATGTAAAATACTGGTATTCAGCTGCATCCGGTTAGACTGGAAGCCGACCCCAACATAGTTGGGAAAAGGCTAAGCAGATGATGAGTATGCTTTGTTTACTTTTTTATTTTTAGTGCTTGAGTTAAGTTTTCATTTTATGTGTTGGTATATTGGCATGGCTAGCTGACATATGACAAATTATTTAATTGAAGTCTTGTGTCTCTTAATGTTGATTACTTTGCCTACCTATGTTTAGAATCAAGTCCATCTGACTAAACAGACAGCTGTGCTGCTGGGGAGTTTGTTACGCCACTTTTTCTTCCCAGCTAAATACTAGGAAGTGGTGAAGGGCGGGTGTTTTGGGGGACTGTCTTATGTAATATTTGACGTTCGTAAAGTGCTGATTCTCAGTCTAATTTGAATAAATTACTTTTGATTTTGAAGTATCTATAAATGTTAGGTACTGGTAAGATAATAACCCTTAATTCTTCAAGTTTCTATGAAAACATGCTGACATGGAACAGCACGACGAATCTTTGTCTAATCAATAACACACCAGGCCACCACTGATGAGCAGCATTTACAAGAAAATTGGAATAATTGGATGTTGAAAAGAAAAATAATATCGTACAAATAAGACGAATGATTGCAATTCCGCGTACTGGCAAACACTCTGATCCATCTCCAATATTCAACGTTTGTTTTCTCGGTAAAATTTTCCCGCTGAAGTGCTGCACTGTCCATTTGATTACACCATTCACCCAAAGGGCGAATTTAAACAATGAAACTGAACGCGATCAGCACATCTAAACCGAGTTCAAAAGCTGTCAGTGTCATTGTAAGTTAATGTTGACAGTGATAGGCTCTTGAACGCAGTTTAGATATGCTGATCAGTTTCATTGGTGAAAACCGTCCTTAGTACCGTTCGATCGCAAAATCACCATAGATAGGCCTAAACAACTAAAGCCGTCAGTGACCGTGACTCGTTGACACTTCTCGATATTGCGTTGACACTCCGCTTAATCCCAAATTCGGCACAAACTTGTCACTCCTATAATTGATGGTTCCATACTCAAATATTCTCCTGTCTTTGTTAGATGTGTCAATAAACGGCTTGTAATAACTAGTATCGATTTGTAAACCAAATAAATGACGTGTATCTACATGGTAATGTTTATTTAGTGATGTACTGACTTAATAGCTGTGTTATTACATTAGCAAAGGCTTGCGCGGTGACCCCTGAAGTGGTAATCGGTTAACATCCGACAGGCTCTTAAATGAGTTTAAAACGGGTTTCGTTTATGGAGCGTGAATATTGCTATTTATTTTTGGATAGATGTGTATTTTCATCGTGGAAGGGTATACGACTCGTAAGTTTGAAATGTAGATATATTTATTCATTCTACTTTATGTGTAGATAGATATGGGCTAGATAGATTATCCAATTTTTAGGGTTCCGTACCTCAAAAGGAAATAATGAAATCTTTATAGGATCACTTCGTTGTCCGTCTTTCTGTATGTCTACCTGTCCGTCTGTTTGTCTGTCTGTCAAGACCTCTTTTCAGGAGCGCGTGGACTTGAAAGTAATATCATAATTACACGTCATGTCAAGTCTACGAGTACGACCGACGACGAAAAACAAGACATTACAAAAAAAGACGGGCATTTTTGCAACACATTTTGGTACCTACTCGGAAATAAATTAAACCTATATAAGTAGGTACTTCCTGTTGTCCTAGAATCATGTATTTTGACAAGAAGCAATAAGGTCTCATAGTCTGTTTTTCTCGCATCATTTGTAGTTTTATAACATAAAAATATTTTATTGCTATTATAAACATACATTTGCAGTTGGAGAATTAACCGTGACGTATATCGATGTATCGGAGAACATGATATGTCAACTGCAATGTTAAGTTTTTTTAGGAATTAATTCATCCCAACTACGGAACCAGCACCCTAATTGCGTAACTCACGATTAATCATAATCTGTTTCGTTTTGAAACAGATTGTTAAACCATTGCGGCATATATTCGAAAAATGTGTCTGCTCAACAACGTAAATAACGCAATGAATATTGTTGAACTGTCAAATTGAAACAGATTATGATTAGTGAGTTACGCAATTAGGGTGCCGGAAAGTGCGTGATCCGACACTCACTTGGCTGGTTTTTATGTTACGCGAAGGAGCCCTAAGAAAAGGATTGGTTCCTTCTCAAAGCTGAGTAAGCATACATCTGAATGGGACTCAATATAAAAATTGTCATATCCACAATTCTTACCAGAGGAAAATTTGTCGAACATAAAGTTAAGAGTTCTGAATGTTCTATTTCAACTGCCTCATTCGTGTAGTGTTAGTGAGCATGAGGTCTTGGGTTTGGTTCCCAAGTTAGGCGAAGTGTTATTGGGGGGCAGCCCAAGTCTAGATTTGTGCCCGTTTGATGGCAATAGGCTCACCCTATTACATGGGATTTGTTATTATAAGTACTTCTGTTCAAAAGAAAAAAATAGGCTTTTAAAATAAACTAAGTATTGGTTCAGCTTCGTCGTCGTAACCGCCGTAACGAAGGCCTATTGTTAGCAAATAAGTATAAAGATTAAATTCCCGATATTGATGCCATTATTTACGGGCACTGCTGTAATTCTTTTCTTTGTCATGAATTGTCAATACTAATCGCTGTCGTTTAACTAATAGCACTTTATCTCAGGCGCGCGTTCCGATTTCAGATAATTCATGTTCATAATTTATTTGTTTTCTTGTTTTATAAAAGCTTCCAGATACGCGGACGTCGGTACCTTATAAAGGATAAAGCAATATAGCTGGCTACACATTCATCTTATATAAAACGAAGTAATTGCTCTAATTCAAGGATTTATACAGTCAAATTGATTTTCCTTGGCACGGATATTTTATGAATATCTCCCTAATTGCTCGTGCAAATTCATAGCTTGATATTTTCTCTAATTCTACTGACAAGTCTTATTGAAATCAGATAAGGATACTTTTATTTATAGACTCACCGATTGAGATTAGGATATGGCTTTTGTCGAGATAATTTCAGTTAAGTATACATAATACATCCACGATTTATGAGGGTTATTAGATTACTTTACCGCTCCAAAATTCAGTTGAAAGTTGTTGAAACATAAATCCTTTTGAGGCTTTTATTACCATATTAAACTTACTTTGAAACTCACAAGAAGGAAACACGACATCTATGCTTACATTCATAACATCTGTTTACGAAACTGTCAAACATGCAACGCGCGAAGAAATCTAAATTTTCCTTAATGCCGCACTTAAATCCCATTTATGTCATAAGTTTATATCAGCTGTCTGGTTCGTACTAAAGGGATCTGTTGCATGAGTTTTATTGTGAACGATGATATATTAACCAGTTTCCCACGCACACAGAAAACGGAACTTTGTAATGGACTTGATGATCAGTAAGTTTTGATTTGATTGATGAATTTCAGCGTTATGTTTCGAACCAACTGACCGTAAGTGGTAAGTTTTACGTCCCGATTCTCATTAACCATCCGTAAATCTTATATGTCTAATTAAAGCGCCATTTAAGGTGACCCATAAAACGTAGTGAGCGCGTTAGAATACTGCTGCAGCCTTCCTACTTCACCATAAACTTTTTATGTTTCATAAATACTGTGGCAGTAAATATGAATTAATGGTATTCTGAGGTTGCGTTATGCCCTTTTGCTATCCATATTCTTTCGGTCCACGTAAACAAGATATGTTGGTTTGCAGGTCGAAAGATATTAGTCTGCTCATAAATCTATTATAATGTTTTCTGAAATTAATAACAATCGTTACTTAAGTAAGGCTTATTTTTACAAGAATTTATTATGTCTACGTATTTATCGCCTGCGGGTACTCTTGACTCGATATCAGACTCCGTGTTGTGTTTTAAAACATGAGTCGGTGAATACTTGATATCGAACGTAATTAAGTACTTACTTCGTTACCTATCGCAGATATTATTTACATTAATTATGCGGCTACTATACGTAAATTTTTGAGTGAAATTAACGAAAACGAAGACCGATAATTATTATGGTTGCTGGAAACAAGCAGAAATGTATTTTATTCAGCTTCACTAAAAGTACAAAATTGCGGTTTCGTCCGATAATTATCGGAACTGGACAGGTTTTTCTTTCCGCTCTCGATATTTCAGAGGATGAGAGGCTATTAAAATATATGAATAACAAATCAAAGTCCCATTCAAACCGGAATTAATTTGTATTTCTGAATTTTTGTAACGAACCGCTTTTTTTACATAATTGCTAGGGGATTGGGTTCAACGCTTGAGAACAAAAATCTTTCAGTACCTATAATCAATCATTTTTCTTCTGCATTGCTGTTCGATCTATTGTACGATCATTTTAACACTAGCTCACATAGCTCTAAATGAAACGCCGGATCATCACTCGCTGCCTCATACCGACCCCGGTGCAATTGCTGTATCCACTAGCTGGTATAGCGCCACCAGAAATTCGTAGAGCGGTGGCAAGCTCAAGCGAAAGAGCCACGATGGCTTCTGACACACGACACCCTATGCATAATAACATCCTCGTGTCACAAAGGCTGAAAAGCCGCAAAAGCTTTTTAAAGTGTGTGTCCCCTCTCACTGGCGAACAGTCTAAGGAAAACGGCTAAGCCAGTGGCGAGACGGTGCTTCCTTGCCAGACCCATTTGTCCTACCCGCAGAAAATCTCGCACCTGGATATGAATTGCCTTGGCTTTCCTGGAAGTCTTTAAATAGACTCCGGACTCAGGTAGGCCGAAGTAAAGAAAACCTGCGCAGGTGGAGATTCTCCGAGGACTCCGCCTTCAAGTGTAAATGTGGAGCTGTCCCACAAACAATGGGGCACTTATTATCTTGTCCAGCGTGTCCTGCTGTCTGCACACTGCAGGAGCTAATGGACGCTGCTGAAAGTGCTAAAATCGTAGCCAAATTCTGGGCTGACTGTATTTAGATTGCTATCGACACGCTAAGAAGAAGAAGATTTTAACACTACTTAATCAATACTAAACAACGAAAACTGCACGCAAATTATATAATATCTACGTATTGACTATGTGCCAGTGTGTAAACACAGCATAGGAGGACCTTATGACACAAAATATAGCGAGCGGAAAAAGGGGAAGTAATTCTGTCAGATCAACTGTCAACACATCAAGTCGACGCGCTAAAAAGGGGTTTGGCGGAAAATTGATTCCAACAATGGGAAAAGTTGTATAACACATACATAGTATATGTATACCTATGTGTGAAACTTTTCCACGAATCTACTGAAAGAGTATCCTCCAGTAGAGGATCCTTTTATCCGATTTAATAGTTTGTGATCACGTTTTTGCGTGGCCATGCTATTTCACGTATCATCATAATTTCAGCCGAAAGACGTCGGCTGTTGGACATAGGCCTCCCCCAAGGGGGGGTTTTGCTCTAATGGCCACGCTTGGCAGGCGGGTTGGCAATCGCAGTATGGTGGTAAAATGCATAGAGAACGCTGTTGCCCATTCTCTAGTAAGTCCCTTAGTCGCCATCTACGAAACCCACGGGAAGAAATGGGATGGTGCTAATCTTTTACGTCCGGCACCACACGGAACATCACGGCACCTCACGTATAGTTGAACCTATTGTTAAAAATCAACTACTGAATTTCGGAATTTACTTTTAAAATGTATTGGATATTGATTTTAAACTTCGCAGACTGTGTAAAGTCTGATAAGATTATTATTATTAGGTACCTATATTGAAATGGGTTCTATCAAAACTTGTGGACATTTTGAAATTGGGAATCATATTAGTTGAAACAGTTTCTATTATTTAGTTATAGTTTCGGAGTCAAGACCCTGGATATTGGGTACATATGTATAACAACGTTCCCTAACTTTTATCTTCGATCAGTAGGTATAGAAAGGGTACTTTTGAAGGAACTTGGGTTAATCGCTTGTGACCAGACCGATCGATCCATCTCCCGATCAACCTTGTCCAACAACGTTGCCACGTTGAAGTTTTCAATGGGCAATCGTTCTTTATGAAATATTAGGATCTTTATAACGTTAGACTTCTTTTCTAGGCCGCAGTTATTTTTCCTTGTCATTGAGTTTTTCACTAAATAAACTCGGTTGAACTAAGGTTGATAATGGTAGTCACATCACATGGGACTCAAACATAACTAGCAGAACGTGGCTGTATTTTACACATAATCAGTCTATATTGTTCCTATTGCTGGGACACAGGCCTCCACTCTGTGAGAGGGAGTGGGCCATAATCCATCACGCAGGCCCAGTGCGGGTTGGGAGATGTCACATGTCATCGAAGTTTTGGTTCTAGGACATGTCGGTTTCCTCACTATGCTCTCTATGTTCTATGTTATTGGGTTTGGTTTCCGCACTTACTCCTTTAAGTGGACCATTGTGCGTGAGCCATGGCGGCCGTTAGTGGTTATTCCAAACAGCCCACCTCCCTCCAGAAGTTGGCTATAACTCCTGGTCTGTTGAGAACATCCGTGTAAGATGTGGGTGCCCCGAGGGTTTCTGTCCTAATCTGGGCTACGCCTGTGCATTCGAAAAGCACACGTCCGACAGTTTCCACAGCCTCCATGCAGGCCCTGCACAGGGGGATGTCCGTTATGTCTATTGTGTAGAAGTGTTTGTTTAGCGGGCAGTGTCCCGTGATGGTCTCAGTCACTAGACGCAGGTCCTTTCTGTCCAGGCGTAACAGACGTCTGGTCAGCCTGCCATTCAAAGATGGCATTGCTTCCCTAGACTGCCTGCAGCCTGGTGTCGAGGTCCACCAGCTCTCTGCTTGTATGTGTGTGTAGTCCTGAAGCCACCTGCGTATCTGGTTAAATGGGATGGGCATTATGGGCTCGGGTCCACATACCGACGCGCGCCTCACTATGTTTCCCTTCACCGTTTTGAGAGCAGTGGTGATGAAATAATTTACACAAATAAAATGCCTGCTTGGGTTCGAACCTACAACGTAAGTCGTGGCCATTGCCACTAGGCCACCACTGCTCTCTCGTATTTTACATTTCTGCCTACATTTCAGGTTAAACAAGCGTGATATTGTGCAGTTTTCAATTTAAAGTAGCTTAGATCCCTGTATTTAGTTGTAATAACGTGGAGCGAGCGACGTGGTAGACGTAATTATTGTTTCTACCCTAAGAGGTGTACTTAACTGTTGGTGGAGGGTTTTATCATACAAGATGAGTTTGCTTTAATTAGGTCACTCGGCAGTGGAATGCTCGTTACGTTGTTATTAGAGCGGACTATAGTGACTCTAAAGTGGAAGTGGATCCCAACACAGGCCCTTGTACACACACTCATGGCAGACTAGATTTTGCCAGCGCGTGGAGGTCGGAAATTATCCCACGGGAATGTAGGTACTACCGGGTTAGCGAGTATTCTTTCTGTAAATTCAGGTTATAAACTATCTGTGTGCCAAATGTCATCCAAATCTGTTCCGCAGTTTTTGTCTGATTGAGTAACAAACATCCAGACATACATAAATTATATAAGCAGGAAGTAGGATGATTTTTTAAGGAATCTGAAGCCTAGCGCGATACCATTGTTTCTTTAATATTGTTAAAGAAATTTATTTCTAAATAAGATAAGAAATTACAAAGATTTCACTTACCTACTTGAGAACATTTGTTAAAAAGCTAAAATTATACCTAGTATTGTAAGAAATTTGATACACAGTCTAAGCATTGCTATTCTTTGAAACAAATCATTTAGGTACGTAATTATATTTCATTTCTTATGCAGATAACAATAACAAACACTAAACTTCGATCCACTCTTATTGGTTCTGGTTTTGAGTAGCTTTAACGTTTGAGGTCGAAAGCTTAGGTCATGGGGCCTGAGCACGTCTTCATTTCAAAGTAAATATTCTGAGACTTGACAAAAATTGGAGTGACCGACGGAATACTCGTTTTTTTGGTCAAAGAATTGGCACAGCTATTTAACGTGGTAATGCTGCTAATCTATCTTCTGGCCATGTGTTCAGAAATTAAATATATTTACCCATTTAACACGTCGCGTCGTCGTCAATCTTGTGACTATTTGCAGCGCACAGTACACCCACACAACGGGTTCAGTACCTTCAGCTATTTTATATCGAAACCAGGAAAGTTAACGTAAATACAGCGTGTAATGTCTTGTATGTTAGTATTTTTGTCTTTATGATCTAATAATTTAAGCATTCGAATTCGAAGAATCATGGTAAACCACACGCTGTAGGCATGTGCTTTACATCAGAAATATTTCATACAAATAAAGTAATTTATATCCGACATTGAGTTGAAAGAATTGTGACTGATATAAATAGGTAAATGGGGTTTATTCCGCCCATCGTAACCTAATGTAATCCACAGCGTTTGAAACTTGACGTCGCTACGCATTCTAGTTTACATTTTCTACGGATACCTAATCGATCCAAGGATGCTTATGGAATTTAAACGGACTAGGAACCTATTTGACGTTTGACAGATTTTGAAACGAAGTTCTATAACGCAAGTTGTGGTACGGTAGGTGGTGTGGTAGGTGTAAAATTGTATCTGACAGACCCCTTTGCCCACCCCAGGGTGGAGGACATCCATGAGGATTTCCACGGTAGTTGTGTCTCGTAACCCGTTATGCCCCCTACAGGTGACTCAGAATAGTTTTGAGGTATTATAGTATAATAGTTTTCAAGGGTGTCGAAGCCGATAGTGAGGACAAAATAAAGTTTGAGTATTTGAAAGATAAACGAAGTTAAATTCGGAGTTGAAGAAAATGCGTAAGGAACTTCGTTCCTGACACTCATCTGAACAAATGTTCATCGATCTTTTGGCAAGCAGTTCATTAAGTCAGTACCACTATGGTGCTACTCCACTTAACCAGTATATGACTTTATTTCTTTGTCGCGCAATTTTGTTCCGACTTTTATCGGTGCCGTACATACCTACCCTAGAAACTTCTACCGTAGCACGATAGTTCGCGAACGGCTTTTGTGAACTGAACTGAATGTGAGTTCCTACTTTTATCGTGAGCCAAGGACGATCCAACACAGTTCGTTAAAAATGTTTGACGTTCATATGTATATTTTGATGCATCAGATTAAATGTATTCACCGTTTGACGTAATAAAACGGAGTGCTTTCAGCTAAAAATAACATCAAGTTATCATAATATTATGGCACATTTATAATATGACGGAAGACTTGTGAGTGTATTCAAGTATGTCATTTTATTAGAATATCCACAATGTAGGTACGATCACGATATGTAATATCTCGCGTCAGGAAGACATGACTGTTTGCCTTTTATGACGCGTAGATGACACCTCCAAGTATTAGAAAATGGTAAGCGATAGTGAAATTTCACCAGCATTCTTTTTAATGAAAATGTTTCAAAACGTACTAGGTAAGGAGATTACGAATAAAGCCTAGGATTTTAGCAGTTCGTTATAGTTAATACATGATTGATTATCCAAAGCAAAATATGTTCCTAATTTAATTTTCTTTGGGCTCGGAAAATATATGCCCAGCTGATACTGGTAATATCGTAGCTTACAAACTTAGTGGCCAATACACAAAGAATTCTGAAAATATGCATTTAAATATGCGTTATCGTTCCATTAACCTGAATTAATAAGCGCAGCTTTTGTTACACTGGGGAAGCCCTAAATCGGCGGGATATTGCCAAAGCTAAACATACTTTCCACAGAACATCAATTTAATTAACGTTATCTGATATTATACTGAAAACAAACAAATTCACAACCGTCTCTAATCTAAATAATCGTATAAAGGTAATAAATTGTGAGACTGGCGTGCCTCGAGTGCCAATTTGCATGTTATGACTACTAGATGTATTGTGGAATGCGACATTTTAATGTAGTTGTATTATCTCTATATTTTTATAAAGCGCTTTATAAACGCTAGGCGAAACACTTTTCATCTTTTCGTTCCATTTATCTTAATTAGTATTCTTCACAAAAAAGGCGCGAGTCTCTACTTAATTCTGAAACTTGCAAATAATTTTTTACCTAAAATTGATGGTGCAAAATGCAAACGTTTTTTATTTTTTCCTTTGTGTAACTAATTTGGTTATATATTTAAGAAAATTAACTGTCGACGGTTAATTAGTCTTTTGTTACGGGAATTAGTGTCATTATTTAACAGTCGAACGACAAAGAAACGTTTTGTTGTGCTGTCTGCCAGCTTTTTAACCATGTTTTCGAGGAAAAATATGTTTAATGTAGGTTTTAAAGCTGCTAAAACGAAGCATAAAACTTTTGTAAATTGAGGTAAGTAGGTATTCTGCCCGTAGCATTTCTTGAAGTTACGTATTCCTGTGATTATTTTCCAAGATACCAACTGATACTTAAAGTTTTAATTAATAACGGGACATACCAAGACCTCGTCGTGTCTTGGAAAGCAGGTAACTACGTTGGTCCCGGCTGTCATTTGTGTGTGGATTTTGACAGTCGTTACGGGTCGTCAGAAGTCCGAAAGTCTGACAACCAGTTTTACCAAGGGGTTTCGTATTACCCAGTAAGTGGGTTGTGGAGATCACATAAGTAGTCGCTCCATATAAAATTCTGGTGTGAACAGAAGCCGACCCCAACATAGTTGGGAATAAGGCTACGAGATGATGATGATGAAGTTGTGAATATAAAAGTTTTATTTTCTTTTCAAACGTAGCTTTTCCGTTTGTTCAATACGGACGAAAGCAATATAGTTAGAGTAGTGCACTTGGTGGAAAGTTCAGTGGAAAATCTATGATGGCAGCTCAAATACAAATAGTACTACGGTTATTCCTGGACGTGTTTTATCGGATTTAGATTCGGAAAAGTGTAGCTTTTCGCAGAAAATCTTTTTCTTTTGTCGAATAATTTTCCATCGTTTGGCGAAAACGTAGGTATTTTTCGGTAGATTCAGAGCAAAATGGGTGTGACAGAAGGGCAGACAGACATACGCGCTATTAAGGGTTCGTTTATTAATTTTAAAAAGAAAACACAATGTTTATTTCAATAACTTAAAAATACGTTTACATTCGGTCATTAGGGATTTTTTATTTAAGTGACAAATATACTTGTGTTAGGAAGTTTCGCTCTTCCACTAGTTACAATTTGCAGTATAAGCTATTGAATTGACATTTCATTTTAGTAGGTATTATAAAAAAGTGATTTAAATAAAATCAAAATATAAAGAAATCAAAACAGTTACGTTAGGTACACAAGAGTACCCCCCCCCGAGTGGGTTCCCGCATTGTCGTTGCGGGGGGGCTCAGTAACCGTGGATTCCGGCCACGGTGAAGCCAAGAGGAACCCAAAGGTGGGGCCGCTCGTCAGGGCTTTTGCCTTCAAGCCATTGACGTAGCGGCCAAAAAGTAGGTTGCGGTGAGGTGCACCGCAACTTAGGTGGGCCGCGATGTCGAATGGGAGGCATCGCGGCTGAGGGTTACGGGCTGCGGTAGAGGAGGAGTGCCGGTGTTTCTGAGCAGCGCTCTTCCCTTCCGTGGCCTGGACGGGGCCGCCACCGTTTGATGGCGGACGCGGTGGGGCCGCAGGGGAAGAGGAGTGTCGGTATAGCGTCAGCCGCTCTCCCTATCCCCTGCGGCCGCAAAGTGGTAGACGGGACGGCGCGTTGTGTTCCACACGCGCACCGTCAAAGATGTCAGCAACCACTGGTGGGGTCCGCAAAGGCCGATGCCTGCCAAGGGTGCGGGTTTGTTCGAAAGAGATACCACAGCCCCTGGCATACGGGCTACTGAGGGAACACGGGTGGGTTTTAGTCAGTAAAAGTCTGACACGCCCTCCTGCTCTACTCAGCAGGAGAAGTCATTTGATGATTTCCCACCCAAAAAAAAAAAAAAGGTACACAAGAGTATTTTATAACAATCTCAAATTGTAATTGTAAATAATACGACGACGTAAAGAATTATTATATCTATCAGTCTATGTTTTCACAACCCTTTTTCTTTGTTACTTTAATCGAAATAATTTCTCATTATTCTCACCTGATATCTTTGAACTGCTCAAGGACCATCCCTAACCAAAACGAATTATTATAATCTCCGATTTTAATTAATTTAAGATTTTATCAGAAATACCCAATTATGTATACCCAGTGAGTTGTTATAATCATACCCATTTCAATAGAAAATATTAGTAGTATTTCTATCTATACCTTACCTGCTACAAACTGTCAGGTCTACCTGACAGTTTGTAGCAGATAAGGTATTTGTTTGATCGTAGTTATATACCCGAGGAGGTAGCATTATTTTAAGATTAACCTTTAGAACTGGTTCGTTGTGAAAATTACAAACTTTATTTACGAATAGATAGGTAATAGATAATACGGGCTGTTGTCCGCAACTCCACGTCAAAGCGCGTATTCTGCGTACGGGTGGGAGAATCTGTCATTCGATCTACCCCAGCTCCTTGAGAAAGGCCAGCAACGCC
The DNA here is from genome assembly GCA_949987655.1 of Polymixis flavicincta. Lineage (NCBI taxonomy): Eukaryota > Metazoa > Arthropoda > Insecta > Lepidoptera > Noctuidae > Polymixis > Polymixis flavicincta. Next base: position 16,235,791 of record OX465179.1, read on the forward strand.
TTGGTGTTGCTGACAATCTCACGTAGGGTACCTGGGTTACCGAAGTATTTAGCCCTGTAATTGGCGACCACCGGGCAGTTTAGCAGCACGTGCGCTGCTGTCTCGTCGTCCTCCATGCAGGCCCTGCACAGCGGACTGTCTGTTACTCCTAAGACAAAGAGATGTTTGTTAAATGACCCATGGCCAGTTACAGCTGCTGTAACTGCACGCAGCTATGATTTAGTTAGACGGAGAACCTGTTTTGTGAGGCGGGCATCGATCGCAGGAAGTGCTTCCTTAGCCTGCCTGCACTCGGGTCATGGCGATCAGAATGATCCGAGGATATCGCACGATCTCCGGCGAGGCGGCGGGCTTCCTTGCCGGATTACCGCCATGGGATCTGGAGGCAAAGGTCCTCGCGCAAATATGGGAGTGGCGCGAGGAGGCCAAACGCCGGGGCGTAAGTCCACTGCCGCGGGAAATCGCGGCACAGCGGACAGAGCTCCGTCGGGATCTCATGGTGACATGGAGAGAGCGATTGTCGCAACCCAGTGCTGGGCACGCCACGATTGCGGCGGTAAGTCCCCTCTTTGAGGAGTGGTTTGAGAGGCGGCATGGCGTCCTCACCTTCCGCCTGACGCAGGTCCTCACCGGACACGGCTGTTTCGGGAGGTTCCTGTTTCGGATAGGGCGGGAGGAAACGTCCGGGTGTTTCCACTGCGAAGATCACCCTGAGGACACGGTGGAGCACACGGTGGCGGTCTGCCCTGCTTGGGCGGAGCACCGCTGTGTCCTCGTGGAGGCGATCAGCGGCGGCGATCTCTCGCGTCCGGCCCTGGTCCAGGCCATGGTACGGAGCGAGAGGGCATGGGGAGCCGTCACCTCCTTCAGCGAAGCAGTGATGCTCGCGAAGAGGGAGGCGGCGCACGTGAGGGAGAGGCAGCATATGCGCCCTCGCGACCCCAGCCGCCGCAGGATACGGAGACGCCCTGGGCGTCGGGAATCCCAGGCCGATTTCCGGCCACCGTAGGCATGGGCTTGCGGACGGCGAGTAATGGGTAGCTCGCTGTCCGGTAAGGACCAAGCCCAAGTCGACGGCGCGTTGTGTTCCACGCGCGCCTCAAAGAGATGTCAGCACAAAAAAGTGATGGGACCCGCAAGGGTCGATGCCTGCCAGGGGTGCGGATTTGTTCGAAAGAGACACCACAGCCCCTGGCTTAAGGGCTACTGAAGGAACACGGGTGGGTTTTAGTCAGTAAAAGTCTGACACGCCCTCCTGCTCCACCCAGAGCGGGAGAAGTTATTTGATGATTTCCCACCCAAAAAAAAAAAAAAAAAAAAAGGCACTCACGTAGATCCAGCCATATCTTGTGATGTTGGTCCCTGGTTCGTTTCCTTACCAGAGTGCGTAGATACCCGAAGGGGAGAGGCGCGATGAGTTCTGGTCCCACTGGTGCCATAATCGACCCCCTTCTGGCAAGTTCATCGGCTGCATCGTTACCTAGCGAACCGCTGTGTCCTTTGATCCATTGAATGGTAATGTTATTGAGGCTACCTACCTGGTTTAGGTGCTGGTGGCACTCTTATATCAGCCCAGAGTCAACCGTGTGACTGTTCAGCGCTTGCAGAACAGCCATGCTGTCTGAGAGTATGCGGATTGAGTGGTCTTTAACTTCCCTGGCCAAGATAGCACACGCGGCAAGGGAGATGCCCATGCATTCGGCTTGGAAAACTGTGTTATGGACCCCCAATGGTGTGGCTATGTGTATGTTGAGGTCCTCCGAGAAGACTCCAGCACCTTTATTTACGAAATATTAAACAGTATTTTAGAAACTACTCCTACTTAATATTATAAATGCGAAAGGTTGCATGTTTGGGTGCTTGGATGTTTGTTACTCAATCACGCAAAAACGGCTGAACGGACTTTAATGAAATTTGGCACACAGGTAGATCATAACCTGGATTAACACATATAATACTGTTTATCCCGGTAATACGTTTCCGTGGGATAATTTTCGACTACCACGCGGGCGAAGTCACTAACAAAAGTTAGTAAACAATAATCTTTTCTGTGTGCTAAATACTCGGCACAGTCGGCACTTATTTATGCGACCAGAATACAGCATAATACTTCCACAATTTATGTTGAAACGAAATGAGTACGAAAACATCGCAAATATTACTTCTAACATCTTAAATATTCGTATTTATATTTAAACGTATACGATATTAATAATGAGCGAAATTAAACTAAAGCTTAGCGAGAGTGTCTCGGGAATTCTGTGATTTAGGAGAAAGCACTTCATTAAACACTTGGTTTCGCCCACAACCTTGCTTGCTTTATATTTCTCTCCTGTATTATTCTGTTATTTAGATTGTGGTGTCTCTTGTGTATTGTAAATTAGAGGATTGTGGTGGTTCGCTTTGAATCTAAGAAAACAGAAATGAAATCTGTTTCAGATTTCTGAAAACTTTACTATTCTGAGATATCCAAAAAAGTTTCTGATTACTCCCAAGGACAACTGGTGTAAGTAGTACATATGTAATCGATAATACATTACATGATAAAAAAGATAATATGGAAATGAAAATTGGCGATTTCAAGCAATTCAAATAGGTACTTAAAAGCCGCAAATAGGAGAAGCCTATAGCCAGCAGTAGACTGATAAAGTCTGATCTTTTTTAATGACTCGTTCAAGTCAAATGAGGTTAGAAGTAAATAACCGTGTGCTAATTGCTGCCCCATATAATCCCGTACGCTCAAAAGCCTCTGTAACGTATGTATGTATACAAATTGACAATGTTCACAGAGTGCGGAAAATGTCAACCGGTCATGGACATAATGTTGTGTTAGATGCGGTAGCTTTTCACTTCCGGAAAAACAGAAACTGACTGACTGACTGACATATAAACGCACAGCCGAAAGTACTGGGACAAGGAACGTGATTTTTTGCATACGACTTCCTTTTATAATGAAGGGAACACTAAGATAGGTTTTTTGGACATTCGACCTTTAAGGGGGTGAAAAGAGGGGATATTATTCGTATGAAAAATAATATTCCTTAAATTAATAAACTTGAAACTTAGCACGAATACTTGTCTAACTAATTCATAAAGTAAGTTATTTTTGTTCCCAAACCCCTTAATCCCATTTAAGGGGTACATTTTTTTCAGGTTGGGATACCATCAAATAACTTCTCCCGCTCTGAGGGGAGCGGAAAGGCGTGTCGGACGTTTACTGGCGAAAATCCACCAGTGTTCCTTCAGTTGTTTGTGTGGTAGGGGCCACAATATCTCTTACGAACATACGAAATCTACGTGTACAAAGTCGCGGCCGCTGGTGTAGTGCTAGTAGTTGTATAAACTCTACGGACTTATGTGGGGAATATAAAGAGCATGTTCTTCTTCTATTGAACCAGTATCGTATATCGAAGAACGCGTTAAAGACCAATAGATTCAACTAACTGATTAGAACTGCGTCCTAGGGTAAGAGCAACGAGCTTATGGCAACGAATATTCAATAGGAATATATTGAATATTGGTTATTCCTGTACGATGATACCAAGGTACGGTCATAACCGTTATAACGTGAATCGCAGAAGCTCGACAAAATTTAAGGTCTGGAATTTATTCCCGTTTGTCAAAGTCCTTTGACAGACATTTGACCCCCGGCTTACCGTCACAGTCTCTAAGAATCTATCAACTAAAAAACCCGAGAAAATCCTAGCACATTTTTACTGTGGTAGTTAGGCTGACTGGCATAAAAATCCATTTGACCATTCTCTAAGTTCTATCTATGCATAGGTAAAAGAAATCCTGAAATAACAAGAACTGTTTTTACTTTCTGTGATTTATATCACTACCACTGCCTCCAAAATGGTGAAGGAAGACATCATGAGGAAACTGGCATATCCTAACATGAGGAAACATCGTGAGGAAACTAGCATGTTAGGTCATGCCAGTTTCCTCACGATGTTTTCCTACGATACCTGAATGAGCCAAAAATTCAAAGACATGTGACATCCACCTACACTTTGTCAGCATGGTGAATAATGTGCCACTCCTTCTCACAGAGAAAAGGTCTATGTCCCAGCTGTGGGATCGGTATAGTCTGATAATCCTTATGGTTACGAGAGCCTATATGCTCCCACAGCTGAGATACAGAACTCCTCCCGGTAACAGGAAGCTTGTCAGAACAGCATAAAACCCTTTTTTATTTCATATAGATCTGATGATGCGTTTCGGAGACAGACAACGAAACTCTTCAAAAAATTACAGTAAATCAACCGCGATGTTGCTATCGCTTAAATATGCATTGTTTTGACCTCAGGGATGATGAAATTTCGAATTGGTGTGGGGTAGGCACTATAGCTAAAAGTGAAAAATATTCTCCAAAAATAAACACCCAACTTAAAAAAAAAAAACACTACAAACTGAAAAATAACTTTAATTTCGGAAAGTTGGTGACAAAAAATTAAAATACACGACTTCAGAAATAAAAGTTATTTTTCACTTTGTAGTGTTTTTTGGAAGTCGGCTGTTTGTTTTTTTTCTATTTCTATCTATCTATTATTTAATATTCCTTTACATTTAAATCCATGAGTGCTACGTTAGGTTGAGTTATTCAAACCACTTTCCAAATTAAAAGCTTAACTGAGACAAACCCATAAATCTAACTCGTTTTCTAAAAAAAGTACCAAGCAATCAATTCGGAAAACTGAATCGAGTTTTTGGGACTCGCAAGGTCGTTAGTTCTTTTTAGGATTTGTTCACGTTTGGCAAAATTGTAGCCATCTGTGTGCCCCTATACCTGCATCTGTGAGCGTTCCAATAAGAAAATCTTCCCATAAGCTTCTGACAAATAATTTGACGTTATTCCACGTAATACATAGTCCTCCAGAACGAATCGGTCCACCAGTCGAACCAGTCGGTATGCATTTAAGCGGAAATTGCAGAGGTATTTTCTTAACAAATAGTGTAGAATTTGAATTTGTAATACTTGAATTTGTATATATATATATATTAGAAGTATATATTGTAGTAGATATGTATGCGTGTATATGTATTATATGTTTATAACCAATTTATGTATCAATCTTTTTTGTAAACCATATAATGATATATTTTTCAACACACTTGCTCATAAAATGGCTCTAATTTCACTACAGTTAGGCACATAATGGCACCTATTATCAAACTGTGACTTTTTCATTACTATTATTCACTAGTGAGTTATAGAATTGGTTGAGTTGCTTTGTTCTTAGTGAGTTATAGGTTGTTTTTTGTTTGAGTTGCTTTGTTCTTAAAAACGATGATGATGATGATGATGGATGATGCTGGGTGATGATGGATGATGCTGGATGATGATGGATGATGATGATGGATGATGATGGATGACGATGGATGATGATGAATGATGATGATGGATGATGCTGGATGATGATGGGTGATGATGAGTGATGATGGATGATGATAGATGATGATGGATGACGATGGATGACGATGGATGATGATGGATTATGATGGATGACGATGGATGATGATGGATGATGATGGATGACGATGGATGATGATGGATGATGATGATGGATGATGATGATGATGATGGATGATGCTGGATGATGATGGGTGATGATGAATGATGATGGATGACGATGGATGATGATGGATGACGATGGATGATGATGGATGACGATGGATGATGATGGATGATGGATGATGACGATGGATGATGATGGATGATGATGGATGACGATGGATGATGATGGATGATGATGATGGATGATGATGGATGATGATCATGATGAAGATTTAGTATTATTTTCTTCGCAAGTGTGTTGAAAAACGTCGTATGATACACGTGTGTATTGATGATTATCGTCCTCGGCTCTCTTAAGACCCTCGCCTGACGGCTCGGGTCTCAATGGCGCCTCAGCGATAATCACCAACGTTACACACTTGTACCATAATGTACTATTATAGTTCTTTTTTATCATTGTTCCTTTCCTCCAAAGCACCTGCCATCTAATCTCTTCACCACCCTTGGTTGACTGGTAGAGAATGCCTAAGGCATTAAGTCCGCTTTTGTACCTTTTTGTGTGCGAGAAGTTTAAATAAATAAATCTCAACAGAGACTGGTCTTCGACGCGGGAGATATTATAGTGCAGAAGTGTGTGCGCAGACACAGTTGCACTCTCTTCCCCCATTTTCACAGTCCGATGGGCAGTACGCAATCCGACACGACCGGAGAGAGATCAAGCGCAGGACCAACAGTTTTACGTGTTTTCCGAGGCACGGGGGTAATCACACCGCAAACTTCCAAACCCCGGGATGTTATTAAGAAATTCCTAAGAGAATAACAACATCCCTGTAGCGGCACTACAAATAAAAAATGCTTCGCAACAAAATCGAAAAACACAAAAAGAAAAGTGGCGCCATCTACAATGCCACAGGCGAACTATATGAACAATTCTGCATCGCGCAATCAGAGTTTTCGACGGCACTCGAACATATACAAAAATCCCGACATCAACTGTCGGGCAGTTGCCCGGACCAGACACAATACCCGTCTGGTCGGAGGATCCTCCTTTACCAGCAAATGTATGAGTGAATTTTACACCCTGTTCCTCATACCGCTAAACTGGTGACCCCGTGAAAGAACGTCAGCGCAGCCTTCGTGCAACACTTCGGCGTGACGTCATCATCAACATCAAGATCACTTCCTCAAGCTTTCGAGCGGCGAGTCACACAGCCAGCCAGCACCCTACGGCTTCAACGGGTATCCTGACCACCTGCATGCAGCGAACCGCATGCCTGGTCATCACCCACAGCCTCATCAGCAGCCATGGCCCAGCACACTGCACTTTCGGCCGGTCGAGAGCTTAATCTCCCGGTCGACGCCAGCAGTCAGCCTCAACCTCTCAACCCGGCGCTGTACCAGATCCGACTCACTGGAGCATAACGCAGCGCAACCCCGACTCACTGGGGAATCGTCGCAGACAGTTCCGACTCACCGCGAACTATGTGACACCCGGTTCCGACCCACTGGAACCACAACTGGCACTGGCAAGCATGCATAACATGCACTGACTCAGCCCACTATCGACCTCCGGTCTCCGGGGGGGAGTGATGTAGCGGCACTACAAATAAAAAATGCTTCGCAACAAAATCGAAAAACACAAAAAGAAAAGTGGCGCCATCTACAATGCCACAGGCGAACTATATGAACAATTCTGCATCGCGCAATCAGAGTTTTCGACGGCACTCGAACATATACAAAAATGTCCTGGACAGTGATTATTATGGACATTCTATGTCCATAATAATCACTGTCCATGCTAAGGTTGCCTGGAAGAGATCGCGGAAAGCGATAAGGACGCCCATTGTATATTTTGTACCTTACCTTTTTCTTGATACGTATTTTTGTGGTGTACAATAAAGTATATACAAATAAATAAACACTGTCCGACCTGAGAATCCAACCAATGACCCACGCTCAGCAGTCGCGCTTGTAGGCGAGAGATTGGTCTCTCGGGGCGCATAATATAGATATAGGTGTAATATATATGCATAGGAAACACGAGTTAATATTATGGAAGATATGATTATTACAGATAAGGCAACGTTCATAAGCAGTAAGTTCAAGGACATTAATAACGTTGTTATTGGCTTGGGAGTTTTATTTCACAAGCACACTCAACTCCGCCTTATCCTCGTATATACCTACTTGATTACGTACTTTTGTAGGAAATCCTCTTCGGATAAAAGACCTCTGAAGGGATCTGCTGGACGCGTCTGAGGGTCTTATTTCATAGAAACTTATTGGATATATTATAAAGCCAGTGATGACGTCAGTACGGGACGGACGAGGCCTTTTTTTACTCGTATGTGATGAATGAGCCGATGACCTTGAAGATACGTTTTATAAAAAAAAACTTCAAAGCTGCGAAAAAGAAATATGGGACAGAAGGTGTAGATTAAATCAGTTGTCAAAACTCCGGAGATGACGATAAAACTGTTCAATGAACAGTTGTAAACATGCTGAAATTCTACACTTGTCTGAAAAATACACATTACATTCTGAATTATTTCACATAAAATTTAAATATTTTTCCATAAAATGTGTTCTGCTGAACAACAGCAAAGCGGATTTCAAGGCAGACCGATATTGAAAAATTCCACTCATACATTTGAATGGAGCTCGTGCATGAGAAAGAAAACAATTGAATAACTTGGGACATATCTTTATTTGGTGGGAATCCTTTCTTGACTAAATATAATATATTGAAACGCGGTGTATATCAGCTGTTTTAGGTACGCGAGCCACGGAAGTATATCAATAGGTCATGTTTACTAATAACGAAATGGAATGTGTAGGTTGCGATGCTTGCCATCACTCTCTTTTTAACCGACTTCAAAAAAGGAGGAAGTTCCATGTTCGACTGTATACATTTTTTGTATGTATGCTCACCGATTTCTCCCCCATTTGTGGACCGGTTCTCAAAATTAACATGAAATTAATTAAATTCATACCCAGACTTCCGAAATTAAAGTTATTTTTAATTTTGTAGTGTTTTTCCGGAAGTCGGTTGTTTTTTTACCTACTATTTCTAAAGCACATGCCACCAAAATATGGTGTTGAAAATCATGTATTTCAGCGCCAGCATAAACAAAATGTAGTCAGTTACCTCGTAGCACTTTAGTAACTGGTTAAACTCTTTGATTCAATTTAAGTGTTTATTTATAGTTGATATTTCCCTCATGTCCATCAATGTCGGCCCATTACAGTGTCAATCACTAATGGAGGCAAATTATACTGAAGCTTGATCAGAGGCGAGATTATGAGTGATCAATACGTCAATTATTTACGCTGCTATATATTATAGCGTCAAGTGTAAACTTCGTTAAATTTATTTAATTAGGCATTGATTAAAGGCGATGTTTGCGATTCAGCGAGCCGTGAACTTCAGCATACCGCAACCAATTAAACTGGTCGGTGAAGCCTTACACATAGACGTTTGCAGGCATTTCTAAATAATACTGGGAATTTCAGTCGGACTAACTGTGAGCTGCCACTGAAATGCTTCACGGACAGTTTAACACTGACATTAGGTACTGCCTAAGTTTTCAGAGTCGGTCATAGTTTTGCTCCGCTTTGCATATGTCGGAAACAATTTGTAACTCCCAATTGGATGCAATCCATCCGAATAACGAGTATGTTTTCGTAATTTCTGTAAAATGATTTTCAAATTGCAATTTATATTTAACGAATGTTTATTCCAGAAGCTTTTGATACTCCATCAAGTAGGTATTTTTGTTCGATTAAAATTAGAACCACTGATCATTTTTTTTACATTTCTCAATGAAAGGTCATGTCGTAGCGAAAATTAGCTTGATTTATTTTTGCGGGAACCATCCATAAATCACTTAAGTCATTAATCAATAATCGAGCGGAATCTCAGTGAGTGTAAGTAAGATGAAAGGAAACTAATCAAAATGATTCTAGAAATGGGATCAAGGGATCCTTAAACAATTCCCAGCTGAATAAAACGACTAATGTAATGTCTCTGTAATTCCTTTCAAACTCGTACGCCGAAGGTACGTACTCGCTACGTCCCGAATCTCTCTTAATCCCTCAATGCAAGCTTTCTGAGTTTTCCATCACATAATGTTTGTAGATAACACGCAGTTACTTTTATTATCTACCTGCCTCGTTCTCAGAACAGGTATTTCATGACATGAAAACAGAGCATAACGGGTAATTCAGGTAAACGATCGACTTGTTTCTGATGCCAAAGCGAGTAAACATAAGATAACAACGTTATAGCTTCGCGAATGGTTGCCTACTCGCAAATTCAATAAGGCCCTATCATGTTAGAAAATTGTACCAAACTTCATAATACGTGTAATCAATATTGATCTAAGTCTTCTTCTGAAGTTAACGCAGAATATTTTGATTAATATTGATTGAGGTCTACCCATTTAGAACACAACATTTTCTCACGTCTATAAAGACTATAACATAATAACTGACAGGCTTAAATTGAGTTTAGGGTCGCCTAACTAAAAAATAATAATAACACAGAGGAATGAGGCTTAACACACAAATCCTATGTGAGTGGCAAAAATCCGAATTCTGTTTGTAAAACAAAAATATATTGAGAGATTTGAAGGGCCACCATTCGAAACCATCGAAATATCGGCTGAGGGTATGGTTTCAATAGAGATATTTGTAGAGGAGCTTGTGTCTAAGTAATTACAGCCGTATTGGTCGCTCAATCAGGTTAAGCTATGCTTGCCGCGGCTGGTCCGTGGATGGGTGACCATCTTTACATACCAAGCCTTGGAAAGCATATTAAGCCGCTGGTCCCGGCTGTCATTTGTGAATCTTTGAGAGTCGTTATGGGTCGTCCAAAGCCCGAAAGTGTGGCAACCAGTCTTACTATTTTCGAGTAACCAAGTAACTGGGTTAAGGAGGTTAGTTAGGCAGTCGCTCCATGTAAAACACTAGTATTCAGCCGGTTAGACTGTAAGCCGACCCCGACAAAGTTGGGAAAAGGCTATTTGGGAAAATAAACGATAACACATTACAGTGTTACGGTATAGAACTTAAAACTAAAATGGGAGCACAAATGTATAAACCAACAACAAGTTCCACATAATATAAAAAAGTTAAATTAACAAACATTGAATAAAGAGTATGATTAAATATAAAATAAAACTAATCTGAAACTAATACAAGTAAAAATAATAAATACATGAAGAAGATACTTTAGTAGAAATTATGAATTTAGGATTGTCATTTACCTAATTCTGCTATAATTTTAAGCGCAATGCTTCGTTATTTGCGACCAGAAACAGCAAAGAACTCGATATCCCGGAAAATCTTATATTTAACTACCTATTAGTAGACATATTTTAGAAGACTGAGTAACGATACTTTTTAACTCAACATGATTCGATTATATAATATTACGAACATAGATTAATAAATAAACCGTCAAAGCTAGCAGCGTTACTTTGTTTTTGTTACATATTTCAGAACATAAGTCCCGTCTCGTCTCGTCTCCTGGCACATATATCTTTAGGCAGATCATGCGTAGATGTACGAATTGGATAGTAAATTTACGAGCCGTGTTTTATAACCACATAACATCTGTTATTTATGGTCAGAATAGATACGAAACGAAAATGTCAACGGTATTCATCTTCATGACTTGGAGATATTTGATGCTTACGAAATTGCTCCTATACTATTTTATTAAAGTACCTTGACATTTACCATAACTTCTAGGTAACCACTAGTTATTTATTTAACAATCATCAACTGCCTTGTGGATTTTTATTCGTGAAGTCAATGTGGATAGACTTGCTTTCATTAAGTTTGATACGCCATTTTGCATTCCACTCATTAACACGATTTAGGGACTCATGAACCTGTTCTAACGGCTTCCTCGTGACTATTCCCAACAGCCACGATAGCTGTGTGGTCAGCAAAGGTTGCAATGACATTGTTTTCTAGCTCAGGAATATCATAGGTGATACAGGACCGGCCCTAGTACAATACCTTGTGGTACTCCAGCTTTTATCTGCCTAAGGTTTGAATAGGCATTACTTTGTCTTATTCTAAATAATCTGTTTGATATATAGGACTCTACTTTCCAGTATTCTTAAATAATCAACAAATACCACACGGGAATTCTGCTGAATATCTCGGCATGACCCTGGATGCAAAACTGCGCTAGAAAGAGCATGCCAAAAAGAAAAGAGCGGAATTAGATATTCAATACAAAAATAAAAAATGACTATTTGGTAGACAATCGCCATTGTCAATATCTGATAAATTGTTGTATATAAACAAGTTTTAAAGACTGTATCGACGGTACTCAGCGGTATTTAGCTGTGGGGCTGTACCAGCCAAAGAAATCTTCAAGTCATACAAGGTTTTTAAAACAAACTACTAAGGTAAATAATAAGCACGCCCTGGTAAATTTAATTAGAAACAGCGACCTCCACCGGGACCTCAAGATGGATGTCGTAAACATAGTTATAGAAACATGTGCAGAAGCTCATGACAACAACTCCCTGACAACACTGAATTAGTGCGAAGACTAAAAAGGGTAAAACGTTTTGGGTTAGTTTAGGGCAGTGTGAGTGAACTTGAACTGTAGTGCAAGTGCTGACTTTAACAAAGAGCACGTGAATCAAGTGTCGTCCCCCAAGAAAGACCTTATTGCACGATTTCTTAATTTTATAGTTACTTAGCAGTTTAAGTTATATTTAAATTACTTATTAGCTAATTGATTGTAATGTGAATAAAGTTTCATCTATTGTGATACTCGTATTTTGTAAAGGAAAAAATAATCATCTGCCTAGCCTTTTCCCAACTTTGTTGGGGGCGGCTTCCAGTCTAACCGGATGCAGCTGAATACCAGTATATTAGATGGAGCGACTGCCTATCTGACCTCCACAACACAGTAACTGGGTAATACGATACCCCTTGATAAGACTGGTTGTTAGGTTTTCGGACTTCTAGCAACCCAAACGACTGTCAAAGATCCACAAATTACAGCCGGGACCAACGGCTTAGCGTGCTTTCCGAGGCACGGAAGAGTCTTGGTATTTAAGATGGTCAATTGGTCACCCATCCCGGACCAACCGTGGCAAGCGTAGCTTAACCTAATCGATCGATCCGTGCGGCTAATATTACTTAGGCACAATTCATTTATTTATTTAACCACAAGTAAATAATACTGCACAATGGCGGACTTCATTCCTAGGGCATCAGGCATATTGCGGTAGCACGATCTTCAAACGGTGCTCGTGCGTACTAAAAACAATCTAGGATGAAATATAATGCTCATTGTTCGATCGACATAGCTATATTATGCAGAAATAGGTATACCAAATCCTCGCACAGTAGAGCGCCTGCCAGCTTCGTGATGACCTATTTCTCCAAGTATAAAACTTCACCTTATGCAGGATTACAAAAGTTAATCATTCATAGTTTTCTCTTTTTACATTTATTAGGAAATTATGAGAAATTGTAGAAGAGAACTACGTATTCCAAGTAGTGATGTACCGACTAGTCGCCGACTAGTCGGGAAAGCCGACTAGTCGGCCATATTTGTAGTCGGCGATTAGTCGGCGACTAGTCGGCTACAACCGCCGACTAGTCGGCACATTTTTTACGCGTATGCTTAAAAATTTAAAAGACGCTGATTGTAATGAAATTGAAATCTTTACTGTTATTATTTTCATTATAGAATCAGTTTCACAGTTTACTTTCAGTGCAATCTAGAATAGGATAGGAAGAAACGCCGGCTCGCACTTAAACAATGATATAATAAATGCTATAGCAAATAAAAACGTCCTGAACATTCCGCCCGGGCCTTGTTTAATAAACGTTACAAATTGTAATTGAATCTTACAATACTTCAAGTTTCTTTTTAATAAATAATACAATTTATAAATTCACCATGGTGGAAAACTGACAAAATTCTAAAATTGTACCTACCTACAATTTTACATATTTCTGTTTCTATTCTATTCTATTTTAGGTTCTGGCTCCATCGGTAACGTTCGATGATTTTGCCAATGTCAAGGTATGAGAAAGTAATGATCGTAAACTGTTACACAACTATTGATCAGTGTTTGTAGCGGTGACATCCATGGATCCCCATGCTAAAAAAGGACAAAACATTTATGGTTAGTAAAACGTCACAAAATAATTGTTAGAACATTCAATAAGTATGTGATAAGTAAATAGAAATATCAACTATAACTGGATTTTATTAATGCTAATGAATTTATAACGGGTTTTAACTGCAGGGGTATGGGCTAGAGATAGTAGGAAAGGAATGTTAATTGGGCGGGGAACATCAGGAGGGAGTATGTCGTAAAGGGGAGTGGTTAAACGAGGACAAGAGAAAAACAAGTGTTCCAGAGTACCCTCATCCAGACCGCATTCACACAATGAGGAGTCCCTCACGTGGATTTTGGCCAAGAAAACTGGTGTGCACACGAACCCAAGTCGGAGTCTAATTATGACAGAGGTGACAATTTTACTTGAGAATTTTAATTTGCTGAACCAACATTCAGATGGAATGAATGGTTGGATAGAACCATAAAATCTTCCCTTCAATATTCTAGTTTTTTGCCAATGCTCATTCCAATTCTTCATCATCTCGGGTTTAACAAGACAGCGCAGATCTCGGGGATAACAAGACGGATGAGACTCGATCCCATTCCGGGTAGCCAGCTTAGCAATCGAATCCACATTCTCATTATCAACGATTCCAGAGTGGCTAGGGATCCAAGCCAAAGCAATCTCTAAGCCTAAGCAATGGCATCTATACAGTAGTTGTTTGATCTTAAGGATAAGGGGAAAATTGTGACGAGAGCGAAAAGGTGATTTTGTTAAATCCTGTAGACAGCTAAGAGAATCTGAAAGATTATGGCTTTTGTTGAGTCTATGTGATTCAATGTAGGAGACTGCTTCCAAAAGAGCTATTGCTTCCCCTGTGTATATAGTACCATACGCAGGGCTACGAAAATTAAGAATAATTTTGTATTTTGGGATCCACACAGCTGATCCGACATTGCTATTATCTGACATCTTAGAGGCATCTGTAAATAACGTCAGCCAATCGTGCCAGTCCTCTGCTAGAATCCTATTGAATTTGACATTAGCAGCAGGGTCATGTTTGGAAATACCAAAGTTAAAAATAATTTTTGGTTGAAAGAGCAAGGAATCAAAATTTACATCAAATAAGGGGTTTTTATCTAAATGGACTAAGGAAATGTGCAAATTATTGAGTTTACTGAAGCTATTAACGAGAAGAGGAGGATTTTTGTGAGACCAATAGGGAGATGTTGGGATTGTCTGAGAAAGTTTACGAAGAGGAGGGAGAAGAGGGTGACATTTATACTGGATGACTTTATAAAAAAATCTGTCACAAAGATATTGTCTACGCAAGTGAAGGGGGGGCTCTAAACATTCTACCTGAAGGGCATTAATAGGAGAGCATTTCATAGCACCCGTGATAATACGCAAGCATTTGGATTGAATCCTATCCAGTTTGGCCAGGGCTATTTTGTTGCATGGTTCCAACAGAAAGATTCCATAATCAAAGTGGCTACGGACTATGGCATTATATAGGATTTTCTGGGAAGTTGGATGAGCTCCCCATCGAACTCCAGAAAGGGCACGTAAAACATTGACACCTCTTTCACATTTCTTTGAGATGTAATCCAGATGATAGAGACCAGACAATTTTGAGTCAAGAATGAGGCCAAGAAATTTTACTTTGTCACGGATCAAGATGGGTTCATTTTCAATATAAAGGTTAATGGGGGGAATATTACGCTTGCGAGAAAAGACAACTGCATTGGATTTGGACACTGACAAACTTAAGCCGTGATCGGTCAGCCACTGGTTTAGGTAGTAAAGGGCAGAATTTAAGCGAGATGAGGCATCTGAAAGGGAAGCTGAACTAAAGTATAGAGCAATGTCGTCGGCATATTGTAGGATTTTGCAAAAACAACTCACTGAAGACTCTAAATCATGTGTATATATATTATAAAGGATGGGGCTTAAGACCGACCCCTGGGGTAGGCCCTTCCACACTAGACGGGATGGGGAGAGGTAGTTTTGGTGACGGACAGAAATAGAACGGGACATAAGGAGATTACAAATGATGTTGACCATCCTCACAGGGATACTCAGCTGTAGCAGTTTTTGCCTGAGTATTGGAAGTTGGACGTTATCATAGGCTGAAGCTATGTCTAGAAAAACACCGAGAACACTTTCATTATTAGAAAAGGCAATGCGGACATCAGACATGAAGACACTTAGACTATCTAGAGTGCCCATACCTCTTCGAAAACCGAACTGAGAACTGGATAAGATGCCTTTAGTTTCCAAGATCCATTCAAGTCGATTCTTGATGAGATTCTCCATAATTTTAGCCAAGACAGAAGAGAGGGCGATAGGACGATAGGAAGTAGAATCTTTTGGGTCTTTCCCAGGTTTTAAAATTGGGATGATTATTTGGGATTTCCAAGAGTCTGGAACTTGGCCAGTAACGAAAAAGGAATTGATTAGGTTCAGAAAGATTAGTTTGCAGTTAGAAGAAGATTTGGAAATAAAGGAGTAGGGTATTCCATCGATCCCCGGAGCAGAATCCCGGAGATGATCTAAGGCACAAATAAGTTCTGAATAAGAGAAAGGGTCATCAAATCTATCAGAGGAAGTGGGAGGAGGAGGATCTATAGTGGGAAGGCATTCGCAGCTAGGAACAAAAGGAGGGGCTAATTTGGATATAAAGTCTTCCAACCAGGAACTGTGGTCATTGGTAGAAATATCGGGAAACTCGCTGTCACACGATCTGCGGTAGATTTTAATTTTTTTCCATACAAGGGAAACTGGGGAACATGGAGAAAGTGACTCGCAAAACTTGAGCCATCCACATCTTTTCTTTCTTGCCAATAACCTACAAGTAGTCTTTTTAAAATTTAAATATTCGGGCATATTAATACTGGAGGAAAAGGTGTTTTCTGCTTCTTTACGTTTACGGACGCCATCAGTGCATTCAGCATCCCACCAAGGTGGAGAAGGTATTAGGTGACGGGCAGAGTTTTTTAATGGGATTGAAGAATTGGCCGCTCTCAACAGACGCTCAACAAAATCACTGTAGAGGATTAGGGAGTTGGATGCATTTATTTGGGGAAAATTATGAAGTTCTGCGTCCAAATTGGACAAGAACTTAGACCAGTCAGCTTGGTGAAGGCGATATTTTTGTAGGGGTTGGATTGGAGGAGAACGAGGGTGAGTACTTGGAAAAGAAATTAGGATAGGAAAATGGTCACTCCCATATGAATTAGGGAGAACAGACCAGGAAAGAGTTGATACTAAGGAAGGGGAAGAGAAAGTAAGGTCAGGAACACTGATATTTTGGTTAGGGGAAACCCGACGGGTAGCAGATCCATCATTAAGAACACAAAGGTTGCGGTCATCTAAAAGGTCTAGTAAAAAGCTAGAGGAGGGATCATTACAGTGAGAGCCCCAAAGGGTGTGACGGCAGTTAAAATCACCTAGCACAATCAAAGGGCTAGGAATAGAAGAAAGGATAGAGTTAAATTCAGACAAAATATTAGCATTGGGGTGGGGAATGTAGGCAGATACATAGGATATGTCCATGGCTCTAATGGCCACTACATGTAGACCAGGATCATGATGGCGGAGAGGAATCTGGGAAAAAGTGATAGATCTGCTGACCAATAGGGCGCAACCCGCCCATCCGTCATCTCTATCGTCCCGAAGACATGAATAACCAGGAACCCTAAAGAGAGATCCAGGTCTGAGCCATGTCTCCAACACAGCAAAGACAACGGGTTTATATCTATTTATAAGATAGATTATATCGTGTTTTTTCCTGCGAATTGATCTACAGTTCCACTGAAGGATTTTTTCCATTTTTGCGAGTCCAGGATTCAAGGAGTTGTTGAACTAATATAACGACATTGTCCGGTATTGCGTCACTAAATTTAGACAAGATGTTTATAAGGGAGCAAGTTAGGAGCTCTATCAAATTGTCATTAGGAGTGGGAAGGGGAGTGGTTTCCACATAAGGGGAGTTCAGAGCACAGCCATTAGGCTGAGAAGAATTAGGGGTATAGACCATCGAATTATGGGCTTGGGTATCATATGACTTACCCAATTCTGGCCTTGGTCTTGGGGAACGATAAACTGTCTTGGTATAGGAGGTTTTAAGAGGGGATGCATTTGGAGAAGAAGTAGGAGTGTTAAGAGGGGACGAGAAGAGAATGGGTTCGGAAGGATAAGCTTGAGGTAGTTTAGATTGGGAGGGACCTGCTGTAACATTAGAATATGGCAATTTATGGGGACGGGGAAATCTTACTGAGGCCTCACGGTAGGTTAAGTTTTCTTGAGACATTACCATTTTAATTGACTTCTGTCTTACTCAAGACAGAAGTCAATTAAAATGGTAATGTCTTTAATGTCTTTAATGAACACTCGTTCAGGGCAATTATTATCCGTGGCCTTATGTCTTCCACCATCACACAAAAGACACGAGACCTGTGAGTCGGGAACATTACAGCTATCTCCAGGATGAGGTTGAGCGCAACGGTAACAGCGGGACTTCGATCTGCACTGAGTGCTTATATGGCCAAAACGTAAGCAGTTACGACATTGGATAGTGGGGAGATGATAGATAGAGACAGGAAGAGAAACATTGTAACAGAAGACTTTCTCTGGGAGTATTTGCCCAGAGAAAGTAAGCACCACAGTCGATGATGGGGACCAAGATACGGAGCCCTCTTTCTTGTTTTTAAAATTAAGCCTTCTAGCCCTAATGACTTCTCCACAATTGCAAGGGGTTTCTATACCGAGGACTAGCTCTTCTAGTGTCCAGTCAGTAGGAATATCCCTAACAACTCCCATGCGACTTACATGAACGCGTGGGATGGTTGCCGAGTATTTGTTTTCAGTAAGGATTGGATTGCTGACAAAGTTGTTGGCATCACTGAATGTCATAAAATCAATGGACATCTTGTTACGGCCCAAAGACCTGACACTGCCTTGGACAACACCTTTAAAACCTTTATTGAATATAAATTGGGCAAACTTAAGGGAATTTAAGGTTAGACCTTGCTTAGGGTCTGTTTCCACCCTAGAGACAAATACAGTGAAGAGAGCTCTGTCACTCTCACCATATAGCATTTTGGAGTCGTTTTCATAACCTGGTTTAGTAAATACGGACTGAATTGAGTCAGACGGCGGCTTATTTCTTTTCGCGTCAACAGAAATTTCAGGGTCTCCGGGGCGTTTTCTAATATCGGGTCTTACGCGATCAGTGTTTTGGGAACACTCCACAACTTCCATTATATCTGGAGGAGTCCCTCCACCCCCGTCAGGGGGTTCCTCGGCACTCATTTCCTTAGGAAATGAGTGCAAATAAGCTTAAAATACCAACCTTAAACACAAACCAGACCACACAAAACAATCACAACACTACAAACTACGCTACAAACAGATTTTGTTATCAAAAAAAAGTTGAGGTTAAGAAACGCGTGCTTAATCTCACCAAGACAATGACAAAATCCATATTTCTGTTTGATAAACATTTTCGCTTTACTGGTGACAATTTACATATGTGCAAGGAAAACTGTTTTATTGAACGCTTAATTGTATCTAAATACAATTTTACATATTTTGTAAATTGTAGAAAAATTCTAACAGGTGGACTCGCCTTGTGTCATAATTTTACGTGTACATTAATGTAATATGTGAAACATTAAAAAATGGTTCTAACAAATAGAAGTGGAAGTAGTGATAATGACAGTAGTGATGATGACTGTATGAGTGAGCGGCAACGGCGAGTTTTCCATAAAAGGATAAAGTTTACTTTTGAAGTGACAGATTTTACGTTCAAAGATAATTCCGTCGAATATTAACAGTCTTTATTAGAGATGCCCAAAGATTTCAACTTTTCTGCGAGGTCTTTCCACTTTTAATTTTTTATATCATGAGTTAGTTTTTCACTAAACCGACCGAATAATTTATCTTTACTCTCATATATTAGAGACAGAATCGTGATATTGTTATTTTGCTCCATGAACTGCGTTATGGATCAAACAAATGGAAAAAGTACGTACTCTGTGAACAAAATACTAAATATTTTAAAATTCTAAGATTTTGAAATGTACCCTCGTACCTTCGAATATTCAACAAAAACTTACATTTTAAGGAATGCGTAACTTACAATTACAATTTGTAGATACAATTTGGTCATCGAAATCTACAGGCGTTTTCTACAAGCGTAAACGTTTATTAAACAGCATTTGTTAATGTAATATTTGCAATGATAACCAATGGCCTGGCCGACTATTCGGCCGATTATTCCAAGTATGTAGGTACCCTTTATTTTAGTTCGCGTTTAACCGACTTCCAAAAAAGGAGGAGGTTAAATGTTCCACTGTATGTTTTTTTTTAATGCATGTTCATCGCTTTCTCCCCCATTTGAGGATCGATTCTCAAAATTCTTTTTTTATTTGAAAGAGTATACTTCTGAGGTAGTCCCATTGGCATCAAGTCAGGATCTGATGACGAATCCCAGGGAAATCGAGGGCAACCTTCACATTTTGTAGGTATTAACAATGTTTTTCATATATTTTCTAAACTTTTGAGACATTTGCGTATGGTCATCATCATCTCATGACGCTGAGCTAATGAAGGAAGGTACAACTCTTTAACGGTTAGGAGTTAGGTGGAGGTTCGGGCATAACTCCGACATAATACCAATTTGCAAAAATCTTTTTTTGTTCGAAAGGGGTTTATTTCGAATGGTCCCATTTAAATTACGTATAAAAAAAAAAAACATTTATTTCAGGTCTTTAACCCATATAAAATTAAAAAGGAATTTAACAATTGCCATGCTTGCACTATAAATGTTACATACTATTACTTACTAACAGCTTAATAGACATACAAAATAATAACGGAAATTGAAATTGAATTTAGAATTAATAAATGGATGCCTATTCGCCAAAGAAGAAGTTTACGCGCTTTGACTACACTTTTCTCCTTTCTCAATTCTCCTACACCTCCATCTTATCTTGTGTCTCATTTCCAATATATATGTTCTTCTCACACTAAAGAATCTGCTTTCTTCTTACAATCTTCTTTTACTTTGTCCTTCTCATACTTCTGACTTTGTTCATTCTTCTTTTCATATCCAGTCCATTCTTCTTTGGAATGCACTTCCTCTTGATATCAGGACGGCCACTAGTCGGTATGCATTTAAGCGGAAATTGCAGAGGTATTTTCATAACGAATAGCGTAGAGTTATCAAAACATCTCTTTCTCTTGATAATATATATGCATATATTTATATTAGAAGTACATATATATTATAGTAGATACGTATGCTTGTATGTGTATTATAAGTTTATAACCTATTTATGTACCTAGCTTATTTATAATTCTAATACAATTAGTATTGTTTTTTAAATCATATTTCCTCTCAACCTAAGCACCTGCCATCTAATCTCTTCATCACCCTTGGTTGACTGGTAGAGAATGCCTAAGGCATTAAGTCCGCCTTTGTACCTTTTTTGTGTGCGAGAAGTTTCAATAAATAAATAAATTAAATTATCATATGGATCAGATAATGCGTTTCGGAGACAGATAACGGAACTCTTCGACAAATTATAGCAAATTAATCGAAATTGCTGCTATAGCATAAATATGCATTGTTTTAACCCCAAGGATGATGATATTTCGAATTGGTGTGGGGTAGGTAGATACTATAACTAATAAGTGAAAAATAAAAACGTTTTTGTTACGTGGAATATGTAGATATATCTCTCTGTCAGCATAATGAAGGTCTGATAGCCAGTCTTACCAGGATCTATCGTATTAGGAAGTAACTTGGTTGTGGAGGTAAGATAGGCAGTAACTCTATATAAAATACTGGTATTCAGCTGCATCCGGTTCGACTAGAAGCCGACCGCAACATAGTTTGAAAAAGGCTAGGCAGATATTGGGTAGAACATAGGGCTGTGTATGTACGGGGAACAATAAAATGCAGATCAGTCTCCGTATTGTTTGTACGTCCATAATTTACCGTAAGCTTTGTATAGGAGCGCCACGACGCCGCGCCGCCGCCATTGCCGCTATTATTTTCTTTGATCTCAATCCACCGCTACTAGCCGCACTTAGAAACAATTTAAATATTCCTTCTCGATTGAATAGAGCTGAACGTTAAGCTGGAAAGCCGCGCCTTTATTAGGAATAACGTTTTATTGCAAACAATAAGCTTCTTTGTTCGTTGCGCGGATTCCTTTCTTTTTTTTTTTTTTTTGTTGGAATATTTTGTTTTTTCAAATGCCTTTCGTACTGACATCGAACATAATTATCTGTTGTGTGCAGGGGTCGTGGGGCTTTGGGACCGGGACCGCGGTCCCGGATGCCCCCTTTAAATACAATAATGAATTTTAGTAGTCTTTTCGAACCACAAATAAAATAAACAAAGTTATGTCTTGGTTAAGTACAGTCAACCAATTTTTTTGAAATTATAGAAATAAAACAATTTTTATAAAATAAAAATATTTTTATTAATAAATATTTCTTTTATTTCAAAAATGGCAGCCTCTTGAGTATTTAAAAAATATATTACAACTGTTTAATTGAAAATATTTTTGCTTTTTTGTTAACTGTTCTTGAACTTCTTTTTTCTTGTGATCTCAAAAGACTACTAAAATAAATTATTGTATTTAAAGGTGACATCCGGGAACGCGGTCCCGGTCCCAAAAGCCCCACGATCCGTGTGCAGATTCTTTAATTGAACTTTTACCTATTCATGTAAATTTATAGTTTTATTCATGTATCATTAGTAGCCATTCTTCTACCTACACATTTAGTCTTTCAATAAACTTAGTAAGAATGAAATCTTATAATTTTAGGAACGTAATTAATGTAAGACGTAGTCTTATATAACTACCCACTTGTTATTTTAAACTTAGCCTGTAAAATATCACGTTCATTTCATAATTAGAGTAGATTTCTGTATTTCAGTAGCAAGCACTTTGCTGTAAGTAGCACGGTTGATACTAAACAGAAATAACAAGTGACGGCGCGCTATTTTTAATAACCTGCATAGAATGCATAAGTTCTCATTTGTTATTCCTTCTCCGTACGGTGGTGAATAATTATGAGACCTTTCTTTCTGATCCGGACACCCTACTGGATAATATATCATTTCACACTTTGCAAATGATATATTATGCTGTTAAAATATGGGTCCTTTTGATATACAGCTGTAGGTATTTCCTTCAAGTTTGTGAAAGTTTTCTATTCTCAGTTGCGTCGGGAACGACTTTTTATGATTTACGACCTCAAAGTTGTAGACATGTTTGTTTTGTCACTCTTCGCGGTTTTAGGAACTTACTTCTTTACCTTGGCTCGCGCATTGCACCCAAAATTGTAATATTTCTTTGTGTAAACTTCCCGAAGAATCGCCCAAGTTATGTTTGAGGAATGGAATAGGGGAACATTTTCCTTATTTCATTTTCCATCAACAAGTAGTTGTTGACAGAACATCTGGTCGAAAGTAATACATTGTTTGACTTGCGCCATGTGTTCATGAGCTGTATCTTAGATACAGAGTATCGTAATTAAGCGATTACGGCAAAGCGCTCCCCTAGGGCTTCAGAATCTACTGCGGTATAACATTGGTTTACTTTGATAGGTAGGATAAGTCAATGTAAATTAATAATAACGGTGTTATGTTGGCTACTGTATGTACCTACTCGTAGACCATTATAATGAATACTTGTACCTAAAGAAGAGGAGTAAAAATCTTTATGAAAGCAGAAAAGTTTATAAAACAAACACAGGGCACATTTACCTCAAGCAATGGTAATTAATTAAGCACACGTCGTTTTACTGTTGTACATAAAGTTCAACCACTACGTAATACCTAATTACAGTTTGCTCCACTGCCCCTTCCTACTCGACCGCACTCATAAAAACAATACACCGTGAAACAGAAATAAACCCAGAAATAAATAAAACTGCCAATCACAAGCTATGAA
Source organism: Polymixis flavicincta (assembly GCA_949987655.1). Classification (NCBI taxonomy): domain Eukaryota; kingdom Metazoa; phylum Arthropoda; class Insecta; order Lepidoptera; family Noctuidae; genus Polymixis; species Polymixis flavicincta. The sequence goes on from OX465179.1 coordinate 16,259,389, forward strand.
ATATCGGAACGTTGATCGCGTAGAAATTAATTTAAACAGTGTCAGAAAACAGAAGCATTTATTTTCTTGTACAGCTATAATGTTTATATTAACGTAAATGCCCACATTTATTTTCGGCGGTTGGAGCAAAGTGTAAAGACCACTTGTCTCGGTTGTTTCAGATTTTCACACAATTTCTGGCAGATTTTGCCATTTGTTTTATACACTAAGAAAAGATGGCTATAAATTCTTAGTTTATTTTCAAATCTCATAAATTCCTTTTCATTGACACAGATAAGTCTTATTCAATCTTTGGAGTGAGACGAATCGTACAAAATTTGTTAGTGTTTTTATTAAGAGATACCGTTTACCAGTTGTCTTCATGACACAGGGGACGCATTAAATAGGTATGTACTAATACATTTTTGTAAACCAGAACTTAGGTTTACGTAAAAATATTAAGAAGTTATCTGTTGGGGCATTGGTATTAGTTTAGGTTATCGATAGATTTTCCCTGGAAAAGCTGTCACTACTATACGCGGGTATTTTTCTGGACCTTAGTTCTGCCTTCGATACGGTAAACCATAAAATTCTTCTGGGCAAGTTGGAACTTATTGGTATACGGGAGAATATTCTGAAGCTATTCCGCTCCTATTAGCATTATAGACGTCAGTATATAGATATTAAGTAGGTTGTGGATGGAGAAGCAAAAAAAAATATAAATCCAATAGAGTCTCTGTAAACAGAAGAAAAATAAGAAATGAGAAGCAAATAGGGCCGAAAGGGACTCTCGGTCCTATTTTCTGCATCCTATTTCTAAATGATTTGATATACTCAATATTAGAAAACGAGTAACTGACACAGAAGTACCTATTTTTGCGGAAGACACTAATGCAATAGTTTTAGATATAAGTAATTTAGAATCCAAGATTAATACTGCCTTATAAGCTTTTGAAAACTTGGTTTGGTACAAATAATTTAAAACTTAATGTGAATAAAACAAAATGTTTATTATTCAAGTCAGCAGTACGAAATAGCGCTAGTTTTAAGGTTGCGTCGTGTGGTAACAATGTCTAAGCAGTATATATATGTAACGTAAAATTTCATGGTGTCCACTTTGATGCGTTATTAAAAGTGGAAGGATGAAACACTGTCTTATAGACAATGTTTCAGCGTATTCTGTTAGTTCTGCATGCTATGCAATCGCAAACCTGAGGGATGAAATCACTTTGTCCCAACTTAGGATGGCGTACTTTGTTTTGGTTGACTCAAGGCTCAGATATAGTATTGAGTTTTGGGGCTATAGCTACAAGTACAATGTCCAATATTGCCATTTGTAACAAAACAGACAGAATGGCGCAGGGCATCAGACTTAACATATTAACAGTGTGCCACGTCTCTATACTCTAGTTTTGTTAACCAACTTTGTTAAGAATTTGCACAAGACCAATGAGGAAAGCCAAACTAGAGATAGTACTAGTAGGAAAGGCTACCTTCTACAATTTTTCCAAGTTCAACGTTATTCTTCATAGTCCTAGAGTTCAATTTGCTTTTTAAACAACTTGTTGTCAAAGCATAAACAGCATTAACTTATTTAAAATATTTATTGAGGAACGGCTATTACAGTATCGATGAGTTCATAGATGATAAACGATTAGCACAATTTAATGATTTGTGAATTAATATTTGTGTTTACATAATTTAGTTTTTGACGCGTAATGAATTTTAAATAGGTGTATGATATTTTTATTTTTATAAAACTTTTTAAATTACTATCACCGTAATATTTTCAACACAGTATATTTTGCTAAGAAATAAATAGCTTATGACTTATTCAAAATAGTCCTACTGAATACTGAAAAGGTTTTTGGCTATAGAGAAATCAATCTTAACTTATTCGAACTTTTAATTGCCTTCAATTGTATTTTCAATTCAAAATATAGGTAAGCGTAGGTAAGCGTACACCTGTTCAGTTTCAAGGTAAACGCAAAGTTTGTAAATATTTTCTTATTTATAAGTGGAGTAGGCGTGGATGTACCTAATGCATATATTTGTGCTATTGTTTTAATAACATTTCGAAACTAACCTTGAGCCCGCACTCTTAACAGCTGACATAACATAATCACTGAACCGTCGTCGAGATAATCTGACTTTTTATTGATTCCTAAGTTATTCACAAAAGAGACAACATAATAGCTTATGGCCTTGTCGATAATTCCTATTGACAGAATAATTAGTTGCCTCCAAATAAGCATTAGTCTGACTCAATTCTGTTAACAAAGAGGATATTAGTGAGTAGCTTCGCGCGAGGATCTCTTTGTCTCAAAGAAATAATAGAACGTCATCTGTCTGTACATTTTAGAGACACTCATTGTATCCTAATTTTGATGGAGTAATGAATAACGAAAATCTGTTTTAGTTGTTTCCTCCCAGAGTAACTATCAAGAACATTTAGTTTATGTTTTGTTTGTAGGACAGACATACATAAACATTACTGGTACAAGTAAATATTTTGTATATTTTCTCTCAGGTGATATAGTACTGTGATAAATCACAAGTGGGCCTTAGAGAAATGTGTGAAGTTAGTAGACAGCAACTTTACTGACAAGAAATTCCATAAATAACAAGTAAAATATACAACCGAATGTTATTATATCTCAGAACAAGTAGCTCCAACCCTTACAGTTCCTGGCGTCCAATAACAATGCTCTTCAAATATCTAAAATATCAATTTCCTACAGTCGTTCATGCTGACATACGAGCCTGTCCCAATTTATTCAAGCCTCGTACATAGATGCTGTCTGAGCTAACAAGGATTATCATATCATGTGATATTTCACCATTATTTGAGAAATTGCTTATCATGTAGGCCTTACTGATTTATATTCCTCTTATAACTACGAAGTAGGTCTGTTTTTTATCACAAACTACACAAACATTCCATTCAAAACTAGATTTTCCCCTCGACTTTGTTCGCGTAGATTTCGAATACCTACTAATTAGGAAATTGAAAAACTCTTTTATGTTTCGGCATCTATACCTGATAGGGTATCTTCCAATTTAATAAAAAACTATTTTAATTTGAAGATTGGAACGATATATTTAACAGAAAAATAAAAATAAATGTATTGAAATCCATTTTTTCAATAAAAACGATTAAAATCAAATTTCGTTTTCGTTATTTACGGCTAAAATGCTCCTTACGATTACTTTTTATCACGTGTAATCGTGACGCCAGCTGTAAACGGCTGTGTAAACGGCACCGGTACAAATACTTAGTTTGGTGCAGTTTTAGAAGTATTTGTGCACAGGGGCACCGTATGCCAGTAATAGGGTATTTTCCGATTTCATGAAAACTATTTTCATTTGAAGATTGGGACGATATATTTAACAGAAAAATAAAAATAAATTTATTTATATTCATTTTCACCATTAAAAACGAATAAAATCAAATTTATTTTTCGTTGTTTTGAATTTACCACCAAAACGCTCCTTACGATGACTTTTTATCACGTGACATGTGACGTCAACTTTGTTTATACGGCACCGGTACAAATACTTAGTTTGGCGTCGTTTTAGAAGTATTTGTGCACACAGGCACCGCACACCAGTAATATCACTTTATATCCATTAAAAATCTTGTTAAATATAAACTCGACATTCACTTATTTACTTACTAACTACTTTAGTTTACACAAAGTTGACGTCACGTGACAAAAAGACATCGTAAGAAGCGTTTTGGCGGTAAATTGAAAACAACGAAAAATAAATTTGATTTTATTCGTTTTTAATGGTGAAAATGGATATAAATAAATTTATTTTTAATTTTATGTTAAATATATCGTCCCAATCTTCAAATTAGAATAGTTTTTGAAAAATTGGAAACTACCCTATTCCACTTTCTGTACATTAAATCTTGTTAATTATTAACTTGACATTCACTTGTTTACTTACTAACTACTCTGGTTTACACAAAGCTGACGTCACGTGATAAAAAGTCATCGTAACGAGCGTTTTGGCGGTAAATTCAAAACAACCTAAGGTAACTTTTATTTAAATCGTTTTTAATTGAGAAAATGGATATAAATCAATTTACTTTTATTTTTCTGTTACATATTTCGTCCCAATATTCAATTTAGAATACTTTTCAATAAATTGGAAAATATCCTATTGTTAATTTTCAACCAAAACGATGTTCCAGAAAAATTATATTATTATTTAAGGCTTTTAAGGATATTAAGGATTTTCAATCACTTTCAACACAAAAACGGTTATTAGGTTGCGCGTTGTGTATTTGTCTGTGAACCAAAGGGACTGTTTTAAACGTGTATACGATAGATTTATTATTCATTGCGTAATTTTTGCTATTGTAGCTTTATTCGAAATTGTATCGAAAGGAAATGTTTTACAACCTTTATTGAAAACTTATAATCAACAAACTTTTTCCATAACCGTCAGTTTTCTCGACTACATTTGTTTGAGTTGGTCCAAGTGGACTTGACAACTTGTCCTCAATATTGAAATAAGGTATTGAGAAAATTTCCTTTTGTGACTCTACTTTGGCAGTCAATCGTATTGAAATTGAAATGCTAAAGGCTACCACGAAATCTACAATTGGCAATTGCGCAAATCGTGATACAAATTCAACTCTAATAAATTATCCAAGTTGAGTGAATACATTAATTTTGTGTTGCGCACTTCCTCTTCCTTTGCTCGTTTTTACTTCAAAGTGAAAAATAAGCAATAGGTAAATAATAAGGCAACTGACGCCATTTTTTGCTGACAACTCATCAGGAGCCGCCACCCCCTGCCGTCGTGGACCTCAGTTGACCTCCCTCGGCTCCCGTTTCAATTTACTTGTGAAATATTTATGTCCATTTAGACGCACGCCACTTTCAGACCTTTCGTCAAGCAGTTTCTCATAAATCATTAAACGAAATGACGAATTTAGAGTGTGAATTAATGAGTTTACTTTTCTATCCAATAATAAAAGGTACTGAAGTAGACCGGTAGCGGCGAGAAATTTTGAAAACGATGGAATTGAGACTGATAGTACAACAGTTGGGCACGCCACGATTGCGGCGGTAAGTCCCCTCTTTGAGGACTGGCTTGAGAGGCGGCATGGCGTCCTCACCTTCCGCCTGACGCAGGTCCTCACCGGACACGATTGTTTCGGGAGGTTCCTGTTTCGGATAGGGCGGGAGGAAACGCCCGGGTGTTTCCACTGCGAAGATCGCCCTGAGGACATGGTGGAGCACACGGTGGCGGTCTGCCCGGCTTGGGCGGAGCACCGCCGTGTCCTCGTGGAGGCGATCGGCGGCGGCAATCTCTCGCGTCCGGCCCTGGTCCAGGCCATGGTACGGAGCGAGAGGGCATGGGGAGCCGTCACCTCCTTCAGCGAAGCAGTGATGCTCGCGAAGAGGGAGGCGGCGCACGTGAGGGAGAGGCAGCATATGCGCCCTCGCGACCCCAGCCGCCGCAGGATACGGAGACGCCCTGGGCGTCGGGAATCCCAGGCCGATTTCCGGCCACCGTAGGCATGGGCTTGCGGACGGCGAGTAATGGGTAGCTCGCTGTCCGGTAAGGACCAAGCCCAAGTCGACGGCGCGTTGTGTTCCACGCGCGCCTCAAAGAGATGTCAGCACAAAAAATGATGGGGCCCGCAAGGGCCGATGCCTGCCAGGGGTGCGGGTTTGTTCGAAAGAGACACCACAGCCCCTGGCTTAAGGGCTACTGAAGGAACACGGGTGGGTTTTAGTCAGTAAAAGTCTGACACGCCCTCCTGCTCCACCCAGAGCGGGAGAAGTTATTTGATGATTTCCCACCCAAAAAAAAAAAAAAAAATAGTACAACAGTAGATCCAGTAACCTAATAGAGTATACCCATTTTTTGAAAATTATCTTAGTTAGATTCTAGAGTGCTAATAAACCACAAAAAAAAAATCACAACACTTTTATTTAATCGATTAGTGCCATAAAAATGCATTACAATTTTATATTTTCAAATTTCGTGCGTAATTTGACAAAAACGCTGGACGCAGTGGACGCTTTATTGGTCTGTGGGTATGACGTTAATTTGCTCTACAAACAAATGCGCTGATATTGTATTAAGATACTTAATTGTTTATAATTTAGGAATTGAGTTATTTTTTACTTATCGTTTATTCATGAAGTATCTAACTAAATAATTACATGTTCGATTACAGGTAAAATCAATTCACGTAGATATTTAAATTAACATCTAATAAATAAAAAACAATATATTCTAACTTAACTAATCCTAATCACAAATAAAAAAAATGGCGTCAAAAAATTCATCCTTATCGTTGGTTTGCTATTCCCGAATGCAAAATATTGTTTGAATAAAAATTGCTTTGGTTACGAAAATAATAAAAGTATAAAGTTGCTCAGTTGACATGCTGTATGACGTAATAACATGGCGGCTACTATGTCATGATGTTCAAAAACAGAAAAAAAAAGACTGAAATCTTTTAATTGTAGTTTGTTACTTCTTGAACTAAAACTAACATTTTCCGACTGCATTTAGCCTAAGCCATCTCAATAATTATATTTTTAGATTTTTTCTCATATACAGTAAAATACCCTATTGCGTAACATATACTTACCTACTGATAGTGTGTTGATCAGAATCTGACTCATTTTGAAGGATATTGCTAATTGCCATTGCTTTATATGTTCGGAAAATATGTCTGCACGACAACGTGAATAACGCAATGAATGTTCTTGAACTGTTAAAATGAACCTGCCAGGGGTGCGGTTTGTTCGAAAGAGATACCGTGGCTCCTGGCACACAGGCAACTAAGGGAACAAGGAGTTAGTATTCAAAAAATGTCTGACACGCCCCTCCTGCTCCACCCAGAGCGGGAGAAGTTATTTGATGATTTCCGAACTAAAAAAAAAGCCATTCCTTCTGTTAGTGTGTTACACAATTACCCCACTGTTCATCGATACGCTGTTACTGGCTAGTTTAGACTTGCTAATAAAGCGTTGCAGGACAGTTGCTAGTTTGACAGCTCCTTGAAAATCAATCACTTTGTCGGAATGAACTGAAGTTTGATCTCGAATGGACGGAAAAAGTATCTCGAATTACAAGAGCTGAAAGCGAAGAGATAAGAATAATTTATTTGAAATTGGCACCTTAAACTAAAGCTTTCACTTAATTTTAATCACTTCTCTTGTTTACGTGCATTATAGATACCAGAATGCTTTTATTCTTGGACTAGCTTTTGCGCGTGGCTTCACCCGCGAGGATGTCTGAAAATGTACCATGGGAACGTATTACCGGAAGTACCCTGTTTCTTGCCCATGTTATAAAATATCTATAACTATATTTATTGCATCAGACTCGTTCCCACACCTCGTAGCAATTATTTATTTTCAAACATTCCATGCACAGTTTTGACTTCGTTAACTACTATTTTATGAATGTAAGTAATAGAAGATATGTATAACAATTAAGAGATATTGGTACTACGTAATTGTATCATCATCATTTCAGCCGAAAGACGTCCACTGCTGAACATAGACCTCCCCCAAAAGCGGGGTTTTGCTATAATCGCCACGCTCGGCAGGCGGGGTGGCGATCGCAGTATGGTGGTAAAATGCATAGAGAACGCTGCTGCCCATTCTCTAGTAAGTCCTTCGTCGCTTTCTTTCGCCTTGTCGCCTTCTACGACACCCACGGGAACAAATGGGATGATGCTATTATTTTACGTCCGGCACCACACAGAACACGTAATTGTATACCTAATGACATATGACGGCGCTCCATATTAGGGTACATAGTTAATTAGGCTAATTGCCACCATACTAAATAAAGTCATATCCGAGCACAATTATACTACATGACTGGCATCCATTAGACTAGTAGCTATCTGACATATTTTTGTATTTTTTTCTTCTCAAATATCACTCTACCCCTAATAAATTAACATTTTACTGACATAAAAGAGGAAGTCTATCAATAAAAAAATATTTTCTGGAAGAAAGTTTATCTTCAGAGACATCACAAACAACAGTTTCCATAAATTATCTGCTTGTTCCAGATTCACAGGACAAACTGATGGACGGGTTTTAATTGGATTTCATTGAAAACTAATTTAACGCTCGGATAAAAATATTATCAGTCGGTCTGTGTCTTTCAGTAATTTAATTAATTATTCGCCTCCGAGGATAAGACAGGCTTGCCTGTTTATCGAGCATGGCATGCATTTTTAAATGTTTTAATTTGGTTCGTGAATAAAATCAAATATCATCAAAAAACTTTTATGTGTATCGTGTGTTTTAAGCATAACTGACAATCAGGAGTTCATAACTTATTTCAACGTAAAATAGCAGTTGAGAGCTTTGACAATTCAAGGCAAAAGGGTTGCAATCCAACCAATTATAAACGACCGTTAATCGGTAACTTCTAAATGGATGAATATTCTAAGCGGATAATACCGGTGATGGCCAATTTGATGACTCAATTAACCACACAGTAATTACCGTTTGAAGTTCTAACAAACGGATAACGACTGTCCCTTCCTTAGTGAATCAAATGATCGGCTACAGTTCCTAATGCTGTAGGTCATAGGGTTATACGTACAGGGTTATCTCAAGTAACCTTTGACCGCAGAAGGCACTTGATGGCCCTTACCTACAATACCGAAAGATAAGCTAGGGACCCTCTTAAGTGAGAATATTATATTGAGGGAAGACCTAGACAAATAAAACAAAATAATAAAGAACAATCTCAGTTTTCTACATAAACCAAAATTCATGTCCTAGATTTTGAATATCGATTTATTATGTAACGGTGAAGGAAAAAATCGTGAGGAAACTGTCATGTAGAACTAAAAATTCAAAGAAATGTGACATCTGCCAATCCGCACTGGGCCCGCGTGGTGTTAAGGCCCACTCCCTCTCAAAAGACAGGAAGCATGTGTCCCAACAGTGGGAATATTATAGGCTGATTGTGTATGTAACTTGGCGATACAAAAAGTCCTACCGATCGAAATAATAATTGATAAAGTTTGTTTCTGTTCGTCTTGTGTGTTTGTTTGTTTTGAGATTGCGTTAATAATTTATGGGTAGTCAGGCATTGACCTAATTTGAATCGTTCTTTGAAAGTTTGTATCGAATTAATTGAAACCAATTTATTGTTTCGAAGAAACCTAGTCTATCTCATGTATTGTCCACATTTACAATCATATTGGATTGCACCTCGAAATCAGCAAAATATAAATAATTTCAAAACTTTGGCGAATAGAATAGAATTACAATTTTGTATACGTTTCACATTCATTAAATTACCGTCAACGGAAATGCTCACTGTTTTCAATATTGCTGTACATAATGTGTTCCATTTCTTTTTCGGGCTATTTTCCCTTGTAACAGAATTTCTAAAAAATACTGTCTAAGTTGAAACAGGGTTCGCTAACAGCTGTTGTAACCTACTTACGTCTTACACACATGGTTCACAGCTTGGGCTATGTTTATTAAATGTAACAAGGCTTTGCTCTTACAATATCGGTGTCTACAACCCTTAATTGGCTTTTGTTCAGAGCGGATTGTAATATTATCAAACCCTTTCAGGTATGTATTGTACAGTCAGAAAATTTCCTCATTCAATCAAAGAGGTCTTCCTCTTCTAGAGGAACATTATGTAATAATCTGAAGCCTTACACGTACTGAAGGTTGAACAAGGGGATAAAGGGATATGGATCATGTCTCACATTACATGCCTCGGTAAAATAGACGAAGATATACAAATGCTGATGGAAAGGTAAAGGAGTTTGAATCTAAAAGTAAATTCAACTGTTTTTCTAAACAAACACATTCGACCATCATGCCAAGAGCAAAGAAGAGATTGAATACGTCTGTCAATACTTGCAGTTATTTACTAGAACATACAACAGAATATCTTTCATATCAACGTCTAGTATTTGCTAGTCTAGTGCTAGCATATAATGCTTGTTCGATATTCGAGAAGTTTGCTCTAAATAGTGTGCAATATTCCCGCATTATTTCAGATGAGTAGTGGCCGTATTCAGACGTTTACTCAGCCGTTCTAGAATGCTACATGACTGTGTCAACACAGTCGTTCTATTGTCTGCTTAAAGGCTGAAATACATGCATACAAAAATAAAGTACAGTTTAGTTTACTGCAGAGTCCCACATCTGTGTCTCACAATAGATTCCAGATTTTAATAACGTGAACATTTTAAACTGTGTTGCATTTGTTTTACGCATGATTTTACCGATCAGAATGCTAAAGAGAATATTAAAATATTCATAGGGACTGGCTAGTTTATTTTATAGACATGACATATATTGCCAACGAGTGTGTAATGATCAAAGCGAGAGAATTCATTGCTCGCTATAAAATAGTCGTATTTGTCAAAACAGTTGGTCTTGATATTACCGCCCAAGATATAATAGAATATTTATCTACATACATTTTAAGCTTTAAGGAATATCTAGCGTAAGTAATGTAGCAAAATAGAGTAGTTAACCAAATAATATCTTGGTGTTCTCCAATTGAAATATGAATAGAAGCTACGCTATTATAATTTCTAAACTGTAATTTTACTTGTAATAATAGTTCCAAATATCTCAACTTTGATTTGGGTCCGTGTATGTGGGAGATAGACCAGACATAGGTGACTGCGATATAGGTAAGAGGTATTTATATAACCTATTTCCTATTGATAGAAACTTGGAGCTATGGTTGTCGATACCAACAAATAGATCTATATTTGTGTAATTGAATCACCCCGACATTCAGCGGGTATGAATCTGAACTAATTTATTACTGCCAATATATCTCGACCGTAGAAAGGTCATAATAACTTGAGCCCCGAGCTCGTTAAGGGGTGGTCGCTGTCATTCGAGAATCTAATAAGTTATAGAAAAATATTCATTGAGTATATTTTATAGGTAAAATGGATCAATAATACAACTGCAGGTATTAGAGAATTCTCCAATGTAATGTAACAAGTAGCATAAGTATAATCGGCCTACAACGTTCCCACTGCTGGGACACTTCTCCACTCTCTGTGAGAGGGTATGGGCCGTAATCGACCACGCGAGCCTAGTGCGGGTTGGTAGATGCCACCATGTCATCGAATTTTTGATCTAAGACAGGCCAGTTTCCTCACGATGTTTTCCTTCACCATTTTGAGAGCAATGGAGATAAAATTATTTACACCGAACCCGCGACCTACAACTCGTAAGTCGGGGCCATTTTCACTGGGTCACCACTGGTCTTGCTAGTAACACTAACAAGTAGGTAACGAATAAATTAAAATCAAAACCTTTGTTAATGTTTTCGTGGTGGCCCAGTGGTAAGTAACGGCCGTGACTTACGAGTTGAAGATCGTGGGTTCGAATCCAAACAGGCGCTTTACTTTGTGTATATTTAATCACCACTGCTCTCAAAACGGTGAAGGAAAACATCGTGCGGAAACCATGTTCAAGAACCAAAAATTCGAAGAAATGTGTCATCTACCAACCCGCACTGGGCCCGCGTGGTGGATTACGGGCAATGACTATATAGCCTCTTGACTGCTCATAAGGGCGACTCAGGCTCACGACACATAAATGAAATTGCACTTATGTTAGTCGTGTGGTGAGTCGTGTGCCTAGAAGAAATCGGACTATCAGCACTCAAGCGGTTTAATTATCTTTGATTGGGGCCCACTCCCACTCACAGAGTGGAGTCCTGTGTCCCAGCAGTGGGAACATTAGCTATAGGCTGATTAGGAAAGAAAATGGTTTACTAGGTATTTTGTGATATATTCATGAAAGTTGATTAAAGTTAAGAGATGTTTAATCGTCTAAAATGTATGGTTAAACAGTTGCTCATCTTTACTTAACCTTAAGCAACGTTTATAAATAAAGGGGTAATGGTTACCGCACTAATAAGGAAGGATATGATAAATAATATGAACCTAAAGAAATAATATGAAGGATCTTCAAAAACCGTATCATGTCAACATGTTTTAAATGTATGTCTACGTAATGAGTACTTTGTTGCTCATTTTGAAGAGTTTAATTACAAGCGCTGACGGATACCCGCAGTCTTGATTAATTATAATTTCCTTCTCGCTAAGAGATAAGTTTATTAAATCCTCTTAAATACTGCTTTAGGACTTCTACATAGTGACGTAGTTGAGAATTCTCACAGAGCACTAATTTTAATTATAATCGTGGATTTAAATGAACTTGTGGACGGAACAAAGGGCTTTATGTAAGGATTGTAGCACATGGTATTTTGTAGCTTCTACCTAGTCCCACCTAGTACATACTTGTGTTAGTACCTGTGTAATTATGTATTAATTTAAAGTGAATGCAATGCAATGGATGGCAGTGTCCTCTTGCCTGCAAACTCCTATTGTCGCTCACCAAGCGTGATAAATCTGATGATTATCGCAATTTCCTCTCTGATAGTCTATTGTACCAGTGTCCAACCATGCGGATGTTTGGAGCTAAATTATGACTATGATATGACTTCAGTTTCTGTAATGCCTCAGTAGCTGCGCCCACGACTTCTTTCGTATGGATGTCAGAAAACAATCATGTCTTATTTATTTATTTTCTAAATTAAAGATAGCCGAGTTACTCCTTATACCCTCAGTTATGACTATGATATGAATATTTATGACTTCATAGTTTCTATAATGCCTCAGTAGCTGTGCCCACGTCTTCGTTCGTATGGATGTCAGAAAACAATCATGTGTCTTAATTTCTTTTTTCTATGTTAAAGGTAGCCGAGTTACTCCTTATAAACTCAGTTATCTACCAGTGAAAGTCCCATCAACTTCGGTCCAGTTGCTTCAGAGGTTAGCCAAAACAAACAGACAAAGAGAGAGAGGCAGAGCCAAAAATAAAAATAAAGTTTTTTGAAATTCGTAAGTACCGAAGATACTTACACATGCATTTAGGAAAAACAGGTGTTATTTTGACATTAAAATTACTCTTACACTGACTCAATGAGCTTGCCTAACATATAGGAAGATATATGCTTGAATTTCGTTTATTTGTACAGATATACCTACATATCCCTTATAGCTGGAGACTTTAATGTTAGTTTCATTAACTGGGAAATAGACAAAACTTTTTCCCGGAGTTCCAGTAACACAGCGTTTAACTACGCTAATAAACTCAGCAAAAATTGTTATAACAAAACTTTAAACTTAATACTTTTAAGATTAACGATATTGACTGGACGCATATTTTCGCTGAATTGTACGATGTCGATGGTGAAACACCTAAGAACCTTCATGATGTAGTTGACGACCACGTTCCTAAACAAAAAACCGAGCGATAAGTTTCCCCCTGGTTCTCTAAACCTCTTATTAGTCTCCTAAACGAAAAATAAAAACTCAGAACACGTTTTAAAAAGTACAAAAACCCAAGAGACTACTTCGAATTTGGTCCACTACGTCAATGAAGTAAGTAGATTGATGGACTCTCGCGCCCAAGTCGACCCAATTTATACTGATTTCAGCAGTACGTTCGACAAGGTGGACCATAAAATCCTCGTGACGAAGCTTGAAGGTTTCGGCATATTTGTTCAGTCACTCTTTGGTTTAAATCATATCTACAGAAATAAAACAAAGAGTGGTTGTAAAAGGGTATGAGTCACCAGTTTATTTTTCTTCATCTGGAGTCCCCAAGGCTCACATCTAGGCCCAATCCTCTTTCTAATATTCATCAATGACATCGTTCTATTCGCCGTCCGTCCTCAGTGAGTCCAGCCAATTCCTGACGTTTGACTGACAATTCCAAGGTCGATCTATCGGAAATATATTTGAGAGTAAGCACCCTGCTCGGAGACTCGAGTCGTCTGTACGACACGAGCCGCCTACTACTAATTATTGTATTAACTTCCATTCCTTTGTTTGCCAGACTATTTTTTTTTTGCATTCCGATCTTGTTTGTGAACTTTGCTCTTTTTTTTTAACCGATTTTATTCAATAACTTTTATCTAATCCTAGTAACGTTATCTTGTCATCATCATCATCATCATCATTTCAGCCGAAAGACGTCCACTGCTGGACATAGGCCTCCCCCAAGCTCCGCCACTTCGACCGGTTCTGTGCTTCCCGCATCCAGCGTATTCCTGCGATATCTTGTACGTTCTTTTAATTACTCTGCTAGTGCTGTGCACTTCTGTAAGTGACTAGGTAATTCACAATTCTTAAAACTGTTTGTGATTTTTGTTTGTGTTTGTCTTAGTGAATAATTCGTTGAAGTGCCTTATCAATAAACAAATTAATAAATATAGATATCTTATTTAGTTTTCATCAACATTTATTTCAGACGAAGTTATTGATTTCCACTTACGTCTGAAAGTTTTCAATGTAAATGATACCAATTTGGATTCGAATAGTGTGATTTCTAAGCATGGTCTTGCATAGTTTCTAAATGTCATTTTTTCATCTTGTAATTTTATACAACCACAGATAAACATCTTTTTATAGGTTTCAACAAGCAGTAGAGTGGGAAAATGGCGAGGGGACGAAACTATCGTAAAATAAATTGTGTTTCCATGTAACACATGTCTTCACATAAGTGGTCACTTGTTGCGTTTCAACAAATGGAAACAAATCTGTGAATGGCAGAACGAAGTGAAACAATAATATTTTATTCACGAAGTTTCAAAAACAGACGTAAGTAACTGGATAATAACTTGGTTCAAAATGTAAGTGTGGACAGGAACTACGTCAAACAACAGGTACCGAATGCAATCTTGCTAATTTACTACATTTATATTAATAAATCTATCGAACAACGACGGAGATTGAGGAGAAAAGGTAAGTGGACGTGCCTACATAGACATACGTGCTGAGGCAAATTACCTATTCTTATGCGTGCTGGCACTAACGAGGACTTGTAGGTCCATTTACAATGTTTATGGTCACTGCAGATGTGACGTCGACGAAGGACTATCTTTTCTATACAAGGTTGCACGGACATCGAAGTGCATACTGTAACCATGAATTTAGCACATGATTCTAGAAACCTAGCGTAGAAATTGGTTATCAAAAAACAAATGTGCTGAGTCATCTCTACGCGCTCAAAATGTATGGAACAGAGTTTTTTTTTAAATAACTGACGAAAAATTTCAACGCGTTGGGTTCAGAATCGAGTACTGAATCCATGGTAACAGAACCCTAATTGCGTAATTTACGATTAATCATAATCTGTTTTGTTTTGAAACAGATTGTTAAACCAATGTTTCGTATGTTCGAAAAATGTGTCTTCTCAACAACGTAAATAACGCAATGATTATTGTTGAACTGTGAAATTTAAAGAGATTATGATTAATCGTGAGTTACGCAATTAGGGTGCTGTTGCACTTCGATTTCCCTGCCCCGCTGCGCGCTGTATGTATTCGTTGAAATAATTAATGAATTAATGACGAAAATTTCGTGGGGAAATTTTTGAGCATGAATGTTAGGTTATAAGAGTATAAGAATACCAATACAATTGACAGACTGTGTGAAAGATAATATGTATTACTAGAAGACTGATGACTGCTGAGATCACAACTAATAAAGAAGTATAGAACAAGAAGATTTACTTGCTGAAGACATGTTATGTGGACCACAAATTAATTGCGATAAGGGTAAGAGAAAGATGATTAAAAATGAAACGTCATTTTTGAGATCGTAATCCAAAATCTACTTACAAATAAATCAGTCAAAGGTCCCTGGACCCTTCAACCAAAATTAGTTACGGTAGTTCCCCTAAAGGTACCATTTAAATCCACAGGGGAATATTTTACCTAACATTATTAAACGGAGAGGTTTTGTTCTCTAATAACTTTGCAGTAAATCACTTGCTCTAACATACGTTTAATCCGTGTTAGGGATCAACACATTTAGGGAATATTAGGTTCCCTGTTTCCAAGCTTATCGTGAAATATTAGTACAGTAACGATGTTATGGAAAACACTGAGAATTTTAATATCTTTTACGATAAAATAATCTGATCAAAATTAAAATATTTTATTTCACACTAGCAGCGCTCTGCGGTTTCACCCGCGTAGTTCCCGTTCCCGTGGGAATGCGGGGATAAAATATAGCCTGTGTCATCCGGGGATAGTGTCGCTTCCGAACAGTGAAATAATTTTTCAAATCGGTGAAGTAGTTTCGGAGCCTATTCAATGCAAACAAACAAACAATCAAATCTTTCCTCTTTATAATATTAGTATAGCTAAACCTACGTAGGCAGTTATAAAACGTCCGAAGCTAGGTGCACGGTTCCCTTTGGTCGTTCCCTTTGGAGACGAGTCGGCAAGAAACTCCACGGGTTTCAAAAATAATAATTGGCGTTAACAATGTTTTCAAATTACAGTGTTAGGTATGGGACGACAGTGTAAACCTGTCGAAAAGTATCAGATAGGTTCTTATTAAAACAGAAAATGGTATACAAATCTACGGTCTACAAGGCCTACGACGTTCGTGATGATGATTTAACGTACCTAAATAATTTTGAACTATGGAGGCAAATAAGTTGAATTTCTTTTTCCAAACATACTACACCGAATATAAAAACTGCCATTCATATCTTATTTCAATGAGAAATGAAAACAAAATATCAGACCTTTTTTAGAATTATCTCTCATAATGTTTTTCGTAGCACTTTTCTGTCTACGAATAACATACTCATATCACTCTTATATTTTTTGATAGGTCAGCTACATTTCGATATTCAAATACCTGCTAGAACACCAATACAGGATACATTTTTAACCAGTGCGCAAACTGTAACCATGAATTTAGCATATCATTGTAGACCCCCCTGGCGTAGACATTTTTAGTCGGTGATACAAAAAAAATAATCAGCTGTTCACACATTTTAACCGCGTAGGTATTGCACTTTTCTATGTAACAGCAGATTTTTTTTTGTATCATCGGCGAAAAGTTTTTACGCCAGGTCTAGAATGATATGCTGAATTCATGGTTACAGTTTGCGCACTGGATATAAAAATATCCTGTATACATACATAACTACTCTCATCCTATGAACAAACCAGAACAAACGCCTTCTAATCTGTTATCTGGATTACGGAACAGGCGTTATGGCTACAATGCTAGACTCCGAGGATGGATGGAAGGCAATAGATCCAGGGGTCACTCACAACAACTCCAGCACTCAGGCATGATCAAATCGAATCGAATGGACTGCTTTTACAGAAGCTAGACCGGCAATAACCAAGTCTCCCGAAGCCTCTATGCATGAAAAAAGCATGTCTGCTTTCCGCTACAGCCATCGTTAACGTCACTGAGGCTTATTGGATTTTAGTAACACGTTTAATACTGTCGATTTCGATATCTTGCTTGCCATGTTTCGCTCGCTTAACATATCTCCAACAGCGATTGACTGGTTTCGTAATTACCTGTAAGTCTTTTGATTTTGCTTCTGCTTTTGCATCACTGTCAAAATCAAAGTGATCTTTGATTTCATTCGATAAGGTTGCTTTTGGGTTGCTGCAACTAACAAGCCTGTTAATAGCACAGTGATCTTTATTCTCGTTGTTATAAGGTTACTGTTGGGTTACTGTTGTCAGATGTAAAATAATTGTGAATCGACTGTTATTTACATACATTTTTGTCCAGTTTCCGACCTTTATTTTCGCTGACTTGCATTTGAACTTAAGTGTAAGCTTATTTAAACCTAAGCTTGCTTTAACCTGTTCTTTCTAGTTTAAGAAAAAAAGGTCAACCTTGCTATCGTATTAGCAACATCAACATTCAATTAACCGTCCGCTTCAGAGGTTTAAAGCTAAATAAATCTTAATTGAGCGATGCCGATGGTCAGATTAAATTCCTGATACAAAGTTAGAAAGTTTTCCACAGCTGCTCAGATAATACGACTTGTAAAGTTTGCCCGAAGAAACATTTCAAGTAAATGGACTAACTATAGATAGTAACTTTATAAATAGGGTTAGTTTTCAAAGACCTGGCAAATTTTAGGGTGTGGAACAGACAGACCATCATGTTGAACAATATTCTTCATGGGACCAATATGGTAGTCGCGAAGACCTGAAGAGGGACGGCTGATTTTTAGGATTCCGTCAAGGTTCCGATCAAGCAAACCTTATAGTTTCGCCATGACCGTTCTTCAGTCTGTCCGCAGCTTACCCTTAGCTGAGCGTTACTCTTAGTCCTCACACCGAAATAGTGAAAAAATCTTTGAAAAACTAAATTAAGGGTACGTCCTCTAGGTACACTTAAACTGGAGATGTTTTTTGGTTTTCGTCGTTTACCCCATGGTGTGATGTCGTTGGATAGGCCTTTCAATATTCCGGTTTTCTGAAAACAATATTTCGATTAACAGATCGCTTTTTTCTTGCGATTACGAAATTGGTCCCATGGAAGATATTGTTCAGTCTGTACCATAACTAATCCTGTATAGCAGTAGATATACTCGTAGATACTTTTGAACGAGATACTATTAAGATTTGGATTAATCTTCTTGTTGATTTATCTCCTTAAGGTGAAAGTGTTAATAGTTGTTTGGTTTTCAGATCGACGCTGATCAAGTTTACTGTGGGCGATCAAACAGAGTCGATTGTCTTTGTAAAGTCTGATTGAAACATCAAAGACAAACTTTATTAATTCTTTTATCTTGTTGTTTGTGCAAGTGCCAAAAAATTTACAGCTGCAATAATTAAAAGTAAGTCATTATTTCTTAGATAATATTACTAAAAGTGCCAGACGACATAAAGCAGAAACCAGTTACAGTAATGCTATGAATATATGATACATCTGTGAATGCTTGATCCTATTTGAGATTCCTGTAAATCGCCTAGTTTGTTTTAGTTTCACAGAAAGGAATCAGATGACCCTAATACCTGCTATCTCCAGAGATTAAACTAAGTTCAACTTCAGAGAATGACGTTTATTCGAAGGTTCAGTTAATAAGTATGTAGGGATATAATTTAGCACGAGTGTTCATTTCGTCGCCGATCGTCGCAAAAGGTTTAAAATTTGTGTTACGCTTTAAATTCTCTAATTAAAACTATGTAAGTACAATATACATTTGCTAAAACTGAAATGTTTGGTGTAAAAATAACCGAATATAGGAGCATAAATCCTTTATCGTGTTCAGTGGCGTGTAGGATACTCGAGCGAATGCACCGCTTGATAACGGCTAGGCGCACACTGACTCACCTCATTATAAAATATCTATGAAGTAGCGGTGAAGTTGTTATAACCCACTTGCACTTAAAATAGAACATCGTACAACTGATAACAACTCTATTAATGCCAGACCTATTAAATTAAGTCATCATCATCATCATCATTTCCGCCGAAAGACGTCCACTGCTGGACATAGGCCTCCCCAAAAGGTGGACTTTGCCATAATCGCCACGCTTGGCAGGCGGGTTGGCGATCGCAGTATGGTGGTAAAATGCATAGAGAACGCTGCTGCCCATTCTCAAGTAAGTCCCTTAGTCGCCTTCTACGATACCTACCCACAGGAACAAATGGGATGGTGCTATTCTTTTGAGTACGTCCGGCACCACACGGAAAATTAAGTACGAGCATAGATATAAATCTTGTAAACTTATCGGCTCAGATCGGCTACACTCACCTGCTGATAAAGTACTTTCATAAAACTTTCGCTAAAATACGAGATAAGTATGGAGTACTGTGCGGTGTATCTACCTAACGGATTAAAGTGGGTACGTTGTTATACTCAGCCAGACACTCTATAGGTGTCCCTATCCGGTGCCTTCCATATATATCTCTGTATTTAGACGGTAATTAAGCTAAATTTACCGAGCGGCCTACATCAGGCGTCCTCGGCCGGCGACAAAGTGAAAAATTTAACGCTTCAGCACGCCAACGTTGACATCAGAAAGATAACGTGACTCACTAAAGCGACACTTGCGTATTCTCTGCACGAACTTTGACATTTTAATAGATATATTGTTTTTGTTTCTCACACGTCCTCATTCTGTACTCACCACTCGAATGAATCCAAAAGAGGGCATTACTCGCGGGAGTTTCTAACAGCAGGGAGTGCATATACAAATATGTTTTGTCCTGTCTGTTTTTATTTCTCACACTATTTTGGTTTCAATTTATGCCAGTCGATGTTGATTTTACTGTGGCTAGCTCGCCAACTAACCATTGTGGATATTTACATGTTTTAATTATCAGCTTTGCTGCATTTTACCTATTTTTAAAGAATCTGGAGCGAGTTTCGTTTCTGTTTTAAAGCAAACGCAGTAGACATGTAATGGTTTACATACACACGCGCAACAACACATTTATTACGTTCGGAAACCATTCAGACTCGTTTCTGAACAGACAGCGATGTCGGAGCGGTTGCACTTAACTTTAACTTTTTAACAATGTTTACAATTTCATCCTTCAATAGATGCCTACCGCAATGTCTCTTTGAGGTGCGTTTGCAACAAAGGTGAATAAACTAATAAAATCAAGAACGATGGTAGATATACGATAGACTAATAGCAACAAAGTATGGTCTCATTGTTGGCGCGGTGCCAAATGTTCTGTACAATGCAATAGTCCGGATCCAGATCACAGCGAAAGGTACACTTGGTCAAATCTGGAGTTAACTGACCCAATATTGTAGAACATTAGGAAGAATTTTGACCATAAAACAAACGCAAAATAAACAGCTGTAGACAAAACATTCAGTTTTTTCCTATAAAGACACAAAAATAAAGTTGTTGATGGTGTTCAAGAGTATCTGTAGGTAATTCCTCCTACTCCCTCTTAGAACAAAATAAGAAAATAATATCTGATCAACTTGTTATAACTGAAATAGATCTAGACTTATTTACGAACCTGTATCCGTTTGAGATCTTCTCTTAGACTCTTAATGTCAAAGCCGAGGTCAAGCCAACAGGACGAGTGGATTAGGAAAAGGAAAATTGCTAAACTTAGCAGCTCCTAGAAAATCGTAGAGATATCTGCCTGGTCTGTCGCGTGTATTTTATCATTTTATAGACGTGTTTACTGTGGCTATGCTAGTTTTATTGAGCTCATAAATATAGACAATGGGTTTAGAAGAACAGATCTATACCTTTATCTATTTGTTTGATATTGATTAGACCGCAAGATTTATGTAGGTTCCAGATAATTGCCGTCCAATGTTCAAGGTTAGATTTTGACATCGATCATTTTCGAATTATCACTCCGAGTGTCATAGTCAGATAAAAAAATAGCACATTCATTATCGTTGGGAGCATTTCCGATTGGCTGATTCGCTCGTGAAGTAGGTATTATCTTCAGTGAAACACAGATACCTCGCTTTAACATGATTCAATCGTTAATCAACAGCTCAATGTTACCGGGTCAGTAAAATCTATTTCAGATATCATGAAATTCTGATAAGCACGTGGTTTTATCCTTCTACGTCTGTCTGGAATTTTAAGTCTGAACTGTAAATTATTTTTAATTTAGGTCAACTTTATTATCAAAGGCATCAACGATATTATAAAAGTGTCATAAATATTGAAAATAATTGACTCCAAGTGCAAGGCTGCTAAATTCTAACTCATGATGTGCTCTACGAATATTGGAGAGTGCGCAAACAATTTTCCATTAGCATGTATGAAAAGTTCGATAGCGAGAAACGTGTAACTTAGAAAAAGTTAAGCGCAAGAAAATAAGTTTTCTTTAGACCGCTGTTAAAGGCTTTCAAAGAAAATGAGGGTGTTTAATAAATTGACCTAAGTATATTTTGAAGAAAGTTTTCTATTAATTAGTATCGATGGTATCGAAAGCTGGCTCCGTGCCAGGATCTGGAAAACAATGCAAGCCTTGACTCATTGCTGTTAATTGGCTTACTTTTTGGGAGGCAATAAAAATTGGTTTAAATTTGTACAATAGTGTTTATAAACTATTCTGGAACAGCTGCTGAGGTAATCGTGTTCGAAAAATATTCGAAATGTTTCGTGCAAAGTAATCTGTTCTGGAGCGCTCGTTGCAGAATAGTCCTAACTATGCTGGTAAAAATAGAGTGTAAAGTGCCTTTGCGTAACATTTTATGGCTCGTACTCATTACCAAGTCAACCAACGTAAACATAAGACGAGAAAGGTGAGTGTAATAGCGGCTTATCGTCGCATCTGGCCACTGAAGCATGTACCTACTAGAAGAGGACGCTCCTAGACATGACCATAATAACTTCAATGTCATCTTTTCTAATGAGAAACAAGATATTACAAATTGAACCAAGTGGGAGATTTGTTTACATCTGTGTGGATCACTTCACATAAAGCATAATGCACTACGAGTCTACGACACAATCAATCGTCCCAGCCTAGCCCAACTATGTTGGATTCGGCAACCAATCTAACCGGATGCAGCTGAATACCAGTATTTTACATGGAGCTACTGCCTATCTGACCTCCATAACCCAGTAACTGTGTAATACGGTACCTTTTAGTAACTGGTTGTCAGACTTTCGGGGTTATGACTACCCGTAACGACTGTCAAAGATGTACAGACGCCAGCACATCAAGCTACCCCAATCTGCAGTCAAATTTCTTTGATAGATTGTAAACTTTATAACATAAGCCTAAGGTTGATGTACAATTGGGAAAATTTCACAGTTTGTAGTAGCTTGATGTGCTGGCGTCTGTACAAATAAAAGCTGGGATGGGACCCACGCGTTAACGTGCTTTCGAGGAGCACGTAGGAGTCTCGATGTGTTATGGATTACACAATGTCTCACAGCAATTGCCAATAAATCGTAGACACTCTCGTTTTGTGCTGATTCAATTTGTTATGAATGTATAAATAAGATCTCCTGTTACTAACAATTACTTAAGAGATTTTACAAAACAAAAGACTTCTAATAGTTGTGACAGTAAGTTGTATTGCTACCAATTAGTTGCGTAGAATTAAAGACAGCCCTGGGCTAAATGTTTTACATAAATTGATTTCGAGCAGAAATTGCTCATTCAAACAGAACGTTCATTTGACTGACTTAAAGCTATTCCTTTCTTTTAAGTTGTTTTTATTTGATACTAGCTTCCGCCCGCGGCTTCACCCGTGTGGAAGTCGGAAATTATGCTACACTAAGACTTGATTTCTGTGTCATTTGATTTTAATACAATTCAGATTAATATGAACTTTTTACAGCATATTTTATAGTAGGTAAATAGTCGGGTTCCGTGTGGTGCCAGACGTAAAAGAATAGCACCATCCCATTTGTTCTCGTGGGTGTCGTAGAAGGCGACTAAGGGATTTACTAGAGAATGGAGAGCAGCGTTCTCTATGCATTTTACCACCATGCTGCGATCGCCAGCCCGTCTCCCAAACGTGGCGATTATGGCATAACCTCCCTTTTGGGGGAGGCCTATGTCCTGCAGTGGACGTGTTTCGGCTGAAATGATGATGATGAAAACATAACTGGTGATAAAATCAAAATATTTTATTTCATATAAACCTGCATGGGCACTTATGAAACGTCAGAAGCTAGGTGCACGGTTCCAAAATGTTGGATATGTGGGCGTAGGTACCTACTATACAGGTTAAGTTTTTATTCAGTGCGCAAACTGTAACCAGGAATTCATCATATCATTCTATACCCCCTACTACAGATATTTTCGCCGGTTATTAAAAAAAAATCTGCTGTTTCATATGTGCAATACGGCGATCAAAATGTATGGAAGAGCTGATTTTTTTTGTATAACCGCCGAAAAATGTCTGCGCTACGGTCTAGTATGATATGCTGAATTCATGGGTACAATTTGCGCACTGTTTAAACACTTTTCCTGTAGGTACACTTCTACCTAACCCTTCTGGAAAACAAGGCGTGATGATATGTTATGTTAGAATCACTTTAGGTGACCTCTATCGTCATAATTTAGTGTCGTGAACAAAATAGTTAACCACAAATCTGAGCACCGCCCATCTACTTTGCACACCGGTGACATAATACCTACTTAGATCATCAGTCCGTATGTTTAACGAGGCGATGTGTCATGTTTAACATTTTCTAGTTAATTAATTCCATATTACAACAGCCTTTTGGTCTTTCTGACTCACAGTCTAGCCAATGGCCATGAAGAAGTATGCTTTCATACCATATTCTTCTGTCTGCCTTAATGAAAAAAACAACGTGCACAATGTTCTAAAACCAAGGTCAACTTTTGTTTATTTCGCTTTTCAAAGAGAACATCTGAAATTAACAAAATTACCTTAAAATAAAGTGTACATATAGCAAATATTTTGTGACTACCAAAAAGGTACATTATGTACACCGTTGTGCCTGAACAAGGTTTTGCTCTCAACGGCCTAAATATCAATAACAAATGACTTCACACACACACAACCGGGATACAAAAGCGGTGTCAAGTGCTCTGATGATACAAAGGGAGAATATTGTACAAAGCAAGATTAACTAGTGTGAACCCGGCTTTACAATACCAATTCAGGGTTGCCAGGCTCGTTAAAATCCCGGACGGTGCATCTGAATTTGAAAGGTTATTTAATTTGCAAGTTTTCACATTGTTCCAGGATGTAACGGGCAAAATTCATTTTAGATTTTGGAGACCTATACAAATATTTGGACTCGCCGGATTATCCTAAGCACTGCTAACATTAGAAAGACCCATTTATACGGCAGAGTATGATTACGGGACCATGTGAACAAAGTAATAAGTTTTTTTATGCTTCTCTCATCGCGCAATAATTTAGTTTTTTATACGAAAAACCTTAATAACGCGCGAATGACTCAATCAAAATGGTGCAAAATGTAAAATCCCATCACTGAAGAATGATAAAACCCATCGGACAGTAAGTTACATGACTTATAAAAAATAAAAATGTAAAAATAAAAGCCATAGGCACTATTCATAAAAATAAAAGCAAAAAGACATAAATCGATATTTTTTATTAATGAAAATGGCAGCTGTTTCATAGCAGGAACAGACGCAGCAATAAAAAAGTTTCAAGTGCAATTTAACAATGCACTTTTTTTGTTTGTAACGTAAGATACTATCAAATCTTATAGCAAGCTTAAACGCAGGACCGTTTAAGCGATCACGACGAATATCATCGACGAATATTGACAATATAGGACATCCTGTTTAAAATGACTAGGTAAGTAATTAGTAATTGATCAAATAAATGATTCTACTTATGACGCATAGAGCAGGTACGAAATTTTGTATGTTAGATATTGCTCACAACAATTAATGCGAGCGCACGTAAAAAGACGCATAAAACGAAATATCCGTTTCATTTACTTCATCAAAATCAAAATAAATGTCATTTATTCAATTTAGGCTGATTCAATTGAGGCCTTTTTACCGTCTAAATTACATAAGGTAGTCTCCCAAAACGCCCACCCTTCACCCGTTCCTAGTGTCTAATCTGGATAGAATAAGCGCAACCAACTCCTCAGCAGCACAGGTGTCTGTTAAGTTGGAAGAACCCGATTGTACACGATACATTTTTAACCAGTGCGCAAACTGTAACTATGAATTCAGCGAAATTTTTCGTCGGTTATACAAAAAAAAACCGCTTCCATACATTTTGACCGCGTAGGAATTGCACTTTTCTATGAAAATGCTGATATTTTTTTTTGTATAAACGACGAAAAAATTTTACGCTAGTAGGTCTAGAATGATATGTTGAATTCATGGTTACAGTTTGCGCACTGGTTAAAATTTTACCCTGTATAGTTACAATAGTAAGCAAATTAATTAACGTTACAAAACATCCCTTGCGAGGTCCAATATAAGTCTACAAAGAGGTATACCTATTTACGTTTTTGCTACACCACACAGCTGTACATAAGTAAGTACTGCTAACAATAGAGTGAGTTTTCAAAAGTAATAGAATGCCAGCATGCCCGCAACAGTTTCTCTAACAGCGTTCCATTTCTTTTATTGTGCAGACAAGTGTAGCAACTTATGCTTAACTTACCAAAAATACGTAAAAATAATATATTTTTATGTTTAAAAACCACGGCTATTCGAATACAAAGTTGTAGAAAGAAAGAACCTATACCTACTTTTATTTTTATTTCTTCAGATAGCTATAAGATTAAAATATTTCAATATTCAAACTATTACGCATCATAATTTACATGTTTTTATGTATATTTAAACGCCATGCCATGTCATTTATTTAGTTGTCATTTCTATGTATTTATGTCGCAATTTCCTTATCTCTGCGTGTATAAATTTTCCGGCCGATCGTGCCGTAAAATGACACGTAGGTACACGTTATGAAAATTCCTAGATCCCTTTATCCTTCTGATATTTATGTTACGCCTCTCACATCTCTTTTTTCATTAGAATTTAATGGGAAATAGTACTTAGTAATGACCGAATTTTAATACTACGTACACAAGAAGGTAATGTGGGTACGTGGTATTAAAATTCAGTTTCACGGTTCACGGCGCGTTCAAATACTCGTATATCCAGGTGTTGGGAAATGGAGAGTTTTGAAAAACCAATTCAATTGTAATGTCCCTCGAGGTTTATTTACCTCAAAATATGAATACTTCAACGAAATATTAGTAGACAGAAGTAATACATTTGATATGACAAAAATAAAGAATTGAAGTAACTAGAGCCGCCGTGACAATGCCCCGTTCTCACAATTAAATTAAATTAGTTTGTGTTTATCTTTTACAAAAAAATTAACATTTCGCTGAAAATTCCATACTTTTCCCCGTTAAATCCTGGTTACTGTACTGGAACAACGTTTAAATTTGCAAATTCAGCTCGATTCTCGGCAACTCACATCCAGCTGCTACCAGCGACTCTGCGAAGATCCTCGCTCCACCTACTCTGAAGGCGTCCTACCTTACGTTTTCCGATTCGCGATCTCCACTCAAGAACACCTCTAACCCAACGGTAATCGGCTCATTCGAGAGTGCTGTCCTATTAACAGCACATGTAAGAAACATGTGCTGTTAATAGCGTTGCGTCCAGTCGCTTTCTCTTAGTCCATTTATTTATTTATCCTACCACTGGTACGCCATACAGCAATTATAAAAATATTACTTCATGTGCTCTTTTGCATCTTCCTTTGCGCGGTGGATGTCGCTCACACTAACATTATAATCAAAAAACAGTAGGTACCTATATAAAGAAACTCACAAACATACATTAAACCTGAAAACATGACACTCCTTTTTTTGGGCAGTTGTGTAAAAAAGGTGTTTTCGTAACATTCTCCATTCCTTTCTCGGGTTTCTTCTCTTCTGTTCCTCCGTTCTATTCCTGCCCACCTGGGCAAAAATGACAAAATCAAATACCTGGGTATGCACTTGCATACCCAGGTATTTGGTTTTGTCATTTTTAGGAATCTCTTCAGTGTTCAAATCAACTGGTGGATAATATCTGAGCGAAAAAGTCAACGTGACCAATGGCTTTATTCTTACGTTATTATTTCTCAAAATATTAATGAATCTAAAATCATCCACAAAATGAAGTCGATTATTGATATTGTAGCTCACAAACATTCTAATAAAAAAAATCCTAGGGTATTATTCTTACTGTCCACTAGTCTAGTCTATTGCAGAGAATAAGAGCAACATTGCATTTACAGTTCATCATTCATCATCATTTCAGCCGGAAGGCGTCCACTGCTGGACATAGGCCTCCCCAATTTGGGGGGGCTTGCCATAATCGCCACGCTTGGCAGGCGGGTTGGCGATCTCAGTATGGTGGTAAAATGCATAGAGAACGCTGCTGCTCATTCTCTAGTAAGTCCTTTGGTCGCCTTCTACGACACCCACGGGAAGAGATGGGATGGTGCTATTCTTTACGTCCGACACCACACGTTACCATTTACAGTTAAACTTTATTATTATGCTTCACTGTGACGTGACTGAATGACAAACAGACAGATTCGATTCCGTTTAGTTTACGTGATGGACTGTGGTTATGATATTTGATTCAGTTGGACAAATTCTGATAAGATAAACTTTTTCTTAAAATAATACCGAATGTTTCGGGACTTACCTAAGTATTCTAAAATATTTGACGATAAATAATCAGTCATGATGCGTTCAGTGGGCCACTGATTTGTACGTACCTTAATTCGTTCCATTTTTATAATTTCTTTATATAGGGTGACTGGTAAAGTGACCGATATTTAAACACAAGATTGTACTCATCATGACAAACAACTTTCCCAAAGAAATGATTTTTGAAGTGAAAACTTCTTTAGCGGCGTTGTAAACTTCTTTTGTAATGGGTAAAAAATGTTAAACTCGCGTCAGGACACGTAACCTGATCGAAAATTCGTAAGACGGATGGAGAGTAGACAGCCGGCGTGGCGTAGGAGAGGAAGTATCCCCCTCTCTTTCTACGGCGCGGCGAAAATGTATGCCTGCGCCTGCTGTTTCGTTTAGGCGGCGCAGGGCACTTGCGCGAATGTTCGTGTGTGTTTATGTTACAGCGTGCCACGCGCATCCATGGATGGTGACAGCTGATGGCTTGATTTTTCTGAGAGATAAACTTTTTAATGTAATATAAATTGTCATGTTTGTGTACGACAGCGCAATAAATAAATATTGTATTCTACCACATAAATGATAGTACTTTTATACTGATAATTAAAGCAGTTCGTGCAAAATTATTCCCTAACCATTCCAAAGTATCAAAAATGCACAACGTTAATATTCAAGTTTTCACTTCTGCCGGCACTCCTGGAGTGCAACCCGTCATTTTTTTTTTTGTATCTATATTATTGACCCCAATTTTATTACCCCAATAGAATATTATACTGAAGACATCCCGGACGTCAGCTTGTACGAGATTAGGATGGCTCTGAAGCAGCTCAAAAACAATAAGGCTCCGGGTGATGACGGAATCACGGCTGGACTCTTAAAGGCCGGCGGGAAACCCGTTCTTAAGGCCCTCCAGAAGCTGTTTGATTCCGTCATCCTCGAGGTGGTACATTTCTTTAAGGACAAACTGTCCAGTTAGGTAGGTCCAACTTCGAGAAAGAGGTCAATCGTCGAATCCGACTCGGCTGGGCAGCGTTCGTGAACCTTCGCAATATCTTCTCGTCCCAAATACCGCAGTGTCTTAAAACGAAAGTCTTTGACCAGTGCGTGTTGCCAGTGATGACATATGGAACCGAAACGTGGTCGCTCACAATGGGCCTCATAAGAAGGCTTAAAGTTACCCAAAGGGCAATGGAGAGGGCTATGCTTGGAGTTTCCTTGCGTGATCGAATCAAGAATGAAGAGATTCGCAGGAAAACCAAGGTAACCGACATAGCCCGAAGAATTGCCAAACTTAAGTGGCAGTGGGCAGGGCACATTGCTCGCAGAACAGATGGCCGATGGGGCCAAAAAGTTCTGGAGTGGCGACCGCGTATCGGAAGACGTAAAGTTGGAAGGCCTCCCACAAGGATGACCGATGACCTTGTGAGGGCCGTAGGAGTCCGCTGGATGCAGGAAGCACAGAACCGGTCGAAGTGGCGGAGCTTGGGGGAAGCCTATGTCCAGCAGTGGACGTCTTTCGGCTGAAATGATGATGATAGAATATTGAGTACCTAACAAGAATAATACACCATCAGCTGTCATTTCATTTAGTTACCTAACCACAAACAAAAATAATAATCCACTAAAAAGCATGGTAAAAGTGTTTTTTTTTTTTAATTAGGTAGGTACTCAGTATTCTATTGCGGTGATTGATGCGCTAGTTAAATAAATAAATAAATCGTTTCTTTGTGAAAGTTGTTTGTTATTATGAGTACAATCATGTGTTTAAATAACGGTCACTAATTACCAGACACCCTGTATATTTTATATGAAATTTTAATGTAATTATAATTGTAATTATGTAATGTAATTCTAATTTCTATGTAACTGTTGTATGCCTTAAGGGCGTGACGTAGCTGATCACAATTGTCTGTTTGAGACCTGTATTATGTTCCTATCTATGATCCACAATAAAGATATTGAATTGAAATATGAATGAGCGTAATTAAAGTCGGCCGGTCAGCCAATTCGTGTAAGGTTCATTTTCTAATAGGTACGTATTGTTTTGAAAAACTTGTTAGGCGTTGGATTGTCTTTTTAATGTAACTATATACAGTTTACATGTTCAATACTTAGCCTTAAGACAGCCCATTGTGTCACCCTACTTATATAACATTTCTATTTTTATATCTATACCTAATCCACATGTTGTATGTACATAATAAAGAGAATTATATCCATCTTCTATCTATAAGAAAGGTCAAATAGGTATGCCCATTGCCTATATTCCACATGCTGAACGACATATTTATTGCTAAACATGGAACATGGATGGATAGTATGGATACTGGATAAGACCAATCATCGATTTTCTATACAAAGTAATAAAATTAAAGTGTCTGTTTGTAAAGTCAAAATAACAGCTTTTTACTTAATGTACCTACCTATACGAAAGTGTAATACAATACTAATTAATAAACAATTTTTTAAATGTTTGTCTATTTGTTTTTAATCTCGTAACCCCTGGACCGATTTGGAAGAAACTTTCACTCGCAGATAGCTGATATTATAAGGAGTAGCAAAGGTTACTTTTGTCACGATCCCGTAGGATAATTTCCGACATCCATGCGTACGAAGTCGCGAACAGAAGGTCATCATCATCATCATCATTACAGCCGATAGACGTCCACTGCTAGACATAAGCCTCCCCCAAAAGGGGGATTTGCCATAATCGTCACGCTTGGCAGGCGGGTTGGCGATCGCAGTATGGTGGTAAAACGCATAGAGAACGCTGCTGCCCATTCTCTAGTCAGTCCATTGGTTGCCTTCTACGACACCCACGTGAAGAAATGGGATGGTGCTATTCTTTACGTTCGGCACCACTCGGAATCGAACAGAAGCTAGTTCTTCATAATTATAATGTTCCCACTGCTGGGGCACAGGGCTTCTCTCGGTGATGGGGAGTGGGGCTTTAATTCACCACGCGGGCCCAGTGCGTGACATCAGAAGGCCAATTCTCGTAACACAATCTAGTCGCAGTGTCATCTCGGCGACAAGCAAATGTCAAAAACTTGTCAAAAATTTATGGAAACTCGAGGTATTTTTGACAGATTGCGACTGAGATCAGACTGTGAACGTTCTTAAACTTACCAGAATTGCCCCTCCGATGTCTTTAAATTTTTGGTTCTAGGACATGCCCGTTTCCTCACGATGGTTTTTTTCAGCGTTTTAAGAGCAGCGGTGATGAAATTATTAACACAAAGTAAAGCGCCGCCGCGTCGGTCCGAACCCCAGACCTACAAGTTGTAAATCGCGGCCGTTACCACTGGACCAACACTGCTATTAATAGTACGCCTGCATTCATTGAATACCCCATACCTATCTTAGGAAAGAAGATGACACAAATAAGGATTGCTGATATTAAATCCTTTGACGTAAAGCCTCCAATGCGATTGCAGCAAGAAATGTATATGCTGACTGAAAGGATCCGAGTTCAATAAATGAAAGCTGTACCTCTAAAATGAACACTATCGACCGGCAATAAGATCGTATTTTAATTTAGGTACATTACTTTTCTTAAGAATATCCTCCCTATTTAAGAATATTAGTTTCTTTTACCAAGCAGTCCACAAAGATACTCGTATCATTCATAGTTAATACATTTTAATCTTACAACAGCTACACGATGTCGACTCTTAAAAACAACCTTCCAAATATTTTCTAACTTTTTCGAAAGCTCGACAATGTATCATAAAACATTCAGCGGAAATGGATAATTAATTTCATGTTATTTATCTACAACTGCATGGAACTTTTCGTCTTGTGAAGTTATCTATTTAATTTAACCACATTTATTTGGGTACAAATATAAAGAGACATGAAGAAAAGAACAGACAAATACATACAATTGTGATGCATAATTTCTAAAAGAATCTCTTCGAGCATACCTGTGATAGGAAAGTAGATAAAAAGAGATGTAGACGCGGTGTGTTCTTATATATATATATCTAATATGTATACTTGTGTAGTTCTAACTTGCTTCTGCAGCAGTGTTTTTCAACAAACCTGGCTTTGTACCAGCTGCATCTGCCAGAAACGATATAGACGCAAAGTAAATTCACTCTTAATATTGTAAAAGTGTTAAAACAAATAAACAGTGTACAATACATTTCATCCGAAGCGGTTTAACATCGCATTGATATGTACTAGCGCATTAATATTTAAATTAAATATTTGCGTGTAAAAACGTCGGCTTTCAGCCATGTTTACCTCAGTGTCAGTCACTATAAGCTGAACATTATATTTTAATGATCTTGTCTTCATTTATGTGATAATTTCCAGGCGAGAAAGATACGAACCGTGAATTTTTCCTCCGTTTGTCAGAACGGTGACACAAATTCTACTCGGAATACTTGTGTCATGTGACGTATCTTTGCTTAATTACTTCCTAGGGCTGTGTGTTCGCGTTTTTAATTACTTTTCGTACAAGCAGTAAACCCTTATCTTTGTATAACTTT
This sequence comes from Polymixis flavicincta, assembly GCA_949987655.1. Classification (NCBI taxonomy): domain Eukaryota; kingdom Metazoa; phylum Arthropoda; class Insecta; order Lepidoptera; family Noctuidae; genus Polymixis; species Polymixis flavicincta. The sequence goes on from OX465179.1 coordinate 16,291,842, forward strand.
TATATGATAATATCTCATACATTTCATGTGCTAAATCAACGCAATATCGACTTGCTATAGGAAATGTTTATGTTATTTTTGCTATATGTCTTACTCTACCTTGTTTTCTTGGAGGATTTACTTTATCCTGCTTGTCAAGTACCCAGAAAGATACGAGGTCAGATAGTAACCTTCCTCAATACATTGATTAACTTAAGTAATTATTTGTCTAAATCAAGAGACCTTCCCTCTGTCTTATCAGCTCTTGGAAAAGCAAAATAAATCTTTGAAGTCAAATATAATTATAATCATTGCTACATTCAACGAAAAGTAGGTACTTACATCAGTAAACTAAATTATTAATTTACCAAACAAAATTAGGTTAGAGTGGCAACCTATTGGCAACAAAGACGTTAATTAACTATAAACCGATATAGGTGGGTTTAAGTAGGTATCTATAATTAGCCTCAAATGTGGCCAGCCTCAAATATCTACGTACCTATATTATCGCCCCCCTAATACATATCCGTTAATGTACGTGAAATCGGTTATCTGCTGATTGTGCGGAACTATCTGTATTTTTCAACACTGTGATATCATGATTCATATTTGAAATACTTGCTTCCGCACTTTCCCTGCTAATATTAATACGAAATAACGACCCTAAAATCAACACAACAGGTATCATATATTCGATTAAGTAATGGTAGCTTTTGGGTTCACAAGGCTTTTCAATATTCACGGGAAATACGGTAGATTTCCCTAAAATATTGGAGTTGAAAATAAAAGTGGTCCAGAAAATAGACCTTTTCATTTATTTCTCATTATCATGCCATAATCTTTTAGCCAAACCCATCTGAGTCGGACAAATCTGTTAAGGCTTTCATTTTCGGCAAATGTGTGGATAGCCAACAAATTATTGTATAAATTGGTTTGAATCCATTTCATACCCTTGGAGTTGAGTTTAGTAAGATTCTAAAAGCTTTCTCCTACATTTTTTTGATTACCGTACCTAAGTAAAAGAAAGTACAGATAATGCATGTTTATAATGATGTCCTCGATACGTTGAAACTGAAACGACAATATCAGTTAAGTAGGTAGGGAAATATATTTTTGTAAAAGGTTGATAAATTACGCTGAAGGTAACGTGTATAAAAATAAGGAAATCGATACTGTACCGACCATTCATTTTTAATTCTGGCTTAAAATACGCATATGCCGATGAAACTGCGGGACGCATTATATTTTCACAAAAAGGGTGTGGGTACTTTTCGGGTGTGTTATAAATACACGGCAATTATATGTTTTCAAACTGGAATCTAAAGTTACGGCAGTAATTCTCATTTTACCAGCTTCTCGTATTCTACCCGTAAATAAATATTCCCACAGAACGTGTAAGTATTGCCTAGAATAAATAAATATCCGCCGCCCAGGCCATGCTCGTTTATGATTGCGATATTTCAGTGAAAGTATTTTTGTGTCGGTTACCGCTGCTTTGTTCTAACAAACAAACACAAGTTTAATTTATAGATTTACGCTTTTGATTAAAGAGAAACAGAAGACGAACGTTTTGGCATCGTTCCATGTGGTACCTGTGCGTCTACCTTACTAGCAATCGTACTGATCGTTGAACACAACATTAGAGACGGCGTCGTATCATCGGCAAAACAGGAGCAGCAATTCAATTGTACGTAAACTGTTCAAATTGGATTTCTCGAGTTCAGTCGTATTGTTCAATAGTTCAATATCCTTTCAATAAATGTTGTTTCCTGAACTGCGCCTTTACTGCCGACGCACAACACGATCAAAATTAGAACTTTCATAACTTCAAAGTTTGCGCACGTGCTTAGTGTTAGTGTTACTCACGATATGATCGTAGTTTTTATCGCGATTGTGTTGAAGTAGGTATGTGTGGTATTGTATCAGATCTGCAGCAAAGTGATTGCATATAGGGAATAGTAGGTTATGCACTGACCGACGTGAGCCGCGCCGCTGTGGCCGGATCGATCTAGCGCGGCCGGGCCTTGCCGGCCATCGGGACCCGCACACGATACTGCTCCAACGCACTACACTGCACTTTATTCTTCGATGCAATCTTCCAATTGTCAATCACTGAACTTTCACACATTTACAACTAACGTCCTTGTTTTCTTGACTGGTCCTGTTATGTAGATAAGAAAAAATGAAATTAAAAGACTAAGTGCACAATGAAAAAGCGCGTCTCAAATTAATCATCCACTCTTGATTCGTCAAACTAGAATTGTCAAACGATTGTATCAGAATGGTATTGAAACCCGAATTACAAATGTGTACATGTATCGATCTAGATATCAGGTAGAGATAATGGTTCTTATCTACGATAAGTTCAGGGCTTAATGACCGAGGATAGAGTAGATTTCTGCTGCTACAGATTGGAAGCAGAAACGTAGTAAGCCCTTAAGTCTGAGACTGAGTATTGAAGCTAACTGTAATTAAGTAAATCTATATGTATATTAAATAATAACATCATGCATCCATAGAACTTTCGCGTTTTTAACATTAGCAAGGAAATAAGGAATATTCAATACCGCAGTGTCTCAAGTCGAAAGTCTTTGAATAGTATAAATTATTATCAATGCTACTGATTTCCAATGAGTGTAAATCAATTGTATGTGCATAGAACACATGAAAAATTAATTTTCAAGTAGCTCGTATGCAAGATAACGCATGTACCTAACAATAATTTTGCGCTGTTATATTATGCAACAGATAGTGGTGAACTACTTAATTGTAATGGATTGCAGGCTCGTGTATAATACTGTAATCTATAAGTAGGTATCAGTTTGCATCAATAGACTCGCATCTGGCGATTCTACACGTGGAAGAAAATGTAGCTCTTCAGCAACTAGTGTCGGCAAATAAAGAAAATGTAAAATGCAGTTTCATTTAATATCATATTACGAAACTAGACACTACTTTCTCACTGATAAGAGATTCGCGATAAATTTTTATCACAAATAGTTATCGATTCATAAATATCAAAAAACAATAAAATTCATGTTGGCAGTCATTCTTCAAAGTGACATAAAACGGGACAGAACGCTCAAATCAAAAGATAATGTCCTTGGGTTCCGTCGGTAGGGTTCCATTGTGTAAATGTAAATATTGAGTGGCAAGAGCCCCAAATCGGTGTCCGGAACCCTGAGGGACATAATGATTTTCTTGCAAATTGAACCGAGAGCAAAATATTCAAATAGCAACATCCCTAATGTTCCACTTTTGTACAAAACTTTTTAAGACAGACAAGGCAATAGCTACAAGGGTCTTTACTTAAGAGTTCTTATGCTTATTACAACTTTGAGAAGAATGAAACTCTACGTGCGAAAGTCGAATTCGAGATACGGAGAACAATACGAATAAAAGTTCAAACAATATTTAACTTCAATCGAGTATTAAGAGGAAAGTATGCCCATGGGAAAAGCCGTGAGTTTATGTATGTAGAAACTTAGGTTTAATGTACTAAAAACCACGACAGAAAGCAGAAAAAAAGGACGAAATCCTACTGAAAAATGTAGGCTGAATGAATCAGTTTTATATAACATTTATATCTCATTTACACCTACATAATAGATACTTTAATATGAAAGGAGGTTTAATTTAGAAATATTTATTATTAGGTATATAAAAGACAGAACATACAAAATGATTTTCATTAAAATTTGTATTTCGATTTACACTCTTAAAAATCAGAGGCACTTAAAGAAAAAGTTATTGAGAAAAAATTAAAATGTCTATTAAATATTGTTGAAATATTTTACCTAGCGGTTCTATATTTTAAATATTTCAAACTTAACGATAAAACAGGTAAAAACTCAGATCATGTTCTATTTATTACAGCCTAAAAAGCTTTGTAAACAAAACCATTTCTATTATGTAAACTTTTAAGTAAATACTTACACTACCGGAGACCAGTTTAATACATAAATGGTTTTCCCAGCATTAAAAGATCCGACGAAAACAACAACTTAAAAACACTTTAAAAAAATATTAGATCGGAAAAGAACTTCAGAAATTTATAAATAAAATATTATGTGAAGTTTTTTTTTGTTAAAGTAACAGGAGATTTATGTTGAATCAAATAGCGCGAAGATTTATCTGATAGATTGATATAATACACGTGTTTTGAACCGGAAAAGTGTATTTGTTCGGGTGAGAGTCGCGCGGTCGACGGCGGCGGCGGCGTCGGCGGCGCGGTGACACAGACTGCGTGCGGCCGGGCCGGAGCGGGCCGGAGCGGGCCGGGGCGCTGGGCGCGCGGTCGACGGCGCGCAACAGATACGCCACAGGTTGGGCGGCCCGGGCCACCCGCGCCCACTCCACCCTGCTCGCGCCACACGCCAATTTACATCCTCATTATCGTCTCCGGAGTCAGCACCTCACGCTGGCGTCCGTCACCACATCAGTTGCCGGCTTTTCCCAGTAAAAACTCTCGTCGTACCTTACTCAGCAAAATCTAATAAAGCGTTTATTTGGAAGCTTACAATTTTTCTTTGTGCCAGCTACTTTCTGAGAGTTTTATCGGATTTGTTTTGTTTCGTTACTTCAAATTATTCTGATATAATTTTGTTTGTTTAGGAAATCCCTTTGAGGATAAGACAGTAGGTACCTAGATGGGCTTCTTTATGGTCGTCGCTCACGAAAACCTAACCATTTATTGTAACTCCCTCTAGGGATACTCTCATCAATTCGTAATAAATCCTTTCAGAAGCTACTATTCAATATGAATATCCGATAATTCTCTATTCATATGGGACATCAATACTATCTAATAAATTGACCGTTGGATAATTTTACTACGCCCTTAATACATGTTAATTCATTCTGATAGTTTTATGTGTCGTAAAACACATTTAGTGTCGCAACTCTTCCATTAAGTGTGTTTAACACTTTGGGAAAGAATTTTCGAAATAAAAATCTGAAATTGAAGTGGTAAGTGTGCACGAATGTATAATGGAATGGGCGTTGTTTTGTACTCATGGGAGCGAGGTTGTTGACGCTATGTCTACTTAAAAACTTCTAATTAATTTGGGAGGCCGAGTTGTTAGCAAATTAATTTGAACTTTTAAGTTAGAAAAAGGAACTGCGTGTGAATAATTGTAATTGCCGACATTGTGTTGTCTTCCTTTTCTCTGAAGACTAAGAGAAACTTTAAACACCAGCGAACTTTAACAGGATTAGAGAAGATTGACAAGAGAGACAGGGCAATGAATGTTGGATTGAAAATGGTGACACCTTCACTAAATTCACTAAATTGACAGATAAAAGAGAGACAAAGGCGAAAGGGTAATATTTATTACTTGATATTTACGTGTTCATAGTTTTATTCTGAAAAGATCGTAAAATAAAATATGTATAAGTACACAAAAAAAAGTGTGTCGGGATTATCTGGAATTAGAAAAAAAATCCCTATTGAAATTAAAAAAAATATGGTTAAAATAAAACGTTTTCGTATGTGTAGATCGACGAAGTACCTACCTCTGCTTTTGCATTTCTTAATAGAAATACTTTTCGGGATTTTTGGTTGCACTGGATTTTCACCATATTTTTGTCGTTAAAACGTTAAAAAAAACTGCGTAAAATAAACAATTAGTAATCTGTACTTCCGCCGCTAACGCATATTACACAATTGCAGCGATTCCGGCATACTTGCTCAATATGAGTTCATCGAAATTAAGTTGCGGAATGGCCGCCTACATTCGTTGTAACTTGCGAAAAAGAACTCCTGGTGTGTCTCCGACATCCATATTTTACAGAGCTCTTTTTTGTAGCATAACCTATGCGTGAGCGGTATAATACCTAAGTTTATTCTAACTATTTTGCCTGCCACTGGATAATTAGACAATGATACAATGACGAATCATACATAGTTGAAATATCAAATATCTTAAAAATCGTTATATTTATCGTTCGTCAGTGCGATTAATTTTAGTTTAATCAACATTAAGTAAGTTAAACAGGAGTTGAGTCGACTAATATGCGTTATGAACATATGTGAATCAACCGTAGTTATCTTGAAAATAGTTAGAATAAACTTAGATTTATAATACGTAAGCGCAATGGGTGGATTTGCATTATCATGCATAAGCAAAAGAGGTGAAGCACAAAGTGGGTCCGCCAAGGAATTACAACATCTGATACAATCGTGTTGTTGTCACTCTGTGCATTGGATTTCCTCTGATCCAAATCAGTTAAGTTCTTCTTTCGCCGCCGATCCAAATACCGCCCATATCATGATTGTTCCATCACAGTATGTATGATTATAAACGTTCTTGGCGTCCAGGGGTCCTCCAATACCGTATACCTCTAGTATCTGGCTTTATACCAAAGCGAGATTTGTCAGAAAATGACAAATAATGCCACTCTTGTTCTGGCTAATTTCTGTGTTCACGAACCCATTGTAAAGGGGCTCTGCGATTGCGGGAAACAGAGATTGATGTCATGTAAGCGATTTCTTATAGTTTAATCGCTTATAAGATCCCTAAAAGCTATGAAACCTCGTAAATAACATCATCGCGATCATAGTACGATTTCGTCGAGCAGTAATTTGTATGTTACGATCTCTATTTATCGCTGTCACGTTGACGTGTCCAAAGTCTGACAACCAGTTTCCAACATGGCTGGCAGGCTCTGATCGTTTGTTTTCGGCTTAAATGCCTTCTCTCCAACATACTTTTGTTTTGATGCACTCAGAGGTATGGCAGGAATTTTACTGACTTGGCCACAAACCTGTTGCAGGATAATATAGGAAAACGACTTGACAGAAGATATTCAACTTTTGACCGAAATTCCCTTTTCAAATGACGAAATTGGCTAAAAAGTATACATGCAAGTTACGAAAAATATTATTTCAAAACCAGATTTTTAGTGACTAGCAAAAACGAGCTTGATCCTTAGACACTTTTGATGTATGTAATTTACAGTGAAAAATCTATTATCTCAATCGGGACAAGACTTGCCTGTAACGTTGGTGTATTTTAATCTACCACATTTTATGAATTCAGGCTCTATTCAGGCTGAATATCTATGATAGAGACCATATACCATGGCTAACCATATTAATAATCAAATTCATCACTGTAAAGGGTAGATAAGTTTGTGGATTTAATCTACCAAACTGTTGAGTTCATATTATTTGATTTTTGAAGATACCTACTCACTTATTTACGACGGAGGACATAGTTAACGGTTGGTTTTTAAATCTGTTATCCACAACATAATTTAATGATCATGAGCTATCGACGTATTCTCGAGGACGAAGGTGTTAATGGCGTTGTAAAAAGAAAACTCGTGGTAAGTCTTCGTTTAAGACTTACGATGATAGAAAATTATCTTATTTCGATATCTTAGTAGCCGTTTGTGTATCTGTTGAGACTGAGCAAGTTATCGCTTGTAGATAATTTTCAGTAACTACCTGCCTTATAATGAGCCTCATAAGTAGGTTTAAAGTCACCCAAAGGGCAATGGAGAAGGCAATGCTTGGAGTTTCCCTACGTGATCGAATCAGGAATGAAGAGATCCACAGCAACCAATATAGCCCGAAGAATTGCCAAACTTAAGTGGCAGTGGGCAGGGCACATTGCTCGCAGTACAGATGTCCGATGGGGCCAAAAGTTCTGGAGGAACGACCATGTATCGGAAGATGTAAAGTTGGAAGGCTTCCCACAAGGTGGACCGATGACCTTGTGAGGGCTGCAGGAGTCCGTTGGATGCGGGAAGCATAGAATCGGTCGAACTGGTGGAGCTTAGGGGAGGCCTATGTCCAGCAGTAGACGTCTTTCGGCTAAAATGATGATGATGATGACCTTTTTATATTAATTAATGTCCAAAGTAAAAATATAATAATATAGTAATATATTTGTATATATTTTTTGACACCACTGGACCACTGCACGCTATAGAGGAGTTCCTATAAAGCGTGCAGTGGCCCACTGGTATCGGCTCCGACTTACGAGGTCGTGAGTTCGATCCCAGGAAGGCACTTTACTTGGTATATTTCATCACCACTGCTCTCAAAACGGTGAATGTGACATCTACCAAGCAGCACAGGGCCTGCGTGGTGGATTATGGCCCACTCTATGTCCCAGTAGTGGGAGCATTATGCATGACCTTAACATACATCCTAAGACTCCCAAAAGATCTCTCTCTATGTTTATATCGTAGGTAAGGTAGCGATGTCTTAGTCATTAATTGAAAGAAAAACTTTAAGACGGGCTACATAAATTAATTTAACTCCATTTTACTAGTCCTCGTGAAATTCTTTACTTTTCTAACATAAAATCCGGCCCCAATTAAAAATAACTAGAATTTTATTTGGTCGTTTCATTCGTCTACGTAACTAAAAAATTTTCGTTAACTTTAAACGGGGCTGGCTGCGCTGTATGTTCCGTGCAGCTGTTTTTCACATTCACTAGTTCAGCTTTGGCTATGTTTGGCTTTTAGTTTAAAGTAGTGACCGACACAAGTTTCGTTTTCGGCTATTTTCAGGCCAAAAATCATAATTCGGCCATGTTTTCGTTTTAAGCCAAAAACCAGCCGAAGCTTCGGCCAAGCCGAAAATCAGAACTTCGTAAATTGTTACACGTCATCCGGCCTACCTCGTAAAGCTCGGCAATATCAGAAGGCAAATAATTTTCGTAATTAAAAACGTTTAAAATCTCGTCGTAGTCTCATCTCGGCGATACTGAAATGTCAAAAAATTGTCAAAAAATTACTGAAATCAGACTATGAACGTTCTTTAAATTACGGGAATTGGCTCTCAGGTGACGCTAGGCTAACTTCAGGGTGCATCGAGTCCGCATGTGGTTTCACTCGTCTGACATAAACGAACGCAATTTTGTTTTAAAGCTGTAAAGCGAGGTTATGTTGTATTTTCTTCACACAAACACGCATACAGCATAAATATTAATACTTTTTTAAATGTCTTAATCGTTTTCGGTTTCGGTCAAAAATAAGATTGAAGCCGAAGCTTCTTTTCTGTAAAACAGAAAAGAAGCTTCGGCTTGTTTTCGGCTGAAAATCCATTTTCGGCCGGACACTAGTATAAAGGTACCTTGACTGCTTCGGAAACGCTTTCGTCCTTCGACCCTAGGCCTGCGGCGGGTTAATGTGTAACCATCCATATTATGACACAATGTTCACATGTTTGCGCAGGTATCTCCACGTAGCAATCGCTTAAAAACCGGAAAACCTCTCGAGATTTATGTGGATTTTCATAAGTGGATTTTTTAAAGCGAAAAGGGTAAAGGACCGGTATTATTCTTACGGGATTTACAGTGGACAAGGAAGAATTGCCGTTAGGAGCAGCTAAACTTTACGTAATTTATAGCCTTTTTTTACTACCGACCAAACGTTGTATCGTTATAAACTGTGTCCTAGAACGTACCTCTTGTGTAGACTATCGCGTTCACGGGCATATGCGTCCTGTCAACTTTTGTATGTTTTCTTAGCGTTATGCAGATAAAAATAGAGCTCAGAAAAGCATGCGCGGCATGATTGATAGCATAACAAGCGCTGTTACAGTCTCTACGCTCACTGAAGCTTCCCTTTATGCAATGTAATAAATGTTTGTAAATATGAGCGTGAGACGTGTCTGTGTATGCCTACGTATGTAAACGTATTTGCGTTCGGCTCTCGAGAAGCTTTTATGAGAAAAATACATTGAATTACAATATTGCAAATATTGAATATGCAGTATCTAAATGTATCGTTTTAATACTGATACACTAATTCCTTCCCCGGCGTGTAGCTGAAAATCTAACCAAGTAAAACGAAAATTATGTTAACGCTAATATCATTTCGCCGCCCGCGGTATCAAATCCGAGTAAACTCGAGGTCACAACGTCACAAGTGCTTGCATTGGGCTCTCATGTCGATAAAACTCTCCTCAAGTTTGTAGGCGTATCGATTTCCATTATGAAAACACAGTAATGGACCCAATGCGCGGACGATAAGAGTATTATTACGGGATTTTTAACGTTTCAGAGGCACGAAGTCCCGGAAAATGGAACAAGTCAAAATGGGTGAACGGGTCGTTGAGTGAACCCGTGCGATAAAATGAATTGAACAGAACTTTGGTCACCGTGAACTTGCAGTGAGGGAAACATACTTCTAGAGGAATGCTGACGTCAGTCACGTCAGGTGCATATACTTATTTATTTTCGTGGGTACCTATCACTCACTCATGTACATAGGTCCTGTACATTTCATGAAAAAATTTAAACCCAGCATATAAACTTAAGCCCCCTTATTACAGAACAAGGTTTTTCTTTAGGTATGGTTTAAACCTTCGAGCCTGTTTTTTAAATTAGAACCTAACTGAAATCGAAATACAGCTCCTTTTACAAAACTGACAAGTTAGTCCAGTGCTAAATTGTCAGTTTTGAAAAAAGAGCTGTAATTCTATTTCAGTTCTAAGTTCTTATTTCAAAAACAGGCTCGGTGGTTTAAACCATACCTAAAGAAAAACCTTGTTTTTTAATAAGGGGGACTATGTCATGATCACAAAGAAACACCTTGTCTTCCTGTCCAAGATAACGTTTATGATGAAATACTTAACTAAAGCGACACTCATCATATTTACGGTTTTTATTGTTGGAACCATCGTAAACTTTGGTCTAAAGGAATAATACTGACAATAGCGTGTGTTTTGTTGAGGGAACACACAATTCCGTGTGTACTGTGTATGAAGCCTTCAGTGGCCCTTCATATCATTAATCACAGCATTGTTACAACTTCCAACAATAGCATTCAGCCCCGGGATTACTTCCTCTACCATTCTTTCTGTATTTTATAGCGTCGTTCTGCCGTTAAAAATAACAGCCATCACACTCTTTCTGACGTCATGAACGGTGGTCCTTTGTTCTCCGTCATCGGAAACAGCTGAACGAATTGGGTCAAAAGCATTCACGTACCTGCTGTAATGTATTGAACTTTCCGGACTGTGCATCGGTTATATTATTTAGTGTACACAATGTAAATTAAAAGCTAGGGTTAGGGTTTTTTTATTGAGAGTGGGAAATCATCAAATAACTTCTTCCGCTCTGGGTGGAGCAGGAGGGCGTGTTAGACTTTTACTGAATAAAACCCACCCGTGTTCCCTCAGTTGCCTATGTGCCAGGAGCGACGGTATTTCTTTCGAACAACCTGCACATTTGGCAGGCATCGGCCCTTGCGGACCCCACCAGTTGTTACAGACATCTCTCGCGGCACGCGTGGAACACAACGCGCCGTCGACCCGGGCATTTTCTTTTTTGTTTATCTTGGAGAAATGCCTACTGCGCTACCACGGGGAGATAGCGCAGTTAAGTGGGACTGTAACCCACTAAAACTCCACGGTGTTCTCCAGTGCTGCCTGAGGTGGGAACACGGAAACGCCTATCACCGGCGCACCAGGGCACATGGCACGCCGTGACCACCCCAGGAACCAAAACGCATAAGGGCCCCAGACGACCCCGTGTCTGGCACCCTTGGTCCCCCTGCGACGGGTCAGCACAGTGGCCCCGCCGTCTACCACTTTTCGGCCGCAGGGGATAGGGAGAGCGGCCAACGCTATACCGACACTCCTCCTCCCCTGCGGCCCCACCGTGTCCGCCATCAAACGGTGGCGGCCCCGTCCAGACCACGGAAGGGAAGAGCGCTACTCAGAAGTACCGGTACTTTTACACGACACAACATCGCGGCCCGCCTCAGTTCCGATGCACCTCACCGCAACCTACTTTTTGGCCGCTACGTCGCCGGCTTAGAGGCAAAAGCCCTGACGAACGGCCCCACCTTGGGGTTCCTCTTCGCTTCACCGTGGGAGGGTGACCACGGCTACTGAGCCACCCTGCAATGACAATGCGGGAACCCACTGGGGGTTAGGGTTAGGGTTAGAGGCTTGTGGATAAGTAATTTTAGCCACACGGATCGTTCGATCAGGTTAAGCTACGCTTGCCGCGGTTGTTCTGTGGATGGATGACCATCTTAACATACCAAGACCTCTCCGTGCCTAGGAAAGCACGTTAAACCGTTGGTCCCGGCTGTCAATTGTAGATCTTTGGTAGTCGTTACGGGCCGTCAAAAGCCCGAAAGTCTGACCAAGAAGTATCGTATTACCCAGTGACTGGGTTGCGGAGGTCAAATAGACAGTCCCTCCATGTAAAATACTGGTATTCAAATTATTAAAACCTCCAGTGCATCAATCAGCTTACTTACGCTAAGCTTGAAAGTCAAATCAAATCAAACAAAATATTTTATTTCACATAAACCTGCATGGGCACTTATAAAACGTCAAAGGCTAGGTGCACGGTTCCAATTTGTCGCTGCCTATGGAGAAGAGCCGGCAAGAAACTCCTCGGTTAAAGTGGAAAGAAAGTGATATATTAAAACCTAGGAATATTATATCGTGGAGTTTGATAAGTACAAATTGCTAATAATAGCAAAAATTCAAAAATTCAGAGCTAAAGAAAGTAACTAGACACAGGATTACTTGTAACTAGCTTTTACCAGCGGCTTCGCCCGCGTGGACGTCAAAAAATATCCCACGGGAACGTACTACCGGGATTAAAAGTATCCTGTGTTAATCCAGGTTATAAACTATCTGTGTTCCTAATTTCATCTAAATCCGTTCAGCCGTTTTTGCGTGATGAATAACAAACATGCTAATATCCAAAAATCTAAATATCCAACTCCTTAACTACTAATCACAGTATGTAGATCTTAGAATACAGTTGTGAAGAACAATTTTTAAACTCCTACCTTAATAAAAAAGAAGGCATATAAAATACCATCGCCCCGCTCGTATTTCTTAATTAAAAAGCATATGTGTATGGTTTCATCATCAGCACACGGTGCATTCGCTCGTTTCATTAGTTTCACGACTCAACGTGAGCAGTTGCATAATTTCGAAGGAAACTTGCTACTCTTCGAGCTTTGTAATTACTAAAGTTACCTTCGGTTTTCTTATTCCAAGGAAATATTTTACCACCGTTTTCTCTTTACTTTTTTTGTATTGACGTAAGCAAACAAAATGGAAAAAAATATTTTTAATCAACAGAGTTTAAAACCAGTGTCCATTTCCAACTACATAATATCGAAAGCCTTCACTCTACTCTACCAGCAAATAATTGTAATATTTTGAAAACATTCTAAGATCTCCACCGTCAAACTTTGGCGTTTACTCTTCAAAACATTTCAGTAAACAAAAAATATCTCGTTAATTCCGTGAATTTGTTTTCGAGAAAATTAAATAAAAACATTTGCGAGGCTTTTTCGTCTTTCAGTAATTTCATTGCCTTAATTTACACAATGAAAAATAGGTTTGGTTGTTGCGAAGACGATTCCAAATTGTTCAGGACTTTTATTAGATTTAAATAAAAGACAACAGTAGTGTTTGCGAAACAATGAGTAATAAAAGACAATGTACGTTGCAAGGCTTTTCCATATTTTGTTTGGCTCGTAGGCGGGGTTTTCCGCAATACATATTACGTTTGAGCAGCACTTAGATATGTTTGGCAGAACTCAAATACAAAAAAGCCAACGTAAGCACAAGTTTTACCAAAAAAAGAAGCTTTACCAGGCGGGATGACGTGCATAGCTGCCTTGCAGCGTAGCGATACCAGAAGGCCAATACTCGTAATTAAAACCGTTCAAAATCTAGTCGCAGTGTCATCTCAGCGACAAGCAAATGTCAAAAATTTATGAAAAATCGAGGAATTTTTGACAGATTGACACAGATCAGACTGTGAACGTTCTTAAAATTAATAAAATTGCCCATCGGGTCACGTTTAGTTGCCTTGTGGCGTAGCGATGTGATATTACGTAGCAGCCTTACGGTATAGTGATGTGATGTTAGGCGCGTAGCGGCCTTGCGGCGTAGCGTTGCGAGCAGTAAGAACTGTAATTGGCATCAACACAATATACAACTCAGATTGTAGCCTTAAGGTGTGTCCACACTTACATAATATGTTTTTAAACAGTTATATTACATGTTCTATAGAGAGGTTAACAATGTTAAATAATGTTGCTTGGAAAAAACATCTGTGTTATATAACATAATTCGGACGCACCCTTAGTAAAAACTGAAACGAAACAAATAAGTAATTTGTTTAAACAGAAAAGAGTTGTGGAAAAGATAGCCCAACGAGTTTTCAACAAGAAAAGGTAAGCAAGGTTTTATCTGCTCAGAAATAACGAGCAGCAAAAATAAATATATTCTTATCAGGGTCCCATAAATGAAAAATAGGAGGATTTTAACGTGGATACGAGAAAAGGAGGACGTAAAGTTAACTGCTTATATCCATGAATAAAATCGTAAATCTTGACGGAGGAAAACGATGCTCAGCGCAGTCAAAAGGATTACTTTGTTGTTTATACTTAGCTTTTACAGTTTTGCTATTCATTACAAAATGATAAGATACACTCATAACTTGCTCTTCCCGCGACTGCACCCGAATCGACCGTCTTTAATTTCTTGTTACAAAAAGTCCTCCGATTTGCAATGGTTTAATAGTAACACACTTGAAAACATGTAAAAACAGACGCATATTTTTGATACCAAAAACGTTGTCAAATAATTGTACATTAGGGTCCGTAATAGTCCACTGATAAGAATGACAAGTGACAAGCGCTGTTAATGGCGATAATCAAACATTTCCTCATAGATAAGGAATATTAACTATGAGAATATTTCTGGCGTAAAATAGACTACACAAACATACAAATACGCTCAGACTCACACTTTTACACATAGGAGTAGGCAGCAGCTTCAGAACGTGTGCTACGATTCTTACATACCTACTACCAAAAAGGTTAAACTATTGTATTTATAAGTAGGTAACTACATTAAGAGATCACAATGTACGTAAATAACAAATAATTAATAAATAAAAATAACAAAATAATATCCTAAACAAAAAATCCGCATTGCTGAGGACAAGTTATGTCCTAAGAGACTGGCGTCTACCACGTTCTACGGCAATGCTTGGCTTCTGGCCAAGGTAGGACCAGCCTTTAGGTCACGGGAAGTGTCATCCAGCAGTTTCAGTGAATTGTATACTTTATTCAGTTACCTATCCAAACAAAACATAAGCTAATAGGCGACATTAGACAAAATAAAAAAGTGAACTCTTTATTTCGGTTAATGTCGACCGCCATAGTTCTCTTATGCGGCGATATCCAACATGCATAAATGTATGCCTTACAACAAAATTAATACAAAGATGTACAACAACCACTATTGAATTGCACAATAGGTATACTTTTGTTCTTTAAATGACCATTGTGCCCTCGCAGACACAAGTGGCGAAATATTGAAAGCTCGTTGAAAGCAGTTTCGGATATTATTGAAAAGGCAGCCATTTTCATCTGCCGTAGCGTTAAATATCGCGTGTGGGACATTGGACAGTTGGTTGCATTGCTACTGCTACATTTTTGTTCAAAAGCTCCGACTACAATACGCTTTTGTCAACTGTGTTTTCACACGAACTGTTCATAATATTTGCTCCATTTCTGGATCAAAATTATTGTTATAGTAAACTTGAAATGTGGTCATTTTCTGACTTTTGTTTTCAATTCAAAGAAATAATTTAACAATTCTCCGTCTAGACGATATTATTGCTTTCGACAGGTTCAGACCACTAATGAACATTTTCTACGATGACCAAATTCAGCCGTCTAGAGGCAATGGACCAAACTTTATTAGAAAAGTCCATACATCCATTCTTGTATTTTAAAGGCATTAACCCCCAGACTCAGCTTTAAAGTTTCTATTAAATTGGGATTTCACTCTGAAAACTTTAGACAGAAATAGGTAGTGTGGAGGTAACATCGAAAGTTCAACGGAGTCCCAAGTTAGAAAATTACATTTTTCAGAGCATTTCAACGACCTTTCCAGCGAGTTATGTAGACAGCAATATTTTTGAGTAAAGTCTCCGCAAACCTTTGATCTTCAAAGTCAGTTGAACATCTCTTTTATGTTGATAGGTACCTACTTTTGCTCGCTCACGAGACAGGTATAATCCGTCAATGCCTAAATGGAAAATTTCCGGACTTGCTGATTAGAGTTACTTATGAAATAAGCACCTTTAATGGAAACTTTAGATTTTCAGCAACTTGAACTGGCTTTAAAATGTAAACAATTTACACCGATATCTGTCCCTAGGTGTTTTTGCTTATTAAAGCCAAACTTTCCTGAAAAAGCCTGATTTGCGTTTATACCTGTTTGAAATATACCTAGGTACGTATTTAGATGTAGTTTTGTATTTCGTCTCGATTGGTTTCGCTGTATATGGATATGTAAAGGCTTTTAGTGAAACAATTCACCCAAGGGACTAAATATTATTGGTGATTCCCTTTTAAGAGTACCTGTCAGGTGCCAGTGCCATTGAAACTTACCTATTAACCTACATGTTAGTTTTGAATTTGAAATGATTGAAATAATAGTTTATGAGGATCGAAGACAAGCTTGAGGGAGGCCTATGTCCAGCAGTGGACGTCTTTAGCTGAAATTATGATAATGATAATCGAAGACGCTGACGCTTTATGGCGCATATCTTTTCGATAGCCATTTTCTATCACTAAAGCCTGTTCGTTTTTGGAGAATATTGAAAACAAGCGTATTTTCTATAAGGTTTTCACAACTAATAAGAATGATCCACAGTGCTGTTGAAGGTACCAATCACGCACGATCCAATCTTGCTATACTATAATAAACTGAAAAGTAATAAACTTTTATTTCTTCATCAAAGCCTTGCTGGTACATTGTTCGCAAGATCCTGAAGTTACCCTGAGATTTTTTGGAAAAAGTAATGTTATTAAGTATGTATTTGATTTGCCTTTTAATTGCATGTCCGACATGGGTAAGCCTTAACTGTTATCTTTAAATTAAGAACAATTATGTACAAAGTAAAGCTATATCTTTATCTTTTAAATGCCAGCAGTTCGTGCAGTAATCACCAATCACCAGAAACAACAAGGAGAACTCGAAAATCAACAACGCGGGCTTCTCAATGTAACACAGAGTCCCACCCGCGCACTTAATTAGTCTCTCTTAATTGGTTTCATAGACAAATTACTCAATATTAAACGGTATACTTATTTAGTTAATTAAATTTTTCACCATGACTTGACTGCATACAAATTGCCCGTAAATTAATTGTTTTATGTATTTTACTTTATTAAATGTCCGCCATTTTTTTTAATAAAACGTGTTTATGATGCTGCTTAGTTAATAATTGCTACGGGAACGTATGGTGAATAATAATAAGTTATCGGTAGAGTTTCTTGCCCGTTCTTCTCCATACGAAAATACATTTTGGAATGGGCGACTAGAATCATGTAAATGTTGACGTTCAAAAGTGCCTTAGTACCTATTTGAAATAAATGCTTTGAATTTGATCACTTACGTTTCTTCCGCTCGTTTTAACTCCTGACGGAAGCAGGGTGTTATAAGTTTAACGTGTTTGCCTGTGTGTCTGTGTATCAGTGTGTCTGTGTATCTGTCTGAATCTATAGCAGAAGTATCGTGTTTAGGCTCATTTAATCTCTCATCGCTCATAAATTAATTAATAGGTTATAGTGATCAGGGTCTTATGATGGACTAGCAAAGAGAAATGAGAATAAATTAGTAACTAGTTTCACTGTGGGCACATATGTAGGTACAGCTGCGCAGATTTACGCTCTGCACATGTCAAACGTAGCGTGTCTACTGTATTAGTACATTAAGTTTTAAGAGCAGGAAATGAAGGTTAAATGAAAACGCCAAACAGAAGATAATGGGCCCATCAATGATGAAGATAATGAATGTTTGCTATTGTAGAAAGGATAACTGCTGTGAACTTCCTATTTTCATTAGCGGTCCCCCAACGCGACGATGCTTTTTTTTTCCTTTTTTTTTGGCTGGGAAATCATCAAATGACTTCTCCTGCTGAGTAGAGCAGGAGGGCGTGTCAGACGTTTACTGACTAAAACCCACCCGTGTTCCCTCAGTAGCCCGTATGCCAGGGGCTGTGGTATTTCTTTCGAACAAACCCGCACCCCTGGCAGGCATCGACCCTTGCGGACCCCACCGGTGGTTGCTGACATCTTTGACGGCGCGCGTGTGGAACACAACGCGCCGTCCCGTCTACCACTTTTCGGCCGCAGGGGTTAGGGAGAGCGGCTGACGCTATACCGACACTCCTCTTCCCCTGCGGCCCCACCGCGTCCGTCATCAAACGGTGGCGGCCCCACCCAGGCCACGGAAGGGAAGAGCGCTGCTCAGAAGCACCGGCACTCCTCCTCTACCGCAGCCCGTAACCCTCAGCCGCGATGCCTCCCATTCGACATCGCGGCCCACCTCAGTTGCGGTGCACCTCACCGCAACCTACTTTTTGGCCGCTACGTCGTCGGCTTTGAGGCAAAAGCCCTGACGAGCGGCCCCACCTTTGGATTCCTCTTGGCTTCACCGTGGCCGGAATCCACGGTTACTGAGCCCCCCCGCAACGACAATGCGGGAACCCACTCGGGGGGGAACGCGACGATGCTTTGATTAAAATATAACCTATAACTTAAAGGGTCAACACTTTTCATATTTTAACTTTTAGAGGTTTTTGTTTGTGACTCACAAGCATTTTTAAGCGAACATTCGAAAGCAAATGCCTCGACGCCTGCCGACCTACTTACTATATACGTTTAATCGGCGACAAGCGCTCAGCGCCCGAAGTCTGCTATTACAATAGTGTTAGAATGGTCTATCATTGATTTCATAATTGTTGATTTTGACAAGTTTGGTAATCTAATAACATTATGACTTTCCAATGATCAGCCACTTAGTTACACTGCATTGAAAGAAATGGCATTTATTGGTAATCTCGTACATAATGACAAATTAATGACTGACTTAGGCGGTAATCTGCTAAAAAAAATAAAGTTCCTAAAATAATAACCATGTAAAAAAAAATGAAATCTGGCATGAATAAATGTTAAAATTTTGTAGTTTTTTTTCGAAAATCATTTCTACTAACGGGTTTTATAATAATGGCAATACCACAATGCCATTTTAACAAAATTCTAATAGTTATTCTTGTCTCAAGAATATACCTTACCATACTCAAACGTTACTTTTGGTTTAAATATGACTAAATGACCTTTAATTTTATAAAGAAGTCCGTTACGAACCATTTACCGACCAATGATCGACCATTATGAAATTAGCAGTTTACGAACTTTTAGCCAAATTACAGTGGGATCGTGTTGGAATAACAAATTTATAAAAATTGCAGACTTGGGCCCCAGATTGCTGGAGAATTAAAATGCCAGCAAAAAAATCGTATTCTGAATAGACAGGTCATCCTCACCGCGAACGAATACTAGGTTTCGAAAGAGAAGTCAGTGTTTTGTAGTTACATCCATAGATATTTCTTCATAATATTATGAAACCATCGGATACCAACCGGAGGACCACGAAATTGCATACAAGTAGGCATTATATTGGTAGTATAATGTTAAGCCTGGTCTGTTACGCAGCAGCTGATCATAGAACCCATTATTTATTTTCCTTATTGCACCCGTACACAATAAAATATATAGAATCTACGTAGAAGCAGTAATGTACTACAAAGCGAACTCTCTGTTATATTAGATTTGATCCAAAGTAATTGGGTAGATCCATTTAATCCGCTAATGTTGAAGTTGGAAGAAAAGAAAGAATGTTCGGCAGAAAGATAGATAGATACTTACCTACTTCGTTACTTTGTTAATTAAATAAAATCTAATGTTGAATAAAAATTTAACCATTTCCTATGGGATGAATATACAACAATAACAATAATTAAAGCAAACTTATTAAAAAAAATATCACATTCTGAATTGGCTTCTAACAAAAACATCCGATTAAATCTCGTTGACGTAGCGCGTAGCGGTCGTAGTGGGTTACAATCAGCCATTTGCTACGACCTCGTAGGTTTTTGTCTCCACCGCGTTAGCTACGCCGTAGACCCGTAGCAATCCTTTTTTACCTAAGCCCTAAAAGAGAAGTGATTTATATGACCCTAGTTTTATTTAAAAAAAACGTTGCCATCGTTGTATCTCAGTAATGTTCCATTATTTTAATTATACATACAAACGGCTACATTTATTTTCTTTACCCCTTTTTCTAAGATATTCGTGTGATACTCCCTGATGTAATACTTTCAAGGTAGGTACCCAATTATTAATGCGTACCTTTAGCTACCGTAAAACATTTTCGTTGTATTATCGTTGAGTTTGCGCAATTAAAATGTAAAATGGATGCACAATATTTCAAATAGTTAAACATACTTCAAAATTAGCACATAAAGTAGTACTTCAATGAAATACGAGAGCTTGGATAAAATAATGCTAGAGACTAAGTTAAGATAAAGTTCTTGAAGCCCGACGTCGTTTATATCTGAAAGTTTGCAGCCGTATCGTTATGAGATCCGTGTTTAGTTGCTCGACTTTATGTTTGAAGTAAGTACTTAAAGTCTATTTACATTAAATTGATGAAGGTAAGATAGACATCTGGATTGAACTTAGATTTCAACGTGTTTGGTATTTGATTCGGTAAGAGAGCTCTTTGTACGTACCTATCTCGTATAGGAGATAAAGAGCCCTTTGTAAAATGTGAAGCAGGTCTTCCGGGAAATTGTTACCACCACCTTACCTATTTCTACTGCCAAGCAGCTTTGCTGGGTTATGGTTGGATGGGTATGCCGTATAGATGCAGATAAAATTGCACCTGAGACATTTATCATCTTTGATTTTGGAATCATGGGTGCCCGGAGCGAGGTGCTAGAGGGTGCAGTTCCATTTCCTTGGCTAAAAATAAAATATAGGAGTAAAATAATACAGAACTAAAAAAAGAATCCGTAAACACCTAATAGAATAATAGAGATCTCAACCTCAACCTATTCGAGGCGGGATCCTAACTTTTTCTGGACTGGAATGGCGAAGACCACCCTCCATAACTATTGTAATCTTCGGTATATCCATACATTGCTCGCAGAACAGATAGCCGATCGCCGATGGGGCCGGAAGGTTCTGGAGTGGCGACCGTTTCCTGGAAGACGTAGGGTTGGAAGGCCTCCAACAACGTGAACTGATGATCTTGTCGAGACCGCAGGAATCTGCTGGATGCGGGAAGCCCAAAACTGGTCGAAGTAGCGGAGCTTGGGGGAGGCCTATATCCAGCAGTGGGCGTCTTTCGAGTGAAATGATTATAATGATACTACTTACTAATTTCATAGACGGCTGTTAGCCACCAAAAGACATACCATAACCAATGAAGAGGGGTTAACAGAACCATTAGCAAAAATAATTAATTTGGTAACCGTGCGTGGAATTGTCCATATAGTTATTTTACTCGTGGTTTTCATTTGATATCTTGAGCATGTAGAAAGTTATACTGTTCTATTTATTGAAGACTAGCTTTTGCCAGCGGCTCCGCCCGCGTGGATGTCGGTTATCGCGGAAAAAAGTAGCCTATGTCCTTCTCTATATCCCAGGCTATATCTCTGCCAAATTTCATGACGATCGATTCATTGGTTTAGGCGTGAAAGCGAGATAGACAGACAGAGTTACTTTCGCATTTATAATATTAGTAGAGAAGTAGGGATAAACGTACCATATTGTAGATATATTATAAAGCTTGTTTTTGTTCAGTTTCTCAGGGGAGGGGAAGTTACCGTTTAGTGGCTATTGTATCCTCAAACAGATGTGCCTAATTAGTCCTAAACCCTCACTCACTTCAAATACAAGTAGGTATAGAATAAGCTCTTTGACAGTTACGTCCGAGTTAGGGGTCGAGCTCGCTCGGAGAATCTACACACCCACACACACTAGAAGAAAATAGGTAAGAATTGAAAGAGAAGTTTGAGCGCTAAACTTTTTCCAAGAGTTCCGGTCCACATCCTTGCTTAACTTTTAGTGACATGCGACGTAATTTACTCGATGAGTCTGTTTGAGAATTTATATATCTAGGTACTTTATCTATCCCTTTGTATGCTACCTATTCCTACCCACACCGCCTTATTAATAAAACAATGTCGGAATGTAAAGTTATGCTCAACATAAAAGTCAAATTCTTACAGGAAGTGAGCCGAAAACTTAACCTGTATACTTTTTTATAATTTAGTATAATACTTAAATGTAACCGTAGTTAAATAAAAATTGTATGTCATCTTGATTCCGTATACTTGGGTACTGTGTGTATATGAACTTTAAACGAATTACACAAAAGTAGTGTTTATTTTTACACAAAATTATATATTATACTGTACTAGCTGACCCGATAGACGTTGTCCTGTCTTAGCTATGAATATTGAATTGGCATTAGCTATACAATCCTTGTCCTGACAATAAGGAACACATAAAAAAAGAATCATCCAATTTGGTGTAGTCGTTCGGAAGTTATGCGCGTACATACATTTCGGCGATTCATTTTTATATATATAGACTAGCTGACCCTTCGTACCGCCATGCGACTGAGGAAATATAACCCTTCCGGTAAAATCAAATCAATGATTTCACAATAATTTTTATCAAATGATTTTTTTATAAATTTTCTTATATACAAACCTTGTCCTGAAAATAAGGAACACATAAAAAAAAGATTAAAGAAGTTATACAAAAAAAAATATCTGCTGTTCCATACATTTTGACCGCGTAGGTATTGCACTGGATAAAAACTTATCCTGTATAAATAGATAGATTTAATAAGAAATTCAGATTTTAATCAAGTAGTCTCCTCATATAAAAGCCTGAATTCACTATGACCACTCAACGATTGGGCACGCCACGATTGCGGCGGTAAGTCCCCTCTTTGAGGAGTGGTTTGAGAGGCGGCATGGCGTCCTCACCTTCCGCCTGACGCAGGTCCTCACCTGACACGGTTGTTTCGGGAAGTTCCTGTTTCGCATAAAGCGGGAGGAAAGGCCCGGGTGTTTCCACTGCGAAGATCGCCCTGAGGACACAGTGGAGCACACGGTGGCGGTCTGCCCGGCTTGGGCGGAGCACCGCCGTTTCCTCGTGGAGGCGACTGGCGGCGGCGATATCTCGCGGTCGGCCCTGGTCCAGACTATGGTACGGAGCGAGAGTGCATAGGATTGGGTAGCCGTCACCTCCTTCAGCGAAGCAATAATGCTCGCGAAGAGGGAGGCGGCGCACTCGAGGGAGAGGTAGCATATGCGCCCTCACGGCCCTAACCGCCGCAGGAGAAGCCCTGGGCGTCGGGAATGGCTGATTTCCGGCCACCGTAGGCGTGGTGGGCTAGCGGACGGCGAGTAATGGGTAGCTCACTGTCCGGTAAGGACCTGCTAATATTGTAGTAATAATATCTATCGACAAATTGTCTTGGAACTTATAGAATACTAGCTTTTTCCAGCGGCTGCGCTCGCACGGAAATTTCATCCCCTATTTAACTCTCCTAAGGGTTGAATTTGAAAAATCCGTTCTTACTCGTTGTCAATAATATAAAGGGAACTTCTGTGCAAAATTACAGCTTTCTAGGTTCAAGTGTTTGGGCTGGGCGTTGATGAGTCAGTCAGTCAGGACTTTTCTTGTTATTTATATAGATCACATTTCGATTCCTAACCGTTACATCGGTTTCTAAAAAAAAACGATATTGACGTAGTTTGAATGTAGGTAGGAAGTAAGATTCCGCGGGGAATCATTATAACCATACAGAATTGGGGCCCATGATATGGTATGGTACACTTCATAACACAGTAAATTAAATAAACTTAAAATGGTTTAATTATAAAAGTCTCTTTACAATACAATACAAAAACATAATTATCATTTTTCATTCTCGGAAAGTAGTATTTGTTTGATCCGAGTAGCGGGTGGAAGATGTTGGGCGGGAAAGACTCATGTAATTGCTTCCCTCTCTAGGGTGGGAATAAATTTTAAAAATAAAAAAAATATTTACAAAATCAAAAAACCCGACTGCCTAAAAAGTGAACTTTAATTTAAAAAGATGGAAACAAGAAATTGTTTTTAAAAGGATCACTATTGGACTTAATACTATATGCAATTTCATGCAGTCGGAGGCATCATCTTAAATTTCACAATAAAGACCTTTATTGCCTCCGCTGCATGAGTGATACATACATACACTCGAAAAACATAACCCTCCTTCTGGCGCAGCCGGGTAAAAATAGAACTAAATTTGGTTAGGCAGTCGGCGAAAAAAATAAAACAAAGTCCCCCGCCGCCTCTGACTGTCTGTCTGTTCGCGATAAACTCAAAACGACTGCACTGATTTTCATGCTGTCTTCACCAATGGATCGAGTGGTTCTCGAGGAAGGTTTTGGTTTATAATTTGTCAAGTTTTTGTATACATTGGCTAAAATATAATGATATTTGTTGGTGTCGGAAAAAAGTAATCCGTCTGGGAGCTTTCAACGAAAACGCTGCCTAAACCCTTTGAGATGTGATTGCGACAATCTTCGATAGGATCAGCAACTGGAACTCGAGGTGGCATTGCACAAGTCCGAGGTCATGTCCTTTCATGGTCCTCGGAATGCGCCACCGACGGGTTCCCAGACAACGGCGGGAGGGGTTCACATCGGCGTCGAGTCGACGATGAAGTACCTATCATTCGTCCTCGACAGCTGGTGGAACTTCGCGGAGCATTTCCGCCGTTTGACTCCCAGACTGGAGCGGGCCGGGGCTGCCTTGAAGCAATGGGGGGCCAAACGCCTCCTGCCAGAGCTCTACGCCGGGGTCGTGCGGTCCATGGCCCTATACGGGGCACCGGTATAACCACTGACGGCCGCCATGGCTCACGCACAATGGTCCACTTAAAGGACTAAGTGCGGAAACCAAACCGTATAACATAGAACATAGAACATAGAACGGGGCACCGGTGTGGGCGCCTACATTAAGGCGCCAACCAGCACGCCGGTTGAAGGCGTCCCATAGGGTCATGGCCATCCGGCTGGTCCGGGGATACCGCACGGTCTCCGGTGAGGCGGCGGGCCTAATTGCCGGATTCCGCTATGGAGGCATAGGTCCTCGCGCATATTTGGGAGTGGTGCGAGGAGGCCAAACGCCGGGGCGTAACTCCGCTGCACAGCGGACAGAGCTCCGGCGGGATCTCATGGCGACATGGAGAGTGCGATTGTCGGAACACAGTGCTGGGCACGCCACGATTGCGGCGGTAAGTCCCTTCTTTGAGGAGTGGCTTGAGCCTGGCTCGCTGTCCGGTTAGGACCAAGCCCAGGTCGACGGCGCGTTGTGTTCCACGCGCGCCTCAATGAGATGTCAGCACAACCTGATGGGGCCCGCAAGGGCCGATGCCTGCCAGGGGTGCGGGTTGTTCGAAAGAGATACCTACCGCCGCTCCTGGCACACAGGCAACTGAGGAAACACGGGTGGGTTTTAATCAGTAAAAGTCAGACACTCGGCCCTCCTGCTCCACCCAGAGCGGGAGAAGTTATTTGATTTACCATTTTCTTTTGAGATGTAACAAAATGATGTATGGTGGAATTGTGTTTCTTATATGTATATAGGTCTACAGAAAAGTCCGTGATGGCATATGTCTATCTCTTATGGATAACATACCTACTATATGCATTTTAATACTTTAAAAAATGGGTGGAATAAGACAGGCTACTTTTTGTCCCTGGAATAGGTTCCCATGGATTGCGGGAACGGGATCAAAATGTTATGATTACTTTTGGTCGCGATAAACGACATCCACGCGGGCGAAGCCGCGGTCATCAGCTAGTCTTATGTAGGTATAAAAATAAATCCCTACCTATTTCCTTTGGTCACGGCATCACACATGAACGGTTTGACCAATTTTTCTAATTCTTTTTTTTTTGTTGTGTTTGCTATTGTCACAAGGTTGTTATGTAAAATAAAGTTGCACGTAATCTCTAATCAAAGTTAAGGCAGAACAACGTCTGTCGGGTCAGCTAGTATGTAATATTAATTAAATCTATATAATTATAAACAGTTAACGTTACTTTTTATAGGAAATATTGATACATACCTATCCGAACTAAATTAGGTATTAAACACGGGCCACATCGAATGATGTAATTAGTTGTTGTGGATTACACAGACTGTCTCGCCATTAGATAGATCGCATCATAATGGCGGGACCAGTGTTATCGTGAAATTCCGTTTATGCCATGTGAGGTAAAAAAAAAATCAGGACAGGTACTGAATAGTATGAAATGGGTACCTACTAAATATACGTGGTAGAATATTTTAATTACAAGAGTTGGTCCCGCACTTAAACGTTTATGAAATTTGGCCACCGTCCGTTATCCCGAACATCAGATGGTTGCCTTATATCAAAGTCTACAGCTGCACATAGACCTCTAATAAGATGCACTAAAAAATGGTCGTTTGACTTTGGCCTCGTCTGCCCCAGCCGCCTTTTTAAAGTCGTCGTTCCATCTGATTCGCGTGCACGCTACGATGCTTGCAAATTCGAGTTGTTCACTCATTCAAATCGAATGAATTAGATTTTTTCGTCTGTCACTACTGGATTGAAACTCCGTGCGGAAGTGCCACATTGTTTTTGGTGAAGAATGGGACATAAAGAAAAAAAACAATTTGTTGACCACAAGGTGGCTTTGGCAGTTAATCTGTGACCGCAGCGATGCACGCGCCTATTTACTGTTGTTCCCTGTTGGTGATAAATGTTTTCTTAAAGATGGCGTGTCGTGGCTCTTGATATAAGGAGGGTTCTTGTACTTCACGAGAGCGTGCCAATCATTGTAATTACAACTTTCGGTCAATGTAGGTACATAAATGTCACATGTGTGGTAGGGCAAAGCTGTTTGCCGACTTTCACGAAGTGACAGTGACTTTTTCGAAGTGAAGGAGCTTGGGGGAGGCCTATATCCAGCAGTGTACGTTTTTCGGCTGAAATGATGATGATGATGATGATGATGATGATGATGATGATGATGACGATGATGATGATGATGATGATGACGACGCGATGTCGCGGGCAATTTTTCATATGATTAAATCTAGATAGGTATAAATAAAATATTAAAGCAAACATCGGTTTCGAAATCATTCGTGTATTAAACTAAGTCACCAAATCACATTCATCATTAAATAGTTTGTAAACTTTACATCAAACATAACTTGCATAATTGCTTGTTCAATACATACAAGATTCTTAGTGATTAAGTAAAACAAAATGCATGGTTTATGACAACAGTCGACGGAAATATTTTCACTGGTGGCTTCGTTTACTTACAGACGAAAGGCACTGATTTGTGTTAGGCGTCAAGTATAACTATGTTATGAATTGACTAAGTATTTCCGTGGACACTTATTCGGTCCATTCTTAAACTCACACATATCCATGTTTTCAAAATATTTTGCAGTGTGTAAACCTAGCAAACTACTTTTATCCTTGCCGTGCATAAAGTGTTATCATTTAACTTAGGTCAGAGGTAGGCCTTATTCTCAATATAAAATCAATTCCTATCTCTTAACCAATACAGTGACGTAAATCTAATTTGTACCATGAAATGCAGGTTGACTACTAAATATATTGTCTAAAATGAGCAGAGTTACAATTACCAAATATGTCCGTTTTTTAAAACAATGCTACACAAGTAATTTCATATTTTCAAAATTTACTAAGTTCCGCATTTTAACTTTTAAAATGTTAGTATACTTACCAATTATAATTTAAAAATAAACATATTTTTTTCCAAAGAGACAGTGTTAAAAACTTTGAACACACTAGAATTAATTCAAGTTAAAATAGAATACAAACTATTGTCATAAACTTAGCAAATTTGAAAATACACCATGGAAGGAACATCAATAATAATATAATCTAAGTCATAATCATAAGGAATATGTAATACTAAACTAAGTGTTTCTACACAAACAAAATCACTGGATTTCTAATAAATTACATCTATAAGTGTAAGGTTAAAACATTCCAAACAAGCCCTTATTCTACAGGAGCTCTAATAGAGATGGTCAATCTCACATGTCTAAATCAAATATGAGATCATTTTTGAACATTACTTCTAAGTATTGACCCTTGTTTAATTTATCGGGATCGTAGAGGTTCGTTTTATGCTGAATATTTTCGCATGTAACAGATTCTCGTTTTCCTTGTGAAGTTTTTGATGGTTCCGATTCCCATATATCGGCCTCAGATTTATCGTCTTCATCGTCCTCATTATCAACTATGTTAAAGACTGACTTATCGAAAGATGTTTTCTCATTGTTATCGTTTTCGCTGAAGCCATCTTCGTTAGCAGAATTGCAGGATCCTTCATCCGCAGTGTTCTTACACTCGGATTCAGCGTCGGATGTATCCGCCAGACCACTGTCACGTCGGGGCTTCAGAACTGATTTCAACCTTGGATTCAGGTTCTGAAATAAGAAAAGAGATTTTTGTTATAATTTTACTAGAAGTAAGCAGATTACGTAAAATTGCTCAGAAAGTTGTTATAGGGACCTTAATTTTGCTTGTTCAAAGTTAGGACATTTTGCGTCTTGGACGTTTTGAGATTGTAATTACATAACATAATATGTGACATCGTGATTCACCAGCGGGGTTATTTCAGCCACAGGACCCATATTAGCAATCGATTTAATCGTGTAGTCTAATACCGACCGAAACGATATCTGATGCCAGTATTGTATGACGGGAAAAGCATATACTTATTGAGCAAACAATTGTATGGTCACATCCGCCGCCTGTGCAGCGTTGTCATGCGTTCATATCAATTAACATTTGTTAACAGATCCTAACGAGTAACAATAATATCACTCTTTCCAATGTCCAATGTTAAACGGTATATTTTGGTAAGCCATTAAACACTGGAACATTCTTTGAAAATATTATCAGGGCCAAATAAAATTTCCATGCGTTAGTATCAGCTAATAGCTACCTAACGATAAAGTGATCATTTAAATCATTATGCATAATCAAACAGATATGAAACATTGTTTATCATTCTCTGAGTGTTATTGTTTACACTTTTTTCATCATTTTCGCAAACAAACATTGTACAGAGGCCAGCACAACAAGCTACCCCAATCTGTCAAATTTCTTTGATAGTTTATCAACTTTATAACAACGGAATAAGGTTTATGTTCAATTGGGAAAATTTGACAGATAGGGATAGCTTGACCTGCTGGCGACTGTACGTGTAGTAGCAGCCTTATGTCATCATCATCAATCATGCAAATACAATTTATTGTACACTCTCTATAAGCGTTATCAAAATATTTGTCGCATTCCGAAATTCAACAAAAGTTATAATATCGCGAACCCGACCAAATTGAATAGTCAAAAAATTTAAGAGCTATCAGATCATTAGTACTGATTTTTATTTTTGTTGGCTTCGCGATATTATCACTTTTGTTGAATTTCGGAACACGACAATGTTTGCTGTTATTTTTATATTGAACTTGTGGTAAAAATGCATCGGCAGCGCGACGTGGTAAAACTTTATAGAGGCAGCTTTTTGGCTGTGATTTGTATAGTAGGAATTGTTGAATGGATATTTCAGTACCTGAGAGCTACTAGTAAAATCATCTTCAGCTTCACTTTCGCTCCTTCGCCGGTCTTGAGTCCGCTTTTTACTCTTTTTGCGTTGATTTTTCTTTTTCTGGCCTTCTATAGATGAATTGTACCTAGAATACACATAAACATAGCTTCAGCTATGATGGAAAATTACGAGTTGTTTGTTTAATGTTTTACGTAATATCTTATCTTAATTCTAAGGACACACAAAACATGATATTTCTTAGATAAGCCTTCACCATTCAGTACAAGATAAGCCAACTGCATAATAGGATAGGAATAGGATACCTATTGGAAATAGTATAGTAAAACCATTTAGAAGTTCCTAGTGGGTAGCTATGATATTATTATACCTAATAAGAAATTAATATAAATAAATGTTATCAGTGACTTCCTGTTATCTGTATTCATACAATACAACTTTAGCCTGATAACCTACATTGATAAATTAATAAGCCAAGATGACAGTTCATCTTTAAGTAGGTATTTACCGCTACCTCATAAATGTTTCCGTTTTTCAGCTTACCTGTAAAACTGTTTGGCTATGACATCACTAAACCTAACAGTCTTTTTCAAACTTGATTCTTCTGGGATACAATCAGAACTGATATAGTCCATAGAAGAGGCAACATCACCGGCACTGGACTCTGAGTAACTGCGCATCATATTTGGCTTGCGGAGTATGCTTTTGGCACCATTCTCACAACTGCCAGAGTCTGTGAACACTATGTCTCTATCCATTGATGTTAGGGACTCAAAATCATCATCTTCATCATACTCCATATGATTAGATGACACTACTATGTTTGTCTCAGTTCCCAAGTTGGTTACCTCAACAACAGGTGATGAATCTTCAGTCTCAGGTCCCGCAGGCTTTTCTTCATGCTTTGTCTTCTTAACCTGAGATACATCAAAGCATTCGCAAGTCATAGAATCCTTGTCTAAACCAATGTGGAATTTCTGGGGTAGAGCTCCAGCCAGTTCCAACTGCAAAATAACATTGTTGTCCCATGCCTCTCCCGTTACATTGTCAAACTTTACTTCCTCATCAAATGTTATGATAGCTGCATAGTGCACAGGCACAAAGCCAGCACCAACTGATGTGAACTTGATGTAGATTTCATTACCATTGTTTTTCACCTTGACTGAGTCTGGCTCTGTGTTTTTAACATGGAATGTTAAAGCTACAATGTCATCTAAAACATTGTGTGTGTATGGAGGCAGTGTGTAACCAAATGAGGGGTCCAAAAATACTTCAGCGTTACTGGTAGCAGTGATACATGGCTCAGGTGGTGCTAGAGTGTCAGCAGAGGAAGACGACAACTCCTCAATCAATTTAGAGTTATAATTATCTTCATCACTTTGTGAACCTGAATTTTCTTCACTTTCTACTCCGCTATCTACCTTTAAAGAGTTTTCATTATTATTGTTCAAGTTCTTTTTGATCACTGGTAAAGTCACTATTAACATGTGTTTGCTTTTATCAAATTTGGCTGTACCACATTCATCATTAACTGAATAAGGCAGAGTGATATCCAGTTTATATTTTGCTGGTTTCTCAGATGCCAACTTGAGATATTTCTCTTGAACATCCAGAGTACACTCTTTTGTAGATGAAAGAAGAGGAAGATATACTTCAACCACTATGTGGCTTGGTATAGCACTATACTGTTTACAATCTTTATGATAAGTAAAGTCTTGAAGGTCTACATTTTTTTGCTGTTTGATGACATACTTTGGAATGGTGTACCCATTTTCAGATGAATGAGCAAACTCAGCATTATTTCTTCTTACTTTTCTAGTTGGTTTTGATGTTTCTTTAGGAGTCTCTGGTTCAGGTTTATTTTCTGAATAATTGTGTTGAGGATATAGCTTCTCAATCATCTCAGGAGTTAAACTCTCCATTTCTTCCTCTCCTAGAGGTTGATATTTAGGGTCTTCTGTTCTGATAACAGCAGGTGTACACATTCCTTTATACTGAGATTTGGGGAACCGAAAGTTGTTACTGTCTAGGTGAATATTGTAAGTATTTTTCAATGCATCAAAGGCGGTTTTGTTTACTAATTCACGAAACTCTTTATTAACCTCCGCCATGCGGAGAGTGTCCGGATGGAAAATTACGTCGTAAATGACGCATTTCTTTCGGTTGTTGTCATAGTCCTCCCGTGGTGGTATTATTGAGTATGGTACTTGCCAATTCATGCCTCTTTTTCCATCAACCACTTGTACCTTATACGTCGGTTTGCCGACATTGTCGTTGCTACAGATGTTAATGAATGCTTTTCTATCGCCGGCGACACTTGTTTTGATAACATAACCTCCCTTCGGATTAAGGAATGTTACGTCGTAGCCTCGTTCTTTCTCGAGTTGGGTCATTTCTT
Source organism: Polymixis flavicincta (assembly GCA_949987655.1). NCBI lineage: Eukaryota > Metazoa > Arthropoda > Insecta > Lepidoptera > Noctuidae > Polymixis > Polymixis flavicincta. The sequence goes on from OX465179.1 coordinate 16,323,744, forward strand.
TCTGATAAAGTTGTTGGTTTGCCGGGTCACGTATCTCTTCACAGTACTCCGCTAAAAGATCTCGAAATTTCTTCGTCTTCATAGCGTCTTGTATAGTCTCCAGGTCTTCTCTAGTGAGACGACTTTCATCATCACGAGGTTGTACTCCCGTTGCCATTTTGTTTAGCGTTTCTTGAATGATTTATAAATAAACATAAAATACGCATTCACAAAATTATTTTCAGCTGACGATTGACGAGTGATAAGAAAATGCAATGTTGTTCGGGTAAAAAAACTGAAGGAGGCCACAGAGAGACCACAGACTGAAGAAAAAGATTTTTTACACGTATGCTTATGCCGGTTTGCTGTATTTAAACATTCAAATTAACCATATCAAATATATTGTATATTCAAGTAGAAAAGTAATAATATTAGCACGTCTCAGTCTACTGCTGTAGAATAAAAATGAAATATGTATATTCTATTTGTGTTTATTTTGCTGTAGACTGAGTTTCAAGGAAGACTGTTATACCCAACTATTCATTAATATTATTACGAACTACGAAGTGTACAGCAGTACAAGTAATGAAACCTTAGGACAGAAGAGGGAAATTTAAATTCGTCAATAATAAAGGGAACGTGCACGAGTTAACATAAGCGCCACGGTGTGGTCAAAAAAGAAACTTTTCTGATCTGTCATTGTGTTGCCGTCAAAGTTGTTTACATTATATTTAATCTTTTTATGTTATTTCAAAATGTTTTGAAACTCATAATTACACATGTGTTTTTACTGCATTTATCCACTTTTATCGACTATCACGTAACCAAGGAAAGTGAGTACTATCCTTGGGAAAGTAATAGAATTTGATTTTTTTTTATTTTTTTTTGAAGTGTTCGATCATCCAGAAACACGACAATACATTTTCACTTAGTAATTATGACTTTTTACTTCTATAATGAGATTATTTTAGAACGTGATGTGCCAATTTCAAGTAAAGATTCCGATTAGACTTCGGATTTGCGCCACCAGATGGCAGACCCTTAGTCGTGCACGTTCCCTATTTGCCAGTGGTGTGGTAATTTGAGAGTGGCAGCACAAAATGTTTTAGAACGTTTAAATGCTTAATCGGGAGTTTACATGTTTTATTGTTCGTGTTTTATTCATTTGTCATAAAAGAAATGACACATTATTATTTTTTCCATTAAATATCATAAAATGACAATCTAAAAAATTGCTGAACAAAACGCTCAATGGTCAAATTCTACAAAAATCTTGTGTAATGGCAATGGCGCAAAAACTTTGGGATCATTTCATCAAAAACATACATGCGTTCTTTTTTGTGTGGAATGTATACTTAGTCATAGTATAATCGTTATGATGAAACTAGAAACTCTTTTGGATATCACCAGTTATCACAAGCAGGCCTGCAGGCCTAACTGCTAGAAAAACTGTGTTACCAATCTAATAAAATATTGAGTTTGTCTGTGCCGAGTTCAAATAACATTTGACAATGACAAATTTCTTTCTGTCAATCTGAATCTGACTGACATGACATTAAAAATTCAAAACATTGTAAAAAAACCACGACCAGCAACCGGTTTTAAAACATTTCTTTCTGTTTATTACTTCTTTAAATTATTTTTAGAAAAAAGAAAAGAAGTAGAAAGTTATGGCAAGAAGTATCAATAGATTGGTTTCTCAAATCTTAACTCGTCAACCACCTGGACTGTATGGTTCAGTGAGGTTATACGGGAGGTGGACACACAGAGCTCCTGCTAAGGTTTTATTACCTTTCGATGAAAAATCTAATCTAAAAAAAGAAAAGGTCATAAACCTAGACCCTTCTATTCTTAACAAAACCCAAACCAAAGAAGGTAACTTAATTGAAAAAAATGGAATTTTAGAAGAACACACAGGATCATCTCTGCCGCCAGAAAAATCAAAACAAATCAAACAAAAAAAGGACGAAAAGTTGAAAAAGCGCAATTTTTATCTTAGCCAACAAAAAGTTTTTGATGACACAGGTGATATTCTTTTTGAAAAATTGAAAGAAAATGATGGGCGTCTAAGGTATGTTTAAATAACCTAACCTTTAACATTCATATTTACAAATTATTTTCTAAATGTAACTAATCATTCTATAATTTTTCAATTTCAGTTCTCTGTTAGTGAAATTAAAGTCAAAAAAGGAAAGATTGAGATCAGGTCACACTCTGGTGGAAGGTTGGAGGTTGATAATTGATGGGTTGGAAGCTAAATGTCTGTTGAAGTATGTCATCTTTAGCAGATCTGAAGAACTAAACAATTTAAGACCATTCTTGCCTAGAACTGGAGTAAAATTTTACAAAATATCTTACAAAGAGATGCAACTGTGGTCTGATGTTGAAACTAGCCCCGGTATTTTCGGTGAGTTTGATATACAATTAAGTCAAAGTTCACACAGAAATAAAAACATTGCGGTAATATTTTCTCACGCACTGGATCTATAACACACTGCTCAGCATCAAGAGTATTTTGAGTATGGTTTTTTGATGAGCTGGAATGCATTCTGTTGGATTCTCAATGCGGTTCAACAACGAGGGTTGAAAATTCAGTGCATTATAAAATCCCACTGCAATAATTTTATGTCCTTGTCAACGTTGACTTAGTAAATTACTTCTTTCAATGATCATACTTTCTGGAAGTCTGTATACGTAACCCACGTTTACCATGACCACGTTGTTATGTTTTACATATTTGAAACAATTTATTGACAATCTATTATGATGATAGTGGAAATAATAAGCAACCACAAATCTATACTCTACAGTACACGATAATTACAGACTGAGTCAAAAATCAAAAGTCATTTATTCAAACTAAGCTGAGAGTCAGCACTTTTTGAACGTCAAAATTACCCCTAAAATGCCAATACTATTATCACATATCCTATTAATCTGACATTTATTTTATTTTAGGTGTATTTGAAACTCCAAACCCAGACCATGTAAAGACCCTATCAAGACCTCTGCCTCTTCAGCTTATATGTGATAACATAAGAGTACCTGGCAACTTGGGGGCCATATTGCGTGTGGCTGTTGGTGCTGGCTGCGAGAAAGTGCTATTGTCAAAAGGTAATATACTAAAGGTATTTAATACTAGCTGACCCGTGCCCACTGCATTGGGCGGTAAAAAAAATTATATCACACAGTAGATTACGACACGTTCGCGGTTCCATACCTATGTCGTATTATCTCTTAAACCATTTGCCTAAATTATATGCAGTAATAGGGAAAAGTCTTTTGTTCTAAACACTTGAGGCGATAAATTTACTTATTTGGTTAAGAATTCATAATAGTTGATAATATGACCAATAAACTTGACCTACAGATTTAAATGATTTTTTAAATATAAAAAACAAACTACTTTTTGTGACTTAATTTGTAGGCATTATCAAGTTCTACAATTTTTCTCTAGAACTCAATCATATATTTCTTATCGTTAAGGCGGCGTACGTAATTCGTAAGAAACGTTTTCATGCAACCGTTTCTTCTCTGACTTACTTTGCAAATCCGACTACCACGAAAAAATCGGAAAAGGCTATTGAGATTTTTCGGGTTAATATATAGCCTATGATACTCAAAAATAACGTGGCTTTCTATTGGTAAAAGAATTTTCAAAATTGGTTCAATAGATCCATAGATTACCCCCTACAAACTCACAAACTTTACCTCTTTATAACATTAGTACAGATAAAAAAATCCCTTTCATTAAAGTAAAGTCAGCAATTCATAAAAATATTTGTACATGAATAATTAAAGTTAGTAGTCAATTAGCAGTCAGTCACTAACTATTAACTTTAGTCAGTTAGTGGTCATTAGTGGCAATTATTAATTAGTTTATTATTATAATCAAAACACACAACTCAAGTCATTTTGGTTTCGACATGGCATGTTGATAGTAGGGTGTCAATTTGCTTAGCAATTAATTGCCCTGACTATATGTGTTTAGTATACTGTCATGGTGTAATATTATACCCATGCTTACAAAATAACATCACGACTTCGTTCCCGGAAGGGTTGTTCAGAGTTGATCAGAGCAGGTGCCTACAGTACACCCTCATTTTGCCAGTTATTTTATGTTTTAAAGAGAATGTGTCAAGGCAGCCTATTGTTTTTTTTTTTTTTTTGAGGTTGGGAATATTCAAATAACTTCTACTCTGGGTGGAAAAGCTGGGCTTGTCAGACTTTAACTAACTAAAACCCACCCGTGTTCCTTCAGTTGCCTGTGTGCCAGGGGCCACGGTATCTCTTTCGAACAACCCGCACCCCTGGCAGAAGGCAGCCCGTGAAATTCAAATTTTCTTCAAACCAGTTTCAGATTATATGTTGACTAGCTTCCGCCCGCGGCTGCGCCCGCCTGGAAGTCGGAAATTATCCCGCGGGAACGTACTACCTTGATAAAAAGTATCCTGTGTGTTAATCTATGTTATAATATGTGTGCCAAATTTCATCCAAATCCGTTCAGCCGTTTTTGCGTGATTGAGTAACAAAGATCCAATCATCTTCACAAACTTTCACATTTTTAATATTACGGACTACAATTTTTTACCCCTTTAGGGGTAAATTTTCGAAAAATTCAGACACGTTATTATTTATTTTTGGTTTTAGGTATAAATACTGAGTTTCGAGTTAATCAGACCGCGCGTTAAAATTCTTCCTTACAAACTTTGACACCCCCCAATCCCCCTTTAGGGGGTAGTTTAGAAAAACAATAAATAACCAACTTTATAATTTACTTGGATAATTATTTGTGCCAAGTTTCAAGTTTATTAACTCAAGGAATAAGATTTTTCATACAAACAAAATCCCCCCTTTTCACTCCCTTAATGGTCGAATTTCCAAAAACCCTTTCTTAGTGCTCCCCTACATTATAAAAGTAAGCCGTGTACAAAATTTCACGTTCCTAGTCCTAGTAGTTTCGGCTGTGCGTTGATTGATCAGTCAGTCAGTTTCTCCTTTTATAAAAATAGATTAAAATATAATTTGCGACCGTAACAAATATTGCATAACAGAATTATAATTGTTAAAATCATCAATACAACCCTCTAACTTAACTTCATCATCATCATAGCCGAAAGACGTCCACTGCTGGACATAGGCCTCCCCCAAGCTCCGCCACTTCGACCGGTCTTGTGCTTCTCACATCCAGCTGATTCCCGCGGCCTTTACAAGGTAATCGGTCCACCTTGTGGGAGGGAGGCCTCCCCACTCTATATCTTCCGGTACGCGATCGCCACTTCAGAAACTTTTGGCCCCATCGGCCATCTGTTCTGCGAGCAATGTGCCCTGCCCTCTGCCACTTAAGTTTGGCAATTCTTCGTGCTATGTCGGTTACCTTGGTTCTCCTGCGGATCTCTTCATTCCTGATTCGATCACGCAGGGAAACTCCAAGCGTATCCTCTCCATTGCAACTTCATTTAATCCTTTGAATTACTATTTCATCAAAATCAATGGGATTAAATGAACATAGTGGGTTGTAATGATGATTTCAATTATTATAATTCTGTATAAATGTCACCGTAAGATTGTGAACACCGTTAGTCGCGAGATTATAAACTGTCGATAAATTGTGAACTGCAAAAACCATTTACAATTAAACGCACTATTTGTCGATAATTTATAATCTGTCCGTCAAATTGTGAATTGGTATCAAGCCGGATAGTACCTTGCGCTATTACTAAATAGTCAAGTAACTGCCACTAACTTGGAAGTAGCGCTCGCTCGGCTCGCGCGCGGTTGGTCGCAGTTCTAACCTAACCTATTCGGTCGGTAAGCAGTATGGTGCAGTTCACAATTTATCGACAGTTTATAATCTCGCGAGATAGATTATGAACTAACGGTGTTCACAATCTTACGGTGACATATACATACGTCTCGCAAATCATATATTGTTCAACATACGGCCTGACAACTCAGATTATAAAACAAATGCAGATAGACCGCGCGGAACACCCAAGAGTGAACCCAAAAAAACAAATATTAAAGCGTCCCATTGTATTTAATCTGAGCCTGACAATGACTTGCAAATTGTAAGAAAAGTAAAAAAAACCGGTCAAGTGCGAGTTGGACTCGCGCACCGAGGGTTCCGTACAAACCTGTGGGTATATAAGTAAAAGTTCAAAATTGTCAAAAATATTTTTTTTTATATGACGAAACTAAAAATTTTCGGTTTTCGTAATTTTTCCTATATCTGTACTATAAGACGTGACTTCGTACAAAATTTCAAGATTCTAAGTTCACGGGAAGTACCCTGTAGGTTTTGATTCCCGTGCGAGTTTCGAAAATTTGCGGAATTTTGCGGCCTAAATGGCTGTATCTTTTGATTGCGTTGACTTAGAAGGTTGATTTTTCTACAGCTTTCAGGAACAGTAGAACTAAGTATCATATAGAAATTTCAGTTTGATACCTCCACGCGTTCCTGAGAAAAACGGTCTTGACAGACGGACGGACGGACGGACGGACGGACGGACAACAAAGTGATCTTATAAGGGTTCCGTTTTTTCCTTTAGAGGTACGGAACCCTAAAAACGAATTTTTTGAACTGTCCTGACACTTCCACTGACGTTAACCACAAGCAAGCTGCTGAGCATGAGGTCCTGGGTTCGGTTCCCGGGTTGGCAAGGTGTCATTGGAGTTTTCCATCTGGAATTTCTTAGCAGCAGCCCAGGGTGGCAATAAGCTGGCCATCTATGTTAGACAGTTTCGTTTTTAGGGTTCCGTACCTCTAAAGGAAAAAACGGAACCCTTATAAGATCACTTTGTTGTCCGTCCGTCCGTCCGTCCGTCTGTCAAGACCGTTTTTCTCAGGAACGCGTGGAGGTATCAAACTGAAATTTCTATATGATACTTAGTTCTACTGTCCCTGGAAGCTGTAGAAAAATCAACCTTCTAAGTCAACGCAATCAAAAGATACAGCCATTTAGGCCGCAAAATTCCGCAAATTTTCGAAACTCGCACGGGAATCAAAACCTACAGGGTACTTCCCGTAAACTTAGAATCTTGAAATTTTGTACGAAGTCACGTCTTATAGTACAGATATAGGAAAAATTACGAAAACCGAAAATTTTTAGTTTCGTCATATAAAAAAAAATATTTTTGACAATTTTGAACTTTTACTTATATACCCACAGGTTTGTACGGAACCCTCGGTGCGCGAGTCCAACTCGCACTTGACCGGTTTTTTGCACTTAGTCCTTCAGAAGGACCAATGTAAACACATTGGTCCTACAGGTTGGTGGTATCTATAGTTTCACTACAACACACAAACTGTAGATAAAAGTGGAGGCTACACTCCAAATAAAAAGTGAGGACGACCTGTGGGCTAAGGGATGATTCTCATTACACCGTGCCGTGTCCGGGCCGGGGCCTGAGCGGCTGCACGTTTATATTACACCGGGTTATAAGACGTGGAGGGGACGAGGCGTGTCCGTGCAACAACCGTGGTGAGGTGCACCGCAACTGAGGTGGGCCGCGATGTCGAATGGGAGGCATCGCGTCTGAGGGTTACGGGCTGCGGTAGAGGAGGAGTGCCGGTGCTTCTGAGCAGCGCTCTTCCCTTCCGTGGCCTGGACGGGGCCGCCACTGTTTGATGGCGGACGCAGTGGGGCCGCAGGGGAAGAGGAGTGTCGGTATAGCGTCAGCCGCTCTCCCTATCCCCTGCGGCCGAAAAGTGGTAGACGGGACGGCGCGTTGTGTTCCACATGCGCGCCGTCAAAGATGTCAGCAACCACTGGTGGGGTCCGCAAGGGCCGATGCCTGCCAGGGGTGCGGGTTTGTTCGAAAGTGATACCACAGCCCCTGGCATACGGGCTACTGAGGGAACACGGGTGGGTTTTAGTCAGTAAAAGTTTGACACGCCCTCCTGCTCTACTCAGCAGGAGAAGTCATTTGATGATTACCCACCAAACAAATAAAAAAACAAAAAAACCGTGGTGTAGACGAGCGTCGTCCGGGCCCGGACGGGACACGGATCGTGCACTGTGTGATATAAACTGCTTCATACAAAACGTTTCAAATCCGGGCCACGGACACGGCATGTCCCGGTTTGATGAGAATCATTTCTAACGCTCTCTATCTGAATACATACATAAGCTAGAGAAAACACATATCACTGTCTCGTTCTTATATGTATTTAGAAAGAGAGTGTTAGCCCACAGTCGTCTTCACTTAGGTATTTAGAGTGTTGCCTCCACTTTTATCTAAAAGCTTCTTGGTGGGCTTACAGGTCCTATTACATTGGACCCATACTAATACAATTTTTTATTTTCAGGGTGTGTAGATGTTTGGGACCCAAAAGTGATAAGGAGTGCAGCAGGGGCTCATTTCAGGCTCCCTGTGTACCACTCAATAGACTGGAGTGAAATGCCAACCCACCTGGAACAAAATACATCAATATTTATTGCTGATAGCAACACAATAACTGCAGACGATAAAGATGAAACAAACACTAAAAATGAAAGAAATCAGATGCCAGTGCTGCCATACTATAGTGTGGAATTCTCGTCCTACGAACACACAACTTTAATAATAGGTGGAGAAACGGAAGGGATAAGTCATGATAGCTACAAGTAAGATGTGGTTTGTTTTACTTTAATATTTTTTTTATGTAATTGTCAACGGAGAGCAGTGTTGGCCCAGTGTTAACGTCTGCGAGTAACAAGTTGTAGGTCATAGGTTCGAAACCAAACAAGTGCTTTACTTTGTGTAAAAATATTTCATCACCACTGCTCTCAAAATGGTAAAGGAAAACATCTCGAGTAAACAATGTCCTAGAAACAAAAATTCGAAGACATTTCACATCAACCAACCCGCACTGCGCCCTTGTGGTAGATTACGGCCCACTTCCTCTCACCGAGATGAGGCCCTTGTCCCAGCAGACGAAACATTATAAGCTGATGTGGCGGCATCTACAACGCCACATGCGAACTACGCATCAAAGACTTGACGTCACACAAATCCTACATCGCGCAAGCAGAGTTTACCGCGCGACTCGAATATATACAACATCCCCACATCAACCGTCGGGCAGTTGCCCACCAGACAAAAGATCCTCCCTTTTTCATAGAGTATGAGTGAACTTTACACCCTGTTGCTCATACCTCTATACTATTTATGCAATAGCTAATAAAACTGTCAAACTTAAATTATTTTCAGGCTAGCGTCAAATATGAACGGCGTAAGGTTAAATATTCCGTTACAAAGAGGTGTAGACAGCTTAAACACTGGAATGGCTACAGCTGTAATTGCATTTGAAATAAGGAAACAACTCATCAAAACGTGGACCCAGGACAAACTTGCAAGGCAAATGTTGGAAGCTACTTAATTAAGTATTTAGTTTAAGTAGACAATAGTTGGTAATAATGTAGCATAGTTTTGAATCAATTGTTTATAATTATAACAATTAAAAAATAATGTGTTTTTGATTCTGAAATTGTTGTAGATACTGGTGGTTGATATATAGTGTGTAGTAATACAGGATAAGTTTTGACCAGTGTACAAAAAATAAACGTTACCATGAATTCAACATATCATTTTAGACCCCCAGCGTAGAAATTTTTCGTCGGTTGTACAAAAAACATCTGCTGTGCAGATCCATACATTTTGACCGTGTAGGTATTGCACTTTTCTATGAAACAGCAGATTTTTTTTGTATAACCGACGAAAAATGTACCTATACAGTTGGGGGTCTAAAATTATATGCTGAATTCATGGTTACAGTTGGCGCACTGGTTAAAAACTTATCCTGTTTTATGTACAGTCAGAGAACTTATTTGTTAAGTTAATTGACTATCAACTTACACTGTCCATAGATTCTAATCATAACTTCACTGTCAGTCTTTGTCAAAGAAAATGCGTGTAGTATACAATTAAATAAATCTGCTCAAATAACAATTTCTCTGGCTGTACAAAGGGTAATAAAAATAAGTAGGCTGAATGCAATCTATTTGAACGAGACTTGCGTTTCGTTTGAAAATTTCACCCAAGTTCTCGTCACATAGTAATCATCTGTTGGCAGACTATCAGTCCAGGCAATAATACAGGAATATTTTTTTCGGTAAAGCGATCAGCTTATAAAAAACTCATTCTTAAAAAAAAAACTATATTCGGCCTAAACTCCCTTTTAAATATTCAACCTGTAAATGACAGGGACATTTTCTTAATTTCCTATACATTTTGCTTACTTGTAATTTTTTAATAATTATCAATGTTGAAAACCACCAACATTGAAAATTTTCTATCTGTTTACTGTGAGGTCTCAGTCTGTGTTTGGTGAGTAGTATATCAGCGCCATCTCTCGACTCCGTCTGGAACTATTTAATAACTTGTCTGCCGAGAAGCCTTTGGACTGAAAACTGTATAAAATGTACTCTGTGCTGAAAACTCTTACCTATTTGAAGATAGGGGGAACTTTTTGAGAAAGTTTAGAAATATCAGACAAACCATTCCTACTGGTTCTAGTAACGTATTTTGCTAGCTTTGATTAATTTATTTATTATTATGCTTACCTATAATAGAGGTAGGTAATCGAATGTTCTGTTTCAACATCGTTAACTATTATTAAACGTCGTACAGTCTAGTTTTCTTCTAAAATGAAACGTGTATCACCCGTTTTTCATTTCACGCAAATTGCAAAGAGTCAACCTAAATAAGTAAACATGGTTACTGTTATTGCTTTGTCCCGAGTGGATGAAATAGTAAATAGGTACTATTTGCACAGTCTGCGATTATAAACCCATCTTCAATAAAACGATACAACTTTAACCTATGAAAATGTCTTCTCTATTTACGAGGAAAATCTAGATTTATGGAAGTACTAACAACAACTTAAAAAAAATCGTAACCCATATATTCTAAAGTCGATTACACAAAATGTTAATGAAAGTCAGCTTGCAGTAATATTTTCTTACTGTTGCCTTGAGGTAATTTAAAATAAGTAAATTTTCCGTCCTTCAGTAGGGTAGGCACACGGAACTTTTCCTGATCGGAATAAAATACTTGGAAAGAGGTCGTGCGTAGTTTCCAAACTCCTTTTAAAGTTTTAAGGTAAAATTCTGGATGAGAAATATCGTTTTTTTTTGTTTGAATTTTTCTTAAAATGAAACCTAGCTAGATCGATTTATCGTCCCCGAAACTCTCTGATACCTAGGTACTAAATTTCATGAAAATCGTTGGAGCCGTTTCCGAGATTCAGATGACATATATATACACTAGCTGATGCCCGTGGCTTCGCTCGCGTGGATGTCGGTTATCGCTACCAAAGTAATCATGAAATTTTGATCCCTTTCCCGCAATCCACGGGAACCTATTCCAGGGATAAAAAGTCCGCCCATTTTTTGAAGTATTAAAATGGATATATGTAGTATGTTATCTTTAAGAGATAGACTTTGGTGTAAACAGCATGAAAATCGGTGCAGTCGTTTTTGAGTTTATCGCGAACAGACGGACAGACAAACAGACAGACGCGGTGGGGGACTTTGTTTTATAATATGTAGTCATTATGCATGGAAATTCGTTCCTACAAACATTATGTAGGCTATGTAGACTTCCAAAAAGTTTCAGTTTGGGATCGGTTGCCATGAACCGGTCATCACGATGCAAAAAAATATACTTATTTTTTATGTCCTTTCTTCACTTTCAAGTCTGTTTTGAAAAATGTATGATTCCGTCTTTAATATTTACCTAGATAAGTTTATGCCACGTTTTCTAAACCAAACGAATAAGATCTTTCATACAAACTATATCCCCCTTTTGACCCTCAAAGGGGTTTTTTTTAAATCCTTTGTTTCTTTCACATTATTTGACTTATATGTTATTTATACCAACTTTCGAGTTAATTAAGACACGCAGTAAAATCATTCTTTGTTAAATTAACTACCTTTTTTGCCTTTTTAGGGGTAGATTTTCGAAAAACCCTGATACAAGTTATTCAAAATTTTTGGTTTTAGGTATAAATACTGTGTTTCGAGTTAATCAGACCGCGCGTTATAATTCTTCCAGACAAACTTTGACACCACCCAATCCCCCGTTAGGGGTAGTTTGTAAAAACAATAAATGACCAACTTTATAATTGACTTAGATAAGTATTTTTGCCAAGTTTCATGTTATTAACTCAAGGAATAAGATTTTTCATACAAACAAAATCCCCCTTTTTCACCCCCTTAAAGGTCGAATTTCCAAAACCCTGTTTTAGTGCTCCCCTATAAAAGGAAGCCGTGTGCAAAATTTCACGTTCCCAGTCCTAGTAGTTTCGGCTGTGCGTTGATTTGTCAGTCAGTCAGTTTCTCCTTTTATCTTTACAGATATACATAAGTACCTATACAAGAATTGCTCGTTTAAAGGTATTAGATAGATTAAGATATACCAACCAACCAACACTTTTATTTTAATGTAATAAATAAAATATTCATAGGTTATTCTTTAAAAAAAAGTCTACGTCTATAACCAATCGGGTTTAACATTCTAGAAAATAAAATAAAAATTCAGTTGCCGTCTGAATAGTAAACAGTGGAGCAGTTAGCACGATAGACTTGGTCCGCTTTATAGGACATAGCTTATGTCATCCTTGAGTGCCACTACATCCCAAGTTAATTCGCTTTGCGGGCGTCTACTCTTTGCCAACTTACTTTGACGTCATCAACTGCGTATATAGGTTGCAGGCCAACTAGGCTGTCGCCTAGACTAGATCAATCACGACTTCACGACCTTTTTATTATGCATTCGTGAGCAATGGAGACTGCATATTATCTCTACTTACATTTTTGTTATTAAGTCAATTCTATTTCTGGATTGAAGAGGGGTGGTTTTGGATAAATGTTTTACACCCGGATTAGTAAAAGTAGGCTTTGTACACCATGTGTTTTGTATAGAGAATCAAATTTCCCAACATTTTTATAGGTGATTTTATTGTGGGCGTATATGCAATTTTAGCTTAAAGGGCTTGGCTATAGGGCCTAAACTTTCTATTATTTTTAAACGCGTCCTATTCCTATGAAAGGTTGAATTGTTTGCCCTCGCGCTAACTTTGCAATATGGTTTATAACTTTCATCACTCTCCAGAGCGCTTGGGATTTCAATCCTCCCACAGCACTAGGCAACATTAATGTAGGCAGAATTACCTACTGCAGCAAGTGATCTAGTCTTAGTATTTCAAAACTTTATAGCTTGTAAATATCAGGTGAGCTTATTTCATGGACCACAGACGTGGCCTATCTCAATCGGAGGGATAGAATTAGGGGATTTTTCAAAGGAGAATTCGTAGTACCTAGTTAAGGATGTGAAATGTAGGAAGGAGGCGTCGTCGGTCAATACTGGAGGTGGTGCGGTGCGGGCGCGGTGCGCAGGCGTGGACGACCCCCTCGCCCCCGCCCCCGCCCCCCGACCGCTGCCGGCCCACTCACGCAACTCGCGACTCAGCCGCCGTGCGCTGCGATCGCGCGCGAGAGAGCTTTCGTCGCCGCTCTAGCCATGTGTGATGTTTTCATCACAGAAGGAACTGTCGTCTAGTTTCCGCACTTGGTATTTCGCAAGATGAATGAGTAAGTCACTGGAAGATAGCGGCAAACGTGGGACTGTTCCGGTTGCTTCCCAGAAAGACAGCTTTCGCCAAGTGTCTAGTTTTTCTCGTAAGCTCGTGGCCGTTGACACTGCAGCGTGCGGATCCCGCAGTGCGCGAGTGTGTGGTTAATTGGCGAATATAATAGACGAAGACGTCAGCTGAGTCGCGTAAACATTGGCTACATAGTTGACTGACGGGACTGTCGACGATGGCTCCGGTAAACACACGCGCGTAAACGTTCCACGCTGCTCTTGAAAGCATTCCGTCATGCGGCGTTTAATTCTGCTGTTCCTATTAACAGGTAAGGTTGCATGCTTCTTGGTTGATCAATGAAAAATGTCCTTTATATTTTGTTTCGAATTGTAGTTAAATTTTCTTAGAATTGGCGCTTAACGTAGGTAGTAGGTATGTAGTGTCTAAATATTTTGTAGGTTTTGCGTTAACTTAAATATTATATTCCACCAATTAGAGCAGCCGTACTTTTAGTTTGATAGGGTCATTTCGCCTGTTCGCGTCCATTTAGTGCAGTTGGCAAGTTTGACGGCGATAATAAAAATATCCCGGAAGTAATTTCTATGAAAAAATTATGTAATGTGTTCATTATATAGTCTATTTTAAGATTAAATTTCAGTTTTGTTCGAAACATCTTGTGTTTTTTTTTAAAATAGATATACTTCAGAATTAGGCGTTTTACCCACTTTGCGTCCACAAAAGCCAAATTGCGTCCACCCGTGGACCATTTAGCGTCCACCAGCTTAGAAAAGGAATATAGGGGTGACATTTTTAAGAATTTGTAAAGAAAGATTGTATTTTAGCAATTTCTTTATTTAAGAATATAATTAATATTAAAAATCAACATTATTATCATTAAAAACATCACTTAAAAATAAAAATAAAAATCTTCTCAACATTGATTGAACATAAAATTAGGTAAGTAGTAGGAAATAATGATTGCACCTTTAAGAATAAACAGTAATCAGTTCTGTTAATTTTATCCCAAAATCACAAATTTTTCAAACCACTTTTGACCTGGGCGATCATCTTTGAAATTATTTTTAAACTCCCCCTTCTCGAATTATTTTCTGAACAGTATCCAACAATTCTTGCTTTTTCACAGGAAATCCACATTCGGAAATGTTAAGAAGCCATTCAACTACTTTTTTTCACTATCTACTCTTAGCGCTGGTTCTGGTCCCGGTTTCTTTACTCCATCTGTTCTGCGCCCACTGATTTGGTCCAATATTGTGCTCTTGGGAATAGCATATTCTTTGCATATTTGTCTTATCGATTTATTCTTTAATCTCGAAAAATCGAATTTCATTTAACGCTTTTTTATCGTCTTCTGTGTATGTTCTCTTTTCCTTCTTCTTTCACTCAACTTCTTTAACTCATGTTAAATAGAAAAAAATAACAATGAAACAAATTACTCATTTCATTTAAAAATAGAATTATAAACACGTAACTAGTCATAATAAAAAATGTACAATAATAAAAATCAATACATTTTAAATTATTTTTACAAGCAAGCCAATTGTATTTAACGAAAATAGTGGACGCAATTTGGTTTATTATTATCCCCTGTAGGTATAGTTTGCGTCCATTGCGGACGCAAAGTGGATGTTTTGTAAATTCGATGTAGTAATTCGCGTCCAACTTATTTTATTCGTTAAATATAAAAATCATAAGCAAATTCATAATTATTATTATTCCTTTTTTTATTATAAAAGTCTAGAAACAACTGTGTATCCTAAAATTCACATAAAACAATAAAAAACTTACCATCGAACGCGCCGCTGCACACTATTTTTTATCTAAACATCCCGCGCGTACGCACTCCCTGATGAACAGCCGAGACTAAGTATTTTTTCTAAAAGGGATTGGTTTGGCGCACGGACCTTTTGTCCATGTTTGCGTGCCTCTTATACATTGAGGTATTAGCGGTAATGACTTTTCGTTTTATTGGTGTGTTAGTTTACTTATTTTCGAGTATTTTTAAAGGGAGATCCGTAAAATGGACGCGAATTGGGCGATGGACGCGAACAGGCGAAATGACCCTAGTTACTGCTTAGTATTCTTATTTATATTTCTTTCCAGATTACATTATACCAATGTTATTGGTTTTATCTAAGTAGTACTTGGGTAATAAGTCATGACTTGTACTACTGTTATTTTATAAATACACACCCACCTACCATTATGTGAAGAAACTGAGCATCGCAATAAGACTATACTCACTGTATGTGTCATAAGGTTTGAAAAATAAGTTGTAATTCAGCCGAGGGACCCTCATTCCGGGCAATTCAGGGAACAAATGGGACCGTTTGAGAAAGAGCACTTTTTGCGGGGCGCCAATCTCATTTCTGAGAACAATAAAGTTATGGTTGTTTTATACCAGTAGGCTTTTGTTAATAGCCACCTTCAATTCTTATTTTAATTCAATTTGACAATTATCTCAAAAAGGTTACAGCACATTAGAAATGGATCCTTCCCATTTTGATAAAAGAATACCATCACGTCACGATTCGATGAGACCGTAGGTATTATTATTGAAAGCGCACCTATTGTTAAATGGACATCTGCCGGTACCATCAATGAGAATTGCCTTTTTATGCGTCATATTTAATCGTGATGCAGCATAATAAGTATCTTCACATTATTTTATACCATTGCCATTTGCCATTTTACAATGTAGGTAGGTAACTACACTTACTAAATTCAATACCTTAAATTCCTTAGCCCTTGTTGAGAAGCAAGCAAATGGTACCTTCCCTAGTTACCATATGTACCACAGGTACACAAGGCTACACATCAAGCTATACATTTCCAGTATAAGCTGATCTCGCATTTTATAGGATTTCCGTACAGTGCGAGATCAGCGTAAACTGGAAATGTATAGCTTGATGTGTAGCCGTGTGTACCTAAGTCAGCAAGAAGAGAATTCTACAGGACGAAAATTTTGCGTTCCCAAGTAATTCTTAATGTTATCCTAAACAGCTGGGACTTCAGTTTTTTCTATATAATACAAGTTATAGGCAACAACCTGCGACAGGTGTTCAACACAGGTAGACGTCGGAGTTGGCCGACAGACGGGTTTGCTTTTGTTAAAATAAAATCGCTCATTCAATGGACCAAAAGTATAAGCACTAATATTTAAAAAAAATATAATAACGCGAAACTGCTCTTCAATTCGTCCGCTAATTTGGATTTCATGTAGGTACCCAGAAAAGATTGAACTGATTTGGGTTTGTCTTAGAATGCTATAATAAGAGCAGCTGTTTTATAAAACGTACATAATGAAACAAAAATGAGCGAATCCAAACTGGGACCGTTAATGAATGAATGGAAGACCTTGAAAATTGCAATAAGACCAAAAGGAGACGCAGGATGAAACACAACTAGATCGAAGAAGACAAACTACCTAACAATCGACTACGATCATTCTTCCCTATTGAAAATTTATAGGTTTTTTAAAGCTATTGTTGTCTACATCTCCTCGAAGGAAGCTATCATTGAAAACTTTTGCTCTCGAATAATTTGTTCCGAACCCCATTTCAAATAGAATATGATAAATTGAAAAGTTTTTTGCGAGGAAAAATAAGAAAAGTTGTAAAAAGTGGGGTCTTTCCCTCATCAATCTACTGTTAGCTGTATTGAATCCACTATGGGTTGACTTCGCCGCAATGTCACTGACAACCTACAAAGTACGTTGAGAAACTTTTTCATCAGACCTTTGACTTTTTTATTGTGAAGACATTAAACTTGCTTACTTAGGCAAAAGTCTTGTTAATCACAAGAGCGGTCTTCAGACATTTTTAAAGCAGCTTGGCCATCCGAGGACCAAATCATCAGTATGACCGTTAGAAAGACCGATTTCAATAAAATAATTATTTTAATTAATCTGCAGCATCATTAAAAGTATCGTAAGATAAAATAGATCAAGTGATCTAGTGGACCACTCTCTAAGTCCATCAACGAAGATACGGGCCCGTCCGCAAGTAGCAACTAATTTCGTTAAAACAAGTGTCATATTAATTTTTTTGGACGGGCAAAAACTTAAGGGTTAGCGACAACTGTCAAATCGTGTTGTCATTTATTAGGTAGTAGTCTGGGCCCCGAACTAATCTTATATCCGTCAGTGATACGGAGTAGGAAACGCCCGTTACTTCGCCCGAATCTACGAATTTCGTGAGTAGGCAGCGGATCCTCTGCTCTCGTACTTCACTGAAAAATACCCGTAAAATTATACTGAAACACTCTTTATATAGGTACTCTACTTAACCGTATAATTTCTCTCTAGCACAAAAAAACGAATTTAATGTAGTACTCTACCTCTCAAAGAGCACCCAATTTTTTTCTTTCTGTTCAAGCGGATATGGACTGCACCTGGCCTCCGCTCATTTTTTCAACGCATTTTTAGTTAAGAATTTATTTTAGTACACCAGCTCTACATAAAATGTTTTAAGATGCGTTTTGATCCATTTTATAAGCCTGGGAAGTCGTTCAGTGCTGGCTAAGATTTATCCGGACTTAGTTATTAATTTTATAAATACGAATCGATAATTATTAGGATTATGTAGATGCTGGGAAGTTCTAATATGCAGATTATAGATCAAAAAAGGCTGAGAGTAACAAAAGACGAACGATCAATATTAATTATATGGTATTACTTATTAGGTATCAACATTATGTAGGCAGTCGTTTCTTCAAATTTTAAACTTGGCATTTTACCTGCTTTCGCTGGGATTAATTCATTTATCATTTTTACTTTAATTATTCTACAAATCTGCTGAACAGTAGTTGCGTAACAAAGCTGTTATTTATGTGCACAACATAGGTATTAGTTTTGAATTAGTGACTAATTAAAACATTTGGCTTAATGAGTCTTGAAGCATTTGGTTTGTTAATACAAATTTTTTCTCAATTCGGTGTAGAAATGCGGCGCCCCGTTAGTATCTATTTTGGGGTGTTGACAGAGCAGGCATAATCAAAACGGGTGCAGGAGTCGATAAGTGGCCAGTGCCGGCTTCCATCGTTTCATCTCAGTGGTGTGTGTGTTTACACTCGTCGGGTTACGCCGTCTGTGGCCTGCGCCCGCGCACGTAGTCGAGGGTCGGCCGTGCACTCGTGTGAATTTTATTTGTGTATGTCAAATGTTCATTTTCACTTTATCTTTTTATTTTAAATAAACACATATAAATTACATTTTTAAATATTTTACAAAAATCGTACAAACATTTAAAAATATAAAAAATAGTGGCCTCGGCATCAGGAGCAGGGTCCAAGATGTCGGTGGTCAGGGCTGTAGAGAAAGGAACCTCCTGACTATGCGTGCCGTGTCTAGGAGTACTGCTTTCTGAATCAAGCCCTTGATCCAGCAGCGCAATGAGAGCCTCCGGAGATATTGGTCGAGGCTCTTCGCTATTAGGCCATTTACTGTAACGATTATCGGTACAATGATTGCTGAGTCCACGTCCCACATGTCGACAACCTCGCGAGCTAAGTCAAGATACTTAATTTTCTTATCTTGCTCAGCTTTCACGAGATTCTCGTCATGAGGGACAGCAATATCAACAATCATTGCACGACGCTCTCGTCGATCTATCACCACAATATCAGGCTTATTGGCTACAATAGTCCTGTCAGTGATGATAGATCGATCCCAGTACAATGTGGCGTGACCATTCTCGAGAACTGGGTCGGGCACATACCTGTAGTATGGTACGAGTACTTCAGACTCCACAAGGTTGTACTGCAAAGCAAGTTGCTGGTGGATAATCCTAGCTACTAGATTGTGTCTGTGCAAATACTCGCCGTTAGCAAGACGAGAACAACCGGAAACGTAAATATGTCGGATTGATTCACCGGGACGGTGGCATGCCCGACATAATGTCAACCGTACCATCCTTGACAATGTATTTCCGATAGTTATGATAGATATATATTAAACATTAATGCAAGAGTTCAAGAATAGTCTATCAGTTATTCAATGATTCAAAGAACGTATACCTACTTTACACACAATATAAGTGTTAGCCCCAGCAACCTAATTGCATAACACTCATCAATCAGAATCTGAATAATTTTCAAATCCATTGCTTCGTATGTTCGAAAAATTATTCTGCCTGCTCAACAACATGAATAGCACACAATGTATGTTCTTGAACTGTCAAAATGGCAGCCATTCCTATTGTTTGTGTGTTACGCAATTACCATCCTGGTCTAAAAATGTTTAAGGCAATTGTCCTTGAGATCCAAAACGCACACTATTATACACATTTTTTTTTAACCTATGTTGTCCCACTGCTGGGCAAAGATCTCCTAATTCTAATAATTTCCCAGTTTTCTTTATATTGCGCCTCGTCCGGGCGAAACGGTCAGGTACGAGTCCAAATCGCCAGTGTCGTCGTTCATACGCCTGTCTCGGTGACGATGCCCCTCTTCAGGCATCCATTGTGTTTCGATCCTGATGCATCCTATAGGTGGGACTCACCCAGTTCCATTTCAGCCTCATAGACTTTTAGCCAACATCGGAGTTGCCTGTCTTGCAGCGTATTGTGTTGTTGCGAATTTGGTCGGTGAGTTTGATTTTTTAAATGCTAGCTCCTTCGCTCTTTGACAAACCTTGAGTTAGTACTGAGTGAGCCTCTGTCAGCATAGGTTAAGATACTTATTATCAATTGAAATAAGTTTTCCGCTGCAGTTGGTGTAATTTATAGTTGAAAAAAAATTCTTCTTGACGTTAAAATTGACCAGGAATTTTTCTCCAATGAGACGACTACTATGCAGCATAATTAACCTATAACGTGCACTGTTGGGACATAGGACTCTGCTTTAGAGAGGGAGCGGGCCGTAATATACCACTCGCGGGCCCAGTGCAGGTTGGTCTACAATGCAGAAGGTGTCTCAAAGCGAGAAAAGAAAATGACAAACTACTTTTATTTCATCTACTAGTTTGATTATTCCAAGCGCAGTTACTATTCTAGTCCAGGACCCTTTGTTATCTCTTTAGAACATGTTGGTGAGAATGTGATTTCCCAGGTGCAATTTGGGCAGCTTTAAATTTCCCCGAAGAGTCCGGAGCGACCCACAATGCCTAATCCCTAGTATAAATAAACTTATTACAAAAGTTTCCTCATTTGCCGCTTATGTAAGACGGAATACAGCGGAATGTTTGTATAAACTTGAGAATGAATTTGCTTTCCCTAAAACTTAAAATATGTGGGATAACGAGCGTTGCGGTAGTTAGTCATAATTCTTAATCCGCTCATAAAGCGGTTATAATATTTGGAATTTATATTAGTGCTTTATGGCTTAGTTATTCTCACTAGGAAACACTGGTGCAGTATTAACTATGAGATTCTTTTGCCTTCAACGTAATAACGGGAGTGCGCTAGTTATTTCCCCAGCGACTTGAGGATGGGTCTCCAAACTGCTTCGAGTTATAACGTCTAACTGTTCACAACAGAGTTTGCAATTAATCTACTATCAATCGAATCAACTGCTCTTTAGGGATTTGAATCTTGTTACAACAATATTGTTTGCCTACTACATAACACTACAAAACTGTTGATAAAGGAGAAAACCTTTGATAAACAGGACTTCGAAAAAAGAACACTACGAGGATCAAGTCCGATTTTTGGCAAGCTCGACAAGTTTTTTTTTCTCGTTTGACTGCAAAGCCGCAGTCGCATCCAATGTGGTTCAGCGAAATCTGCTTTTTGGATTCGTCCGTTTTTTAAGTAGCTAAATGTGCAATAGAATGAACCGCACTCTCAAATTTTTGGAAGATATGGTCCGCTCATCTCTAATTTTATCTCAAGAAGAGAAGAGGTAAGCTGTTAAAAGAAAAATCAGATATTTTGATGTGGTTGACAATCATGAGATAGGTGGATTATGAATGCACCTGGGTAAGCTGCAAAACTTTGAATACGAAACTTTGTCGCTCGTGTGTGATAAACAGTGGTCAAGGTTTCGTTTTCATGAATTCGGAAGGGATTTAATTCAGATTGTTAGTTAGCATTTATGGTAACCACAATTCAAACAGATAGACTTCTGTACAAAACTTTTGGAAGCACCTACCTACTTAAATTACATACGAAGACGAAATAATATTTACTCTTAAAGAGAGGGTAGCGAGCATGGAACAAAAGACTGTGCAGGCTATAATTATCGACCTTGAAGAGCACAAGGGTGCCTGCGCAAGTCGGCACGTGCGTGAAGTAAAACGATAATAATGATAGAGTGGCCAGAGGGGAGGCATAATCAACTGAATAACTAATTCAAGTCATTGCGCTTTACTGTGTATAATAGACCTTTTTGGGCACCCCTTTGCTCTCATTACTCAAGTTGAGGGTCATTTCAAACATGTTTTTGTAAAAATATTTTGAAAGGTTTTAAAGAGTATTGTCCATTTTAAAACATCAACATATTCATTGCAATTTACTATTCTTAACAATACTGAATTTCTATTAAAAACCCATTAAATTGCGAAGCGGAGAGACGCTAGCAAAGAAATATTAATTTCAGCTCCTGAGAATAGTTGCAAAAAAAAGGGCGGAAGATTGCCTTCCGCTGTAGAAAACGCAAATTGAATGGACAATGAATGAAAGTGGAGACATAACAATAATGCAGATGCTCTTGATGACCTCTCAACCAGTTATATGAACTTATAATCAGGCAATCCTAGAACTGGGCCACAATATCAGCTTATTTCATAAAGAAGGAATGAGTGAGGCGCTGTTTCGCTTCACGCTTATTGATAAAATTATATCTTTGTTATTTATCTACAATGGAATTTGAACGTCGCTTATTTTATGATACAATTATATTCTGAACTTCAAAGCACTCGTGTTATACCGGTGGATGACAAACCGGTTTCGCTTGTATGATACAAATCGTGATGTGGGGGATTAACCCTTCTTGAATTTGGCGACATTCAAGTTCATGGTCATTTTATTATGTCATTATTACCCATTTCCGAGTGTAGAGGTGTCACTGGTGTAGGTAAGTGCTAAAAAATGTAATATGTTGCGCATAATTGGGTCAGAGAGGTGAAGGACGGGATCATGGTGGTAGGGGGAGGTGCGAGCGTTATTCCACGTTGCGTACGAATGGCTATATTATTGCCCGCTATATTACAACACCACATTCCGTGCTGGAAACTTTATGGTAATGTGACTCACAACCCCTTTGGCTAAGGAATCTTGGCTACGTTTTGATTTTTCATCTGCTTGCCAATATGAACCTAAACAAGTTTCATATTGGAGCAATTTCAAGTTTCATAGTCATTGGAAAATAATACTTTGTTAAAAAAACCAAAGAATCTCTAGAATCCATTCAATTCAATACCTACATGTAGATGTTAATAGAGTGTATTTCATTTTCTGCGTCTAGCGGCGGGGACTCTTTGAAAGATGACATAGTGAACTACAAATCGATAATGAAAACGCAGTACGCAAGGATAATAACGTGAAGGGTCGTAGACGGTAATAAAATTTGATTAGAGTTTGATCATAAATCTTCTTTTTTCATTATCTCGGCCGGCGTCGCGCGACTGTTGGCTGTCCGCGTAGGGAGAGCGCGCCCAAATCCCCCATGTTTTGACATACATACCCGCTGTATTTATGACATAAAACGCGCTTCTACCGATCTGACATGTGATTTATGAAGTCCGCATGTGTGCTTAGGAGATTGAATTGCTTTTACGCAATGGGAATCCATGTTTAGCATTTTTGCTGTGCCCGACAGGGTCCATATTGTTCTCACTGTTTGTACCATCTATTAAATACATATGGAATGCAATAAAGTATTGAGTATTGAAATCCAGCTTTTATTTGTGTAATCGTATTATGGTGACATGGATATCTTTGCATTGCAAGACAAACTGTTATCTACGATTTTAAGAACTTTACGGTGTTACAATTTGATAGTATTTCTATTTCATTGGAATCTCTGTCTCGTGGTGGTCATTGTACATCGTGATTGATACTGCCTTCTGTTCTAAAAAGAAAAACAAATTAATCAATTATAACAGGCATGTTATTTGCAGTCACTTCATAACCAGACGGACATTCATCACATTGTTTAATTCAGATCAATTAGTATTTCTGAGTATAATGTGAGTTGGCGTCATTGTTTCGTTTAAAAGATTGTCTGTCGTCTTAGTAATTTTATCTACATTTAAGTAAGTAGATGCTACTGTATCGTAAATAAAAGCCACGTAGATAGGTATGTATATATATGCAACCTACGAGTACTTTGCCAGTGAATCCGTAAGGGTAAGTTTTTGTATGCATACAGAAACTGGCCCCATTTCCCATCGTTCCAAAAATAACGGACCCCAACCCGCGTCTCTATAAAATCAGTCTGTGACTTACCTACTTAGAGTGACATGTGGGACTCATGAGTCATCTTCTGGGAGATCCATTAGTTACAATTTGCCGACTCACGCTCGCTTTTTGAGGGTGCCTCTTATGCCAAATGCTGAATGACATAACAGTATTTTTTGCTAGAGATGTTTTTATTACAATTGATTTATCTATAAATCATAATTCTACTTATAGTAGATGAGGCTGGGGCAATTAAAAACAATTAATTTACGCAGTTATTAATATAAAGAAACTCGATTACAAAGGCGCTTCATATGTTGACGTGCGTGACCTATAAGCCTGAGTTTAGACTTTAGCACAGCTATTATCGGTTCTTACGGACGCTATTAAACCTTTATGAATGCTTATGAATTCAAACTACGATAGGCTTATCGTAAAACAATCTGGCGCTTTCGCGTCATAAGTCACAAATAACATCCTGGTTACAAGTGAAATTAATGACTTTCTGACATGGCGATTATTTATTTTCATGAAAGTTAAAATATTTGGAGGCAGATAAGATCGAGTAAGTGATTAGATTCCCATGTCTTACTTCCGGGCCGACAGGCGAGTGCGGGCACTGCGAGCGGTCACCGCCGGATGACTCCGAACATGGAAAGCATTTTAAGCGGTTGTCCTATAATGCGGTGCGGGCTATTGTTACATTTTATTTTAGGCATACCATACTGTATTGATTCTTTGTTACCGGTGAGTAGCTTAGTGTGATATTCGCTGCCTTAACTTTTAATGTTTCTCTCTTTGTAGCCATAAATTATAGACGTGGGAAATGTAACTGGACTTTACAATGCAACGTATAAAGCCCATAAGAAATCGATACAAGCAGCTGTATTACATTTATCCTTGAATATCCTAAGAGTAGCGTGTTTCCCGAGTGAGGTGTACTGTGAGCGGTTTGCGGCTCACGAAGCCACATAATACGGCACCTACGTAACGGACCGGCTATGCGATACACCTCAAATCAAATGAAACTTGAAGCTCGCTAACGTCCAGTCCCCTTACAAATGGATTTTCAATACCTAGGTAATACCTATGTAGGTAGGTACGGTATTTCCGGTAGATCCGATATTGTTTGACTGAATGAATATATCAGTAGGATACAGGAAAATATTTTCTGTTGAGTGTTCAATTAGTTTAATGTTACCGTATTCCAAATCGATACAACTTTGCTAGTGTCAAACAAAATCTTTTAAAGATTCTGCCGTACAAGCATCGTCAAAGGTTTTAATGCCATTTTACTGTCGAAATTAACCGGGGCGCGAACTGTGCAAGTCTCGCGAAGTGTCAGGGACTTGGGGAGTCGTTTGCTCCATATTGTCATAGAATGTCACAGGCGGTGGCGCCATTCGGGGGATTAGACGTGTGGCTCCCCCTTGCTAGTGTGTGTTTTGGGATAAAAAAAAAATGGAATCAGATTCCTAATGTGTCTGGGGTTCTTATCGCAGACATGAGAACCGTTAGTCATAAAGCTTGACATACGAGCATGGCCAACGAGAAATATTCATATGTATTTGCTGTTTTGTATTAAAACAAAACACGCAAACAAAAGGTTTCATTTTCAGGTTCTAAAGCTCTGGCACTTGTCACTGGAGTATTGCGTTTGCCTATGCATATCGGATAAAGGTATTATGATTGGACCTCTACGGCATTGTTTAAAATTGTTTAGTGTCAAAACGCCTTAGTTACATCGATGCTTTCATTTATTATTCCGGCATTTGTATCTTCAATATTGTTATGTGCTAGTGAAGCACACATAGTTAATCGTCTTTTCATTGCTATAGATTCTATCCATTAAAAACTAAGCTCCTTTATCACTTCTGAGAAAACTTGTAGTGCCACTTAATAAGGGATACAGCAACAGCATACCTCACTCACATTTTAGATCAATATTATAGTACAGACGAATAAGGGTCGAAAGCCCGCAGCTCCCAAGTAGCACATAATAGCTTATTTCCCCTCAGTTGAATTACAATTTGTGCAGAATCAGCAAACTACTAAAACCATTGCGAAGAGTGTCCCACAAGTGTGTCTATATGAGTCCACCCCAGTGTGCCGAGACCAGATTAAACCGTCTAACTGTCGTAATGTCGCCGTCCCATGTATGGGCATCTGCGTCCTCAACAGTAGGTACAGGGGTCGCTGTCTCACCCCGACTTGTTTATCTGGTTATCGATCCACCCGACGTCATTGCGAATTGGTTTAATTTGTGAACCGAGTAACTTTACTGCTGATTTGTTATTGGTTTGCCCGAGAATGTTTGTCCCATTCTTGGTTTACTACTTCATTTATAATTTCACACAATATACTGTGACCTGAAGTATTATGCAATGCTTTGATAAAATAATGCTGGTCGGGTCCTGAGTCGGTTTTATGCATTATCGCGTTATCTACATTTGGAGCGACCGCACGACCTCTGAATTCTGATCCTGTTTTGTTTAGTCGATACTGTGAACTCCCCGCAGAGCTCCCTTTTCCTGTGAAGCTTTCCCTAAGGATTATTCTTACATACTTTGGAATGGTGACTTTCGTTTATTTAGTAGTTTAGTTTCTATTTCTATTTTCGTAGTCTATGCAAATAATAATATGTTAGTAGATGTAATAACATCAAATTGTGTTTGGAGTCTGTTTTTCTTTTTTAACGTAACATTTAGCTTTTACTTTAGGTCTATGAGATTTCATTCTGGTAAGATGCTGTAATTTGTTCTCAGTAGGAAATAAGTACTACCATGTAGGTAAAACTGGGCGTAGCTTGAATAAAACAAGAAGCAAATGTTTAAGCTCTACAAGTTCGAAGAACGTAGATACTTAGATCGTTTGAACGCTTACATTCTTACACGCTGACGTCAGTCGTGTCATGTGGCGCATACATAAGCCCAAGTGGATGCAGTCCCAATACTCCGATATACGTTAATTGATGTTACTTACTAACATCCATTCGTACTAAATAAATTAACTGATTGGTTATATTGAGTGACAAAATAAATGACTAGTAAAATTGTTCTAGTCTATTTGTAATAAGGGTCCGCGATTGTATAATTAGTTGTTTCTTGCAATTGTTTCGATAAGAACTGAGTGATGTATGTAGGTGACTAAATGATGTTTATTTCTTGTAATTACACAGGCGCCTGGGTTTATCATAACGTTATTACGTACTTCATGTCAACCTATTTCTCTTGCGTATGATAGCTAGACAATCCTTTACTTTGTGCTCTACCATAACATAATTTACTTGTTTGTTGAGACACCACATACTTATTAATAAAGATACAAAAGCCCACGTTAATCTTACTTCCCATGGAACACATTCTGTTATTTTATCGTTTGATCTCAAGAATTTCTCGTGGTCCTGTATATTTTCCTGTCCAGCAAGTTATTTGCCCTCAACAACAAAGGAAAACCCCGTGGTGGATTTTTCCGTTTCTGAAACTTTATTTAGCTGGGAAAATTAATGGCGCGCGACATTACTATCCCAGTTTTCTTACGAAAAATAAAAATGTTAACCTTTAAGGCTATAATAATAAGGTTCCTCCGTAATAAAAACATAGATGTTCACTAAAATAATACTGTCTCCAAAATAGATACCATGTTTCGTCTGTCAAAGGGACCTGTCGTTTTATTGTTGCCGGAAGATTACTAGTTTCTCTCACGGATCGCTTTCAATATGTTTCTCGTTAGTGCTTCTTTATTCAGTCGGGTCTAGTATTTATAACTGTCGAGGTGTGAGGTGTCCTCAATTGTAAGTATTGTGCGGCGTGTCCTCCTACGTATTTAGAACGTTCTTCAGACGAGACCGGTCAAACCCAATTTGCTTTTGCTCCAGGGACGCGCAAGTATGGAACGTTCGGAGAGTCCTGATTTATAATTCGTTGGTCAGTAAGACTTATTCGATATCAATTTCGAATAAATCTTTTTAATGCCTTTTATTAACTAGACGTTACTGAAAATGATTTATGTATGCGTTCTTTGTTGTGTCTATGTTTCTTTCACCCACCTGTCGGTAAAGACAACATAATAAAGATAGGTAGGTAGATAGGTACCTAGGTCAAAACTATTATATCCTTTCGCCAAAACGTTCCCTGATAAGCAATAGATTAATATCTGAAGGCCAATTCTCGTAATTAAAAACGTTCGCAGTGTCATCTCGGCAACAATCGAATTTCATTTTTTTTACAAAAATGTATAGGAATTTTTGGCAGATTGACACTGAGATCAGACTGTGAACATTCTTAAAATTACCAGAATTGTCCCTCTGATGGTTTAGTTAGATTTTGAATTACCTACTAACAATCAGGCTGTTATAAAACTAAGTAATAACTGCCGCACGAGTCGATCGATCAGGTTAAGCTATGCTTGCCGGGGTTGGTCCGTGGATGGGTGACCATCTTTACGTGCCTCGGAAAGCACATTAACCCGTTGGTCACTGGGCACGCCACGATTGCGGCGGTAAGTCACCTCTTTGGGGAGTGGATTGAGAGGCGCCACGGCGTCCTCACCTTACGCCTGATGCAGGTCCTCACCGGACACGGTTGTTTCGGGAGGTTCCTGTTTCGGATAAGGAGGGAGGAAACGCCCGGGTGTTTCCACTGCGTAGATCGCCCTGCGGACACGGTGGAGTATAAGGTCCACCGTATGCTCCACCGTCTCCATGGTGGAGGTCTGCTTACCCTTTAGCGGGTAGCCGTCGCTTCCTTTTGCGACGCAGTAATGCTCGCGAAAAGGGAGGCGGCGCACGTGAGGGAGAGGCATTATATGCGCCCTCACGGCCCTAGTCGCCGCAGGAGACGCCCTGGGCGTCGGGAATCCCAGGCTAATTCTCGGCCACCGTAGCCGCGGACTTGGCGAGTAATAGGTATCTCGCTGTCCGGTAAGGACCAAGACCGGGTTGACGGCGCGTTGTATTCCACGCTCGCCTCATAAAGATATCGGCACCAACTGGTGGGGACATTGCGTTGATTCTTATTAATAATATTGACATCGGTACTTTACCTGTGTTCTACAAATAACGATTTGAATTTGGGACGCAAGGGCCGATGCCTGCCAGGGGTGCGGGTTGTTCGAAAGAGATAATGTGGCCATTGGCACACAGGCAACTGAAGGAACACGGGTGGATTTAACCTCGAAAAATAAACCCATTGGTCGTGGCTAATATTCCTGGATCTTTGACAGTCGTTACGGGTCGTCAGAAGCCCGAAAGTCTAGCAACCAGTCTTACCCAAGGTAAGGTAAGGTAAGGTATTAGATACCCAGTAACTGGGTTGTGGAGGTCAAATAGGCAGTCCTATGTAATATACTGTTATTCAGCTGCATCCGCTTAGACTGGAAGCGGACCCTAAGATAGTTGGGAAAAGGCTAGAAGCAGATGATAATGATGGCTTAGTTAGTTTATTATTTAAGAATAGTAACTTCGAAATCACATGTAATCTTTGCTCGCATGAATTAGGTAAACTCATTTCGTTAAATACAAGTAACGTGAGAGCACTTAAGTAGTCAGTTTACATTTGCCTGAACCTTACCCTGATAAAACTCAGCACTATAATAGGAGACGAAGAAATACCTTTAAAAATAATAGACTCGAGAGAGAGCACCATTAAATTTAAATCGCAGTAATTCTTCATTAATATTATTTCGCTGGCAGTGAAATGAACACTGCTTTCAAACTCGGGTGGTTAAAATATGTCTGCAAAAGCGGTCAACACTGTGATCTTCAAAATTCATTTCGTTTTAATTCCAGTGAAATAGTCGGGAATTCGGGATGCACTCCCACGTCGTAAGTGATATACACTGCATTTCGGTGCCTGCCGCTGATTCCACCGGCTTGCTTTTATTGCACAACAGCGATGCAATTTTAAGCCCATTAATCTTTTCCAAGCTGTTTAGGTGCTGCTTCACCTACGTTAGAGCTGCCATGCTACACTGCAATTTCGTTATTTTAGCAATTTTAAGCGACGACATTACGGAACGATTCACCTCTTCGTTTTCAATTTAGTGTCGCTGCTACTGAAATAGCCGTAGTGTTAACTGTATTAAGGTTGCAGATCCACCACGGTAGGCCGCGAAATTCAAATGTTCTTTTCTTAATCTTTCTTCATTTAATTCGATTGAATGAGTTATTCATGAAATTGTCATTTAATCGAATTAAATGCACTTTGAGGGTCGTATTGATGTTTTAAATGATTATAATTTCGGAAAGCCATATTTGCTAGGGTCGTGAATCATATTTTTATAAACATACAACCTTCCACTGACTTGCAAATTGAAGAAGGAAATCAAAAAACTAAGGAAAATTTGAATTGAATTGATTCGCGGCCGTAACACATATGGCTTTATTTACAGCATTATAATATGTATTAAAATCATCAATACAACCCTCTTATTTCATTTAATCCCATTGAATGATTGTTCATGATATAAGTAGTTATTTAATCGAATTAAATGAACTTAAAACCCACGAAATTCAAATCATAAATACAACCATTCATACTTTCATGATTTGAATTTCGCGGGCTGCCCTGGTGCTTCCACCATATTTAAATGACGACAAACTGTTGTTTTATTTATTTATTATGCAAGGCACACAATTTATATATTTACAAAGATAGTAACATTAGGTTATGACGAATCTTCGGTACTGTGTAAATACCTACATCACTTAAAGGCATGCACAACAAAGCCTAGTCCAGGCTATTCCCATGCTATATTACAATAATTGCAAAACCTTTAATATCTATAATTCCTGACAAGTTCCTTTATTTTTCTGTTTGTTTACTGTAAAACATTACCAAGTTCAGAGATGCCACGGCGCCAACGAGTGATAAAAATGTTGTTACTAGTTAGTAGTAAAACTTTAGGTTCGGTATAACATTTTAATTCTTTGAGGAACTCCTTATTAGCCTTTAGTTTGTAATTATCATCATCATAGGAATTATCTGCAGATTGTTATTAGAGTAATAATGTTGGTAAGTGTCGGTCGACTGGCAATTAAAATCCCTTTGATATTGCTTTGAAGCGTCAGTTTGTGGGAGTCTAACGGACGCCGATAAAGCTGGCCATTCACGAGATTTATAACCACGCCAAAGTTAACGACTCACCCGCCATTCAAGACACGCACTCTTGCTAACTTGTTTTTGGACGAAAAATGAAGTTTTAAAGCTTCCGAGAACAGCTGACTGAAGTGCTTTCAAAAACGTGATGCCCTAGTGTTGTTTTGAAAAATAGCTACTTTGAACTCGTAGGTAGTTGAGAAAAGAAATTATAACATAATAAATAGGAACATTTTCATTCATATTCCGTACACTCTTTCGAGTTTTAATACACGGTCGCTATTATGTTGTCAAAATGCAGCTCGTATCTCTACGAGCTCCCATTTAAGCTTCGCGTATATGTTGCCAACACTAGATCATTATTAATATGCAACATTACCGTGCAAATGATTCATTATCTTTTATGTTTCATATACAATGCTGAAAGTTTCGCTGTCGACTACTACTTACGCTTGGTGTTCCCAACATCGAACTTTGAAGTTACGGCTATCTATTAGCTAAGTAACTGCAGTAATGACTGTTCCTTATGAAAAGGTGACAATTTATGTCTGCATGCAGCGAAAATTACTTTTTTGGTAGGTTACGAGTAAGTACGTCAATGACTTTGGTCCCCGGCTGTCATCCGTAAATTTTTGACAGTCGTTACGGGTCGTCATGAGCCCGAAAGTCTAATAACCAGTATTACCAAGGGGTTTCTTTTTTTTTGAGGCTGGGAAATCATCAAATAACTTCTCTTGCTCTGGGTGGAGCAGGAGGGCGTGTCAGACTTTTACTGACTAAAACCCACCCGTGTTCCCTCAGTTGCCTGTGTGCCAGGTGCCACGGTATCTCTTTCGAAAAACCCGCACCCCTGGGAGGCCCTTGCCGACCCCACTAGTTGGTGCTGACATCTCTTTGAGGCGCGCATGGAATACAACGCGCCCGCCGTCAACGCGGGCTTGTCCTTACCGGACAGCGTGCTTCCCATTACTCGCCGTCCGCAAGCCCGCGCCTACGGTGGCCGGGAATCAGCCTGGGATTCCCGACGCCCAGGGCGTCTCCTGGGGAGGCTAGGGCCGTCAGGGCGCATATACTATCACTAAGGAATATCTATCATATTACCCAGTAACTGGGTTGTGGAGCTCAGATAGGCAGTCGCATCCAGATGGGCTAGAAGCTGACCGCAACATAGTTGGAAAAAGGCTAAGCAGATGATGATGACGTACGTACGTAGCTCTGACCACGACACCAAAGGGGCAGCCTGGTGAACGTGCGGTTTTGGTTTAAATTCCGGGGTCGAGCAGAGTGTTATTCGGTTTTTAAATTAGGAACTTCATAATCTTCATATTGGCAGTACGGAGTTTGGATGTTGGCGGTGTGATACCACCGTGCATCGGAAGTTGCTCCTGGATTGCCGTCCCATCGGACTATCAGGGTGAGAGAGCAGTTGCAAACACTTTTTTTTTTTTTTTTGGGTGGGAAATCATCAAATAACTTCTCCCGCTCTGGGTGGAGCAGGAGGGCGTGTCAGACTTTTACTGACTAAAACCCACCCGTGTTCCTTCAGTAGCCCGTATGCCAGGGGCTGTGGTGTCTCTTTCGAACAAACCCGCACCCCTGGCAGGCATCGGCCCTTGCGGGCCCCATCACTTTTTGTGCTGACATCTCTTTGAGGCGCGCGTGGAACACAACGCGCCGTCAACTTGGGCTTGGTCCTTACCGCACAGCGAGCTACCCATTACTCGCCGTCCGCAAGCCCATGCCTACGGTGGCCGGCAATCGGTCTGGGATTCCCGACGCCCAGGGCGTCTCCGTATCCTGCGGCGGCTAGGGTCGCGAGGGCGCATATGCTGCCTCTCCCTCACGTGCGCCGCCTCCCTCTTCGTGAGCATTACTGCTTCGCTGAAGGAGGTGACGGCTCCCCATGCCCTCTCGCTCCGTACCATGGCCTGGACCAGGGCCGGACGCGAGAGATCGCCGCCGCCGATCGCCTCCACGAGGACACGGCGGTGCTCCGCCCAAGCAGGGCAGACCGCCACCGTGTGCTCCACCGTGTCCTCAGGGCGATCTTCGCAGTGCAGTTGCACACACTTGAGTACTATTATATCTCTCGCGCCTAAAGCTGGTCTACGCTGAGATTAGCCACCATGGCTGAAATTCGATCTGGAGGACTATTGTTACGTAGGTAGCTCTGAAAAAATATACTGTGGGTACCTCTCTATGAATCGGATGAAGTATTTACCGAAATTTAGTCATGGAAGAAATTCGCGTCACAAATTTTTAATAGATAGTGCTCATAAATGTGTGAAATGATTGAATTAAAGCACGTTAAATTAAATTAATCGTTCAATCGTTTAAGCAAACCGGCTCAAGAATTTGTATTATGGTTCGATTAAGCGAAACCTGTCTAGAATTTCTGTAGATTCGTACTACGTGTGTTGATTACTTCATATATTTCCTCGCACCTCAATACTTCCCTTGAAATAAAAGCTCTTCGCTTGTTATGGCACACTCTAGGTTAGGTTACCCGTCAATAGTTCTTATACACAGGTATTTCTGGGAAATATTATGATATATGCTTTGATGTAGTGACAGCCTGTTGGGAGGTCCGAGAAATGCCGACAGGATGTTGTGAAAACCGATACAAGATTTCATCTTCCATTTGATGAAGGTATGTGTAATACTGAGAAGTGGATGGATTTCGTTAATATTTTTCTAGTAGCTACTAGGACTGTTTTGTTTTTTTAACATTGAAAGGGAATGAAGAAAAGGTTTCTGCAAGAACAGAATCAAAATCATTGTAAAAATTAGTCTCATTGATGTTCATAAATACTAATACTCAAAAGTTGAATGCTAACATCTCAGAATAAAGACACAATTAATGATTCAAAGGCTAACACCTAATAGGATAATGCAAGCCCATCAATACTTATTCAACATTGAGCCATCAAAAGCTTCGA
Organism: Polymixis flavicincta; assembly: GCA_949987655.1. NCBI lineage: Eukaryota > Metazoa > Arthropoda > Insecta > Lepidoptera > Noctuidae > Polymixis > Polymixis flavicincta. Next base: position 16,357,684 of record OX465179.1, read on the forward strand.
TTACCACGAACTGTTGTAAACCATTGATTGATTTACTTTAAGATTTATTTCTTATTTATTCTTAAGATTTATTCTGTGTGTCCACAACATTAATCTCAACGTCATTCCAGATTGTTGGACTACGGATTTATAATATAATCGAATTACACGCTTTTCAATGACACGTACCTATGCGCGACGCTAATACCGAGGATTTAACTATGGCCGTGAAATAAAGCCACTATTAAACCGTATCGAATGCTAGCGGTGCGTGCCGTAACATTAAACAGTTCCTTTTGTTGGTAAAGCGTTTAGCAATCAAGTTGAACGCCACAGCCATTGTGGTCGCAACTTTATGTACTTTTATATGTTCCTGCGAACCCCGGAATGGCCGTAGTCTCCCGCTGTTTGCACGGACCCTAATATAAAATCTGTCTTTTCTTCATTTCGAACTTGCTCGTTTTATTCTTCGCATTTGCTTTGTATCCTTCGTCTGTTTCTGTTACCTTGGGAAACTTTCCTACGAAACCGATAGAGACAGCACTTCCTGTTACTTGGTCACTCACTAAATATAGTGATTGAATCTCCTAGACCCAAGGCACACTGCTCCGTTGCGTTGTCGCATCGCAATTCGATGCATCGAGTGCCACCGTGCAGTGCAGCGTCGTAACACAACGCCGTTTTTTACGCTGCCGCAGCGTCTCAGTGAAGGCATAAGATTAGTCTTATGAGAAAATCTGGAAATAATATCTGATATTTGACCAACAGTATAAATTGTAAGAGATTTTTTTCGCATCTCGTATGATGAGTGAATAAAAACGTTTCCCAAAAAATAAGCGAAACACTAAGTAGCTTTTATTTTGCTAATAAGCATGTCATGTGGACAAAATAATGTAAGTATTTAGGTACATAATTCCAGTTACAATGAATAAAGAATGAAAGAACTCTCTTTCGAATAAAGTGCTGTAAACGTGTGTGTGTACTTTTAAATTCAAGCTTAATTCCCTTTAATGAGGGTTGTTTTCGCCACACCCTGATTAAATGTGTATTCTTGTGAATATTACCTATCCTGAGAATTCAAAGCGACTACTTAGAGTGTGCCTTACACAGTACAATTACAATTTCTTTTAAGGTGTTTCTCAACGGAGCCTCGAAATAACATTGACTTGAGTACAACAAGATGGTTACCTACGAGTAGTAAATTGAAACTTTGAAAAGCTTTTAGACTCTAAATAAATAACATAATATAGAAAAATTCGAAGTAGGTTTAGTAAAGGATCCGTTGAAACGTATCGCGTTTGGATGTTAGCGCAATAAAATATCCAACTTGAGGTATCAACTCACGAAGACGTAAGTATCTCTATATTTGAAGAATTCAGTAATGGTTCGATTTTGACACAAACAACCTTTTACCCTAGAACGCAAGAACTTAGAAACATAATGTGCCAGCTGGTGAATGTCGTATGCAAGTTGTAAAAGTCAACTGAGCGAAGCCGGCTTGTTTTGATCTTCATCGGGAAAGCTACCAACCTGTGTGCAGCCAACTAACTTAAGTATAAAACTGTAATAAACTTCACCCTGCGAAATGTCAACACTGTAAACAGCCTGAAATTCTGAACAATTTGCAAGGAAAAATAAACACACACAAAATGTTTCTCGGGAAACGTTTAAAATTATATTGATAACCACAAAATTCAAACATTCATTTTCAAGATTCGCTCAACTGACAAATGCTGCCGCGAGCTTTATTTTCAGATGTGTATTTAGCACTTTGGCTTTGAACTCCGCTAATGCGTTCCTATCCCAAACAACGCAAGAGCTACAACCGTTTGCAGCAAATTACACGCAAGTAATAATATGTGTATTCCCTAGACGCAAGTTAATGCAGTTTCATTGTGTTTGTGGCCCGCTCTGGAACATAGATAATGGTTGCAACGTGTCAGCCGCTGCACAAAACGTTCGTTGCTGACCCTGCAATTTGCATTTTGTAGCGCTCACCGCCAGCAAAAACACTGATTGTGGTTTGAGAATTGTTTGCATTGCCAGTAATCACACAGGCACGCGAACTTGTAATGGGAACATGAAGAGGATTATTAGAAGCACTGAAGTTTGCAAACTATAGGGCTGACTGCACAGTACTCGTTTGTGTTACAACAAGCATGCTAACGTAAGAATCTACGTATGGGAAATTGGGAACTGCCAAATAGGCCACTTAATTTTGAAAGATCAAAATGTCCTCAAAGTTTCAAACGAATCAAAGAAATATAAAATTAATATTTCTACGAATTCATCTAAATTAAAAATAACTGTTGCGCGGTTTTGTTTCTCCGTATTTAGTGACAGCGTGCTAGTCCTAATTTAGTGGCATTAGTATGGATTATTGTTGCACTCGCATCTTTTCATGTGGGTCGCCACATTAACCAGAACTTAATAAATGATATTGATAAAGTGAAATAATTATTTAATCCCTAGCCGACCGCTAAAAGTTCTAATATAACTAACAACTAACATAATATTTTCAAGAAATACATGTCTTCTCTTAGTAGTTTTACCTTCGACTGATCCCTGATTTGTAAAATTATATTTATTGTAAGAGACTGTACCATTCTTTAGTAATAAATAAAATGATTAAGATTTATAAAATAGCTTAGCTTATTGGGGATCCCTAATCTTATCCATTTGAAAGTCCAGTATAAATCTTTATAAAGGACTTTCCAAAAACCGAAACCGTTCACACAAAACGATACATAAGAAACTGAAATTAAATTTGGTCGTAATGAAAGTATAAATTTGGGCGAAGATCAAGAAACCCTAACCTACCTAAGGCCAATGATTTCCAAAACAGCAAAGGTGTTCTGTCTTACACCTACAGTTCGCTGGGGAGATTTTAAAGTGACAGGGGTTAAGCCGATCACCATTCGTTGACACGATTCTAATCCTGAGTTAGCTTGTAAAGTTGTAACTGATTTTGGTTACTTAAGGCGTACATGAAACACTAAATGTCGCATGGCAACAAAAAGGATTTTGTTGTATAGAGGTCGTTGAATTTTTCATACCCTGACTCGCTGTAATAATTATCTACCCAATTTACCCCAGATGAGGAAGAAGATCAGCTTACAGAATGTGGGGTCTATATGTAGTCTATGGGCCAAGTTCTGGGTCCGAAAGGTCCGGGTCATTTAAATAGCCTAATCACTTTTATTCCATTTGTAAATAAATCATTCTGTTTTTTTTTTTTTTGCAACAAAGTTATGCGCAAGAATTACTTTGCCAAAGTTTTGACTCGAAGTTGAGCCTTGTTCCATGCCAATTGGGTCATATTTTACGTAGCTTATCCTTTTATGATTAACAGAACTCCTGGCAGCATCAATACTGCTTGGGAGTCACGCAACGCATGAATTATTGTTTAAATTTCCTTGTAAATGAAAATCACCAAATTGGATATACACCCAATAAATGATTTTATTCCAGAATCGTAGAGTACGAAAGCGTTCAATTGCTAAAAATAACCTGAACAAAAAGTCTATTTTTAGATTCATCGGAAAGCTCGTAACTTGAATGTGGGATGCGGAATGTATTGATTTTATCATTTGTTGCCATGACGTAGGCGATACCATTAAATCGCGAAGAGTATCCAAATTACGTTCGAGTACAATTTACGATCTCTAATTCCATCAAAAAGGTGACCCTTCATTCGTTTTCAAGAGTTTCTTTTGACGCAAATCCCATTTGAAATGGAATGTTTTTAAAGGATATCAGTATCTTTAAGGTACGGAAGAAAGCTTCGCTATTTTATAATACTTTTACTTTGTAGCCTTAGTACAGTAAACTTCCAGTGGTTACGTCATCTGTCATGTTGGGTGTGATGGCGCAACGTGGACACATCAAACGCCAACGTTCATCACTATGATTGACACTTGATAGTCTTGGTTTATGGCAATACGCGTTGTATTTTTATGACTGTTTTCACATAGATTAGCGTGTCTCTTCCTCACCTGTGAAACAAAAGAACATCAAGGAGACTAGAGTAGTGTATGTGAGCTCGTTTGTTTAACGAGGTTGCATTGTGGCAATATGGAGACGCGCCGTCTAGCCACTCCCGACGCCGGCGCGACTAGGACAAGGACGGGGTGGTCGTAACATCTACGCAATCCTTGTTTCACTTAAATTTTGTTAGAATATTTTCTCCCGAATTTTCGTCTACGTTTTCAGACGTCATCAATCAGGAGAACCCAAACTGCGTATTTACACAAAATGGAAAGCCCCGACATCGATCACTAATAAAGAACTAGATACACAATCAGCGGCAAAAAATGTCCTCACCGAATGAGCGCCCACTTGAACATTTGGGTGCGCTTTTCATTTAGTAGCATTCGAACGCTCCGACGGTAAACATGTCTCGGTGCTCGTTTAAAAATATTAAAATCACACATCTAGGACGCTAAAAAAGTATGGAGTTTGATATTTTCTGTAAGTATTAATATTATCATTACATAATTGTTATCACTGTATTAAAAATGCTGTCATTTTGTCAAGAAATCATCGTAAAAACATTTTTTTTAAATAAATCGTTATAAATAGCAGGTGTTATAAAGCATCTCAATTCTAAAGACTCATACTAAACGTATCAACCATGCTATAGCATGCCCACTTAAATTATTCGAGTTATGTGCGTTGATTCTGTTCCATTTGTTGGAGAAGCTATTGTTTTTTAATTTTTTATTATTAATTAAAGAATTATTGTTTTTTTTTTGTTTAATGAGAGTACTTGGCTGTTTCTGTCAATATTATAGTAACATTTTATGGATTTAATTTTGACTATGTTCCTAAAGGGGGGTTGGGGGGTATCAAAGTTTGTATGGAAGAATTCTAACGCGCTATCTGATTAACTCGAAACTCAGTCAAACCGAAAACCAAAAATAAAGGATAACGTGTATCAGGGTTTTTGGAAAATTTACCCCTGAAGGGGTAAAAAAGATTAGTTAATTTTACAAGGGATGATTTTACTGCGTGTCATGATTAACTGAAAAATTGGTATAAATAACCTATAAGTCAAATAATGTAAAAGAAACAAAAGACTTAAAAAAAATTACCCCTTTGAGGGTGAAAAGGGGGATATAGTTTGTTTGAAGAGTTTTCTGTGGAAAAGTAAATAATATACCTACACATACCTGAGCCATATTAATATAAACCTGAAACTTGCTGAGGTGGTTTTGTGTGAAGGATAGTGATCACATCACTTTATATTGTTGACGTCAGAAGAGAAATATTTATCCTACTAATATTATAAATGTGAAAGTTTGTGAAGATGTTTGGATGTCTGTTACTCAATCACGAAAAAACGATTGAGCGGATTTGGATGAAATTTGGCACACAGATAGAATATAACCTAGATTAACACAAAGAATACTTTTTATCCCGGTGGTACGTACCCGCGGGATAATTTCCGACTTCCACGCGGGCGAAGCCGCGGGCGAAACCGCGGGCGAAGACGCGGGTGGAAGCTAGTTAATAAATAAATGTGGTGCCCCATACAAAAACATTTACATTCAAGTAAACTATAATCATTACACATATACACCTTAAAATATAATAAAATTTATGTACCTATTTTTTTTTAAATACATTATCCACGAAATTAAAAAAGGCCATTTATTATTACAGTACAAACAAAAAATATTGGACAGTTCGACTCCACTCATTCCTTGTCCTAGCGGAGAGCCTGGATCGTAAAACTTTATTGCTGTTTATTAGCACTTTTTAATTCAAACTTTAAGACATGCGTGTAAGGTTGATTTTCTAAAATTTACGTTGACCAGTGAGTATCGGTCGTAAAAATTTATTGCTTTTTGTTCATAGCTTTGTGAAATAAACTTTAAGCATTGCGTTTAAGGTTGAATTTACATTACTGTACATTTATTTCAACTAGCATTACCTAAACACAATTTGGTGACAGTTTTAAGAGAACTTTTGCTTGGGATTGTGTATCTAGTTCTTTATTAGTGATCGATGAGCCCCGATTATCTGTTATATTTGTTTTTGGAACGCACCATTTCTCAGGAGCCAAAAAGGACTTGGAGACTTATGTTGCAGTACCTAGGCTGTAGGGTGTAGGGTTGGTCTCAATCAATCTCAATCTTTAAATCCTGAAGAAAACTTTCTCATTCGATTATTAAACTGCTGACCATCTTTTTAGGCTCTAATATCTACCCACGTTTTATTATAGCTGCTAAATACAATTTCTAGATACGGATGTAAAATTTTAACAGTTCGTTTTATATCGTCACATTGTCGATAAAATTCGTGAAGTGCCGGCCGATGTGGGTGTTTTATTGATGTTCTATAATAAAACGTCGAATTCACTTAGCCGCTGTTTAATTACATCTTCGCTTTTAAGTGTTATATGGGAGACGTTTGTTTCCAAAATCTAATCTGACAAAATCTATACATATAAAATGTATTGACCAACTGACGGATCAACGCACAGCCTAAGCCACTTATCGTAGAGACCTGAAACTAGGAGGGTGTGTTCTATGGAAGATGTAGGCATTCGATAAGAAAGGATTTTCCGAAATTCTACCCCCCTTTTTTAGGGGTTGAAAAACAGGGCAGAGTTTTCTCAATACATTTTGTTAGTCACCATTTTAAACGCTTTATGCCTTCGAAGTACCAGGGGCCTAAGTCTACTAATTTATAAACGTTACAATGGTCTCTCAATGGTGTGTTTTGACAGTTTTTGTATGGCAAATCTGTCAAAAACTTACCATTGAGAGACCATTGTGACGTTTATAAATTAGTAGACTTAGGCCCCTGGTTGTCATAACTCGGTAGGCGCACACCTAACATAGTTGTGTCAGCTAGAAAGCGTTTTATGCCGTTAAAGTACTAGGTTGACATAACACGGTAGGAGCACGCACACCTTTTTTTTTTGAAAAAAATTCTCAATACATTTAGATTTTTAAACCCTTTATGCCTTCGTAATACCAGGTTGTCATAACTCGGTAGGCGCACACCTAACATAGTTGTGTCAGCTAGAAAGCGCTTACATTTTAACATAATAATTTATATGTTATAACAAAATTAATAACGTAAAAACCAATTAAACATCCTATTACAACCATTTTCGACTTCTACGCGGACGGAGTCGCGGGAAAAAGCTAGTACCTATCCATATAAAAATGGGTCAGTTACTTGTCTATCGTTTTGTTTCCAAGATCTAATCTGACAAAATATCCATATAAAAATGGGTTAGTTACTTGTCCATCGTAAGATCGAATCTGACAAAATATCCATATAAAAATGGGTCAGTTACTTGTCCATCGTTCTCTAAGTACTCAGAGTAGGTACCTACACAAAAAATCGCCCACGTCTAAAAAATCAATCTGCCTAGACTTTTCCCAATTATTTTAAGTTCAGCTTCCAGTCTAACCAGATGAAGCTGAATACCAGTATTTTATATGGTGTGACTGCCTATCCGAATTTCAACTCTTCAACACTTCAACTCAGTTACTGGGTAACACGATACCCCTTGGTAAAACTGGTTGTCAGACTTTCGGGCTTCTGATGACCCGAAAAAAATTGCCTACATCTATCGAACTTAAATGCAAGACTTTTCTGACATTAGACGTCTTAAAACGTTAGTTAAAAACATATTGCCAAATATTTTATGGACAATATAGGCGTATGGAATGTCGTATGGATGTGTACAGAGGCCAGCACATCAAGCTACCCCAATCTGTCAAATTTCTTTGATAGTTTTTCAACTTTATCACAAAGGAGTAAGGTTCATGTTCAATTGGGAAAATTTGACAGTTTAGGATAGGTTGACCTGCTGGCGTCTGTACCATAATATTTTACTACGGCATTCATCTATAAACTCGAACTTCATAACTTAAGAACATCGGATTTCCTTATGATGCTTGAATTCTCTTCCTGAGTATTAAAACTAGTCTTGTGCTGTTAAGAATTAGTTCGCTCGGGACGTCTCCGGGGAACATTTCGCTGCAGAGGCGGGCGTCAAGTTTGAACCAGCTCTGGTGTTGTAGTAAAACTTTTGACGCTATTTTCTGCAAACTTCTCGTTTGATTAGGTAGGAAAACTTGAGACAAGTTTCTACAGGTCTAGTCAAAAGCAAGATAAATAGGTACAACACATTTTGGAGCAGAAATAGTTTGTTTTGTATTTACCTTTATTTTCTTTAAACTTTGAAGACGCTTCGGACGTAGATTTCTATTAAACAGACACAGCAATAAAAAAATAAGAATACATTCAGTTACAATAAGAAACTACGAGAACTAGCTTCTTTTTATTGCCTATTCGACCCTTAAAAGACCTTTCTCGAAGTTGGGGCTTGAGGCTCAACTTATATTGCCTCCAATTTGCCTAGCTTCGTTTTAATTTTAAATATCTTTGAAATGAGGTACAGCAATTTTCTTTATTGTTGTAGCATTGAAATTGAGAACTCTATTTCTAAAATTGAAACTTTCATAAACCAACTTTTCCTCACAAAAATATACTGGTGTCTTAGTTTCGAAAAGTCCGGATTCAAATCCGAATTTACTACTCCATTGAACAGATACTATTAGGTTCCCTTCTGAAGAAAAACGTCTAAAAGGTTGGAGTCAGTGTTGCAGTAACACATCCCTGTAATGGGTAACACACCGTGTAACCGTGATTAAGCGGCTCAGTTCAATGGGTGTTCAATCAAACGGAACCGATACTCGCAGGAGTTAACAGAAGTCGGCTATACGAATCCCAGCTTCCATTAATACTTGTTAATTGACATTAATGCTCACTTTAAGCTCATGTGGTTTACTTTCAATTAATTAAACTGCTTCTTAATTAAATAAACATCTGAGTACATTTAGCGTTTATTCAGAAAAATACAGCTCGTGATCAAAAAACAAGCAAAATTGCGCAGTTACTTATGTAGAAACGTGTTTAACATGGAATTTCTTAAGAAAATCTTGTAGAAACTTAGGAACTTGTTCGTACTAATATTTAAACTTGCTAAGGAAATGCATTGCCCGCGAACAGGAACGTAAGATCCGGGGAAGTTGTAATGTTAGACCCATTTATAAGATTAAATTCATCTTACATTTGTAGGTACTTACGTAACTACTTAAGTTAATTAAAACTCTTTTTGTTTCCAGAGCTGAAAACCCATTCGGTTTTCCTGTTAACTTCTAACGAAAGTTATTCGATTTTGTTTGGGCTCTGGTGGGCTCAGGCTACTAAAAACGTGACATCTAAATTTTGTCATGTTTTTTTTTTTTTTTTGGGTGGGAAATCATCAAATAACTTCTCCCGCTCTGGGTGGAGCAGGAGGGCGTGTCAGACTTTTACTGACTAAAACCCACCCGTGTTCCTTCAGTAGCCCTTAAGCCAGGGGCTGTGGTGTCTCTTTCGAACAAACCCGCACCCCTGGCAGGCATCGACCCTTGCGGGTCCCATCACTTTTTGTGCTGACATCTCTTTGAGGCGCGCGTGGAACACAACGCGCCGTCGACTTGGGCTTGGTCCTTACCGGACAGCGAGCTACCCATTACTCACCGACCGCAAGCCCATGCCTACGGTGGCCGGAAATCGGCCTGGGATTCCCGACGCCCAGGGCGTCTCCGTATCCTGCGGCGGCTGGGGTCGCGAGGTCGCATATGCTGCCTCTCCCTCACGTGCGCCGCCTCCCTCTTCGCGAGCATCACTGCTTCGCTGAAGGAGGTGACGGCTCCCCATGCCCTCTCGCTCCGTACCATGGCCTGGACCAGGGCCGGACGCGAGAGATCGCCGCCGCCGATCGCCTCCACGAGGACACGGCGGTGCTCCGCCCAAGCAGGGCAGACCGCCACCGTGTGCTCCACCGTGTCCTCAGGGCGATCTTCGCAGTGGAAACACCCGGGCGTTTCCTCCCGCCCTATCCGAAACAGGAACCTCCCGAAACAACCGTGTCCGGTGAGGACCTGCGTCAGGCGGAAGGTGAGGACGCCATGCCGCCTCTCAAACCACTCCTCAAAGAGGGGACTTACCGCCGCAATCGTGGCGTTCCCAGCACTGGGTTGCGACAATCGCTCTCTCCATGTCACCATGAGATCCCGCCGGAGCTCTGTCCGCTGTGCCGCGATTTCCTGCGGCAGCGGAGTTACGCCCCGGCGTTTGGCCTCCTCGCGCCACTCCCATATTTGCGCGAGGACCTTTGCCTCCAGATCCCATGGCGGTAATCCGGCAAGGAGGCCCGCCGCCTCGCCGGAGATCGTGCGATATCCCCGGATCATCCTGATCGCCATGACCCTATGGGACGCCCTCAGCTTGCGAGCTGGTTGGCGCCTCAATGTAGGCGCCCACACCGGCGCCCCGTATAGGGCCATGGACCGCACGATCCCCGCGTAGAGCCTCCGGCAGGAGGCGTTTGGCTCCCCTAGATTGGGCAAGAGCCGCTTCAACGCAGCCCCGGCCCGCTCCAGTCTGGGAGCCAAACGGCGGAAATGCTCCGCGAAGTTCCACCGGCTGTCGAGGACGAGTCCCAAGTACTTCATCGTCGACTCGACGCCGATGTGAACCCCTCCCACCGTTATCTGGGAACCCGTCGGTGGCGCATTCCGAGGACCATGAAACCACATGGCCTCGGACTTGTGCAATGCCACCTCGAGTCCCAGTTGCCGGATCCTATCGACGATTGTCGCAACCCCTTGTGTCGCTAAGTCGGCCGCCGCCTGGTACGACCTCCCTTGCGCCAGGACCAGCGTATCGTCAGCGTAGCAAACTACACTGACGCCGCTAGGGAGGTCGGCGCGCAGCACCCAGTCGTACCCGATGTCCCACAGATGCGGCCCCAGGACCGATCCCTGTGGGACACCGCACGACATCTCTCGCCGGTTCCACTCTCCGAGGTGACCGGGGTAGATGACGGCCCTGTCCGTCAAATAGGCCTCGACCACACGACAGAGGTAGGTCGGCATCCGGTGATACCGGAGTGCCTCCCTTATGCAACTCCAGGGCAGGGTGTTGAAGGCATTGGCGATGTCTAATGACACCGCCAAGACGACCCCACCCCGGGCCACAGCATCCCCCGTCGTGAGGGCTCGCACGCGCATGATGGCATCCACCGTGGAGCGCCCCCTGCGGAAACCAAACTGAAATTTTGTCATGTTTAAGATGAAATATGAATGTTTCATTTACCTACATCAACTTTATGTACTGAAGCGATTGCAGTTGACCATCGATGATTGAAAAAGCCTCGCGACTCGAACGAAAGATTATCGTATCTTACTACGCCAAGCTTTTAAATAGTTGGTGACTAAAAAGCTTAGACAATCCGTAAGACGCATTACTTGAAACTTTAAAATTACTGACGAATTACCTACTGTTTATAGTTCTTGTTTGTGCTTTCTTTCAAACTACTTTGTTTATTAAGATTTATTCACTGCAAGTTACCTACTGAGTGCACCCCTGACGGCTCTGACCCGAGCCTCTGCTATGAAAAGTTTGAAACTTGTTAGGCGAGGATTATTATTTTCAAGATTTCTGTGCTTCAACTCAGCTCGGACTTTGTATATATTCTTGTGCCTCTACAATTCTACATGCTTCAAAACGGGTTCTTAAAAACCTACTTATCAATGTCTTGACTATAAAGTTAAAAATAGCAAGAAGGTCCGTCTTTTTATTTTCTTTCAAGTGGAATCCTGGCTCGAGGATCCACAAGAGGTTAGGTCGGTTGGAATGTTTATTAGCGGTCTGCGGGAATCCAGCTCTGTGATTGCGGCAGAAAAATGAACCAACAAAATGTACCAACGACGTAGAAAATGCTAACATCCTTAGATACTGTGGAAAATTGTAAATTCCTTACTGATTCTTGGATCTCAATAATATAAACGAGTAGGTAATGTGTAAATTAATTAAGAGGGCTAACAGTATTAAAGCCTGACGCCATTAGTCCGGGGAGCGGCTCGTAACATAAGGTGCTTCCATTATGAGACCTGTCCGTAATGGGCGCCGCGACCTAATGACTTCGAGAGCTCTTCAGGTAAAGCGCTCTTTAACTCGATATTAATAATGGAACCCCCTTCATTGTGATTACCCACATGAAGCCATTTAAAGCTCTGTTTTGTTTTAAAACGACCGTACGCCTCGTTTTTTTTTTTTGTGTTCAAATAAGTACAATAGAGCGCGATGTAAAACAAATAAAAAGCTTTTATACATTTGTAGATGCTATCAGCTAGGTGCCGATACCAATTTTATACACTTTGTTACAAAACGAATTCCGGGAATACTGGCACAGTGTCGCATATTGAATCGATCGTAGGTATGTGCTGCCGTTTAGAGAAATATGAATTCCAATGTCAAAGCCGAAGTAGGAGTGTAGTCCACTTTGACTTTGCATGTAGGTAATAGACTGCGCTTTTATGCCGTCAATAAAATGGAATATGGATCCCATTGACTGGATTTGTATATCGTGTACGAGCGGTTGCCTATCTGAGTGAATACTGATATTAATCCCTGCATTCGACGCTTTCGAAGCATTGGCCGCGTTGACATTTAATTAAATTGACTCGTGTCTGCGCGAACTAGTGACCCGTCTCGTTCGTTAACTAACTACACAATATTAAAACATATTTCAGCTTCCATCATGTTATTACGTTAGCTCGAGGGATGCAAAAGCCACACCACGTTGATATTTTATTTTTGGATGGCACTAATCAACTAATTGCATAACATTCAGCGTTGCAGGTACATATCTTGCTGCTTGAATACACGGAAGATTAATTTCTAGCAATTTGCTATGAAGATGACTTATGACTTCAGAGTCTCAACACATAATTTAGGTTAACGTTAGGGTTATCCAAACAGGACGCACACAAGTAATTACAGTCGAGTTCACATGCAATGCCCATGCTCTATAATACCAAAACTCAGATGACTGACTGCGTAAGTCACTGGCGTGTTTGGTCATTAATTTTGCGGCGTATTACTTACGTGTTTCATCATCGAACTCAGTGTCGCGCTCACATTTTGACGTGATTCTACTGACTTTCCATTATAATTTCACAAAAAACGACATACAAACCAGTAGGTACTTAAATATAATTAACCTTTTCATTACTCTAATTACTTACCTACATGTAATTTGCAAGTGTTATGGTTTAACGTGACATGCTTAATTTATAGAGATATAAAACATTTTCGTATTCCCTTTGCCGACTTGGCGAATGTATTAAAATCAATATAATTGGGGCTTAATGAACGGCATTCACCAGATCTGTTCGGTACGGTATATCTTTTTTCGTTTGGCTCAAGTAATTGCTTTTATCGACTTGTTATTTCGGCTGTTTATATGTTATCGTCGAATACATATTTCTTCGATAACATGGAGTAATATTCTTTCGGTAGCACATACTTTCAGTTTCCGTTCATTCGTTCTATATGGGTTAACATGATTATTCGGAGAAAACAAAATGTTTTGTAGACACTGTAACTCATTCCGTGCAATAAATGTTCAGTTGGGTATTGTGTGTTATTAAAATGTTTATAGTAGGAGAACGGTAGATGGCTTCCTCTGGTGCCGTAAGTGAGAGCCAAACGGTCGGTTGCGTAACAGCTGACAGATCGATATTGTTATTGTTAGGGAATTAGGTGTTATAGACATTTGGAGCGTACTCCAGTGACTCCGACAGTTCAGCGTTCCAAATTGTATAGCCATTGTATGATTAGACAAATACCGACATTCTACTGAGAATTAATTTGTTTTATTCATTGAATAAAAGGGCGAATTTTACAATTCAATTAGTTCGATGTTGAAAGCTCTACCGTATCTTGACCCTTCTTCGAAGAAGTTTAAATACGCAAATAGACAAATGCGTATGTCTATGTCGTGGTTCGGTGTTTGTGTCGTCACGTCATATTCACGTAGCAGTATCGAGAACTTGTAGTTGTTTGTCATGTCCCGATCCGGGTGCTCAGGCGCAGCGTACAGAAAGCAGACGCATTCTCGGCGAACGGGCGCGCGGGCGCAGGGTCAACGGTCGGCCAGCGCATGCGCCTGGGAACCGACAATAAATATTTGAATTTCAACACTTGATACATATGCTTAGCAAATTGATTATGGCATGCCCCGAACCAAGTGGCGGTAGTTGTTTATGGTGGCGATTCTGGGTCGAGCGGTAGCAACAGCACCCGGTGATCAGTCGTCTACTGGAAATATTACGGTAGCGCATAAGGTTATTATAATGGAATGGACTAAAAAAGCAATAGCGTATTGTTTGTTATATTAGGAAGCAGGCACGCAACGAAAATATTATGACTCCAAATAAAATCTGACCCTTTTGGACTGCTTAAACTGTAAATCCACTCCTAATGGCTCTTTGGTAAACAAAAGCTCAACTGGGATAGGTATCACAAATGCACCCCAGCTCGTGTTATCAATAAGAATATCTTGGACAACGTAGTACATTGTAAATGTAAGCAATATTTTATTTTCTCGCATTAAATCTGCGCTGAGTTATTAATGGTTAGCGGTCAACTAAAAGCAATTTAATAGCAGCCACTAACTACGAGACATTAAAAGAAAGTAGAAATGGACAGTAAAGTTATAATAAACGTAGGATCTATTAATCTTCAGACTTGTTTTACCTTGCAAGCTTGTAGCTTCAGACTGGACATTCAAAAGATAGTTAATGCCGTCAACATCTTTCTGCATATCTGTTAAGCCTACATTTAAGCTACTAAACCTCCATTTTCTTTGCCTCTGGTCAGTCGGATCCAGGGTTTTCCACAGTTACTATACAAAATCTTCTCTGTATCACCCAGACATAGTGTTTGAGGTTCTTCTGGTGCTCACTATAAATATAATTATGCCAGATAGACAGTCGTATGTTATTTAGTTGCATTCGGTACCTAATACTGGAAGCTGAACCCAACATAGTTGGGAAAAGGCTAAGTTGATAATAATAATAATAATCATTTTATTGTCAGGCTACTAAGGCCCATAGATAAAATACACAAATAATCTTAAATAATAATGACAAACTAATACATATTAAGAAACCTTATTTATAAACTATAACTATACACGTAAAGTTGTCGGCGTCGTGTTTCGCTGCGAGGTGTCGCGTAATCGTCCTCGGAAACGTCGATATACGACACCTTTCGGCCAAAAGTCTTCCTTCATACAGTGCTGTAGATGGTGGGTTGGAACTCGTACCACGAATGACTTGATTGATGATGATGATGATAAAGTCAAAGCATTTATTTCAAATAGGCACTTTTGAACGTCAACATTTACATTAAAATAGAATTTATTCTAGTAGCCCCTTCCAATGATTTATGCCATTAACACGTATAGTCTTGGTCTTCCCACTCTGCCGAGTGAAGACTCCGATTATTGAAAATTTCTCCTTAAGTTTTACTCGCGCCTGTTTGCAGCTAAGCACGCATCATCTTCTACTTATATATTAAACATAAAGCAGATTAAGGGCACACTTTGCGCGGGCTCGAACTCACTGGTGGGCCTGGCTAAAAATCACGCTGTCTCACCAGGCTTCGTACCCGACAGAGATAGTATCAGTGGTGAGCAGTTAGACTCTAGTCTACACGTACAACGTTATTGAGTGAGATGCAGGAGCATTCTTGGCAAAAAAAATCGCGAAAAAATTAAGAAAAGTCGTTCAGAAGATCGGGTTTTATGAAAAAACCACTGCATAAATCAATGACCAATAAAGTTTATTGAACTTATTGTTAATTGAACTTTGTCGGTACCGTCTTGGTTTTCGAGATTTTACACTCCTTTTATTACTTAAACACGCTCAAAGTTAGGTTAAATTAGCAAGAAAAACGAATCTTTGTTGGCTCATAACTTTTTAATAGCTTTTTATTTTAGTAGGTATTCTGTTTCCGTACAGACAATAATAATAACGAGACAAAACCATACCATGTCTAATTTTTGATGTACATAGTCAAACAGTGGAGTAAAACTCTCCCGAAGTTTGTATGGAAAAAATGTGAACAAGTGTCACCTTAAACAGTTCAGCATCGTCATCATCCTCCTGTTCGTATTCCACTTTATTTGGGTTGGTGCAGCACGTTCTTTAACCGACTTCGAAAAGGAGAAGGTTATCAATTCGACATGTTTTTTTTGTATGGATGATGCCCATAACTCGATTTGCAAAATTATTTTTTTGTTCGAAAGGGGTTTATTCCGAAATGGTCCCATTTAAATTGTAAATAGATCTGATGATGTGTTTCGGAGACAGACAAAGGAACTCTTCAAAAAATGACAGCAAATCCACCGCGATTGCTGCTATCGCATAAATATGCATTGTCACAATATAACATCACGCTTGTAGGATGCCCGAAAGGGTTAACCAGATGTATTCAGTATATCAGGGTATTTTCTAACTGTAGTGATACACAAATTGGTGTGGCGTAGGTATCATAACTAAAAAGTGGAAAATAGATAGATAATAATTTCGGAAGTCGGTGACAAAAAACTAAAATAAATACATATCCAAAGACACTGACTTCCGAAATCAAAATTATTTTTCAGCTTGTAGTGTTTTTTCGGAAGTCGGTTGTTTTTTTTTTTGTGGAAAAAGTTTTCTTTCTTCTATACACCTCTTTTCATTGCCATCTTAGAATTTGATTCCTTTTTAAATAAATACATTAAAGATAATATTATCATTCTCACAATCTGTCCATTTTGATCTTTTGGTGTCCCACTTATGACAAAGAAAACCAGACTCGTTGAAGTAGGTACTACAACAACTTAATTATTCCTTCAAGCTAATCAGTATCAGACAGTAAGTCAGGGAAACGTCAGGAGATAGAAGATACCTATATGCATAATGCATTACCAGTGACACGCTTGCTAGTCCGTTATCTACAAGCACTGTATTAACCTATTTCTCTAAACCGATGTGTAAACCTGCACATGACAGGCAATTTAATGTTAGATTACCTTTTTAATAGGCACCCAGAAAAGTAAGGAAATAATTAAGGACCTGTTTCTAGATGACATAACATATTTTATATTCAGATTTCGAAATTATAAACTATAATCAGCGTATCGGTTGTAAAAGGATATTGAATGGGGCGTATCGGTGATACCCGACCAGTCAAAATATATTTTTAATGATAATGTTCCAGTCATAAATATTAATGAAACATGCCCCGAAGACCGACTCGATTTACGGGACAACATGTCGGGTCAACATCACAGGGCCTTGTAAGGCGTTGAAGCGTATTATAAATAAAAAAGTATACGTTTTTGAGGATAAAAGGGAATTTATTAAATTGCGTACACCGTGGGGTTGAGCAGCGGGCTCGCGTGTTTCCAGAAACGACTCGAGAGTTAACATTAATCAAAGCAACAATTAATCACGATTAACTGTTTATATTGACAGAAATAGGTATCGTGAGCTGCTGCTTTCTAACATTTTCATAATAAATAAAAAGAGCAAGTAAATTACCGCTATCGCACAGTAAAATATGGGTTTGTTGTGACTTGGGAAGTGATATACAGAGTATAAAAATTAGTGCTTAGTTTATGCAAGCGTGCTGTACCGGTATCAATTCGCAACGATTCAATTTCCGCTATGAGATAATCAGCTGTAGTCGACGCCAGGGTAATGAAGTAGAGCCAAGAGCATGGAGCCGCCCCGCGTCGTCAAACGAGAACGGGACTGACTCAAACACCAAGTTTAAGTATTTAGCGCCGAGATGGTCTAGTAATTGTCTAACTTTAAAGATATTGTTTCAGTACGTTTGATATCGTACAATGTAGAACTGGATATAGTTTCTCCTAATTGGGTAAAACTGTGTCATCTTTTTTTGGAAGATCGTGAACGCTTTATATTTTGCTCATGTTCGTCCATGCGTATCAAGGACGTATTTCCTTCAGTTCGGTTCCCATTTTGATAAAACATTGAATAGTGCTGCCTGTAAGTGCAGACGTGGAGGGAATTTGAAGAAAACTAGGTTTATTTTCTTCCCTTACAGTAAGTTAAGGTAAGTTATTTTTTTTTTTGCATTTGTGAAACTCCTTGGATGGTCTGTTTGTTTTGACTTGCTTTGGGATGATTAATTGTATACAGGTACTTACTAATTGTACAATTAGGTAACGTTATACGCGATAATGTACTCTTATTTCAAATTCGATTGGTTCATAATTTTCCAAATATTTTTTTAACAGAGGCGCAAAAACAAGTATGTACCTACTAGCAACGTAACAATTCCGACTTAAATCGAAACAATATCAAAGAATGTCAAGTAATAAATGTTCTCAAAAGGCACTTCCGAGCAATAATGCACTACTTTGTCATTTAATATCTAGTCGAAAGCGCAAAGAGAGGCAACGTTGACATCAATAACAAAGGCTTATGTCGGAATCGAGGTCCTCGTGGAAATATCGATGAGAGCGGGAAGATGAAAACCCCTTTGTATTTCTACTTTTTCGCTAGAAAAAAAAAGCAAGGCTTACATTGCAAAGAACACGAACGTGACAATAGCCGATAATGAGAGCTCTCAAGCCCCAAGCGTATATTGGAATGAGCCACCCGAAATTACATCTCTACTCCAAAATGAAGCTTTACATTCGGGACGAGCGTCTTTAACTGGGTAATGTTAGGGATCGTGTACATTGTAACATTGTATCCTTAATAGGGTATTGTCATGAATGAACAAGAGAGGTAATTTTGACCGCGCATGTACGCCGTAATGTCTTGCCGTGTGTTTGGAATGTAATAAAACATAGGCATCCTTGTGGAACGGATGTGACTCGCGTCTATCCTATGCCTAAGTAGTGCTCAACAGCTGTTTTTGGATATAGGGTAGAATAATGTGGACTTCTGCATACCTAGTTGATATTTCCACTGGATATAGGCGTTACAACTATGTAGTAACACTTGTTTATTTTTATACATATCTCGTAATTTACGAGGTGTTAAACGGAACTCTGTCCAATAAAATTATATGAAGCGATTCCAAAAATCGAAATATAAACGGGAAAAGATAAAATACATCTAAAAATGCGAGCTTACGAGATACAGATGGACGAATTGATGGATGAAAAAATTATAATGATTTGTGGCTACACTTCCACAATATGTGCGGAAAAGTTTATTTCTCCAAATAAAACGGAGGGAAAATGATTGACATAAAATCCATGTCTTTAAGTATTATGTGGCGAAGGATGTAGACGAAACATTGAGTGTATCTGTTTAATGATTGATAGACGGCGAAGTAAGTCTTGTGGAAGGAAACATACTAGCTTAAAGTAAGAACATGTATGAATACCGACAATATCCGTAAGGCGATGAGTTGTCCTCGCCTCATGAAGGATAAAAGCGTAATCTTCCCGCGTACACGGATTTTTGTAAAGAAGCTCGTAAAAGGGTGTACATTCTGTACGATTTTCATACTCATTGTTTGTAAAGTGTCGCTATCGGAGTATCGACAGGGTGCTGTTAGAATAAGCTTTTGTCGAGGAATATGTTTGTTCAATGCAGTGTTCAAATATTGTCAGGAGTAGTAAGCGCCTCTGGCACCGCCGTGCTCGCTCCGCTTAGCACTGAGACTATAAAAATTGAAGCTGTATCAACACTGTACCGTTTAAATTCAAGTTGTTTGAATTGTTCTCCAGAAAGAAGGACACTGGAACAAGTTAAGGAAAGTTTGCTTCGATAAAACTTGAATAATCTTCTTCATAATCTTTATCTTGGAGAAAATATTATGATTCGGTCGGTAGACTGGCTGCAAAACTTTTAAAGTAGGCGTAATATTTTTTTCTGAAAACGTAGGAATATAGTTTTAAGCTAGCAATCCTACTGTAATTAATATTATTTATGTGAAAGTTTGTAAGTTTAGATATTTAGATGTTTGTTACTCAATCACGCAAAAACGGCTTAACGGATTTGGTTGAAATTTGGCACACAGATAGTTTGTAACCTGGCATAACACCTAGGAAACTTCTTATTCGATAGTACGTTCCTGTGGGACAATTTTCGACCGCCATGCGGGCGAGGCTCGGGCAAAAGCTAGTTTAGTTTAAATAAAAGAACCTCTCCACAACTTGCTAACCATATAAACTTCATGGAGTCGTATTAAGAATGTTATGACGATACCAGGGAGGAACATTGCAATAAAAATACTAGATTTATTTGTAAAGCTAAGCTGTGTATTCAAACTTATCGTTTACGGATACTGGACGTGGAACTGATGTTAATTTCATGATCAATTAAATACATTATTTACTACTCAAACGCAATATTTTGACTTTTGTGAGCGCTCGTGCTATTAGTTTGCAATTTAACGTTTATGGCACTAAACGGAATTTGTGTTAGGAAAGATTTGAATATTATAGTAAATAATTAAACCTGTCTTGTACCGTTTTAATTTGTACAAACATAAATGGGTATGACCTATTACTGATAAACCTACCTAATAGAACGAACCTTGCAGTTGGATGGTCAAGTTTGGGTTGGTTCTTGACGCTTTACGCTTCGGGATGAGTGCAGGCGCAATACCAGACCACAAAATATGAGTCACAAGCAAATGACATCATGCATACTTAGTTCCTGAAACAGCTCAGTTTTATTTTGACTGTCCTATTTAATATCAATATTAGTTCCTTCTGCCTACATTTATTTGCTTACGATTTTTGAGATCAGAGACACACTCATGATATCTATAGCTTAGGCACTTGAGCAAAAGGAAAGTTCGCCATCTATACAATATAAGCAGCATACCAATGTAACAAAAAAAAAAAACAGGACGACAGATATACCACACGTAGGAATCAAACAAAATAAAATTTAAATTACATCATCTAAATTATTTGATCAGTGTACCAGTGAAGTGTAGAGCTAACATTGACAGAAGCCGGATCTTCGCCGTCGAGCTCGGGACCTGCCGAAGCCACTTAGGTTCTATAGCTCTCTCTCCCTCTAGCCTTAGTTTAAATAAGTTGACGTACAATATGCATAAGTTTCATCAGGCGAGTAATGCTAATGCGTTTTGGAGCACCACTCCTCTACGCCGCCGTTGCACTTGGTCGCCCAGCCGATGGAGCGTGTTTCAATAACTTACTATAATGTATGTGTGGTTCGTACTATCATATTATTATAAACATAGGTAGAGAAGATACAGCAGTTGTAGCTTTTTTATTTTTATGAGCATGAGAAGTTTCTTGTGAAATGCATAAATATTGAAGGTCTCAATAGTAGTATATTTGAATACTCAAAAATATTGAATATCTTAATAGTTTTTTTTAATATCTATCGTTTCTATTCAGAAGCTACCTTTACATCGACATTATGCGTCTATTGAAGCCTGAAAATGTCACCCTTTTATTATTCGAAACTGTCTTTGAAAATTGAGAACATAAAAGTTTCTGGTTGATATAGTTGAAGCGTTGGAAAAATAACTATAAATGTCTTAGTAAGCGCCACTGTTTTCGTGTGTGGGATCTACAATACGTTTTGGATAACTTTAACCTTACTAACTTACTAGAGAATGGGCAGCAGCGTTCTCTATGCATTTTACCACCATACTGCGATCGCCAACCCGCCTGCCAAGCGTGGTGATTATGGCAGAACCCCCCAAATTCGGGGAGGCCTATGTCCAGCAGAGGTCGTCTTTCGGCTGAAATGATGCTGATGATGAAACATTAATTTCTTGATTGTATATATATTTATTATATACCCACACCGCCTACACGTCATGAAAACGTTGTTCAAATAATTCGTTTTGTTTAAAGACAGTATTCGCTCAAATTTAAATTACTGAGCGCGGAGATCGAGGAAATGGAATCCGAAGTCGTTCTCAAATTCCCGAAGCAAATTGGCTAAACTTCTTAAAGCGCTACCTATCAATTTCAGAAGACATTTCCAATTAAACTTCGTTGTGCTCTTTACTTCGCATCTTTGACTCTTTTACCAATTTAATATTAATTTATTGCAAAGTATCCACCTATTTACGTATTGGGTTATTGGATACATACTCTGTAATAAATACCTAATCTCCAGCGCTGTTTATTTTTCAAAATTGAATATTGCTGTGAAATTCCGTTATGTAATGAGAATTTGAGCCTTTGTCCAGCCCGGAATCCCTCGGGACCACGTGCCTCGGGCTTTGAATAAATTGTACGTTCATGCCTCTCTTTATACACGTCATATTTTTACGTAGACCTACATACAAGAATCACAGCAAAAATAAATTGTAATTTATGCCATATTTTAAGCACAAAAGCAACCACATAAATATTTAACCACGCGAAATATGTATTTAAGCGTTGTTTATCTTAAACGGCTGCTTCGAATCAACTAATAGAGGGATACAACGGGAAATAGTCAATCTACTATCGATTACGAACCGCAGGACAGTAATTATCTGCCTACAATGTACGATTATTCGATTTTGCACACTTAAGCAAACTTACAATAACGTTATATTCCGGTTCAAATGGATAATCTACATCGCTTTGGCATAAAGATCGGTTGTTAAATTCGCGTGGAATTAGTCATACAGTGCCTAGAAATAGCTATTAATTGATATGTTCGGCATTGTAGATAGGGCACGCTCTTGTTATGTGTTCGTTAACTCAACAATGTACCCACAATACTATAAGCTTTGTGGTGCGGCCGCTCTCGATAGCGAGGGACTGAGACGAGACGTCTTTGACTACTAATCCACTAATTGAAGATGATGATAAGGACCTACAAGTTGTACCCAAGTTTATTGATTAAATGTTAATCTGCTACACTTTAATTAATACCGAAAGTAGGAGTCGATGTCAGATACGATTAGACGATTTGGGGAGAAGGAGGCAAGGTAGAAGTTGAGAAGTTCTGGAGGTAAGTAGCTTTTCGTATAAATAAACACTTCATACTGGTTCGATCAAAGGATGAAGACTGAAAACTCCAATATTTTCGTATTCTCTCCACGCAACACGACTAGCTGTATCTCTCATATTACTTTTATTTTTTACATCAATTGACTTTTACCATTCGAACTCAAGTCTGAAAGTAATAGCGTATTGTTCGGTGCTGATAAATACAATTTCCGACAAAATGTAGAGAGAAAAGTAAAAAATCCTCTCCTTATTTTCCGCGTTTCGCCTGGTAATGTGATTTGGGTACCGGGAGTGCAATAGTGACAAGCCCATTATTGAGTTTGTATCAAACTTTGTAAACAGAGTGCGTGCAAACGGATTTTTTTTTTCGAAACAGGCAGTGTTTTGATTAGTATACTGTTTTATTTTCTTGTATATTAGCCTTAAAATGACAAAGACACAGAACTAAAGGTAGATACAAAAATAATACCTATAGGTATTAAAATAATTCTTAGGTATCTGTTCAGCAGCGCAGCAATGTTTCATAACATGAATATAAAGTACAAAGAATACCAACATAATGGTGAAAAGTTTTAATATATTACAGAACTTATTGTAATAAACTTGCCATTATTCTATCTAGAAATCTTATGCAAAAAAAAACTTCTCATTAGGTGATAAAAATACGCAAATTAGATGAGAAAAGAACGGCGCGGCGCGCGAAAAACTTCATTAGCGCTGCGAACGAGCGTGTGAATACTTTACATGCGAGAACATGCAGATGCGCATAATATGAATGGCCTTATATGAATACCCACGTTTTTAGTTTTCACAACTTTTTGTTGCTCACGTCATGTTGACAGCCTTAATTAGTGGCTGAGGGTATACCTACTACGGTCGCGTAGCGCTGCTACGAGCTACGCGATCTCGAGTCAAATTACCCTTGCCCCAAATTCTTAGTCACAAACTTCTTTATAGCATGTATAAAAATAAAATCGTAATTTGTTACTATTCTATTAAGAAGTCGAATTAAAACTTTCCGCTTCCGGTTCCTAATAAAATTTATGAACATGACAATAATTTGGTTGTGATGGTACACGGTGGCACCGTCAATACAAAGTTCCTAACTCTAACTTATAGCTGCTTCATTATGTATACGTTGCAAAGCCACTATTTTTCCACGGTTTCTAATTAGCCAGGTTGGCACGCGGTGGCAGCTTATCCGACCAATTAGCATAGCAAACGAAGGAGCTTACTCCGCCGCGTGGTAGACAGCGCGGCCTCATTATAGGAGGGCCGCATGATGTGCGAGGCACAGCTGGCTCCCGAGCGTTGAACGCTCGCTGCTGTTTTAATATGCAGCATCTATCTCATCAGCTACAACTAGAATACAATCGACTGCATCCTTTAACCTGGCAGTCGATTTATGTCACTCATTGTTAAAATTGTTATGTTATGTGAGAACATACAAACAACTAGTTCTGTTTTGAATGTAAACTTGGTAGAACGTGCCCAAAATCGAACGTAGGAGTAGCTTTTATTGTTACCCGCCCCAAGAAATTCAATTCAATTGCAAACGAAACTTTATTACATGGCCACACAAGACTGATAGGCGAAGTTAATTGAATTTATTTCGAATTACTCTTTTCCAGTCCCGAGCTAATATTTACAGCGGACGTTATTGCTTTTAGCATAATCGGTGGCTCATGTATCATTCGTAGCGTCTGACATTGCTCTATTATTAAGTCCCAATCGATAGCAGTCATGTTTGGGTAGAGGGCGGTTAAATACTCGCTCAAATTCAATTCCTATCTAGATTTTATTTTTCGATTGGGGAACACAATGCCTGGATGCCTATGTTGTGTGACGCTTGATTGCGAAGTGTGATTGCAAAATATGATTTGAATATTGATGGTAATGTTTATTTCCATGATGTTCATGTGATCAATGATAAACGTCAATATGCTATCTATTATAGTACTAATAGTGTGTTCTCGGATATCGTACGTATGAGATGACCAGAGATCTTATCAGAAATGTGCAGCTGCAGTATCATTTCACTTGCATACTAATAGGCTAATAGCAAGTCTCAAATCACGAATGCAGTTGGTCAGTAGCGTGATAATTTTAGCAATATCCACCCAAAATAGTTGTGTTTACCAATCTACTTAGCAGAACCACTATGGTACGTACATTTATGTGTCTACTTAGCAAGTTTAAACCTATTTTAAAACAAAATCTAATACCTACAACTCGAAAGCTCCCTAATCTAAGCTTAAAGTAACATCGAAACGTTGAATAATCAATAGTTTTAGGTGCACAGCACAGCTAATAGCTGATAGCGTTGAAAACACCTATTCTGAGCAAACTAGGAGTATTTTCCAATTAAAGTTTGTTCGAAGTGTGTTCGTAGTACGTGACGCAGAACGAATTGGTGTCGCAGATGTCGATAGACAATGTGCCGACTATAGGCGTTTTGTGACACGGTTCTGAACTTAAAGAATTGTTAAAATGACTTAAATTTTTACATGGAAATGTTTTACTATTTATCGACACACAGTAAAATACATAGAGATACGACATAATTTTATCCATAATTTTATTATTTAGACAGGATAAGTTTTTATCCAGTGCGCAAACTGTAACCATGAATTCAGCATATCATTCTAGACCCCCTACCGCAGAAATTTTTCGCCGGTTATTAAAATAAAAATCAGCTGTTTCATAGAAAAGTACAATACCTACGCGGTCAAAATGTATGGAACTGCTGATTTCTTTTTGTATAACCGACGAAAAATTACTGCTCTGGGGGGTCTAGAATGATATGCTGAATTCATGGTTAGAGTTTGCGCACTGGATAAAAACTTATCCTGTATAGCTTCTTTTTTATCCCAAACTTAAACAAAGGTCAAAAATCTTCATTGATGAATAGATTTTTTCAAAGTTACCCTTAACTCTGAAAAAAATCTCCCAAACAAAAGCTCGATGTTTCACTTTTTGCCTTAACGTTGTTATTTTAGGGGCCTTACACAAGGTCTGTTAATTAACTTGCAGGACGCGAAGGCATTTTTCCTTTTCTGTTTTAAAATTGGCTCTTTCTCATTTCCTCGATCAATAGAGCTGTTACGTCACAACGTTGGCAATATTAGTGCGGAGTCGGTGCAATATCTTTAAATGAAACCTCCATGCAGCTAGAGGCGGCTGCTCCGTGCTACTACCGCAACAACAAATTACTAGCGAACCGAGTATCCGGAACCCAATATCATATTTTAACAGAATTTAAAATGAAACTTGAGTTTTCATGTAAGCGGATCCAGAATGTAATGAGTTTATTAATTTTAATAGGGTATAGCGAGTGTTTTTGCTCATTTTAAAACGATTTGGATTTGATGACTTCGCTTTCGCAACTACCTGATTACGTTGTCTATTATGTGACTTTCAACAGTGTTCTAGTGAGCAATATCCTGTATACCTACATGCTATATACGTCATGTGCTGTTCATATATTTTGAGTGACGCAACAGTTACATAAGCTAAATTGTCGTGAAGGCACTCCCCTGGTGCTAGTCGCACGTATGTAAACATCATTTAGTGTATCGTCATTCTGAACACACAGGACTCCCCCACATAAACTTATAATTTAGTATATTGTTTATCACTACGTTTTCAATTTCAGTAAATGTATTACAGAACTGAATTTCAGTCAAATAAAGTTAACAAGGGTGTGGTATCCTGTGGGAGAAACCCTTGCAAACTATTTTATTTAGTTTTCGCCGAAATGGAACTATGAAGGAAAGTAGAGAAAATAGTATCTGGCCTCTACTTACGTAAGTACGTATTTTTCATACATAAATGGGTTTGAAAAAGCTTCAGAATAGCTTATACTTCGACATCGGTGTATGAAGGAAGCCACTTCATTAGGTAAGCCAGTACATGTGTCCCCTTTGTAAACATCCGGGGAAGGGTAATGTATCATGTCGTGGGAAGCACTTTCTGGACATTACGAGATTAGTAACGAGATTACTAATTAAGCTAATACCCATTCGGTTTCTATTAACGACAACCCCCACAGCAACATCCTTTCCTTTGTACCCACAAAGGAAAGGATGTGAGTTAGTTATTAAATTATTATCTGCTGGACTCCCACGCTGATGTTGATAGGTCTACCACTTCTACCAGCCCCAACACAATATCCATTATTTGCCTACTTTTGCTTGCAGACAAGCAAAAGTAAGAAAATATTGTCCATTATAAACTTGATATCTATTTGTAGTAACATTAGCCAGCTTTTAACGACGCTGTAAAAAAAAATCTTTGTTGACTAAGGAAATATCTACTTTTACATAAACCGCATGCCAAGTCAACGGCCTCATGAAACTGTTGAACACCACATTATATGGAGTGATAAAAATTCCGCTTTCGTGTGTCGGTATCGATTATAGCGGAACACATTAGCGCGATAGTATCAAAACACTTGTCGGCTCGTGTCGCCACTCTCCGAAATGGAGGAGCGACAGCCGCGCCCCCGGGACCAACACACACATGATACACCCTGATGATGATTATACAACCATTACTTGTATCAACATTTTGAACACACAACACCACATGACCTTTTTATAACAATATATAATACGAAAACATAAAATAAATAAATAATAAATAAAAGTTTATTTCGGAACAAATAACACAAGACTAAGTACAACAAGTAAAACGATGGTAGCTGCAAAAGTATAAACTGCAGCGCAGCTAACAACGCCCTTCTCCAGATACAGAATGGAATTGATGTTCCATACAGAAAAGTGCTTAAATACAACCGCGGAAAATGAGAAAATGTAAAGTCAACAGTGAAACATAAATTGTTTTTCAATTCCGAAATACAATAGTAGTTAAAGGAAAAATACAAAGCGATAAACACAACAGAAATACCTGCCACTGAATTCCAAACGTTATTTGAATAAAGGCTGTATTTTAACAAAACTTTAGCCGCGCTTGCAATTCAAACGAGAAAAAAGTGTTTTTGTATTGTTTGCGTTTCAGTATTAGCGTGGAAACTAGCTGGCATTTATTCTATTTACGAGCTACCCGTTGCCACGATCAAAGTTGTAGTTGAATCCTGTCGTCTGTCGGCTCAGGCTCTGAATAGATCGGCTAAATACGTACACCGCGGCCCGCGGAGCCTCCATTTGCATAATGGACGCAGACAACGCCCTTCGAACGAAACTTGCAAAGCAACCCACAAATCGAACGGTTTCGTGTGAAACAGAGAGTCGGCTTTGTGGAACTATTCAACGTTTTACAAACACAACGTGAAATTGTTACTTTTATACAGAGGGCGACTGAAAGACACGAAAGCTGGTCGACTGTTTGCCGAGTCACGCAACGGATTGAGCGATTCTGAATTAACCCACTTTCAAAGTTCATAACGCCCTGTGTAGGTACCTCTACGCCATGCTAGTGTACACAGTATTTATTTATTTATCATATCGGCTAAACCATAATAAGTAGTTCAGCATGTGCGTGAAATATTTCGAAACGCATTGTTTAGCTTAGTGGGCGCTAAGTGTTGACATAAACTGGATTAGTGAAATAACAAACAAAGGCCACCCGGCCTACTGAATACTATGTAGGTGATTTAAAATAAAAACCTAGGCACCTACGTTGGTATAGCTAACTTGACGCTGTTTTCTTTTAGCCGGAAGCCATTTTCATAGACGTAACTACCTACCTTATATTGGAAATTTCTTTGACCAAAGAATTTCTTAATGAAACGATAAATTCCGTTGCTGATCAAAGTATCTAATGTTGCTCACAGAAAGATTTATAGAATCTAATTATTTATCTCAGAACAAGTTTTTAATGAAATTAGTATTTGTAGCTACTAAGCAGGGCCTGGTTTACCTAATCTTAATTACATTAGGTCGACGCTTGGTTGTTCATTAATTCATAGTTAATTTAGCCTTTGTCCAATAAACATAGACAAAATGTTGCTTGGTTGGTTGCAATTTTACTTATTGCGTAGCTTCAGATAATATTCTGTTTATTTAATAAAACATTTGTTTGTTTCAGGTAATGAACTCTTCGTTATCGAGGACGGGTCTCTTCGCCAGCGTGTACCTACCAACCGAGGTTTGGGCACACCTACGCGACGGTTTCTTTGCTCAATGTTTTCTTTGTAGATGCCAATCAAATTTCACGCTTGTCGAGGTCTCAGCCCAACATTACATTTCTTTGTCGTTCGACGGCACGTAGTCGGTCGTCCTCACTTTTTATCGCGTTTCCTCGTGCTCCTCCCGTCATTTGCGAACCCTTAAGCGGCCCGGTGTCGACAATGGACTTTTTATCGACGTACCGCCTTTACTGTCGTGCACATACGCATCGTTTGCCGGTCATAAAGTTCCAAGCGACGCGGCTTGTCTACCGAGCCGTGGAATTTTGCTGCTCTCATGATGTTCCTCGGTCGTTCGCTCACAGCATATGACTCTTGAATTTTAACCAATTTTTACATAAAATGATATCGCATGAGGTGCGAAATGGGGTCGCGGTTTCGTTAAAATTGAATAGAAAGCTTTCAACTCTCGAGGAAAGGATTAATTGAATTTGCAGCAAGGGTAAGTCTCACACTTTTGTAAATGGTATCTTTCGACTTGATTCCACTTAACGATTCTTTCGACTTCCAAAACGCTTCTGTAACTTCAGATAAGTGCGAAGACTTGTGCAAGAGTTGAAGATAAAAATAATAATTTAGTGGCCTCGTCCTGGAGGACGTTATCTGTGTTGGGTGCGCGTGGCGCGGCGGCGGCGGCTGCCGCGGGGCGCTCGGGTTGCGTGTGTTTACCCGCTCGCCCTCACAAAGCAACCCAATATATCAAGTTGTCGGCTCGACTTTAGCGTGAGCCGCAAGATGTTGCTACACGAGCCGCTGTTTGTTAAGTTGCGCTACGCGACGCGACGCCCTATTCACAGCATTGTTCGCCTGAAAACCGTATAATACTAGCAATCTTTAATAAAAGTTCCACTTCTATTTCATATTTTATCCGATACGTAGGTATTGAAAACGGATAAAATTGTTACAAATTTGACTTTTATTCAACGTTCATAGCTTGTTTGTTTCTATAAGAATAGCTCAATACAGCCGCCTGTTCTACCGCCAATTCAGTTGGAGCGGAAATGAAAGAAAAGTGTACAAATCACGCGTGAAATTGAGTTCGACCCGATGCTGAAGTCATTGTTCGCTTGGGGAGCTGGCTGCCACTCCGACGACCGACATATCGGCAGGAATACCGGCGGCCAATGCTTCGAGCACCTTTTTTCCAACCGTAACATGTTTTCGTTTCGAAACCCAGTTAGATTTCAAATGGCGTATAAATGCTCTTCAAATAATTCGAATATTCGGAAAGTAAACGATGTCAACATAAGTATTTAAATCTTTGAAAGGTTTGTGAAGTGTCGTGTTTCCTTGACACTCGGGTAGTATAAAAACCTTAGAAGGATACATAATTCAAAAGTTAGGATCCTGGAGCTGTCGGTGGGCGGGCTGGATGTGTACAAAGTTTCATGTTTTCAGCCCGGACGGCGCCCTCGGGACTCATTTATCTGCCAACACAAGGGAAAGATATAATTAATTGAAATTATGCTGTCAGGTTCACGTAATTTGCACACGTCTGCAAGTCTTAAATAATTTTCAAGATTCAATTTACTTCGTTTTAAAGTTTCAAAGCTCGCGCACACAGATTTCCCGCAGCTGTTTGTGCTACGGACTGCTACGGCTACGTGTAACGAGAGGGATCGTTTGAAATGCAGAATGTTTAAGTTGCATGCATTAAATCTTGTGTGACAAAAGGTGCGGTCTATGAGCGCTAGCAGGCGCGGGCGTCACGCTTCAATGTACGCACATACATTACATTAGCATCAACGAGATTGCATTCCCGTTGTAAATTGAGGCAATATCGAAGAGTCGGCAGGTCGTAGTGCAGCCGCGCTTCCTCGCAGGGCGCCGGGTCATTTCCATATTATTCGTGACACGTCCGGTTATGTAAATGGGTCCCGTGCCGAGAGCCGACGCCGATGCCGGCCCGCTCGCCAGTTCGCACGCTGCGCTATCCACACCCGAGCCTGAACACGTTCAATCTATCTATCACTTCATTTACCCTGTCATGTCTTGTAAATATTTCTTTTCGTCAGCACATTTTATTAATGAAATAATACGACCGCGCATTTCTATTCAGCACGGATGCTTGCAATACCTATAAAAGGACAAAAGCCCCAAATACAATACCATTTAGCTAATGTCAATTTATCGTAGAACTCGTAGTTATACATTTGTCTGGCTTTCGTCCATGCTCTTTGAAATATCCGTCAGGCAGCAATTTAATGTAGATTAAATAGTAGTCTCTCTAATTTAGGATCGAAATATTGCTTGCTGAAACAGTGAAACTGTCTGAATTGGAACTGAGAACAGCTTCATCACTACAATTTGCTATTGACCCGTCTGCGGTGTCAGCTTTTTGTCAATTAAACCTCCAATTAAAGCTCTTACAGTGTTCAATTAAAACACAACCACAGCTGCGTATCAATATGGGATATCCATCCACATAACGATTAGCCATGCCATGCAAGCGCGCGTTTGGCATGTGTAGGTACACGACAGACCTCTTATTCTTAAATTGCGCGTTACCAAAGGGCGCGCTTTAAAACGCCTACCTAATGTGTACTCGCTGTTATACTAATATACAAGTCCGTTATAAACACGAATTAATAATGGAGTCATCAATGAAGTTTTAATAATGCAATTAGTCGGGAGCATGGTTACGTCGCTACTGAAGCAGGGGACACCACCGCGTCGTGTCCATTCATCGTGTCTATTATTATTTAGATAATGATACGTCGTGGACACGCACTACTCATTACTACACAACGTAGTAAGTAGTACGCATCCATTGAATTTTAATTATATAGTCAG
Source organism: Polymixis flavicincta (assembly GCA_949987655.1). Taxonomy (NCBI): domain Eukaryota; kingdom Metazoa; phylum Arthropoda; class Insecta; order Lepidoptera; family Noctuidae; genus Polymixis; species Polymixis flavicincta. The sequence continues at coordinate 16,389,438 of OX465179.1, forward strand.
CGACTTACCTAGTTGACTTGACGTAAGAAAACATAACATACAGGAGAAGTTTTTAACCAGTGCGCAAACTGTAACCTAGAATTTAGCATTTCATTCTAGAAACCGTCAGTTATACAAAACATAATCAGCTGTTGCATAGAAAAGTGCAATACCTACGCGGTCAAATTTTTTGGAACAGCTGATTTTTTTTATATTCGTGAGCTTTATTTTACAATAACAACAAAAAAAAAAACCGTAAAGTTTTATGATCATATAGTCAATAAACCCTAAAAAAACATTTATTTGCTACTACTCGGTATCTGCTACTGCAAGCCTGCACATCTTCCGACCGATAAAGCACCCCAATGTTTTATTGCAGCAGGGAAAGTCTGTTATGTTTGCAGAGATTTAAGGCAGACAATGGGGCTCAGGCCGATTTGGTATCTACAAAAGCATTTTGCAGAGCATTAGGCAGCTTTTGTACTAAAACTAAACTATTGTAGGTACCCTATACTTAATATATCTACCAGCTTTTATTCATTAGTAGAACACGAACGAGTACCCGAATGTTAATTAACTTAAAGCTCGGCTTTCAGTGGTTACAAAACCACGCGATAATACCCTTTAGTCGCAGGTAAGTTCACCAGATAATACCTTTATCCTGATTCCACGTCCGTCTAATCAACTCGAATTGCTATTACAAAAGAAATGGAAGAAAAATGCTGGCTTTTGAAGCGAAACCCTATAATTCTGGCTACTTTGGTATTGCTTTCACGCTTAGAATTTTATTATTATGGGTTTATTTATAAAGAGCTTTGTTTCTGGTGTTCGTGTTCTACCTAATGGTTATTTAACAGTCAACATCCGATTAACTCTTATAATAATATACTGAAATACGTTGTTAATATTTTACAGTGAACGAATTAAGTGGGTTAAAATGTTTGGCATTTAAACACTAATTGACATTTATGAGAAATTATGCCCAGTGTTTTAATTGTGCGTATAATCATAACAGTATTTTATTGGATGTACTATAAAGTGATTTTAGTCCTTTGAGGCATGATATCACGCTTCTTTTAACAATTAGAGCATCGTCTCAAGTGTGTACAAGAGAAGATGCCTGAAATTTGCCTTAGTTCAAATAAAACGTACTCCCAGTAGACGCCGCCGGGCCCAGTAAAACGGAGCTCCCGTGAGCACTAACTTTAATTAAATTACTGATCGAGCAATCGAGAAGTGCACCGGAACCCTCAAAGAGCTGCTGCGGCACTAGAACCGTGATCACGAACATCGATATTTTCACGAGTTCTTTAAAAAAACATGCTTTAAGTTCAAACGAACCTCAGAGCTTTATCGAATCGATAGAGGCCTCTACTCCGATGTAGTTTTAAAACAGGCAATTTGTGTTTTGCGCTGTTATGTCGACTCAGCAAACGAAGTGGGTACTAAGTTACCTACTTAAAGTGGTATGAAAGAGGGCTTGATATGGAATGGTGATAACAAATCCCTGACATTATCGCGTCGAATAAACCCGGCAGTCGTGTGTGAAACGCCAAATATCTGGGTTTAAATAAATCGCTCACAATCGCAGAGCTTACTCTTCGTCCCAACGAGCGAACAAATTAATTGAATGTAATCGTGTGTGTTACTCGTGAACACTGCGTGCTTTAAAACGTAAATGATCTTCTAAAGCGTTTTGAATGCTTTCATTGAGTGTTCTTGCTCGTTTGTAGCTTGATTTACTCATTAATTTTCTTGTTATACACGGATAAAAGGTTTCGTGTTGAACGTCATTTAGGAGGAGCAAAATTTGAAACAACGTAAAAGCACAAAAAAGGAAATCTAAAGAAAATGTATTCATTCCTAAGAACTGCATGTGTGACGATGGTTTTAATTAAATTAAAAGCTTTCAAAGACTAATATCAGATATGATATTAAAGTAGCGGAGGGGTGCCTTGTAGGCAGTCTGAAAACATTATTTTATACACCGATAGGATCGCGTTACGTGACATTACGCGGTTTTGGAATCATGGGATTCCCAGCCACAGGGGTACAATCATTCGTGTTCCTGTGGCACCCAGACACACCTCACCCTTGTTACAACGAACTCGGGTGCATTTAATTATGCAAACAAATTACCTACACCAAAATGTATCACCATTGAATTAACCAACTGGTGATTACTCAACTTTTAAAAATAACAAGGTCTTATCTTAACAAATGACACCCTTCACAATTCCTAAACAATTGGTTGATTGTAATGCGTCCACATTTAAATTGAGAGTCAATAGATCGTCGAACAAAATGGTCATTAGTTCCAATTGAGCCAATAACTGTGGTGTAATCAATCAATACGATGTCTTTCTACATGTTTCACAATCCGTAGCAAGTCACCACGGCTGCTCCACATAAGGCGAATAAAGAGAGTATATTGCCATCTTATTATTAGACGTGAAACATAAAACCTTTTATGGGTAATGTAGTACACGTTTCGGCTCGCGACATTCAACAAAAATTGGGAGCGTAGGAACAAGTTTTCCGCGGTGAAAATACGGCCGTGTAACAAAGAAGTTACGTCAGGAAACAAAACACGGAGAGTATGAAGAGACTCATGCAGTGACAATAACTGTGAGAGCAAAGAGAGTGCATCAGCATCTTGCTTTGTGTCGCACAACCTCATGCACTTAGCTCGGCTGCTAATGTATCAATCTTGCTGATGGACAACTTTCCGCATATCTCTCACGAGTTGCAATCTCAAAATTATCCGAACTAAGCCCACCTCGCGGAAAGTTACAATGAGTCCCTTTGCTCAATTTTACACGACTTTATTGTTCGGAACAGTTTGTCTGAAAATAAAAGGTTATTACTTGTCTGTTATCAAAGTTTTGCGAAATCAAATTGCTTTTATTTGATACAATAAAGGCGCGGTTGTTGCTTCCAATCACAATCGAATCTATCTGATATTTTGCTCTGACTGTTTGTAGGTTGTCTACGGCATTCTCTTCACACAAATATTTCAAATAAATGGAGTCTCATAACTAGGCGAAAGGGATTCTCTAAGGATTTCCTCTCTGTTGTTAAATCCGTAGAGTTTACACAAATCTCACGTTTGGTGTCGGCGCGGCTGTTAGTGCTTGTTAAAATATTTCGCTTTATTTCCATAATGCTATTTCTATTCCTTTATTCGTGCCATGCATTCATGTTATAGAACGTATATTTATTTTATGAACAATAAATTTCAGAACTAAGAGTCAATAAGTTACATTACACAAATGTTCCCAAGCTCTCAAAAATGCAAATCATTGTCGATACTCGATAGATATGTAATAAAATAATCATGAATAATCGGGTTCTTCATAAGCCACTTGTCTCATTGTAGTACCTATGGGCATGCATATAGTGAGTGACGCTTCCCTGCTGCGTCGGCGGCGCACGCGCAGCGGGAGGGCGCGTTACTTACTGCAATTGGTCACGATTACAATTTCACTGACCGTATAAACGCGTGAGTCGTTTCTGTCTAATGAAACGATAGTAAAACGCCTGTTCATTTCATCAACTCACTGAACAACGATGTTTCTCAACAATAATATCAAAAGAATGCGTCCCATAAATTTTTCGTTTCTGAACGGAACAGTTATTCTATGGGTCGGAGTAGTTTATCACAGTTCATGGTAATTTTGTAAGCTGATATTGTATCTGGCAACAAAATTGTCGCTACTTATGCTGAACACAGCAGCATGACCCCATTCCTGATACTTTGAGTAAAGTTGCTTTTCTTTATATAGGTTACCTGTTGTTGGCGCCACTATGTTTTCATAATGTTTACAGCAAAATTTCTGGTAAAATTAATTGTAGAGCTTTGTGCTCGGAAATTTTGTGATCATAATAAAAGCTTAACTCTACCCCTATTCTATTATATTTTGTCTTTTCGTTGTTAAGATCACTTTTCGCAGTAAATCATTTTCTTTTTCGCCTTCGATGATAATATGATAAATCTTCAAAACAAATTGCAATGGCAAGTATTTGCATGTTTGAAAAAAAGGCTTCAGGAACCTATACCTAACAAGATAACTACAATCAAGATGTCGTCAAGAAATTGTCATCTGCCTAGCCTTTTCCCAACTATGTTGAAGTGAGCTTCCAGTCTAACCGAATACAGCTGAATATCAGTATTTTACATGGAGCGACTGCCTATCTAACCTCCACAACCGTCACTGGATAACCCTTGGTAAGACTAGTTGTCAGACTTTCGGGTTTCTGACGACCCGTAAGGACTGTCAAAGATCTACGAAAGACAGCCGGGACCTACGGTTTAACGTGCTTTCCGAGGCACGGACAGGTCTCGATACGTAAAGATGGTCACCCATCCACGGACCAACCACGGCAAGTGTAGCTTAACCTGATCGATGCCGTGCGGCTGTGTATTACTCCACGTTTTTAAGAACATCATGCATGTAGTCAACAAAAGTATCCTACACAAGCTAACGCCTAGATACCAACAACAGTGTAGGTAATACCAATTGCTTCCTTCACAAATCCTTGTATTCAAACTATGAATTGGTGCCTAAAACAAAAGCCGGAGTTAAACGATCGCCATACTGCCAGAATACCTTGGTCAGCGATGGCCGAAGTTAAATTGGTTTGCCAGGACACAGAATTAAGTTATATACCTGTGCCTGTGCGGTGCCCAGCCTGGCACACAGTGCCCGCCAGCTTGTTGGCAAATTGGCAATTTTAAGCCATTGCATGTTCCTTTAGGATTAATTTTCTCCTTAATTGAAAGCGGCTCTTGAGCGGCACTTAACCTACGTTGAGATTTAACACTGAAACTTGTTAGCTACAATGTTCATTCGTTTTTCTAAATTATCTAATGTAAAGGCTAATTATACAACGTGCCAGTTATATTATGAAAATTATCCGTCTAGTAAACAAAACATCAAACCTCCTTTGGGCCGTCATCGCATTGAGTGACCATTTGTAATTTGAACCAGCCAGCGATAAATATTCAAATATTTTTAATATCACCTTTTTCAACAAAATGTTGACAAATGAGGGATGCGCATACAAAGATCAAGGGTAGTACCCTCCCTTTATTTGCATTTAGATGGGCGCGACAAGTTATTGTGGAGTGCGGGGAGGCGGTCGGGCGAGCTCGGTGAGTGAGCCGAGTCACCGCCTGTCTTACCCCACGACTAATTACTGACACTAACAGTAAACCTATGTAATTGCCAATTAAAGCCAAAGGAGTAAACCACCTAATGCTGATAGGCAACGAGAAACGACATAACATCTACCTGTGTAAGAGCATTTGCGCAATCACAGTTTAATCCCTTTGAATGTTTTATGAGGCTAATCTTATCGATAATTGAATAAATAAACATGTAAAATATCTTGTAGAATGCGACTATGCAGCCAACTTTACAAGCCATTAAGCCCATTTGCCTAATGCCGGTTCAATATATTCGGTTAAATAAATAGTAATGCGGCGATAATGTCGTAACGGCATGCAATGAAGAGAAAACTTTCCCGAGTGTTTATCAAACAAAACAGCTGATGTAGCACATCATATCCAAACAGGTGGCCAGTAGTAAATCTCTGTCATCAAACATCGGATAAGGGTCTACCGTTAGGCGGCAGTGACAAGTGTCTTCACAGGCACCGCTCAGCCCGTACGTATAGGCCAAACGAGCGCTCGGAAAATATGGAAAATTTCTTAGTGCTTACATAGTGTGTTTAGCTTATTCCTTCGAACTCTGCAACAAACTATCCTTTATTATGGTTATGACTAAACTGTCACTAATAGTGAATGTCTACAAGTTTCTAGGCGTAAAATCATCCACAATGAATCATACACCTTATACGACAAGTTTGCCGGACTCTACAGTTACTCATATAAATCATTCTTAATTTGAGTGTACAAAAGTAAGTCCATTCTACGCAGGCCTACGCAAGTTGTTCACAATGATTAGGAAAAGCGCACACAGCCGTCCGGTCCCACGGCACGACACTACAAGACGGATTGTAAACAAGACAAGAATGTGCGGGGGCGATCCATCTCCGGCCAGGGATTCACGACGATTAGTTGTTCCTTAAAGCAATAACCTGTGAAGTGGTTCCTGTTACTAATTGTACTTAATCCATCCTTCGGCAAGTACCCTACTACCCGCGAGGGATAATCCCGTCTTAGGTGTAGGTTGCTTGATGAATACATTTGGTTAGATTGAATTTTGAACTTCAATAACTATGAATAAATCTAGAAGATAATTTGACTATATTGGCTCAGTTTGAATACATAACATAAATAAATATCTTGGAAACGTAACTGAAAAGAGTTAAGAACAGATATTTTAGCGAACGTGATTTTGAACAATTTCGTATGGAAATCAGTGTTTTAAACCCAAGTTGGGTATAATAATTGCTGTTTCACTGAAACGACGTCTGGCTGTTTTCATCCCCTAACTAAAGTGATATTGTTATGTCTTCTTTATTTTACGCCATTTATTTACAATTATCTCCAGTTAACGAGTTTTTACAAATGAAGCTAGGGGTGACAAAATAATGCGTTTCAAAAACATATGGGGTACTAAGTAAATGTTTGTCAAACTTAATTTCCCTAGGTGCCTAAATGTTGCACAACAAACGTACGTTTTTTTTATGCTAGCTACAGCCGCTTTTGAATTATGTAGTGAAGCGTGAATTATCTCGAAGGAACGTATTGCGCGTAGGAGCTTTTCATAGAAGCACACTTGAGGTCGAGTGTTCAAGAGGTTGACGTCCCTAGAACGTCTCGTCGAGTGGCATGACGTGTATCGCGGTTACAGTTATATGCGGAAGGGGTTATTAAGAATAAATAACAAAACCACTAACAATCACGAGTGGCTCAACTCGACAAGGACGAAGATTCGAGTGGATGACGTCATTGAGAACGGAAGAGCTGACAGCCTAAATAATATATATTTATGTTTTGCTATCGATATTGAAGGATGGATGAACCAACATTATTGGTTTGCTTATACAACAAAATTCGCGCAAGATTTTTGAAACAGGAGTGTTTTCGAACGAGGTGGTGGTAATTAGAATAATGTTCCCAGCACAATCAATGTGTTAATGTAACAGATTTCGAAGTGCTTGTTATGATCAATGTAAGAACATCATTATCTATGTTGTTAATTTTTTTCAAAATCAAAATCAAAATCAAAAGTCATTTATTCAAACTAGGCTGGTGTCAGCACTTTTTGAACGTCAAAAATTACAAAAGACAGTCCCCCAAAAACGCCCACCCTTCGACACTTCCTAGTGCTTTAGCTGGGAAGAAGAAGTGGCGCAACAAACTCCCCAGCAGCACAGCTGTCTGTTATGTTAGAAGAACTTGATTTTATACAATGGTAGGTTACAGAATATCGAAATTGAAATTAGTTCTAGATATAATAGATCCATTATCGGGGTCGCTAGCTAGCTACATCTTGCAATTTAACTCATTATTAAAAATAAAAAACAATGAGTAGATTATGTCAACACTAAGTAAATTGAAATGAATTTATATAGTCAAATAAAAAAACAAACAATTATGTTAATAAAGATATGACCTGTCAGTAGGCAAGGAAACTCTGGTGAAAGAACACAAACATTGTCTTGAGTTAATCACAGCGACCAACTATTCTTATCGTTTAAGTAGTCGTTGATAGAATAGTATGCCTTTGCGCAAAGGTTGGATTTTGTCAAGATACTTCACGAACAGATACATTATAACTTTTGGTTCGTATAACTAATGTGGACAATGTAACATGAATGAAACTCTAAAACTGAAACTGTAGGTTCACCACAGCTAATAAGATAGGTACCTATCCATTCGAGTTGACCAATCTTCAAATTTGAATACGTATCCGAGAAAGCTCTCGAACCAGAATAATGTCATGCGTAACTGTTCAGCTATTCGTTGATCACAGATATTAGTATTATGGCTGTAGTTGATGTAGTCGCATTCCACAAGGAAGTCTATTTTAGACATTGTTAAATCACCATTCGTCCCGTTTCGTGAGTCAGGCGTAACATGTTCTGAGAAACTGTCGCCAGTAATACGTTATGTACGGTGTCGTCGGGGCGCGCATTCTTGTTAACATTGCACGTCTCTGATGCACATTTTTCCTCTATGCGACAGTACGTCATGAAATATAGATGGGTCCTTAACAATATTCCTTTTTGCTATGATATGCAAACGTAAAATTGTGTTTTAAAAGCTTCTGCTTGCACGAGAAGTGGTCTTTGACCTACAGTGACAAAATCATCCAGGCTATTACTTATGCTTGAATATTATTTTATAGTTTGTTGTAACAAAAACTTAGAAATAATGTACAGTGTCTTTGATCTCAGCACCGACTTAATTTGATAAAAACTTCCCCAGCTCCGAGAATGCCAACAAAAGTTTCGTTGCAAAACTAGTTTGCGCGAAAAAAGTTGCTCTCCTTCCATGAAGCTACAGTGTCAATCCATCAAACTCACGTCCGCAAATCAATACTCTCTCGTACGGGTATGTTACATAAAAAGGAATACAATGTAGTTATACTACGTGACAAGTCTGTTGTCGTAAAACCACAGACATAAGGGCCCGTGCTCATGAATACCCACCGTTGTCGCAAGCCTTTCAAATCCGATGCCGAGTTATTGATGGCACGTAATGATGCTCGTTTTGAATACATCCGTTACTGAATCGGGAATATACCTGCTCATATCGAACGAGGGAGAATGTCTTTGTTTTCAATATCTATCAAGTTCACTTCCTTGTTGTTATGGGGTGAAGGATCCGAGGTATCGCTTTCAGGCTGTGTTTTTTCTTCGCTTTGTGCTAATGTTTGTTGATTATTTCTTCCTCTACTTGTATTAGATACGTATATTTTATTATTTGTTCTTTCCTAGTGTTTTCTTTTGACTTCGGAATATAATAGTCCTTCAAACCAAATGTCGGCCATAGCGGCCAATTTCGACAGAGATTAGACTTCGGCGCGAGAGATATTATAGTGCTCAAGTGCGTTCGCAGACATAAGTGCACTCTCGCTTCCCTCACTCTCATAGTCCGATGGGACGGCAATCCGACACGACCGGAGAGGGATCAGGGGGCCTACTCCCTACGCACGAAGTCCGTCGTTTCGGTCGAAGTAACGGGCGTTTCCAACTCCGTATCGCTTACGGATACAAGATTAGTTTGGAGCTCGAACTAAGAATGAATGACAACACGATTTGACAGCTGTCCCTATTCCCGATATGTTTTTGCCCGTCCAAAAAAGTTAGTTAATGGGCTGTAGGATTCACTAATAGGTTTGTAACTACTTTCGTTCGGGCCCGTATCTTCGTTGACGGAGTTAGAGAGTAGGCCCCCAGGTGCAGGACCAACGGCTTCGTACTTTTCGAGGCACGGGGGTATCACACCACCAACTTCTAAACTCCGGGCTGTTACTGTTTTTCTATTAGAGTAACCATTTTCCCTGATCCGGGATTCGAACAAAACTTCGGAATATAAAGCCAATCTATCAACAGTAACAGCATGTCTTTAAAGTACATTTTGTATGCTTGGCCAATCAGGACTTGAAATATGAATGAAAATATTATGTATATTGTATAACAAGAAACCGCTACAACCGAAGTCTCCAACCACAACATGTCGTTCAGTTGATTGTATTTGATACCCATACAACAGATTGAATTCAGTGCCATACATATGTATGTATGTATGCACTTCGAGGCTGTAACAGTGATACGTACTGCGGATTCGCTGTGAAATTGAAAAAGGCAAACAATTTATTTAGCCGGCCACCCTTGCTCCTCCACTGAGGGTACGCCATTATTTTTTACGCCGCCTCCTTTCACCTCAATTTTTCCCAGTTTATTGTCGTTTTATACAAATTTTAGGAGCTATTCGATTCGGTTTTGCTTAACGAATATTTATTTTATGATGAGATCTAACCAAAATATATACGCGGATCGCGGTTAATTTTTTATGACTTGCTGAAAACAAACATCAGGCCCATGTTTTTAAACGACATCGTGCGTCATTGCACGCCTTCCCATATTTTTAAATGAGTTTTCCTTATATGAAACCATTTTTTTTTTTCCTTTCAATGTGTATATTTTTTCTAGATATTTTTGCCCTTTACTGAGGAGAAAGGAGAACAAGTAAGTAAATCAACAATAACGATCCCTCGGAGCTAAGACCGGTCGTATCCAATAATGTATTGGATCGGAAGATTGCAGTGGTGACAAGGTGGTAATCCATCGCCGAGCACCATTAACTAACCCATTTCGTTCGGTTTACTTTTACGACTTTAACTGAAGATAAGCAGTTGATACGTTTTACGTACTTACGTTTCCTATTTATTTCTCAGTCAACATGGAACCTTAATGAGAATCGAACTCGCCATAGTTCTTTTTAAAAATAAATCCTAGGACTATTTTGTGATCTTTCTTGTTCGAATATCTAAACGAGAGTTATACTGTCCTTATAACCGTACACAATATCAATAGAATCAGTAAAAACAAACGTTAGTAAACACGAGTTGTGCTCGCTAATCAACTTCCAATATATGCGTCAACAAACAATGTTTGGACATACCTTACACATACACATGCCCCTGTACCAGATCTATCCCATGTTTTTCGGATCCGTGTATATCTAAATAAAAACGCGAATAAAACTCAAATAAAAAAAAACATTCACTTCTCCATACTGACAAGTACATGGATCCTATATGATACTCGCGTAGGAAGGATAATTCAACACATTTTCTTGAGCAAAAATAATTTGTTACGCAGAGTCACGTTACTTATTGTGTTCATCGAAGCAACGGATAGGAAAATATGATGCTATCATCTGCTTCTCCTAGTCTCCTACATATTGACACGTCATGCTATTTATCAGACCAGTCTTCTACATGCTAAGTATTATTCTTTTACATGGATAGCAAATGTATTTTCATTTTCACTTTGGTGCAGTGAAATAGTTCTTCAATCTATTGTATGTAAAATGAATGATCAACCAATTGTACCTAATTCTCAATCAATCAACTCATCCTTTTGCAATCCACTGCTGGACATAGGCCTCTCCTAAACAACACCCTGTCCTCCTGCTTCCGCATCCAGTCTGTTCCAACCACATTTTTTAGGTCCTCGATCCATGTAGCTGGGAGGCGTCCCACACTACGCTTGCCGATACGCGGTTTCCACTTCAGGCCTCGTCTGCACCACCGGCCAACGGACCGACATGGCCACTGCCTCTGCCATATCGAATAGTTCTTTCATAATATAACAAATCCTACTTAGCTAGTCTTGATATGAATGGATCGATAGTCATCGAATTGTAGCTAATGTGCTCTATTGTGTGTTGACTGCAGTGGTAGCTATGCTAAGTAATTATGTACATATTATTACAACATAATGTTACTTAATGAACTGAACAGTAATAGCTGCCTACAGTTAGTACCTACATACATTACATGGAATGTTTACGATGATGAAAATCGTTTTGCTTGGATGCGATAAACGGATCCTGATTTCATAACCTTAAGTTTTTCTAACGTTTAGAATCCATTGCCCAGGTATCGATGTCACTCACTATACAGGATAAGTTTTTATCCAGTGCGCAAACTCTAACCATGAATTCAGCATATCATCCTAGACCCCCCAGTGCAGACATTTTTCGTCGGTTATACAAAAAATCAGCTGTTCCATACATTTTGACCGCGTAAGTATTGCAATTTTCTATGACACAGCAGCTTTTTTTTATAACCAACGACAAATTTCTGCGGTGGGGGGTCTAGAATGATCTGCTGTATTCATGGTTACAATTTGCGCACTGGTTAAAAACTTATCCTGTATAGATACCGTACGATGTACTTAGTCACGTGCTATAACTAGTTTAAGGAAACACACAAGAATACTACGAAAAGTACCTACCTAAGTGACTAAGAGGGACCGCACTCATATTTGTTACTAATTATTTAATTAATTACCTAGTTTAAACATTATTTAGGCAATGTTTACCATTATTTCATAACATAATATTATGCACTGCAACAAAAATCTTAATTAAAACTACATTTAAATGTTAATTTAAAACTCACCGAGTATTTTTAAAAGAGACCTTTTTAGATTGTTTGTTTAGGATTGCTATTTGAGTTATGAAAGCAATCAAATATTTGGGTTATACCTTGCTATTCGTTTATACCTTGCTTGCACCCTTTTCAATTTAATTGAGAAATTCAAACAAGCGTTATCTCTCGCAAAAATGTTAATGTCATAATTGCTTAGATATTGCAAATTAAGACCAAGGACGTATTTTAGCATTCATCGCATCATTTTCCCCTATCCAAGGACGATAAGTAGGTACATTACAGCCTGAAGCCCGAACCCCGCTCGGTCGCGCTAAGCTAAGCAGCTCGATTCAAATATTCCGGAACCACGAAAAACCTATGACGTCAAGTACCCTTTATCCCAAAGGCTTAGCAGGATAAGAGCTACGAGGGTAAAACCCCGTTGACTTTTTAACGAGACAAACGCGTGTTTAATAAATCATTTAACTGAAAATGGAGATATGCGTCGTTTATGTTAAAGCAGCGGTTTGCGTTCACGTCAAAGAGCTGTCCATTGGCAACACAGCATGACAAATGAACAAATATTTACCGTTAATGGAGTCCGACACATAGCCGCGTCCGCGTCCGCTTTATTACCCTTCAATGAGGCTTTATCTAGCATACATGTAGCATACGTTCACACGGCTATCGTAACTCATCAGGCACCGCGGTATTGTGTTAATTTTGAAAATGTACGGGGTAATGAATTCGCGGAACATTATATTAATAACACAACACAAAGGTGCTTTTGGGGGGCTATAGTGTTTCATTAACAGGATGGCCAGATTTTCCAACGCAATATTATATTATTAATATAATGAGGTTTCTGTGGGATACACGTTTAGCGTGAATTTCGCGGAGCTCTCCGTGAAGTCCTACGTGGATAAACATGTTATGAGGATAATAAGACTAATTAACTATGTCATATTCGTAGAAAGGTAAGGTACACATTGCCCTCAGAATGGTAAGCGGGGGGTGCTGGTATTGGCGCTGAAACAAGGTAACAGTAACAAAACATCATATTCAATCATGTAAAATGTGAAAACACTGTGTGGAAATGTTAGTTTTTCCAATCTTCACAATCAACATAGTCCGAAAAAGGTTTTAAGTATTTTGAAACGAGAAACTTATATGATAGATACGTTTCTCGTTTCAAAATACTAAAAAAAACTCACCGGAAAGAAAGTGCAAATATAGGTAAGCAACGTCAGAGGTAGGTATAGCCGGGAAAGATTTGGAAAAGCTCTAAATACGTAAATAAGAAAACTACGAAAATATCACATCGATTCTGAATTATCTTATCGGCTTGAAAGCTCTAGGTATAGAAACCAGTTACTTTACCAAACTAATACTGAGTTCGGCGAATGATAAGGAGAAAGCACCTATTGGTAGGTACCTATGCCACCGCAAAAGCTAGACGAAATGAGTCTGAAAGCTAGCCCAACCTCTTTTTTTGGCAGCTTTATCAAAGCATAGTCTACATTTCGCCGATTGAATGTGGTACAGAAAATGATAAAATGAAATATTAAGGCATTGGTGCCCAGTCGGGTATTTTTACCCTATCTACATCTACGGACCGGGTAGTAAGAATAAAAATAAGAGCTGGATATTTTGTAGAAATTATGTATATTGCTTGAATATGTATATAAAATAGGAGTTATTGGAAGGTCAGCTTGATAAAGACGGTTGGGAGGGGGTAGTAAGCACGCGTGGGCCATATCTAAGGATTTAGTTCTGTGGCAGTTATTACACCCGCTACGTGTCCCCTTGTCCCCCGTGCCCCCATGTGTCCTTTGTCCCCCTGTCTCCCGCCAACGCTGCCCACAATCGAGGGTGCGATCGGAAAACGCGATATCAATTCGCGAAACTTCTCTTTTTGTTGCGACTGCGGCCGGTGGAAAATTAAAATGTATGGAACCGCGTACATACGAACAATGACCTTTATTAAAAATATTGATTGCCATTGTTCAGCAAATGGGTTGTCAGCAATCTCATTGTAACACGGTAGGGACTGATTGAGTTAAACGCGCATCGAAGCGAGGTAGACAACCGGCGAGAATTTCGCGGAAAATTAGTTGCCACTGTTGCTGGGGTAAAAACACTCCATACAAAATGTTTCTCTAAACACTTAACCGTACTCCGATGATGTGTTTGAAGAAGATTAGCATTTCAGCTTTTTATTTTTAAAAGTCCATAGCCATAGACTACTGAATATTCATTAGGTAGGAACCCGGATCAATAACATCTGCTCGTGGAATGTAAAAATCAATATGACTTTGCATAATTGCCGCTCATTACGTTCCTAGCACCCCAGCCTTGGGTACCTAATTAGCACTTATTTTGAATTTATAAAAAGGCAACAAAGTAAAAAAAATACGTTGCACGCGAACAAAGGTGATACGGTCAGCAATAAAGGTCGGTGCGTAGGTACCATAGACTTCACAAAATAAATTGACATGAAAATTTCGAAACACAACATGAAATGCTGAAATGCAATATTTCATATTATTGTTGAATTGTTCTCAATAATTTTAAAATAATTCTGAAGTGATCGACTTGCGTGGCTGATTGTACTTAGGTACCTAATGTAACATTTCTCAACGAGGTTGAAACTTGAAAGCTGTGCGAATTTTTCTTTGTCCTAAGAGCGTCACGTGCTAAAGCTTTTTATTATCCTTACCCCCCCTGGCTGGAGGAATGTGGCGTGTTTGTGGAATTGCCTGCCGTTTCCTTGCAAATGAAGCAATAGCTTCCGCTCACAGGAAATTTCATGGCAACCAATTAATACGTCTGATGTTATACCTAACTGTTTTGTGATCAGCGCGGGGATGGTTTTCACCAAGATTGTTTTAATTTTAATTTAACGCTTCGTTTTAATGAGTGAATTAGTAATTGGAACGGAGGTCTTTTCTTTCTTTCTTTCTTTCCTTTCTTATCTAATACCTTGAAACGAGCAATTCTTGTATATATACAGGGTGTTTGGTGCATCGTGTGCCCAATTGAAATGGTTGGCTGAAGGGGTCATCTGCTAGCCTTTCAGACCCCTTAAAGCCTCTCATGCCCTGCGGAATTTATTTTTAATCGACTTTTTATTGTTTTATTAAAAAACGTCCAAAATTTTATATTCAAATACAAATTTAAAAAAAAGTATAAGGCGTAGACTTAATTTTATTTAGATTTGTATTGTTTTAGAGTACTTTTAAATACAAAGTTAGTGACGTAAGCTAGCTTTTTTTTTTATTTACTCGCAAATGTAAAACTTAAATTAAAGCTGTACATGTTACAGCTATGCACATAGCTACAAAAAAAAAAAAGCAACCGGGATCTTCCAACTCCCTCAAAAATTCTCTAGTCTGTCCTAGTGCTAATGATGTGCCACATACCATAAAAATCTTTTAACAACTTTGTGAATTCGCTAGAATTGTGAATCGAGTCACATAAAACTACAACAAGCGAACACCATCGCCCTCATCCAAGAGCCGTGGATCAGGGGTGGCAAAATATGCGGTCTTGGTAACATCGGAGGTAAGTTGCTGCTAGAAGGCTAATATTCAAAATTATGATTTAAAAAACTACTTTTGCTTAAATGATACCTGACAAACCTATTAAATCTGTAATCTCACTCTTATAAGGTAAAATTTGTCTCTTACTTATCTCTATCTTTTCATGGGATGGGGGAAAAAAATAAAAAATTGCATTTTTAACATTTATTTCATAATTTTTACAAATCCTGCTCAAATTGTTGGCCTCTATTGCAAATGCAGGCCCGACATCTGTTTAGTATTTCGACAGTTGTTGTACGAAGTCGTATTTCCTCCTTAATAGTATTGAAAGCCGTTTCTATCGGCTATAAAAAATATATTGTATTTTAATGTAAAATTTGGGTCTTTAAAAAAAAAAACAATAAAAAGTCGATTAATGCATGAGAGGTGTTAAGAGGTTTGAAAGGCTAGTAGATGACCCCTTCAGTCAACCATTTCAATTTGGCACACGATGCACCAAACACCCTGCATAATCTGAATCTCGGAAATGGCTCCAACGCGTTTCATGAAATTTGGTATGCAGAGTTTCGGGGGCGATAAATCGATCTAGCTAGGTTTCGTTTTTAGAAAACGTAAAACAAAAAAAAAAACCGTGCAATACTCGGTTATCCAGATAATGTTAAGTAATTTGCTACCTACACGAATATGTAAATTACAGAGTATGTAAATGTCAGTTTAAATATAAACTTCGCCAATATTCTATTGTCGTACCTTTCAATAATCACATCGAAAATCATAAAATTTGAAACACTATCTAAACCCAATGAGAACTTAATTAGAAAAGTTAATAAAATATTTTAGAAGAGACCAACCACTGAGAATCATAAATAGGCCGCGTAATGAATTCCGTGAAGAGCGCCGTAAGAGGAACGTGACACAAATCCTGGCTCAATAAACGAGACGAGTGACGAGGCCGTGCCGCAGCTTGCGTGACGCGTGACGCGGGCCCCGAGCGAAGCCATCCCTCATAGAAACAAGACCAACCACTCTCGCGTCCTTATACCTAATCTCCTTTATATTCCTCGCTTACATATAAAATGTTTCTGTTATTACCGCCATATAACATTTTACGTATCCTCGCATAACCATCTCGCAGGTACGGAGCGTGTTACTTTAAGATTAAGCAGACATGAACCATGACCTGCTTCACTAACAAAGATATCTGTAAAACACTGTTACAGTGCGATTAGGGCATCGTTACGTTAATACAAAATGCGACGTAACATTATCGATGTGTTTGTAAACATAAAACTAACGCAAATGACGTCTCGCTGCAGGACAGAATGCGGTTGGCACGACGCCAATGTTGTGCTTCAACGCCCTTTTATCTCACGTCAAAATACCAAAAATAAAACACTTATTTAACATTTTACACGTGTTACGCATTCCTAAATCGATGACAAATGTTTAATACGTTTTAAAAATAGTTTTCTTTCTTTTCAGGGACGGTGCTTGGCGTCGAAGTGCATTTCGAAAATAAAGACAGCGGGTTTTTTCTAAAACACACGGCGAGATGGAGTGGTTCTGGCCCACCGCCGGAACCTATGGGTACGGCTCTACCCGGCGCCCTGTTATCACTAGATCGGTTCACAGTACTACAAGGCTCTGCGCCAGCATCAGTGCGAGCTACGTACGGACCCTTCTCTACTAAACAAACAGTGCCAGCACGATATGCAGTTCCAGATCCTTTGGAACCACCAAGGAGAAATGCGTCTTTAATGGAATTGCAAGATGCCACTGCGCATAGACTCGATGTGTCTGCACATCTAGTGTTCCGGGAGCTTCCTCGCGATGCCCCAGTGCTACGTGTGCTGTTCCACACCGGTGGTGAGGGCGGCGCAAGGCGTGCCGCGACACGACCACGCCGAGTGTGTATTACGTTACATGCGAGTTACGGAGCGCGAACATTAACTGCGACGTGTGGCCCTGAAGGCGAGGAAGGGGCTTGCCTCGCTGAATTAACGGTACCAGCTGCGTGGTGGCCTGCTGATGGAAAGGGCAAGAGACCACCAAGGACAGTGCGATTAGCTTACAGTGCAGCTGAAGCCGGCAGTGGAGAGACAGCTGAAGGTGCGTGTGGGCGAGTGTCGGTGCAGCCTGCATGGCCCCTGGGTTCCGTCACGTTGGCTGGAGCTCGTGCTGGGTATAGAGAAGCTCGGGCCGGCGATGCTGCCCTCCTTCTACCCCGAGCACCACTGTATCCTCACTCTCGACTGCATCTGCCCTTCGTAGTGCGGCGCGATACCAGCCATACAATTTCACATGTTGTCATCAGGTGAGTTCATGTTTACTTTGTTCGTAAATGAAACGCGCCTTATAATGTATCCTCAGAAAGTGCCGGTATTTTAGCAAAAACTTGACAATGCTCATTAAACTTGTGATTAAGCGACAGTGCTTAACATTAGCCTCGATGCCACCCAAGTAGTGTCAGACTTTCTGTAAGCCTGACATAGCGGTTTGTAAACCCACACCAGGGAGAAATTCTGTCAACGCATGAGCCGCTTCAAGTTAACGACGAACAACTTGCGCATCTCTGTGTTATGTCACGCTGACTAATATTTATTGGTATTCCGCCCAACTGGGACTGGTTTATTGCTTGTCAACCGCGCTCTTCTATTTTGCGTAGGAAGTAGGGTACATAATATAATTCATTCGATTTTGACAGTTATGTTTTTATTCTCATCAAGAATGTAAACGAAAATTTGAAGTTGCCACAAACTGAACCTATTGTTCTGTCGTAACTTTTGGCAAGTTGTGAGTGGCATGCCGCAGTGGTTAGAGGAGTGACGAGGTGCCAACTGCTAACAAAACAAGTTCACATGTACACTGAAGTACCTACCGAACAGGCGGTCGCATCTCACGGCTTAACTGCAAACTGTCGACCTCAATGCGTCAATTAAAACTTTTTCAGTTATTCTAGTTTTTAACTGAATAACGACTCCTTCAAAATCACCTCGTTTATTTGACACAATTTATTGCTCTTTGGGATCAGGTTTATTCTTCAAATAATTCTTGGTCGCGTTCTAGACGACCGAAAAAAGATACGAGTAGTTAGAACGAGAGATGACATTTTTATCGTGAAAACCACATTAAGTGTTAAATTGAAGAAGCTTTTCTGAACTTTATTTGATTTATTTTTAATTTTATGATTACTTTGTTTTGAGTTCGTAATAAATTGCGTCTTACTTCGTTTACTTAGATTAATACTAGGTCTTTGTAAAAAATCTGAATTCAGAAGAAAACGAATATTAACATGGTACATAGTAATATTTCTTTAATACATTTGTAAAAGTTACCTTCACAGAACTTAATTGAGTTTCTATATTATATTGGTTTAGTGTGAACCTGTCCTTGTTCTTAGCATTTTATTATATTTTACGGACTATACAGGTTTATATTAAATTAGCTTGCGAAACTCCGCTGATGTGAATGGGTACTTACAATCATAATCAGGCTATAACGTTCCCACTGCTGGGACACAAGCCTTCTCTCTGTGAGGCGTGTGGTCGATTACTGCCCACTCCCTGGCCCGTAATCGACCACACGGGCCCAGTGCGGGTTGGTAGATGTCACATATCTTCGAATTTTTGGTTCTAGGACATACCGGTTTTCTCACTATGTTTTCTTTCACCGTTTTGAGAGCAGGGTGGTTAAATAATTTACACAAAGTAAAGCGCCTGTCTGGGTTCGAACCTACGACCTACATCTCGCAAGTCGCGGCAGTTACCACTGGGCCACCATTGCTCTCTACTTATAATAAACAAGTTAAAACGAAAAAAATAAGGTTTGATTCTTTTTTTATAAGGTTATAAAAAAAAGAACCAAACATTTTTTTTTTTTTCGTTTGCCAGTGCAGCTTGTTTAAAAATAAAAATAAGTGAATTAGTTAATTCCCATTCAACAAAAGCAAGATAAAGTACCTAAACAGGTAACCATTATCACTATTTTCTCCCGACTGCGTAACAGCATGACAGCTAAAACAAGATCACTTTTCAAGCAGTCTGATGCAGATGACTTCAAATCTGACATTCATTTAAAATAAGTGCCACCAACTTCATCAGATATCTTGAAGAGTACTCTTGTTTGCAGTCGGTACTTTTTGGCTTCAGTTTTTATATTTTTCACCGAGTTCGAAAAGGAGGAGGTTCTCAATTGTTATAAGTTTGACGTGTCTGTGTGTATGTAGTGTATGTGTGTGTGTCTGTCTGAGGCTGTGTAATCTTCACAGACGAAGGTTCGTTTGTGAAGATTACAGTATAATGTCAAATAATGACGAGAATATGTCAGCATTGTAAAAAAAAAGAAAAAGAACATTGTAATTTGGGAGCTGTTAATAGACTTTCACATAGTTATGCTGTTAATGAGGTACCAGGGAAGCCACATGTGCAGAAGGAATTAATGCCAAACTTCCCCCCTGTCTTCAACGTAGTCTTTTATCTTATAATAACTATGCTTTTTTGATAAGGACACCTTAGAATAATACATATTCTAAGAAGGACACGTTTGATGTGAGTTTTAAACTTTCCATCGCTAAGTTCTGTAACCGACTTTGGCAACTTGTTATAGAAGCGGATACTGTTTATTAGAAATCACTTGCTAGTTTTAGTTAATCGAAATTTTGGAATCACAATTTCATCTTTCCTGTATTCAGATTATGGAAATCGCATCTTTTTTTGAAAAGACCTAAGTTTTTGCGAACATACAAGATGTTTTCTAGAATATTAAGAGAAGGCAGAGTTAGAATATCAATTTCGCTGAATTTGTTTCTAAGATTCGCGATGCCCCATTTTAAAGATCTTACCTAGGGACCCCCCCAGTAACAGAATTGCGTAGGTCAAATAGGCAGTCGCTCCATGTAAAATACTGGTATTCAGCTACAGCTGGAAACCGACCTTAACATAGTTGAGAAAAGGCTAGATTAGATTAGGTACAAACATCAGGCAATACCTAGAAAAGACTAAGCTTTTCTCTAAGTACCAAACGATCATAATTCTTATTATAAAGGTCTCCGTACAATTTCCCGAGCTCTTCTCTAATATTGAGTTACGGCATTCTCCTAGCTGCTTTCCTATTCCTCCTAACTGTAATATACCACCACTGCACTAAACCATTTCTGAACGAAAATTCGAAGAACACTGCGCAAATATTGATATAAGTATGGTCAGATAGTTATAATAGGTCTTTACCTATGAAATTGCCGTTTTGTATGAAAAAATTTAAACGAATTTTTTTCATGAATTTTTTATTTGTATTAATCGAAGTAATCACCCATGCAATCAATGCATCTTTGCCATCGCAGTGGCAGTTTATTGATGCCCTTCTTAAAGAAATCAGCTGGACGGGAGGCAACAAATTCTTCAAAGGCATTTTGTACTGCCTCTCGGGTATTAAATTTTTTTCCCGCCAAGAAGTTATCCAAATTCTGGAAAAAGTAGTAGTCTGTAGGCGCAAGGTCTGGTGAGTAGGGCGGATGACGGAGAGCTTCCAACCCCAGTTCTTGCAACTTGGAGACCGTCTGCTGTGCAGTATGAGGTCGCGCGTTGTCGTGCAGGAGCAGCGGAGACGAGCGATTGACCAATGCTGGTTGGAGATGCGCCAGCTTCTCCATCATTGTGTTCAGTTCTTCACAGTACACATCTGCAGTAATGCTCACCCCGTTTGGTAAGAAGCTGTGATGAATCACACCAGCGCTAGACCACCAAACAGTGACCATCACTTTTCTAGGGGTAAGTTTTCGTTTAGGGCATTGTTTAGGTGCTGAACCAGGATCCAACCAACTTGCTGAGCGCTTACGGTTATCAAACAGAATCCATTTTTCATCGCAGGTAACAATGCGGTTCAAAATTCC
Organism: Polymixis flavicincta; assembly: GCA_949987655.1. NCBI lineage: Eukaryota > Metazoa > Arthropoda > Insecta > Lepidoptera > Noctuidae > Polymixis > Polymixis flavicincta. The sequence goes on from OX465179.1 coordinate 16,410,926, forward strand.
TTCATTTGTGCGTCTGTTGAGCAGTGCAAGGCACGTCTCGACGCGTACTTCGCGCTGGCGATCATTGAGTTCGTGGGGCACCCATTTGTCAAGCTTTTTTACCTTGCCAATTTGACGCAAATGGACCAATATTGTTTTGACGCTAACGTCGAAAGCTGCTGCTAATTCAGCCGTAGATTGTGTATCATCAGCTTCCACAATCGCCTTTAATTCGTCATTGTCGACCAAAGTCTTCGGACGACCGCGAGGTTCATTTTTCAGGTCGAAATTTCCAGAACGGAAGCGAGCAAACCAATAACAGGTGGTGCGTTGGTTTGTAGTGTTAGCTCCGTAAACGTCGTTGATGTTGCGTGCCGCTTGTGCCGCGTTGCTGCCACGACGGTACTCATATTCCATAATTACTCGAATTTTTAACGTATCCATGATGACGAAAAAGATTGAAATGCGATGAAAATGTAACACTAATCAATAAAGAAATGACTACTTTTAGAAAAAAAAATCCATGTTTTTAAAATAAAATTAATTTGAAATTAGAATTCTTAGCCAAACAAAAATTATTTTGATTTGAAATGGCCAGTACTGCAGAACGGCAATTTCATAGGTAAAGACCTAATATATAAATAACAAATGCTGCTAAAGTCAGCCATGAATATTACAGTTCTTCTGAACATCCCCAATACAATTTTGTAGCTAGAAATATGATAGTACGAAATCCACTATGAGATTATTTATGACCTGAAATTTTGAGTCGGAATAGTATTGTTGAGAAATTCGGTCATCCTAATCATCGGTCGTAGTGTCTATAATAAACACCACACACACAACCAGCACTTCATTTAAATGATGTTGGTATAAGTTCAGTGCGCACTATATGTGCGTATATGTATTATATATACGAACAATAAAAACGTAAATGAATGTTCAATTTCTAGCTATTCGCGTAAAAAGGCCGTGATTGCGCGACTGTGGAGCTTGCACTGATTGTGTCCCGGTGTGCACTATTGCAATCTTTACACCCGACGTGGCGACGCGCGAAGCTTCAAGTGCTACACAAGAATCGAATGGAATCAATATCCTGTCGATATCGCTAAAAGGCGCCAGTCTATTTCACAAGAAATGAGCGGATATGTTCGTAGGAAATGCAGCTGGAAGTGGAGTTTTATTTTTACCCTTTGAAGTGTCATAGGGAAGTGCCTGTGATGTAGTTATATTGGCTACTTACAATCGTTCGTATATTATGCGCCACCTGCTCCAAAACTTTATCGTGGATACGAGTATCTGTTTCTCGTTTTGAGTTACGGTTCGGGTTGCACCCGCACGGGAATACTCGACTGCAACCGACTAAATGGAAATTTATGTCTCCTTCGGCTTAGCTATTAAAATAAATTTTACTATTCCAACAATAACGTGAACAGTTTAGCTAAATACGGTTTAACGTGATCCTGATCCTCCGTTACCTATTTTATACCTACATAGATCCATATGTAAGTTTGTAGTAAATCTAACTTTTGGTTTAATGAATAACCTAAAACTAGCCAACAAGTTCAAAGCATGAAATAAATTATCCTCAATGCAGGGAAATCTGCATTCAGTTAAACATAGCTTTGATCTCTTCTCTTTTACGATTGGTGTTATATGAGGCGCATTTGTGTCAGTGTACTTTAGGAGCGGAAGAAGTGCACATCGCACATTATGCGGTCAAACACAAGTGAGGGAATGGGGACAAAAGATAATACGCAAACAATGATTGTTTAGTTATTAATTAATGCAGGTTATTGGTATTTTTATGCTGGCTCTTCACATTGTCAACAATCAACAATGGACTATCAATATTCAGTATCTACCTAATTTTATAATCGCGATTGATTGTATTGAATTGTTATGTTTCAACAGGTCCATTTTAGAGATTCGTTATCATTCGTTGCACAGTTTGCACTAGTGCACTGGAAATTGTCACAGTGAATTGACTCAATAGTAACAATGGGTAATGTAGATAATAAAAAGTGTATATTGTCCTGTAGAATGAAGGTGAAGTCAGGTCTACGGCTGGTAAGCGTGACTGCCGCGAACTCTCGCTGGGCAGTGACCGCTGAAGTGAAGCCTCGCGCTGCCACCGTCACGGCGACGAGACTCGAACAACCACTGCGAGATGACGAAACTCCGGACACGTATGTACCCCGCCTAATGTGACGTAGTTGCTGTTAGTTAATGGTTCGATTGAACGCTTCATTTGCTGATCAAACGGGTTATTGAGGTGGATTTAATCGATAAACTAATCACTTAATCAGTTATCTCGTAAGTAATGAGCATAATCTGTAATCCAAAAGCTTCTCTGAACTAGGCTATACACACAGGTGTGCCAGGGTGTTAATCAATGTGGCTAATAGCAACACAATTCTAACATTGTTCTAAGGGTGGGTCTCCAAGTTGAATTTGGAAATTGTGAAAATTAGTCCAAATGTTGCAACATATTCGAAATGAACAAAGAACCCCTTTCTTAGCTTGTTAGTAGAAACTACATTAGACTAGGCGAAGCCAATTAACTAAATTAGCAGCATGAGGACAAAGCTCCTTTTCAAATCCACTTTCAGAGCTCTATAATGCAATTTCCTGAACGACAAGATTAACATTAACTACTATTTCCGTTATAGAAGTGTCCGGAAGCGAAGTAATAGTCTCCTAAACGGTATTGTAAAATTAAACAATAAGATCGTTGAACAAGAGCAGTTTCAGCTTCACACTAAAATAACAGAATGCGCAATAAAATTGAAAAGAGACATTCATTTTCAAAAATAAATCCGATAAAATGAAAATGCCATCTGAAATTCTACGTTTTCCCACTTTAGCGATAAAATTCTCTTGCAATCGGAGTGGTCGTAGATAAAGTGGATGCTTTCTAGCTAGCCGCCTAGCTGCCTAGGTCATCTGAGCGAGCGACTTGCAAGAATTCATTCCACTTCTAAGTAGGTATGTCTTAAGTTCGTCTTCGAGCTGTTTACTCCAGTATAGTGTAAAGTCATAATAAGGCTAAACTTAACAATGGCCTTAACGTTCTAGGCATAATATTTTGCTGTACCACTTATATTTCAAAGCGCACAAGGGCCTTTTACGTAATTTAAGCAGCAGTCGTACCTATATGGTTCATAAACGCCCATCCCGTTCATTTGTTCTATGTACCCGTTTATAAATATACATCTAGTTAAACGAGTTTCGCACCAAAATGAAAATTTATTTTTATTCTTCACGTTTTATAACAGAATGTTTCCATTTCTCATTTCTTTGGCGGGATTTGTTCACAATTTCGCCCACGACTACTTTGCATTTGCACAGCTATAAATTTTGTCAGCGCTTTTCCGCTTAATGAAACTCGATGTCACGACTAACTTTTTATTGTTTAGATAATTTCGTGTTTCCACTGCGCAACGTAAAGCGACAACACCCAAATAGAACGTGAACTTTGAGAGTAAAGAGTAAAGACTACATAGGTACTTAATACGACTACTGATTTATTATGACCCGGGTTATATTCACCTTCAAGATATTCGACCTCAATAAACAACCTTTTAGGTAATAAAAGCTTTTAGGCTCAGTAAGTTTATGAACTGAATATTGTAACTTAATTTAACGATATAGGGATTCTGAGGAGAGCAGCGGCGTCGGTGAGCCTGGCTGGGAGGAGATTCTCACGTGGCTCGTGGAGGTCGGCGCTGAGGGGGAGGGCGACGGGGAGGGGTCGGAGGGAGAGTCAGGGCGAGGAACCGCTCGCATCAGCTGGTCAGCCAAAGTATCTTCAGCGCCCACCATGACATCTACCACGGAAGAACCACCCCACGAACACAGAGTCAACACCAGGCTTGATATTGAAAAGGATGACATACAAGCTGTGCTGCCAATTTCTAAGGTAATATAACGACTTGTGAACCGTAGTCATATCATCTTTCGCAATTTACATAAAATTTATTCAAACAGGATTTATAGCATGTTGAAAGCATTTATAGGGATACTCACGGCCTGCTCTTGATTAAAACTTTGAGATACTTTCAGTGAAAGCCACTTTAAAAGATGTATGTTCTTATGAATGGTCTACTACCTAGCAATTTAATACGATTAACGGGTGTTAACACCTATACGTTTTTATCTTACTTTCCATTTAAAACGTTTCTTTGTAATAAATGCGAATAGTGATTACAATCACGGACACCCACTCGATTATTCGACTATTATCGAGACAGGTGCTCGAAATCAACAATTTATTAAGACATCGATTGTAAGCGATAAATTACCCGAAAGGTATTTTCTTAGTAATTAATGGAACGAAGGGAGCCCCTTTTATTACTATAACGATATCTTTATTGGGTTCCAAAGGTTTTTATGATAGTGACTCGTTATGAACGACTCTGTGTAAGTCAAATAGAGGCGGTAATTATTGTTGGGTTTAAAAATGGCACTTTGACCTTTCATAATATTATTTTCATCTGAATTATATTTAATTTCTGAAGTATTACTATGTCTGCTACGAGCGTGATTGTACGAAATAGCTGAGATTAACTTTTAATGGTACACTCTTAGTATGAATGAAGTGGTGTAATGGGAGCTTTATCGCAAGCTAATGGAGGTTCTGGTGGGTCGCAGCCGCCCACCGCGCCCACAGCGTGGCTGCTCGCGCGGCTAGTTCGCCTCCGTCACATTGTGAATGCTGCTTTGCTGGTCATATTATTCATCGATGTCGATGAATGTCTGTTATCAAAATCAATGTTACGACTTAAAATTTTGCGGTACCATAAAATATCAAATTTATTTTATAGATAGTTCGCACAATTAGGTAAACATTCTTTATTTATGTTTGACGTTAATAGCCCTATTCTTTGTGAAATAATTTTATAGCCATTAGTCTGTCATAATAACGGATTCGGGATCAAAAAAAAATCTCCTAACTTTTAAATAACATCAAACTTCAAGAATCACGATCCACGTTTATTATCTTTTCAAGCAATTTGGCTTTTTTCCATTTCTTGTAACACGGATTCGTCGTTAATTTAATTTGAACGTTCTATTAAATCGGGGAATCGGGTTGTGGGACTTAGGGGACTCGTGCGGTAGACAAACACATTGTTTCGGGGCCCGTATAATTTTCATACGTCAGCAGCAACGTGTGCGGTCCCAACGGTGCGACTTTAAATGAAGTTACAGAATAATATTTATAAAGCAATTAGTTTATCTCAATATTAGCGTGGAGTCATTAAGTCGGGCCGCGGGCGCTCCGGTTGGAGTGGCCAGAGTGGGCTCTTCATATCTGCTCACTGACGGATGAACGCTCGCTCCTTGTCTACCGCCCAACTAGATGATTACAGCAATTAAATTACGACGTGAGTGATGGAGTGTTTGTATGTACGACTTCACTATTGTAGTCGTAGATTAATACAATAGGCAGTGGTCATTATTAGGACTGAATTACTTGTCCGACCAAAAATAGTTTTTCAGCCAAAAAGGAAAACGATCTACCTAGACACATTTTTTTTTAATATTTTCGTTGTATACTGAAATCTAATTTGTTTGTTTTTTACATCTAAAGAAAGAAAAGTAGAAAACATTATCTGGGCTTTAAAAGATAAAAGACGATAATTACATTAGACTTGCTTAGAGGATACCACATTTCGTATAATTCTTGTTGTATTGATTGATTAGGTATATTATTAAAAAAAAAAAAACCTTTTTGGCTTGGCCGAAGCTTCGGCTGATTTATGATCGAATCATGATATTTTGGCCGAAAATAAAAACGAAGTTTCAATCGGTCACCACTTAAATAGTTTGTGACTAGTAACACCTATAAAACCTATAGGCCGCAATTCGTTAGGGACTAGGATAGTTAGGAAATAAAGAACAGTAAGTTTACTAGGTACTTGGGTAGGGGTATCTCTCTAGGTTATGTGAATTTATTACCTAAAGCTATATAAGAGAAAGTAATAGTAGAGTCATTCGGGGTAACCGTACGCAGCGGGTAAGTGTGCGAATTGCACATATCTCCTAGACGAGGCACGAGGGGTGGGGTGTTAGTTCCGGTCAATCAGAGGCCACAGCGAGGGAATACAAACGCGACAAACTCGGACGCCGCACCACGTTTCGTTTTAAATTTATTTGCTAAAAAGTGTTTCTCGGTGTGAAATCGATAATTTTCTGTGTCCTGGAAAACATTGTCACATACGAGATTATAAATTTACAAAGGTAAGTCCATTTTTGTTGAATAAACACATATTGAACTTGGAAATTATACACATCATTTTAGGTTATGTTGAATATTTTGAACTCAGTTGTCATTTATTTGAATTTTGTCTTCTCGGGTAAAGTGTGCGCGGGTAAGTGTGCGCGTGCGCACTCTTACCTTATGTCAGGAAAAATCAAGGTATGATCCGCCAACAGAAGAGTGGATTCAATGCACACTAGATATGCCTGGATTGGTGGCATGAACTATGTAGCTCCCAGGAAAATGGTGTTTTTGTTTGCGATAATTGTTCTGATGCATAAAGCAATTACTAGCTTAGTCTAGCAGGCTTTGACAGAAGTTTCGTAAAAATGCGTTTTGTTTAAATTTAGTATATCAATGGTGATGATTGTTCCTATCTATATTTATATATTATAGTCATGTTGATACTAAAAGTTAAAAAAAATACCATATGAAAGACTTCATTATAGGTTTTAATAGGCTGACTAACAAAAAATATTAGAGTAAATCATCCAAGAATGTACATCATCTACACTTAAATTATTTTCCTATAGGTCATAAGTTTAATTAATCGCAAGTCTGATTTAAAGTCTGATTTTATTGTTATAATTTTGTGTTCATTTTTTCAGTTTCTTAAATTACTATTGTTACTTATAAGTTACCATAAGTACCTATTATTATTATAAGTTTGATTGATCTCAAGTAAAAATTTGTTTGATATCGTGATATTCTTATATGATTCCAAAGAAATACTTGACTACTTTAAAAGATGTCGTGATATAGCATTAATCATGTTAATTTAAGTATTATGTACACTTATCCCTACTGCGTCTACTTACCCCACAAGTATGCGCACACTTTCCCGCAATTAGGGGCAAGTGTATGCATTCCGACTTTCTGTGATTATTGTTAAATATAAAAATAAATAAGAAATTTATGGTTTTTTTTGTTACTGCAATTGATAGCCAAATAAATACTCTACTCGCAACAATGTCTTTCTTTCCGAAATTGTCCTATTCCTAGACACAACGAGGCTTGAAAGTGCAAAGTGCGCACAGTTGACCCGAATGACTCTACTTAATCTGTCCTCAAATTAATACCTTTTAACATCGACGGGTTCCAAATCGTTCTTTTTAACGATCTCCAGGGTTACATTTACAAGAGTGTTAATCAACTGATTACTTCTGACTAATGGATTTTTTTTATTACTATCTTACTGTATAGGTGTTTTTTCTCACCTGTTTTTACGACAATGAATGGCTCGACTTGCATGAATTAACTCGCACGAAACGGGCGAATCGTCACTTCTAGATAAAATAATATTTTTTAGAGGCGACTCGTACGAAGTTAATCTATTTGTGGTCGAATCAATAATTCCAGAAATACGTATATAGGTATTAGGCAACTGCCACGTTTTCTATTTTATGTAATAACTAGCTTTTGCCATCGCTTTCGCCCGCGTGCATTTTGGTGTATTATATCTACATAGTCAGAAACCTTCCTCTTGAATCACTCTATTTAATGATGAAAACCGTATTCAAATCCGTTCTAGCGTACAGACACGAAAAGCGACTTTGTTTTATTCTATGTAAAAACCTTGTTTTGTATTCCTTATCCTATGTATTCCTTAACTTTTCGTTCTTTCCCTAACATTTCATACAAAACGTGCCTAATACTTGCCTACGTATTGCTGGAATTGTCGACTCGGCCACAAATAAATTAACGTCGTGCGAATCGCCTATGGAAAATATTATATCATTTAAGGCCCTGGTAATTTTGAATGTACTCGTCGTGTTGTCGTTATGAGCGATAATAGTTCTTACTGCAATCCGATACGAGTTAAAATCTGTTGTAATAAATTTGAATAATAAATGAGCAAGCATTGTCGTAAAAATGCAAACAAAATCGTATAAAATTAGATATTTAACTATTTCATAAAAAAAATGATCGATCACTGGATGCAGTTTGGCATTTGGAATTTTGTGGTATATTTTAAATAATAATAATAATTGTTATTGATGGGATTAACTGGTTTTAAAGATAATTAAGAGGTGTCTTTGATGATTTTTTTGATTCTAATATGCTGTATGTTTAATGATATTTTGAGTTCCATCACTGTATGCAAAAAGACTTTCTTTCAACATTATTTACCGTTAAAGAGATACACCAAAAGGTTTAAAAAACCACTTTTTTGAGCGTTTTCAAGAAATCTCCGCCTTAAAAGATTCGCCCGTTTCGTGCGAGTTAATTCGTGCGAGTAGACTAATAAGCCCAATGAATAGCCCGTCTTAGTCAATTTCATTGCTGATGATATTGACGATGATCGCGGCATATTTGGAAGGAATTGGTTAGGAGCGAAATAAAAACGTACATAATTAAGCTTGCTGATAATGGGAACAAAATTCTCAAGGGTATAGTAGATTCTCTACAACTACAAGCGGATTTCTTCATTTAATATGTTTCCACCAGAACTGGGAGGTCTTAAACACAGCCGTGCTGACGGGTCGTCAGGTGTCTCAGGCTATGAAGGTGCTAATCGTGTCACAAGCGGGCCAGGTTGCTGACGTCACACTGCAGAGCTCCTGCCATTCCGAGGATGAGAGCGTGCTAAAGGTAAGGCTGAAAGGAATATGATCTTTATAAGATTCAGGTATTTTCTCTGTAATGTGTTGTAGGTACAGAGGCCAGCACATCAAGCTACCCCAATCTGTCAAATTTCTTTGATAGTTTTTCAACTTTATCACAAAGGAATAAGGTTCATGTTCAATTGGGAAAATTTGACAGTTTAGGATAACTTGACCTGCTGCGTCTGTACCTTCACTTCCTTCTAATAGATAACTTATCACTACAGAAGGTAGGTAGGTATAATTAAGCGAGAAGTTATCTATCAGCAAAGAAGACATTATAATTACGCCTTCCTAGGTACAGTCGGGGAAATTAACAGTTAAGGAAATTGACACTCCACGACAATTTGCCGTATTATAACCATTTCATACAAATGTTAAAGAACGACAGTTGTAATTTAAATATACATTGTTTTTTTTTTGTTGGAAAATCATCAAATAACTTCTCCCGCTCTGAATGGAGCAGGTGGGCGTGTCAGACTTTTACTGACTAAAACCCACCCGTGTTCCCTCAGTAGCCTGTGTGCCAGGGGCGGCGGTATCTCTTTCGAACAACCAGCACCCCAGGCTGACATCGGCCCTTGCGGGCCCCATCACTTTGTGCTGACATCTCTTTGAGGCGCGCGTGGAACACAACGCGCCGTCGACCTGGGTTTTTTTTTTTTTTTTTTTTTTTGGGTGGGAAATCATCAAATGACTTCTCCTGCTGAGTAGAGCAGGAGGGCGTGTCAGACTTTTAGGTTAGGTCCTTACCGGACAGCGAGCTACCCATTACTCGCCGTCCGCAAGCCCAAAATATACATGGTTACGCATAATTATGATAGTAGTTAATTTGCTTAACAATTAATTTCCCTGGCTTTACCTAAAATTTCCTGTTGGAATTTCCATAGATTTATATTTAGAATTACCAACTTATCTATTGATCTTTTATCTGATACCTTTGCTATTTATCTTACAAAAGAAAGATTATGAGATAATAACTCTACAGACCTATTTATATGGTTGAAGTTAAAAATATAAATCGTTTTTTGGAACAGAGCTTTTCATTTTAACCTTCAAATGACGGCTCTCGACTCAATTGTTAGTTATTTTCACCATGTCTTTATCTACCAGGGACCCCACCACACCTAATAAATTTTAGGACAGGTCAAGGTGATAGATAACAGTTTTACAGAAGATAGCCCTGGGTCCTAACCAAAAGCGAGTAGTCGAGCTAATACGTCGAATAATGTAATGACGTACGGACGTCAAAAAGTCAACAGAGTCCGTCGGATACCTATAGAAGTTTAGTAAGAAATCAATTTCGTTATGTTTTTGAATCAAATTGAATTAATAGAACACAAACAATTAATTTATTAAATTAAATTCCGAAAACATCCATCGGTTTCTTATTAATCTTCAACTACATATATTCGACGATCTTGGTTACATACCTCTTTTGGTGACTGTCCGTACCTATGCGACTTGATTGATCGTGCGAGCAGATATGTCATATTCAACTAAACGAGCGCGACGAACGTGTACTCGCATTACAGTCGCGTACGGTTAGGATGTTGCCTAATAGGCTAATGCAAAAGCGCTTGACTTTTCTCCTTAGTATAAAACCCACGCACGGACGTAAAAATATCGCGACGGGATATTCTCGCGCAAAAGATTTTCAACGCTCTGCTAGGCGCCGATAGTTGAAAATCCAAGTCTGTTTTACGTCGCACTGGGAAGATTCTCAACACGGTCGGCTCAACACTGGTTGAAAATGTAGCGCGCGATAAAATCCTGCCGGGCGCCGCGATATTTTTACGTGAACATGGGCTAAGATTACTAATATTATGGGTACACTAGTCGCGGGCTCGAACTCACTGGTGGGCCTGGCTAAAAAGCACGCTGTCTCACCAGGCTTCGAGTCCGACGGAGGTACCCCGTGATGAGCAGTTAGACGATAGTGTACACGCACAACATTATTGAGTGAGCTGCAGGATCAGTTATAGTACAACAGGCGCGTAAAAAATTAAGAAAAGTCCTTCGGAAGATCGGGTTTTCTTAAAAAACCACTGCATAAATCAATGACCAATTAATTTTATTGAACTTTTCGATAAATGAGCTTTGTCGGTACCGACTTAGTTTTGGAGATTTTACACTTCATTTATTACTTAAACATGTCCAAAGTTACGTTAAATTATCAAGAAAAACGAATCTTTGTTGGCTCATAACTTTTTAATGGCTTTTTATTTTAGTATTCTGTTTCCGTACCGACAATTTTATTAATGAGACAAAACCATACCATGTTTAAGTTTTGATGTACATTGTCAAACAGTGGAGTAAAACCCTCCCGAAGTTTGTGTGGAAAAAATGTGGACTTGTTTCACCTTAATAAGTGTTTGTCCTCGCCCAGGTATCATCATCATGCAGTTCAGTGTACGTTGACGGCTCAGAGATCCGTGGCTCTTCGAATGCGTCAGTGATTGTCAAATATGGCACTTACACTGGTTTGGCGCGGTTCACAGTTTGGATGCCCGAGTACCCTCTGGAGATTGATGTCGATGACAATAGGCTGTCGCAAATCAAAGGTAAACATCGTTTGTGATCAGTCAAAGTGTCAGTTTGTGTTGTTGCTCATTATTTTGCACTCGTAGTGTGTTGAATGATTGAACGTTTGAGTGCCAGTTGAATAAATTGACTTTGAAGTTCTTGGAATACTAAAGTGACTACTAACTTTTAACTTAGTTTAAAATCTTTTGAAACAACTTTAGAATTTTAAAGTCTAGTCTTATCTAATTAAGTGAGTAGACGATCACCTACTTGATTTACAAAACTAAGAATCAGTAATTAACTACTTTTAACTACTTACTTAAATAATTACTTTTCAGTACGAAAGTAGATTTAAAGACTTAAAGTTATATTTTTTACACGCTTTTTATTAGTTTATGTAGTATTTCTGCGAAATAGTAGAAGCAGAGGGTCCACTCTCTAAGTCCATCAACGATGATACGGACCCTTCCGAAAGTAGTTCGCAACTTCGAAGTGAACCCTACTCCCGATTTAGTTAGGAGGGTTTTACTTGCAAGATTATATTCAAATGCTATAGAAATTACGAGGATGTATCAAAGTGGCACCGGTGACTGATTAGCTGTGTGGAAATCGGTTGTCATGGCCGCGGAAGAATAAGGAAAATGTCGTGAGGAAATTTTTGCTTAAAACATTCTTACTCAAAAAATTTACACTTCCTCGTAATATCTATTCATAGTATTAGGGTTTTTTTTTTTGAGTGGGAAATCATGAAATAACTTCTCCCGCTCTGGGTGGAGCAGGAAGGCATGTCAGACTTTTACTGACTAAAATCCACCCGTGTTCCCTCAGTAGCTTGTGTGCCAGGGGCGGCGGTATCTCTTTCGAACAACCCGCACCCCTGGCAGTAGTATTATATTTAAATATGATTTATAAACAAAAGTAAAACCTCATTACTGTTTCGGATGGGCAAAAAAAAAACACACTAATAGTATATTGAACACTATCAAATCGTGTTGGTAAACACTAAGGATTTCGTGCTTAGGGTGTAGACCTGATGGGACAGTTATTTGGGGTCGTAACTACAATTTTTCTTCTTCCATTTTTGCCAAATACTTATACGATACGACGTCGCGCCGTGCTGTGTTACGACGCGGGATCTTTTCACGATGCGTAGTATGAGCAGATGCGTCATAGCACTACGCGACGTCGTATCGTGCTACGACGCGGGATCGTTTCACGATGCGTAGTATAAGATATGATAACTATTAACAATTGTACAAAAATAGTTGCACTTTGTGTTGTCTATATGCCTCCTCCTGTTAAACTAGACTCTTTACAATGCTTTTTAAATAATGTTAATAACGTGATAAATAATGTCGACGATGTTGTGATTCTTGGTGACTTTAATCTGGGTTTTATCGACTGGATCAGGAGATATGATGACCGTTTTCTTTCACCTTCAAACTATGAAAATTCACTGGGTTACTTGCTGGTAGACTTTTTGTCAATTAATGAACTCTATCCCCCTTATTACAAAACAAGGTTTTTCTTTAGGTATGGTTTAAACCACCGAGCCTGTTTTTGAAATAAGAACTTAGAACTGAAATCGAATTACAGCTCCTTTTACAAAACTGACAATTTAGCACAGGACTAACTTGTCAATTTTGTAAAAGGAGCTGTATTTCGATTTCAGTTAGGTTCTTATTTAAAAAACAGGCTCAAAGGTTTAAACCATACCTAAAGAAAAACCTTGTTCTGTAATAAGGGGGCATCAGTTTAATAATGTCCCTAATGCTGACTGCAGAATTTTAGACCTAGTTTTAAGCAACATATCTGATGTAACAGTTACCAAGCCTAATGATCTGCTAAGTAAACTGGACTCTCATCACCCAAACTTACTTGTCTCAATTCCAATCTCTAACGTAAAACAATTAAAAACAATACATCGCTCCGGTCACAATTTTTTCAAAGCTGTCTACGACGAATGATACATTTCATAAATGTGTCGATGTTAATGAAAGGGTCAAGACCTTTTACGGGGTACTACAGAGCGCTATCGATAAATTTATACCAAAATACACAAAGAAAAAGTCAAAATTTCCATCTTGGTATTCGGACTCGCTTATTAAGGCTCTGTCTGAAAAAGAAAAGTTCAGACAAAAATACCGAAAATACAATAATCCCCGGGACAGGCTCACCTTTGAACTACTCCGTAGTCGCTGTCATACGTTAATAAATAACTGCTACAATGCATATAAACATAAAATTGAAAGTTATATTCCCAAAAACCCTAAAGCATTCTGGCGTTTTATAAAAGATAAACGTCGTGGGGAATCTTGCATACCTGCTGACATGTTTATGAATGATAGGATAGCTAGCAGTGGTCCTGAAATCGCTAACCTTTTCGCGGATCAATTCGTATCCGTCTTTAATCAAAACCCCGCGAGTACTAACAAAACTTCCAATGGCTTTTCGGGTATTGACAGTGTCATAAGCACTGTTAAATTTACTGAAAAACAAATTTTTGATAAACTTAAACACATAGACGTCACGAAAGGCCCTGGGCCGGATTCTATACCACCTTCTTTTATTAAACGTTGCAGCCATGTTCTCTCCTTACCATTGCAGTTAATTTTTAATTCCTCTCTTGAAGAAGGAATCTTTCCTGAGGTATGGAAAAGTACAAGAATAGTCCCGATATTTAAAAAAGGTGATCCTGCAAATGTTAAAAACTACCGCCCCATCTCAATCTTATCATGCTTTCCTAAAATCTTCGAGTCTCTTGTTTGTCCGGTCATCACTCGCCACATTGATAAAATTATCTCACCAAATCAACATGGTTTTAAAGCTGGTCGCAGCGTGGAAACGAATCTTGTCGAGTTTGTAACAAACGTAACTCTAGCTCTTGACAAAAGATTAGAAGTAGATGCTGTACACACGGACTTTAGCAGTGCGTTTGATAAAGTTGATCATTCTCTGTTACTGTCGAAGTTGGAACACAATGGTATACATGGCTCACTATTAACCTGGTTTTCGTCTTATCTATCTCGTAGATCACAAATTCTTGTCGTAAATGGCTATGAATCTTATCCATACTTTGCTGACTCAGGTGTTCCTCAGGGTTCTCATCTTGCACCAGTTCTGTTTTCACTCTTCATTAACGACATTATAGATCACATCCATCACTGTAAATATTTAATGTTTGCCGATGACCTTAAAATTTACAGAACTATCAATTCGAATGTAGATGTTACTCTAATTCAAGAGGATCTAGATAGGATTGAGCAGTGGTGCCACTTGAACCGCATGAAACTTAATGTCCAAAAATGTAGCCACATTCGATTCAGTAGGAAAAAGCAATCCAGTGCTGTTTCATATAATATAAAAGGAGCATTATTAGAATCGGTTAACGAAGTTCGAGATCTGGGTGTCATCATGGATGATAAAGTTAACTTCAGAAGTCATATTGATAGCATCGTCACAAAATCAGCAAGGTTACTTGGATTTCTTAAGAGAAGCACTAAAGGGTTCAAGCTGGCTAGAACTAAAATTGTGTTATACAATGCCTTAGTTCGGAGCCAACTTGAATTTGCGAGCGTGGTGTGGAATCCGCACTACGTAGTGCACTCACAAAGAGTCGAAAGCATTCAGAGAGCCTTTACACAACATCTAGCGTATACCTTCGGTAAAATGTCTCCCCGGTGTCCATATAAACAACGTGTTCGATGCTACAATATGGATTCTCTGCGCGATCGTCGGCTCACACAGGATCTAATATTCCTCTACAAATTGGTCAATAATAAATTAGACTGTGACAAATTAGTTGAGCTTATTGGATTAAAAGTTCCTTACAAAATACCCAGATATCCTATCACTAATGTATTCCACACTCAAGCATCCAAGACAAATATTGGGGTAAACTCACCACTAAACAGAATCAGTGCAGAGATGAATTCTTTGATAAAAATAGTACCAGATGTCGACTTACACCATGATTCCATTAAAGTTCTAAAAGCCAAAATACTGGAGTCCCGAAAATGCAAGGAAAATTTGTTATGTTAGTGTATTTTGGGAACTTTTACCTGTTTGTACTCTATTTTAGAAGCTATAGTTTAAATCATGATCTCATTTTTGTTTTATTTATATTTTTATTTTTTAGTCATAAGCAAGTGGACAAAATTCGATAGTCTTGTAATCTTATTTTTCTTTTTGTTAATCGTAAGCTCAAAAAGTAGGTAGCCGTTTTTATTTCTTTTTTTCTTATTATTATTGTGTGCTATCACTTACTCATAAAATTGTTGGTTAACCTGTAATTGGCGACTGTGTAAGTCCAAAGCCATCACTGCAATGCATATAATATTATACACAGAAGCTGTTGGTGTACCTTGATAAATAAATAAGAAGATGCGTCGTAGGTCGTAGTACGACGCAACGTCGTGTCGTGTTTATGTGTAAGAGCCCTTATAACTTAATAATGTTAACAATGTATGACATAGGTTGGAAAGTCCCGGATGACGCGAACACGAAGGAGCGGGCGAAGCGATCTCTGTCTGCGCGGGGCTGGGGTGGCGCCCGGCCTGACAACACCAACTCGCTGTCCGAACAGCGCTCGTGCCGCCTGCGGTACCAGCAGAGCAACGTTGAGGTAAGAGTGCCATTTAATTACACATCCTAGTAAAAAACTAGTTTTTTATCCCGGTAACTTATGTTCCCGTGAGATCGTCTCCGCCCTCCATGCGGGCGGAGCCGCTGGCAAAAGCTAGTACAGAGGCCAGCACATCAAGCTACCCCAATCTGCCATTATCTTTGATAGGTTTTCAACTTTATTTTAAAAGCATAAGGTTTATGTTCAATATTGGGAAAATTTGACAGTTTGGGATAGCTTGATGTGCTGACGTCTGTACATAATATCACGCCTAATTATCCCCGAGAGTTAGTTAATGGTGGCTATAGTACACCCACATTTCGCCAGTTATGTTTTGGTCCCATGTAATATTATCGGGCGAGCCTATTGCAACAGATAAATTCCTGATGAGAAACTATATGAGATACCACATTGCTCGGCCTGGGAGTTGAACCCAGGAGCCAATAGTCAGCAATGGCGTTTGCGACCAGCAGACCAACATGTAATTTAAGTACCTTTTTGAAGTCTAAACTTCTTTTCACACGTTGGGTATTTTTTGAGACGGGAAAAAACAATTGAACTCGCGACGCCATGGACAACACGAACGGACGAACGAACAACGTTGAACGTGATTAAATCGGACGATGCTTTTTGAAATGTTATTGACCAAGTATTTTTTATTATTATTATCTATTATGTCATTAGTTATTGACATGATCTACTCATAACAATAATCCAGCATTGCATATGTAAGCTATCACCCCGTTATACCAGGAGGCTTTTATTTTAGTATTATGCTTTATTGTTTATTACTTTGCCTATGTATGTATAGAATCAAGTCCAACGGACTAAACAGACAGCTGTGCTGCTGGGGAGTTTATTGCGCCACTTCTTCCCAGCTAAAGCACTAGGAAGTGGTGAAGGGTGGGCGTTTTTTGGGGGACTGTCTTTATGTATATTGACGTTCGAAAAGTGCTGACAGCCTAATTTGAATAAATGACTTTTGATTTTGATTCAAAAAATATTTCCTGATTATTCAAAAAATACACACGTAATTTTTAGCTGCAGTTCTTATAAATTCCAAATATACCATACCATGCAAAGGCTAGATTTTCTTTATTCTGAATTTGATTAGGTCATTCGTGTGTTGTGTTGACTTCATAGCGGCACAAAAACGTTTTGTTTTGCCCACTTCATAAAGTATATAACTGGTTGCGTGTCACCTTCTTTTCTTCAACAATTAACGTAATTTCATCAAAATGGTTGCTTGACGGTTTGAGTACCTAATAGCCAGGTACTTATCAACGCCAACGCTTGAGCGAAGTGTAAGAGCATAATTAGCTCGTTCTGTAAGAAAAAACCTCAAAATTACCTGCGATAAATGCCAGTGGGTTCGCCCCCCCAATCACGGTAATTGGCGTAACTGTGGGTGTACCTTTGTATTGCAAAGGTCACAAACGTAAAGTTTCTCGTGACGTTTTAAAAAGTTTAATTTAAACGTCTTTTCCTTGTTGTGTAGGTGTACGCCCGTTTCCTTGCGAAGGACCACGACTCGGGTCGCGTATCGTACTTCGTGTCGCGTCGTACGTGGCTGAAGGTCACGGAACTCGTGTTGACACGAGTCTCGGATCCTCGGATTGCGTCACTGCGAGGTCGCGTACTGCAAGGGCGGAGCACTGGACGCACTGAAGTGCAAGTGCTGTCGCCTATTACAGGTAATTTATAGTGCCATTTATTTCCGTAGCTAGACTGATTTATTACCCTTTATTTATAAATGTTGCTTAAAGTTAAGAGACGTTTTTAAATGTTAAGAATTTTATGGCTAAGCAGTCTTTACTTAGTCAAGATAAATTTTTTTATGAGTTATCTCACAGGACAACCTAGGACGTCGTCAACAACTTAACCAGGCTATCATGTGGATACCTTATAAATAAGGCCTCCAGCCGTGGCATAAAACTTACCATGACAACTTTAAGCAAGTTTATTAATAAAAGGATTAATGTTGGGAATCAGCAGCATTTTATTACGTAGATCAATTGTAAGCTATGGAACGATTACGACTAAAAGATAGACAACAGACGGGAACATCCTTCGTACTATGCATCAATTAAAACTTAATGTGCACAATAATCCGTTCGCCTATGGGTGATCCTGAGGGAATATAAGCTTTGTGATACCTACCTAATAGAAATATTCTCTCGTAACCTTATTAGAAGTCTTTGTGGAAAAATTGCCATCATCTTGTACTTAAGTGGGTAGGTAATTATTGTGTCAGATACAGGCCGGAACTAGTAACTGTGTCACATGGACCTATCGCAAAATTCACAACTTGTGGTGACCTTGTAGTGAACTTGTAGTAGACTAAGCTTTCTTTTTTGTGGGTGGCAAATCATCAAATAACTTCTCCCGCTTTGGGTGGAGCAGGAGGGCGTGTCAGACTTTTACTGACTAAAACCCACCCGTGTTCCCTCAGTTGCCTGTGTGCCAGGAGCCACGGTATCTCTTTCGAATAACCCGCACCCCTGGCAGAGGCTTGCTTAAGTTTTGTCAATAGACAAGACGCCGTCCTGTTCCTCATCATCATCTGCCTAGAATTTTCCCAACTATGATAAGGTCAGCTTCCAGTCTAACCGGATACAGCTGAATCCCAGTATTTTACATGGAGCAACTGCCTATCTGACCTCCACAACTCAGCTACTGGATAACTCGATACCCCTTGGTAAGACTGGTTTCTGGCTTCTGATAACCCGTATCGACTGACAAAGATTGGTATGTAAAGATGGTCACCCATCCACGGACCGACCGCGGCAATCATAGCTTAACCTGATCGATTAACCCGTACAGCTGTTTTATTACTTAGCAGCAAAGCCCCCTGACGTTTCCCTGTATCCCACTTAGGTAGAAGTAACTGGGGAAGACTTAAACTTCATCTTATCGTGTCTATCTCCAATTGGCGGTTCGAAATGCTTTCGTGACTCGACTGAATCCTAAAAGTTATTCGATAGACGATAATTCGCCCGAAACTATCAGATTTTAAATTTATGTGCCTGGGCAAGATAAGAATCAGTTGAGTTACAAGTTGATTTTAACTAAGTAAGTCCATCTCAGTGGTTTTAGATAGTCTGAGCCCAGATTAAAGATATTTACGTACCTATTTACCTAAGCTAACCTAACCTAAATATCAATGATTTGGGCTTAAATTCTGAGAAAGCCTCAGTAAAAGCGACCGCAGATTTACTGTGAATTTCTGATTTCATCAGTATTAATACTTACATACCTATCCACCCACGCCATAATCTACGTACCTACTTAAATCTACACATAAGATTTTGCTTAGGTATGTATCTATGTTCTATTAGGTAAAGGCAACAGCAGTGTTCTGTCGAAATCAAAATACAGGGTAATTTTAAATTGGCTAGCCAAACTCCACAAACGGTATGGGTATATATCATAACACCATAGGTAAAATTAAAAGATTTGATGTTTTTTTTTGTGGCATCAACGACCGCTGTTTAGTTTTGTTTCTTGAAGTAAGAGTGGAGAAAACTCGTGTCACCCATAGTTAGGTACCTTACTTACTCGTATTACCTCTAAACGAGCAATTCTTATACATAATCTCGGAACCGGCTCCAACAATTTCCATGAAATTTAGTAGGGTTGCAGGGGGTTTCGGAGCCGATAAATCGATCTAGCTAGGTTTCATTTTTAGAAAACGTCAAACAAAGAAAACCGAGCAAGGCTCGGTCAAAATCGTTTTATTTTTGTTTTATTCCTTTTAGATACTGATAGACCATCCCGCCTGACAATTGGCACCATAATTAAAATAATAAAACACCTTGTAAATGTATAACATTCTTTCCGTAGGCCGTGTGATTGGTCTGCGCGAAGTCCGCGTGGGTAACGACAAGGTGTCGATCTCGCGTCTCCTGGTGCGCGTCATATCCGGCCTGCAGCTGAACATATCGCCCGACACCGCCATCGAGAACGGATACGTATCCGAAACTACAGTCACCAGGCGGCTTACAGCGCAATATCAGGTTTGTTCATAACCGACATTATAATAAATCTGGTCTTTAGTCGATTTTAATTTAATCTGAAAAAGCCCCGAGACGTTCTCAAAGCCTCTTTAGAATCCAGACATTATAGGGAAGGGATTATGAGACCACTATTAGTCGACATTCACACGGACGTAATAAAATTACGGCGATTTTTTCGCGCACTCTATTTTCAACGCTCGGTGTTGAAACGAGAATTGAGAATACAACAGAGTGCATCTCAGCGCGTCGAAAATAGTACAGCGTATTTAAAAACACGCTGTGAGATTCGAACAGTAGTTCGATTTACTGTACGATTCGAACAGTAGTTCGATTTGTTGTAAGATTGGAACAGTAGTTAGATTTGCTGTAAGATGCGAACAGTAGTTAGATTTGCTGTAAGATACGAACAGTAGTTCGATTTGCTGTAAGATGCGAATAGTAGTTCGATTTGCTGTAAGATGCGAACAGTAGTTCGATTTGCTGTAAGATGCGAACAGTAGTTCGATTTGCTGTAAGATTGGAACAGTAGTTCGATTTGCTGTAAGATGCGAACAGTAGTTCGATTTGCTGTAAGATGCGAACAGTAGTTCGATTTGCTGTAAGATGCGAACAGTAGTTTGATTTGCTGTAAGATGCGAACAGTACTTCGATTTGCTGTAAGATTCGAACAGTAGTTCGATTTTGAACTCTCGGCGCTGAGCAATGCGTTGAAGATCCAGTGCGCGATTAAATCCCGCCATGTTTTTATTTCGTCCCTGGGAACATGATCTTAAGGATTGTAATGAACGGACGCCTGAGTTGATGGGTAATGTCTTAGCAAAGGAAGTCCATTACCTACTAACTAATGTGTTTGTCACTTACCAATCATTACAACTCTAACCTTAATAGGTTAAAGCTGGCTGGCTGGCTGACTGGACTGGTGATTTGCATACCTTCACTAATGTGTAGGTATGCAAATCACCAGTTCAAAAGGACCTTCATCTTTGAAAAGAAAAACCTCATTAACAATATTTCCAACAGTTTTGCCTTTTGTAGATACAGCTGAAACTAATTCCAAACAATATCTGTTATTCCAGGAAGGCCTATTGGACATAGACTTGGAGTTCTCAGACGGCAGTCACACAGCGCTGCGTGACGTGGCGGTGTCGGACTACTTCCTGGTGGTGGAGAGCCTCGACCCTGAGGTGGTCGCCTTTGCGCCCATGTATGCTTCCCGACATCCCAGGGTTATCGCTGTTGGAGAAGGTACGTTAACAATGTCTTTCAACATAAGCTTACATAGCTCAATGACGATTTTTATAAAATTTTCGTTCAGGTAATTAGCTCCGTAACTATCCTAGCAAAGCAATTTGTCTTGAGGATGTAGGGAGCAGATAACAAAGTGGTGAAGCTAATATCGTGAGGAAAACGAAATGTTCTAGAACCAAACCTCCAAAGAAATGTGACATCTACCCACCTAGTACCATTACCAAGTAGGCATACAACCGTTAGTTGTTAAGATTATCAGGGGCCATCTTCTGTCAATGTTTATATTCCTACGGGCTGATTGGATGCCGAAATTGTTATTATTTAGATTAGAGACAAAAATAGTCAATACAACTGTCATTATTAACTAGTTTCAACAAGCTAATATTTTCTTATCAATATGTCACTACACAACTTCTGAAATTCAACCATACTTTTCAGGTAGCGGCGAACTCCTCAGAGTAACGCTTCTAACTCCCGAACAATGCCGAACGGGTCCTCTACGCCGCGTGGCTCTCCCGGGCAAGGGCGACACCAAGACGCCGGCGAACATTAAGAACATTCCCGGCGCCATCGCCACCGCGGCCGCTAGTGTGGACGTCGACTTCAGTGGAGGGGACGCGCCGCAGAGGCCTGACACGCCGCAGAATGATGATATTATGGCCCGGGGTGGCATGAGGAGCGGGATGGCTGAGCTTGGAGATATTCTTAAAGGTACTTAACTCCATAGGTATCATGCTTTTTTGTTTGGATATCTATGAAGATATCCCTGTATGCCTTCGACCGCCTCCGAAGGTAACCATTTCAGGAGGTACACGTATCGGCGGTACGACGACGCCAGAAGACTATGGATAACCGACGCTAAGCTACATCCATCGCATTGGGAAAATGGGAGACAAGGAAACTAGCTTCTTAATGCTTCCTTAGACGATAACTATCTCATGAGTTTACCTTCGGAGGTGGACGGAGGCATACGGAGGTGTACCTAGTGCAACAAGTTAACAAAACCATACGCTAGTCGCCGTCCCTAATAGGTACGTACTTAAATCTTTGTGTGATCTCGGTAGGACCCGTTAAGTACCCGGAT
Organism: Polymixis flavicincta; assembly: GCA_949987655.1. NCBI lineage: Eukaryota > Metazoa > Arthropoda > Insecta > Lepidoptera > Noctuidae > Polymixis > Polymixis flavicincta. The sequence goes on from OX465179.1 coordinate 16,433,268, forward strand.
ACCTACGTAAGTGACATTAAAACTCTCGACATTAAAAAATATACTATATAGCTATGAATCAAGCAAATTACTAGATTAGAAAGAAAATAGATATAATTTGCATAAAATGTAACGAATAAAAAAATCCTAGAGATAATCAATTAGGTTTATGGCAGAATGTGGGACTAAGAATTAAATTGTTATGTTCTAGGATACCCTTCATTCAAGGACGAGAGCAACCACGAGCCGACCATTGCTCAAGCGCAGCAATACAACTCCATCTACCGCAACAACCCCGCGCCGCACTCACAGCACCAGACTGCACAGACTTCTGTTGTCATTGGTTAGTATTTCCATAGTTAAATTATAGCTAGAAAGCCTAACATGCTACGTTTAATATGTTGAGATGGCGATTTTAAACGATTTTTGTTTTTTTTTTTTTTACAGGAATATACGTGGTGCTCGGTGCATTCTGCTTTGCAATTGTGGTGAGTAAGCAATTCGTAACTATTTTTTTCTTTCAACGTTCGTTGGGGGTTACATTTGATATGTCCTTCAGTTAAGTTATATCACATCTGCGAGTTCACAGCAGAATGTTGATCAGTGTAAGTACACGTGAATGCTAATTGTCTTACTACCATATACCTACTGATAATCGCCTCCAGCTGTATTCAATGGAAAGACATTTACCCTCGAGGATGCAAAGCCCAGGCAGTACTGGTTAATCTGCCGTCAAATTTCTTTTTAGCAACAGTAAGTTAGGTAGGTAATAGGAATACCAACAGCTAATCAAATCTTCTAACAGAGTAGGTGAAATATAATAGACTTTTAGTTACCAGAGGATCGTGTCACTAGACCCTTATCCATATCATGCTCATGAACGGGCTCAGTCAGTAGGGACTGGTCATCTCTTAGCTGCCGCGTTTTATTTAAATTTTTGTCTTACGGACGCTTTTAATGTGCACGTCTTTTTACATCATTCCCACATGTATAATTTCAACATAAATGATGATATACCTAACTAAATTTTTGTAACAATAGGGTATTTTCCAATTTTATAAAAACTGTTTGTTTTAATTTGAAGATTGGGACGATATATTTTAGATACAGAAAAATGTAAATAAATTTATTTATATCTATTTTCTCAATTAAAAACGAATTATTTTTCGTTGTTTTGAATTTACCGCCAAAACGCTGCTTACGATGACTTTTTTTATCACGTGAACGTCAGCTTTATGTAAACGGCACCAGTACAAATACTTAGTTTGGCGCAGTTTTAGACGTATTTGTACACAGAGGTACCGCACACCAGTAATATCACGTTCTATCCATTAGAAATCTTGTTAATTATAAACTCGACATTCACTTTACTTACTAACTACTTTAGTTGACACAAAAATGACGTCACGTGATAAAAATTCATCGTAAGAAGCGTTTTGGCGTTAAATTCAAAACAACGAAAAATAAATTTATTTTAGATCGTTTTTAATTGAGAGAATGGACATAAATCAATTTACTTTTATTTTTTTGTTACATATTTCGTCCCAATCTTCAAATGAGAATAGTTTTTATCAATTTGGAAAATACCCTATTTTTTGCTCTAAGAGTGTCCATAAAGTTTCTTGCCCGTTCTTCACCATAGGTACTATTACACTTTGGAATGGGAAATCAGCTTCATCTTTCTGACTGACCGACCCCTTGACAATTCAAAAGTGCCTGTAATAGGGTATTTTACTGCATATGAGAAAAAAAATATTATTGAGATAGCTTAGACAAAAAGCAGTCGGAAAATAGTTTTATTTCATGAAATAACAAAATAAATTTTAAAATTCTATTCAAAGATTTCAGTTTTTTTCATCTGTTTTTTAACACCATGAAATAGTAGCCGCCATATTGTTACGTCATATCGCTGTTTAAACTAATCAACTGAACAACTTTGTACTTTTAATATTTTCTTAACTAATTTTGATTAAAATAATATCTTACATTCAGGAACAGCAAACCAACGATAAGTAGAAAAACAGCTAATTTTATAAATTATAAACAATTATAATACAAAATATCAGCGCATTTGTTTACACAGCAAACTGACGTCATACCCACAGAGCAATATGGCGTCCACTGCCTCCAGCGTTTTCGTCAAATTACGCGCGAACTATGAAAATGTAAAATTTGAATGAATTTATGGCACTAATTATTGATTCAATAATAATGTTGTTTTATTAGTGGTTTATTACCATTTTAGAATCTAATTAAGACATTTTCCAAAAATGGGAAGAAGTGCTTATTTGAAGTGCTTTGAGTTTGAGACAAGGATAACATTAAGTCACAAAAAATATGTTGTCCACAGGTATTCGTAGTATCGTGCGTAGTATACGCCACGCGTGTGAAGCCCTCGAGCGCTGAGCGCATCGGTGGGGGCGCGCGCGGGCTGGCCGGCGGGCCCGAGGGCGGCCTGGCGTCCGGCGCGCTGGGCCTGGCGCGGGACAAGCCCAGCAGGGAGTCCACCACCAACGCGCACGACTGGGTGTGGCTGGGTAAGATGCTGTCCTTATCTCTTTTTGTAGAACTGTGTAATTTATGAGAACAGTAGTGATGGCCCAGTGTTTCAGCCCCGACTTACGAGGCAGGCAGTTTTCTTTGTGTATTTAATTTCATCACCACTGTTCTCAAAACGGTGAAGGAAAATATCGTAAGGAAACTGGCATGTCCTAAAACCAAAAATTTGAAGGTATGTGCCATCCACCAACCCGCACTAGGTCCTCCTGGTGGATTATGGCCCACTCCCTCTTGCAGAGAGGCCTGTGGTCCAGCAGTGCAAAATTGCCACATTTATAGGCTGATTGTTTTGTGTTGTGAAAACTGCTATTAAGTCGACATCTACATCAGGGAACTAATTAGAGAGATCTCTTAAAAATATGGAACTTAGACACTATATCAGATTCATATTTGCTGTACCTTGATATAATCAACCACGTCATTTGAATTACGTAAACCGCTCTAACGGCTACGACATAAAGACGAAACTGGCAAACTGATACCAATGACGTACAGTGTGGTTGACTAGATACAGGAAGTATTTTTGTATTTTGAACTACTACTACGAACTATAATATTGCAACAATACTTTAAACTTAAAAAATACTGAGTTTCACGAATTTTCAACTAAATGAAATTGTTATAATGCTCGTAATCCTAAAGACACTCAATAATTGAGTCAAAAATGAAGCTTTCAATTTTCCAGGACGCGCGACTATCGAGCGAAACGGCAACCGTCACCCTGCGAACAGGAACTCGGCACAACAGACCGACAATGGCAACACTGAGATGAGGATCACCTCCAACCCTTTGAACTACAACTATGTGGACCCTGAGGACGCGATACGAGATAATGGGAACGTCATGGTGACCAGCTTCGACAACCCCAACTCCATCGAACTGCCGTCACAGAATGACAAGAAGGTCATTGACACCACCACGTATTGTAAGAAACCGGCGCGTCACACAAGGCATCACTCTGGCGATGGACACTGGCAGTAAGTGATTTTTGCAAGTTTTTAAGCTTTTGGCACCTATTCTTGTCATTCACAGCAATTTGATATCTATGTGTTCTGTGTTTTAATTCAAATTCACTTCTGGGTAGTGTCTTAACATTATTTCCACACAAAAAACCTTGTATGATTGTTCTTACTATAATAGCACAATTTTTTTTTATGTGTGTAGCACGCTCCGTCTTGCCTTTTTCAATTGTTGTAATCTATGTCTGTAATCAAAAGCTTTGCGCTTAGTAGTTTTTTCTGTGCATTATTGTAATAATTATGGTATAATTTACTCCATTTGGTCTACAGGACGGACGCCAACAACCCAGACGACTACCGACCTCCAGTTCCACCCCACAGGAACACGTCAACGCCACAGCCACAACTGCCAGTGCCGCCACGAAACCCCAGCAAAGTAAGCAGAAATGTTTAGTCCGAAAATTCTCTGCGAAATGTACTAGATATCTATATAAAAATAAGTCCTGACTGACTGACTGACTCATCAACGCCCAGCCCAAACCCTTGGACCTACATAGCTGAAATTTTGCACAGAAACCTCTGTAATGTAAACAAGGAATAAGGAAGGATTCTTCGAAATTCAACCCCTAAGGGAGTTAAATAGGGGATGAAAGTTCCGCGCGGGCGAAGCCGCTGGCAAAACCTAGTCTTTAGTAAAATTTCATTATGTAATTCCAGATTTTGCCCGACGCGGTCATGCCACCCACAAGACGAAATCATTCCCGAAATCATCAGAAGAAACACGACCGCGATTACGACTCCCGACGATCTCCAGAAAATGGCCGCCGCACAGACCGGTAAATGCAACTACTTTTATGGACGTAGTCCTTTGGCAAACTGTATGGGTCACTAACCAAATATATTTCTCCTAAACAGAATTATTGATTTAAACAAACTGGACTCCCCCTATCTATTAAACCGAGACATGAAAGATTACAAACGCGATATGAACCCGGCACCCCTTAGAAATGAACTAGAAGATAACCCAGTGGAAAAGCTAACTGACAAGGATGACTGCGCACGACTATTTGAATTCGACAACGACGCTCCTCTCGTGATGGAGAACAAGGACTACAGAGAGATCATCGGCCTCAACAGAGGCACCGACGATTCACGACGAACATTCGCCAAACCTGAAAGCCCCGACTATATGCACGACTCTGGAATCGGTAATTATCTCTTCCAATTACGTATTTTCATTCGATTGAAGTAATGTGTACTAATGAGCTAAATGTTTACAGGCCTACCTGAAGTACAAATGAGGCACAAGAATAGATCCAAAGAGTCAAAAGGAGATTTCGTGGAGGCCGCCAACAAGAACAAAGGTGAGGTTTACATCTAAATATAACTCGATCTTTCCTCATCTAAACGTCTATACAAATATATTAAATTGAAGTGCTGTTTGTAATGTCAAAATAACAGCTTTTTACTAAACGCAAATGAAAGTAGATATGTAGGTACCTATACGGTACCAATAACAAAACTCTGTTTTTAGATAAAAAATATCCGTCTATTTGTTCCGGCTAATCTCCGAAACGGCTAGACTGATTTTGACAGGACTTTCATTGCCAGATAGCTGTTGTTATAAGGAGTAACATAGGCTATAGGCAAAGGCGGTTTTGTAGCACGTTGCCATAGGATAATTTTCGACATCCACACGGTCAAAACCGCGGGCACAGCTAGTCTAAAATACAATGCTACAAGGATCATTTAGCGCTCAAGTGACATTGACAGGGGAGCTCTGGTGGTAAACATTTGAGTAGTTGTTTTGTGAAATGTGTTGAAAAAGCAAGATGGCGGCGTTTGTTCTGATTACGAATACGCGCCAAAAGATCCTTGTACAGCTCTACTTAGGTAGACATACTGTGAACTAGTTAACAATGATGAGTAATGTGGAGTTGTGGTGTAGGGAGCAACTCTCCGGAGGTGAAGCGCGCCACGATAGTGGGCAACCCGATGTACTCGCGCGGCGCCGACACGCGCGAGCCGGCGGCCGAGGCGCTGGGCCTGGACGAGCTGCACATGGACTACGATCAGATCATGCATTATTTCCACAACCTCAAGGTATAAACCGCCACACACCGTCCCACCTGCTTCTAGTGTAGTGTTGCTGTGTGCTTGCATCGATACCGCTCGCCGCGTCCCGCGCCGCCGGCACCACGCGGTTCTGTCATGTATTGTCTCGATGTTCGATGTACCTTCTTATGAATGATAGAGCCTCAATTTTGATGCATTTAATATGAAATTTAGGATAATATTTTGTATGAGTACTTACATTTTATATGACTATACATACGAATGCCGTGCAGTATTATAACACTTAATTATACCTGTTAAGATTCATTTTAAGTACCTATTCATTACTTCACCTGCAGCAAATTCGATATTCCGGGTGATCGCCTAGACACAACATTCCACTTCTCACTCTCTTGAACCATTATTTATTTGTCATCAATGTAGAATGCTAGAAAGCAGCTAACTCTTACCACTAGCATAGAAAGTAGTCTTTAACTTCACGATTATATTTAGAAATTCTATACCCTATAGATTTTGCTGCAGAATTCTGACTTATGTATTTTTAAAATTTTTCGCAGGAATCAAACGCCTGAGTAGAGCAGATCATTGCAAAGATCCGGCAGATATTGTCTACGTTTAAATATCAGCATATCATCAAAGCTCCGCCAATCGACGTATACAATGCACCCACTGATACGTCCGGGGCAGCCGGGCTGGAGGCTAGTACCATTGACTCGCACAACAACAACAACGCGTTCCCAGACGCGCACATTTACGAGAACGTTAGCAACGGTAACGCAGTCGCACCCACGCAAGTGCTGTGCGACTCCATCGCTCACAAAAATAATTTCATGAAAACTCAATTGAAATTCTTGTTAGAGCACCTGAGCGAAGCTTACGAGTAAAGTTGTTGACAGTCAATGTACTACCCTCGATACAATATGTGTCTCAAAGTGGATCCTTGCAGTGATCGAAATCGAACTATACAAATTGTAACTGTTTTATACATAATAATACTATCGTTAAACGTATTTACTCTAGTCATCTACAAAGCTGCACATATTTAAAGTACCTAAATAATGATAATTGTGTGCATGTAGTTAATACTCATAATATGTCAATGGATATAATAAATTATAAATATTACTCACGCGAGGTTTGTCTATATATTGATATTACTATTTCCTAATGGTAACGGGCTAATTTATTGCTGTACAAGCGCCGTATATCCTTGCCTACGATTCGCGAACCTTAGGATATGTCGCTGTTGTAATATTCCCATACCAAAAAAACGTTGCATTCGTTCTAGATCTGTATATATTTTTCCACTAAAAGGTAAAAACGCTACCTCACTTTTGTCTTAACTTAGAGCTTAGCTAATGTACGCGAGTTAAACGTAAAAATGCATTTATTTTATAAATCTCTTGATGCAAAATCAATTTCATTTTCCCGCCTAACGTGTATTGGTTAATGAAACACAATAGTTATTATAATTAAGACTGCAAATCGCCAGTTTCTAGGGAATATAGTATTTAAGTATAGTTTAAGAGATACAGAACTAGTCAAATATATTATTCTTATAATTAATCTGAGCTAATTTATTTGCTCAATTCTCTACTATTCCACTCTTTCTGAAATAGCTTAACTGTCTACTAAAATCTTTTAAAATATTTGATGTGAACTTATTCGATTTATTTATTGCTCGTAAAGACAGCCTAATTAAATTTAAATACGGAAATAGTTTCGTTTCGTCAGAAAGCACTGAATTGTTCATTTATAAACTTAATTAAATTAAATGTTAATAATAATTATTATAGAAACAAAAACTGTTTACTATAAGATATTAATTGAATAATCACAATGTACCAATAACATTTCAAAAGTCAGTACTAACAATAGTTTAAAGTTGTGATAAAATGACTGCTAGGGATTGATTTTATATGCAGTCTATTTTATAAATAAAAAGCCATATCATATATAAATGTAACGCTTGTATGATATTGTAAACACATTATTAATTTATTGAAAATGTAAATTGCATTTACTTGTAAGTTAGTACATTAGGCTTTGTAAATATTGTTATGACGTTATATAATTTATAGGTACATATGGTGGAGATGACAATGCAGAATAGAAAATATATGTGGTAGAAGTCGCTTAACATAAATATGGACAAAGTAGAGTTGCACACAATATGAAGAGTTGTTTCATGTCAGTTACAATTGTACACTTAATAGTAAATGTTTGATCTTGTATTGTGTATTAATGTGACCCTAAAATAATGTAATAATAGGAGCTGTGGACTACAAACTTGTACTGTTTACTTTTAGCAACAGCTGGCAGCCTACTGTTCTGTGGAACACGTTTCAGCTTGCACTATCTTTATTCGTGAACCATGATACTCTCTAAAATATTAATAGCGTGTTGTTTGGCTTTTGTCGTTAGGTTAGGAACGAGTCATAAGATACTAAGTACTCTACGCTGTAGTATTTGTTACTGTAATACATTTGTTTTTGTTGAGTTTTTGCCATAATTGTAAGAACGGAGTCTAAAGTAATGATTGCTACAAGGTTTAATACATGTATGCAAACTGAGGCTTGTCACGAAAATCCTTTCATGAAAATGTCAAATTTAATAAACCAATATTAATTACATGTTGTTTTATTTATTATTAAAAAAAAAACCTAATAGCCTAGCACTGCCAAAAGCTTTGGAACCTTAGTTCCAAATTTGAATGTATGTATCTATGAGGTTTATTTAATATTGGAAAAACGTCACGTTACGATTTTCCTGTCCCGCCGGAACTGGGCCAGCAATGCGTGCGTCACACGTGGGCGCCCCCAACGGTTGGCAACCAGCACCCTAATTGCGTAACACCCGATTAATCATAATCGGTTTCATTTTGAGAGTTCAACAATATTTATTGCGTTATTTACGTTGTTGAGCAGACACATTTTTCGAATATATGAAGCAATCATAGAAATCTAAAAAGCAGGAGAAGTGGGAAAGGGGCGTGTCTGTGTCCGTGCACCATGATCAGAATGATCATTCCTAAAGTAAATGGCCGTCTCAGCGAACTAGTGTGCTTTCGACCGTTGTCGTGATAAATCATAAGAATGCCGTGTTGTTCAGTGGTTTCTTGTAAAAACCAAAGCCAAAACAAAAACTTTGTGAATCATGGAATCACTTACCATAAATAAGTACAAGTATTTTTCTATATTTGTCTTTAAAATCGTGAAAAACAAGAAATCGAAAAACATTTCTTGCGTTTACTATGTTATTTTTGTTTTCAAATATCACAGCGACTGTATTATTTTTGTACTAAATACATTGCTCCTAAACCACTACCTAAATATTTTGTCGCTAAGTGACTGGACAAGCAATGTAAAAATCACAAAACGATAAAGTATCCATGCGGACGCATTACGTAGTACGGCCGCTGGTTCTTGCGTCGAGCTAGTGATGTGCTCGTGCAGATCCACTAACGTAGGCTATCGATAATGTCGATTCCCGAATAAATTTATTGCTAGATCGATGTGAATTAATGTTTTTTACTTAATTTGATTATTTTACAGCGTAGTAGAGAAATGCGTAAACAACAGTCGTAAAGTTGACAAAAATTTTAGATAATGTCGGTGGAGTGTTATTACGTTTGAATTATCGTATAATAAGTCTTATCCTCGTGCTATTTCCTTACTTTTTTATGGTTTTGGCATTTTACTTACGTTAAAGTCTTCAAACGCTTCGTATGCGTTATTGTTATCGGCATTGTTCAGATAATATATTAGTGACGTATTATTACGGTTATCGTTTTCATTTTATCTTATTTTCTGGACCCCAAAAAAAAATTAAGTAATACAAAAATAAATAGAAGTATCGACAACTTTCCGATTTAGTCAATCACTAGCGTATATGTAAAATAAATTGCTTTTGCACAGCACAACGGTAGCAACCGTTGTTTGTGTGAGTGAGTTGTACTTAAATGCACGCTGCGTTTGAAGGGATAAGGTCTATATTTGATTGTGTAGTACGTTCTGATTTATAAATTGCGAGTGTGAGCGCGACTTCGTATCTATTGGTTTTACTAAATTGCATGTGTAGTTGTGGCGCGGTAGTGGGGAGCAAGTGGAGACACCGGGTTCCGATACATTTTCAACTACTTGGCATATCTTCTTCTTTCTTAAATCTATGGAAGCAATGGTTTAGCAATCTGTTTGAAAACAACCAGATTATGATTAATCTTGAGTTAGGTACGCAATTAGGGTGCCGGAATCAGAGCAGTGTGCAAAAACTTGCACTTAGATATGCTATGCTTTTTTTTGTTAATTCTTACCTGATACTCATTCCTGCAATTTTACGTTCAAAAAGTGCTGACTCTGAGCCTAGATTGAATAAATGACTTTTGATTTTGCATTTATTTCGACAAAGTTCATTCTATATGAATGGACAAAAGCAAACTTAAGTTCAAAACAAAAAGTGCAATATTTTCAAGAATCTTACTAGGGCGCCAGGTTAGCCCCATGATTTTTTTTCTTTTTTACGTTTTTTGCAATTTGCAGGTCACTGTCAGGTAACAAGAATGTTTACAGAATTAAAATTATTAATACAAACCTATAAGTTCTTATAACCGTATTGAATGACTATTTCATTTCAGTTTGTACAAACACATAAACGATAATCATTTTAAAAAACTAGATGAGGTCGGCGTTTCCTATCTGACTACTCTGAGAAGAAAGGCCGAAACAAACTCAGAGTTCACAATCTCTTTTAAAGTCCTGACATAATCTTGGTCAGATTGATGTCTGAAATGTTCTTTTGAGGAAAGAACCACACAGATTTGAGTGGACCTGTCCAATCAGTGCACGCATTTGTCGTAATCGTATTTGTCTTAGCTCAACGATTCGAAGAACAATACCAAAGAATGGACATTTGGGTAAGCCGCATAACGTACTCAAACTGCCAGATTATCATTAAAACTAAATGAGAAAGAGAAAAAAAATAAGACTCACATAGTCCTCGTATTCATAATAATTAAATAACAATATTAAACTTCTCAAATAAAATATTTATGTCACAATATAAGGTTGCAAAAATAGAACATTTAGTACCTATGTAAAAATTGAAGCAGCACATTCTCAAGCCTTTCTATCCTTAATATAATCTTTATGACCTGACTGCGCCGCTGTGTTGTGCCTCCTAGATTGCTAATAGTCATCTTTTTAAATTAAATTTCACTTTTTAGGAATCGGGTTTTTTGATTATGTATTTTTTTTTTTACTTTCTGTCACAACTTACATTTAATGAATGATTGGAATTTATTAAGGCCTAGGTCTCGAATGTGTCTTGGAAGTTTATCATGAAAACTTATACATTGACATCAATAGGATTATCTGAACTTGGGTTGTATTACTTTATGTTTTAATGTTCAGGCCTGTTAAATTCAAGGTAGTAAAATAAAATCAACAAGTATTGACTCAATTATTGTATTTTCACTACTTACGCTAATTAAATAAGAATATTTACAAATATTTTCCATACCAGCGGTGGTCAAACGGCGATAACATCCTGTGACATCCTCCCATATTGTTTTGTATGATGTACTTCATTGTATAATAATTCTTGTTGTTCTCTTCCAACCATTTCTCTTGATCGGCCTTCTTTTTCAAGATTTCCATGGAAACGGCTTCAGCTTTGAATGGTAACCGCTCAGCCACTATTTTCAGCATAGGATAAACCTGAAATGCAGTTATTAGATTTATGGAGTTATGTTTCAAAATCAGAAAAAAAAAAACATTTTACATGAAACCACATTGAGTTTAAAAAAGAAGTGAAAACGAATGATAGTTTCGTTTGGTTTTTTATACGTCACTGGCTGTCACTAAGGCGTATGATTATCGCAAAACTGAAGAAGAGAACTGCTGCTTCCGTCGAAGTTGTGACACCGCGTTCGCAATGAAAACCGCAGCGGCATGTCGAGTCACTGCGGTCTATCATTTCGATTGGGCTACGCTGCTGCTTACAGTTCGCGGTTGCAGTTGCGGTCGCCTTCGGAGGAGCACCTTAATAATATTGATATGGGCCCACCGAACAAACTTCTTTTATCAAATCAGAATAGAATCATGTAAGTCGGCTTAGGAATAAACGAAAAATCGGAGTAGGTGCGTGAAAAAAAATCTATGTCGGTTAAAATTATTTCAACATAGACATTAATTAGGCAATCTAAATAGGAATAAGAAAAGCCTGAGGCTTAGCCAAGAATTCAACCCCAATAATTTCAGTAAAAAGCAGCACAGCCCCAAGTACCTCTGTAAATACACTAACAAATTGCTACAAAAGGTACAGAAGCTCATCAAGCTATTCGAAACTGTATTTTTTTATTTTATTGAACATGAACCTTATTCTTTTGTTACATAAAGGTGAAAAACGATCAAAGAAATTTGACAGATTGGGGTAGCTCGATGTACTGGCCTCTGTACAAACTACTAACACAACAGCATTCACTCTTAGCTGTTCACTGCATGCTGCAAGCTGGCTAACTATTGTTGAAGTTTTACATGTGAATTGGTTTGGCAGATCTGTAGCCCTAGTATATTTCTTTTAACCATTTCGGCTGACCGAGAGCTGTGGTGGCCCCAGTGGTAAGTTCGAACCCCGGCAGGCGCTTTACTTTGCGTGAATTATTTCATCACCACTGCTCTCAAAACGGTGAAGCAAAACATCTGGAGGAAACCGGCATGTCCTAGAGCCAAAAATTCGAACACATGTGACATCTATCAACCCGCACTGAGCCCGCGTGGTGGATTACGGCCCATTCGAAGAGAGGAGGCCTGTGTCCCACCTGTGGGAACATTATAGGCTGATTATATATATGAGTTATGTATCTCGACGTCATGCATCGACCTCGTTCGGCGCTGCGATTGGCCCTTGATTGGTGGTCGATACCTTACGTCGAGATGCTTAAAAGAAACTTACACTAGGACCTCTGAACAGCAGAATGGGCACCATTGACTAAAAATAAATAAACGTACCTCAGCATAATCGCACTTGCCGCCGACTTCAAGGATAATTCTGCCAGCTTTGATGGGAGTGACGTAGTGGTCGATGGCTCCTTTACCGCCGCCCATACGTTGACCTTGACCTTTCTTTGTAACAGGCTGCCATGGAGGGTCTACTCGCCAGATGGCAAACATTCTCTTCTGATCTAACTTTCTGGCAACCACTAGACGGGCCATTTCAAAATGTTCTGAACGCATTCTGCCACCACCAGTAGCCTGAAGAAGTTAAAAAGTTATAAATTCTACCTACACATAGTTTTATGATTATGTAACTTTGAAAGTACAAGGCATTGTACAGACGCCAGCACATCAAGCTACCCCAATATGTACAGTTACAGCAGCCGTAACTGGCCATGGGTCATTTAATAAACATCTCTTTGTCATAGGAGTAACAGACAGTCCGCTGTGCAGGGCCTGCATGGAGGACGACGAGACAGCGGCTCATGTGCTGTTAAACTGCCCGGCGGTTGCTAATTACAGGGCAAAATACTTCGGTAACCCAGGTACCCTAAGTGAGATTGTCAGCAACACCAAGGCGCTGCTGGCCTTTTTCGAGGAGCTGGGGTGGATCGAATGACCGATTCTCCCACCCGTACGCAAAATACGCGCTTTGACGTGGAGTTGCGGACAACAGCCCGTTTTACCTATTACCTATTACCCCAATATGTCAAATTTCTTTTATAGATTTTAAACTTTATTGCATAAGCATAAGGTTCATGTTCAATAGGGAGAATTTGACAGTTTGGGGTAGCTTGATGTGCTGGCGTCTGTACAATCATTTGATGTCAAAGAATTCATGAAGAAAGTTTAATGTTATTTAAATCCCAATAATCTTTGCACATGAGAAAAGAAGCAAGATTACCACTTACAACAACACCATATTGCTGCAACTGTAGGTTTGTGTGTAGTGGCTCCGGACCACGCATGTAGCGAAGACGCTTTTGCATCTTAGGTGGCTTCAGGTTAGAAGGATATATGGGCACCTTGTCATAAATACGAAGCCTCTGACGCTCAGGTATTTCAATATCTGTATGCAATAATTTAATAAAATATTATTTTAGGATATTAGGCATACATATATGCTACACAGGGTGTATTTTTAGTGAGTATGGTTAAGTTCCAAACTACAGGTAATAGAGAAAAACGCTGAAACGAATCATATGAACTGAATTTTGAAGAAAGAGGCAAGGACAGAAAATCACTTTTTTTTCTGCCTCTTAAGTACATGTACATGTACAGTAACACACACAGCACATACAGCATGTTGCATGTACAATGTGTAAATGTGCAGTATATTACAGAAAATTAAGTAGGTAAATAAAGTAGGAATCATAGGTGTGAACTTGCCAGAATTTATATAAAAGGTTAATTTACATTTAGCATGGCATGATTGTATAAATTGTTTGCAGTGGCCCCCATTTCATGAGCTGAACTTTTTATAATATTGTGTCACATAAAAAAAATAGGTGAGTATGTCACTTTAATTTTTTATGTCATAATAACTCCTTTCTGGGTTTTTTCTAGCCTAATAAAGAATCTACCCACACTGGCTGGTAAAAGAAATCATCCTATATAAAGATTTTCAGAAGTGTGCAGCATTGATGTAGCTGGATAAAACACAAACCTAATACCTCTATGCTAGACTAGGAGACTCAGCTGTGTAAACAAATACAAACACCAAAATAAGAAGTGTCTACAATCTGTGTGCCCCATTGGATCTTTCTGGGTTTTTTCTAGCCTAATATAGAATCTACCCACACTGGCTGGTAAAAGAAATCACCCAATATAAAGATTTTCAGAAAGGTGTAGCATTGATGTAGCTGGATAAAACACAAAACTAATACCTCTATACTAGACTAGGAGACTTAACCGCTAAAAGCCTGACAGCTCCCACATGGATTGAATTATTTCGCTTGCTGGATCGATATAGATCCACGTGGGAGCTGTGACGCTTTTAGCTATATAAAAAAATATTAACACCAAAATAAGAAATGTCTACAATCTGTGTGCCCCATTGGATCTCCTGCAGTCGGACTCTTAGTATATGGGTTTTGATAAAACAGTGATAGTTACGGCTAACTTTTACTTATAAAATAGAAATCCAAGGGCCAACTTCCAGGTTTCCTATTGAGGGCTGATTTTTCAGTAGTCAGATAACTTTAATCTGAAGAATAAATCTAACAGTTTGACATACATATTTTACACAAAAGTTGTCAAACTACAGATTTATCCTTCAGATAGAAGTTATCTGACTTCTGAAAAATCAGCCTTAAATAAATTATGAAATCCCATTAAATCTTTCAACATCTATAAAACCCTTTCAGGGATGATTTTATTTAACCAGTGACGTCTGGGAGGGCACCAATATAGAAATACCCGGCCCACATAATAGAAAATTCATTTTGTCTCATTAGCCGGGATTGACAGGTTTCGACAAATTGTGTGGGCACCTATCGGTGTCCTCCTGGATGTCACCGGCCTGTCCATCTCGGCTAATGACATTAAATGAACTTTCTATTGTGTGAGCACCTGTTGGTGCCCTCCCGGACGTCACCAGTTAAATTATTTTTCATTGCTCACCTTTGTTACTTAATAGACTCTTGTTCAAAATTACATGCGTCTAGAGTACACGACCAGCAGTTTTAGTTGTGCATTGTATGTCATTGAATGAATTTAAAATTTCTCATTTTTCAATTCAATCTATTTCAGTAACAATTCACATTGCATTCGAATATATTTGTTACTTATTCCAATTTCTACATTCCTTATGACCATTTGCTATTAGTACGAGTATTTATGTTCAACTAGTGCGTGTTTATCAGCGTTATACTTAAATAAAACTTTCTTATGAGAAGAACTTACGGTCATAATTTTTTGGTGGTGGAAAATATTTTATACCAGCCACAAGCACCAGTTGCGAGCATTCCGGCCGTAAAAGACCTAAAACAAGTTTAATAATAATAATAATTTAAATCCTTTTGACTAATTATGTTTATTTTACAATCATTTATATCTCAAGTCTATAATAAATGCTCTGGAAACAACTTACCAAGGGTCACACGAAGCGACTGGGTTAACATGATCATAAAGTTTTAATCACAATATGAGTAGCTCTGATTTATATTGCATAAACATTTATAGTAAATTGCCCTTTCAATTTTTCTATTTTAAAAGTTTCCATCAAATCAACATAGGAATAAGCTAGGTTATATACGGTTGAGTGCGGTTAAGTCAGTGTCAACTGTCAAAATCATGGACAGTGACGGACGGAACCAATTTAGGTCGCGTTCCGAAATTCAACAAAAGTGATAATATCGCGAACCCAACCAAATTGAATAGTCAAAAAATTTAAGCGCTATCAGATCATTAATACTGATTTTTATTTTGGTTGGCTTCGCGATATTATCACTTTTGTTGAATTTCGGAATGCGACATTACTCTGACAGTTTTGGTGTTGCAATAATCAATCAATCAATACATATGTTAAAAATGTAAGAGATCGCTGTCTGTACATACATGGAAGTTAAATGAGAAAATATATTATTAGGCCCTTTATCAACGCAAATAGCACCCAAAATAATGATTGTCAGAATTTTTGTCTGTTTGTTTGTGCACGATAATCTCAGAAAAAGCTCATCCGATTTATATTTGGTGTTCGTTATTATCACAGACATTTAAGTTATTATATTGTGGTAAGCTTCATAACACTAAGTGTTTGTTTCATGTCAATCGGTTCTTAAATAAAAAAGATATGCCAATTTAAAAATCACGTCGAACATTTTGTTACTATCTTATATTAAAGTCCAAGATCCCAGAGCTTTCTGACTTATCTTATTTTCACAACTTTGAAACCTTAGGTTCTGAGTAGTGGTCTCATGTACATATAATACCTGCGTATATTTGGAGTTTGCTCAGTGACACCTGGGCAGGTAGTGGTCCAGTAGTTTCAGAGCCTATTCGGAACAAATAAACAAACAAAAAAATCTTTCCTCTTAATAATATTAGTATAGACTATGTTAAAATGTAAGCGCTTTCTAGCTGACAAAACTATGTTAGGTGTGCTCCTACCGAGTTATGACAACCTGGTACTTCGAAGGCATGAAGCGTTTTCTAGCTGACACAGCTACCACCTTTTGTGGAGTTATGATAAAGCGTTTTCTAGCTGACACAAATACCTTTTTTTTTTTTTAAGGTGTCTTTCTACCGAGATAACTCGGCGGTGATATAGATAGGTATAAATAAATACATTTTGTTAGTCACCTTTTAAAACGCTTTATGCCTTCGAAGTACCAGGTTGTCATAACTCGGTAATAGCATAACATAGTTGTCTTGTCAGCTAGAAAGCGCATAAATATAAAATGCTTTGTCCTGAATGATTGACTGACGGATCAACGTACAGCCTAAACCGCTGATCGTAGAGACCTGAAACTTGGAGGGTGTGTTCTTTGCATGACGTATGCATCTGATAAGAAAAGATTTTTCGAAATTCTACCCCCTTTTTTTAGGGGGTGATAAACGGGGACAAATTTTTCTCTATAAATTTTGTAAGTCACCTTTTAAACGAGTTATGCCTTCGAAGTACCAGGTTGTCATAACTCGGTAAGAGCACATGCACCTAACATAGGTAGCTGTATCAGCTAGAAAACGCTTTTTGCCGTCGAAGTGCCAGGATGTCATAACTCGGTAGCAACACACCCAATCTAGGTAAATACATTTGGTTAGTCAGCTTTTTAGATGCTTTATGCCTTCGAAGTATCAGATTGTCATAACTCGGTAGGAGCACACCTGACATAGTTGTGCTAGCTAGCATTTTAACATAGTAAGTTATGTACATACAAAAATTTAAAAATCCTATTAGAACCATTTTCGACTTCTACGCGGACGAAGTCACGGGCAAAAGCTAGAAATGTTTATTTAAGTACGAATGTATAATTGGCAAAATTAACACAGTCAATGGTGCCGATTCTGTTGTCACAAAAATTCTTTAAACTAGACTAAAAATCACCAAAATTTTGTTTGTTCCTGTCAAAAGAAAATTTCCTATTCTGAAATTGACTAAAGTGACGCAACTTAACTATATTTTAGTTTGACAACACTAAGATTGCACTGAGTTAGTAGTTTAGTGAAAATGGCAATTTTGCTTGTCAATTTCATTATCAACCTAAAATTTTGGTTGTCTAACTAAATCTGACAATTTTTAATCGCGATTAAATTGGTAGATTTAATTAAAAAACCATGTTTATTTGAATAACAAATCGGTCTCATAAATTCGCGACCGAAAAATATTTGCGCCTCGACTGAGACGTACGAAATGCTTATTATTAAATTTTAAAGTGTAAAAAATCCGCATTCTAATATAAAGCTTAATTGAAAATTGTTTTGGGAAATATTATGTACAGTCGCCAGCAGGTCAAGCTATCCCAAACTGTTCATGGTTCATGGTTCAAGGTTCATGTGCAATGGGAAAATTTGACAGTTTAGGATAGGTTGACCTGCTGGCATCTGTACAGAGGCCAGCACATCAAGCTACCCCAATCTGTCAAATTTATTTGATAGTTTTTCAACTTCATTGCAAAGGAATAAGGTTTATGTTCAATTGGGAAAATTTGACAGTTTGGGATAGCTTGACCTGCTGGCGACTGTACTTGAACTTATTTTTTGTGAAAAAATCGCGCGGTTATTGTAAAATAATTAATAATAGTTTAAAAAAACACGCTTTTTATAGAAAACCGAACTAAAAAATACAAAACAAATTTTAATAAATTTAAATTAAGAATAGTGTTAAAAAATTCAATAAATATAAATTAATAATAGTGTGAATAAAAAAAAATCTTTTATTTTAAAAAAAGCGTGGGGTGCATGGTGTCAATAGTTAAAAATATTTTACTGACATATGAGTAGAGTGATTATCATTTTGATAATATCTTAAAAAGCACCACACGCTTTTTAAATTTTAATTTTTTTATTTACACTGTTATTAATTTATATTTATTGAAATTTTTAACACCATTCTTAATTTAAAACTGTTAAAAAATATTTTCTATTTTTTAGTTCGGTTTTCTATATAAAGCGTGTTTTTTAGTTTTTTAAACTGTTATTTATTTTCTACTTTTTAGTTTGGTTTATTTATAAAAGCGTGATTTTTTCGTTTTTTTAAACTATTATTTGTTTTGTAGAATTAAAATTCTCCTTAGTAATCGAAAATTTGTCAATAATAGAGAAATCGGCTAGAGATAATTATTGGAAATTAAAATTAACATCAAGTCATGTCTTATCCACTGTAGAGAAAAATTATAAAAAAATAAAATTAAGTTTCTTACCTTATCGACTTATATTAACAAAAATCATATTTTGCAAATTGAAAAATGGAATAATTTTATCAAATTAGAGTGTTGTCATCGGTCCTCGATAAATCTACAAAGTTTGAACGAAATCTGGCCTTTTAAAGTGGGTCAAAATCGCGCCCAAAGAAGTCGGTTACAAACATACAAACATACATACAGGTGAAGCTAATAAAAAGCGTGTAAAAACAACTCACCATCCGGTCGTCACTGCGGCACTAGAGATGATGCGTATATACTAGAACAGATCCAGGGACTAGGTATTTAATGAGACTAGGTAGCACCTATTCCAACTTTTAAAACACTCGATCCACCTAGTCTCACCGTGCATACGCCGCGCACTCGGCACCCGCGTGGCCCACTCGAATCGATGTACCGGCGCCGGCGCGGCGAAGCGGGATAGCAAGGCTGCTTCGCCGCTCAATCGTGTTTGCCTATTACAGATCATTCATGTGTCAGTCATTTGAATTTAAACCATATTTCAATATTCATAAAAGTAACGCAACGCGCACTCGTGGTGTCCAAGAATACATTCTGCCCTTTTTTAACTACACTAATGCCGCAGTCTTTTCATCTTTGATTGGCAATACTCGACAGTAGTCGGGAGTTCATCAAACAAATTACTAGGTTGATTTTACACAAGGTATTGTAAATACTCGATGTGAAATGAAGACTATATAGACTAAATGCAATGCCGTCGAGTATCAAGTACGGACTCGTGCGGATGTGATCCCGGCTCGCCGCCGCCGTTTTGATACTTATGCCCGCTATACACGCTACGGTCTACCGGAGAGGTCTACCTGTGCAGACATACCTGCACAAGTAGACAGCTATACACGCTACGGTCTACCGGAGAGGTCTACCTGTGCAGACATACCTGCACAAGTAGACCGGAGCGTGTATGGGAGTAGACCTGTACACGTTTTTGAACCTGCGCAGGCGACTGGAGCAAAATCGAAAATCAATTATTTCTAATTTCACCGTACGGTGTACCTGTGTGTGTGTGCGTGTACTCCGGTAGCCTGCGCAGGCCGCGTCATTTGTTTTCTAGTATCTGTCCTGTCTGGACGGTCGTCACGTCGCTCGCATCGTATGTCCTCAATCAATGCCATCGCAAAAAGAAATGAAGACCGCTCAGGTAGACCGGAACGTCCCCATACACGTGGGTGGCAAACCTGCACAGGTAACCTCTCCGGTAGACGTCCGGTAGACCGTAGCGTGTATGGCCGGCATTACTCGGGGTTATTCGACGACGTAATGATGTGTTTTCCCAATTGAACATAAACCTCATTCCTTTGTAATAAAGTTGAAAAACGATCAAAGAAATTGGACAGATTGGGGTAGCTTGATGTTCTGGCCTCTGTACATGGATGTATTGGTGATACGCAAAGACTAAGCATACTCTAAAGTATACGTACTTTGTGGACTAGGTGGAATAGGTATTTGGATCGAGTTTTTGTACGGACTTGGACTAGGTGCACCCAGTTGACCCAGTACAAAATTTACCTAGTACGACTCATCTCTATGCGGCACAGTCGCGACTGTCTGCGTGCCGAGCTCATGCCGAGATCGAGGCGCGTAGGTATAGCTTGCGTTTCGTCCATTTGCAATAAAGTAGAAAAACCATTAACTCAATGAGAAAAACTATCAAATAAATTTGACAGATTGGGGTAGCTTGATGTGCTGGCCTCTGTACGATAATTTTGAGCTTTTAGAAAAGAAAACCAAAGATAAAACGTAACAAAATGTCAACTAGCGATGGGTCGTTGAAGGTTTTTCCGTTAACGAAACGTCAACGTTGATTTACGTTCGTTAACTAGTTGATCAACTAGTTAAATTCGTCAACGAGTTAACGTGCATTAATGTCAACTTACAAAGTAAACCGTAAACTTTTAATTTATTCAACATTTAAAAAAATAATAATCTTAGTACGTCCCAACATTTTAAATGCAAATAGGTATAAACAATTACAAGTACCTATTTACAAAAACAACACACCTAACAATGTTTCTTTAAACATTAACTATAAAGCCTATTATTATTTACGATAAACAACAAAAAACTCTGACCTTGTACGCAACTTGTTACAAATTGAGTGAAACAAAAATAAAACAGCGAACTTCGTTTCTAAACGTAAACAAACAAACCATGAAACCAGTATGAACCGGTTTCTCTCAGGCGGCACGAGCGGCTCGCGCCAGTCCACCAATAACGTCATACTTTTTCAAAAATAATTTCTTTCATGCGTTTTTTTTTTTTTTTTTATGTCAATTTGCCGAAGATTACGGCAATTCCTGCCAGTGTCACGTAGTGACTATACATGGGTATCGTATAATTAATAAATATTTACAAAGAGAATATGAACTTGATAAACTTCTTGTGGCGATCCTTTTAGCCCTGAAACAAACACAAAACCTAGGAGTTAGTTGGTTAGTTAGTAACATAAAATATATACGTCTAAACAATATATAGACTACTTAAGTATGTCTGAATATTATAGTTTAATATTGTCATTGGAAATGAATTTAATAAAAGCGCGTATAATTTGGGGAGTTACTTATGGTTCAAATTCTATGACATGACCGTCACTCGCAACGTATGTTGTCATTTTCAACGAAAGTTTCGAATTTAGTTGAATAACAAACGAGTCAAATTCATAAACGTCGTTGACAAATTTAACTAGTTGATTCATAAACGTCGTTGACGTATTTAACGAGTTGATTCATAAACGTCGTTGAAGAATTTAACGAGTTGATTCATGAACGTCGTCGACGAATTTAACTAGTTGATTCAATATCAGTTAACGTTAATATGTTGACAGGAGATCAACGGTTATTTCAACCAGTTCGTTGAATCAACGCCCATCGCTAATGTCAACGTCAATTGACGTTGACATTAGCGATGGGCGTCAAGCATGTCAACATCAACCTATAAATGTCTCTCTCTCTTTCCGTCACATGAAAATATTAACACTTGTTTCCATCCTACCGCGACTCCGCGTTTTATACTGGATTCTTGTAGTTTTGCTCAGATACTTTATATTTGCTTCTAACTAGCTTTATGGGTCGTGGGCACGTAAATAAAGGGCGCATTCCGTATTAGAAAAATGGCGCTGTGAGCGTTCCGAGTTAGATATCACGATTCTGACAGCTAAAATTGTCAACAATATGGAACGCTCGTGATCGTGTTAAATGTGTTCACTCAATGTTAAAATATATATTCACCATATTAAACTTGTATACACCACACGTTTCTTCTTCTTAGATAGAAGCACTAATTCAAATAAATCTAAGAACTAAAGATACGATGCGAATCAAAACAAAACAGCCCAACTGTCATTTTTGACAGCGCTCACGGTGATATTTTGGTTATAACGCATGGTCGGCGTTATCGTAAGCTGGCGTATATCATGACGTCATCTATGAGGTTTCGTGGGACATCGATAGCGCGCTCACACAATAAATTCGGAACGGGTGTGAGCGCGCTCAAATCGATATTATCGTATCTCGCCACTGTAATACACTCTGTGGTTTTGTGTAAAGTTTGGCGGTTCGTGCTGCTAGCCCTACAAGTAGAGAAATTTGGCATATTTTCCCCTTTGACTGGTCATTGTCTTTTGTTATCAATGTTTGATTAATGATTTAGGTTTTCTTTTCGTGTTTTTTTTGTAGTTACGCACGGCTACGCATCACGTTATACATATCCAGTATAAGCTGACCTCGCATTGTATAAGATTTCAGTACAGTGCAAGATCAGCGTAAACTGGAAATGTATAGCTTGATGTGTAGCCGTGTGGACGATAATTTTGCCCACAATACGATAATTTCGACTTTCGACGTGAGAACTCGATTATTTGAACTTTTAGGAGTTGGCAACACTGGAGGAGTCACTCACTTGAAGTCAGTGTTGCCATATATACGGATTTGTCCGTATTTGTACGGATTTTGTAAGTCCAGTACGGATGAATCATGCTTTCGGACTTTTATATGGATTTACGTATAGATGGACTCAACCTCAGCCAGATGCCGTACAGAGCATATTCCGATGCTTTTTTCGTAGTATTCATTAAAAATCACATTTTAGTCCTCTGTCGGAACTATTATTTTCATTTCATGGAAATACAAAATAATAAAGCCGTAACTCAAACATGAGATGTAGGAATAGGTCGCGTTCGAAACCGTGTATCAAAGACAAAAGCTTTAGAGCAATTGTCTTTGATTCAAAAGGACAAGACGGCTGTTAGCAGCTGTCTTGTAAAATATGTAGTTTGAAAACAATGGCTGGAAATGCAAAAAATCACGCATAAATTAGCGTTTCAATTTAGATTGGTTGGCTGAATCTACTTTCAAGGTTTTGCTGAAACGTAGCAAGAAGGGTTTGCACGTTTGCATTTTGTAAAAAGAAAATGAGTGACTTATCTATTGGACGCGGAGGTAAGAAGGATATCTCTTTAAGTACCTACATGAACACGACTAAACATCGAAATTCAGTACCTACAACGTCCCAAAGATCTGTTACAGGTTTTATACAAAAAATAATGAAAAAGGGTGAGATTTTACTGGCAATACGGATATTTACAATGAAAATACAGATTTCACGCCTCCTCCATATGGCAACACTGCTTGAAGTTCAAGTTGGTTGGGTTTGTATATAGTTTATTTTGTTGTCAACAAGACTGGGTTAAGTATTATATTGGAAAAAATTGGAATAGGTTTTAATTTTATTTTTCTTAAAACTGAGTTAATTAGTGTTCTCAGAGTTCCAAATAATATTATCTAGTTGTTTGACTCTGCACCAATTTACAAAGATAAATGATTGTTATCACTAGATGAACAATATTATCGGCATTCCCGTAGGCTGAGCTCACCTGATAAATAATACAAGATAATGAAAAATACATATTATATTCCTTCCGTATTATATAATTATTGACAAAGATCTGCATACCTACATTGTTACTTAGTGATTCAAAATGGAATACAGGACGATGCTACATTTACAAAAATGTCTTTATTTCAATTATTACTTGTACTTATCTTGGACTTTTGTCATTGGTTTTTTTCTATATTCAAAGGTAAAATAACTATTTTCACACAATATTTGTTTTAAGTACAGATTAACCATTTGAAGTTTCCTCTAAAGTATATAATACCTACCTACTGAAACCATGCTAACAAAGTATCATTTTTTTCAGTTGAATGCTCTTGGACATCTAACAAAGTATCTTTCACTGACTGTGTTTACTCTACTGGTTGTCATTGAGTCTGCGAGAATATATCTTGGTCACTATGGCAACCTGTCTCGTAGGGTCAGTACCTACATATTTATTTAATGTAGCTTTTGAATTAAGAACAGATACAAACAAATTATTAATCGAAATTGAATGTATTTTAGGTCCCAGAACTGGCAGGATTCCTCATGTTGACCATACTTATGCAAATGCCTCTGGTCAGCTTTTTCCTGTTCAACCCTTACCTGATGAGTACTCCCATGGAGACAACACTTCACACTATGTTGTGGCTGCTCACACTTGCTGAAGTTGCCTTCAGTTTTTTGGCACTGAAACAAGCATCCAACTTCGCCAAAAGTATTTATTTGTCACAACCAAAGGACAGGTGACAATAAGTTCTGATATTTTATTCATGGAATCTGAATTATTTTATATTTATTGTAAAATTGGATACTCAGCCAGACCCAGTCATGACTGAATCATAGCAGTAATAATTGTTATGATTGTAGAGGGGGAAATAATTACTCGCACAATTTACATGAAAAGGATTTATTATGTTGTTATACAACATTAAATGCTCATTTTATTAATTAAGGACTTGAATATAAGAATGAAAGTGTATGAAAGCAAAGCTTTGGTATTTTATTTAAGTATAACATATTTCTAATAATTAAACATTAATGGATACACATGTTTGTAAACATAAGTTTAACCTAAATTAAGAATATGAATCCCAAGTTTCAATGTACACTCATAATAATTTTTAAATTAACTCATTAGTATATAGGGATATCACACAAAATGCTATCTGTAAACTATAGAATGAGCACCTCTATTATATCATATCTTAGGTATTATATATTACAACTGAACTATTATCTATATTTCTTAATTGTATCAAATATAACCTCTTGGTAAAATGTTTGGATAGTCTTTTATAAAATTACTTATTTTGCCTTCAAATATTTCACAAGGCACTGGATATTCAATGTTATCTTTTTATAAAATAAATAGGTATCAACAAAATATCACTGAACTACCACATCAAAATGCATAGCTTAAGTGCCTTTTTATTATGGAATATAAAATAAACAATAATATATATCCTCATTCCTTCAATGGCTTCAACCATGAACCAACCAGCCTTTGGCGCATACTCTAAACTTACTAACACAGCACTATGGTACACTCTTAGGCATTATCATAAAATACATTATTTGGTATTTAATACTATATACAATTTCACATTCAATACATTATATTTACTACTACTAAATATAATTGTCATATCTAAATGTTTTACTGGTCAGCCAACCATGTCACTAAACTAAATTATGCTTAAAATAAAATACTTCAGATATAAGTCATAATTTCATACTTCCTTTCTTCCAACGATTTTAAGTTTTTGTTGTTGGATCAATGGGCTCATTGAACAGTTTGTTATCTTTGAAGAAGTCATCAATTGTACATCTCACTAAATGTAAAGTTGCTTGGAAACTTTCTATTTTCGTTCCAAATCCTTTTACATTGCCTTCCATTTCAAAAGATTTCATTACTTCAGGAAGATTTGGAGACATTTTACAGATAAACTGGAAAGAAAAATGTACTTATATTAATAAAGATCCAACATACCACAATTGTTGACTGTCCATGCATTACATGTAAATGTAATGCATTTTCGGTCTGCCTGTGATGTTTGGGCATAAAATGTAATTCATGCTGAAATTCAGGCCTGTGTAATTAATTACACAGTCATCAACATATCAGCCGTCTTAGAAATAGGTATAAAATAAATCGTTTTAAAAAACGCATTGGACGTCCCACAAAATTACCAAAAATAGATGGGACAGTCAACGAGTTAATCAGAAGAGTTCTTAGATAACATAAAACATGATAGATAAAATGAGTAGTAGTAGTAGGTTTTGGATTAGATATAATAAAATATCAGTACAAATGTACTTACAGAAAATATTTGCTGTGTGACCCAGTTGTGATACTTCTTGACAGACCCTTCATATGCCACTGTAAATATCTTTTTCAAATTCACATCAATATCATTGGCTTGAACATGGCATAGGACTTGCGTAAACACAATCTCGAAAAATAGCAGGGCCCTGTAAACATAAAAAGGAGTAATGAATTCCATTTTTTTTTAATTACTCTGCCACGTTGAATTTATTTGTTGCAAGATCTGAACGCACCTGTTAAGCCACAGCACACTCTCTGCTCCAGGTTTGCCAGTAGCTGTCTCAGCAAGCATTAACTCAAGTAAGCAAGAGTTTTTGTCATAGATGAAAAGCTTTTTTATTTTCTGAAATAAAGTTTTAATCATGTTATATTTTAAATTATTATTTGGAGCAGTTTAACAGAATCATACACAATGGCTTTTATTTGTTTCTGTAATTATGGCATTCTACCGGTTAAGCCTTGTTAGTGGTCAGTATTATAATCACACTTATTGAGATGACTAAGAAATTATTCAATACCTAAGTTTACGAGTGATTCATAAATAAACTTAATAATATTTCATAACACTTACATCAATATTTCCTTGCATGTCATACTTTACTGGAGCAAATATTGTGCCTAGGCGTTCTGTAACAATGATATGTTGTGAATGAATTTTATTTAAATAGATTATTTAATATAATATAAAATGAAGCATTCACACATACCTACTACTGCTACCAAGTCTGTAGATGCATCTATAAACTCAATTATATTAATTCTTCCATTTATAACTGGTGGAAAGTGTTTTACAGCTTGGAAAAAACATTTTTCACTATCACTATTTGTAGAGGTGCTAGCCATTTTCAGTACAAAAATATTAGCGTTAATAATTTTGAACAAATTTACAGATATTATATCACACACATTCACAGAACTGTTTATTAAGGACTCGTTCAACGACAAAATTATCAAATAAATGAAACAAACATTGCTATTTTCATTGACTGATTGATTGACTGACTGAAGCACACCATAGAGGAAAAAGCACACTAAGCACAGCACACAATCACAATGTCATAATATTTTTGTTCCAGTTGCCCATTGTCGGTTAGGGTTACCACTTAATAAAATTTGCACACACTGGGAATAATCCATTCCTTTTTTCTTAGTTTTAGTAAACTTGTTAACTAAAAGTATTTCTAGTCTAGGAGACATAAACTTTTCTTTTTATTTAATTATAGTACTTAATTCTTGATTCTTGTTTTCTTAATTTTCTTCACTTTATTGTCAACTTTCCTAATACTGTTACGCCAACTATTTAATATGAAAACGTCTGTTTCAGCACGTTTCCCAAATCATCTTCTACAACTATTGTTAACACTTTGGTTTTTGGTGAAAAAGTAAATGGAACTAAGAATCTTTTTTCTGGCACAAGATTTGTAAATTCATATGAATCCAACACCATTCCATTTGATTCATCTCTTACTTCAACTATTCTAATACCGGCAGTAGAAATGATCATCATTTTGTTTTTATCAAATTTCAGATACCTCGTTATAGCTTGTCTTTCTCTTCCATATTCATTGTTGAACCATCGGTGATAAGACAATAACACAGCACAATTTCTGGTCCAATAGATTGAATCGTTTCCGTTTGTTCGATTAACGTTTTTCTTTGAATCCGTAAGTCTATTTGTTATATTCGAATAGACACTTGATGGCCTGGTTATAGGTGTCACGTTTGGACTTCTTCTTATTATGTCAGATTTTGACATAGCAGCAAAATTCCCCAATGTAGTTTTACTTCTTGGTCCTAAAACTCGTAATGGTTCCGCCACGTTCATTGTAACACTTATATTGCGTTGTAGTGAAACGGTAGAATGTTGTACAGGTTTTCCACTGAAGTTATTCATGTTATCTTTAACTAAAGCTGATCTTTTTTCCCCAATAACAAAAACTCTGTCTAAATTGTCAAAACCTCTTCCCATTATACCATCTTTCGTGTGTCCGAGATCAAACGTGTGACCAAGTTCATGGAAAACTGATCCCAATGTAGTTGCAAAACATCCTCCCAATGTGCCACGGTATCCACTGTCATCCATAAATCGTCTTATGTTTACTGGTGTTGCATCTATGAATTTTGGAACGATTTCTTCTACAGTCGTTGGCCAGGTGTAAAGGCAAGCTGTCCCGAAAAGCGCCAAACCGCCTCCCCCTAATGCAGCATATGCTTCAGTTAGGGATATAATTTCTTCATGACTCATAGGCTTGTCGATGTCAGTACCTTTGTAACGAGTGCAGGATATGAAGCCCAGGAATTTTCTTTCATTACTGCCTAAGTCGGAAAGCATCAATTCTCTTCCAAAATGTGACCATAATTCCGTTTGTTTCATTTTTCTTGCCTTGTTGACGTTCAGACTGCTTTTAAATATAATGCATTCTGGTTTTTTAGGATTTACTTCATGCTCAAGTTGAAATGTCTTTCTTCCGATTCCACTTTCGAAAAGTTTTTCGGCTGTTAAACTTTGAATTAATTTTGAACCCAGAGCTATTCGGGAACAAGCACTTTCTATCGAATTGTCAACGTCGAGTGGACTTTGAAAACACCCATCGTGGCCTTGACATATGATGTAAACTGGAGTGACCCGAAGGTTTGTTTTTCTTGGAGTATAATCCAGGAGCAATATTTTCCGTTGCTGTTCTGTATATTCCAAATCAATAATATTTTCACCTCTTTTTAGTTCTATTAGCACTCTGAATTCTCCATTGTAAACGTCCCATTGCGATTTATTTTGAAAGTTTTCACTTTTTAATGTAACTAATAGTTTTTCGTGGTTATTAGAATTGCCTCTTGTTATAATTCCCTTGATCAAAACAAGCGAATAGTTCACGACGTCTCCATTTTGAAAATTAGTTATAAAAATTGAAGAGTTGTGTTCTGTTTCGTTATCTTCGTTCACACGGTTGTCCATTACCTGAAATTATGTTTACATTACGTTAGTTCGTGAGAATAAGTGTATTTAGCGGTTGACCTTCATTAGGATCGGTACGCAGTTTCCTCGATTTCTTTAAGTGTGATCAAACACCACATAATTAGGTTAATGCCATTTTGTGACGGGGATTACTCGAATAAGCTACGTCAGGAGGTTTTACGCACTAGCATTTTGGTTTTATTAAGTGGAGCGTATAGTTTTATTTTTATCTGTATCTAAACTTTAAAGGTCGTCGTAAATGAATAGATTCGCACTGAAGCAATGACTCACCATGATGCGGTTGGCGTGGAGCGCGCAGAGCCGGCGCGGCGGGAGGACTGCGGGTGCGGGCGGCGCGGCGCGGCGGCGACTCGACCACTCGCAGCCAGCGTGCAGTGCCGTTCCTCCTCACTTCTCACTAAACTTGGTCGAACGCTCGCGCGGTTGGTGTGCGCATGCCCGCCGATGCAGACCGACGCGCCTCGGTAACGATTGCGCCCACCAGACAGGTACGCGACTAGCTGTCTCCACTGGCAAGAGGGAAATTTGAACAATGCAGTAAACATAGATGAGAATGCGCCACAACCATCCATCAAACCCTTGTTGTTTGTTTTGCAAATGTTTGTTTTCATTACATAGCAATCGCGATGACGTGATGACACGGATCTACATCCTGTGTAATAGAAAATTATACTTTAGGATTTTTGATAGTGGGGGCGCTAACTAGGTAAAATGTAGGTACTGACTTTTGATGGACGTCAAGGAGTAACAGGTAGGTAGATCCTTTCTGATTCTGATGTGTTTTTATTGGAAAATAACAACCTCGATATAGATACCCATACTGTTAATATCCAAAAAAGGAATTCAAAGAACTATTGAAATGAAAGGAACCACTTGAACGTTTTGGAACCAGCAAAAATCTAGGCATTCTACTAGTCAGATTAAAATCAGTTTTGAACTATTTATTGTTGCTAGATACGCTTACGCCCTCTATTGTAATTCATAACAATGTTCTAGTAAGCAAGGGCGCTGCTCTACAGTCACTCATAAAATGTTATTTAATTACAATGTCTAAAGGCTTTTGGCCTTCGTTTTTATGATTCACGTATCATGTGGCGATACAAATTTTTGATTCTTCGCAAATATTAGTTAGGAACTTTGAAAACGCAAAGTAAAATAAATATCCATAGATTTTTAAACGTCACTTATTTGACTAGGTACCTATATCTGGTGGCTCTATTTTCCTGCCAGTGCTAGAACGTGAAAACTTGATATTGCATACGATAACAGACTAAAACATTAAACGCGATTGGTTCAATGTATTGGGAGTTCGAGCCAGACAACAAAGCGCCTAGTGGAGTTAACTAGCTACATGTCGCGCTGGCTACATTTTGTTATTCTGGCAGGCGTTGTAGCCTACAAAATTAATAGTTGACCCTACTCACTGTTTACTCGTATTTATACGAAATACTGACAAGTAAAATGTTATTATTTTGCAAGCCTTTGTTTAGAAATGTAACTTAGTTGGAGCACTACAGGAAAATACTTGGAATGGGTAAAGTCGGCAATAGACAACCCACTATGCAACGTTTATTGATTATAAATATGTAAAGAAAAACGGTGATACAGCCAAAGGTTTCTCTACCTGCAAGATAATTGTAATAATATACCTATACATATTTAAATTACAAATTCCAAAAATTGCTTAAGGTACACGTAGATGAGACCCAGTAGTTATTCTGAAAAGTTAGTCCAGTGGGTAATTTCCTTTGAAACAAGAATTTAACTTGTTTTCAGAGTGGAAAAAGGTATGAATGTCGAAAACCATTTCCGTTGTGAGTGCGGGCGCTTACAATATTACTTGAAACTCGTTGTTTTCACAATTCCACCGGGCAGTGGCGCCGACGACGCTTTGAGCCAGAGGTATTTATACAACTTTAATACGCTGTTTATTTTTCAGCACTTGCCAGACGGTTTTCTACCTACATATGCGTGTATATTGAAGCAATGTGTAATGTACTTGCATATAAACGAGCCACTGTCGTCGGCACACATTGCCAAACTTTGCTTTTTGCAAAATTCATAGCTCGTAGCTCGAGTCCATGTTAATTTAACAGGGGCTAATGGACGTCTCACGACTTGAATATTTATGGGAATGAGGCGTCGTGTTATGAGATGACGAGGAATGAAATATTCAGGCGTCGACGGACGGGCTGAATGGCTGCCATACTTGTACGGACAACGCGATGGGTGACCGCAGCTACTGTCAGCGTATTGCTTTATTTGTCTTTATTATAAAAAAGCCTTGGTGCTATGCCAAGTGGCTGATCGGCACCCTAATTGCGTAACTTACGATTGATCATAATTGGTTTCGTCTTCACAGTTAAACAATATTCATTGCGTTATTTATGTTGTCGAACAGACACATTTTTCGAACATATGAAGCAATGGTTTAACAATCCGTTTCAAAACGATACAGATTATGATGAATCGTGAGTTACGCAATTAGGGTGCAGGTCTTGACAGTGTGATAATTTACAGACCAACGCGGCAACGTAGACTAATTTGGTACCGTCGATCTATCTATGTAGTTACTCGTACACTACATACTTGCCCAAATACCCACGGAAACTTATTCTACTTACTTGGTGACTGCTGAATAATTTGACCAACACTACGTATTCCCTCCGCCGCGTCTGATTGTCTGATCGAGATAAGCTCAAACTCAAGCTACTGAACGGATTATCATCATTGGACGAAGTGATTCATGAAGAAGGTTTAGGTGAATAATTCTTTTAGGTCGAATTTCCACTAACCCCTTCTTACTGCTCCCCTAAATTATAAAAGGAAGCCGTATGCAAAATTTCACAGTCCGAGTTAGTTTCAGCGTTGATATGTCAGTCAGTTTCTGTTTTTATTTGTTAGAAGATTAATGTTTTGTGTAGATAGGTACCTACGGCTGAAATATGACTTTTTGTTTTTGGCTCGTCTTGTTGCCGGGGGCAGAACCATGCCCCGTTCACTCTCCTTTTGGTGTAATACGCCACATGACGGTGATGTGGCGGCGTATTTTTGAATGCCTAAGTAATGTTAAAAGTCTCATAGCTAAATGTAGGTACTAATATTATAAATACAAAATAAATTCTTGTAATTATGTCTGAATGGTAGATACCTTTCCACACTTAAATAGATTGCGATAAAGCTTGGCAAGAAGATAATAGTATTCTGGGGCAGATACTTTTTACTGCGGGAAGATGTATTTTCTACGGTGGGCAAAGAAGTTTCTAGGGTGGGCGTACATTCCTGAGATATCCACGCGGGTGAAATCGCTGGTAAATGCTAGTTAAAATAATGGACAAGTGACAAGGAACAGAAGAAATTCAGTTGTGGAAAATTAAATTATGTATAATTAGGAGCGCTCCGCGGTTTCACCCACGTAGTTCCCGTTCCCGTGGGAATACCGGGATAAAATATAGCCTATGTCACCCGGGGATAGCGTAGCTTCCAAAGAGTGAAAGCATTTTTCAAATCGGTTCAGTAGTTTCGGAGCCTATTCAATGCAGGCAAACAAACAAACAATCATACCTTTCCTCTTTATTAATAGTAGGTATAGAGTATAATTTAAATAGAAGATTACTTTTGGTAAAGCTATAAGCGCAGAATAAATCTCTGTTAACATAGTATAGGTAGGTAGGTAGATACCTACAAACGCAGTTCATTGAACTCACACAAAGCATGTTTCTAATGATATTAATAAATAACAGATATAGTCAGTTGCATAAATACAGCTACATTTATATAAATCACATGAATTCTTAAAAACGAATCGTTTTTCGTAGGCACACCGTTTCCGTACATTTGAGCATAGCAAATATTGCGATATCTTGAAATTGCTATGCGGATTTTGTAGTCATGAGGGAAATACACGTTCGTACATCATACATTTTCTTACTTCTCAAGTCAAGTAAATCTTATATGGGGCTTGAAAAAAAAACATATGATAAGCCTACAGCATTCCAAAATAAAACATACCTACCTGCTAGCTAAACAAATGGCAGTTGAACACTGTTCCTATGCGCGTGGGGACTGCGCTGACTAACAAGAGGCCGGTGACGCAGTCGCCAATGTTTGATGATGATGACCTGGATGCAGGAAACCGACAGGGCTGTCCGCAGGAGCCGGTCGTTGTCCCAGTGAACGCAGCACTTTCGCTTTTATCGGCGAACGAACCCGGTCCATTACTACCTCACTCACGCGGTTACACCATCACAGGCCGTTCGATTTTGGCTGCGTTTGTTGCTCCGGTATGCATACTAATAGCAATTTATTTAGGGTTGTGATGTTTAGATTTCTCCACGCTACGACAAACGTACCGTTCATTGTTTTTAAACTGTATTATTTATAAACTCGGTGCATAGGTAACATATTAATCATGTTGCGTGTACGCGGACCGCTGGGTGGCATGGCAACTCAGACTTTTGGTGGTTACGTTTGAAGGTTTGAAGTACCGCGTCATAGGTCAAGCTAGGCACGAATTCATAAAGAAATGGATATAGAACTGCCGAACTGAACCGTTGAATGATTAACCTAGGCATATAAAATACTCAATTGAAAATTAGCATGTTTCATTGAAAACACTTCTAGGTAATAATGTTTCAGGCAGTAATTAATTACTGTGTGACACTTAAACCTCGGTACTTATCAAGATACATGATATAAAAGGATGTAAGGTAGTTATAGCATTGTCATATTTTGGAAACGGATAGCTTTTAGCATATTTTCGTCAGCAAAACGTTGAACAAAACCAGCAAATAATTTATTAAATGGTAATTACAACGAACCTTTTCCATATTGCTATGAATAAAAATAATTGAAAGCCGTTTTGGAAATATCGAAACAACCTGTTTGTAGCTTAATCGTCGGAACTTTACTGTGGCACGTGTTTTTTAGCACTCGGTGTACTCAAGATATAAAACAAGTGTATTTGTAAATCCCAAAATGATTCATGGTTTGGGCCAGTTGGTATTATTTTTTATCGTGTAGAAACATCGCGTGCATATCTTTATTGTGTTAGTAAGCCTGAATAACCGTCGTAGCCTACCTACAGCATGGCTTTTGTAGCATAAAGCTTAATTTATGAGGGCATGAGTAAGTAAACGAGCGTAAAATTATGTCGGAACAATTCAACGTTTGAAATTCAAGAACTTAAGTAGGTTAGTTAGGACATACTTCGCAGAAGATCTGGAATATAGAAATGTGTCATACAACTGGGTGACTCCTACAATGCTTTAAAGTGAAAAATGACACTACTTACCTAGTCATGGTTTTTTATAAATTCTGTAACTAATGTGTGTTTTTTTTCGAGGTATAGAACTTTAAGTTGGCATTACTTTTCAAGATGGCGACCGATTTAACAGCTGTCGAGTAATTTATTTTCAGTTTAGTTTGGCAATTCATCATGAATAGACTCACGCCTGAACAACCCTTGCAAATTGTGCAATTTTATTTCGAATTATTGAAAGACACGTTTGGTGACCGTCTAATTTCACGTTTTGGACCTGTGAATTGGCCTCCAAGATCTTGTGATTTAACACCGCTAGACTATTTTCTGTGGGGCTATGTAAAGTCATTGGTCTATGCGGATAAGCCACAAACGCTTGACCATTTGGAACACAACATTCGCCGTGTTATTGCCGATATACGGCCACAAATATTGGAAAAGTGATCCAAAATTGGACGTCTAGATTGGACTACATCCGAGCCAGCCGTGGCAGTCATATGCCAGAAATCATATTTAAAATGTAATGCCACAAGATTAACTTTCGAATAAAAAAAAATCATATCAATCGAATAATCCATAATAATTAACCTCTAAAAAAAACACCCCTTATTTACACATTTTCCAATTTCGCATTTTCATCTCAATTTAATTCTAATCTTATATAAAATTTACCTATAAAACAGCAGCTTATATAAAAGTTTTAACGTGTTATACAGTCGGGATATCGGTACGAAACCAGAAGCTGCACTGGACCAGTAAGGAGACTGGTCCAATAAGGCGACTGGTCTGAGGAAGCTGCCAGGTTCGATTCCCGTCTCCATGAATTAGGTTTCCATGTTAGGATTTCTAAACGTGTCTCTAGCATGACGTAGGCGAGTGAGGTGGGTACACCTCTACTCGATTGCTGCTTGTGACACTACAGAAAACTGAATGTTTGAATATTTAAGTTGATTCAACAACCAATAAATTAAATTAACTGAAAACATTATAAAGCCTTTTCCGGAAAATCTCCCGCGTTTTCCAAATGAGAAAGGGTTTTTAATTGCAAATTTATGCTGAGTTTAATCGTAAGCGAGTTGAAGAATTTTAATTAGAGTCAACGGTACGTACTACGTTTCCGCTGAAAATCAGCTGAAAATCCCAAACTCTATGTCAATCTCTTCATCTCCATCTATGTAGTAGTATTGATCAATACTTTGGATTCACGTACTGGGTTTATTTTTCCTACTCATTACAAAAAAAAAAAAACACTTTTTATGTCTACATAGTAAATCATATTCAATCCACAATGAATCGATGTACCTATGCTATGAAAATCGGTTTATATATTTCATCGGAAAACAAAAAATTATAATAAGCAAGCGCAAAACAGTTTAAATCATTAAAAACATATGTTTAAAGTATCTTAATGCCTGGGTAATAGGTTAGATACCTACCTACCCAACAACCAATATCAAAATATTCCTATTAAAAAGGTTTAAAAGTTCAGTAATAAACTGAATTTATTAGCGACATTGTGAAATCTTCGCGCGAGGAACACGCTTGTAGTAGCTATAATACTAAGTTGATGAAGTCATATTATCGAAAGGAGCCATTTAATATTCATCTCCTGTAACAGTCGGCACAACGAAAGGCTGTTAAACGGGTATATTAACTATTAAAAGTAATTTACGAGCCGCCCGTTGAATTAGCTGCGTTCGATTTTCTTTCAGTGCAAGGTTTTATTTTATA
The DNA here is from genome assembly GCA_949987655.1 of Polymixis flavicincta. Classification (NCBI taxonomy): domain Eukaryota; kingdom Metazoa; phylum Arthropoda; class Insecta; order Lepidoptera; family Noctuidae; genus Polymixis; species Polymixis flavicincta. Next base: position 16,469,379 of record OX465179.1, read on the forward strand.
TTTTAGTCACGTAGCATTTACCTATAACTTTATTTTAAAATGAAAATGCATTTGCCAATGTATTCAAATCAAGATAAATCTGTAATAAATCGTAAGTTAATGCTTAGTTATCCGTTTCAATTCCAATAGTCCGCATTGGAACTTTTTAAGGATTGCTTTACGTAGTTGGCTAGTTCAGAGAGCTTTCAGCTTTGGCTTCTAAGGGCAGAGCAGAAAGTTAAATTAAATTTGGTAGATATCGTTTCACGGAAAAACGTAGTGTACGGTAAACTTGCATGCAGTATTTTTTATAATTACGTAAACGAATTAACTTCTGCACGTTGTCATTACAGCCTTGAAATTTCGTGTTTTACAGTTAACAAAATATTCGCTATAAATTGTCGTGCATTTGTAATTTAATGACATACCACGCAAATAACTTGTACTTGGCCGTAAATTACTGAAAATATGTTACAGCAGCATGAAAGCAGCTTATAACAATAAATCATGTTACGTATTCAGTAAACAGTTTGCGTAGGTTCGTTGCGTTTGTCGGCGTGTCATATTTCGGGCTTGCTTTAGGGCCCTCTACGTGCCCTACGACATTGTACGTGCTCCAATATTTCGAAATGCTGTTCTTTGTTAGTAATAATGAAGATTTGCGTAGTTTCATCACAGTGCGCTCGTTGAATAATAACGTCCGGTTGAATGAACCATTGCAGTGTGTCCTTGTTTTCTGTGTTTTTCCATGGCACGTGCGCGCTTGTTCTTGTGAGACCACTCTCCACGTAAAGACGGATATCTCATTCCTCATGCAAGCTAATACAATAAATAAACAGTTGATTGCACACGGACAGATGGACAACTGCGCAGATGTATGTACCTGGGCTGATCGAGCTGTGTTATCTGATGCAGTGCGGTCTGTCCGGAGTGGTCACACGTGACTTGTTCATTATAATAATGCTAATTTATTTAGATGCACTCCATAATTAATTTACACCGATTTATGTACCGAGGTACGGTGCAGTAGTTCAGTAATAATAATATGTACCTATTTCAGATTAATATTTAGTAATAAAGTAGGTAGTTGATTTGCGAAAATTGTGGTCGAGTTTACTCCCTTCAAATTTACAAGATCCTGTTGTAGGCTATGTGAATACGACGATTGGTTTTCCGTTGAGAACCTCAACACTTAAAACGTCAAGCATAAAGCCATAAATTCCAGTCTATATAAATAACAGTCTCACACTTTACCTAATTGAGTTATTCTGTAGAGGCAAACCGGAAATCAGTGGAGGAAATGTGTCCGATGAACATAAACATCTTCATCAAAATTTTATGAAGACATATGGACTACAAATACTCCGTTACATTACAATATTTGACCTACAGCATTTTATTTCATTTGGAGCACAAGATGAATCGTTTTAGAAAGCCATTAGAACTATAATTAGCGTTATTCTCTGCATGTATCTATAACAACAATAATAGTAAAATATTATGTTTCAATTCAGTTATGTTACCGAATCGCCACAACCTCGGGGCGCGTATACGCGTTGCCATGCGCTTAGTGGACCAGTGGAACACTATTCTGTTATATTTTTAATACGGTTACTTTTTCTGATGACCCTGATCATGCTCAGATTTAGGGCGTGCCCTTCGTTATCTGATCGGATAAGTACTTACTACGAGGGCAGGTCGTGAGTTTCTACCAGTCAAGACACATCTTTGTAACATAATGTACCCACTTTTATTTGGTTGTAAAAGATACGTATCTTCACAGTAAACTTTTCCTTTTTATGGCCCATTATTTCGGGAGACTTTTTATTATATGCCAAAGGTTGATGGTTTTTGCTTAACAGCACCTATCAAGATTTTGAATACGGTAGCCGTGTTACTTGGAAGTAATTGAACGAGGAGTTAAGTGCCGGGTACGTAGCGGCATGGCGCTGCCTACGTGTCGCCCACGATGCGCGCTGCACAATATAGGCCACTTCGCCAGCCTGACCTAATCGCATCGACCATTCAACATCCGTGCAAGAAACTGACCGCACACACTGAATATGAAATGCTCACAGTTAATGTGTCACTTTTGTCAGAAGTAAGCATTTTCGAGTACGGTCATTGACCCTAGCATTGCGTAGGCTAGCTACTTTCTCTCAGTGTTGGGGCGAGGAGGTGCGCGGCAGGCGCGGTGAGAAGGGGGTCCTGCCAAATTAAGTGCGTGAAAGGCTGCGGACAGCCGTTCCGGTACTGCCGCACCGGCACCGGCGCTTACGCACCCTTCCTGCCACAACATTGTCGGTAGGTACGAAGAATCTTTCAGTTGACCGTTTACGGTTACTTGGCTCCGTATTAACACAGAAGATCGCAACACTGTGTTTATTGTCGTGAAACGTTGGCGCCGGTTTGCAAAATTGTGAGCATCTTCGTAGAACGGGCCAACGAGGTCGGTGAACTCAGGCCAAAGTGGCAATCGCGAATCAGTAGAGACTTGGAACATCGTACCCTGGTGTTATCTTGTCGCTCACGTGCGCTGTTAAAAGGTTGTATAAGCATTGCGACGCTTTCTAAGCCTTCTTGTAATCAGAATTAAGAAGTGAGCGGAGAAATTGTCAACGTTTAACGGTTCACTTGAAAAAGGAAACAATGAGACGAGTTGGGCGCACTCACCTACATTTTTCATTTGAGTGTCGCGTAATTACTGATTAACAATTAAGTGCAGACTCGATCTAAGCATAGCGTCTTACTTATTAATTTCTTTGCGAGATAATGTCTGTGCTTAAGATAAAGTCACGTAAACTTTATCTTAAGTTAGGTAGGCACTTTGTTAGGAGATGACCAACATGCGTAACAGTTGAATTATGCACATATAATTTATGACTATACATATATACAAATAAGAGCTAAGACAAAAACGATAGATGCTCTAAACCACGCTATATAATTAAAATTTAAATGGGCTGGTCACGTGGCGCGTCTCAAAGACCACAGATGGACCAAAACGGTTACATTATGTTAAGGCCCACAGGGCAATCGCTACAAAGGAAGACCTTACGCGCGATGGGACGACGACATCAAGAAAATAGGTGGACAACAATGGCCACTTATAGCTAAAGACCGGGAAAAATGGCAATCTTTGGAAGAGGCCTTCGCCTTGAGGGGGGTTCCTGTTACCCATAAAAATTAAAGAATACTTATTTACTTATTTTGTAATTATTAGGAAAGAAAAGGCTTTAATTTTTATTTTATTTTATGTGTTTTAGAGGCATTCTGCAATGATACTGGGTGGCAGGGACATGTTTTGTGTCAGGGTTGCAAGCATTTAGTGCCTACATGATTCTGAACCCTATTGCGTTGAATGTTACCTACGAATGACGAAAAATTTATACACTAGTGGTTCTAAAATCATTCTGAATTGGTTACGGTTTACGCCTGCCACCATGTTTAAAGTCTAGTGTTATACCAATTTTGTGGGGGCCCTAAAGATATACTGGAATAAGTAAAATGCGACATTAGATTTAAGTTGATTTACATTGATCCAAAGATTAATTTCAATCTAAGTAGAGCGTGAAACCAATCCAGCATCCACTAAGTATGCACTAGATTTGTGAAATGTTGATCCAGTTCACATTGTTCGCAGAACAGATGGCCAATGGCCACCTGGAAAGGTTCTGGAGTAGCGACCGCGTACTGGAAGACGTACCTAGCGTGTTAAGGCCTCCCACAAGGTGATTCATCAGGTTGAAGGCGGCAGGAATCCGCTAGATGCAAGAAGTACAGAACCGATCCAAATGGCGGTGCTTGGCGGAGGCCTATGTCCTGCAGTGGACGTCTTTCGGCTGAAATTATGATTTTGAGTGTCTTTATCTATTCAAATACAGTTCTGGATAAATACTTGATGCTATACTGGATTGAAGTGCTTACATTGGTCATTTTATTTCTAATCCAGTATTTTAATCAAGTAGCACTGGTGGACAAAAAATAGAGGCTGCTCTATTCCAATCCAGCGCTGTATAATGGATGCTAGACTGGATTGAAAAGTGTTTACGTTGATCCAGTATCCATCCATTGTCAATGGATTCCAGTACTGGATTAAAATTCTGGATTAATGTAAATACGCCATAAAAGGGGGTACTAGACAGATACGTAATCAATAAGCAAATCCATAGTTTATGGTTAGTTAGGTGTCGCATTTTAATGTCACTTCCAGAGCTCCGCTAATTACGAGTATATTGCAGTTGGTAATGCGAATATTTATAATACATTTGTATAATGAATGAGTATTTTAGGAGCAGTTTGTACTCGATGTGTGTGGTTGGTGCTAATGTAATGACGATCACGTTGCGCCCGCGCGTTGCTGAACCACAAGTTACGAAAAGCACACGACGCCGCCCGCCGCAGGAATACCAATCGGGCTAAATTGGGCGGCTTACAAAGGTCGAAGGCAAAATTATTTATAAAAAAATTGCGAAACAACTACATAAAAAAGAGTTGGCACATTGGACGTGCTTACGACAACACGTTCTCTCTTTTGAAGGTTGCCTCGCGAAGCTGTGCATGTACCGTTAAAACAAAACTGTCATCGTTTAAAGGAACTAGTTTAACTATTGGCCGAAATGACCGTGTTTGATGGACAGGTCCTCCACCCAAGAAGAGCTAATAACAGAAAACTGAGATGGCTAAGTCTGATGAAGACTCAATCTATGTCAAATAAATTTAAAAGGATTATAATCCGGCTAAACTGGCATCATGACAGAGTTATCGGATAATTATCGTAACAGTAAAATTCATTTTCTTTTTAATTTATTATTTAGTGAGTTGCATGTTGGTGCGGCGCAGTATACGCGCGGAGCGGGCGACGCACACGCAGGTTTGGTCCGCAGCATGCGGTTGCCCGGGGTCGGGTGTCGTATTTCTAGAGCATTGAACCTCGGCAACCTTGTGCGTTGAGCCCGACCGCTCTCCGCACGCTGCGCTGACGCAACCGCTCCAGCCCCTTCTCTACTTCGACCGCAACCATATCGCATAATTACTCCTTTAGGGCACACCTGTTCTTAACAACGGTTACAATGGACGATTTGATGTTAGCGCTAATCGATTCATGAAAGGTTGAACTTAATTGGAGGTTATTTAGCATTACACAATGTACCGACCCAGCTAGCCACCTTTCAAATAAATATATAGGCACCTACTTGAATCACCCATTGTAATTGAACGATGTTCAATTTCTTAATGATAATGTTTAGTATGATGAGCACGGCTGCAGCGCAGAGCCGCGGCACCGGCGGGTCTAATGAAGTTAGCACGTCGCGGAGGGTGCAGAGGAACAATGCGGAGAGTCGGTCAAGAGGTACGAGTGCGGAGCGCTAACGAACCGTAGTCGTCCGCAAATAGTCCGCGAGAAGTGCGAAACGATCGCGGGGCTACAATTGGCGCCTGCCCCGAGAGCGTTGCGAGGTGACGCTTACGTAAACCGCTGACATAACCGAGTCGACGACCGCCGCTTGCGCAACCACCGCCGAACCCGCAACCCCACGCACCGCACCTCCCCCTCGCCACCGCCAATCCCCACTATCCGCCAAAATTACCTAATTGTACCCAAAATGCATCAAAAGGACACTGGTCCAACGCCCGAGTTACGACACCAGCAATCATTAGTGCAACAACCTTCTACCTAGTGCCTAGGCAGGTGACGGACATAGCTTGAACGTTTGCTACGGTATGCGATCGTTTAACATTTTAATAACTTGATCTGATATGTACTTGATTCTATTTTAAGGCTTTATTACTTTTGGCGAATGCTGACCAGTCACGAGTCACAGTTATAAAAACCTAGGTCAATGTAAAACTATTTTTTAAATGGTTGGTCAATTTGGGAGCGAGTAAAAAATACACAATTCTTGATCACAATTATTGCATTCCGAAAAAAATCGATGATAACCACCGAGCTTCACTGGTGTAGGATGTCCGACTAAAAGTTAATTGCTATAGGTTATCGAATCCTTTAAAGTTTAAAGACCCGAGTTTCATGATTGCACATCTGGGAGGGAGTTCGCGGTCTTTTGGCGAGATACGAGTATACTGCACAAAATGTTTGACAGCGGAATTGCGTATTCCCCGCAGGTGTAAGGAACCGATTGGTCCGTCAACGGAATTGTGGGCATGTACGTGACGTATATGGTACAGTTATCCTTAGTGAACGAAAGTGAAAACTAAATGCGGGCCCAGTCAACGACCCCGGCGGGTCGTCGACCGCGCCGAACTGCAAAGGCCGTTTGTGAGTGCTGAGGCCGCGCGCGCGACATTTAGCCGTGCACTGGACGCGCCTGCGCACCTATTGCACACCCTAACTAACTATAACAACATCATTATCATTTGATAATCAAGAAAGTCTTTTAAAAAGTAAAAGTTATGGACGTCATGAAATCTCGAGCCAACTCAAAATTGTTCTAAGCTAGAGGAATTTTGACAAGTGTTCACACAGCGACGATCATTCACCCGAAGCTTGTTTTATGATTTATAAGTTTTATTTCTTGTAATTTTTGACAAAGATTCGGTGCTCTAAATCTTCTAACAAGATTTTACTGTCTTGGGAGTCGGTATATTTCACATTATGTCTTAAGACATATAGCACCACGGTTATCGGACTCTATTGTTTTCTTTTTAATAAATAAATTAAAAAATTAAATTTAAAATTTAAAAAACCCCCGACCCAAACAAAAACTCTAAAAAGTAAAAAATTATATTTATGGGCCTTTTAATTTGAACGTAATATTTTGATCAGGGCATTGTCAAGTCGGGGGACGGCTAGGCCTGTGTTTGGCGTTTTCATTGACCGTCCCCCGACTGGACAATGCCCTGATCAAAATATTACGTTCAAATTAAAAGGCCCATAAATATTATTTTTTACTTTTTAGAGTTTTTGTTTGAATTTTTATTTCTTGCTTTTTAAACTTAATGTCTCCCTTAAATCACCATTTATCTATAATCTATTCATTGAGACCTTTTCAATGAGCCCAAACACGATACTTCTGCTGTTTGTTGGTGAATAACTTGGGTTTCCTGGAAATTCCAGGTGTTGCTCCAGCATCAGTTCAAGGTTATTTTATTCGTCTAATATCATTGAAGTAATAGAATCCCAAATTTTGAGTTGATCAGAGGCTAAAATCCCTTTTTCAACCAGAAAAGAGCTGATAATCTTCAAACGGCTGAACCGATTTTGATGAAACATATCTAAGAACACTCCCGACTAATACACCTTTCAAACAAAAAAACTAATCAAAATCGGTTCATCCGTTCGGGAGCTACGTTGCCTCAGACAGACACACACACACACACAGACACGTCAAACTTATAACACCCCGTCGTTTTTGCGTCGGGGGTTAAAAATTAAATTAAGAAGAAAACAATAGAGTATAAACTGATGTAGACCTTCAAATTGCTATAAGTACTTACATTTTGTAGTGTTCTCAAGTAAAAGTTTTTTTGCGAAAGAAATGCTGTGAATATCATGAATGAAAATGAGGAACTGTAGCTTCGCTGAGATTACAACTACACCATCTAGTTACGTCTTTTCCGTACTACGACATAATAAGATATGTATTTATTCAGTACCTAACATGTAGGGGAATAACATTTTAAGGTGACACTTGTCCACATTTTTTTCATACAAACTTCGGGAGGGTTTTACTCCACTGTTTGACTATGTACATCAAAAATAAAACATGGTATGGTTTTGTCTCGTTATTATTATTGTCTGTACGGAAACAGAATACTAAAATAAAAAGCCATTAAAAAGTTATGAGCCAACAAAGATTCGTTTTTCTTGCTAATTTAACCTAACTTTGAGTGTGTTTAAGTAATAAAAGGAATGTAAAATCTCGAAAACCAAGACGGTACCGACAAAGTTCAACTAACAATAAATTCAATAAACTTTATTCGTCATTGATTTATGCAGTGGTTTTTTCAGAAAACCCGATCTTCTGAAGGACTTTTCTTAATTTTTTCGCGATTTTTTTTCTAAAAATGCTCCTGCATCTCACTCAATAACGTTGTGCATGTAGACTAGCGTCTAACTGCTCACCACTGATACTATCTCTGTCGGATACGAAGCCTGGTGAGACAACGTGATTTTTAGCCAGGCCCACCAGTGAGTTCGAGCCCGCGCAAAGTGTCGCCTTAAAACAACTATTCGTATGCTGACTAAATGAATATTCAAAATAGAATTGCGAAGCTAAGTTCGTCGTTCTGCCACCGAACTACGAATGTTATGTCACCGGGACATAACTTTCGAGTTTGTACCAGGTACATATCGGGAAGCAACATTTTGGACACATTTCGTGTGTAAAAATTAACATAAATTGATTGCGAAGTGAAATGTTCCTAAAAATAGCGGTTACAAGTTTGCTACGGCTACGAGACTACGGCCTACGAAGATTTCGTAGCATGCAAAAAATGTTTGCTCACGCTTAATGATTTATTCCTAACTTTTTTGGAAAGGTTCTTTTCTGTGAAAAAAAATTAATCGTAATTACTTTGAGTACTATAGTAATGTGAACAGTGAGATTACTCACATTTAATGATTTGTTCCTTATTTTTTTTGGAAAGGTTTGTTTTCCGAAAAAAAAAATACATAATTATTTTGAATAATACAGGTTGTTTGGCAGAACTTTGAACATACGAAAACGGTGGATAGGTGGGGTCATCTGCTACTTACCCAGCTCTAATTTATTTGGCCCTGGCCCCACCTATCCACCATTTTCGTATGTTCAACGTTCTGCCAAACACCCTGTATGTAAGTAATGTGAACAGTGGTGCTACAATACTGTAGTCAGATGGCGTAGCGTAGCAAAATGTTTAGTGTGCATAATTTATAAAATACAACAGTTTACCGCTATTGTAGATTTTTTTGAATTCTACTTCCGCATGGTTATATTATTCGCACAAAATGGAATGAGTGCGTAGAAACAACATTTTTGCAATCGGTGTCAAAATTCTTTACTATTGTACATATGTAAATAGGTATACATGTACTATGTAAGTAGGTACTATATTTTTGATGTTAAATGTTTTGCACGGGATAATTTCTACCAATGAATGACCACTTCCTTTGTAAAATATTCCTGATAAAGAGATTTAAACGTATTGATAACACAATTATTGTATACATTTATGCAAGTCAGCGTTAAGAGTTAAATATCGCCTTTTATTTTCCACATTAAAGTTTTATAGTTATGAACTTATGACGGAACAAAAGTTATAGACATGTGACAGACAATACAGCTGTCAAGATCTAGTTAAGATTTTGCAACTGTACCTACTTAAAGGCCAGCCTCGGACACAACAAAGGACTGCGCTGACGCTGAAAAAACGGACTGTTTTCAACGCGTACATTTGCTCTTTTGCAGTCATTGTTGACACGTATGGACAGATGGACTAACCTTTACGCATGTCTTTATCGAACGGCGCTTAAGCTGGATTTAGTTATTTAGATACTGTATTTACAAATAACCATTTATCTCAGATTAGTTACATTATCTGTTGGTGTTATGATAATAGTTAATAACTTAATACAAAGCCTTTAATTTGTGTTTGAATGAAAATTAATCATCGTTGATTGTAATTTGCTAAAACTTGAAAACCCACTTTTTAGCTAAATAATAAAAACGGGGACCCTTTTTATTATAATTTAAGGCGAACGGAAAAATAGTTGGTTAAAAGATAGAAGATAGTTTAGACATACAAAACCTATTGGTATCATTCATGGTTTTCAGGATGTGATTTTGCCATTGTTTGCCTAATCCGCCAAATTCAGAAGATCAGATACGAATGTCATCAATGGATATGCTAATAAATTTCTGAACCGTTCGTTAAGGTAAGGATCATCAGTCAAAGTTCACCGTAGTGGACATTGAATAGTTTGTCTAAGTTGTTATTGTCTTCACCACATCTGATACCTACTACTCCATTTTTAGTGTCCCCTCAAGTATAATTAGCACTTGGGTCGGGGCGAAAGTAGTCGCTTTTGGGTTTGCTGTAGAGCGGGCGGCGCTATGTGGCCAAGTGGTCGTCACAACTAGGCCGCGTTTCCACCGAACGGGTCTTGACTTTTTGTTCGTGATGATGCGGAACAGAAGAGAGAAATTCGGTAAGATAAAGCAGCACTCGCTAAGGAGGACACGGTCACGAGGAGTCATCGGCTCCAAACTCGACGAATGTAGAGCAAGCGATGTTTCTCCTTGGGCCACGCAACCTGACCGCGGGCCGGTGAGCGCCACCAGCGCCCCGGGCACAGTTCGCTTCGTTACCACTAACATTTCGCGTGCAACTATTCCTAAAAAGCCTACATTACAACATTGCAACTCATTTTTTAAGCCTTCTGAAGAAATATATTTTTTAGACCTTGAATATTTTTTCATGTTTCAAGGTGTACTAAATTAAGTCTTGTATTTAGTAACAAAAAACTTTCTATAATAAGTATTCCTCAGAATGTAAAGAATACAGTTACATGGCAACGACAATTAAGACGTTTCGTATCTTTTTTTTAGGAGTGTTTCTAAAGAGAGGTCTGTTCGTTAAATTGGTTATTTTATGTAAGCATTAAGATTTAGATAGGCCTAAATGGTCTCAATTAGGTGCGCAACCAGCAACTTTCTTTTGTAACGCGCATGTAGACGCGTGACAAAGGCATTGTTCGCCAAAAAGGCAAAAAAATCCAATAATATTTTGGAAAGCACGGCGAGTCCTTATGTAAGAGTTCAACGTGACACTTCTTGCGGAGGCAGTGTGCTGTGTGCGTCCGTTCAGCGCGCCACTTTCCTTCACAACAATATTTGGATAGCTACAGAACTATGCCTTGTGAGTAGCTGCTCTCCTCTGGTGCGAATTTTACATCTTTACGCACGCAGTTTTGCTGCGATGATTGCGGCAAGATTGGGCGTATTTATATTATATAATAATAATGCAATAAAATATTCTTGAAGAATAATATCAAGATATCGTCTTCTATATAGAGATATGAACATTTAATAAATTATAGTTGAAATTGCCTACGTGCTATCAAGTTTTTGCGCTATTATAATTTTGCAAGCCCGTATTTTATTTTCATGTTTATCAGTATATAGTTATCACTGTATCAGTTATCACTACGGTATTTAATTTGTTGGCATTTTACAACAGTTTATTTTATAGTAGAGTGGCCACTCGGCCAAGTGATAATAAATTGATAAAACAAATTTTAAATTGTGTGCGAAACAGTGTCACACAAACCAGAGTAACAAACGGTAGCCCGTAAATATTAAATGTCACTTTCAGAGGTTAAGCTCTAAAAGCTCTTAGAGCAGTCAACCCTGCAAGTTGTTAAGTTTTTCTAAAGTTCTTGATTACGGATTTGTATGGATAGTTTATCTGATTATTTAATGGCTATCGAATAGCATAACAAATACTGTCGGCACTTCAAATACTGAACTTATTCCAATAGGTAGGTACGTAGCGCCCAGCAAAGCCTCGCAATAAAGTGATTGCTTTTAAAAACGTATCAAACTTTCTAATTATTTTATGTAGGTACTTGCTAAATACTATAAATTGGAATGAAGACGTACATTAAAAATAAATTTAAAATATCATACCTAACTCATAAAAATGTTGACAGCATGCGGAATAGCTACCACATTGTTTATGCTAGTAGATACACGAAGAGGCTTGATATGTGTATAATTTATAGCGGATGAGCAGAGGATGTTTGCGTTTGCGCTGATGTCGGCATGTCGAGTGTCGTTCGAAGAAGACTCTCTGCTGACGACTGACAGCAGCCGTACCAACTCTGGGTCAACGACCTCCAACTACGCTATACATTTGGCGAACAATGATTTGGAGTGCCGAGGTGAATGGCCGCGCTCGGAGGGGCTGAGCGTGGGCAGTTATTGACCCATATTGGAGGTGAAATGTAGATCAGTGGGCGAGAGCGGCGAAATTCGCCGCAGAGTCTGCGCGCGCGCCGCGGCCACAGAGTTGCGCCCGCGCCCACCGCGGTACTAGTCGTGTAGGTACTATACGCACACATCTGTACTGTCAATGAAATTTCTCATTTTGAATAGAAATTAATTAAATGAAAAATATGACATTAAAATGTCAAAAACGCCATTTTTATACAATCTTATCAATTTATGAAAAAAAAAAAATATGATTTGAATATCCCAAGGTATATCACTCTCTATCTAATATTATTTGAAGCACTGTTCGTGGTCACTTACTGTAATAAATTACGTCTACAGCGTCGTATTCGATGAAACTGTTTCGGCATAAAATAGTCGTTATTTAGGGTCAAGTTTTATAGCCGGGCTGTGTCGGGGAGGTATTATTGGAAGGGTCAACATTGCAAAACAAATTGGTAGACCAACTTGACCTAACGGCCAATATTGGGCGGAATAGTCAATAGGTGGGGACCGCTAAGTAAGCAAATTCTGGTTGGAGCACTGGAATAAACCGAGTACGGGCCCACTACATGCCAATTGTAGCTATCCAATGTATTGTAGGTACTTAAAAAGTGCGTTGACACTATCGTGATCAGATCGATGGCGTACTGACATTATTAATTAGTGTGTTTGTCGCCCTAGATGACATTTCAGCGATGGCAGCGACTCTTTCTTAGGGGCAAAATAATGAGGACTGCCAGCATAACGAATGAATGAATGAATTTCATGTTACATTAAACTTATTTACGCGAATACCGATAAAATCAACCAGTCGAATTTCATGAGCTCCGGCTAATTTACACGATGGGAAATGCAATGTGATGATAACGTCGCTGTTCGAAATTGCTCGTAACTTTGAACAATTTGTTGATTGCAAAGTTCGTCAATTTCAATTTCGTTAAATGGCTAGTTCTACAGACAAGGGAATAAAATGGAATTATTTTTGGCCTATCGTTTTTTGTAATGTAAATAATTTTAAAGTTAACTATTATAATAACATCGAATAGATCTTTCTAAAATTTAAAGGGTCAGTCAAAATATTTATTAATTTAGAAGTTATAGGCATTTTTAAATTTATTGAAGACAGGGTAATGAGAGTAGACACAGGGAAGTGACTATAATAGATTTTTTGTTCTTAAAATCGAAACCGAGGATCGTGTTTGGATCAGTTATAGTCTCTCGTAGTGCTTCTCAATGCTGGTATTTAATTGCATTTGCAATATTTTCAGTGGTACAGATCTTGACAGTGGAATAGATCTTGAACAACAAATATCACATACTCATTCCAAGCAACGTTCATCGTATCGGTTACAGCAAATTTCGTTTAGGATGTTCTGGTAGCTTTGGAACTTTAGCCATATACAATGCTTTAATCCGAAGTTCCAATTTGCTATGTTTACCGCACATACACGTAGGTATCATGGTCAGTTACTTTTGTCATAACGACCTAAAAAGGTGTAAATCTTGTAAACATTGCATAGCGCATTACCACAGTCCTAGTCTTCCAATTTTTTTTGTGTTCCGAAGAGTACGAAGAGTATCCAACCTGTATGATTTTTACTTCTTTATTTTATTTTCTTGCACCCATCGACTGTAGGATTTGTCATCTTCTAATAAATCTTGAACTTACTTTGCACGACATCTTTTAACTTTCTTATTTTTTGTTTCTGAGAATTCCATATTTTTTAAATTCTGACTAGTTTTCCATACCTTCCTTTGTTTATCTATAGATCTTAGGTAGTATATTCTTTCTAAACTCCGTGGGGTAGTATTAATTTGTTCGCTACTCACTTTTCTTGTCTTGTTTTAAAGTTGCTTATGTTTTCGCTAATCTACTGTTTTATTATATTTCCAAATAACTCGTTATTTACAACTTCAGCTCATGTGTTAGGGTTTTTAGCCAATTGTGCCATTTTAGCATAAGGCGTAAACTGTCTTTTAAGATTTAATATCTGTTTTTGTAACTTGCTCACTCTTTATTGGTATTTGTTTAGTTCATCTTTCTTTCTTCTTTCAGCATTTTAATCTTATTTTCCTTTTTGTAAAACGGATCTCTGCCAAGCCACAGCTAATCCATAGACGACTGTGACAGGTAGTGTTGGTGAACCCCGAATTGACATCTCATCGTACAGGCTTGATGGTGATTAGCTCTCGCAAAATCTACAGTAGCTTTTGTTGAAGCACAGTTATTTTCATAGATTTTAGTGGATCTCCCCGCCATGCTTTTCTACATTTTCGTTTTTCTCGATCCGACATTTTAGAGATAGAATTTCATATACCTGTAACTCTGTCCTTTAAATATTTTTGTATATCCTTTTCTTTGTATATTTTAGGTGTTCAAATGGCCTCCATCCATCTCCATCATCAGACCAGCTCGATTGTACCATAATATTGTATTGTTACCTTACTTAAAAAGGTGTGTGTGTGTGTGTTCAACTCGATTGAACTCTCGGAAATTGTCAAATTTGAATTGGTCAAATTTAACTTGCAAGATTTGACCAAAACATACTAAATGACAAACTAACACACAAGACAAGTTAAATAAAAGCTTGTAATGACACAGTGCATAGTTCATTTAGTGCTAACAGCCTCAGAACCTGCCTTTTATCACTTCCCTGCTGTGCTCTCACTTCCATGTCTATGTATTTCCAGGGAAGTGATAGACAGGGAAGTGTGGTTTTGAATGATTTTTCCCTAAATCTGGAAGATTTCTTTAATTTATTACAATCACAATTTCCATAAATGTTCCGTGCAACTAAAATAAATACTTGCAATGTGTTAAAATTAAATTATATTTTATACCTGAAAAATAAACACGTACCATGTGAGTGAGAATTTGTCTGACCCGAACGCAATTTTCACCATTAAACGCACGGACACGGCTGATCGCAGCTCGAGTGAAACAAAACACAGTCGTTACTATGCTGTCATCACCTCTTTCTTTCTATTACCCGAGCGGCAAAGTTACTTGCTATTCAATTTCAAGGTGATTTTAACAAACTTTTAGGTGACAGGGAAGTGATACTAATTACGCGTCGCCTTTGATAAGTCGACAAAATCTCGGAGAAAATAAGAGAACGTAAAAGCTAAATGCTTTTCTCAAAATCATATACATATGATTATTATCTTATAATAAAACAATCTTACTAAACTGCTTTTTAAACCTTAATACATGGATTTATATTCTGGAATTTGGAATGTCGCCCCACAGGGAAGTGACAATTTTGCCCATTTTTATGTAAATTTGACGTATAAATATTTGCTTGAGAGAAATGATTTTCAGTGCCCAATTAGAAACCAATATAAACTTTTAAATCATAGTATCATTTATCACAAATAATGAATATAAATCATTTTACGACCTGAGCCAACCATAATTCCTCAATTTGTAGAACTAACCATTATACGATCGTTTGTGAGTCCCACACGGTATTACGTTTAAGAATATATGCTTCAGTTCTTTTTCTAAATATAATTATGTAGCTCTCGTTTCGGTTTCGGTACCTGTATCTAACCTACTTAATTAGTATCCCGTCAAAACTTGAAGAAAATCATGACAGAAAAAAAATAACTTCAAAAACTAAAACAAAAATAAATTATCATCTGAAAGCCGTGGACATAGTGGGTACATATGAAAAAAAACATATAAGAAGCATTGAGGGAACAGATGCACAAACATTCATACATACCCACATTCATACATAGGTAGACATGTGTGTTAGTATGTAAGTAATTGAGTTATTTTATTTTAAATGTGACTGTGGTTTCGACACAACTAATATTTTTATTATTTGTATGCTCTTGAGAGTAAAATGTAGCGAACTAACTTATTATGACATCTTATTGTAATTAAACCTACATTTACGAATATATTTGATTTGATTTGGTATATAATATACCTATCAAAATCATAATCCGTTTTTGCTAATCCTATATGCTACCCGCCGTAGTCGGGTAAAAAACGAGCATAACTACTCAACATGAGGTCAAATCTACTGCGTATTCCCGATTCTGCAAGTAAGTGTTAATTAAGTGTAAGCAACTTTCGTCAATCACGTGTTCGTGATACATCAAGCGCACATTCCGCTTGAAGAGTTCGGCCTTCTACCGCGGCTAGTGAGGCTACCTCCTCAATATGACCTAATCACCGAATAACGCAAAAAGTGGCACGCGAGCCACTCTTAATGAGACTTCAATTTAGTAGCTACTCTGTTGCTATGTTTGTGTTACCTACCTACTTGCTTACATTGTCGAGCGAAGTAGAAGTGTTCGAATGTTCGTAGTCGAACTTGGAAAATTGGGTAAAGCTGAAAATTATGTCAAGCAGGGGGGCATTTTTTTTTTTTTTTTTTTTTTTTTTGGGTGGGAAATCATCAAATTACTTCTCCCGCTCTGGGTGGAGCAGGAGGGCGTGTCAGACTTTTACTGACTAAAACCCACCCGTGTTCCTTCAGTAGCCCTTAAGCCAGGGGCTGTGGTGTCTCTTTCGAACAAACCCGCACCCCTGGCAGAAGCAGGGGGGCATTGGGTACCTAAAACACTATTAGCAGGAATCGCTTTTATTCTGACGGTTCCACAACATTCATGACGTTGTTTGCGTTGTAAGCAAACTTTTTTTCGAAAATGTTTTTGAATGGATTATAATCACCTTCTGTATGATTCTGATTCTGATTGATAGTATGATACGTAGATAACTAGTTTAGGAATCGTTTTAAAAGTTCGAGCATGCCATTTTGGAATAATGTTCCCCAAATTACGTTTTCCAAGAAAATAACAGAGCTATAAAGCTTGATGAGTTCTGAACCTAAAGCTTGAGATTTATCTATTTATATAAAAATGAATCCCTATTTCTCTTGGTCACGGTATCACACGTGAACGGCTGGACCACTTTTGGTAATGTTTTTTTTTTGTGTGAGAAGGGTTTATGAAAGAAAAAAAATCAGAAAGTTTGGCGTAACATTAGAAAATTTAAGAAAACTTAACGTCTGCCGGCTCAGCTAGTGAGGTCATAAAAATGGTGGTTGGATCAAGCGATCAGTAAATGTATAATCGAGTTTTTCTGCTGACCTAGGACATGTGGGAAATCTGAAAATGCCTTAATTCAATATAGGTACCTAATGTTGGCTGAGTTTAAGCTGTCTGGAACAATAACTTAAACATTTATGTTCGGATGAAGGGAATAAATTGGATAGGGGAAACAGCTGCACCCCGCTTTGAACTAATTTCGAGCAAATGCTACCAAGAGGCATTAAAACGAAACAAGTCTTCAAATTTAACAGCTTTCCAAAAACGAGTAATGAAAACTGAAAAACTGATGTTTTATTTGAAATTCAAGCATTGCTAGGCACAATCAGGTTACCTACACGATTTTTCGATTTGAGTTCGCATTGACGTAGCCATGCATTATACGAGTCAAGGTAAGATAGGTAGGTCTCTTCTTCAAATAAAATCAACATTCGTGTAAGATTCGTGTATGGTTGTAATAGCGACGGTTTTTTCCACATTTTTTTTTCTGGTAAATGAAGCCACACAATTGGTGTAGGTACCTACCATTGATCTAGTCAAGGAAACAATGATTTGTTTCTAGATCAATAGTAAGTGGTGGGTATCAATGTGTGGGTGATCACAAGGAAAAATGCAGAACGGACTACTCAAAAAAAAAAAAAAAAAAAATTGCAGTTATGGGATTTCTGTTCCAGTTACCCCAAGCCCCACTCTTATCGAGCCGTCAACATAATAAAGGTAGATATTATTTGAAACCATACGAATGTTTCGGTCTTAACTTTACATAGTTTTTGCGGAGGTTATTTTACCAGTACTCGGCGAATTCTCGAAGGAATTAAAATAAAGGTCAGCCTACTTCCCAGTATTTTTATTTTAATAATGTAGCTAAGTTGCTTCCAATACACTTGCTATTTTACTGTTACTAATTAAAACTAAAGCTGAAGCAAAGAGCCTTACATACGAGTATATAAAATTCCTTGTATCGTATCTCCTTGTGTCCCGGTAGTCCAAAGATGAATAATGAAACCTTGTACTCAAAATCTCTAATAGTTACGGGTTAATGAATTTCCGCAAAGTAATTAAAAACCGTTTACTTATGTTTCATGACTGCCGAGGCAGAATGGCGGAAAATAATATTATCTTGAATTACACTTGTCCGTGAGCTATTGGACAAGTTTCCAGAGACGTAGCGCAGCTTCTGATTGACAGTTAATTTCGCGATGGATGAGAAAAAGAAAATAGCTGGCTTTCTTCCGGACCAAGAAATAGCTACAATATTTGTTTTGTAATATTTTTCTGAGTAAGGTTGGAGGGGGTTGAGTCAAGTAGTCCGTCAATAAGAAATCTTATTAGCTGTCTGGTGCGGGACCTCAGGAACGAATCTCGCTGACCTGATTCAACACGTGCGCGACGAAGGATCCCATATTGCTCTCGGAAATAAAGAAAACTGCTTTACTGCCTTCGAAACAGTTAACGGCTCTTTGTCCAAGTCCAGACACATAAAACGTCCCAAATATCCGAGGGACGCTTTATGGCATTTCGGATAACGGTTCTCTTAATAAATGTTTTGGGAAAGACATCTATAGATTGTAGACCTATGTATTCGCTCAATAAAGATGTATTTCCTCAGTAGATAAGATCGTATCAATTGTTATATACATTCTCACGTCGCGTCAGGAAAATAATCCGCAGCCATTTATAACGCTAATTGCTATCTGTAATAAAAGATAAAATAATATTTTATTGTTCCTTTTATACGTAACGACGGTGGATTATAACGGAAGTGACAATAATGAAAACATCGATTCCATTTCGACGTGCACTTACCAAAATATAACTGAATTTGGGTTATTTGACTAAAAGCAAAGAAAGTAGGCCTTCTGATTGGTTTTTATACCAATTTGCTGACCAGCGTTAATCGGCACAACTTACGGTGTTGTTACCAAATTATATTGCAGTTATTATTTACAAATAATTGAAAGGTTTGATGAGCCAAATTAAAATTATAATGATCAGTAACTGATTATTATGTGTCTCTTTAATTCACAGGTCAATTTTATTTTGCAGTTGAATCACTATCACAGGTCTTGCTCAAGTTTCCCTCGATATATGTATCTATTGGTTTTTCACGAACGTACACATATGCTTTCTCTTCGAAACGGAAAAATTACGATGAAAAATTGCCAAGAAGAGTCGTTGAAGCTAAATTAAGGTGATCTCACTAAGAAACTAGTGCGCATAAGTAAAAATTCGCTGCGCTATCATAAACTATGCGTTCAGAATTCAGATTGTGCTGCCCCAGCAATGGCTGAACATTTGCATAGCAACCTCTCGACTCAGTGAGAAGAATAAATACTGACTTAGGAATTTAAATGGCTGTAAGGAATTGCATTGTCTAACAAAATACTGTTATATGTTCGATAAAATTTTTCGACATTTCATTTTAGTCTCATTTGCATTTTTGCAAAGAGCAATTTATTACTGGATTAAGGTGAATTCCCGGTGGCTTCATTGGCTTGCAGTGTTGTAGGGAAAGGCAATTTAGTAAGTAAATGGCATTCCCTGGGGCCTCACGGAGCATGCTGATGAAGCGACAACGTTCGATATTCTGATTATTCCAATAGTTTTTGTCCCAAAGGACTTTGTTAGGTACGAAAGATTTATATGAAACTAGCTTTTCCTCGCGGCTCAGCCCGCGTGGATCACACAGAAACACTAACACTCATCACATTGTCGTACAAACAATCATCAGTAATCAGTCATCACACATACTTTTGGTGACCTCTTATTCGTTTTAGTGAATTATTATTATTTAGTATTCGGTTTAGTGAATTATTAAGCCTTAGTTTTAGAGAATTACTTTATTATTTAAACCGTTGCTCTTGTATACTTTATCTATACTAATATACATATAAAGAGGGAAGATTTGATTGTTTGGTTGATTGTTTGCATTGAATAGGCTCCGAAACTACTGAACCGATTTGAAATATTATTTCAATGTCGGGAAGCTACACTATTCCTGGGTGACATAGGCTACATTTTATCCCCGTATTCCCATGGGAACGGGAACTACACGGGTGAAACTGCGGAGCGCTACTAGTCTTTAATAATTTCATATAATATGTCGAAAGAGACTGGATCCTGCGACACAGGGTATCCTAGTGCGGGAACCAGTGTCACACCTTAATGCTGAACACTTTTTATACTTTACTTTTTGTACTATGGAAGAGCGGAGTCTCCTAACACAGGCATTGTTTGCTTAAAAGGAGGCTCCAAAAACGAAACGCTTTTTTGCAAACTGAAGCATAAATAAAATCATTTATTTAAATCATTTATTTATTATTTATTTTATGACTGCCAGGGGTGCGGGTTTGTTCGAAAGAGATACCGCAGCCCCTGGCATACGGGCTACTGAGGGAACACGGGTGGGTTTTAGTTAGTGAAAGTCTGACACGCCCTCCTGCTCCACCCAGAGCAGGAGAAGTTATTTGATGATTTCCCACCCAAAAAAAAAAAAAACACTTTTTATGAGCCAATAAATAAAACTAAAATAACTAAAAATAAAAATACTTTGTGAGAATATTGTCGTCCTTATGTTGCTGAAAAGAATGTTGCACTTTAACAAAATGGTATTATATAAGAATACATTTATGAGTTTACCTACTTGCAGTTGCAGATGCCTAACGGAGTTAGATACTTTTTACAAGTACTCGTAGCTACAAACTGCAAAATAGATTGGTACATAAAAGCACTCAATCGGTGTCGTAGTTAATTAGTAAGTTAATCAAGAACCAAAGACTTCCATTTATGAATAACTCAAAAAATTAACTGCGAGGATGTCCTTTCATCAGGCGCACTCAGAAAGCTTCTGTTTATTAATTTTGCCTAAACACTAGTTTATCAGTTTTATCATTACCATGTTCGCGTCACGTAGGTACCTAATAGTATTTTATTGTTTGATATCGTTTGCACCTGAAATTATTTTATGTGCTTATGACTCGCTGTGTTTATGATGTTTGTCGATATGTAGACTGAAATGGGGCCTTCAATTTAAAAAAAAATTGCTTTGACTTTGGCTTGGAAATTCCCTTTAAAACTTTCGTTATCATTATCACAAACGTCTGTAAAATTGTTGCCAACATTTTAATATACAACAATGGTGGCCTAGTGATACCGGGCCCAAGGGTTTAAATCCAGGCAGGCGCTTTACTTTGTCTAAATAATTTCATCACTACAGCCCTCAAAATGGTGAAAGAGAACATCGTGAGGAAACCGGCATGACTTAAAACCATATAGGCCGCCTCCAAGCACTTCGACTGATTCTGTGCTTCCCGCATCCAACGGATTTCTGCGGCCTTGACCAGGTCATCGATCCGTCTAAAGCTTACACTGACTAGACTGGTTCAATCAAGTCTATGTGGTTCTATCTTCAAAATACCATTTCAGGCACATCTACATTGTCATCACATGATCTGACCAAGATTATGTCTAGAGTCTAAAAGAGACTTTGACCCTTGAGTTTGTTTCGACATATCTTCTCAGGGGTCGTCAGATAGGAAATATCGACTTTTTTATAATCTGACGTGTAAACGTGTAAACGTAAGTCGTAGGAGGCGACTAAGGTACTTACTAGAGAATGGGCAGCAGCGTTCTCTATGCATTTTACCACCATACTGCGATCGCACACCCGCCTGCCAAGCGTGGCGATTATGGCGACCCCCCCCCCCCCCAATCACAAAGCACAATCCCATAGGCCATCTGTACTGTGCCCTGCTTACTGTTACTGCCACCTTAGTTTAGCAATTCCTCGGGCAATGTCAGTTACCTTGATTCTCCAACGGATCTCTTCAATTCTGATTCGAAGACGTATGGAAATTCCAAGCATAGTCAATGAAGCCCATTGTGGCCGACCACGTTTCAGTGGCAAAGGCCATCGCTGGCAACAAGCACTGGTCAAAGACTTCTTGAGACACTGCTGTGGTTGATGTGGGACGGGAAGATATTGCGTATCTTCCCGAACGCTGTCCAGACGGTTTGGATTCGATGATTGACCTCTTTAAACTGGACCTACCAAACTGGGCAGTTTGTCCGGTTTGTAGATTTCTATTATACACACCATATAACAAACAAAATCTAACTATTAGTTTGTGTACAAGCAGTTAGTACAGAAGCTATTATCGTACGGCTTCAAACAGTCTGCAGTTATCTGGCAGGCCTGCGCCACAGGCCGTTGGCACCACCTCAACGCCACGTGCAGCCAGCACGTGTTTCCACCGGTGCCAACAACATGCCGTGATAAAGATCACAACAGTGCATGCACCAGAATAACGTATTTCCTTCAATAGAACAGTGAACCTTGCTCGCTTGATCGTATGCAACGAACTCTTTGTCTATTCTCAGCTAGCTCTAATTTGTTATGATGCCTTGCGCCAACCATTTTGAATGAGACTGACAGAGGAGCAATGAATGCCTGTCGAGCGCGGTTTACTGAGAGCTTCTTCGCCGCGGAGTCAGCTCATGATCAAGGTTCATTTGAAAACTTGTCTTATCGAAATCCTGACGTGCTAAAATGGATATCTTGATTCCAATTTTGACATCAAGCTTACCTTAGGATTTCTTAGAGTGATTGGGAAACAAGAAGTGAAGGAAAAAGAGTGAGCAATTCCGAAATTAAAATTCCCTAAAGCAAAAATATTGGTCAGAATCAGAGATCTCATTCATTATAAATACTGTTTATGGGGTCCGGAACATTATTAGGAAATGTGAATCCTATGTTTATTTTATGCTCATGAAGTCAACATCGTAATATATCTTACACTGTCTGGGTTTGCCTTAGGGATATTACTTCTAGTTCTAGTATATCGATACAATACCAAGTCTGTATGATGTACACTGATGTACGTTCAGTGGGACGTGACTGTCGACACGAGGACGTTCGTGACATGTTTTGATTTCCGGTTAATATAATTATGAAGTCAACTGCGGCTAGCGAAAATCGCACTCCTTTGATTAAACAGAACACCGATACCTATTTGTATTGGAATCCGAATTATACGCAGTACTAGCTATTGGTATGACATAAATAAGAAAGGAAGATGTTAGAAGAATTGATATTGTGTTTTCCTTCAACGGGTAAGGAAAAGGTATTGCTTTATTCTCAAGTATGATTAGTAAACTACGTACACAATATTAGATAAGTTGATGTTACGCCAGTAGATGCGTTGATCGAACCCGGAACGTACGGGGATCGAAAACAGATAGATAAGATGGTCCATCTTAATAGAGACAAGAAGGAGAAGTGGCCGACAAGTAAATAATACAAACAAATGAAAGAGGACTTCTTCATTTGTTTCAAGTTACCCTTCAATATATCTGCGAAGAAAACTTTATTCGGAAACAGTCTTCATAGGACATGGATAAAGATCATTAGAAATGAAAGTCAAAATGACAGATAGTAGAAGGATTTCTACGGTGCGATCTTAAAAATGGAGAAACGAAATGTCACTTTGTATAGAAAGAGCTGTGTCCATTTTTCGTAGTAATAGAAAGCATCATGGCAAGCCTGCTGGTAAAAAAAAGTAGATAGGTGATATGCTTAGACCATGTAAGTGATGGATGGGGGAGGCCTATGTCCAGCAGTGGGCGTCTTTCGGCTGAAATGATGTTGATGATGTAAGTGAGGAACGAAAGGTTACAACGGGCTGCCAGGAGAGCGGGTTGTTCGAAAGAGTTACCGCCGCCCCTGGCACACGGGCAACTGAGGGAACACGGGTGAGTTTTAGTCAGTACAAGTCTGACACGCCCTCCTGCTCTACCCAGCAGGAGAAGTCATTTGATGATCGGTGAGTCTAATCTCTAAGCACGGTAGTCTGTAGTAACGGGCGTATCGTACTCCGTATCATATATAGACATGAGGTTAGTCTGGGGCCCGAACTAAGACTGTATGACAACATGTTATAAGGTGAAACAAGTCCAACTTTTTTCCATACAAACTTCGGGAGGGTTTTACTCCACTGTTTGACAATATACATCAAAACTTAAACATGTATGGTTTTACCTCATTATTAATATTGTCGGTACGGAAACAGAATACTAAAATACAAAGCCATTACAAAGTTATGAGCCAACAAAGATTAGTTTTTCTTGCTAATTTAACCTAACTTTGGGCGTGTTTAAGTAATTATAATAAAAGAAGTGTAAAATCTCCAAAACCAAGTCGGTACCGACAAAGCTCAATTATCAAAAAGTTCAATAAATTTTATTGGTTATTGATTTATGCAGTGGTTTTTTCAGAAAACCAGATCTTCCGAAAGACTTTTCTTAGTTTTTCACGCGCCTGTTTTACTATGACTGACTCTGCAGCTCACTCAATAATGTTATGCGTGTAGACTAGTGTCTAACTGCTCATCACGGGTATTACTACCTCTGTCGGACGCGAAGCCTGGTGAGACAGCGTGTTTTTTAGCCAGGCTCACCAGTGAGTTCGTGCCAGCGACTAGGTTCCCCTTAATTGTTCCTTCCTTGTATAAATCTGAAGTAGGGTTCATTTCGATGTATCTAGCTCCCTGGGTTAGTTTGACACCGCGAGATGCTGCGCCAGCTTGCTTTGATGCGGAACTGCGAAGGGTGATTAAATGTTGAAACATTTGAAAATATCAAGGTTTTTTCTGAGTTATACCTTAAGTATAACTTTAATCTTAATCACTTTATCAGAAAAAGAATTACGTTTCTAAATAAACAGTCAGTAAAAGTCATCAATTTCGTATAAGTAATTATATCTAAGTAGATAAGTAATAGACAAGCAGTAGCGTCAAAGTCCAACCATTACTTTGGAGTGCCTTACACTTCAGACTACAAATAAAATTGCCAGGTCATTTTGTCAGGATAAAACTTTCCCGTCGCGTTTCACGACAGGAGAGTTACCTTCAGGGTTGTCGGTCACAAACTCTATTTTATTTTTACTTAGGAACAAAGTAAACATACAAATTTATCTTCGTGAAACTGACAATATATTTATATCAGCAGAAATTATACTCTTATTTAAAATGTTCTCCGTAGATAGCCACAAGGGCGCTTTAAGCTTTCATTAAATTAAAGGTCAAAAAGATTAATGTTAGATTTAAATAAATGAGGCAATCAGTTTCAATACAAATAAATCTAATGCAGACTGAAGGATAGATTCTGACTGCCGTTCAAGCTGACTAATAAAGATATATTTATGCCTATCATAATGGAAGAATATTTTATTAAATGCGCGTACTGAATCATCGTAACATCCCATTGTTTCATGGACTAGGCAGCACAGCTTAATGTTACGGCGGCAATATTTCTCACGATCGCGAACAGGCGGGGCACGCTTCGGTATCGATTGCGGGTTCTCGGTACGCCATAAACGACCGATAGTTCTAATTATAGTGCACGCGCAGGCGAACGCCTTATGTCACATAGTACAAGGTTACTACAGCGAGGAAATTTGTTCTAGACGAGTTTCCGAAAGCGGCTCGAAGAAAGTACTTTTACTGAGAGAAGGCGCGACGTGGCACAGTTTCCACGCGAAACGTGGCGGGAGGTACATGCGCGCACGTCGGCGTCCGCGCAAGCTTTCCAACTCACACCACAAATTTAACGAGCCAAGAGGGGAAATATACGGGATTTAATGTAATATACGAGTAGAAGCCACCGGATGGACACGATGTTTCTTGAGCCTCAAGTAATCTGGTCGTACTTTTCCTAGTTTTCCAATGCGTGGGTAATCGTACCGGCACCGACTCGTCCACGTTCAGTAGTTTTCATAAGGCTTTTGGATTCCTGCCAGTAATTTTACGATTATTATCTATTTGTTGATAATGTATCTGTCTGGTTTTAGTCATAAGTAATGAATGCTATTGTAAAATAAACTTATCGAGAGTTTTCCTGTTATTTTTAACATTTTCCCTGTGATACTTGTCATGTGTTTTAGTGAGTAATACTTCTTTTAATCCTAAATCTTAATCCACTTTAACTCCATATTATGATAACTGTTTAACTAATAGGTACCTACAATACGTTTATACAAATATCTATTTGATTATGTTTTTAAAACCTACGATACATTGAACGGTCCGTGTGTCATGAACAGAGATAGGAATAGGTAGTGCCTATTTGCCTAAACTTCGAAGAACAGAATCTAGAAACGGAGACTTCCTTAGGACAATTTTTTTTTTCCCGCGATTTGGAAAAAACTTATCCTGTATAAGATGTGTAAAAGCTATTTTTAACTAAACTTGCAATTACCAAATTTTCCGAAATAAATAATCTAACTTTAATTCATGTATTCGAATTATATTTACGATCCAACTAACCGTTGTATCAAATGATGAATTAAAGTTAGATTATTTATTTCGGGATTTAACGTGAAAATCCTGAAAATTTGGTAGTTGTAAGTTTAGTTAAATATAGCTTTTACACATCTTAAATAAAGCTTATTTTCAACTTACTGAAGATTTTTCCCGAATCCCGGGAAAAAAAAATTTGTCCTAAGGAAGTCTCCGTTTCTTGTCTCTGTTCTTCGAAGTTTAGGCAAATAGGCACTACCATATCCTATCACTGGTCATGAATTATTCCAGACGTAGGTATGGAAGGACAGGTCTACTCCATCTGTGTAGTTCTTTCCTCAAAAGACCATTTCAGGCATCAATCCAACGAATAATAATTATATGGTCTTATTTATTATATTTCCATGTAGTGCCGGACGTAACAGAATAGCCCCATCCCATTTCTTCCCGTGGGTGTCGTAGAAGGCGACTGAGGGACTTACTAGAGAATGGGCAGCGGCGTTCACTATGCATTTTACCACCATACTGCGATCGCCAACCCGCCTGCCAAGCGTGGCGATTATGGCAAAATGGGGAGGCTATGTCCAGCAGTGGACGTCTTTCGGATGATGATGATTTATTATCTTCATTATGGAATTAATAAGACCTCTGAGTTTGTTTTGGCCTTTCTTCTCAGAGGAGTCATATAGGAAACACCGACCTTTGACCGTGAACCGTTGTACAAACTTACAGAAATAAAATCATCTTTCATTTAGATTAGCAAGAGCCAGTTCTTCTGAGTTATTGATTCAATTATGCTTTTTACGCGATTTCGATTCACGTACGGTGAAAAGGGATAGCCATTTACAAAATGATGGACACCATAAAGTAATAAAAAAGTAGGTATGTATTTACAACATTTTTTCCAAAAATTCATTCATACCGGACATCCGAGGGCAGGATAATCATTAAGATTAGTACTTTAGAGGTTAATATTAAATCAGGAAGAAAGTATGGTTAGTTAATTTACCAACGATCGACCCCAAGTTCATATGAAAGTCAGTTCATATTACTGTACAATTGTTGGTAGATTTGGCACGAGCAAATCACATCCTGCATCCTGCACGAACTGTGTCGTTTGTTCACCTCTACCTATTTAGATTAATACGAATCTAAGCTATGGGAATAGGTAAATATGAAAATGTTATACGAAAGCTTTAGCTACGGAAGAACAGATGGGACGATAGGACGGATTAATCTAACACTCGGTAACTTATAAACACATCTTTTATGACAATGATTTGTGAAATCTCTGCAAGCAACCGAGGTGATTCTTATTTTAATAAAAGGGTCTTCAATGGTGATGATTTAGTACAGGCAATCTGGCACCATGTCACCGCGGAATGTCTCGTTACATTACTGAGTTACTAGTGCTATGCCATCTATAGAGACTTTCCCGTTCTATGGGAGCTAGCGAGTTACTATGGCAATGAAAGAAATTATTTCCCATTCCGGGCAAATAGCAAGAGTCGATTGAGCGAAAGCGATTCTTGTGATGCTCGAAAGCGATAGCCTGACATTGCCGAGTACTATTGTCTAATCAGTATATTATTACGACTGGTTTTATTGAGACTACCTAAAGGTTTACTGTCTTCTAAGTATAGGCAGTAGAAGAGGCAGCCCTTAGTTTCACCAGAAACTTGAATAAGGGTCAAAGAAAATTGAGGGTTTATAAATAATACAACTGAGCAATAACCGTGAGCCAGGATCCCATTACCTTTTTGTGTCCTGCCAAAGATATAGATACCTAATTACAGAAGAGGAAGTAATAAGTATATCACAGAGACCTACACAAAAGCTAACAGTAGTCATAGTATGGTTTAATAATTATGGTTGAAGTCTGATATACTTCTGCCAGGGGTGCGGGTTTGTTCGAAAGAGATACCACAGCCCCTGGCATACGGGCTACTGAAGGAACACGGGTGGGTTTTAGTCAGTAAAAGTCTGACACGCCCGCCTGCTCCACCCAGAGCGGGAGAAGTTATTTGATGATTTCCCACCAAAAAAAAAAGTCTGACATGCTTCATGCCTCCTGTCAATATGGACTTGATAAGACCTAAAAGGTAGGGTAGAGACTCCTTATCTAGTCCAGAGCCTAGAGACAAAACACATTTATGTTAACGTTAACGCCAAATGTTACGCCAAAATGTATGGGAATGACATTACCTGCGGAAAGGACCCGACGTAAGCTTTCCGCAGGTAAAGTCATTCCCATACATTTTGGCGTAGCGTTTGGCGTGAATGCTAACAGAAATGTGTTTTGTCTAAGCCTGCTGGTACATTCAAGAACAGAAAAGGTTAACCCAAGAATTTATCGATTGTCTACGTAGCTTGTTGCAATTTCGTATCGAAGAGATGTACCACCCAAGTTTCAAACGTTACAGGTGCATGCATCTAGAGGAACATACGTTTTATTTGATCGTGATAGGTCGGCGTTGCTTCCGACCTTTCATTCGTCTACTTTCGTATTGCATATTGTGTCGACATTCTCCTTAAGCCATTCTTTTGACATGTCCTAACCAGCGCATGGTGGCCTATTCAATTTCTTGGCTTTGTATGATTATGGGGGTTTAATACATTCTTTAAGGTTCTTCCAGGATAAATAGGCATAGGGTTTGAGGGCTATCAATTAACATGTTTGTATTTTAGACATGAGCTCGTAGCTACTAACATAGTTGAATAAATGCCATACATTTTGAACTTTTCTACTACGTGGCAGATCCAAACTTTTAGCAGACTTCCAGGCCAGTATTTCAAAGATAAGTTAGTTTTAGTAAAGTTTTATGAAGGTCAAAAATACAAAGGTTTATCGATTGTCGTAGTCTATTTCGTGATTCTTACCCATTACCTACATATTGAGCATTTTTTTTTGCCAAACGCTATCGCATTGGGGTAAAGGCAAATTGAAGTAGACTACTCGTAAAACGTCATTATTTTTAAAGTAGCTTTACTATTTATATTCATAATAGAGGAAAGGGCTACTAAATATTTATTGGTGGCATTTGCGACAGTTGATAAAAGTTAATTCCTAATTGTAGTAATCTGATAACACATCGATATACGTTTTTATGGCTTTAAATTTGTATAAAAACTGAGTGTTTTTGAACAAACAATTATAGTTTTCATTGATCTTTGTGAAACCAAGGTGAGTTTAAACAAAAGATATTTTTTTTACAAATTTAGAACAAATTCAAGCTACTAAGGGCATTAATAAACAATTGTAAACTTAAAATTATTTTACTTATAGTTTTTTCTAAACAATTTAATACCATGTTTTGTGCTAATCTTGAATCCTGAAAGTATTTAATTTAATTAGTTATCTACTTTTGCATTATCCGCGTAAAGTCACGTGTCCGTATAAAATCGATTTTGTTTGGCATGTCTGTCGGACAGCATTTTATTTAAAAAAATATTTACTCAGTATTTTATTAATTTCGCATCGTAATAATTTGAAAATTAGTTTACCACTGTTTAAATATAAATCTTAATGTTATTTACTTGACTCCACACCTGAGCGGATCCCTGGTCCAGGCCATGGTACGGAGCGAGAGGGCATGGGGAGCCGTCACCTCCACCACCTTTAGCGAAGCAGTGATGCTCGCGAAGAGGGAGGCGGCGCACGTGAGGGAGAGGCAGCATATGCGCCCTCGCGACCCTAGCTGCCGCAGGATACGGAGACGTCCTGGGCGTCGGGAATCCCAGGCCGATTTCCGGCCACCGTAGGCATGAGCTTGCGGACGGCGAGTAATGGGTAGCTCGCTGTCCGGTAAGGACCAAGCCCAAGTCGACGGCGCGTTGTGTTCCACGCGCGCCTCAAAGAGATGTCAGCACAAAAAATGATGGGGCCCGCAAGGGCCGATGCCTGCCAGGGGTGCGGGTTTGTTTGAAAGAGATACCACAGCCCCTGGCATACGGGCTACTGAAGGAACACGGGTGGGTTTTAGTCAGTAAAAGTCTGACACGCCCTCCTGCTCCACCCAGAGCGGGAGAAGTTATTTGATAATTCCCCACCAAAAAAAAAAAACACCTGAGCGGATGAATCTTATTCTATCTTCTCATTCGGAACCTTTCGTGATTTTATATTAACAAGTTTAAATGTGTTGTTTCAGTAAAAAAAACTTTAAACACACATAATGAAGACCTTCGTTGCTCTGTTCGCCCTGCTGGCCGTGGCCGCCGCCAACCCTCTGCCCCTCGTGCAGATCATCGTGAACGTCGATGCCCCCGTCGATGTCTCCCCCGTCGTCGTCCCCGCAAAGCCCGAGATCACCCCTACCCCAGTCCAAATCACCGATGAGGCTGAGAACAACATCATCCCCGACCCCGTTGTTATGCCCGCGCCTACTCTACCCGAGATCGAGATTCCCGAGGCCGTAGTTATGCCTGAGCCTTCTCTGCCCGAGGTCGAGGTCCCCGCACCCGTCGTGATGCCCGAGCCTTCTCTGCCCGAGATCGTCATCCCTGAGCCCGTGGTTATGCCCCAGCCCATCGCCCCTGAAGTTGTCATCCCCGAGCCCGTGGTTATGCCCCAGCCTATTGCCCCTGAGGTTGTCATCCCGGAGCCCGTGGTTATGCCCCAGCCCATCGACCCCGTCGTCGCCCTCCCCGAGGAACTCAACTAAACAGCAACTTAAGAACTTCGCATCTGCTGAGCTCCAACAATCAAGACTCAAGCTGAAGTGACGATTATTGAGGAACTTTGACCAGTGATATCTTGGGAAGAGACTAAAATGACATCTATAGCAATTTACGGCAGATGTAGATCGGTGATTTAATTATTTACGAGCAATAAATTTATTTTATAATTTTTGTACTTTGTACCTCTTTTACCCCTAACCGTTATAGATAGGTAGGTATCCTCACTGTTCGCCAGTTAACACCGTAATATTGCCTTTTTTTGTCTAAGAACATTCTTAATTCAAAACAATGCCGAATCATCACAAATGATAGACTGAAAGCACGCTTACAATTTTTAAAGTTCGAAATTGTTTTAGCTACGTACTTACTTCTCATGTCAAAAACTTACAAAATCATAGTGATCAGTGCAAAGATGTCATGACGAAACTTAAAAAAATCTAACTTGTTATCCCTGTATAAAAATACACTTGACTCATAATTTCTGACGTCTAGTCGATGACGTAGCAAGCCAAGGGTTGAATGAAAAGCATGCGCCGGCCGCCAACTTTTTGTTTCAATTTCAATCGGATGACGCAGATTCCAACTTTGTTGCTATTCAAATCACCTTCGCAAGTTGGCGAGGTGACGTCACCATGCTTAAATTAAAGGGCTTTACCATTATTATATGAAAGTTGCTGAGTACTGGCAATGCCCGTTTAAATGTTGCAGTCTTAACGGCTAGATTAATTTTGATAGCTAAACGGTTTAAACAAAACAAAAGCTGTGGCAAGAGGTGTACTTCTCTTGGTGGAGATTACACGGCCTTCTTAAACGGTTCTGCATTCATGAAGTTAGTCCTCTTTTTAAATAGTAATATAAGAACGAATCCCATTTCTATTTCAAATTATCCATTTTAATTTCATACGTGTTAAACCAATTAAGTACTTATGTTATGCTTCCAAGAAACATGCATCCGATCCATATCATGAAATTTAACATTAATTATGGTTATAAAATTGAAACTAAAGCCGACGAAGACGATCGCATCGCTTGTTAATTTTGAATTAAAGGTCTCACACTACACGATATACGTAGAATTGACACTGAATGCCAACTGTTACGAGCCCCGCACACTTCACCTGCATCCTTGGCAAACCTTTTTATTTTTGCTGCTTTATTGATACTATTACGATGCCAGCTGATGTCTGGGTATATTATTGAAGTTAGAGAAATGCATGGTGATAAAACACAAGAAATACATACATGTTGCAGTGTTAAAATCTTCAAAAATGTCACTGTTTTTGAACAGACACATTAGACGCGATTTCTTCGTCAAAAACTTCAAACACATAAAAAATATATTCGATAGCAACTCTCCAGACACAAGAGTATGACTAACGTTCATTGCCCGGGAAAAGCACTAGCGTCACCTTGTGGGGGCGACTTTTTATTTTATTTTCAGAACAGCTTTACGTTTCGAATATCCTGGATGACATCATTCGACTATGTGCAAAATGCATTTAGTCGTCCCAAGTCGTGCAGGTACGGACACAACAGGTTCTCCGAACGCTCTCTCGCTTCCAAGAACTTTGTTTTTTGTACACCTGCTCCATTTGAACCACCATTTAATTGTGACAGTGTAGCGAATGCTGCCATCAATTACCATGACAGCAAACTTTTTGTTTCAACTTTACTTATTGGTGTGATTAATGGAGACCACGATGTGCAACCGAAAGCTTTTAGACAGTACTGACTACTTTTTCAATTGCTCGAAATACACAGCAATTATAAGAATGCTCTTTGTGTGTTTTTAGTCATAATTATGCCGTATTAAGACAAATGTAGGTTGCAAGTAATGCAGTCATATTTAATCTATATAAATAAAAAGAAAAGTCCTGACTGACTGACTGACTCATCAACGCCCTGCCCAAACTCTTTAGAAGGCTGATGTTTTGCACAGAGTTTCCCTTTATAATGTAGACAAGGAATAAGGAAGGAATTTTCAAAATTCAACCCCTAAGGGAGTTAAATAGTGGATGAAAGTTCCGCGCGGGCGAAGCCGCTGGCAAAACCTAGTAACGTAATATTGTAACGGGATACTTCGATACTTTACTTGAGCTTAAAGCTGATTGCAATAATTTTAATTTCTTTTCATAAAGCAACGTCAGCTGAGATAGATATTAAATTCTCAGTCTTAATAAACTTTATTGTTTTGTTTCTTTCTTGTAAATCAAGTCGCAGTGAAACGTGCTTACTATTAATTATGATATCATGTAGCAAATTACGCTTATCGAACCCGATTCACAACGCCCTAGTATGCGTACCAAACATATAATAAAATAAATATTCTTTTTCCATGTCAGCGCTCGTCCGGTAGAAATGTATGAGTGCAGCTGCCACACGTTTGTGAGTCGATAATGAATGCAGAGGTCGCGCTATCACTCGAAGACTTCGTCCAAATTGACCTTGCTCCACATCTGGCGACCTTGTTCTTTCCGACAACTAACGAGCAACAAACGCCTATCGTGTAAACTATTATTCATTACTCGCATTAGTTGCCCCACTGCGCTTAATTGAGCTGCATTCCCATAAGGATCAATGTCAGTCGCATTGTTGTCGGTTATTAATATGTATTATCAATGTTGCATATGAATTGTACCTTCTTTGTAAAGAAAAAGTTTAAACGTTCATACGCAGAGATGAATTGTAAAAGAACATACATGTCCTGCTGTGTGTCAGTGTACAATATGATAAGTTGTAATTTCCAAGGCCACTGTGTTAATAGCAATTTTAACAGAGATTGCTCGGTAGTCGAAAATTTATCTATTATATAAGAGACAATGGGTCTCCTTGGTTAATTACAGCTCCTTAAAATGTTTCGCTGCAAAGACTCACGTTTTTGTTAAATGAACGCTGAAAATTAGAAACATTTACAGATTTTGCCATTCAGCAATTGATAAGATGTATTAACCTTGCATTTACCGAAACTAATCCTTTCTCACGATTTTCGGCAGTTGGTAAGTATGTACATAATATGTATTATTCGTAGCAACATTATATGTATGCATAAGTTAATAAGACTCAGTTTCAATATCTTGTAAGATTCTGCGAATGATGAGTAGGTATGCATGTTCGATTTAAATGGTAACTGACAGACTGATGTCACCATTCAAATCGAATAATGTAAATAACTTAGCAGGTGTTGACAAATTAATTCATTTCACTTAGTGACGATGACATTTACTAAATAAACAAATATGCACAATGCTTCCATAGAACATACACAGGTATAAAGTGAACAAAGCGTTGCCCGCCCATGTGGTAAGTTTTCTCAGCTTTCCGCGCAGTGCCCCCACCCCGCGCGTTGGGCGTGAAAGCACCGCGGTCGTGCGCCC
Organism: Polymixis flavicincta; assembly: GCA_949987655.1. Classification (NCBI taxonomy): domain Eukaryota; kingdom Metazoa; phylum Arthropoda; class Insecta; order Lepidoptera; family Noctuidae; genus Polymixis; species Polymixis flavicincta. The sequence goes on from OX465179.1 coordinate 16,503,702, forward strand.
GCGCCGCTAAGTGTGTCACGCGGGTCGACGAACGCCGGCCTAGACCCACATACTGCAATTGGGGCACAATCAGCGACAGTATAGCGAGCGCGTTGACCCCGCGCGGTGAAATGCCCATCTCTCTCCTTCACACTCTTTCTCTCGACGTCGCTTGGCGACCAGCGGCTTTCCCAGCTCGCCGCCGCACGGCCATACCGCATGTTGCACGTGACAACTAATGACACATGCCACATTATCGTATACAAACATATATCACCACATTTAAACTAATCGAGATAATGAATGCAAAAAAAAATGTACAATCACGGATCACGAACTCTATGCGGCGTCCTAAGTACTGAATTTCAGATAGTTATTGTGCATACAAACTCGACAGTTGAATATAAAGTGCCTGGATGTCGTGTTGGATCGACAATGTTTGTATATTTTCTCTCGGACTTATCGCTCGCATGTGACCATCCGAACGATTCAACGGAACTGACACAAGAAACTGTCAAGTAATAACAGAATATTCGATCTTCGTTCTCTTCTAATAGATACCTATATTCTCAACAGAGGCAGGATCACGTAATAAAAAACAGACAAATGTCTGTTAGATCCGCATCGGCATGTGCTGCTCGTGATATGCGTGATATACGTACATGCACGTACATACTAATGATGGATCTGTGTACAATGTTCGATTTTCACTTTCAGGTAAACACTGTTCAGGGAAATACTCTTGTTTCTATCTCGTAATTTTATCACTTTAGTGACTTTTGTTGTACAAAACTCTGACCATGACCATATCAGTCTCGAAAAGTATGAAAGTTAGATAAAGCTGTTGAACTGCAAATAATTAATTGATACCGACTGTTATTTATTAAAATTGAACTAAAATAAAAAAATCAATCATATTAAATGAGAAAGTATGTGAGTGTTCTCGAATTTTCGAGACGCAATGAGTATTATTGTTTTAACGTTCCATGGAATACGAAAGCGCCTGTTTTTATTTTCATTGAGAGTCGATCAATGAACCTAAATAGCTATGATATGAAGCGCGCGGAGACACAAACGAACAAGAGCGAACGGAAAAGAAAGTAAAAATGAGTGCATTGATACAAGAACTAGGCAAACGTGTGGGGCGTCGAGAAATGTGTGCAAGCGAGTGCAGCGGTTTCATCTAGGGAGAAAAAGTGATGGCGATCGAACTGGAAACTACGAGATTCGGAGCGAGTGCGTATTGTCTGTACCGCTCCATGTTCCCGCGCCTCCGTGCACTTGTATTGCACATTTTTTCCCCTACTTCTTCACTTTCTTCTTATGTACACTTTCTAGGCTTTATGGTGAAATGTCTACGCTTTCTAACGTAACACTAGTGCAAGTTTTTCTTGCCACCAGCAGCCATTTGTAATGAAAACGAGTTGATGCTGTCATTGATTCTGTGTACTATCAATTTTATTTTTAACCGCCGTTCGTGCCGTTTGCACTCTCTCAGCCTGACCTGAGGGCGGACGAACGATATGATCACGCGGAGGAAGAACTATGTAGTCGGTGAGTAAAATAAACAACCTCTCTCCACGTGTTATACGCTTTGTAACGTTCGTATTTAGGTCACAGTCTCTGTGAAGGCTTGCTCTGGAAATCTGCATAGACGGATGTCGGTGCTATTAGATATTGTGAGTTTCTCTATCGGAGAAACTTTCGGAGTGAGCGAAGTGTGTCGATCCGCGAGCCAGGCGGTGGTCGTGGTCGTGCACCCACGGAAATGGGTCTGCGACAATAAACTATAAGACATGTCTATGTGGGCCATCGCGGAGCCTTGCGAGAGCGGGATCGCCTGCGCTTGTGGCTCGCCGCGCGCTATGCAAATCGCTAGGAACTTTCTTCCGGCGCTTGTGAGAGGCCATTGTAACGATTTCTCCTGCGGAAGCGCACGATTGTTGCCCTCCAGAAACTTTGGCCTGATTTGATTGTGTATCTTGATGTTTATTTTAATGTAGCTGTTTATTTTTAGTCATATCTATAAATAAACAATCTGAATTAGTATCACCACTTGGTGTGTCAAAACAAATTATTTGTTTCGAAAAACAAATTGAAGAACACAATAACCGACGAGCCTGCGGCAAGGGCATCGTGTTTTTGAGGGCTTGTTTGGGCCGAATGATATTCAAATGAATAGCGATTAATGATGTTTATGTGATGGTAGTGCGTCCGTTCCGTTTGAGAGGCGGCCGGTGTGCTGAGACCACGACCCGCGCAATACGGGCCGGCGGGCGCGCGGCCGCGTACGGCGCGGTGCTGCGCTAACCTACTTGGCGTGCATTGATCTCTTTGTTTGTAAACATGGCGTCGCCGTCGCCGTCGCCGCCCTGTGCATTGAGTTAAGAATAAGAAATCGATTTGTGGTTCTGTATATGCCAACAATTTGCTTAAGATCAACGTTCACTCGTTACTGTGACCGCTGCCTCAAACAAAAGCTGTAGTAAAATCGTTGATCCAAAAACTACCTGGGGATTTTTTATCATTTATAAATCAATTGGGTAATGTTTTTACGAAGTAAGGATTTTGCTCGAGGGGACTCAGATTTTTTGTTGTCCGTTCTCCTGTGCAAAACAATTCTTGTCCGGCACAGGGCAATAGTTGATGTCAAGCTGAAACAGAAAGTAGTGGGATTGTAGAGGCTGAACATTGTTCTGTATTAGGCAGGCACTTGGGTTCCCTCTATCTGGCAGAATCTTAATGCTCCGAAATTTGTTTGGCATAACACACTTGGCACAATCTTCTTTAAACAGACAAATTTAAGGCATAAAAAATATTTAACATAACTATTGTTTGACTGCATGTTTATTTGTCCGAATTTACAATGGCGTACTTGTAAGTTGCCAGAATTTTATTTGGCATAATTTCGTTTAGCATAACTTTTATTTAGAGCGAATATATTTTAGTTGACTACCCGGGACCGAACTTTTTAGATTAGGTTAAATATTATGTTAAATACTCACAATAAAAGATTAGGTTATGTTAGGTTAGCACGAGCAGAGCGAGCCAAGCGAGCGGTGCTGCGGCAGCAGCCGGCGCGGCGGCGAGTGCCAGAACCGAATTCTACCTATTTTACTTATTCCAAAAGACGATTCTGACTGTGAACTTTCTGCGATATGATGGTTATACTTTTTAAATTTAATGTATATGAAATTTATGCCTAAAGATGATTCTGACTTACAAAATTATGAGATATTTGTGCGAAATAATATCATGACATAAAAAGTTCTGCTATAAAGGGTAGAGCCTGTGATGACACTGGTAACACATAATTGACTTCTTATGTTTGTAACTGTAGGTTCCTATGAAATAACTTTTACAGTTTCCAGATTCAGCAAATATTACAAAGTTGCGGCCTGCGCAGACTGCACAGCGATGTAACAATCCTAGGGGAATGTCACATGGCCTATGCCCAGTTGTTGTTCTTTGGCTTGAAATCGTGATTATGTTTAAAAATAAGAACAATAATATGTTATTTGCTAGGCATAAGTGAAATACACACAGACACGAAACGGTTTTAAACATTCTTAAAAACATTTGTCATTTATTCGAGTTCGACAGACAATACGAACTCACAAATGACATCGTTAAGAATTTATTTTAATAGCAAAATTAGTTCGGTGTTAATTGCTTTTAATCTTATAAATAAAGTTCCCACGATGAGTACCTACGCGAAACTTCACAGAACTTAGTGAAAATGAGCTCTATGAAACGTTTCAATCTCGTGAGTGCGTCGAGACGAGGCTTTCATCTCACTAAGTAGTTTTCAGTGGAAAACTTGTAAGATGATTTTAGTGGAAACCAAGTCTTGCGTATCCCCAACACTTTATGACTGTTTGCCTGTCACGAAAGCATCGTGTTTTGAGATGAAATATTTACCAAAATGATTGCCTGTAAAATTTGCTTAAGTACAATATGCTGCCCAAATATTACACCTCATCCTCTTAACACCACAACACATCGTGCGTACATAAACAGTGCATGAGATCTGACCCCAATACTTGAATATTTATGCACATCGCGATGCTGATACTGTTTAAACTTGTTGATTGAATTATTTTAAAGAATATTTTTACACGAAGTACTAAAATTGTGTGGAAGATTTTTAAAGGAAAGTATTTCTTAAATGTCTAAAGGGCAGCAAGTACTTCATGACCGCCAAATGGTCTCGACCCTCACGCCTGCTTCATTACGTAAGCTGCCGCGCCTCTTAAGCTAAGAGCTGATCCCTTCACATTGTCAAGGGTTATTGAACCGGTACCATTTTGCTCTACCTCCAAAGAATGCAAGGACATCGATGGCCCGTTGGCCGCGCGTAAGTAACTCGATTCGGACGAGCGAGCTTCACTTGTCTGCTCTTGCACTGCCCATTTGTGTAGTTCTCCTTAAAGAAGGCAGAAAATAAGGAATTGATCAGCATTCCTCTCTTTGTTGAGCGCTGCAATCTCTGTTTGCCACCAAAAACAAGCATTACGAAACACCCTTTTAAGCGCAACTCATAAAAATGTATTGTAGTAAACTGTACAATGAACAAACACATTTAACGTACACATCATTATTTTCGCAGTTTCAACAAAATCCAGTAACATCCAGTAAAGGACTGGGTAATGGAAGAGACAGTATGATTAAAATTATTATAGTTGTTTACCGACAACCGAGAGTCAATTAATAGAAGTCAAAGTCCTAGGAATGATAGTGTGCTGATCATTGACACCAGTTTGGACATTACTCCGAGAACCCTAAGACGCAGCATCACTATAGAAAGTACAATGAAATTAAGGTTGCAAAATGTTGAATTAACCCGAGAAAGTTAATAAATAGCAGTTATTTTCTGATGTATGTGACTTTGGTATTTAATGATAAAAATAAGTTTGTGTTGTCTAATGTTCTTACCAATTAGCTGATAAATAAAAGGTGGTATTCGAAGTGAATATTATATATTAATAAACGTTCTAGTCTACACAAAATACTTCCTTGTAGCATAGTTATCTACATTAAAACATGACATGACTAACCCTATCAGTATTCAATGAATGCGGGATGTTTTAATTGACTCGCAGTTATTTTTAGCCTTAGCAGTGCATTTTCCTGTCTCAGACAGATATAAATAGCTCGATCACCCATGTAGAAGATTCCAGGAATGTCTCTATTATTGTGCAACAGCTGCATCAGGCAGGGGTAAAAAGCCTCGAATGCGTTGACCCCCGCTGCTACGACTGGTCGCCTACCTTTTTCGCACTAGCTAAAAATAAAAGAAGGAAGACGTATACATGGGATGCAGGCATTCTAGACTGTTCTCGGGAGTAAAGGAGAAAAAAGAATACAGTCTGTTGAGAGGCGCGCGCCGGAGTGGACGATCGAAGCCCGCGGGCTGCGCCCCACTGGATGCGTTCGAAAGTAAAAGAGAATAGAGACATGGCGCGATTGAGATCTGGCTCGCTGCGCTCATTGACAAGAGTGCCTCATTAGAGCCATTGAGCCGATGCTGAATGTGCGCCGCACTCGTGATGAAGTTATTGACTTTAACCAACGATGAGCATAATGAGACGAACATTCCAGTGACGCTGAGGGCCGACACGTCTGACTAGTTCTTATATCTGCACTTTTTATCGATTAACGCTCCACTTTTAAATGCACACGTGAAATTTATTTACTCGTTGGAGTAGATTATCTCGTACAACAGAACCTAAAATCGAGATAGACATTAATTGATACACAGCAAGTGTTGTTGCAAGGTATGGAAAAATACAGCTTTCATACAAGGTTGCAGGTGGGTAAACTGCTCAAATGCATTTTAATAATTATCTAGGAAATAGCATTTTGCAGTAGGCATACAAAAATAAAAAATAAAATCGAGTATCAGCAAGTTACCTACTTGGACACGGATTCGGCTTTCGGTTTGTCCTGTTTGATCAGAATAGCTCGATAAAACGTAAATGTCCTTTTAAGTGCTATGCGGGCAGTTTGCGGGCGTCCACCTCATGTTAACCTTGCATTGTGTCAGTAACACTGGCCGCGGGATAACTGTACGGTGGCTGAATGAGAATGGCGACAAGGGCCTCGAATGCTCCGCACAGCTCTGGATCCGTCGCGGCTATTGTCGCGTGCGGCCCCCGCTCACGCTTAATCACTTGATTCATCGTTATTGTAGTGATAGATAATTGTCATGCAGTAAAAAAAAAATATGAAACGTCTGAGTGGGCGACTAATAATTCTGATATTCATGATTTAAATTAGGGATATTATAATATGGAATGCCCTCATAACCAAACTTTCATTTGACTTTCACCTCTTTTTATTGGCTAACGTGATGGCCTGCACTTATGTATACCGTATTGGGAAAAAAACGAACATGTCAAATAAAGTACTGACCAATAAATAGTGTTGAATGCCGTACCTACGTATAAAACTGGTAATTGGTTTAAAAATAAAATCATTTGAAATCATCGACGGATTTAAAACAACGACTTCTGCGATATCTTGAACTATAATAAGCACAGATCATAAAAATTAAGTATACCTAAATTCAGTGGATAATTACTTCCCTATATTGTAACTATAGCTGAATTATCGTGCCATTTAATTATAACACATTGAAGATAGGTGCATTCAATTAGATAGACAAGTGTGTGCGGTTTTAATGAAATTAAACAATCTTGTTAACAAAAATCTTCTAATTAAGACAACTTTTACGTGTGACCTAGACTGCAAAGTAGCTTTTAAATTAATCGTTCAGTTCACATTCCCAAGTGCACAGTACTACTTGACCACAGGCTATAACACTACACCAGCGCTCAATGTAATACGTGTGGGTGTGCGAGAATATAATTACTTATTCAATTAAAGCTGCCGCGCGTAATTGCGTCTCGTAATAATTAATAAAATCAGTGGCACGTGTTGGAGCTAATGCTTTACATTAGTGGATACTACATAAGTGAGGTGATCGTTATGATTGGTTCGATAACACAGCTCGGCCGCTGACCGGCCTTCACACTACGCGCTGCCTGCGCCTGCGACTGCGCGCGACCTCGCCCGGCCGTCTCGCGCTCCCGCAGCCCAACGCAAAAGTATAGATCAGAGATATTGATATCGAAGTTTTTTTTTGTTGATATCGTATATACTATGTAATTATCAAAACAACGTTTTTCTTGAAACTGTTTAAAAAAAAAAATGTGCAATAGATAACGCGCGTCATTTACAAGCAAATAATTAGATGTTCCGCATGCTTTACGAACGTCAATTTTTTTTTGACGTCCTTTAAGCAAAAAAATAAAAAAATAATCCAGTTAAAACCAACTAAACATCCAGTTGTATGTATACAATTACATAATAATGTTTTCATTGAGTAACTCGAAGATTAGAGATTTATCTAGATATTAATTTATTCTCGATCATAATAATATTATGATTCGATAAGTTAACATTGCTTGCACATTGCGTAGATGTCAGGTCAAAATAATATTTAAACCGACCTCAAGAAGTTATCATAACGAGGATATTGGTAATTATTAGAAGATGAACGCCTTTGTAAACTTGTTTCCTCTGCTCTTACCGAAAACCTTGTAAACGTTGGTATTGTCATATTGTAACAGACAGGCGAATAAAACAGTTTTCAGTATTAAACAGACTGTTTTACATTGACGCAGACAAGTAAGTAGGAACTTACCGTTTTTTGTCAAGATGAAATTGAATAGAGGTGCGTGGACATTTCTGCCAAAATATTAGAAATAAATGTTTCACATGCTATAAATATTATTGAAAAACCACAACATCGTAAGTCCAACATCGACGTAGGCGTCGGCGTCACGTTGACGCCTCGTAGACGCAACCATGTGGCCTCTACGCGGTTGCTACTTGCCTCTGCGTAGCGCAGTGCTACGCGGTGCTACGCTGCGTCTACGGAGCGTCTTACCCACGGCTACGGCTACGTCCGCACCAACGCCTAGTGTTTCCACAATCCTAATTGTTTGATAGGCGTGGTCTCCGTATTTTGTTAATAGCATGTTTATTCAGTAGTACCGAGTAGTATTTGAGGCGATGATCGACTACATTGATGATTGCATCGTCGATCATTGGATCGGGAATATAGTTCTAAGCTCATATTTAATTTGTATCTTTGTACTTAACAATCACGTGGCATAGTACACTAACCCAGAATCATTACATAGCGAGAATAAATTATCCGTTTCTATGTTGAAGGTAACAAACTAACAATGACTCAAACTGTGCTCTAATCATTTTGCACAGTTTGACCAGGTTATATACGGTTAATGCTTGAATTATAACATTTACTGGCAAAATTAAATAAAAACTTCTATATATTCTTAAAAACAAATGCTAATCTTTGACTAAAATATTTACTCCAAAGGCTCTTAAGTGAGGTCTTCAAATCAAAACTAATCGGAACTTGATCATTGATTTCCCTGCCGGAGTCCGTGTTTTCCTGATAGATATAACCTGGAGGCGTTTAATTCATGAGTGAATAGGATACTTCTAGGCAAAGGTGGTCGATCGTTAACCACATCATCTCTTACCAACACGAGAGAGAGAGAGATCAAACGTGAGGAAATTAAAAAAGTCCTTGTTCTGTTAAACAACAACGATTAGCCATAACTTGCAAACTGTTAAATGCACTATAATTTATTAGCACAAAAAATGATAACCTGAGTAATTAGAATAAACTATGTGCCTTTAATGCGCCTGTTTGAATTATGATAAATAATTACATTGATATGCGATAATGTGTGTCCGCGGTGCGCAGTTTGTGATTATCTAAATAACGTTATCCGAGTAAATATTGCTAACTAGTTACGAGTATTTATACAAACGGCTTAGGTTTATGCAAATATTATAATTAGCTGCTTTAGTCATCGTTGCCTTTAATTTTATAGGGCTCAATTAATTTCACACAATTTTAGTTTGAACAATCCTATGTCGGAATCTAAATAAGTCTTAATATTATATTAGATTTAAGATTTAAAACATATTTTAAGAAATGCGTTTTCTTTTATACTTAGGAACCTTAAAAATTGTATGTTCTATTCACATTTAAATGAATTCAATTAATTTCACACCAATTCTAATAATCCCATGTTTAAATCTAAATAAGTCTTAATATTATATGTATTTAATTTTAGATTTAATTCATCATTAATAACAAATCGGTTTTCTTAAAAAGGAACCATGAAAATTATAACAGTTCTATTCGCATTTAAATGAAAAATTCATCAGTAGTCGTATATTCCTGTGTATAAATAATCAGGCTTACCTGGACGCGGCCCGCTGGGAGGGAGCGAGAATGATCGCCTTTTAAATACGAAGTTCATTCGAATTCCATTCCATTGAAATATACAACACGAACAATAAGTGAAAACATACTGAATACTGGCCAATGTATGATGAATTTTTCACTACAATCGAATCGACACTGATCGAATCTTTGAAAGATCGGCGATCGAAGTAGGTAGGTATAACAAGAAAGGCTCAACATAAATATTACATGAGATTTGAAAAGCAAACGTCTTCTTGGAATAGTGTGTCTACTTGTGATGGCGGGATTCGGAGCAGTCAGTAGGTGTCTGGCCACGTGACGGGAGGCCTGTGCTGATTGTTCTGACAGCACTCGGACGCCCGCACCCCACTTCTGTGACACTAATCAAAACATTCTGAGTTACTTTTCCGCTACACACCGTTCTAACAAGTAAGTCACATTTATTTACATTTTAATTCCACTTTACCATGTTAAATACTTCCTGTTTCATTTACTTTTATATTATTATAGTGTAAGGTGTGTTTGCTTAGATTGATAACAGATTGTTAGGTAACGCGTTGTTCACGTCACGTTGTTTAATTTTTTCGGCGTCAGTTGGCAGCATTGGCTGTCATGGCCACATGCCACAGACTCGCTAGAGATTGAACGAATGATATTTATTTGGCGGCGTCTCGGATGAGTGATTGTTATTTAGGTTTGAGTTTTAATTCTTTTTCGAGCAAGTTGTATATCTTAAAGATAGTAAGTACTATTTATTTTATATAATAAGATATTTGGAAAATAAAGTGGATAGACATTATTAAGTACCTAATGGTGTATTGGTCCGTAGTGAGGAAACGGTAGTTGCAGTTTACAAGAATGCTTACGTGCGTAATTAGAATTATTGGGCGGTTAAATAGGCATGATAACATACCTAATGCATTTAAATAATTATCATAAGATAATTATGACAATAGTTATGATAATAATAGGAGAGCAAGGTGACCCAGTGGTAAAGGCCGCGAATTACGAGTTGCAGGTCGAATGTTCGAACCCAGACAAGCGCTTTACTTTGTGTAAATAAATTCGTCACCATTGCTCTCAAAACGGTGAAGGAAACATCATGAGGAAACCGGCATGTCCTAGAACCAAACAATCGAATACATGTGTCATCTACCAACCCGCATTGGGTACGCGTGGTGGATTACGGCCTGCTTCCTTTCACAGACAGGAGGCATGTGTCCCAGCAGTGGAAACATTATAGGCTGATTGTGTATGATACCTAATGATAATACATATTATTAGAATAATTATAATACGTTATGTGATCATCCATCATAACCAAAAGACTGTTTTGTTCTACTGTCGACTGAAATCTGAAAGTTTTCTATTTTCTCTTGGAATGGTGCTTTGTAAATAGTTGGTGCTGATGGAGCTAATAATGATAAATAGTTCTTCATTGTTACAATAAATTCTGTACTTATATTAATATCGAAAATGTATAGTGGTTCAGTCATAGTCTTAAACCCATATGTAATTAATTAATAATTTCAACTCATTTAGTGCATTATTAGCATTTACTCGTAAGTATTTTGTCATTACTGCATTACTAAACTAAGTATTTTCACCTGAGTGCGACTGACTTCAGACCTAAAAAAGGGCTAGTTATAACTAACTTTTAAGTCCAACCTATTCGCGCAGGTCATAAATATGTATGTTGCCAAAATGCTCAGCATCTAGAATCTTAACTTATCTTAGTGTCGCCGCACACGACCCACTCGCCACAGCCACAAACGCCGCCACTAGAAGCTAGAAGCGGCTACAAAGGTAGCTGAAGCGCGCGACAGCCACTTGTGGCCGGTGGTCGACACTTGCGGTCGGTGGCTGCTTGTTTGCGTGCAGTATCATAGTTAACTGAGGCAAGGGAGAGAGGGGCGCGGAATCGCGCGAGTGGCGTGTGGCGGCTTTTTGTGTCGGCGTTTAGTGGCCGGTGCGAGCCACAAGATGCAAGCTGCGACGATTTGAAGCGTGTGGCCGCCACCGGCGCCAACCGTGTGCGGCGAGTCCATATAAAATGTATGAAAAATACAGGAAATATGCCAGTGGCGGCATTTTGTGGTTGTGGCCGGTGGCCCGTGTGCGGGAGCCCTAGATGTCTCGAACAGAACAAAGACCAGACAAAGAGTCTGCTGCCTTCACAGCCAGACATTTTTTTACAAGCATTTTATTGAAAGCGCCTCATTTAACGTTTCTCGGACGTTTTTTTTTGCAAAGGTCCTCGTCTACTGTATAATAGGGTAATAATATGCACAAAATATCTTCTTTGTTTTAGGTCGGAATGGATTTTTTCTTTTTGTGGCTAGTCACGTTCGTCGCGGGATTTTGGATCTTTAAAAAAATAAAACAATGGCAGAGTCTGCCTCCGGGGCCTTGGGGCCTACCGGTCGTTGGCTACTTACCGTTCCTCGACCGCCATCAACCTCACCTCACACTAACAAAGCTCGCTAAGCAGTATGGATCAATTTATGGTATTGGTATGGGAAGCGTGTACGCCGTCGTGTTGTCAGATATCAAATTAGTTCGAGAAGCATTCGCAAAAGAAAACTTTTCTGGAAGAGCTCCTTTGTTCTTAACACACGGCATCATGAAAGGAAATGGTGAGTAAATAAATATCAGACTTGTACAAAAATATTGAGTGTGGTGTTAATGTAAAGTATTGTTAAAGGTATTATTTGCGCGGAGGGCGGACTATGGAAGGATCAGAGAAAGTTGATAACGTCGTGGCGCAAAAGCTTCGGCATGAGTAAGCACAGCGTGTCGCGAGAAAAGTTGGAAAAACGGATAGCGTCGGGCGTCTACGAACTTTTGGAAGTATGATTAGTATTCTGTACCTAAACCGTAGTTCCTATAAATTTATCCGACATTTTACAGCAAATATAAACGACTGACACCTAAGTTAAAGAATATGGAATCAAACATAAGTATCATTTTGTAACTTTTTTTTTAAATTCAGCGGATACGATGACTGCACTGTTTTTGAGTCATATAATTTATGTTTAGGTGACGTTATTTTCATTTTTAAATAAATCAATATCAAATAAAATGTAACCTTTTAATGACAGTGACAAATGCTCTGAGGCCACCACAATTAAAAATTGACCTTCAACTTTTGTTTTGAGACAAAACAATGAATCATGAAATGTTAATTAGTGTAGTATTATAATAATGGCCTAATTAATAATAGCTGTCATTATTGCACGTAAACAAGCAGTGCTATAATGTTGTAGATACATAAATTAATTCTCTTCCAGAATGTAGAAAAGGCGGCAGGTTCTCCAATGGATCTTTCCCAAATGTTGTCGAATTCTTTAGGAAATGTCGTCAACGAAATTATATTTGGGTTTAAGTTCCCTCCAGACGATAAAACATGGCACTGGTTCAGACAAATTCAAGAAGAGGGCTGTCACGAAATGGGGGTCGCAGGTGTTGTAAATTTTTTGCCTTTCGTCAGGTAAGGAATAAGTATTATAGTACCTTGATGTAATGAAAAATGCATCAAAATGTGCCTGCTAAGTAACTGTAGGTACTAAAAATTTATTACTTCATTCGTTTCAGATTCATCTCATCATCAACCCAAAAAACCATAGAAGTTTTGACACGCGGCCAGGCCCAAACGCATAGATTATACGCGAGCATCGTTGATCGACGACGAAAAATTATAGGGTTGCCACTAATAAAGGAAGCAGGTTATGCTCCACATGACAACCTCTTCAGCGAGCATCCTGAAGGTCATATGAAATGTATCAAGTACAGCAAACACGCTTCAAATACTGAAGAACATTTCTTCGATCCAAATATCTTGATTCCTACCGATGGAGAGTGCATCCTTGACAATTTCCTTCTAGAACAGAAGAGAAGATTCGAGAGTGGTGATGAGGGTGCTAAATACGTAACTGATGAACAGATGTTGTATTTTTTAGCTGATATGTTTGGAGCTGGTCTTGATACCACGTCTGTCACGCTAGCTTGGTTCTTGTTGTACATGGCTCTTTATCCTGAAGAACAGGTATGTACCTCATCATCATCATCCACAGCCCGACTTTATCTACAGCTGGGCATAGGTCCATGGGATAAGAGCATGTCCCTATGCTCTTATCCCATCTTCATTCAGGTTTTGCGCGCAAAGGCAACAATGCCGTCCGCTCGTATGATTTTCCGGTCCTTGAACGTCACTCTATCGCAGCCATACTCCGGCTGTCATCAGTGCACCTTGCCAGGTGTTCAGCTTAACCCCATTTGAGTACTATAATACGCTTTCCGAAATCAAAGACTTTTGTAGGTACTTCTTCGTATCACGAAGTTTTGAACTTGGTCTGTTAGTCTAATACCAAGCATGGAACGCTCTATGCGCTCCATGGCTCTCAGTGCAATTCTCCTCCTGCTGGCCTCCTGCGTGAGCGTCCTCGTCTCAACACCTTGCGTCATGGTGGGCTGAACACATTGGTTAAAGAGGCAGGACTTCAGTAATTGTGAATTTTGGCTGATCTCATAATGTTTTCCAGTTTTCTAAATGAGGTCCACCTTGTGTGTATGTACCTATTTGTGTATAATTTACGTAACATATACATTAGCTTCATCTTTTGTTAGTGAGTATTCAGTTTAGTAAACATTCGTCTTGTATAGAATCATTTGATATATTCGCGGCGTCTGAAGCAGTTGGCATAGAACTTTTTAATCGAGTGTCAATCATCGCTATCAGTTCTCAACGATGTATTCAAGCGGAGGCACTGCTGAAAGGTGCTTCAACATTTCTAAGTTTTTTAACCCACATTTATATGAATATGTAACGCAAAGTGGCAAAGCAAATTATAAGTCCTAACTTTGTTTGGCGTGGAGATTAACCTAAACTACTCGTAAGAGACTCTGGGGTCTATAAATGCTTTGTACGCCCAGTAGTTAAAAATAATTAACATAATTTCAGGAATTAGTGCATAAAGAAATTCTGTCAGTTTACCCCGAAGATGGAGAAGTGGACGGTTCCAGACTGCCGCACCTGATGGCGGCTATCTGCGAGGTTCAGCGCATTCGATCGATAGTGCCAATCGGGATTCCCCACGGATGCGTCGAAGTATGCATATTTTATATGTATTTCAGAGACCTCTTATTTTTTGTCCGTTCCTGAAATTATAAAATAATTGATACAGAAATGTCAGTAATTAATTGTGTAATGTGAAAATACTAAAAAGAGAAGGGTTGCTTAATTCTGTTATAAGATTACACAGTATTAATGTTGCAACTAGCTTCTGATGTTTCATAAGTGCCCATGTATATGAAATAAAATATTTTGATTTTGAACTCTTTTATTAAAGTCAAAGTTTTACTTGAACAGTATCTTATAGTAAATTTCTCTCATCGCCAGGACACTTATCTAGGAAACTATAAGATTCCTAAAGGAGCAATGGTCATAGCACTTCAATGGGCAATACATATGGACCCAGACGTTTGGGAAAATCCTGAAGAATTTAAACCAAGCAGATTTCTAGCTCCGGATGGAAATTTGCTGAAACCTCAAGAGTTCATACCATTTCAGACAGGTAAAAAATACCCGTACATAAGATATTAATTATTATTAAGGTGTCCGAAGTCATGTGCGAAAATAAACTTTTATATGTTCCATTTCAATTATCCTAGTTAAAAAACCCTACGTCCTGCGTATGTCCAGGTAGTAATTTATAGGTACGTTACCAACCTCAGTGACTGACTGGGTGTTTGTTCTACAAAGCCATAACCTATACACCTTGAATCACTTCTTGTCGGGCAGACACAGTATTAGAAGAACGGGTTTCTCTATTGACCTCTTCAACTCTAGTGAATAACCAATACGGTTTTGTTATTATAACAGTAGGTTCGTTACAATGGTTCAATGGGATTTGGCTTGTGACTTACGACCTTTCAAATCTCAACCGTTAGGCTTTTGTCGCTTTATGTTTGTCACGTTTTTTTTTTGTGCGAGAAGTACAGACGTGCACACAAGAACTTGCACATGGTGTTCATTGATCTGGAGAAAGCGTATGAGATGCTCCTCGGGATGTGTTGTAGTGGGCCTTGAAAGGAAAGGTTTGCCCGGGAAGTATGTAGCTATTTCGTGCCATGTACCTATGTTGATATTTCTTTATTATTTATTTATTTAACCATTTATGTACATACTAAATAAACAGACAAGAAGATTAGAACAGAAAAATAGGTACAGAGGTGATGCTTATTTTTAAAGAAATTTCTTCCAGCATACCTGCGATAGGAGAAAACATAAAGAGATGTAGACAACGTAAGAGTAAAAGGGAAAATCCTAAAGAATTCTGTGCAGTTACTGATTGTAGGACACATCAAATGATATTAATTCTTTCTGCTTTTCCTAAAGAATCGTTTCCAGTTAACGGCCTACAAACTCTCATATCTTGGGAACTGTTTGAATTGTAAAAATGTTTGTTAGACAGAAATATAGAGAATTAGAGAATTGTGAACTCTCGTAGATTCTATTGAAAAGTAAAAATTTACCAAGTGAGGGTTAGTGGTCTTTTGTAGTTAAAGGACTGCAGAATTGTAGTTTTTTTTTTAAAGATATTCAGCATTAGCTTAATGTTTAAAAAAAAATATGAAAGGTAGACACGATCATTCATTAGCAGCTCACTGGGTCTAGAAGAATTA
Organism: Polymixis flavicincta; assembly: GCA_949987655.1. Taxonomy (NCBI): domain Eukaryota; kingdom Metazoa; phylum Arthropoda; class Insecta; order Lepidoptera; family Noctuidae; genus Polymixis; species Polymixis flavicincta. The sequence continues at coordinate 16,519,678 of OX465179.1, forward strand.
GCTCGAAGGTGAGACTATGCAATAATAACAGACAGCATAAATTCCGTTTTCAAATGTCTCTGAATCGAAATAATTAAATTACATACAACAATGAGAGCTTCTACTTACGTGAACTTTAATTTAATGTCACATTACCTCGGATAACGCACATAACTCACATTCTCAGACTCAAAACATGATAAAAAATGAAGGTAAGTTCAAAATATATATTTATACCGATCAAGACCAAGAGACCTACTTTGATTTCAGATTGCTTATTTTACTTTCTATACCTACGTATAATTATAATTTAGGACTCAGATAAGCGCGATACATTATCGTTAGACTTTTGTTAGTAATTATTAATAAGTAGGTCTATATATGCCTATACATTTAATTATATCTGGAGCTGAAAGATTGATAGCCATATTAATATTTAGTCGAGAGTTTTTGATTAGATACCATTGTCATTAGAGAATTGTATCTTTTGTGTGTGTACCTGCAGGGGTCTCATGCTCATTGGGTGTAAGCAAGACCCTTTGGCTAAGCCTATACCGATTGAACACGTGGTATTGTGGCCTCTTTAAAAATAATTCAAAACCAAAACGGACCATCCCTTTTGGTTTTAACCAGAAGCCTTGAGTAAATACTTAGGTTATTCTTCAATATCTCTTCGTCTTGTATCTGCAGTAAGTACGTTTCACTATTATCCGGTTTTTTCCCCTGACTGATGTTATGCATGCCCTATTAATGTGGTCAGAGTTCAACCACAAATAATATTAATTACATAATAATTCACAATTTAGTGATGTAATATTGAATGATATTGTGATTTGTCATTGCAAACAATTATTTTGAAGTTTATTATGTAGGAATTTAAAACTGATTTATTAAATATTGATTTTATTATTACTTCATAATGAATTAATTTTAAATAAAACTGCCCAGCTGCAACAGGAACACTAGGACTCAATGCGAATAAAATGCATTTTCTCTTATAAGAAAGAACGTAGCTCACGTAGCCGCGTATAGTCGCCAAAAATCTTACGTACTTGCTACGGCATGTCAATTTTTTTTTAAACCCTATTTTACTTTCTGCCTCGTAAAGACGAAGGAACTCTCCTCCGAGGGAAATTGAGGATTTATGAGTTTGACTGATATAACCTTTGAAAGGGGAATTTTATCCGGTTTTTCGTATCGTTACTTTGTTCGTAGCACTAGTACAATGTAAAGCACTATTTACTCGTTTATTGTTTCTTGAAAGTAATAAAGCAACTTTTGATTTTATTGTTACTACAAGCTTTTAGTGAAGTTTAATTAGTTCGGTGTCGGTTTTTCTTTAAATTAACTCGGCAAGATTATAACCCACCAATTGGTTTAAAAAATCACCTGAATAAAGTATTTTTGAACCCAGGTGTAATCTGTAGACAGGTTATGGTTTAAGGGAATTAACGAATTACAAAATATTTAAAAACTCTGTTTAATCTACAGGAAAACGTATGTGTCCTGGTGATGAACTCTCCCGGATGCTGGCATGCGGTTTAGTCGCGCGACTGTTTCGTAGCCGGCGAGTGCGACTGGCGTCTGGCCGACCATCAGAGGAGGAGATGCGAGGAACAATCGGCTTAACACTCACCCCGCCACGGGTCTCCTTCTATTGTGATCATGTGTGATGCACATTACACCATTTTATATTGATGCATTTAGTAGTTAGATGTTAGTCTATTAATCTGAATAAAAAATTGCTGTAAAGTAAAATGATTATTTCTACGTAAATTTAAAGGAGCTTGCTGTTCCCAAACGTATCACGCTGTGGTATAAATTGAACATCAAGATTAACTTTTTTTTTTAATTGCGGAAATCTGTCTGAAACTACTGCTTTCGAAACACGAATACAACTTGATACATGTTTAGAATTGAAATTCGACTTCTTGTAGAAGTAATGAAAGTTGCTGAAAAGGTTGTTTCAAGCTCTCCGCTAAAGTGACGTATGAGGTGTCAACAACTATGGCCTTGGTTATAAAATACCAAGTGAGTTCATTAGTATTTAATTGTATTAATATTTATTCTGTAATAAAGTACATTTAATTTGCAAAGCTTTCGCTAATTACATGCAGAAACGTGTGTATTTAATTACTACAACAAAGGAAATATGTAGTATACGATAGGTGCCATATGAGTAATTGGAAAGACCGTGAATAATGTCAGCTTGTCGATACCCTCGTTAGTACAAATTGAACGGGTCTACGTGCCTATATCTGTGACGTAGACTGTCAACGGGTCATTCACCTCCAATATTACTTAATAGTGTTTATGTTCACGCAACTGCACCTTTACAAACTAGCATACCAGTTTAATTCAGTTTAAATTATTTAAATGTTGCAGTTACGAAAGACCAAAAGTTCAATAAACTTTGTTTTGTAAGCCAAACGAATTTTGAGTTATTGCTATTTAATCTGAATAGATTATGTATTTGTGAGAAAAACGATTGATTAATTATGCCAAGAGGCTCCTTTGGTATTTCGTGTGAAAAATATTTAATAATGTTCCAACTAATGATGTTATCAGGCCATATTTAACTCTGCGTGAATAGTGGTTAGTATACCTACTACTTTTGATTTTTCTTCAACTCTTGGTAGGTAACCTTAAAGGTATTAATAAAAAAGTTTGTTCAAATCAATGTTTTCACAATTTTAATTTATTACTTAAACGTATCTTATAATAAAATAGAGCATTATATACAAAGCCAACACACAGTGGTGAGCTGCGAGCTAACAGACTTATTCGACTGAAGTTCAGTACAGGGCAACTTGGTTGCAACACAATGAATTTTGTACAATACAAGAATATTAAAGTTAGGCGTTATTCTATTATATAGCGACGATATCGCTCTAGACTAGTTGCTGGTTGTTACACTACCATGGAATGTTACTTCATACCTGATAGGTACGTGTTACACTAAACATATCGATGAACACTTACAAACTTATATCTAAAGCCTACTGTAACGCAACAAACATGAGATCACACACAACAGACCACATTCTCGCAAGTGACACTAATAAATAATGACCTAGAATTCTACATTTTATTTTGGTATAGGTACTAGAACTTAGAACGTAAACCTTAAATACAATGTGTAATGGTGTGATTTGCTGAAGTTCCTATCATTCTAGTCTACCAACACGCTAATACTGCAAACTCACACAAACGTCATTTTATAATCTCAACGATGGGAATATCAATATATCTAACGTTCGGTCTACTATTTAATTGAACACTTTATGCACAGCCTCGAACATCGCGACGGCGATGTCGTCACTTATATAATAAAGACTTAAATAAATGGTTGTCGATTCGCTCTAAAACGAGTGATCATTGAATACTGGTGGGTGTATTCGCGCTGTGAGGCGCGATGTGGCGCGACGCGGCGCGGATTGGCGCGGTGTGGCGCGATTTTACCGCGGCGTGGCGGCTAGTGCGCGCCAACGTGGCGTAGGTGCGGGTGGTCGGGCGCGGGCGCGGCCGCTTCGGGCGCCGAACGCGGGCTGAACTTAACGCGGAACGCTTTGGGCGCGATCGTGGCGCCCACCGTGCCCTCCAGCGACGGTGGCGCGTCACCCATCTCCATCTGCATGTCGAACTGGTGCATCATGCACGCGAAGAACATGAACATTTCCATGCGCGCCAACACGTCTCCCAGACACATCCTCCTACCAACGCCGAACGGCATGAAGAACTCGGGTCGCCTGATCTTGCCTGTCTCGTCGATGAACCTGCTGGGGTTGAACTTGTTGGGTTCGTCCCAAAGGTTGGGGTCCATGTGTACGCAGTTGATGAGTGGTATAACTTGTGAGCCAGCGGGTATTCTGTAGCCGTTTAGGTGGACATCCCTATGAAAAAAAGGAGTGATAAGTATTTTTCCCAATAAACTTTTATACAACATTTCCGAATTTAACGTTCTTAATACTTACTTTGTAGGAGAGTGTGTTGTTGCCAGAGGTACAATATTGGACATGCGTAGCGTCTCCAGAATCGTAGCTTCGGTGTAAGGAAGGTTTGGCATATCTTCGATTGTTGGTAAGCGGTCGCGACCGATGACGGCATCGAGTTCTTCCTGTACGCGCCTTTTCGCCTCGGGGTTCCTCATCATGAATACAATCATCCATAAGAGGGATGACTTGATTGTTTCCATACCAGCCGAAAACAGATCCCCAAGAATTTGTTTCAGTTGAAGTTCTGTGAAAAAAACATACTGTATTAGAAACCTTCAATGTAAAACTAATATTTACAATATTAAATTTTTTGTACTATAATAAAAACTAGAGTTGATTGTTGTGTGAAACTTACCGTGATCTCTGCCCTCGAACAGTTCTCCGGCGCGGCCCTCAGTCTTGGCCTTCTCGATCTCGATCAGATAAACGTCGATGAGATCTCTAACGTTATCGACATCGAGAGTTTCGCGATGCTCGTCGATCAGTGTTTGGTAGAAAGCGAACATCTCTTCGCGATTTTTCGCTACTTTCTCCTGTGCTTGAGCTTTGCCGGGAAGGTACTGCATGTAAAAAAACAGGATTTGTTAGTTTTTTGTAACAAACTCTAAAAACAGCATGGAATGTAATCTGTTATTAATATACGCCGGATTTTATTTATTTTTAAAACGAAATACTACTATTACTTAGGCATTGTTACTACTTACGTTGTAGAGAGGGATATATTCGCCGTAGTGCACTTCGCCAAACAGCCTCATGCCTTCTTCAATGAGATTGTTGAGCCTTTCGAAGCGAACGTCGCCGTTACTGAAGCGCACAGACATAGTGATGCCGCAGATGACGTTGGACACGCCCAGGGCGAGGAGAGGGTTTGCGTCAATGGGCGCTCCCTCCGACCGGTGCAGGTTAGCGATGAGCTCGTAAACTTCGCTCTAAAGAACAAATACCCCCATTAATATTGTTGATGACCAAATATTTCACAAATAAAATCAATTTTAATTTTGTGGATATGGGGATAAAATTAATATTACGAACCTTAATTCTGCCTTCCATGATTTTCTTGCCGTTTCCCATGTAAGTCATGCCAAATTCACGGAGTTTGTCGTGCAGGAAGCGTCGCTGGCTCTTCCAGAGACGGCCTTCGCTGTTGATGATGCCTGCATAGAGGGAGGCGTTATAGTTAGGGCTCACGAGGTGGGCGGCGCACGCGCACCGCCGCGGGAGGGACGGGTTAGTGACGCCCACATGCACATGTGCACTTTGCCGGTATATTATGGGTTACACTAACATTTACTAACATAGCAGTTACGATTTCTTTTTCAGACAATTTTCAGTAAATCTAACAGAAAATCAACCAAATTAATTGAATTGCACTATGTACTTTGAAAGACACTTTGGTACTTTTTGAAAATATTAACACAAAAAAATAAAGCATAAAAAATACGAATAAAACCCAAAAAGCTTTAATGAAGGCCTTATCAAAATTATTGTGTGATATTGCGAACTTACCGAGACCATCCAAAGTGTGCATTAGCGGGGTGCTGGGGCGACCGGTAAATTCTTCTCTTCGGAAAGCTTCTCTGATGAGTTTGTAGTCGCTAAGAACGATCGTCAGCTGGTTTCCGAGACGCGCGGAGAACAGAGCACCGTAGTTGCGAGCAAGCTCCAGGAAGGTCTTGTGGCGAACTCCGAGGAAGGGCAGGTAGCCGACGACGGGTGGGCCCCAGGGGCCTGGCGGCAGCTTGCGCACCTCGCGCACTAGCGCTACCAGTCGCAGCACTAGCAGCGCCGCACCCGCCACCAGTAGCAGCGGCAGTGAAGTACGCGAAGCACAGTAATTCACCACTTGCCATAATCCCCACAAAAGTTTAGAATTTGACAGTATTGTTATCATTTTATCTGTGTATATTGTTTTTTAAAAATAAATAAAAACAACTGTTGTATTTTTTATACTTAGTAAACGATACGAAGCATTAGTGCGCGGATCGTGAATCGCGATAGTGCGATGCCGAGAACTCAATGATTGTATATCGCGTGCGACCGACGTCTGCGCACTGGCGCGCTGCTGGTGTGGCCTTGCGAATAAATACGCGCGGGGTGGCGCGCGCGCAGGCTCGTCCCACCGGCGCGGGTGCTCCTCTCTCCGTCGCTTTTCCGGCGGCCCGGTGCGCTACGAAACCCGTAGCACTCCACTCGTAGACCACTTAATATTTTTTAATATACACCGCGTTTCATTTCTGTTTTCGTGAACTAATTTTTATTTATTTCACATATAAAACAAATCGATTGACCGTAGTAGTCTTCATTTAAAATACTGACGCTACGCAAGTTTTACGAACTGAAATACATGACTGAACAAGGGTTTGAAGCATCAAGTCATGCGAAATCGATGTCGTAGTCGTGAACGTACTTACCCATTTCGAATGTTAAATAAGAATTGACTTTGGGGATGACCTCACTTACTTTACCTATTGATGTTAATGTAGGCGTCGAAATTCGGCGAGGGGTGAGAGGGGAGATCGAGGTCGTGCGGGTGCGCATGCAGATGATAAGATTAACGAATTGCGTAAGTTGGCGCGAGGCAAGGTGACGGCGGGTCGACGACTCGCGATTGAGAGCCTTGGGCGAACTTCTACGCTGCTCGACCTCTAAGCGACACTTAAATATCACTTTTAAAATTATACAACAAGATCGCATATCCCATTCATTAAAATGCGCTTTTAATAATAATTGTGTCTAGTTTTCTTTCCATACGTATAAATTATGAAGTGTTAAGTATAGTGATCCAAAACGATTGCTAAGACATTTACATTTAATCGTTCACTGATATTACAGAATGTAATGACTTAAACTAAAGTTCAGAGGGATACAAAATATTTTTTAAATTCGTTTAGCACATACCTATATTTTATTTCGTAACAGTTAAGTTGAGATTAAGAATTACCTAGCAACTATTTCAACGTTTATGAGGCTTCACAATACTTGGCAATAAAAGGCAATAGGCACGTAAATAATCGATGTCTATGATTAGTTCTACGCAGATACCTATAGGTTTCTATTTTTAGTACTTACCTACTTATGTGTGATTCAGAAGACCGACTAACAAGATGTAAACTGCATTGCTATGAAATTGTAATAACAGGAAAACAGAGAGATGTACATATAAGGTACGCGCACCGATTATTATAAGGAATAATGATTATAAGGAATTAGAGATTATGTTGTGAGAAAAAATATATAGAGCCCTGAGTTTATATTGCAGAAGTCGCAATACATAATGATTTCACGGCCTAAGTCTAGAACATCATTGTTCCTGATACTTGACGATACGCATCGAATTTTGTGGCGATACAGTCTGACCTAATGCGTACAGATCTTAGTGCGTATGCACTCATACCCAGTCGGAAAAGTGTCAGTAACCCAGTTGCTATCTCTCCTAAACATCGATAAAATTTAAGAGATTATTATAGTAATTAGTTATGAAAACCAGCCAGTACTAAAATCAACCTTCTAGGGTTTTTCTCTTTACATAACATACGGAAATATATGATATAAGTCGATTTTATAAAATAATTACTGAGTAGATTGATACCGACCAAATTAGATAATTAAAAAAAAAAAAAAACTTTTTGTACAGACGCACCAGCACATCAAGCTACCCCAATCTGTCAAATTTATTTAATAGATTTTCATATTTATAACATAAGCGTAAGGTTCATGTTCAGTTGGGAAAATTTGACAGTTTGGGGTAGCTTGATGGGCTGGCGTCTGTACAATGAAGATTAATTATTTAATATTTCAATTCATTCACTACGAATCGTGATAATAGTGAATAGCTATCACAGCTGCAATCGTATTGTTTTAGTGATCTTATGAACTATTTATGAAACACTGTGAAATATAAAACTATTAATATTACGCTCACTGTTGTAGTGTTTTAAAACGACGAAATGTTTGCTGCAGTGGGAAAATAAGGACTTTTTGGTATGCTTATAAAATAAAACAAGTCAGCCGATAATAGCAAAAGTAAAACAATATCATTGATGTCAACATTCACATTCACATTTTTTATGGACTTAAACTCTTTTTAACTTTGTTTTTTTTTTGCAATGTTTTCTATCAAAATTTGTCTTGTCCGTTCAGCTACTAACATAATATGACTAGGTAACTACCACAAAGTCCAAAGTTCGACAGGTCACCTTGCAGCGTTGCCGCCACCACAGTTCAGTCTCCAAAGAAGAAAAATAAAAAAGCTCGTCATACTCGTTGCACGAAAAAGATTATCCAATCTTTCAATTATCTCTACAAATCATTATGTAAGGACGGTACTTATAGCCTAGTAGGTACTGATTATGGATCTTACTTAGAGAAGGCTTAGAGAATATGCCCTTAACAATCTACAAGACCCTAATATGATCACCAGTGATAGGAATAGGTAGTGCCTATTTGCCTAAACTTCGAAGAACAGAGACAAGAAATGGAGACTTCCTTAGGACAATTTTTTTCCCGGTATTCGGGAAAAATCTTCAGTAAGTTGAAAATAAGCTTCATTCAAGATGTGTAAAAGCTATATTTAACTAAACTTGCAACTACCAAATTTTCAGGATTTTCACGTAAAATCCCGAAATAAATAATCTAACTTTAATTCATGATTTGATACAACGGTTAGTTGGATCGTAAATATAATTCGAATTCATGTTTAGTTAAAAATAGCTTTTACACATCTTATAAGTACAGGATAAGTTTTTATCCAGTGCGCAAATTTTAACTTATTGAAGATTTTTCCCAAATCCCGAGAAAAATAAAATTGTCGTAATGAAGTCTCCGTTTCTTGTCGCTGTTCTTCGAAGTTTAGGCAAATAGGCACTACCTATTCCTATCACAATGTTTGAACGTTGTAAGGATTGATAAATTAGAGTTTTCAATCGTGTAATTAATTAGATAATTATGTTTGAGAGGTGATACACATTTATCCAGAAACTGAGAAAAACACCCCACACCTTTATATAAACAGAGTGAAGATTGATTTATAGAAAAAGGAACTACCTACCTAGGTATATATTCGTAGCAGATTTAGAAAAAAAAAAACGAATTCTAATTTAAATTATTCATTTTGCGGTTTTCTAATTAAATATTCAACACGGTTGTGCTCCTGCGGTTGTAACTTGGTTAAGAGTAACATTCGTAGACGGAAATTTTTCAATTCAATCCGTTTTTTTCCAATATTTTCGTATGTGTTTCATAATTAAACATATATGTGTAACTTGTGGTTGAAATGCGCTTTGACGTAATAATATCTATTGCCTATAGGTAAATTCACGGACTAGCATAACTCTTATTCCTATAATATTGCAACGCTACTGCAAATTTTTCCATATCCAAATATAACTAAATTAACACTGAGTTTTGTTTAGATCAGTTTAGTTATGTATCATCATCTGCCTAGCCTTTTACCAACTATGTTGGGATCTGCTTCCAGTCTTACCGGATGCAGCTGATTACCAGTATTTTACAAGGAACGACTGCCTATCTGACGTCCACAACCCAGTTATTGGGTAATACGGTACCCCTTGGTAATTCTGGTTGCCTGATTTTCGGGCTTCCGATGTCCCATAACGACTGAAAAAGATCCACGAATGACAGCCGATAGTGCCGATACTAACAGCTTAAAATGATTTCCTAGGCACGAAGGGGTCTTGGTATGTAAAGATGGTCACCCATCCACGGACCAACCGCGACAAGCATAGTTTAACCTGATCGATTGACTCTTGCAGTTGTTATTACTTAGCCATAAGCCCCTCTCAGTTTTAATGATGTACCTACTAGCTTTTGCTCGCGGCTTCGTTCGCGTGGATGTCGGAAAATCGTCGGTCCTACTCGTGGACCGAGCCGTGGTGGCGTTCGGTTATTTCCGGTTTCCCATTTATACTTTCATCCCCTATTTTACCCTCTCAGTGGCTGATTGCCAAAAAACACTGTAACACGTGGTTTTTAATCAGAATGATAAAAACCAATTTTCATGGTAAAAACAAAAATTACGATTTTCCATACAAACTTTCATATCCCCATATGACTTAGGGGTTGAATTTAAAAAAATCCTTCCTTATTCCTTGTCTACATTATAAAGGGAACCTCTGTGCAAAATTTCAGCTTTCTAGGTCCAAGGGTTTGGCCTGGGCATTGATGAGTCAATCAGTCAGTCAGTAACTAAACGTACGAATTAAAACGTGTTCATTCACGCATCATTTAATTAAAAGTTAAAAGTATTTAGAAGCATTAAGTTACGTAAATCTAAGTTATTCCAGGCAAAGTGCCTGGTATTACCGTATACATGTCGTATCCATCCTATTTATGTAGTATATAAATACACTACTCTATGTAAGAGACAAATCCTTTTCTAGTTCTAAACCCCTTAGCTAGAATGTAGCAACCAGTGTTATCTTTGCAATGCAGATGCAGCATTCATAGCCTAACGACTTATACAAACTATACGCCTTTCTTTGTTCGTGAATCACATACGTATTATCAAACATAATTAAACAAAATAGACAATTATTCAAGACCAAAGTTCAAATGAGTAACGACGTACCTAATTAAAATTGTTCTAAGGTTAAAAGTTGTGTTCTGTTTGAGTAAATCTTAGTCAAAGTGAAAATAATGTGCTTTACAATGTAAACAAAGATATACGTAATTTAATGTACATACTATCAGTTACGTAAAAAATTGTTAAATAATATTATCTAACACTATATTAAAAATAAAGTTAGGTACGTACGTAAAAGTAAAACGCTTGATAAAGTCGCAGAAAGAAATAAAAAAGACAGAATTAAAAACATAGATACACATTACTGTTTGTTTCTATAAATTCTACTATTGGCTCTTGTGATATAGGAACTCCTAGTACAAGAGTCAGGGCTACACTGCTGCTTATAACTAGAAGTGAAAAATAAATAATATATATATAACATTTTGTAGGATATTTACTTACAGGAAATAAGGAATAGTATAAAACCGTTACCTATTCCAAATTGTGAAACCATCGCATTGATATTTGCTGTTATTTCCGGAAAATCATAAAAAAACACACAATTTAGGCCAATGGATTCAGTTTTCAATGGCCTTTGAAAACTTTAAGTGATTAATACGGGCGGTACCTATCTCAGTACTATGAAATGAATACCTGTACTATTGTACATTCAGGGACGCTTCATTGTACCAAAACCCAATTGTGTCCAAATGTTGCCGGAAATACAAAAATTAAGGGCGTTACCGAAAAAAATATCATAGCCTCGTAGTGAGTAGTTGCTTTATCTTGTACATAGAACCTTTTTTGTCTTCTTGACGACTAGGATTGGAATACTTTAAGAAGATTAGAATTCAACATACCTACTTATATAGTATGGAATTTTCAGGCTAGACTTTCAGAGGATTTTCAGTCTTCTTTAAAAAAAAAAAACAAAAGCTATGTACTGATATACCGAAAAGCTTCTAAAACTTTCTATCTGCTAATGCCTAATATTTTGTTGCAACCGTTACTTAACTAGGATCGCACAGTGTACCGTGCCAAACTCCAGAAAAAGGTTCCAGATAACCGTATGACCATTTTAATATTGCAGGTTGGTTCTTATTAGGATAACTAGTATTATAAATGCGAAAGTAAGTTTCTTTCTTGGTTACGGTTTCACGCTAAAACGGCTGAACGAATTAGGATGAAAGGGCTACTATTCATCCTGGATAGCAGACGAAGTCGCGGGCGAAACTATTAGCAGTTAATATCTCAGCAAAAGTCGTGTTTCTTAACAACAAAAAGGACTATTATTCTAGAATGGACTTTTATTGAACTCTACCGTACTTAGATGTAGTATAAAACAAACGAATAACAGTAAACAATGAAATAAGTTGGCCACTAATAAAAACACCGTACTGACTCGACATCTACTTATTTTTAAGTGAGAGTTTTGTATTTTTCCATCATATGTATAGTAGTTATGGGAACAAACTGACATAGTAGTGACAATGTAAAATCAGAAGGTTCATTACACGATTACAATGATACCCTGTGTTCAAGAACTATTAGAGCCTTTACTCTAACAGCCTAGCATAAGACACTGTTCCGTTATTTTTTCAGGGCCAGCCAGTTAGTTTTTATTTACAGCAGTGTTATTTTATTTATGTCAGTGCGCCTAGTTAATAATCCCTTATTTAGAAACCGGATTTGTAAAAAAAATGTGGAAGAGCAGCCGCGCAGCGTGGCGTGAAAGGGCTGTACCATGGGATGTCCTGATAACAGGCATTAGCAAAGGTGGGGTATAAAAGGGCGTGAGTTATTTTTAACTGACTGAAAAAGAAGGAGGTTATCAATTCTACATGGTTATATGTTTTTTTAAGTTATTTTCGGGCTTAACTCCATCTTAGGCATAAATAAACGGATTTGCAATTTTTTTTTTGTTCGAAAGGGTTTTATTCCGAAATGGTCCAATTTAAATTTCATGTAGATCTGATGATGCGTTTCGGAGACAGACAACGGAACTCTTCAAAAATGACAGCAAATCAACCGCGATTGCTGCTATCGCTTTAATTTCGGAAGTCAGTGACTTTGAACATGCATTAAAAAAAATTGTCACCGCCTTCCGAAATTAAAGTTATTTTTCACTTTGTAGTAGTTTTCCGGAAGTCGGTTGTTTTTGTTTTTTGGAAAAAAGTTTCTTTTTTTAGGGACAAATTTACGGTTACAAGCTCAGCAGCGCGGGCTGGCTCGAGCAAGGGTCGGTAGGGCATGAGCTACCGCCGCACCAGTATATGAAGTGTCTCATGCTAAGCATTCGAAACCGCGACTGATATCAATTAAGTTTGCTCACCACCGTACGATACAAACGTAACGATATCTTTCGTTGCAATATCAGTTTTCAGCTTCGTATAAATAAATTAACTAGTCACGTTTTGCTCCTAGGCCGAGAGATCAATGACCGTCCCTTTTATCGGTGAAGCGGATTTATCTGGACTGTTATCATGTTTCGATAGTTCCTATCGGCCGATGTTGTTAGATTGGTTCTTCGGCATATTAAAGTCGCGTGATCTAGTTATATAATGAGTTCCATCAATAATGGAACTAATAAACCCAGGCAAGAGTGGGTCAAAGATAGCCAATAGGTAATATATTAAATACATATTTTGTTTTTAAGGGAACGAGTTTGAGCGACCGCACCGTCAGTCCTAAGAGAGTATAATACCCGTCTGTGTGGTGTGCATTGATCGCTACGCTGCGACGCGCTGTAAATGAGGTTCACGCTGGGGGTATGAAATGTTTCATTAAAACTGAGGAGTGTGAGGAGACTGAGTCACGACTACGTAAAGGATAGTTATAGGCAGACAGTCTCCCTATGGATACACTGACACAAGATTAAACTGTTCTGTTTCTAGTGGAATCTCAACAACAAAGTTCGGTGGAATGCACGAATAAAACACCGACAGCTAGACTGTACCATTGTCGACATTATGTTTTTTATTGCATACTAGCTGATCCGATAGACGTTGTCCTATTTTAAGTATGAATATTGAATTCGCATTGGTATAATATTAGAAAAGTTTATATGCTGTCAAGTTTTCTTAAATTTTCTAATGTTACGCCAAACTTTCGTAAAAAATTCATAAGAACCTTCTCGTGTCAAAAAAACACAACAAAAAATAATTAGCAAAATTGGTCCAGCCATTCACGTGTGATGCCGTGACTAAGGGAAAGAGGGATTCATTATTAAATATAGAAACGTACTTAGTTTTCTTCTTGGAAAACACAAGCAAAGCATAATTTACGCTTTTTGTTGATACTACCACATTTGTAGCTCTAAGCTCAGAATAGGAGACTTGGCAAGCTTTCCGCGTTTAGATTACAAGAATTACTTCTGAAATTCAGTTTATACTAGGTTCTGCTCACAGCTTCGCCCGTGTCCCCCCCGAGTGGGTTCCCGCATTGTCGTTGCGGGGGGGCTCAGTAACCGTGGATTCCGGCCACGGTGAAGCCAAGAGGAACCCAAAGGTGGGGCCGCTCGTTAGGGCTTTAGCCTCAAAGACGACGACGTAGCGGCCAAAAAGTAGGTTGCGGTGAGGTGCACCGCAACTGAGGTGGGCCGCGATGTCGAATGGGAGGCATCGCGGCTGAGGGTTACGGGCTGCGGTAGAGGAGGAGTGCCGGTGCTTCTGAGCAGCGCTCTTCCCTTCCGTGGCCTGGACGGGGCCGCCACCGTTTGATGGACGGCGCGTTGTGTTCGACACGCGCGCCGTCAAAGATGTCAGCAACCACTGGTGGGGTCCGCAAGGGCCGATGCCTGCCAGGGGTGCGGGTTTGTTCGAAAGAGATACCATAGCCCCTGGCATACGGGCTACTGAGGGAACACGGGTGGGTTTTAGTCAGTAAAAGTCTGACACGCCCTCCTGCTCTACAGGAGAAGTCATTTGATGATTCCCACCCAAAAAAATAATAAAAAAAAGCTTCGTGTGATCATCAGAAATTATCCTACGGGAACGTGCCACTAAAAACGACAAAAAGTAGCCTGTCCTTCCCTAGGATACCATAGAATTCTTGCCAAATTTTATAGAAATCCGAAACCGAAACCGACCCTCCCCGTCGCATCCAATCGCCTGGCCGTGTGATACTTCGTATTCGTGACTTTTTCTTTTCTCTCTCAGCTCCTAAGGCCTTAGCGTGATGTTATACCTACAGCCTTCCTCGATAAATAACCTATCTAACACTGAAATAACTTTTCAAATCAGACCAGTAGTTCCTGAGATTAGCGCGTTCAAGCAAACAAACAAACAAACTCTTCGGCTTATTAAGTATAGATTAGATAAAATATATTTATAAAATATATTTATTATAATTATATTACAGATAATAATAGGTCTTTACCTATGAAATTGCCGTTTTGTATGAAAAAATTTAAACGAATTTTTTTCATGAATTTTTTATTTGTATTAATCGAAGTAATCACCCATGCAATCAATGCATCTTTGCCATCGCAGTGGCAGTTTATTGATGCCCTTCTTAAAGAAATCAGCTGGACGGGAGGCAACAAATTCTTCAAAGGCATTTTGTACTGCCTCTCGGGTATTAAATTTTTTTCCCGCCAAGAAGTTATCCAAATTCTGGAAAAAGTAGTAGTCTGTAGGCGCAAGGTCTGGTGAGTAGGGCGGATGACGGAGAGCTTCCAACCCCAGTTCTTGCAACTTGGAGACCGTCTGCTGTGCAGTATGAGGTCGCGCGTTGTCGTGCAGGAGCAGCGGAGACGAGCGATTGATCAATGCTGGTTGGAGATGCGCCAGCTTCTCCATCATTGTGTTCAGTTCTTCACAGTACACATCTGCAGTAATGCTCACCCCGTTTGGTAAGAAGCTGTGATGAATCACACCGGCGCTAGACCACCAAACAGTGACCATCACTTTTCTAGGGGTAAGTTTTCGTTTAGGGCATTGTTTAGGTGCTGAACCAGGATCCAACCAACTTGCTGAGCGCTTACGGTTATCAAACAGAATCCATTTTTCATCGCAGGTAACAATGCGGTTCAAAATTCCTTCATTTGTGTGTCTGTTGAGCAGTGCAAGGCACGTCTCGACGCGTACTTCGCGCTGGCGATCATTGAGTTCGTGGGGCACCCATTTGTCAAGCTTTTTTACCTTGCCAATTTGACGCAAATGGACCAATATTGTTTTGACGCTAACGTCGAAAGCTGCTGCTAATTCAGCCGTAGATTGTGTATCATCAGCTTCCACAATCGCCTTTAATTCGTCATTGTCGACCAAAGTCTTCGGACGACCGCGAGGTTCATTTTTCAGGTCGAAATTTTCAGAACGGAAGCGAGCAAACCAATAACAGGTGGTGCGTTGGTTTGTAGTGTTAGCTCCGTAAACGTCGTTGATGTTGCGTGCCGCTTGTGCCGCGTTGCTGCCACGACGGTACTCATATTCCATAATTACTCGAATTTTTAACGTATCCATGATGATGAAAAAGATTGAAATGCGATGAAAATGTAACACTAATCAATAAAGAAATGACTACTTTTAGAAAAAAAATCCATGTTTTTAAAATAAAATTAATTTGAAATTAGAATTCTTAGCCAAACAAAAATTATTTTGATTTGAAATGGCCAGTACTGCAGAACGGCAATTTCATAGGTAAAGACCTAATATTAATTTCCGTGAAATTAGAAATTAATTATTATTTAGATATAAGTAAACTGAGTTAGTCAGCGTTCTCTATGCATTTTACCACCATACTGCGATCGCCAACCCGTCTGCCAAGCGTGGCGATTATGGCAAAACCCCCCAGGAGGGAGGCCTATGAAATGAAACTGAGTTAGGAGGTAGAACTTTGATTCCTGAAGAAAAACTTTTATGTATCTCTTCGGGAAAAATTCAATCGTAACGTATGCATTACAATTAGGTGAAATCATATTTAAAATAACGATGACCGTTAAAACAACTATCTACATTTATTATATATTCAAAGGTTCTATTAGCAATAAGGAAGTTTTTTGTTGGCTTTAGCAAATTAGTAGGCGCGTTTATCACACATTGACGAACAAAGTACAAAATAATTATAATTTTTATATATAATATAACGATTAAAGATGACCATACGATATTATTAATAAGCATATTGTAAACGCTTTTTCAATGACCTCAATTCCATAATGACATATAACAAACATTATCTTACTTCCTATTACAGTCGTAAGAGATATTTATAACGTTGAAGGCTCTTTATTATCTTCTTAGTGTATGTAGTGCTTAGGCTATTAGTTTGAGACAATCGAACTTTAGCTAAAATCATCTTCAAAGATTTTCGCCTTTTTTAACACGCTTTTTTACTAGTTTCACCTGTACCTATCTATCTATTTATGTAAAGGGATTTTTGAAAGCGATTTTCACCCACTTCAAAACGTAATCTGACGTTTTGAAGACTCGTTCTGAATTTGAAGACTCGTTCTGATCACACTTATCATGCACCGATGACAAAATTACTATGTTCGTCCCATTATCCAGACTAGGATTTACAGCATTAGCGATTTTACAAAAAAAAAATCGGAGAGGGAGAAACGGGTACCACATCCAAGGGAAGGCAGCAGGCGCGCAAATTTACATAAAGCGTCAGGTGCTTGATGTTCTAAATATTTTATTGACATTATTGTTAGAAAGTAGTCAATATGAAAATAACGTAAAAAGAACGAATCCCACGCTTTTTAACGATTAAATGTTTTTGTTGATCACTCTATTCTTATTTTAAACTTAATGAAGATTATTTTTTATTATGTATTCAGATTAGTATTTTTTTTAACGAAAATAGACCGCAGCAAGGATCGTAGCACTTAGTTACATTTAGTGGTTGGCGTGGGGACAAGTTTCCATGTATCCATAAAAAGTTTGGATTCTCTAGTGAAAGCATAGTTTTGGCACTAGCACAACTGAACTAGGGATCTTGTGTTGCCAATTTTCAGGGTTATAAAAGAAAAGCTTACACTGGTACTGAAATGACACGTAAATGAATTGTCACAATTACAATAAAAGTGTCTGATATTATTAAATCATTGTGCTACGAAGGTTTGAATTCAACATAATGATGAAATAAACATATAATTAGTATTGTCCAGGTATACAACACCACCGAGACTCTAAATTAATGTGTTCTAAACACTTACATGGCAAATGGCTGTATGGGAGTGTCTAAATGACAATAACTTTATTTAATTTTAAGTACTGCGTAGTCTAGCTTAGTCTGGTGATTATGGACGTTATTTCCATTGTCAAATGAGAAGCATATCCACGGTTTATTCAATTTAATACCCTGGGCTATTCCATAAAACCTAATGATGGAGGGTTTTTTTGTGGGTGGGAAATCATCAAATAACTTCTCTCGCTCCGGGTAAAGCAGGAGGGCGTGTCAGACTTTTACTGACTAAACTCCACCCGTGTTCCCTCAGTAGCCCGTATGCCAGGGTCTGTGGTATCTCTTTCGAACAAACCCGCACCCCTGGCAGGACTTCCTTAGGGGTTGAATTTCGAAAAATCCTTCGAATAGTCCTCCTCGGGGAAAAGAAGACAAGGACCACGCCCCCCCGGCGTTTCCACTCTTTATTCAAGATATCCAGGCTTATACCTATCGTTTTCGACAATAATTGTAAACATGGGGCGAATTATGGGCGATTATAAATATTGTGGCAGTATAATTTCGTGTAACGCTACTTCCCGCTCGTTGCCAAAGCCAACTGGCGTCTTTGCTGATATTTATTTCATGTGCAATGTCCCGTGATAATTTATTTCTTACTAGCTTTTGCCAGCGGCTTCGCCCGCGCGGAACTTTCACCCCTATTTAACTTCCTGAGGGGTTGAATTGTCTACAATATAAAGGGAAACTCTGTGCAAAATTTCAGCTTTCTAGGTCCAAGGGTTTGGGCTGGGCGTTGATGAGTCAATCAGTCAGTCAGGACTTTTCTTTTTATTCATAAAGATTTTTGAAAAGCTCTTGTTTTTAATCAAACATAATTTTCAGATTCCGTGGAATATTTTTTTGTGGCAATACTAGATTGAGTTATTGTCTTATTTTTTATTATAAACAACTTAGGAAAAATACCTAAAGAAGTTAAATCCACAGTGTAGAGGTAAGTTATTTCAAGTACCTAGCTAAATCAAATTTTCTCTCAAGCCCATTAGTGATCGATGCTCAAACCTCATAATTTGAGCATATTATGTTACGATTGTCAATTTTGACACAATTTAAGTTTGGTGATCAACTTATCAGTATTGCGATATTAAACGTAATTAATTGATTAAACAAGCAAAACCAGTTGGAACACCAGTGGGTGTTGGTATCTACTTAGTCCAAACTTCGTGACAAACAGATGACGTTACAATCGTTTGAGTTCAGGTAGAGCTTTTTATCTATCACGACCACTCCAAGATTTACACACTACAAATGATTTACGAAAATTTTACCGGATTTTTTTTGTTGTCTTATTAATTAAATATTCTAAAGAAAACGACAATTCGACCATCGCGGTTTTCAGCGTAACCATACTCAATAATTTATTTTATTTTTATTTTAGATTAATTGACGTTGCGTAACCACAAATCGATTTACAGATTTAGGTAATTAGCAAGAGCCTCCATTCAACGCTTTTGTCATTGATAGAAATTAATTAGGTCATCGCTCTCATCGCTACAGATGTGTTACGTAGGTACTGACAATAGGCATCTACTCGACGTCAGTGAACATATGCGCACACGTAGTGTTTGTTTATCCTCGATTATTTACTCCTTGACATAAATGTACGTGCGAATTTTAGTAGCAGCCTTCATAGCCTTTTCGTCAGTAGGTATTATAAAATTTTCAGTGATTTGTTTCAGCACACTTAAAAGCAGGATGAACCTTTGTTCTACATGGTACATATTATACTTTACATCATTTACATAAGCCTATTACGTCACAGCTGTTACGAAATAAACTCTATAGATGATGCGTGTACGCACGCGCTTTTTAAGACTATATCTGTTTACGCACCTTATTACTAATTGATAAATTATGCAATATTAACAATAAAAAAGTGTAATAAGGCATAACGCGTGAGTGTTCTAGTTATTGAGAATGTCTACTCGATCTCGATTGCGAAAAGTGATTCATCATCGTTTCCTTGTAGGCGCCGCTGCGGCGTGCTCAAGAAGTCAAAACAAACGTACTATAGGGTAGGAAGGGCATAAAAGCATAATAAATATTAATCATTTTCCCTTATAAAAGAAACCTTCGTAAGATATCACGATGAATACCTTCTGTTCCTGTATGTAATACATAATTTAGGAAAAATATTTTCGGCGCGCTCGCGTACTTTTTTTCTTTCTTATTAGTTTTGATTATGACAAACATATTAATTTATTTATTTCTAAATCTGACAGTTTTTTTTTACGTTACCTGCACTTAATGAGATCACGTCGGATAAAAAAGTGAGCTACACATACATACACATAATATGCAAGAAGCCCCACAATTTATCGTACAACCTCTGACACTGGCTGAATAAATTTGGGGCGTACACTGATTTCTGGCAATGATCCTTACAAGGAAAAAAATAAAGGAAAGCATTTCAATGCTTTTTTCTTTTATATTGGCCCGTATTCTTGTGATATGGTAATTTTATGGAGGGTTAAGATCTAAAAATGCAGATCATGTAGTCCTTGTTCCTTATTTAGATGTGTAGGGACCTAGTCCTTTCCCTTTAGTAACATTTTCGAGGGACAAAATGGGTTGTTACTTCTTTGCACGAATGGGTCTCGTCACAATTTAAATAAATTCGTCCAAGTTTAAAGTCTAACATAAGACATTAATTGTAGAGAACTTTGAATAATAAAAAAATGTGCTCTGTGACTCAATATTATAAAATAAAATGATAAAGTACGTATTCGATTAAATCCTTTCATAATTATTTTGTGTGTCTATTTTCATATTTCCCCTTGCTACTCAGAGTTTTCTAAATATCACAACGTTGCATAGTTACCGCTATGAACGATGTTGTCAATTAATCAATTTTAACTTTGAGCAAGTAAATACACTTGTCGTTAACAGTTCTCGTTAACCCAAAGATTTTTAACTTTAGGTACTTATAGTTTTGTTAAAACTAGAAAATTATCGCTTGTGCATGCTTATGAGGTGTGAGATTAAAAGTTACGTAAAACGTGAGAAAATATAATGTAAAATATAATGGATTACAGATTTATAACGTACTCATGTATGTTATATTATAAATCTGCAAATCTGCTTTCAGGATTAACGAGTTTTCTTGAATAGTCTCCCCAAAAACAAACGTAGGTAGATACATAGAGCCATATAATTACAGGTAGGGTTTCGTGTGATGATGGACGTAAAAGAATAGCACCATCTCATTTCTTCCCGTGGGTGTCGTAGAACGACTAGAGAATGGGCAGCAGCGTTCTCTATGCATTTTACCACCATACTGCGATCGCTAACCAAGCGTGGCGATTATGGCAAAACCCCCCTTTTGGGGGACGCATATCTCCAGCAATGGACGTCTTTCGGCTGAAATAATGAACCTTATTGTTTATCTGTCCTTACCTTTTCACGTCTAAACAACTGAACCGATCGTTATACCGTGACACAGGTAGCCAGTGACCTAGAGGACATAGGTTACTTTTAATGCTGTATATTAACCTATTAAAAATTATGAAATACAAAACACAGACGCACGCAGACGAAGTCACCGGCAACATTTAGTCTTTTATAAAGAAGAACCTTTTATGGTTTTTGTTCCATTATTAAGTAAAATTACGATAAGTGCGTCGAAAAAGCTTACTCTGAATTTTGATCGAAGTAGGCATAATTCTGGTTGTCCGTGACACGAAGATCGAGAGATTTGATGATTAAACGATTTTTATAATAAAAAAATATTATCAGCGACCTTCAATATGCGAAAAGTAGGTGACACCATTTTTGCACTACCTATACGTCAGGGTGATAAGACGGGTGATAACCGGGAGCCCTACAGGCTGGCTACGACACGCTCACGTCACGTGACTGGCGCAACACCAGCCGCCATCACTTTTAACTGTACCTATGTACTTATGCAAAGCTTTTACACATAAAAGTTCATTTCTTTTGATTACGTAATCAGTGTTTTGCGTACGTAATGGAAAACGTAATTATTTTGTTTTGATAGCGGCGCGCTGTGTACTGTTTCGAAACAGATTATAATAATATGACCACCCACACCAGTTAAACGATATAATATTCCATTTGTTGTATCAAGCTTATCGACATACAGTGATAAATATTCCGTAAAATCCAAATAATTGTACAACTTGACTTGGCACTTAGTTCGGACGGATTATAGCTTTATTTATCATTGCATAAACCTACTTTAATTAAAATAAAAAAATCCAAGAATAATTAGGATCGTTGTAATAAAATAATATAACAGAGTAATAGAAGCGGTAGTATTTAAGTGTTTTTACAAATAAGTTCTAAATAAACTTCCGTATTGCACTTGTGAAGGCCGCAGGAATCCCTTGGATGCGGGAAGCACAGAACCGGTTGAAGTGACGGAGCTTGCGGCAGGCCTATGTCCAGCAGTGGACGTTTTTCGGCTGAAATGATGATGATGATGAAACTTACGTATCCCACCTCCATGTTTTGTTAAATTTTCTCGCAAGCTTATCGCAATTGACGTAGTTTTCAGATTACTGAATAATAAACAACTAAGTAATATTAGGCGAATCTAACCACAATAATAGATATAGATGACTTTTATTTTAAAACATGGCAATTACTAATGTTTTGCTACTTTCCAAAATGTTGTGATAAGTTGGTACCATTGACAATGATTATTTTTGTTCCTATAAAATAATTTATTGATACTAAAAAAGATATATTATGTATGACTTTATGAGTAGCTAAGTGGCATAAGCTCTTAGAAACATTTTTTTTTAAACATGTTAACTACTAATGGATACGCAGGTACACCTACATTCAAATATTGTGTAAAGCAGCTATTTATTTGTATGTATGTACCTAATGACATGTAGGGGTCGTTAAACCGAACTTAGTTCGATGCACATTTGGCGAAATGTAAGACATATGTAACGAACACCTTGTTGATACTATAATCGTATGATCGGGTTCTGTTCAGTGAATACGAATCGACGCGATGTATCGATGTTTCGTATTTCGGACATAAAGCTGTCGATACCCGCCGCAGCTGTTGAAACGCTTTCAACTTATACATATGAGAAAGAAACAGCTGCGTTTTTTGCATTGGAAATGTGTAGTTAGCTGTCTGACATTTCGTAAATGTTCTCCTTTTTAATATTTGTTAAATAGCATACGCGTGTAAAGGATGTTTCGCGTTATTATAAAGTTTAAACAATAATAACTGGTATCATTATAAGGGAATGTATTTGTAAAGTCATATGTATAATTAGTGTTTCAGTTGCTCGTATAGCTTGAAAACAGTTGGATTTACGTTAACACATTATTATGTCGTTTAGTGAGTGAGTAATCCTCGCATTCATTACAAGTGACTCTACTGCGGGTGGTGGGCAGAACTGCAAGCAATGTCACTTCCATGCGCTGAGTAATATGTTGCATATAATTACACCGGATATAACGTCAAATATTTCAGCCGTCAGTCATCGCAGTATTGAAAATAGTGTTCGTGTGTCACTAATGTTTATTAATTTTTGTGTGAATAGTGAAGTTACGTGCAAAGAGAGCGTTTTTTCCGTAACGTTTCTGGGTAGCCAGTCTCACGGGGTTCGCGTATCTTTACGTGGAAGTGTCGCGCACTGGCCAGTTCAGACCGTGTCGAAACCGTAATGTCTTCCCGGGATTGCAACGCGACGTAACCCGAAACGCTCCTCACGTTACGTGTTAAGCGTAATTTGCACTACTTGTAGTGAGTATTATATAAGTTATAGTAAACATACTGTGTTGTGATGACATGCCGTTTTCCTTTATCACATAAGGGTAAACGAAAGTACGTAAGTAAGTTTTTACGCAGTACAGATAATCTGTGAACAAAGTTACTCAAATGTGAAATTCTGGTTGCATAAGGACTTTACCCCTAAAGAAGAAAATGTGTGACAATTAAGGTACTAAAATACATATTTTATTGAGACGTAGAACTACATTTTCCAGGGAAGAATGCAATGTTTGTACCCGTGTAAAATTTCTTGAATTAACGTAAAATTTATATCCTACATCATCGCATCGCGCTCGCGTTTTTACTTAGTTTTCGCTTAGCGTTCTATCTTTTTTTTTACTCGGCTTCTTACGGTCGTATAAAGTGAAATAGTCTTATTAACTTTCCTAGAGAATTGGGCTATCAAATGTTACAAGAATTTTCCAAATCTGACTGGTAGTTGCAGAGATTACCTCCCGCATACAAAGTTACAAAACAAACAAATTATACTTCTTCATAATAATATTATTTGTATAGATGCAATCATCAAGTTTTTAACCTTTTTTTCTTTGTGCATTAAATCGGTAGTTATATCGTTGAAATAGAATAATTACAAACAATTAGGAGAAACAATAAATAACAAAAGAAAACTAAAACCAATCGGGTAGTTAATACGAACAGAAGATTACGATCGATTGAATTTATTTGTCGAGGACTGCGGTCAGGGCCTTCAATTAGTGCTGATGCTAATACCTCATGTTCTTTCAAAAATCTTACATAACTGATAACTGAAAGAGCCTGAAAATTTACTACAACTTTCGGACGCCTTAAATAAAAGTATTTGAACTGTACGAAATATTTCGCTGTGACAACTTTGTAGACTGTTGATTGCAATAAAGAAAGGAGTAGGAAGCAAGTATGAAAGTGCAACAACTCAGCTGGTCCATGAGGTTTCCAAATCTACGTATTTGCGTGAATGGCTGGGGTGAACGACCTGTTTAGAGCGGAGTGAGCGCAACGCAAGCGCGACCAATCGATAAAGGCTTGCGTAAGCGCCTCGCCTCCTAAGGGATTTACTATAAGGAGCAATTGCCAAAAGGTGTTTACGACGTTTTTGAATGGAAACAGCGCGCTAATGTTATGAGTAAATCTTGATTGTCTAACTTCCCTGAAGGGTCGGTTACGCCAGCCCTTATCACGGCATGGAATACAGACTAGAACTACTGGTCAGTACTCTAGGAACTAGTGTTGCATACAGCCTTTAATTACTTTCTTAGATATCCGGAATTAGGTATATTGTAGTTTGATTAGGTATTGAAAAGTTAGGTAACTATTTTCTGTAAACAAAGTTGCATTTGTAGCGAAAATAGTTACAGTAGACTTTTTATGAATTCTGAATGTTACGAGTTTTTGCTGTTAATTACCAACACTTATTTGAGAGCAGTGGTGGCCCAGTGGTATCTTCGCGACTTACGAGTTGTAAATCGAACCTTCACAGATGCTTTCCTTTGTGTAAATTATTTAATCACCACTGCTCTCCAAACGGTGAGAGAAAACATCTTGAGGAAACCCCCCATGTCCTAGAACCTAGAACCAACAATTCGAAGAAATGTGACATCTACCAACCCGCACTGGGCCCGCGTGGTGGATTACGGCCCTCGCGTTCTCACCGAGAAGAGGCCTGTGTACCAGCAGTATCCCACATTATAGGCTGATTTCGTATATATTTGTATGTACACTTATTTTAACTTGTCCTAAAGAGTCCGAATGCTTTGTTGAAGATGTTCATTGTGAATGAGCCCTAGCAATAGTAGTACTTGCGACCTGTGACGTCATTAGCCAAATCTATCAACGACGCACTTCTCAGGTCAACTGATAACCTACTTAATGCTTACTGGACACATACTGCGTTGCAAAAACTGACTGTTTATTATTAATTTGAGTTATCACTGTAACTAGATGAATGTTTGAAAGGAGAAAGATAAATTATACGTTTTTCCTGCAATTTATTTACTTTTGTGATTCAGTATCTGAGTAGTTTTCAGTTACAAAATTAGTTCGTCAAGTTAACATTAAAATTACAATAGTTAGTGTTAAGAACAAAATCGGTGTTTTCACTTGAAAACATCCAATGTTTGCAAAATTAAAAAGCTTTGAGTTATCAAACAAAAAATAAACCAGACTTACCTGATTTTTGTTTTTTTTGAAGTTTCCTTCAGTTTCCTTCACATTGTGTCAAGATAGAAGCATTCGGGAACTTTATTTGTATTGCTTCACAAAGGTTCCTTTTTAATACAATTTCATTTTCACGTGAGGTATCACTGAAAAATAACAAAAAATAAAACACCTAGGATTTTAACAAAAATAAAAAACTTATTGTGTACTATTTTCGTTAATTTACATGTGTACACCTACGCTGTGTAAAGTAAATCAGAAAAAGTTTAGAAAACAAAGCGACAAACTTATTCCTGCTATTTCATGGGGCTGTCATATCCACTTTGTTTTTTTTATACTTAGTAAATTTAAATTTTAAGTGACATATTATTTATTAAGTATTTTATCACAATTTAATTTAATTTATCGGAATAGTATCTAGTACTGAAATTACTTCGTTTTTTATTATTTCAATATTATATTGGCAACAATCATATTTTACAATAGCAACTGGCCATTTATCTCAAAATAGTAATGAGATGCCATTAATGTTTAATTTTATATTTTATTTTTCCTGTGTTATTAATGGCTTTCACCATTGCTAACAAAGTGGCCAGTACATACATTTAAATGAATACCTAATAAAACAAACTTCTTCGTAAAGTGACAGTATCCTTTTTGGTTTCGACCTATATAGTTTTTCGAGTGTTTTTTTTACAGCAGATTGCATTGAACTTTTTCTTCTTTACTTTGAAAAGTTTCAGTAACTTAGTGGAAAATCCGCGCGATTCGCAGGTTATCGCCCTCTAAGTGCATAATAAGTAGATAAGGCCAATGCATTCTATATTGCGTTCGGAGCGTGAATCACGTTTTTGCTAATAACTGCTTAATTACTCAATAATAGAGGCCATTTAAAGCAAATTTGGGCGTTTTACTTCGGTTCACCTGGAAATGATATAGATAAATCAATTGAAGCCCACGCTTCAATACAGTGGTAGTAATTAGTAAGAAATTGTAGGCCAATAGCACAATCCCATACACCATTCGTGTACATTATTGTATGACCTTGGGGAGCTACTGTTCTGATACTAGAACTATTGATTTCCTTAACCTTACCCTCACAATGTAACAACGAGTAAGGAATATATAGTTTATAATAGAAATTGCCAGAATCATTTGAACCTGCATATACGACATGAATGTAAGAATGAGTAGGAAAATGAAATGAACATTAAGTGAAGTTTTCTATGTCTACTCTACTGTAGAATAGAAATCGCTTGTCTACATTTCTCGGTGAAAAACTGTCAACAGTTTATACGGAAACGACATTTTTGTCTACTTTTCCGAAGACAAAACACTTGTCTACGGTTTTCGTGCTAAGCCTGCAGGATTATCCAGAAATATACATCTCAGTCACGTTTTCCTGCCGCTTTGCAAAAGATTATGAAAATACTTAGGTACTTATATTATTATTTCAATACTTTCATTTTCACTGACTGATAAGAAGTAGGTACCCAGCTGAAATGATCGCAATGTGCAATAAAACCAAAATAACCCCATTAACTGTTTTTATTTTATACATTTTTATAACTAATATTAGCTTAAATGTCAAGCATTACTAAATAATCAAGAGTTCTTTTACATTTGACATATCATGGAAACTGGTATTGTAAGGTTGATGTCGAAGACATTTTCTTACGTAATGATTTTGCGCGCTGAGAAAAACAGACTGTCGACGTTTTTTTTTTTTTAAATTTTGTTATTGCTATCTTTTACCAAATGATGCAGAGTTTTCTATTTCTTTTTTTTTACTTAGGCTAGGCTGTGGATGGATTTCAATAGTGTGCTAGCAAAATGAATGTTTCAGCTGTGCTAACTGACCTTTTGGGTCCAACTCTCCTGAGGGCTCTGTTTGAAACATTTGACATTCAGTCTCGATTTTCTGCGATAGATTCACAAACACGTAAAAATAATCTGAAAACCGAAGTGGGTTTTTTTATATCATTTTGTTATGAAGTTAAAATGACGTCACTTATCACTATCTCCACTTTATTTTTATTTCCACTTCTCGTTAATTGTTGTTCTGACTTTAACCAAACGTTAGCGCAGTGAAAAATGTTTTCATAAATAAAATACATTATTATGCATGTAATGTTATCGATATGAAGTAGCTCGCCCTTTTGATAACTTAGTAGGTAGACATTAATGACAACCTTGTGAAAGTCATAGATAATATAAACAACACAAGGTGACCCAAAAATTCGGCAATGCACTCTTCATTATTAATTAAATTCACCTTATTGTCATTAGGTTATTATTAAAAATGTAAAAGGTTGCAAGTTATTCTTGAATCGATCTTTAGCACGACTAGAACTTAGATGTAAAGGTCGCTTTTTCTGGCTGAAGTCACATGTGCTTTTATTTCAGTTTATTTTCCCGTCACAATATTAATCAAAACTAATATAAGTTTAATTAAGAATTAAATGCACGGTACAGTCCAATGTGAAACTGAGATTACTCACGTTGTGAACGTCAATTCACTTCTACATTTGCATCATATCATTATATTTAGTAAATTAAACAAGTTGAATCGTACCGCATTACATCACGCGAATGAGCGAATAAGTACATTAGGTAGGTACCACCTAAATAAATGAATGGTCACAGGATATGAATCAACCGCAGTAGGTTTATTTTACGCCATCGTAGGGATTTCGTAGCAGCTAACTCATGATTCACGTCATTCACAATATTATTCACGGTTTATTGACATTATGTAAGTAATTTAATATTATTGTTTATTACATTCCTTCTAAATCCTATTTCGAACTGCAATAGGGCAATAACCTCTAGAGTTTATACCACAAAACTTACTGTAGGTATAGCTACTTAAGTAAAATGTGCACAAAGTGTTTGTAATGTTAGGTAGGTAACTGGTTTTAAACATCGTGATCATTGCAATTGCTTGTGGCTAAGTAATAACAGCCACAGGTGTCGATCGATCAGGTTAAGCTACGCTTGCTGCGGTTGATTTGTGGATGGGTGACTGTAGGTGATGAACACCTTTGGCAGTTGGCAGTCAGTGACTTCCTCTACTGAAATACAAATCTTCTGACTACAGTATGGAATATTTTTGAAACAGTATCGATGTTCGAACTATGTACCTACCCGCGGACGCCGTAACCGTAGGTATGTCTGAAAACTTCACCGGATGGCTGTGATAATAAACGTACTTTTTGTTATTCACAAATGTCGACAAAAAACGCAATAATAAACAAGTATTTCATTCATTCATTAGGCACGATATTCCTGATATCGTTGGTAAAAAATGATCGTATGGGGCGATTGGCATCGGCGATTTAACCCCTACATATCAACGTCGTTCTTTTTACCTTTTTCGATTTTCCAAGTCATGATGAGCATCTCATTTTAAAATAGCAATTTAAGAAACTTTTTTTATTTTTTCTTAAGCACAAAATAAACATAATATATGTTATAGATACTACCTACGTCTTCATTTCTGATGACGGAGACGGAGACGATGGAGGAATATGAACATGTTGATAATATGTAGGTATTACTCTTGTCCGAGAAAATTCGATCGTTTTTTGGAATAAGCCATCAAATTAATTAAGTAGAATAGGTTTTTTGTTTCGAAAAGACAGAGTATTATGACAGGCGCGTTGCTAAAAAACACGAAAGCGTAAAATAAATGTTATAATTTTAATGTCATTGGTGTATTAATTCGGCTACGTCACAGATGCATCACACACGAATTAACCCGTCACAGTACCTACAAACATTGATTCATAATCATCCCAATGATAGATTTTGATTAGGTAGATAGTAAAGCTTAGGCTAACTGATTACTACTAAGCTCTAGTGAACTTAAAATTAATCAGATAACTTATCGCGTATAGTAATCTTTAAAGTACTGACGCCAGCACATCCCGCTACCCCAATCTGTCAAATTTTCCCAATTGAACATATGAACCTTATGCTAACGCAATGAAGTTGAAAATCTATCAATGAAATTTGACAGATTGGGGTAGCTTGATGTGATAAAAGCAGCATGTTATGCTGAAGTATTTTTATTATGATACTTGTGCATAGAGCAGTGATGGCCGCGACTTAGTTTTAGGGTTGTAGGTTCAATCCCAGATAGGTGCTTTGCTTTGTGTAAATCTTTTCACCATTACTGCTCTCAAAGCAGTGACGGAAAACATCTTGAGGAAACCAGCAAGTCCTACAACCAAAATTCGAAAACATTTTGACATTTACCAACCCGCTTGGGCCCGCGTGGCGGATTACATTAGCCTCACACAGATAATCTTGTACCACAGTCCCAATTCCCACTGCTGGGATTCACAGCAGTGGGAATTATGCTATGACTTGTGCATCAGAAAATAAACTGTATCATGATAGGTGGAATTTTGAATGGAAGCTAATCATTCTCTATCTTGTAAAACAGTCTCAGCTACATGATCAAAACACAATGTACCGAAATAAAACACGGTTCCTGTTAATCATTCTGCAACAATTTTGATTCTGCTTACAGAACAGTAAGTGTGCAGTTTTGCGACGGGGAAGTGCAATCATGTTTTCAGGGAGGTAGTTCAGATCAGTTTGATGAATCTATTTTGAGGAGCCGTAGACAACGGTAGTAATTGATTGTAATAGCCGGCAGTAAGGAGGTTACTGAGTTCAGGGCCAGCACTTGATCATTGAAACACGTTTCGTATTTATCTACACAAAATATTCAAACAATTTGTACGAACACGTGCGTCACATAATACGATTGGCTCTCGTAGCACATTATGCTAATTAGTATCGTAGTAGGAACAGTACTCACGGCCGTTCCATATACATATAATGGACGGATTTTTATGAATTTATATTTAGAAATGACACAAACGATTTTTACTCACACACAACACATCTTAGAACGTTGGGCAGTGCCGTAGCTGAAACACGTTGCAGTACATACGGACACTGTACGTATACGGCACTACTCCTCAGGATTTCACAAATTCACAATTCTTACTAAGTACCTATATTATAAATTGCAAATAGCCCTTTAATTACGTACTAATGATTGAGTGGCATCGAACGAAGTGCTTGATTGATGGAACATTAACAGCTAATTTTCGTGATAAGACGAGTGAGACTGAGATGTGACAAGCGACATGTCTGGGATTCACTTGTTATTTACTTGTAAATACTTGTAGGTAATATGATTCATTTTGTTTTTTATATCAAAGTCAAGGGCATAATGGGTCTATTCATATCATAGCACCTAATAGGGAAGCGGGGAAGTATTCACTGCGCCTTTAGGAACTGGAGTGATATTAATACCTCAAACGTGAAAATGTAAAACCTTTAATTGTATTCTAAAGCATTTGGCAAACAATTCATGGACTATTGGCGTTAAGAAATTAAAAATAGGCACATTGGCAAATAGGCCAAATGAACTTTATTAAATGGGTTTCATAATAATTTTCAGATTTCGATTACCTAAATGTCTTCTAAAACATAGATGTGGTAGGTACGTACCAGTTTTATTTGTGTTCAAATCTAGGTAAATCGTCCATCAAGGTGAGAACTAATTTTTAATTTGCAGCGAGCTATCTCCAGAATACGTCTGTGTGCCTGTCTGTTACATAGCAATTACAGCCAGTTGTTCACTCACAGATTGTGTATAGTTGTGGCGTGGATCTTAGCTAATAATAAAATGATACACAGCTCTTAGTGCACGAGCACTTAAGACTAGCGGTTGGAAAGGATCTGAATGAAAGTAAAGTGATGTTTTTTTATTTAATTCTTTGCTATCATGCGCCGGGAGGCGGCTGATAAAAATAAGTAGGTACTTCATATGAGTGGTAATAGGCCATAGGAATATTTTTGTTGACAGTTTTTTTTTTCCGTTCGGTTATATTCCCTGCGTATCCAATCACTATCATTAAAAAAATTGCCAAGGTTTTTAAATGATGCTCCAGACGAAATTTTGGACATAGTGGCCAATTTTAGCGGAGAACAGTAATCGAAACCGGAGATATTATAATGCACAAGGCATTTGTGTGTGCATACACAGATGCACTGACTCTTCCCTTAGTCTCATCGTCCGATGGGAAGGCGACACGACACGACCGGAGAGAGTTTTTTTTTTTGGGTGGGAAATCATCAAATAACTTCTCCCGCTCTGAGTGGAGCAGGAGGGCATGTCAGACTTTTACTGAATAAAACCCACCCGTGTTCCCTCAGTAGCCCGTATGCCAGGGGCTGCGGTATCTCTTTCGAACGTACCCGCACCCCTGGCAGCCATCGGCCATACCGGAGAGAGATCAGGCGCAGGACCAAAGGGATAGTAACATTGTTTTATTCACATTACCTACCGACTGTCTTTATCCTTATTCTAAGCTTTCGATACGGCACACGAAAATTACAATCAATTCGAATAACTTAAGCTTCAAAATATTTCGCGATCATTAAAAGTACCTACTTTATAACCCACACCTGTGTATAGGTCAAAAAACGAGTTTCAGTTTAGGTCAAAACAATCACAACAACAGTTTTTCAAACTGTGTCAAAACTCAAAAAAAATTACTCGTAGTTATAATTACTATTTTGTTAATAACTGACACCAATACACAATTCATAACCAGCTTCAACTATTCATAGTCGTGTCTCTATTTTCATTGAAGTTTTTCAGGAATAGAATGTACCATTATGGCCATGCTTTGTCGCCCGGAATGGGTACCTAATCACCTATTTGCTTACTGGCCAAAACGTGAACTTAAATATAGAATGTAATATCTACTAGGCTATGATACAGTTTAAGTAAACTTTACAATGTTTCAGCGTCCGTTGTTAAAAATCGTACTTGAAATGAAATGTGCGTCTAACAATACAGGGCAATATCTGGAAGGGCCATTAGAAAGAGCCATTGCAGCTTTGAGCTGACCTGTCCCAACAGACGGCATGTAGGTCAATCCTATTTTAGGGAGCAACATTTATTGCGTTATTTACATTGGTAGCAGACAATTTTATCCAACTTAAGAAGCAAATAGAAATAGATTGTCCAGGTAATACAGTAAGCATACATAGGTTAACATCAAGTTGAGACGACATTTTGAGTAGTTTAAATATTACCTACAGCTTGTTACTTATATTATTTGCCAGTGAACCCCAAACTAGACAGTGAGTAATTTATTATCTTTGGGTTCAGGATGGATCTTTTAGGAACAGTCACATGTTAGTTTTAAGTAATGCTTGAGCTTGAGTGGGGTACTTGAAATCAGCAGCCTAATTGCTTAGCATACTATTTATCAGAATATTAATAATTTTGAAGATTTATAGCTAATCTTTTGCTTCATACGTTCGAAAAATGTGTGTTTAGCATTTCCTAGCTGATTGATCCCTGAGAAGAAATGCACAAACAAACTCAGAGGTAATGGTCGTTATATAAAGACCAAACTTTTTATTATTAGGGTTGTATGTGAGTCTATCAATGCACGGCCAGGTCTGGACGGATTTTTTTATGAAAGAGCTATTGCAGCTTTAAGCTGACCTGTCGGCATTACGTACGTACATCGGTATTACAAAACGTCCCTGATTGTCAACCAACTTTAGGTATCATGTTAGCATTTCATTAATTTTAGCAGCTTTAAGTCAAAATATTTCGCAATCCTGTTTGACAACAACAAGGAGAGCTATCCATTAATTTTGTCGAGACAAGACACATTTGCGTAGAATCTTCGCATTAATTTGAGGAAAGTACTTACATAAACTCGTTTCGTAAATTATTTGCGTTGTTCGTAATAAGATGCTGTGGAGTAACATACGACGCTGTAGGGTTAATGATATGTAGCTACTCATCGTCACACCTTCGTGGAACATTATAAGGTCTTATTTCTCTGTTATACCTACCTACTTGTTTTTTTATGTATCTAGGTATACTTTCAGCTCAGCTGGGGAGCTTTTGGTATCGTCTTGTAAGTTATTTCTATCAGTTATGTACCTACATCGTAAAAAAAAACTTTTAATAAAACAAAACAATTTCGTTTACTACGTAAATAATGTCGTAACTCTGCATTATTCAGTAAAATGATTATCATGGACTAGGTACTTACAAACTAACTGACGGAAAAACTGTGGGCCCAAATAGCACAGAACTGGTGCCATGAGACAGTGAGACGGGGTCGCGGCAGACCACGTAGAAGATTTTGTGATGAGCTGGATAGGTTCAGTGAATGTGGATGGAGGACGCGCGGACTCGCGAAAGATGGGAGGTGGGAGGTGTGGAGGGGCGTCCGTCCAGAAGTCAGACAGCGTAGGTTTAAAAAGAAGTACCTACTTCCAGTAGATTTACTTGGACCGTACACGCTGCAATTGACGATTGGCAACCTTTTTCATTATTTTCATTGTGGCGATGTAACACAGGCTGTCAGCAATGCGTACATTTCTAAAAATATGCTGCAGATTATATCTGGAATTCGATATTTTTCTTTAAAATGAATTCATTTCGTGGCCTTGAGATCATTTCCAATAATAATTTCTTAGCCGGTTTTAATGAGAGGATACAAATCGCTTTGATTTTCCTCAGGTGGGCTCTCCTTATATGATCGTTATCTATCTATAATATATGTTAACCAATATCTTATAGAGCCTACATCAAATATTATCATATTTGAATAGGTAGAGAGCTTTGCCACTTTCCCGAAAGAAAATTAAAAAAGGATAAAAAATTCAAATTGAGAGCTGCATAAAATTTTATTATTTTACAAATTGTACCTACATAGTGACAGTTTTTTGCGAATACCCTTGAGATCACCCGGAATTCCTTGACACAGTAACATAAAAATGGTTTAATTTTAGGTGAGTTTAGAAAATTACTGCAAAATATAAAACTTTGATCTTAACATGACGCATCGTTTATCTAAAATTTTGAAATGTAAAAATAGGCAGTCTAAAAATTCAATTACAACGGATCAATACATCGATACATGAAGGGAGATATACTTGAGGGGAAACAATGGTTATTACGGAAATTTCCGAGGGTGAGTTATCGATCCTTTAGGAAATACCAGCATACATCTGTAATGTGGAATTACCTACCGACAGGCTTTGTGTCATGCGTCGCCGTCGAGTCGCGTCGAACGAACTTGTAATTTATTAAACACTTAGATACGTTCATACAAAAAGTGATGATAAACAAAATATGGACGTACATTGTACATTAGGTGACGATAGATCATGGCCGGTCTTCGAACCCGGCAGAGTAGCGTAAACACAAGTACATTGTAAACAAGATGAACCAGAAGTGGTTACGCAACACTCGTAGATTTTGTCCAAGGTCTTCAAATCATTCAATAAATGATCTTGTAACTTTCGGTACTTTAAGTGCGACAATAACTTGTTATTGTTGATTTGACATCTTACCTTATCCACTTGTGGTAAGATGTCAAATGTGTGAAGGATTTACTGAAGTCAATTAAGTTGAGGAAGAAACTCGCAGTACAAATTGAAAACTATTCACTCACACGGATCACGAAATTCAGGAGATAAAATTCCAAAATTGGTTGTTTTTGAATTTAGTACCTACACCTACAAAGTTTATCTGTGGGTGTAAATTGTGAATTTTCATGATTCTGCATCTAGAAAGAGCGCATGTAAAAGTGTGCAAGTAAAGTCGGGGATTGCAGCTACTGAAGATATAAATCACGAATAGTACCGCACTCCGCAGACAGACGCTATAAACGCGGTACCACCGGAACGTTGGTACGACTTCGAAGTGTTGCAGCTGAACTTAAAGTGCCATTAATGGGTGTTCATTTCAGTGTCGCTATGTTATATCTGCCTAATATCTGAAAACGTGCACACTGTGTCACGTTGTTGGAACCACGCCCACTGACGGGGCATGTATTTGTAGCCTATTAACTTCAATTAGCTTTCATGAATTTACAGTAGGTAGTGTTGAGATACCTATCATATAGTAAGCCAGTATGGTATAACTGTATGTCTGTACAAATAGAGACTGGTTTTTATTAGGGTTCCGTAGTAAACTAGTAACACTTATAGTTTCGCCATGTCTGTCCGTCTGTCCGCAACTTACTTCAGAGACTCTTAGTACTAGAAAGCTATAATTTGAAATATACATATTAACTACGGTGTGGAGTGTCATGAAGAGAGTGAAAACAGTGCTAATTTTTGTTAAAGTAAATTGTTGTTTTTGTAACAAGTTTATTTTTAAATAGCTCTAATTAATTAAACACAATCAAATCAAATAAATAAGTAACTAAGCTTTAATTGAATTAACATGATGCTGTTTTGTCATTTTTGTTTATAGAATTAGTTATGTCATCATTATTAATAATAATTGAATAAGGAACCAAAATGTATTTTTCCGTCGTTAATTATACCTATAATTGAATTATGTTATGTATTACTTGTTACATTTTGCATTACAACAAATATGGGCGTTTAAATTTTCACTTTTTTATTTTGTTATTCTCCTAGTTTACACTTTCCTACTCTCCGCGAATAAACAAAAAACTTCTTAGCCTGAGTAGAAATAACCTTAGAATAATCATAGGAACAAAAAAAAAAGCCTACAAAACTTTGTACATCGATGTAATACTTCATTCCGGTTTACTGACTCTACGCGCGTAATTTTCCAACTATACATAATTACGTAGGAAAATCACTATCGAACTAATTTAATGGGACCTGACCCTGCACAATCTACGAGCGGCCACCTACAAACAAATACATCAAAAAGTAGGTTCACTTTGGCAAGGAAAAAGATGACCAATTAATTCTGGCGACCTTGCGATGTCTGCACACCTTCGGGGTTGCGCAACCACCCATCAGGTCAAGGGTGGAAGGCGCCGGTCTCATTTTTGGCTGCCTTACCTACGCATGCACAATGCTAATTTAATCCTTCTGATATAACCAGAATTGCTGCTGTTTTATTTAATTTTTTAGTACTTACCATCTGTATTTTTAAAGGTACATTAAGATAAAGGAATGCTTGTTTCAATAAGCACGTTAGCTACATGCTTCGAAATGAAAATAACTATAAATCATAAATGTCATTTAAACCATGCTTGCTGTGGCATGTTTCGTAATAATTACTATACAATAAATCCATAGGTCCACGAACCCAGGAGAACACGTTGATACATGTAGAAATAATAAATTTATAATTAAGTAGGTATAAAACGGAGTAGCTACTACCCATTCCAAAGTCTACAAGATCGAAATACCTATAAGTTCGCTTAATTTTTTACAAAACAAGACGTGACAAAAGATTATATTCAAAATTAATTACAACATAAAGATAAAACTAATACGGATCGACGTAATAAACGGACGTCAGACATGGTGTCAATCGCCTCTTATAACAAGCCGACGCTTCATTCTGAGAACTCCTAGACACAGACTGATAAACAGG
Source organism: Polymixis flavicincta (assembly GCA_949987655.1). Taxonomy (NCBI): domain Eukaryota; kingdom Metazoa; phylum Arthropoda; class Insecta; order Lepidoptera; family Noctuidae; genus Polymixis; species Polymixis flavicincta. The sequence goes on from OX465179.1 coordinate 16,556,706, forward strand.
CAAGGAGACACCTGTGCGAGTGGGTGTCAAACTCGTAAAAATTAAGGTGATATTCTTAATAAATCGACATTAAAGTCGTACGAGAAAAGTCGCATTATGGATTTGTCCAGACGAGTTTATTGGTTCCGTCCGAATTTAAGAATGTGCTCGCGGCGCCAAACGGCTTTTTGTGAGTCACGACCTTGACCCGTCTGCTCACAGCCAAACCTGTTGTAGCGCTAAAAGTAAAAGCTTTCGTCAATCCAATAACTATTCATTTACTTTCCATCATACTCACCTATCTATATTTGAGTTTTGAGTAAAACAGTGATCTATTAATACCAGGTATCCATAGCTTTTTCAGACGAGAGCTTTCATGATTTTCAACAGAAATACCTAGGTACCTATTGTAGCGAACACTGTCGAAAATACAAGCTGATGTGGCCCGCAAGGGTCGATGCCTGCCAGGGGTGCGGGTTGTTCGTAAGAGATACCGCCGCCCCTGTCAGACAGGCTACTGAGGGAATAGTGGGTGGTGGGTCTCAAAAAAAAACTCTCTCGCTATGCAAGCACAATGGAATTATAAAACAAGACAAAAGTTTAGGTAAGTAATAGTTGTTATCAGTTTCGTAAGTCATGAATGAACCACTCATTTATGGGAATATTGTAATGCGAACGTAGGTATCGATTTATTCTAATAATTAATTGTTGAATAACTGGTACAAATGAAGGAGCATGATGTCATCGCGAACGAAAGCCCGTGTTCGCACCACCAATATTAAGATATCTGTTAGTAAGTTCAGTCGTAGGTATTTATTATATGTAATTGATTTATATCATAAAAACACATTTCAAAGTTACAATAATATTATATTTCATGTAATTCGGCTTATGTTTTGTGAAAAATAAGATAATAAGTTAGTTATTTGATCAAAATATAGCTATTAAATCCTTTTTCCTTAAATGCGTTAGTGACGCAGTAGGTGATCCGTAATTTGTCATCCTATTCTAAAGACACTTCTATTGGCATTCTAGATTCAGTGCTTATGGTTAGAAGATGCATAGGCCATGATAATGAGACATTCAGCAGCACAATAGTGTTTCACCTATTATAATACTTACCTTATGAGACTGAACAAATTGTTATTTGTTATCTGTGTATATTTGAAACTGTTATAGGTACCCTAGGCGGCCTAAGATGGTTCGTGCAAACCTACTAACGCAGGCATTCGCCAGTTATATTATTATCTGAAGTGGTGCCTGGCTACGGCTTGTACTCAGAAATAGGAGATCGTTCGAAGCAACCACTATTTGTTTGTTCTAACTAATTCTGAGAACAACAAAGAAATAAACTTGGGATAAAAATACCCATTTCTGACGTAACGAAGGATGAAGACCTCAGTTTATCTGCGGGGATAAACAACTATGATGAATACTGTTCGAAGAATCTAGACGCCATTTTTATTCCTAAATGTATGAAAATAATAGCAAATCTGTTTACTGTTGCGTGTACATTTTAAGTAGTAAACAAATCTATTAAAATACATATGTGTACACACGTTGTGTGCTAAGCTTTTGCATATCCAACTTTTATGGAATTAATAACTACAAGTTTATTTAATTTATATTAATTTCTTGTCAATTTCGGGCTAGTTCTTCCCCTAGGGCATCTATCACGCCAGAGCACGCTGCTCTACCTAGGTCACTTACCAAGCCGCTGGCTTGGTAGGTGACCTAGGTGTTCTAGGTGTAGGTGTATTTAATAAAACAAATCAAACAGATTCTATGCCTGTTACTAACGAGAATAAAAGATCAATTTCATTTATCACAAGTGCGACTTGCACAACTGTATCTGATCGCTATAGGCACCATTCAGCAACAGTTGCGAATGATGCATAAACGTGATATATTGCTAAAACAAATATTCATTTATTTAGATCAAGGACATGATTTTTTCTGCAATCTGTGATTCCGTACAGCCGTCAGCAAAAATCTTGTTCGTCAGGTCGCCTTGATGTCAGGAATTATTTTAGTGCTCGATTTTTTCTTTAGTTGAATGTTACGAAAGCGTGCAAAATTAGATGATGTTAGTGACCTTACGCACCGCAATAGTTACGCAAGGGTCCCCAACATTACTCAATGATTGACTTGCCGTCTGACTGTCAATTGTGATCATGTAATTTGTGGGTTTTTGGGGATATTGGGTTTCTCTATCTGTATTCTGTATGGAGAAAGTTACGTTACAACGTAACTGTAGTATTACGCACTTTTTCAAATACTTAATTAGGTGCTGTTTGTAAAATAACAGCACTCATTCAGACGAATATTTTCTTAACGCTTAATTTATCATTGAATTTTAAGGTACCCGAATTGGTAATGAGCTTGATGAGTACAGCGATTCGTCCGACTTCAGTCAACACAATGATTACTTTATTAGCCAATAGCAACTGGCCTCAGCTTGCTAAAATCTGCTCGTCATGAATAGGCGTGGTCATTACGCAAACACATTTCCATCCGATATTGCATTATATCGGTTAAAAATGTATACTGTGCCCATTGCCACCTGTCAAAATGTTAATTTGTTGTATTTTACTAGTTTTTTTTTAATTTAAATTTATTACCATATTTTTAATTTTTGTTATATTATAAAAATCTCGCATTTTGTCATTTTTGTTGGTCTTTGTTTGGTCCCACTGTTGGGAAAAGACATCCCGTTTATTTTTCCAAACTAGTGTGTGTTCTCTGGCTACGTTCGCCGCAAATTTAAAGTTAAAAAACAACTTATCGAGTTATTATGCTTAACTGGTCGCTTACGCGATTGCCTTGACTGAAAGCGTCTTCTATTCAAACGTTAAAATCATGCAGTGAAAATACGAAAGTCAAGGTAAAAATAAGCATCTATTAGTTGACATTAATATAAAGGAAACTAGGTACTTTTTCAAAGGCAATTTTCATGAGCATAACAATTAGTACTAATCAATACTGCACCATCTTTCCTATTATAGTAATTTCGCACACAGGTAATAAAACAATTATATGGCTTGTTATAAAAGCATTAGCAGGATGCAAGGCGACCCCGGCATTGATATACCTATAAGGAAAACGATGTATTTGTAACTGCTACCATTTTGTTTATATTATTTATAGTTTAGTGATGGGCAATGTCTAAAAATTAGGTATCGAATGATCGTTACTTCAATAGTGCCCTTAGGTGCCCGTAGGTGAGTAAATTGGAGGAGGAGTTATCAGTACTAAAAATCGTTACATTTTAGCACCGTTTTACCGTTGTATGCTCATGATATTAAAAAAAAAACTATTAAAATTAGTTTTGGCAATGCCTATAAAAATAAATATTTTTCATCAAAATAATAGGAAATCAAGATGTATAAATATCGATTCGATAGATCGATAATACGTTCGAAATCGCCCATCTCTACATTTAGTTCGATAATACAACATAATATATTATAAATTATTAAAGTTGTTAGGACTTAGTATAAATAATTAATTGAAGCAATAAATGTTCATTCAATCATTTAGATTAGACAGATTTTGCTCCACATTTTCCTTATGCAATAATACTTTGTTACGGAAATTTATCGTTTTAGGAAAGTTACAGAAATATAGACAAAACTTAAAGTAGATGCGCATGAAAATCGGGAAATGGTTGCAAATTTGTATTCACTATACCTACCTAAAAATAGAGAGCATAAACATAATCAGCCTATTATATGCCCACTGCTGGGGCGCAGACCTCCTCTCTCAGAGAAAGAGTGCCAGTGCCAGTGCGGGATGCTAGATGTCACTTGTCCTCCAATTTTTGGACATGACGGCTTACTTCAACATTTTAAAATTAGACATCCGACAGGTTAATTGATGAATAGGTATCTGAGTACAAATAAATTATGATGGATTTTTAACCTGAAAATACAGTCCAGTTAATATTTGCCCATATACAAAAAAAAAACACGTGCAAAGTGTATTAACCTGCATACCCATATCAAAAACAAATACATAATATATTTATATTACATTTTTGGTATTTCCTAGAATGACTGACGCAAGTTATTATTACCCGTATTGATATTTTTTATTCATGCAGTACTTACCAAAAAAAGTAAAGGCGATGAAAATACATGAAATAGTATATTCTATACTTACGTAGCTGCGTGCTTACGTGCTTGGGGGAGGCCTATGTCCAGCAGTGGACGTCTTTCGGCTGAAATGATGATACTTACGTAGGAGTAGTTTTAGTTCAGGGTTGTATTCGTACCTGTTCTATATTATTTTCCTGGCCATATTCGTGAAATAAAAACACAAAACAAATTTGAATGTTTTGTGTTTTATACATTTTTTTTTTCGATTCATTTTATAGTAAATACAATCGTCTTTAGTTATAAGTACGTACTGTAGAAGCCTTATGGCCCCCCCTGCACCAACTCCTATGCGTTGCAGAATATAAAAGAATTAATACACAGATCACATTAAATACGAACGTAGTTTTTAGTAGCTCTAAACTATGATTTTGTATTATAAGAGTCTCTACATTATTTTGTTCGTCGATAATTCACCGCCCCCGAACTATTCTTTTTCTGCATAAATTGTAATTTATTTCTTTTTCTGTGCAGAAGAAACACAATAAACGCTAGATATTATTGAGCATTATCAATCACGTGAAAAATAATGATAAATAATAAAGTAGAATTTACTGACAAATCTTTTTAAATACTTCTACCACGAATTAATTACTCTAACTTGTTCAAACGTAGCGCCTGCGCAGGTAGTCACCGGTTCACGTGCACTCACATGTAACTACATGTGAGTGCAGTCTCAATAGATGCACTAAGACTAGATAAGAGACCGGTGTAGCCATTGTTGATGTATACGAGCCACAACGGGGTCAATGTCTCGTGTTTATCATCGGAAAGACGCGGGGGTTCCACTTTCTCCATTTATTTATTTATTTATGTCATTTTATTCTTGTACCAGCTTATGTCAGTGGCTTCGCCCGGGTGGAGATCGAAAATTATCCCACGGGAACGTATTCATCATATCAGACGAAAAACATCCACTGCTGTACATAAGCCTCCCCCAAAAGGGCCCGGGATTTGCCATAATCGCCACGCTTGGCAGGCGGGTTGGCGATCGTAGTATGGTGGTAATATGCATAGAGAACGCTGCTGCCCATTCTCTAGTAAGTCCCTTAGTCGCCTTCTACGACACCCATGGGAAGAAATGGGATGGTGCGATTCTTTTACGTCCGGCACCACACGGAACGGATCGTATTACCGGGATTAAAATATGTGTTAAGCCAGGTTATTACTCTGTGTGTAAATTTCATCCAAATTCGTGGTTTTTATGGTCACCAAGCCGCTCATCGATACTCGAAAGTAACCCTAACATTAGTGGAAGAAGGATTACCAAGAGTTTAGCCGGTAGAAGCCTTACGTAACCCTCCGTCTACCCTAAGGCGAAGTAGATTACCCCATAAAACTAACGGTGTAGGTACCTACGTCAAACATGTCGAAATGAAATACTTATCGCTAGCTTTAATTAATTCAAGGAAAATCGGATAAAAACCTGACTTTTGCGCTCTTATTACATAATCTTAAAACCTACGCAAAAAACCAACCATTTTGGAATCCCCCGTGAGAAAGTTATTAATAATTTTGTTATTTGCCCGTTTCCGGCAAGCACGTAGCCACTGTAATATTGCCAGCCTTGATTAATTTTCTCGATATTGTTTGTTTCTGCGCAGAGAGATAATATCTGTGATATTATTTCAGCAGTTGTAGATATTACAAACATAAACTTACTTCTATTTCCCATATATATAAGAATGTTATTTTATGTTGTAGGCAGAAACTACAGAACCCTGCCTGTTTCGATCCTTACATATTCCTTTTACTTCGTTGGTTTAAAAATATTATCATTATCCGTATTCGTGCCTCGTTCGTAATAATATTACAACGTTTTCGTGCCATATGTAGTAGGTAATGTAAAAACAGAAAACACTTTCCTCGTTTAATAAAATTTCAGAAAGTGAAATCACTCAAGCTATTGGTTGTGGGTGTTGTAACCTAGATATTCAAATCTAGGCAACCATTTTTATAAGACAATGAGTGCATTCACATCTGGCGTCATTGAAAGCGTCAATTTAGTTGGTTAGACAATTTTGAAGCTGAAATCATTAGACACTTGGCGTGAATTGGAAGATGGAACACTATACAATGTTATTTTTAGATCATTGGGAATGGCCCAAACTCGAAATCGTTCCAAACTGTTGAATTCATCTGAAAGGTTTTTTTTTGGGTGGGACATCATCAACTACTCGTATCTTCTCCCGCTCTGGGTGGAGCAGGAGGGCGTGTCAGACTTTAACTGACTAAAAACCACCCGTGTTCTCTCAGTAGCCTATGTGCCAGGGGCGGCGGTATCTCTTTCGAACGACCCGCACCCCCGGCAGGCATCGGCCCTTGCGGACCCCACCAATTGGTGCTGACAACTCTTTGAGGCGCGTGGAACACAACGCGCCATTGACCTGGGCTTGGTCCTTACCGGACAGCGAGCTACCCATTACTCGCCATCCGCAAGCCCACGCTTACGGTGGCCGATCCATCTGGAAGTGACATAAATACTTGAAAATCCTACTGGATACACCAGTGGAACAAAGCAGTTTAACCGACACAGTCCGAAGCCCCCAAAATACGATATACTTTTTTCGGTATTATCGATTCAACATTTCGGTGTGCACAGCTCTATGCGAATAGTAAACATCGAGCAAATGTCATTACAATTGATGTGCATTCAGTTGCGCCATTCGATGACGTCACATCACAAGGATAATAGTGTTCACCTTGACCTTAGGCTAATGTCAGCTCGGCGCCTGCGCGTCCGCACGTGCCCGCACTTATGTAACTATTTGTGATAAGCTCTTGTACAGGAAATGCAGCTTGCACACAGCTTGCGTTACTTCATTTGCGCTTATTTTGAATATCATAAAGTAACATGACGAATGTAGTCCCCGAATCATTAGGCGGCGGTGTACCTATAGACATAGTACCCACACTCTTTTCAAAGAAATTTCGCCAGTCATGTTTAAATCCCATATAACAGGCAAGCTTATTTCCATCAAGGCTACTGAGAAATTCTGGCAGGAAACTGCCCGACCTGGGAATCGAACCCATAACCTTCGAACCCAGAACCCAGGTCAGCAGTAACTTTTAATGTTCTTATAATATATCCTCTATGTTTAGTAGTGATATTTTGGCCACTTTTTCAGTAAATTATTGAAGCGGACTTTTCAAGGTTTTAGTTCAGCAGAGAACGTTTACGGGCTGATATCATGATGCACTCCTCAATGTCAGCTAACGTTTCAGTAGCTTCAAGATCGATCGCTTACTTTATTATATGAGTGCTTAATACAGCTGATATTTTGTTTGCTGGAGACAAGTGAATAAATTTAAGCACGGACGCTTAGAATAAACGTAATTAATTTAATGTTGTATAATTCCATCGCCCCTATAATTCATTGTAGCATCTATGGTATACAAGTTCCTACTTACGATATTATACAATTTTGGTAGTGGCTGTTAAAAGTTTCTATTCCTGGCTGCTTTCCAAAGAAAAAGGGTTCTCTTATTTCTTGCATTAGATTATATTTCGCACTGCGAAAAAGTATAACTCATTCGATGCCCGTAACAATTTTCTTCTGTTTCCGATTATGGTGCAAAATGCAAGCCTATTCTTAATCATTGTTTATATTCTACGTATCATTCTGGCAACGTCTGTCGGTATACTTACTTTTTTTTAATTTATTTATTTATTTGTTAAAGGTAACTTCACAGCTGACAATAAGTATAACATTATTAATTAATCTAAATATTACGCCAATTACGAAGTACACAGAAAAAGATAATACTATGCACCAATTGAGTAGTTTGTTTTTACATAAAATTTAAATGAAGTAAACGAAATATTGTAACATTTTAGAAGAGTAACGGTGGAGTTTCGTGCCCATTTTTCTCTAAACAAAACAACCTTTTGGAAGGGGCGACTAGATCAATTCAATTTACTTGTAAATGACTTTCAAAATTGCAATTAATGGTCCTCAAGATACCCACATTCAGCCTATAACGTTCCCACTGCTGGGGTACAGAGGAGTGGGCCATTATTATTCGATGTTTAATGGTCTGACTTTGACTTTGGTAAAAAGGCTTATTCAGTAAAAGTTTCAGTAACAACCAAAAAACAGTTTTGACTTGTAAATTATCAGTAGATTTTCATTTATGTTACCTTGTATGCGGTCATTGCATTGTTGCGTAATAAGAGTGCGTTATTGAACTATTGATTCGCCGAAATTTAAATAACATAAAACATGCCATGTTTTCGTGAACTCTTTACAGTTAATCGCGGGTTAAGGTTATAATAAATATTATGTCTATCGATTAATAACGATGTGGATATTAGGGATTTATATAATGTGTTTTTACTTATGAATAATAAGCATTTTATTTTATTTCTTAATAAGCCTACTCTGTTCTACTGCTGAGAAATGGCCTCCCCCAAATCCCTCCATCCATCCTTTTCCAGGGCCACCTCAATCCAACCCTTACATTTTAGTTTTACGTAACAAAAATCTCACGCAAAGGTAACCACGGCGCTACTGTAAAAGTCGGAATAATAACCCTAAGCTGATCCTCCGTCAGGTTCTACATTGAACGAGTGCTACGTTTGACAATGATATTCAAAGTCACGTAGGTAAGTTATTTTCAATAATATCATGTTACGACGATCAGAAAATATCGTAATGAAACCCAGCTTTATTGGTCCATGAAAACACTGACAAGCAAGCTCATAGTTCAAAAACGGACTTGGGGGTTTTGTCACGAAAATACTTCGCGATAACTGTGAAGGCTTTTGCCTAAGTAATAACAAGCCGCACCGGGTTGGTTGATCAGCAGGCTTCTTAGCACGAGAACAGCAGACAAGCGTTTTGTCGTCGGAAGAGGAGACAAAAACGACGTTACCGTACCGTTCAGACATTTTTCACAGATAAATATAGACAAGCGATGTCTATTCTACAGTAGAGTAGAAATGGAAAGCGTCATGTTAAGCTTACAGGTTAGGCTATGTTTGCCGCGGTTGGTCCATGGACAGGTGCTCATCTTTACATACTAACACCCCTCCGTGCCTCGGAAAGCACGTTAATCCGTTGTTCCCGGCTGTCATTCATGGACGTTTGATAGTTGTTACGGGTCGTTAGAATCTCGAAAGTAGGTATTACCCAGTAACTGGGTTGTGAAGGCCACATAATAATAGAAAGTCGCTCTATGTAAAATACTGATATTCAGCTGCATCCGGTTAGACTGGAAGCCGACCCGAACATAGTTGGGAAACGTCTAGGCAGATGGATGGATCTATTAGATAACTGTCGGATATTAGGTACGGTATGGACATTTACATAATAAGCATTTTAAGTCTTAAAAGAAAGAAAATGTTTTTTCTACCAGAAATCGAAGAATTCGTTTGTTTTGCTTATTCAGAGCATGTTCAGTAATTTCACAATTTCATAATCACTTTGCGTGTGTAATGTGTTATCAATGTTATCATATTATCGCTATCAAAAGCTCCAACCGTTCATAAATATTAGTGAAACTTCAAGATCATACTGTCGACTAATTGTAAACACAATAAGATGATAATTGTAAAATAAGTAGTTTACTTATTCCAACGTAACTCACAAAATTGTAGATACCTACCCTCTTGTGTTTTTTCTTGCTTTTTGATAAAAATGCTTTTAGCTGTTTTCGGCACTCATACAGGGTACGTTTTTAACCAATGTAAAAAAAATCTGCTGTTTCATAGAAAAGTGCAAATACCCTACACCTACACTAAATGCCCCCACCTACACGATCAAAATGTATGGAACAGCTAATATTTTTTTTTTTTTTTTTTTTTTTTTTTGTAGAACTGACAAAAAATTTCTATGCTAGGCGGTCTAGAATGATATGCTGAATTCATGGTTACAATTTGCGCACTGGATAAAAATGTATCCTGTATAATGAAGTAAACATTTTATTATGGTGCTAATTTTCACATGTATTAATAACAAACTTATCGCTTAAGCATAGAGACAATTAGCCCGTGACACTCGCCCTGAGCGCACGTGCTAATTGTTCCTGCCTACCGCTGCGTGACTCATCCTCCGCCGCCAACCTGACTCGCCGCGCCCCGCTGCGAACACTCCGAATTAATAATTCAATTAATTTAATTATTGACTGGATTATTAATTACAATAAAAACTGTCTTTTTCAAGACAAAACTCTGTTTCTTTACGGAAGTAAATCGTCAAGTAAATTCACTTGGCCCCTTCTGGGTAAAATCCACAGTTTCGTGGTTCTCGGTGGAAACCTTACGGTGCCAACGAAACCGAGAGGGTGTTGTCCCAACACACCCGCCGAACCTCTTCAAGGCAAGGCAGTGAATTGGACGGGTCCCAGACCGACAGCCTTGGGGGATCTCCTAGTCGTCACTGGTGACAGTGTTCCTTCCACAGCTACACACCTAGTGTCTTTGGGGCGTGTCTACGCCCCTCGCGCTAGACTGACAGGGCCCTGTTGCACATTAAGATTGGCAACAGGTTTACAAGCTTAGGGCTCACCCGAGGTACACATCTCCCTGTCTATACCCGACAGGGAGGAATCACACATCCCCGGGCATCCCCCCGGGGAAGTAGACGTTAGGTTGATAGGAGTTATTAGGGACTCAGGCTCACTCCTTATGAGTGGGAAGTAGGTCACCCCCCCACCCCTTTTCAACATGGACGTTTCCGACGACGCCTTCTGGGCGTCGTTCGAAACGAACATGAAAGATCCCGTGTTTCGCGCACGGGTCAACCGTATCTTGGGTTACGAAAAACCCACTTTTCCCACCGCGACCGCGACCGCGACCGCGTATAAACCCGCGCCACCCGTTATAACTTATAACGATTCCCCGGCTTCACCGGCCTTGGCAACCCCGCAATCCCAGGAGCTTTTCTCCGACGCAGCGTCCGACCTTATGGACGCTGAAGACTGCCCTTGCACCCCCGAATCACCAGGAACAGCTTGTTTCTCTTCTCCCTCCTCGAACGAAGAGGAAGTGGCAGTGACTCAAGTGACTCAAGAAGAGGGCTTCACCCCAGTTGAGTCAAAGTCGAAGGGGAAGAAGAGAAAGAAGAAAGTCTGCGATTCCTCGCGATCTTCTAAAATTACCGCGCTCGTAACCGACCGCCCCCCCACCCCTTTCCCGACCGAGTCGACCCCCGCGACCCCCGCAACCCCCGCGATCCCCGCAACCCCCGCGACCCCCGCGACTGCGACCGCGACCGCACCCGCACCCACCGCCGTACCCCGCGCCGCTGCGGGGAAAAAGGTGCCCGTTCCGCCCCCTGTCTTCATCCAAGACAAGTCAAAATGGACCGACGTGTCCAAATGGTGCTTAGAGCAAAAGATTGCCTACACCAGCGCCCGCACCACCCTCCAAGGGATAAAGGTAGCGATCCCGACGGCTAGCGACTACCGCAGCCTTACCAAACTCCTCCGAAACCGTAACGTGTCCTTCCACACGTACGCCCTCCCAGAAGACCGACAGACACGAGTTGTCTTAAAGAGGGTTCCGGTCGAAATCACCCTGGAAGAAGTCAAGGCCGACCTTGACTTTCAAAACATCCCGTACACCGAAGTGCACCGGATGCACCGCGCCCGCCGCGGAGTGCCATACGACATGGTGCTCGTAGTCTGCCCGCCCTTTGAGGGCCATAACCCGATATTTAATCTCCGTACGATTTGCAACCTGTCCGGCATTCGGATCGAAAAGCCCTACAAGACGGGAACAATCGGCCAATGTCACAGGTGTCAATTGTACGGACACGCGCAATCGCACTGTTACGCCACCCCTAGGTGCGTAAAGTGCTTAGGTAGCCACGGTACAGCGGATTGTACCAGGCCCAAGGACCGCTCCTTGTGCACGGAACCGCCGAGCTGCGTCTTATGCGGCGAAGCCGGTCACCCCGCCAACTATAGGGGGTGCTCGAAAGCACCCAAAACCACTTCTCCCAAGCTGGTGAAGCGTGCCGACGCCCGCCAGCAAAGGGAAGCCCCCTCAGGGTACCTCCCAGATAGGCTCAGTCCCCAGAGACCGAGCCCCTGGAACTTCCTGAACCACCAGCAGGCGTTCCCTGCGATGGCTTCAGCCAGGCCCGTCCCCGCGCCCATCCCTCAGTCCAAGAACCCGGGTTCAGGCGCTCCCGCGCCCCCTACCGCACCTCTTACCGCGACCACCGCCGCCGCGCCCCCCGCCGCCGCGACCCCCGCGTCCCGCGACCCCCGCGTTGGAGCACGCCCCGAGGCGCGCCCCGCACCCACTTACGCCGGTCCCATGATCATGTCCCCCGCCGTCGTGCATCAAAAGCTCGATAACGCGTTTTTCACTTTCTGCACCCCCCGTGCCCATCAGATGGCCATGGAGGTAGATGCCGCCACAAAGGCAGGCGATATCCTTAGGATATACGCCATCTATGATGCGTACCCTGACATTACGCAAGCCCTTTTAAACGCTAGACTTTCCGTGAACCACAATGGATAATACGGCCCCTACGCGTACTAAACCCCGATCCCTAAAACTAGGAACTTTTAACGCCAACGGTATCCGTACCCAAAGGGATGAGATCGCCACGTTCCTCCGCGACCATCACTTGGATATCCTGTTAGTTCAAGAGACGTTCTTAAAACCCTGCTATCGTGACCCGAGAATTGCCAACTATAAAATAGTTCGCAACGACAGAGCACATTGCCATAAGGGTGGAACTCTCATTTATTACAAAAAGTCCCTACACTGCATTCCTATGGATGCCCCCCCCCTCTCCCGATTAGAAGTGTCAGTCTGCCGACTGGGCATGACGGGTCATCAACCCATCACACTAGTCTCAGCCTACCTTCCTCCCCAGACCGAATCCGAGGACTTTCAACTGTTCTCCAATGACCTCACCGCCCTGTTGAGCATGAGCGACTCCGTTATCATAGCGGGCGACCTCAATGCGAAACACCCCGCGTGGAATAGTTCCAGGGAATCGACCAGAGGGAGACACCTGTTCAACCTCTGCTCGACCCTGTCCTTCGACGTCATCGCCCCGATGTCGCCGACTCATTTCCCCCACACAGTGGATCACAGACCTGACGTACTCGACATTGCAATTCTGAAAAGGATCAACCTACGGTTGAATTCCATAGAGGCAATAAACGAGCTCACCTCTGACCACCGTCCGGTAGTCGTGCATCTGGCCCCCCGCACGGGTCTCCCAGATACCGACCAACCTCCGCTCACCAAAGTGGTAACAGACTGGAGGAGAGTAAGCGATTCGCTGAAATCCAACACATCCGCCCACTTGGACGCCATCCCCGACCATTTCGACTCTCTAGCGGACACAACGGCCGCGATCGACTCATTCACGGGTCACGTACAATCTGTCCTGAACGACTGTTCGAGGCGGGTTCCGGTAGGGGAAGACCCCCGCTGGAAGCTGCCGGACGATGTACGCGAACTACTGAATGAGAAGAACGCGGCCGTTCGTGCCTACAGCAACTTTCCCTGCGACGCGAACAAAGCTCACATGCGCTATTTACAGCGAGCTGTAAAGACACGCATGTCGGAGCTACGTGACGCGGGCTGGGACAAGATGCTGAGCGAGTTGGAACCCACGCACCTAGCTTTCTGGGAACTCCAGAGGAAACTCAAGTCCCGAGAAATAGCCACCATGCCCCCCCTGACCCGGCCCGATGGCACCGTTGCCTTCGACGACATCGAAAAGGCCGAATGCCTCGCCGATAGTCTTGAGGCCCAATGCACACCCAGCTCTCTACCTGTAGACCAAGCACACCTCGAGGAGGTGGACGCTGAAGTCGAACGTAGAACCTCTCTCCCGCCCGTCGAAGACCCTGATGATCCATTACCTCTCGTCACCCCGGACGAAGTTCACGAGATCATCAAGGGTCTGAAACCCCGAAAGGCCCCCGGAGCCGACGGCATCACCAATAAGGTGATCCAGATGCTACCCGCCCACCTGATCATGCTCTTGACCACCATCTTCAATGGAGCCTTGAGCAATAACATCTTCCCCCAAGCCTGGAAGCAAGCCACGGTCATTGGCTTTGAAAAACCAGGCAAACCCAAAACGGAGCCCGCGAGCTACCGGCCCATCAGTTTACTGGACAGCCTCGGAAAAATCTATGAGCGACTTATTTACAAGCGCCTCAGGGACTTCGCCGAGACTAAAGGCCTGATACCCAACGAGCAGTTCGGCTTCCGAACCCAGCACAGTTGCGTACAACAGGTACACCGGATCGTAGAGCATATAGGCGTTGGTCTCCAACGCAACTATGCGACCGGTGCAGTATTTTTCGACATAGCGAAAGCCTTCGACAAGGTCTGGCACAACGGCTTGATTTACAAGCTGTACAAACTCGGCGTGCCGGACCGACTCGTACTCATCTTACGAGATTTTCTGTCGAACCGCACCTTTCGCTATCGCATCGAAGGGGCTCTCTCATCCCCCCACCCGATTCGCGCCGGCGTCCCTCAGGGCGCCGTGCTATCCCCTCTCATCTTTACGCTGTTCACCAGCGATATCCCCAAGAGTGGTAAGGCTCAGTTGGCTCTGTTCGCAGACGACACGGCCATCTACCACTCTGGGCGTAGTTCCAAAGCGATAGCCAAATCCCTCCAGACCGCAGTCAACGTACTCGGTGCATGGTTTAGGAAATGGCGAATCGAACTAAATCCGGACAAGAGCCAGGCGGTTCTCTTTAAGAGACCGCAGCGCCGCCAAGACCCCCTCCCGGCCATCTCCATATTCGGCAAGCCGATCCCTTGGGAAAAGCAAGCCAAATACCTTGGAGTAATTCTAGATCAGCACCTCTCCTTCTCTGAGCATATCAGGAAGGCGCGCTCACGCGCCGCCTTCGCTCTCGGAAGGTTGCATTCTGTTCTGAACGCACGTAGCAAATTGTCACTCAAGTGCAAATTGCGTATTTACACGGCGTGCATAAGGCCCATCATGACGTATGCATGTGCAGTCTTTGCACACACGCACCCCCGACACATCCATAGGATGCAGACCCTCCAAAACCGTTTCCTCCGCCAAGCCACAGGCTCCCCATGGTACGTTCGGAACGAGATCCTCCATCTCGATCTGAAAATGCCCACTATTGCTCAATTCATGAAACGCAACTCGAAGCGTTTCTTCGATAAAGCCGAGATACATCGCAATCCCTTGATTGTGAAGGCCGCTAGTTATGTCCCCAGTAGAATCAGTAGTATTCGCAGGCCGAAACATGTCCTCTCAGACCCAGACGACCCCATCACTGTTCTCCAAGAAAAGAATAGGGCCACCAGTACAGTACACAAACACAAACGACGACCGTCCTACCGACCTCGCCGCCGAGGTCCTCGCGCCCCGCGAAGACTCCCGAGTAGCGATCAGACCCCCGACCGTCCCTTGCTCGTTGATGCGCCAGCCCGCGCCGCAGCTGAGCCAGTAGCTTTAAATTCCCCGTCTAATAATCATGAAAATAATACCTTGATCCAGCCTGTCCCTGATAGTACTAGCTGCCCCCCCCCCGCCAGCGACTCCCTGAGCCGAGGTTCGTACCCCACAGGGGGTGCCCTCAGTGCGCAGTCGTTTTAGGTTTAAGTAGGTTTACGCCCTGGCTGGAGGCTTTTAGATTCCTAAAAACCTTCACAGGAAAGTCCGGTTGAGCAGTCACGGCCTCTCAAGGTCAACTGCGAGATGCCATTCAAAAAAAAAAAAAAAAAAAAAAAAAAAATTAAGCATAGAGAACATTCCATCAGGTGCATATCAGATTACACACAAGTAAAGCATCACAACGTAAAAGCTAACAGACTTAAAACAATACAAATAATATGTACCTACATCATGTACGAAAAAAACAGGAAAAAGAATCACAGGGCATCAAAAAATTCGTTAACATCGCTGTCAACAGCAAAAGTTGTTTGGCGATGGTTGATTCTTTGGCCAAAAAATAGGCCAACTCTCTCGCCACGTCAAGACCAACCACTTGGCGATTAGTAGAAAAACTTTAGCCCTAGCGTGTCAACCCCAAACGGCTTCAATATTTAACTCCCAATAAGATTGGAATTTTTCGCCATTTCGAAATTTTTCGCACCTGCAGCAACCGCTCCAGCACAGTCCACCATACTAGGAAGATATCGGATAGTCGACACATTTAGCATTCCGCTACCTAACTCATATGTTTAATTACGCAAATATTTACTAGCTACTGAAGTCTTGAGAAGGAGGCGGAACGAACACGACTAGCTGCAAAACGTTTCTGAGAATACGATGGAAGTATTTTCTTCATTCATTATTTACTAATAAAAGTCTTCTTTTTACATGGACAGTAATGCTAAATCTGTAAATTGGTGTTGAAGCAACACAGGGGCATCCGGAAACTCATTATTTTAATGAAGAACAATTCAATTGTTAAAAGTCTGAGTAATATTTTCTAACCGTTTTCCTCTGATAGAGACAAACTGCGTGTCAACAAGAACCAACAGTGTAATCTAATGACTTTTATTGTTTTTAACATCTTATTGCAATCTTGATATTGTTCAAGATTGTCTCTAAAGAGCTGTAATTATCACAGCAAACCTTGCTGTGAAAAATCTCTCTTGAAAAGCAAAATTACAGTATGTATCATCAACTCATCCTATCGCAGTCCACTGCTGGACATATGCGTCTCCCAAGCCACGACACAACACTCTGTCCTCTGCTCTCTGCATCTGCATAGTTATTCACAACTATTCGATACGCTTCCGTACCGAATCCAGCATCAATGAATGTTATCGTAGGAGTCCTAACAAATTGAAAACCCGAAAATTTTGCCAGTTTAAATCAAATGAAGCGCTATTATTCCGACAGCCGTTTGCTGTCCGGGACAAGGCAAATTAGGTTATCGAAATATTCATTTTCGTTGCTCTATAGCCTGTCCAATGGCTGTGGAGAATAGCTATGCTGTTCTCTATCCCATCAACCACCTCCTTAAGGTCGTCGGTCCATCTAGCTGGGGGCTGTCCCACACTACACCTTGCCGATACGCAGTATCCACTCGTAAATAACGCTACCGCTAAGAATATTACAAATTTAGTCCAATTCATTGTTCCGCCTATACTTTCTTTATCTTGCATTTCTTTTACCCAGAAAATGTTTTACAGAAATGGTTATTTTGTATTTGGTAGGTATATAAGAGGCTTTAACTGTCCAATATCAGGGCGTCGCTGCGCAGGCGCAAGTCCCACGTTACATGATCGTTCATTCCCTTCAACCTTGACGATTAGGTTCAGATGACGGGTTACACGTGGCAAGCTTAAAGGTACGTTCCACAAAAATATGCTCTAAGGATATTAAAAGTACTGCCAGGTTTTTTTTTATAAAGGCCATTTAAGTATCCTAGACGAGATGACAAGATGTTACTTAGGTACAATTTAATTATTTATATTAACATTAGCTTCTACCCGCAGCTTCGCCCGCGTGGAAATCGGAAATTATCCCCCGGGAACGTACTACCAGGATAAAAAGTATGCTATGTGTTAATCTAGGCTATAATCTATCTGTATGCCCAATTTCATCCAAATCCGTTCGGTAGTTTTTACGTGAAAGAGTAACAAACATCCATACATACAAACTTTCACGTTTATAATATTAATAAGGGTTGATTAGGTAGGTAAGTAGGTAGGTACTGTTAACAAATACAATAAGTACTTTCTTTTCAATTTCAGGCTGGAGAGTTTCATTATTTCATTAATGATTATTTAATTTAATTAGAGTAAATGATTCAACTTCAAATAAAATTTCGTAATTAATTACTAATGAATTGGTGTCCAACAATCATTGAGTTATAAATGTTATAATGTAGGTACCTACCACGTGGAACTTTATTATAATAACAATATGTGGGCCAGACAATAACTATCTGAAGTTTGCTGGTTTACTTTTCGAAATTAGGCAAAACAAGAAGAGATGTAATACTTTCAACCTACTTTATTATGTAAGAAAACAAACAATTGTATCTCAGTCAGTCCGCACCTATCACAAAACGAGGCTGAAAACAAAACATGAGCTAAATAAGTATGACGACGAATGAAGACGTAATACAAATATTATCTCATTGCCTACTCCTATATCAGTTAGAGTAATGAAACTCCACCTTAAAACCTTGAACTTGTGTAGAAAGGTCAAGCGCCACGTGATTATGAAAAACATTCAATAGGGTCTCCCTTCCGACCTTTGAATTTATTAAAATTGCGAGGTCAAAACATAAAAGGGACAACCAGTTTTATCCAAATAGGGATTATATAATCCATAGAATGTTTTATGTGCACATAAAACGTTGAAGGGACAATCCTGTTGGTTCTTAAAACGAGTAACATAAACTCGAGAATTGAATGCTGAAGCCTACAATGGTCCTCAGTTATGCAAATCGCTGCGTTATACAATCCATTCAGTGCGAATTTGAATAGGGAACGTTAAATTATTTTTTTCTTTTTTAGCTAAGGGCCTTTTGAATTTGGAAGTAACGACCACTTTATATTGGACTAGGGTTGTCACTAAATAATGCGAATTATAGGGACTGTAGTCGGAAAGGAGCGTATAGTAACATTGAAAGGCAATTCCAGATTGAGGTATGGGAACTTGGCAGAATAATAAAGTTATGATTGACTAAGAAGTTACTATTTATGCTTTCGCAAATTCAAACAAACAAATAAATTAATTGCGAACGTTTATTAAAATAAGGACAACAAAATACAAAAAGGTTTAACAAAAAAAAAAACTTATAATTAAAAATAATCTAGAATAATTATATAACCATGTCATACACAGTCATAATATAATAATAGCAAAATATGAATGCACAAGGTCATGAGCAACATTGTGTACTCTATCAAACATACTTATGTTATTTGTAAAGTAACTGAAAGACAATTCTTCATACATCGCTAGGGCAGCAAATATTCGACTTATTCGTCCATTCATCGAATACGTGCTCCTAGTTAGAACGTAGGGAGATAAGTAATTAATTGTAAATCGTATAAAGAACATCAATGTTCTATATGCACAAGATGACCCCAGCAGGCGGATAACTTTATGAATAATGTTTTTTTCATCGAATCGAATTAAATGACTTCGAATGCTTGTACGAATTTAAAGAATTATTTAATACTGCCGAATGAAATTGCTTGCCCCGAGCCAAGCGTCGCATAGCACCGTCCGCACTATTACTTCGTTTTAGCTTAAAGGTCTTAAACTTTTCTTTTTGCTCAATTCCTAAGGATCGTAGCATGATTTTAAATAACCTTTCGTCAAGAACTGGGCTGAAGCCGTATTCGGCAAAAATATTTCATCCAAATACGGTTGGCAGTTGCAGACAAACAAAGTCGTCAGCTTTATTACTTTATTATAAATTTTAAAAGTTCAGTGTTAATTATAACGATTTTCTATTCGACAAGTATCAAAGTCATTTTCGAAGTCGATCTTATACGGGGTGGCAGTGACATTGACGCTCAAATGACAAATGATTCTAGACCCCTTAACGTATACATTTTTCGTAAAAAGAAACATTTCGACGCTGGGGTCTCAGAATAATCTACTGAATTTATTGTAACAGATTGCGCGTCGATGTGCCTCCCCTCGATACACAACTAAGTATAAATGTACTAATTAAAGCAATGAAAGAAACTAACAATATTAAAACAAAGCAAAGACCCAATTAGTATGCTACTCAACTTCTCTTTGAGAGAGTTAATTAAAGTAATAATGTCGCTTACAGCAGTAGACTTTTACCTTTGTCAAAGGCCAAGAACAATGTTTAACACTGTTCCAATTACTAAGCTATTAAATAGGTACAATAGTACATACAACCCTTATATACCGTGTTTGCGATCGAACAATAGTTCTGCTAAAGATATTAACAATACGGTTTCCTAGGAAGTATTGCGGTGAAAGTTTGTAAGCCTTTGAATAACGATCCAATTCAAGTTACTTGTTGAGAACTTATCTGGCGGATACAAATGATTTCTTAAAGCTAATATTGCTTATTATATGAACAGCAAAAAATCTAAATCTAAAGGCGGATGATACTAATATGATTTTATACACTAAAACTTTAAATAACAATTGTAAACCTAGCCTTAAATACACAACACAACACTCAACACTTAATATTATGTTATTAGAAGCAACAAAATAGAAACAAAAAATGTTAAAGATATTCTCCAAAAAATTAAAATAAAACTTAACACTGGGCTTAAGCGAAGTGTTAAGTACAATATTAAAATCTAAGTTAAGCCAGTAAACGTATAGGTACCAAAGTAGCGCAAAATAGGCGTGAAGTTATTCACTTCAAATTACATACTAAAAAATTGTTTTCGTTAGAACACATGTGTGATGTAGATTTTTCAACAATAAGTTGGTAATGGCTCATTTCAAAGCCTCCGGATGGATGAGTTGGAAAACTAATCAAGCTGATCATTTCAAACAAATTCAATTCTCTTTCCAGTTTATCAGGTAAATCCTATCCGAAGACTGAAACAAGCTCTTGTACATGCATATTGTTGACTTAATTTTTCAAGTTGGTAAAGCACAATTTGAAAGGTATAGGAGCATGAGTTGCTCCCAAGACTCCTTCTAAAGGAGGAATGTCTTCTCCTTCTGGCATACTGAATTCGAAGTTGTTCATGATATTGGAGAAGAAAAGGAAGAGTTCCATTCTTGCTAGCATGTTCCCGATACACATGCGTTGGCCTGTTCCGAATTGCATGAAGGTATCGGTAACAGTGAACTTGCCTTCTCTGATGAATCTTTCAGGCTTGAAGAGTTCTGGCTCCGGGTAGATGTCTGGGTCCATGTTCATTTTGTTGATCAGTGGAACGACGTGAGTGCCGGCTGGGATGGTGTATTTTCCAATTTTCCAATCCCTGTAAAAAAAAAAAACAACTATTGATTATTCAATAAATAAAAGCAGGTACCGCTTTAATTAATCGTTTTGATTTCCTAACTCATCTATTTTTGGTAAAAAAAAATATATGGATCTTTCCTATTTTAAAACATAAACAGACTTGAATGGCGGATTAATAGGCAAATTAATACAACTTAATGTTCTTGTAATAGGCAGAACGTTTTGATAATATTATTCTAAACCATAAATTACTGTCCATTATTATAGTTATGACAGGTGGCAATAACTACTTATTAAAATTATTGCCGATAAACTGGTTCAGGTTAGTCAATAATTATTTTATTTCCATTCTGTTCACACTTTATCTTTAATTATCATTTTAATGTTTCCTGGCAAAAACTACTTGTGCATCTAACGCACAAGTACTTTTTGTTCCAAAATGATTTGATTTGGTTACTAAATCGGATAACTCGCTTAAATGTAAATTCTAAACCAAATTGGGGTGCATCCAATGTTGTATGACGCAGTTAATTGAAAAACTTGGTGTACATTTTTATCTATAAATACCTACTAAAAATGATTAAAAAAAGGCAAATTTTGTGAGTTTGTATGTAAGGGGTTCATCGTCGGAAATACAGATCTGATTCCGAAATTCTTTCACTAATAGCACGCCACATTATCCCTGAATATCATAGGATGTTTTACGTTAAAAATAATACTTACGCAGTGTTAACATGCGTAGTCCCCAAAGGCACGATGGACACCATCCTCATAGTCTCCAACAGCACAGCCTCAATATACGGCAGTTCCAGGCGATGGGCCATGGTCACCAGTTCTCCAGCAGCTACCACCTTCCTCAACTCAGTTCGCACATTATCAGCAATTTCTGGGTTCTTCAGCATCATAACAAAAGTCCATAGCAGTGACGTTAGCGAAGTCTCCATTCCCGCAGAAAATAGATCGTTCATTACTTGCACTATTTGTTTTTCTGAAAATATTAGTTGAATTAAAATTTGTCTAAAGACTTTATTTATATTTATAGTATTAACTGATATAGAAATAAGAGCGGACGCTCTAAAGCCGTAAATTTAAAGGGCTTTCGCTTCATAGAATAAGGTATTTAAAAAAAAGGTATGAAAATACAGGACCGGTCGATGTGCCGACCCATAGCAGGAGGCATGTTTTCAGCATTGGACGTCTTATTGCTGAAATTATGATGTTGATGAATTAGGAATGTGTAATTTACCTGGTTCAACGTCAGGGAATAAATGCTTCTTATCGTTCTTGTCCATGGATTTTTCCTCTTCAATTTTGTCAAGATAGAAGTCCAACAGATCTGCTGGTTCCTTACGCTCCGTTGAATTGGCGCGTTCTTTGATACGCTCGGTTATGTGGTCGAGGTGAAACTTGCTAATATCTACCAAATTTCTTTTGATTTCGTTGATTATTACCTTTTTGCCTGGAAGTTTCTGAAAAATAAATGATTAAATTTAATGAAATGTTTCACTGAGGAAAATGCATTCATTAATTAGCACGGGCTAATGGTTTGAATGTGTATCGAATGCTTTAGTAAGATCAACGATTTATTATAGCAGAGTATTCATTTTAAAAGTTCCGTATGAAAGTTGTGAGAACTATTCAAGGTCCTGATTAAGCACCTGCTAAGTTTCGCGTCTGCAGTTACTTTTTTCCTCAAATTCTGCTTATAAAGCAGAATTTCAGGCACCTATAATGAATCCTCAGATTCAAGAGAAATAAATTGGGTTTAAAATTGAGTTACAGCAAGGACATTGGACACTGCAGTCCCTGTTATGAGCACATTTTTCCTTAAGTTTCAGAGACTCGAGCGATAAATAAAAACAGCTATTATTTGTATTCAGTATCCGCGGAACGTTTACGTCATCTAGCTTAGACTATACTTAGAATTGCATATGGCATTGAAGAAGTCATTGGTACAGGCGTTGAACCCGCAACCTTGACCGTTAGCAGTGGGTCTGTGAACTTCCCGGCACCAAGACCATTGAGTTCAATGTAGCGTAATGACCGTGTGCTAGCGAAAATAGAATTATTTTTAAGCACATAAGAAGAATCACTTCCGTTACTGTGAATAACCGCTTGCAATATGGAAGAAATATTCCATAAAGAAGTTTACAAAATACAATAAGTTAGATTGATTTCCGATTTATTCGAAATTACAGAGACCTTTCGGAGCCTTTCAGCCAATTAGACATTTAATTATCTATTAATTAGTGTAACTTACCAGGTAGCCTTTCACGTGTTCTCCAATAAGCACCATCCCAAATAGCTTCATGCCTCTGGACACCCTCTCATTGAACATGGTGAAGGCTTTGTCATTGGCTTCGAAGCGGAAGCTCATCATCAGCTGGCAAATGATGTTGTGAATGTGTCTCCCGAACAAATGTGACGGGTTTACAGCTTGTCCTTTAGCGTCGTTCAATTCTGTAAACATTTCTTCGATTTCCGTCTGAAAATGAAACCTTTAGTTAGTACCATAAACACTTTTTCTAAATACTAAAAAGTTGGTATTTTATCATTCATTGCAAAACTTACAGTGATGTCTTTTTCGAAGCGGGTGTTGGGCCAGAGCTTGACGCCAAGAGCCCGGAATTTCTCATGAAGGAACTGACGCTGTCTTTTCCAGAGAGCTCCTTCGCTTGTGATTATTCCTAAAAATCAATGACAAAAAATGAAAAATGTGACCGAAACAGGTTTTTAGATATTGTGAAAACTGTAACGAATTTCATGATGCAAGAAGGACAGCTTATTACTGCTTAAACAAATACATTAAATAATAAATTATTCTGATATAATTAAGTAAGTATATTGTGTTTCTCACCAAGTCCTTCCAAAAGGTTCATCAACGGAGTATGAGGTCGGCCAGTAGAGTCATTCCTGCTGAAGAATTCCTTCATCAGCTTGGTGGAACCGAGGCAGACAGTGAGGTTGCTTCCCATTTGTACGGAGAACACGTCACCATACTGTTTGGACATGTTCAGGTAGACCAGGTGGGGAGGCCTCCGGTTCAGGAACGGCAGGATGCCCAGCAATGGGATACCCCAAGGTCCTGAAAGTAAGGGAATTAGTTAGTAGGGTAAATTAACACATTTAACTATTTATTTTTTGCAAATTGACAGATCTAGATACATTGCTACTAATTTAAATATACATGATGTATAAGCGTTAATAAAGTAATTATAAAATAAAATTGTGCACTTACCAGGCGGAAGACTTTTATAATATTTAACATTTTTAAATATTATCCAAGATAATAATGTTGAATACATAAAAGTACGTATTATATCACTCGATAAATAGTTAATTGCTAGTATTGTAAGACAATAGTAAAGGAAGTTGGGAAACATCTTAGCCAAAGTTACAAAAACTCAAAAATAATAATAATTAAAGAGTACGAATATTATTTGTCCTGATTTCAGGATCAGCTGTTTTTTATACCAGCCGGCCGCACTTCCAACGAATTCCCAAATTTTACAAAACAAATAATTAACAAGCAAAATATTTTTTGCGTTAATATCGCTCAAAAGTTATTTTAAAAATTCGCAAATATGCCTGAAAAGCTTTTTTATTTTATTGTAAAGCACTCAAGCCCGCTGAATTTTAAATACAATTTATATTTGATGTTTTTCGTATTAAGTAACTGCGGCGCGAAAACCTGACCGAGTGTGCAGAATACTATCTGGTTTTGAATAATGATCCAAGGTGCTTTGAGTCGTTTTATATATAGTACTAAGCGGGCGCTGCCATTTTTATCTATTACGTATTGAATTGATTTGCTGATAAATATTCAAGTGAACATCAATGAGTACTGGAATATCGTATTATCATTTACGATATGTATGATTATCAGCTCTGGGTTCGTTGACCTGATTTGTCACCTTTTTGGTCGAACGAAGAACTGGAACATTTTATGTAATTTTAAAATGTTTTTATCTTTCTAATCGTACTTTACTTAGCGTAAAAGTGCTTATCATAACTTTCTTCACTACTGACCTACTGACCTGAAAACTTTCGCTGCTGAATAGGGCTGTTGAGCCGTCGAGATTAATTGTGACGGACATTTAGGCCACCAAGGGCATTAATGCTGAGAGATATTGATGCATTTTAGATCATATTTTATTATTTTTAGAAGACTTTAAAAGTTAACAAATTGTGTAAATGAGCCAATATAATGTTAGTCACTTCTAGCGAAAATCGAAAGTTGTTTTTATTGTAAGTTCGTTAAACTTGGGTTAGAAATGTACCTACTACATTTTTCTTACGAATTTCGGTTTTGAGTGAATAGGTGAAGCATCTACACAGGTGGTTGTTTTTTTTTTATTATGTGGTTATCCTAATTTTACCTCCTCAAATTCAAGGTTATGTGGAGAAAAAAATCAGTTTATTTTCGACCTCAATTATGGACAAGCGGGATAAAGTGGGTCAAACTGGTGCATACTAAAAAGATGGCTGTTTGAGAAGAGAGTGAGAAATTCAGTCAGTTTCATGTTGGGGGACTGGCAAACTTCTAGAACAAGCTTATCATACCCGATGCAGCTGCGAATTATCGTAAGATATACATATTATTATGATAGAGTGCATTGACCTCATTCGAGCACGATGTTCCATGATAAACACTTTACATAACATCGTAACACATTTGCCCTTGTCATTTGACACGTTGCCTTCATATCTCGCTCATTTATTTGAGTTTCCGTATTTTTGACAAATACATCTAATCTGTTTAAGTACAAAAAAAAATAAGGTTTTCATCATCACTGTGATGGTATTATAGGTATACTGCGTTCTTCTTGATGATGCGTGATCTTGAAATTCCCCTGATTTCAAGCGGCGATTCCCGTAATTTTAAGGACGTTTGGCATTCTGATCTTAGTCTCAAACTATCAAAAATACCTTTAACTTCCGTACATTTTTGACAATTTATTGATATTGATTGTCACTGAGATGATATTGGGACAAGATTTTTGTCTAATTGGCCTACGGGTAGTAAGTATGATTAGTGCATATTAGGTGCATATGATATTGACACATTTCATTAAGTGTTCAATTAAGAACACATCTTAACAAGTGTGTGACGTCAGCTCATATATGTAAGCGTACAGGACAAATCTTTAAATGGGGTCATACAACCTATAATAGAAACAGCAGAACTTCCATTGGGGTCAAAGACTTATTACATAAAAAAGCGTAGGTATTCAAATCGACAAACACAAGATAAAATTCCCACGTATTTACCTAAAAAACTGTTGCGCAGATAGGTATTAAGAATATGAGCCACTATTATATATGTCAACAACCTCTATTGTAGGGGAATAAACTATGAAGGTCATCACATTATAACGTGTGAAGGACTTACGTAAGCAGCTATCGAGATTGGATAACAGTTTATTGACCTTTATCGGCCCGGTTGTATTCCGGGTTGAACGCTCTGACAAGGACGTTCAGTAGCACGTTATGCTCAGCAAATTATGCACGTGGTCATGCTGTTAATTTATTTTATACCTACCTCACAATACAATTAAAGTCCATTTTACTTTATCTATTTACACGTCTTAATGACGATGATTAATAGAAATTCTACTACTACTACTACTAAAGTAATTAAGGTATCGGTCGACGAACTTTGTACAGAATGCAATGTGGTTGGTGGGTCGACCTTGAGAGGTTTTTGTGTATTTATAACGATGAACCCACATGACCAACTAGGAAGTTCTTTGCACTATTTGAGCTGAAGTCAACGAACCTTCAGCAAATCTAATCGATTCCCAAATTTCAAGATAATTTATGACACTATCGATCTGAGTTTTTCTTGGTATATTTGTACAGGTACGTACAAAAGGAAA
The DNA here is from genome assembly GCA_949987655.1 of Polymixis flavicincta. Classification (NCBI taxonomy): domain Eukaryota; kingdom Metazoa; phylum Arthropoda; class Insecta; order Lepidoptera; family Noctuidae; genus Polymixis; species Polymixis flavicincta. The sequence continues at coordinate 16,583,575 of OX465179.1, forward strand.
ATCTATATACATAAGCACTAAATTATTTGTTTCGTTAAATCCCCGTTGATAGCAGAAATTAGCAATATCATATTGGTGTTGTGGTGGTATTGATAATAATTAATTATCGTGTCAAATCAATAGCAAGAGCATGTATCGAGTATATCGAACTTCCGTAATTACTCTTTGAGGTCTCGAATGTGCATTATTTTATCTACTTTGGCAATCGCAAGATCTAGAAGACCAAATTGAACTCAATTGAATGATTACTTTGATGAAAATTGACGAGTTAAAACTACCAGCTGAACAAAAATTGAAGCAATAAATCGATTCCGAATTCGCTGCTTGCCGATCACTGGCTGCAATTAACTAGCGTGTTAAATAACGTCAAAAAGGGCTTTAACCTTTAAAGTATTTTAGATGTAAAAGATCGTCAATGAGTATGGATTCCCCGCGGCCGGACCTATGACGAGGTGTTATACGTAAGCATGCCTATGTGTAATGTGTTTATTACAAACTATTTATAGAACAGTGGGTATTGTGACGTGCACTTAAACAAATATCAGCTGATTGTGCGTCATAAATAATTAACAGACGTAAAGGGTTCATGCATAGGTCGTTTGATGCAAGGTATCAAGTTACAATTTTTACTGACAATAATAAAAACATGTTTATAAGTTCGACTAAATAGGGACGATGTCTCCTACTTATGTATTTTTGTTTTTCCTATACTAAATACCGAATAAAGAAATTCAATGCATCGTTTTTTTACGCGTGAAAATCATCATGAATATTTTCCGCCCTGGGGCGGGCGTATCGGGTCTGTAAAGACTGATATGTGATTAATGAGCATTTCTGTTCCCATTTCAGTGTGGCTTAATTTGCTTAAATGGGGACCATTCCCTATCATAAATATCTATAGGCTTTGCACATTTTTAGTCTGGTTTTTCCTTTATTTTATTCTGTAAATCTTCCTTTCCTGCTTTAATAGTTGCTACTTGATTTCTATAATATTAATCCGTCAAGCGAAAACATTGTACCCCTTTTCACTTAGTTTAAAAACGGAGGTGTATGAAATTTGGCACAGTTAAAGTTTATATGTATGGAGGTGTGCAGCAAGCAAATATTTTTATTTAATAATGCATTAGAAATACATTAAGTGTTAAATTAATTATGGCCGAATTTCGGCCACTGGGCGATCAATAGTTAAAAATATTAACATAATTTAGTATTTTTGCTACAGTGACTCCGACAATAATTTAACACGTAGGATTCTTTTACTGAAATATTTTCGTACCAAAGTAACACCTACCGTTTTCAGTGGAAAAAGCTACACATTTGTTACTGTATAAATGGGTAGGTTAAGTTGCTTTGACGTGGAATTGTGAATACCAGCCCGTATTACCTAATAATACCCCACCCGATCTAATCCTTTTTCTACCGACTATCGGACGGACCCACTACCCCGTCAAATTAAAACAAAATATTTTATTTCACACTAGCAGCGCTCCGCGGTTTCACCCGCGTAGTTCCCGTTCTCGTGGGAATACGGGGATAAAATATACTACGTCACCCGGGGATAGTGTAGCTACCCAACAGTTAAATAATTTTTCAGATTGGTTCAGTAGTTTCGAAGCCTATTCAATGCAAAAAAACAATCAGATCTTTCCTTTTATAATATTATATAATAGTATAGATAAAGCTACATGGGCACATAAAAACGTCCGAAGCTAGGTTTTTTTTTGGATGGTGGGAAATCATCAAATGACTTCTCCCGCTCTGGCTAGAGAGCAGGAGGGCGTGTCAGACTTTTACTGACTAAAACCCACCCGTGTTCCCTCAGTTGCCTGTGTGCCAGGGGCGACGGTGACTCTTTCGAACAACCCGCACCCCGGGCAGGCATTGGCCCTTGCGGACCCCACCAGTTGTTGCTGACATCTCTGACGGCGCGCGTGGAACACAACGCGCTGTCCCGCCTACCACTTTCCGGCCGCAGGGGATAGGGAGAACGGACAACGCAATACCGACACTCCTCTTCCCCTGCGGCCCCACCGCGTCCGCCATCAAACGGTGGCGGCCCCGTCCAAGTCACGGAAGGGAAGAGCGCTGCACAGAAGCACCGGCACTCCTCCTCTGCCGCAGCCCGTAACCCTTAGCCGCGATGCCTCCCATTCGACATCGCGGCCCACCTCAGTTGCGGTGCACCTCACCGCAACCTACTTTTTGGCCGCTACGTCATCGGCTTGAAGGCAAAAGCCCTGACGAGCGGCCCCATCTTTGGGTTCCTGTTCGCTTCACCGTGGCTGGGAGACCACGGTTACTGAGCCCCCGCAACGACAATGCGGGAACCCACTCGGGAGGGTCCGAAGCTAGGTTCAAGGTTCCAATTGGTCGTTTCCTATGGAGAAGAGCCAGAAAGAAACAGGTTCCAGGTTTAATCTTTAAAAAATAGTTGGCTTTTACAATGTTTTCAAATTACAGTGTTATAGGAATGGGAGGATAGTGGAGGCCTGTCAACAAACACAAAGAACTTAATAAAATAGAAAATGGTGAACCAATCTACAGTCTGCAAGGCCTACAACGTGCTTACATTCGCAAAATATTAAAGAATCTACTTATATAAAATAGGCGCGGGCAACCCTGGGGTTGCCCGCGAATTTATTTTTTCTTACGATCTTTAAATTGTATTTTTAAATTTATTTTGTTTTTTTCCTGAATTAAAACTAACATTTTCCGACTGCATTTTGCCTAAGATAGCTCAATAATATGTTTTTAGATTTTTTCTCATAAAAAGTAAAATACCCAACTATGTTGATCAAATTCGCTATCGTAACACGTAGGTATGTATTTACAAAATTACAAAAAGTAGATATATTTATCAATTCAACCCTCTAAGTACATGTAATCCCATTGAATGTTTTATTACGAAAAAGTTGTTCAGTGGGATTACTCGTAAACATTATTATTTTTCAAAAACGTAATGCTACTCGGACGAAACCCTTTACTACGATACTCGTACGGTTACGATGAATAATTGGGAAACGATGTAACAATTACTAACTTAATAAAAAAGAAGTCTGAAGAATCCTTTTTTATAACTTTTGTCTATGTACAATAGGAGATATTAATGGAATTGTGTAAATTGTTCGTTAAATAGAAGAACGAGTTTTGAAAAGCACAATTCATTAAATAATTTATGGAAGCAAAATATCGTCAATGATTCTTTACATAAAGATCAATTTATTTGACTTCGATAGAAACTAAATATTGAATAATTGGACGACAATACTTGGATCATTAAAAATACGATAGGTATAATCGATAAATTATTATGTGTAGGTTTAAAGTCTTTTTTGTGTGCATTCCAAGTTCTGCAACTCTACAAAACATTCAAACTAAACCTATCGTCTCGATAAATATACTTTCTAAATTTGTCTGTCGTTACATCTTGAATATAGTAGATCATAGTATTATATTTGTATACTTATCAGTTTTTTTTATTTAGCCATCATATGCCTAGCCTTTTCCTAGTATTTTAATTAGTTAACCTAACCTATTTAAATAATAATCACAAAATTAATGAATAATAAGGTATGGACCAAAGTTAATAGAAGTTTAGTTTAGAAAGTTAAGTTAATTGACATATCTTCATCATCATATCAGCCGAAAGACGTCCACTGATCGACATAAGCCTCCCGCAAAAGGGGGGGATTTGCCATAATCGCCATGCTTGGCAGGTGGGTTGGCGATCGCAGTATGGTGGTCAAATGCATAGAGAATGCTACTGCCCATTCTCTAGTACTCCCCTTAGTCGCATTCTAAGACACCCATGTGAAGAAATGGGATGGTGCTATTCTTTTACGTCCAGCACCACACGGAATTGGCATATTTTTTTGTATTAAGAAATATTTCAAGTAAAAACACCTACATTATGATGGGCCACCCAGGATGATGGTGCTGGTGAAAACAAAATATTTTGTCAACTTCAATACAAATCAGGGCAGAAAAAAATGGGCAACATTAGATTGATCCTCCAAAACTTACCTATGGTCTCTCTAATTGAAAATTGTTTTTTAGTTTAATAACACAGTCAAATATGTATATTTCCTATTATTTTAATTAACAGTGGTAGATTCGATTTCGTCCAACGGCTGTGCTTAAATTCGCTAAGATGAAAAATTACTTCAGGCAAAGCCGCGGGGCACCTAGCTAGTACACACATTTGAATTCTAGTACAGCATTAATGTGGGTCATCAATTCTCACGATTCTATTATGTTATGCCTACAAATCTTACGAGCAAGTACTGAAGTGTCATCGACCCCAAACGTACTAACCCATATTACTTGTATTTCTCTTTAGGCCATTCGCAAATGATTCAGTTGTTTTTTATTTACCTCTTCGTACTTTGCTCTTTCATTGTTTCATGTTTTCGCATTATTACCCTATAAACCTACGTTTTTTAAGATCCTTAATACAAATGATCGCTACGCGAAACTTATGTTTTTGGGATCGTTCTGGACCTGTAACATAACAAGCATGAGAATTATTTCTCAGGATAGGCTTGAATAATTAGAAACGAATTTAAAATTGATTATCTAAGTGCTACAGCCTCGCTTTACTGCAAAAAATACCGTTTAGCTATAACACCTGCCATTTGCTACGAAACTGATACGAAATTCTTAGCGGTATTTTTCTATTATACTGTGATGCCAAATACAACTTAAACCGGCGAAAAATATGATTGTTTAAATAACGTTTTGTAACCACATTTTGTAAAGTATTGATATGAAGTAAGAGTCCAGAAAACAATTCCTTATTTGGTAGTTGACGTGCAGCTGTGCCGACCACCCACCAGTCAATAAACAAATTCGGCCATCCTAATTGTCTGTATCGGTACTTCACATTTCACTTTCGTCGAGGCGGTACAAGCCCGCGGCGAGCAGCCCGGAGTCGTTGACCCCGTGTCCTCGCGGCCGCGTGCCGATTAGATAATTTCCGCGCTGCGTTGTCAAAATACTCATGACCCAATGGTACAGTGAATACGCGAGGCCGTTGAACTCGCAGCGGTCGCGCAAATAAAGATACGTGATCCGAGTTTATAGCGTGTTGTGTTTCGATAAAAAAGCGCTATCGGTCAAAAATAATTTTTTGTTCGACACTATCTCGGATTTGTATGTTGTTATCTTCCAAGATTAGGTAGCTATACATCTATATCTTTAACCTAATTTTAAGGTGTTGAGTAGATAAGATAGTTAATAAATGATTTGATAAAACAAAAGGTTTTAAAATTTTATGTTTTCTTTTTTTTTACATTTTTGTGATAGTCATTGCTCTACAAAACGATGGAGGTGTTTGGTAGTTGTACCACCATCATCATCTGCCTAGCCTTCTCCCAACAATGTGTGGTCGGATTCCAATCTAACCGGATGCAGCTGTATACCAGTATTTTATATGAAGCGACGGCCTATCTGACCTCCCCAACCACATACCCACAACCACACGCACAACCCAGTTACTGGGTAATGCGAGACCCCTTGGTAAGACTAGTTGTCAGACTTTCGGGCTTAGGATGACCTGTAACGACTGTAAAAGATCCACGAATGACAGCCGGGACAAACAGCTTAACGTGCTAAACTTGTATGGGTTGTAATGATAATATGATAAATATCATAATGTTACTTTTATCCTAATTTTCTGTTAACACCTTCACTGATTCTATAAACTACGTCAGCAAATTCTTGTGAAGTTTCAGCGCAAGAAGAGTTCTGTAGCTATCCGTTTAAACTTTATGTCCGATGGCGCCACAAAACTTCTAAGGAAAAGATAACATCTAATAAAACGATCGAGTTATCGAAACCGCTCCCATTTTTTTCCTTTATCTTATAGTAACAAGATTCGAGAATTTTCGCAACTTTGTCTTCCAAATGTTAGCGAACACGATATTGATACGAGCCTCATTGCAAGATAACTTTCATGTTATCCTTCAGAATTTGGCAGTTATCTTCAGATAACAAAATATTACTACGCAATAATGTGGATTATAGAACTTGGCCTAAACTAGATATGAGAGGCCAGGAATTGTGGTGTCACTTGCGAGAAACTTGTCCATTCGTGGCCTGCGTTAGGCTGAATACACATAATCATCATCCAACTCACATACCTATTTAGTTAGGGTCGTCAGTGACGTACAAAAACCTACTTACGTCTTATTCTTCCTCACATGAGTACCTACTAACTCTTTCAGTCGTCATGTCGATGTTTACTACGGGCCTTCGTATTCGTTGCCTTATCATCATCTTTCACAGAATCCATCCTTTTCTTTGGTCAACCTATTTTAGCGTCTTCTTCCTCCTCCCGTGTCCCGTCAATCCTGTTGAATATTGATCGATTGAATAGAAGTTTTTTTTTTTGGCTCATATACTGGATGTCTAAAGGCAAATAGACATCCAATAGCTTAAAGTCGTAATTAGTCTATAATGCGCTGGTAATTGTGGTCGTTTAACTACAAATTTTAATAAAAGTACAGGAAGATAGGCAACAGTACAATGTGTATGAAACTAGGTACGAGTATCTGTGGTTTTTCCTAAACCTAGATCAGGTACGGAAATTTCCTTATGTATGTCGAGTACCTATACAATGACAAATGCGGCAGTAAATTCTGCAGAAAAAGTTTCCATCTAGGATGCCTGTAAAGTTGCTGACTATACGGGTAATTATTATTTGTTGACGTCAATGGAGCAATGGAATTGGACTACTGCAGTTCATCAACACACAATACATTGACTGAGGTACCAATGAGGCTAATCTCCTGTAAGTAGGCACCCACAATACCTACACTTGGTACCTACTTGTAATGATTGTTACAAATGACCTGTTGTTTTGACAATTATTCAGCCATTGTGTCTTAATTTAACAATGAATGACTCAGGGGTTTCCAGAAGGTTAGTTCGCTAACCTAAGTCAGGGTTAGTTCAGTAAAAAATCCAACTTTTTCTACAATAAAGCTACTTTGCCTGAAAATCGACTAACTTTCAGTTTAATTACTATTTCAGTTTTTTTCTGAAAAATCGACCCTGTAATCTGATTAATAAATATTTTTCATAATGATAATAATTCCATTCAATCTGTCTTAACTACTCTATGTTCTTTTTTGCCTAACTACGCTATATTTTTAAAACTGATTAAAATTGTGCCTTGGTACACGTTATGAAAACTAAGTTCCTGCGTTTGTCCTGATAGATCTGCTAAGCAGTGCTGTAGCTCAATCTGGCATATGGTCACAGTATTATGCTGAGCGATGGCTCTTTTGCGTGGAAATGTCGCATATTTTTCCCCATTTTTTTTATTTTTATGTTTGTGTTTTTTCTTTGCGTCATGTTTAACCGCTAATGGACGTATTTGCTTGTTTCTTCCTAAGAGTTGTAATAAATGGCCGCTACGGTGGGTCTACTACTGCTACGCAAATTGGTTCAGAAAATTGGGTCTATGTTCATACGATGAAACTTCGTTATTATTAGATGTGACCTAACTATAAGCTAAGGTGGCTCCGACTTTCTGGCTTAACTAGCTTTCTTGATAATAGTCACACCTTTAGAATGCAGTAGGTACCTATTCCTATCTGCAGGCATACTTAACTTAAGTATTTGAAAAATAATTTGACGATCCGAAATTCTGAAGCAGGGCTTTACCTGAGGCGATTCTTAATGACGACCTAGTCAGTTTTACGTAGCATTTGTTTACCTGTTTTTGTTTATTGTCCCTAGTAAGAATATGCAAGAAGTGCGGTATTGACAAGTAAAAAAAAAACGTAGTTGGCAGGAATCCGCTTTCAGAAATTCTACTACGTGTTCGGTGAGGAAGACATGTAGTACCTAGATACTTATGTACAATTCAATATGTAGGTGTGGTACCTCTGCGGAATATTTGTCAACTCCGTGTTTTACGAATGTCGCCAGTGCGTCGGGTGCCTACCAAACCACCCATTCGAAATGCATTTAGCAAGTTCAACGAACTCTTAGTCATAATGATGTGTAGAAACCTATGACGCCAAGTAGATAAATAAGTGGACAATAGAAATGCTGAGCACAGAGCTGACATTATTCTTGATTAGGTAAGCAATTTATCCGGTACTTAAGCACTCAAGTACAACACGGAAACATCTTTACCTACTAAGATTCGGTAATTGCTGATTCGCATAATTAGTTGTACTTTGATCTTTAGTAAGTTTGTCGCAGGTCACATCTCGGCGGTTGCGTGGCAGCGGATTTGAACGTGCATGATCGGTGAATGCACGCGCGCACTCCGGGCGCGAGGCCGGCCGATCACCTCCTTATGTAACCTGCCATAAAGTGCAGTACGCTCCAAACAAACCACGTGAAGCACGACCAAGAACACAGGTCTTTGATCTTGATGCGAATGCACTAAGCCAATAGCCGATTATATTTGTTTGTATTAAGCTGTTTATAAATAATTGCATTCGTTGACGGGTCATTACCACTCCCGGTGTGGGTATCTAATTACGATAGGATGTAAACATTACCCGGGTCTTATTATAATTTATTTTTGCACTAACAGATAACGACGTAAATAAACACAAATAAAACTGGAACTTCATAAATAGAAAGATTTTATTTAAAATTACATTATGAGTAACTTTATCATGGCACTATGTTGAACAATTTATAATAAGTTTATTCATTGAATGTGAGCAAGTTATTATTTATGTGGCTGCTGAAATACGATATCGATAAAAAACATTAAAATATTGATATTTAAATAAGTACAGGCCAGGTACTTTGCCATAATCAGCCAATAATGTTCTCATTGCTCCACATAGGCCTCCACTCTGTGGGAGGAAGTCGGACATAATCCAACGCGCGAGCCCACGGCGGGTTGGTGGATTATCTTCGATTTTTTGGTTCTAAGACATGCCGATTTCCTCACGATGTTTTCCTCCACCGTTTTGAGAGCAGTGGTGATGAAATTGAATACGCAAAGTAAAGTGCCTGCCTGGGTTCGAACATGCGACACTTACAATGCGTAAGTCGGAGCTTACAACACTGAGCCACCATTGCTCTCAGATATTACATACAAATTACAACTTTTATTTTTGTCTTGATTGTCTCACACTGACATTGTTTTACTTACCTACAGTCCGACTAGTACAATTTACATAAATGAAGGCCACACGGCCATAGAGATCATCGCCTCTGAAATTTACATATTAGACATTACTTCAACAGAATAATAGTTCTAGGACAAGTTGTATTGTCATGTGGACTTCTATTATTACCATGTTAACGTGACGCACACTGCTGAATAAATGTGATCAATTCCAATAAATATTTCAATCTGCGCCTTAGGAAATAAGCCTAGCAACACACTGGAGTGAAACGCTGCCCATGATACGACATAAAGTGAAAAATCTTGTACTATCTTAGAGGTAATACGTCAGTGATTGTCGGGAACATTATATAGCCTATTTATTAATACATCATCATCATAATCTGCGTTGAATGTTCCCACTGCTGGGATACGTGCCTCCTCTTGGTGAGATCCCGAGCGGGCTATAATCCACTATGATTTTTTAATACACAAGAATATTATACAGCCAGCCGCAGTATATGAGCCCTCACGGCCCTAGTCACCGCAGGAGACGCCCTGGGCGTCGGGAATCCTAGGCTGATTCCCAGCCACCTTAAGCGCGGGCGTGTGGATGGCGAGTAATGGGTAGCTCGCTGTCCGGTAAGGACCAAGCCCGGGTCGACGGCGCATTGTGTTCCACGCGCGCCTCAAAGAGATTGCAGCACCAACTGGTGGGGTTCGCAAGGGCCTGCCAGGGGTGCGGGTTGTTAAACGCCCGGGTGTTTCCACTGCGAAGATCGCCCTGAGGACTCGGTGGAGCATACGGTGGAGGTCTGCCCGGCTTGGGCGGAGCAGCTACGTGTCCTCGTGGAGGCGATCGGCGGTGGCGATCTCTCGCGTCCGGCCCTAGTCCAGGCCATGGTACGGAGTGAGAGTGCATGGGTAGCAGTCACCTCCTTCTGCGAAGCAGTAATGCTCACGAAGAGGGAAGCGGCGCACCTGAGGGAGAGGCAGTATATGCGCCATCACAGCCCTAGCCTCCGCAAGAGACGCCCTGGGCGTCGGGAATCCCAGGCTGATTCCCAGCCACCGTAGGCGTGGGCTTGCGGACGGCGAGTAATGGGTAGCTCGCTGTCCGGTAAGGACCAAACGCAAGTCGACGGCACGTTGTGTTCCACGCGCGCCTCAAAGAGATGTCAAAGAGGCACTATTCCGTTTTACTTAAATACTGTACTGTACTACGTAGTAAATAAAAATAAAATTATTACGAAGGAACAAAATGCATTTCAAAAAGGTAAGTCAACAACTCTGGCAGCATTCTCTTTAGTGAGGTCCTTATCTGATAATATAGACAAAATACACTGTTTCTTAGATATGAGCAAGGCTTTTGATCTCGTTAACCACAACACACTCCTAGATAAATGTGAGCGCTACGGCATCAGAGGTCCAGCCAGCGTTAGAATGGCTGAAAAGTTACTTCAGTAATAGACAACAGACTGTTGAAGTATCCCGCATTAATGATAAACTCGTTGTGATGACATAATGGGTCTGGAGTACCTCAATGAAGCTTCTTTGGGCCTCTTCTCTTCCTTTTATACATTAACGACTTACCAAATATAAAAAATCATAAGTGCGTATTATTTGTAGACGATGTGTCAGTAAAAATACCGGAAAATAACAAAACATTACATGAACTAGAAGTAATTCAAACTATCAACGACATAATAAGTTGGCTTAATGAAAACCACTTCAAAACAAATTTATCCAAAGCAAAATTCATTCAATTTGCAAACTACAAACAAAATCCCCCAAAAAATATTTTAAACTCCAATACCGAAATCTAGACTAATAATTTATACTACTATCCCTCTCACGGAGAGGAAGCCTGTGTCCCAGCAGTGGGAACGTTATAGGCTGGGTATGTATGTATGTATGTAATCTATACTAATATTATAAAGAGGAAAGATTTGTTTGTTTGTTTGCATTGAATAGGCTCCGAAACTACTGAACCAATTTGAGAAATTCTTTCACTGTTGGGAAGCTACACTATCCCCAGGTGACATAGGCTATATTTTATCCCCGTATTCCCACGGGAACGGGAAAAACGCGGGTGAAACCGCGGAGCGCTGCTAGTATTTAATAAAGAAAATAATGAGTATACAATTTTTAGGTCTAACACTAGATGACAATTGTAATTGGGGAACACATATTGAAAATATATGTAAAAACTATACACATTTGTATTTGCACTAAGAGAACTAGCGAATAAGAAGCTGCACTCAGAGCCTATCATGGCTACGTAGCATCTGTATTGAGGTACCTACGGCTTACTCCTACGGTGTAATTCGTCTCAAGCTCTAAGAGCTATCATAGTGCAAAAAACATGCTTGAGAGCAATAACTGGGGCGCTTATAAGAATTGCAGAACAATTTTTGAAAAAGTAAAGGTTTTAACGATTTCTTCTATTTAGATTTTAGAAATAGACATATTTGTAAGGAAAAATTCACACTTCTCCACAGTAGCCGAAAATAATAGATTCACAAAATGGGACCCCACCAGTTAAAAAAAAACATTGGCACTCCGGGAGTGCCGACAGAAGTGAAAACTTATAAGTACGAAGTAATTGTATTTAAACTTACAATTTTCATTTAATTCGCTATTGTGCATGCATGTGTATCTATGTACAGAGGCCAGCACATCAAGCTACCCCAATCTGTCAAATTTCTTTGATAGTTATTCAACTTTATTACAAAGGTTTATGTTCAATTGGGAAAATTTGACAGTTTGGGATAGCTTGACCTGCTGGCGACTGTACATGCATACACAATATATGTACATACTTATATACAGTGGTGTCGGTAACGGTAACAGTGTCGCGAGTTCAATTGCGTTTTGCCCATCTCAAAAAATGCCCATCGCGCCTGAAGAAGTTTTCACTTCAGTAAAATAAAAATTTGTTGTTTGAGTCAATTTTGGCAGCTATTTTAACAAATGGGTAAAATATTTTATTTTATGTGATTTATACTGTTCAAGCTCAATTAATTAAGCTCAATTAACATAAAAAACACAACAATGAAGCATTAAACAATTAAGCTCAATTAACTTATAAAACTAACTTATACAACGAGTAACATAATTAACGCAAGACCTCATACACCCCAATTAGAGTATTGAGTTAAGGGTACACTAGTCGCGGGCTCGAACTCAATGGTGGACCTGGCTAAAAAGCACGCTGTCTCACCAGGCTTCGAGTCCGATAGAAGTAGTATCAGTGATGAGCAGTTAGACGATAGTCTACACGCACATTATTAAGTGAGCTGCAGGATCAGTTATAGTAAAACAGGCGCGTAAAAAATTAAGAAAAGTCCTTCGGAAGATCGGGTTTTCTGAAAAAACCACTGCATAAATCAAAGACCAATTAAGTTTATTGAACTTTTCGATAATTGAGCTTTATTGGTACCGACTTAGTTTTGGAGATTTTACATTTCTTTTATTACTTAAACATGTCCAAAGTTACGTTAAATTATCAAGAAACACGAGTCTTTGTTGGCTCATAACTTTTTATTTTAGTATTCTGTTTCCGCACCGACAATATTAATAATGAGACAAAACCATACCATGTTTAAGTTTTGATGTAGGTACATTGTCGAACAGTGGAGTAGAACCCTCCCGAAGTTGGCCACCGTAGGCATGAGCTTGCGGACGGCGAGTTATGGGTAGCTCGCTCGTCCGTTAAGGACCAAGCCCAAGTCGACGGCACGTTGTGTTCCACGCGCGCCTCAAAGAGATGTCAGCACAAACCGAAGGGGCCCGCAAGGGCCAATGCCTGCCAGGAGTGCGGGTTCATTCGAAAGAGATACCGCAACCCCTGGCATACGGGCTACGGAGGGAACACGGGTGGGTTTTTAGTCAGTTAAAGTCTGACACGCCCTGCTGCTTATTTGATGATTTCCCACCCAAAAAAAAAAACTTATTTTAAAAGTTACTGAAATCGATTCAGTAGTCAATTAGGAACAAACTACTTTCAGGTCTTGCGTCTATTATGTTACACTTTGTATACAGAGGTGTCGGTAACCGTGTCGCGAGTTCATTGTTTTGTGAGGTCATTGTTTTTTCCCATTTCAAAAAATGCCCAACGCACCTAAAGAAGTTTTCACTTCAAAAATGAAAATATTCGGCAGATTCGTGCGATCGTTATAAAAAAAATATAATATAATATCGAGAGAGAAGCTGAGCTTTCGATAATTTGAAAGAATAAGAAACAATACGTACCTAGGATAGAACGGAATAAAACCAATCGCCATTGATTAGGTAGGTACTACGTAATATTTTACATTTGATTTTTCCCGACCCATTCAAGGTAAAAAATATTCTACAGTGACATCTCTTGTAAGAAAATGTATTTCCTAATTTTGAAAACTAAAAGTAAAGCTTAAACCAGGTGGAATATGTTTTGAAAGGAGGAATATTACAAAAATGTGCAGCAGGTACCTACCTATTATATATATCATAATGTGCTTTATGTACACCTCTGCCCTACCCTTCGGGAAAAGGCGTGATGTTTTGATGTTGTTTAAAAAAACTACAATATAATATGAAGTTAGTTATTTTATTATCGCCATACATTTATCATGTTTGAATAACACTGTGAGGCGTTTTTGTTACATCCCAAAAACACCAAAAAACCAAGACCATTCTAAGAATTTTATTTTAGCAAATAGCCTTCGTACGCGGAAATTGAAAAATGACATCATTTCACAAAAACTATTCGAACCTAAGCTCAAATACCACCTCTTATTCTAATGTACAATGACAGTGAGGTCAAAATGGACCTCTGGTCATCGACCGACCGAGACATTTAGATTTAGATACAGGATTAAACTTTATATTTAAATTCATTTTGTCCTTTTGGGTTCTCAGATTTAGACGCTTGTTTTATTCATTTTTATTTTTCATTCGGCATCATTCACTCGGAACGTTGTACACAAAATGAATCAATGAAATGAAATAAGCAGATTTTTTAAAATTACTATATGCGCCTGCTCTTGACCTCGATCACGCCTGATGGAAAGCGATTGATTAGGTCAATGATGGATCGAGCGTGTCCAGAAAATGCCTGTTCACTCTTGTTTTGAAGGTTAAAATGTGAAAGGGAACACAGACACAGGCAGAGAGTTCCACACTTTAGATGAATGTTCATTCCTATCAAATTTTGTGGATGTCGTGTGAGCGGGGAATTAAACAAAAAATAAATAAGTACATTCACTCGAGTGATGCGTCTAATAGCTTTAATCGGTCAAGTACCTTTAATGAGACACAATTGGTTTTCTATTGCTATGGATCGAATTGGATCCAGGTGGTAAGCCTCGTCTAGCCTCGTCTAGCCTCGAACAGCAAGCTAAATAAGTTCAGCAAGCTAAACTAATAAGAAAAACAAAATACTGGCGTCAATCAACGCCAAAGTATTTCCTAATTCTTATTTACAATTCAGAAATGAATATGAAATAAGCACTTATGTGTGTTTTATTTTAGGATTTATATATGGGCCTGAGTCGCCAAAAATACTTAAATGGTTTATTACATACTAGCTATTGCCAGCGGCTTCAGCCGTGTGTAGGTCGGTGTTTTTTTTACATGTAAACCTGCCTCTTGAATCACTCTGTATATTGATGAAAACTCCATTAAAATCCGTTGCGTAGTTTAAAAGTTCTAAGCGTACAACACGAAAAGCCATACCACGTAAACACCATGTAATGACAATATACCATACCATGTAACAGAGCTTATACCTGTATTTAGATTACATTTATTTAACCTTCGAGTGTCCTCCTGTTTTGTTCAATATGAATCTGAACGATTATGTATGATGGTTCAAGGCTGATGCGCTATTTTTATGAAATTGACTCAGTTGCAGTTTTATATAATAATGATAATGAACATTATAGAGGATGTAAATACCAAGATAGCTACATTTAAATTAACTCTATCTAACCTTCATGTGTCCTTCTGTTTTTGTCGTTCAGGTTTGAACGATTATGTGTGGTTCAAGGCTATTACGCATGCAGTTTTTTCATGAGCAGTGTTCACTCTGTTGCTATATTAAATAACATTACACATAATATGTAGAGGATGTAAATACCCAGATAGCTGCATTTTGATTAACTTTATCTAACCTTTGAGTGTCCCCCTGTTTTCATTCTTTCACATGTGAACGATTGCGTGGTTCAAGGCTAAATGATCAGATGCACTTATTTAATATTTGTCATGGCTCACAGAATTCACCGATACAGTTTTATCAAACAACTAGCTGGGCCCTTTCGCATAAAATTCGGATATCAACTTTGAATCGCAAGTTACCTACAATGAACCGAAGTGGAGTTGAGTTCATTGACTTGAACCATGTGACGGAAAAGTGTTATTTGACAATGCAAAGTGAGAAGGAACTCGAGGAACGGTCCTACTCATACAATATTCCCTTTACAGTACACCAAAGTATAAAACATGTAGCTATTCAACATTGGCTGAGTCAAACTGTTTTCGTTTATCGTTTACACCCAAAAGCAGTTGAAAAGACTAGTTGTAACACCAAACTTGTGGAAAAAATCAAAATAGTAACCAAAGAAACCACGTCAATATATCTATATTACTAGCTTGATAAATAGACGACATGTTTTCGAGAAGTGTCGTAGAAAATAAACATCACGACTCAACTAGTTTGTGTGAACCCCGCACGTACCTTACCACTTAGTTTGTCAAAAATTATTTTAACACTACGAGGTTTTATCGGACGACCTCCTGAATTATGTGGTACCCTGACACTTCCTATTAAATCTATCGTCAAGTTAAGTCAATGGAAGAGTTCCCACCGTATACAAAATTTGTATGTCTGGAATAGCTGAATGGATTAAGACGACTTTCTTTTTTGTGGCATAGGGAAGCAAAGTTTTGGTTAATTCATTTGTGAATTGCGACTCCATGATTGTTTCGATTTTCGCACAGATGCAATCGCGGGCAAAGCAAGTAGGTAATAAATAATATATAAGTGAGTCAATATCAGGTTGGAACTGGACTATGTATATTAATCTTCATCATTTATCATTGCCGCCGAAAAACGTCCACTGCTGGACATAGGCTTCACCCAAGCACCGCCACATTCGTCCAGTTCTATGTTTCTCGCATCCAGCGGTTTCCTGCGGCCTTACAAGCTTATTGGTCCATCTGGTGGAGAGCCTATCAACACAACGTCTTTCAACACGCGGTAGCCACTCCAGAAATTTTCGGTCCCATCAGCCAGTTGTTCTGCGAGCAATGTGCCCTGCCCACTGCCACTTAGGTTTTTCGGGCTATGTCGGTTGCCTTGGTTCTCCTACAGATCTCTTCATTTCTGATTCGATCCACGTAGACAAACTCCAAGCATAGCACTCTCCATTCCCCTTTGTGTGAGTTTCAGCCTGCTCATGGGCTTCATTGTGAGCGACCTCGTTTCTGTGTAGGTCATCACTAGCAACAAACACCGGTCAAAGACTTTCTTGAGACACTGATAGATATATGAGCCGAGAAGATATTACGCAGCTTACCGAACGCTGCCCAGCCGAGTCGGTTTTGACGATTGATCTCTTTCTCGAAGTTGGACCTACATAATTGCTTCTACTTCGAGTGAAGTCTCCGATCTTCGTGGGGGGTGTTACATGAGCATTAGACATCACCTTCGTTTTGTCCATGTTAATTTTAAGACGCACTCTTTCGGGAGTTCTACCGAGGCCATCCAGCAGTGTACTGAGATCCTCCATAGTCACAGCCATGAAATGAAACGAAGGTGAGTGATATACTCACTATTGATGTTAATGCCAACCCCTTTCCAGCCCAGAACCTTGAAGACATCGGCTAGTGCAACGGTGAACAATTTTGAAGACATTACATCTAATTGTCTCACCCCTCGCTGCAGAAAGATATTGTTAGAGATCCGGTCCTGGATTCGGGCTGGCATAGCAGGTTTTCCATAGTTCAAAATACGTCAGCACCTCGATTTACCGATAATCAGTCTAGAACAACCTAAGTCTCGATCGAATCGAAGGCTTTCTCGTAGTCCATAAACGCTAAGCAAAGAGACAGGTTGTACTCTTCGGTCTTCTGTATCACCTGCCGCAGAGTATGAATGTGGTCTACGGGGCTAAAGCCTTTAAGGAATACGGCTTGTTCGGAAGGCTGATAGTCGTCAAAAATGCGCGCGAGACGGTTCGTGACGACTCTTGAAAATAGCTTGTAGACATGGCTTAGAAGTGAGATGGGCTTATGATTCTTAAGCAGGGTATTGTTCCCCTTCTTTTAAGAGAATACTACCACACCTCTGTACCATACCTGTAGATCAGAGGTGTGTATGACGTCGAGGGTTAATCTTCATACTTTTGACCCTAGCGATTGACGGAAGGGACCAGCGTCTGGAGCGCCTTAAGAACGGGTTTTGCACCGGCCCTCAGGAGTTCGGAAGTAATTCCGTCATCACCCGGCGCCTCGTAGCTGTGTAGATTAGCTTTATCTAACCTTCGAGTGATCCCTGTGTTTTTTTATACATTCAGATTTTGAACGATTGCATTCGGTTGAAGGCTGAATATAAGTTCTTCCTTATCGTAATTCTCATAACGTGCTTGTCATTATGACATAAATGGAGTGCTCACATAAAGCATAACTTGATAAAACTGCGGGAATTTTATCTTCATCAAAATCGATTGCTCTAGTTAACAGTTCTGCGTCATTCCTTAATTATAGTGCTTATTTTAATCAGTATATGTAAAGATAATATATTGAAAATGTTACATCGAGATTACAGTAATATAAATGAGTAAAATTTCGTCAAACATGAATGTTTTTATTGAAATATTTTTATATACCGCTATATTTATAGCGTGCCAATATTTAGTTCAAACAAGATTTAATACTTTGAACTACGATATCATAAATTATTTTCATTGTATTTAAAAAAATATCAATGTGCGAATCCGCGTTATGCAGTCACAAGGACATAACGTGAACACGAACTTTTGATAACAATAATTGGCAGTGACTTAATAACATTTATTTTACCAAATTACAATTTATCACCTACCAAATATGCTAAGAACTTGATTGCGTTCACAACTTTTCGGAAAATCATGGTACTGTACAGTCAGCATAAAAAAATACAGGGATGAACAGACAGTTCTAAACGAAAAAACAATAAAAAAACTAAATTACACTTTAGGTGTTTCAGAATGAGTAGTTACTAGCATAAATACCTTCTACTTACGCAAGATTTAGAAGCGTTTTCTCATAAAGTATTGATAGATAATGGTGCCGATTCTGTTGTACACCGAACTAAACTAACTAAACTATAACTAAAATTCCTTACTTTTGACTAAAGAGAATCTTAACGTTATTCTGCAAACAAATATCTCTAAATTTAAAAACAATTTTGACACAACTAATATCGAATTTGACAATCGCGACTCGCACGTGGTATGTTTTGGCTTCGCAACGTGGTACTTGTTTGCCCTACCCCGTGATTTTTTTTAGAGCCAGAGGCGCGCAGGGGCTGCAGCCTCGACGTGATTTATATGGAATGTTCACTTTTTGCATGGAAAATTATCACCCACATGTTGTGTTTTGACTTTGGAGTATTAAGGGGGTAGAAATTTTCATTATTTTTGCGATAGGACACACCATTTTCGAGATATAAGCAAAAGAAAAGAAAAAAAAATACAGTACTATTTTTGCACCAGAAGTCGAGGTGTCAGTGTGAATTTTAGTTCTTGACAACTAATTTTATTCCACACCTATTTAATCGCGATTAAAAATAGTCAGATTTAGTTAGACAACCAAAATTTTAGGTAGAATAGAATAATGAAATTGACAACAACAGAATAGCAAAATTACCATTTTCACTAAACTAATAACTCAGTGCAATCTTAGAGCTGTAAAACTAAAATATAGTTAAGTTGTGTCACTTTAGTCAATTTCAGAATGAGAAATCGTCGTTTGACAGGAATAAACTAAATTTTGGTGATTTTTAGTCTAGTATAGAGAATTTTGTGACAACATAATCGGCACCATTATATGATATTCTCAATTAGTCCTTACGAAACCATAATGTGATTAAATATGTCTTTTCTTAAAAATGCTATTGTTATTTCACGAGGAAACCGCAACTCGTGACTGTACACAACAGCCAAGAAACGTATCCTATTGCTGTTGTTCCGTTCATTTTGAACGTTCTGTTCGTCCCTATAGTTTTGGCGCTGGCTATCTCTACTTATAACAAGCGTCTTGCCGTCAGTCTTGGGGTTCATACCTCATTCACTCGATTTCATATTCTCTAATTACCTCATTTCTGTCTATCTAATTACCTAATTTCAATCGCCTCAATTCCTCATTTCATTTTCGTTGTCTTCTGGAGATTCAGTATATATAATCAGGAATATTTCATAATAATTATAAAAGGATATAAATAATGCAACTTACTGCTATAACCATTACACTACGCCAAATATAATTCATACATTGAAATATAATTTTGAAAATTATAAAAACTATAATGGATTTCTATCCAAAATTGTAGTATCTTTTTATCACTAGGTAATGTAAAAAGGCATATTACTGAGCTCCTTAGTGGCCAGTCTGGCTGCCCTATTTAGTGCCACATTACAATGAGTATGTAAAGCCTCAATAGAATCAGTCTCTTTCTTACTCCACCTCGTCTCCATAGCTACTGAAAACGCAGTACAGGAGAATGTACAAAGTAAACTTATTAGTATACAAACTCTCATTCTCAACGCATCGCTCGGTTGTTCTACAAGTCGTAGGAAGTTAAAACTTCCTTCGTCAAATAGTATTTTCTCCACCACATCAGCATGTTCCGGTAAGTCTTGCAGCACCGTGATAAGGAGTCCCACGATGTTCAGTACTATTCGCGGCGACTTCGAATCTGTAAATAAAAATGTTTTTCAAACAACAGGAAGTCAAAATTAATTGAGAGATCCGACATTGGCTTGACATAATTCGGTTTAAATAATCTTAGCTTTATGTCAAGATGTCTTGGGGCGATTTTGAAATGTCACTTAGCATGAGATATGAGTATCATCCGTCAGAGCGTCTAGCTAGGCGAATGTGAACTATAATTTGTCTGTAAGATGACCTTTTTAAATCGAGACAGCCATGACGTCATCTTTTTGGAAATAAAATTAGAATGACGTCTCATGAAACTTTGTTTCAAATGTTTTTTTATGTAGGTCTTGGATAAGACCTTGAATATGATCTGAGGGGCAATACCCGTAATTTTATGAAAGTTCTGTCAGTCTCAATCTGTTAAATCAATTTCTAAATTCTAACTTTCTGTCGCTAAGATGAAAATTACGACTTGAATTTGTAGGTTTTTTAAGTACGAGAGTTGGACTTCCGTTGTCTTAGCCTGTAGGTGAATAAAATAATATATTCTTACAGTGCATCAAGAGCCTAGTGAAGACTGGATGCGCGTTGTATGCGCTGAGCGCGGTGGCAAACTGTCGCACGCCGCGACACGAGCGCACGCACAGCCACGCGCACACTTCCAGCATGCGAGCCACGCCCTGCACTCTGTGAGAAATTAATAGAATAATTACTAGAATCCAAAAGAGATCACCAAGTTACCAAGTCGATCTTGCTAGCTGGCTCATCTTGTGCTATGGGAAACGCCGTATTTGTGAGGACATGATAGAAAAAACAGGACAAAAAATTCAGGACAGTCTACAGAAACGCTGGTTATAAGTTGGGGAACATTGTAGTGCAGTACGTACCTGTCATCAGCTTCATCGTCATCGTCTTTGTTGTCTTTCATGAGTGTATTAATTGCCGCTACGAAATTGTACACTACTTTAGATTCGAGGTACACCTGGAAATGGAGAATGTTACTTTATCAGTAAGGTTATTTCTTGCTGTTAAACGTTATTACATAATTACATTGATGCCAAAACTTGTCTGCGGTATCTTCAAAAATGCTCGTGCACTATAATCAAAATCAAAAGTCATTTATTCAAACTAGGCTGGTGTTAGCACTTTTTGAACGTCAAAATTATATAAGACAGTCCCCCAAAACGCCCGCCCTTCACCACTTCCTAGTGCTTCAGCTGGGAAGAAGAAGTGGCGCAACAAACTAAAATATAGTAAAAGAAACTCACGTCTTGTATATTTAGCAGGGTGTGCCTCGGCAGTGTATGCGCAAGCGCCGGCAGTGCTAGAAGCGCAGCAACAGAGCCACAAACTCGTCCACCGCCGCTCGCCCGCGCTGCACTGCCCACGACGCCTATTACCATGCTCACCTGTAATTATTATGAATAATGTAAGCTACAGCTACAGGAATAAATCGAAAGTTCATGTCATACTAACTAGAACTCCCTCGGAAATGTATCAACAGAATCCATTTGTTAACATTTTAAGCTACATATTTGTCCGTGACGGATTTGCACATTTGCCGCCAGTAGGCTATTCAATTTTTGCCGCCACTACTATCCTCTGCAATTCATTTTTAATTTCTTCGTCAATAAAATATAAAAAAATATTATGTTTAATACAGTCGGTGGAACTTCGTGGAGCATTTCCGACGTTTGGCTCCAAGACTGAAGCGGGCCGGGGCTGCCTTAAAGCGGCTCCTGCCCAATCTAGGGGGGCCAAACGCCTCCTGCCGGTGGCTCTTCGCGGGGATCGTGCGGTCCATGGCCCTATACTCCTTGGGGCGGCGACCAGCCAGCCGGTAGAGCGCGTCGCATAGGGTCATGGCCATCCGGCTAGTCCGGACATACCACACGGTCTCCGGTGGGGCGGCGAGCCTCCTTGCCGGATTGCCGCCATGGGATCTGGAGGAGAAAGTCCTCGCGCATACGTAGGAGTGGCGCGAGGAGGCAAAACTCCACTGCCGCGAGAAATCATGGCCCAGCGGACAGAGCTCCGCCGGAATCTCATAGCGTCATGGAGAGTGTGATTGTCGCAACCTAGGGCTGGGCACGCCATAATTGCGGTGGTAAGTCCCCTCTTTGAAGAGTGGCTGGAGAGGCGCCACGGCGTCCTCACCATCCGCCTGACGCAGGTCCTCACCGGACACGGCTGTTTCGGGAGATTCCTGTTTCGGATAAGGCGGAAGGAAACGCTCGAGTGTCGCCATTGTGTAGATCGCCTGGAGGACACGGTGAAACATACGGTGGAGATCTGCCTTGCCTGGACGGAGCACTGCCGCAGTCCTGACTCTATGCATGAAAGAGCTGAAGCGTTTAGCTTTTCTTGATTTAAAGTTTAGATAAATGTTCTCCAAATTCTGTTTTCGCGAGAACGAAGATAGACTTTTTAATGATCCAGAATCTAGTTTTATTGATGACATTGGAAGTATACGCATTCATTAAGTCACTTTCTAAATCATTAGGATAAACTTTTTCCAAGAAAATGGCTTCCGTCTAAATAAATCTAAATATTGAAACGTTATCGGACTTTTTTTTTAAAATGTTCACAATTAAGTAAGTATACTTTACACAGCGTTTAGTAATTTTTCATATACAGAACTGACAACAAACTACAAAATTAACTATTGCAATTTTGTTAAATTTTCGAGATTTATTTTCGCCGTTTAAATACTAATATTTATTTTTTCTGTAAGGCTAAAAAAAAAATATTGAGCCAAATTCGCCGGCGCTCTAAAATTTGCCGCCCTAGGCTCCAGCCGCTGAGTAGGCTTTCTGATAAATCCGCCACTGTGTAATGTGATGATCACTGCATGATTATATACGAGGAATATGTACGATCTTTGCCTACTGGTTATTAATATAAGTTACATTCAATGAAGATATATCAGTACCAATCTTAAACAATGGAGCAATAAAAAACCCCTGCCTCTGCCTTACTACGTGTGACAAAATTGTCTTTGCATAACATTATTACGTACCATATTCAGTTGAGTAAGAGATTCCACATCGCCATCCATAACTTCACTAATGTTTGAATTGAGGAACGCTTCCCATTCCTCCAATTCTATAGGAGATGGCTCTTTAACTGGAAACACAAACAATGAAACATTTTAATATTATTATGAAAGAAATGAATCCTACTACCCTACTAATATCATAAATGTGAAACTTTCTATGTTGGATGTTTGTTACTCAATCACGCAACAATGGCTGAACAGATTTGGATGAAATTTAGCACACAGATAGTTTATATCCTGAATTAACACATAGGATATTTGTTATCCCGGTAGTACGTTCCCGTAGGATAATTTTCGAACCACACGCGGGTGTAGCCGCTGGCAAAAACTAGTTTTAATATGGATGTTTACTATATCATATGTTTAATGAAACAACAACATTACCATCACTTTTGTCTTCAGTCTTAAGCATCCTATCATTATCAGCAACATCTTTGTCATCAGAAGTTTCTTCAATAACTTCGGATTTCTCCACATCTTGATCTTTTTCCTCTTTAGAACACTTTTCCTTATCATCTACAAAACTCGAAACCTCAATAGTAGGTTCGCTAGTTCGTCGTTGAGTTTCATTCTTGTTTTTGTCCCAACTTCTACTAAAATGGAAGGATCTTTTGATGCTTCTCGTTAATTTGTTTCCTCCACTACCAAACCGGAGTTTATCACGTGAGAATTGTAATATTTTCTGTGTATATGAAGGTGGTACACTCTTACTGAGTCCAGAACTAACATCACTGCTACATTTAGTAGAACTTTTCGGATGTTCCAAGCTTTGTGAAGCAGTGTCTATGGTTTTCCCTTTTTGTTTTGTCTCCAGTAATTCTTTTTGACTATCACTGGCACTTAGAGGTTTTTGTGTTTTCTTTTCTTCAACATGTTTCTCTGTATTGGGCTTTTCTTCATCTATCTTATCCATTTTGTTCAGATCTGATTGTTTTTTATTAGCTGCCATCAATTGCGCCATGTTATTTTCTAGGTTGCATACAACGAGGTTTGAGTTGTTCAGGACATTGTATTCGTGTCTGAGTAGTTTAGCGTTAGCTGCAGTGATGGGATGTGATTGGTCTTCGTCATCAGTCTTCAGACTGTCACGTACACTGAATGCGCTGGTCGCTCTAACACTGTCGTCATCCGACATGGGAACACACTCCATTGCTTGCATTACTCTCGCGTTTCGCAAGTCATGTTCTTTTGGCTCTGGTTTTGGTTCAGGTATTGTTCTGGAAAAGGAAATATGGTATGGTAAGTATGGGACCTATATGATTTATTTTTATACTAGCTTCCGCCCGCGGCTTCGTCCGCGTGGAAATCGGAAGTTATCCTGCAGAAATGTACTACCGGGATAAAAAGTATCCTGTGTTAATCTAGGTTATAATCTATCTGTGTGCCAAATTTCATCCAAATCCATTCAGTAGTTTTTGCGTGAAAGAGTAACAAACATCCAAACTACATACATACAAACTTTCGCGTTTATAATATTGGTAATTTTTAATTTTCCTTTATCCCTTTAAGTGTTTTTGTATCTAAATATGCACAAAACATTTAAGTGCACATTATACCGAATTCAAAAGTCGCACGAACGTACTCGTCGTGCCATTTAAGATATCAACGTACAACAGAACGAGAACGCAATACGTCACGCTGGGTGTACTTTTTGTTTATTTCCAATCACTGCAAAAATATAGACGGTTCGCGCCAAATTTTAGTAATGGTGGACGTTTATTCAAATTTTGCCAAAAGTGGTAGTAAATGTGGATAAACTGTTAATATTTTAGTGCCATATTATTTGAAAGGCATCTAGTTATAACAGGTAAGTATTATTTTATTTCCAAATTATGTTATTTCACGTATTATGACGGAAAAAATATTTGTATCTAAATAGATACTTTGCGACTTACCTCTACAAATGGTGTTTATTACACTTGTATCTAAATAGATACTGGGCGTCTTTCGCAGTGATTAGAAATGTATTTTTTTGTCTCCAAAAAGATACAACGATACTTAACGTTTGTTATAGAACATAAAGCGAAATGCGAGGATTTCAAGAATCTTGGCCCTGATGTCGCTAGCTGACTCTGGGTCTGAGGATTTTGACTCAGATTTACACCTGTCGTCAGATGCTCCCGATATCCCTAACGAGATGATGGATATTTTTGAACAATCGGATAGCGGCGATGACTCTTTACGATGGTAAAGAGTCATCGCCGCTATCCGATTGTGAGTATATACTCATGAATACTCATGGTTACCCGATGTCCCGATGCACCAGCCGTCTGTTACGATCCCATCTTAACCATCTCTTGTGTCAGTTAATCCTTCACACGAAATAACACAAACGATACAGTCGCCAATAGGAATAACGCCAAATTCAATTTATTCCAATACTTGTAGTCCTCCAATACCAATTCCATCCAGACTCCTACGCTCGCGCAGATCAGAAGTTCAAAACCAAAGCAATGGCTAGTAGGCACCATTGCAAAATAGTGAATGAAAATGTGTTATCTCTTTTATAAATTAAGTGTTTCGTACACGCTTTTACAAAAAGGAAAAGTTGTCAGTAGAATGGTAACTAATTCAGTGAAAATTAAACAGCCCGTTGTGCCAAGGCCCGAAAAGGATATCCGCACTGATTGCTTACATCATATCCCTACTGTTGTAAAGAAGGGTCGTTGCAGGTACTGCACAACGGGTCAGACAGTTATTAGTGGTCCGAAATGTGATACAAGGCTGTATCTCACAGAAAAACGGAATTGTTTCCGTGAATTTCATACGAAATAGTCTATCACAGATCAATAATTTCATATTATTTACTTTTAACCATTGATCTCATGGAAGTTCCTATTTAAGTTGCCAATTTTATTTTTTAATATAATATTTTGTTATACATGTTAATAAGCCCTAAAGTCTTTTTGTGCATTTTTAGATACGAAGTTCGTAATACCCTATTTTGTGTAATAGTGTTTTTGTATCTAAAAAGCTACAACCTGAAAACTTTTTTCTAGGTTCCTGAAAAATTATTTTTGTTTTAATTTTTGATTAGAGTGTTAAAAAACACTCATTTGGTCTAGTTCTTTTTTTAATTAACCATACCAACACCTTTTTGCTCCACAAAGGGTTAAACCGTCTAAAAGTTATTAGCTACATCATTGTTAAGCAACCACTCATAGGAAGCTCCAACACAAGTACTTCTATCACTTACTGGGGCTGCCTCAATGTTTAAGATGAACAAAAAAAAATGTACTCGTTTTTTATATCCATTTCAGAGATCCTTTAATTCATTGAGTTTGTGTCTGTCACTGCTGGATCTACTAAATCGTAAGCAAGCTTTTGAAAGCTATATGAACTGTGCTTTACACAGTCCTATTGGCCTGTATCAGTTTCCTTACCTTGTATTACTGCTAACTTTTTCCCTTTGAAGTTGCTTTGCCTCTTGCTGACTGTGAGTCAATGGTTTTGTGAATGGTGATTCACTCTGAACATCTTCTGGCAGTATGGTCACATGGCCAGAAACAAATGCATGCTCTAGAATTTCTGGCCATGTCATCCTTTTCATAGGATCTTTGTGAAGCAGGCCCTGAAATATTGGAACAATTAAATATTATGTTGGTTATGCAGCAGTACTCGTATTTGGTTTTTGCTCTTAAAGATCCTCTGAGTTTTGTATGGAGCATAATTATTTTTCCAGAAACATGTTAGCCCCTAACAGAATAATCACTGCGAATCGTGAACGGTCCAAAGTGAGACCGAATCTTAGAGAAAGATTATATTCATTTTAGATTTAGTTACATTTAACAATATATACCTGCAAGAATGATCTAGCATCAGTGGTAATGAAGCTAGGCCACTGCACTGGCTTGTGTTTGATCATCCGCACCAGTTGCCATATTGACATGGTGCAGAAAGGTGGCTGGCCCGCTATCAACTCATAGACTATGCATCCAAGAGACCATAAATCAGCCTGAAATAAGGATAGACATATTAAATGAGTTTTTTTATTATTATTATGCATGGCATTGATATTTGTTTAGTTCATGAGACATGAGGACATGTTAGCTCATGCATTTTACATTTATAAGTCGAAATCTTATTTGAATCCTAAAGAATTCTTCAATTCAAAATGAAAATACACAACAATCATAAGTTTATGCAAGATTATAAGCTTTAAAAAGAGTTCAGGATGGAACTATTGTTCAGAAAGGTTATTAAAAACTGAAGTACCTGATGATCATAAGGCTTTTCCTCAATCAATTCTGGTGCCATGTATAATGGAGTGCCTTTTATAGAAGTCAGAATATGTGTTGCATTTGTCATGATTCTCGCAAGCCCGAAGTCACATAGTTTGGCACGGCCAGTACTGTCCAGTAACACGTTTTGTGGCTTTAAATCTCTGAAAAAAGTAATGAGTTGTTGATGTCAGTATTTCATGTTAATTTCAAGCTTTTTTCTGAATTACACTGCTAAAATATTGTAGGTCCTTGATGATCTTAAAACAAATTAACTTATGTGATAGAACTGGCAACAGCAAATTAATTATGTAAAACTCAGACTATGGGTACAAACCTGTGAAGTACCCTATGGGAATGCAAGTAGTACAATGCTGAAACCAAATCCCAGGTGATTTTCTTAACTTGATCTTCATTCAAACATCCTTCTTTAGCGAGGATACTATGTAGCTCCTTCTCTGCATACTCCGTGACTACGACCAACTCAGATTCAGTGTCAAAGCTGTCTATCATCCGAATAATGTTTGGATGTTTTAGCTGCCTCTGTATATCACATTCTTGTCTTAAGTTTTTCAAGTCTTTGATTGAACGCCCTTTCTGTAATTGTGTTTAAAAATAATTAGTTCTCATTGAAATGTAGAAACTGACTGTTAGAATACCAAAAGTGTAGGACGACCTCTCGTCTGTCTGCTGATATTTCAGTATGTTACAGTGCATATTTAAAATCCATCTTTCGTGCTTGTTTTATATGTCGTGGACTGGTGATATACACGTAATGTTACATAAAAGGAAGTAGGTGAACTCAGGCCTTAAAAAAACAATTTGACACGAAAATTGTCCCTAAAATCCAGAATTTACACAAATTAAGATTTAACATACCTTTCGTATAACTTTTAAAGCTACAACTGCATCAGTTTCTTTATGTTTAGCTTTAAAAACACGACCAAACGATCCTTCGCCAATAAAAGATATAACTACATAACTTTCCATTTTAGTTCAAGAAATTGAATATATCCCTGGATCATTTAGCATTGTGTACTTAATTTAAAGTAAATAAAAACTACACACGGAGCTTTTAAAAGTTCTTAGCCATGAAAATAAACAAATCCAACAATTTCAATTTTCGGACTGTCAAACTCAAAGTTATTTCTGTTCAGAATGTGACTTTTATTTTGACATTGACTGTTTGTCAATCGTAAATAGATGCGTTCCCAAGGTTTTTTTTTTTTACTAAATGTTTGTGTTAGGGGAAAAAAACTGCCACCGCATAGCTATTCACAAGCCTATCGTATAAAAATTATACATTTTGGTAACCTGATTTGCCTTGCCCCCGACAGCAGACAGCTGAATAGCGTTCATCTATTTGATTCAAACTGACATCGGGTATTGGATTTGTGAACAACGTAATAGGACTCCTAAAATTGATTGATTTTCGATTCGGTATGGAAACGGAACGTATCGAATGGTTGTGAATAGTTTTGCTGCTCACTTCAGATGATGACATCTGAAGTGAGCAGCAAAACTATTCAATCAATGATGTTATTCAAAATCCAAGAATTTGACAGCTAGCTGTCATTTTCAATATTTTATTGTAAACAAGCGACTTCTTTTACTCTCAACTAACAGCGACCCATTGCCAAATGTTCAGTCCCATGTCATGTATAGGTAGGTGCCCAGACTTTGGCTAGACTATTCTTTAAGGCGCACTTGCACGTATGTAAGCTCGCAGATAAGTAACTAAAGGGTAAAACTAGGTTAGTCCTACAAATAGCTATTGACAACCATTCGAAACGATTCCGTACCAAATCGACCATCAAGGCACATCAGGTTAATTATAAGTGTCATTTTCAATACCATATTCTGTCAAATGCTTTTGAATAGATATGCAATTAGTTTTTTGAGATGGGAACATTGTAGTTGACAAAACATAAATGATAGGTCTGGGCCCTGATACGTAATCCAACCAACAATGAACGAACAATGAACGGAAATTGTATACCATCTCTTTTACACTACATCAAATTAAATAGGTAAATACTTTCGTAGCTTTGAATATTGTAACATGACATTTCATTCTATTCGTAATGTACAGAGGCCAGCACATCAAGCTACCCCAATCTGTCAAATTTCTTTGATAGTTTTTCAACTTTATTGCAAATGAATAAGGTTTATGTTCAATTGGGAAAATTTTACAGTTTGGGATAGCTTGACCTGCTGGCGACTGTACAGACGCCAGCACATCAAGCTACTCCAATCCGTCAAATTTATTTGATGGATTTTCAACTTTATACCATAAGCATAAGGTTCATGATCAATTGGGAAAATTTGACAGTTAGGGGTAGATTGACCTGCTGGCGTCTGTATGTACAGATGCCAGCACATCAAGTTACCCCAAACTGTCAACTACTACTGTAAACTGGCTTTATATTGGTTTCCTTGGAGATTTTTCAACGTCGAACAATATAACTTCTTATCAGTGGTACAGAGGCCAGCACATCAAGCTACCCCAATCTGTCAAATTTCTTTGATAGTTTTTCAACTTTATAACAAACGAATAAGGTTTTTGTTCAATTGGGAAAATTTGACAGTTTGGGATAGCTTGACCTGCTGGCGACTGTACCTACCTCTTAACGTAAAATTTTGACATTACTAGCACTAACACAGAGTTTAGCGACTTCTCCCTCACATCGGTAGGTTATATATTAAAAGTATTACCTAACCTAGTCCTAGTTTACCTCTAACTTTTGGTAGCACTAGATAAAATATTTGATTAAGCCTGAGTTAGCTATATTTAGGATAGCCAGTGACCGTGCAAGTGGGCCTTATTAGTTAAATTTAAAATATTCGAGAATAGCTCACGTAATGCTAGGTGGTGAGTCGCTGTGTGTGTAACTAGCATAACGCACCTATAACCCTCCTGCAAGTTCTGAACTTCGACATGTTTAATTTTTAACAAAAGACAGGCATTAGAAAAGTAAATGCCATTTTGGAAAAGAAGAGAAAAAACATTTAAAAATAAAAACTTAATGGCTTTGCTATATTTTTTGGCGGCAACCGGCCAATTTCTGTAAATTAATCATTTGGAGAGTATGACTAAAAAGACTGCATTTCAACACTAATAAAAGCACGCTAGGTAGGTAAAATACTGAGAAGAAGCCGCGACAAAAAAGAAAATTTACTTATCTTTGCTTTTAAATAGAAGTACGGTCGCGGTCAAGAGTCCATTCTCATGCTAAGGGTTATATTGCTATGACTCGCGGTCCAGGCCGTACCTACAGCTGTGTGTATAAGTGATGTAACCAGACCGCACACCACAGTAGGTACTCACACACCACTGTCGTCGAAAGATACAAAAAACATACCGTCGCACAGAGTACTCTGTCTCTGTCTGTACTGTGTTACGTAGTAACTACGTATGACCTTGGTCGGTTCATACGATCGCTAAAATTCACGTTCTAATATCGAGTCTCGGTAGCTCGCAGCGTATTGTCATTGATTAAGAAACACAATGGTCTGGGTTCAAATCTCCCGAAGAGACTTTTATTTTTCTTTTCAACAATTTCATCAGTTCTTTTATTATTCGTTATACGAGAATGTTTTTTTTAAATTACTTAAATTATTATTTAAACAAAGGATTAAGAAGATTATGTGATTACAAAATGTTTATTCGTTATAATTTTATGAAGTAGGTATAAAAATAACTACTAATAACTTCTTGTTAACAGTTTATTTTCTCATAAAGAACAATTATTGAAGTAAAGTAGCTAATTGGTGAACCATGATAATCAGGCTATTGTATCTTAGTAATATAATAATATTGTGCTGTAATTACTACAATGTGCGGTACTCTAAAGAAATCACATTTTTCTACGCAAATCTACCCACGTAAAAATAACAAATGCAGACAAGTTGTCACAATACAATTAAATGACTCAGTAGTACTACTATTGGAATAAATCTACTGCGAGTGAGTTAGTTCTCTCAAACCTCAAAGTTAACAAATTGTATTTTTATTAGGACTTATCGAAGTTATAGCTTAAGTAATCATTTTCATTACGAAAAGAAGATTGAAACTAAACCTCGAAATAATCCATATTACGGATATGACACAATATTATGTGAATATTACTAAAATCAATAAAAGTCAATAATAATAAATATTTCTAATTTATATCTTAATGTTAATGTTTATGTTTTTTGAGCTGGTTTTCCATGATGCAAACCTTCTGCGTGGAGTGCACAGCGCACTATGAATAATTTGGCAAAATGTCTTGTCTTTTTGAAACCACTTGTGCTGTCGCTTTCTTTTATAAGCTGGGGTCTTCCACTTTGCTTTCGACGGGCAAGGCTACCCCCTTCCTCATATCTTTTCATCCACTGACTCACAGTATTTCACTAAAACAAAAAAGGGGTACTGTTAGGCTACTAAACAAAATACATACTAATATGTATTACTATAATTTAGAAACAAAATTATTTGAAATATAAATTTCACATAAATATTTTAATCTAGGAAATAAATTTACTTTGAAATTTTATATTTTTCTTCTATTTAGACGTTATGATATTTATAAAACGTTTAAAAATTACTACAAGGTTCAGCAGTTATACTTTAAATAAGTGCTTAATAAAATAATTAAATCATAATACTCACACTCAGGCCAGTTTCATCAGTTATTTGTGATATTTAAGTCCGCTTTTATGCAGCGCAATAATATTCGCTTTCATTTCTATTATTCAATTTGCTTACATTTGCAAATGAACTAGAAGACCGCTAATAGATTAAACACACGTCACTAGCACACAATAACAACCAACACCGTTCTATATGTCACGTCGAATGAGTCGTAAGTTAACTATCATTTAAATTTATTTAGGTTTCTGTGGGTATATTGATAAAGTTTTACGAGTTTAGTGAACAAGACGAATAGAACAAGAAACTATAGTCAAAAGCGATTTTTAAAACAATAAAAAGGCTAGCACACCGCGCGTGGGATTCGAACCCGAGACTCGTTGCGCACGAGGGCGCTAATCCAAGTACAGTAACCACTAAGCTATCACGTCATTTACTTTAACGGTTGAATTTATGGAATACAATCATTTGTAGACGTATGAGAGTGTGTGTCTACAGTATAGAAATTACTTAATATAAGAAGGTCGTAAGTTAAACCGTAGTGTCAATCTATTACTTTTTGAGATTGGTATTCCGCTTTTGGATCCTACTGTACCTACACTTGACCTACACAAAATGAAAATAAATTTTTCATCGTTTATGAACATGTTATAAAAAAATAGCCAATGTTGTAATTTTCTTTAGCTTTTATGCTTCAAATTTATTTAACGTACCTATAATACGTCTATTTCGTCACTTAATTCACTGACTTACTGCCTAATTCAGTCATCAAAACCTTTAGGGCATTTGCAGAAGTCCCAAAAAGCATAAATTTGGTAAGCACACAAACAAGAACAAAAATGAAGAAAATATGTAAAACATTCACCTTCGTGCAACTCTTCATTTCTTACGGATTACTTAGGTACCCTATAAAAAAAAGAGATCCCATAAAACACCTTTCATATAAAGTCAGTTGCCGAGACCCACAAAACGCGTTCACTAGTAAGGCCTTGTGGAGTTGGGGCCTTTATTTGATGACGTGGCGTAATCCTCTTGCGGAGGGCGGAGGGGTCTGTAAGAATCTAACTGACTTAAACCACTCTGGTGTTCCTGTTGCGACTTCCGCAATCCCCGGCCCGCCTCTGCGGGCCACCTTGAGTTAGGGGGGAGTGAGATGTTGAACTCCCACCGTTACATCACAGAGAGGAGCGCGTGGAACACTAAGCGCCGCCATCTCGGG
The DNA here is from genome assembly GCA_949987655.1 of Polymixis flavicincta. Taxonomy (NCBI): domain Eukaryota; kingdom Metazoa; phylum Arthropoda; class Insecta; order Lepidoptera; family Noctuidae; genus Polymixis; species Polymixis flavicincta. The sequence goes on from OX465179.1 coordinate 16,616,686, forward strand.
TCCTAAGGAGTAGGGGGCGAACGGATGTTCCCAGATCCGTCGCCCCTGGACTCATTAATTTAATTTAATTAATTGGGGGGCTGGTACCTCTACCAGCCCTCCAGGTGACAACGCATGGTGCGTTTTCTGCAGATCGGGCTAGCGGAAGCGATCTCCCGCTCCCGTTCCGCAGCCTCCTTCTGATACCACCGCGTCCCAGGACTCCTGTCGACCATCGAGTCGAGAACGGCTGGCAGCGACAGGTCACTGCCTGCTCCTGAGATGACGGCACGGTGCGGCTCCTCCCAAGCGGCACAATCTGCTAGCGTGTGCCGCGCCGTTTCCTCCCGACAGTTAAGAGTTGGGACCTTTTTTTTTTTTTTTTTTTTTGATTACGGGGGGAAATCCTCATGGATGTCCTCCGCCCCGGGGAGGGCGGAGGGGTCTGTCAGACTCTTACTGACTAAAACCACCCCGGTGTTCCGTCTCTCACGTAGGTACACCGGGGATCACGGGAACTATTGAGTCTTCCGCGATCCCCGACTAGTGCCGGCCCGCCTATACGGGCCACCTCGCGATAGGGGGGAGTGAGGTGTTAAACTCCCCCCCACGTCAAAGAGAGGCGCGTGTGGAACACTTCGCGCCGCCATCTCGGGTCCTAAGAAGTAGGGGGCGACGGATTCCCCAGTCCGTCGCCCCTGGACCCATTCAGGGGGGCTGGAAGAGGGCGTTATCCGCCCTCCGCCGACGCCCGGTGCGTCTGCTGCGGATCGGGTTAGCGGAAGCAATCTCCCGCTGAGATGACTGTTTCGCAGAAGGACACCACCGCGTCCCAGGACTCCTCGCTGTCGACCATCGAGTCGACAACGGCCGGCAGCGACAGGTCACTGCCTACTCCTGAGATGAGGGCACGGCCTAGCTCCGTCCAAGCGGCACACTCTGCCAGCGTGTGCCACGCCGTGTCCTCCCGACAGTCGACGCAGTGGTGACACCGAGCGTCCGGCTCCCTGTTTATGCGACACAGGTACTTCCCGAAGCAACCATGCCCCGAGAGCACCTGTGTCACCCGAAACGACAGAGAGCCGTGCCTCCTCCCGAGCCAGCGCTCGAGTACTGGCCGGATCGCCCCAATGGTGGCGGAGCCGGCGGTAAATCCGAACACTACCTATTTAACAGCGAATACGTTATGTGACTTTTCTGCTTCTTTATAGTACCCCTACTCTTGTCTGAGCGATTGTGATCCTCATGTCGTTTCTTGTCTAGGGACTGACGAGATTCACGACACGATTTTTCGTCATCTACTCTGATTTATGGTCTTTTTAGTGCACTTATATATAGGCAAGCGAACGCCCACTGCAGACTTAATTTGGTCAGTCCATCTTATGGGTGAGCGTCCGCGTGGTCTAGTGCTCTCCACTCTACACTGCACAACAAGGCTCTTTAAGTCACCTAACGCTTCGAGACGTGGCCAAAGTATTTAAAGGTGTAGTGTGTTTGACCAGAACTGATACCTGGACGCTTTTTGATGTTGAGTTGTTTGCGTATAGAGATGTTGGTGCAAAACTCGATCTCAATATCAGTATTTGCAGCTACATTTAAGGTGCTCTACTTTCTGACATATTCTCTGATAGTGGGCGTTTTGGTCTAGACGGAATGCAGTCATAATTTGTACAGACAGAGAATTTATAGCCCTGATGTATTCGTCTTCATAGCCCGTAGCTTGATAGCATTTGAGTCTTGGCAACCTACTTTACATGAAATGTTTTTGGTGGTGTGCTGGACAAGCGTTTTCGCTTGGACGCGAAGTGTGTGTAGGGAGGGGGTATGCCTATCCAGGTTTTATCCCGGTGTGTGTGTAGGTTTCCCAGTCCACGCAGCGCTGACGTCCTTCACCTATAGATTCCAGATATCTTCAGGACGGCTACTATCTTCCGTTCTCCATGACGTTACCAGATGTACCAATGTTTTTGACATTTCACAAAGAAACAGTTCCCCGACTTCCGACTAGGAAGGGGGTGTTTTTAACTACTTCTGACGAGGGTTACTTTACCTGCTTAAATAACACAAGTTTCTTACAAGTCTTCAGGAAGCAATTTCGGAACACGACTTGGACTATATCTACGTACCTAATTAGAACCTTGCCGATGACTACAAATTATTCAAAATTACATGGTTGCTTACGTACCAATAAACTTTACTTTAACGAGAACCGCGAATTGCTTCCTGTTTTAAAGTTTTAATTCGTCTATATTTCATCACAGTTAGGTACATCAGAATTATGTGTAGGTATAGCACATTAAAATACCAAAATACATAAGGCATGTTACACAACAAGGTATTCTCTACAAAATCCCCTATCTCCTGAGGTATCTATTTTAGCTATTTCTTTCCATACTGAAGTAATATTTCGAGGAAAACTGAAAAATTATGAAAGATGTTAATATAAATTACTCAAGTTGATTTCCTCGAAAACTACTGAATCGATTTCGAATCTAATTATAGATATCTCAGGCTGGTCCTAAAACAATCTGATATTTAAAACTTTACAACTATGATTTCCAGGGCGTGACGCGCCCTGAAAATAGGGTTGGAAAAAACATAACCATTAAGATTTACCTACTATCTAAAGTAACATTACATACAAACTCAATTAAGTGGGCTTTTTCTTAGGGTTAGATTATTAAATGTTAGGTCCAGGGCTAGATCTCAGTCTAGGTTACCTGGACGTACTAAAAAACTATAAATTACGGCTAAGTATATAGCCCACTTAAATGTGGTTTATAGGGGTGGTACTTACGGTTTTTATTACTAGGAACTTATTCACCACTGTTCATTGGTATCTATAACTGTCATTATTATCACTATGAATTTAAGTTGTTGTCAGAAAAAACTTTATAAACTATTTGGTGACGCATCATCGGGAACAGGTGGGTTATTGTTTACCTACATTGCTTTATTTTTCACAAAATAACCCACACAGACTAGCCGGATGCATGCTTTGAAAAATTCTTACAGCTTGAAGGTATAGGTAAAGCATTGGGCGTTGGTATGAAATCTGTATTTGTAAGAGCCCATCGCCACGCTTCGCTTACATTGATAGGTAAAGCGATCTGCCGATATATACCTAGATACACATATTTTGCACAGCAAAACGACTGGGTAAAACAAAAAAATTGCTGCAATAAACAACTTAATAACATCTAGGTACCCCTACCTACTTACGACGTCGTGGCACGTCGAGGTACTGAAGGCTTGTACCCAATGCGGGCAACACCGCGACGGCTCTCGCCCTTTACAGCACAGGTTCCCGAAGTAGGTTTAACCATGTGCGGAGAGTAGGTATGGCACCATGCTGTCTCTTCAGCAACAGTGGCTACCTACTGTTTCATGACGGGCTTTACCGCCGCTAGCGCAGCGTGGCACTGACTTATTTTTTTTTTTTTTTCAGCTGCACTGCGCTGGCTTTTTGCTACCTGTCCTCGGTTTTAGACATGGTTAGTATAGAGTCTTCTGTTCTATCCGTATGAATCCAAAATAAGCCGTCTATCTGTTTCACCTTTTCCTTTTAACAGACATGTAGCCTGGGATCTGGAGAAAGGCATACGCTAGTTTTCATTATGGATCATAGAAGTCGTGGAAAACAGTTACCTAATTTATAAACATACATAATAGGTATACCTATAGATATCTTGTGTGTACTAAATAATAACAGCTGCACGTTTCGATCGATCAGTTTAAACTTCGCTTGCCGCGGTTGGCCCGTGGATGGATGACCATGTTTAGAAACCAAGAACCCTACCATGCCGTTGGTCCTAGCTATTATTCATGGAGCTTTGTCAGTCGTTACAGGTCGTCGGAAATCGAAAAGTCTATCAAATTAGCCTTATCAAAGAGTATCGTAGTACCCAGTAACCGTAAACCAGAGGTCAGATAGCCAATAAGCAAACGCTCCATAACAAATACAAGTATTTAGCTGCAGCCGGCTAGACAGGAAACCGACTCCAACTTATTTAGCAAAAGGGTAGGCAGATTTTTTGAGGTATAAGAGCGAGGCCCCATTAGTGCGTTGCGCTGCGTTGCGTCGTCGCAGCGTCGTCGCTGCGTCGTTTTCCATACATTTTTTATGACATGCCCCATTAGACCGTTGCGTCGTCGCGCGCGACGTTTCAACGGATCGACGGACAAGAGACGAAGCGGGAGGGAGGGTGATGCGCTGCGTTGTCGGAGCTCCGCTGCGACGACGGACAGTGATGCACTGCTAGAGGAGGAAGCTAGACGAGCGTAACGACATTTTTTATCTTACCATGAGTGAGCAGGATATTGATATAGATTTTCTCATATCCTTGGTCCAAGAAAGACCCATTATATGGGATAAATCACACGAACATTACAGTGATAAATTTCGTAAAGCGAATGAATGGGTAGCTGTTTGTAAAAAAATATTTCAAGATTACGAGGAGTTTGAGGACCAAAAAAAGAACAAGATTGGTGAGTTGTTATTTATTATATTATTTGTAAATTCAATACATAAGTTAATTTATATCTTTTTCAACTGCCATGGTAATGCCCCTTCTGGACTCATAAAGTAATTAGCAAATTGATCTCTGATAAAATTTTCGGCTAATGATTCTTCATTGCTATGGGGTCTCAATTGTGGGAACCTACTTATTGCCATATTGTCTTGTTGTTTTAACCCATCGTGTTGTATAACAAAATTGTGTAAAACACAACATGCTTTCGCAATATTAATAGTTAAATCATATGACGTATCAATTGGCCTATGTAAAATGCGCCATTTATTTGCCATGATCCCAAATGCACATTCCACGTATCTACGAGCTCTGCTAAGGCGATAATTATAAACTCTTTGTTTCACATTGAGATTGGATCCGCCGTATGGGCGCATAACATGCTTACTTAAACCAAAAGCTTCATCACCGACGAGTACATAAGGGATTGGTGGCTCGTTATTATGATCATTTCCAAGTGGTTGAGGATCAGGCAATGGTAATTCATTTCTCATTAAAATCTTGTACAGTGTCGAATTTCTAAAAATAGTAGAATCACTTTCCTTACCATATGCACCCACGTCGACAAAAACAAACTTATAATTTGAGTCAACAACCGCCAGCAAAACAATTGAAAAATAATTTTTATAATTATAAAACAGAGAGCCACTTTTGTCTGGTTTTATTAAACGTATATGTTTCCCATCAATTGCCCCGAAGCAATGAGGAAAGTTAGCTTTGAGATCAAAATCTAATGCAATATTTTGTAGTTTTTCTACTGTGATCTCTTCTATGTACTGTGGTCGAACATATTTCCATATAGCTTGACAAACTGACGAAATAGTTCTAGAAATTGTTGCTCTTCCACGTTTAAATTTGAAATGCAAGTCGTTTATCGAATTTCCGCTGCCTAAGTACCTGAAATAGAAACACAAAAAATAAACAGGGTGGCCCAATTAGATTGGTCAGTGTAGACAAGTTAGGTACTTACACATTTTTTTCTTACTTTGCAGGTAACGAGGTTGTGAAAAAATGGAGAAGCGTGAAGGACAACTTTTTTCGATACGTAAAAAAAATAAAAGAAAACAGTTCGTCTGGATCAGGGGCAAAACAATTGAAAAAATATCATTATTACAATCAGTTGCTGTTTTTGATGAAAGTTGCCCAAAATAAAACTGACAGTAGCCTTGAAATGGTGTCTGAAGAAACGGAACGAAATGAAAACACAGCATCATCTTCTCCATTTCCTACAAAAGAAATGTCCTCGTTACCCCCAGGTCCTTCTCGCTACGTACCTGCAAGCCGTAAGAGATTAAACCAAGCAATAGATGATTTCGAGGCGCAAGCATTAGAAGCGTTGCAAGAGAAAGAAAACCGCCACTTATCATTTTTCAAAGGAATTTTGCCTTCTTTGGACAGCTTTACGGAATTACAAACTTTGACATTCCAAAGCAAAGTTATAAATATCATTACCGAAATTCGGTTCGGGGAACAGACTCAATCAACAACATGGCAGTCACGCGGATATCAAACTGGACAACAGTATCAAGCAACACCATTGCAGTCACGCGGATATCAAACTGGACAACATGCCCAGTCACCATCGCCATCGTCGTATCGAACAGATGAATTCGAAGCTACCTACTCAACCAACACTACGATTAATAATTTTACTGATGATAGTCAAGAAGAAGATTATAACTTTGCTTTGTTGCCTAATAGTAATACTTAAATTAAACTGTTTTTAAAGATAATAAATTAATAACTGATTAACATTACGAGTATTATGATATTTGAATTACTTACCTCAATGTAATACCAATCATTTCAATTGGTTCTAAAGGGTTCCTGAATTTGGTATACTGCTTTTTTATATGTGGTTTTAAGGTTTCAACCAAATTATTAAAGCTGGCCACACTCATTCTAAAAAAATTGAAAAAAGTCTTTTCATCTAATAATAACTCCCTATATTCCTGCATAAAAAACTGACCATCACTATTTCTTAATGCTATCAAAGGAGATATCCAGAATCTTCTACGATTTCTACGTTTATTTCGGCGGTGCCGTAATAAAAGCAACAAAAGAACACGTTTGTATCTATCCATTGCAAAGGCTGAACTGAGACGCAGCTGCGTCGGCGTGCATACCCTCTTGCGTTGCGTTGGCGCAGCGTCAACGCAACACAGGTGTGGCATACAATGCGTTGTTCCGTTGCGATGACGCGACGCAACGCAGCGCAACGCACTAATGGGGCCTCGCTCTTACACAGCTCTCTGAAACGGAACAAGTGCTCAAAGAAGTCATGATGTCAATTTTACATACCTTAAGCAAAAAGTGAAGGGCATGACTTTCCTTCCCTAATAATACGTTTAGGTCGGTCCGGCCTACGCAAAGGAAGCTGCGGGAAAAGCGAGCATTTTGTTATAATTATAAAGGTACAAATAACTATGTAGCTGTTTAATATTTACATGACCCATATACACACGTAGGCAATAGCTAGTTATATCTCTATCTTCTCAGAATTTTACTTTTCACCTTGAGCTTTTTAATGATACCTACCTGATTTTACAGACGATAGTATAACGACGGCATTCTGGTTTCACTAGTTTAAAAGATCGGTCCATCTGATAACAGTTTACATCTGAATATTATCAGGGTAGACGAAACGAATCTGGAAATAGAACAATTTTAATAATTTAGAACGGCCATAAAACAGGCGCGTCGGCTCGCTACACATTCGACAGTCAGCAGCGGTACCCGATACGAGTTGGATTTGTTGATGCTTTGTTGTATATACGCTATTTATACTCGGATTATCCGGCAACCAGCTGTACGAGATAAAACTCCGAACCGCGTACACACAATAAAACACCAAGTGGGCTAAAGTTCGGACGGGAGCATTATTTCACGTTGAAACATATCATTCCACAATCCACAGCCGTGCACAATTCTGTAAACAAATGAGACACGGTGCGTGGGCCGATGTGTACATTAGGGATTTTTAGTAACTCACAGTTTTCTCTAATCAATCTTTATTATTCATTTCGTAAGACTGAGAACTAAAACACCATCTGTCTGTGAGAAATCTAAATTGGCCATTAACGGTTTCGTCACCTAAAACAGAAATAGCTCCAACAACAGAATTAAATGAAAATGTTCTACGGGAAACGCTTATCTACTACCTACGCCAGAAGCTTTTTCAATGGTTTCAGGGCCTAGCGACAAAATACATTTCTGTTAGCGTTCACGCCAAACGCTACGCCAAAATGTATGGGAATGATATTACCTGCGGAAAGATTACGTCGTGTCCTTTCCGCAGGTAATGTCATTCCCATACATTTTGGCGTAGCGTTTGGCGTGAACGCTAACAGAAATGTGTTTTGTCTACCTAAGCCTGCTGAACTTTGAGTGAACGTCAGGATGGCCGGTCAGCACTCATTTTACACTGACAACTTATCAGTTTGAAACTGAAACTTGGTCAGATGGGGCTACTCTGATAAGCTGCTGTGCAACTGGAGCTACATCAGAAACTATGTCCCACGTTTTGTCGTTCACTCTGTGCACTAAAACGTGCCCTACCTATGGAAGACCTAGCTGAATTCTGTTCAAAACTTATTTAAAATCAACATATGGAATCATCGATAGGACGAATAAGGCGAAGTCTGAAACCGAAACTCTCGGTTTGAGATATTCTCTAAGTTGTGCCACGATCTGTATCACCATAATTCCTATTAGCTTTCGCGCCTTAATTTCCCATTTGTGACTGATAAATCCTAATACCCGTAACAATAAGAAATCCAACGTAAGCGTGAACAAAATGTTAATATAAATGATTTAGAAACGAAGTTAAGTTTAAAATAAAAGGTGTACAACACAAATATATCAGAGTAACGGACTGATCTAAAGGGTTTGCTGTTGCCAATAAATCATTTCGGTTATTACAAATCGTAAGTGGGTAGGCATAAAATTGATTTGAACGAGTAAGTACTGTGGGTAATAATTTCAATGACCCGTATAATGAGTCAGGGCTTTGCAAACATGTTTTTGTCTGTCTACCGACCACTTTTAAACTGATATGTTAGAAGAAAGGCTCCCGCGGCGCAGCGCGACTCTCGTAGAACAATTTCTATGAAAACTTCATGAAAATTGTTCTACAAAAGTCGCGCACGAAATGTTTCAGTCTTCGATATTTTCCAACACGTTTTTCTTTTCACGTTGTAGGTATACCACTGTGAATATAATTTGTAATGGTAATAAGTAGGGTAGATATTGTATCAGAACTTCTAGTTGTCTATCAATTAAATAATCAATTTCTGTAAACTAATATTATAAAGAGAAACGATTTGACTTTTTGGATGTTGGTTTGTTACGCTCACGCTAAAACGTCTGCACGGATTTGGATGCACATGGGTAGACCATTAGCTGGATTAAGATAGGGGATACGTTGAACCCCACTATTCCCACGCGATCGAGACGTAGCGGGTGAAAGCGCGGGGCGCAGGTACCTATAGTTAGAGTAAGGTAGAAATCACAGATCCATCTTGAGCAAGCGTACTGGTCAATGCTCATTTACATTATACTTATACAAAAGCTTGTAAACTACAATGGCGTTTCCAAATTTCCATGTACCTGCACATTTTAACAGTGTAGTAAATATTTTGTTTCATTGTTAGTGCTATATGTACTTTATTGAGAACATTAAATCCCATCAAATAACTAGTTCATCGTTACGTGTATACCTATTAGATACTGTAAAATGTTCTTAGCTACTTAGATAATTAATCCGAGGAATAGTTTAAAATAATAACATCTGCAACTCTTCCTTCACTAGTATTATTGTAGTTACGATCATTCGGTATGTTTATTTAACTAGAGGAAAATTTCACATATTTTCTTTTCACGTCATTTCATTTTGTACCTACTCGTCTGCAAACGAAACAAAAAGATATTATTAAAGGTGGATCGGGATCGTAAAATCATGATGTTATGATACGAATAACCTACCTTTGTGTACGAATTTGGCAGTCTCGTTGACTGTTATCGCCCAGCCAGTTTCGTAAAAGCATCATCAACAAGACTTGACTTAAGAGACAGGCTTTAGACGACAGTGGCAGACGCTTTATTTTGTTTAAATAATTTCATTACCACTGCTCTCAAAACGAAGGAAAACATCGTGAGGAAACCGGCAGGTCCTAGAACTTAAAATTCGAAGACATGTAACATCTACCAAATCGCAAACGCTGAATATGGATTATCAAAGACTTCCTGTCAAAACCCTGCAGATTCTCATTTAAGTACCCGGTTCGGAAGATTGACGTTGACTGATAGGCTTTCGGTTCACAAAGGCTGCATTCGATATTAGAGAATAGCTAACAAGATAAATAATAGTAAATAATAGCTAACAATATTAGGTAACAAGATACAGGATTTAGAAATGGGTTCGCATAGTGATGGATGACTAAACAATGCATCAGATGCATCGTGCTTTTAGTTAAAATATGTTGTTTAGGTTCGTTCTAGAAACAAGAGAGTAAAAATATTACATATTTACATACCACCCATACCTACCTACATGGTGAGTCATAAATGTAGCTATGGCTTTTAAATTATAACGTTACGTAGTTTCATACTTTCGTAGTAGCTACATTGGCTACGTAGAGTAATTATGAAGTTTACATTACTTCTGAACATAAATACATGGTTTAGGTTTTCTTTATAAACGAAAAATTAAGAAAATTGTTATCTCACATACGGTCGCAGCTTCACTCATACTTCACTCACAGTCACACACACTCTTTCACAAACATACACACCCTCATAAACACAAACACATAACTCGAGACAAACACACTAGAAACATACACGACACTTTAATTAAAGTTTTTATTTTTATTCTTATTTTTTTTCTTGTTTTCTTTTTCTTTCTTGTTTCTCTTGGACTTGCCCTAAGTATTATTTAAAAAGAAATACCTTTACGTATATTTTGTAAAAGAAAAAACTATTGACATTTAAGAGTGTTTTGTACCAACCTTACACGTCAATAGAAAAAAATGTGGGAAAAAAAATCATTTCTCATTTTATCATTTCTTTCATGCCCATTACTCAAAAAATGATTTAGTGGTGTACACGCTCTGAACTTTAGGCACCTACCAAGGAACTATTAGTGATTAATATGCACTTTCTCACTTTTCTTTTTCACTTTTCAGAGCAATGGTGGCCCAGAGGTAACAGGCGCGACTTACGAGTCTCGTAAGTCGCGTATAGGTCGTAGGTTCGAACCCCGGCGCGGCGCTTTCATCATCATCATCATATCAACCGAAAGACGTTCACTGCTGGACATAAGCCTCCCCCAAAAGGGGGGATTTGCCATAATCGCCACACTTGGCAAGCGGGTTAGCGATCGCAGTATGGTGGTCAAATGCATAGAGAACTCTGCTGCCCATTCTCTAGTAAGTCCCTTAGCCGCCTTCTACGACACCCACGGGAAGTAATGGGATGGTGCTATTCTTTTATGTCTCGCACCACACGGAAGCGTCCGGCACCACACAGGCGTAGGCGCCTTACTTTGTTTAAATTATTTCTTCACCACTGCTGTCAGATCGGTGAAGAAAAATATCGTGAGGAAACCAGCATGTCTTAGAACCAAACAATTCGAAGACATGTGACATCTACCAACCCGCACTGGGCCCGCGTGTCCCCCGTCATCGAGAGGAGGCCTGTGTCCCAGCAGTGGGAACATTGTAGGCTGATCATGTATACACTTTCAACCTAAAGTTGTAATATCTATTAATTAAATTTAATGTTTGCCAAACCTGAGACTGAATAATAAAAAAGTCACGAAAAAATGTTGGAAGCTGTTTAAAATAGTGACAGAACGATCCGCAATAAATTACATTTGATTCAATTGTTAATTAAAGTCTCCTATTTAAACCTCATCCATCCGATTGGACGGTTTAGTTGTTAAGTACCTACTTACTTAGGTAAATATAGATTTTTCATGTTTTCTCGAATGAAAAAACAAGTTAGTCCGTCTCGATCACAATGTTGAATACAATTTCGACTGTTACTGGTCGTTTTATCATCGAACTCGAGTATCGTACGGTTGTCCTGGATTCGAATTGTTTTACGAACTGCCGAGTCCATAACTGTTGCTCAAAATAACCTGTCTCGAGATTTCCAGTGCTCATAAAAATGCTATTGATTTATAGTCTGTACATTTGTATTGGCACCCACCCATTACATTACACTACTGAATAACGTTACTCTTGCACACGCACACAATAAATTCATATAACATTATTTAATTTCTACGCTATCATGAATAAATTACAACATAATCTGGATTTGTATTTGGTGTTTCATATAATTATTTATTTATATGAAACGTAAAGAAGAATAAAATTAATATTATATTCGCACGGTATTTGCAAAGCTTGTCTTCTGAAAATATTCACATCGATCACTTATAAAATGTTTTCTGTTAGTCTGGCTGGGTCTACACTTCGATAGTTTATTTCGATCCGGTGATGAAAAAATAAATGTAATCTACGTCTTAGCTAAGTAAAACAATCGATCGACGTTGGATTGGCAGAGTAATGTCTGGCAAAATAGATTCTGGAAATTTCGTAACCTAGCATGTTTTAAACTTTTACTCACCTAAAAGATGTGGAACATGTTGAGTGGCGTTTTTCCTGTTAGGGGTTTGGATAATTGATTTAAACATTTGTGCTTTGTAGGTAGGTATGTACCTAAATCCAGGTCAACTGAACAGTCCAGTCTGTAAGCATGTCTATCTTATTAAACACCGTGATGAAAAGCGAACGAAATTAGAACTCCCTTTAAAAAGAAAGAAGAAAAAAAAAAAAAAATTAAGAATGCCAAAACATTTTCTTCTGAGCCACACAATCAGCACGAAGCTTGACAAATTTATAGAGCAACAAAATAAACATGAAATGAAGCAATAACCGCACGAAAATAAAAATAACTGTGCATTACGCGAGACTAGGATTTATTTACAAAATAAAACAAAAATACCATGTCATGTTTCCAAACACTACGGTGTCAAGTGCCAGTCAGTAGGTAATGGAGTTAGAGGGAGCAATGCACCAGGGACGAAAGGACGTTATTGTTGACAACTCAATGTGTGCCAAATCTCTATTCAAGCTTTACACGTTTATCAACTGCCGTGATGATGGATTGTCATTGCCGTTTAATCATTTTTGAAAGAGTAACACACTTACAATAACAAAAGGACATGTTTTTAAAACAACGTCTATTTTCATAAAATCAATCTTCGTCTTGTGTCGTGTATTTTTTGTTGTATACCTATGTTTTGAAAAGCTTCGTTCACAATACAGCTTTTATCTTCATCAAACATTTTCAGTCTTCGATGGTTCTTATGCCTCCACCAAAGTAATGGCTAGGTTCAGAATTACAGAAATGTTGGTTATGAATGCTTACCTATGGGTTCTAAATGTGATTGAAATCATCCCATATTCAGTATGATGCACTTTGTACATTCTATGTTAAAATCTTAGAAATATCTCGTTCCAATCTTCAAATAAGAATAGTTTTAGAAAAATTGGAAAATACCCTATTATGGTTTGCGCATCAAAATGAATTACCTACCTGCTAGCTACATATTATGTAGGAAGGTACGCTTCGCAAATCGGAAATGATTTAGAAGTACCTACTTACGTACCTACTTAATTTTGCTTACCTACAAACATTTTCTCATTATTTTACCGGTTTATGATCAGTAAATATCTGCAACATAAAATGATTGTTAAATGGACACTTTTGCCAAACTTCAGATAATTTGCAACACAGGAACTACGCGTAAATCATGTTATCGTGATGAATGATGACTACCGTGATTTTTGACAACTAATGTGTTGGCAACATGTCATGCGACGTTTTCTAATTAGAACTTGTAACAAATCAAACTTAAACCTAAGGGAAATAAAGATTTAAGCAGATTTTTACATTTTTAATTTAAATTAATAAAAAATACAAATAGTTTTATAAAAATTACCTATTTCACTAGAGTCCTTTAGTATCACAAACTGGGAGGAGGATATATTGTGAGGAGGGTTCTTAAGTCACACACACTGGGAGGAGGATATGTCGTGAGGAGGATCCGGTATGAGCGCCTTGTTGTCTATTGGTTGTAGTAAGACGAGCAGTGGAAACAGGAGGGACCCGACAAAACTCCGAAGCTCAATAGTAGGGCCGCAGCAGTAGTAGTATTATTAGTGGAGGCTTTTCAGAAAAATAAACAGCACCTCCATGCATCAAATTACGTCGCTGTCCCTCTTCGTAGTTCCCTCTCGTAGTAGTCCCCCTTTCTGCGCTTCGTCCTCTATTTATACTAGTTTCAGCCGTTCCAGAACATTTTTTACATTTTAAAATTATATCCTCCAGTGGCCAGACACATGTAACCAGCCAGCACATATTATACAACCATGTGTGTGTAAAGAATTTAAAGATATAATTTAAAATTAAGAAGTAAACAATCATAGTTAATAAAATACAATATTTCAGCTAATAATATTGATAAAAATAATTTATAATAATTAAACCAAAAAGTAATTCTTTATAGACTAGTGAGAAACTCTATGGGAAAAAAGAAAAGTAACTGACAGTTTGACAAATCCTGACATACATGTCACAACATAGAAAATTACAAAGATCAAATTTTATTTTATTACAGATATTAAAGAAATAGTTATTGTAACACGCAAATACTATATTTCCTTCCAGAAAATGAGTATGAAGGTACATAGAGAATGCTTAAATTTCAAGGTTAATGTTAACAAAATGTAAGTATAAAGAATAATCATTACAAACTGAAGCACATATATGTGCTGAATCTCTTGATACGTAACTCGCCTATTGTCATGGATTATTTATTTACTGCTAGCACGTTTTCTTCCGTAACAGCCGTCAAAGGGCGGCCACTTCTTTCTTCATACCCCAAAGTTAGACGACCGCGCTTGAATTCGTTATACCAACGATACACGATTGCCTTAGAATAGCCTTCATCCATGAATGGCATTTAAAGTTTATCATACGATTCGTCCGGTTTCAGGCGACACTTGAAATCGTAAAAAATCATACCGCGAAAATGTTCCCGGCGCAGATCCATTTTTATGAGACACGATAATTTAAATTAGCTCGCAAACAATGTGGAGGGAAATTTTGAAATTGGAACGTACTTATTTTTACTTACAAATAATCATATTTTGAAAACAGATTTTAACTGGCCAGTCTCTCGTACAGAAAAAACTTTTTTTCGCAATACTTGGCCTGTACGTGGCCTGGTATTGGATTTCCCTGAAGATATTAAAATTAGTTCACTATCTCGGTGGTCGAGTGGTCCTAGGTTCGATCACCAGATGGGTAATAGCGCTACACACGAATTACTATTCTACTTTATAGTCCTACTGGACAGGTTTAAATTTTTACGAATCAACAACATTCATTGCGTTATTTAAGTTTTTGAGTAGACAAACTTTTCGAACATACGAAGCAATGGACCTTCAATATTATTCAGATTCTGATAAATAGTGTCTTAAGCAATTAAGGTGCAGGTCATAATCATAATCGTCATAAACATAACGGGTTAGTTGGTTTTTTTCCGTTACGTTTTTTCTAACAATAACCTGTATTACACTACATGGGATTTTAACACAACTGACGAAATTAGGGTGTACTTGTACGCCCTTTCCTATCCCTTCTATGAATCTAGGCGTGATGTTCCATAATTTAGTTTTCCTCTTAATTGTATTCCTGGAAAGCGCCTCACTCGGTCTGTAATTCAGGGCACAGTTTCAGCCATTCATTAGACGACTTACATAAAAACTTATATTTGTTTTAAATAATTGTAATACTGTACAAAATGTTTGATCTTAGAGAAAATTTATCGTAGCAGGTCATATGCGCAATACAAATTAATTACTCTACGTTTTAGAATTTAGTTTCTTAGACGCTTATATTGTATAACTGGACTCTTTAATTGATTTTGAAATAAACTGAATGGGAGTTTTAGTTGTGATAGAGCTATAAGTGGTGTGTGCCCAGGGATAGAACGTACAACCATCACCATTTCTGCCACCAAGCAGCGTAACTGTGTCGTAGTTTGAAGGAGTCGCGAACCGGTGTAGTAACAGACACTTAACACTTTACAGCTGTTTAATTAACACCATATTTATGATGGCTGTAGTATTGCAGATAGAAAAAATACACCCGTGACAGTGCACGTAATTTTGCACTATAATATATCCCGCATCCATGGCTTTTTCTTCTTCTTTGCATCTCGAACACTTAAAAAAAATAGTTTGACCCCAGAAGGTGGTCACCTTAATTGAGGAATCAGTGGCTTTCTTTAGGTTATCCGAGGAGCAGGTGAACGGGTACTTAAAACATTCCAGCAAGTGGGCATGGTCTGATCAGCACCGGACTCGCACTGAGAGCCAATACCCAGTGCGAGTTCGGTGCAAAAGTGGAAGATTACTGATTCATTTGAATGAATCACTTATCCGCCACTTCGACAAATTCTGTCTCCAGCGGCCTACTTAGGTACGCAATCGATTAAAAGCTTTCCATAAGGCAGGCCTGCAGATCACGGCCGGGAGGAAAATGGCTAGTCTCCACTGACGTTGGCCGCCACGGCTGAAATTCGGTCTGGAGGACTATTATAGCACATAGACGGAGAATATACAATCAGGTGAGACGTTTGCACACCCGTTTTTTTACCACTCAAGTAGGTACATAAACCTTTACCTAACTAACTACAGAAGAAGTTTTCTCATTTTACAGTAGAGAGGGTCCATCATGCCTTCTACAGTTCCACAAGACAAGCTGTACAGTAGACATAATCAGCCTAGAATGTTCCCACTGCTGGGACACAGACCTGTACCCTAATTGCGTAACTCACGATTCATCATAATCTGTTTCGTTTTGAAACAGATTGTTAAACCATTGCTTCATAATAATATGTTCGAAAAATGTGGCTGTTCAACAACGTAAATAACGCAATGAATACTGTTGAATTGTCAAATTGAAACCGATCATGATTAATCGTGAGTTACGCAATTAGGGTGCTGCTCTCTGTGAGAGTCGGCTTTAATCCACCACGCGGGCCCAGTGCGGGTTAAAAGATGTCATATATCTTCGATATATTGATTCTATTCCAGGACATGCCGGTTTCCTCAAATTTTTTTGCTTCACCGTTTTGAAAGCAGTGGTGATGAAATAATTTACACAAAGTAAAGCGCCTGACTGGGTTCGAACCTACAACCTACTTAGATACTACTCGTAAGTCGCATCCGTTATCACTGGGCTACCACTGCTTAAGCTAAATGCGCAACAAACAAATATTATTATTCAAAATCTGTATTCTACTAATCTCTAAGTATTATCGTCCCAAGTTTAATATTCCACGAACGCAGTTTGGTATTGCTGTTTGCTAAACCATCACATCCGCTGTGCACATCTAGCTCGTTCCGACTCCTTAGAAGGTACTTGCCGAAGTACTCGCCCCGCATCCTACTAATATGTGAAAGTTTAATATGTTAAGATGTTTGTTACTCGATCACTCAAAACCGGCTGAACGGAATTGGAAGAAAATTAGCACACAGATAGTTTATAACCTGGATTAACACATAGGATAATTCTTATCCCGGTAATACGTTCCCGTGGGAAAATTTACGACATCCACGCTAGGTATGTTTTGCTAAGCTAAGCAAAACATACCTAGTATAAAATAAAATGTTGGCTTATGATATTGTAGAGTAAAATTTAGATTTGTCGTAGATCAAACCAAGCTCGGCTAATCCCACAGCAGGTATATGGATGCCGGAAGAGGTACCGTGACGTGACGTCACGTCTATTCTCTCTGAGCCCCGCGTCTCAAGTTTTAATGGCGCAAAAGTTAATGGCGTGTGATGCCCTAATGATTGACGCCACCTAGTAAAATAAGCCGTAGTTAACGCGCGTGGGCGATTGGATCATACACATAATTACTCACTTGCTCAATTAGCAGCTCATCCAACCGTGGCTTATTCCCACTCGTTGAATAAATCACATTCACAACTTATCTACGATTAGCCGACCCTCAAATGGATTCAACAGGTAATCTCCAGATGAAAAGGCTGAGCGTGAAATGATATCAATAATAAAGCTCAAAATTTTCCTCAGGTCTAATAATCATGTCGGTAGACAGATATTAAGAAGACACCAATAAAATATATTTCTATAATAATTAATAACGACTGCGTCGATAAAAGAAAAACTGCAATTTCCTAACTCCATAATCATAAACTGCCTACACACGACAAACGACTTTAAAATTATACCTAATTATTCGCATTTATGAAACGGCAGTAGCGGGGTCGTTTGGGCGGGCAGCGAGGTTACGGGGGGCGGGCGGCACATTACACGCTTCAGCATCGCACGCACCGCTTGTTTACGTTTTTCATAACCACGTTTCTACTAAAAATACTTTAGCATCCTGCCGTTTGAGGCTCACGCCATTGGTCGGCGCAAGCGCAGGAAGCAGGGGAGGACTCGGGGGCCAAAGGGGCCGCCGGGCGCCCCTCGGCCCCCGGCCCCCGCCCCCCGCTGCCGCCGCACACATCGCCCGGTTTATGTGAAAGTATCAGAAAGGCCAGCCTTACTCGTGGGGCAGCAGAAATAACCCTGAACGCTGGAAACATCAGACTAGCGGGCAGTCGTGTTGTGCGTCTCATAGTGTTAACTAGTGACATCAAACATGGTTCTGGATACTGCAGACTGGGTAGGTGTCCGGAATATGAAATTAAATTTATTTACTTTAAAATTATTTAAAAAAAATATGTAGCTCAGGCACGTTACTAATTATTCAAAATGAAATATGAGGGGATATTTGAGAAGAAAACAAATGGTGATAGCTGTTGAGTGGACGCTAACAGCTGCTGTCACTGTGTTCGTCTACAGCCGAACTATTTTTTGGTTGAGTGACAGCCGCCGCGGAAGTGACAACCAACTTTATTTTGTTATTTCTAACAGTTAAATCTACAATGAGACAATAACATGACACTGAACATTGTGCAGCTGTCAACTAAACTTAACAATCAAACAAAATGTTGCTATGCTTGAATGAAATAACACTGAAAAGGCATAGTGAGTCTGTTCTTAACTATAATGCATGTAATATAAGTTAGCGAGCTCTATCAGTGAAACGAAAGGAAATTAAAAACAGCAAAGTTTTTTTAAGAGACAGTAATTAATCAGCTAATTTATTTTAAGAAAACTTTTAACACAATGAGAAGAATTTCATGATTGCGAGTTCCTATCGTTGCCTGTTTGTAATTAATTACACTTTCACATGTTTCTCGAGATTTAATTCTGTTCGTATTTTTTTTATTGATACTTATCTTCTTGTATTATAGTTATTTACGGTTTCACTTATTTAAACTTTGTTTTTATTAAATTAATTAGTATAAGAGTGGTTGGAGCGTGTATGATGGTTATAGTAACTTTTTTTACTGTTATTTTATAATATTATCACGACACACGTCAATATTTTCCTTAATCTTAAGGAAAATATTGACGTACTAGATAAAGAAGCGTCTAGTTTTTTTAATAACTTTATCCGTTTTTATTTACTAAACAGAGTTATCAGGATTACGAAAATAGTTAAACACCTTGTTTTTCATCATAGCAGACAATCAAATTGTTTTGTGCAATTCTTAACATTTCTTCATAGATTTTTGTAGAATTATTTCAGAATACCTGATACAAATTACTTAAGTACGTTTACGAATGCCTGCTATCTTTAAGTAACTTAAATTCAAATGAATTATAAGTACCTATACTCTTCAAAATAATGTAAAGCATCATAAAGTTTTAAGTATTTAAAGTCGGCTTGAAATAAATTTAGTAGCGTGTACGCAAGTCCAACAGGTCTATTTCAGTTTCAATTGCACATAAAATAAATTTATTATGCTTTGGTAACGCAGTCCCACTGAAAAGTCACTTCTACCACTTATTTATCTGCATAGAAACTTACGTTTTTAAATAAATATTTTCGTGCACATTACTTTCCACAAAAATATTTTTATTTACCTCTGCCAACACAAATAAAGCCGACGAAACATTCTTGAAAACATTCTGATAGTGTGCAATAACTTTGATAAATAACGAGGTGGGCATTATTTTAAATCACTCTCTGTTATTGCTATTCGCTTAAAAAGATTAATAACGCACTAGTGTTTATTTTTTTGTATAAATAATAAAATGCAATTTTCATTTAACTTTCAGGCCGATGAGCTCCCCCCAGAACAAATTGCCGGTAAGTTCACTGACCTTAACAAACCCATTGCTAACATTTATTTATAATCCAAACGTTCGAATAAATAACGTTTTAAAATAAAACATGTAAATGTTATAATGTTTACATAAATGATGGAAAAACGCAAGCTTTATACTGGCGAAACGCCAACTATACAATGGAGGATAAAGTTAATAAAACGGGACTCGTGCGAGGCGAAAGAAATTAAGTATTTTAATTTTGCATGTGGGCCTAATTATGAAGACGAAAATAGAACAAGACTTTCTTAAAAACGGCTGTGTGGTCCTAGAAAAACCGGTCAAGTGCGAGTTGGACTCGCACACGGAGGGTTTCGTACGAGTACCACAAGGCAAAAGACGCCGGAAAAAAAACACGTTTCTTGTTTGGAATAAAATAAAAACAAAATGAAATAAAAATTGAAAGTTAAAAGGCAGAAAAATCTTTCATTTTTAATTTGTTGTTATAGCGGCAATAGAAACATACCCTGTGAAAATGTCAACTATCTACGTTCATGAAAATACAGTCGCTGACAGACAGAAGGACGGGCAGAATAGTAATAGTGTCCTGTTAGCAACCATTGTTTACTTTCATACCCTGAAAACATCCTATTATATCTAGCGCTAAAGAGGTACAAAAACGTACATCACATAAAGCCAAATATATTTTATATTATGGTCTACTCATTTCAAAACTTCGTGCTTTCCAATACCCCTCCGTGCGACGGAAAGCACGTTGAGCCGTTCGTCCCGGCTGTCATATGTGGATCTTTGACAGTCGTTACGGGTCGTCAGGAGCCCGAAAATCTGACAACAAGTCTTACCACGGGATATCGTGTTACCCAGTAACTGGGTTGTGGAGATTAGACAGGCAGTCCATGTAAAATACTGGTATTCAGCTGCATCCCGTTAGACTGGAAGCTGACCCCAACATAGTTGGGAAAAGGCTAAGCAGATGAGTATATATGACTCTACTACTCATTTCATATCTAAAATTCATGCCACATCACACGATTTGTCAAAAGTTAATGAAGATTTAACCAACATGTGTTGTTGCGGGTGTGCCAGCCATTCGAATCAGTGCATTACCTTTAACACTGCACCATTTCACATTGTTGATATGAGTAATGTTCCTACTTAGTCATTTATTATTGTTTAATCATTATTCCTTTTCAAAACTAATTTCGTAACATCTTTGTATAGATATTGTACACTGAGCTTCGGAAGCTTATCTGGCTCAGAACGATTGTACTGAACTGTTTTCAGTCTTAAAGCAGTGGTGGTTCAGTGGTTCCGACTTAGGTGTTAGAGGTCGCGGGTTCGAACCCCGGCAGGCGGTTTACCTTGTGTAAATAATTTCATCACCAATGCTCTCAAAACGGTGAAGGAAAACATCGTGAGGAAACCGGCATGCCTAGAACCAAAAATTCCATGACATGTGTCTACCAACCCGTACTGGGCCAGCGTGGTGGATTACGGCCCACCCCTCTCAAAAGAGATTAGGACTGTGTCTCAGCAGTGGGGAAATTATGTGCTGATTGTGTCAACCAATCTTTGGTGCCTCTTCTCCATGTCACTGGCACGGCTGTAACTCTTGTTGGCCGAAAACTTCACCACTTCCACGTCGTCATCAGTGGCAGTGCAGAGGTTACTTTGAATTAATGTTTTGGTAGGTACTTATTGACAAATATTTCCAAGATGCTACCTACTTTCGTAATAACTGTAAAGCGTGAAAATATGAATCGTGACAAACAACTTTACAATCATAGAACCTCATCATCTGTCTAGACTTTCCCAGCTATGCTGGGGTCAGTTACCAGGTTTTTACATGAAAAGACTGCCTTTCTGACCTCTACAAATCAGTTACTAGGTAATACGATACCCCTTGGTAAGACAATACAAAAGAAAGAAGGACAAGAAAACGTTACAATTACGGTACCTACGTACTAGGTACATCATTATTTCATTGCAATGCCTGCTTGAATCTTGTTTCATTTAACATTGACGTAGGTATGCCAGCGAGGTTTTCTGATTCAGAAATGTCCAATAGCGTGCATGAGGAAAACAGTCGAAATTTGTTTAGGGTTCCGTATGTTCTTATGAAAAAACAGTACCCTTATAGGTTTACTTGAATGTCCATTTATTATCTGAATATAAAAAGTATCTAACGTTTTATTGACCTAATTCAAGGCATTGCTGAGGTTCTGGTTTTTTGCTGCTCTGTTTGTTTTCCTTAGAAAGCGGTGAACGCTACACATTAACGGCTCTCCAAATACTTAGTCTTTTTTGACACCCTTATATAAAATGCTGGTGAAAATTAGATGATGTCTTTTATAGGTAATATGACGGAACCACAGAACAGTTGCAACGTGGATCTGACTTCTTACAAAATATAGCTCCAATTAATTAGTTTAATTAGTTTTTCAGTACAAGTGTGGACGTGTTCCGTTAGACGTACACAAGCTAACGATTAAATGTATCAGTGCCAACTATTAGTAAGTGTCGTTAAGAAAATCAAGAAAAATAAACATCTCGTTTAAAATTCTGATACATTGATAATAACTTGTCTGCAGAAATGAAAACGTTTTCTTAAACAAACACAGACAAGAGGATGTTCTGTTTATGTTATTAAAAGAAAATTGTTATTTTAGTTATCTCGAGTGTAGAAAAAACTGTGATGTAATGTAACATCACAGTTACAATACAGCATCACAATACAGTGGAATGCGTTTCTTGAAAACGATAGGAATGTTCTCTAAATTGCTATAAAACAAATTAAGAGATTATAAAGGATTATCCCCAACTAAATATTATTTCGATCATTTTAGAAAGTTGTTAATTGTTTTGTTTGTCTCTAGAATTCGATTCTTGTTTTTATTTCGTTGATAGGATTTATGACTTGTTCATAGCCAAAGATTGACTAACTATAGAACATTTATGTATTTAACGAGAAAACTTCTTCTATTTGTAAAGAAATACTACAAAAAGTTTTTTCTTAGTAACAAAAGTTAACTAAGGTAGTATGAGGTAACCTATCTGCTTATTATGTACTGGTACTGATACTTAGGTAATTTCACAATAAAGCCTAAAAGGTATCATGTTACTTTACGTGCCTGTAGGTTAATTTTATCCCAACTCTTGAGATAACAAAATGGTGACGTGGGTTTCTGCAACGATCAAAGTTGCATCAATTATTTACACGGTTAACGGAGTGCAAGATTTTTTTGTTTTGGGGCGTATCATAAAATCGGCTTGGGTGTTTGGACTGTTTGGTCGGCTGGCGGGCGCGGCGGCCGGCGTGGCAACACGGCTGGAAGCCTGCCAACGGAGCGTGGAAATCAGATAGAACGCGCTATCGTCATTGTTTAACCAATAACGTGGAACCAATTACCCAGAATTTCGTAATAACTGTGTACCGTTATTATCGATATTTCGGTTCTAAATTCGAATGATGACTAATTGAAAGCTTACGCTATGTGTGCCATTGGTTTAATGTTTATTACTAAAATTATTTCAGTATTCAAATGGTTACAGCTATTTCCAATGTTTACAATAGTTTGCGATTCCTACAACATAACATTGTTTACATACAATGACATGAAAGCGGCGCGAATTTACTTACTCACGTACAACATGTTTGAATTGAGGTGAGGACAGCGTGTTTTCATTATCTATTTGACGTAAACGCGTAAAACAATTTTCGTGGAAACTCACCTATTTCATGTCATTTTATTTAAACTGCTCACGTTTGTCTATTTCTGAAATCATTATGAGCTTTGAAGTCGGGATTAACGTAAGGGACTTTTTTATTGAAAGCATAAAGTTTGACAGGCTTACAAGCATTTAGGTAGATAATAATATGATATAAATATTCTTATTTTTCACAACAGTTGGTGTAATATAAATATTTTTCCAGCTTACCAGTTGCCACGGTTATAAATAACCCTTTCAAAGAAGAAATTAAATTCTCATAACATGTCGTTAATAATTTGAATTATTTTAGAGCACACTTTCTGGGTGTCAGAGTCAACACCTACTCGAGTTTGTTTAAAGTTTGGATGTCCACAATAAACTACACGTAAATCGTTTATGTTCCACGATATCTGCCAACGAACCTAAATCATGCGAGTCCAGCGCCGGACGTTATGATCGCAAGGCAAATGCGCGAAATACTGTTAATGCAATTTGTTACAGAGATTTATTGCTGTCTTTACACTCATTCATGATGAACATTCACCATTTTCAGTACAAAGTGCCGCAGTTCATCATATTAATATTGGCGTGGTGCATGTTTAACTGTGTCATAAAATTATGTGTAAAGTTTTGTGAAACTCGATATAAAAATACAGGAAAAAGAAACAATTTTATCAATACATACACTGTAACTATAAATTCAGCATATGATTCTACTCCTAGCGTAGAAATTTTACGTTGGTTATAAAAAGTACTATTCCATACATTTTGAACGCATAGTATTGCACTTTTCTATGAAACAGCAGTATTCATGGTTACAGTTTGCGGATTGGTAAAAATTTAACCAGTATCCCAAACAACTATAATTGATAAAGCCATAAAGCTCTCCTTACCCGCGCCTTCGCCATGAATTACAAAAAATAAAGAAACTTTGCAGCAGATTGCAGTAGCAGCACTTTGCTGACTTTGTAGCGCTTTCGCAAGCGAATCACACCGCCTGTGGGTAATTAATATACAGCTAAATTCTAGAAAAAAAAAACGCAATAAAACTCATGGGACTTTGAGACAACTGCCAAGAAGTCTTGACGATTAAAATTAACACTCTGGCAAAAATAAAAATCATGTTTTAAAAACTATTTCGTTGCCAAAATAACACAGAACAGCTGCACAATGTTGAATAGAGCTGCGTTATCGCGCTCTGCTGATAATCACATAAAAAAGTTGTAAATAGCGTTTCTTAAGATGCATGGATAATTAGAAAATTATAAAAAGCTATACTTATCGTTGACTTCATCCTTGATTCTAATTGCGCATGTCACAAACGGCCCGCGTCACCCTGAATAATTGAGGAAACTAGACTCAGTGAAATATGCCACTGTCCACAGATTTAGATTTATTAGCTCGCTGTAGCGGATATTACGTCTTATAAAACATTGAAAAGAATATAATGAGTCACTCAACTGGCATTTTTAGACAAGTTTAAAATGAGGAGTGAAACAAGCGCGTCATTGTCGTGTAAAGGTCCAGCTCTACCTGCGACACCTTCAGATGGCCGTTGCCTTCGTAAAACATTCCACGCTTATGGAGGATGCGCTAAACTAGCCCACGAATGTAAAATTTTCATAAAAAAAAAAAAACAAGAATTTCACGAGCTACACCGTCGCTTCCCCTTAAGTTACCAATACAATTAAGGAACTACATGTACAGAACCCACTAAGGCGTAAAAGCAGTTATATGGAAACAATGTTGCGCTGCGCTGGGTTCAGTGTGTCACGTCTAAAACGGTTGCAAATAAAATTCAACTGCACGCAGTAGCCGTGCGGTTCCTGCGTCGAACCTCAGCGCTTTAGAGTGGGTAGCTCGCAGCTCCACGCCACGAATGAGATCAAAAATTTACGTAGGTATCCAGTATCAGTTGTAAAATTGGAATAAAAGGGTTTTATAAGACAATTAAACTTCTTTGTTTGCTTTGAAGTGACGGATATATCCTTTAACATCAAAATATATAAACTTTGAATGAAAAATCTCCTCTACTATTTATCACTCAAGCAAGTCATTAAAACACTGAAAGAGTTTATTTCGGTGAGCTACATAGGAATTTTATATATTTATATTAAATTCGATGACGCACGTTCGTTATTACGGCTATCAAACTAAAAGTCAAGAAAGTTATGATGAAAAATTTATTACAGTCGTTTAGTCATCGGAAATGATTATTAACATATTCCAATTCTCAACGAGTACCTACGAATTATCAATTTCGAGAGTATTCCACATCTGAATTAAATATAGTTTAGGGTTATACTCATAAACCTTGGCCAATACGTGCGTGTGTACAGTGCGATAAGTAGTTTGTGCAACTGGACAGCTAAAGTAAATAAACATGAATGAGTGAAAGATTCATTACGAAGTGACTACTCTTCGTTTACGCAGATTCATTAAATAATCCGACAGTATATTAACAATTCAAAATTAGTTAGAACGTTACGAATCAGACGCGACTGCGTTTCTTGGTTACGACCAGCCATTCCACTGACCAATACGAATGAAAGAGTATTTAACAGTCTTCTATGTGAAACAGTATCATATGAAGCGTTTTTTAGCTTGAAAGATACCAAAATGTTGGTTCTCTTTGCTGAATTAGATCTCAACGGTTGGACTATTTTTGTAGAACCCTACACAGAGCTTTTAAGAATTTGACGTTTAAGAATGGTGTGAAAAAGGACAGTGTAGTATTTGACAGGGCGGCTATGAGAGACATGCATGTTGGAGTTGTTTTTGTTATTTACTGTCGCCCTACATTCTCACGATGCGCCACGCGCGCCGCGTCGCCGGAGCGCACCGCTGCACCACGCTGATGCACCGAAATAGCTGCATTGCACAACTTATTCGCACCACATCTCAGTGCATTGAACCGATGTCCTAATCTCTCCGCTAACCGCCCAGTCGAACGATCAGTTTAACTAGTTTTATTGCCAGTGCAACACAGCAATTCTCTGGTCTTCAAAACGAATTTTGAACAAAAAAAGTCACTTCGAGCCTAGTCCAAATCTAACGTGCAATTGACATCATGTCACATACGCTAAATATTGACGGTAGGAGATGGCGAGCGTTCGATTTGTAGTTGAGTTACGTAATGTTCTGGTGGATGGTTAACGCAGGATGTTTGTTGCAGTCCTCCGCAAGGCGTTCGATGGCTTCGACCACAACCGCTCGGGCAGCATCCCCTGCGATTTCGTCGCGGACATCCTCCGGATGATGGGGCAGCCCTTCAACAAGAAAATCCTTGAAGAGCTCATCGAGGAAGTCGATGCTGACAGTGAGTTTTTCTTTTCTTTTACTACTTTTTGGAATTTTAAACGTATCCACTACCCATATAGGTCTGAAGTAGAAAAAAGTGCCCGGTACCTCGTAGCCCACCACCTTCTTCTATATCAGACCCTTAGACCTTAAAGGACCTTATTTTATAAATTTATCTTATCACATTATTTTTAAACTATTGCTCATACCTACTCACCCATTGGTGCGTCATCCGAACTATATTTATATATAGTAGTTGTGCTATATACGTTACTGCGGCTACTAAGCAGTTTGAATTACAAGTTGACTAATCATTATGTAAAGATGAAGAGCCAGACAAGACATGAAACACCTAGGTTTGGCGTACTTGTACCTGCATAATAGGTATGCATTAGATGGGAAAAAAAATGTAATATTACTATCGTTCATTTCGCTACGAACCACAATTTATCAAGTAGGCAGCTCTTTAGCGTTCATTGTCTTAGAAGAGACAGTACCTATAAATAAGATGAATTGTTTGAATTCCAGAGTCGGGTCGTCTTGAGTTCGGAGAGTTCGTGACACTGGCAGCCAAGTTCATCGTTGAGGAGGACGCGGAAGCCATGCAGAAGGAGCTCCGGGAAGCGTTCAGATTATACGACAAGGAAGGTGAGAACCACTTCTTACGTGCATTCTTCAAAACAATTCGTATATTATCGCTGGTATATATCCATCCATCTCAAACTGAAGTGCAATTCATATCCCAATCCATCCAATGCTCTAGTGATATCTAGTCTGGTATTGAAATGTATTGCTACAATGGATACCAATACAATTGAAGCTCATTAATTATTGTCATGCCTTAACCCATTCAATATTTTTAGCACCTGCGATTCTCTTTCGCTTCTTCTTCAACTTGGGGCATATTCATATATCTTTTCTTAAATTCAACGACGAACTGAAGTATAATGAAATGGTTGTTGACAGGCAACGGTTACATTCCCACATCGAGCTTGCGCGAGATCCTTCGCGAGTTGGACGAGCAGCTGACAGAAGTCGAACTGGACGGCATCATCCAGGAGATCGATACCGACGGCAGCGGCACCGTGGACTTCGATGGTGAGACATCTATATATAATACTAGCAGCACTCCGCGGTTTCACCCGCGTAGTTCCCGTTCCCGTGGGAATACGGGGATCAAATATAGCCTATGTCACCCGGGGATAGTGTAACTTCTTCGGGTGAAACAGTGAAAGATTTTTTTTTAAATCGGTTCATTATTTTCGGAGCCAACAACAATGCAAACAATCAAACAATCAAATCTTTCCTCTTTATAATATAAGTATTCTCACGGGAACGGGAACTATGCGGGTGAAACCGCGGAGCGCTGCTAGTTACCAATAATATTATAGTAGCTTCGCTAGTAAAGCTTTGGAGAGTCGGAACAAGCTAGGAATGAATTATATGGAAGCACGCTTATGCATATGCAGTTTTTGGACATTTTTGTATTTTGTTCAAGCAAATGCCTTCAGCGGATCGAGAGAATTTTTGAATATTGAAGTGTCTTATTGGTCTGGATTGTTGAGTCCATCTGCAGCCTCCCCCGATACCTGCCTATGCTAATGGCAATCCCAAGAGAAATCTATATGTGACTTAACTGTGGGTGGACATGAGCCAATCGAAACGTTATTTAGATTAGAACACAACGCATATAAATTAGTCCCCACACCAAAACAGAATGCAATAAAGTTTATATATACATAAGCACACTACTTTAGCAAATTAATATATTGTTTCAGAGTTCATGGAGATGATGACAGGAGAATAAACTTGTATTTCTACACACTTTTATATATATATAATCTAATGTAAGGAATCTCTACTATATTTCGGTACTTCAACCTTTCGAGCCTTGGGAACATTGGACGAGATCACTTCATGCGATGGAATGAAAACATCACATCTGTTTCATTGGTCATCATTAAAGTATTATGTATGTTTTGTACAAAATAATATTTTGTTCTTGTTTAATTGATGTGTGTGATTGCGTATAATGTTTATATCTACTTTATTAATAAATCTTTTATTCTATTACCTATGTTTGAATGAGGTCTACTACATTACCACAGCCGACGGATTTAGATCGCAGCGCGGTGTAAGAACGACTAATTCTTAAAATAATATTCGTGTCGAGAATGTTGAGATATCATTTCATTTCTTAAGATTTCTATTCAAGATAAATATAATGACTCCTCTGTTTTTAAAGCGGACGCCAAATTGTCCTAGATAATTTTGATGACATAAAACTTTAAGATATTTGGCGGTCAGCCAGGCGCAAGTAATGGGACCGTTGGAGATAACATTCTGCTTTAAAGAGTTATAATTATTGTGAAACTAAACATTTCGGGATGAATAAATAAAAACACATTTCAATAATAATAATTATTTATTACGTAATTCTTTGTTCATCGTTTTCATTATAATCAGGATCGCCAAATAAGTAAATAACATTCAAAATATTATTATACCTTGGGTCAGTATGTATAAAATATACCTGCGCACATAACGAGGATTATTCACGATTTTATGACACATTTATAAATACCACATTCTCACATTCTTTGACATAGACAACAATTTTAATTTCGTATGGCGTTTGTATACCTACCATTTAGTAAATAGACGTTATAATTCATATTTTAATTAAATGCATCTCTTTTATAATATTCAATTAAAATAAATCAATAAGATTCACTCAAATTATTCACATGGTAGGTATGTTAAATAATATTGGACACATTTGCTAAACATAATTTTACTTACCAAATTAATTATATAAAATAAATCTCTTAAATAACTTAAAAGCCTACATAAAACGTAGACCCTGCTTAATAATACGAAATAAGTAGTACGTAATAGTTATTTTGTAAAGGAGTCTTGATGAAATAAAATCAGATATTAAAAAAGAGTTTAGCGGTTTTTTACAATCGGTTGATATCTACTAAATAAATAAAATAACATTACATAATATATAGCAGAATGTATCTGTTTTGGCTCGTTACCAAGTCCGAATATCTGGAGAGGAACGAGACACAAGTTTATGATCCGCAGACGAACAATAAAGCACCCTATATACATAACATTTTGGAATATATTTAAACACTATATTGTAATCATTACGCGCATAATTTGAGGGACATTCACATACATACAATAATATAAGTAAATAGTGTATAAGTAAGCTATGATCGTAGAACAATGAGGCATTGACAGATATCGTTATCACAATTTAGTAGATTTTAGCCGCCTTCTGATGGCACTTAGCACATTCACAAAAGACATAAAAATTCTATTTCACACATTCGCCCGTGCGAACTGTGATAAATACCTTATAAACACACAGTTGACATTTCTTCAGCTAAATAATTATTTTTACATATATCAAAGTCAAATATAAAAATTCATTGGTAACGTATTTAAAAACTAAGCTTTACAAAGAGTCTTCGAATAAAACATTACAGCTATTCATCCTTAGTGTAACAGTGTTTAATGCATACTGTGTATGTATGCACATCTATACATATCTCTCACAATCTCTTTAGCATCTTGGCTTCGGATAGCTAGATTTATCTAAGATTTCGTAAAGAACTACCTACAGATGAGATCTCAATTTGAACTATGTTTTACCAAACGTCCCCCTCGTGTCTGAATATTCAAAGCTAATTATCACATTTTACAGAAACGTTTAGTATTACAATGCAATAAATTACTAAATTTATTTTCATAAATGAAAACATAGTGCATGCCTATCACATATAACAACCAGCAAACAAACAGAATGCACTACATTACAAACATATCGAGCATTCCCCGCGGTTCTATTGTATCTAGAGCAGCTAGCATACTGTATCCCGATCCAAACGATTAATATACTTCTAAGGAATGAGCGACAGGATGCTGGTCGGAACTGGCGAGGCAATAGTGAGCTATACAGGTGGTCTTAGTTATAATATTCTTGTTTACTTAACTAGAAATAGTTTTATGAATACTGTTTAAGTAGATAGATCTTCATTCCTTTTAAAGCTGGCTGTGTCTTTCAGACGCAACCCACGAACAGTCCAGTTGCGAAATATTCATAATACTCTGAAACAAGGTGGACTACATTTAAGTGCAAATCCTTACAAATTAACATCTTCTAATAATTTATTATATTATTTATATAAAACCTTGGCAACAGCTGCAACAATGCAGGTCATCTTCTATTTTAATAATAAACAAACGGATTCAGTCAAAATGTTACGAATTAATTGTGGAATCAAATGTTATTTAAATTATAGTCTAAATACTCGTATTAGTTGGGTGATAATGTAGGTGCTATTTAAATCTCAATGTTACAAATCTACTCATAGGATTTAGTTTAGATAATTACCTCACGTCGCCACACTGGCTTTTGACTAGTAGAAGCATCGCCACAAATACATTAGTGCAGTATAGGAGGCGGCGGCCGCGAGCGGCTGTTGTTGGGCTTGGTCACGGCGCTGGGGTCCAGCAGGCTCGAGTCCTTCTGCGCAGGCGCGCGGCCGCCGGGCCCCTTGCGGCGCCGGCCCAGCCACGGCGGCGCCGGGCCCTCGCACCACGCCGTGCGCGCCCACTCGCGCGGCTCCGCGCCCAGCCGCGAGCACTCGCGCGCATAGGCGCGGTAGGCCGCGCAGTGGCACTTCGTGCCTGAACAACTGCGAGCGTCCACCTCGCAAGCTTCTTGGTAGTTGTGGGGATTCACTTTAGTCGTACAATCTGTGAACGCCTCGTACCGTACGAATCCGCGACACAATCGTCGAGCCTTCATCACCTTTGATTGACGGTACATATTCGGGCCCGGACGCTTCTGACGCCGTGTGCACGCCCGCGTCCCTCCTACTCGCCATGAAGATCCAAACCTCCAAGTATCAGTGAGTAGCCTACCATCACGAGTTTTCATATCGTCTCTAGCTACCGAATTAAAATTGCCACAGAGACCGCACAATTTTCCTTTATACACACTAGACACTGTCACTTCGAGAAATCCATCACCGTCCCATAGCATCTGTATACCGATATCAGCCTTTAGTAGAACAGATCCATTACTGCGGGTTATGTCTGCAACTCCGTTTACTTTATGTGGCAGAGTTACTCTATGTCCATTAACTTTAATGCGCATTTTCTTTCCCATGTTAATCTTAGTGGGGCCTATTCGAAGTGTTGCCGTTCGAGTCCACGACGAGTGAGATGTGTTCCTAGCATCGTTTGATATTCTGATCGAGAACGTGCCATTAGCACAATCTGAAGCTAATTGATACTTGCAAGATCCTTGGAAACTGTAAAACTTTCCGTCGAAAGTCTTATAGTGAGGGTCTCCGAACACCGTACAGATGCCGTCGATGTCGATGCATTTCTGGCAGCACTGTCCGGGTAGTTGGCGGAGCGTCTGGTCGGGAGGGCAGGTCAGCACTGGACATCGTTCCATGGCACATCTTGGCTCACCTCCATGACATTCACATGACTTGCAGGCATCCAGTTCCCATGTTTCACCATCCTGTAACCACAAATCAACAGTAAGTTCAAAAATCATAGGACTTTGAGTATTTTCTCAGTGTTAGTCACTTCTAGTGGGTCACTTGAGATAAAAGCAACACACATTCGTCACTTTATAGGAAACAGCTTTGAAACTGTTTTCTGACTTCCGCAACCAGCTAATCAATTTGGAGCAGGAGAAACAAAGGCAGTCGCTTTTTAAAAATAGGGTTTAAGGTCAGTAAACTACTCGAAAAAACAGACAGTAAAACGAACCTGGTAAGTCTTTCTGCCGATGACACAAGCGGCATTCGCTTCCTCGACCTGGGGGCACTCGGGGCAGCACTTGCCGGGTGGAGGCGGCAGCGCACGCGCTCCGCACGTGAGCACGGGACACGTGTGACGTGTGCACACCGCCGTGCCGTTCAGACACGTGCAGTCCGTGCACGGATCCACCCGGAATGGACTCAGGTGTGCGTGATACTCCTTCCCAATTATACAAGGCTTCAACAGCATGGTGCCTGAAACTGATAATGAAAATTATGTTAGAAGGTATTTAAAACATTAAAAAGATTCAATCGATAGTTTCGTATCATAACAACTTTCGACTCTAACGAGAGCTGACAGCACATCATCAGCCGAACATAATGATGCTCTGCCGCAAATACGTATAATTCAAATCTACGTATTTGTGGCCGAGCATCAGGGGTCTCTAAAAGAGATCTTTCCTATAGCCGGCTAAAACTAAGCCTAAATATGTGCCTACACGGAATTATAAAAACGATCGGATGTATTAAGAGTTTACCGAGGGAACAATACGTAAGTAATTGTGAAATAATTGCGTTCGGTTGTTCCCTAGCTGCAAGCTACCAAACCTTTAATTATCCAAAAAATATGCATATTCAAGGATTTACTCTATAAATCGTACATTTTAGAAACACGATTACTTGTAGTTTCCTCTATAGAAAAATCCAAAGTACCTAATCTACAAAAAAAAAAAAATCAACAAAATAAACCCTTAGTACCTACGGCGTAAATACTTCACGGAAGGTACTCTTTTAATTAACGAAACTACGTTTTCTACAACGTGTACACGTTATAGAAAATACGTAATTTTGACATTTTCAGAATGTGTATTTGTTTTAATCATTCGAAGGAAATACCTAAATTAGCTCGCGAACCGCACATTCTAGATAGGGCCGCTAAGCTTCAATTAGCGCAAGTGATTCGGTGCGCTCTTAAGATTGAGGCATAGGATCATCTGTACCTGTATCAAGGCACTTTTCTAGCGCATGCTGTGTGTGCTGTTCAATTAGCGCCAGAAATTGAGCCTTAAGATTGAGGTATAAGGATCAATACACCGCAGTTTGTGCTTGCGCATTCTGTATGAGCTGTTTCATTAATCATGATAAAGCGTTTTCGATTCAGCAGTTTGAATTTACTCCCGATCTAAGGCTCTTCATACGAGGAGTAATTATCCTGTCTTCTAAGACCTGCGGCATTGTCACCAAATTAAGTGCTTCCGCACCCGGGGCGAGGAATTAGTGGCTTAGTAGTTTTTATGAATTAAAAAAACAACGATAAAACTTACTTGGTAGTATTTTATCGGAGGTCGGATGCGAGCACCTAGGACAGCACTCGCCGGGTGGCGTGAACTGCTGCGCGCGCGTGCACGGCAGTACGGCGCATGCGCGCTTGGCACAGGACAGTGCGCCGCGCACGCAGCGGCATGACAGGCACGGCTCCTCTGGGATGCGCACATCACGGCCTTCCCATACACGCTGCCCGTTTATCACGCATTCTGAAATATTACAATCACACATTAAATTATCGTAAAAAAAATTACAGACCTTTTCAAGGCTAAGGAACTCCATTAATCAAGCATAAACTTTTTGAAGATTTAAAACACGAACTCATTACCATTAATTTATAGCAGCGCTAAAAGTCAAACGTCCTTTCGATCCCTCAGCAAATAAATGAATACAAAAGAGATTCCTTTTAGGGGAAACAAACTCTTTAGATTAGCAGTAAAAGTTTAAAACAAAAATCCCAGCCATTGTTCGCTAAATGGGAATGAGGCCTCTGGCGGCACAGTGACTACGACAAAGCGCAAACTCCATAAATTAGTGCGGGTAGACGATGAATCAATCAGGGGCTAATGAATGACGTAGCGCGGACGGCCGCACACGGCGTGCCCGCCGCTTCGCCTGCGCTGCCCACAGCCTTCTGGCCACCTGCACACCACCGTGCATCGAGCAACGGGCAACACGCCCTTACTTGCACATATGACACCACTGACGGGAACGGTTCGAATACATTCTTAGCTCGAACTGTATCCGAAATAATGCGAATGTATTTGTTTGCTGTGATGTTTATTATTTGAGTATTATCTATATATTAATAACAGAATATGATGCCATTTTCACAATTCATTTATGTTTGACAAACATAATTATGTACAATTATAATGGACCTTTCGGCCTGGGATTCCAATGGCAAAAAAGTATATAAAGTCACTGTAGAGCGTAAAACCACGTACTGCATTGACAAACTATGTGGTACTCGGCGAGTCACTTAAAATGATAAAGCGTTTAGAGCTTCAGCGAACAATGTTTACATTTATTTTGTCCTCATGTTAGAATGCGTTTCATTCAACAGTCACGGACATTGGATTCAAGGCGCGGAGCCCGGACCGCCGCCGCCGCCTCGCCGCATATAATTGTGACAATGAAAACGGTCAAGTGTCTGTCGTAAAACTAGAGACGACTACACAAAGTAGGCTGTCCTTTTGTAGGCATACAATTAGGTATTCATCGCTGGTGCGCGTCGTTTATATGAGCGATGTGCTTTGTCATACAATGTGCCCCCCAACACATACGCTGTTCGATAATAACTTTGGTTGTGTAATGAAGGTTTTGTGCATGCGTTACTTTTTATTATACGCTATAAATATTTATCTAGCCTTTGACGATTTCGAAACAAATGATAACTTATGTATATCTTATTGATATCTTGACAATAGAGTCAATTAGATTATGATTTATTCTACTACATTAATGAAAACAATCCAGCGATCATTTAGATTATCTGGATCCTAGTTGTCTCCAATACATATCATTAGATAAATGTATTATCAACAGTAATTAAGATGGTGTACGAGGGTCTAAAAACCATCATACTACCTAATTTTTTTGCAAAAACTATAGAGACGACTGCTACAATTTAAAACAAGAATGTTAAACGGACACGCCCAAACACTTAGCGAAGATATATTCCTGTGAATTTCGGTTTAAAACATTATGTGGTCATAAAGTATGTATTACAAAGTCACGTCACGTCACCACTGTACATCACAAGCTAATTATTTCAATTTCTCAGGTTTCTGTCGCAGGCATACCTAATAATACGCGGTTTACGAAACATCACTTGAATTTAGAATAGTTAGGTTCTTTCGCGTAAAAACTTTTCTTCCTCAAGTGTATTTTAGCAGTTAGTCTGCATTATTATTATTTTTTCGTTTTATTGAAGGAAATACTTTATTGTATAAGTTATTGCAGATCTTGGCTCAATTAACTAGCATTAAAGTCGAATTTGCCGAACCATCTTTATTTTAGTCGACCTTTAAATCTTCGATAACTTGCACACTACCTAATCGTCACTTTTCACTTAAAGCTCCATAAAAACATTTCCCATGTTGATAAGAAAAGAATAGTGAAGAATTAACAAGTAAAGAAAAAATCGAATGCAGTGTTGGGATCGTAAAACAAACAAACAGAGGGCACACGTCGAGGTCCCGCAGCACAGCCTCGTCGGCCGCTTTGACCACCGCACAAAAACCCACCCGCCCCAACCTTTTAAGTAGGTTGTTAACTTTTTGATTTATGGACAATAATAGAGACGCAACGCCGTGGGAGACTCGCAGACCACCACAAATATAATTTTAACGAACCCCCGTCGACTATAATAAGACCTTATTTCGTTGTCAATTTCTTTGTCTCTAGTTATAGAGTAGGCATCTGATAGAGGAAACGGCTTCGCGAAACGCCCGTCTCGGGTGGTCCGCGTGCAGAAAACAATTTTGAAATAATTCCAGACCTTTACAAGAGTACCTACATTTTTTAAATTGGTTTCTGTTTTCATTACCACTAAAATTTCAACAATCAATTCTTTGTAATACAACTTCGCGCTTCATCTGGGATTTTATTGCAGACTTTTAAATGCTTTTGTTGTTTATTCAGCATCCACGTACGGAGTAATTACTCTTTGGCGCCACCTCTATGTACATACCGCATCGCAAGCCTTTTATAGGCGGGTTGTTGAATAGCAAATAATTGTATAACAAGTTTTTTTTTTCTTGTAGGTATCATGTAACCTTCAATATGTGATATATTAAATTACATTCAGTAGATGACTAAATTATTCTGTTGTTGTAATAGTCATCTCTGACTCGGTATGGAGCAAGAAACGGGATTGGAATTATGGCAGAGTGGTCCATTGTCTATCACGTTGCTATGTCACGTTACATGTGTTATGTGCTCCGCCGTCGGATAACATCGGGCCGTGTGTGGGCGAATTGTCGCGACAAAGTACCTACCTACAAATACACATGAAAAATCTGTAGACAACCGCAGGTGGAACGTTAAACACCTTATTAATTCCTCTATTTCCGAAGCGTAGTGCAACGTCCGATGATCCCTTGATCTCCCCGCTTAGCGGCTGGCGGGTAATTAATAAAATATAAATACAGGCAATAAAACGATAGTTAGGAATGTGTCGGCGATATTCAAAAGCAATATCGAGTCGTCATCTTGTAAATTACTATTATTTGTTATGGAATTTAATAAACTTGTTAAGGTTTGGAAGCACAGGTAAATTGCTTGCCGTTATGGTTTTATTAAGTTCGCGTGGCGGCGTGTTTGTTTTTGTGTGGGATCATGGTGGTTGTTTTTGCGGCGCGCGCGTCTGGGTGGGCGCAGGCGCAGCGCTCGCGAGACACGGCTGCGCCAGCGCAGGCCCGCGCCCCCGCCCCGCTCTCACATTATGTGAGATGAATAACGTAGAGGTACTCGGCAATTGTGGTGGGAACTGTTGGCGTGAAATGGCTAGTAAATTGTTTCACTCGTTATGTTTTTATCTTTTTTAGATATTTTATTAAATGACTTGCACAAATTCTTTTAATCTTACTGAGTTCCACAGTAAATTGACTTTACATTACGACATTGACTTATAACTTCATTGTAGCTGGTGGTTTAAAGCAAACCAAACTTAATAACAAAGCGTAAACTGAAACTCACCATCACAAACAGGACAGTTATAATGCGTATGCCGCTGATGTTTGGGCCTCTCGCAGGGCACGTAGCACTCCGGCTTGGTGATGGTGACCACTCCGGCCTCGCACCGCAGCACTCTGTTGTCTTCGTTCCACTCGGTGTGGGAGGCGTGCTCCGTGCCGTTGTACCAGCACCCCTTGCACTTGGCGCAGCATCCCTCCCGAGGCATCACGACCGCACAGTCGTCCATCTGCCCGCACTCCTCCACACCACTCCGACACTCCACGAAGCCGTTCTAAAAATAAATAGGAGGGATTTGTTAGACTTGTGAATTTATCCCATCACATAGGTACATAGAGAGGAGACACTAGAATTACGCTATGCTTGCTCAATGCATGTTGGCAATATCAGACCGATATGTCTAGGTTTGCTCACCATATTTCTCTTCATTTCAGGTGTTTTAGAATCTCATACATAGCTTTAAAGAAGTAGGGACTTACAACTACATTTTTGGGATAGGTACCTAAGCAAACCGTTTGTTGTACAGTTTCCTGAAAGTAGAAGCCCCAAAATATTAAATTCGCTGTATCTTTTCTACCATCTAGATTCTTATTCTCACCGAAAATGTTCCTATAAAGGAACAGTAATCTAACCCAGTCCTGGCCTAGACATTAATTTCAAGAGCTTGAGGGGACAGCCGCAGTTGATTACTTTATTTACGTAATCCATATTGATGCATTTGATTCAATTCAAGTTCATTAGTAGGTAGTACCGGATTCTCCTTATAAGTACCGTTAAAATGCTGTTGTATTCGCTACGTATAAAATGCAATAATGTAATAATAAAGTAACAAATAATTGTGTCTCAGTATTCACATTTGTGTCAGCTACCATCACGGATGTACAATTGTATGTATAAGCATTCCTTAACAATTTACCGAGGGCTGCTACATAAATCACATAAGTCTTAGGATTGTCACCAGTCACATTGACAATAGCAAATAAATTGTCCTTACATTACACATGTACGATATTTTATGAGGAAACAACAAACTAGCATAAAGACCACCTAATGATAAATATTTTTTATCGCGTTATTCTACCAATTACACGCTAGCTTTAATTAAAATCGGTTAGTTAATGAGCGGATGGTGGTATCAGGTAAAGCCAAGTATTTTATTGCTCACGAAATATAGTACAAATGGGAGCGAGTGAAGCCGCAGCTGATAGTGTCGGTGTTTTGATACGGAAGAGGTTTCTCTGAAATTTTTCCTTATTCTCTCCTTGTTTGTCAGTTTTTACAGTTTTAATATGCAGCGAATGTATTTGGGATTTTATTGGCACTTCGTTTTATTTATTTTTGTTATTATCTTTTATGTGGTTGTGGTTGCTACGCTGATATGGAAATGTAGAAATACATTAAAGTGTGTCACCTATTGTATGTACTGGCGAGTGCCGCGCAACGACCATCTGAGAGATTGGTTTTACTTTATGGTGTTTTTAATGTTCGTGGACGACGCACTACTGTAATAATACGACCCTCGTACTGTTGCCTTTATTAACGTCAACGTTTAGTTGCATTTGCTTCTGGTTTTTAGGTAATATTAATGTAACGAAAGATCTAGGTACATCTGGAAGTACAAAGTTTAATTGGTTAATTGAATTGAATAGAACAACAAAAGAGTTAATTATTTAGAAAAACAACTCTAACGTATAATTTAGCAACACATCATAACAATAATTCAATAAAGTAAATAAAATAAAAGCTTCATTTAAACACACATAGACATGTATTTGTATTTGAATGAAGCTGAATATGTAGTCATACAGAACACAATACTTAGACTCACTTTCACAAACATGACAATACGTTTATGCAATTTTTGTAAGCAACCTACTAAATGCAGAAACGTTCGCGGTCATATTGTCTAACCGAGGCAAAGGAATGCAATGATTCATCCAACAATACACGGACAATAAAAACCGAGAACATAAAGAGACAGAAATGCACATTTCAAAACACCAATTAAAATTATCTAATACGTAACGGTAATATTATAATTGAACATTAACTGTGTATGAAGTATGGACATCCATAATAAGATCAAAAAGCATTGTCGTAATTATTGCATGCGTTTATTTTACGGCTCTTTGTTCTGAAACGCATTTGCATGGGCACGTGGCGCAGACGCAGTCAATGTTAATTGCTTTTCTACATAACAACCTCTCGGAGCTCGTAGCTCGTAGGTATCACCGTGCACGTACATATGTACACATTGTACATTAGGGATAATTGCGGATATATTAAATTCATTATAATGTTTGCTGTAAAGCAGTTTTAATTGAGATTTTTACCTCTACATAAATGAGTTATAGTAATTCCTCATCTAAAAGAATATAAAATCGGCCAAGTGCCGGTTGAACTCGCATACGACGGGCTCCGTCGTACCACAAGACAAAAAAACACGTTTCTTGTATGGAGAGAGAGCCCCTTTAATTTTTAACTTAATATTATTTTCGTGATTTTTTGTAAAACACTGTGAAAATGCCAACTGGTAATCTATTACGATTCATGAGATAATAGCCCGCTGATACATAAGAACGGTCAATAGAGGCCAGCGGCGAGGTGTCAATTTTTGTAAGAGAAAAGCCGAAGCGAAGTCGGCTTTAACTTACTGACCTATCTATAACTAGTTTTTGCCAGCGGGTTCGCTCGCGTGTCTGTCGGTGTATTATACCTAACTACATATAAACCTACCTCTTCAATCACTCTGTCTATTGTTGAAAACCGCATTCAAATCCGTTGCAAAGTTTAAACACGAAAAGCGACTTTGTTTTATTCTATGTAAGGAAGAATACTACTATCATCCCAAAACGAATATGGAAATATGAATCCCCGAAGGGAAGCCGGTAGGAATCGTGTTGTATGGTGCTTTCACCACTGGTAGAGGCTTAGTAATAAGGTCCCGTTGCTACCCAAAAATGTTACCTGTAGCAATTTAGTAGCTGGCCTATATTCAACAGTTACGTTTTATCCTCCTAAGTAAGCAATAGCCATTAGGTACTTAGATATAGCAGAGAGCGCTAATAAGGCTTTTTTTTATTTTTCTTCTTTACTTTCGGGCTGTTGGGAAATACGCTACTTATTTTTTAATAATTCCGTCTCAGGGCTCAGCAGTACTCGGTAAGTGCTAAATGTTATTTTAAAGAACTCATGATCTTAACAACAACAGCTTAAAAATCCTTCATCTGTGACTCTTCAAAGTTATTCCAGGAAATGGTTTGTTAATAAAAAATATTTATCCATCCAAGAAGTCAAGCAACTTATTAGCATGTAAGCTCGCAGACATGATCAATATTAGAGGCCAATATTTGCACAAATCTGTAAACTTATCAAACGTTTTAACACCAAACATTATGGCGTCCTAATTTGTACAGCCCGTGGTTGCGCAGGAAACTCAGGCGCAATGCCGCCATTGCTGAGAACTTAGCAACGGGTATACGATACGAGTAGCCCTCGGCTCAATTAACCAACATACAACCTTATTTTGCAAACTTAAAGTTCATAATCCACCGTTTGGTTCACAGGGCTCCGTTCGTGACTGTATGCCGTGTTACCAAATCTTAGCACTATTGTGACGGACTTACTCCCACAGATTATGCAATTAAACTTTTTGTCATCACATTCATCAAATAAATTAACGATTTGTTTAATGAATGGAGCCTATTGTGACATTAGCCGTCTCTTAGGATACATTTAATAAGACGAGAAGTAGTACTACAGTGAATGATTATATCATTAATTAAAGGTATTTTGCCAAGTTATACAATTGACTCAAAGTCAAAGCATTTATTTCAAACTAGCTTTTGCCAGCGGCTTCGCCCGCTCGGAACTTTCATCCCCTATTTAACTCCCTTAGGGGTTGAATTTCGAAAAATCCTTCCTTAATCCTCGTCTATATTATGAAGGGAACCTCTGTGCAAAATTTCAGCTTTCTAGGTCCTAGGGTTTGGGCTGGGCGTTGATGAGTCAGTCAGTCAATCAGTCAGTCAGGACTTCTCTTTTTATTAATTCAAATAGGCACTTATAAAGCACCTTTGAACGTTAACATTTACATTAAAATATATGATTATATGTGAAAGCGATGCACCCAGAATAAAATTACCATACCAAAATAGGTAAAAAGAGTGAAATTGAAGTAACTACAGATAAATAAATTTTATGATCGAAACATGGTGCTCACATATTTACAAACATTTTAAAAGTAAGTTTACGAATTTCCTCTAAAGAATATTAACAAGTAATAAGTCAGTGTATGAGTTAAGTAATTACTGAGTGAGTGAATGAGTAACTCAATGTCATAAATATAATTAATCACACAATTTAATTAGCAACTAGTTTGATTTTGCCTAGACTCTAAAATGTCTTAGGAGCAGGACCGGATGTTTCCAAGTATTCTTATCTTGGATATAATCCTCTAAT
This sequence comes from Polymixis flavicincta, assembly GCA_949987655.1. NCBI lineage: Eukaryota > Metazoa > Arthropoda > Insecta > Lepidoptera > Noctuidae > Polymixis > Polymixis flavicincta. The sequence goes on from OX465179.1 coordinate 16,658,777, forward strand.
TTGTAATAAGCTTGTTTAAAAGTTTACTTTTAATATGAGTAAACTAACTAAATATGTTATTGTCAAGAACTAAAGTTACCTTAGCTATAAAGATTAACATAAATTATTTATAACGGACGGTCTGAATACACTGAAAGAAATAAAAGAGGCTCTCGCTTCTTTCTATTCAGCAGAAAGAGAATGGCAATAAATGTCCGACACTCAGCGTGGTATATGGCAATGTATAGTGTGAATTACAGTTTCCTTTGAAACAAAATGTCTCTAGTATATTTTTAAATAACGTAATATTTAATCGCAAACAAACTACAACCTACACAGGCTTGCGGATGGCAAGTAATGGGCAGCTCGCTGTCTGGTAAGGACCAAGCCCGAGTCGACGGCGCGTTGTATTCCACGCTCGCCTCTAAGAAATGTCGGCACCAACTGGTGGGGTCCGCAAGGACCGATGCCTGCCAGGGGTGCCGGTTGTTCGAAAGAGATACCGTGGTCCCTGGCACACAGGCAAATGAAGGACGACGGGTGGGTTTTTTTACATATACTGGACATTCATAATGGGAAACAATCATCACACGTAGGTTCATGGATATAGTGGTCGCAAGCGGTACTGGTGAGCATGAGGTCCTGGGTTCGATTCCCAGGACGGGCAAAATGTTATTGGGTTTTTATATCTGGAATTTTGTCAGTCGCAGACCGGAGTCAGTTTTTGTGCCGGCAATAGGGTCACCCCTATTACATGGACTTAAACATAACTGACGAAATGTTTGGTCGTATAGCTACACCTGGAGGAGGCCTTCACCTTCGAATAAGAGGGGTTCTTGCTTTTAAAACTTTCATGTAGTCGTTTAAATATTTATACAAATTTAATGTATCAATCAATTAAATAATCTTAATATTTAATAGTGGTAAAGTAATCATTAAATTTATTTTTTATTGTGAAAATTATAACATAGGCATTGTAAAGAAAAATTAAAACATTTTTATATTATGAATTGAAATGTATAATTATAATTGCGTGCAGTATTTTTATATTTTTAACTCAAACAGCAAGAAATAAAAGGCTACTTTATTTTTACTATATTTTATTTATTTTTATGGCTACACCTCTGTCCAACCCGTGGAAACAAGGCGTGATGTTATGTTGTTATTCATGGATATTCGTAAGATAGGAGCCGTCTGTAATAGCAACACGAACAAAAGAGGTGCCCTCCTAATTTTTTCGTTCAATTTATAACGAACTAGAACCGAGGTCGCTGGAACTCTGATGTTTATTACTTTTCAATACTTCGGCCGAATTTCACGTGCGGCTCTCTTTGAAATCACCCTCAAATAGCGTAATATTTACGTTACGCGTTGTATAATAACTGTAAGTCTGTCGACCGGCCATTACTTGTTATAAATAATGTGTAGGCACCGAAAAAAATAGAACAGATTATGAACACAGATTTCGTTAGACAAATCGGGGTATGTAGCTAAGGTGAAAATTGTACCCGGATTCATTGGAAAAATCTATGTTTAGCTTTAATTTCGTTGAAAAAATGGTACGAACCATCTGTTCATGTAAGGTATTTAGTGATTTGAATATACCACAGGTGCTTTCAAATAGGTTGCTAAGCGATGCCATTACTGGTTAGCCGCTACAATTAACGAGTTGTCGTGTGGTCTCAATTGCAAATGTACTTGATGCATGCATAATGTATTCAATTCATTCATTTAATTCGAAAGAGGAATCCTGGGGATTAATGATATCAGGAAGACAGTATTGTACGCGATCATGATTGGAGATTAGCTTCCAAGGATATCTACTTTATTAATGATAATGCTTCGCTCTTGAAATACTACAAACAGTTAGCGTCTTTAATTAAGATCGTGATGATTAATACCCACGTTTTGATAAAATATAAGTGACTAGCTTCCGCCCGTGACTTCGCCCGCGTGGTGGTCGGATATTATTCCACGGGAACGTACTACCAGGGATAAAAAGTATCCTAGTGTGCCAAATTTCATCCAAATCCGTTTAGCCGTATTTGTGTAACAAACATCCAAACATCAAACATCATCAAACGAATAAAATGCATTTTTACTTCTCATGCTCTAAAAGTACGCCAATATAGCCCTAGGAAGCGGGACTAAAGTGACAGTAAATATACAATTATCTATGGGGTGTGGACCATCTTCATTGCGAAAATGTTGAGAGTTTTAGTTCCATGGTTTTTCCAAGGTGGCGCCATGTGATTTAAATTGTTAATCTGTGACTAGTTTAGAAGAATAAACTGACCGCGAAACTTTCAGAATTTTTGTCGAGTGTAAATTTGTTCGGTTTTAAATAAACTTATTAAAAATTAGCTGACCCGACAGACGTTGTCCTTTCTTAGCTATGAACGTTAAATTAGCATCAGCTATACAAACCTTGTCCTGACAATAAGGAACACATAAAAAAATAGAATCATCCAATTTGGTGCAGTCGTTCGCAAGTTATGCGCGTACCTACATTTCGGCGATTCATTTTTATATATATATAGATGTCCAGTGACAGTGAAGAGTTTGACGTCGAGCATAGAGCAAAAGACATAATAGAAAAAAAAATGCCGCCAAAATCGCGGAAGATTTACCTAAAACTTACGAAAGTTTAATGGACTGGAGGAATAAGAAACATATAGGTCAATTCTTCTTTCACAGAAAGCGTCTTTATGGCATATTTTGATGAGTTGTCGAAAAAATATCACCCATCGTCGCTGTGGAGTACCTAAGTATTCTATGTTAAAATCGACTATGAATATGAAGTTTTTTTTTTTTTTTTTTTTTTTTGGGTGGGAAATCATCAAATAACTTCTCCCGCTCTGGGTGGAGCAGGAGGGCGTGTCAGACTTTTACTGACTAAAACCCACCCGTGTTCCTTCATTAGCCCGTATGCCAGGGGCTGTGGTATCTCTTTCAAACGAACCCGCACCCCTGACAGGCATCGGCCCTTGCGGGCCCCATCATTTTTGTGCTGACATCTCTTTGAGGCGCGCGTGGAACACAACGCGCCGTCGACTTGGGCTTGGTCCTTACCGGACAGCGAGCTACCCATTCATTACTCGCCGTCCGCAAGCCCATGCCTACGGTGGCCGGAAATCGGCCTGGGATTCCCGACGCCCAGGGCGTCTCCGTATCCTGCGGTGGCTAGGGTCGCGAGGGCGCATATGCTGCCTCTCCCTCACGTGCGCCGCCTCCCTCTTCGCGAGCATCACTGCTTCGCTGAAGGAGGTGACGGCTCCCCATGCCCTCTCGCTCCGTACCATGGCCTGGACCAGGGCTGGACGCGAGAGATCGCCGCCGCCGATCGCCTCCACGAGGACACGGCGGTGCTCCGCCCAAGCAGGGCAGACCGCCACTGTGTGCTCCACCGTGTCCTCAGGGCGATCTTCGCAGTGGAAACACCCGGGCGTTTCCTCCCGCCCTATCCGAAACAGGAACCTCCCGAAACAACCGTGTCCGGTGAGGACCTGCGTCAGGCGGAAGGTGAGGACGCCATGCCGCCTCTCAAACCACTCCTCAAAGAGGGGACTTACCGCCGCAATCGTGGCGTGCCCAGCACTGGGTTGCGACAATCGCTCTCTCTATGTCACCATGAGATCCCGCCGGAGCTCTGTCCGCTGTGCCGCGATTTCCTGCGGCAGCGGACTTACGCCCCGGCGTTTGGCCTCCTCGCGCCACTCCCATATTTGCGCGAGGACCTTTGCCTCCAGATCCCATGGCGATGAATATGAAGCTTGAAGTGCACATGAAGACATTCACAAATATATTTATTAAATGTTTTGGTACTAAATTGACAATTTTTCTCGCAATCAGAGTGAAAAGTACATTAAGCACCTCGAGACTAAACGCCAACTTAATATACCCTCGGTTTCATTGAATCGGATCGCACGCTCGGGAGTCAAACCACCTCTGGTATATTATGGCTTCGTTTAGTCCCTCGATATAAAATATACTATAGTAAAATTAACATGAAGTCAATATAATATTTTAGACAAATAGATGGAGTTATTTTAAGTTTATAGTTTACATCTAAATTTCAAGTTTTTATACTATCGATTTTAATATGTGACGTCACAAAGCTTTTGAACCCCTGCCCCTTGTCACACAATGTCACATTTTGGCCCCCGTCTTAACGTGTGACGTAATTTATGGATGGCCTCTATTAGGGAGCGAGTCGATTGCCATCAAAAACTCAAACTCAGACTTCGGGCTGAAACTGAGAAATAACTTGCGACCACTAGACCAACGAGGCCGTCAAGTCAGTCCTAAATACGAAGAGCGATATATACAATATTATTCTAAACCAACGCTCTGTTTTATTGCGATCTGGAAATAAGAGATAATTAATGTTGAATGTAACAGCTGATTATCTTTCCGCACTAGACTTGTTGAAAGACTGCACTGAGAAATGGGTTACTAAGGTACTCGTAGGCGTGTTTCAGCAATGCCTCGCATTTTTTTGTAAGTAACTCGTTTAAAATTAACTAAGTTCTACGTCATGCCGACTACCTCAAATTCCGGAGATCTAAAAATTCTAACACTATTTCTATTTTACTGAAAATTTGTTTATTTTTGGTTGTTAGTGCAAGCCAAAACAACGTTTGTTAACACGTCGTAGTAGATACAGATTACCTAAGATACTACGTCAGTAAAACTTTTTATTGCAGTCTTGTTCTTAGTTAGTGCATTATTTTTTTAAACAAACTATCTTATATTAGTCTCAGTGTTCAGCCAGTGGTCGAAAATTTACCATGTTTTTTTTAATTAATTTGTTTCTACTTTTAATATATAAAAATATAAGCTATCTGCATTTCTTCGCAATTTAAACTTTAATCGCGCCTAATTTCAAACCCCCTCGTCCGCGTAATTTTCGTAAAGAGGGGTACAAAGTTTTTGCTTCACATATTAATACCTATATATAGATCATTCAAAACCTAAATATAAATTGCGTAAACCTTTTAAACAAAGGCGCCTGGGACGCACGTAGCAAATGATATCATTAGAAGTAAATACTACAAATAGTTGTCATTGTATACGTAGCTATAATCATTATATTGATCTGATGGATAGAAGTGTCATATTTTTAGAGATTTAATATCATCACCGCTATTTTCGAGCTTCGTTAGCATAGATAAAAAAATAATCGATAATTAATTTTAAATAAATCGATATAAATATTAATGAAATGGAAAACTTAAAAAAAATTATGCATCAAACTTGACATTTTAATCATTTACTCTCAATAACAAAGGCACTAATAAATACAACAGGTGTGTGTAATTGTGTGTCATAAACATAATCAGATTCGGTAGCGGAGATAAGATCTACGAGAGTGCTACGAGGGTCTACGAGGTTGCACCCGATTGTAGCAGAACAATCACGTGACGTCACATAGCTTCATTTAATAAAGAAAACTGCCCGCTTTTGTGTAAACAGTGCATCCATTTTAAATTGATGGTTTTTTAAATTACTTCTATATTGACATAAAAATATACACTAACAGGCTGAAAATATTATTAAGTACATGTCTTCGCACCCCTTGCCTCACTGTGGCCTTGACCAATACCGTAGCCAAGGTTAGGGTACATGTACTTGTATATAAAAAGAGAAAATAATCACGGGGTATCACAAAACCGTTCGCATTGCTGTCAAAAAGAAAAGTGCCTAAAAGGCTGGCAGCACGTTGTATGGCGATGCCGATTCTTTGGCCAAAAATAGGCCAGCCCGCTAGTCACGTGAAGAGTCGACCAACCGCTTGGCGATATCTCATAAAACCAACTGGGCACTCGGGCCCCTTGGCCCTAGTGTTATTTGTATACTAAAATATAAATAAGTATTATATTTCTCTAAATGCCAGTGCTTTCGTGGTATAATTCGAATGCGTTGGTAGAACGTTTAATGCAACTGAGGTAATGTAATGTATCTGTTTAATAGCCTGGCTTTTTCTCCTATTTATGCAATTACTTTGCTCCCACTCCTTTTACCTGACGCTTATACAGAATACCTTATGATATTGAGTTACTTATTTATATACTTAAATAACAATTTCTCGTACAAGCCTTTTGTACGAGAAATTTTATTTAGATAAAATCGTGTCAAAAAGTCTCAACTATAAGGAAATCATTTTTTTTTTAATATTAGCGTATATAACGTGTGTTATGTACTTATCAGAATATCGCAAAACAGCAACCGAATAGGTGCTTAACATAAATTTAAACGAGAATCATCGTGTGGACCGTCCCCGAGCAGTCTGTGTAGATCGCGACTACATTATGTAAATTAAGAGATAAACATTTTAAATGAATGTTAACGTCCACATTTTATACAACACAGCCAGTATTTCTTGTAATATTACTACTAAGAAACTGCTGATTGAAATTATCAAGCATTTCAATGAAATTACGCTTTGGTTTAATCACGTACGCACTCGGTGCCACCGATCAGGTGGAGTGAACCATCGGAGTATCATAGAGATAGAGTCAATATGTTGTAAAGTTATAAAGATATGTCTTTATTAAGCTAGCAACTGTATATCATTAAATAATTTTTTTTCGTTTATGGCTTTCGCAGATATGCCTACAGGCTTCTAAACAACTAATACAGTTCGTCTTATCTCTGGTCGTGTCAGTTCATTAAAAGCATGTAGTACACAAATTGAGAATATTGTTTTGTTTTTAATTGACGTGCGAGGATGATAGAGACAGGTTGACTGTTTGGCGATTCGAACTGGGATCAGAAGGCCAATTCTCGTAATTAAAAACATTCGCAGTGTCATCTCAGCGACAATCGAATTTCAAACATTTGTCAGAAATGTATGGAAACTCGAGGAATTTTTGACAGATTGACACGAGATCAGACTGTGAACGTTCTTAAAATTAGCAGAATTGCCCCTCTGAATTTTTATGAATCTTTTATTAGATTCATTAGCTTCTGCCCCAACTTTGAAACGTGTTCTTTTTCCAACGACGCACCCGTCACATCGCATCACCTACCTACGCTATGTGTACAAGTATATTCGTTTTTAATTAGCGAGCTTTCTGACTGTTTCTTTTTGCTCGGCTCCTCCCGTAGGAGTTATCCTGACTCACCGTCAATATTTCCTGAATTGCAATAAGACTTTTTCAAATTCAACCGGTTATTCCAGAACTGATTAAGTCCGGCCTGGATCCAATTCGATCCATATTAAAGCGTTCAAACAAACAAACAAACTCTTCACCTCTTAAAATTAGTATAAATAAAAGTTATGCTTGTTTGTTATCGTGTTTTCTCAAAAATCAAATAAGAGAGATTTTTAAGAAAATTAAGTAACAAGCAAGCGAAACTTTTATGAATTTAGAGAGAGATTCGTAAAATGCTACCAGGAACTGGGTAATCTTCTACGAAACTAATCTCTTAGGCAGGGCTATTGTTTCATACTGATGATTAATTTAGTAGCCATCATTTCAAGCTAATTTGGTCATTTCAAAACTTATTTTCACTTAGATTCGTAGCTACAACGAAATTCAATGAGATAAACAGTCACGTTCTGTCCCTCTTACACGTGCTCACAAACTCAACAATTCTTTATGTATATTTTATTCATATTTCCGTATATTCTCAGAATTATATAATTCATGATTATTTGAGGTTGTCATTTGTCAAATTACGCGAATTTCCAGGAAGCGGTGAGGATATTCAACGCTTCCACTATCTGACACGGGAAGTGACGTACTACCGAAATGTAATGTATCGACGTTGTACCACAAATTAGCCGATAAAATTTAATAACAACGTTTGAGTAGTTTGAAATACCTACTTAGGTGAGGTACCTAAGTGGGTACTATAAAAACATAACGTACTATAAAAAGTAACGAAAATAAATCAAGGCAAAGTTGTTTCTATACAATTTTAGATGATATTAGCAACCAGTATGTATGATGAAGTTAAATAGTCTTTTTTTAATGTTTATTTTAACTTCCTGTTAAATGGTTTCGTAGCACAAATAAATAATTTAAGGTAGCACAAAATACTCAGGCCGTAAATAAAGTCAAGTAAGTAGTAAGTACTTACGTAACATAGATAAGTATTTCTAAGTTACAAAGCAGGAAAACAAAACTTATCCAGTTTTCAGCCCACTCGGTTTGCAAAGCGCGCTGATGGTAACTAAATAATACCGTTTTAAATGCAAAGCTATGCTATGCTATGCAAACGATATTGGACGAATTTCTATATTCTTTAGATCGAATTTTGTTGCTTCGTGTCTCAATATGAAACTTTATAAAAGGTTTTAGAAAATTCTAGATACTTATCTAGACAGCTGATTGAGCCGTTTTTCGTAATTCCTTTCCAGTCACGAAATAATACTTTTTAAAGGAGTAGCGCTAGTGGACCTGCAACAGCGCTCTTAAAGCCAATTATTTTTAACCGACTTCAAAAAGAAGGAGGTTATCAATTCGACATGTTTATATTTATATGTAGGTATATATTTTATGTACGTTCGGGCAAAACTCCGTCTTATATAGACGGATTTGCAAAATTCTTTTTCGAAAGGGGTTTATTCCGAAATGGTCCCATGAAAATTTCATATAGATCCGATGATGCGTTTCGGAGACAGACAACGGAACTCTCCAAAAAACTACAGTAAATCAAACGCGAATGCTGCTATCGCATAAATGTGCATTGTTTTGACCCCAAGGATGATGAAATTTCGAATTGGTGTGGGGTAGGTAACTAAAAAGTGAAAAATAAAAACTTTTTTCAAAAAAATTACAACCTACTTTTTTTTTTGACCGAAAAAGTTTTTTTATAAGAGTAACCGTGGAGTTTCTTGCCGGCTCTTCTCCATAGGAAGCGACAATTTGAAACCGTGCACCTAGCTTCTGACGTATCATAAGTGCCCATGCAGGTTTATGTGAAATAAAATATTTTGATTTGATTTAATTAGATAAATAAGTAGCTATGAATGCTACGTTTTACACAAGTAGGTGACAATTAAGAGCCAGTACAATCTAAATAAAATCCTTGATATAATTATTTTTATGTAGATTTATCGAGTTTAGAATGGAGTGCTAATTATACACATTTAAAGGCAGGTACTTATAAGCTGTAATTGTATCTAGTCTAGTAAATGATCCCGGGGCGGCGCGGCGGCGGGGCGGCACACAAGGCCGCGTGTGGGTGCGCGCGCGCCGCGGCTGTCGCGCTGGCGCCTTCACAACAACCATTTTTTGCGCGCGACACGCGCCTCCTCTCCGCTTTGATATACTCATTTGATGCGGACAATGTTATCTATTCCAACGATAACTGAATAAACATTGAGCTACTAGTAGGCAGGCAATAGTGTTACATGATTTGTTGATGTTATGAAGCTACTTGCGAGCAATAAAATAGGCTTCGTGATTGACGCAAAGCTGGTCCTTTGCTACAAACTCGGTATGTTTGAAGATTTCGCCGTAGTAAAAGAAATTCTCAAAAACTTGACTCATGCAACAACTATGCACTAAAAGCTTGGCTCATATTAATCACGGAGTTTTGACTAAGCAACTAACTGTAAATATTAATTATTAAAACAGACGCGGATATGGAACGAAAGCTCTTCTCGGTTCTTGGTATAACGGCTCAAAGTCCGTGTAAATACCTGCAACTGAATTAAACTTGTTTTTTTTGCATCATAGCAAAACATAACAACAATGTCGATGATGTGTGGCGTGTAAAAAATACGCGTTGCTAGAAGAACCGGTGCGACCGCATACCGCGCGCTCGCGGCAAGGCCTCGCGCCAGCTGCGCCCGCGCCCGCCTCAGCGACCGCGCCCGCCACCGCCGCCAACAACACCCACTTTCACATTCAAATACAACGTGCACCTAACTACCACATGTTACAAACCTCATTTTCCCTCTAGATCTTCAGCAACGCTGCACAGATATAAATCCGATTCTATCATTTCTTCTTACCTTCAGCCACTCATGAAATAACTCTTAATTATTATTATTGTAGTAAATGAGTTATGAATCAGATACGAGATAACACAGGGGTTTTGAAATTATGAGCAATAATCTTAAAATATCTCTCGTTATTGAATACATTCTCGGGAGCCGCCGCTGCTGGCTCGAGCCGAACGCCGTGCGATCATTACAGGTACTTGAGTTAGCAATTTACTTGTAACTATAAAATACAATTTATGAGATATTAATAGATTGCAGGGCCAGGACAAAAATAGCCTCTCGTGTAACATTACTTAATTACCAAGCAACAGTCCAACGGACACGTTCTCCGCCAGACTTAGGAATTACTGCGCATGATTCAATTATATTGTCATGAAGGAACTCGGGAGCTATTATTACGGTAAAGTAGTATTTAACTGTTTGTTTAGGATCCGTTCTGATCTTAAAGCAATGAGTTTTTGTGCAGTTATGATGTCGAGCTATGCAGTTAAGAAGTCGCGAACATACACCGACTTAAATGCAAATCTGAGCTGGTCCATTTACATAATCAGCCCAGTGGGGGACACGGGTCTCTTCTCTTTTTGAATGGGCCGTAGTCCACCACGGCTCTGTGCGTGTTGGTGGATGTCACATGTCTTCGAATGCTTGGTTCTAGGACATGCCGGTTTCCTTACGATGTTTTCCTTCACTTGAGAGCAGCAGTGATCAAATAAATCCCACAAAATAACGCGCCTGACTGGGTTTGAACCCACGACGTCCAACTCGTAAGTCGGGGCGTTGCTGGGCCACTGCTCTCAGCTAGGTCACTCGTTAGTCTATACTGATTATTTTTAAGAGCAGATAAACTTGGAGATATTTGGGGCGCTGAATAGTTTATGAGACACATGCTGACCACTGACAGCTACAACCTGGTAAACCTATTACGATTGCCGACAAACTCAGTAATTGAATAAGTTCGTATCTAGTTAATGTTTTATTGCCAGTTAGTAGCTTAAAAGGTTTTAAAATTGTACATAATTCCAATTATAGCCAGGCAACTTTTTTGAAAAACTTTGCTTTCAAAATAAAAATAAAATAGTCATGGTTGTGAAAAACATTGAAACTATTCACTTAACAATGATTTGCAAGTTATTTAGGTACCTATCTTAAATCTCGTATGCTAATCATAAAACTGGATCACAAGTTTGGTATGTCGCTAATTTATTGACTTTTCGATCGTAGTAGATGCAGAGATAAAGTTTACACACATTTTATGGTGGTCCCATTTTGTGTTACGTAAGTGTTGTGAGAGAAGTGGATCGTTGGCCAGGCTTCCTAAACCGTAATGAAGTTCACTGGTACGTCGCAAGCGCATATAATCCGTGCGTCGATAAATGGCATGGCTCATTAAAGTAAGCGGTGCGCGGGAGCCGCGCGATGCTATCAACCGGCTACTGGTTTGTATAAAAAAGCAAGACTAATGACACCCTCGGGTCAACATGACGCTCGCCGCTATACTCGTGCCCTCTTAAATCTCAACTCTACCGAATATTATTTACTTTGTTAATGTCGATACAAGAAAAAGCAATTAACCTTCACTGCTTACGTTCCATCAGACGTCCAAAACATTGATAAATCATAAAAAATAACATCCACCACATTTTTGTCCCGTAGTCGCTACGTGGCACGTGACAAAAAATGCCCATTAAGTAAGCAAATGTATATTTTAATTCAGAATAAGCGATAAATCTCGCGATGGGCTTTCGAATTCCGCGCAAGTCATCCGACGAGGTGAGATCGGCTGGGAAATACCATTATATATCTACGTACGCCGTGCTGCCGAGCTCCTACATACATACTGATGTCGTGTGATCGTGTCCACGGCAACAGCTGTGCAGCGATCACGTATTTATTATGTATTTTTATTCTTTTAAGAAATACCAAACACTTTGAACTTATGTTGTGAGAGGCACTTTATTAAGCTGAAGGCGGATTCTGTGGGTAATTACCTATTAGAAATAAAAATCTAAGTTGTGGAATGCGGTCGGGGATAAATAATAATGGAATGTTAGGAACAGTTGCGTCGGATGCCTGTGCTCGCAGTGCTTGTGAAGAGGTTCCGCATTGTCAGTTTTTGCAGCGCGCAGACAGGCGGCGCGCGCCAAGATCAGCGCCGCACGCGCGCCGCGCCCTGCCACGCCAGCACATCACACGTTACACGCAATTAGCACCAAATTACTTACATCTCCGCATATATAAATTTAAATCAAAAACAACCTACACGTCTAGTTCAAATTTATTACCAATTGTGCCGTGGGAATTCATACGACCAAAATGGATATGGACATAACCTTATGGAGAACCTCTCGAACTGTTCGAAATTGTACCTAACGTGTGCGGCATTTACAAGTTCACTAACTAAATAAGTGCGACATGAAGTTGACATAACAGGTTATTTCCCATGTCCTTCGATGGCATGTGAAACGTCACAGAGTTGCAGTAACAATTAGCACTACTCTAGATACACTTTATTCCCGCTCTATACAACACATGTCATATTAGGCTACAACCTAACTTGTCTGAGTGAGAGATAATTGAACCGAACTCCTAATTTGACATTATATTCTATTTGTTAATGTCATTATCATTACATTGTAGGCAGTTGGTCTGGTCTACGTCGAATGCCCAAATAAACTTTTGAAAATTGAAAACAACATGACGTCGCAATCTCCTGGCTAAGCGTGAACATGAGAAGTGTATTTAACATAGAAACATAAAATCTTATATATAGGGTCTTCAATGACCAAAACCATTAAATTAGGAATAGCTAAGAAGGACCGCATTTTTAAAACCTTTGTGAATCCAATCTATGTACCTACTCAACCCGACATCGCCACTGTGGTACGTTCCATCTCAAAACACTCCAATCTCCATCACTGTCAAGCTCAAAAGACAGTTTCCCCTTAAAATTTTCTAACACATAAAGCGCATCCCATCACTAAACATTCAGGAATTCCAAGAAAAACGCTAATCAAATTACTAGTTATTGTCTAGGTGTGAGTTAGTCGCACGCGCGGCTTTGAATTATTATTCTGTACTTGGTCCGTGATAAATTGATTTGGTGACAGTGGCCGCCGTATAGGCATACAAACGTTCCATAAGTAAACCCCGAGAGACAATTACGATACTTGTGTGCTGTATTTCACACCTCACATTTATTTATACATTTATCGATAAGTGCGTAACTTGTTAGATGATAGTGCTGTTACCAAGCGCTTCGATGTTTGTCGATGATTTCTTAAGTGATTTGTGACATGGCTTTCGCAATATTTATGAAGGCTACATTATTTTAATTTTTTTAATGATATTTTAAGCCTTGTTTTTAAAATCAAGTCACAAATTGCTAATGTTAATTGATAATCTTCATTAATTTTATCTATCACATCATTTAAATCATCTTTTAATTAAACAAATTGTTACAAATCCTCCGATCCATAACCAAAAATGATCACACAAAAATAGGCATATTTTGAATACCATTTTAGGTTCATCTTATTTTATCTAATAGGTCTTTACCTATGAAATTGCCGTTTTGTATGAAAAAATTTAAACGATTTTTTTTCATGAATTTTTTATTTGTATTAATCGAAGTAATCACCCATGCAATCAATGCATCTTTGCCATCGCAGTGGCAGTTTATTGATGCCCTTCTTAAAGAAATCAGCTGGACGGGAGGCAACAAATTCTTCAAAGGCATTTTGTACTGCCTCTCGGGTATTAAATTTTTTTCCCGCCAAGAAGTTATCCAAATTCTGGAAAAAGTAGTAGTCTGTAGGCGCAAGGTCTGGTGAGTAGGGCGGATGACGGAGAGCTTCCAACCCCAGTTCTTGCAACTTGGAGACCGTCTGCTGTGCAGTATGAGGTCGCGCGTTGTCGTGCAGGAGCAGCGGAGACGAGCGATTGACCAATGCTGGTTGGAGATGCGCCAGCTTCTCCATCATTGTGTTCAGTTCTTCACAGTACACATCTGCAGTAATGCTCACCCCGTTTGGTAAGAAGCTGTGATGAATCACACCGGCGCTAGACCACCAAACAGTGACCATCACTTTTCTAGGGGTAAGTTTTCGTTTAGGGCATTGTTTAGGTACTGAACCAGGATCCAACCAACTTGCTGAGCGCTTACGGTTATCAAACAGAATCCATTTTTCATCGCAGGTAACAATGCGGTTCAAAATTCCTTCATTTGTGTGTCTGTTGAGCAGTGCAAGGCACGTCTCGACGCGTACTTCGCGCTGGCGATCATTGAGTTCGTGGGGCACCCATTTGTCAAGCTTTTTTACCTTGCCAATTTGACGCAAATGGACCAATATTGTTTTGACGCTAACGTCGAAAGCTGCTGCTAATTCAGCCGTAGATTGTGTATCATCAGCTTCCACAATCGCCTTTAATTCGTCATTGTCGACCAAAGTCTTCGGACGACCGCGAGGTTCATTTTTCAGGTCGAAATTTCCAGAACGGAAGCGAGCAAACCAATAACAGGTGGTGCGTTGGTTTGTAGTGTTAGCTCCGTAAACGTCGTTGATGTTGCGTGCCGCTTGTGCCGCGTTGCTGCCACGACGGTACACATATTCCATAATTACTCGAATTTTTAACGTATCCATGATGACGAAAAAGATTGAAATGCGATGAAAATGTAACACTAATCAATAAAGAAATGACTACTTTTAGAAAAAAAAATCCATGTTTTTAAAATAAAATTAATTTGAAATTAGAATTCTTAGCCAAACAAAAATTATTTTGATTTGAAATGGCCAGTACTGCAGAACGGCAATTTCATAGGTAAAGACCTAATATTAATCAACCACCTAATCATGTAAATTCAATGGTAATCAGTTTCATGTGACTTTTCTCAACGTTTCAAATGTCAAATGATACCGATTCCAATTACCATCCAACTCTAAGATGATTAGTCTGTTGAAATAGGAATATATGAATGTAAGATTGACGTTAATTATTCTAAACTTAGAATAACTTATTTCAACCCAAGTTCACTTTAACCGCAGCATAACTTATAAATAGTACCTACTAGGTAATGAGTAAGTATTGTACCTAAAACAGTACACACTCGTTATGTCAAATAGCACTTATCTACTTATTAATCAAGCGTCTTGCACATATTTGTTTAGTAATCCATCTATTTATAAGATCAAACTTAATTACTTATGCATAAGCTAACTTACATAAGCTAATAATAATTCTTGTATTTAAATAGGATAGTTTGTACACATTAACAAGATTTTAAACACATCCATAATCGATTACTTGGAAGTAGAACAGTGGCAAGTAACTTTTACAGTAATAGCGCTAATCCTTGTTGTAAAGGTACCTACTTCATATTCTATATTAAAATAAATATAGCAGTTACTACGCCTCCCGACGCTCAATTAGATTTTCTAGCACGTGTACAGAACGATTAATATCATCGTATTTGTAAGCTAAACACGGCTCCAATCACGTTGGAATTTAAATAAATCTTAGGTGGCAAATTGCAAATAGGTTAACCTTCGGATTAATGGCCGTTGGTTTTTCGGACCCTTTGATAACGTGAAGAGAATTTGGACAAAAAAGTGGGTATGTACCTACTCATAAGTGGCCATGGTAGGTACAAATAGACTCAAAAAGATGTAGCCATCATTTGACTGTCCATAATCGTTGATTGTAAATTGATATAATGCAACACGACACAGACAACAAAACACACAAACACCAACAGAGAACAACACTAATTGTAGACAATAAAATGAATTTTTATCGATGTGTACATACTGTACGTTTTTATCCCACATGGTTGAAGAAGCAATCATGATGGACCACGACGTCGACCACGTGTTGACACGTACCTACAGCTAGCTGAGTCTCATACAAATGTTGTTTAGAAAGGTTGCTAACCTATTACGGTCCTCGTAGGTCCAAAGGTCCACTATAAACTCCTTAAGGTTATATTTTCCTAGTAGACTACATGGGAAGTAACTCAAGATAGATACCTAAATGGTTATTCATGATGATGATGGGTTTGCTTTGTGTGTTTAACTTTGAATTTGCACTTCTAGTAAGAATATACTGCTGAGCAACCGATATGGCCTACTTATTTTAGACTGGCTTTCGCCCGCAGGTTCGACTACATATAGAGGTCGGAAACTATCCCGGGAGAACATACTACCGAGACAAACAGGTACCACATGTACTAACCTCGGTTTGCCAAATTTCATGCAAATCCGGTCAGCCGAAAGTTAGACAAACAGTTTAGTATGGATGTTCCAAATTCTTACCTTACAAATACAGCGGAAACAGCTACTCCAGTCCTGCTCCAGTCTGGCGTCTTGAAGCTTAACAGGCTCGCCTTCGTTGGAGCACGGCGCACGCTGACCCTCTGCAATTACAACACAGCGTTAATTGTTTATTTAGCACCAGTAATTGAACCTGAGTTAGTGTCCAATAGCTAGACTACAGACCAAAAGTGAAGTAATTTAGTGTCGAATGCATAATATTCAATTCAATTGCGACATGTCGGGGCTATGTTGTTTCGAAACCAGTGAAATTGACAATTCATAGTTAAAACCGCTGAATTTGAAATGCTATGTGTTAAAGAAGGTATTTGTCAAGTTGAATCCGAACATTTGTTTGTGGAAAATCTTGACAGCGATTAACATTATGAAGCAGTTGCAAAACATGACGTATCTCCTAGTAGCGTTGCTGACAGGCATGAAATATAATGAGAAGTCTGAAAAACTATACAAGCTTGCGATACCGATGCTCGCACGATACCTGCCCAGTGTCATACGAATGACCACGAACAGCGCAGGAGGCTGCGGTTTGAGCAACATGCGTGGGAAACGACTGTCCTATATAGCAGTGCACCGAGCGCTGCACTACTGTATTCAAGCGAATTTATTTATTTTGTAAAATAAATTTATTAGTTTATACTTTGAGCTTAAAGAATTCCACTAACAGGTAACTGAAGATTCCAAGGAAGGTATAGAAAAATAATAATAAGACTTCCTTCAATAGTACAATTACACAAATCTGAATAGAGAAAGTATATTATCTGTAGATAAATAATCAAGCAAGTAAGGATAAGTAGATTCACTATCATTATGTTTACGTCAAATAAATTGATTATAATTGTAAATAATATTAATGGCAAAAGAGAGATATATTGATAGAGCAGCTTAATCAAATGTTGTCGTCCTTCGAGATGCCAAATTCCAATGTAATTGGAGAGCATTGAAACATTGGTTTAAAAATACTGTCTACGGAATCGGAACCTACACAACGGTTATAAAAAATATAAAATACAACCATCATTCTTGCATATAATAGGTCTTTACCTATGAAATTGCCGTTTTGTATGAAAAAATTTAAACGATTTTTTTTCATGAATTTTTTATTTGTATTAATCGAAGTAATCACCCATGCAATCAATGCATCTTTGCCATCGCAGTGGCAGTTTATTGATGCCCTTCTTAAAGAAATCAGCTGGACGGGAGGCAACAAATTCTTCAAAGGCATTTTGTACTGCCTCTCGGGTATTAAATTTTTTTCCCGCCAAGAAGTTATCCAAATTCTGGAAAAAGTAGTAGTCTGTAGGCGCAAGGTCTGGTGAGTAGGGCGGATGACGGAGAGCTTCCAACCCCAGTTCTTGCAACTTGGAGACCGTCTGCTGTGCAGTATGAGGTCGCGCGTTGTCGTGCAGGAGCAGCGGAGACGAGCGATTGACCAATGCTGGTTGGAGATGCGCCAGCTTCTCCATCATTGTGTTCAGTTCTTCACAGTACACATCTGCAGTAATGCTCACCCCGTTTGGTAAGAAGCTGTGATGAATCACACCGGCGCTAGACCACCAAACAGTGACCATCACTTTTCTAGGGGTAAGTTTTCGTTTAGGGCATTGTTTAGGTGCTGAACCAGGATCCAACCAACTTGCTGAGCGCTTACGGTTATCAAACAGAATCCATTTTTCATCGCAGGTAACAATGCGGTTCAAAATTCCTTCATTTGTGTGTCTGTTGAGCAGTGCAAGGCACGTCTCGACGCGTACTTCGCGCTGGCGATCATTGAGTTCGTGGGGCACCCATTTGTCAAGCTTTTTTACCTTGCCAATTTGACGCAAATGGACCAATATTGTTTTGACGCTAACGTCGAAAGCTGCTGCTAATTCAGCCGTAGATTGTGTATCATCAGCTTCCACAATCGCCTTTAATTCGTCATTGTCGACCAAAGTCTTCGGACGACCGCGAGGTTCATTTTTCAGGTCGAAATTTCCAGAACGGAAGCGAGCAAACCAATAACAGGTGGTGCGTTGGTTTGTAGTGTTAGCTCCGTAAACGTCGTTGATGTTGCGTGCCGCTTGTGCCGCGTTGCTGCCACGACGGTACTCATATTCCATAATTACTCGAATTTTTAACGTATCCATGATGACGAAAAAGATTGAAATGCGATGAAAATGTAACACTAATCAATAAAGAAATGACTACTTTTAGAAAAAAAAATCCATGTTTTTAAAATAAAATTAATTTGAAATTAGAATTCTTAGCCAAACAAAAATTATTTTGATTTGAAATGGCCAGTACTGCAGAACGGCAATTTCATAGGTAAAGACCTAATATTATAGTGCACCGAATGTCCCCCGCATAGCAACATAACATATAAAGAACCTAAACAAGTCGTTGTATCACATAATAGGTAGGCATAAACGAGTTTAACAAAATGAAATAGAAACAAAGTTATATCATAAAAATATTCCCAATGAGGTTATCACAAATACATTTATCTGTAAAAACATGTCGTTTAACAGCCTAGATTCTGACAAATTGTATTTAAACCGAACAAAGTCCCATCATGAGTCCTCTATTGATGAGCTCGTGGTAGAAGTTCGGCGCGCCGAGTTTCGTACAGATGACATCGACATTGCGCCTCAGTGTCGATGTCGCGGCCGCCTGATCACACGTTACCTTGATTTAGATCCACGGATCCGCATTCTTATTACGTAGCCATCGGGCGCCACCGGCACCGGTCGGACAGTCCTGCGGCCGCGTCAATATTTTTGTAGGTAATTAATATGTGCTCGTCTACGAATGAGAATTCCTCTCCAAATGTTTACTCGTGGCTAATATTCTAATTCGCTATTTTCACAGACATAATAAATTCCTTTAATCCGCGAGCATATTACTGCATTGTTACTCCAATTAAATACCAACTTCATTTAGAAACAATGAATCACTCATTCAATCCAATTGTGTGGACGACAGACGACTTTGCCTTATAGATTTTTGTGGGCACGCAGTATATTTACATTTCATAATATCTCATAGCAACGAGCGGGTTTCAAGGTAAACGATTTTATAAATAATTCGCTGAATTGTAAATTAACAAATTAGATACGTAATTCATATTATTGACGAATAAATATTCATAATTTAGTGCGTGTTAAATTGTAACTAGCTTCGCGTAACTGATATCTATAATATGGAATAGTCACAAAATACGGTTCTAACCATAACCTACCTAAGTACATCTAACTAAATTAAACAGCATACAATCATTGCCGACGGAAATAAAAAGTTGTGAAAGAAGTATGAAATGCTTGTGACGCATCATAATACGAATATGAGCCCTTGAATCGGTTTAACCTACATTCCCGTCACGACTGTCCTTAGCGCTCGTATTAGATGAGTGCTGATAACAACGTATAGATAAGCGCCTTAATCGTGAATCAATGTCGTTATACAATGTCACAGTTCGACACTGAACTTGTCCTCTGCTGGATGAACTTGTTCTGTCAGGATAATAACTCGATTGATTCGAATCATCGAGGGGCTTAATAGAGATGATACGTGATATGTACTCGGATCGTCGACGGCCCAGTTAAGAATCGACACACCATTTTATGCAAGGTCAAACGATAAATCCTTTTAACAAATAATATTAGTGGTTCAAGTAATAAAATATCAAGTGGTTTCGATCGAGTTTGTGAATATTTTTGTGTGCGTAGTACTTTCGTAGACCTTTTTCGTAACCTCGTAGAGGGTCTACGAAACTTTCTTTTAGTTAGTTAAGTACGAATTTAATTGTAATTCAGTACATTTTTGTATGTTTTTAATTATTTACGGTACTACCATTATGTTCGGCTGCACGCTTTCTCCGTGGGTGACACATTTAATTAATACACGTGTTAGCTATTTCAAAGCTTCGCTTGACAATACTTCGTAAATTGTGACTTGATATTTCGAGTTACTAAACAACCCTAAACAGCAAATCCAAACTTGCCACTAACTTTGAGAACGTGATAATAATTATAACGTATTTCATATTATAAATACGATAAAATTATCGAGCCCATAAAATTGGTTAATTGTGATATTATTTTTTAATGTATTCCCCACCATGGCACCATTACAAACTTGATATATTTTGGTTGCGCTCATAATTCTTGAAATTAATGTTTTATACGAGCTTAAAGTACTAAAGTAATATTCCATTACCGCTAAATGATATTATTATTCCGGTTAAGTGACAAGAAATTATGCAAATATCAAAAATATACGGTGCTTTAAACACTTTACACGCGATTTAATTGCAGCTTTTCAGGCATTTAATGCATTCGTAAAATAAGCTTGAAGCGATTACAAGATATGCACTTAACGGCCATTTCAATACCTAATGGCGGCTAGATGAGAATAATTTTTAGAAAGTTGCTCCTGCATCTACCAACGATAGTAATTCCAAGCCTAGGGATAATATTATCTTAAGCACCTATTCATATAAGCCCCTGAAACCGACTATGATTATCAATTAGATCTCAATGGCTTCTGAATACAACCTAATGAAGTTGTGGAGGCTTATTACGCAAATAATAAACTATTCATGATAAATAACCCGCAATCTTCTAACGTCTCTATATCATTATTTTTCTATTTCGCAAAGATTCCTTTCATTTTGTGGCTTAATTTATTTTTTCGTCTAAAAATCATTCTTATGCGATATATCATATACGGATATCGAGAATACTCTTGTTTCCAAGTGTTTTTACCAATTTAAAATACCTTCGACTTACACTAATTTTGTATGACTATAGTTTTACTGTTTTAGTTAGGCAATATCTAAGTAGGTATAGGCTCAGTAGCAACAATCGATGGAGAGGAAGGAAAATGACAAACATTTTAACAACCAGCGTAGTCTGTGCCCAAAAATTACTTATTATCGGTACCGAATGATTTCAACACCCACAACATCGTGTTCGTGTTTCAGTTCACTTTGAAACATAACACTTTATTCGCTGTCGAACAATCCTAGGTTTAAGAGTTATAAACAAGGCGCGCTTGCGCTCACTATGCACGTCATGATCGAGAGTCGAACGAATGTGTGATCTATGTGGGAACGGTCCGGACGCAGTTTCGCAACGGACCAATTGTCGTGCCTTGTGCAACCGACCTGTCGAACCTTATTGTTAAGCTATATTGTTGCAAATATAGCTTTCTTTGATGACTGTAAACATTGTGTTGCAAATAAACTATAAATATATAGCTCTGTAGAAGATCAGCTTATTTCCTTTGTATACAATACTTGTTTTTCTATTCTGGACAATCCATCCATATCAATACTTATGGCTTCAAGCTTGTGCACACGTGGACTGTGTGCATAAGCTTGAAGCTCATGTAAAGCGAATAAAAGGTGAGAAAAAGCTATGAAAAGTAAGACAGAGAGAGAAAGAGTCTGTCAGCTAGCTCCTGTCAGTGTGGCTCGGCCTTGCATGGTCGCGGTTTCTGACTAGTTTCTAGCAATAATAAATAGACAAAGAAGCCTCCTTCTTCAAGATTCAGTACTTACTGATGACAGCGGAGGATGCGTGTGTCGTGCTAATTAGCGAGCAGACGATCAGGGCGGCGGCGAGTGCGGCTCGGCCCCGCATGGTCGCGGCTACTCGCGGCGCCGGCGACCAGCGCTTCGCCCGCCGCGCATCACACTCGCGCGCCACGCCACACACGCGGAACACCTGAAGCAAAGGAAAGAAACCTTGAGATTGATTGACTGAAGTAGAGATTTTTGAATACCTCAGTGCAGCTTAGAATTGCTTTAAGCACTTACATACAAGAAATAAGTACGTAAAAAGTGCCTAAATAAAATGTGTAAAGTTAATACAACCCGTCCGAATTTCGTATAAAATGTAGTAGTCTAGTAATTGTGAGTCTATTGAAAAAGAATTAGTTACATCAACAATCAATTTATTGTCCCGCTACGGCGACGGCGTAGCACTCGTAGGCGCGGCATACTCCCAATTTTTTCCCTAAATTATTACTTCTTAAAACCATGAATTTCTCCGTATTTGGCATAATTCAGTATCTTGCTTGATTTTCCTTGGTGCATCCAGTAAACTCAACTTTTGTAATAAGGATACACAATAAAAGGTACAGTAACTAAACTCAGATTCTGTATCAAAACCATTATTTATAGTTATTCTATTTTAGTTTTGAAATACAACCTACTTTAAACTTATGCGAAAAATAAATTGACACCGTCCATAATTTCACAAACAACCAACTCGATGAAGTTATTCATTTTTTTAGTTTATCTTTAACGTCTTTCTAACAAGTTTTTCCGAACGTAAATTACTTTTATTAATACATTACTGTCAATCACCCGATTACGTGTGTCAGATTCTGATACATACTTAAATTGAAAAGAAGTGATGAAGTCATAAATTTCCTTATATTTTATTTTTTGATTGAATGTTTATTTATTTTTCTTCGTCACAACTCATCGTTTGTATTCGTGATACTTGTTTACGTATGCCTCACGTGAAGCGAATGTTATAATAAAGATATGTAATCGGCATCATCATACAAGTATTAACCACTAAATTCCTAAATATTTATTCGTCTATCTTTTATTGAGATTGAATAATAAATATTAAGGGATTTCCTGCTAGTTATTGCGGCAGTAAATAATGCGAAAACTTTATCGTTTAGTTTGTAACTTAATCTCCAAATTAATCTTAATAATATCAAGCAATTTAAATTAAATGTGTGGAGAATAATTACATGAAATAAGAAATAATCCAGGGTGATTTCATCGTGCAAATTGTAAACAAGTTATCAAAAAAAAAAACTGCTGTTTCATAGAAAAGTGGTCAAAATGTATGGACCAGCAAATTATTTTTTCATATCTAAAATAATCATGTACTGTATCCATAGTAACAGGTTACGCGTAATTGTCCCTGCCACTCTGTATATCGTCTTCATATTCATATTCATTTAAAGCATTCCATATTGCAAAAAAGATGTTTTAAAGGGCTTAAAACTAGGTACCGTGTGGTGCCGGACGTTAAAGAATAGCACCATCCCATTTCTTCCCGCGGGTGTCGTAGAACTAAAGGACTTACTAGAGAATGGGCAGCAGCGTTCCCTATGCATTTTACCACCATACTGCGATCGCCAACACGCCTGCCAAGCGTGGCGATTATGGCAAACCCCCCCTTTTGGGCCCTTTTTTTATGTCCAGCAGTGGACGTTTTTCGGCTAAAATGATGATGAAAGCTAGGTATAGAAATATGGACCCTGTAAGGGCACAACAAAACTTTTAAATCAAGACTACCTTCTAAGAATAAAATTCAAGCTACGACTTATAGGCATATCAAAAAAATCTAGCTATTTAAATTAATTTAGAATTAAAATAAAATAAAAAATTATTTCCTTTAAGAAATATTTCTTAAGACTGCGCCAAACATAAGCACATTATTGCATTGTACACCTGTGTCTTAGTTGTCAAGATGAACCTTTTAAATACCTCGCAGGTAGCTAGAACGGATCCAAAAGTATTTGAAATCAACAAACAACTTCGAATAATATTAAATTATAGAAAATTATACCATAACAAAAAGATCGCGCGATCCATGGTCTAATTAATAATTCAAAGATAATGAGAGAATTAATGACCCCGCGCATAGTGGACCATCGGTTCTATTTGATAGAATGTCGGGCTGATGTCCTTAACGCATTTTTTACAACATTCCGCACGTACGTTGACCTCGAGTACTCGGACATATAGCATTTATTCATTAATAATAACAGAGTGAAGCAAAAAGTGGTTCATATTAAGTGCGTTTACATGGCGATCGAGTGGTCACCGCCGTCGGCCCGACCCGGTCGCACTCAGAACCTCATCTCTCAACTATATTGTCAATTACGCTAGTTCCGGTTTCAGATCCTCCTCAGTAATGCGTTTTAGGAACGCTTCATAAAAAAATACCATAAAAACGTAATTGAATCGCTTAACACAGTACACTTTTTGTAGAATGTAAATAAAACATACTTTGCTTGATTAACACGGAATGAGTTAACGAATCCTTGTTAAAATGATAAAGAAAACGCACCGTTGGAATTCATTTGATTTAAATTATAATTATAGGAGCTTGATATTTTATACTTCAGCTAATTATAAAAGTTTCATTACCCGTCATAGCGCTACATCCGGCGCAGACGGCAGAAAAACTTGCATCGGAGAAAAACATATAGGTGCAAAAGCATTTAATACAATTGAAACTCAAGTGAATTCAGTTTTCTTAGAAACTAGAATAAGCAGTGATAATATTAATCAGTAATTTCCGAGAAGAGTCGAGGAGATCAGTGAACAAAACATAAATGAATAGCTCGCTAGTCTCTGAGAATGTCAGATAAACGCCAGTAGCGACCGCATGCGCTACTAGTATTGTTTTATTTTTTGTCCAACACGTCAATCATCCCGTTGTTAATCGAGAAAATACCGATCGGACAATAGAAGCGATAAAAAGTTTAAGTTGATATAAGAATAACAAACACATTATTAGCATACTACGCACATAATGTTATCATATTCTTTGTTACTTAATGACTGCTTACAATTTAACTTACATTAATCATAGATGGTACATACGATAAATTGTTCATGCCTCCTGAGTGGAGTCTTGGGAATTTCGTTGAAAACGTGTACTAGACACAAGTATATTGATATTATATGTTATGATAGAGGTACTAACTTTCAAATTTGTAGACATGGCACGTAGTGGTGAGTTGGAGATCCTCACAGTGACAGTCGACCAATCGCACAAGACATGTGAAGGCAACTGACTGAAAGGCTGAGAGGCAACAGGTTCCCCGAAGAGCTGCCGAGTGGGCAAGCGCGAGCAATCCTGGAAGCCCGTGCTAAGCATTTGATTGAATTCGTTGAGTTCTACGTGGACATTATTCACAATGGAATGCTTCTTCGAATAAGTTGTGCAAGTCGCTTACTGATAAACTGTTGCAAAAAGAAAGTCCCACACGATTCTTATAACTGATTTATAATAAAATAAAATCTTTATTTAACCGTCTTCAGACTGTTGATTCAGTAAATAATTTTATCCATTGTGTGGTTGGACAAATTGTTATCAGTTCTGGATATCAAAATGATCCGAAAGACTCTTGGAACTCCATCAATATAGCGCCCAGTGTATTAATTATTTATGTTTGTATAAAGAAATCACATTAATAAATTATTATTTTAATTGGACATCACTACACGAATGCTTAAATAGCCTACAATCACAGGGTTTACAGTTAATTGCATGTGTAATTCATGAGGCATGTTTTAACGAATAAAATATAACAAATTAAAACGTTATTTTTCCACGACATTGTGCCCCTTTAAGGTAAATACTGCGACTGTGACATTACCAAGACTTGATCTCGATAACGTAGCACTGATGATGTTTGATTAGGTATTCAATAGGAGCAATCAAGCCTCAATCACCTACCTAATGACTAGGTAAACACACACAACCCTCATAACATTCTAACTAGACGAGGTAATTTTAGTAATTTAGGAAAATTATCTGTCTATAATAATACCGATTTAGAGCTTTTAAATATTTTTCCTCAAGAATGTTCCAGGTATGACGTTAATCTAGATGTTTTTTGCAATGCGTTAAGCTTAAAGACTTGATTAGTTTGCCAACATAATTTATGTGAAAGACGATATAGCCATGTAACTTTATCAACTGCCTTCTATGACAGCTGCAGACGGTCCATATACTTAAGCGCAGTCACATACAGGTACAAGCATACGAGAACATTTAGAAAGCCGCTTTTAAAATCGGGCGTAGGGCCCGCAAGTGGCAAGCGAGTGTGAAGACGGGTGCCACCGCAGCGGGCGTCGCGCCGTCACCTACTTTCACGGAGGCAGCAACGGAGGAGCGCCCGGCGGGCCGGCGCAGGCGCTGCGGCCTGCCAGGGGGAGGGGGGAGGCTGCGTGCGCGCGACAAGGTCGCCGTGAGGCAAACCACTCGTCGACAGAATTTCTTCGGCGCAGAGACACGCGCATACCAGTCCGGGAGCGGAACGCGGTCGCAATAAAAACGCTCGGATATATTTCACGCGTGCGCAACATTATCTCGTCGCTCTCGGCTCCGATTACTTAATGCTCCGCAGCTAACTGTACAAGCGGAGAGAAACAAGATCAGGTTTTTTCTTAGCAGGTTCGATGATCGCAGGGCGACACCTCCAGGGTGCACTTCTCAGCGAAATTTGTTGTTTGACAAACACACTCACCGCGCAGCTGGAAAACTTCAACATCGCACCAGCTGAAGTCTTGTAAGCTTTCCACAGGTAGATTCCGCTAGTTTATGTGCCTATAGGTTTTCGCTTATACGCTTATACGTTTTTCCAGAATCCACTTTAGTGTCCCGTTTCAGCCAATCAATTAATTATTTATCCATTTGCCGTAGACACATATACAGGTCCCTGCAAAGGGGTAACAACCGATTGTGCGAACCGATTACACAATTTAGAGACAACAGTCTCACCTACTTGGTGTGTGTATTTCTAAAGAACCGAGAACAGCATAAATACCATGTTTGCCATTATAAGCCCTCTAATCTGGCTTATCTTCAACAGACATAATTTTTAAACCTTAAAATCCTCGTAGAACAAGCAGTACTCTCTGCGTTGCTCCCAATGAAACCTAATTAAAACAAATTGTGAATGTTCTCTTTCGTAGCACCCATGCAAGTGCAAGCAGCAAGTTATTTATATCACTTTAACTGCGATTATCATTATGCCACTGTACCGCGATTTATCTTCAGCAAATATTAGAGGTGAATCCGTAATTACCTCTTGTTTGTAGATCTAAGATAAATTCGGTTCGTACCTATGTGCCAATGGGTATTTCCTGAGAAGCTGTGCATATCATTGTTTTAATTTTACGTAGTGTTTGAACAAAGTCTACGAAGGTTGTAATTGAGGAATAGAAATCGTAGTTTCAGTGTTGGATGTTCAAAGATTTCCTTGTGGCGTTAGCACAATGAGTACCGTTGATTGACGAGGCAGCGTCTGGCAGCTAATTGAGTTAACAGCCCAAACACAACATGTCCATTAAGTGGCCTCTACAAACAGCGGCTGGTGAGTGTGGGGACCGCGGCGCTCAAACCGCATCACTGGCAGGTCATCATCCCGCCGACATTAATCCGATGCAATGACAATTAACCAGCAGATGCTTTGGGGACGAACACAATTGAATCCGCTCTATTTATTGAGTTCATTTGCGTACAGCTTGTGAGTTGTGACGTCATTTTGTGTGTTAGGTCTTTTAGTGTTTTAGAAACAATAAATAAGATACGTTTACCGTTTAATTTCGTATATTATGGTGATTATACACCAGTGCAGTTGCCTGTGCGGCCTGCGACTATGCCGAATCTATGCATTAGCCGTACTATGGCTAGTAATACAAATATACAGATAGGTTACGTACGAACACAAACCAGTTATCCTCCATACTTGCATAGAATCCAAATACCTCGTAAACTTCATGTTTTGTTTTTCATACCTTCGCATTATTCAATGTTAAATTACACCCTGTATTTTCCTACAGGATTAGTTTTAAGCATACTTAGGTTATTTTTAATGATTTTAAGTAACCATAGCTTATCAGGTGAAGTATTAAAGTCTTTTTTTTTAGTTAAGAGGATAAAGAGAGGTTAGTAGCTCATAATTTATACCAGGAAGTACAGCAACTCTTAAGTAGTTTCTCACATTGTTGAGGTGTACATAAAACCTAATGCTTACTGCAAATGGTAGACATTCCAACACTTGCAAAGTGCCACTATTGTTTGTGCTGTGGAATAATAAAAATAGAAGAATTTAGGAATCCATTAAGACTATTAGGCTTGTGAGATTAAGTGACGATGAGTAATGGTACGGAGGAGTTAACAATTTTATTAGCGTCAAGTCGGAATTGATTTATGTCGGGTTTTCACCACACTTCGCCACGGCTATGGGAACAATTAACGAACAGCTTGAATTAGAGATATTTTTGTCTTTATACAAATGACGTCTTCGTTACTAATTTAAATAATAAGATAAACAAAGAGATCCTCCGGTTTTACGCGGAAGCTCGGTTTAATGTGATTTAACAGCGTAGTTTAAACTTATTTTTTTTAAATTAGGTGGGTATCTACTTTGGTAGACGCGTTAAAAGCAATAACAATAATAAAAATCCATAAACCAAAAGTCACTTTAGCAATTATTTTTATAGTTCAACTAGTTTATTTTCGTTTTAAACACATTGTTTCAATGGTAACTTTAATCCAGCATTTAGTTGAATTATACGGAAATTACAATAGTCTGCATATTTAGTTAAAGTATTAATAACAAGTCTGTCGGTAATGAGATAATAGTACATTATGGTACAAGTGTGTAACGTTGGTGATTATCGCTGAGGCGCCATTGAGACCCGAGCCGTCAGGCGAGGGTCTTAAGAGAGCCGAGGACGATAATCATCAATACACACGTGTATCATACGACGTTTTTCAACACACTTGCGAAGAAAATAATACTAAATCATCATCATCATCATCATCCATCATCATCATCCATCATCATCCATCGTCATCCATCAGCATCCATCATCATCCATCATCATCATCCATCATCATCCATCGTCATCCATCATCATCCATCATCATCCATCGTCATCCATCATCATCTATCATCATCCATCATCACCCATCATCATCCAGCCTCATCCATCATCATCATCATCCATCATCATCCATCATCATCCATCATCATCATCCATCATCATCCATCGTCATCCATCGTCATCCATCATCATCCATCGTCATCCATCATCATCTATCATCATCCATCATCACTCATCATCACCCATCATCACCCATCATCATCCATCATCATCATTCATCATCATCCATCGTCATCCATCATCATCCATCATCATCATCCATCATCATCCAGCATCATCCATCATCATCCAGCACCATCCATCATCATCATCATCATCGTTTTTAAGAACAAAGCAACTCAAACAAAAAACAACCTATAACTCACTAAGAACAAAGCGACTCAACCAATTCTATAACTCACTAGTGAATAATAGTAATGAAAAAGTCACAGTTTGATAATAGGTGTCATTATGTGCCTAACTGTAGTGAAATTAGAGCCATTTTATGAGCAAGTGTGTTGAAAAACAGTTTTATCTGTGCTATCCATATGCTTTATTTTGAGTATTATCATTTAATTAATTACATTTATTGCTACTAATTTCAATTGCGTACGTAGGAGTAGCTATTAAACTATATTAACTGTAATCGTTGTAACAATTTATTTATACGTACTCATGGATATTTTATTATTATAATTAGCAGTGCATTTTCGCAAAATTACGCAGCAAATTAATTACAAAATGAACTATTTGGCAGGATCTATGAATACCAACTCAGATAAAATCGACGACACGACAAAAGCTTACAAAAAGTTCAAAAGGTTTTGGTCAAAAATTTAAGCGGATCCAAGGGTCCTCTCAGTTTTAAACAGTAGTGGGAGTGGCAGGTATGGGGAGGGTTGCTTTCGTGCCACGCCCTCTCACCTGGTCACGCCTACCTAGCCTATCACCTGTCATCTACATCGTCACGTCTAATATACTTACCTAAAGTTGCTAATCAGATCATATGACCTACATGTCTGTTTTTTTTTTCCGTAGCGTAGTACGTGCCTAAACCACCATGGTGAAATGATAGTTTTTGCTTTTAATCAACTTAATAGAATCGTCCCATATCCTAGATGTTGTCCTAAAAGAATCATGAAAAATTTCCATTATATACACATGTCAAGAAAAGCCACAAGGTAACTCCCATAAAATGCAAAATATTAAACGTTTAACGAGAACATGGCCATGAACCGCACATTGCCTTATAAAGTACAACACCGAGGTTTACAAAGAGCCAATCTTCAAGAACACCAAAATGTCACATCGCAGAGAAAATTAACTCATATAGGCGCGTATAGCTAACGAATGGAAAATAATCTGACAGAACAATAGGGTTGAGATACGAGTTGAATTATTAATAGAGCTAATGAGGCGTTCGTCGATAGCGGGGTGAGCGGTCCGACCTCGCCCGCACGATAGGCCCACGCAGCCTGATTGTCGCCGAATACCCGAAACCAGGGCTGGCAACAACAGCCGCGGTCTTCTGCGCGTACGCACCGAGCTGCAATCACATGGGCTTCCCCCAGAATTCAACTGACAAAACTAAGCTGGCCATAATGTATAGTTTGAGAAGAATATCAATGACAATTTTCTGGTCTATAACCAAAGAGATCAAATATTATGTGGCAATGGATCATATTCTTGAATTTGATCAAGTTTCTTAAACAACGAGTCGTACGTTGAATTACTTACGTTAATTAACCCGCCTATGCTACAAACATGTTTATTTCTTCGCCAAAACATAATATTATTATATTCTATTCCTCACATAAATATTACGTAATTTTAGCACAAAATCCCAGTCTGCCAAATCCGGAATCCGGATTTAGCAACCCTATCCTAATAACTAGTTTTAATATGTGTTTGGAAGTAGCACTAATCTGTTCTGTGTTTAAGATCAGATTCATCCAACAGATAAATTATAAACTGTGAGTTTACACGCTACACTTTATCTAATTGTTTAACTTGCTAAAAAAGTAAACCACGTGCTACTAACGCTACAAAGTTGTATCAGCAAATCCGCTTTAACAGCACATTCAGATTAAAAGATTACGAGATAGGTACTTAGGAACTGATTTCGTGATATACCTGTGAATGTAGATAGGAGTATAATATCGTCTACTGACTTTTTTAAGCTTATTCAGTCCCACTGCTGGGCAAAAATCTCCCTCAAGTACTTCCAGGAACTCTTTTCCCGCGCTACCTTGAACCAGCCGATGTGGTATGCGTCCATATCATCTCGTGACCGCTTAATTGTCTCAATTTCAAAACAAAATGTGCAGAATTTGGGACTCAAGTGTACAAACAGGATGCAGTGATCCACTCTTTCCACTATCGAATACTAAATTCGGTAACACCGAAAACAAACGCAGTAAAAAAGATCATTACTTCCTAAATCACGTAGGTACCTACTCAGTGATAAAAAACGGAAATTCCGATTGAGCAAATAATTGTTAAACACTAAAACTAAACAGTTATCCATGATCTTTATCTTTTAACAAGTGCGTTGGTTAATTCCTACTTCCCTTACAACATTTATATCACATCGCAGCACTACTGGAATTAACCGAGCCTGGAATCCGTCAGAACATCAATGAAAAAAATGTTCAATGAAATATTCCATTATTATTAAATTTATTATCAATACACATACATACGCGGTTCAGTTGCACAACATTATAAACTCGGATTGAGCCCAGCACTCGCCACTTTGACTCCTGATAAGGGGGGTCGCCGACTATTCATTCAAGTTGTAATTTAAATAAAATGAATGAAAACTGTTCCAAATTCCTCATCACTATAGAACGTAGCACATTTAAGATAAGTACTGTATTAGTCATAATTCACCTGAACATTGTTTTTTTTTCATGAAACATTTATTATTTATCCATCAGGATAAACTAGTTGCCAAGTGTACAGACTTGTATCTACATCTTACTTTTCTGTACGTGTCTGTACGTGCCTGATTTTTATCATACTGAAATAGAGCGTGTGACGATGTAAGATAAACAATACAGAGAAACAATAAAAAAAGTATTGATTCATGACCAGTCTGTCTACACAATGATTGGACATTCAATTTGTAATACAAAACATTAAAAATCATTCTAATTGACATTAATATAATGTTTTAGGTAATTGAACAAGTATTACCTACTTACCTTATACAACATTACATTCAAAATAATTTGATTTTAAAGCATTTGCATACATACTGTATTAATTCGGTACACATAATTAACTAAAACTGTAAAAAATATACCGGCAGTCCTTTTTGTGTAGCCTCATTTAGGTAGATACATAAAAAAATATTGTGTGTGTACGTTATAATTTTTGGCAATAACTCTGCGGAACAACCCATGGTAAAGAAAATCAGGCAAAACCATTGTTGGGCCCAAACTAGGTCAATTGAAAAGAAAAGAAAACTCTAGGATGAGTAAACTACAGATTTCCCGTCTGGATCGTATTTCTATCGCCTCCACCACATAAACACAGTATCCAGCGAATTAGTGTTTTCTTTTAACATAAAACGAACGTTTCTTTCTTGGAAAAAGCCCAAGCTTTCAATGGTTGCGCGTCTAATCTTTGCTTTGAGACCGGCCCTATATTATAATTCGATGGACCGACAACACAGTCATCGTTATTCACCTGTTTTCATGGTGTTATCAGCAGGGTTACGTCACTGGCAGACTCTGTTGTATCGGAATTTAATAATCGATAAGCAATTAAGATATCGAAGAAAACAATCGTGCTCTTCATCTATTCCACGTCTGTATAACAACACAATAAACATTCTTCAAATATTTACCGATTACGATCACATGTGACGACACAACAGATTGAATTAGTCGGTGACATCCTTATCGATAGGAGGCAGCTTGTTCGTTCGATTGCAATACAATTTCATCAGTGTAAGTACTTAATCTCTTTGTTTACATAAAATGAGCCTTCATTAAGCTGATATCGGGCCTGATGAAAGTAGACTTAATGGCGTATGTCTGGCCTATGAGTGATATTAAATCATTATAATTATTCTAATAACATCTGCATCCATTATAATTCCGTCTGTGTAACACGTAAATGGATTTTACACGGCTGTTTGACCTCATATTAACACAGTAAATGTAAATATATCTCAGTTACATAAGATGGATGGCTATTAGGTACTGTGACTAAGTAGGTGCTAGGAATCAATTAGTTCACATTCATTATACATAGAACAATATCCGGGTTTACAAAGTATTTGGAAGCTAAGAACTCACGACTATGTCCAATTTCTATGAAGTAACAAATCTCGTACCATGGCAGTTTTTCCATACCTTAACCTTATTAGTGCAGTATAATTGACTGATAAAACAACAGAACATAAAAGAGGTTTCTTTTATCTGTTTTGTGATCAAAATAATGTATGTATACACACGCTGCTTTCCTAAGGATACAATTTTGACCCCCTACGCTACGCAGCTCAGAATGTAATGATTAAAAAAAAAACATGTCGTATAACGAGAGAGAACCTCAAGATTTAATAAGAGTGATAAAGTCACTAAAAATACAAATAGCTTTGGGTACGACAGTATAGCTACGAAAGTAGTAAAATTTGTGTCGAACGATATTGCCTCACACTTAAGTCATATTATAAATTTGTGCATTAGCTCTGGAGTATTCCCGAATGGTCTAAAAACAGTTATCGTAAAACCGCTATTCAAAAAACACGATAAAGAAAGTTTAGTTAATTATAGACCCATTGCCCTAATCCCTATATTTTCTAAAGTCATTGAAAAGATAATGTATGAATCAATCTATATTTTTTTATGTAAATATAATATTTTGTGTGATGAACAAAAAGGATTTAGGAAGGGCAAAGGTATAAACATGGCTATTTACGATTTGCTTAGTATAATTATCGGAAATGTTGATAAGAAACTGCCAATTTGCGCAATCCTGACCGATATGACAAAAGCTTTCGATTGTGTCCATCACGCAACCCTGATTGATAAGCTTAACATCTACGGGATACGGGGAAATATACTTAGTCTTATTATTTCATATTTACGGACGCAAAATACGCGCTTTGACGTGGAGTTGCGGACAACAGCCCGTTTTACCTATTTCATATTTAAGTGACCGTAAACAATATACAGAAATTTCTAAAATTTGCACAAACACTAAGCGTGAAAAGAAATATATATCCGAAGCAAGAGTTATCAGACATGGTGTACCTCAAGGTGGAGTACTTAGCTCACTTTTGTTCCTGTTATACATAAATGACTTACCGCACCACATTGAACATCCAATGGTCTTATTCGCGGACGATAGCACCGCACTTATTAAATGTGCAGATATAAATAAATACGAACAGGACATAAATAATACACTTAAAGACATTGTAAATTGGCTTGACTACAATAAATTAGTGATTAACCTCCAAAAAACGAACGTTATGCATTTTTATCAACGCACTTCAGTACCAAATGTGATAATAGAATATAATAACTGTAATATAGAACAAGTACAAGTTGCAAAATTTTTAGGTATTCTGATAGATAGTCAGTTGACTTGGAAACCTCAAGCAGAGGAGATCTGTAAAAAATTGAGCACATCCGCGTATGTGTTATACAATCTAGCGAAAAAGGTCAATATCACCACAACAGTAACTGCGTACCATGGTCTAGTTGCGTCCATTTTAAGATACGGAATAATTTTTTGGGGAAACTGTACTCTACGGGAACATGTGTTCAAAGCCCAAAAACGCTGCCTACGAGCAATACTTCATATGAAGGTGACGGATAGTTGCGTTCCTGTCTTTAAGTCCCTCAAACTATTAACTTTCCCGGCTATGTACATTTTAGAAGTCGCAATTTTCGTTAAATGTAACCTATACCTTTTTACCGCAATTGCAAAAGATAGAAAGAGACCTATAAGAAGTCAGTATAAATATCTACTTCATGTTGAGAGTTGTAATACTGCTTTGCAAAAAAAAAGCGTTATTAGTATGGGACCAATAATATACAATAAAATACCTAACATAATTAAAAATGACACAATTAAAAACTTTAAAAAGAAACTGACAGAATTATTAATTGTGAAATGCTATTATTCTGTAAATGACTTCCTTAATGATACTGACTTAAATATTGAATAATGTAATGTTTTTTTTTTTTTTTTTTTTTGACATATTGTAATAATTCTGACATTCTTTTGATTTATTAATTTTATTTCTATCGTATTGCAGATATTTTAATTTATGTTTATTACTTATATGAATTTACCATGCCTATTATTGTTGAACTGTAATACCTATCTAAAAAATCTCTCATGTTGTAATAATGTTGCATGCCTATTATAAGGTAGATTGTACAAGGATCACCAATATTTTAACTGTCATCTTATTTACTGTACCTGCAATCTATGCAAATAAATTTTTTTACTTACTATTTTACTTACTTTACTTAACGGTTGGTACATTATCGGAATAAGGTAGAAGTAAATATTTGGGCTTACGTTGGTAGCCAATAAAACTATTTGATTAAATTATGATCACAATTTTTTATAATTATCATTTTCATTAATATCTACAAAATGCCTACATGCTGCTACGCCGTAGCAGATGTAGTCCTTTTATGGTTACGAAAATTCAATCAAATGTTTTATTACTTTTTCCCAATAAAAGGTTGTAAAACGAGCTCAGTATAGTTTTTAATAAATTACATGTTATACCTAAATCCTTTTTAACGACTTTAGATGACTAAAATCCTTGTAAAAAAATAAGGATAAAACTCCTTAACAACTCAGTAGAAACTTTTTACGAATGACACATAAACAATACTGTAATACTGACAGCATTAAAGCAGCATTTATTTACAAACTCGTCCATTTACTATCGAGACACATAATTAGGATAAGACGAAAGGCGGTCAGTTAAGCAAACGGATGGCTTGAAAACCAGTAATTATGGGCGGCGAGCTCCGTCTGAGAACGAAAACTAACTTGTGGCAGTATTTTGAAAAGGTTCGCTTAACAAGAAAGTAGTAAACATGTCTTCTAGTATTAACTGCGTCCGTAGACCTGAAGTGTCCTAACTTATACGACGTCGAGTTAACTTTAATTAGCGGAGTGTTCGTGAGAACGCTCAGTGAAATTGCTCGTGTTATCTTTTAGTTTAAAAGGTTATCTCCACTACACTTTGTATTTAATTAAACATCTTTCCATTGTTAAGAAAAACCTACACAATCTGAATTTGATTTCGCGTCACCTAGACGAAGGCTTCTATGAATGTCCTCGAATTATTTTTGGTACCCGATATGATAAAGTGTTGGATATACCTATTATACAAACAGACAATGGTCAGTGAATTCTTTATGATATAAATAGTGTATCATAAATGTGTCGGGAAATCCAAGTCTTTGTGAGCACAAGACAATGCCCTTACATTAAGTTTTTAGCAGGACTATTTTACCATAAATTACTGTGTAGAATGTGGTAACCTCATAACCAGTGGGTAATCATGAAAAAAACTTATAGAAGTTCAAACAAATACACAAATCCTACTAATATTCTATCCTACTAATATTATGTTCGTGAAAGTTTGCATGTTTGGATTTTGGATGTTTGTTACTAAGATAGTTAATAACCTAACACAAAGGATACTTGAAGAGAGGGAGGAAGTAAGTTCCCGTATGATAATTTTTGACTACCACGCGGGCTAGCAAGAGCTAGTGATTTCATAACGCAACTGTTTTCGACTGTCCAAAAGTTTATTATGTCCCCAATGACATCACTAATATCCTAATTAGTTGCGCCGTATCTTCAGAAGGTAATAAAACAATACAAGTAGTCAGAGTACCTACTAAGGAAAGTTGAACAGGTATTGCACACGGCTTCAAGCCGTGTTTATTGACCTACCTACCTACAGTCTGGCTGTTTTAGCTTATATTTCTTTCAGCACCTACAATGTAGGTGTGTATTTGAAAACATACATATGTGATGATTCTGCAAAATGGCCGTCATCCAAGGTTATCTATGAATTGGTAGATTAATTTCAAATGTTTACCGAACCACTTTTCTACGTCACTAGTATACACTAGTGACGTAGATAACTAGGATAGGATATCCAAAGAAAGAGTAGCTAGTATTATTTTTCTGAGCTCATTTATAAATAATCACTTTTCTACGTTGTTCAGAAGGCCCACTTACGTTTTGAGTTTTACCGACTGACATCTCAATGATTGATTTGCGGTTATTTTTATGGCCCCAACAAACAATGGATTATGTTTAAAATAATAATAAGCACTATTAAGATGAACCTTTTGTTTTATAGATTGCGGATATAAAGTTTGAATGTTTGCCAAAAACGTAATACAAACCACAAAGACTTTGTTTACCTTTTCAATATAAATCAGGAATTCAGGACATGCGACATCTTACTGTTTAAGAATTTTGCAATGTCTACTATGAAGTATACGATATTTATTTACTACAACGCTGTCCACATATCAATACAAGTTATACTACTTTAGATACACAATCATTACAAATGATTGCATGCTAGAAGCGACTGTCTGAATGATTGCTTAGTCATACTCGTACAATCTTTCTCTGAAACGATGAAACATAGTGTCGTCATAGGGATCGCTACTAGTCGGGATAAATGAATCCATGGTAATTGCCTCCTGTCTGGGTCGTGAATCATATTTGAATAAAAAACAATTGAGAACAAAGGAGTTCCAATGAACTGTTATTGCTGGTAATAGTAAAAACCTTCTTATTCATAGGGATTATGGGATTAATGAGGATGTAACAAAAACGTAATGCATGATATGTGATTTAACTTGTGCATTGAGTAATTAAATACGCTACGTACAGTTTTTCGTAAAATTGATTCAAGTTATTCAGAATTGTCGCTTGACGTAGAAGGATAAACTAGTTTTACTATCGAATTTCCAGAAAAGATGTTCTAAGTACCCACCTTCAAAACTCTCACAATCAGATTGTTTTTTTATTAATGCGTGTCTAACACAAAATCTTAACTAGGACCAATTAAAGATCACCAGGACATTTTTGCGTAGTCGCCACGCTTGGTGGACTGTGATAAGCAAAAGAATCCCGATGCAGGTCTAATGACCTGGATCTCGATCCTTTCATATCCAATCTATCACAAATCACTCTAGAATCCATGGGTAGTGATACACTAATAGTGGTAATTTCTGATATGCTTTAGGTAAGACGAGCACACTGTTGTGACCTAACTGAGTGTAAACCTACTTGAGACAATTGGCAGCGACTCGACGCCCATTCGCCATTCATACAAAGACGTAGAGGCTGATTAACAGACTTGAAATTTGGACAGTGGTAAGATTATAATGGGATAGATCTTAAAAAATCATCCCTAAATGGCCACTCAAAACATACTATGTTGTTTCGACTTGAAATAAAGGCTTCAAGCTGAGAGAGAGCTTATAAAGTTCTCTTTTCCTATTTTCCGGTCATCATTTCAGCCGAAAGACGTCCACTGCTGGACATAGGCCTCCCCCAAAGCCTGCCATAATCGCCACGCTTGGCAGGCGGGTTGGCGATCGCAGTATGGTGGTAAAATGAATAGAGAACGCTGCTGCCCATTTTCTAGTAAGTCCCTTACTCGCCTCCTACGACACCCACTGGAAGAAATGGGATGGTGCTATTCTTTTACGCCCGGGCACCACACGGGACAATTTCCGGTGATTAATATTTAATACAAATATTGTTATTTAGATTCTAACTGCATTTGTTACTTCAGGCATTTTGTAACAAAATGCCTTAAAAAAATACTTAGTTACCTAAGTATTTTTTTTTTAATCATACAAAAGCTTAAATAGTCCATTTTCTTGAAAGTGGCAGTTGAGTTGCCACACAAAGTGACCCATTATTCGTATCTTATATATACATTGTTGTCGATACGATTGAATAATATGTTAAGACTTCTATGGGTATATTTGTGTGCAAAATATATTTATTAAGAGCAGTGGTGGCCCAGTGTTATCGGACTCAACTTACGAGTTGTAGGGTCGTGAGTTCGAACCCAGGCAAGCACTTACTTTGTGTATTTAATTTTATCACCAGTGCTCTCAAAACGGTGAAGGAAAACATCGTAATATCCCAGAACCAAAAATTCGAACACATGTGGCATCCACCAAACCGCACTAGGCCCGCGTGGTGGATTATGGGCCCCCTCACAGAGAGGTCTCTGTCCCAGCAGTGGGAACATTAGGTATAGGCTAATTGTGATATTATAGGGATCATCATCATCATCATTTCAGCCGTAAGACGTCCACTGCTGGATATAGGCCTCCCCAAAAGGGGGGTTTTGCCATAATCGCCACGCTTGGCAGGCGGGTTGGCGATCGCAGTATGGTGGTAAAATGCATAGAGAACGCTGCTGCCCATTCTCGGGCCTATAAGGACCCTTTGCAACATGTTTACAAAAGAAAATATAAGAAAAGTTCTACAACAATTTTCCTTATTTGATAGACCAAGACTTGACTGATAATACACGTATATCATTACATTTAATTACGATACCAATATTTTCATAGTATCTAGGCTGTAGTGTCATGTACTTTGTTTTTATTGAATCAGACAACCTTTTGTTTCATAATGTGATGCAACTTTCTTGACAATTAAGTTTCAGAACGTTCAACTTGTGGTCACTTACAAATCAGCCATTTGTATTCTTGCATGTGCTAGTCAATATCTAGGTATTATGACTTAGCGTTATCATATAAATAAACAAAGAAACCATGTATTTGTAAACAAATTGCTGTAGACTGTGCAATGATAATATTATTTCCTTTAGGTAGACATATATTTTCCTTGCATAGGAAACGCTGAACTTGGAATAACAAAAACACCAACGTGGTTTGATAGCCTTATATCCCGAAGTGTACAAAATAATAATTTATGAGAATAATGAACTTATATCCAAATACCTTTGAATTACAAATATAATAAGCCAATTAAAAATAAATTTAATCAATTAAAGTCGGACTGAGTTACGACTGTATCCGCGACAAGTGATTTTTATTTGTTATTGCCTATATTTTAATTTCTGTTGATAGCTTTCTAAATTTATTCGACTTGTATGATAAGTGGCATTCGAATAACTTCGTGGCAATATGCGCGTGTCGTATACCTCGCGGTCGTAGTGGATGAATATCATATTGGAGTTACCACATCATTAACTGGTTTATAATCGTGTTACCTTAGTAATAGTCGTACAGCACTTACTAGTATCGTGCTTTAACTCCATCATATAACTTTAAGTTTAACTTAATTTAACAAGTCCTACAAGCAAAGTTCGCCAACCGTTGTTATTATCTTTGCGAGTACCTACTGTGTTTGATTGTTTCTGTTGAAGTAAAAAATTTAGTCATTATCAACAAGGAAAATGATGATTGATTCAAATATATTTGAGATTTCGAACTTGCCAAATATGTAAATGTGTTTGAAGAATCGGACATTATTTAACTTGCCCCAACATAACGAGGTTACATCAACTCGAGTACCTACTTGCTTACTTATAGTACGTTAACTTGTTTCGTTGCTGTGCAAGTGACTTTCTAATATAACATTAAATATTTTCATAATGAACATAGCTCAAAAACATACCCCGGGGACGATGAAACATTTTTGTAATTTTGTCAATTAAAATATTCTTACCTTAAAATATAATATCTTGATTCCTCAAGCACCTTCAAAAATAATAACTTCACTCGCGATGCACTTTGAAGAAACTTGGTAAAACAAAAAATAGCACCTTCGGAAAATGTAAACAGAAATAGTTGTGGCGAAACTCACGTGTTACAAAATATTTGCAAAGTTTTCGAGGGTCCTTATTTTTTCAGTATTAGCGAGGGGAGTTTTATCGTGAGTACTAGGTCGCGTGTGACGTGAGTGTGCGTCGGGTCTGTCGGGAGCTGCTAGGAGCGTGGTGGACGATCGGCCACGCAGGCTGGCGGCGGCGAGGCAGCGCGTGCACTGAGTGGCGAGGTGGCCGGTGGCGCGTCGCTGCCGGCCGCCGCGAGACTCTGCCCCGCGCGTGCGCCGGCCGCCGGACCAGTTCCGAGCAGCCTCCCGCGCCGCCGCGCCACCACCGCGACCTGCACGCCTGCACGCCTGCACGCTGCAACACGCACCCCGCACCACCATGCACTTGCCAAAGTATCACCCGCCCGCGCACACTGCCACAGCATACACTTCAGGCCCAATGAACTAGCAGTACGAAATATCACTTGTCAATTTATGTTGCTAAAGGATGTTGTGAGATCTGAGAGGTCTGTATCTAGGCAATAAATATCTGCTAATGGGCCCTGTTGCCCTTATCTCTCAACTGGAGCAAGGAGCAAATATCACAACGGAACGTAATTAATTCTGTTTACTCATTAGGGAAATTAGTTTTCTTGAGAGGTTTCCTAAATGTCATATTCCCTCATTCATGTTCGACGTTAGGTATTCTGTGGTAACTTGACTAATTAATCTAAGAGGTAGGCAGACAACTAGTCTTAGTACAACAAAATAAATTATAATGTTCAGTTTGTGTAATGTATCTGAAGACAAATGATGTTGACCATTAATTTATGTTAATCAGCATCCGTGTAATACCTACCCGGCTCGTAATTTTGACGTCAATATCTATTCAAATCCTTTATATTACGCAGTGTACAATTGACTACACCATGGATTTATTGAATGAAACATCGTTACATACAAATACCTCGTATTATAAAAGGAAATACCTGACAATAGTATTGTCGCATTTAAATTAATGGGACAAAGTTCGCAATAAATTAATAACCATGCGATTTAATTAACCATGTATTTATTTCTAAATCTGAAACACGTATTGTTAGCTTCGCAATTTTCTTGGAATCTGAATATTTATAAAAGATTTTCTACATAATACATAGGTACGTATACATGCTCACTTTTATGACGAACTGAACGTTTGTGGGTTCTAACCTTTTTCAGTATAAGCCCGTTCGATGTGGAAGAACTCTGTTTTTGGTATATTAACAGTTAGTTTGAGAGCTAAATAAACTCGTTCAGTGACTCCACTCAATAATGTCTACTTTAATCAGGCTAATGCTGATATTAATAAAAAAAGACGAAGTTCCAAGCAATTGCATATACCTAGTTATTTTAAAATGATCGACGGTAAATAGTCGTACCTATTAGGAACTATCCTTATTTCTGGAACTGCTTTTTATTACCTTTTTAAGCATTTTAATTGCAGTTTCTGATATAAATTAATGCAATGACAATAAAAATAGGGCTGGGCTTTACACTTTTTGAAATTTACCTACTTATCTATGTAATAGAAATATTTGTCTGATCAACAACGTAAATAACAAAATGAAAGATTTTGGACTGACAAATTGAAACCCATTGCTACTGTTATTGTGTTACGCGATTCCGCCACAAGACAGTCATATTCTTATTTTTGGTATGATACGTAGGTTCGATGGGCACATTTATTGATGATCCGTCGAACTCGCAACTCCAAATAACATTATTGTTTTTTTTAGCAATTCCCCAACATCTGAGAAGCATATGTTTTGCTACTTACTGTACTTACAGCTAGATCCCACTCCGCTACTGATAAACTGCAAATACTTAGCGTGACCTTTGCTCCGTATTGGCCATAATAGACTGTTGCTATTTGCTTATTCGGAAATTTCATTATCATTCCTACGCTAATTTAATGGCTAATTGGCTCTTATTATCGCTCGAATATTTGGGTCGATCACCACATCTAAAGTTTTCTACTTTTTGCCTGGTGT
This sequence comes from Polymixis flavicincta, assembly GCA_949987655.1. Classification (NCBI taxonomy): domain Eukaryota; kingdom Metazoa; phylum Arthropoda; class Insecta; order Lepidoptera; family Noctuidae; genus Polymixis; species Polymixis flavicincta. The sequence continues at coordinate 16,701,578 of OX465179.1, forward strand.
GGATGTGGAGCACTTGATATAAGTACGTACCGCCGTACGTGTATTCGTCGCTGTTTTAAGTTTTATTTTTGTACGACTATGACCTGCTATTATTTTAACCGAGTTCTTATAGGAGGCGGTTCTCAATGTGCCTGTTTTTTTTTTTAATTGATGGTTCGCGATATATGTGACAATCGTAGATCAATTCCCAAAATATATTTTTAATGGATAGAGTGTGCCTCAGTGGTAGTCCCATATAATTTTAGTAGTTTCGGTAGTGTTTGCATTAGACTTCAATATATTTTGGTATTTTATCCACTCTGCGTACCTTGATGGTGTTTTAATACTTCCTGTCTGTTGTTAACATTGTGGTAAACGAATTGGTGAAGGGTTGGTACCATAACTAAAAACTGGAAAAAAAACAACCGACTTTCAAAAAATACTAAAAAGTGAAAAACAATTTAATTTCGGAAGTCCGTGGCAAAAAACTAAAACAAGAGTCCAAAATCACTGACTTCCGAAATTGGCTATTACCAATCACACGTTTTTATTTGTAAAAAATATATTTTATGACCGTTACAAAACATGTGCCTGTTGGGTATTGGTAGAGAAAACAATCATGACGTTTTCCAATCAACATCCGGAAACAAGTATGACTGAAAAATGGAAGTGCCACTTGAAATAAGTGCCACAGTCTTATATAAAAGCAGTACGTAATCCCATCCATGCAGAAAGTATCCGGGTTCGGATCACTTATCTTTGAGCGCACGCCTCTTATGAATAGCACAGTAAGAATTCAACAAAGACGGAATATTGAATGAAATGCCGCAATACCTTGAGACATTTTTTCCTGTTTCAAGTGTTCAAGATAACGACTACATAGGTGCTGATTTAATTCCAATCAATGTTTCAACTAGATATGACGTCAGTTAACGTCACTGCGCAATCGACGCGATGCTGGCAGACGACTAACAACGACAATTACGACCAACATCGTACGTAATCAGTCTCGTCGTGTAATCAGTTTTTGCGACACCTTTTGTATCGTGAGAGGGACCTCATTAGAAATTTCTAGCCTTTGATCGATATCGAAAACCATATACATACCTACAGCTGCCTAATGTGGTAAAATTTAACGTCGCGTCAAGCGGAAAATTCAATGTAATTTCTTTGAGATAAACTTTAAACTTTCAACGTTCAGCAATTTGATTCTGCTTTCCCTAAAACCTTCTTTTCAGCAACAAAGAACGTCTGCTACGATGCTGCTACGTGACAAAATCTGACAGTTGTCAATAAATAAATTCATATTTATCATAGATTACTGCACGAAGTTAAACCTTTGTTGTATAATTAGAAGTAACGGGACAAAACGTGTTATGACACTCGTCTAGACATTAGAATAGCTATAAATTAGCTTTAATACAATCTTGAAGCCCATACGTAATAGGCCCCCACGTGTTACTACTATATTTATTGTAGACAGCTTAAAGTTAGCATTATCGTGAAAGGACATTTGTAATAGATTTTGTCGTAACCCGGATTAATCGATTAAAGCGTCTCGAAAAATGGAGCCTCAAGGACTCTACTTATATCTTTATATTCTTTAATCCCTAATAACATTAAGTAAATAAATAAATAGCTCAATAATTCAAGATAATTTATCATTTACTTCGATTACATAAATTTACAAAATATTGAATACCTAAGTTCATATCGTCAACCATAAATACTTCCGCTATCTATCAGATCCAGTACAAAAGGTATATCGAAGATATTATTTCCTCACACTGACTGTCAGTATGAGTCACTCGCGTGCTAAGGGGATTCATAGTATTTACACGGCTGTAATCAGTCCATCGGTTTGTCATACGAAGCGTGCCACTTCTGTATTCCGACCCAATGGGAATGGGTGACAGAAATGACTCATTCACTAGTTTAATTTTTAATCACTTATATAAGGTGAGTAAACTAGCGTTCCCTGATAGCACTTTGTTAAGTATTTTATATGTATATTGAATTGATTATATTGTAAACATTAACGCCATTTCTGGCAAATAAGGTTACATTATGTATCTCTCAGACATCGTGACCCCTGATTCCGTAATACGTAGGTACGTAGTCACAAGCAATTGATGCGACCAACATTTTACCCACATTTCGACATTCATAAACATGTGCAGCTATACAAAACATTCGAAAACGCAATACTTAATGATAATTTGGACAGACAATAAAATAAAGAGACGTTTTATACATAGGTTTGCGTTTGCGCAGGCGCAGGCGCCACGAAGGATCGGCGCGGCCATGCGTCGGCGCCGGGCCGCCTTACCTTAGCAGTAAGGTATTAGGTTTAAAGGTCAGATAGCTCATAGGAGTGAATAACTAGTGACAGTTTACTGTTTACTAGCAGACCGCAGAATGATTCTAGTTACCAATACCAACATTACCAACGATATTTATTCCACAAAGTTTGTAGCAAATTCAAAGAATTAATTATTTGCTAAATGTGGACTCATTCACAATACAAGTGCATTTATATAATTATTTATGTGTTTATATGGGGAATTGGTTTTGCGGTGGATGATAAATACATTAAAAATAGAGTTCGATCTGTCACTAAGTTAAATTGTCATTTTCACCCTTGATAGGACCTTTTAAATAGACTTCGAAACCAAGTCGGCCGGAGCGAAGACCATCTCCACAGATGGTGTTCACGAATGGCTCATACCTCAAGTGCGTATGCGCCGCCTCCCCACAGACAGTGCCCACGTTCCATGCTGCGCAGCTTGCCGTGTCACCTGTGCATCTGATGATTTTAGGTATGACTGTGTCAGTGAGCGGAGTTCGCGCCGATGAATTATGGGCTTTTCCTTTCCATCAATACTCTAAGAAAGAGGAAGGGACGATTAGGCAGGGAGCAGTAAGTACAGGGCAGTTTTATTTTCAGGGCCATTCAACACGGTTTTCCTTTGATGTATGTTTTTCTTAGATTGTTATCAAAATAAAGGTTGTCTCAAAAACGAAAATAAATAGGATGCATCAATAACATTTCTGATAACGACATATTTTCTTGGCGCGCTTGCTTCCTGTTCATATCATATATATCTTTAACGATTAATCGGATAAAAAAGATTTCTCGGTATCGCTTAATCGATCGTGCGAATCATAAGATAATGTTTCGGATATGTCATTAAAGTCCGATACTCATCCGAGTGAATGTGTACAAATTATCTGTTTATTGAGGATTAAGATTAGTTTTTACAAGATTATCCCGTGTTTGGACGAGTTTTGACGTCAAAAGATTCACCAGGCAGTTTGGATGTGTTCTTGAATTATTTCAGAATGATGGCATAAAACAAATTGATACTTACTTTTTATTTCGGAAAATTGGAATATTTCGAGTAAATAATTGCGTACCATTTCACTCCAACAGTAGTTCAACATTCTAAGAGACAAAATATGCTCATTATAGCTACTTTTCAGGCCACAGCTCACCCGAAGTCCTGTAATAAACTTAAAGGTATATAATAAATTAAATCTAATTTAATCACATCAACTGATAAGAATCTAAAAATACCAGTCCCTTTAAACAACATTTCGGATGGCAGCTAAATCAATGTTGCTACCAATTAGTGTCAATATCTACGGTATATAAAAACATAGGTATATATTATGTACATTAGTTCTATCAGCAACGAATACTGATTGGGGCTGATACATAATGCATAGAGTCCGTGTACATTTTTAAAATTGATTATTACCAGTGTAGTAAGTATGTAGGTTAGTAGATACTAATGGCAAACGTAAAGTATGATACAGCAGTAAAGTAATAGTGTTGTAATAGTGTTGTAATAATAGAGGTGACCAGTTAACGTATATTGACATGGCAGGTAGATATTGTAACGCCATGCAAGCTGTATTTGAAATCTTCAATTACTTATGCAAAAAAGTTGTACTAGGGTGCCAAACAAACACGAAACTACAAGTTAATATCATAATATATTGTTCGTAGCAATATTACATAATATACATGCGCAACTCCCCGGCATAGTTGAGAAAAAGCTTAGGCATGCATAATTTTAATTATCTCTCTAACAAATCCATACAGGGTACCGTCATGATCTCGAAAACACAGATCCCTACGTAATACCTACGTTTGTAACCAATTTCAACATAGTTGAGACATCGGCCCTTGCGGCCTCCACCAGTATATCTGACATCTTTTGAGGCGCGCGTGGAACACAACGCGACGACCCGGTCTTGGTCCTTACCGGACAGCGAGCTACCCATTACTCGCCATCCGCAAGCTCGCGCCTGCGCTGGCTGGGAATCAGCTTGGGATTCCCGACATCCATGGCGTCTCCTGCGGCGACTAGGGCCGTGAGGGCACATATACTGCCTCTCCCTCACGTGCGCGCGAGCATTACTGCTTCGCAGAAGGAGTGGAAACACCCAGGCGTTTCCGCCCGCCTTTTGCGAAACAGGAACCTCCCAAAACAACCGTGTCCGGTGAGGACCTGCGTCAGGTGGAAGGTGAGGACGCTCAATCCACTCCTCAAAGAGGGGACTTACCGCCGCAATCATGGCGTGCCCAGTACACTGGGTTGCGACAGTTGCACTCTCCGTCCCGCTGGAGCTCTGTCCGCTGTGCCGCGATTTCTCACGGCAGCGGAGTTACACCCCGGCTGTTTTCCCTCGTCGCGCTGCTCCCATGTGTACGCGAGTACCTCTGCCTCCAGATCCCATGGTGGCAATCCGGCAAGGAGCTCCGCCGCGTCACTGGATATATTAGAGGGTGACGTCATGAACTCTATAATATAGTTCCCTTCGTAAAACCTACATCCGTAGCCAATTCCAACATACCTATATGAGGGATGAGTAGCCGCATGATCAATCTCGTATGTTAGAGGGTAATATCATGAATTCATGATCTCTATAATATAATTTTCGCAATACCTACGTCGGTAGCCAATATCAACATAGATGAGGGAAGGCTAATAACATAATTTTGAAAATAGTATACCCACGTCCGTGGCCAATCCATACAAGGAAATGACATAATTTTAAAAATAGCATACCTATTACATCCGTGGCCAATCCCAGTTGTGTTAAGAAAAGAATAGGCACATGACGATCAGTCGTAGCAATCCATAATGGGTAACGTCATAAACTTGATAACGTAAACATGTATCCCTACGTAATACTTACGTCCGTAGCCAATCAAAACATAATTAATAAAGGGCTATCACATGACTAGTCGTAGCAGTATCTACAGTCATAGGGCCAAATCATCATCAGACTACAGCAGTCCACTGCTGGACATAAGCCTCTCTAATTGCATGCTATTCAGCTCGGTTTTCAGCAACTCACATCCAAGTGCCACCAGCCACCCTGTGAAGATCGTCGTTCCCCCTAACCTGAAAGCGTCGAGCGATTTGCGGTCTACCCTCAAGAACACGTCTACCCCAACGGTCATCGGTTCTACGGCTAATATCGCCAGCCCATGGCCATTTCAGCTTGATTATTCTTTGTTAACTTCATAATCTCGAAAATAAAGATATCAGCTTCACTCGCAACTGTCCATTTATGGTAAAGTCATGAACTCGAAAACATCTCTACGTAATACCTACGTCCATAGCTTATCGCCTGTTTACGATTCTTGGCTACGTAGTCATGGAAGGCAAACATTTGATTAATTTACTAATCTTCTACGAAAGGAAATACGTATCTACTTACGTGTTTGTGGGTGCAACACTAATCTCAATCTCGTGTGCGAATGTAAGCGAGACTAGTTTCTAATGACGTTTTATACTGTTGAGATTTTACATCATGTCCTTAAAATATATAGCAATAGAAAAGGCGACAGCGTAGCATAATATGGTAGAAATTATTTGAAAGGGGCTACGGACAATTCTACAGGACTCAGGATTTGTAGCAATGTTCATTCCACGACGGAGATATGATAACCTGCAGATATGAATTAAGTATGTACCTCTGTACTTGAGCTAGTACAAACGTCAACAGACTATACATGCACGCTGCGCGAAACTTGCGGTTTCTCAATTCACACATGATCCTTGTACGACGCAGATCATTATCCGACATTATCGATTTAAGTGATTTACTACAGTAAACTAGTAACGGCGCCACTAATAACCCACCGGCCAACACATGCCTGAGTACTCGTTCAGTAAATTACCATTGTTCATACCTAACGAATCCCGGTTAAATTGTGTAAATCGATCAATAATAACACTTAACGAGCACAGCACACTACAATGATTTAAACAAAGTAACGAATTACCACTTATACAATACAAGCAATTACCTTTGAAAATATACACCTTGAGAGCAATCATGTCTTACCTGCTTATTAATAATTCACGTGACGCAAAATAAACAAATAATAATAGGTGGCGAATAAAAATATGCTCTGTTGAAATTGCTCGAATAGGTAAACGAGCACAATTATCGGGCAAATAGTTGTTTATACACCGTATCTGAACTAGCTGTGTAATTTCCCGTGTTCTATCTAATATGATCGGCGCGACGCGGCGCCAGCGCCGTCGGCTTCTTATATAGAACGTTTATGCTAATACATAAACCACTAACAACTGTCCGGTACACGAGACATTTCTCGTCCAATACAACAGCTTATAAATTATTGAAAATATTCTAATTGTGACTATCATATCAATCAATCAGTAAGTACGCGGTTTTTATGCGACGCGTGAAGCAATTTAAACTTAGTTTCTTTTTTACAGATGAAGCTTCGCTATGGCAGCTTACCTGGAAGACATTTTAAAAAGCAATCCGTCACTGGAGCCAAGCAGTCCCATATTTGCATAAACATGCAAATAGTTATTTGATGTTCGATAGTGAACAATGGTTTAAATGTCTAGACATTTGATAAGCGTTGCGGAACGTAGAATTTTGGACTTTCCCGTAGCGCCACAATCGACTAGGTTAGCAAATTAGGGTAACATGTAAACTACACACTCAATAACTTCGGGGTCAGCCATCACGTCAATTAAATGTTACTGGACATTTAAGATACGGACTGCAGTACGCTAAACTGTTTAATAATATTAGACAAACGATATTGTATGTTTCCTAACATTTGCAGGGGCGTATTCGCCCGTGGACGGTTGACGATCTTTAATACCAAGACCCATCGGTACTTCGGAAACCACTAAAAACCATTGATTCCGGCTGTCATTCGTGGCATCATTGGCAGTCTTACGAGTCGTCATAAGCCAGAAAGTCTGACAACCCAGTCTGACCAAGGGGTTATTGTATCAATCAGTAACTGGTGGAGCTCAGATACACAGTTGATCCAAGTAAAATAATGGCATTAATCTGCATCCAGATTGACTGGAAGCAGACACCACATACTTAGGAAAATGCCAGGCAGATGATGATTTACAACCTATAGGGCAAAGTAAATATACACATACTTTAGTCCATCGCTTTTTCAAAAAGAAGAAAACTCCATCATCACAATGAAGGAAAAGTAGGTTAACGGTGAACAAGACATGGAAACACGCAGAGAATGTCCGTAGACGTCGGTTTAGACATAAAGCTCATAAGGAACCTAGCTCAGATATACATAGGTACAGACTAAACAAAGCGCTCGCAGGTGCGTCCAGAGGTGCTCACGGTCAGATTGTCCGATACATGTACTTATACATGACCTGCTGAATGTACTAGCTACAAAAGCGTTAGGTGTGCAAGCACGAAATGGTGCTAAACTTCCAATATTCATCATTATTACGTCCGTAATTGTCGAAGGACCGATGGACGGTGGAGCAGACGTGTCCTGGATTGGAGACCGCGTCTCGGCAAACGTAGTGTGGGACGCCCCCCAGCTAGATGGACCGAAGACCTTAAAAAGGTGGCTGGGACAGACTGGATGCGGCAGGCGGAGGATAGTGTTGTGGCACGGCCTGGGAGAGGCCATGTCCAGCAGTGGACTGCGATAGGCTGAGTTGATTGTTGATTGACGTCCGGAATATGTAACTACTTAAACAAATGAAACAAACTCAATTATTTGACTTCTCAGCATTAGCTTATTGCGAGTCAAAAGGTAGTTGAAGTTAGCTGCCAGCATACATGTTGCTTTTGTTGACTGTACTTCTACATGGCAATACTACGGCAATTTAGCGTGTGTCTCACATACAAAATGCCTAATAACATCAGGTAACCCATGTGTTGCTGCCCGGTGCGCAATTACATCACCTTTTGACTTCCAGACTTGAGTACTAGGCTGGCTTTGTTTGAAGTTATGACTTCGTTTGCGCATTCGTCATAACCTTCGTAACTAGTAACACTGGGAGTGAATGAGAGCTGCTGCAACAAAGTGGTCCTAAGTCAAATCAAATCAAATCAATATATTTTTATTTCACATAAACCTGCTTGCGAACTTATGAAACGTCAGAAGCTAGGTGCACGGTTCCAATTTTTCGCTCCCTATGGAGAAGAACCGGCAAGAAACTCCACGGTAAGCAACTCTGAATGATCAAAAACTTATTTATTTAATCTAACATCTCCCTCGCTAGATATTCTGACTACTTTGTTAGACTCACATAAAATTCTAATCTAATATATAAAATTTCCATGTCACAATGTTAGTTACCGTACTCCTCCGAAACGGCTTTACCGATTTTTACCAAATTTTATATGCGTATTCAGTAGGTCTGAGAATCGGCTACTATCTATTTTCTATACCCCTAAGTGATAAGGGTTAAGGCAAAACAACGTTTGCCGGGTCAGCTAGTAATATATAAAATTTACCTAATGTTCGAATTTTTAAAAAAAACAAGACCTAGGAGTTTGATTCTGCATTTCTTCTTAGGTCAGCTAGGAAATGCCAGCACCATATAGTTTTAAAATATTGGCAAACAGAATATTGATGTGTATAAATGTCTTCCGGGCCCTATCAGTATACCAGCGCTGCGACACTTTTTAAATGTCGCAGCATCGTGCTGAGATAGTGGCCTTTTGGCCTCGTACAGGATCTTGTTTTTATTTTTACTTTTTCTATGAATAAATCTAATTTTAAATTTATTAACTGCCTAGCGTAGCGTAGTAGTGTTTTAGTTTTATAGTGTTTAATTTGATTGTGTTGTAGTTATGTTTGTGATATTAAATACTTTTTCTTTCTTTCTTAAAAGATCTACTTACAAAAATAAACGTTTTACTAGGCTCGACTTACAATTTATTACGCGCTCATAACTGTAGGCTCGTCCATAAGGTATGATAGAAATCGGGCTAATTTGCCTTGTAAGCTTTTTTTTTTTTTTTTTTTTTTTTTTTTTTGGGTGGGAAATCATCAAATAACTTCTCCCGCTCTGGGTGGAGCAGGAGGGCGTGTCAGACTTTTACTGACTAAAACCCACCCGTGTTCCTTCAGTAGCCCTTAAGCCAGGGGCTGTGGTGTCTCTTTCGAACAAACCCGCACCCCTGGCAGGCATCGACCCTTGCGGGTCCCATCACTTTTTGTGCTGACATCTCTTTGAGGCGCGCGTGGAACACAACGCGCCGTCGACTTGGGCTTGGTCCTTACCGGACAGCGAGCTACCCATTACTCGCCGTCCGCAAGCCCACGCCTACGGTGGCCGGAAATCGGCCTGGGATTCCCGACGCCCAGGGCGTCTCCGTATCCTGCGGCGGCTGGGGTCGCGAGGGCGCATATGCTGCCTCTCCCTCACGTGCGCCGCCTCCCTCTTCGCGAGCATCACTGCTTCGCTGAAGGAGGTGACGGCTCCCCATGCCCTCTCGCTCCGTACCATGGCCTGGACCAGGGCCGGACGCGAGAGATCGCCGCCGCCGATCGCCTCCACGAGGACACGGCGGTGCTCCGCCCAAGCAGGGCAGACCGCCACCGTGTGCTCCACCGTGTCCTCAGGGCGATCTTCGCAGTGGAAACACCCGGGCGTTTCCTCCCGCCCTATCCGAAACAGGAACCTCCCGAAACAACCGTGTCCGGTGAGGACCTGCGTCAGGCGGAAGGTGAGGACGCCATGCCGCCTCTCAAACCACTCCTCAAAGAGGGGACTTACCGCCGCAATCGTGGCGTGCCCAGCACTGGGTTGCGACAATCGCTCTCTCCATGTCACCATGAGATCCCGCCGGAGCTCTGTCCGCTGTGCCGCGATTTGCTGCGGCAGCGGAGTTACGCCCCGGCGTTTGGCCTCCTCGCGCCACTCCCAAATTTGCGCGAGGACCTTTGCCTCCAGATCCCATGGCGGTAATCCGGCAAGGAGGCCCGCCGCCTCGCCGGAGATCGTGCGATATCCCCGGATCATCCTGATCGCCATGACCCTATGGGACGCCCTCAACCGGCGAGCTGGTTGGCGCCTCAATGTAGGCGCCCACACCGGCGCCCCGTATAGGGCCATGGACCGCACGATCCCCGCGTAGAGCCTCCGGCAGGAGGCGTTTGGCCCCCCTAGATTGGGCAAGAGCCGCTTCAACGCAGCCCCGGCCCGCTCCAGTCTGGGAGCCAAACGGCGGAAATGCTCCGCGAAGTTCCACCGGCTGTCGAGGACGAGTCCCAGGTACTTCATGGTCGACTCGACGCCGATGTGAACCCCTCCCACCGTTATCCGGGAACCCGTCGGTGGCGCATTCCGAGGACCATGAAACCACATGGCCTCGGACTTGTGCAATGCCACCTCGAGTCCCAGTTGCCGGATCCTATCCACGATTGTCGCAACCCCTTGTGTCGCCAAGTCGGCCGCCGCCTGGTACGACCTCGGTACATCAATCACAGCCAATAGCATTTTCATGGCTACCAAGATTTTTAGTGCTTCTTGCTAGATACCTACTTATCAACAAAGGACAAGTTCTAAGATGACGAGGCGTTAGAAAACACGAGAATAATCATGGCTTCCTATAATATTATAAAACTTGTCAAGTTGAACAGTTATTAAGTTCCATGCGACAGCATTTGTTTTTCTTTAAGTAGGTACATAATAAGAAAATCTTGTAAATATTTACATAGGTAATTCATAACATTAGTTGACGTTCCTATCTAGTTATCATCCTTTCCTTCTTATCTTAAGTCTTAAAACCCCTAAATTATGGGCCCCAAGTTTATAAAAATCAATTCGACAAGAATTTTCCTAAGTTTTCCTTGACAATACAGAATTAATTGTTTCATAATATGAGCCCATCGCTAAGAACCTAAGCCCTTCTATTTGATTTGCTGCGAAAAATTAATAGTCACGAATTATAAATAGTTTACAAGTAAAACAGAAGCATGACTCAGCTCCACGTCGCGACGTCTGGAATCATTCAGGAAATAGAAAAATATCCACTTTGGAGCGGAAACCACAGTATTTTGTGATGAACAAAAGTAGAGTGTTCTGTGAATCATTTTCCATCTGTGCACAATAAAAAACTTACAATGTATCATGCAAATAGACAGTGGTTAGTAATCCGCAGTGATGATGGACGATGACTGGTTTTCCTGAGTAGACAACTCATATTGCGTGTTAAGAAAATGTTTCCGAGTGTCACAAGACAGTGCGGATGACAGGTGGAGTAGCTAAGGCAGTGACCGAGTGGCGTAGTTTGAGCTATACGATGACTGATACATGTATGCCGTCTGTTAGGCCAGGTCAGCACAAAGCTGCAATGGCTCTTTCTTCAAAAGGCGACTCCAGGCCCATGTCTGGAGTCGCCTTTCATGCAAGGCCATCCTTGCATTGAAAATTCTAATAATATACCTAATGTTTAGACTGTAAGAGAAACCGTGAGCTCTGAGCTTGTTTCGGCAGGTCTTGTCTTGTCTTCTCAGGAATCAGTTAGCTAGGAAATTCCGGCCGGCGCGCGGCGCCTTCTAGTTAAATTATTTTTCATTTTCGCATTTCATTTCGCGTCCACTTCTTGGACGCCACTTCATCTCGTCGTACGTCTTTGGCGGCGAGATGCCATCGCGGGTAGAACCTGGATGAGCCTGGCGTGGGGATTGGCATGAGAAAAGAGAGGATTATGCTAAACGGTGGTTGAAGTTGGACTATCGATGATGAAGTCATAAGACAGCCAAATGGGCATTAAGACAGGGGCTATTTGCCTATCATTATACCGCGACCACCATTCGGCATGCAAATTGCCTATTGTACTATACCAAGTATGGGATCGTACATAGTTATTTGTGCTTGAGTATAGTTTTCAATGTTTTGTTGGTATACTGGCGTATGCTAGCTGACCTATGGCAAATAATATAATTGAATGTTTTCTGTTTTTTTAATGTAATAGCCTACCACCGTCACAGAATCAAGTTCTTCTAACTTATCTGACAGCTGTGCTGCTGGCGAGTTTGGTGCGCCGCTTCTTCTTCCCAGCTAAAGCACTAGGAAGTGGTGAAGCGTTTTGAGGGACTGTCTTATGTAATTTTGACGTTCAAAAAGTGCTGATTCTCAGCCTAGTTTAAATGTCTTTTGATTTTTATTTTAGAGAGTATGTTTCGGTCACTGTAGTAGATAATTTTGTGTCGGCACTAATCTTCCGCTTCACTCTAATTAAATTGAAACAATTAAAACAAACAAAAAACATTACCGCAAAAGCTCACCGAATTACAACTAATTATTACATAACAAAACAGCTCTAATCTAACGGAAAATTATATTGGGAGCAAATAACAAAATTATAATAGGATAATAATGAGGTTATCATTACCTACAGTACACTAGACCACAGAACATAGTGCAGACAGTCTGCGGACTTGTTCCACTTACTCAATGAATCTCAATTATTATTTAGGGACGGTGTTCTAGTGGCGCATGCGTTATCTATCCGATATGACACTATTAGGTTAGTTAGTGCTTATGTTCACGTTTATTGCCTAAACGTAACCTAATTTTGTTTATGGCTTAAACATAGGTCTAACCTAAACGTTTTATGATAGAAGGTGCAGTACGAGTATGCTGGTATGTGGATGTTGCAACGCGGTTTAGATTGCAGGATGATTAGGTCGGATGATGTAAGGGCCACCTTTTTCATGCCATGACATATTATGATCAATGATTAGCCAGCAATTGAAATTCATGAACCCAGTTTAGGTTGTGTTTTTTACCGACTTCAGGTTATCAATTCGCCATGTGCACATTTTTCTTTTTTTTACGTACGGGCATAATTTTAACTCGTCAAATATACAAGGATTTGCAAATTCTTTTTTTGTTCGAAAGGGGTTTATTCCGAAATGGTCTCATTTAAATTTCATATATTATAGACTAGCTTTTGCCAGCGGCTTCGCCCCCGCGGAACTTTCATCCCCTATTTAACTCCCTTAGGGGTTGAATTTCGAAAAATCCTTCCTTATTCCTTGTCTACATTATAAAGGGAACCTCTGTGCAAAATTTCAGCTTCCTAGGCCCAAGGGTTTAGGCTGGGCGTTGATGAGTCAGTCAATCAGTCAGTCAGTCAGGACTTGTCTTTTTATTTACATAGATCTGATGATGAGCTGCGGAGACAGACAACGGAACTCTTAAAAAAATGACAGCAAATCAACGGCGATTGCTGCTATCGTATAATTATGCATTGTTTTGACCCCAAGGATGATGAAATTTCGAATTAGTGTGGGGTAGGTAGGTACTATAACTAAAGAGTGACAAATAAAGACTTTAATTTCGGAAGGCAGTGACAAAAAAATTAAATACATATCCAAAGTCACCGACTTCCGAAATTAAAGTTGTTTTTCACTTTGTAGTGTTTAGCCGGAAGTCGCTTGTATTTTTTTTTATTTATTATTAATTCAAATGCTTTAGACCAAAACACGAGGAACATTATTCTTTTCATAAAGATAGGTACTGCATAAATATTCACCGATAAAATTATGAGTTCTCAAAGGTACCAAGAAGTGTACGGAAGAAGAAAACTCCTACATTTTAGGGCCGCATGCATGGTATACAATTCTTTGTTTCGTAACTAACCATCACAGAAATTAGACTGGAGTGGAGATACGTAGGTATCAAGATTATCTTTGATTTGATTCACGCGATAAATTGTTTATGCGAAATATAACACAGATAAACCAACTAATATGACATAAATTTAAGAGTCAACCTAACCCACATAGCAGTTTATTAGTGCCTTAGACTCACGCAAAAAGTCGTGTCATGAATCGTGTGTGAAGGGCGTCTAATAAAGTCTCCTTTAATCTCATATGATTAAGTTGTACAGCATCATAAAAATATAATATATAACTCTGATTGGCCGAGCTCGATTTTTGCTTGGCAGCAATCCAATAGATTATTCTGCATGACTTTTAGATAACTCATCACAGTAGGTATTCATATTAGTATTATTCAGAAAATTTCTTTTATTTATGAAGCGGCTTTTACTGAAGTAATTTGGGGAATGCTTTCGCTGGTTTCGGAAAATATATTGTCTGTCAGCTGGTTACTTGGTACCGTATTGTGGGTTTAAGGGTGTGTTATAATGATGGACTTGATGACTTTTTCATCAGATTTATCTGTAGCCAGGATTAGTTTGAATTTAAGGTCGTGGAAAGGATCTAGCAGGATGTTTCTTTGTAGTACCTATTCCTACTTTAGAGCACCTATTCCAGTGGCGTGGGCACCAACTTGTTTTTAATTGTACGAGCATTGATGATAACTTAAACTTAGAGCTAAACAAAGTTATAAACCCGCAAGGATTTTTAATTGGGTCTTCTATCTAAATGAAATTAGTGGACTTTATCATCGATGAATATCTTGAGATAGTAGGTAAGATAATGTTTATCTTGAGAATTATTGTTATATTCACATCTAGGTCGATCCATCATGCGCAAGTCATCATTGCGATAACCGCTTGCAGATAATCTGCGGTTAAAAATTGAGAGGTGATCGCACTTAAATTGACGCAGAGGGTAAGGAATTTCCTAATGCATTCTTATATCCTTAGGTACTCATTTTGAACGGTTTTTCACTTTGTTTGCTCCCAAAGTTAATGCCGAAATTAGAACTCGCGACATCACATCTTGACTCGATAGCTCACCAAGTCAACTACTTACATTAAACGTAGTAATAAAAATAGTATTTTTATGTTATTTTCATTAAGTTATTCAGTTCGCATGTGGGTACGTGCGCGCGCGCCGCTCTCGGGTTCCGTACGTGTCAGCGCCCGACACCCGCACTCGCGCTACACGGGAACGCTAACTGCCCCCTAATTGCATCAATTAAAACGACCACTTCGAAGATATTAAATCCTACAGCCTCAGAATATCTTATTAACCATTCGCGGTAAACTTCAATTAGATATAATACCGCATTAATTATTATTTCATTTAAATCATAAGCGGTGGCCAACTTTGACCAATTTGATTCAGATTTTATGTTGTATCCTGTTTCGGTTAATAGTACCTACCTATAGTTTTTTTTAAAGGTTTACCACCTTTAAAAAAAATGAAACATCACCAGTTAACACAATATTAAAGAAACAGAAGGCCAATTCTCGTAAATAAAACCGTTCAAAATCTAGTCGCAGTGTCATCTCAGCGACAAGCAAATGTCAAAAATGTATGAAAAATCGAGGTATTTTTGACAGATTGACACTGAGATCAGACTGTGAACGTTTTTAAAATTAGTAGAATTGCCCCTCAGAACAGACAGTTGCTCGCTGATAAAAAAAAACATTAAGCTTGACCCACTTTGAACTTTCCCGTCCTAAGAAAATTATAAAAAAGTAAATACCTACAAAGTTAGAACAATCAAACAAAAAGTATTTATTTGCTGAAATAGCCGCTAGTCCAAGAATACACAATATTAGGAATCTTCTCTAATACGTAAGTAAAATGACCTATTAGGTATCATTTTACACAATCATTGTAGGTTTGTAGGTACCTATATGCTTTAAAACCACAGAAGCGTATCATCCTTAATCAGACTAAAAACTTCTATATGGGTCACCGCCTACTATAACGCTACATAATCACGTGGTTTGCCTTTACCTAACTATAGTGACCTCATAATTCGATTCCGAACTTCAAGATTTTTAAAACCCACCCCCTATATTGCCGAAGAAGTCGAGAAAAATGAATGAGGAGAAGAAGAACGATCAAGAGAAAATAGAGCTAAATATTTTTAAGTATGTAGTAACCATTCTGAAACCATTATGTAAATACTAGCATATCCCTAACAACCAGCTGAATGGATGTGGAAGTTTTCAGACGCAAGAACAACCTCCTGAAACCAAACAAATTTCACTAAACTTCCTTAAATGCTTACTTAAACAATAAACATAGCACTATTTATACCTAAAATCATAATTAATTGCGAGTTAAATCCACTCGAAGTGTTCATATAAGTAAACACGGCACAATGACATAAGTGCCTATACAGACGCCATTTAAGAGCTTTTGTCTCATTGTGCGGCCGCTGCGTGGGCGCCCCCTCAGCTCATTCAGTTCATGTGGTCTGTTTTCTTAATGACGAAGCCTTCGAGGCGCCGGAGGGTTTTTGTACACACTATGTCTGTCGCCTGCCTATTAAAACATATCCAAGGTCCGGATAAGATAGGGTGGCGATCCTTTGGCGAGCTTAGAGATTTAGTGATTATGGAAGAACAGAATTTGAAGCTTTGGGTCTACTGCGGCTACCGTTTCAGCAATAACGAGAACGTTTTGAAACTCAGCATCAGCAGAATCTATGTTTTGACCTATTTCTCAGCACTTAGAATGAAATAACACTTGCACTAGTTGCAGAAGTAACTACTTACGTCAGCTCAAGTCATTGCAATCTGAAAACTGTTAGCACATCCACGTAACTTAAGAGCACATGAAGTGTTGTTTTCAAAATAAAGGAGAAATAATTTACGCAAAAAATGATAATATTACACAGTATTTCATTTAAGCCATTGTGCGTATAATACTTGGCAACTAGAACTTCTCGCTCACTGGCTCTACACAAAACTTATTTAGGTAAGTTTCAGTCAAGTATTTTACAAGCAATAAGAATAACACAAAAGAAACTGGGTCGCACATTTTGTTCACAAACAAAACTAGGGGTAGCCTTTACAAATCTGGGTTATGGGACTTTTCAAGAGGCTGTATGGTAAAATTTATTCAAAAAGTTTCGACGTTTTTCATTATGACCATTTGGATCAGTGGCTTGGCAACCCTAAAGTGGAGGCGGCGAGTTGAGACGGAAAGATCTGCAGCTACAGAAATTATTTTTTTATAACTAAATACGAATGTTGAATGCCAATGAGTTTCTTGAGGTGTATCTCGTATTATTTGAGTTTTTACAACAAAAGATATAAACTGCACGGGTAGGCGGGTGCCTAATGACAGCGTGTATACCGAAGACGCCAAACTATGCAAGACTCACTAGTAATGAAGTACATACGTGTTCATATTTTTGTTGTTAAACTCGTGGGTCGTTTTCCTTAAATTATATTTTTATGGAATAATCAGGAAATCAAAAGCCAATTCATATAAAAAAAATGACAACTCACTACAGCCGTTATTTGCAATTCAATTATGAGTAGCGATAAAGGAAGAAATAAAAGTTTCTCAATTGATAATAATTTAGCTAAAAGTATGACAGAGTATGATATGTCGCTGAAATACACAATGGAACTCAGAAAGTTCAGCAGTAAGCTGAACGTAATGTATTCACGAGGGGGAAATAAATTAAAAAGCAAAAAGTACGGAACTGGCTGGATGCCCGCACAGTCACGGAAATTGTTCCCAAGTATTCGAAGGCTCTTTTTCTACTCGAATGCACAAGAAAAGAATGTTTTTAGTAACATATCGACGTTCATTTCTGATTTTCTGTCTACTTACGTTATTATTCAAAGGGCATTTTCACATATCGGTCTGTTCATTTCCAATTTTCTTCATAGACCATGGACGGGGCTACTCTGCATGGAACTTGGCAGTCGCAGCAAAAGCGATTTATGGTTGCCCAATCTGTTACAAGAACACAAAAAAATGGGGGAAAAAGTCTACCTATTGGCAGATTAAAATGGACAGAGGCCAGCACATCAAGTTATCTGTCAAATTTATTTGATATTTTTTCAACTTTATTACAAAAAAAATAAGGTTCATGTTTAATTGGGACAATTTGACAGTATGGGATAGCTTGATGTGCTGACGTCTGTACTAAATAATTCACTAATACCTACAGCACATTTGCATACTGCACGAGATTGGCAGAACTGCGTTCAATCAACAGCAATCATGATTTTTCCGGAAAAATACAACGAAGCGTCCAAGCTCCGTAGAATCCTGCTGCGCCATTAGGCAGCTCATTGCCTCTGACGTCAGCATTACTTTGTTGCATCAGGCAAGTGGAAAGTATTTGCCACTCATTTAATCAACGCACCGATGTGAAGGGCTCATTGGCTGTTAACCTCCGCCCTCTGTCAGTCAACACGTAATTGAAGAGAAGCCTTGATACGTTTCAATTGACTGAGATCGTATTACTTGCCTTTATAAATAGGTGGTTAGGACGACAATGTTCTTCTGAGGTTGAAGTAATGGCGTGTCATCGACATCGATTGATCGACTTTTCGACAGTGTTGAGATATTTGTGCAATTAATTCAATGATGAGACGCGTTACAAGTCGATATGATATTGGTGACGCCAATTAATATGTCCGGACATGAATAGTGCTGTCTGTAGGTTTCCTAATTTTCCTATTATTAATTATAAATGTGAAAGTTTGTACGGATTTGGATGAAATTTGGCACACAGATAGATTATAACCTGGAATAACACATAGGATACTTTTGGTTTTCCCGGTAGTATGTTTCCGTATGATAATTTCTGACATCCACGTTAGCGTAAGCTAGGATTCTAGTCTTTGCATCATGCAACTTTCGATGGCAGTTTTGACACGTAGAAGCTTGTATTTTGCATGGCTCCTAGAGCCAATTCCCTACAAGCATTACCGAAGACCGTACTAGGAATCTGTTTGATAAACAATAATAAGTTCCTTAGTGGAATATAAAATGAGTCACCTTCTTCTTAAAAGTGATCGAAAATAGAAGACTGTGAAAAACTGAATCACGCTTCCTTGATTGGTTAGGGGATATAAATATACAGAACTTCAAAATAAATTGTTAACAGTGTGTTTATGCCTGACCAGTTTTTTCGAGCGGCTTCGCTCGCGCTGATCTTTCATCCCCTTAGGGGTTGAATTTCGAAAAATCCTTTCTTATTCCTTGTTTACATTATAAAATGAACCTCTGTGCAAAATTTCAGCTTTCTACGTCCAAGGGTTTGGGCTGGGCGTTGACGAGTCAGTCAATCATTCAGTCAGGACTTTTTTATTTATTTATGTAGATAAGTAGGTAATAAATCCACTGGATATCCTTCTAAAATGTAAAACTCCTACTAAAATTGACATTCCGCAAGTTTATGCGATCGTGAGATAAATCAGACATAATTACTGAGCTATAAAAGCAGTAGAAACGCGTTGACAGGAGTGCCACAGTTTGATGTATTTAGCATTTAAATGGCGGGTTTTGATATCATGTACCTATCATAATATCATCATAAACAAACAGTTTTAGAATAGAAACACACAGCAGAAGTATTTTTAGCTGTTTGAGCAAAAAGTAAACATTACCAGGAAATAATGAAGATTGACAGTAGGTACAGAATAAGAACCAGTTTCAACAATAGGTTTCAACTTTGGTCTTTATACTAATACTACAAAGAGGAAAGATTTGATTGTTTGTTTGCATTGAATAGGCTCCGAAACTACTGAACCGATTTGAAAAATTCTTTCACTGCTAGGAAGCTACACTTTTCCCCGGCAGACATAGGCTATATTTTAGCCCCGTATTCCCACGAAAACGCGAACTACGCGGGTGAAACCGCGGAGCGCTGCTATGGAGAATACCTACATAAAGATTGATCTTAGGTAGGTACCTACTTAATTTATTAATTTTAAAATAATTTGATACTTAGTTTGAATTACCAGCTTATCCTGCTTTTGAGTCGCAAATTGCCACTAAACCTAATCATATGATTTGAAATTAAATCATTTGCAGTAAATTGATCTAATCTTATCTAAATCGAATATAATTATGCTTAAAACAGCTAACTACCTACTTTAGCACAAGAACTGTGACACGTAAACTAGGCGTCAATTTGATATTTTGCATACAATCCTTACTATATCCTTACTTATATTATAAACGCGAAAGTTTGTGTGTATGGATGTTTGTTACTGATGAAATTTTGCACACAGATAGATTATAACCTATATTAACACATAGGACTTTTTATCCCGGTAGTACGTTCCCGCAGCATAATTTACGACTTCCACGCGGGCGAAACCGCGAGCGGAAGATAGTTTATAATATTCAAACAAACACATAACATCACGCCTTATTTCCTCGAAGGGTTGAGCAGAGGTATACATAATGGTACACCCACATTTCGCCAGTTCCCTGTGTTTAAGTCGTATTTAATAGGGACGACCCTATTGCTAACACCCGAGCACAAATGCAGACTCAGGGTTCATCATCATCATTTCAGCCGAAAGACATCCACTGCTGGACATAGGCCTCCCCCAAGCTCCACCACTTCGACCGGTTCTGTGCTTCCCGCATCCAGCTGACTCCTGCGGCCCTCAGAAGATCATCGGTCGACCTTGTGGGAGGCCTTCCAACTTTACGTCTTCCGGTACGCGGTCGCCACTCATGAACCTTTCGGCCCCATCGGCCATCTGTTCTGCGAGCAATGTGTCCTGCCCACTGCCACTTAAGTTTGGCAATTCTTCGGGCTATGTCGGTTACCTCGGTTCTCCTGCGGTTCTCTTCATTTCTGATTCGATCACGTAGGGAAACTAGAAACATAGCCCTCTCCATTGCCCTTGACTGACTGGGTGACTTTAAGCCTTCTTATGAGGCCCATTGTGAGCGACCACGTTTCGGTTCCTTAAGTCATCACTGGCAACACGCACTGGCCAAAGACTTTCGTCTTGAGACGACTCCATGACTACGTTGCGACTCCGGGTTGCAACTGGGGAATTCCAGAAAGAAAAACCCCAATAACACTTTGCCCGACCTGGGAATCGAACCCAGGACAACATGCTCAGCTGTAGCGCTTGCGACCACTAGACCAACGAGACCTATTCATAGTTAATTAATGTTCCAAAAAAAATATTTTTCAGTTTCAATTTTTCTCCAGACATTCAAACACGACAATTGAGATTTATAAGTTGCCTTGAAATAACAGAACAAAGCAAAGGTTCAGATTCTTTGAAAATTAAACCCTTATAAAATCAATCAATCAATCTGCCTTTTTCCCAACTATTTTGGGGTCAGCTTCCAGTCTAACCAGATGCAACTGAATACCAGTATTTTACATGGAGCGACTGCCTATCTGACGCCCACAACCCAGTTACTGGGTAACACGATGCCCCTTGGTAAGACTGGTAGTCAGCTCTAGTCTTCGTGGAACTTGACTCCAGTAGGTACATGGTAGGTCCACCTTCAACCTCGACTTTGTGCTAAAAACCATAATACTCAATGTCTAATGAACTCAATATTAGCACCATGCAAGCTCATTTTCATATAAATCGGTCATTGAATAGATAATAACTACTTAATTGATGTGTATCCTTCATATAATGTCACTCGTTTTATTATATTTACATCCCGTCGTTAGCACGCTAAAAGACCTCATTCTATGTTTAAATATGAAAGATGGAGGGAAATAAGAAAATGGCGGACCTAAAGTACATTTTGATTGCAATGATAACAATAAGGAACTGAACTATAAAACTACACACATAAAATACAGGAAGTTGTGGTAAATAAAATATTGATGGCTCATACTGGTGACTGATGGTGGGCCTCGTAGCTAAGTTATGCAGGAGTCGAAACAACACGTTAAGATACGCTTGCAGGGGTTGGTCCGTCGATGGGTCATCTTTACATACCGAGACACCTCCGTGCCTCAGAAAGCACGTTAAGCCGTTGATCCCGGCTTTCATTCGTGGTTATTGCGGTCGTCAGCAGCCCAAAAGTCTGACAACCACTCTCATACATCGCGTCAAATTTTATGGCGGCTCTGAAGTGAGCTACACTTTGCGCAGTACCCCACCCCTCAACCCCGCTGACCCATGAATTTATTACAGCGCAGCGACTCGCCTCGTGTTCCGAGCCGCCATAAAGTTTGAATCGAACTGTACCATGGGGTATCGTACTGCCCCCCGTAAAATACTGGTACTCAGCTGTATCCGGTAAGACTGGGAGCTGACCCATATATAGTTGGGAAAATACTAGGCAGATTGATTGATTGCTTATACTGGTGATTTCATTTTATGATATAAGAAGCTGAATCAAATAAATTTAATATATTAAAATTAGCTGAAAAAAACTAGGGTAGTGTAAATAATGAACAGTGTAATACTGTATAGTTAGTTCTACCTTTATAGGTAAAACCTCTATCATCGAGCATGTTTACAATTTGCTGGACATTAGTCAACGTCCCACAAAATCACCTACAACAACCACAAAAATCATTTTCCTTGACTGAGTGTAAAAAATTATGCCTATGGTCTATGGTACCTGCACAAGTCTAAACTAACGACAACAGCTTCTTGTTAAACATATCGTCAAAGTAGCCACCCGAGCTAAACTGATTAACTGACACCAAATCCGTCTTAGTTTCGCCTTAACTGTAGACAAAACAAAATAAACACTGCCATTGTTTATTAGCTAGTGCGGACACAGTTAATTAGTAAAACAAATCAAAACAAATGTTTGCTTGGTGTGAATGTAGTGACGTCATCACGCCTGCTACAAAGGGTGTAGTGACGACAACGAGCGATTAAGTTAAACAAATTGACGCACGCCCATGAATAGACTGAATAAACCCTCTAATGATATCGCCCACGCCTTCATTATGTAGCTGTAACACTATCGTTTAATCGAGTCTAACATCGATGTCGTCAATCGGTTTTTATTCGAGTACTGATACCTACCTCATAATAACAAAATAGATAAGAAGTTTTGCGTAAAATAAACTGTTCTGTCGTGGGTGGTGACAAAGTGGGGCTTTTATTATAGCTTTACACCCTACGTGTTTGTTTGCTAATGTATCAGTTCCTGTTATTCCTGTAGTAACTTGTCAAGTTCTAGTGTCAATCCATTGAGGAAAACGCTTGAATAACTTAAGACACACTGTGGAACTATCTACGTTGATAATCTTTATTCAAGTACAGACGCCAGCACATGAAGCTACCGCAAACTGTCAAATTTTCCCAATTGAACATGAACTTTATGTTTATGCTATAAAGTTGAAAATTTATCAAAGTAATTTGACAGATTAAGGTAGCTTGATGTGCTGGCGTCTGTATCTACGTATAGATCTATGTAGAGCGGTTTTAATTTAAACCTTTAAACAAAAACCACGCGGTCATATCTTAACCATCAATTAAAAGTAGGTTAATGTTCTGGACACATTTGCCCTAATTCTAAAGACACAGTAGTACAGCGATCATGTTTAAACGGAAAGTGTGTAGAGTCCTTCACGCACATGTCGCTTACCCATTTCCCAATATTACTCTCTAGTCGTAAATTATTATTCATATCGGAGACAATTTCTATTTTACGATACAATTTTGTCGTTCGGCAAACAATGGATTAAGTGTCTTTTAGGTACTGACGTAATCCTAACATTTACTGAGCATAAGCCGCAGTACCGGCCCAATGAGATTGCATTTAAGGCAGTAAAAAAAAAAAAAAATTGCAGGAAGAAGCAAATTTTTAAATATATGACAATAGCGCATCGCGACCACAAATAAGAAAAAACAGAATACTTTTATTTTAGGAACACTGCAAAATTACTTAAAATTTTGCAATAAAATAAATTTAAAATAAATACAGGGCTCAGTGGGTAAATTTTCAGATTTTTTCACATTAATTTTATCAAAAAAATATTTTAGTTTACGCACACATTTTGAAAACTATGTGTTGTTAAAAAAATTGTTCTGTTTTACGATTGTTTAATCGTGATAAAAAAAAATATATTTTTGAATAAGTGTTTTCTTTGAACATTTGAACACTCAGTATTTTCTGCTATAAGTCAGAAAATATGATAAGTATGTACCAATATTCCTAACTATGCGACAAAAAACTGAGCGTTTTACTGTGTCCTACGTTTGGGCAGCGCCTTAAAGTTTGTAGAGTCAGCCGCGCCTCGCGACTCGTGACGCTACCATGCACGATAAAGATATAAAGGTCAAAGTTTAGCAGACGTATCACTGTGACTTTTTCTGACAACACTCATTCAGCTGATAAGACGCCATTCAAGAATATCTCGTTTCCTGTAATCTAGATCCGTTTCGCAAAAGGTTAACGTGCAATTCTCAAACATCTTAGACACCACTTTACAATCACGCACTGTGGGTGTCCCATCATTAATGCACACATCCGGCAAATTGCCAAAGACTATCACACAAACTACTGCTTATCGAGACCTTTGCTACTACTCCAGTCCATACTTCAAAACACGAGGGCGAAAGTAGGGCCAATATTATTATGTTATTTATGACATCGCATAAATACATAATACAATATATCAAACTCAGATACAGTAGCTGGTTGTGATCAATTTATGATGTTGTAAATAAGCCTGTCAAATATGAACGGAGCTGCTCTATGAGTACTCATCGAGCTTAATGTTTAGAAATCTTAATTAGCTAGCTTTTAATTATCTGGAAAGTTTATGTAAATTAACATCTTGTGAAACCGTTCAGGTTTGTTTTGACTACCTAAACTAAATTAAATAAGCTGCCTAGCGGTGGTTATAAATCATACTGTTCAACAAAGTTCAAGTGCGTAAAGACTAACAACTTTGTTTGACTTCTGTGACAGTGAACAGTTTTTATGGCCTTAATATCATCTTAAGTGTTCACGTTGAGAAACGACTTGACAGAAGCAGAAAGGTCAGAAACCTACATAAAATATCCTATTGTATGAATTTATTACTAAAACTGATAATACACGAGAAGACAAACGATGCATTTTGAAGAGAACCGCGAATCGATTTACCGTCGTAAAGTGCATTGCCCTCACTGCAAGTCGATGCTCCACATGTAAGTGATGCAGATAATTATTTTATTATTGCTTTTCATTGTCATCGGACGATAAAGACATCTTGTTACAGATAAAAGTTCTAAAAGTTATCACACAGGTGACTTTGAGATACCTAAGTAGATACCTACCGATAATTCATTGTAATATTTTATTCAAATTTAGCATTGGGAATATCATATTATGTAAACCGACTGGTGATTTCAATTTGAATGTGCGCCGGCTCTCGCATTAAAACTGCCTGTTTAAAGTCACCAAACAAAACTGAGTGATAAATCTCACTTGCATTCCTACATGAACATCTTCACAAAAAATGAAACTGCATAAATATTTAATTTTTGACCAAGTAATATGTTGTCAAAGATTAATGACTCAAATATTCCGTTTTTCTTTGGCAGTGCCGTAACCGTTATGCACACAAAACGACCCAGATAAGCGTTATTGATTTTGAGTAACAAAAGTTTCTTTCTGTTCCCTTTGCGGCACGGCGCTAAGTGGCAACCCACCGAGCACTGCCAGGGATGGCACATTCCCCAGATAAGATAGCGCGCCTTCCCGAAGCTCCCCCGCGCCGCATTGCAATCCACTCAGTCATCTAGTCGTGGGTACTGTTTGCCACGCCGGTGGTGCATCCTGCCATACTGCTTATACGACTAATTTACACCAGGACATGATCAGTTTTCGTAGATTCAGTAACATTGACGTCTTGTTAGTAACCGGATGCATTATTTGAAAGTCATATCGGTGAAGGTGGGAGAATTTTCAGAACTCGTTGTTACAGCGAACAAGGAGTTTCTTATAAGACAAAGGACGAGTCCCAATGATCAGCCTTGCGATCAATAATTACGAATAGTGGATCCTTCCTTACGCACTCTGAAACATCGAGGGTCAGTGCAGGTCTTTAAAGATAACCGATGCAGCTGGTTGAACTCGTAAAACGACACAAACGAAGCGTTTGTGCGACCAAGTTTTATTACTCCATAATAATGAACGAGTTTATTCAATTATCGATACCGAGAACCAATGTCGCGGGATGAGTGATTTACGTCGCGTTTGTTGGTCGCTACTGTGCGATGATCTCAATATCGCCGTCTGTACGAGAATGAGCACTTGATGATCAGTCATCAGTGTCAGCGGTATGTATAATTAAACACAGACTAATACCGAAGCAACAGCATAGCAACGAGAACAAAAGCCAGACGCAACAGATCTTAGAATCGAATTAACTAATTGCAAAGGTTTCGTCGCCAGTCAATTGCCGCTGTCGAGTTTATTCGTATTAATCACTGAGGATATACGGGCATGAAACTGAGCGTTCTGTATGCTCTACTGCTGCTGTTGCTGTATGTTTAGATAAATAATCAGGAAATTTATTAATAGGGTATTTTCCGATTTATTGAAAAGTATTCTAAATTGTAGATTGGGACGAAATGTGTAACAGAAAAGTAAAAGTAAATTGATTTATATCCATTTTCTCAATTAAAAACGATTTAACTCGATTTTACTTTTCGTTGTTTTGAATTTACCGCCAAAACGCTCGTTTCGATGACTTTTTATAACGTGACGTGAACTTTGTGTAAACCAAAGTAGTTAGTAAGTAAAAAAGTGAATGTCGAGTTTATAATTGACAAGATTTTTAATGTATGGAAAGTGGAATTACTGGCGCACGGTGCCTCGCACAAATACTTCTATAACTGCGCCAAACTAAGTATTTGTACCAGTGCCGTTTACACAAAGCTGGCGTCACGATGTCACGTGATGAAAAGTCTTCGTAACGAGCGTTTTGGCGGTAAATTCAAAACAACGAAAACGAAATTTGATTTTAATCGTTTTTAATTGAGAAAATGGATGTCAATAAATTTATTTTTATTTTTCTGTTAAATATATCATTCCAATCTTCAAATTAAATTAGTTTTTATTAAATTGGGAAAAAACCCTATTGTGAGAGAAACAAGGACCGGTCATTTAGGATTCCTGAAGATATTGTAGGTTCCTGGGGTCGAATTCTAAGAGAAAACGGGCGATGTGATGCGACGGAGTGGGTCGAGGGAAGAAATTTCATGCGGACGAAATCGCGGGCAGAAACGATTAGTATTTAATAAAATCGACGACAGTAGCTTTCATAAAGTACCTACAGATTTTGTGAAAATAAATCATTAAAGGATGTGTTTAGCGCCGTAAGTTCCAAAACGCTGAAAACAACATAATGTGAATTTGATTTTTAATGTCTCAGTTCATAATTTTTGTTCGACGATATATTCGTACGTATAGTTAAACGGGTTAAGCAGCGAGTGCCCGCGAATAGTCGTGTGAACCTCATCCAATTCCCATGGGTCACCGCTGAAACTCTAGCCATAGGCTACTTCATTAAAATTCAGACTTGTGCCGTCACTGGTTGTATTGTGCCCGAATTAACGTTTGTCTGACTACTAATTGTTATTTCCTTTTCACTCGTTTGCCCCGACGTAAAGTTTTTTTGTTTTTTTGTTGACATTTTCAGTGTGAGACGCTTTTTTGGATAAAAACTAGTATACTTGCCAGTAATAACAGAGTAAAAAAGAAAGAGTCGAATTAAGAACATCTTTTTCATCACCTTTTTGAAGTCGAGTAAGACATACCTAAGTACCTACTGGAAAGAAATCTCAGTTTTTAACACACATAAACTCACGACTCTTCCCATGAGAGTAGGCAGAAACTACTCTTTCTTTTTTCAAATCGACGGTCCCTACGTATAATCCCCTAACTACAAATGGCAAATTTTACAGGAGACCGCTTCACAGTTTCAAACACGTGTTTATCATGTTCTAATTAATGTAATGTCATGATGGATTTAAAGTGCATTTTGCCATCCTAGACTTATTTTTGTTAAACTAAACGATAGGCTGGCCTGAAGATCACCAAAACAAAACATACAACCTCTCCACTCTACAATTCGTATCCTGAACCCCAAGATAAAGACTAACTGTCTAGTTTGGGGTTCACTGGCAAGTAATGTATGTAACTAGCTGTAGGTAATATTTAAGCTACTCAATATGTCGTCTCAACTTGATGTTAACCTATGTATGCTTACTGTATTACCCGGACAATAAATGTTTCCTATTACATCTTTTTTCTAAAACACGTATCCACTTAGGAGATTTTATTTATTTATTTAGGTTAGCCTACAATTGTTTACACGTTTCATTTAATTTAAAAGTGCGTGCACTAATTTACATTTTTATATGGAAGAATTACTTACAGGCTAACACCACATGTACTAATTTATTTATACTATATATTTTCATTAAAATAGTGTAAAACAAAAATTTCAAAATCAAATAACAGAATAAATTGTTAAAACTAAGTTTACATTAGAAAATAATTAAAATTAAATAACATTATAAAAGTATAAAAATTAACAAATTGGCAATTATTATTATGAATGTGATGTTTACGTAGGGACCGTCGAAATAAAGATTAATATATTGATTCCAGAAAGAAACTGCATGTACATTATTTACCTACATGTAGGTACACTGTTCTAGGAAACTTCGAAAAACTTAGCACCTTTCTCGATTTGTACCTAAAACCAAATAACAGAATAATACAATTCTAATGACGACCTTAAAAAAACTTAAGTGATTAGAGAGCAATTAAGTTAGAAGTCGCCCTACAGTTAAAGATATTACTCGTATATACAAGACGTATGTAGGTAATCGATCTTGAATTCATTACGATGAAATAAAAAGTAAATAATTCTTAAGAAAAGATCCCTCAATCTCAGTATTTCCAATAGTCATGAAACCTAACGCAATGAAGATAATCTTTAAAGCTGGTTGCGGTGTAGGTTTCACTACTGAAAATATTTAGATCAGGTTTATATTTCATGAACATAAATTTGTTTTACTGTGCAGTTTGAAAGAGGATACGATGAGATATCTCGCGAAATTAAAAAAATTCGACGTTCTTTGCAATTTGAAAATCAGTCACTTTTCATGACATAGTCATTCAATGAGATTAAAAGAACTTAGAAAGTTTTATCGATGATTATATTGATATTTTTTGTCTAAAGCTAGAAACTTAAGAAAAGTTAAATATCGCTGCTTACCGTGGCGCTTCCTCTTTTTTTTTGGGTGAGAAATCATCAAATAACTTCTCCCGCTCTGGGTGGAGCGGGAGGTCGTGTCAGACTTTTACTGACTAAAACCCACCCGTGTTCCTTCAGTTGCCTGTGTGCCAGGGGCCACAAAATCTCTTTCGAACAACCCACACCCCTGGCAGGCATCTGCCCTTGCGGACCCCACCAGTTGGTGCTGACATCTCTTTGAGGCGCGCGTGGAACACAACGCGCCGTCGACCCGTGCTTGGTCCTTACCGGACAGCGAGCTACCTATTACTCGCCATCCGCAAGCCCGCGCCTACGGTGGCCGGGAATCAGCCTGTGATTCCCGACGCCCAGAGGCGCTTCCCACTTATGAAAACATAAAACATATTACCTTTAAATATAGATATGTAAATCGATCGTTCAATAAGCCAACTAATAGAATCCTTGGTGTTATCTTTATTCGATTCTATTTGATTGTTCAATGTCTCTCTTTTAACAGCATGCTTTCCCACAGTAAAAACATGATGGTATATAGAGGACACGCACGATTTACTACGCAGTTAAAGTAAACCCGTATACCCTCGCAAAATAATTATAAGTACAACAGGCCCGTTTTATTGTCCGCAGTAAAATTGTTTGTTTTATGGTATCATCAATCAAAATCGTAGAGGAACGGAGAAACGCGTAAACAGGCACATAACGAAGACCTATAAATAAAAATATAGATACTGATACAGACCATATTATTATCCTCCTATGGTTGTTAACACATAGCAAATTAAATTTTCTAATTACATGAAGGCCGTAAATATAATATTGCGTGTTGTATTTTATGTTGTTTATGCATGCTAATTAATATAAGCGATTAATAATGTTAATAGCATGTTTATTGGCTAATATTTCCTACAGGTTCGGTAGATAAGTAGGTCGTCTTAGTAAACAATTATGATATATTTATTAAAGTTGTACTAATTCGACATTACCTACGCTATTTTGCAAGAGCTTGGAATTGCTCGGATATAATCTAAGTAAATGCAAATAAATATAAAAGTTATGGAAAGCAACGGTGGCCCAGTGGTGTCCGGCCGAGTTACGAGTTGTACGTCATAAGTTTGATCCCAGGCAGGCACTTTACTTTGTGTATTTAATTTCATCACCACTGCTCTCAAAATGGTGAAGGAAACCATCGGGAGGAAACCGGCAAATCCAAAGACATATGACATCCAACAACCCGAACTGGGCCCGCGTGGTGTATTATGAGCCACACCCTTTTATACATAGAGAGGGGCCTTGTGTCCCAGCCGTGGGAACATTAAAGGCTGATTATGTTATGCTTAGATCTTGTTTTAAGCTTTTATTTAACATTATTTGTTATATAAAACACAAACACACTATACCTTATACCTTGGTAGATTCAATGATTCTGTATTTTTGGTTCAATCGAAAGTTCGAGTTTTTAACCTTTGGTATACCTTCAGGTCATAGAAAGTATAGAAACCATCGTGTACCTACCTGGTATCCTGTTTACCTCTATGCTACCTGCTTGTTTTTCTGTCGTCTTAGTTTTTTTTAAATGTTTTTTATAAGGAACAAAGGCTAGTCTTCATTTTCTACTGAAAAACGAGCAAAATCCTGAAAACTGAACACGAGCAATTGACTTTGTTGACATCTTTTAAATCACTTTGTAAAAGCAAGTAAAAAAGCTCGTCTCATTAAAAAAATCAGTTTCGTTTCAGTTGAACCGTGAATGAATCGCGGCGATAATGTATTTGTCACGTCTGGGGTATTAATAGAGCGAACACTCATCATCCTAATGGAAACTCATTGAGTGGAGTCGGCCAGCCGTCGCCGCCGTATCGCGCTCCTTCCCAGAACGACGCTGACGTGAGCTTACCAGAGCTTCTGGGCGTCCTGAGAATAGAGATAGCAGTGGAGTCGTTGTTAGCTTAATATTTTTCGGTAGGACGTTAATTGGTCTGTTCAGGTTGATTTTTAGTAGACCTACATATAGTTATGTAGGTCTACTATTATATATTTATAAACAGAATTGAGACAGGAAAAGCTTAGGTGGAAAGCTATTTTCTGGCGAACTCTGTGCTATGACATAGTTCATTCAAAAATCAAAATTAAATACAATCAAACTAACTAAACGATTAACATGCTTTTCAATGGCATTGATTTTTCCAAACGTTTTATTACCAAAAATAAAGAAACGTGTTGGAATTAACCAAAAAGTTGTACACATCACAATCTCCGTTAATTTTGTTTTATCTTTATGAGCTCAAACAATTTGTTCGGTGATCCATTCTTGGGTAATAAATACCCTTGGAGCTATTACGACTCATTAACTTAACTAATATTATTAACCATTTACCTATCTTACAATAGGTGTACAAGTAACTAGCTAGCTAAGAAATAATTTGATATGTCGGGTAGTTCGTGCGGACTGAAAACACAGGAGGGAGTAATATTCTACCGACTAATAATAGATTGTAGAGAGCCTTCAAGCGAATAAGCACTTATTCGATTGATGTAAATTTTTAATTAATATGTTACTTTGATGTCAATATCGTAATCAACAGCTGGAAAGCTTCCACAGCCGACTCCCGTGATGGTGTCCTAGTTAATCACAAGGCTGAACTATGATTGATACTGCAATGTGATATGATGTGACTAGCACTTACCTACTTGCACGTCATAGCATGGAAGGATGTAGCCTACTTCGTAGATTCCTGCGTCAGAAGGAGATCATAATTAGTAGAATAAAACGAGAATGGCACAGATGCTTTTTTTACAGTAACTAGGTGCTTAAAAATGAATACTGCCAGTGTAGTGGGAAGACGGAAGACCTGTCTACCATTTGCCTGTATACCAATTAGCTTTTTTGACTTTACCTACGTCCTACAAGTGTTTGGGCGCGAGCTACCGGTACTCATGAACTGGATATTCTTTATACTAAACTACACAACTACACAAAAAAATATGTAAAAATCAGTCCAGCCGATTAGGAGGATTTCAGGGACATACACACTTCCAGAAGAATTATACCTATATAACTATAAAGAATAGTGGTCGTCAAGTGGCCGAAATACATCATCGATCACACATTTATAACTTTAATGTAATTTTTATGCAATATTATATAAAAAATATAAGCTTTTTGCAGTCCTACTCCATATAAACTTTAACTGTGCCAAATTTCAAGTTCCTCAGTTCGCGTAATTTTCGTAAAAAAGGGTACAAACTTTTTGCTTCACGTAATAATGTATAGATACCTAATATGATAGACAACTATTATAAGAGGATTCTTTAAGAAAATTAGGTACAGTCAGCAAAAAACAAAAGGGTTATCCACAATAAGTACAATTTCAAAGGACATATTGGTCTAAGTCAAGGTTTTTGCTTCCCATGCTTCCCAATATTGTCGATGGACCGCATACTGTACCGATATATACTCGTACCTACTCTGAGATTGTACCCGATGTAGGTACCTTATCTTTTCCTGTTAGCTGTCAAAGTCAACAGAGGGGAAGGGATTCTTAACAGTACCTATTTGTAAGCTTTAAAAAACCTACCTTAAACTTCCGCATCTTTTTATAATCGCAATTTAATTCTAGGTACAGGTGTACTTTGCCACCACAAACATTCTGACTCATAAAAAAGGCATCTGGCATATTATTTTGGTTCTATATAAAAGGTAGGTCGGTAATGGTAGCTACCTTTATTGGGTAATGCTACATAAGAAGTATAAGTCTCTCACAGGCTGTGCCTTCGCCTTCCGCATCCAGTCTGTCCAAGCCACGTTTAATACACTGGGATAGGTTATGTTGATTGATTGACATGATGTGTAATTTAAGCTAGAAGCTGATAAGTAATTGTCTTCCAGAGCGCCTCCGCATATTTGCCATGGCGGCCTTAGCCTTCGTCCAGGCATATGTGGAGAGTCCACATATGCCTGGACGAAGGCTATTCTCTCACTCCTTTGGCACGCAATCCGACACACCGGCATGACGAACGGCTTAGCGTGATTACCGAAATACGGGCGCGTACCATCAACTTCCAAACTCCAGGCTAAGAAATTCCTAATGGAAAAAAACCCATTAATAATAAGCTATATCGAAGTTACCTTTCGGCATCACCTGTAATTGATAAAGTAGTAGCAGCCCAAAGCTGCAGACTTTCCTTTGTCAGGAACTGAACAACAGCACCCTAATTGCTTCAAACTATCAATCATAATCTGAAACATTTTGAAGAATTTTGCTAATCCATTGCTTCATGATGTTCAAAAAAATAGTCTGCTCAACAACGTTAATATCGCAATGAATATTGTTGAAGTGTCAAAATCATAGCAATTCCTAGTGCTAAGTGGAAATAAGACTGAACAAAACAGCATTGTGGTGGTGGCTATGCTATCATTGAGGCCAAGTTAAAAATAATTTGTCATCCTAATGTCCTATAGTCACACCCGCACTGACAAATTTGAACTGCATTATTAGCTGTGTAAACAAACGTCGAGATTACCATTCATGGCAATTCAGATTTCGTTATGCTGCGTGCAGATCGGTGAATCACCCTGAGCCAGTCAGGCGCCTACTACAGACACTGGCGAACGGGCGAATCGAGCCTTGACTATTACGCATTGGTCATAAATTTAGACACTTTTGGACTATGAATAGCCATTATTAAACGGTTGCCTACATGCACATAAAAGGCTATATTTATAGAATTCTAACTACTTACGATAATAACTGCGGATGCTTCATAATTCAACGGTATTTGTTCATTTTTCCTCGTAATCTGCTCCTAGCAGAAGGAATGTAATTAGCAGGAATTACGGTCCGTTATATTCTACATAATTCCATTAATGGATAAGGTAGGTGGTAGCTTTGTATAATCTATATATTAGGTCTTTACCTATGAAATTGCCGTTCTGCAGTACTGGCCATTTCAAATCAAAATAATTTTTGTTGGCTAAGAATTCTAATTTCAAATTAATTTTATTTTAAAAACATAGATTTTTTTTTCTAAAAGTAGTCATTTCTTTATTGATTAGTGTTACATTTTCATCGCATTTCAATCTTTTTCGTCATCATGGATACGTTAAAAATTCGAGTAATTATGGAATATGAGTACCGTCGTGGCAGCAACGCGGCACAAGCGGCACGCAACATCAACGACGTTTACGGAGCTAACACTACAAACCAACGCACCACCTGTTATTGGTTTGCTCGCTTCCGTTCTGGAAATTTCGACCTGAAAAATGAACCTCGCGGTCGTCCGAAGACTTTGGTCGACAATGACGAATTAAAGGCGATTGTGGAAGCTGATGATACACAATCTACGGCTGAATTAGCAGCAGCTTTCGACGTTAGCGTCAAAACAATATTGGTCCATTTGCGTCAAATTGGCAAGGTAAAAAGGTTGACAAATGGGTGCCCCACGAACTCAATGATCGCCAACGCGAAGTACGCGTCAAGACGTGCCTTGCACTGCTCAACAGACACACAAATGAAGGAATTTTGAACCGCATTGTTACCTGCGATGAAAAATGGATTCTGTTTGATAACCGTAAGCGCTCAGCAAGTTGGTTGGATCCTGGTTCAGCACCTAAACAATGCCCTAAACGAAAACTTACCCCTAGAAAAGTGATGGTCACTGTTTGGTGGTCTAGCGCCGGTGTGATTCATCACAGCTTCTTACCAAACGGGGTGAGCATTACTGCAGATGTGTACTGTGAAGAACTGAACACAATGATGGAGAAGCTGGCGCATCTCCAACCAGCATTGGTCAATCGCTCGTCTCCGCTGCTCCTGCACGACAACGCGCGACCTCATACTGCACAGCAGACGGTCTCCAAGTTGCAAGAACTGGGGTTGGAAGCTCTCCGTCATCCGCCCTACTCACCAGACCTTGCGCCTACAGACTACTACTTTTTCCAGAATTTGGATAACTTCTTGGCGGGAAAAAAATTTAATACCCGAGAGGCAGTACAAAATGCCTTTGAAGAATTTGTTGCCTCCCGTCCAGCTGATTTCTTTAAGAAGGGCATCAATAAACTGCCACTGCGATGGCAAAGATGCATTGATTGTATGGGTGATTACTTCGATTAATACAAATAAAAAATTCATGAAAAAAATTCGTTTAAATTTTTTCATACAAAACGGCAATTTCATAGGTAAAGACCTTTGATTATATAATGTCTAGATGGAGCGTCGCCCTACAATCAAAACAAAGAAAACGAGCCAACAATTTCAAGTATGTGTGCGTGCGGCCGATGTTTTACACTGTGCATCTATGTATCTGTGTGCGTGAATAATGTTACCAGCCACTACGAATTCTCCCATAAATCACATATAAAAAATAGACGAATTAAATAAGATACGTTTTAGGTGTATGTATGTATGTAGGACTATTCAGTTTTAGTAGTGTATTTTTATTATGTAGTTACTTTCTTAAATAAATACAAAAAAAAATCATATAATTGGAGTTGTGTGTGTGAATGTTTTATTAAATCAACTAAGTTAATTAAATTAGTATTACAATATGTAACTTTTTAGGCAGTTTGTATTTGGAAATTTGAAATAAAATATCACAGATATTAGGAATGAATTTTCAATTACAAATAAACCCGTTTAACAAAGATATGGGCGATCGGTAGAATAAAATAAAACAAAACTAAAGTCAGTGACCATCTCTTTGTATTTGTTTTTTGAAAAGTTTTCGCTTAGAAGCTAGGTTATTATTCACATTGTCTAATTTTAATTTGTGGTAATATCTTATCGCATTTTTCCGCCTAAGAGATTTAATTTTTAAGCGATGCTTCTTTTCGAGCACTAATTTCCGTCGAAAATCACGTCGCAGCTTTGCTTTCTTTGGAGTATCGAAAATGGAATCAATATCAGAAAAGGATTTTTCCTCATCTGATTCAGTTTTAGTTTGTACCTCTACTGTTTTGTCACATATTTTTTCTTCGGGTATATCATTGTTAGATACTTTGTCAATATCATTTATAGTTAAATTATCAGAAGGTTCTATACTGGAGCACACATTCTTGTATATACCGGAAGGTCCAGCTTCATTAGAAACAGATTTCTGAAAATAAAACCATTTACGTACATAGTTTTTGTGAATACCATGTTTTCAGCTTTAACGAGAAAATCGAAACATGAAGATTAGGAAACTCTAGGTACTGATTAGCATATTTTTAAAGCACACCAGTTAACACACAATTTGTTCAAATACAATTTAAAAAATTACCTCTGCTATCTCAGTATCATCAGAATCCTCACTTTCGCTGGACTTTACTGATGATAAAAATAATGCCTGAAAGAAAAAAAAAATAAACAATAAATAAAAGAAAACACAAACAATTTTATAAGTTTATAGGAAAATTCACCTTGCTTGGCACTGCTTCCTTTGTAAGTCTACGGCGCCCTGTTTTGTTGACTGTGTACATATCCTTGCTGCGGAAGTGATCGGAACAAACTACAGTAGTTTTTGTTGGTTTCCACGTGGCATCTTCGCGGCTTTTTTGAATGCGATCTATCCATCGATTCCTGATAATAGGATTATTGGGTATTCTAAAAAATAAGATGTTATGTCGATCACCATATTTTATTCATCAAATAATTATGTTTGCTAAGGGCCGATTATTCAATAGTCAGATAACTTTTATTTATTTATATACGCTTTATTGTACACCAGAAAAGGCATGACAAAAATAAAACAGTAAACACTAAAAACATATAATGGGAATAAAAATGGAGGTTACATCTATGATTTAATACTATTATTCAGTGCCAGTTATAAATAATTACTAAAATGTGAGCATGAAGTCGGTATCAAGTAAATTATTTACCTAGCTAATATTATATCAATTTTTACTTGGCATCGACTTCAAAATCATATAAAGAACGACTTAATAAATTTATCTTCTTAAATTACTCTTGACACCTTTTTAATCGGTTTATTGGACCCAATGTAAAAATAATCATTAAAATGGGCTCATAAACAAAAAAGTTATACGCTAACATTATCCTACTATCCTACTAATATCCTATCCTTCCTACTTCCTACTATCCTATCCTACTAATATTATCCTACTTCCTATCCTACTAATATCCTTCCTACTAATATTATAAATGCGAAATTTTGGATGGATGGATGTTTGTACTCTTTCACGCAAAAACTACTGAACGGATTTGGATGAAATTTGGCACATAGATATATTATAACCTAGATTAACACCTAGATTAATACTTTTATCCCGGTATTACGTTGCAACGGGATAATTTCCGACTTCCATGCGGGCGAAGCCGCGGGCGGAAGCTAGTACTATTATAAAAAAGTACCACCTTTTTTGAAATCGATTAATAAAGTACACACTAAATAATATACTTAAACTTAATCATAAACCAACTAATATTCCCACAAAAAATGACGTTAGGTTGGGAGAATGAAAAAAGAAACTGGCAACACTGATAAAATATGGCGTAATTTGATAATCATAAAAACAAAAAATAAAAATGTCGTTTTTTGGTTACTTACCGATGATAGGTGATGTGTTTGGTATTTTTTACCCTTCCTTTATAATTCCGGCACAGTTTAATAGCACATACCGTCATTTTATCGCTGTTATTTGTTTATTACTTAGCGCGCGTAATACGTATTGTCACCAAAGCGGCACGATCGGTACTAATCGGCGGGTAAGAACTTATAAGCCAACAGTTGGCTGATATTTTTTGACACGTTTGCCCGCATTTGATGCTCTATCTAGACATTATATAATCAAAGGTAAAGACCTATTATAATAAAATCATAGTGAAGTCAAAACTGTAGGTACATAGAGTTTTTTGTGAGGTCTGAGGACAAATTATAATGCCAATTCTCTTATTTATTTTATTTATGACTGTCTGAATTTATGTTCCAGCATCCCAAAAAAACTACCGCTAATATTTTGTTCTTTCTCATAAATATTCCCTACAAGTATAGTTCATCTGTAGGCTATAAATTATCACGCTATTTGCTATGAGGGATGAGCAATATTGCAATTTATTCGTATTTTTCCATAGTTTATCACAAATTGTAAAAAGACGAACCAAAAGGTTATAATGTTACTGATAGTTACCAGGGCCCGATCTAGCTATTAAGGCTCCGTGCACTAAATTAACTGATTTTGGTCAATTTTGATCACTTGTTGTGAGTTAGGGAAACGAAATTTAGACATTTTATTTTGTTATTATAATAGTGGAGTTCTAATTCTTGCATGTGGTGGAAAGGGATTTTTCAAATAACTTATAGAATAGTGGAAAATCACCAATATTCACAGCCCCTTTTCCGAAAAAGTGACGAGCGAGTGATGTTTGGCTTCGTGTTACAAACAACTACAAAGAATTCTGGACATAAAAAAAATACAAGTAACATCATTGAATGGTCTACTTGCAGATAGTGGAACCACTTTTTTGGCTTTTATACGAAATATAGCAGAAAATAAATATTGAAATAACGTAATTTTTAGGAAACTGCTAGACGAATAAGTATTTTTTTCTATTACTTAAAATCACTTTATTGAAATTTTAAAAATTATGTATTAATCTTAAGTTAACCATTGAATATAATCTAAATTTTATTTTTATAATAAACAACAACTTCATTTCGTAAATAAAAGTCAAAGTGAACTATATAATCGACCGCGCAAAATCGATCCCGTCAGAAACAGTCAGAAACGACTGGGCCTTCCCAGCGTGAGGACGTACCTATCACTTTGCATCGCAGGAGTCACGTGGGCTCCTGCGATTCTACGTAAAAATATTCCAGAAATTGTACGCCGACTACCACATTTTGATCCGGTAAGTATTAATATTTATTTTAAGTACTTGCAAAATGTTAATGTTATACCGGTGTACGTGTGTTCGTAATTCTTCTCATCCTAAACGGCTTGTCCAATTCTAATGTATTTTTTTTTTGGGTCGCCTCTATCCTTCTTAGCTTTTGTTGGACCTGGGTGAAGTGTCGCAAGAAACGACTTCGTACCGGGTTCGCTAGTTATACATATTTTGATTGTATGTTTAAAAGATTTTTGAAAGGAAGTTCTTTAACGGAGCTTGGTACGAGCAAACTTTTAGAAATCGTCACGTAATAAAAATGACAGAAATGACAATTTCTATCATTTTTAATAAAAATGATAGAAATGACAATTTCTATCATTTTATGCTGAGCTGTGGGAATTTCAAAAAGTTTTTGTGATGTAATAGAAAAAAAAGAAAGACAGAGAGATAGTTTTTATAGTTTCCAAGAGTGAGTGAAGCCCCTAATGAGGTCAATAAGAAAATCCCAGATGACAGTTGTGAAAAGTTAAAACAGTGATTGAGCCCAACAGTGCCTATAAGTTACTGATGTTAATATTTTTTTTAGATAATGGTGCCGATTCTGTTGTCACAAAATTCTCTAAACTAGACTAAAAATCACCAAAATTTAGTTTATTACTGTCAAACGACGATTTCCTATTCTGAAATTGACTAAAGTGACACAACTTAACTATATTTTAGTTTGACAGCACTAAGATTGCACTGAAATATTAGTTTAGTGAAAATGGTAATTTTGCTATTCGGTTGTTGTCAATTTCATTATTCTATTCAACCTAACATTTTGGTTTTCTAACTAAATCTGACTATTTTTAATCGCGATTAAATAGGTGTGGAATAAAATTAGTTGTCAAGAACTAAAATTCACACCGACAACTCGACTTCTGGTGCAAAAATAGTACTGTATTTTATTTCTTTTCTTTTGCTTATATCTCGAAAACGGTGTGTCCTATCGCAAAAATAATGAAAATTTCGACCCCCTTTAAAGAACCCCAAACACATGTAAAACTCAACATGTGGATAATAATTTTTCATATTTTCCATGAAAAAAGTGAGAATTCCAAATAAATCACGTCGAGGCTGCCGACCCCGGCGCGCTGCTGGCTCTAAAGAAAAACACGGGGTAGGGCAAACAAGTACCACGTTCAAATTTCAATGTTTTGTATTTTAGAAAACTTTATTTTTTATCCTAATTCAATTCCAATTCTCCTATTGTATTTGTATTATTTATTTTATTTTAAAAACAGTTTTCAAATGTGGGGCCCAGGCTCAATAGTTTTTTGTTTTTTTTTTTTGTTTTTGAACTTTCTAAGTTTATCTTGGCCATTATTGACATCGATGATGTCACAATTAAATTTCTAAATATGCAAACTACTCGTATTTATGTAAAATGCTTTCCTTGTTATTGAATGTCTAAAAGTACCTACATGCTTATGACACGAAATTGTACCATTTTTGTTTATTGTGATATATATACTAAACGAATATACACAAACATTCTAGACTTTTATTTCTCAACCATACCTAAATAACATAAAAAATATAAATCTATAGGATACTACAACTCTACTACTACTATTGTGTACTATCAAAACTGTTTAAGCGATCACTACGCTCGACTTTTAGGCGTGTGTGCGTGAACGGTGCACACAAACATAGTATCGCAATGAATTTACCTAAACTCTAGCGAGCGAATTTTATGCACGGGGCCTTAAGCCGCTGCGGGCAAAAAAAATATTTGCCACCCTTTACACTAAAGCCTCGTATTCATGGTAAACATTTTGTTTAGCAACATGGTTGCATAAACATGTTGCCGAGTTGCTGTCAACATATTGCGGGCAATACTTGTGTTGCGGAGTTGATCACGCCATGTTGCAGAGTTGACGCCCGGCGAGCGAAAACATCAGTTTATCAACAAATGTTGACGTGTGTGGACGTGTTTGCAACTGTTTATAGTCATTTTATACATCAGATACAGAGAACACAACAACACTACTTCCACGGGCAACATTTTACGTGTGTGGACAACCCATATTGATTGAAACAAAGGTTCCAGCAGCGTTCTCGCCATTCATCAACAACGTTGATCAACTGTTGCTAAACAAATGTTTACCATGAATACGAGGCTTTACACCATATTAGTTATGAGCTTCTACCAAAGCTGGTATGATATATATGTCACATTCTTTTAATTTTAAAATATTCACATACGTTAGTCTACTACGGCTTCTGAACAAGTACACAAAAATTCATGAGAGTATGTTTGTAAGTATACATTTTGCCGCCCCTCATTTTTGCCGCTCTGGGCATTTGCCCGGCTTGCCCCCCCTTAGATCGGGCCCTGATAGTTACAGATTAGACCGGTTAAATGATTATCATCACGCTATACCCTTATGGAGCTCAGCAGTCAGGGTCGGTTTTTAAGATAAGGCAATAAGGGCAGGTACCTACCTTAACCGCTGTCGCTACAAGAAAAGGGTCGTAAGTTATTGAAACATTTTGATTTACATTCATAGATTTTGTAAATAATGTAGGTACGTACCTACAGTCAGTAAAAAATGGGCAATTTTCCCAAAAAACAATTGCATGCCTATCGTTACATTCGTTACTGTTACTTGTAAGGGTCAAAAATAAAAACTTTTTTCAAAAAAATAACAACCGACTTCCAAAAAAACACTAGCTATTTTGCACTTTGTAGTGTTTTTTTGGAAGTCGGTTGTTATTATTTGGAAAAAAGTTTTTATTTTTCACTTTTTAGTTACCAATTCGAAATTTCACCATCCTTGGCGTCAAAACAATGCATATTTATGCGATAGCAACATTCGCGGTTGATTTGCTGTAATTTTTTGAAGAGTTCCGTTGTCTGTCTCCGAAACGCATCATCAGACCTATATGAAATTTCAATGGGACCATTTCGGAGTAAACCCCTTTCGAATAAAAAAAATTTTGCAAATCCGTCCATATACGACGGAGTTATGCCCGAACATACATAAAAATAAAAAATATATAAACATGTCGAATTGATAACCTCCTTCTTTTTGAAGTCGGTTAAAAATATGGGACCACTGAGGTTTGCGTAGGTACTCCATTACATCACTGGGCTGAATAGAATACCTACGAATAGGTATAGTACAGATTATATTACAAGACAGACATTACCTGCGGAAAAGGTTACGTCGTATTCTTTCCGCAGGTAATGTCATTCCCATACATTTTGGCGTAGCGTTTGGCGTGAACGCTAACAGAAATGTGTTTTGTCTAGGCCTGCTGACTCTCTTCATATTTTGGCTGCTAAGACCAAAACTAAAAACGCACTCTACGGGTTCTGTACCAAAAGGAAACAGAAACTCCAAACAAAACACGTTTCTTACAACAAAATAAAATTAAGTTGGTAAAAACCAATTAAACA
Source organism: Polymixis flavicincta (assembly GCA_949987655.1). Taxonomy (NCBI): domain Eukaryota; kingdom Metazoa; phylum Arthropoda; class Insecta; order Lepidoptera; family Noctuidae; genus Polymixis; species Polymixis flavicincta. The sequence continues at coordinate 16,743,979 of OX465179.1, forward strand.
AAAAAAAACGCCTGCTTTGTCAAAAAGTAAATCGAACAAGTGGAAAACTAATCTTTACAACGGGGTCAGGGGACCTGTAAAGAACTGTTCCAAGGAACCGTCCCCCGACTGCAATGAACATATTGGTTTGAAGTTATCCACTTGTTTAATTCACTTTTTGACTAGGCAGGCTTGTTTTTAACTTTTTCTTTCATACCTTTTAGTGATAAAACGATATTTTTGCAAACGCACAAGTACCACGAATGATAACTTTTATTGTATCTGTTATTTTTTTTTTTTTTTTTTTTGTTATTGCTATAGACAACGTGAAACGTTAAATGCGCAAAACCTCATACAAGCAAATAGAGTAGTATAATATAATGACCAAATTTTTTGTTTTTAAAGCTAACTGAAAGTATTAAGAAAAACGTGTTGACCCAAGCATTGGTTTATGCATTTAAAATTGAGTCTTATTGCTTTGAAATAATTTTCTTTGGCTCAATCAGTGGTAGTTATGGCAAAAAAGATAATTAATTTAATTTACTAATTAATTAATTTAAAAATAAAAAACCTATTTTAAAAGTTACTGAAATCTATTCACTAGTCAATTAGGAACAAACCACTTCTTAACCGACTTCCAAAAAAGGAGGAGGTTATATCAAAATCAAAAACAAAATCCAAATCAAAAGTAATTTATTCGAACTAGGCTGAGAGTCAGCACTTTTCGAACGTCAAAATTACATAAGACAGTCCCCCAAAAACGCCCGCCCTTCACCACTTCCTAGTGCTTTAGCTGGGAAGAAGAAGTGGCGCAACAAACTCTCCAGCAGCACAGCTGTCTGATAAGTTGGAAGAACTTCATTCTATACAATAATAGGTATCTAAGTAATTAAATTTCATAAAAAAATGGAAATTTCATTAATAAAAATTAAAAAAGAAAATGGTATATTCATTCAAATAAAATAAACAATGCTATGGAGTAACTCATATTACCTGTCAGTAGGTAAGCTAATTCTGGTGAAAGAACACAAACGTTGTCGTGAGTTAATCACAGCGACCAACAATTCTAATCGTTTCTTAGTCGTTGATAGAATATGCCTTAGAAAAAATATTTGATTTTACTTTAGCTTTAAACGCATTAAAAGTAAATCTAGCCAAGAAGAGGGAAGCTTGTTATAAAAGGTGATACCGAGCCCAACAAATGAGTTATGAACTTTATGAAGCCGGTGAAAGGGACCACGTAGTTTGTCCTTATTTCTAGTATTAATATTAAGAATATCACTGTTGTTAGTGTATAAGTGTATATTTTGCCTAATATACCTATAAGATGTTAGCGAAGATGAATTGTGATGCCACCGTGAGAATACCAATATCTTTAAAAAAAATCTCTCAGAGAAACTCGAGCACCTAATTGGTAAATTGCACGTACAGCTCGTTTTTGCAGAACATAAATATTTCGAATGTCAGCGGCTTTGCCCCACAGCAGAATGCCGTAGGACATAACGCTATGAAAATAACTAAAATAGACTAACCGAGCTATACCAACGTCAGTGTATTGTCTTACTTTCCTGACGGCGTAGGCGGCCGAACTGACCCTTCCCGCTAGGCTTGATATATGTGATCCCCACTGAAGTTTGGCATCTACTGTTATGCCCAGCAAAACTGCCGATTCTACAGTTTCAAGCACCTCATTATCTAAGACGATGTTGGGTCCCAGATTTATATGATATATGTATTTACGAGTATATGATTATTGATATGTTCCACTGTATGTTTTTTTTTATGTATATTCATCGATTTCTACCCCATTTGTGGACCGATTCTCATTTTTTTTTTTTTTGAAAGTGTATATTCCTGTGGTGGTCCCATAGGCACCAAGTCAGGATCTGATGATGGAATCCCAGGGAAATCGAGGGCAACCCTCAAATTTTGTAGGTATTAACAATGTTTCTCATTTATGTTCTAAAGCTATTGAGATAATTGCATATGGTCATCATTATCTCATGACGCTGAGCTGATGAAGGAAGGTACAACTCTTTAACGGTTAGGAGTTAGTTGGAGGTTCGGGCATAACTCCGTCATAAGACCGATTTGCAAAATTCTTTTTTTGTTGGAGAGGGGTTTATTTCGAAATGGTCCCATTTAAATTTCATATAGATCGGATGATGCGTTTCGGAGACAGACAACAGAACTCCTCGAAAAATGACAGTAAATTAGATAACCGAGATTGCTGTTATCGCATAAATATGCATTGTTTTGACCCCAAGGATGATGAAATTTCGAATTGGTGTGGGGTAGGTACTATAACTAAAAATTGAAAAATAAAACTAAAAAAAAGCAACCTACTTCCAAAAAACACTAGAAGGTGAAAAATAACTTTAATTTCGGAAGGCGGTGACAAGAAATTAACAAAATACATATCCAAAGTCACCGACTTCCGAAATTAAGAGCCCGTGCAAAAAATTCACTAGCTAGAGTTTAGGCAAATTCATTGCGAATATACTATGTTTGTGTGCACCGTTCACGCACACACGCCTAAAAGTCGAGCGTAGTGATCGCTTAAACAGTTTTGATAGTACACAGTAGTAGTAGTAGAGTTGTAGTATCCTATAGATTTATATTTTTTATGTTATTTAGGTATGGTTGATAAAAAAAAGTCTAGAATGTTTGTGTATATTCTTTTAGTATATATATCACAATAAACAAAAATGGTACAATTTCGTGTCAGAAGCATGTGAGTAGTTTTAGACATTCAATAACATTGAGGAAAACATTTTACATAAATACGAGTAGTTTGCATGCTTAGAAATTTAATTTTGACATCATCGATGTCAATAATGGCCAAGATAAACTTAGAAAGTTCAAAAACAAATTGAAAAAATCTATTGAGCCTGGGCCCCACATTTTAAAACTGTATTTAAAATAAAATAAATAATACAAATACAATAGGGGAATTAGGATAAAAAATAAAGTTTTCTAAAATACAAAACATTGAAATTTGAATTTAAGGGTTTCATTTTCACAATTTGGTCAAGGGGACACTTTGCGCGGGCTCGAACTCACTGGTGGGCCTGGCTAAAAATCACGCTGTCTCACCAGGCTTCGTATCCGACAGAGATAGTATCAGTGGTGAGCAGTTAGACGCTAGTCTACACGCACAACGTTATTGAGTGAGATGCAGGAGCATTTTTGGCAAAAAAATCGCGAAAAAATTAAGAAAAGTCCTTCAGAAGATCGGGTTTTATGAAAAAACCACTGCATAAATCAATGACCAATAAAGTTTATTGAATTTATTGTTAATTGAACTTTGTCGGTACCGTCGTGATTTTCGAGATTTTACACTCCTTTTATTACTTAAACGCGCTCAAAGTTAAGTTAAATTAGCAAGAAAAACGAATCTTTGTTGGCTCATAACTTTTTAATGGCTTTTTATTTTAGTATTCTGTTTCCGTACAGACAATAATGATAACGAGACAAAACCATACCATGTTTAATTTTTGATGTACATAGTCAAACAGTGAAGTAAAACCCTCCCGAAGTTTGAATGGAAAAAATGTGGACAAGTGTCACCTTAAGACAGTTATACATTATATTTTTCTTACCATGTCTGATTGTCCTTCTTTAACATTTGGAACTACCGATTTTTTCGAGGTGTTGTCTAACTTTGAATCATTATCTTCCTCATTCTGAAAGTATGATCAGTTTAAAACTATCTACATGCAGTAGGAATATTGTAAATTCATAATTTATTAATATAAGACAACGACGGAATTTTCATCGATTTTCTAAAATTTACAACAATGAAGATACGAATGCACTCGTAAATACTTATTTATGTAGGTAGGTACTTCTAACGCTGATTGAAAGTAAAAACTTATACGTTCTTGAAACGAAGCCCTGTGGCTTCGTTGAAAAATGTGTAAGTTTTGGTTGGAATTACGTTCTGCAAGAATTTTTCTGATACATGCCAATCCCACGTTTCGTCCTTTTTTTTTGGTGATGCACTGGTAATGTGTTACTTTCTTTCGACCGTATCGACGTACATTTTCGACATTATCTATAAAAATATTAACATCAGTAACATATAGGCACTGTTGGGCTCAATCACTGAAATTTTCAATCAGTTGATTTATCCAAACTAGAAATTTGGTAACGGGGTCGGGGGACCCCGTCGTCAGGAACGAAGTTCCTTACGCTTTTTCTTCAACTCCGAATATAACGTAATTTACTCTATCTTTGAAATACTCGAAACTTTATTTTGACGTCATTATCGGCTTCAGCTCCTTCGAAAACCATGAAAACCACACCCATATTAAATAATATGAAAATTTTCGCAGTCGCCATCTTGAATTTTTATTTTGTCTACGCCACCGGCTTCAGCACCCTCAAAAATCTCAAAAACGACACCTATGATGAAATTTTGACTTTGCACAACTGTCATCTTGGATTTTCATATTGACCTCATTAGAGGCTTCAGCACTCTTGGAAACCATAAAAACTACCTCTCTGTCTATCTTTTTTTTCTATTAAATCACAAAAGTATTTTGATGATTTTACGAGAAATCGTTATGCCCACAGCTCAGCATAAAAATGATAGAAATTATCAATTCTATAATTTTTATTACGTGACGATTTCTAAAAGTTTGCTCCTACCAAGCTCCGTTAAAGAACTTCCTTCCAAAAATCTATGAAACATACAATCAAAATATGTATAATTAGCGCACCCGGTACGCAGACGTTGTCTTGCGACACTTCACCCAGGTCCAACAAAAGCTAAGAAGGATAGACGCGAACAAAAAAAAAAATACATTAAAATCGGACTAGCCGTTTAGGATGAGAAGAACTATTACGAACACACGCACACCGTTATAACATTAACATTTTGCAAGTACTTAAAATAAAATTAATACTTACCGGATCAAAATGTGGTAGTCGGCGTACAATTTCTGGAATATTTTTACGTAGAATCGGAGGAGCCCACGTGACTCCTGCGATGCAAAGTCGACTACGTATACTGGTGCAACCCGCAAAACAACGAAAACCGTTTTATTACATCAAAAGCCTTAAAATTACCTTATATTTATCCTGTAAAAATCATATTTAAATATCAAATAATATCAAAGATACAAACTTGTAAACTGATGTAAGTGATAAGCCTATCTACACTGATGTAAGTCACATACACCCACAGAACACATATACTCCAGGAGCATACACCAGTGTAGGTAGTCGCGTACGATGCGACGCGTGAGCGCAAGTGAACTCAAACACTGGTTTAACTGCGAAACGTCTTAGTTCACATATTCAATGTTAAAAAATATTCGGATTTTGTTTCTCCTCCTGTAGTAACAGTGGTAAGAAGTAACAACAATGAAGCGTTCACAAGGTCAATAAAATTAATGCTAGATCTATTAGAAAATAAGCTCAGCACAATAAACATTACAGAAAATTACGAAGGTAATTATCAATTTAACATTTTAAATATACTATAATGATAAACTTTGTTTTCTCTGATCAGATGTAGTCTCGAGTTAGTCAGACAGCGCGTTAAAATTCTTCCATACAAACTTTGACACCCCCCAATCCCTCTTGAAAAACAATACATAAGCAACTTTAAAATTTACTTAGATAAGTATTTGTACAAAGTTTCAAGTTTATTAACTCAAGGAATAAGATTATTCATACAAACCAAATCCCCCCGTTTCACCCCCTTTAAGGTCGAATTTCCAAAAACCCCCTTCTTAGTGCTCCCCTACATTATAAAAGGAAGACAATATTAATAATGAGACAAAACCATACCATGTTTAATTTTTGATGTACATAATCAAACAGTGGAGTAAACCCTCCCGAAGTTTGTCTGTAAAAAATGTGGACAAGTGTCAACTTAAAGACAGTTCCTACTTTAAGTTAAGAATTTTTTGTTTTTGTTTATTTACAATGCCAAAGCCACTGATTTATTTCACCTTTGTGAGCTCCAATAAATTAATATCAGAATAATAGCACCTCATAAGCATACGTCTGTTGAGTTTACTATTTGAAATAAACTTCTATTTTGATTTTTTAGTTATTTGTTTTCATTTAGGTACTCCTATTCCCATTCAAATATTTTAAGTTATTATCAAAATAATATTACAGAAAACTGTTGCAAGTGTTAAAAACTCTACAAAAGAAGATGTTTTTGTTAAAAGTTTAAGCTTATATTAGCTCAATAGATAAAATAGTGCACGTAAACAAGGTAATTTCCTTCTATTTTCTTTAATTATATGCACAAATAAGTATACTTAATACTGGTATAAGTGGTCACTTGTACCAGTTTACCGGTTCTATCATTGTAAAGAAAATAAAGCTACATCAATGCAAGTCATGCTATTTTCTAAAGTATAAAAATAAGAAAATCAAATAGTGCAGTCTTTTTCATATGATATTAAAATACAACATTACAAAATTTCAAATATTTCTATTGATTTATGTCAAAATTACAAGCTATATATAGAACGTTTAATCCGCTCTCCTGTAAAGTTGTGTTTTTGCACTTGTACTAGTAGGAGACCCGTCGAAGTGATACGTCCTCACGCTGGTAAGGCCCGGTCCTTTCGGACGGGATCGATTTTGCACGGTCGATTATATAGTTCACTTTGACTTTTATATACGAAATGAAGTTGTTGTTTATTATAAAAATAAATTTTACATTATATTCAATGGTTAACTTAAGATTAATACGTATTTTTTAAAATTTCAATAAAGTGATTTGAAGTAATAGAAAAAAATACTTGTTTGTCTAGCAGTTTCCTAAAAATTACGTTATTTCAATATTAATTTTCTGCTATATTTCGTATAAAAGTCAAAAAAGTGGTTCTACTATCTTCAAGTAGACCATTCAATGATGTTATTTATATTTTTATGTGCAGAATTCTTTGTAGTTGTTTGTAACACGAAGCCAAACACCCGCTCGTCACTTTTTCGGAAAAGGGGCTGTGAATATTGGTGATTTTCCACTATTCTATAAGTTATTTAAAAAATCCCTTTCCACCACATGCAAGAATTAGAACTCGACTATTATAGTAAAAAAATCAAATGTCTAAATTTCGTTTCCCTAACTCACAACAAGTGATCAAAATTGACCAAAATCAGTTAATTTCGTGCACGGAGCCTTAAAGTTATTTTTCACTTTCTAGTGTTTTTTGGAAGTCGGTTGTTTTTTTATTTTTATTTAAAGTTTTATTTTAGGTTTTGCTTATATTCTGTTACCTACGCCTTGTATATTTGTTAATGTACAGTCGCCAGCAGGTCAAGCTATCCCAAACTGTCAAATTTTCCCAATTGAACATAAACCTTATTCCTTTGTAGTAAAGTTTCAAAACTATCAAAGAAATTTGACAGATTGGGGTAGCTTGATGTGCTGGCCTCTGTACTTCCTAAGCAAACTCTAGAAATCTAGTCGATGATAGTACTCGTATACGTACTCAATTTTATTTTTTTGCAAAACAATAGTTTTTTCAGCCTATGTTAGGTACTCAGGATAACGCAACGCTTCTAACGATACCACACATTACACTTTTAAAGGTTAGGCCTTTTAGAAGTTATAGTGGAATAAAGAGACTCACAAACATACATGAACCCTGAAAACACAACACTCCTTTTTTTGGACAGTAGTGTATATTTTTTTTATTTTTTTCTACGAAGTGAAGAGGGGGTCTACATACCTAAATGAAAACCCCCTCTTCACTTCACTGTCCGTCCGTCCGTCTGTCTGTCTGTCAAGATCCCTTCTCAGGAACGCGTTCCGGTATCGGGCGCGAAAGATCGCCGTCGCCGATCGCCTCCACGAGGACACGGCGATGCTCCGCCCAAGACGGGCAGACCTCCACCGTATGCTCCACCGTGTCCTCCATGCGTTCTACGCAGTGGAATTACCCGGGCGTTTCCTCCCGCCTTATCTGAAACAGGAACCTCCCGAAACAACCGTGTCCGGTGAGGACCTGCGTCAGGCAGAGTTACATATAGACAAAATATTTACGTGATAAATGAGATCAGAAAATACTTGCCCGTGTATAATTTTGTAGTCTTTGGAAAATACTTTACAGTCATTATGACATCAGAAATCGTTGTTTGAGCTACCACTTTGCCATTTAAATTCATGATTTCTAACTGTTTCTTCTACATTTAAGGCATGCCGGGACTCGGAAAAGTTTTTGCCCTTTTGACATAATCTGACCACGATGACGATCACTATTTATCGGCCGAAACCCATATTTTATAATTTATGACATTACGATTCAAATATAATGTAAACATTAACATAAACATTGACGGCAAAATGGTAACAGATCTGGGTCTAGAGACAAAATACATGAAGGCGCGTCCCTAGCGCCATCTAGTTGGATCAATTGAAGACCTTATTTTGACATTGACATTAATGAATGAACATTGTGCGGACGAGAGCAGACGAGAGTGACAACGGTGGTGTCAGTGTCACTCTAGCGGAACGTCATGAACGTCAAGCAGCCATCTGTCTGACGGACTCGGGCAGTTTTTGAGAAAAACGGTGGCGTGGTTTAGACCATAAACTGTTTAGACGGTCACGACGGATCGCTTACGTCCTGAATCTTAATCGATTTTCATCCGAGTGTACTTGTGATATTTTTGTAGCTCAAATTGAGGACCCCGATTATAAGGCTGCTGATCGAAGACCTTTCAGCTTATTTCTAGAATACCTCGCACGATTACTCACTTTAAGATGAGGATGAGTGATTCTGAAACAGATACCCACGTGCCTTTAGACATTTCTGTTAGCGTTCACGCCAAACGCTACGCCAGAATGTATGGGAATGACATTACCTGCGGAAAGGACACGACGTAACCTTTCCGCAGGTAATGTCATTTCCATAAATTCTGGCGTAGCGTTTGGCGTGAACGCTATCAGAAATGTATTTTGTCTCTGCCTGCTGAAGTTTGTTTTTTGACCACACACCGTGGCTCTCGTGACGATTTGTGCTGCCATCTATAGTTCGTGCACGTTCCCTATACCAAACTGACTTTTCCCAATTGAACATCTGACACACAGGCAACTGAGGGACAAGGAACACGGGTGGGTTTTATCAGTAAAAGTCTGAAACGCCCTCCTACTCCACCCAGAACCAGAGTCATTTGATGATTTCCCAAAGTCAAAAAAAAAAAAACACGAACCTTATTCTTTGCGAAATAAAGTTGAAAAACTACCAAAGGAATTTGACAGTTTGGGGTAGCTTAATGTGCTGGCGTCTGTACAGTCGCCAGCAGGTCAAGCTATCCAAAACTGTCAAATTTTCCCAATTGAACATAAACCTTACTCCTTTGGAATAAAGTTTAAAAACTATTAAAGAAATTTGACAGATTGGGGTAGCTTTATGTGCTGGCCTCTGTCTATCTCGCAACATTTTTTGAACCGACGAAAAAACGGAGGAGGTTACTCAATTCGACGCGTAATTTTTTTTTTTTATGTATGACCATGCATATCTTTCTAAAGAATAGTTCTTTTAGATACAGTTTTAGCCTTTCCTTTGACAGTTGACAATGTGATTTTAAAAAGCTGTTGCGCCTTGTATAATAACCATTAACTCCATTGAAGTTGGTGTTGATTGTGACCATTTAATGTCTGTCGACTGATTTTCAGCACTTCTTGCTATTCAAACTCAGCGTCCATGCAAGGGAATTGCTCTTTAACCTTTCAAATTTCAAACCCCACATTCGCCCCGTCGAAAAAGTGGCGTCCGGACACCAAAGGCCCGACGTCATTTGACACTTGAGATTTTTTCGTTCGGCGAGCAAAAAAAACGTCCGTGTCGATTTTTTGTTGCCTCCAGCTACTTAGAGATAAGTTTTATGGCTTCCTGAATAGGCAAGCCATAACATAAACATTGTGAGTCGTTCTAAAATACGTTGTAGTTTATTATAAACAATGGAAATTAGAGACAATGACTGAGCATGTCTTTGTTCCCGTTTGTTGTTGATTTGTCATAGAACTGCTGTCTCAATTTGCTCGAAATTTTGGATGTTACTTATTGAATAGACTAATAATCGAACAGCAGTATTTTTTTGGGAATCCTACTCAACATTTTCGTAATATTTAAACTCAAACTTCATATCGCGCGGAGGTCAACGCCCGTGTTGTGCACTCGAACATTCAAAGGGTTTATATAAAGAATTTTCTCATTACATAGAATGAGATTCTTATTCTAATAAGAAAATACATTGTTTACATACCATTTTATACACCAGGATCCACATAATTCACCATGAATCACTCAAAATAAACACAATTCTCATATCACTGCACATTGTTCACAAAGGTTTGTTTACGTTTCATATTTCGTCGAAATATAAGTTTTTATGATGCTATTTGATACAAATATTACCTAAAACGATGTAATAACTACTTCTAAATGAATATTTATCCACTTATCGTCGAAAACACACAAATAATAAGAAAAAACACTATAAAACTAGAGAGCATACCACGAAAAAGTACCGATGACCAACGAGTTCGAAACGTCACTTTCAACTTTTTTTTTTCGTGTTACCAGATTATATTTTCCATAGAGATTTAGTTCAACAGACTGTGTGTGTAACTAGCATTACAGTAAAATTGTCACAGACGATATAGAACTTTATTTATATTCAGAAATAAGGCTAAAAACCGCCTGAACGGCGCGGTCGGGGATGCGACCACAAGGCTTTTGGGACTAAAAAATGGCGGTTCCGAATGCGACCAAATGCCGCTGAGCGTACATGGCACTTCGTTATCTTCGTCATCGTCCCCCAATTTAAATCTCTCTGGTGGCGGCGCGGGCTGTAACCCCCTTTTTTACGCCAATTCTATGGAATTAGTATACATTAGTATGTACTATGCATGGACTTAGTATGTACAGTCGCCAGCAGGTCAAGCTATCCCAAACTGTCAAAGTTTCCCAATTGAACATTAACCTCATGCCTTTGCAATAAAATTGAAAAACTATCAATAAATTTGACAGATTGGGGTAGCTTGATGTGCTGGCCTCTGTACTATTTGGAACATTAACTCCATAATTAACTTTGACAATATCAATGACAAATCAAAGTGTCATCTGTGTCTTCTGTAAAAGCCAGTAAACCTATGATAACAGATTACTTATCTTGAAATCCCCGTGTCCGTTTGGTCACGCTCTCGCCTACTGTTGTATACAGTACATACTGATTCCATGCATATTATTTAATTCCCTGGAACGACAAGACAGTCAAACACATTGACTGATGATCAGTGTTGCCAGCCCGTACGATAATTATGAGGGCGTATGATAATTTCATGGAGGACAATGGAGAAAGCATCGGCTTGTTTTTGTTCTAAATCAAAGTCACTAAATCACGGTGGGGGGAGAGGCAAGCTTCGTCCGCTGTGATTGGATAACGAATTGATAGCCAAATGACAACTGATTCTCTAGGGATTCCAAAAAAGTAATTTAAAAAATATCGATATCGATATTTTGTGAACATCAGAATGACTGGCCAAAATGACCGATTAGCTTTGAAATGTTACTAAAATCTAATACGTGTTTGCTACTATTTGATACCTTTGTTTAAATAATTGGTACCTAATTAATAACCGAGAAAATGAATTTAAAAAATGGGCAGTCATTCTGATGTCGGGACTGCCCACATTTAGGATCTCCACGTAAGGGCTCCAAAATTTAAATTCGCCTTTACAAAAATTTTATACCTAAATACATATGTTTTCTAGATTTTAGGGCAAAGAATAAAGATTGTTTTAGAGATTGACTGGCCAGAATAGCCGAGTAGCTTTAACATATTACTAAAATTTATTACCCATTTACTACTATTTGATATACCTTTGTTTAAATACTTGGTACCTGATTAACAAGTGAGAAAATGAATTTTAAAAATGGGCATTCATTCTGACATCAGGATAACTGCCCACATTTAGAATCTCCACGTAATAAGGTCTCCAAAATTTCAATTCGCCTTTACAAAAATTTTGTACGTATGTGATACCTAAACATAATTTTTTTCTACATTTTTAGGCCAACGAATAAAGATTTTACTAGAGATTTTTTTGGTTGAGAACGTAGGAAGAATTGTCCATACAAACGTAATAGTTAAATCATTTGCAATTTGAGCATATTTCCACCATATTATGGTGGTATTCGGATTCAGACAATATTTATCTAGGCTCGTAGAGGTTTTTTTCCAAAATATTTACCTAAAATGAAGTTTAAGCGAATTGCATTTCGCACATTTTATAGCGTAAATAACATGTTTTCTCATTGTTTTTTTGGTACAACAATATTCGTAATATTGATATCCTAGAAGCATAGCTCTTATTATCAAGTTGATAAAATATCAAAAAAATATTGAAATACAATAAGTTTTATTTATCATTTTTGGAATTACGGAACACATCCAAATTCATCTTAAATTTTTAGTAGCTAATAGTGCTATCACGTCAAGCAATTGTTAATGTGTGTGTGATCGTACTGCTCACTGTAGGTGTGTATCGCTCGGACAGGCACTTAACACTAGCGCAACGTGACAATATTCACTTCTGCCAGGGGTGCGGGTTGTTCGAAAGAGATACCGCCACCCCTGGCACACAGGCTACTGAGGGAACACTGGTGGGTTTAAGTCAGCCAAAGTCTGACACGCCCTCCTGCTCCACCCAGAGCGGGAGAAGTTATTTGATGATTTCCCAAACCAAAAAGAAAAAACAGTATTTAGTTACTTGGCTATAAACTTGTTTTCTTGTGCCTTGTGATTTGGTATTGAGTAACCTACATTCTTACGAAATTTGCTTTGTTACCGTATATACATTCACGATACGTACATTTAGTAAAAATATATAATTTTGACATTACAAACAGACATTTCAATTTAATTTATTTGTGTGGATTATATCGATAAAATCGTCGCTATGCTTCAAACAGCACTATCGAGAAAAAAAGAGACAACTGCTGATGTGCAAATCAGTGTAACAGAAAGAGACAGCAACGCGAACATTCCAGAACTTAAATATTTGATTTGATTTTGTAATTTTGAATTAAAATGAATAAATGGAGTGGAAAACCACTTTCCTGTGAAATGTTATCCCATCTTTTGTGTAACTTGAAGTAGTAGTACACTTTTCACACCATTTAATTGCACAACTAGGCATTACTTTTCGTTTTATTTGGTTTAAAAACGGGAGCGCGTGACGCTCGTACGTAAGTCTACAATTGCTGTGACTGACCAAAATTCCGCCGCATATACTTGATACAGCATAATTATGTTTAGTGACCGCGGTAGACCCCGCACGCGCTCTCCTATGACCTCCATGGATAATTTAGCCAATGGTACAGAGGCCAGCACATCAAGGTATCCCAATCTGTCAAATTTCTTTGATAGTTTTTCAACTTTATTACAATGGAATAAGATTTATGTTCAATTGGGAAAATTTGAAAGTTTGGGATAGCTTGACCTGCTGGCGACTGTACGTTAGTAATATGCGATAATTTTGAGCTTTGAAAAAATAAAAGTTTCATGAACAAAACATATTTGTCAGACAAAAAAAAATCGCAGAAATTCAACAAAATGTCAACGCAGAAAAGCTACAGCACCCTCCGCATTCAATTTAACAACGCTTTCAGAGCGGTTTTGGGTCTGCCTCGCTACTGCAGCGCTTCAGGTATGCGACCATGCGGAAGCGTCGCGCGTCTCTTGTGCGCAGAGTGCGGGCCAGCTCCAATGCCGTTCTGAGTATGATAGCAAGTAGGTTGGACTGTCCTTACATGCGACACTGCTGTGACAGGCAAGTTACATATAGTGTCGCTCGTAAGAGACCACTGTAATGAATATGTGTTGATTATGTATGATGAATCTGAATTTGAATTTAATTTAATTTATTTAATTTGTGTGTTATTGTTGTTCTTATATTGTATTTAATTTGTGTGTTATTGTTGTATTTATATTGTATTTAATATTGTATATCTTTTTATTCAATAAATTATTTTTAAAGATGTTTTCAATCATGGGTTTTGTATGTACCTGAAACAAACGATGTTTTTTTTTTAATTGTCTAGTGTGTCATAATCAACATGTAAATGTCTCTCTCTCTCTCTCTTTTCCTTTGTTTCACATGAAACTAATAGCCCTTGATTCCATCCGACCGCGTCTCCACGTTTTATACTGTATTCCTGTGGTTTTCTTGAACACAGATCGTAAAAATTAAATACTCTTGTGACATGTGATACACTCCGTGGTTGTGTTTAAAGTTTTTCGGTTTGTTGTGCTGCTAGAGCTAATAGTGGTGAAACTTAGCATAATATGTCCTTTGACTAGTCATTTTTAAACCAAAATCAAAAGTAAATTGTTCAAACTAGGCTGGTGTCAGCACTTTTTGAACGTCAAAATTACATAAGACAGTCCCCCAAAAACGACCGCCCTTCACCACTTCCTAGTGCTTTAGCTAGGAAGAAGAAGTGGCGCAACAAACTCCCCAGCAGCACAGCTATCTGTTATGTTAATAGAACTTGATTCTATTAGAGAGTGCAATGTGGCATCACTATTATTATTGTTCAGTCTGTGGTTTTCTATTTTTGACTGTGGTATTCTATCTCTCTTACAATGGCGATATTATTATACTCTTTGCAATGGCGGTTGCGTTGTGTAGAAGCATGTTGTGTTGAATGAAATTAAATAAAAGGTTTTTCTAACTAACACTGTCTTTCTCTGGTGTCCCATATATTCTAACCAGATTCTATGAACTTGAGTATTGCACTTTTCTATGAAACGTAAAATAATAAAATGTAATCTAATCATTAAAAAATCTAGATTTATTAGATCAATTGTCGAAGTCGCTGGCTAACTAACGTTGTCGTTCGTTATCATTATCAATGTTTGATGAATGTTTTCGGTTTTTGTATGAAAATTTTGGAGTTGGCAACACTGCTAATGACAAATGACAGCTGAAAACTGACAAACTCTCTGTAAGACGATCTAACTGCTTGCTTACAAAGCCGGTTACTGCAACAGTGGAATTGAAATTGATTTATCTTCCAATAGAAATTGAATGTTACGCACGTTATCAAATAGCTTAAAGGTAAGTTCAAAACCTCTTTTATAACTTCTGCTATCCATTTAAATTTGTATTTGCAGCCGTCCAAAATAAATCCACACTGTTAAATTTCCAGATTTTGGCGGGAATCGTTATCTACTTAGTTTTATCAATATATTGTCTATTGAAAACTGCATTCTGCACGCAAATCATAAATAATGGATAGAAAAAAACAATTTAGTAAACCGCCGCCACCAAAGAGATTTAAATCTGGTGACGATGACGACGATAACGAGGTGCCATGTAGTTTTGAGGAGCAACTCGCTTGTATGGATACTGAGTTTGAATCGCAAGAAGTGCTTGGCGACGGCCCTGAAAATCAGTCTACAAACATTAAATGGTCACGACCCGGACCACCTTCAATGGATCCAAAGAAAGATAAGTTAGTTTTCCAACAAATAGATATTGATCACTGTAATGGTCAGCCCATGCGGGGCATGCCTGGCTCACAGCTGGCTCCTGTACCAATAATGCGAATGTATGGTATCACTATGGATGGAAATTCAGTTTGCTGTCATGTTCATGGATTCACACCTTATTTCTATGTAACTGTTCCTGTTAATTTTACCAATTCATCATGTAATGAACTTAAAAGTAACTTGAACAAGGCCATATTGGAGGACTTGCGGTCAAACAAGGATAATATTAGAGAAACTGCATTAGAAGTGCGTTTGGTAAAAGCTAGGTCTCTTATGTACTATCAAGGGGATAAAGACATAACTTTTGCTAGAGTATCTGTGGCACTTCCTAGACTTATTGCTGCAGCGAAAAGACTAATTGAAAGACAACCAACCTCTTTTGGATTAATGGATCCTTTATTCTATGAAAGCAATATTGATTTTGATATCCGATTCATGGTAGACACTGCAGTTGTTGGTTGTAGTTGGATTGAGTTGCCAATAAACAAATGGTCTCTGAGATCAAAAAATTCTCCAGCTAAACCTGAATCTAGATGTCAAATCGAAGTAGATGTAGCCTGGAATGAATTCATTGCTCATCAGCCAGAAGGGGAATGGTCCAAAGTTGCACCTTTCAAAATATTGAGTTTTGATATTGAATGTGCTGGACGTAAAGGAGTCTTTCCAGAGCCCAACCACGATCCTGTTATTCAAATTGCATCAATGGTTATTAGACAGGGTGACCCTGAGCCTTATATAAGAAATGTGTTCACATTAAAGACATGTGCACCTATAGTAGGATCACAAGTTTTGAGTTTTCAATCGGAATCTGAAATGCTTGCAAAGTGGTCTGATTTCTTCCGTGAACTAGATCCTGACATAATTACTGGTTATAACATAAATAACTTTGATTGGCCATATCTCATAAACCGAGCAAAGCATTTAAAAGTGGACAATTTCGACTTTTTAGGGCGCATCAGAAATGTTAGATCTGTTATAAAAGATTCTGTTTTACAATCAAAGCAAATGGGGCGTAGAGAAAACAAAAATATTAACTTTGAAGGCAGGGTTCCATTTGACTTATTACTTGTTTTGGTAAGAGATTATAAATTAAGATCATATACTCTAAATGCTGTCAGTTACCATTTCCTTCAAGAGCAAAAAGAGGATGTTCATCACAGTATAATTGGAGACCTTCAAAACGAAAGTGAACAAACAAGAAGGCGGCTGGCAATGTACTGCTTAAAAGATGCTTATTTACCACTAAAACTTCTTAATAAGTTAATGTGTATTATTAATTATATGGAAATGGCAAGAGTGACAGGTGTCCCTCTGCTTTGCTTGCTCACAAGAGGCCAGCAAATAAAAGTTGTGAGTCAATTACTAAGGAAAGCCAAGGACGCGGGATATTTAATGCCTGCTTATCATGGCCAGGGCTCAGATGATCAATTTGAAGGAGCAACTGTGATTGAACCTAAAAAAGGATATTATGCAGACCCTATATCCACTTTAGATTTTGCCTCTTTGTATCCAAGTATTATGATGGCTCATAATTTATGTTATACTACATTAGTCCAACCAAATATGCAAAACAAAACTAATTTAAAAGATGATGATGTTACTATAACACCTACAAAAAACATGTTTGTGAAGGCAAATATTAGAAAAGGTCTCCTACCTGAAATATTGGAATCATTGCTTGCTGCAAGAAAGAAGGCCAAAACAGACTTAAAGGATGAAAAAGATCCATTTAAGAGGTCTGTTCTTGATGGCAGACAATTAGCTTTAAAAATCAGTGCCAACTCTGTGTATGGATTTACAGGAGCTCAAGTTGGCAAACTTCCTTGTCTAGAAATATCAGGCAGTGTTACAGCTTATGGTCGAACAATGATAGAATTTACTAAATCAGAAGTAGAAAAGAAATACACCAAGGCAAATGGCTATAAAGAAGATGCAGTAGTCATTTATGGTGATACTGATTCTGTTATGGTAAAATTTGGTGTTAAAACTCTGGAGGAAAGCATGGAATTAGGAAGAGAGGCTGCTGACTTTGTAACAACAAAATTTGTCAAACCAATCAAATTAGAATTTGAAAAAGTATATTATCCATACTTACTTATTAATAAGAAGAGATATGCAGGCCTCTATTTCACTAAACCAGATAAATATGACAAAATGGATTGCAAAGGAATTGAAACTGTGAGAAGAGATAATTGCCCTCTTGTATCAAACATGATGAGCACATGCCTTCAAAAGTTGCTTATAGATAGGGATCCAGATGGTGCTGTTAATTACGCAAAACAAATAATTTCGGACTTATTATGCAACCGCATAGATATATCTCAGCTTGTTATAACAAAAGAGCTTACGAAACATGATTATGCTGCAAAACAGGCTCATGTTGAATTAGCCAATAAAATGAAAAAACGAGATGCCGGTACTGCGCCTAAGCTTGGTGACAGAGTCCCATATGTTATATGCTGCGCAACTAAAAATACACCTGCTTATATGAAAGCTGAAGATCCTATATATGTATTGGAAAACAGTATACCCATAGATTTCAATTATTATTTGGAAAATCAGTTGTCCAAACCACTGCTAAGAATTTTTGAACCAATATTAGGGGAGAAAGCTGAATCTCTCCTTTTGAAGGGAGAACATACTAGAACCAAGGCAATGGTAACTTCCAAAGTAGGTGCTTTAGCTGCTTTTACAAAGAAAAAAGAGAAATGTATAGGTTGTAAAACTGTTATGCCTAATGATACTGTAAAAGCTCTGTGCAATCATTGCCTGCATAAAGAGAGACATATATACATTTCAGAAATATTTAAACTAAGGCAGCTCCAGGAAAAGTTTTCCAGGCTTTGGACTGAGTGCCAAAGATGCCAAGGCAGCCTTCATGAAGAAGTTCTTTGTACTAATAGAGATTGCACCATTTTCTATATGAGAAAAAAGACGGGTATTGAATTAGATGCTCAAGAAAAAACAGTTTTAAGGTTTGGAGAACCCACATGGTAATTCATGTACTCTTATATAGTGACCTACCTTTATTTTAACTAATGTACTTTGCTGTTTAAAAAATAAATAAAGGAAAGACAAGGATAATTTTAGCTCTTTTTTTTATTATCGTTACTATTGTTTATTTATGTGAAAAAGGTACAACTTTAAAATTGAGTATAAGACAATTACAATCACCATTTGATAGTTTGCTAAGACAGATAACATTTTTAGTTACAATCATTTAGATTCTTGAAAACGTAAATTTGACACTTGGAATGTACATCATCAGTTCTTAATATTGCATTTAATTCAAATTGTTTCACTAATGTAAACATACAAACATGTATAACAGAACTTTTTATCCATTATGTCACTTAAAATACTAATTCATACTATGGAGTAATAATGTTTAGTAAGTTTTTATGTAAACCAAACAATAAAAGGTACAAAATACATTCAACTGTATAAAATTAACTCATTTAATTTATAGGCATTACAAAAACCTAATTTTATATGTGATAAACAGCAGTTTTACTTATTTATATCACAGGAATATAATATTATGCAAGCTTGATACATACAATAAGTCTATAGCTGTTACTAACCAAATATTAAAATTATTATTCGTAACAGTTAAGTACAATTTCAATATTTTATAGATATGTGTATGATCCTGAATAATAAGTATATTATCTTGATAGTTCAGGGATCATGTATAGCGATGTCTATTCTGTGAAGAAATGCATGAATTAGTGCCAATACATTAACAATAAAAATATAATTTATACTCAAGTAACCCATAAAATAAAAAATGGGATGTTATAACTTTGCTGAAAACATTTGTTTTCCTTTTTGCGTATAGTTTGAAAGCAAAACGTTATCACCGGTTGTTTATAATTGAATCTAATATATATTATGATTTTTATATTTATAGTTAGGTTTATAATTTAAATTTGTAGTATGATGATTTCATCTATTCTCTTGGGACAGAGTTCGACTTATACTTTGTCTAGGAGTCTTGATGGAACTGTTATTCTTTGTAATATTTGGTATTGGCATCTCGAAAGGTACAGGATTCATTCCCGCATGGGAGGTTAATCTCATGATGTCTTCTAATGTTCTTATGAAAGTATCACATGTTGCAGTAAGTAAACTTGAGGCATCTTCAATAGCCTGAAATTGAAAAATACAATCTATCACCATACTGTTACTACTAAATTAGTATCCTATATCCTCATACTAAAATATAATAGGGTATTTAAAGTATAGGGTATTATAGGCACCATAATAGGGTATTTTCCACTTTATTAAAAACTGTTGTAATTTGAAGATTGGGACGAAATATGTAACATAAAAATAAAAGTAAATTGATTTATATCCAATTTCTCAATTAAAAACGATTAAAACCAAATGTATTTTTCATTGTTTTGAATTTACCGCCAAAACGCTCCTTACGCGTGTAAACTTTGTGTAAACTAAAGTAGTAAGTAAACAAGTTAGTGTCGTGTTTATAATTAACAAGAGTTTTTATGGATAGAAAGTGAAATCACTGGTGTGAGGTGCCTCTGTCCACAAATACTTCTAAAACTGCGCCAAACTAAGTATTTGTACTGGTGCTGTTTACACAAAGCTGACGTCACGATGTCACGTGATAAAAAGTCATCGTAAGGAGCGTTTTGGCGGTAAATGAAAAACAACGAAAAATAAATTTGATTTTAATCGTTTTTAATGGAGAAAATGGATATAAATAAATTTATTTTTATTTTTCTGTTAAATATATTGTCCCAATCTTCAAATTAAAACAGTTTTTATCAAATTGGAAAATACCGTATTACGAAAATTTTGAACAGTTCTGCTTCAAAGTATTTAACTGACTTAAAAATATAAGGATATAGCAGAACTAGAAGATTATGTTACAAAAATACATATACTGATGATATTCACCTGGGTATCAGGACCAGCTTCAGTGTTAGCTGCACTCTTTACTGCATGGACTTGCTGCATCATCAGATCACAATATAAACGTAACTCAGATTTCTTATGGCCCAAAGAATTGGTGTCTTCCAATGCTGCAGCTGAAAATTATCAAATTAAAGTAAAAATATGGTTTTTGATTAACAGCAACCTAATGTACATAGTATTGTTGCTATGGTGATAAGGATTTAAAGAGGTAACTAACTTGTTAGTTTTATCACTCCAAGGACTAATGATTGTTAAAACTTACTGATAATACTATTTCAAACAAAGTAAATTTATTAAAATAAATGTAGTATTATACCTTTTAATTCTTTTGAGTCCACACAAGCTTTGGCACTGCCTAAAGCCACCAGCCACTTCTGTCTGTCTTGGGGTGAAGGTGCTCTCAAGTACATGTGTTGCTGTCCAGGTATAACTAGATCAAGCCTTGTGCTGTCTATTGCATTCACTGAAAAATTCACAAAGGTGAAAATAGCTCATTCCTTATTGATTAGAGTTATCAGCATAGAGAAGAAGGAGGAGGCTTGGCCTACATGACAATGGAAGGAACAAGGCTACCAATGATAGCGGTGATAAACAGTGCACCTAAACCTCCCCATAATAAGGTTTCAAATGTGTGTCCTTTTGTCAGATCTATAATTAATGTAGTTTATTTTCCCTTTTACCCTTACACCGTCTACATCTCTATCTTTTCTCCTATCACAGGTATGCTGGAAGAGATTTCTTTAGAAATAAGCATCACCTAATCTTCTTGTCTGTTTATATAGTGTGTAGATAAATGGTTAAATAAAATAAATAAATAAACATTTATAATTGTAAGGTCTGCTAGGAAATTGTTAGAGCACTATAATATGTTCCTTGTTAAGTCATAATTACTTGCACTGATATTAAATGAAGTTATTACCTAACCACTTAAACAACTTTCACTATAGTTCCTATTTTTTGGTGCCTCAACAGCCTTGAGACATGAATAAGTATTGTCAGGAGCATATGGTTATTGGTCCCAGTCTGATTAAAGCTCCAGGCAATTTTAACAACAATTTAAGCAATACTTACCATTGATTTGGCAAACCGATACTTTGACAGACCCTTTGCATCCTTGGCTGACTTCCTCTTGCGATTTGTAATATGAAATAATACCATTCTCCAGTACAAACCACCTGGTTTGCCAGCCTGAAGTGAAAATAATGTTTTAGTTTAAGAAAAGAGACCCAGAAACATTGAACGTATTATTTACAACACTCGAATGATAATATACCGTTCCAGTAATTAGTCCACTTCCACAAAACTCCCTCCATTCTTAATTTCCCGTTTCCACAATCTAATTTTCTTTTATTTATGTTTACTTTTCGTCTGAAACAATTAGAATTTTCGTCTTGTTGGATTACAAGTGTCAAAATCAAAATATTGAGTGTACTGACTGTGACTGTCAGTGTCAGTGTTGAGAAGGTGAAAACATGAATGAATAGAGGTGCACGAGCCAGAACAACGTCGTACCTATCCAAAGAGTATAAATAACACAGACATTTAAATAGTAGCAGACCAAACATTAATCCATAGTCGATGGACTTGATTCTTTATCCTTTTCTTGCTAAGCGACAAGTCGTAAGTAGTATCTCGTTCTGTCACCTGTTGTCACACTGACTCACATATAGACAAAATTTGACGCGTAGCTCGTTTATCCCGCGCCGCCATATTGATAAGCAACATAACGTTCTATGGTGTTTCTATATTTCAACCGCGAAATATTACTTGAAATATTACTTGTTTGGGACTTGATACACAAAATAAAATGGTGAAGTGCTGTGCGTACCAGTGTGACAGTACTAGCTACCACAAAATACCTGGATTGTCCTTTCATCGGTAAGTTTTTGTATTTTGTTGTGTAGTCAGGGACGGATTTGGCGACTAAGACGAAATTTTTTGTTGTATGTATAATATTTACCTACCATTGAATTATCAAACAGAGCCTCAGTTTACTCCGCAGGATACGGAGACGCCCTGGGCGTCGGGAATCCCAGGCCGATTTCCGGCCACCGTAGGCATGGGCTTGCGGACGGCGAGTAATGGGTAGCTCGCTGTCCGGTAAGGACCAAGCCCAAGTCGACGGCGCGTTGTGTTCCACACGCGCCTCAAAGAGATGTCAACACAAACCGAGGGGGCCCGCAAGGGTCGATGCCTGCCAGGGGTGCGGGTTTGTTCGAAAGAGACACCACAGCCCCTGGCTTAAGGGCTACTGAAGGAACACGGGTGGGTTTTAGTCAGTAAAAGTCTGACACACCCTCTTGCTCCACCCAGAGCGGGAGAAGTTATTTGATGATTTACCACCCAAAAAAAAAAAGCCTCAGTTTACTCTACAATATTTCATTTTTTTTGGTGATATAGTATGAAAATGCTGCAGAGTGCAGATTATCAGTGTAAACGTACATGCTATTTTAATAAGTTATAGAATCACTCTGGCCCGGTGCGTTCCGCATGTGGTACGTTACAATAGAAAATCAATTGCGTCTCATTAGCCGGTTATGTCACCCTATCTGTGTGATGGATAACATGAACGATGGTGGGCCTAAATAGGTATAGGCTACTCACATAACTTTGACATTTCATTCTGCAGGTAATAACTGAACGTACTGATATTTTTTCCAGGTTTCCAAAGGATGAAAGTTTACGGAATACATGGATTAAAAACATGAAACTCCAGGATTGGCAACCTAGACCTTCGAGTGTACTTTGTTCGAAGCATTTTGAGAAACACTTGATTGATCCCAGTGCTTTTCGAACAACATTACGTCCTGGAGCAATTCCTACTCTGTTTAATGAACTGTTTAAGCAGCGGTGCTGCAGGTGCGGAAAACCGCAAGCAGCGCAAATATTCCAATCTTATTGGAACCTATATGTTCGACCCGTTTGGGGTTGAAACTCTAGGGCCATGGTTTTCCGAGACATTCCCAAGCAGTTGGTCGACTCATCACGTAACCAAAGGTCTGGCCTATTTTTCGGCCAAAGAATCAGCACTGCCATTCAACGTGGCAATTTTGCCAGCCTTTTGGGCACATATCCCATTAACAAAGATGCGGACGTATTATTTGATGCCTTGTGATTATTTTCTAGTACATAATTATTATTATTTTAAAACCAGTAGTTTTTAAATTGTGAAAACAAAGTTTGATAAAAAAGTAAAAAATAAATATGTAAATATTAATTAAATTCATTCTTTTATTTCAAAATTCCTGATATGTTCATAAACTAGCTTTCAGGCATACCAACACCTCAACTCTAGGTCCTACCGAGCTGGGCATGCGGGTTAATGCCTGTAGAGACAGTTCTTTTATGCGATACTGATGCCCGTCAACGGTCTGTGTATTTATACCGTTAAAAAGAGGTGAGAGGACTGCCGCCCATCGTCCTCTTAAAATATTACCTTAGTCTCCTTTTACAATAACCACGGGAATAGATCCCGTTCTATTCGTTAAGACTTTATTGATAAGAAACACACTTCATATACCCAGAGAATATTGATTTTCACGGATTGTCAGTAAGATTATCAGTCGTTTCAATATCGTTAGATAATACCGGCAACCGGCCCTAGTCCGGCCCTGTATTGACAACACTCCCTATGTGTGCGTAATGGCTACGCAATTTTGAGCGACATGTTTGGTCTGCTACTGTTTATATGTCTGTGATAAATAATAATAATGGGAGGTCCTATCTTACTGCAAGATACGACCTCCCATTATTATTATTATACTCTTTTTTTGAACGCCTTTAATCTATTGTGTCTTACAATAAATAAGCCGCTCAAAAAAATTAAGACTAAAATCTTGGTACAGTCGCCAGCAGGTCAAGCTATCCCAAACTGTCAAATTTTCCCAATTTAACCCCTTACCGCATTCCGTCCCATATTTGCACACCAAATGTTTTTGACAAAAATTTAAATTCTTTTCAAGTTTGAGTTATGGCAACATTAGAAACCATAGACTAGATGTGTACTTTGATGTGTAGTAGCGGTGAAATGTTGGCAGTCTTGATTAGTGATGTGCCGTTCCCGGGAATGTTCCCAAAAGAATCTTTCCAGTGCCCGGGAATATTCCCAATTGCTGGGAACGTGTCGGTGAAACCACGTAGAATTATAATGAAAGTAAAAATATAATAACATACAAAGTTACTGGTAAGATTTAGTAAGTAAGTAGATTTGACATGTAATGAGTACTCATTTAGTAACTTGTCGTTCATTGTATTATTTTTAGAAAGAGGTAAATAAAAATGTCGAATGTAGGAGACTACCCCCCCGATTGGGTTCCCGCATTGTCGTTGCGGGGGGGCTCAGTAACCGTGGATTCCGGCCACGGTGAAGCCAAGAGGAACCCAAAGGTGGGGCCGGTCGTCAGGGCTTTTGCCTCAAAGCCGACGACGTAGCGGCCAAAAAGTAGGTTGCGGTGAGGTGCACCGCAACTGAGGTGGGCCGCGATGTCGAATGGGAGGCATCGCGGCTGAGGGTTACGGGCTGCGGTAAAGGAGTGCCGGTGCTTCTGAGCAGCGCTCTTCCCTTCCGTGGCCTGGACGGGGCCGCCACCGTTTGATGGCGGACGCGGTGGGGCCGCAGGGGAAGAGGAGTGTCGGTATAGCGTCAGCCGCTCTCCCTATCCCCTGCGGCTGAAAAGTGGTAGACGGGACGGCGCATTGTGTTCCACACGCGCGCCGTCAAAGATGTCAGCAACCACAGGTGGGGTCCGCAAGGGCCGATGCCTGCCAGGGGTGCGGGTTTGTTCGAAAGAGATACCACAGCCCCTGGCATACGGGCTACTGAAGGAACACGGGTGGGTTTTAGTCAGTAAAAGTCTGACACGCCCTCCTGCTCTACTCAGCAGGAGAAGTCATTTGATGATTACCCACCCAAAAAAAAAAAATCTAGGAGACTAGGAGGTTTAGAGATTCATCATCATCGTCATTTCAGCCGAAAGACGTACACTGCTGGACATAGGCCTCCCACAAGCTCCGCCACTTCAACCGGTTCTGTGCTTCTCACAAGGTCATCGGTCCACCTTGTGGGAGACCTTCCAACTTTACGTCTTCCGGTACGCGGTCGCCACTCCAGAACTTTTCAGCCCCATCGGCCATCTGTTCTGCGAGCAATGTGCCCTGCCCACTGCCACTTAAGTTTGGCAATTCTTCGGACTATGTCGGTTACCTTGGTTCTCCTGCGGATCTCTTCATTCCTGATTCGATCACGCAGGGAAACTCCAAGCATAGCCCTCTCCATCGCCCTTTAGGTGACTTTAAGCCTTTTATGAGGCCCATTGTGAGCGACCACGTTTCTGTTTCATATGTCATCACTGGCAACACGCACTGGTCAAAGACTTTCGTGTTGAGACATTGCGGTATGTGGGACGAGAAGATATTGCGAAGCTTCCCGAACGCTGCCCAGCCGAGTCGGATTCGACGATTGACCTCTTTCTCGAAGTTGGACCTACCTAACTGGACAGTTTGTCCTAGGTACACGTACTCGTCCACAACTTTCAGTGCAGCTCCTCTGACCGTTACGAGAGTGGGTGTTACATGGGCATTGGAAATGACCTTTGTCTTGTCCATGTTCATCCTCCATGGTCTCAGCCATGACAACTATATCATCGGCAAACCGAAGGTGAGTGGTGTACTCGCCATTGATGTTGATGCCAGCCCCTTTTCAGTCCAGAACCTTGAAGACATCCTCCAGTGCAGCGGTGAAGAGTTTCGGAGAGATAACGTCTCCCTGTCTTACACCTCGCTGCAGAAGGATAGGTTTCGAGGTCCGGTCCTGGAGTCGGACTGACATGGTGGGGTTTTCGTACAGACACATTAACACCGCCATGTATCGATAGTCTATCTGGTACCGTTGGAGGGACTGCAGTACAGCCCACGTCGCGATCGAATCAAAGGCTTTTTAGTAGTCCACAAACTCTTAACAGAGAGGCAGATTATACTCTTCGGTCTTCTGTATAACCTGCTGCAGCGTATGTGTGTGGTCTACTGTGCTAATGCCTTTACGGAACCCGGCTTGTTCGGGAGGCTGGAAGTCGTCAAACCTGCGCGCTAGACGGTTTGTGATGACTTCGGAGAACAGCTTGTAGACATGGCATAGAACTGAGATAGGCCTATAATTCTTATGAAGGGCATTGTCACCCTTCTTAAAGAAAAGTACACCACACCTCTGTTCCATGCCTGTGGCGTTTTGCCCTCGAGTATGACGGAATCAAACAGCTTCTGGAGGGCCTTAAGAACGGGTTTCCCGCCGGCCTTTAGGAGTTCAGCTGTGATTCTGTCATCACCCGGAGCCTTGTTGTTTTTAAAGCTGCTTCTCGTACAAGCTGACGTCCAGGATGTCTTCAGTATACTGTCGGGTCAATCTAGCTCTTGGGTCGTTTGCCAGATTCGTAACGGGGTTTCTTGTTGACTTGTATAATTGTCCATAGAATCTCTCAATCTCTCTCAACAGCTCAGGCTTGGTGGATACGATCCTGCCTTCATCGGTCTTTAGTTTCGTAAGCTGACTCTGCCCAATAGACAGATTCCTAGCAAAGACCTTGGAGCCTTTATTCCGTTCTATTGCGTCTTTAATACATTCTCTATTAAAGCGGCGGAGGTCGCTTTTCAAGGACTTAGAGATGACTGTCTGTTAAACTGGCGGTACTCAAGCGCATCGTCTGAACACTGCAGGACCATCTCGCGCCTCTCCTTCATGAGCTGCAAAGTAGGATCAGAGAGCCTCTTATTTTTATTGATACGATGGGCCTTGAAAAACTTAGACCCGACCGTATGGACAGTTTCCACGAACCCATCGTTACCCGCAACCCGTCGTTCAGAGATTATGTACAATACTTTGAAACGTTATTTAAATAGACTGGTAGAATACATTATTCTTTTCTTTTTTTTTGTGTTTTATCTTGCAATCAGTTTTTTTTAAATTATGAGCAGATGAGTTGTAGGAAGGTCTGGCAGGGAAGAGTTATTCCTCATCAGGAGCAACTTTCATATGAATAACGAAGCTCTCTCCAAGTTATCCTTGTGGGATGTTGCGTCTTTTAAGTCTGCTGACACAAGCTGGTATTGTGAGTTGAGCGCCCAATTTGTTGGGATGTCTCTATAGTCTGGATTGTTTGTTACGCCGACCCGGTTAGTTGGAGCCATAAATCATGCACAAAGGATAAGTAAATAACATTTCTCAAAATTAGCATCACACCTGCACAGTTAAAAGGATAGTTTTTTTGTTGACAGTTTAACTCTCCAAGTACATACATCAATAATTAACTGCCGAAAATTCTCAGTAACACATTGGGTGTAAAAGATATGCGTTTAATTTCGATCTTTTATTATTTTAAACATGCGATAAGAAACCTAATATAAAAATTTAAAAAAAGAAAAAATCTTTAACCTTTGAGTTAGAGTTCCCACTAACTGGGAATGTGCCCGGGCACATGGGAACATTCCCGTTGGGAATTTACTGGGAACGGGAATGTTCCCACGGCACATCACTAGTCTTGATAGAAAAAGAATAATATCAGTTTGAACTCAAACGTACCCGGAAGGTGATAAGCTCTGTATTTGAACCCAAATATCTCAGAATCCTATGAATATTTCGGTTTTATATATTTCTTTGAATAAAACCATCCTAATTGAATCTAAAAATTGAAGAAACAACCCCAGATCCCCATTGATTGCAAATTCATGCTGCGTTTTTGTTGTGGGCATTATTGGGACAACATGCAATGTTGACTCAATTGTACGGCCCATATGTGGGACCGTATGCAGATAGCGGTAAATTGCAAGTGTTCATATATGACACGGTATGCAATAAAATCAGCGTGGATTAAATTTCATAGACCATGTATGCTAAAGTTCGCACGTTACATATATTTTGTTTTCTGCACTAATTTCAGCATTTTTAGGGAGGTAAATAGGTATTTGGTTGGTACATAAGCAACTTCTGCTTCACCACTCTTAGACAATCCTTCAAAATGTTCTTCCACGATCCTGGCACTTACCGACAGTTATTTTGTCCTTCAATCTCTTCATTTCATGCTTGGAAGGAATATTTATCTAGACCTGCCTTTTTTGAACTTTATATTGCTGAAATTTTAACCAAAAAAGATTCCCAGATCTTCACACCAAAAACGCGAGGCAGGCCTGTAAGAGATAACCACCTCAAGCGAAAAAAATCAAGCGTAAGATTGAGATTGAGATAGACGGTTTCCATCATTTTCCCGACTGGACGGAATCAAGACAAAGATGCAGAAACGAATGTGGTGGTCAAACTTTCATTTGTTGTATCAAATGTAAAAAGTATTTATGCATAAACAAAAAAGAAATTGTTTTCTGGAGTATCATACTCCTCTGGATCCAGTAATACTTCAGTAAATCTTGTGGTAGATGGCTGTTATGTTTCAAGTTATTAGTTTGTTTCCATTAATTAAAGAGGGTATTTGATATTGATTATTGTCATTGATGAGGCGATGACAAAAGTTAGCCTGATTGCATTTCGTCCCATATTTGGTACATTCCATGGAGGTGTTTATAATGCATGCCGTACCAAATATGCACATTAAAAAAAAAAAAAAATTGGTGGAGACTGCAAACATTTTTTACTAATTTTTTATGGATTCCATAAACTCTGAAACACACATTGACATATATAAGGACTGGGCGGACCGCACGTTACAATGACGCCACGAACTTGGTCCCAAAATGGTCTTCCATAAAGCGAAGTGAACTAGAACGCGATCGGCTGTCACCGGAGCGGTCGTAAATTTTTGCAAGCAAAAATGCCAAATTGTGCCGTGAAGGGTTGCGTGAACTACGACAAAAAGCACATAAATTTTTTTTTAACATTTCATATCCCCGGTAAGTTAAAAATATGTCATTAAATCGACTTCTAACATTATAACAATTTTCTTTCTTATTTGTCTCAACCTTTGGCAAAGACGACGCGAAGCCGCGTAAAAGCGCGACATAACTTTGCAGCGGCGCTCGTTGTAGCCGATGAAATGAAAAGGTTTAATAATATTATTCTTTCTATTTTTCTTTCTTTTTATTTTTTTTTATTATTTTACTTTCTTATCTGTGTATAGACCACCAGCCACGAATTTGTCATCATTTTTGATAGTTATGGAAGAAATATTAGGTAAACTTTTCAAAGATAATAAATTAGTTTTTGTGTGTGGTGACCTAAATATTGATTTATTAGTTAATTCACCAGAAAAAAGTAAGCTTGTCTCTTTGTTTAAATCATTCAATTTAAAATGTATATTTAATGAAGCGACTAGAATAACAGCAACCACAGCTTCATGCATAGACAACGTATTTACTAATTGCAAAATAAAGGACTCCTCCTTAATTAGTGGCGTCAGGTCAGACCATACTGGTCAGCTTGTATTGTTTGACTTAGATCAAAAGTTACATCTAGATAAAACCATTGAATTGAGACCTCTGACTAAAAATAAATTGGAATCTTTTAATAATAATGTTCTTAGCAAGCTCTCAACAGCGAGCTTTGATTCACAAGACCCCAATATAAACTATGGCACATTTTTTTCTACAGTATGCAAAGAATTCAATAAAGCATGTCCTGTAAAAAAAGTTACGATAGCTACTAAACCAAAATTTAGCGAATGGGCCACTGCTGGCATTAGAAAAAGCAGAGATATTTTATATAATTTGTATCACGAAAAATCATTGACTTCTGATCAGGCCCTTCATAATTATGTAAGAAACTATTCTAAGATATTCAAAAGAGTCTGCGCTCACGCTAAATCTAAATTAATAAGTAACAAAATTAGTATCTCTAAAAATAAAATAAAAGCTGTGTGGCAGGTAATTAACAAAGAAACTGGAAACACAAAACAGCGAGATCAGAATGAGTTAGCTCTAAAAATTGATAATGAAACCATTTCAGATAAGTTACAAGTTGCTGAGACTCTAGAAAATTTCTTTACCAACATCCCAATAGAAGTTACGAAATCTCTCCCCTCATCATCTGTATTAGCTGAATCTCTTCTTAAAGAAAACTTCAGCAAGGACATTCCAAGTTTTGAATTCAAACCCATCTCTATTGCCACAATTAAAACAGCATTTAAAAGTCTTAACATAAAAAACACTGAAGACTTATGGGGGATTTCCGTTAAAGTTCTCGAAAATATCATTGACACAATTGCCCCTGTCCTAACAGGCATATTTAATCAATGTTTAGACAGCGGTACGTTTCCTGACTTAATGAAACATAGTAAAGTAGTACCAATTTTCAAATCGGGTAGTAAGAGCGATCCCTCTAATTATAGACCTATATCTGTGCTTCCAGCATTGAGCAAAATTTATGAAAAAATCATGCTGGACCAGATGTTATCACACTTTAACTCGAATGGGATTTTACATAGTCGACAGTTTGGTTTCACGAAAGGTAGGTCGACGACTGACGCAAGAGTAAAACTCATCAGTCACATTTTGGAATCCTGGGAGAATTCCCAGGACGCCATTGGCATTTTCTGTGACCTCTCAAAAGCGTTTGACTGCGTTGACCACAATACACTGATCTGTAAATTACACCACTACGGAATTCGTGGACAAGCTGCTGATCTTGTACTTTCCTATTTATCAAACAGGCAGCAAAAAGTAAACGTAAATGGGGCGACGTCCTCGGGGTCTCTAGTTAAGATGGGCGTGCCTCAAGGTTCAATTCTTGGCCCTTTTTTATTTCTAGTTTATATTAATGACCTTCCTTACCTGATGGCTAAATTCTCGGATATAATTTTATTCGCTGATGACACTTCTCTTATTTTTAGAATAGATAGGAAAGATACGGATGTCTTACATGTCAATGATAGTCTAGCTGTTCTTTCGAAATGGTTTGCTGCTAATAATCTTTTACTCAATGCGAACAAAACTAAATGTCTTAAGTTCTCGTTACCAAATGTACCCCAAGTAGGTCTAAACTTAAAACTTGATGGCAAGAAACTGGATGCTATTTCGGAAACTGTATTTTTGGGAATTACTTTAGATTCAAAATTGCAATGGGGTGCTCACATTAGAGCTCTTTCAAGTAGATTAAGCTCAGCTGCTTACGCAGTAAGAAAGATAAGGCAGTTGACTGATGTAGCCACAGCTAGGTTAGTTTACTTTGCTTATTTTCACAGTATTATGTCTTATGGCGTTCTGCTGTGGGGATCGGCAGCTGACGTAGATTCAATTTTCATTTTACAAAAGAGGGCAATCCGCGCAATCTATAAAATGGGGCCTCGCGAGTCTCTTAGAAACAAATTCAGCGAAATTGATATATTAACTCTGCCTTCTCTTTACATCCTAGAAAATATCTTGTATGTTCGCAAAAACTTAGGCCTTTTCAAAAAACGATGCGATTTCCATAATCTGAATACACGTAGTAAAGATGAAATTGTGATTCCAAAATTTAGATTGACTAAAACTAGCAAGTCATTTCTAATAAACAGTATCCGCTTCTATAACAAGTTGCCAAAGTCGGTTACAGAACTTAGCGATGGAAAGTTTAAAACCCACATCAAACGTGTCCTTATCAAAAAAGCATATTATAAGATAAAAGACTACGTTGAAGACAGGGAAGTTTGGCATTAATTCCTTCTGCACATGTGGCTTCCCTGGTACCTCATTAACAGCATAACTATGTGAAAGTCTATTAACTGCTCTCAAATACAAAGTTCTTTTTAATTCTTTTTATTTTTACAATGCTGACATATTCTCGTCATTAATTGACATTATACATCAATTTTATTTAGGTTCATTTTATTTATGTAGATTATTTTACATATTGTGAATGAGAGAACGTTGTAGGCCTTACTGACTAGATTTGTAGACGATTTTCTATTCTGTATTCGTCTAAGTACCTGGTACTTTTTGATAGGCCTGCGCTGTCCTCCCATACATTTAATCTCTGTAATTTGAAAATATTGTTAAAGCCAATTATTTTTAAAAGAGTAACCGTGGAGTTTCTTGCCGGCTCTTCTCCATAGGAAACAACAATTTGGAACCGTGCACCTAGCTTCTGACGTTTCATAAGTGCCCATGCAGGTTTATATGAAATAAAAATATTTTGATTTGATTTGATTTGATTCTATGATTAAATTTTGTACAAAATTGATTTTTATTGTTTATTAAAAGCAAATTAAAATTTTAAATTGTTTTATTCGAAGGCCAATGAAAATTTAATAACAAAAACAAACTGCAACAAATACCATAAATTTTGAAAAACATAAGGTTTTTATTTTATTTCTTTGTACCTCGAAGAATATCACACCCCGCTCTTACAAGGTTACATCTAGGAGCAGACACGCCGATTGACATCGTAGTTCTAATAGATGGCGTTAGTGTTTTTTGTAGGGCGACCGCGTCCGTCAAATGTTCGGCCGACCGTATCTTTACTATATAAATCAATGGAAACACAACATATATTTTTTCCGCATAGATACAAAAGTCCGTGCAGTAAGGGGTTAACATAAACCTTATTCCTTTGTAATACAGTTGAAACTATCAAAGAAATTTGACAGATTGGGGTAGCCTGATGTGCTGGCCTCTGTACATAATACAGCTTAGTTTCGCTAAAATAGGTTTTGAAGTTACCTACAGCAGGCCTAGACAAAACAAATTTCTGTTAGCGTTCACGCCAAACGCTACGCCAAAATGTATGGGAATGACATTACCTGCGGAAAGGTTACGTCAAGTTCTTTCCGCAGGTAATGTCATTCTCATACATTTTGGCGTACGTTAACGTTAACAGAAATGTGTTTTGTCTAGGCCTGCTGAACGGAAAAGGATTACTTAGTTGAAACCACAGAACAAAGAATAGGTTGAAACAATATTCGCTGGTGGTCACCCCGTAGTACTATGGGAAAGCCCCATACAAAGCCGTTTCACGTGAAAGTTGTTGTTAAAGAATAAAAATATTAAATGAATAAACTTAGTTCAATAAAGCCTTCTTTTCGCATTAAAAAAAAAAAAAAACTAATGTCTACAAATAGGCATCAAAGCTAACTCATAATTAATAACGTAATTTTTGACGCATTAACAGCAGGGACTTGAAACGTTTCTCAAAATAACGTTACGCGTAGTTCCAGTACCGATAATTTGTACCGTTCCACTAGTATCGTAACAAAATTCACTCCTTGGAAATAACGATACTGACAAACGGAACGAAATCTTACATTGTTCAATATCGATACTATCAAGATATCGTTATTAGTATAACGATATAATAACGTTATTCATTTCGATACGCGACGTTGCAAGCTTCATGACCTTGGGCTACGTGCGGTGCGGCGAGCCGGCGATGCAAACGCAACGCATCCCTTCTACAATTTTCCGAGCGCAGTATGGCAACGTATCATTTCGCCGTGTTTATTTACATTACTTAACTCGTATCTGATTTTAATTCGTATAGTTTGAGTTTTGACAATTTCTCTTAAATCATGGGCCGTAAGAAGAACATTATTTTTCACTAAGCGACGACAAACACTCGAAAAATGTGATGTTCCAGGTTTTGATAAAACTCTTAGGTACAATTTTATATTGCTATTAATATTATTGATCGATGAAAGATGTTTTATCGTCTGCGACAGTAAAGTGATGTTTACAATTACAAAAGGCTTGTCGTAAGTGTTTTCCAAATACATGTCCTCTGCGGTTTAGTTGACGCAGGTATTGGACGCGAAAACAGGTTTAAACTTGCTCGCAAGTCGCAACGTGCGGCCGGCGAGCAAGCGGTACCTCTCGCCACGGTAATAATTTACATTCAGCCCCTTTTGGAAATGGAAAATATTACCTTGACGTCGCCCCTCACAAACCGCCGCCGTTCCCCGCGCACATCAAGTACTTGGCATTTGTTTTGTTTGTCATATCACATGCACGGAGTTACCATTACGGCGCAAAAGATCATTGATTTGGAGATTTTATGACGAAATATAAGGCGATAAATCTAATGAGGTCAGGTTATAATTTTACGAGTTCTTTTTGAGCAGTGGCGTGCATTGCAGTGCCTATCTCGATAAATCACCTTAAGCCTGTTAATTACATTTTAGTGTGTGTGCCCTATAATTTAAGAAACTCACTAAATTATCATACCTACAACA
Organism: Polymixis flavicincta; assembly: GCA_949987655.1. Lineage (NCBI taxonomy): Eukaryota > Metazoa > Arthropoda > Insecta > Lepidoptera > Noctuidae > Polymixis > Polymixis flavicincta. The sequence goes on from OX465179.1 coordinate 16,778,571, forward strand.
TAATATCTTCATAAAACACGCGCGACAGTAGGCACTCGCCTGGTCGTCGGACGGCCTAGTCGGCTCCCGTATTATTCACACAGTCATTGTCATTGGTCTTTGCACGTTCAAGTTAATACGACGAAATGAAAAATAAGTACGCTGTCTCCGAAATTATTCACGGCCGTACTAGAAGAAATCTTCAGAAAGCTGGCAGCAGGCTGGGCAGAGAGGGGCATTATGGTTGCACATAGGAGATTATCCAATCTCCGTTTTACCATCTTCCGTTTCCGAGTTGACTCAGGTGCTAGAAGATCTTAGCACGGAAAGCCTAGAGGTCGGACTTCAAATGAACATGTTAAAGACCAAGTTGATGACGAATAGCGTGCATCTAAGGGTCACCGTGGTGGGTGGGGAGGTTGAATATGTTGATGAGTATCTCTATCTCGGCCAAGTAGTCTCTTTCCAGGTAAGACAAAATAAAGAAGTTGTAAGACTTACCGAAAATACCTGGAAGAGCGATTGGGCCATGAAAGATTCAATGAAAGGCGACCTTCCTCTATCGCTCAAGAGAAGACTCATGGACGTATGTATTCTTCCCATTCTCACATATGATTCTCAAACATGGTTTTTGACAATTCAGCAGAGGTCCACGCTTGAGGTTTGCTAGAGAGCTATGGAACGGAGTATTCTGGGTATGAAACTTGGGGACCGGGTTAAGAATACAACAATCCGTTCCATTACGAAACTTACTGATGTCACTCGGAAAGCTGCCACGTTTAAATGGAATTGGGCTGGACACATCTGCCGTATGTCAGACGATCAATGGGCCAAACTTACGACCCAGTGGGTCCCGCTTAGTGGCAAACGACATCGCGGCGGGCACAGACGAAGATGGCGGGATGAGCTGGACTCCTTTAATAAAGCTTGGTCCTTGTCAGCTTTGGACAGAGAGAGGTGGAAAGAGAGTAGGGAGGCCTTTGCCCAGCAGTGAGACGTTAAGAGCTGACAAAAAAATTTTGTTGATGGTATAATAATTACACAACAAATATAATATAAGTAACATACAGGTATTATTATAATATAGAATCTTCCGCATTTCAAAATGAGGTAAATTTTCATGTCGTTTGTTTTGTCTCGAATAAACACGTTTGTGACAAATTTATTTGTTCAAAACCTCATACATACTTTTCTTTTTAATATACAGTACAAAGTCGTTTACTCACAGCAGATTTGAAGAACAGCAAAGAAGAAATTCTAACCGAATTGACTTACGGTGCTCTAACAATTGTCTTACACGACCCACTAAATTGCAAATTCTTGGCAATTTTTGTAGAATCTTGGTATTGCTGTCTATCGCATCTGGGTGCCTAATTTACAGCTATTCCAAGATTGTATAGAAATTGTTTTGTTTTTGTGTTTCATCTCTTTCTCAGTTAGTTTTTAATGTTAATCTAGCAGTTTGAGTACTTTATGCGGCCTACCCAAATGTCCTCTCTTTGGTCAATTAACTCAGCCTCTCGCAGTCCACTGTTGGACATAGGCCTCTCCCAGACTGCACCACAACACTGTCTTCCGCCTTCCGCATCCAGTATATCCCAGCCACCTTTTAAGGTCATCGGTCCATCTAGCTGGGGGGCGTCCCACACTACGTTGCCGATACGCGGTCTCCATTCCAGAAATCGTCTGCTCCACCATGCATCGGTCCTTCGACAAACATGGCCAGCCAACTGCCACCTCTGCTTGATCACTCTACAAGCTATGTCGGTAATTCGGGTACTTTTCCGGATAAATTCGTTCCTGATTTTATCCTTCAAAGAAACTCCGAGCATAGCCCGCTCCAAAGCGGCCTTACATTTGTGGATCAGCCCAGCTGTCAGTGTCCACGTTTCGGCACCGTATGTCATCACGGGCAGGATGCACTGGTTGAAGACATTAGTCTTCAAGCATTGCGGAATAGGTGACGAAAAGACATGACGTAGTTTCCCAAACGCTGCCCAATCCAACACAACTTTGAGAAAGAAGCCGACAGGCTTCTTTCTCAAAGTTGTGTCTACCGAGCTGGATGTCTTGCCCTAGGTAAACATACTCCTTCACAACTTCGAGAAGCGACCCTTCAATGTGAATCCACATTGAAGGGTCGCTTCTCGGACTCGGCAAGACGTGAGAATTGCACATGACTTTCGTCTTGTCCAAATTCATGCCAAGGCCAACCCGCCGAGAAGCTCCACTTAGGCTGTGCAGCATCTGGTCTAACTGTTCCAGTGTCTCTGCCATTATGACGATGTCATCGGCAAACCGAAGGTGTGAGATGTATTTGCCGTTAATAGTGATACCCTGTCTAGTCCAGTCCAACGTCTTAAAGATGTCCTCCAACGCGTTGGTGACTAGTTTCTGAGATATTACATCCTCCTGTCGCATCCCTCTGAGCGGTTGGATGGGAATTGTTTCCTTATCCTGGATCTGGACAGTCATCGTGGCAGCGTCATACAAACATCTCAACACCTCGATATGGCGCAAGTAAATTTGACATCGTTGCAGAGAGGCCAGAACTGCCCATATTTCGATGGAGTCGAAGGATTTCTCGCTGTCCGCAAGCCATACACAGCGGTTGGTTGCACTCTTCAGTCTACAATTTTCCGAACAGTATGGATGTAGTCTACGGTACTGAAGCCTTTTTGAAAACCGGCTTGTTTTGGCGGCTGGAACTCGTCAAGTTTTCTGGCGAGACGATTCGTGACAACCCTTGAGAACAACTTGTAAACGTAGCTCGGAAGCGAGATGGGTCTATAGTTCTTCAGCAAGGTTTTGTCACCTTTTTTGAAGAACAGAATCACCGCACCTCTGCTCCACACCTCGGGTGTTGTACCCTCTTGGATGACGGAGTTGAAGAGACTCGCTAGCTAAGGAGCTCTGTCGTTATTCCGTCATCACCCGGTGCCTAGTTGTTCTTAAGCAGCTCGAGAGCCGTCCTAACCTCGCACTGGTCGATATCTGGGATTTCCTCCGTGTAGTGGCGCGTTATTTCGGCTCGGTGGTCACCTGCACTATGTTCCGCTGGTTTTGCCGTCCGCGTGTGTGCCCGTAAAAATCCTCAACTTCCTCGAGTATCTCGGACTTTGAAGTCACGATTCTGCCATCCGCAGTTCTTAGTTGCGTCAGATGGGACCTCCGTAATTACTGAGCGAACACTTTCGACCCTCGGTTTTGCTCAATCGCGACCTTAATGTCGTGGGTGTTGGAGCACTGAAGGTCGCGTCGCGTCAGCTTTCGTATTTTGAGGTTTAAGGCCCTCTTTTCTGACGAAGACGGCAGCGTGGATGGCAATTCTCGTCTTTCCCTCATAAGTCCAAGAGTCTCCGAGGAAAGTTTGAACACCTTAATTTTTCACTGCGGCGAGAAAAGTCTGCGGGAGATGTCACGTAGTGCTTTGATCACCTCGTCGGCTTTTTCGTCAACAGTGCCTGAGGTTTCCAGCAGGGCAACTCGATTTTGAAGTTCCAGTTGGAACTTTTCGGATCCTAGAGCAGTTTGGAGCTGCGTAGGTCGGAGGGTAGGCCTCATCGTGCGGGTGGCTTTCTTTGGTATTGTTCGTCAAATCGTTGAGCTCTTCAAGTTCTGAAGAAAGAAGAATTTCTTACCGTATTGACTTACGGTGCTCTAACAGTTGGCTTACACGAGCCACTAAATTGCGAATTCTTGGCAATTTCTGTACAATCTTGGAATTGCTGCATATTGCTCAATTTACAGCTATTATATACTTATACTTTACTTTTACTTTAATTCCAAGATTGTATAGGAATTGTTTTGTTTTTGTGTTTCATCTCTTTCTCAGTTCGTTTTTATTGTTAATCTGGCAGTTTGAGTACTTTATGCGGCCTACCCAAATGTCCTTTCGTTGGTATTGTTCATCAAATCGTTGAGTCCTCAAGTTCTGAGTTGAGCTGCATGATTTCTGATAAATGCGTGCACTGATTGGACAGGTCCACTCGATCTGTGTGGTTCTTTTCTCAATAGACCATTTCAGACACCAATCTGCATGATATGACCAAGATTATGTCTGGAGTTTAAAAGAGACTGTGAAACAAATTCAGAGGAGTTTGTTTCGGCCTTTCTTCTCAGAGTAGTCAGATAGGAGACTTCATCTAGTTTAAAAAAAAAATATGACTGGCTTGTAAAAGTGTTTGCACAAACCTACCTACAGAAATAAAATAATTTAATAATGTAAAATATTTTTACCCCCACTAAACGCCCGTAAGTAACGAGTACCTCGATAGTCAAACCCACTTATTCGGCCGATAACGAGTACTAATAGAATGGCCGAATATTGCCGAGTACCTAGTAATAAATGAGAAGCGACCTGTTCCTTGCTAGTTGCCGTGGAAATGGGCTGAATGTAAACGGGGTAAAACTTTTAAATATCCACAGACCATAGGATCAATGAGACAAAATTAACAATGTGTTTATTATTAAATAATTAAAATGATAGGTTACGCGCCGATGAGATGTATACATACATAAAAAGAAAAAGTTAAATTTGACACAATCACATGAATATAAAAGTAGGCAGATCATCACAACGAATCATTCACAATTACAACAAACAACACTGTCGGAAAAAATATGCACTCTCGAACGATACGGCAGTGGCTTGTGCCAGGGACGGGGCGCGCGGGCGACGGAGCGATGGTCAGCGGGAAAAGTTCTTAAGAATAACGTTAGTAATTAACCTGTAACGTTTCACCTGTAACGTTATTACAAGCGGATAAGCATAATGTTACTGATACCTATAACGTTACTAATAATTTTGTTCCACGAAAATGATTTTCTATAACGTTTTTTTTTGTAACGTTATTTTTATTTTTAGATCTTAGTATCGCTACAAATTTTGAAACGTTATATGAGAACATTAAGAGTAACGGAACAAAATTTATTTCGTTTTCAAGTCCCTGATTAACAGTCGCATCACTCGCAAGTTTTTGATGTATAAGTAAGAATTATACATTTTTGGAACGCATAAAATCTCCTGATTCAGCCCACAGTATGGTCGAAAATGAGCTGAGTATGCCAAATTAGTCTAAGGTCTATAGTTTCGACACAGTATAAATTTTTTTAGACTGTGGTTTCGATTAGTAAAAACACCCTGTCAAGGTATGCTAGTTTGACGTTTTTATTATTCTGGGTTACCAACTACCAACCCACATCTATGACAGGTTTTTAATTCCGCAAAAATGATCCAACCTTCTTGGATCATTAAAGAGAAAAATGATAATGAAACTGGTCAAGAATTTATAACTCAAAAAGGATGCAATACAAATGATTGATTATGTTATTATGCTACCTAATTTTAGACCATGGGAACACTGTCTATAAATAAAAAGTACTTTGTGGGCAACACTCAGCTGTCAGCACGGGTGTGGCAAATGTTCGTTGTTTGGTCGTTTACAAAATAAATGAAGCATAGAAATTCATGACAGAAAGTATAATAAGTGGGTTGTTTTGGAACAGAAAATTATAAGAATAACAACATGTACAAGCACTGCTTTTTTAGTTTTGTTTTCATTCTTGTTTCAGTCATAAATGGTAAATATCCAGCTATTTCGGTTGATGATATAGAGTTTCTTGAAATTTCGGTGTATATTATAATGCATTTAATAGTTTTAGGTCTCGAATGTTATGTTTGTGAAAATCAAGAGGACAACAATGAGAAATGTGTCAAAACAATAAAAAACTGTGAATATAATCAGGATGTTTGCTTGACTGAAATCAAATGGGGCAGTACCCCGTATTGGTCACAAGGCGCAAAAAAACAATATTACGTATCGAAGCGGTGTTCAAATAAGACTGAATGTGCGACTACCAGGCAGCGTTATATGCCACTATGTACACACATTTGGTACCAAGATTGGGTGTGTTCAGATTGTTGCCTCGGTGATCGGTGCAACTACTATATTATAGTGAGTATCTTAGTGAACTTGTCGCAGTTTATTTATTAACTACGTTTCTTCATCAATTTGTCAAGAGAGCCAGATTCGGTACATCTTGTGAGGCCATACCTAAAGCGCTTATTACACTTGGCTGAATTTAGTGATCTTAATTCAGTCGTTACTGAATTTAGTCAAGTATAATCGCAATTAGCAAGCTAGCATCCATAGCTTTTAAATTTGCTTCTGAATTTAGATGACTAAATTCAGTCAAGTGTAATACTCGCTTTAGCTTGGCTTCTTATTCCTTCGACTTTCTCTAAATGGGTGTTTAATTTATTTTCAGAGTGGAAGTGATGCGGTTAAACCAGTGTCTTTGGTAGTAACAGGACTAGTCTTATTGAAGACTATAATTTTATAGAGACCCAACCACTAAGCTTTTAACAAGACTAATATTTTATTCAGGCAATTTTACCCATTATTGACATTCTGAATTTTATTTGGGACTATTTCTTGTAGTCCTATCTAAGACAAGTGATTAAATGCAGCAGCCTACTAACAATTTTAAATAGAAAATCATTTTCTGACTAGCTATAAGAATTTGTATTGTTAATATTAAACTTACTACCAGAAATAAATTACTATTTCCTTGGTGAAAGCATTTTTGATCAGTTTGGAAATAGTAACTTATTGATAATATAGGCTATAAATGTTGGCATTATTTTGTCATAAAGAGAATTTAATAACCTTAACAGATAAATAGAAATGACTCATTAAAGCACACACCTCTTTGTTTAGTAAAATTTGCAATTTATAAAACTCACATAAGTGGCCTCATAGTTAAGATTTAGTATGTAATGTCTAATAAGAATCTCTATTTGCTGTACATCAGATCAAGATATTATTATTGTGTTTGTATGTTACAAATCCGTCCAATTATGTGCTTTTCTTTTATTATGTAGTAATGTATTTTATATACAGTGAGCTCCCATTTTGGGATGAAATGGGATGTTAAAATAAATAAGATTTTTTTGTAATAAACTACTTTTATTGACCGTTTGAAATATGCACTTGGTGCTACATTTTGAAATTTTAACAGTGTTAGGACTCGGGACAAACACTATCAACCTAATAAAAAGTTTGGTAATGTTATATAATACCAATCATCACGTGAAGGAAAACATCGTGAGGAAAAAAAAAAAGGACATGTGACTTCTACCAACCCGCACTGGGCCCGCGTGTTGGATTACGGTCCACTCCCTCTCACAGAGAGGAGGCCTGTGTCCCAGCAGTGGGAACGTTATAGGCTGAGTAAGTAGGTAGGTAGGTAGGCACCAATAATCATGACTCGCAAGCTGCTGCTGAAAATATGTAGTACTATAGCTGTTTATAATTAAAATCAGTCCCTTATTAGGCGTTGGTGAAGCATTTATCTATAGGTATGTACTGTTTGAAACAGAGTAATGATCAAAACCCAAGGAATTAGTGTGTACGAATTCCTTTGGTTTGGATCATTACTGTCTTTCAAACCAACCATGGACTACCTACAAGGCAAGAAAAAAGTTAAATCTAAAATACCCCAGACAAACAAAAACTCAAAAAAGTAAAAAAAAATGTATTGGCCATTTAAGTTGTAGATATAGCTTGACGAATACCGCTGTCCCGCTCTTTAAGCGCTTATTACACTTGGCTGAATTTAGGCATCTAAATTCAGTCGTTAGATACTGAATTTAGTCAAGTGTAATCGCAATTAGCAAGTTAGCATCTTAAATTCAGAAGCAAGGATGGTTTCTGACTGACTAAATCATTTAGAAGCCTAATTAGAAACGCATTTAGGAAGGTGTTATCGCATTTAGTACTGACTTTACTCTTCAGTCGCTACGTAACTGTCCGTGCGTGAGGAGTTGAGGACGTATACTTTTGTTTTGTAAGGGCTTATTACACTTGGCTGAATTTAGTCATCTAAATTCAGAAGCAACATTAAAAGCTATGGATGCTAGCTTGCTAATTGCGATTACACTTGACTAAATTCAGTAACCACTGAATTTAGATGACTAAATTCAGCCAAGTGTAATAAGCGCTTAAACTGATGCAAAACTGAGGAAAAAATGCTAAAAACTTTTGTTTTTAATTGTGAACTTTTCAGAGCAAAAATCATGCGCCTTTAATTTTTTTCGAAAATTCAATCGAGTGAGATAAAAAAACGGCTTGGTGGATTAAATTGAAACTCTGTAGGTTTTTTTTTTGTTGGATATATCTGTAAAAGGCGTACTTAACATTAGTGGTTTCCTCATTATTTTTGATTGGGCACCTGATTTTTCAAAAAATTAGATACGAAAAGCCTTTTTTTTGTTGCCTTTGCAAATTCATGTAATGAGTAATTAAAAAATTTGTATTGGCTAATCATTGTAGATTTATTCAAATTTTTGACCTCAAACTTCCTGTGCGATCATTGGTTGCCGAGAATAATATAATTGTTTTGTCAGTAGTTTTCGAACGATTACTCGATTTGTTTTGACGAGAAACAATTTGAAATCCAATCGCTTTTTTAAATTTGCTTTATGACCATTTTTCTTCAAGATACAGCCTGTTGAAATCGACCAAAAATTTTTTTTTTCTTTCTTTCCTTGGTTTTTGTGAGAAGTATATTTTAATTGAGTCAACGGCCAGGGCTACGCAAAGACCAATTTTTTAGTGTCTTGATAATTTGGAGCCATTCTCGTACACGGCACGTCCAACTCCTTCGCGCTTTAACTGGTAATTGATTCAGTAACTAAATTTAGGACAGTGTAATCAGAAGCTTCTAATTTGCTTTTAAGTTGCTTCCGAATTTAGATGCCTAAATTCAGCCAAGTGTAATAAGCGCTTTAGGTATGGGCGCGGCGCACTGTGGATTGAAAATCGCCTCTAGAAGACTTAGGGATTTCAATTTGCAAGTGCCGGATTTTTTGCCGGTTATCGCTTCTATTAGTTGTTACTTTATTCAAAAATGACACCCGAGTTATTTCTGCACAAAAACGAAGGTTTTTTTTTTACGAAAAATTTGTATAAAGCTAGTATAAAAAAGTTAATTATCTCATAAACAGCCAGGAAAACCGTAATATCCTCACAGGTGGATATAGTACTAATTATTTATGATTTTTTGACATATGTCATATAACGGTTATCGCTGCTGATTTTTTTTTTTTAAATCGTCAAAATATTTTTATTTATTTTTACATAAGAAAAGGTTCCTTTTAGTGTTTAAGTTGAGGAACACAGACTTTTAACAACACGTAACATAAAATAGCATCACCCCTATATTCCCGAAGGAGTAGTCAGAGGTTTATAGTACATCCACACTTAGACAACTATGTTTGAGCTAGATATTTATCAATCCAAAATGAGTTTTAAAACTTTACATACAACCAAAATACCAAGTAACAAATGGTTTAGTCTTCTAGTGAGTCTGAAAAGAAGTGATTAAGTAATTACAATGATTTAGTCTTCTAATAAGTCTGAATAGGTGATTAAATTATCGTTAATGATTTCTGATAAGTAAGCTAATCTGTTGATTGGTTGTGTTGAGTTCTCAGAAATGTTTTTGACGATTATAAATTTTCATTAGCACATCTTTTAAAATTCTAATGAGGGTAGTTAACTAATTATCGATGTTTTGCAATAAAAGCGCTAACATTTTGCTTTATAATTTAGATTGTTCACAGCTGTGTAACTGCTAACACCAAATTTTTGTTCTGCGACTTTATAGTCGCAGAACAAAAATATTTTCTTAATATGTTTTATACACGGTGAAATTTAAATGGTTGTTTTCCCGCAACGAAATGGTTTTGTCTTGGTAATACAATAGTTTTATAAACAAATAAAATATTAGAAACAAAAAATGGCAGATTAACCATTGTGAAAAACAAAACTCGAAAGCGACCACGAACCAGTAGTTCCGATACCTACGCTCTGCGCAAGCCGGGCGCCGCCGCCGAGCGGCCGCGCGGCCGTTGACCCGCGTGCGTTTCAATCAGCTGATCGTATTCTTGATAATAAGCTGTACCCAACAAGCTATTCAAATTTTCCCTTCATACTTTTACGAGCTTAGGACCGTCATAAATACTTTTTAGCTGCAATTTACTGAACAAGAAATTAACATAATAAAAACAAGTTTATTATAATTTTCGGACTTAGATACCTAAAAAAGTTTGAGGCGTCTTTCAAAATTTGAATCAACTTATTTACAATAATTTTAATTAATTTGACTACCTACTTTTAAATGTTCACAATTTACAAAAGTACGAGTAGGTACTTACACTTCACGGTAACGGAGTAATTGTTCGTAGTGCAAGCAGTGCAACTGCAATCCACTACGTTGAATACACAATGGAGCACGTTTTAATTGATTGCCTTTCAATTTTAATAAGGTGTCTCTGTCACTTCTTACGATATTGAAATGAGGTGGCCATTAATTAGCCGGCCCACACATTATCACTAAAACGCTCTTGATGCGCACACTCGCGAATAACATGTGGGTTATTTAACGCCCAAAAATGTTCGAGTCTAACTCGCGTAAAAGTTCCTTCATCTGTCCACAAAATGTTCGCATTTTGACTGTCGATTAACCACTGACAAAAAGTAATTCTGTTCTGCGCGTCGTTTTCATGGAGGGCATGAACTCTGCGATACTCATAAGGATGAAGTCCTTCAGAGTTGAGTAGTTTCCAGACGTAGTATTGGCTTACGCCAAACCTAGCCACAGCCTTACGTGTACTTCGCCGAGGATCCCGTTCGAAGAACTCGATGATCTATTCGTCGAGCTCTGGCGAAATAACGGCCGATCGACCTCTGCCCTGTGCAACTGCTGATGTCCGGAACTGCTCATGATCGTCGAGTAGCCGCTGTGTCGCTGCCACGATCGTCCGGGTCGATGGCCGAAGACGAAGCGACTCCAAGTGTGGCAGCTCCGCGTAAAGTCGACGGGCATCAAGGGTGTCATAATCAGCCCTAGCGTACAGATGCACCATAGCGACGTACTCCAAATTGCAATAATTGTAATGGCGATCCATTGCACTGATAACGCGTGTTTCACGTACGACATTCGCGGGAAAACTAAGTGCGCCGCCGCCGGCGCACACTGGTCCCAAATTAAAAAAAAGTGGACATTGATAGTAGACCGCTGATTTTTTTTTTTTATTGTTGATATAATGATAACAGATAAGGCAAAAAAATATTATTGTCCTACTTCAAATACTTTTCTCTAAAAAAAATATTTCTTTTTTTTTTGTATGCAGGTGATTACATTTTACTCAATTTCTCAAAAACCTTAAGCGATGTCGAGATGGCATTCACATAATTATGTTAGAAAACTAATAATTCTGAGTATTTGGCTCGAAGAAACTTATTGCTTATCTCTGCGTACTTTCGAGATAATAGTGACAGAAAATAACATTTTTTTTTAATGTTAATTGTTCGCTTTTTTTTATTCATAGCCTTACTCATATCGCAATAGGTCCGCTGGCCAGCAAAATGGAGCTTCGACGCGAGTTTGCCGGGATAACAAGATGGCCGCCTCTCATGACGTAACGTAATACGGTCACGAATCGCGCGCGTACACCTCAGTGTACAACTAAATGTGGTTGCGATAAGACGTGTCCTTATTTTTTCTGTGCGCTTGAAGAAATGCTTGTTGTTTGTTTGTTTTGTTATTGTTGTATTTTGAATCTTTGGATTTTAAAATCAAATAATTTTTGTTTGTCTTTCTTTCGTCGAATTTGTTTTCGTAATTTTTTTTTGTTAAAATCAAAGTCACTTTGTCTTTGATATCTTTGATTCTAATTTGTTTTAAATTTTCCTTAAAATTATAATATGTCCGCATTTGTCACCAACTTAGACTTATACGTTGTTCTTAAATCAGGAGGTGGTTTTAAAAATGTCGAATTTTTATTTAATGCCCTTATTGAACGTATTGGTGTTGAATTGTCTTCCGAAGATTTGAGTAATATTAAATTATTTTGTCGTAATTTTTCAAGTAATATCTCAAAAAGATGGTCTGCTTCCAGTAGAGCTCAAAAGACCTTTCTTAACAAAAATTCAGACTGGTTACAATCCCAAATAGTTTGGCCAAAATGTCAAAATATCGATTTAAGCAGCATTTTTAAAGTTGCCGAGGAAGTAATTCCAAATTTCGAAACGCAAGTGGATACTCATCAATTAAGTTGTGGTACAAGTAAAAAACCATTTGTTGATATATCTGATAAACAGAAGAAAAGGCGTTCTCTAACACTTCTAGATCACACAGAGGAGGAATTAGTTTATGCTTTATGTGCCAAATTAAAAGAGTCTAAAAAAACAAAATTAGCAGCTATATTAAACGAACTCAGCCAAAACAAGGAAAAATGTGAGATGGTACATGATGTACTATTCGCTAAAAAGACTGACAAACCGTGTTTACCAGATGATAAAACGTTAGCGCTTTACACCTCAACAAATTTGTCAAAATGGCAATATCGAAATTTAAGAACTATTCTTGCTTCAGAGAAAATGTATGGTCTTCCATCCTATCAAAAGCTCCTGGAAGCTAAAAAAAACTTGTTATCCTCCAGAGTCAGACATAACTGTAACTGAATCTGATGCTAAGATAAGACTTCAATCGCTTCTAGATTTGACAACCAGTAGGATATTAAAAACAATTCAGCACAACTCTGCCGACAAAAAATCGCTAAAACTAATAAGCAAATGGGGTTTTGACGGGTCATCTTCTCAAAGTAATTATAAACAAAAGTCACACTCCGACACTAAAATTGACGATTCTTCAGTTTTCATGATTAGTTTGGTTCCGCTTCGTTTGGAAGAAGAGAGTGGTACTATCTTGTGGCAAAATCCTGCTCCCTCTTCAACAAACTATTGTCGTCCAATTGGCTTTATATTTGCAAAAGAAACAAATGAATTGATAAAGAAGGAAAGTGCATCCTTAGAGGAAGAAGTTCGTAATCTTGTTCCCACAATTGTAGATAATTTTGATATTAAACATGTTTTGTACATGACTATGATTGATGGGAAAATTTCTACTGTGATTTCCAATACTTCTTCTGCAGCTGTTTGTAATATTTGCAATACCCTACCTAGCAAAATGAATGACTTGGACTTTGTATCCAAAAGACTCATCAGAGAAGATATGTATAAATATGGTCTGTCTTCGCTTCATATGTGGATAAGATGTATGGAATGTATTTTACACATTTCGTACAACTTAGACTTCAAAAAGTGGGCTGCACGAAAAGAAGATAAATTGTTAAAAGAAATTAAAAAGAATTTGACACAAGAACAATTCCGGGAAAGAACTGGTTTGTTAATTGACATAGTAAAACAGGGATTTGGTACAACCAAAATAACGGGTATCCACCCTGTTTTAATCAAGAGATTTGCAGTCATTTTACAAACAATTTCATCTGGTCAACTTATTAATACCAACTTGTTTAGGGAATATTGTAAAGAAACAGCAATGCTGTATGTAAACTTATATCCATGGTATTACATGCCTTCAAGTGTCCATAAATTGTTGATACACGGTGCTGATATTTGTGAAAATTTCTCCTTTATTCCGATAGGCATGCTTTCCGAAGAAGCTTCCGAAGCGAGGAATAAAGATAAAGATTTCCGGAATGTTAGAATGGCACATACAAGAAAAATCGGTAGAGTTCAGACTAATTTAGACATTATCCACAGCTTTCTAATTAGCTCAGATCCTTACATCAGCCATATCAAACCAAAGTTTGCTCGTTTACATAAACAGTTGTTTCCAGAGGCTAGTGCTTTGATCTTGAACAATGAATTGCTCCAGTTGCGCGTGAGGCGGTGTTTTGTACGCACGTGCTTATCGCAAAACATTCCGGCTAGTGTACTGTAGTGATTACGTTCGGTGCGGGTGTACCCGCTAATAGTGAGAATGGACGGAGGTAGTACGGATGAAGCAGCGTTGACCGATAAAAGCGACACTGAGATTATAAATGAGTGTGAGCGAGAGATGATGACGATGACGGGTACTGTGGAGGTGAACCAACAAATTGATGCAAGACTAACGGAGAAAAGATCGAGGGAAAAAAGTGATAGTAGTGAAGAAGGTTTTGTTACTGTTAACAGGAGAAGACCAAAGAAACTTTTTCGAAGTAAATCAAACGGAAATTTGAGTTCACACATATTCGAATTAAATAAACGTTATGAACTTAATGATGATACGGTTGCGGAGAATGATGACGTAACGAATAATTCGTTTGAAATATGTTTGACTTCATTACAAGTTTTACCGAAACAGATGGCCTTGGCTAAGTGGTTAAGAAGCGGGAATATACAAAATATCGTTAGAATTAAATATAAAAGCCCTTATAAGGTATTCGTGCAGTTTGATGTTAAAAAACAAGCTGAAAAATTATTAAATTTCCCTAAAAACAAGGATCTAGACATTAGAGCTCAATTTACTGATGAGGTTGATTTATCCTACGGATTAATCAAAGGGGTTGAGTTAGAAATGACAGATAAGGAAATGATAGACACATTCAGTACCTCATGTGAAATTGTGTCTGTCAGAAGACTAAAACGGATGAATGAAGTAGGCAAATGGATTGATAGCGAGACCGTGAGATTAGGTTTCAAAACTCAGATTGTGCCAGAGTATGTATATGCATATGGATGTAGATTTAGGGTTGAGAAATATGTTTTTCCTGTAACCCAGTGCTCAGGATGTTGGAAGTTTGGACATCATAAAAAGTTTTGTCCAATTAATAAGAATCTTTGTCCAAAATGTGGAAAAGAACACATTAATTGTGAGACAGAAACGTTTAGATGCTTAAATTGCAATGGCCCACACATGGCTATTAATAAAACATGTCCATTTTTTATAAAAGAGAAGAGGATTCGTATTCTAATGAGTTTAGGAAATACTACTTACAAAAATGCGTTGAAAATGTATGTTCAAGAAAAAAGGGAAAATACCAAGCAGATTTCACTTGAGTTCGAGAATGAGTCCTCAAAAAAGGAACAAAGATTCATAAATACGGACATGAGTAATCCCACAAATTGTAATTCCAATGAAAAGTTGACTGGTAAACAGGCAGAAAGCTATGCACAACAGGTTATGGATGATGAACCGGTTATTACAGAAGAAAGACAAGAAGAGCATGTAACAGCAGCAAGTAAAAAAAGCGAAAAAAGCCGAAAAAAAGAATCATACAATTCTAAAAAGAAGAATAGCAAAAATTTGCATGGTAATAATAATATGTCGGTATCTACAGAAAGTCTAGAAGTTACCCAAAATCAAGAAGAGGAAAAAAGAAGTGCAAAAGAGAGAAAATTTCAATGGAAGAGAATTTGGCAAAGTATTATGGATATTGTGTTTTCTGAAGAGAAGGTTCTAATGGAAAAAATGATGTCGATGTTGAAGTTATATGTGAGGAAATTAAATTATTTTTACTTGGTAGTTTTATGGACAGAGAAGTTTTACACAGTTATTTATTTAAGTATAATGGATAGTACACAAAAACAGATCTCGCTGAATATATGTCAGTGGAACTCACAAAGTTTAAGGCCCAAATTAGGTAGTTTAGAAGCATTTTTAAATCAAGAAAAAATTCATATTGTTATTCTGAGTGAAACGTGGCTTGATCCAAGTATTAACATTAATTTCAGTGGGTACAATATATTTAGACAGGATAGACAGGATTCCTATGGAGGAGTTGCTATTATAATCCATAAGTCATTGCACTCGCAATTAAGTCCAATTCATCTATCAAACCCAGGCATAGAAATTATTCAAATCAAAATTCTAAATTGCAAAAGTTTAAAAAATATAATTTCAATTTACTGCCCTTCTTCTGTAGTCACGCGTGCTGCGGACTGGGATAGTCTGTTTAATTTAGATCTCAGTAAGACTTTGATTGCAGGGGATTTTAATGGTCACCATACTAATTGGTCGTACAAAATAGATCAAAGAGGAACTCAACTGCTAGAATCTTCATTGGAAAATGGCTGGATTTCTTTAAATAATGGCGATGCCACTAGAGTAAAATTGGTAAACGGATTAGTTAAGAGGACTTCACCTGATATTACGTTTGCATCGTCTGATATATCGATAAATTGTGATTGGAAAGTATTCAATGAAAATCTGGGGAGTGATCACCTTATTATTAAAATAACACTAAATTATCTAGAATCAAGAGAGTATATAAAGAAACGCAATTATAAAAAAGCAGATTGGAAAGCATATAGAGAAAACCTACGACAACCATTTTCCGATATGCATAATTTTGAAGATATTCAAGTCTTATATGACTATTTTGAGGATCACATTAATCGGTCTGCCAGTAAGAATATACCTGAGACTAAGATTTGTACCAATCCGGCAGCTAATTTTAAACCTAAGGAGTATTGGCACCCATCATTATCCAGAGCAGTAGCTAAACGAAGACTAGCTTTGAGTACATTCAGACGTAATCCTACACCTAATAATCTTAATACTTTAGAGGATAGAACCGTAGAAGCACACACGTTGGTAAATAAAGCTAGATCAAATAATTGGAAATCGTTTTGCAGCAGTATTAATGAGACTACTTCTGTGTCTGAAATGTGGCGAAAGATGCGTTGGTTCAAAGGCTATAAGCAGTCAAAATCGTTTCCATCAGAAACGAAACAAAAAGATTTGTTATGTTCGTTAGCGCCAGACTCAGTAATAAACAAACAACCAGCTTTCACATCTCGTAATAGTTTATTGGAATCACCATTTAGTATACAAGAAATGAAACATTGTTTTAAGAAAAAAGATACTGCTCCGGGCAAGGATGGGATAACTTACTCCATGATTTACAATCTGCCTTCGATTGGCAAAGTGTATTTATTAAACATTTATAATAGGATTTTTACATCTGGGTATATTCCACGTCAATGGAGGGAAATAAGCATTGTGCCTATTCCAAAAGCTGCCAGCAGTTCTGATTTAGAACCAAAGCTTAGGCCGATTTCTCTAATCTCATGCGTTTGTAAGATATTTCACACAATGTTAGTAAAGAGGTTGGAGTGGTATACAGAGAGAAATAAGTTTTTATCTGCTGGTACGTCTGGCTTTAGGAGGGGCCAATCCTGCTTGGATTGTCTTGCGAGACTTGTCACTGATATTCAAATAGGACTTTCGAATAACGTTCCTACTGTAGCTTGCTTCCTGGACATAGATAATGCATACAATAATGTTTTAGTTGAGCGTGTCCTGGCTACGTTAGATAAATTGAATATCGGTTCTAATATTTGTAAATATATTTGGGAGTTTTTAAGTGCAAGATGTTTAATGATGAAAATATATTCTGGGGAGACAGTTATAAGTAGATGGACAAATAGGGGTTTGGCTCAGGGGGACCCACTATCCTCGTTACTTTTCAATTTAACTACGTATACAATTTGTCGTGAGATAGAAGACGTTTGTATGTTGCAATATGCCGATGATTTTGTAATGTATTTGAAGCACAGAGATATAAATTTTTGTGAAATCACTTTACAGTTGGCACTTGACGACATGATAGTTAAGCTGGATGAAGTAGGTTTAGAACTTTCCCCTAATAAATCTAAAATGTGTATTTTTACCAGAGGTCGAAAAAGGAACAAAGTCAATCTTAAAATCAATGAGCATACAGTTAGTACAGTTGAACATTTTAAATATTTAGGTATGTGGCTTGATCGATCCTTATTGTGGGGTAAACATATTAATGAAGTAGCTGAGAAGGTCTTGAGGTTTCTGAAACTTTTCAAAGTCTTAGCGGGTTCTAAATGGGGAATGCATCCAAAGTATTTACGTACATTATACATATCGGTAATCAGAAGTAGATTGGATTACGGATGTTTTTTGTTCGGGAATAGTGCTAATGTTCATTTATATAAATTAGATAAAATACAGAATCAGGCTGCGAGAATAATCGGAGGATTTATCAAAAGCAGTCCCATTCATGTAATGGAAAGCGAGCTGTGCTTACCTCCTTTGCATATTAGAAGATTATTTCTTTCATATAAATATTGCCTGAAAAGTATGTCCTGGTCAAATAGTATAATTATGCGACTTCTTGCAGAACTAAATGATCTTGTGCGGATGAGATATTGGCAAAAAAAAAGAAACCTTTACTTGTATCAGTACTCGATAAATGTGAATCTTTTCGTGTACATTCTTCTGATCCCTTAGAGATGTTTTCATTGGATGTTTGGGTAACCAGTATTAAAATAGATGAAATTATTATATTTAATTTAGAAAGTGTAACAGGTCCTAAAAAAACTTTAAATTTTGCTTCTCTTAAATTTGAAATTGTTAAAGAAATTCAAGATAAATACCTGCATTATAAAAAATATTTCACTGACGGTTCAAAATGTAAGGATGGTTTGGGAGCAGCATTTTATGACGTTGAAAGAAACAATTCAGCTATGTACAAAGTAAACACTAATGTAACTATTATGACGATGGAACTCATTGCAATTTATGAAGTCATTAACTCTGCTTATAACTCGGGTGATCGTTACTTTGTGATTTTCACAGATAGTAAGAGTGGTTTGCAACATTTAGCTCGTTGTGCCTCTGGCTCCAGAGGTATTTCGATAGCTTACTCCATATTAAGTAAGATTATAGATCTTACGAACAATGGCATAGTACTAAGATTGCAATGGGTTCCATCTCATGTAGGTCTGAGAGGTAATGAAGAGGCTGATAGACTAGCAAAATTAGCGGTTACTCAAGGTCAAGAATATTGTATAATACCTAATTATTTGGAACAATTATGTAATTGCAAAACAATTTGTTATGATATGTTTAAGGAGTATTTTGACGAACGAAGCAGGGAAAAGGGAATCTGGTATAAAACTATACAGTATCAGCCTCCTCGAATACCGTGGTTTGCTATCAAGGAAATGAGTAGGTATCATATTGTTCTGCTTCATAGATTACACTCTGGTCACTACCCATCCCGCAAGTTTGGTTATTTGATGAAGAAAGTGAGTTCTCCCAATTGTGAAACATGCGGAACAGTTGAAGATGTTCACCATCTACTTATGGAGTGTACCAAGACAAAGAAGGAAAGAGAGACACTGTTGAGCAGAATAAAAGTAAACAAATATGATACTGGTCCGTATGTGAAAGTTTTAGCGCAACCTTCAACTGAGATGGCAAATCTACTTATTGATTTGTTTAGAGATTAATTATGTTTATTGTATTGGTAAGTGTAGCATATAGCAAGTTTAAGTTATGATGAGGCTGACATACCATTGTGGGTAAAAGCCTCCTTCAAAAATTCAGAATAAAAAAAAAATAAAAAAATGAATTGCTTTCGTTGGAAAACGAGGAAATAGAGATTTCTCAAGAGAATATAGACCCAAATATTAATCTTTCACCATAATATTTTTTCAGAATCGTTTGTGAACATATTCAACTTTGTGTTTGCAGCTTTATTTGTCTTCATTTTGATTGTTTTTCAAAACTGATGAAAATACTCCTTCAGAAAGGTCATAGCTTTTCAGTCATTAGTGAGCCCCCATAACCTCTTTTACAGAGAAGTCTCTTTTTATTTATTTGACATTACGCATACATTATAATTATGTGCTAAAGTAAGGCTATGATTAAAAAAAAGCAAACAATTAACATTAAAAAAAATGTTATTTTCTGTCACTATTATCTCGAAAGTACGCAGAGATAAGCAATAAGTTTCTTCGAGCCAAATACTCAGAATTATTAGATTTCTAACATATGTGATTGCCATCTCGACATCGCTTAAAGTTTTTGAGAAATTGAGTAAAATGTAATCGCTCCCATACAAAAAAAAAAGAAATATTTTTTTTACAGAAAAGTATTTGAAGTAGGACAATAATATTTTTTTGCCTTATCTGTTATCATTGTATCAACAATAAAAAACAAAAATCAGCGGTCTACTATCAATGTCCACTTTTTTTTAATTTGGGACCAGTGTGCGGCGCCGCGCGCCGTCCGGCTCAATGGGAAGCCGGTGCGCTGCTTGGTTTGTAATTGTTATTAGTTTGTAGTTTATGCCGTATCATTACACGCGAGAGCTTATTTTGCTTTGAACATTTATAAATCGGTCTTTTCTTTGTCGGCGCCGCGGCTGTGTTATGTGTTGTTGCGTGAAAACTAATTTATGACTCAGTATCACATGCGAGAGTTTATTTTGCTTAGAACATTTATGCACCATTGTTCCTTTGTCGGCGCGGCGGTGCGGCGGCGCGTGCGTTCCGAGTAATACCTACAAGTTACCTCCAGTGTTACTATTGATTCTCACGCTTTCGAGTTGAATATTTTTTTAATTATTTCAAAACAAAAAACATTTTAATTTTTTACTTTTACTCTATGGTTCGAAGGGACTCCTTATGGCAAGTTGTTCTGCCGCGGGAAAACAACCATTAAAATTTCAGCGTGTATATTCTTAATATTTGAGTCAGTAAAATTCTTCATAGTTAACAAGATCTTAATTTAGTCGCTAAAAGGAACCGTTTCATATGTAAAAATAAATAAAAATATTTTGACGATTTAAAAAAAAATCAGCAGCGATAACCGTTATAATACATGTGTCAAAAAATCATAAATAATTAGTAAGTACTATAGTTACCTGTGAGGATATTACGGTTTTCCTGGCTGTTTACGAGATAATTAACTTTTTCATACTAGATTCAAACAAATTTTTCGTAAAAAAAAAAAAAATCCTTCGTTTTTGTGCAGAATTAACTCGTGTGTCATTTTTGAATAAAGTAATAACTAATAGAAGCGATAACCGGCAAAAAATCCGGCACTTGCAAATTGAAATCCCTAAGTCTTCTAGAGGCGATTTTCGATCCACAGTGCGGCGCGACGGGGAAGCAGAACATGCCGCTGATTCGTCAGTGCAGGCCGCTGCGCTGATTCATCAGTACAAGCCGCTCATTCGTCACCACTCACAGCGTCCCGTCCCCCGCCTCGCCGCGCATACCTAAAGCGCGGTACAGCGGTATCGGTCAGGACTCAGTCTATACCTAATATTTTGACCAAGGCATTGGTGCCGATTCTGTTGTACAGACGCCAGCAGGTCAACCTACCCCAAACTGTCAAATTTTCCCAATTGAACATGAACCCTATGCTTACGGTATAAAGTTGAAAATCTATCAAATAAATTTGACAGATTGGAGTAGCTTGATGTGCTGGCGTCTGTACACCGAACTAAACTATAACTAAAATTCCTTACTTTTGACTATGAGAATCTTAACGCTATTCTGCAAAAAATATCTCTAAAGTTAAAAACTATTTTGACACAACTACTTATAATCGAATTTGACAATCGCGACTCGCACGTGGTATGTTTTGGCTTCGCAACGTAGTAATTGTTTACCCGATATATTACTCTCCTCTATGCCCTACCCCATGTTTTTTTTTAGAGCCAGAGGCGCGCAGGGGCGGCAGCCTAGACGTGATTTTTATGGAATTTTCACTTTTTGGATGGAAAATATGAAAAATTATTACCCACACATGTTGAGTTTTAGAGGTGCATGTGCATGGGGCATTGGCACCCTAATTGCGTAACTCACGATTCATCATAATCTGTATCGTTTTGAAACGGATTAAACCATTGCTTCATATGTTGGAAAAAGTGGCTGCTCAACAACGTAAATAACGCAATGAATATTGTTTAACTGTGAAGACGAAACCAATTATGATCAATCGTGAGTTACGCAATTAGGGTGCTGGGGTGTCGAAATTTTCATTATTTTTGCGATAGGACACACCATTTTCGAAATAAAAGCAAAAGAAAAGAAAAAAAATACAGTACTATTTTTGCACCAGAAGTCGACGTGTCGCACAGTGGTCCGGAAATCAAAGCTCCATACTCATAGAAACTTAAAGTAAAGAATAAAAAAATAAAAAATTGTAATGGCTGTGGTATGCCTCCCTTTACATATTATTAACGTATGGACGGTACAAGTCACAATACGCGTGAGAAAAAAAAGATTTGTTTTTTTTTTTTTTGTATGGGAGAAAGAAAACACTAAAAGTAAGTTTTTTCGAAACTTAATGGAACTGTTAGGCTTGTGCTCACATGAGCTATAGTCCCATATTCGGCGATCAAGATGACATACAATTCATGTACCTTTAGGCACCGCTTCGCACGTAGCAAATTTTTGAAATTTTGATTTTTTGAAATATGATTTTTCAAATCTTTGCCGTGATCAAATGACGTTGCCGATCGATTTACATTATAGTTTAGTCCGGTCAAATTAGACTAAAAAATAGGGGTGAGGTTAAATGGTGTTTAGTAGATTTTCTGGTGCAGGTGGAAGTAAAGTTTGAACTGGCTCTAATTAATTGTCGACCAACTTCCAACCCCAGTCTTTTGGGTCTAACTGATTACCAAGCCACACTTGAACTTGGTAATATACCCGAAAAAGACGTTGATGAGCAGCCGCTGAGGTTGGAGGAAGACATGCTAACTGCACTTGTTTTTTATTTCGAGTATTTTTAACGAAACATGCATATCTGAACTTGTCTAAGCACGTAACTTTTTGAATCGAATTTGAATTTCAAAAACGGTGGCTCTTAGGAAAAAAAGTATTTAGACATTTTTATAGATAATTATCTGATCTACAATTTTTGTCTGAGCTAATTTTATGATAAAACTTACCATCCCGACCCCGAGTAAATTTTTTTGCACGTGCCGATGATCCGTGCCGTGATCGATGAGGACTTTTCACATTTCCTTTATAATAGTGTATTGAACAATCCTACCAATATTCAGCCAAGTGGGAATTATTGTACCTAACCTTGGATGTCTAAATTGACCGGACTATGTGCTGCTGGGGAGTTTGTTGCGCCACTTCTTCTTCCCAGCTAAAGCACAGCACTAGGAAGTGTCGAATGGTGGGCGTTTTTGGGGGACCGTCTTATGTAATTTTGACGTTCGAAAAGTGCTGACTCTCAGCCTAGTTTGAATAAATGACTTTTGATTTTGATTCGAATTTGTTCAGTTAATCGTGAAATTTCTTTGCCCATGGTTATTTTCTTCTATCTGAGTAGTTAAAAGGATTTTTCAGCTGAAACTTTAAGGATAAACAATTGAATAAAGGTACTAATTACTTGTCGAATCATAAATACCGTCATTTGATAATAACTCATGTATTGGAGTGTTACATTTTAGCGTAGCCAGATTTTAATTAAAATGGAATAAGTAACTCTCGGAGGAGTTGGAATAGAAACATCTAATTTCGCATGATGCTGTGAATTCATAAAAGGTATAAACCACCATAATTGGTAAGTTTCTAGGGTTTCTCATTGAAGCGCAAGGATCGATTTTAAGGTTTTTGAAAAACAATTTCTTATTTTCCAACGGTGTCGATTATAGAAAAAATAAAATAGTACAACATAAGCACAAATTAAGACCCACTGTCATAAAAAAAATCGTAGTTGTATGTCATGCCGTTTAAGAGATACGGCAATTTGCTAAACATTACTCCAGCGGCATCTTGAATAACTCTGAAACCTCAAGACGCACAAATTTCATTTTTCGGGCACAATTAGGCACAAATTAGATCTGTCTAAGTAGCTAGTTTGTATTCAGCTACGACCACCGGTTAAAAAACATGCCACTGGATACTAATTATCTGTCAAGCCGAAATCCTGAAAAGCGACAACATTCCGCTGGAGTAACGCACACGATTATTTTTAACATTTACTCTGTAAAAATATTTAATCATACTAGATAATGCAAACAGGAAATAATTGACGGTATGTCGATTTTTGTAATTAAATAGCAAAATCACTACAAAAAAAATAGCATACAAACAAAAAAATACCAATGATCTAGTGCATGGCTGAAAAACATGTTTACTTTTGTTTGTATTTAATGAAATAATCGCGAAAAACTGCTATAAATACGCCGTTGCCAACCCACGTGGGATGAATGCTCTTAATGCGGTTCACAGAATACATCTACTTACCAAGTTTCAACAGCATAGATCTTATAGTTTTGGAAAAAAGTGGCTGTGACATACAGACGGACAAACAGACAGACATGAAGAATCCATAAGGGTTCCGTTTTTTGCCATTTGGCTACGGAACCCGAAAAATGCAAATCATTTAAATAGAGACTGAGCAAGCATAGCACGCTTGCCGTGCATAAGATTGAAGGTTCGAATCCTGGGCACGAAATGCGCTTTTTGTCATGCAATTTTTCTTTTAATAAATAATATTTTTCTATTTTGTTTAGGTAATATTTATAAAGAATTTTAAAATCAAGAATAATTAAATACTTTCATAATCATTTCAGAATAATTTATTATTGCTATTAATTAACAAAACATTGATCTTATTTTACTACAAAGATTTTACAAAGTTTAATTCAAAGCATCTATTTCAAATAGGCACTTAAAAGGCACTTTTCAACGTCAACGTTTACATTAAAATAGAATTCATTCTAGTCGCCCCTTCCAAAATGTAGTTTCGTATGGAGAAGAATGGGCAAGAAACTCCACCGTTACTCTTTTAACATGTTTTAAGTACAGACGCCAGCACATCAAGCTACCCCAAACTGTCAAATTTACCCAATTGAACATGAACTTCAATTGTTATGGAATAAAGTTAAAATCTATCAAAGAAATTTGACAGATTGGGGTAGCTTGATGAGCTGGCGTCTGTAGAATATTTCATATACATTCATAATTATGTGTGAAAACGATGCACCCAGATTAAAATGACCATACCAAAATAGGTAAAAAGAATGAAATTGAAGCAATTACAGATAAAAAAAAAATCATAAGATACATGGTGCTCACATATTTACAAACATTGTAAAAGTAAGTATACGATTTTCCTAGAATATTAACAAGTAATAAGTCAGTGTGTGAGTTAAAGTAATCACATGTCATATATAATTAATTATACAATTTAATTAACAACCAGTTTGATTTCGTCTAGACTTAAATTGTCCTATGGAGCAAGACCAGCTAGTTTTGCAAGCATTCTTATCTTGAATATAATCCTCTAATTTGTAATATGTTTGTTAACAAAGTTTACTCTTAATGAGTTTGAAATTTCCTTTCAGTTAATTGCAAAATATCACAAGGTATTTTGTTATAACATTTAACACAGTACCCCAAAAAGATGTATGTGGAGGCCAGCACATCAAGTTTCTTTGATAGTTTTTCAACTTTATCACAAAGGAATAAGGTTCATGTTCAATTGGGAAAATTTGACAGTTTAGGATAGGTTGAACTGCTGGCGTCTGTACTTTAGCTAATCTGAAAAATGGTTGATCTATTTTGTCTACACTTCTTGTATTTAAATTATGTCAATCACTTATTTTCTTAAAAAGATGTACATTTTTACTTACATATATAGGGTGACTGGTAATTAGTGACCGACATTTGAACACATGATTGTACTCATCATTATGAACAACTTTTACTGTGGGACTAAACCTGAAATATCGAAAAAAAAATCAGCTGTTTCCTACATTTATGTTCGCATAACTCGTCAAAATGTAGGGAACAGATGATTTTTTTTGTCGAAAATGTCGGTCACTAATTACCAGTCACCCTATATATTAAGACATTTTCATAAATGAATTGGCAAGGTACTGTCATAATATTAACCCTTTAAATCGTGCTCTGAGGGATTCGCGGCGACGCGACGTAGATTATAAATGTGCTCTGATAACTCTCTTTTGCAAAATAAAGATGGATTCAATGTCAGCAACCCGACCCCACAGTAATATGCCATAGGACATAATGCTGTGGAAGTAGCTAAAATAGACCAAACGCGCAGTTTCTATATCAACATCGATAGCAGTATTGATGTTGATCTGCAATAAATTTACTTCGGAATTGACACCCATAACATATTATAAATACATTTAAAATGACGTCCGCCCTCTTGGATTTCGAAAAAGGACGGCTTTTTCGTAACAAGCACCCCAATTAAATTTAAAATTGGTACTGATTCTCTTGTACAGAGGCCAGCACATCAAGCTACCCCAATATGTCAAATTTCTTTGATAGTTTTCCAACTTTATCACAAAAGAATAAGGTTCGTGTTCAATAATAAAAATTTGACAGTTTAGGATAGGTTGACCTGCTGGCGTCTGTACACCGAACTAAACTATAACCAAAATTTCTTACTTTTGACTATGAGAATCTTAACGCTATCCTAAAACAAATATCTATAAATTTAAAACAATTTTGACACATTTAAAATCGAATTTAACATTCGCGACTCACACGTGGTATGTTTTGGCTTCGCAACGTGGTACTTGTTTACCCTACCCCGTGATTTTTTTTAGAGCCAGAGGCGCGCAGGGTCGGCAGCCTCAACGTGATTTATATGGAATTTTCACTTTTTGTACGGAAAATATGAAAAATTATTACCCACATGTTGAGTTTTAGAGGTGTATGGGGTTTAGTAAAGGAGGTCGAAATTTCCATTATTTTTGCGAAAGGACACACAATTTTCGAAATATAAGCAAAAGAAAAAACAGTATTATTTTTGCACCAGAACTCGAGGTGTCGCACAGTGGAACGAATGTATGGGAGAGGTTGGACGTACACATTTCCGAAAAAAAAAAAAAGATTTAAATTATGCCAAACGAATGATGCCATCTTATTCGATTACCTAATGCCTTCATAACTTGTGCTGATAAATTTCTTCATAGTCCCATATTTCGGAAGTAATTTGAGAAAATGTAATATTTTACTATGAAAATGAGTGTATCGAGCTCTCTCCCTCCTGATTCCGGCGCTGTTTCAAGTAGCGGTCTCTAATATCATAATGCTAATACTAAGAGCTATATTTAATACTAAGACACATGGTGCGCCAAATGTGCACTTTCTGGGATAAAAGGAAATGAAAATTAAAAAAATTAAAATGGTTTTTCCTCATTTGTATTTATTTTAAACAGAGAGACGTGTAGAGGTCATATAACGTGTGTTTTGTTCGAGGTATAGAACTTTAAGTTGGCATTACTTTTCAAGATGGCGACCGATTTAACAGCTGTCAAGTAATTTATTTTCAGTTTGGTTTGGCAATTCTTCATGAATAGACTCACGCCTGAACAACGCTTGCAAATTGTGCAATATTATTTCGAATTATTGAAAGACACGTTTGTGACCGTCTAATTTCACGTTTTGGACCTGTGAATTGGCCACCGCTAGACTATTTTCTGTGGGGCTATGTAAGTCATTGGTCTATGCGGATAAGCCACAAACACTTGACCATTTGGAACACAACATTCGCCGTGTTATTGCCGATATACGGCCACAAATATTGGAAAAAGTGATCCAAAATTGGACGTCTAGATTGAACTACATCCGAGCCAGCCGTGGCAGTCATATGCCAGAAATCATATTTAAAATGTAATGCCACAAGATTAACTTTCGAATAAAAAAAAAATCATATCAATCGAATAATCCATCGTTGTTTTATTGCAATTTAAAGTTCTATAAGTTCTTACGTCTAAAAAAAACACCCCTTATAACTTATAAATGTATGAAATATTGTTTTTTTAAATCTTGTGTACTATTTACGAAAATATTCATAAGAACAGATGAGAGTATGACTTTTTTCACATAATATTTTATTTATATATGTTTTACAATAACGATAAAAACACTGTATTTTAGATAATAAAATAATAAATTACCTAGTTTAATTAATATGTATGCAATTTTTTTATTTTATTTATTTATTACAAGGCAACTACAACAGGTAACAATCACAGTATATCAGTAGATTCACGTTATAGGTTTCGACCTGGTTTCGAATTATGATGTAAGCTCTAATTTTTAGTAAGTAAAATAAATTATTCTAAATTAGTTACACATTTTAAAACAATATCAACATTTAATTATCATCGTCGTCATCATCATCATTAATTAATTCAAATTCAGAATCGATATCCGCTAAATCATTTATGCTAACAAATTCGATATCACTTTTCTCAGAATCAGTAAGCTCATATAATTCCTTAAAAGAAGATTTTTTTTACAAACTTATTTACAAATGCTTGTAATAAGTGGATCAGAAGACAGTAAAAGATTGTGCATAATATCTTCATTGCATGAGATACTGCTATGCTTTCGAGAATGCCCATCTCTATATTTTCGAAAATCTTTATTTCTAGCCTCAGGTGCCTCTTCGGATAGAAAACCAATGCGCACAATTGACAAGTGCTGAACTATGTCTGGCCCATGCATTAAAATTTTATGAAGTGAAGAAGGCATATAATACCATGGGTATAACTCCACGTAAAGCTTAGCAGTATCAAAGCAGAACTCTCGGAATTTAGTTACGTTGAACTTCTCTCCTGATGAAATACACTGCAAGATCACACAGATTTTTCTTATTAGCATAGCGTCTATTCCGGTCAGTTCAGCAGATTTAGTGTAGTTTTCAAAAAATCTCCTTGCCGAGTTGCCATTGTTGGTGGATCCACTGCCTTGTTTCACAACATCGAGAAGTAAGCCCGTTTCTCTTCTTACAGCCTCTTGAACTCTTTTCTTCCTGTCATCAACTTGCCTTTTTGCTATATCACCCTTTGCTTGCCATGACTTTATGTCTAATTTGTAGGAAATCTGTAATAAGCATTCCATTGACCGAATCCAAGCGTGAAGGGAGCTTAAGCTGTATTTATACATGTCCTCGTTTGCGTGTTTATCTTTGATTAACTCTAAATTATTCATCTCTTTAGGACTAGCCTTGCATATGTCACACACTGAAGCTGCTGTATCGGATATAATGGAATGAATTTTACCATCAATCATTGTCAACAGCAGTTCGTGTTTGACACTAATTCCATCAGTGATGGTGGATGGAGTTAAGGCTTCAATCTCGGCTTCGATTTCAGCCATCTCTCTCTGCACATTTTCTTTGGTTTCCTTTATAAACTTAAACAATATTGGCCGGCAAAATGAGGTGGAAGATGGTCGTTTGTTTTCCCAAATTGTTACACCTTTTGAAACGAGCCGCAGTGGTACAAGACTAATCATAAAATTACTAGCAAGATCGATTTGCTCATCTTCAGTCGTCCTTTGATGATAAATGCTTTGACTAGATGATCCGTCAAAACCCCATTTGCTGGTCAAAATGAGCTGTTGATTGGGATCAACAGGGGTTTCTAACGACCTAATAAGTCTTCTTGAGTGTTGAAATCCTGAAGAGTGTTGTAGGGCCATTTCGATAAATTCATCGATACTTAAATGCCTTCAGAGTTAGTTAGTTTCTCCTGTCTTTCGAAGCACCCTTTCGGCCGAAAACACAATTTCAGCGCTGCTACTGCTGCATGGAAGAGTATCTTCAGTGCGTCTTCTTTTTTGCCGGTTACTAAGGTCCTCAAAAGATTTACGAGGACTAGGATGTGTACAAGTTGAAGCATCAGATTTAGCAGGAGAAATTATGGGCTCGATGACGTCACTTACATTTTCTGTAGAAGATTCAATATTTTCATTCAGAAATTCCGGCCACTGTATTGCAGCCTGTAGCCAAATCTCATGTTTCTTCTGAAACTTATCTATCTGTGCTTCTTCCAGACTGTGTCCATTTTGCATACGGTACATGCGGTAGCAAAATCGACGACACCAGTCTTTTAAACTTGTTTCAGAACTTTCACATAACTGAACACAACAGTTATCTTTTAAAACACTGAACAAATACTTATAGTCGCGTAAATCTTTATGTGCGCGTGCGCATAAAGCAACGTGAAGATCAAGATTTGTGTTAAAATTTGGAAAATACATTGCGACATTAGTGTGGCTGCAACGAGGTGTAAATCAACACTGATTTTAAAGTTACTAATAGTGACCTATTTATATTTAATACAGGTACCCTTATTTGTTAAATATTGCAAGGTAATTAGTTTGAAAATGATGCATGCTAAATTAGTGTATTAAGAGCCATTTAGTAATTAAATAATAGCAATCTTCTTATCAGTAATCATTAGTGCATCAGTTTTATATGTAAACCTTAAGTCCCTAATCACATATCCTAATTGTCAATATCTTCTCTAATTGGCTGCTCAGAAATGTTATTGTAATGAGGTGAACCTTTAGAAAAACGGTTTTAATCAACAAAATAAACAAAAAATTAGATTTTTGTGTTATAAAATAAACATCACTCTTTATCCCAGAAAGTGCACATTTGGCGCACCATGTGTCTTAGTATTAAATATAGCTCTTAGTATTAGCATATTATGATATTAGAGACCGCTACTTGAAACAACGCCGGAATCAGGAGGGAGAGAGCTCGATACACTCATTTTCATAGTAAAATATCACATTTTCTCAAATTACATCCGAAATATGGGAGTTAAGAAGAAATTTATCTATAATTATATAAATTTATCTATAATTATTATAGAAAAATATATATAATTAAGTTTGACAACCAAAATTTTAGGTTGAATAGAACAATGAAATTGATAACAACAGAATAGCAAAATTTCCATTTTCACTAAACTAATAACTCAGTGCATTCTTAGTGCTGTCAAACTACAGTTAAGTTATGTCACTTTAGTCAATTTCAGAATGGGAAATCGTCGTTTGACAGGAATAAACTAAATTTTGGTGATTTTTAGTCTAGTTTAGAGAATTTTGTGACAACAGAATCGGCACCATTGACACCCAAATCAAATTATAAAAAAAACGACGTCCGCCATCTTGAATTTCAAAAAGGATGACTTTTTCGTAACGAGCACTCCAATGAAACTCAAAATTGACATCCATATCTTATTATAAAAAATAATTCAAATTCAAATATTTTATTTCGGAATAAACATCCATATAATGTTAGTAGTAGTGTAACTTAGCCTAATGTTAGTATTAAATAATAATAGACAACCAATGAAACCATTGAACTGTTCGTCCAATGGTACACAAGATTATTTGGATACGTGTGTGTGGGATATTTACCCATCTTCGTAAGAGGGGAGAATCCCACCGGTCTGAAAAGTGAAAACACAATCAGGATGCCATTGGTGGAGGAGCGCAGGCGCGCCATCATTGAAGCGCATCGCTTCCGCATAATCGCGGCGAACCCGTCGACGCACGCTTCCGCGAACATCCCTGACGCACTACAACGCCACGACAGCCCCAGAAGCACCCTGAATGCGTAGTGAAATGCGAGTCTTTCTGTCTGTATAATATTGGACAGTCTGCTTATGGCATAAAATTGCACTATCCTTTGACAAGTTTGGTCTAAAACCAAACTGACTATCCTCGAGAACTATATGTTTAGCTAGAATCTTATCAAGCAGACTATCCAATACCTTAGCACGTAGTGGCGAGCGATATCGGCCTATAGTTGGAGATATCGGAGGCATCACCAGTCTTATTCTTTATCACAGGCACAACAATCGTATTACTAAGATCCACAGGTAAGTAACTATGACTAAGACATAGGTTAAAAAGCATAGCAAGTACTCGCGGTAGGTGTACCCCAGCATATTTAAGATGTTCGACGCTGAGGCTATCATGACCGGGGGACTTACCCCTCACCATGTTCTTTATACAGCTCGCGACATGTTAACAGAAGAACCTGACGGGGGGAGTCCCGGTCGCGGCCTCCCCAGCGCCACTATTTGACGGGCCGCTATAGCAACACATCCGCGAGTTTACATTAAAATGTTTTTGAAAAACATTAGCTATATCAGTAGGGTCGCTCACGCCCGCGACGCTCACCGGCGTACCCGACCTATGTTTTAATTTATTTGTTAATTTCCAAAACTTATTAAATTGTTTACTTTCATGAGAAGATGCTAGCATATCCATTTTAATTTTTTCTTGATTGTTTTGACAATATTTTAATTTCGTTTTAAAAAGATTGCGCGATGTACACATTTTTTCATAAATAAGTCCAGAAGTAGGTTTTTTGTATAACAGCCACATTTGATAACACAGTCGAGCTAATGCAGAGCAGAGAGCAGAGATAATGTCCACCATTTCGAAGTTTACCCTTAGTTAATAATAAAAAAGTCCAACACTTTCACATTTATAATATTAGTAGGATTTCCAAACAGATAACCTGTGCCTAACCTTTTTTTACCGTACGCCGGTCGGCCATTTTATTAGCGTTATCAACGTGACACGACATTTATAAATATATTTTTTTACTGCACTCTACAATAACAAAACAGATTTATTTAACTTTCTTCTGTACGTGGAAGCTGATGAAACCGCAGATCTTTATTTATACGAGATGAGGACTAGCAATCACTCACACAGCACACGTCGTATGCACCATTTTAAATAAACAAACACGCGTTAGCCCCGAATGTTAGAGCCCGAACTACTAACATCGTTTTGTTCGCAGTTCGGGCTCGGCTTACCCGCGTCTCTCCCCTCACACCCCGCACGATTGCCCTGTCTAGACGGCTTCGTCGGACGACTGTATGATTTATAGACTGTGAGACTACTAACAGTACGCGATGGTAAACTACCGGTATCAGTGTCATGGTGTAAACTGTATGCTAAGAGATTGTCTCCTACAACTAGGTGGCAAATACATAGTATAATTTGTCAGCTTGTAATCAAAAATAAATTGATTACAATCAAAAAATAAAATGGCGTCACTGTGACGACTTGTCCTATTAAAAATAAACATATTTTACTTGTCTTGTTCAATAAAATATTGTTTTGCAAATTTTAATCGAAATAAAATCAACTAAGACCTACCGATGGTATGATATACCGTAAAACGGGGTGAATAGAGACTGCAGGGGTGAATCGAAACGAAACTTTAAAATGGATTTTAATGTTGAAATTAGATAGTTTGCAGCCAAAAAAACTGCAATGTGTTTACTGTTTTATAATTAATGATTAAGTGCCTTTGTTGGCAGAAAACGATCATAATTTCAACAGTAAAATACACTTTAAAGTTACGTTTGATTGATTGATTCACCCCTGCAGTCTCTTTTCACCCCGTTTTACTGTACATACATCCATTTGATAAATTTTTGGTTTTGCTATCATGTTTACATTTTAAAACAGCACAATTGTGTTTGATTTTTTTTTCAAGTTTTTATCACCGTGGCGCTTATAACAAGTCTGATGTGCGTGGTGTGTGCGCGGAAGCAGACTGCGCCACTTCGCAAAACCCGGGGTACGCGGGCCCCGCCTACTTGCGACTTCTACTGTTTTTTTCTATTCTGACCTGTTATAACAAGTCTGATGTGCGTGGTGTGTGCGCGGAAGCAGACTGCGGCACTCCGCAAAACCCGGGGTACGCGGGCCCCGCTTACTTGCGACTTCTACTGTTTTTTCTATTCTGACCTTGAAACGCGCCGACAAACATTTTATTTTTACCCGACTGCTGCGAAAAAAGGAGGGTATATTCGTTTATACATGTCCCTCATAGAGACACAAAGCGAGTGAACAGATTTTAACAAATTAGGCTATAGACAGGTGGTGACGGCGACAGATTCTAAAATTATTTCATTTTTACCGACTCCAAAAAAGCAAGGTTATCAATTCGACACAATATGTGTACATGTAACATTATTGGAACTACAATATATTCGCATGTGATAATCTATTAGGGGCTTCCAAACAAATGTACATTTTTATAGGTGTACCTACCTACACAAGTAGGTAGAAGACATGGAAGGAAGTAGTAAGGAAAAATGTGACACACATTTTTCCGAAATTGTTAATCGGATAGTGACAATTTTTTTATTGGCTTTCATTTAGTTATTTTCTTAAGTTATGAAATAGTGCACGTTTCATTACAACACATTACTTAATGGTGTGCAAATATTCATTTTGTCTCTACAAAAATAATAAATTAAAATATACTTAGGTAATACTTAAAAACTGGAAGGAGCGCGGGCTGGCGAACGGGAGGGACCACAGAGTACTTTATACTATACTGGAGGGAGTGAAGGGAGGGACAAGGTCTATCTATATATATACGAAATGTCTGAAGGGGTCATTGTATATTAATACACAATTGTTCATAATTATTAAATTATTAACAATTTTTACTATGGGAGAAAACCAGAAAACGCGAAAAAAAAAACAACTAAGTATTCCCTACAATTGTGTTCGCATAACTCGTCAAAATGTATGGAACAGCAGTTATATTTTTTTGCGATTTCACGTTTTGCCCAGTAATAAAAGTTGTTTAAATTGACGAGTACAATGACCCCTTCAGACATTTCGTGTATGAATAGATAGACTTCATATACACTAACTATGGATAACTTTTATATCAATAAATCAAGTCATTTATTCAAACTAGGCTGAGAATCAGAATTTTGCGAACGTCAAAATTACATAAGGTAGTCCCCAAAACTGTTTCGAAGGCTATTGAACAAAAAATTAAAGAACAACTACACACACCAACACCCTCACAGACACACACACACACACTACTACATTATCCCTGAGTGACATAGGCTATAATACCCCTGTTCCGCTCGTCTATTCCCAAAAAGCATACATTTACAATCCGCTGGCAGTCCAGTTTTTAAGAGTGGACCGCCTGCCGGCAGACTGCCGACGCACAGTGGGCTGAAAATTCCTCTTCATAGACTTGGGGATCCATTTTTTTTTTTTTGGCAGAAATGGGTTTAACTATAATTTCAGTTTTTCAATAAACGTTTTTCTTTACTTTGTAGCACTTAGTTGAAAAAAATGTATGGAGAAATATGTAAAAAAGGATATATTTCGCCTAATTTTCTTTGGCATGATTATATCCCTTATTTTTCTGCATTTTTTGACATAGCGCACAATGCGCGCACTTGTTAGTTTGGGAGAAAAAATATGTGTTTTTAAAATACAAAAAAGGTTTTAATGTGTTTATAATTGATATTAGTACTAAATGATTATAAAAAATATCTGAACATACATGGAATAGCAATCGATTCAACGTAACCACTATTAACAAGGTACAGACGCCAGCAGGTCAAGCTATTCTAAACTGTCAAATTTTCCCAATTGAACATGAACCTTATTCCTTTGTAATAAAGGTAAAAAACTATCAAATAAATTTGACAGATTGGGGTAGCTTGATGTGCTGGCCTCTGTACATGGTATTATCTAAAGATTTTTGTTATTTAGTCAGAGTAAACTCCCTATATTGATATCCTTCCATGAATTGTTTTATAAAATATGCATTATAATACAAAAAAAATGTGAATAACTCTCTCATAATTAAAAAGAAACGAACAATTCAAAAATCTTAAATAAATGAAAAAAATAATTAAATAAATTAAAAAAAACAAAGCTACAAGCATACTAAACATCTATATCAGATTTATCACACTCTGTCATAAATAATGTCATCTATGTCACAGAACTCAATATCATCCTGTTGCTTCGGTTCAACAATTAAAAGATCCAAAGTTTCTTGCCTCATCATTGTTTTATGTTGAGCACGATGCATTATTGGCCGTATTGCAGAAACGTAAGGTTCTGAGGTCAGAAGAATCATCTTCATTATATCCTCATTTGTGCTCGTCCAATTTATTTTCCGTGGATGGTGCTCTCTGTATCTGTGAAAGTCTTTGTTACGCGCTTCAGATGCTTCTTCAGATAGATTTCCAATCAGTACAGTTTTCAATGATATCCACTCCGTGAATCAACAATTTATGTACTGTTGCTGACATATAATACCAATGATAGAGCTGTAGGTATCTCTCTGCGATCGTACGGGTATAAGCTCGAAATTTTTGAAGATTGATGATTTCACCTGATGTAAATGCTTGTAAAATAACTGCGAGTCTGCGCACTATTTCTTCATCCAAGCAATAGTTGCCGTTTTTTCAGGAAATGCGAATAATTTCCTTGCCGTATTTCCGTCATGTGTTGCCCCTGCTCCCTGCTTCACGATATCTATCAGAAGCCCTAACTCCTCTTTTAATCTCTCTTGTATCTGTGTCTTCCTCTACTGCATCAAGGATTTGTTGTCTTCGTCTTTCCTCCTTGACAGACCAAGTTTTTAAGTCTTGTCTGTATGCTATGTGCAAAAGACACTGCATGCTATTAATTTGAGCATGCAAAGATGACAAACCAAACTTGATCATATCAGATAACACTTCTTTACGCAATACTGCATCGAGATAGTTCATATGAGACGGTTTCGCCAAATACAAGTAGCACACAGCACTGGAGCGGGCTTCTGATATATAAGTGCACGCTTTTCCATAAATCATCGTCATGACGAGATTGTGTTTAACTTCAATACCGTCAACACATTTGGATGGGCTTAAGGTTTTTATCTCTGCTTGCATTTTAGTCATTCCATCTTTGACTACCAACTCACTTTCTTTGACGAATATAAATTGTACAGCAGAATAGTGTAGAGCACGGCTTAGGATTTTCTCATATAATTACTTCATTTCCAACTGCAGCAGTCAGTTTTAAGGGAACCAAAGTAGTCATAAAAATGGCTTCATCAATCTTTCCAATTCCTTCTTCCATTTTTTGTTTATATCTACTTTGGCTTGATGACCCATCGAAACCCCATTTTGACAGTAAATTTAAGGGACTGGTGAGGCGGCTTGTCTGGTAGATTTTTGAGTATACTTTGCACAGTTATGTCAAGAAGAGCTTGAAGAGATCGCCTCCTTTGGAGGGTAACACACTAATTTAGCCCGCTGCACTTTATAGTACGATGGATAAATATCAGATGCACCCTCGCGGATTGTAGATTCTCCCAATGTAATATATTGTCACTTCGACAGTTTAAGTGATAGCAGCAATCCAAGCCCTTTCTCCGGAGTAAAAGTACATTTCTTGTGCTTCTGAGATTTAATTAGTTGCGAAAATTTTGCTACCTCTTCAGTATTTTTCATTAAATAATCAATGACTTCAGCCAAATTATCTTTGCCATCTTTCTTTAACTTGCTTACTGTAGCGTAAGCTAGTTTATCCCTGTATTGTTAATTCAGTTCTTCAATCCTCCGTTTTTTCTGTTTAGTACACAATTCTACAAATGGTTTACGATGACTAAAACGCTTAGTTAGTGTTCCAACAGATACAGATTGGCTGGTTGATGGTGCTTGATACTCTGTATTGGCATCCACTGCAATTTGATGTGGAACAACACAAGATGGCCAATCCACTGTAAGCGCCAACCAGTTTGCGTATTAAATGTTTCAGGATTTTAATTTGGCATTCTCCCATCTTTTTATGACAGCTTGGCTGAATCTTCGACAAAATTCCTTTAAAGTATCGCTGTCTTCTTCCGATAGATTTAAATTGAAGAGACACAACAGTTCGCAGCAATGCAAGGTACCAGCTTGCCAGACTGCTTTAAAATAACATATAAGTCCCTTGAGTTCATAACCTTTTATGAACTAAATTCACTTGTTCTATTTTGGAAAAATAGGTTATCACTCTTTGAAATAACAAAGTCGATTGAAAATAGTAATTAAATGTACACGATTTATACTTAAGGTTCGAAAAAGCTATGTAGGAAGGGGGTAGTTAGTTAATGAGATCTAATTATCTTAGTAATAGGACATTAGATCTCACTATGATAGATAATAGCCAATGGATCATAAGATCTCATTATTTAACCATCCTCGTTATTAAATTACAAAAGATGTTTAATTAATTTCCATAATATTTGATAGGTTTACCCGGTTGCTTTTATATTTCTGTTCATATAATTTATTTATATCCCTTAAGTACAGACGCCAGCAGATCAAGCTATCCTAAACTGTCAAATTTTCCTAATTGAACATTAACCTTATTCCTTTGTGATAAAGTTGATAAACTATTAAAGAAATTTGACAGATTGGGGTAGCTTGATGTGCTGGCCTCTGTACCTATTGTCAATTATAAACAGATTAAAACCTTTTTTTATATTCTAAAAACGCATTTTTTTTTTCTCCCAAACTCTAACAAGTGCACGCATTGTGCGCTATGTCAAAAAATGCAGAAAAAATAAGGGGTATAATCGTGCAAAAGAAAATTAGGCGCACTTGTAGCGAAGTCGAAATATATCCTTTTTTACATACTTCTCCATACGTTTTTTTCAACCTAGTGCTATTAAATAAAGAAAAACGTTTATAGAAAAACTGAAATAGCATTAAATTGATCAATATACGATACCTGAACTAAGTTGATCTCTAAGTCTATGAAGATTGATTTTCAGCCCACTGTGCGACGGACCGTGAATGTAAATGTGACTCTTAGCCAATGTGATACTTTTGGAGTGCATTATTAACTGCTTTAAGAAGTGTGATACTTTTTATAGCAGTCGTCAATGCACAGACTTACCCCACATGTTTCACACGCCCAAACAGTGCGAACGGCAATTTTTTTTGCGGCGCATAGCTTGCACCGCGTCCTACCCGTCGTCCTAACCGGAAAATGACCAGTTTTAGGCACCTGAGCCGGCGGCTGGAGTCGTGCTTGGGGCTTGTACTTTTTTAAAATTTCGTCAGCCAACATTATTCTAAATTGCCGCTGAGGCATTTTCTTATGATGTGTGAATATAATGTGTGCGTTGTGTATCGAAACGTTCAATAGCCTGCGAAACAGTTTCTTGTACCAGACACTGTTCCTAATTCTTTCCACAGGGAATGCCTGTAAGAGTTGGTCTTTCTTATCGACACCCCCCATGGAAAGATTATAGTCTAGGACAACCTTCGGTTTATACTTATATACTCCATGTTTCTCAGTCCCACCAACTTTTACTTTGTGATATGTAGAAATTAGTGAGACCAAGTTTGAGTCCCTCCAAACAACAATTGATAAGTCCTGCGTTTGGCTATAGGCAAGCTCACCTTGGCGCATATTCGCTTTGGTTTTATTTTTAAGATTGTCGGGAACGAATTCTCTATTCAGTCTGAGGGTCCCTATGGTGTCCGTTTTTTTAGATTTTAATGTTCGCGACAAAAGAGGCGAATTATAAAAGTTGTCCATAGTTAGTGTATGGCCTTTATTTAAAAGAGGGCGAATAAGCCTATAAACTATTTGCGATGTGGCCCCCTCATTTACGTTGAACCTCTCGACATCATGTGCCTCAGAGAATTGACGGTCCTTTCCGGCATATACTTCCATCTTCCACAAATAGCCAGTTCTGGACTCACAAAGTTCGTAACTTTTTATACCTACCCGAGCTGCTTTGTTGGCGATAAGCTGTGAAAAATTTAGCCTACCTTTCCATAGCAACAGGGACTCGTCTATCGCAATATTCTGTTCGGGTAGGTATAAACTGCTAAATTTGGAATTGAGATGATCCAGAATCGGCATTATTTTGTAAAGTCTGCTGTGTTCCCTCGATCTTGTGTCATGGACAGAGGTATTGTCCACAAAATGGAGGCACCTTTTTATTAATGTAAATTTGTTGTGGGCCATGATGTCATTAAAATTGCCGACCCGCATATACGGCAACTGAGGGTACCAATACTCCTTTTCGACAGGATTTGGGACGAAACTTTGCAACATCACAACAGCGAAAAAGGTCAACAGATCTGATTTATTTATGTTACTCCAGCGATTAAGTCTGGACTTTTTCGGTAACGTTGCATCTTTGATGAGATGGCTGGCGTATCTATTAGTCTCTGTGACGATGAGATTTATTACAGTTTCATCCCAAATCCTCTCGAAAATGTCGAGTGGCGTCATACCCTTAGTTGAAAAAGTTGGCCCAGATGGACCAATAAAATGCTCCCGCTCGCCAGTAAAAACATCAGGATCACTGCTCCAGGTAAACTGTAGCGTATCCTCGCTACTCACTAACTCCCTCAGAGCACTATCGTCGCGAGCGTCGATTTCGTCTAACAGATGCAGCTGTTCAGGAGACAGGTCAACAAGCTCTGCTGGATACTCCTCAACATTTCTTTGCCGGGGTATACGAATGTCTTCATCATCGGCATCCAGCAGGTCTTCATCGACGTCACTACCAGGATTTAACCCGACATTTCGCTCCCACTCAGTAATTTGGTGCTCAATATCATCTGATACTGAAATAAAACCACATTCTAAATTATACACTGGCTACTATGTTAAAAAAGCAAAAAGTGAAAAAATAACACTCACAAATCGTGACTGAGGATGTGAATCCAGCTGGAGTTACCGAAGATACCGAGTGCCTGGTATTAGACGCTAGAAATTAAGAAGTTATTGGTTAAATCTATGTAAAATTAAAAATTTTAAAAACCACCGACACAAACACAAACTCTAAAAAGTAAAACAAAAAAACATTTATTGGCAGTTTAACTTTTCTATTTGGCGTTTTCATTGACCATCCCCCGACTTGGCAATACCTTGATCAAAATATTACCTACAACTTAAAATGCCAATAAATGT
Source organism: Polymixis flavicincta (assembly GCA_949987655.1). Lineage (NCBI taxonomy): Eukaryota > Metazoa > Arthropoda > Insecta > Lepidoptera > Noctuidae > Polymixis > Polymixis flavicincta. The sequence goes on from OX465179.1 coordinate 16,818,752, forward strand.
TTTTTATTTTTACTTTTTAGAGTTTTGGTTTGTGTCGGGGGTTTTAAATTTTAAATTTAACTTTTGTTTCCTGCTTTTTAAACTTACGGTCTTATTCATAAACGCCTTGTAACTTTTAATCAATTGCTAACTAACTGATTAGCAAAATTCTTATTTATAAACGCTATTTAGCGCTATAAGGTCGCTAAGCAAATGATTTGTAGCTGTCATATTTAAACACCACCGGTGCCCTGTTTAACTTGCTAAGAGGCAACATGGCGGATTTTATTTTAATCAGCTGATCGACTCAAAATGATTTTTAGTGTACTTCAAGGTTATTTTGTTCTTAAATATGGAATTATCATTAGTAAATGTGTATTTCGACATTATTTTACGGGATTTCAGAACGACACCGAAGAATTAAATAGTTTTGAAACGCCGCGGGTGCCTATTGTTAGTAAACGGAGGAAGACCTACAAGACTCGTTCAAATCCGCTACGAAAAAAACATATTCCTCATTCTAAGTACACGTGATGATAGGATTTATAGGGTAGTTCAATCAGTAGGAGGTTCAGTCAGTTCGTGAGGAAGCTCATCGGAGATAGTGATTATCCATTGTTATCCCATGTACCCCTCGTTTTATGACGCAGAGAGTACTTTATACGATACTGATGACGCCTTCTAGGGCCCAGAACGCAAGAAATGCCACGTTATGGCAGTCATGCACAATAAAACAAGATAGTTTTTATAAAAACCAATTTATTTCGATACGCAATAAAGCCATATTTGTGTTATAATTTCATTATTTTTGATTTCCAATTCTTCTTTGTCCAAAGACGGGTGCACTTATTTTCTCATGCCACTCTCATTCCTCATCTTTTTCACTTAGCATGGTGACCCCCGTTGCCATCTTTGCAAGGTTGAATAGTAATGGTGCTAACTGCTAAGTAGTGGCTTTCATAGCAGCAGTCAAAATTGTAACTGTAAACAAGAATAATAATTGTTATTTAAAGACACTGAAACCCCAATGCAAAAGCAATAGGAAGTTATATAGAATAGGCACAAGTATCTACATATGTTTCTCAAAGAGAATATCCATGTTAACAAGTTAAGAACATGTAAATACATCGCTGTATCGGCTACTGTGTTATCATTCATTTGGTCACTTTACAATAGAAAGTAAATAGGTACAAATTCAGAGATACATTACCTTTTCCTGTTAACTCCATTCTTGGGAGCATATTATTATCATTGCTCATCTTTTTCACGTACCTAGCATCGTTGCCATCTCAAGATTGAATAGTATTGGTGCTACGTGCTAGTAGCTTTCATAGCAGCAGTCAAAATTGTAACTGTAAACAAGTATAATTTTATTGTTATTAAAATACACTGAAACCCTGCTAAAGCACTAGGAATTTTCATAGAATATACATACATATATACGCATATGTTTTTAAAAGATAATATCCATGTAAATAAACGTAAAGAACGTGTAAATACATAGTTATTATCAGCTAATACGATAGCATTAAATTGGGTCACTTTACAATAGAAACTAGATAAAAATTCATACGATACATTACCTTTTCCTGTTTACTCCAATCATGGGAGCGTATTATTTTCATTGCTGATTTGCTTCCATCGTAAACACAATAAAATAAACACAATATAATTATTATTTTATTCAAATATAAATAAATCAATGAAATTTTTGACATAAGTCTGTCGAAGTCACGACAGATACAAAAATCATGCATTTGACAACTTGATTCTTAAAATCCTGTTTTTTAGGCGACTATTTTGATTATAATCTGTGCTGAACGCATAATTTCACCTCTATTTCGTTTCGCTACTAATCACCTGCAAACTAGCGTTTATAAATAAAGAAAAGTTAATCAATGATTAGGAGGTAACCAATTGATAAGCTAAACAGTGGCTAGTGAGTGATTAGCGAGTTTTTTATAACTAAGGCTGTTAATGTTTCGCTTAAATCCGCGCAGCGTTGCGTATGTTTCCCACAGTGAAGTTTGTTACTAATTTATCCTAAATCCTCGTCCTGATCACCATGTATCCATAACCTATTTATTGAGATCTTTTCAATGAGCCCAAACACGATACTTCCTACTGTTTGTTGGTGAGTAACTTGGGTATTCTGGAAATTCTACGTGTTGCTCCAGCATCAGTTCAAGGTTCTTTGTTCGTCTAATATCATTGAAGTAATAGAATACCGACTTGATCAAACCCGTGGAAGATGCTCAAATCCCTTCATCAACCAGAAAAGAGCTGATAATCTTCTAACAGTTGAACCGATTTTGACGAAACATGTCTAAGAACACTCCCGACTAGTTCACCGTTCAAACAAAAAAAAAAAACAAAATCGATTCATGCGTTCAGGAGCTGTGTTGCTTCAGACAGAGACAGACACACACACGCATACACACGCTCACACACACATACATACGCTCTCACACATAGCTCACTCACTCTCACACATACACATACACACACACGCTCACATACACATACACACACACGCTCACACACACATACACACACGCTCACACACACATACACACACGCTCACACACTGACGCTCACACAAACAGACACGTCAAACTTATAACACCCCGTCGTTTTTGCGTCGGGGGTTAAAAAATGAATCCCTATTTCCCTTGGTCACGGGCTCACGGCATCACACGTGAACGGCTAGACCAATTTTGCTAATTCCTTTTTTGTTGTGTTTGTTATTGTCAGGAAAAGTTTCGTAAAAAGAAAAAAATTGAAAGGGCGCAACCTTTTAATTTTTTTCTTTAATACGAACCTGAGTAAGTCAAAAATGATGTGTTTGTTGTTGTCAGGAGAAGGTTCATATGAAAGAAAAAAATATATATTTAAAAGTTGCGCGTAACATTGTCTGTCAGGTCAGCGACTTAGTTTAGCATAAAAATGTTTTCATTTCAAGCTTTCATTCGTACTTTTACTTATTTGATTAACTCACTGGGTGTAAATCCTAATAGTTGAATATCGGCATTCACAACAGTATTTGGTGCTATTTCATCAACTGTTGGAATGCCATCTGACGCCGAAAACAGCAATTTGCGCCTTCTGTAAAAATAAAATTGACATCATAAATTGTTATCATAAATATCAACATCGACTAAGGATTTATCTAAGTCAGTAAACGTATACCTACTTCGTGGGAGAGGTTTGTGCCTCCACCGATTTTAATTCCTCAACAGTTAAGGGCACAGCTTCATCTTCGTCATCGAACCGAGACGTACAAGCAGTGCTGGTGCTGGGTTTTATCGAACCTATAAAGGGCAAACAATGTAATATGAGTAAGTCAGAGTAAGTCAACAATTATGTGTTGTTATTGTCAGGAGAAGGTTCTAAGATTGCGCGTAACATTATTAAATTTAAGAAAACTTAACGACCATATTAACTTTACGAATTAAATATCCATAGTTAAAACAGGACAATTTCTGTCAGGTCAGCTAGTTTAGCATAAAAATGTATTCATTTCATTTCAAGAATTTTATTCGTACTTTTACTTATTTGATTAACTCACTGGGTGCAAATCCTAATAGTTGAATATCGGCAATCACAACAGTATTTGGTGCTATTTCATCAACTGTTGGAATGCCATCTGGCGCCGAAATCAGCAATTTGCGCCTTCTGTAAAAATAGAATTGACATTATAAATTGTTATCATAAATATCAACATCGACTAAGGATTTATCTAAGTCAGTAAACGTATACCTACTTCGTGGGAGAGGTTTTTGCCTCCACCGATTTTAATTCCTCAACAGTTAAGGTCACAGCTTCATCTTCGTCATCGACCCGAGACGTACAAGCAGTGCTTGTGCTGGGTTTTATCGAACCTATAAAGGGCACACACTGTAATATGAGTAAGTCAACAATTATGTGTTGTTATTGTCAGGAGAAGGTTCTAAGATTGCGCGTAACATTATTAAATTTAAGAAAATTTAACCACCATATTAACTTTACGAATTAAATATCCATAGTTAAAACAGGACAATTTCTGTCAGGTCAGCTAGTTTAGCAAAAAAATGTATTCATTTCAAGAATTTTATTCGTACTTTTACTTAATAGGGTATTTTCCGATTTCATAAAAACTATTTTAATTTGAAGATTGGGACGAAATATTTATCAGAAAAATAAAAATAAATTTATTAATACACATTTACTCAATTAAAAACGATTAAAATCTAACGTATTTTTCGTTGTTTTGAATTTACCGCCAAAACGCTCCGTACGATGACTTTATAACACGTGACATGTGACGTCAACTTTGTTTATACGGCACCGGTACAAATACTTAGTTTGGCGCCGTTTTAGAAGTATTTGTGCACAGAGGCCCCGCACACCAGTAATATCACTTTATATCCATTAAAAATCTTGTTAATTATAAACTCGACATTCACTTATTTACTCACTAACTACTTTAGTTTACACAAAGTTGACGTCACGTGATAAAAAGTAATCGTAAGAAGCGTTTTGGCGGTAAATTCAAAACAAAGAAAAATAAATTTGGTTTAAATCGTTTTTAATTAAGAAAATGGATAGAAATAATTTTATTTTTATTTTTCTGTTAAATATCTCGTTCCAATCTTCAAATTAGAATAGTTTTTGAAAAAATGGAAAATACCCTATTGTTTAACTCACTGGGTGCAAATCCTAATAGTTGAATATCGGCAATCTCAACAGTATTTGGTGCTATTTCATCAACTGTTGGAATGCCATCTGACGCCGAAATCAGCAATTTGCGCCTTCTGTAAAAATAAAATTGACATCATAAATTGTTATCATAAATATCAACATCGACTAAGGATTTATCTAAGTCAGTAAACGTATACCTACTTCGTGGGAGAGGTTTTTGCCTCCACTGATTTTAATTCCTCAACAGTTAAGGGCACAGCTTCATCTTCGTCATCGACCCGAGATAAACAAGCAGTGCTGGTGCTGGGTTTTATCGAACCTATAAAGGGCACACGATGTTATATGAGCAAGTCAATAATGATGTGTTTGTTATTGTCAGGAGAATGTTCTTATGAAAGAAAAAAAATAAATATAAAAGTTGCGCGTAACATTAGAAAATTTAAGAAAACTTAACGACCATATTAACTATTCGAATTAAATATTCATAGTTAAGACAGGACAATGTCTGTCAGGTCAGCTATTTTAGCATAAAAATGTATTCATTTCAAGCTTTTATTCGTACTTTTACTTATTTGATTAACTCACTGGATGTAAATCCTAATAGTTGAATATCGGCATTCACAACAGTATTTGGTGCTACTTCATCAACTGTTGGAATGCCATCTGACGCCGAAATCAGCAATTTGCGCCTTCTGTAAAAATAAAATTGACATCATAAATTGTTATCATAAATATCAACATCGACTAAGGATTTATCTAAGTCAGTAAACGTATACCTACTTCGTGGGAGAGGTTTTTCCCTCCACCGATTTTAATTCCTCAACAGTTAAGGGCACAGCTTCATCTTCGTCATCGACCCGAGATAAACAAGCAGTGCTGGTGCTGGGTTTTATCGAACCTATAAAGGGCACACGATGTTATATGAGCAAGTCAATAATGATGTTTGTTATTGTCAGGAGAATGTTCTTATGAAAGAAAAAAAATATATAAAAGTTGCGCGTAACATTAGAAAATTTAAGAAAACTTAACGACCATATTAACTATTCGAATTAAATATTCATAGTTAAGACAGGACAATGTCTGTCAGGTCAGCTAGTTTAGCATAAAAATGTATTCATTTCAAGCTTTTATTCGTACTTTTACTTATTTGATTAACTCACTGGATGTAAATCCTAATAGTTGAATATCGGCATTCACAACAGTATTTGGTGCTACTTCATCAACTGTTGGAATGCCATCTGACGCCGAAAACAGCAATTTGCGCCTTCTGTAAAAATAAAATTGTCATCATTAATTTTTATCATAAATATCAACATCGACTAATAATTTATCTAAGTCAGTAAACGTATACCTACTTCGTGGGAGAGGTTTTTGCCTCCACCGATTCCAATTCCTCAACAGTTGAGGGCACGGCTTCATCTTCGTCATCGACCCGAGACGAACAAGCAGTGCTGGTGCTGGGTTTTATCGAACCTATAAAGGGCACACGATGTAATATGAGTGATTCAATAATAATGTGCAAGCCACTATAAACGTAAGTAAAAACAACAAACCTGTGCTAGTAGAAACGACTTCCCAAGATCTTAATTTCCGTGGAGGTGGAATTAGTGGTGTCCCAGCTACAAGGGGACACAGGGTTCGAGTTGGAGAACTTTTACTGTAAATTAAATTAAATGTTTAATTATGTATTTATGTAAGTAGATCTTTTGTGACAATTTTTGTAAAATAATTGAAAGTAAGACAAAACAAGTTAATTTGCCACAAGATAGTAAAAAACAATACACATACCTTTTTCGCTTTCTTGCTGGGGCGTCAGGCAGTAAACATCTAGCAACTTGCTTCTGCTCCAGTAGCGCAAGTTGCCGGGATTCCTGATCCGCTGACAGAATCTTGTTTTTCCTGTCAGCGATCTCTAGGATCGTAGATCTAGAAGAAAACAATAATACTTAAAATTTCAAATGTTTTTGTTTTTTGCAAGGGTGGGAAAATCATCAAAAACAATCTTCTGGTAGTCGGGATTTTTTTTTTTGGATTTTCTTGCACCGGGTGAATATTTTTTTTTACATTTTAAAGTGACATTGTAATTTTTACCCGACTGCGCCAGAAGGAGGGTTATTGGTTTCGAGTGTATGTATGTATATTTCTTAGGGACACTCTGTAGTCTAAACGGCTTGATCGATTTCAGCTTGAGAAGTGCCATTAAATTAGTCTTAATTATTGTGAGAGTGACACTGAGTATACCAACTTGAAAAAAAAAATGCCCGATTTTTGGCGCCACATTGTGTTTTCGAAAGATTTTTTTTTTCTCAAAACCTATTGAATGGGGTATCAAATTAAAGGGTTTCATAAATAGCTTTCAAAAATTAATGCAACTTGTTGTTTACATGTAATTTGGAATTAAAAATGCTAAAATAATAAAAAAAAGCAACAAAATAGTCAACGTTACAACTTATTCTACATGATTATTCATTAATTACATTAAGTGTGTATAGCAGACAACAACGAAAACTAAAATAAAATAATTAAATATTATTATTTTTAAAACCCTCCTGCCTAAAAAGTGAACTTTATTTAGGTAATTAAAAAAGATGGAAACAAGAAACTTGTTTTAAAAGGATGACTATTAGACATGTTCTTAAATTTAACAATAAAGACCTTTTCTGCCTCCGACTGCTATACTGGTAAAGTTTTTATCCAGTGCGCAAATAACCATGAATTCAGCATATCATTCTAGACCCTCTACCGCAGAAATTTTTCGCCGGTTATACAAAAAAAAACGCCAGATACTTCAGAAATATAGGAAATACAACAAAATATATTATTTGGGTTTCGTGGACTTCAACAAAGCTTTTGTTTCTTTGGAACACCACTACATATAGGAATCATTAGAACAACAAGGGATCCATAAAAAGCACATAGGTACGCATACTAAAAATCATTTTTGGGAAAAGCACAGCACAAATAAAACTGGAAAGGTTAGGTGAAGAGTTCCCGATAGAAAGAGCCGTTCGTCAAGGCAGCTGAGAACAACTTCGGCGAAATAGGGTCATATTTCGCCGAAGTTGTTCTCAGCTGTGTTGGAGTTGATCTTTGGGAGTCTGGGCTGGGATAATTTCGACCTTAACGTGGACGGAGACAAATTAAGTCACTTGAGATTCGCTGATGATTTAATACTTTTCTCCGAATGCCCGATGACCTTGGAAAAAATGCTAAAGAAATTATCAGACGAAAGTGCAAATGCAGGACTCACAATAAAATAACAAAGACAAAAGTAATGAGCAATTCCTCACAAAAAAAAAAATCTATTCGAATTAATAACAGGTCAACAAATGAAAGTCTTTTTTTTTGGTGCCGAGATCTTGTTAGTAGTTTTGTGTTAAGTGTGCATTGGAAACACTAAAAATATTTTTTATCTTTTTTTCCTACGTGTAGTTTTGTGTCTACCCTCTGTTTTTTTTTTTAAATTTGCTCTAATTAGTACTTTCGGGAACGGGGTTTTAAGTCTTATTAGTACCTTTCTATAAATAAATAGATTTTGATATCATGTCTTCATCGCGAAGAAATTGTCTAAACGATCCGAATGTGTTTTGTTACATTTGTGGGGAATATATAATCAAAAATTTCAGGAAACCTGTAACAGATTTTATAAAAGTGCATATTTTTCGTACTTCAAGTCGCAAATTGTAGACGAAAAAAAGCCGTGGATACCTCAAAATGTTTGCAAAACATGCTATGAACACTTGAGACAGTGGGTAAGTGGTAGAAGAAGCCGTCTTGTTTTTTGTTCAGATGTGCAAGGCCTCCTTCTCAAAATGGGTCTTTCAGAATACCAACCAAATGAATGGCGTCTCTTCATGGACAGCTCTAAACGAAGCCTAAAGTGTGTTTGTTTACACAATGGCAACCAATACGGTTCTGTTCCCGTTGCTCATTCAACCAAATTAAAGGAAGAATATCAAAATATTGCATTTGTTCTCGAAAAAATCAAATGTAACGAACACAAATGGAGCATTTGTGTAGATCTAAAGATGGTTAACTTCTTATTAGGACAACAAAGTGGATACACGAAGTACCCATGTTTTTATTGTCTGTGGGGTAGTCGTGCTAAGCATCAACACTGGACAAAAAAAGATTGGCCTGTACGAGAGACGTTGCAAGTGGGAAAGCAGAATGTAATAAATCCACCTTTGGTTACAAGAGATAAAATTATATTGCCTCCTTTGCACATTAAACTAGGTTTAATGAAACAATTTGTAAAAGCGTCAGATAAAAATGGGCAATGTTTTCTTTATATAACGAGAAAATTGCCTAGTCTAAGCATAGAAAAGATAAAATCGGGTGTTTTTGATGGCCCACAGATAAGAATATTGATAAAAGATACTAATTTCTCAAGTTCAATGACCAGTTTGGAACAACTTGCGTGGAATTCGTTTGTTGAAGTTCCTAAAACTTTCTGGGAAATCACTCATACTACTAATAAATCATAGTAAATATTTAATAAAGATGATTACCTACTTATAACCATTTCGCATAGGTACGTAGGTACCTAATTATTTATCGTTCATCACGAACTGAAATTGTTTATGTTTACCTGCGATCTAATGAAGATTTCGCAAAGGGAAAACTCTTGAGTCGTCAAACTAAATGTCCGAATTATTTTGTAATTTTTAGTGCGTGCTAAAAGCGTGTTTTTTAGTTTTTTTTTAACTATTATTTTTATTTTATACTTTTTAGTCTTCTTATTATTCAAACTTTTCGTATCCCATTCAACAAACCCTTTCATGTAATACCCATATCATGGGGGTGCATTTCAAATAGCCAATCCGCCATCTTGGATGTCCGTCATGTTGGATTTAAGTCATGTGACTATTTTTTTCGTATTCCTGACAGCAAACCCTTTCATTTGATACCCATATCATGGGTGTGCATTTCAAATAGCCTGTCCGCCATCTTGGACGTCTGCCATATTGGATTTAAGTCACGTGACTATTTTTCGTATTCCTGACAGCAAACCCTTTCATTTGATACCCATGTCATGGGGGTGGATTTCAAACAGCCAGTCCGCCATCTTGGATTTGTAATTACGTTTCTTAGCTAGTCATGTATTGTCATCAGAACTCAGAGCGTGTGCAAAATTTCATCCTAATCGAAGACCGGAAAGTGGGTCAAATTAAGATTCCAAGATTTTCTTACATACATAGTTAGTTACAAATGAAGCAAATAAAAGCGTGTTAAAAAAATAAATTAAATATATGTCAGAATGAGATAGAGAGAAGCGTAGTGGGCGTACGAAGAAGGGATAAATACAATTAAACAACAATTTGGAACCGTGCAGCTAGCTTCTGACGTTTCATAAGTGACCATGCAGGTTTATGTGAAATAAAATATTTTGATTTGATTTGAAAAGAAGTCTGAGTTTGGAAAAGTTCAATTAGTATACAGAAAATTGAAATGCTGGACAGGACATAATTATGTTGAGAGAAAATAAAGAGAAATGGACCAGAATAATACAGAATGGTAAAGGTACCATTCTGTTATTCTGGTCCATTTTCCCTCTAAAGAGAGAAAGCAGAAGATGTAGAGGAAGACAGGCAAAGCGATGGGAAGACGATTTGAAGCAACTGGGCCAGAATGGTTATGTAAGTACAGCAAAAGACAGAAACAAGTGGAAATCCTTAGAATATACCTTAATTCTTAATATATAATAGAATCCTTTGTCAAAAGACAAGCTGTTAAGAGAGGAGATAAGCCGAATGCCGAGAATATGTTTTAGTTTAGGTTAATTTATATTTCTTACCTCTATTGTTATAATTTTAAAGTAATTTTTGGTCAAATAAGTTAAAATCTAACAGCAATAAAGACTTATATTATTTTATTTTTACAATAGAAAAAACATACCTTTTTTTCTTTCTTAGTGAATATCTAGCACCTTGCTTCTGCTCCCGTGGCGCAAGTTGCTGGGATTTCTGATCCGCTAACAGAATCTTGTTTTTTCTGTCAGCGATCTCTAATAACGCAGATCTAAAAGAAAACAATAATACTTAAAAACCTTCAAGTGTTTTTTTTTTTTAAGGATGGGAAATTATTAAAAACAATCGTCTGGTAGTCGGGACATTTTTATTGGATTTTCTTGCACTGGCTGGCTAAAACAGTAACAAAATTTTTGAATATTTCATCACGGCAGACATCAATAAATTATTTAGGTGTAATTAATGACTAAATGCAACGTACAATTCCACACCAAGCAAGCTGGTAGCTGGTTCCACGTGCACGGCCACGACACAAACCTCGGGTGTCGCGACCACCACCCCGGCCGCCACGAGTGCCACGATAACTAGAGCACTAGGAAGTGTCGAAGGGTGGGCGTTTTTGGGGGACTGTCTTGTGTATTTTGACGTTCGAAAAGTGCTGATACTCAGCCTAATTTGAATAAATTACTTTTGGTTTGATTTTTGATTTGATCACGAGCATGACCTCGGTTACTCGTGATACCTGAGGTCGTGCTCGAGGTACACACAGCTTCATTAATTGGTTACCCCTCCAAAAGACATGTGCGTTCAAATCCGTGCTAGGCCCAAGTTACATTTTGTATTTTGCAAAAACGTTTTACGATAATTGCTGTATTGTTTTACTGAATTTGATTAACATTTAGGTACTGAACATAATTCAATGTATAATTACACCGGAGGTTTCAAGACCGCTTACTGTTCATAAGATTGGAGGTTCAATCATCAAAATCATCCTAGGCACGAAATGAGCTTTTTGTCATGCCTTTTTTTTTGTATACAGTATTATTGGAAAAACACCAACAACCCCTTAAGAGGTCATTGTACTCATCATTATGAACAACCGTTACTATGAGACCAAATCGCGAAAACAAAAAATCAGCTGTTCCTTATATTTATGTTCGTTTATCTCATCAAAATGTAGGGAACAGCAGATTTTTTTTTCAATGTTGCAGAAATAGTGATTCGCTAGTCAGTTTTGCAACAATAATATCGATATCAATAAAACGACGTTCACTAATTCTACATTGTTTTTAACTATACTGATAGGGTGTTAACTGGGTGCAAACAAAACACTGACTTAACGTAGTGTGAACGTCCGGAGGCTCGACGCGGGGATCGTGCGGTCCATGGCCCTATACGGGGCGCCGGTGTGGGCGCCGGTGTGAGCGCCTACATTGAGGCGCCAACCAGCTCGCCGGTTGAGGGCGTCCCATAGGGTCATGGTCATCCGGATGATCCGAGGATATCGCACGATCTCCGGCGAGGCGGCGGGCCTCCTTTCCGGATTACCGCCATGGGATCTGGAGGCAAAGGTCCTCGCGCACATGTGGCAATGGCGCGAGGAGGCCAAATGTCGGGGCGTAACTCCACTGCCGCGTGAAATCGCGGCACAGCGGACAGAGCTCCGGCAGGATCTCATGGCGACATGGAGAGTGCGGTTGTCGCAACCCAGTGCTGGGCACGCCACGATTGCGGCGGTAAGTCCCCTCTTTGAGGAGTGGCTTGAGAGCCGGCATGGCGTCCTCACCTTCCGACTGACGTAGATCCTCACCGGACACGGTTGTTTCGGGAGGTTCCTGTTTCGGATAGGGCGGGAGGAAACGCCCGGGTGTTTCCACTGCGAAGATCGCCCTGAGGACACGGTGGAGCACACGGTGGCGGTCGGCCCGGCTTGGGTGGAGCACCGCCGTGTCCTCGTGGAGGCGATCGGCGGCGGCGATCTCTCGCGTCCGGCCCTGGTCCAGGCCATGGTACGGAGCGAGAGGGCATGGGGAGCCGTCACCTCCTTCACCGAAGCAGTGATGCTCGCGAAGAGGGAGGCGGCGCACGTGAGGGAGAGGCAGTCTATGCGCCCTCGCGACCCTAGCCGTCGCAAGATACGGAGAAAGAGATACGTACCACAGCCCCTGGCATACGGGCTACTGAAGGAACACGGGTGGGTTTTAGTCAGTAAAAGTCTGACACGCCCTCCTGCTTCACCCAGAGCGGGAGAAGTTATTTGATGATTTCCCAACAAAAAAAAAAAAAACGTGGTGTTAACGTGGACTTATATTCATTATTCTTCATTCTAACTGTTTTCAACATAATTATGTGTCACTACTTGTAATGTTTTTCTTTTTAACCGCACCATCGGCTTTAGCAACCCCAAAAACCTTTAAAAAGGCACCCATGATGGAAAATTCTTAAAGGAGATTGCCCGATTTGTAAGGAAAGTTGGGTCCCAATGGAAAATTGTTGTGCCCTAAAGATTTTTATTTTAACTAATAGTAAAAACATAGTATTTTCATAATCAGAAACCGTTTTTCATTTATTCACCCTGGTTCAAGAGATATCATTGTTTTTCTGGTGTAAAAATCTAGGTTATAATTAGAAATTGACATTGACGTAATAAATCGTAATAGATCAATCGATAAAAACTATTTTGTTAATAAGGGGTTTTCTAAATAAATGCTATTATTTTTGTCTATTGCTTTTGTGAACATTTATTATTTATGAATTTATGCAAACTATTATTGTCATCGTTTCATCGGTTTTACTCGCATCGACTATGAGCAGTGTTTATTTATCCAATAGTTTTCGTCATCAAGACTGCTTTACTCATATTTGGCGTACACCTATTGTTGTTGTTCATTTCAGATATTTAAGCTACAATAATACATATAAAAGGACAGGGATAACATCATTCTACCTCATCGTCGTAAAACAAAATGCTAACACAGTACCGTTGAAGTTGTCAAATGTGCTATCCATAGGTTATAACTTAATTAAAAATAATTGTGTTTTTATTGTTTAATTATCGTGTTATTTTGATTTCGATTACTCAATTGATTATATGGTGGTATTCGTTATTTAATTCTTTGATACCTGGCAACTTGTTTTTGTATGCCAATCAAACCACAGACTACATTGAATCAAACGGATGTCGACGTAATGTTTAACTACTAATTAACTTTATTCCCAGGGTGAAAGAAATTGTATAAAAAATACCCTGTACACAAAAAAAATGAATAATATTTTTTGGTTATTATTAAAAACAGGCACACGATACCCCAAAAGGGACCTGCTCCGTGGCAATCTCCTTTTCGCAGCCGCCACTTTGACCTTACGTTTTGATGAGAGACTTCGAAAACCATGACAAGAAGTTACACACATAATTAGGTACCTATGTCGAAAACAGTTAGAAAGACAAATCATAAATATAAGTCCACGTGCACACGGACGCAATAAACTCGCGACGGGGTGATTTTCACAGGTACTGGATTTTGCATTCTGTTGGATTCTCAACCCTCGGCTAAATACCGAATTGAAAAAAAAATTGCGGCCGTTTGAATGTTGACTTATTCTTGGAAACTCCATCTTACGCTGGGCCTGCTCAAGGTCATACTATTATCACATGCTTACCTAGTACCCACGCTATAAACCAACTTTTTTATTTACACGGACATAGGGTTCCAATCATAGAAATATAAAAAGCAGGAGAAGTGGGAAAGGGGCGTGTCTGTGTCCGCGCGGTATGATCAGAATGATAATTCCTAAAGCAAATGGCCGTCTCCGCGAACTAGTGTGCTTTCGACCGTTGTCGTGATAAATCATAAGAATGCCATGTTGTTCAGTGGTTAGGTACTTGTAAAAACCAAAGCCAAAACAAAAACTTTGTGAATCATGGAATCACTTACCATAAATAAGTACAAGTATTTTTCTATATTTGTCTTTAAAATCATGAAAAACAAGAAATCGAAAAACATTTCTTGCGTTTACTATGTTATTTTTGTTTTCAAATATCACAGCGACTGTATTATTTTTGTACTAAATACATTGCTCCTAATCCACTACCTAAATATTTTGTCGCTAAGTGACTGGACAAGCAATGTAAAAATCACAAAACGATAAAGTATCTATGCGGACGCATTACGTAGTACGGTTGCTGGTTCTTGCGTCGAGCTAGTGATGAGCTCGTGCAGATCCACTAACGTAGGCTATCGATAATGTCGATTCGCGAATAAATGTATTGCTAGATCGATGTGAATTAATGTTTTTTACTTAATTTGATTATTTTACAGCGTAGTAGAGAAATGCGTAAACAACAGTCGTAAAGTTAACAAAATTTTAGATAATGTCGGTGGAGTGTTATATTGGGTTTGAATTATCTTATAATAAGTCTTATCCTCGTGCTATTTCCTTACTTTTTTATGGTTTTGGCATTTTAGTTACGTTAAAGTCTTCAAACGCTTCATAGGCGTTATTGTTATCGGCATTGTTCAGATAATATATTAGTGACGTATTACGGTTATCGTTTTCATTTTATATTATTTTCTGGACCCCAAAAAAAATTGAAGTAGTACAATAATACATAGAAGTATCGACAACTTTCCGATTTAGTCAATCACTAGCTTATATGTAAAATAGATTGCTTTTGCACAGCACAACGGTAGCAACCGTTGTTTGTGTGAGTGAGTTGTACTTAAATGCACGCTGCGTTTGAAGGGATAAGGTCTATATTTGATTGTGTAGTACGTTCTGATTTATAAATTGCGAGTTTGAGCGCGACTTCGTATCTATTGGTTTTAATAAATTGCATGTGTAGTTGTGGCGCGGTAGTGGGGAGCAAGTGGAGACACCGGGTGCCGATAAATTTTCAACTACTTGGCATACAATTGTTTTACACACCTATTCGCGGTTTGCAAATCTATTACGTGTAGGTAAATAGATTTGCAAACCGCAAATAGTAATCTACATTTTCAACTCTCGGTATTGAGCCAAGGGTTGAGAATCCAACACAGTGCATCTCAGCGCGTTGAAAATCTAACAGTGTGTTTTACTGTTCGATTTTCATCTCTCGGCGCTAAGTAGTAGGCATAATTTTGTATGAGATAATAATAATAGTAGGTGGGTCATTCTCAGGAGACTCATTATTTGGTTGACTTCGGTGTCATTTTTTTTTTTTAATTTAGGCCTTGTTAACATGAAATATCAAATCTAGAGTTAATTTAAAGCATGTGAGTAGTAGAGTGTTAACTCTAGATTTGATATTTCATGCCTAAATTAGATAACAAAAATGACACCGAAGTCAACCAAATAATGAGTCTCCTGTGAATGACCCAGGTACATAGTTTTGTGTAACAAATAAGAAAATAAATAAATTAAAAAAGGTGCAATTTAAAAGCTACGACGATAACCCTAATTGGACTATTTGCTTCCAGCCTGAATGAACATAACTGGCGAATTTTGGGTACATTAGTACACCCAAAATTCGTTTTCTATTTATAATAAAAAAAACTACTATTTATAATGAAACAAAATATATTTTTTACTAATCGTAATCAGTTCAAGTTGATCTACTGTATTCAAACTCAAAGCATTTATTTCAAATAAGTAAACCAATTACAGGCACTTTTGAATCGTCAAGGTCGGTGAGTTAGAAAGATGAAGCTAGTTGCCCATTCCAAAGCGTAGGTTGTATCTATGGAGAAGAACGGGCAAGAAACTCCATGGACACTCTATTTTTAATACTTATCAACTTAAATACGTTAGTTACATTATCAGCCACACTCAGAAAGGTTCATTAAATTAGTCCTAACGATTACTTAACTAAGTAAATGCATTAACAGCCACACAGAGTGTGGCTGTGAGAGTGAACTATTTTTAATTTTTACTAAGGAGCCTCTTCAGTAACCGTTAGGCAGTTCTGAGTGTGGCTGTAAGTATTTCATGAATATTATGATAATCCATAACACCATTTAATTTAAATGAAAATATCTTAGGATGTATCGCAAAATAACAGATAGGTAACGTCTTCGAAAATAAATTCAAGCGCGAGTTCCACACCACACCATAAATCTCGGATCACAGCTCGATGATGCAGTGCAAGTGAGTTTTTAAAACAAGGATTTAGAATACAATGTATTGAAATAACCGTTGCTTCCACATGCTTATATCTATCCCTTTATAATGCCAAGCTATCAAATAAAAAAATGGCAAGTTTACAAATGGCGTAGATTAGGTCACGCCGCTTTTCGGTCCCTTTTTTACAAATATTAGGTACAATACAGGTATTATACCTATATTATTCTACTTCTGAAGAAGTGTGAGTACAAGTTATACACACTTCTTCGGTTTTTTCTTCCATTGGTTGTTTTTCTTTTGTACTTACGAATTTAACGTTATTCCAAAAATAGGTACCTAATGATGATCATACAGACAAAACTTAGTTACTGTTACCAAATGCTTATAGTTTCTTTACTCCTAACTTTTCTCAATAATGCTAGTAAAATAAAATACGTTCAAGTACCAAGATTAGTTAAGTACCTACTGTATAAAAATTAAAATCGAGCGGACAATGGTTTAACCCTTAACTTGGCAAGTGTACCAAAGGGCACGTGAAATTATAATATGAGTTTCGGCATGTGACCTCTAGAGCACGGGTCTGTTTATAGAGAATACAAAAAAGAATATCTTAAAAGTGAATATGTTTTAATACTTTCAGCTTTAGCTTATTTCATAAACATTCATCTTTCAACGTCATAGTTTTTGTATAACGTCATTTTCAAACATTATCCGCCAAAATGTCGAAACGTCAACAATGGAACTCGCGCCTCAAGGTATATTAACTTGTATTTTTTTATTTAGTTGTTTTACTTAGTGTATTTCGCAACAGTTTTATTGTTAAATAATCAATTAATTATCGTATCGCTTTATTTGAACAACTTTCACCATGTTTTGTTAGATATTTCGCTGTAGAGTTAACTGTGCCCTGTAGGGCACGCTGCGAACTTGATTTAAAACAGGTTTTGTACCCTGCAGGGTACCTTGCCAAATAGGTTTAGTTTAACTTATGTGACCTACAGGTCACTTACTTATTTTGCGTTTTTTTTTTTTTTTTTTTTTTTTTTGGGTGGGAAATAATCAAATAACTTCTCCCGCTCTGGGTGGAGCAGGAGGGCGTGTCAGACTTTTACTGACTAAAACCCACCCGTGTTCCTTCAGTAGCCCTTAAGCCAGGGGCTGTGGTGTCTCTTTCGAACAAACCCGCACCCCTGGCAGGCATCGGCCCTTGCGGGCCCCATCATTTTTTGTGCTGACATCTCTTTGAGGCGCGCGTGGAACACAACGCGCCGTCGACTTGGGCTTGGTCCTTACCGGACAGCGAGCTACCCATTACTCGCCGTCCGCAAGCCCATGCCTACGGTGGCCGGAAATCGGCCTGGGATTCCCGACGCCCAGGGCGTCTCCGTATCCTGCGGCGGCTGGGGTCGCGAGGGCGCATATGCTGCCTCTCCCTCACGTGCGCTGCCTCCCTCTTCGCGAGCATCACTGCTTCGCTGAAGGAGGTGACGGCTCCCCATGCCCTCTCGCTCCGTACCATGGCCTGGACCAGGGCCGGACGCGAGAGATCGCCGCCGCCGATCGCCTCCACGAGGACACGGCGGTGCTCCGCCCAAGCAGGGCCGACCGCCACCGTGTGCTCCACCGTGTCCTCAGGGCGATCTTCGCAGTGGAAACACCCGGGCGTTTCCTCCCGCCCTATCCGAAACAGGAACCTCCCGAAACAACCGTGTCCGGTGAGGACCTGCGTCAGGCGGAAGGTGAGGACGCCATGCCGCCTCTCAAACCACTCCTCAAAGAGGGGACTTACCGCCGCAATCGTGGCGTGCCCAGCACTGGGTTGCGACAATCGCTCTCTCCATGTCACTATGAGATCCCGCCGGAGCTCTGTCCGCTGTGCCGCGATTTCCTGCGGCAGCGGACTTACGCCCCGGCGTTTGGCCTCCTCGCGCCACTCCCATATTTGCGCGAGGACCTTTGCCTCCAGATCCCATGGCGGTAATCCGGCAAGGAGGCCCGCCGCCTCGCCGGAGATCGTGCGATATCCTCGGATCATCCGTATGGCCATGACCCTATGGGACGCCCTCAAACGGCGAGCTGGTTGGCGCCTCAATGTAGGCGCCCACACCGGCGCCCCGTATAGGGCCATGGACCGCACGATCCCCGCGTAGAGCCTCCGGCAGGAGGCGTTTGGCCCCCCTAGATTGGGCAAGAGCCGCTTCAACGCAGCCCCGGCCCGCTCCAGTCTGGGAGCCAAACGGCGGAAATGCTCCGCGAAGTTCCACCGGCTGTCGAGGACGAGTCCCAAGTACTTCATCGTCGACTCGACGCCGATGTGAACCCCTCCCACCGTTATCTGGGAACCCGTCGGTGGCGCATTCCGAGGACCATGAAACCACATGGCCTCGGACTTGTGCAATGCCACCTCGAGTCCCAGTTGCCGGATCCTATCCACGATTGTCGCAACCCCGTGTGTCGCTAAGTCGGCCGCCGCCTGGTACGACCTCCCTTGCGCCAGGACAAGCGTGTCGTCAGCGTAGCAGACTTCACTGACGCCGCTAGGGAGGTCGGCGCGCAGCACCCAGTCGTACCCGATGTCCCACAGATACGGCCCCAGGACCGATCCCTGTGGGACACCGCACGACATCTCTCGCCGGTTCCACTCTCTGAGGTGACCGGGGTAGATGACGGCCCTGTCCGTCAAATAGGCCTCGACCACACGACAGAGGTAGGTCGGCATCCGGTGATACCGGAGTGCCTCCCTTATGCAACTCCAGGGCAGGGTGTTGAAGGCATTGGCGATGTCTAATGACACCGCCAAGACGACCCCACTCCGGGCCACAGCATCCCCCGTCGTGAGGGCTCGCACGCGCATGATGGCGTCCACAGTGGAGCGCCCCCTGCGGAAACCAAACTGGCTCTCCGCCAAATCCGGCCCCACCCGCACCATCCGGCCCCACCCGCACCAACTTATTTTGCGTTGATTATGTTTTATGCTCTTGACCATAGAAACAAAAATTATAACGTTTTTATTTTTAATAATTTTACTTTTGTTTTAGCGTATTATGGATGCCATAATACCACAAAAAGACTCAGACACAGATTCTGACGTTTCTGATGATAATAGTATGAACAAAAATATTGTTGAGCAAACGTACAGAGTAAGTGAAACAGATTCGTCAAGTATAGATGAAATACCCGAGTCACCCAAAAACATACAATGCACGATCAACCCCACTCACATTGTTGCCAAAAAAATCGCCACTGCTTTTTCACCTTGCAGTTCAGTACCAACACCAGCAGCATACATTTCTATCAAATTATCATCTGTAAATTCAAATAATGAAATAATGTCGTATCAAGATAGCCCATCTCAGGAAGATGGTGAAGCACAATCTTCATTGATGGTACACTGCAATAATAACCCACCGTTAGAAATATCAAGTCCATGTCCAGCTGGTGCTAGTGATCTCGAAATGGATAGTGATAATGAAATTACTACCATCGTTCCAAGGAGGTCAAAGAGAAAATTAAGTGCTTCAGCCAAATCTACGTTTTGTAAAAGACGAGCTCTATCGCCCAAACCTAAGACATCCAAAAATAGACAAAGTAAAACATCAGGAAAAGTAAACAACAGTAATAATAATAAAAGCAAAGTAAACCCAAATAAAAAAAAAACCGGTCAAGTGCGAGTTGGACTCGCGCACCGAGGGTTCCGTACAAACCTGTGGGTATATAAGTAAAAGTTCAAAATTGCCAAAAATATTTTTTTTTATATGACGAAACTAAAAATTTTCGGTTTTCGTAATTTTTCCTATATCTGTACTGTAAGACGTGACTTCGTACAAAATTTCAAGATTCTAAGTTCACGGGAAGTACCCTGTAGGTTTTGATTCCCGTGCGAGTTTCGAAAATTTGCGGAATTTTGCGGCCTAAATGGCTGTATCTTTTGATTGCGTTGACTTAGAAGGTTGATTTTTCTACAGCTTCCAGGGACAGTAGAACTAAGTATCATATAGAAATTTCAGTTTGATACCTCCACGCGTTCCTGAGAAAAACGGTCTTGACAGACGGACGGACGGACGGACGGACGGACGGACAACAAAGTGATCTTATAAGGGTTCCGTTTTTTCCTTTAGAGGTACGGAACCCTAAAAACAAAACAGTACTTAAATAAAAAAATAACACAAAATTTAGATTGGAAAAAAGATTTATTTCTACACGAAGTTCATAATCCTAGAGAAAATGTTTTTACACAACCTGAGAGAATCCGATCACCAATTGAGTATTTTAAATTGTTTTTTACTGACAAAATAATACGAAACATTCGTGAGCAGAGTACATTGTACGCATTTCAAGCAAATACCAAAAATATTGCACTGTCGAATCAAGATATCCAAGATTTTCTTGCCATAGAATTATTGATGGGTATAATACAATTACCTGCCTATTCCGATTATTGGAGTTCGAAAACAAGGATTGAACACATAGCCCAAATAATGTCACTGAAGAAATAAGAGTTAATTAGGAGATATTTACACTTTAATAACAACGAAAATATTCAAAATAGTACTGACCGATATTTTAAAATAAGGCCACTGGTGGAAGCCATTAGAAAGAATTGCAATAAGATTGAAGAAGAAAGTCGCATGTCAATTGACGAAATGATGATACCCTATAAAGGTAAAAAAGCCGGAAACCTACGACAGTATGTCAAGCCTAAACCTAAAAAATGGGGATATAAATTATTTGTTAGATCAGGTGTATCAGGTTTTGTGTACGATTTCCTGTTATACGGTGGAGAAAGTACCTTCCAGGAGATCACATTCAAAACTAAAGAGAAATCCATGGGATTAGGAGCTAAATAATTTTAACAATTATGTCGCACAATACAGAATCCTGTTCTATCGGTGGTTTACTTTGATAACTTTTTCTCAAGTATCGAACTTATGACATACCTGCGCGATGAAATGGGCATTTTATCGATCGGAACTTTCCGACAAAATAGAATACGGAAATGTGATTTAGAATCCGATAAATCAATCAAAAAGAAACCACGTGGTTCTGCTGACTATAGAATTTGTAATGATGAAAAGATTATTATAGTAAAGTGGTTGGACAATAAACTACTAATCGCGAGTACATTATGTGGGTCTTGAACCTATGGGAGTATGTAATAGATACAGTAAGGACGCTAAAAGATTTATCGAAACCCAAAATAATTAGTGAATATAATAAACACATGGGTGGGGTGGATCTCTCCGATATGTTGATTGCCATATACAGAACATATTATAAAACACACAACACACAAGTGGTATATGGCAATTTTTTCACAGCTTCTTGATATATCTGTAAATAATGCGTGGCTATTGTATAGACGAGAATATGGTTTATTAATGACTGATGACAAATACCTTCGATTAAAAGATTTTAGATTAAAAATCGCTCAAGGCTTACAAGCACAAAAAGATCCTCCACTAGGAATGGATTTGCATAATGTTCCGGGCCCATCATCTAGGAACATAATAATTAACCCTATAAAGGTACGTCCTGCTGAATAAAAAACGATATGACGGACATAATCATTATCCTCTAGTGACAACTAAAGGTTGTTGTAGAAAATGTAATTCTGGAAAAACTACTTTTATGTGTACTAAATGTGAAATGCGGTTGTGCATAAAAAAGGAACGAAATTGTTTCGTAAGTTTTCACAGCAGGGAATAACCAGAGGATTTTTTTTTTAGTGTCTGTAACTAGGTACGTGTAATTAGCAGATTATATACATTTCGTACATATTTACAACTACATAATTATGTTATTTTTAGTTACGAACAATTGTTTTGATTAATTGTAAGAGGATTCTAAGTTTTTATTAGTATGGTTATATTTTGCGTTTTATATTTTTGATCTCATAAGGAGGCTATTTCGTTAGATATCGTTTTAAAAATTAATAAACTAATAATTAATTTTATATGTAAGTTGATTCTACAAAAGATTTAACTTTATAAGTGGCAATTTTTGTTTAAGATTTATAAGTTTTGTTGATATATTCTTTTGTCATTTCTTTGAATAAATTATTTATTTTTGAGGATACAAAATACCTACAGTTTTTTTGTTATTTTGTATATTATTACCACATCTACATTATTTTAGGCAAAAGCGGCAATGTGCCTTGCAGAGGACAAATAACAGTGATCAATAATTTGAACGAAATTGGTGATGTGCCCTTTGGGGTACTATTAATATTTTATAAAGTAATAAACTAGTATTATAAAAATATTTATTACATTATTTTTAAGTTCCCCTAAAGCCATTTAAACATAAATAACTGGTTAATTTGAAGTTTTGTATTTTGCCAGAATACCGTACCAACACGTGCTTTGCAATTTGCCAAGTTAAGGGTTAAATGTGTGCGTACACTAGGGTTGCCAACTATTTTTCCAAAAAATAAAGTATATTCGGGTCTATGAAGAATATACAGTATTTTAGAAAAATGAACAGTATTTTATTTATTTAGTGTTTTAAATACATATTTTTTAGAGTTTCTCGCACAACTTACTAATTTACAATCTTTTTTAAAAACTTCATACGCCTCATCACAACTATAACTGAAATTAAAATAAATGAGGAGCACATTTTTTATTAAATTTATATTCTCTATTTCTATCCTCCCGCCACTTAGCATTCATTACTGAAAAAACTCTTTCAGTAAATGCTGTGGCGGGAACAGAAAGTAGATATTAGATATTTATTAAAGTTGTAAAACAAAAACAAGGTCCACGCGTCTGAGAACGCACACACTCACTCGCATGTCTGTCAGTGAGTGACAGTCTTGAATATTTGAAATTAACAGATTCGTTCAGAAACTCAGTGTGATTTGTTTGTGGCTGCGCTGCACTGAGCAGTGAGCTCCCTCTGACTAAATAAAAACAATACATAATAATGTCTTTGCATTTTGATGCTGAAAACAGTATTTTGTATACTTTATTTTTGTTGAACAGTAAAAAGTATAATTTAGCGAAAAACAGTATAATACTGTTGAAAACAGTATGGTTGGCAACCCTAGCGTACACGTTTTGTTGTTATGTTGCGACTCAGATGCCTAAACTTGACTGATTCACTAAATGAGTTAGCGTCCATAACTCCTTAAATGGCGGCAACAGACTTTTAGTTATCGAGAGAAATATAAGCACTCATGGGTAAAGTTGCTATGGAAAGTAAAGATGCCCTAATTGACTGTATACGTACGAAAAGCCATCTCAAAGATTTTTGATTGCGGCCATTTTTTCACTTCGTTAACTTTTTCCGTAAAATATATGCGTAAATATATTAAACGGCTTATAAATAATACATAATTAGAAAGATAATTAACTTTACTCACTTATTCATCTTTCAAATCAGTACTTTCCTTTAAAATCACACAGACTCGAACACTTTTAACGCAGCGTGGGCTCGCGAGTGCAGAGTGCACCAACTTTCATAATAAGCTAAGAAGTATGTATGAAGCAAACTTCGATACGATGCCGCATTGCCGCCCGGAATAAAAAATGTACACCAGTGTGACCAGATTAAATTTTACAAAAATACCGAAGCTTGAAAAATACCAACATGCACAGGGAAAATATACCAATAAAAATACTGACTTTCAAAACATATTTTTATTTATTAATCACCATCATCATCGCAATAAATATTAGAATTATATTTTAACATTCTGTTTAATGGGTTAAAATTCACACAGCGTCCTTCATCTTTTATACCTTGTTTGGTTTTTAAAATTGCAGATACACGTTACAACATGGTACAATATTTATGAATCTGTTTCTTTGTTCCGTTTTTATTAAATTAATGTGAAAATATGCAGCATTCGACACTGGTATACATAACAGAGATTTACAGAAACTAGATTCTTGTATTTTAATGTACCTACAGAGGCCAGCGCATCAAGCTACCCCAATCTGTCAAATTTCTTTGATAATTTTTCAACTTTATCACAAAGGAATAAGGTTCATGTTCAACTGGGAAAATTTTACAGTTTAGGATAGGTTGACTTGCTGGCGTCTGTACCATCACTGTTAGAAATTTAGTTCCAACTTCCAACCAAGATTGTTCACAAAAAAGGGTTGAGCCAGTACTCGAAGATTGTCACAAATTACTTACTTCGAGGTCAAGTTTGAGTGTTCTATATTCTTCGTCAATTATCTGAATTTGTTTTGGCTGTACTTCGTATGGGAAAGTTTCCATAACATTTCTTAAAGTACTAAATTCTTTATTCACGGCAGTGTGTGGGTCAAGAAATTTCAGTTCTCGGAAAATTTGATCTTCAAAAGGCAAACGTGATTTCAATTGCGTGCTCAATTCAATTAAAAAAGATTGGCACTTTCTGAAAAAATCAGCAATTTGTCTTTCATTCGGGAATTTCCCTAAGTTTCAATTTGAAAGTTTGAAACCGAACCTTCAAAGATTAACCAAGTGCAGAACAGAAAATCATTTTGTGACTAGGGGGCCCACCTGTCATGTTCTATCTGACTTACTGATCTTTGCTGCAAAATGAAATATAGATTATATCCGAAAATTCCCCTGAACATCATTATACTCAGTTTTTTTTTTATAATTTTATGACATGGCTATGGTATTGCCATAACTTTTTTCCAAAATAAACCCAACAATACTGGCTTCCGCCAATATACCTTTAAAAATACTGACTCTTGGAAAACTTGCTAAAATATACTCAAAAAGTATTAAAATACTGAATCTGGTCACACTGATGGACACAATCAATATACTCTATGGTAGGGATGTGAAAAAAATATCGGTTAAAGAAAAAATCGATTTAAAGTCGATTTTATTCCAATTAAAATCGATTTAAAGTCGATTTTATTCCAAAATAAAACGGATTTTTACAATCGATTTATATATATTCCAAAAAAACGATTTTTATTTAGAGTCGATTTTTTTCACCTGGAACAGACGCAACACAACTTTAGTTAGGAGCTAAAAACGCTAATTTTCTTGTGTCTTTTGCAATTAGCAGGTCAGTGTCAGGTTTAATCTTGATCAAAATATGATTCGCGTCAATGACAAATATCTATATGTATTTACATAATTATAACCCTCAGAATCAATAATACATCTCTCTTAGTTAGATTTTTTCTCTTTTGATCCAAGAAAATTTAAATTTCGCGGGCTACTACCACACTAAATTAAAAAAGAAATTTCTTCCTGCGAAAGCAGAAATGAATATTTTTTATGTGTGCGTAATTTAAATTAATGTTTATCTTGTTGATGGTAGGAATGTACATTGTCTGACGTCGATTTAGGGGTGTCGAGGGGGGTTGGGGGAAGGGGAGGTAGTTAAGAACCCACCCCTCAAAGGAAAAGTTGCGAAACCTCCAGAATTATGACTTTTTTAAATTTCCTAACCCAACTTTTGTCGACGTGTCAAGTAACTGCCACTAATTTGGAAGTAGCACTCGCCGGCCGCTGCCGCGGCACCGCTCGCTTCGCTCGCTCGGCTCGCGCGCGGTTGGTCACAGTTCTAACCTTACCTAACCTACTACCTACCTGATGAGCTTTCGCATTATAACCTAACCGGTCCCGATCCTGATTGCGGCGGTAAGTCCCCTCTTTGAGGAGTGGCTTGAGAGGCGGCATGGCGTCCTCACCTTCCGCCTGACGCAGGTCCTCACCGGACACGGTTGTTTCGGGAGGTTCCTGTTTCGGATAGGGCGGGAGGAAACGCCCGGGTGTTTCCACTGCGAAGATCGCCCTGAGGACACGGTGGAGCACACGGTGGCGGTCTGCCCTGCTTGGGCGGAGCACCGCCGTGTCCTCGTGGAGGCGATCGGCGGCGGCGATCTCTCGCGTCCGGCCCTGGTCCAGGCCATGGTACGGAGCGAGAGGGCATGGGGAGCCGTCACCTCCTTCAGCGAAGCAGTGATGCTCGCGAAGAGGGAGGCGGCGCACGTGAGGGAGAGGCAGCATATGCGCCCTCGCGACCCCAGCCGCCGCAGGATACGGAGACGCCCTGGGCGTCGGGAATCCCAGGCCGATTTCCGGCCACCGTAGGCATGGGCTTGCGGACGGCGAGTAATGGGTAGCTCGCTGTCCGGTAAGGACCAAGCCCAAGTCGACGGCGCGTTGTGTTCCACGCGCGCCTCAAAGAGATGTCAGCACAAATAGTGATGGGACCCGCAAGGGTCGATGCCTGCCAGGGGTGCGGGTTTGTTCGAAAGAGACACCACAGCCCCTGGCTTAAGGGCTACTGAAGGAACACGGGTGGGTTTTAGTCAGTAAAAGTCTGACACGCCCTCCTGCTCCACCCAGAGCGGGAGAAGTTATTTGATGATTTCCCACCCAAAAAAAAAAAAAAAAAAACAAAAAAACTAACCGGTCCGAGTGGGCACGCCACGATTGCAGCGGTAAGTCCCCTCTTTGAGGAGTGGTTTGAGAGGCGGCATGGCGTCCTCACCTTCCGCCTGACGCAGGTCCTCACCGGACATGGTTGTTTCGGGAGGTTCCTGTTTCGGATAGGGCGGGAGGAAACGCCCGGGTGTTTCCACTGCGAAGATCGCCCTGAGGACACGGTGGAGCACACGGTGGCGGTCTGCCCTGCTTGGGCGGAGCACCGCCATGTCCTCGTGGAGGCGATCGGCGGCGGCGATCTCTCGCGTCCGGCCCTGGTCCAGGCCATGGTACGGAGCGAGAGGGCATGGGGAGCCGTCACCTCCTTCAGCGAAGCAGTGATGCTCGCGAAGAGGGAGGCGGCGCACGTGAGGGAGAGGCAGCATATGCGCCCTCGCGACCCCAGCCGCCGCAGGATACGGAGACGCCCTGGGCGTCGGGAATCCCAGGTCGATTTCCGGCCACCGTAGGCATGGGCTTGCGGACGGCGAGTAATGGGTAGCTCGCTGTCCGGTAAGGACCAAGCCCAAGTCGACGGCGCGTTGTGTTCCACGCGCGCCTCAAAGAGATGTCAGCACAAAAATGATGGGGCCCGCAAGGGCCGATGCCTGTCAGGGGTGCGGGTTCGTTTGAAAGAGATACCACAGCCCCTGGCATACGGGCTAATTAAGGAACACGGGTGGGTTTTAGTCAGTAAAAGTCTGACACGCCCTCCTGCTCCACCCAGAGCGGGAGAAGTTATTTGATGATTTCCCAACCAGAAAAAAAAAAAACCGGTCCGAGTCGGATTTGCCACACTCGTCTCTTGTCACTCATATCGACCTACTCTACTCTGTGTCGGTTCTGCCCCGGAAGAGGTTCCGGGAGGTTATTAAAAAAAGTCTAAAAACCTACTGCCTATCCATGTTGGTTCTGCTCCGGAAGGGATTTCAGATTGCTGCAGAAAAATACATCACAACCGGTGCCAACTTAGTCAAAATGGAGTCGTTACGTTTCGTTCTAAATAGCGTTAGACGTGTAGAAAACATAATTGCATTATTTTTAACCTTATCAAAGAAAAAAATTGCTAACTGCATTAAATATTGTAAATTTACTTTAAAAATAGTATTAATAGTGGTTAATTGTGGTTATTATTAGCGATGTGCCGTTCCCGGGAATGTTCCCAAAGTGGGAATGTTCCCAAAAGAATCTTTCCAGTGCCCGGGAATATTCCCAATTGCTGGGAACGTGTCAGTGAAACCACATAGAATTATAATAAAAGTAAAAATATAATAACATACAAAGTTATTGGTAAGATTTAGTAAGTTAGTAGATTTGACATGTAATGAGTACTCATTTAGTAACTTGTCATTCATTGTATTAATTTTAGAAAGAGGTAAATAAAAATTTCAAATGTAGGAGACTAGGAGGTTTAGAGATTCATCATCATCATCATCGTCATTTCAGCCGAAAGACGTACACTGCTGGACATAGGCCTCCCGCAAGCTCTGCCACTTCGACCGGTTCTGTGCTTCCCGCATCCAGCGGACTCCTGCGGCCCTCACAAGGTCATAGGTCCACCTTGTGGGAGGCCTTCCAACTTTACGTCTTCCGGTACGCGGTCGCCACTCCAGAACTTTTCAGCCCCATCGGCCATCTGTTCTGCGAGCAATGTGCCCTGCCCACTGCCACTTAAGTTTGGCAATTCTTCGGACTATGTCGGTTACCTTGGTTCTCCTGCGGATCTCTTCATTCCTGATTCGATCACGCAGGGAAACTCCAAGCATAGCCCTCTCCATTGCCCTTTGGGTGACTTTAAGCCTTTTATGATGCCCATTGTGAGCGACCACGTTTCGGTTTCATATGTCATCACTGGCAACACGCACTGGTCAAAGACTTTCGTGTTGAGACATTGCGGTATGTGAGACGAGAAGATATTGCGAAGCTTCCCGAGCGTTGCCCAGCCGAGTCGGATTCGACGATTGACCTCTTTCTCGAAGTTGGACCTACCTAACTGGACAGTTTGTCCTAGGTAAACGTACTCGTCCACAACTTTCAGTGCAGCTCCTCCGACCGTTACGAGAGTGGGTGTTACATGGGTATTGGATATGACCTTTGTCTTGTCCATGTTCATCCTCCATGGTCTCAGCCATGACAACTATATCATCGGCAAACCGAAGGTGAGTGATGTACTCGCCATTGATGTTGATGCCAGCCCCATTTCAGTCCAGAACCTTGAAGACATCCTCCAGTGCAGCGGTGTAGAGTTTCGGAGAGATAACGTCTCCCTGTCTTACACCTCGCTGCAGAAGGATAGGTTTCGAGGTCCGGTCCTGGAGTCGGACTGACATGGTGGCGTTTTCGTAGACACTTCAACACCGCCATTTACCGATAGTCGATCTGGTACCGTTGGAAGGACTGCAGTACAGCCCACGTCGCGATCGAATCAAAGGCTTTTTAGTAGTCCACAAACTCTAAACAGAGAGGCAGATTATACTCTTCGGTCTTCTGTATAACCTGCCGCAGCGTATGTGTGTGGTCTACTATGCTAAAGCCTTTACCTAACCCAGCTTGTTCGGGAGGCTGGAAGTCGTCAAACCTGCGCGCTAGACGATTTGTGATGACTTCGGAGAACAGCTTGTAGACATGGCATAGAAGTGAGATGGGCCTATAATTCTTATGAAAGGCATTGTCACCCTTCTTAAAGAAAAGTACCTGAACACCTCTGTTCCATGCCTTTGGCGTTTTGCCCTCGAGTATGACGGAATCAAACAGCTTCTGGAGGGCCTTAAGAACGAGTTTCCCGCCGGCCTTTAGGAGTTCAGCTGTGATTCTGTCATCACCCGGCGCCTTGTTGTTTTTAAAGCTGCTTCAGAGCCATCTTAATCTCGTACAAGCTGACGTCCGGGATGTCTTCAGTATACTGTCGGGTCAATCTAGCTCTTGGGTCGTTTGCCAGATTCGTAACGTTCGGGTTTCTTGTTGACTTGTATAACTGTCCATAGAATCTCTCAATCTCTCTCAACACCGACAGATGAAGACAGGATCGTATCCACCAAGCCTGAGCCTTGGTGGATAAGATCCTGCCTTCATCGGTCTTCAGTTTCGTAAGCTGACTCTGCCCAATAGACAGATCCCTAGCAAAGACCTTGGAGCCTTTATTCCGTTCTATTGCGTCTTTAATATTAAATATTAAAGCGGCGGAGGTCGCTTTTCAAGGACTTAAAGATCCGTCTGTTAAACTGCCGGTACTCAAGCGCATCGTCTGAAGACTGCAGGACCATCTCGCGCCTCTCCTTCATGAGCTGCAAAGTAGGATCAGAGAGCCTCTTATTTTTATTGATACGATGGGTCTTGAAAATTTAGACCCGACCGTATGGACAGTTTCCACGAACCCATCGTTACCCGCAACCCGTCGTTCAGAGATTATGTACAATATTTTGAAACGTTATTTAAATAGACTGGTAGAATACATTATTCTTTCCTTTTTTTTGTGTTTCATCTTGCAATCAGTTTTTAAAAACTATGAGCAAATGAGTTGTAGGAAGGTCTGGCAGGGAAGAGTTATTCCTCATCAGGAGCAACTTTCATATGAATAACGAAGCTCTCTCCAAGCTATCCAATTGTAGGATGTTGCGTCTTTTAAGTCTGCTGACACAAGCTGGTATTGTGAGTTAAGCGGCCAATTTGTTGGGATGTCTCTACAGTCTGGATTGTTTGTTACGCCGACCCGGTTAGTTGGAGCCATAAATCATGCACAAAGGATAAGTAAATAACATTTCTCAAAATTAGCATCACACCTGCACAGTTAAAAGGATAGTTTTTTTTGTTATCAGTTTATCTCTCCAACTACATCAATTAACTGCCGAAAATTCTCAGTAACACATTATGGGTGTAAAAGATATGCATTTAATTTCTATCTTTTATTATTTTAAACATGCGATAAGAAACCTAATCTAAAAAGTTAAAAAAAGAAAAATCTTTAACTTTTGTGTTACTGTTCCCACTAACTGGGAATGTTCCCGGGCACATGGGAACATTCCCGGGAACATTCCCGTTGGGAAGTTACTGGGAACGGGAATGTTCCCACGGCACATTATTATCATATTTTAAACAAAATACAAACTGTCGCAAGTTTTACAGAACTTAACACGGAACGTTTCAAGGCGATATTCGATATACTTTCTGTCAAATACTATAAAATATTTCAATTTTCAGTATATTTTTTCTCGATAACTGTTTATATTCGCAACTTAAAATTTTGTGAGCAGCCTTCTAATAGTACAACCTATCTGTGAAAAAAATATGAACTCTCAATTCGACGTCAGATAAGGTACAACTTAGCCTTGTTGATTATTAGATTAATAAAACTGAGCTGTGATAGAGTGTGAGTGAGAATAATCACTATCTATAATTAGGAAAAAAACGATTATTTATATAAAGTCGATTATTTTTTAACCAATTTTATTACTAAGCAAAATAATCGATAAATTAATAATCGTTTTTAAGTATCACATGTACATCCCT
This sequence comes from Polymixis flavicincta, assembly GCA_949987655.1. NCBI lineage: Eukaryota > Metazoa > Arthropoda > Insecta > Lepidoptera > Noctuidae > Polymixis > Polymixis flavicincta. Next base: position 16,850,155 of record OX465179.1, read on the forward strand.
AACTCTATGGTTAGAAGAAACGAACCAGACAGGGCTTCTCACCCACTTCTATCATTCTTCACTCCTCTTTCGCCAGATGCCAAACATAATTTACAAATGTCACGGATTTAGGCGGTTATTGGTGCCGATTCTGTTCACAAGATTCTATAAACTAGACTAGAAATCACCAAAATTTCGTTTGTTCCTGTCAAACGACGATTTTCCATTCTGAAATTGACCAAAGTAACACAACATAGCTGTAATTTAGTTAGCACTAAAGCGCTTATTACACTTAACTGAATTTAGTCATCTAAATTCAGTCGTTACTGAATTTAGTCAAGTGTAATCGCAATTAGCAAGTTAGCATCCTAAATTCAGAAGCAAGGATGGTTTCTGACTGACTGAATCATTTAGAAAGGACCAACCTAATTAGAAACGCATTTAAGAAGGTGTAATCGCATTTAGTACTGACTTTACTCTTCAGTCGCTACGTAACTGTCCGTGGGTGAGGAGTTGAGGACGTATGCTTTTGTTTTGTATTACTGATGCAGAATTGAGAAAAAAAAAAATGCTAAAAACATTTTTGATATTCATTTTGATAAAAATTGTGAGCTTTTCAGAGCAAAAATCATCCTCCTTTAATTTTTTCGAAAATTCAATCGAGTGGAATAAAAAAACGGCTTGGTGGATTAAATTGAAATTCTGTATGGTTTTTTTTGGTACCTATATTGATCTGTAAAAGGCGTACGGTATCCTCATTATTTTTGATTGGGCACCTGATTAAAAAAAAAATTAGGTACGAAAAGCCTTTTTTTGTTGTATTTTCAAATTCATGTAATGAGTAAATAAAAATTTTGTATTGAAAAATCAATTGCTAATCATTGTAGATTTATTCAAATTTTTGGTAACAACCTCAAACTTCCTGTGCGATCATTGGTTGCCGAGAAAAATATAATTATTTTGTCAGTAGTTTTCGAACGATTACTCGATTTGTTTCGACGAGAAACAATTTGAAACCCCAAAACTAGACACTTGGAGCTATTTTAAATTTGCTCTATGACCATTTTTCTTCAAGATACAGCCGTTGAAATCGAGCAAAAAAATTTTTTTTCTTTCCTTAATTTTTGTGAAAAGTATATTTGGAGCTATTCTCGTACACGGCACGTCCAACTTCGTCCCGCTTTAACTGGTAATTGATTCAGTAACTAAATTTAGGACAGTGTGATCAGAAGCTTCTAATTTGCTCTTCTAGTTTTAAAGTTGCTTCTGAATTTAGATTTAATAGTTTAGTGAAAATGGCAATTTTGCTATTCTGTTCAACCTAAAATTTTGGTTGTCTAACTAAATCTGACTATTTTTAATCGCGATTAAATAGGTGTGAAATAAAATCAGTTGTCAAGAACTAAAATTCACACCGACACCTCGACTTCTGGTGCAAAAATAGAACTGTATTTTTTTCTTTTCTTTTGCTTATATCTCGAAAATGGTGTGTCCTATCGCAAACATAATGAAAACTTCGACCCCCTTAATGACGCCCCAATACACCTCTAAAACTCAACATGTGGGTAATAATTTTTCATATTTTCCAAGCAAAAAGTGAAAATTCCTTATAAATCACGTCGAGGCTGCTGTCCCTGCCCGCCTTTGGCTCTAAAAATCACGGGGAAAGGCAAACAAGTACCAAGTTGCGAAGCCAAAACTTACCACCCACGTGCGAGTCGCGATTATGAAATTCAATTTTAGTTGTATCAAAATTGTTATAAGAGATTTTTTTGCAGAATAGCGCTAAGGTTCTCATAGCCAAAAGTAAGGAATTTTAGTGATAGTTCAGTTTGGTTTATGTACTTCGGTGTACAGTCGCCAGCAGGTAAAGCTATCCCAAACTGTCAAAATTCCCCAATTGAACATAAACCATACTCCTTTGTGATAAAGTTGAAAAACTATCAAAGAAATTTGACAGATTGGGGTAGCTTGATGTGCTGGCCTCTGTACATACATACAAAAAAATTGGCACCATTGACTATTCTATCTTCATATTATTTGGCCGTATCTTTTTTTTGGATTTCTTACTATTTCGTGAAATGTGTCACTATTTGTTGTCCCTAATACTAGGTACAGAGGCCAGCACATCAAGTTACCCCAACTGTACAGTCGCCAGCACCCAACAAAAGTGATAATATCGCGAACCCGACCAAATTGAATAGTCAAAGAGCTATCAGAGGGGCAATTCTGGTAATTTTAAGAACGTTCACAGTCTGATCTCAGTGTCAATCTGTCAAAAATTCCTATACATTTTTGTCAAATTTTTGAAATTCGATTGTCGCCGAGATGACACTGCGAACGTTTTTAATTAGTAGAATTGGCCTTCTGATCATTAGTACTGATTTTTATTTTGGTTGACTTCGCGATATTTTCACTATTTGTATAATACGGAATGCGCCCAAAGTTGAAAAACTATCAAAGAAATTTGACAGTTTGGGGACTTTGGGGTAGCTTGATGTGCTGGCCTCTGTACATAGTACAAACACAACCAGTGACTTGTATTTAGTGTTTTATCTATGAACAGTGACGTTGGTCGCTGCCGCGAAGTGAAAGGTGTAGCCTTTATGACACCAATCATCCATTGACATCCTTCTAAATTATAGTCTGTGGTTTTAGCCTGCCAGAGTGCCACAGAGCCCACAGACTAAACAGAGTGCCAACTGCCAAGTGAGGTGAGGTGTTGCTGTGCTTGCTGTCTGTAAGCCTGTAGCCAACCAACTGCCAAGTGCCAGCTAACACCAGCAGCGGTAGCGGCAGTAATATTTTCAATTCAGCATAAAAACTGACTTATTTTACAATTCACAATGAATTGGAATACATTTAACATATATAATTACAAAACGCTGGCTTGTGTCCTTTTCTTGGTAAGCATTAGTAATGTCAAAATGTCTAAAAAATCTTTTCACAAAAACTGCACTAATGGATTGTTGATTTTATGGTCTATTATGAATAAGTAATTGCTGCATAATCTCCGAGGATTGTTATGTTTCAGATATGCCATAGTTTTTACAACCCTACCGATAGCGGAGCTGTGCAAATTACACAAAGTAATTTGGATATGGTATTGGGTGAGTTACATACCTTCTCCACGTTTTCTAGAAGCTTTTTATTTTTCTCCATAGTGTGGAAATACTACAAATATTTCCCTGATTCTGTCAAGTTAATTATAAACAAAATCAATTGTTTGTTTTTTTTATGTATGAAAAAAAGCTGACCAATATGACCAATATTGATTCAAACATGGTTGAATAGGGAAAATTTGATATGAACTCTATCAAAATCTAAGTACTTATTATTAATTTTACTGGGCCTCTCCTGTTATTATATCAGTCAGGAATAATATTATCAAGCCAATCAGACATTTAAGTACCTAGAAATTACTAAAAAGTAGCCACATCATCAGGTTTAATTACACGAAACCTTCCAAATAAACAAACAAATATTATAACAGTAATCTTATCTTAAACTATGTCATACAGAAATTAATTCTAGGTTTTCTTTCTTTATTGTTTCGCACTTCCATTTTTATTTATATGCTATAATGTACACCAGAAAATATATGAAAAAAATTAAAACATACATTGGGCGGCCTTATCGCTTTCTGCGATCTCTTCCAGGCAATTTTGGAATGGACAATTTAATTACCATTAAAAATCTCAGAAATGTTCACTACATTGCTAGATGTTAATATGTATTAGAAAGCATATTAGTGTGTCTATATGATAAGTATTTTGCCAAATTCAATCATAACATCATGTAGGTACAAAATTGCTGTTTTCTCATTTCCCAAATTGATCAATAATGGATATTCTGTTTCAGATTACAGTTGGTTTTATGCATATTTGACAATGTTTTTTTTTATTTCAGCTTCCAATGAAATAGTATTCTTAAATTTTTATGCTGAATGGTGCAAATTCAGTAATATGCTGATGCCAATATTTGACGAGGCTGCTGATGAAGTAACAAAGGCGGGCTATGACACTGGGAAGGTGGTCATGGGTAAAGTCGACTGTGATAAGGAAGGAGCTGTAGCAACCAGGTTCCATATAACCAAGTATCCCACTTTAAAAATGTTCCGTAATGGCATGCCTGCCAAAAAGGAGTACAGAGGTGAGACAGAAAACATTTCACACAAGTTGCATGCAATTTTTTAGTTGGTAATCTTAATTTAATTCAATTGGCTATCAGTGTAACATACACGAAGCATTCATATAAATGTAAAAAACAAACTAGTTCTTCCTATACTTGATTTGTTATCTCCTTATTAGCATTCCGGACTAGTTTCAAGACCTTACATTTTCTAATTTCTAATGCTTTTAATTTTCTTTTAGGGCAGCGCTCAGTTGAGGCTTTTGCTGATTTTATCAAAAAACAGCTAACTGATGCTGTTGTCACATTTGGTGCTATCAAGGAGTTACATGATCTTAGTGAGGACAAGAGGCACATCATTGGGTACATGGACAGACGAGACCAGCCGGAATATGACACATTCAGAAGGGTGGCTGCTAACCTTAAAGATGAGTGCCAATTCCATGTTGGGTTTGGGGATGCCTCACAGCAGATGCATCCTGCAGGTAATTCATTATTTTTCTATTTAAGATATAAATGTCTGCTTTTGTAAAAAGCAAGGAATTATTAATGTTATTTATGGTGCTTCTTCTTTTCATGTCGATGGTACTCTCACAATTTTTTTATATAGTTATAGCCCAGTAGGTGGCTACGTTTAGTATGGCATCAGTGGCTTTATTCAGATCATCCAAGGTGCAGCTGAACGGGCACTTAGGGCGCTCCAGCAAGTGGAGCATGGTCTGATGGATTTATGATGTTTAGCAGTAAAAACTTTTTAATAACCAAACTTCACTTCTTACTAGGTCAGCCAATTGTGGTGTTTAGAACTGATAGGAAGAAATCCACGGAACCTGATGAAACATTCACAGGTTCCTTGTTGAATTTTGAGGATTTATACAAATGGGCTCAAGAAAAGTGCATACCTTTGGTCCGAGAGATCACGTTTGAAAATGCAGAAGAACTCACAGAGGAGGGATTGCCATTCCTAATTCTATTCCATAGCCCCGATGACAATGAGAGCATAAAGAAGTACAAAGAAGTTATTCAAAATGAGTTAGAGGGAGAAAAACGTAAGTATATTGATAACATTTCATCATATCAAGTTATCACTTAATACACATATTTTTCCATAAAATATTATTGTTGTGTAATAATACTCTAATTTTTCACATGTACCTACCAATTTTATGCTTAAATTTATGAAAATCATTACATCAATGCCATATTATTCAAATAATTATGATGTCAAGGACATAGTCAAATGCTTTATGTATTGTGAAACTATTTTGATAGTAATATTATAAATGCGAAAATAACTCTGTCGGGCCGCTACCTTTTCAAGCTTACAACCATTGCACTGATACAGATACGTAGCTTGAGATGTGCAGAAGGTCACTGGTCTCTTTGGATCTTGGATATTATATTGAAACATGTTGAAAAATATGAAATATACATAGACAAAGTCACAGGCAACTGAAAATGATTAAATCAATATGTTTAACACCTGCTTTTCAATACAAATATGTGTAACTACCAACCAATGACCCAATTCCATAACAATTACAGAGAATGTAAACTTCCTGACGGCTGACGGTGTGCGGTTCGAACATCCTCTGCATCACCTGGGCAAATCCATGTCTGACCTGCCACTCATCGCCATTGACTCCTTCCGCCACATGTACATGTTCCCTGACTACATGGAAATGGAGAAGCCTGGCAGACTAAAGCAGTTTCTGCTGGACCTATATTCTGGAAAATTGCACAGGTATGTCTTGGTTTTTGTATGTTCTATTAATATTTTACACAAATCAATTTTTTTTAGGTATAGAGGCCAGCACGTCAAGCTACTCCAATCTGTTAAATTTCTTTGATAGATTTTCAACTTTATTCCAAATACGTATGGTTCATCAAGTGGGAAAATTTGACAGTTTGGGGTAGCTTGATGTACTGGTGTCTGTACTTAAAAACACAAGATAGTTCATTCTTGTGATTTAAATCAACCTTACAGATGTGGCCTATGAGAAAGCTAAGCCTTAGTTCAAGAACTAAGCCCTAGCTTTCCTATTATTCCTCATTTTAGTCCACTACATGAGTGTGGTGAACTAAAATTCAACAGATGTGCTGAATTTATTTTATGATCTACTAAAATGGCTTATGCATACCTTGGTAGTCTCTATAAAAATGGCACGAATGCCTTTAGAATATTGGACTTCTGAGTTTGTTTTGGCATTTCTTCTCAGGGCTCGGTAAGCTAGGACATGCTGGTACTATAGCTATCTCATCAATATAAGTGATTAAGGGGACACTTTGCGCGGGCTCGAACTCACTGGTGGGCCTGGCTAAAAATGACGCTGTCTCACCAGGCTTCGTATCCGACAGAGATAGTATCAGTGGTGAGCAGTTAGACGCTAGTCTACACGCACAACGTTATTGAGTGAATTGAGTTTATTGTTAATTGAACTTTGTCGGTACCGTCTTGGTTTTCGAGATTTTACACTCCTTTTATTAGTTAAACACGCTCAAAGTTAGGTTAAATTAGCAAGAAAAAACAATCTTTGTTGACTCATAACTTTTTAATAGCTTTTTATTTTAATATTCTGTTTCCGTACAGACAATAATAATAACGAGACAAAACCATACCATGTTTAATTTTTGATGTACATAGTCAAACAGTGGAGTAAAACCCTCCCGAAGTTTGTATGGAAAAAATGTGGACAAGTGTCACCTTAATTATGTTTCCCATTATTGTTTCCGTACAAACTCAATAGAATAGGTACCTTTTATAGTCATACTAGGCCCACAGCAGAAATACAAAAGTATTTAACTATTACCCGACTGTTCCTGAAAGAGGGTATTTTTATGATCTATTTTTAACTGTTGCTTTTGTATTCCTCTTTGGGTGTTTAATGCATAACCGTTTTTTAAAGGCCATGATTCAGTTTTTATTAATGATTCAACATCGTTTTGCCAAGAGAAACAAAACATTCTTATGAACCATCAATTTCTATGTAATCATACTCAATAATAGATGAGTCAGTTAATAATATTGGCACACAAATATGGTTTGTACATACTTTCACTTCATTTAAGTGTTTAGCTGATTGAGTTTAACAGTTAGATTATCTTATTGATAAAATTCAAGATCACACATTTGCAATTCCAATTTGTCATGAGAACCTTTCATACTGAATGACTCCTGTGTGATATAATTTATCATTGTTCTTTTGAAAATGTGAATAATACCTATGTAGTCAGTCAACTTATGTCAGTCTCAGTATTAATTATTATTTGCGATAATTCAACTTGGCAAAATATTATAATGTAATACTTTGTTTGTGTGCACAATGCTATAATCATAGTAAGACTATCAATATTAGCAGTTATGTCAAAGAAAATAAAAACAACTTCGCACACTCATAATTATTATTTCGTTTATTTTCTTTAATACATATTCAGTATATTTTTAAATATTTTCACAAAAATGATTAAAAAAAAAACATTTAAAAATATAAAAAATAGTAGCCCATCGGTATCGGGAACAGGGTCCAAGCTACCGGTGGTCAGGGCTGCTGAGAGAGGAACCTCCTCACTATACGCGCCGTGTCCAGTATAACTGCTTTCTGGATCAAGTCCTTGCCCTCTTACACACTCATAATTTATTATTATCCCTACTAATATTGGGTTTTTAGGGGCAGTCCCTTAATCTCTTATGTCTCTTTTTTTTCGAAAGGTCTCTAAAACTCCCTTTTTTAAGAATTTGGTCTCTTAATCCCTTTTTTCAGGAATGCTACCGGGAAAACAAGCATGTGTGGCCCCAGTGATGAATTATTGAGGGCAAAAATATTGTTATTTATGAGGGGCATTTTTATTTTTCTTTATCAAGAGTAACTGTCGTTATTTGCGCCAAGTAAACGTCACCAACGGCTCGAAACAACTACTCTTTACAGATTTTTTCCCCATCGGACCTCCGCAACTCTTTTATTACCAATTCACATCAAAAGTATCATCAGTATTGCTTAAAATATTCCTAATCTGACAATATCGTTTTTTCAGTGAAGTTTTATTTCTTTTTGAGTGTCGGACATTTTTTTTTTAATAATATGAGTAACACCTTTGTAACAACAATATTCTAAAAAATAAATTTTTAATTAATATATAGGCACAACTCACTTCTGACACATGTCTACATGTTATCGAGAGTCATCACGAACCGTCTCGCGCGCAAGTTTGACGACTTCCAGCCTCCCGAACAAGCCGGATCCCGTAAAGGCTTTAGCACCGTAGTCCACATTATACATACACACGCTGCGGCAGGTTATACAGAAGACCGAAAAGTATAACCTGCCTCTCTGCTTAGCGTTTGTGGACTACGAAAAAGCCTTCGATTCGATCGAGACATGGGCTGTACTGCAGTCTCTACAACTGTGCCAGATCAACTATCGCTACATCGAGGTGCTGAAGTTTCTGTAGGAAAACGCTACTATTTCAGTCCGACTCCTGGAACAGACTTCGAAACCTATCCTTCTACAGCGAGGTGTGAGACAGAGAGACGTTATCTCTCCGAAACTGTTCACCGCTGCACTGGAAGATGTCAATAGCGACATGCATCACTCACCTTCGGTTTGCCGATGATATAGTTGTCATGGCTGAGACCATGGAGGACCTCAGTGCGATGTTCGATGATATCAGCAGAGCTTCCGAAAGAATGCGTCTTAAAATGAACATGGACAAGACAAAGGTCATGTCAAATGTCCATGTCACACCCACTCTCATGACGATCGGAGGCGCTACACACGAAGTTGTGGACGAGTACGTTTACCGAGGACAAACGGTCCAGTTAGGTAGGTCCGGTCCAACTTCGAGAATGAGGTCAATCGTCGAATCCGACAAGGCTGGGCAGTGTTCGGGAGGCTTCACAATATCTTCTCGTCTCAATACCGCAGTGTCTCAAGAGAAAGTCTTTGTGTGTGTTGTCAGTGATGACCTATGGCACAGAAACGTGGTCGCTCACAATGGGCCTTATCAGAAGCCTTAAAGTCACCCAAAGGGCAATGGAGAGGGCTATACTTGGAGTTTCCCTACGTGATCGAATCAGGAATGAAGAGATCCGCAGGAGAACCAAGGTAACCGACATAGCTCGAAGAATTGCCAAACTTAAGTGGCAGTGAGCAGGGCTCATTGCTCGCAGAACAGATGGCCGATGGGGCCGAAAGGTTCTGGAGTGGCGACCGCGTACTGGAAGATGTAGTGTGGGAAGGCCTCCCACAAGGTGGACCGATGACCTTGTGAAGGCCGTAGGAATCCGCTGGATGTGGGAAGCACAAGACTGGTCGAAGTGGAGGAGCCTGAAGGAGGCCTATGTCCAGCAGTGGACGTCTTTCGGCTGAAATGATGAATGATGATATTGCTTTTACTGTTCTTGGCAAATTTATGCGATTTCAAATATTTTTCACCCCATTTAAAAATGCTCAAAAATCTCTCTGTCTGTCTCGTTTTCATGACTAAACCTCTGAACCGATTGTCATGAAATTTGGTAGAGATATAGTGTGGGATATGGAGAAGGACATGGGCTACTTTTTTACGCGATAACCGACATCCACGCGGGCGGAGTCGCTGGCAAAAGCTAGTTGATAATAAAATCATTAGTAGCTGTTATGATAATCTAGTAAGTCTAAGTCTATCTAAGCGGCGCATTCGCCAGGTCTGGAGACGCCCTTAGTCCATTAAATTCCGAGTAGGCATTGGAAGCTTTATGCGGTACCTTTCCTGTTGTGACGTTTTATGTTGGCATTGGCCATTTCTAGCAGATTGCACAGGATCGCGATGACAGAATAAAATAAGCTAAATGATCGCAGACGACAGTTAATAAAACAGTTGTATCTACATTTCAATATACAAGCCATGCCATGTCCAGCCCCCCCCCCCCCCCCCCCGAGTGGGTTCCCGCATTGTCGTTGCGGGGGGCTCAGTAACCGTGGATTCCGGCCACGGTGAAGCCAAGAGGAAACCAAAGGTGGGGCCGCTCGTCAGGGCTTTTGCCTTCAAGCCATTGACGTAGCGGCCAAAAAGTAGGTTGCGGTGAGGTGCACCGCAACTGAGGTGGGCCGCGATGTCGAATGGGAGGCATCGCGGCTGAGGGTTACGGGCTGCGGTAGAGGAGGAGTGCCGGTGCTTCTGAGTAGCGCTCTTTCTTTCCGTGGCCTGGACGGGGCCGCCACCGTATGATGGCGGACGCGGTGGGGCCGCAGGGAAAGAGGAGTGTCGGTATAGCGTCAGCCGCTCTCTCTATCCTCTGCGGCCGAAAAGTGGTAGACGGGACGGCGCGTTGTGTTCCACACGCGCGCCGTCAAAGATGTCAGCAACCACCGGTGGGGTCCGCATGGGCCGATGCCTGCCAGGGGTGCGGGTTTGTTCGAAAGAGATACCACAGCCCCTGGCATACGGGCTACTGAGGGAACACGGGTGGGTTTTAGTCAGTAAAAGTCTGACACGCCCTCTTGCTCTACTCAGTAGGAGAAGTCATTTGATGATTTCCCACCCAAAAAAAAAAAGAGCCATGCCATGTCACTTTGAACAAGACTACTAGACGACGTGACGACCACATTACGTGACTTCACTATAGGAACCATACATACCGCTCACTATAATATTGTGTTAGCTGTTCCGTATTTCCACAATCAAAACAATAGATCGTTCACAATGAGCTCGCAGCAGATATTTCTGCGTCTCGAGTAAATGTGAATAGACGATAAAATGTCTGACGCTGTATTGTATGTGACCCTCAAGAATTCCCACATACTTATGCTCTAAAATCTCATAAGAAGTTTTTAAATATGGTATTGTTATGATACAAACCTACTTGTACTTATCCTGAATGTAGATTGAAGAAAAACCGTTTCAATTGGTCGCCACTTACTGACAGCAGTTGTACATATTTTTTTATTTTTTTTTTATAAAAATCTGCCCCACACTAGGAATTTCTCCTGTATTGTGGGTGCGTTTACAAACATTTAAATTCACATACACAAACAGCCAGACCCGGAACAACTACTTGTAGATCATACAAATATTTGTTCCGTGCGGGAATCGAACCCGCGACACGCAGCGCAGCAGTCAATCGCTTAACCACTGCGCAAACCGTGCCGTCAAATTGATTGTGTGTCTTTCTTTTTCAGGGAGTTCCACTATGGTCCCGACCCAGACCAGCCCATATTAAATATAGAAGGTGAAGTCAAGGTGACCACTCCTCCAGAGTCCACGTTCAAAAAGTTAGCGCCGTCCAAGAACCGATACACTCTCCTCAGGGACGAATTATAAGGTTACTACTGCACCTAGGTCATGAAATTTAGTATAAGTCAGTTGCTAAAGAAACCTTATTGTATAAATACCGTTTTATCTCGTTTTTTTATTTGGAAATAATTATATTTTTTCTTTTTTGTTATAAATCGCGGAATTATAACCGAATTATTTACTTTTGCTTGATTGCGAACAAAGCGAGTTGTTTTTGATTCCTTTAATCACTATTTATTTTCAATGTTTCGGTTGTCCGTCCGCTAATCATGTATGTTTGTGATAAACATAATTGAAGATGGCGGATTTATCTGATTAGACTTCTGTTTCTCAACTTTTCCATATCTGTGAATAATATTTATTAAAGAATGTAGTTAATTTAAACTTTTAAGAGCTATTCTTTGATCCCATAGTTTCTACTTATAGTGTAGTTCATAGTTATTTTCTATTTTTAAGTTATGCATTTTGGATGTTCACTATCAACTACTTAATAACAAGTAATCAACTGCCTGACAAGTTTAACATTTTCTTTCTGTTTTGTTGCTACATTGCGAGTGAGTATGACTGGACGAGTGTGTTTGTACAGTAGAAATATTAATGCAAACCATATTGAATAAAACAATAAATGAAATGTCAATTCTTCTATTTCACGTTGTATAAAACAATATTATTACCTTCTCTCTTGTTATGAAATCTGAATTTGCATTTTGTTACTTTATGCTCATTGTCTTAGTTAGAATCAAATATTGTTGAAATTGTATTTATTTATTACATATCTAGGAATAACATTGGCTTGAAAGATATTAAATAACCGAAGAACACTCACATGTATTAAATATATATTTATTATAGGGTTCAAATTTTAATGTAAGTCTTATTGTATATCATTGATTAATGTATCTAATTTCCACTGAATCCTGATGGACTTGGCTTGTTGACTGCGGGAAATGCATTTCCTAAATCAATCTGTTTGTGTGCCAACTACAAGTTTTAAGATGGGTTTAAACCCAACAAACATAGAACGAGAACAAAAAAGTTTCACATTGTTGTCACAAAATGAGCGATCAATTCTTTGTGTAAAAGACCTTTTTGGTGTGGTTTGGCTCTCTAAGGACATGTCCATATTTCTAATTGCCGTAGAAACTGGCTGAATGTAAACGGCATAACGCTTTTGTCAATATGTACCGCGTTTTCCGCAGCAAACGTGTTAAACTTGAATCTATTCGGTATTATAGCTCCTTGTGACGAGATAAAACTATCCTCGATCTAAAACTGAATAGTCATTATTTACTATATTGTATAATTATAATGTGAAATGGTTGTACAAATGTATGTTTTGTGACGTGTGTTGTAATAAATTTTTTCGAGCCGAAACTCAGTTATTTTAATCATCTCACACCTGGATTTTAGATTATAATTTGTTAACAGGACATGGGAATAAAATTGTCTGTTTTAATGAAAACAATTACTGAATTTCTGCGTTTATATACCGTCCCAATTACGGCTGCAGTGGACAAACGCCCTTACATACACACGAAACTCTTTTACCGGCCGTTGACACGTGCATTACGCAACGTAATACTAGGTGTACTTCTACTACTGCTGCTTTATCAGTTTAGTCGCGCCGATAACGCGCCTTCGTGTGTATAGGCACTTACATTGTCCACTAAACCTCAGGATTTTCTCACGGAAAGTTCAAAGTAGGGGAGCAATGAAAACATCATTACCCGACTACGGCGAAATAAAAAAGGAGAGTTATGATTTGGACTGGTATGTATGTGGGAATCTATGTATGTTCATCTGTTCCCTCATAACTTCTAAAATCCTTATAAAAAAATGAGGTATCGCTAGAAGCGTCTTGATCGTCCGCTGGTCGTCAGGCTGTGACGTCACATTAAATTGAATAGTGCGTCATGTCATGAACATTTTTTTTTTTAATGATGTGTGGTGGGAATCATATGACAGGGCTTAATTAGGTATGTACATATATGGTTATATCTTAAACTAACCTAACCCAAAATAATTTAAATAAAAAGTAAGTTAATGTTTTTTTTTTAATTGCTTTGATTTTCAAAATGACAAGTTACAAGTACAAGTACAAGTTACATAAATAATGTAAATGTTTGCTTGCCGAATGGTAAAATATGGCTGACCATTGATGTATCAACTATTGTGTATTACCCATATTTGCAAAATAAAATTTATATACTCGAGTACTGAAAAAACAACACTAAAAAGAATGAGACAGCAAAATATTCTCATCTGAAGGCCGTATTGGCCACCTAACCTAACAAAACACTGCATTCTAATTAAGAAAACGATCACAAGCTTTTTAACCGACTTCAAAAAAGGGGGTTCTCAGTTTTTTTTTTCATTATTGTTCAATACGGAGTGACAGAAGGCAAATGCACACACATTATTCTAATTATGGATCGATTTACAATTTTGCGACATTTACCGATTTTGTAAAAGTAGCCAGAAAGAGTAACATATTTGAGGCTGCTGTTTCGGATAAAAAATAGGATGCCGCCATGACATGTGGTAGTTTAGCCACTCCACGACAGATGGCGTTGATTGTTTCAATTTTCAGAACATATCCTCTTAATCATTGGAAAAGCTGCACGACATTATTTTAGTAGAAATGTCTCAATGTTGTGGGAATTCTATTTATTGGGGAAAAAATGTTGCGCAATATTTAATTTACATAGAATTTTTGTTTAGTCACGGACCACGGTAGATGCGTTTGCAACATCGAAAGTTAGAAATGTAGGTAGATTCAGCGAATTCTCGTATAAACGTAATGCCTGTAAGCTAATACCGCATAATATCACCTATTATGAAGTACCTACCTACATACTTCACAGTTTCAGATTTCGTCCTAAAATTAGGTACCTAAACCTATGAGTAGGTAAGTACCTGGTACCGTACTAACTTAAGTAGCTTACCTATAGGTACCTACGTGAATTATCTGCATCTACCTAAATTCCTAACTTTAGATGTTGCAAAGGCTCTACCGTGACCAAATAGCACATAATTATTATGCGGTAGGTAGCTAGCTACCTACTTCACAGTTTCAGATATCTCGCTAAAATTAAACCTATGTGTCAGTAGCCATGAACTCGATTTCAAAGACATAAGAGATGCCTTTTTTTAGTTCTTGGGTGATGCTTACGGGTCTTTCTCGATCACAACATTAATTAGACTACTTCAACTAAGGTAATTTAACACAGAAATTTGCCCACCCAGGTACAGTATTTTTACCGCACGAAGTGACGCGCGCTTTACTTGTGGTAAACAAGTGCTGGACAAATATGCTGTGAATGTGTGTGTGAAGACGAGTAGTGTCTGCATATAACACTCATTCATACGCACACACACACCCTTGAACACATTTCCGATTTCGAAATTGTCACGGGGGCTCTCGTTACCGCCCGGTAATGCGAGCCTGCGCTTTCACACATATTTACAGCTTTTTCGTAATGGTAACCACAAGTAAATCGCGCGTCGTCGCGTCGGTCGCTGCGTAAGATAAAGATACTATAATGCCAAGTATCTACCTACCTATTAGTACCATTGTCCCAATTGAACTTACCTATGTCAAATAGCCTGCTTCGTCTACCCTAAATACCTAAATGAAAAATGGTAGGTATCCTAGTCAGCAACGCGGTAGGTTAAGTTATAATTTATTAGTCTAAATAATTCGCAATAACAATTATAAAATTAGTTCAGGTTCTCGACTAAACTTTTTTAGTTACAAAACCATAAAACTACATTACTTTGTCCACTCCTTAATAAACCTGACACTAATGGCTAGTCTCATTCATATTGCCTTAATTACCTAAGTACTAACAAAATTGGCCATTTTTACAAAAAAAAAAGGATCCTAATGAGAGCAATAGATTGGCGTTAAAAACGTGTCATCGTTATATCGGAACGGCTTGTTGTGTAAAACAAACTGCTTTCGAGATGTCGTTTTTACTGATGTGGGGCAATTTGGGCTGTCAGGTTATAGAGAGAGGCCCGTTTGAAATCCGCCGCGGCGCCACGGGGAGTCATGATGCTCCGCAGAAATCTTTTACCTACTCCGAATATTTTTTGTGCTGTCCGAGCGGACATCACTTTCTGTGTGTGATTTTTGATGTAGGTACGAGTATACTATGTTATTCTATTCAAACATCTTGCCGACTTGTTAGATGGTTGCTAAATACATATATTTTTAGGTACCTAACTACAATGTTACAAGCTGCTGCAGTATTGGCTATTCGTTTCGCCTACATTTATTTATTGAAGGAAAAAAAAAACAGTGGCACAATAAGAGATAGACATAAATATTACGTTTTAAGCAATTAGGTATGCTATTCTCGGGTGAGCCTCACACCTAGAGAACGCGTCCCCAGGTGGCGGATAGGGGAACGCCCGGTGCCACGCCGGGTAGGAGGGAAATAAAATACCTCCCGCGGACCAACAGGTCGGAGAAGGAAACTCCGGTATCAAACCCCTGCTGCAGGCTTCTTCAACATATTTGGAGTAGAGGTCGTGGACAGTGCTGGGTGCTTAGGCTGGAGCACTTCAGAAGAGATGGCGGCGGAAGAGCTCATTATGAGCCAACGGCGGCACTCGCACCCTAGAAGAGGGTGACAGCCTTGGCGTCAGGTGGCAACCGGCTGTAAAAACACACTGCCAACATAAAATAATCTCCTAGTATGAAAGCACAACGCAAGAGAAAGAGTATAACGGTTAGGGCGTCCCCCTCAAGCGACGGTCAGATGCGATCACAGGCGAAAAATGCTAAGGCGTTCCCTGCAAGCGACGAATCAAGACGCAGCGCAAATAACATGCGCATAGCCACATGGAACATCGGTTCCCTGACCGGACGCAGCCAAGAACTGGCGAATACACTGCATAGGCGAAATATTAATATCTGTTGCGTACAAGAACTCAAGTGGAAAGGTTCAAAATCCAGAGACATTGGTATGAACTATCAACTATTGTATAACGGCACGTCAACAACTAGGAACGGGATCGGCATCATCCTCGACGAAACACTAAAACAAAGAATCATTAAAGTAGAAAGAATAAGTGATAGAATTATGTACGTGAAATTAGCTCTTGATAACCAACCAACTTTAAATGTAGTCTCAGTATATGCCCCACAAATGGGATGTGATAATGAAGAAAAAGATCTGTTCTGGGGAAGCCTAGAAGATCTTTTACAAACCATACCCTTAGACGAAAGAAAATTAATAGCGGGTGATTTGAACGGACACGTGGGTGGGAAAGCAACGGAAAACTCAGTCATACATGAAAATTTTGGGTACGGCGCCTCTAACAGCCAGGGCCAGGACATAATAAATCTAGCGACTCAATTCGACCTCCCGATCGTCAACACCTACTTTCAAAAAAAGGCCGAACACTTAATAACCTTCAAAAGTGGTGGCTCGGCCACACAAATAGACTATTTCCTGTGCGATCGAACCATTTTGAAGAATTTCAAGGACTGTAAAGTTATACCAGGGGAACCACTAACCACCCAACACAGACTTCTTGTGGGCTGTTTGACAATGCCAAATTGGAACCAAAAGCAGAAATACCAAATATATGAACCACGCTTAAAATGGTACAACATAAACAAGCCAGAAGCCAGTGTATTCATTCTCAAGGCAGATGCATACTTGATAGACACGCTGCAAGACCCAAAAGATAGTAACACCCTCTGGAACAATTTCCACCAATTTTGCTTGAAAACTGCCAAAACAACTTTAGGCGTGACAAAAGGTAAACTAAGGATCAATAAAGATCCTACTTGGTGGGATGAGAATGTTAAATCCCAGATAAGGGAAAAGAAAGTGTCTTTCAAGAAATGGCAAGAAACAAAAACGGACATGGATCGCCTGGAATACAACATAATGAAAAAAAGGGCTAAAAAATGTGTTGCCATAACAAGAGCATTGTCCAACGACCGTTTTTATAAAGAATTAGAAAACGCAAAAACAGATGCAGAGTTTAAATTAGCTAAACTCCGAAACAATCAAACAAAAGACATCAAACACAACAAATACATTAAAGACTCATCCGGCAAATTGTTGACCAATAATAAAGAAATTAATAAAAGGTGGCAGGAATACTACCAAACACTTCTCAACGAAGAGTTTCCACAGGAACCGCTAAGAGCACTGCCATGCGTTGAGGGTCCAGTTGATATTATTTCACCAGAGGAAGTCAAAGCGGCTATCCAAAAGATGAAAAATAGGAAAGCCACGGGACCAGACGAGATTCCAGCAGAGCTATGGAAAAAACTTGGGAATACTGGTGTAGCATGATTGACAAAGCTTTTCAACGAAATTCTCAAAACCACCAAAGTACCAGACATGTGGACGACCAGCAACCTGATACCTTTCTATAAGAATAAAGGAGATGTTGCGGACTGTGGAAACTATAGAGGAATCAAGCTAACCTCTCACACCCTTAAGATCTGGGAAAGTATCCTCGTAAAAAGGCTAACAAAAATAACAAACATAACACCAACTCAGTGTGGATTTACCAGCGATGTTAGCACCACAGACGCAATTCATTCTGTGAAAATACTAATGGAAAAGTACAAGTCTCGCAAACAAGACCTCCACATGGTTTTCATAGACCTCGAAAAGGCGTTCGACCGAGTTCCGCGAGAGCTTATCTGGCACGCATTGAGAGCCCAACTAGTGCCGGAGTATTATGTCGATCTCCTTAAAGATCTATACCACAATGTATCTACAAGGGTGGTCAGCCCAGCAGGAACAAGTGAGGTAGCATTTGAGGTCAGAGTAGGTGTACATCAAGGCTCGACCCTGAGCCCTCTACTATTCAACCTGGTAATGGATTACATTACTTCAAATATACAAAAACCAGCACCATGGTCACTGCTATAAGCAGACGATGTTGTTCTTATAGCTGAATCGTTGGCAGAAGTGCAATCAGACCTAACGGCATGGCAGCAGTCTTTGGAGAGGAGAGGGTTGAGAGTCAGTAGACAGAAGACCGAATATATGTTTTGCGACTTTTCCGGAACTACTGTGGGTGTCATACCATGTCCCTCGATCGAAAGTAAACCTCTTAACAGAGTTGAGGAGTTCAAGTATCTCGGATCCATTGTAGCACCAAAAGCCTGTGTGGAAAAAGACATACAAAATAGAATCCAGGCAGCCTGGCTGAGATGGAGATTGTTGTCTGGTGTTCTATGCGATTCCCGTATGCCAATTAAAATCAAAGGCAATGTATACAAAAGGGCAGTTAGACCAGCCCTACTTTATGGATCTGAGTGCTGGCCTATGAGGAAGACGGATGAACAAAGGATTCACACCACAGAGATGAAGATGCTACGCTGGTCTGGTGGAGTTTCAAGAATTGACAAGATAAAAAATGAATATATCCGTGGTACTTTTAAGGTCGCAAAGATACAGGAAAAGCTCTGCGAAAGCCGCTTGCGCTGGTACGGACATGTGATGAGGCGGGATGAGGAACACATGACAAAAAGAGTCATGAACATGCATGAGGGAAAAAGAGGCCGTGGACGACCACCAATGACCTGGCTACGAACATTAGCGAAGGACTTGACAGCGAGCAACACAACGACAGAGACAACCCACAACCGTGCGGTGTGGCGCAGAAGTACTAGGAGGGCTGACCCCAAATAAATTGGGAAAATAGCCAGGAGGAAGAAGAAGAAGAAGCAATTAGGTATGCTACCCACATGTTCTCCACAGATTACAATTAAAGTATTTAAAACTAGCTAGTAACACAGATACAATACCTATACAACAGTCCTTGTCATAGAACTCATATCTGGATTTTAAATTTATAAAAGAAAATGTAAATTAAAATTATTACATGGTTAACTAATTAAATTTCTAACTAAACCTGTCCTTCAATCAATATAGACAGTAGGTACCTACCTACCTGCCTACTGAAACTTCAAGCTCTACGGAAAGTTCGCTATCGAATCTCTATTTAAACCTTCTCTATACCATATCCTTTTCCATTTAGCTTTAGCTTGGTTCTACAGGTCTACCATACTTTACTGAATGCGTATACAAAATAGAACCAATAAACTGATGATGAAAAAACGTTTGATCCGTTAGAAACAATGCACATTTTTTCAATTCGCCACTGCGTTACGCAAATATTTGACAGCTCTTATGACAATGGCTTGACAAGGGAGCATCGCTTGGTGCGAACCTGTGCGCTTCACATTGTTGTAACAGGTACATTCGGTGATCTTGTTACACCGACACAATGCACCCTTCACTCTTTCAGACGCAGATATCCTAGGACGCGAAATGAGCGGAATTCCGATCAGATAACAACAATGTCCGTTCTATACAATAGCAATGTAAAACTTATTCGTAACCCGCGTAGCATTTGTGCTTTTTATGCTCTTTGTTGCTAAAGCATATCGGATTTCTATAAAAAGAGATAATCCGAGATCAGCGGATTTTTGGAGTCATTTCATAAAATTTTATCTCAGCTGCATCGAACATGCTTTTGAATGAAACTTACATTACACTTTAGAGATAAACCATTACACTTTAGACCTTTCGGACTCGCTACGTGACCCTAGACATACCTACTTTCAGATAGGTACCATATTTTATGTTAAGCTACGCTTGCCGCGGTTGGTCCGTGGATGGGTGACCATCTTTACATACCAAGACCCCTCCGTGCCTCGGAAAGCACGTTAAGCCGTTGGTCCCGGCTGTCATTTGTGGATCTTTGACAGTCGTTACGGGTCGTCAGAAGCCCGAAAGTCTGACAACCAGTCTTACCAAGGGGTATCGTATTACCCAGTAGCTGGGTTGTGGAGGTCAGATAGGCAGTCGCTCCATGTAAAATACTGGTATTCAGCTGCATCCGGCTAGACTGGAAGCCGACCCCAACATAGTTGGGAAAAGGCTAGGCAGATGATGATGATGATGATGATGACCATATTTTATGTAGGTAGCAGTACCTAGTATCTTAAGCTTTAAACCTTATAATTGCTGTGTACGTACCTATAATTTTAGTAAGCTATTTGCAGTTAGTCGTGTAGGTAGGTACTATATTATGTTACTTCGTAAGCCGTATTCTAAAATCTAACTATGTTGTATGTAGGTACCTAAGGTCTCTATAACTTCAGCGTTCCAACCTATTTAGTGAGGGGTACCTACCTACCTGATTGGGGTACCTACTCGTATTAGACAAGTCTTTATTTAGGTACTTGTCATCACATCGATTGCATTAATATAAGTATGAAAATTAGATCAGTAAAAAGAATAGAATAATGATTCATTTTGAAAAAATCTTTTGCTTCTAAAACAATAAATGTGAAAACTAGAAACTTTATAAGATAAAATCATCAAATAAGAAAATGTTGTAATCTTAGTTAAAATCATAATTCAGCTATCAACCATTACAATAGCCGAAATATCAACAAAAAAACTGTAGATCCCATAAAGAGCTTCGCATGCACAATTTACTCCACATCTTACTGCATTGCGTGGGTGCCGCGCTGGCTGCCACAATAGTTGACACCCGACACCAAGCCGGTACTTTTGAGTCCCAGTGTTCCCATACAGAGCCAGCAAAAGACAGGAAGTGAGGACAGCGTGCAATAGAACCAATTACCCGCCCACGATATAAGAAACCTGTAATTAATGTAATATACCGACCTTCTTGAGCGGAAACGGCCGCGCGATTCAGATGTCGATATTTTCGCTAATGATTTTATTATGATATCATGAGCTATAAGATCGTGAATGGGCTTGTTCTGAAGGTGGAGTGTGTAGAATAGGAGAGTAGCGGTATTAAATAAGCATTTGTTGGCAATAAAAAGCTACTGTACTCCGCTACATGCATACCAATTTAATAACTGAGAACACAATGACAGCTAAACTTACTTTTCTATTGACAACTTTTATTACCAGTAAAACCAGCATGAGCCCATGTTATGCACTTCTGTCAATAAATGCGGCAAACACAAACGTAATCTACAAAGTTCTATGTCAAAGATCAAAAGCAATCGGCACAATATATTGCACATGCAATCGATCGACACGACACGTCCGAAGACAGGCAAGCAGCGAAAGATCATTTTTTGCTCACAAAAACACAGTAGCAGCCTGATTTATGGCGAGAGCCGATCATAGGACATTAGTAGTCGGCATTGTCCACTGCATGTGGGCTTTGTGGCCGCCGGCTCCGACACAGTAGCCTGTCATCCGAATACCTTGCCAGGCTATTGTTCTAGGGTGTCGTAAACATGTCGACAGGTCCTATTTGTACTAGCACAGTATGCACGGTAGTGGGCAGTAGGTTCGGAGAAAGACTTTTGTCACAGTAGCCATTGGAGCTCTTTGAGTCATTAAATTCTGCAAGTGCATCGTATAATTTCTATAAGATGTAATTATAGGAGCGATTTCATGGTTGTTCCTGTACAATAAAGGTTCTAAGTGATTTAAAAGCGTGGGAGAACCCTAATCTATACTAATGTTATAAAGAGGAAAAATTGTTTGTTTGTTTGCATTGAATAGGCTCCGAAACTACTGAACCGATTTGAAAAATTATTTCACTGTTGAGAAGCTACACTACTATCCCCGGGTGACATAAGCTATATTTTATCCCCGTATTTCCATTGGAACGGGAACTACGCGGGTGAAACCGCGAAGCGCTGCTAGTGAAATATAAAAGAAATAGCATCTAGCTGTTGCAAACGAATTCGTCTGTGTGTATTGAGTATTTCATATTTTTTTTATACGAATAGTTCCAGGCTAGTTATTGTTAAAACAATCGTTTCAGTGGTTTAGGATAAACAAGGTAACAGACAGTTTCTTTCACATTTTTATTATTACCTTGTAGCTATGGATATCTTTCTGTAGGTAGGGAACACATCATTTTAAAAGTAAACGGTGCGAACTTTACGAGTTAGTAATCTGTGATATACGTTCTTATAACGTTTCCCATGCCTTCAAACATGATGTACAAATAAACCTACAAGCTGTTGGAAAGCGAGGCAATTATAGAAATAAAAAAGATATGGTTCATATTTCGTTGAAGGAAGAAAAGGGAACGGTTCTCTAAGAGCCGCGGTGTTTGGTAAAACAAAAGCAGAGCGAACGATTTAACAAACTGCCATATTTTAACAACGTGTAATTAAAGGTTTGGCTCCGCTCGAATATGCATAAATCATGCGTCTGCCGCGAACTGCCGACCGAAATAGAGAAAAAATTAAATACATTAAGCGTCTCAGGGAACTGGGAACTGAATGTTATCTGCCTACAAAAGAAATGAAGCTTGTATGGGTGAAGTTACTGTTTCGTGGTATACCAAAGTATTTTTGTTTAGTACATGGTGAAGTTGCTTATGTATATCTATGTGAAGATACCATATATTTTAAGGTTTTACAGAAAGATTTTTCTTTGAATCCTACCTCCTATTAATTACTGTAAAAAGACATCAACGAGTGTATCTTCCATTTCTTTACATACTTAGATATGATTTGTTTAAAAAATAAACAAAACATGAAGGAACATGTTTAGTTTACATATAACCTTATTGAGAACCCCCACTTAATGATTTTAACCCAATGCGATACGCGTTATAGCCCAAAGTAAACACACACTTAACCGTAACCTTTAGCTTTGTTTGGATGGTTGTCGTCTCGCTCTCATGGCTTTCCCGTTCTCATAAGAGCCGAACTGGTAAGCTCATAACTCACGGAGCTTGGTGGGGTGTGTCGGAGGCTGTGGCGGGGCGGGGCGCGGGGTACGGGGCGGAGGGGGCCCAGGGTGCGCGCGCGCCGTTCCCTCGGGGCAGAGGGGCCGGGGCGAGGTGACAACCGCTTGTTACGTCTATTCCAAGCCAGTTATTAAAAACGTCTCGGCGCGAGCGGTGCGCCGCCCTGTAATTATCCAGTTGAAGGTTTCGTCGCGCTACATTGTCACCACACTCACCGGAAATGCAATACGTGGATCCGCCCGCGCAACAGGTCCGTCCGCCCGCCCATAAACTACTGACCATAATTTGAGAGTTTATTAATATTAGAGTAAATTCCCAGTAAACGTTTCGTTTGTCATTTCAATTTAGCTGTGATTTAGTTGGACTTCAAAGTTTTAAAAGTGATCGAGCCGATTCTTCTTTAGTTTACGCAAGCTATAGCTAATGATGTGTTAATCTTTGCAGATGATGAACATGATGTCCGGCTACGGATGCGGCTACGGCCGCGGTGACGCTATATCACCGGCTTCCGACCTATCTTCGTGTAGCAGTGCGTCGTCAAGCACTTGGTGCGCTCCGCCCGCGTGGCGTGAGCTGCCTGCCTACACTACGCAGTACCCGGCGTACTGGCCACCGACACCCGCCGCGACAGAGGAAGCCAGAGAACTTCAACGTCGTTGTGCTAAATGCCGCTGTCCCAACTGCCTTACAGAAGCCGCTGGTTTCGGCCCTAACTACGGCAAGGATGGCGGTAAGCGTGAACATGTGTGCCACGTACCAGGCTGTGGAAAAGTTTATGGAAAAACTTCGCATTTGAAAGCTCACCTCCGTTGGCATACTGGAGAGCGGCCTTTCGTGTGCAATTGGTTGTTCTGTGGCAAAAGGTTCACGCGGTCTGATGAATTACAGCGACACTTACGGACGCATACCGGTGAGAAGAGATTCGCGTGTCAACTGTGCTCTAAACGATTCATGCGCTCCGACCATCTAGCGAAACATGTGAAAACTCACGCAAATATATCGAAAAAGAGCAAGAAACTCAAAGAGGATGACAAGGATGAAACTTCGAGTGCTACAAGTGATAAAACGGAACGCCCAGTAGAGCTGCACCCTGCCCCCGCTACAGCGCCGGTCACAGCAGTTGGAAGTACGAACTACGGGACAGTGCCAGTTGCAAGTGCTCCGAAACAGATGTCTTTGAATTATGCAGCGGTTGCGCCGAGCATGATGCCGACTATGCCGAGTGCACCTAACTATAACTGTGGCGGGATGTTCGGGAGTGGTGTGATGTCGGGCTGGTACCCAGAGGTGAGGCAGGACGCCCTGTATCCTCGGCCGCCTGTCCGTGATCACAGGATGTACCAGCAGTACCCTGCCCCCATCAGCACCTACCAGTGTGCTACGAAGGACAACTACGCAGTGTTTCAGGGACATTATAACTTACAACCACCTGTGGCTCTAGGACAATAAGTGATCAAAATATAAGTGTATATAAAGTTACTGTTCGTTTGGGATATCTCTGTGTACTTGCATGTGTCCATGGTATCGTGGGTAATATTTAATATCTTTTTAAGTTACCGTGAATCTAAAATGTGATGTCTGTAAGCTAGTGAGTTAATTAAAATCTTATAATGAATCATGTGCCTTTCAATTGTTGTAAATTGTATTTGTCTATTTTTATTGAAACAAAGAAATAAAAATAGGATTTTTGATAATTTTGTGATCTCATTTATTTATCTTCCTATAACAACAGTTTGACTCTTAAAAGTTTGATATTACCTCTGCAAATACGTATGAAATTTGTAATTTATTTATTTCAAAAAGTGTGGTACGATTACATTAATGAAACAGCGAAAACCTAGTATAGGTACAAAATGACCTTTGACCTTACCCATGTGAAGCTCTTTGACCTGGGGCGTTCCGAAGCTTCATTCAATTTTCAAAATTCGCATACCTAATAACTCTCAAATATATATAACATTATGAAAATCTAAAACCAGTCTCGTAAATCGTCGATCGGTGCAAATATAAATTATGAGTTTAATCACCGATCGAATCGATAGATAACGGCATTTTTAATACGTAGGTACCATAGTAAGTTTTTTAGTAACATGAATTATCATATAAATACTTAACGATTTATCGATACAGGTACCCAACTAAAACATGTTTGGTTCCAACGAATGTTTCAAATACGTGAGAGATTTAATACAATGTAACTAAAGAATTTCACATCAAGTTGAAGTAGGAACTATAAAAAGGGACTGTTTAGAAAAATTGAATGTGTGTAAAAATGCTATAGAAGCCGAATTACAGCCTGAACTACCCAGGAGCTTAAACAACTTGTGGGGTATCTTACTACTTTATTTTTATGTTGATATTTTATAGCCAACAGTATAAAAGTCACATAAGTACAATTGTATATTTGTAAGATAAATACTATAAATAACTACTGAAATAAGAACAGCAGTCTGGCCTATTTACTAGACGATAACATTAATAAGAGAAAAACATATTCGTTTTGTAAATTTCTGGTTCAAGTCTCGATTGTGGAACACTGTTATCATAATAGTGTATGCCTGTATGGCAATTTGTTGTATATGATGATCTACCACGTAATATGTACCACAGTTTCGCCCCAATATAACTGCTAATATTACTCTTATTTAATAAAATAAAACTTTGTGTTTACATCTTAAAAGTTGTATGCGATTTACGAGCGATTTCATAATCAGATTATTTTATCGTTGCTTACTCGTGATATGGTATTAACTATAATCCTAATTCCTACGTGTTTGAGTATCATGCGGTTGGTTCAGCACATTCAGTCAGTTTTAAAACTACGTCGGTGCTACGATGTGTGCTACGCCGCGGTCTACGCGCTGCTACGACAAAAGTTGTGAAATTGAGATTGAACTTTAACCCTTTTTTAGAAAAAGTATAAATAGTTTGTTACTGTCTGAAGTAAACTTATGGTTATGGGTACAGAGAATTGGTTTATTTTCATTGAAAACAGAACAATTTGGGTCCTCATATTTGTGATCTTCTTAGATAATAATTCAGTTGGTCATGAGTGAAGAAAAATCGCGTAAATAGATGTAATCAGAATACAAAATGAGCACACTCAACATGAGTGTGCTCATTTTATGAATGAGTTAGTTAGTATTTCCAGTTTGTCCGCCCGTCACAAGATGGCGTTAGCAGTACCGGTGTGTACACTCGGCGTCACCGCGCTGCGACGTAATTGCACGCGGCTATTATCTGGGCGGCGCCGAGCGCGCATGGCGGCCGGTGCGAGCGGGATGCACTCGATAATACGTAAAACAAAACGAGGGAGTAATAATGGTAAAAAACGAGCAGCACGCAAATTATAGTGAGAAATGAGGCAGCCGGTAGCGGTGGGGGCTCGTGGTGCGGTGGGGGCCTCGCGTCAGTCGAGCGCCCGCTCCGAGAACGCGCCACCCGCGCCGCCTGCGTCGCCTGCGCCGCGAGTGTAGTGAGTGTGTGACATGCGCCACCACCCGGCGCCAGCGCCATGAGCGGCAAGGGCTCCTCCTCTCCGGACCTGCTCATGAATGTGAGTCCATGAGCGACAAACACTCGACTCTTACCGCACACCTTACTACTAACTTAGTGTAAACAGCATAACTAACATTCTTATCACTGATAACTTGATAAGTGACGAGTTGGTAATTGATAATTGATAGTTGGTAATTGTCTTTAGGTTATCCTGCGTTATTTTACGGCCCACTTATAAGGTTCCATAACATCGTAATAAGCGATTGTACCATAAAAGAATCCAGGTGGTAACTTAACCTATAACTTGTTTCTTTTGAGGTAGTAACTTTTTATGTTTGATAACTTGCCTTTATAGATATAACTTAAGTGTGGCAAATGTTTACTTAGGTTTTCAACAAGCATAACGAATGTTGAATGTGTTGAACTAATCTAATCCCAAACTTATACATAAATAAACTTATTATAACCGTAATCGGAGAAATCTTCACGGTTCATGAACTTTAATATTAAGAACAAATCGAACCAAATAGGTGAGTCCATGAAATGGTTTGTTAGTCGGCAGGCACCCCCGGGTATTGTCGATTTAGCACGCACCATAAGCGGCACATTACCCGCGAGTGAGGCAGGCAGCGCCCGCGCTCCCTCGAGCCAACCTCTATTACTATTCATGGCCGCCCCCGCGGCTCGAGTGGACCGCCAAATATCCCCCACCGTAAGAGAAAACATTATGTGTAAATTTTCTTCATATTGCCGTGCCTTTGAATAATAATTCAAGTTGTCGTTTACTCGGCCGTCCGTCCTGAATAATAAATCCTACTCAATTGGTTTCAAATAGTTTAAGTAGGAAACTGTAATTGTTCTTGAATTATATATTGTATCTTTTTAACGGTCTCTAATAAATCACTGCATGCTGAAGTTACCTGCTAGTAATAAGTAACAATATTGTATCCGTCTACCTAAATCGGTAGGCCTGTTTATTATTTATAAAGCAATAACCGTCACATAAACGTCATTGTTATTATCTGAAAATATGCCATTATATTAGTTCCGAACATCACTGGCAGTTCATAAAAAGGTAAAAGTTAATTCAATTAAATGAAGTCAAATATAATAAAGGTTGCGCCGGCACTTTGGAGCGGCGTAACCAATTCTTAATGACACATAGAGGCTCCGTCCATTTTCTACTCAATTTCCTTTTCATATTAGTTTAATCTAGAGGCAGGACTACTGGCGCCAAAAATTATGCCGCGACGGCCGTGTCGGGCGCAGCTAATCTGTTTAGCGTTATATTGTAGGCCGCCCGGCTCCTTTGTGCGGTGAAAAAGGAAGAAATTTATGCGTTTCGGCGTTGTGTGTAGGTTTTTTGTGGGAATGTAATTAATAATTCGGCGGCAAAACTAACAGTGTTTTCGTTGTTACGTCGGCCGGGTGATTGATGTCCACTGCTGCGATTGCAATTAGTACCTACCTACGCGGCAATGAAGAGCGTGTTCCTATTTGCTGTGTAAGTTCTATTTCAATTTTACATGAATCTACCTACTGTTTGTGTTGTATAAAACAGATTCATCAAAAAAATGCAATGATTGACTCTAAAACACTAGAAACGTAGGTACCCATATGGAAGATACCTATATTATGAACAGTAACGAAACAAAACAGTTCAATAATTTAACACATCCTTCACATTATACTCGTACTTCGTACAGATTCACTATAATGCTTAGCGTGGATATTTTAAAAGTGTTTGAAAACATGTCCGACCGGCATCGCAAGCGCGGGCGGGCGTGCGCATGCGTGGGCGCAGCGCGGCCCAGTCACGGCGCGACGCGGCTCAGGTGGATCACCGCATTGTTTGCTTTGTACCTACACCGCTACCTAGATGACTCGCGTTTACAATATAAGACATATAGGCCTATACACAAATATACTTGGTACCCGTTACTCTCGCTATGGTTTTGTATATTACCGTATACAAATCGATAGACTTGATTTAACAGATTTAAATATATACACAGACGGCCACTTTGTTCTCAAAACGGTCTTCCCCAATACCTACTTATAAGGAAAGCCCAAATAGCTAATTACCGATGTTGAATCTGAGTAACGGTAACAATTAAGTTCGGTGCCAATTACCGCTCGTTCTCGTCACGCCTCGCCGTGCGTCGCAGCCGCTCATCAGAGATCAGCTCCTCCTGTCTCCTCTCTTTATTTAGATAGCAGAGGATACGAGCAATTCAGAACAAGTCGACTGTGTTATTTGACCGTTTTGTGCGCGAACGTACCGTTGGTTGCGAGTCGGCACTCGGCACTGGTGCGGCAACATTTTAATTGACCACGCGATGTTGTGCCGCGTCTCGGCCGACTTTTTCTCCACTCCTCAAATTGCTCTAAAGTGCTTAATGAGAGATGCGTGCAATCGCCGTTTCCCCGTACGAGAGGCTGCTCTTATTTTACATACATAAATAGTTCAACACGACGAACTAATGCCGATTCTCGGTACTGTAATTGCGCCTGTGACAGGCTTCCGTCGCCTTTCCAGAGGCTGGCGGTTAAACGCCAAACGCCGGCGTCGCCTAAATTATAGTTATTTCGCATTAATAGCGTATACATCGACTAGTGCGTGCGCATGCGGCTCCAGGCACCATTGACATTTGCAGCCAACATACCTATTCAACTCGCTCACCAACGATTTGCTTGACGGATACGTGACTAGAAAAAAATAATTACCATTACATCCCTCGGGCCTTAAATATCCATTTGGAGTCGATAAAGTTATTGTCTTTGACAGCCTAATGAAGATATACTCTTACATGTAAAAATGAAAAACTTTGTTAATCGATAAATAAGTAATAAAGTTTATTACATACCGACTAAAGTAATGAGTAATATCTGTCTTTGTCTAGTTGACTCCATGTAGATACGCCTTCCGTTTACAGAAGTTACTTTATTATAATTTTATGCTGACTGGATGTGACTTCGTCAGCATTGTTCATAGAACAAACCAAATTGTGGGTCATTAATTAGTTTTGCATTTGAATATGGACAAAACGTGACTTGAAAGACCTTAGCTACAAATATGTTTATAATGAAGGTACAATTTGGTAATTTAATTATTTCCTCTCTATGTAAAAATATCCGTTGCGTACATAGGATATTCAATACATTGTAGATACATAATCACCAGGAAACGGTGATAGAGGTTCGCGTCGTGTACTTGGGTACTTATTTATTGTTACTGCGACAGGTGCTGCAACACCATTATTTTAAGTTAATCATTCTAATACTCTGTACTAATGATTAATATGCGCATGATCAGTCAAGTTTTTCATACAGTTCTATAAAGTAGCCATGTGTATTCGATGCTAGTTAAGATATTAAATTAATAGTTTAAAAAATGGCGTATAAGGCGATAATTGATTAGTACTTATCTCGTCTGTCAATGTATGCCTGAATGGTTGATCATTTTGTAAAGTATGTGACTCTCATACTGATGAAGATTATTTACAAACTCATTAGGAGACTGTATAAATTTTATATATTAATTGTAGTTTTATAGTAAGTATGTAATAAGTATACAGAATTAGTATCGATGTATTTTCCCCTTTTGCAGGCAAAATCGGTTACGGTTTCCGCAGGGCGCCCTTTAAAGAGATTGCTTGAAGTGATGTCGGGAGTAGGTATACTATTCGCAACTGTGCCTGAAGCTATGTTAT
Source organism: Polymixis flavicincta (assembly GCA_949987655.1). NCBI lineage: Eukaryota > Metazoa > Arthropoda > Insecta > Lepidoptera > Noctuidae > Polymixis > Polymixis flavicincta. Next base: position 16,880,493 of record OX465179.1, read on the forward strand.
AGGTAAACCAGTAAACTCTTTTCGGTCGCAGGTAGGTAATATGCGCAGAGCTGGGTCTCTAGCAGTAAATCTTCCTATCATGCAAGAGAGTTCAAAAGATTATTTTGAGTTTGGTAACATTAGGTACTTCTAATTTTACGACCATATAATTCATTTCAAGATGCATAATTTGTAAATCTAATTCAAGGAACCCACGTATGTAGGTACTACTCCTAGATCTTGATATTAACTCTGTAGCCACACAAGTACTATGCAAGTCTTGTGTTAATAATAAATATTTTCTCATGCACTAAAGCGTATTATATAGGTCCCATCATCATCATCATCATTTCAGCCGAAAGAGGTCCACTGTTGGACATAGGCCTCCCCAAGCTCCGCCACTTCGACCGGTTCTGTGCTTCCCGCATCCAGCGGACTCCTGCGGCCCTCACAAGGTCATCGGTCCACCTTGTGGGAGGCCTTCATATAGGTACCATTATATAGGTTCCATAGAGTTTTTATTCTACCTCATATCATTATCTAAGTATCCCACACAGCCAGCTACAGGCGAATCCAGTTTTGAATACTGCAATGTCATTATTTGTCTTTCAGATTGCAGGTAGGTGGGTAACTTTTTAAGGGAACAAACATAAACTTTGGTTGAAAACCGGTTGAATGATCATAGCGATGGCCGCCGTTTGCAATCCAATTAATATACTCATTAAACCTTTGATCTTAATATCAGATACAAAGTTTTCAGTAATATTTTTAAGAACTCTGCTCTGGTACTTATTTATTCTCTGGACGTTTTAGTAACAAGTGGTTTAAATATATACATTCGTTGATTTAATAGATTATTTTTTGCTGATAAAAGTAACTTATTGATAATATTGTATTAAGGAGGATGTGCTAAGGGTGGGCCGCGAAATTCAAATTTTCTTACGATTTTTGCAGGTTGTGTGTTGATTAAAATATGATTCGCGACCGTAACAATTGTGGTTTTACAAAATTATAAGATAAGATATCACAAATTGTCAAAATGCAACAGATGTTAATAGTAAACATAAAACAGATCATCACGTTTGCCTAAAACAATGGCATGAAAATATTAATACAATAATAAAATTTATAATGTCAGTGACATTATAAACTATTTAAAAATTTCATAATAATAAAAGAATCATCAATACAGCCCTCTAAGTTAATTTAATCCCATTGAATGACCTTTTTCATGACATTGTCATTCAATGGTATCTTTAAAATAACCTACAAATTGCAAAAAACTTAAGAAAATTTCAATTTTGCGGACTACCCTAGCGCCCTTAAGTTTATTGGGTCGTTAACAGTATGACAATTTTTCTCCATTTTAAGATTATGAAAATTAAGTCTTATTTATTATGCAAGGCACACCAACGACATATTTACAAAGATAGTAACATTAGATGATGATGAATCTTCAGTACTGTGTAAATACATCACTTAAAGGCATACACAACATTCATATTAAAAGGCTACGAATAACAAAGAACGTTATTTACGATTCGATTAAAATACAAATACATTTTGAAAATATTAAAATATTAGAAATGAGATTAAATTATGAAATTAAATAAAATAATAGATTTCGTCACATTGCACTAACACAATACAACCACACAAAATTAATTAAAAATTTCAGAAATAAGGGAACCATGAAAGGGCTCCTTAAGAATCCTACGACCGAAGCTCGCAACTAGGATTCGGGCGGAGACAATATTTCGTCTGAAAATTGCTATCGTTGCGCTAGTGTTAGTACCTGTCGAGGATACATACCTACAGTGAGCAGTACGATCACACACACATTGACAATGGCTTGACGCGATAGCGCTACTAGCTACTGACCATTTATGATGAATTTGGATGTGTTCCGTAATACCAAAAATGATGAATGAAAACTTATTGTACCTATTTGAATATTTTTTTCGACATTTTACAACTTGATAATATGATCTATGCTTCTGAGACAACAATATTACGGAAATTGTTGGTTAAAATACCAAAAAAACAGTGAGAAAACATGTCATTTACAGTTCATTGTACGTAGGCCTCTTAACCCAATTTAATAAAGAGCACACTTTGACATCAACATCAAACATCATGATTAGCAACAAATCCTGTTCTATACCGTCATGTCACAATCATTTTCCCTACTTCCATATCATATCACACGAACAGATAAAAATCACACCGAATCAAAGGAACAATAAGATACACCTCACATTACAAAAGTAACAAAAAACAATATCAAATCAAAGGATCGTAAGATGTGAGACCAATCTCACCAATGGCGGCGAGTCGACCCTCCATTGGCGAGGTGGATGTCACCGAAACCTGTCCTGTGACGTCACGACACATATAAAAACGCATACGGTGTGATTATGGGGGTATTTGGACGGTCTGGCCGAGTTTCTGGGTTACAAGAGAGAATATTTATGATGGAATTGAAGTGTGATTTTGAGCCGCCATTGTAGATTATTATGTGTATAAAAGTCTTGAAAGAATTGACCTTTTTGATTAAGTTTGAGTCTAGTAAACTTAAAGGAGAACTTACTTGGAAGTTCTCCTTTTGGTGGTAGATAATTTCATTTAAAAAACCAGTTAAGATTTTTTCTTGTGGTAGGTACGTACCTAATCGATATCGGGACACTGAGACATGCCTTAATTTTCAGGAATATATTAGATTAACATTTAAAAAACCGTTGTAATTACTCATAACCGCTTATTTTCATAAAACCCGTTGAAACGTATTCTATCAATCGTTTTCTATATTACCTACAGCGTTCCATCTAGTCTGGGAGCGGCACTCATAGGCAAAGCTTAGTTTAAAATATTCCTCCCCGTGAGATCATAGATAAGTGTGAAACTGACATTTGTACCGTTCGCAGATATTCCGATGCGCTGACATACTTGATTGAAGTATCGACTGGTCACGAATCGATTGAACATAAAATAAAATTTATTTTAATTTATGATAAAATTATACGCGGATTAATTTTAAATCCAATATTTGAGAAGTGTTTTGAATATGCAAATGTTTATTATTAAGTCGCGTATTTAATGCCAGGCTTGGAGATTGATGTCGTCATGCTGAAAGTGTGTAATAAGTTTTAAACCCATGTGCATTAAGTAAACGTTTAGTAGAAATGGCTTTGTAACCAAATAATTACTTACAGAAAAAAAAACTTTGCGTTACTATAACATCAGTCCAACTTTTTTAGCTTTCCCTATTTTTTACGTCACTAAAAAGATAAATCTTGGAACCCTTGAGTGCGTCGTTTCCTGAACAAGTCGTTTTGTCGCTGAGCACATTCCCGAGACGAATGACTTGATTATCATAAAACAGCAGTTTGCTTTCTCCGGGCCAACTCCACTGGAAACCAGCACGTGGCCAGATGCAACATGTTTCCGTAAACAAAATCGATTACATCGTAAGATAACGTTTACAGAACATGATACAATTAATCGAAATGCCAACAATGATTCAATAATACGCGTCCTACTTGTAATTGCGATGTTTCTTCATAGTTTCTATCATCAGCTCACGTCACTGTAACAAAATGGTTTACTGGTTGATTAAAAGGACTTGTAAAATCTTCGAAAGGTTTGAGTAAGTAGGTAATAATTTCTTGTAAGGTCTCACTTTTTGTAGTGAATGATATTTTTAAAACTTGTTTTGTGAGTAATTACGGCGACGTTTAACTTTAAAATGAGGTCGTTTTATTCTGTATGCATATGTCTACATCATCTTTTTTCGAGAGTTGCGACGTTTTGTTTAATATTACATGTATGCTTCAGAAATGACTAGATGGGAATTAAATGTTATTAAATCTTATAAGTATGTAACGTTCCGTCCAATTTCCCGTATCTGCAGAGACAGGAACGAGCATCAAGTTGATACATTTATTTCTGCCACCCATGACTATTGTCAAAGTATTTCCAGTGTTTGTAATCAAGCGAGATACGATCTTACGAACGACATTCAGTGCTATCTGTGTGATCTCGTGAGTACGTCACTCGCTGCGCCCGCGCCACCGGCATGGCAGTGAGGTGTCGCTCTCTTTGTTCCTAAGCCCACAATGTTGCTCGCATTATACGTAATTATTATAATGATTTCTGAGTAAGTGATTAAAATTTATATGGGGTATACACTTGATACGTACATGGCCAAATGATATTAATGCTTCGGCAAACTAATGTGCAGTAAGCAAGCTGTTTCCATGTTCGCTTACTAATATGTAAGTCGTTCAATTTGATGATTATATTGAACTGCTGAATAATTACGAACGGTTACGTTTAGTGCTTCATAAATATGATTTATTGAAATATATAACTTCATACTTCGATAACGATGTGGCATGATTTAGCTCGTTTCAGGTGATTGTGGACTTGATGAAGTGGAAGACGAAATATAAAAGAGCTGGATACAGATGACGACATTTTATTTATTTAAAACATTACCTACCCAATTTTTAAACTTTAAAAAATCAAGGGAGATAATTTATTTTCGTTCGGCAACTAGGCCCAGTAAAATTGTAGCGTCTAATAGTAGGTAATGAAACACATTGATTTGTTCTACTCAATCAATCAATCAATTATACTTCATCTAACGGGAATACTGAGAAAAACGATTATAATCTAAAAATCCACTGAAGGAGCCATTGTTTAGTGAATAGTTATAATACGATTAATAGACTTTACAATACAGGGACCCAAAAACTGTCCACGTTTAAAATAGGTACAATTTCATGACAGCAATCAAACAAATCTAAATTTCAGTTTCAGAAAACATTGTAGATACGGTATTTTTCAAACTTCTAGAGCAACTTGAAGAAAAAACGTTTAGACCTTGCCGATTATACAGGGTGTTTGGCAGAACGTTGAACATACGAAAAAGATAGATAGGTGGGGTCATCTGCTACTTACTCAGCTCTAATTTATTTTGGCCCTGGACCCCTGGATTAAAAAAAAATGCAAGTTGAAATTTAGATTTAAGAATGTTTTACATCGTTCTGTAAGTTTGAGGACCCATAACTTTTTTTCTAGCTAACATCTGAATAAAGCAATAATTTTATAAGAATCTCCCAACATTAAAGATAAAAAAAATTGCCTGCTTTACCCATTTTTGATAAAAATAACACTTTAAATTTAAGAAAGTTGTGAAAGTAGAAGAAAGCAAAAATATTTTTTTAAGGAATATACAGGGTGGCAGGGCCAAATAAATTAGGTTCAGTAAGTAGCAGATGACCCCACCTATTCATAATTTTCGTATGTTCCACGTTCTGCCAAACACCCTGTATTGATCACGTGTTGACCTGCTGGAAAAATCTCAACAGGTACTCTTTCAGAAAATCGATGTATAAATTACAACACATAATTACCCTGCTCTACCCGCAATGAATACGGTAGGTACAAGTCGCTGATCCCCATGCAGCCATGTCAGTTTCCACATCATTTAACCCCGTGAACAGTTTCCTACGCACTTCGCTTTGACATTTATATTCGTACTTTTTCTTCGCTCCTACGAGTTTACGCTGTTATTGTGTTTTTTAGAAATTTTGCAGCGTGAGAACAATGTAATATGGAGCTAGTACTGATGTTAGTTCTTGTAGAGTTTACGCCTTCTAAACTGGAGCTGTTTTTTGTATCGTACATATTATAGTAAAATCGTAGCAGAATAAAAACTGAGCATTGCGTTTTTTCAATAATTTTTATGCTAACTGGGAACGATTCTTATGCCGAAAATATAGTTTTAAGAATGTTGGCTATTTATCTGAATGTATGTTCGCGTAGCGCGCAAATGCTACTCGATAGATTCTGTTCAATTTTTTACAGTTATTCCCTATGACCCTGGTCAATCTGTAGAATTATCACGCTATTTGGATGAGCAATATTGCATTATGTTTGTATTCTTCTCTGCAAATTGTAAAACGACGCGCCTAAAGATTAGGATACTGCAGATAGTTACCGATTTAACTTTTAAAATGATTGTCATCACGCTATACCTTTATGGAGCTAAACAGTCAGTCATGTACAGGGTGGGTTTTATAGACTTTTTATTTTATTTACTAAGCAAGGCAAACCAACGTTATATTTACAAAGATAGTAAAAATTGCGTGATGGCGAATTTTCAGTTCTGTGTAAATAATAGGTCTTTACCTATGAAATTGCCGTTTTGTATGAAAAAATTTAAACGATTTTTTTTCATGAATTTTTTATTTGTATTAATCGAAGTAATCACCCATGCAATCAATGCATCTTTGCCATCGCAGTGGCAGTTTATTGATGCCCTTCTTAAAGAAATCAGCTGGACGGGAGGCAACAAATTCTTCAAAGGCATTTTGTACTGCCTCTCGGGTATTAAATTTTTTTCCCGCCAAGAAGTTATCCAAATTCTGGAAAAAGTAGTAGTCTGTAGGCGCAAGGTCTGGTGAGTAGGGCGGATGACGGAGAGCTTCCAACCCCAGTTCTTGCAACTTGGAGACCGTCTGCTGTGCAGTATGAGGTCGCGCGTTGTCGTGCAGGAGCAGCGGAGACGAGCGATTGACCAATGCTGGTTGGAGATGCGCCAGCTTCTCCATCATTGTGTTCAGTTCTTCACAGTACACATCTGCAGTAATGCTCACCCCGTTTGGTAAGAAGCTGTGATGAATCACACCGGCGCTAGACCACCAAACAGTGACCATCACTTTTCTAGGGGTAAGTTTTCGTTTAGGGCATTGTTTAGGTGCTGAACCAGGATCCAACCAACTTGCTGAGCGCTTACGGTTATCAAACAGAATCCATTTTTCATCGCAGGTAACAATGCGGTTCAAAATTCCTTCATTTGTGTGTCTGTTGAGCAGTGCAAGGCACGTCTCGACGCGTACTTCGCGCTGGCGATCATTGAGTTCGTGGGGCACCCATTTGTCAAGCTTTTTTACCTTGCCAATTTGACGCAAATGGACCAATATTGTTTTGACGCTAACGTCGAAAGCTGCTGCTAATTCAGCCGTAGATTGTGTATCATCAGCTTCCACAATCGCCTTTAATTCGTCATTGTCGACCAAAGTCTTCGGACGACCGCGAGGTTCATTTTTCAGGTCGAAATTTCCAGAACGGAAGCGAGCAAACCAATAACAGGTGGTGCGTTGGTTTGTAGTGTTAGCTCCGTAAACGTCGTTGATGTTGCGTGCCGCTTGTGCCGCGTTGCTGCCACGACGGTACTCATATTCCATAATTACTCGAATTTTTAACGTATCCATGATGACGAAAAAGATTGAAATGCGATGAAAATGTAACACTAATCAATAAAGAAATGACCACTTTTAGAAAAAAAAATCCATGTTTTTAAAATAAAATTAATTTGAAATTAGAATTCTTAGCCAAACAAAAATTATTTTGATTTGAAATGGCCAGTACTGCAGAACGGCAATTTCATAGGTAAAGACCTAATACATCACTCATGCACAACAAGGTGATTAACTATTCGATTACATTTTGAAATAATTGAAATATAAATATAAGATTATATTAAACAATAAAATTAAAATAATAGGTTTCGTAACATTGCACAAAAACAATTCCACCACAATTACACATAGGGTAGAAAAACTGAATATTGAATTAATTAAAATGAAGGTAATTATGGAAGACAAAAATAAATACAAGGATCGTACTTAAGTCTAATTAAACGAAATTCAATTGAAATATTATTAAGTACCTACTAAAAAACAGGACATTAAATAAAATTTAATTAAAAGTAAATACGATGAAATTAAACTTCATTATTATTTCCTTTATTCCGCTAAATATACATATAAATTACATTTTTAAATATTATTATAAAAATATAAAAACATTTAAAAATATAAAAAATAGTAGCCCACCGGTATTTGGAACAAGGTCCAAGCTACCGGCGGTCAGGGCTCCAGAGAGAGGAACCTCCTAACGATGCGAGCCGTGTCCAGGAGTACCGCTTTCTGGATAAAGCCCTTGACCCAGCTGCCCAACGAGAACCTCCTCAGATGTTGGTCGAGGGTCTTGGCTATCAAGCCATTGGCTGAAACGACTATCGGTACAATGATCGCTGAGTCCACATCCCACATGTCGACAACCTCGTGAGCCAAGTTAAGATACTTGATTTGTTTATCTTTCTCGGCTTTCACGAGGTTCCTGTCATGCGGGACCGTTATATCAATGATCATTGTACGCCGCTCTAGTCAATACACCACCACTATATCAGGCTTATTGGCAACAATAGTCCTGTCAGTGATGATGGATCGATCCCAGTACAGTGTGACATGTCCATTTTCGAGAACTGGGTCGGGCACATACCTGTAGTACAGCACTTCTGATTCCACAAGGCTGTATTTCAGAGCAAGTTGCTGGTGGATAATCCTGGCTACAAGGTTGTGTCTATGCAAGTACTCCTCGTTAGCTAGACGAGAACACCCGGAGATTATGTGTCTGATTGATTCTCCCAGACGGTGGCAGATGTCAACCGTACCATCTTTCACAATAAAAATCCGGTAGTTGTTCGTCATGATAACTTCGTCCATAATTTCACAGACAAAACCTTCGGTTTCCCCAAAGAGGTCACCGAAACGCAGCCAGGCTACGGGGCTAGTAAGTCTACATCGGGTCCATGTAGGGCCCGAAAAAAGCGTCCGTGAAGCTCCTTACTCTGCCATACCTCCATGCGATCCTTAGTGTCAAGCACTACAGGCTTGCGCCAATTCTCTTTAGCCAAGGAGAGCGGGGTGAGACTTGTCCACCGCGACCACATCTCGATGCATCCCCACGTCGGCTTCTAGGAAACATTCCCTGAGACTGCATACCTCGCGATTGTGGAGGGTCTTAGCGTTTAAGAACCCTCGACCTCCATATTTTCGCGGGATATACAGTCTCATTACCGATGATCGTGGGTGATGCATTCGATTTGCAGTCAGCAGCGTACGGACCCTCCTATCGAGGGCGTCGAGTTCGGTCTGAGTCCATTTGAGTATGCCGAAAGAGTACATCAAAACCGGCATGACCCAACCGTTGAAGGCGCGCACCTTGTTTCCGCCTGATAAAAGACTATTAAATACTTTCTTCAGGCGGCCAAAGAAGCGCTCCTTCAACGATTGCTTCATGTCAGTAACATTGATGCCCAACGCTTCCGATATACCCAAATACTTATAGGTTTCGGTTGCGGAGAGGGTTCGAAGGTATATGGAATCCGAGAGTTGGGTTCCCACGGATTCCACAATCTTCCCTCGCTTTACATGCATGACCGCACATTTGTCCACACCAAATTCCATCCTGATGGCGCTACTGAAGGTTTCAGTTACTTTCAGTAGCTCCATCAGTTGCAAATTGTTGTTGCAAAACTTTCATTATTATTATTAAATTAAAATAAGTTATGAGTAATGATAGCTGATAACAGGTAAATTTTATTTATTTTAGAGGGGGCATTATGGGCCTACCCATAAAGTTGGGAATCCATTGGTAAGGCCTTTTAAATAAAAATCAATACAGCTTAATCCCTCATCCAGTCCAGCGTTTTTAATCAATTAATAAGTACACCAACAGCATATACACATAACACAAATATAACATTAGCTTTAAATACAATTAAGGTATTACTTCTAATGTTTACACAAACTATAGGCTTACTTTTTCACCTTTTCGTTGTCTCTATAAAGAAATGCATCAAGACTTGCATTTTCTTCTCTCCTAGCACGTAAGTAACTATTCGATAATCACCCATCTACTAAATTATTTAAGTAACTGTAAGGGTAACTTCAACTTAAATGCTTGCAATAACCTAACCCGTCAAATAACATGATTAAGTTTGCGGTATTAATTCATTTCAAATATATTTCACGAATCGACATGCCTATAGTAAATTTATGAACAAGCATTGTTTTTGCAACACTCGTATTTCAACTCGACTCAAAGATCACAACAGTGGGTCGCAACAATATAACAGGTTGCCAGGGCAGCGCCTCAGGTCACGATTAAGTAACCCTTCCTTCATTCCGTCATACAACTCAGCAGAATCGAAGAAAATAAAAAGGTCAGTGGAATGACGAGACAAAACCTTCAATTAAAAAGGCAGTAGGTACAGTACTGAAGTAATGGGACTATTCTGAATGGGTCGAGATCGACTTGTGTCCGTCCGTCATCGCCTGCGCACTGTCTTCGGCTCTTCGTCACGCAAGTCGCGACTCACGCGCCTCGCCTCAAGCGCGCCGATTATAATTTCGAGCGCCGATCAACATGAAAATGAAGGTCCATAAATTTATTAGACATAGTGTCGGCTCACTGGCCTGGGGCTCGCATTATATAAAATATGTCAAGAATTGAGCATTATCATACTAACAATATTTTTACGCGGCTAAAAATAATGTAATCTGCCTCAATCGCGATGTAACTCACAGATATTGTGATCGAGATTATCTGTTGAGGATCTGAGCAGCCGAAAAAATACTTATCTGATTAATTTATTGTTTTAAAGTAATTTTGGGGGCTAGAGTTTTCCAGAGAATTTCATAAGCGTAGGTACTATGTTTTATAGTCCTTTTAAACTTATTGCAGATTTTATAATAGATACCAAAGTATCATTTGAAAATTATAGATTACCAATAAAGTTATCAGAATGCTGTCCACGTAAGATATTTAATGTTAATAGGCATCATTGAGTGACCTGGTCACCGTGAGATTGGTATGCGCAATTTCAGATACGAGTTTTTGATCCTAAACAGAGATATAGCGCCCACGTCCACTGCGAGGGCAAACTTATAAAATGTAAATTTATTGCGCGATATTTTACATGAATTCAAATTGGCGGCAATATATTGCTTGCCTTTACATTACATCACGTAATTATGCCGCGCACAATTATTATAATTTTCCTATAATCGAGCCCGTGAGGACGTGCGAAAAAACGTTTTAAAAGGTAATTCACACTGATTTATGGTCTGTACAGAGGATTCATTAATTTATCAAACAATCCGTAAATCAACTATTTTAAGTAATGCCTTGCGCGTAGACGACGGGTGTAGTGAAAAGGTCATTAAGCCGGCGAGTAATTATAACGTAAACATCTGCATCCACAACAAGTGGTCACGGAACCGACTCCAGCGCAGCACCATGCATCTAATCAACGGTGATTCATCTAACGAAATACAAAAATTAATTATATACTCTGTTCTCAAATCTTACCTGAAATCGTGCTTTTAATTACAAGCTACATGCAATGATTTATAGTGGACACACGTGTGTCGATGATTTATGTAATCTATGTGAAGAAAAAACTTACCAGAATATACACTAGTGATAACATTTTCGTAGACAAACGCGCTATTTCTAAAGCTATTAGTATCTGTCATTAAACTATTAATTACAAGGCATAGAATCGCAATTGAACTTCCAAGATTCCGAGCCCTCGCGTCTTGCGCGTGAAAGTGGACACCTTTCACATAACTAGCTTTAATTAAATCTATGGCTGTAATTATGTCCTTTGCCCCATTTGTACGGCTGGAATTATTATACATAATTATAGGCAACGATGTCTTTGAAATCCAACGTCTATGGTACTGAATACGTGATCGGCTAAATTATTCCTCTACTCGGGTTGGAACTACTGTGTCTCAGATAAATTCATCCCCGTCTGTAGTCACTGAGATCCTTGCTCTTGACTTAATGTGACTTTTATTACTTCGCTTCCAGCTTCATTGTGCTCCCCTCCTTGGTTGAACAAACAGAACCTTTCAGCTCTCTCCTTTCAAACCAGCTGTTAAACGTTTATGTCACTTTAATACTTTTCTTAGTAAATGTTTAACATTCGGAGTATTACTTTGAATGGTTTATTGGTATGAAAGGGCTTCATGGCAGACGTGAAAAAAGTTTAACGACTAGTTCTGAACCTGAAGAAAATTTTCTTGTGATATCTAGATAATACAATCTAACGTCGTTGTATACCTGTTTTTACTTGTGAAGGCCCCAAGGATTCGCTGGAAGCGAAGCACAGAGTAGGCTGAAGTGGAGGTGCTTGGGGGAGGCTTATATCCAGCAGTGGACGTCTTTGCTGAAATAATGATAATGATGATATTTTTATTTGAAAATATCAACATCTTCTACCACATGTCCTGGTTTTTATTATTGATTTCTTCAAATACTCATGAAGTAGTCATCAGCACAAAGCCCTAAAAATCCGCACAGCAGATTATAACTATCCACAGGTACAAAACAAACAATGGTTGATGCCCCCATGCGGAGGCCAATCAGCCATATGTTGCGTTGCGTCAAGTATAATGGGGGTGAAGGGGGAAGTGACCGGGGCGTCATTCATCACTCGACCGCAAATAGCAAGCGTTTTCATTTTCACTGTACTAAGGTAAAAAGGCTATTGTTTTGTTACGTATTCTGATTCTGATGGTTCCGTAGATTTTTGACGGAGTACAGAATATTTGTAAAAAGCGTTTTAGTAAAGTGAAAAAAATCGTGGTTGAAAATTAAGGATTGTAATCTATCTAGCGATAAATGGCAGTTTAAAAAGTGTCACGGATAACACTTGAACGGTTTCCTTTTTGTTAAAAGAGGATGAATTATAGAAAGTGTAATAAGATTATATCTAATACTCTTTATTACGAACACTATATGAATAAGCAAGCAAGAAAATAGAGTGAAACATCTATTTTTCCCAGTTTCTCTTAATTAAATCAATCAAAACTTTTTCATACAAACTTCAGGAGTGTATTACTCCACTGTTCGACAATATATACATCAAAAATTAAACATGGTATAGTTTTGTCTCATTATTTGTATTGTTTGTACAGAAACAGAATATTAAAATAAAACTCATTAAAAAGATATGAGCCAACAAATATTAGATTTTCTTGCTAATTTAACCTAACTTCGGGCGTGTTTAAGTAACAAAAGAAGTGTGAAATCTCCAAAACCAAGTTGGTACCGACAAGGCTCAAATATCTAAAAGTCCAATAAACTTTATTGGTCATTGATTTATGCAGTAGGTTTTTAATAAAACCCGATCTGCCGAAGCAATTTCCTTAATTTTTTACGCGCCTCTTATACTATAACTGATCCTGCATCTCGCTCAATAATGTTGTGCGTGTAGACTAGCATCTAACTGCTCATCACAGGTACTACCTCTAGCGGACACGAAGCCTGATGAGACAGCGTGCTTTTTAGCCAGGCCCATCAATGAGTTCGAGCCCGCGACTAGATTCCCCTTAAAAATACGATATTTCTATTGATGACCAATTGGTACTTAGGTACCTATATTAGCCTGATTTTGGTAAAGTTTATCTCGTCTAAGTAGCATTTTAAAGTTACAATGACCAAGGTCCTCACGCAAACCTGATTGTCTGTATGACGTCATAATTGGTATTGTAACAGCAGAGTATCAAATTATAATACTTATATCACGAAATATCTTGAAGGCGGTTTGTCTGTTAACAGGTGATTAATTGCAGTCATGCATCATTATGAAAATATTTTACTGACATAAGATTTCCTAAGAGTTGTACTTACCAAAAATGTATATAGGACTAGGAGCACTCCGTGGGTTCACCCGCGTAGTTCTCGTTTTCGTTGGAATACGGGGATAAAATATAGCCTATGTCACCCGGGGATAGTGTAGCTTCCCAAGAGTGAAATAATTTTTCAAATCGGTTCAGTAGTTTCGGAGCCTATTCAATGCAAACAAACACAATAAATCAAATCTTTCCTCTTTATCATATTAGTATAGATATTTTTAAGAACCGAAGTGGTAAGTATGTATGTATAATATACAAGGTAAATTTTTAACCAGTGCGCTAACTGTTACCATGCATTCAGCATATCATTCTAGACGCCCAGCGCAGAAATTTTCAAAAATCAGCTGTGCAATACCTACGAGGTCAAAATGTATGGAACAGCTGATTTTTTTAATACTTTCGACGGCAAATTTCTACGCTGAGGTCTAGAATGATGTGCTGAATTCATGGTTCCAGTTTGCGCACTGGTTAAGAAATTATCCTGTATGTATCCTATTATTGATTAAATAAGAAAGAATGGTAGGTATATATCTCAGAATTTCAATATATATCTCAGAAAACATGTATACGTCTGGCCTACCCCTTTACAGAAGATAGGCGTAATGGTCACGTACTTAGGTACTTAAATCTAAACGGTACCCTAAAGACTAAAGTCGCACGCCCGTACGATAAAGCCGTTAACGCTTTTCGCCATAGATTTTTTTCAACAAACATGTGTAATGCAATATTTTACGCAAAGGGGAGTTTGTGGTCGTAATGATGGGCGAGTAATATTCGTCTTCCGCCCTGCATTAGGTAATGAAGCTTAATTGGTTTATTAAGGCTCTATTTGAAACACTCTTGAGTGTGAAATGCATTACGATTTAATGCCGAGTCACTTCCTGTATCTTAGGGATCGAGTGGAATTCGATATCGATTTGAGAGAATGAAAATATTGGGCTGTAGCACTTATGACGGCGTTGGAATAAAAGTTTCACCACTGTTTTATCGCTAAGTGCAAATTGTTTGAAATCAAAATTTATGGTCGAAGATTTGTTCCCTGATAGGCAGTCTAAATCACCGACTCGATTGAAATGACCTTCAATAAAGCAACGATGCTACTTTAAAGATCGAAGAACCTGCAATGTAAGTCACGATCTCCAACAATGAAAAATACACCTAACATTGTAGCTATGATTGATACAGCTAAGTTGTTTATGAAATGAAGGGGGCGATCACTAATTTATGAAGTAGCTACTGTGACGCTACTCTGTCGTTGACCTAGCAGTAAGAAATCTTGACAGTTTTAGAGTTCCTATTCCTAAAAGTATCTAATATGCATCACTCTGTTGGGGAGTTTGTTGCGCCACTTCTTCTTCCCAGCTAAAGAACTAGGAAGTGTCGAAGGGTGGGCGTTTTTAGGGGACTGTCTTATATATTTTGACGTTCGAAAAGTGCTGATTCTCAGCCTAATTTGAATAAATGGCTTTTGATTTTGATTTTATTGAATCGTAAATCAAACTTCAGTAGCACCAACAGTGCGTAATCTTATTAATATCTGGCATACGTTACCTAATAATTATCATTCCCATAAATTAACATCCCTGCTAACGCTAATAATATACCTCACATTATTATCGTGTGTAGGGTTTTTAATTTTCAGCAAAACCTTGATATTTAATAACAAAATTCAATTTCTTTTACCCACCTACTCATTTAATTCTTAAGTGCGTTTCAAGTAGGTCCCTACCGAATTTTTCGTTTACTTATTTTCTTTGTACCATCCGACCTGTCGATTAAATCTTTTCCTCACTGCTGTGGGAGTTCAATCAAACCGAATAATTCGTCGAATCCCCTAGCTCCGTCTGTCCTCTGTCGTCTGTAAAACGAGACGGTTGCTAGGCACAAGCGCGGGTGCGGGCGCGAATTAATTTCGCCACAATTACTCGGTCGCGTTACTAATTGAGACATCAAAGAGTGGCGACGGACGGTCGCCGCCATACCCTCGCACTTTGTTGTCACTCGCTGTATTATAATGCTCGAGGATAGAGTTTGTGGTTAGCTTTCACGTTTGGTAGTTACTCAATCTAATTTAGAAGTTTATCTAAACCCCTTGTAAAAGAAAATCATGTTTTAATCGTTTTCAGAGCCTAGTCATTTTAAGTTTTAACCGTGTATCGAGTCTGGAAGATTACTTATAAAAGTTTGAGTTTTTTTGCCGACGAACCGCCTGGTGAAAACAAGAAAACATAGACAATATGAGTCATTATAATATGCTATTTATTTATACTGTTTGCTGACACACGACAAAACGTCATTACAAACAGCCACGGAACATTTAGAACATCACTTATCCACGTTGGTTAAAGCTAGCTGTAGGCTTACCAACCTATAGGTACGTGTCTGGGTGTAGGTGTAGTCATATTGAGTCCATTAAGGTGGTCGACGCACTGTTTGCACTGGCTGACCGACCACAATATGGGGTCACCTGATAATGGCTGCGTAATTACGCCACCATTACAGGCCCGGCTGCATGCACAAACACCGCACTTCTTGTTACACGATCAAATGTCTCAGACGTGACTGGTTGCTACCAATACAAGCATTATCTAGATTCCAAATAAATTATTCACAAGCGCGACCGGCGGGCGCCTGCTGCTCACCTCAAGGGCAAAATAAGTAGCGTTCGCGACTGCGTAATATTTAATAGCCCTACCTATCTCAACGAGCCTTCAAAATCAGCTAATTCATAACTGAGTTAACACCAATAAGTTTCGAATATGAGACACGATTTCCGAAAGAATCGATAAAATGAAAATTGGTGCGATCATAAAGCCGAAAGGTGTCGGGTGGATATTAATGGTCTCGACCACATCAATATCGACGGCCGCGCGTGGGTGTAGTAATGTGATGCAGTTGTTTGTCGTGAACATAATCATAGTTTACAAAATAGCACATTCACTGAACTGTTTGTTCGGCTGATGGAATTTTAAATTACATTTGTAAAGACGAAAGTTTTAGCGATTACGACTGCAGGTAGGTTGAGCCGCGGAATGTCTGACTGCGGTGTCTGTCAAGACGTTTGCGAGGGAACAATCGATCCAGCTCTCCGTACAATTTGCGTAGTGGCAGCTCCTCCGGCAATTTGTGTCCGTCGCCTTCGCCTGCCGTTACCCGGTAAACGCTACTGGAATATTGTGCAGCCTGTGGTTGAGTTCCCACTTTTAAACGCACAGTCGTCCGGACGAGTGAGATACATGCTAATTATGGGCAATTTTCAAAATCGATCGCCGAGCTTTTGCCCTGCTTGCGGCTTCCTGCGTTCGCTCGTTCTCGAGAAAACGTAAGCAAACACTCCACTTGAAATACCTGCTTTAGACATTTATTTGCGGTTAGGTGTACTCGTTACATCTGGTTGTATGTCATAGTTCCGAACGGACGAAGGTAATAGGCTTGTTTGAAAAGCAAGAACCTATAAAATGTATCCAGAAGTGACTTACAAAAGTGAATTATGAGTGTCCGAACAGGGGCTCGCTGTAGCTACCATTTAATAAAGGTATCATCGAGATATCGACGGTTTGATCTGATGACTGGTTGCGCAATAGCGAGCGCAGTTAGATCGAATTATCGAGCGATCGATGGCTTCTAGATTGCATCTCAATAATCCTTGTCCGAGATATCGCTCCAGATTGCAGTTCGAGCGTGCGTCCTAGGTACTTCCCGTCTTCCTGAATCCAATATAATGAAAAGCTACAACACGTTACCTCCACGTCTTGGAGTACTCGCTGCTATTTTTGATTTAAATTGAGTCGTGCTCTAATAATGGCATGCGTTTAGAAGGATATTAGGTATGCGTCTCGGTCGGCGATGTCGTTGAGACTGCACGCCGGTGACCGTCGGGACGCGGTAATTGATGACGTCGCGGGCAAGCGGTGTCCGCCCATTTTCCGTCAATTTTCGTCACTTGAGTGATGGTAGAGCGTCCCGCCCACGGCGGAGCGCCCGCGACCCCCGCGCGCCCCCCCCGGGAATCCCGCGAACGGCACGCGCCGCGCTAAATTTAAATGGGATGAACTTGTAACGGGCGGCCGCCGTCAAGGAATGTAACCGGCATGATGCGTTAATCATACATTTGTGACAGTTACATTCATTCTGAGACTTCGGCGAACCACCACAAAAAAATCGACATTGAAGATTTTCTATTTGTCCCGTCATGTGTCATGTGAACGGATTTAATCTGTAACTTGTGGAAATGGTACAAGTGGCGAACATTTTTAATAAATAAACGAACAAAGTTACTCACATACGACTATTTGGTGATTTGTGACAGCCCAAAATCTACTTAAATAAAGAAGCCCCTCATAGTGTCACTGTTTCCATCACGGTGCAAAGTCAGCTTTAGACAAAGCCACCTAATTTCCCCTGCAGTAACAAAGGCCCATGGGGATATAAATAAGGTAGGGCACTTAATGAACACATAAACTGAAGAGAGGTAGTAGACCGGGAGACAACTGGTTGCCATGACAACGCGGAGATGATAGTTATCCAGGAGTTATCAAGAGAGGGGCTTGATTGTTTGAGACTAAAGAGATATTTCCAGAGTCGAGATGACAGAGAAATAAAAGAAAAAGAAGACTGATAATAGTTATTTTCAACACATTTGCTCAAAAACTGCATTTACGATGCCTGCATACATGGTTCGAAAGTCAAAAATTACGCACTAATAAAACGGAACATGCGGTAAAATAGGTACTCTCACCTAAGTACCTATTTTACCGCATACCTCGTTGGCACCGTGCGTATTCTTTACGGTTTTTTTTTAATTTCCATAAAATATCAATAAAAACCAACTTACCGCACTAGTATCATAATAGTTATTTATGATACTAGTGCGGTAAGTTGGTTTTTACAAACGAGTTGACAAATGTAACTTACCATAGTCACGAGTTTGTAAAAACCAATTTCTGCACGTGTGTCATACAATGTTTTTCAACACATTTGCGAGAAAACAGTACAATATGTAATTAAACAAACCTATACATCATTAAATGGCGCTCTCCAATTTTGGCGGCTAGAGACCGTTTCCTGCAATTTGCGCCTCATTCAAAATATCAGGTGGAGTAGATTCCATATTAATATAAGTTTCCTCGCTTGAACTCATAATAAAAGTTTGTTTATAAATATCAGTCGGAAAATCGCAACAATCTTTGACGTTTCTAATATGAAAATGGCGCGAATTTACAAATGGCGCCACATGCCCGTGGTGAAAATTAGAACTACATCTTTCATCTCATTTACTCTTTATTATTAAAGTGAGACAAAAGTATTGAGCAAAATCGTTTCCAAGGAGGTTCGATCAGTCAGCTTATTTATTCTCGTAATGTGAAACTCCTTGGACGAAATTCTTATAATATTTTATGGAAATTAAAAAAAAAACCGTAAAGAATACGCACGGTGCCATACAACGAGGTATGCGGTAAAATAGGTACTTAGGTGAGAGTACCTATTTTACCGCACGTTCCGTTGTATTAGTGCGTAATTTTTAACTTTCGAACCATGTATACAGGCTTCGTAAATGCAGTTTTTGAGCAAATGTGTTGAAAAATAGTTTTATTTTGTTTCGTGAGACTAAAATGTTGGACCGTGAAAGAAGCTTCCAAAAATTTACTCATAAAAGCATACAACGGGGCTATAAAGCTTGCCTACAAACATACCCACAAGCAACTGCTAGTATTTGATCAATCAAGTCAACAAATCCTATGTTGAAATACATAAATTATAATTTCATTACACATAATCTTCACGTGTACATTCCTATTAAAGAAGCTCATACCATAGGCGCCATTGTACAGTCGAGCACTGTAGTCATGCAATATGTTTTTGCTGTGTTTTGACTTAAAACAATCAATAAGACATTCGTAGCCGAGAGTCTGATGGGCCACATCATGCGATGCCTGTGCGCACGTGTTCCTTTTTATTACGCCTATTATGTTGTCAGATGAAAAAATATTAAGTATATTTAAGTGTTGCTATTGTTTTTTTTTTTCATAATTGCATGGAGGCATTGACATCGTTTTGGTGGTGCCTGGATATTTATAGGCGACGGGTTTTTCAAAAAGTTCGGGTCGACTACTGAAGAAATGTGTTTGATTCTTAAAAATATTAGTTCAAAATACTAACAGACACTTCTCGATCTTGACAAAAAAGACACAAAATTTTGTTTTGATTACCAAGATGACTAGAGACTTTCCCTGACGAAATTAATCTATCTAAATAAAAAGAACATTCCTGACTGTCTGACTAACTGACTGACTCATCAACGCCCAGCCCGAATCCTTCGACCTAGAAAGCGGAAATTTTGCACAGAGGTTCCCTTTATAATGTAGACAAGGAATAGGGAAGGATTTTTCGAAATTCAACCCCTAAGGGAGTAAAATAGCGGGATGAAAGTTCCGCGCGGGCGAAGCCGCTGGCAAAAGCCAATGGTTTATAAACAGTTATTGCGTGTACTCTAATTTTTATTCACGGAACTATTCTGTAATCTGCATCCTGACATATAATTATAGCAGGCAACATAACCGCTAGTCGTCATCCAAATAAAAAACAAAGTGTAACACTGAGTTACATTGGCATACATCTGTGTTGAAACAAACAATTGTGGGATTGCGATGCAAAGTAATTGCCGTTGATAGGCGATTTCGTAAAACTGTGGCAAGCTAGTCAGCAGGTAATTACAAGCCAACAATAACACGTTGTCAATGAGTAATTGAAGGTATCATAAAGTCTTTACATAAGTTCATTATATATCGGTAATCGCGTATAAAGTGGACGTTTAATGTCGCGTGCACACTCGGTGATTTATGAAGCTGCGTGCCGCGGACGGCGCGGCTGATCTGCGGGACTATCGCGAATACCTAACCGTTGCATTTTTTGCTTTGAATCTTCACTTGAAAGATTCCGATGGCATTTTCAGAAGGTGGCTCGTTTTGTTGATTTAGTATAACACTGACAGATAGACAGCGTGCTTCTATTAGCAATGTTGAGTTGGTCGTTTGATTAAAGGTATACTTTTTTTTGGTGATTTTGCCAATTTCACACGAACACTTTAACTTTAACGCGTATTAAAAAATTGAATAAAACCCTAACCGTTGGTGTTGCGTCTGTTGGAGAAAGATTTACTGTCCTATTTAATTCATACACAACTTTCTCGAAGATAAAACATATTTTACACTTTATGTTCATATAGTCAATATGAACAATGTCCCGGCGCGGCGGTGTAGTGCTGAGACAAAGCGTGATATCACCGCGGCTGGTTGACGTAACCGCGCCGGGCAGTAAATCGCAAGGCGGGGCAATCGATACAGCCGATACCGCCGTGATTTACCTAACAAATAATAAAGGAACGCATCCACCAATCGAATGGCTCTTATCAATAATTAATTCCGTTAATCCACACCCGATGTTAATTAACTCCGTGAGAACACGATACGAAAGCTGAAATCTAATTTAACGTTGATTGGTGTTGTGGATGGTAGGATAATCTAATCAGTTATCTTTACAGCTGCTGTGAGCACTAAATGTTAAAAACGCAGGTTTCTTGTGGTATAGTCTATCTGTTATAGTTATACTTAGGTATTGCGTGAGATTGAGATGACCGAATTGTTTAAAACACTACCTAATAATATCAAGCACCTCTTTGTCATAATTACGTGACCTCAAGCGAGGTTTTATCTACTTACATAAAGGCGTCTAAACTTCACCATTACTGACCACTAATCGAAAAACGCTGAGAGGCAACTTCCACCGAAGCCCACAAAGAGTCCCGAGGCTAAAAGTCCGAAGAGGGACTCGCGACAAGCGGCGGCGTCACGCTGCCTACACACGACGGAAACGCTCCGCTCATGCATTATTCAAAAGCGAAGGCAAATACAAATAAATAGGCACGAAATAAATACAAACAGGCTGAATGGTGCCACGGCGGTGGGCGGGGCCGTGCGACATAAATATCGCTCGCCCTGTCATAAGACCGGCGGATATCTGGCCGGGCTATTTCGGACGAGACGCCTTACCCGCTTGTCCTACGAACGTACTCGTACGAGTCGACTTCGACTTTTATAATACCGCACCAACATTCGTGGAATTATTATCGGCAATAAATTTCGCGCTTGACAAATATCCACATAATTGTTGCTTTGATTTATCTCGTCTTTTAATCAAATATCGAAGATTATAGTCATTTTATTTAATCGTTGAGCTAGATAAATCGTATATTGATAAGGAATGTGGCTTTAATCGGTTTTGAAATAAATAATAACAATTTATTTGTACCTTAGAATAAATTATTATCATAGAAGCATTAAGATTTAAATCAAATAAAATTCTTCCTTTCGAGATTTTTTAATTGGATGTAGTTGTTCGCTGATTGGATTTTCAAGACAATACTCTAAATTATTTGACCATACTACATGACACGACAACGCTACGAGAGCGATATTGATCTCTAAAACCACATAACTTGTCGATATCTTTAAAAAACCGGGACTACATAAATACCGCATGAGTAGTGTTTACACTGCAGGATGGCAGGCACATCGACGAAGAAAGTGAACCCATGAATTCAGCACATGATTTCAAACCCGTAGAGTAAAATCTTTCCGCCTGTTCTAAAAAAAAAGTTGTTTCATAGAAAATGCAACACCTACGCGGTCAAAATGTATGGCAGCGCTAATAAAAATAAAATAACGGACGAACAATTTTACACTGAAGCTTTCAGTATTATGTCTTGCATCCATGGTAACGGGTTGAGCGTCCTGCCAGGGGTGCGGGTTGTTCCTGCCAGGGGTGCGGGTTGTTCGAAAGAGATACCGTAGCCCCTGGCACACAGGCAACTGAAGGAACACGGGTGGATTTTAGTCAGTAAAAGTCTGACACGTCCTCCTGCTCCACCCAGAGCGGGAAAAATAATTTGACGATTTCGCAACCTAAAAAGAAAAACGGGTTGAGCGTCAATGTCCCTGCCTCCCTGTATAAGTAGGTATGACATCATGACCTTCATTCTTGAGTACTGACACTTCACAAAATTTACATTCTAGTAAACAATATTTACCTTCGTATAGCCGTAGTGGCCGTAGCATAATTATGGCGTAGTAGCTGTGGCGTAGCCGTGACGTAGCAGTGGTCAAGTTAAGTGTACATTAAGATTCCGTTAAAATGCAAAGAAAACAAACTTAATTTAAATGTTTCATCGATCAGCTCATTAACAACGTGATCATAATGTTGATATACCTACCGAGAATACGAATAAAAAATACTTGCAAAGTCAGACTCGTCGTCATCAAGTTAGAGGTTGCAATTTAACAAAATTAAAACATAAACTGAGTAAATAATAACATGGCCTGTAGGCTGTACCATCAGAATTGCTGTACGTACCTCATCAGCAATTTCTTGACTATTCCCGGCACGAAGTCACACATGTTCAATATCGGATCGATAATAGCTTTTTAATTTTACGAAATTATATTGTTTTAATGAAAAACACGATTGTTTAATCAGTCGCAGCTGCTTATGTCACACGGGGTTATTACGCGAACGGGAGAGAGGTTATTATGTATTCAATATTTATCTTGGGCATGCGTGCGTCCAATGCTGGGTACGCGGGATGACGCGACGTGCGTCGATCGCGACTCGTCCACTCTCCGCCTTAAATTACGTACAATTTATTGCTCAAGGGCCACATTAAATTATCGTATGATAATTTATAAATAATTATTTCATCAAAACTATAATGACGGTCACAAGTAAAAGTCTCAATACTCTTGTAATCTAGTTGATCACGTAATAAGTTCTTGCTGCATCGTCATAAGTCTATTTTATAAAAAATATAAGTACCACATATAGCGCACATAAGCTATAATATTATATGTCCCAGTAGCTAGCATAAATCTAGGGTCCAAAAGGAAATCTTTTGGACCCTAGATTTATGCTAGCGAAAGTCACCTTCAGAGCTTTCACGGGTTTTTTTAACTAATCAAGATTCAATTTTATAAAACCTTGTCGCCGGTCTGACTTTTAGTAGCCACTAAAAGTCAAACAGATTATATTGAAGTAGAGTGCTATACAGTGTAAAATATATCTTTTGGGATTTTTTACACACGTTGGTATCTCAAAATGTGCATGTCGGTTTTGATGATGCAATCAAGTGTACCTGCGTAGCTTAATTTAATCCTCAAGATATTAAAATTTTAATGCCCTTAAATTCAAGATTTTCATCACTATTTACAAGAGCAAAACAATTTCAGCAAAAAATTAAAACAAAAACCAATTTTGTGGTTATTTAACGTTGACTAATGGAATATAATTGGCAGGTAATTTGCGAAATATAAAATTTTAATTGAAACCCTGAGTCAATTTCGCTATATCCCGGTAAAAAGCTCAGCGTCGCCCACTTGTCCGCTGCTCGTAAATTGCGCGAATCGCCATAAATTGCATAAAATCGCCAATTACAAGGATAATGTCGGGAGCGAGGGCGGCGGCGCTGGCGCAGCGCTCCGCCGCGAACACGCGTTTGCGATCTTACGACGCGACGTGCCAAAACCAACTCAACCCACTACCTCTTTAGGCTCGAATAGATCGCCACAATAATGCAATAATTAGGGTTCTCTGATCGCGTAACGGAATTAATCCGTTGATGTTGTGCGTCACGTGTCCTGTAATGGCGGGTCGATAGCTAAATTTATTTTTAACCTCGCTTCGTGATTGAACTTTTTTGTTCGATGTTTTAAGTCGCGTCCGTCCTCGGATGATCCTTTGTAACTAACATAATTTGGGTTGAGATCACGGTTTTTGATAAGGTTTGTTTTAATAAAGAAAGTTATTATTTCGTATAAGAGCAGCACAGATGCAGTTTATGGTCAACCTACACCGATCAGAAAAGTGGTTGCTGCTTCCTCCATGAAGTTCCAAAATGTGCGAGGTCATAAGACCCATCATGTTGGTGTAAGCTAGTGAAATTCTCTCGACGAGTCCGCTGTCCACATGGCACAGCAAAAACGTCTAAAACCGAACTCAAACGTTAGAAAACTTTTCCTTTTTCCCCACAAAAGGCTAGACAGTGCGTTTAAGCGTGATCTAGTGGGCTGTAGGTCGGGTGCGCGCGCGGTGACGGAGTAATGGACAGCTCACGAGTGCGCCATTACGGAGCGTCCGGCTGCTCACTGCCGCATGGACAGCCTACCTGTGATCTGGGAAGAGGTTTTACTGAAGGAAGAGTGATATTTTAAAGCTTTATTAGATCAAGTAACTGCAGGATTTTTACGGGTCCTGTAATACATATGATTCTTGTCATGAAAATACTTCTGTGGTAAGCCTTCACTCAAAATAATACTGTTATCAGTTTCAGACTTGGATTGGGAACCAAATTCGGCCGAAGCAAAGACATTCTCCACAGATAGGGGTTCTCGGGCGGTTCAGATATCAAGTGCATGTGCGGCACCTCCCCATAGACAATGACTTACCTTCGATATTACGCCGCATGAGCTGTGCATTTGATGATATTATGACTGCGTCTGTAAGCGAAGTTTGCGCAGCTGATTTTTGGGGCAAAGTTGTATGAACTTTTTGCCATAGATACGCTAAGAGGAAGATCAGTTTCAATTAAGTTTTTACCAACCAAAGTACCTGTTCTCTGCAGTAAGTAGTTTATTATTTCATGAAAAAGTAAATCAAGATGAGGCCTTTGATAACTTTATAAATAAAAATAAAAGTCCTGACTGACTGACTGATTCATCAACGCCCAGCCGAAACCTTTGGACCTAGAAAGCTTAAATTTTGCACAGATGTTCCCTTTATAATTTAGACAAGGAATAAAGAAGGATTTTTTTGAAATTCAACCCCTAAGGGAGTTAAATAGGGGATGAAAGTTCTGCGCGGGCGAAGCCGCTGGCAAAAGCTAGTCAAGTACAAAATAATGAAAAACATGGATTGCTAAAATACGTTTTTCTCACATGGTTTTCTCTCCGTTTACAGATGTTATGCTTTCTTTTTCGGAAAAGTAACTTAGATCTTCCAGTGCCTACTTCGTAGAGAAAATTCACTTATCAGGAAGATCGTGTTGTTGACTATCATCACCAGTCTTTGTCTGTTAAGATCAGATAAATTTTAGCCAATGTCTTGTTCAAAACGGAATCATAATTGTACAAAACGTAAAAAAAATCAGAATAAACTATTGTTTACTGTGCCCATACAATCTTTAAAAGAAGGCATGAACGCTTTTAAAGGAAGACTAATTTATCTACCTTCCCACATAATATACATAGGTACACAAGTATATGACTACGTTCGTGTATTTAAGTAATCAGTAATTCCGAGATGGCTGACCTATTCGACCGCTGTTATCTTAATCCGCAGCGTTAAATACATAATGATGGCAATTTAGTCTTGAAATTTTAGCACGAAAATCTCATCAAGTCTGGAATAATATTGTCCTTTAAAACACGAAGTCCTTTGCAGACGGGATCGCCCGAATAAAAGGCGGTGTTATTATGTTGGTAAAACAAAATTCCCCATAATGGCCTCATTATGTGGCGAAAATTGCCCGAGAGCTTTTTTGTGTGGTAATATAAATGTATTTGTAATAGCTTTTAGAAATATTGCGAAGAAGCGGGTCAGGAATCAGGCGGCGTCTGATTACCGAAACTTAATTTATTTTCATCTTTATAAAAAAGAAATCTATAAAAATTGTCCGCGGCGGCGTGGGAAACGACCCTGTCGCCGGCGGCCTCTATTACGTCATTATTTTCTATATTAGATTTGATATTAAATGGAAGATTAATAGGAAATCGATACACTTAATGATCTAACCGTGCGTGTGTTTAAAATTATCTGGGGTACATGGAAATTCAGTTTCTACGGACGGATCGATGTTACTTACATCGTAACAATTTAGGAATGATCGCGATGTAATGAGAAATTGTAATAATTGGCAGTATGTGGGTAATGTTTCCGAACACATTTTTTAATTTTGTAAAATTTCCTTCGCACAGTGTATGGCCTGTTTTGGATCCTCTGCTCCCTAGTTTTGAGGTATTAGAATGTAGCAAAATACCTATTAAGTGAACGCGATCAATAAATACTTCTAAACCGTGTTCAAGAGATATCAGCGGTATCAGTCAATAATTCATAACGATTTGACACTGACAGCTCTTTGCCATTGTTGAAATTGGCCCTTGACTTACCAGATACATATACGTCTGTTACAATACTTAGACGCGAAAAACTACCCAGCATCACACCACACCTCATTACCTACACTAATAAAAACAATTACGCAAATTATATTTAATCACCAAACGGATAAGCTTTCCAGCAACCGTCACCGCACAGTTCGCGTTAACAACAAGTTGATTTACAGCACAGTAATAAAATAACCAATCAATGATAATAACGAAGCCGCGGAGTGCGCGCCAATTGGTTCTAATAAAGTCGGCGAATGTTAATGAATCGCTTTTCGGTCCGTTGTGAGATGTGTCATAAAACGAGCCACTGGGTTGGATGTCGCGGGTGCTTCGCCGCGGGGGGCCGAGGGGAGGCCTAATTGATTTGTGCCCCAGGCCACAATCAAAACAGATCGTATTTTATAAGACGTATCCTCGAGTGAGGGCGAGGGTGCGCTGGTGGAGTGGGCTTAGTGGACGGATTTCGGCAGTGTGGGTTCGATTCTGACACGGGCTGTTTTTATAGACTGTTTTGCGGTTTCCCAACGAAGTTGGCTTTGACTTCCAGTCAAACCAGATGCACCTGAATACCAGTATTTTACATGGAGCGACTGCCTATCTGACCTCCACAACCCAGTTACTGGGTAATATGACACCACTTGGTAAGACTGGCTGTCAGACTTGCGGGCTTTTGACGACCCATAACAACTGTCAAAGATCCACGAATGACAGCCGGGATGAACAGCTTAACGTGCTTACCGAAGCTCGGGGTCTTGGTATATAAAAAAAACTTGGAGTTGCTTGGAATTTAAAATATTCGCTTTACTTTCCAGTCACCTATTAAATGTCACTCGCCTTCGTAATGGAAGAAAACAAAGTTGCATAGAAAGACTGGCTGATGCAAAAGCGATTTTTTATGTTAATTTCGAATAGACATGTTACATTAAATCAATCGGGCTTGTTCAATTTAAACGACTTTACTTATTTTAAAATTTTTACTCAGACATGAATATGGAGCGTGATCCTGTTTCTTTAAGAAATGGTACACTGATATCTGACAAACCCAGAATGTTAAAAAAAAATTACAAAAGTAAATATGGATGACAGACAGTGTCTTACAACATCTAGTACACAATATAGTGTGTACATCTCAATTTTAGGTTTGACCGTTGATCCCCTAAGCAGGGCTTGTATCTTGGGGGTCGGAGTGCCCATGAGCAGAAAGAACTATATGTCTGTTTACAAGTCTAGTTTGGTAAAGAGTGTATTATGATGTGTGTGCGTGTTTATGTGTGTGTCTGTGAGGGAACATTGTTCTATATCTTCTATGAACTTCATGGTCTAAATTTTACAAATATCGAAATGAATAAAAAAATTACACCTTAAAACAAAAACAAAACCTAATTGCAAGTAGGTCATCACCGAGGCCAAAAACAAAACACTACCTCAATAAATTAAAAATGCGTCCATTATAGAAGTGAAGCTACCAAAAGTCGAGCTGTTGCAAATTCTAATGTGTTCAGTGATCAAACACAAGAAAATCAAATGATCATTTGATAAATAGTCCCCGGGGGTAGTGCGCGCTGTCGCTCTCGTAATGCGGTCAACTAACCCCGCACCCGCTCCTGGCACCCCCATGCCTGGTGGGAACTGCACCATGAGAAATTATCACCGCTTCCGATACGGTACTTGCTTTTATAATTCTGTTTGACTTTTGTTTTGCGTATGACAGATTGAAAAATTGTTTAGAGACTTTTAGCTTTTTGGGGTTATAAATATGCAAAGCCAGAAGCCAAGTATGTAAACACAAAATATGTTTTACCAGCATGGCAATTGAAAAATCTACTTCATCTAATGGTAGGACATCCTACTTCCTACTATATTATTTTAAATGTATGTTTTTATGTTTGGTTATTTAGATTTTTGGATGTTTGGAAATGTGTTACTCAATCACTGCTGAACAGCTTTGTATGAAATTTGGCACATTTTATAGCCTGGATTAACACATAAGATACTTTTCATCTCGCTAGTACGTTCCTGTGGGGCGATTTCTGACCTCTACGCGATCGAAGAGTTTCTTACCCGTTTGTTTTTTGCCCGTTCTTTTCCATAGGTACATACTACGCTTTGGAATGAGCAACTAGCTTCATTTTTCCGACTCCTTGATGATAAAAAGTGACTGTAATTGGTTTAATTGAAATAAATGCTTTGAGTTTGAGTTTGAAGCCGCTGGCAAAAGCTAGTATCATCATTTCAGCCGAAAGACGTATACTGCTGGACATAGGCCTCCCCCAAAAGGGCGGTTTTGCCATAATCGCCACGCTTGGCAGGCGGGTTGGCAATCGCAGTATGGTGGTAAAATGCATAGAGAACGCTGCTGCGCCTGCTACCCATTCTCTAGTAAGTCCCTTAGTCACCTTCTACGACATCCACGGGAAGAAATGGGATGGTGCTATTCTTTTACCGACACCACACGGATAGCTAGTTTACTAGTACCTAAACAAAATAAATAAAAAGGTAATACTAAAAATGTCAGTCCCTGAAACACAAAACCGAAACATAAAATCCGCTCTTCAAAATCACAAACAAAAAGAATAATTTGAAACGTAACAGCAAACACAATAGTCCACAAGCTATATCCTAGAATGAAACAGTTTGCCGGCCGTGGGCAGTAAATAGATCGTGCGACAAGCATTAATCAAGTTGCGCCTGATTCGAACCGACAACTCCTCTCTCGTGCAATAAATCTCCGAGGCAACTGCATTGCGGTACGAACGCGTTGAAAAATTGCCGATTCAAATATACATGCCAGCGTGATTGCGTACTGTGAAATATGTTTAGGCAGACCATTAGTGTGTAGTGTCGCCATTTGATTGTATTCGGTAGGCTGGTTTGACGACCATTTCCCTTTGATCTGGTAATGAAATTGAAACGGTGTAGACTACTAGAGGATTCAGGGTTTCAGCCCACACAGGTGTATGGTCGGAAACACGGAGTGAATCGTTAGCTAGGTTGATTGGTGAAGTGACCGGGGTATGCGCTTTAATGGGATCGATGAAACAGCATATAACTTGCACATTTTTTTTTTGGGAATTTGTTCATTTTCAGGGACAGTGCCAGCTCTCACGTTTTCTAAGTTTGAATAACAATTTCATGAAAAAAAAACATTAAATGAACTAAGAGGGTTGTATTACGATTTTAATTATTATAATTCTATAAATATACGTGTTACGGTCGCAAAAAACATTTTATTCAACACACAGCTTGACACTGATCGGGATACCCTAGCGCTTGCACATTAAAATGCTTTACAATTCATATTTACATGTGGCACACAGCTTTTAGGAAAATGCCGTTTGTAGGCGAATATTAACTTATGAAACTATAGTTTCTAATTATCAGTTGACAATAACTCTTCTACAAAAAGACGCGAGAGGACCACCTCATTGTCAAAGTCGGTTGGTGACAGCTGACGAAACTATCTCATACTTCTCTGTCACCGCTGCACCGACAGGTTGGAATATTTGGGCTGCCGAAGAGGAAAAAGTACACATTGAACTCAGGGACTATTCAAGTAATGTAAAAAGAAACTGTACTATCTATTACTAAATATAGCCCCTAGCGAGTCGCGTCCAAGCACACGTGCACACAAAGAATGCGCTACATGCGCCCACGCAACCACATTGTATGCAAATCGTGGGTCGCAGGTCGCCATTCGCGGCGTATGTTCCGACCACGACCGCTGTGGTCATTGTTTTTTTTTTCGAACCCTTATTGGTTCATTCTTGACGTATAAGTATTTATTTTATCGGACTTGAAATTAATTTTGAATTTGAAAGAGTACCTACCTACCTTCTTTGGGTCTTGGGTGGTTTTATTTTGGGACTCAAGAGTAGTTGAATATATTTCAGTGGCATTGTTATTTCTTAGTGTCACACGTAAAGCCTTATATGATCGATTTGATAGTCAGGAAGGTGTGTACAAAAGAGCGTTACAAAAACATAATTATTTTCAACACATTGCACAATTTATGAGATGGTGTTAATACGATCGTAAATAAATAAATAGTAGCTGGTTGATACTTGCTAGTTAGAACCTAGAACCAAACCTGTAATACTGATAGTTTTATTTATGTTGTTAAATTCTCCGTTTCTGAGAACCTCCACGAATAGGTTGTATTTTAATTATTTATATGCCAAGATTTTTCCAATTGAAATAAGACCAATTAATGTATGGCCATCGGTCTATAAATCAGCTTGGTTATCAATATTACAAACACAACTTTCTCTATGGTGTGAGAATTGTAAATAGATATTATTGATGTTTGTGCCGAAAGCGTAAGATATTAGGGAAATAACTAGTTACCACCAAGAACCGTAGAGCCTGTTATTATTGTATAATAAGCATTATATATGTTCCTAAAATCTCTCTCCAGTTTTCTATGTCCCCAAACAGAGAATTCCCAACTCTCTATTTACAATAACGCAACGAAACCAACACACCAAACGTTACAATTTCCGTGTGTATTAAAAAATAGACAACCGTGTGTGGTGCAAAGAGCATGAATGGCCGACATTCTGCCGCGTCATGACGTGAATGCCATTGTGTCTCGAAATCACGACGAAACACGACAACGACACGACATATGTGCCGTGACACGAGCCTAATTGTGAATGAATAGGGGTCAGAGATCGACTCGGTGCCGCATCAGTATCGATACCTATTTCCTGTTATGAATATCATTTTCTTAATTTACATTCTATCGACTATGTTCGTTTGACGTGACATCTTACATCCTGGGTTGCAAGGACGTGTTTGTGAGTGCGTGTTTGCCAATACTTACCTAATTATCATACTTAGGTGTACCGTAGTAATTCTTTTAAAATGTTAAGTGTAACGAGATACTTATAATAACTGAAAGGGTGGGTACACTAGAATTAAAGATAAACACAGCGCATACTTAGCGTTGAGGATGTTATTAGCAATAACTTATCCTTTACAGTTTTACTTTTGCTGGCTACAGTTTCAATGTCTAATTATCAGTAAATAGTCGAACGGTTTTCAAAATACGTAAGTAGTCTTAGTTATCTTCAGACTACTCGTGTAGAATATTATTATTATGTAAAGGTGATAGGAATACTCCAACCCATCCTAAATTATTTAAATAGGAAACTCAATTAGGAGGCTACAGTACGCGATTCCCGCTTCAGATAGAGCCCACATGTAATTAACTTGGGAACTTTCCTTAGCTTCTCCTATAATAGTCGTAAGTTTTCGACATTTTAACGGTCAGTTTAGAATAGGGGAAAGTTTATTATTATTCATTTATGATAGCTGTGAAATCATAGGCGTAGCAAAGAGGGGGTTAAGAAGTCCTTATGTATTGAAACACATTGCAGAAAAACTAACTAAAAAGTTCTCAATAGAACTCTTCAATCCATATTAAAATTAAAATAAATAGCCATCGTTCACAAAAACGCGACAGCATTCCCCGAGTCGATTCACCACCTCAGATCACATCTAGATATCTGGCCTCAAATGAGCGATGCCTGGCAGCGGTGAGCTAATCCTTATAAGCCAGATAGAACAATATACCCGAGTCCTGCCGTCCAGAAATTTACTGTCCATAATTACAGGGTTGGGCCAGTTAATTGCAGCCGGGCTGGCCGCTCGCTTTTTTTCACTAAATAAAAATTGACTAATATTCATAATAAATAATGAACTCTCCGTTCTCAGGATTACGCTATGTAGATATTCGAGCGATTAATATTTTTTCGAGGTTTAATCGAATGATCGCGGCTGGCCAGCGATATTTTTTACGAAAGATTTTGTTGTCTGCAAAAGTCAGATTTGAGATTTTCTTCGTACCAAAAATGTTTTAGTTTTCTGTATTGTATTTTTACGGGATTTTGTACCCTAATACTCGTAATAAATGGTTAGTTTAATCTGTGATATTTTTATTGAAAATATGTTATTATTTTTTATGTAGGTATCTCCCGTTCCTTCGTGCTTTGCATGACGTCATGAGTGCGAATTAGCTTCAGTAAATTTTCACGTTCCGCGAAAAGGATTTTGACCCATTTAAACATCACGTCACGTCTTCAGTTATTTGGAGAAACCGTCTGAGGAGACAGTCTGATGTCGCTCCAAATATTCATGTGAAGATCGGAATTAAGAATCAATCTGGTAAACAGTGCCTACATAAGAAACCTCATTGATTCTAATCCTAATTGGTCGCCAACGTCGTTTATTTTTAATAACAATTATCTTTATTTCAATAAAAAACCGAAACGAATAAATTTTCCTTGTTATAACAGCAGATTTATCACACGACCTATTGATGGGATGCATTTTTGGTAAATTTATCATAATTTAGGGAACGAGGCAAAAACTCGTTCACCTCATGCATGTTGGTTGTTGCTTTAGGCTCTTCATATAATTGTGGGGTTTCACCCAAAAGCCCTCAATTATAAAATAATAGCAGATGTGGATCATAGTAATAACAATTATTATCACGCTCGCTTGCTATCATTATGCTTGAAATATGGCCGATGCCTTCGTATGCAAACTTGGGAATTTTGCCGCGTTTTGCGATCAATCCGCCTCGCGCCGCCGGACTGTCTCACTTATCATTTACCAACTACGAGTAGTTTGGTAAACTTGTTGCTCAGCTTTTTTTATTGTTTTATTCACAGGGTGATAAGAATTTTGTTATAAAAGAATCTAGGGTGAATAAGTTGAACAAATTCTTAGCAGGGAGTTGCAAATTTATCTAATAATAAGACGGTATCGTTTTAAAATAGTTTTGATACCATTACATCAGGCAACTAATGAAGATTCAAAAGTGGAGAATGACCTAGGTAACTAGACTGAAGAAACAACACGTCGTAACTCAAAAACATCACAAATTACTATAATTTAAGAATTTACAATAATTACCAACTTGACATACAAAATTCAGACGTTGTATCGTTCAAGTAGGTACTAACAGAAGTAGGTATATAATTGCTTTCGTATCCAAATCGCAGAACAAAATGGCTGACTAAAAGCATTAAAAATTCTTGACCGACTGACTTAATAGATGAATGCGGAACATTATACGGTCCGTTCACTGTAGATAATTATATGTTGAAATCGCGGTATATTTGACCGTACATAATAATGTTAACTTGTAATGCGCCGATTATTCAAATTCTCGAACAAGTGGCTTACCACGCCTCTTTGCAATCGCAATCTTAATAAAGACTTCCTAGGTGCACTGCTAACTTATTTTATTTTTATGAAATATAGTCCGTCGCATGTAGTTTTAATTAAAGATAGCGTTTAATTAAAAGCTCCACAGATGAACGTCAGATGGAAGTCGTGTCGACTTCACAGGATTTGTTTAATGAAAGCTCTCATGTATATTAAAACTATATTTTGTTCTGTGATGTTTCAAGCAATTATATGGCTATTTCTTTCAATTTGTTTTCAGAAATAGCTGTCGTAAATCACAATAATAGAAAACTCTTGATCTATAATTTTCTGGCTTTAACCTGGCTGTTCTCATCTACTTGGAAATTAAATGACATGCAATTTTCACAACTAACACTTTATTGCAGTCTGACAACTATTCTCAAAAACAATAACCACCTCTGTAAGAGATGTAAATCTCGTTAAAGTCCAATAATTACAAAGCTATCCATGTAACGTAATGGGCAAGTATTACTATAATAAACTTGTGTATTAGTGCCAACGATGTATAAAACGCTGGTGGTCACTGCATCAATGATAGTGATGGAGTAGACAACCCTAGAATGTGGAGTGCAGCTAGGCATGCGCGCGGGCAGTCGTCTGCACAGCGCGGTGGGCCGAGTGCGCCGCTCGCTATGCGCCCGTCATTACATCGGCAGCCCCGCCGATTAATCATTGCTCCTCTACCGGATAATTCGGCGGTTGATTTAGTGAAAAACAACATGTTATTACGGGATAAATCTCTATCTAGAAAAGCTAAGAAGGCCTAAGCGCTCGCCTGATTTATTGCCCCCCGGCCATCGCCGAGTTGCGTTTGATTTGTGATTCCCAGACAACTTTGTTGTTTTCATCTTTAGTTGAATTTTAATTAATGGTTCACAAATTATACGGTTTAGTGTGTAATTATACTTTATTGTATCACTGATTATTGCTTTTTCGATTGTACATTTGAAATATATCCCCGCGGTTGGGTAAAAAAAATGAAATTATATCATAGAGATTATACAATGATATCGATAGACGGAGATATATCTGGATGATTTATTGCTTAATAGTCAATACCGGTATTCAGTATGTTCAAAAAATGGACCAAGTTCATTGCCTTTGGGGCAATATTTTTATACCAGTAAGTGGAACATTACTGAAAAACATCAGTCGTGATCATTTTGTTTCTTATTTAATAAAAACATTTAAAAAAACTGGTACCTGTACTACTGTTATTTACCACTATTTACATCAAACCTAACAATAATCGTCTAATGCAATATCATAGTACCTACGACTTTTTTTTTTTTAATTTAGCCTACACTGTCCCACTGCTGAGCAAAGGCCTCCAAATCCTTCCAGGCATCCTTTTCCAGGGCTTCCTCGATCCAGCCCTTGCAATACGCGTCTAGGTCATCACGCCACCTTTCCTTGGGCCGGCCTCAGTGGCGCCGTCCATCCTCAGGCACCCACTGTGTGGCGACAATTGCCCAGTGGTCACTGTGCATGCGACTAGTGTGACCCGCCCAGTCCCATTTTAGCCTGGCAGCCTTTTTGCCTACGTCTAAGATACGATAAATAATTAGTTCCAAAATATTGTGGGGCTACGAATGTGTGCTACGAATTTTCGTAGCACACGACAATTAAACATGATTTATTTTCAACTGTCATTCGAGTATTCTCATAAACAGCGCTAAACATAATCACCATTCACTGTGTTCCGTAGATGAAAAAGTATTATTAAATTGAGTAGCTACAAATAGACAAAAAATTGTTTGCCTACGAATATGACCTACGAATTTTCGTAGCATCGTAGTAATCTTTGAATTATTTCTCTAGCAATTTTGAGCTAAGTGTTTTTTGTTGATCCTATAGATATTGAGCTCATTATTATTCCATTTTCTAATACTTGAGTTGATTGGGAATACTTAGTCTCAGTACTACGAACCTTTACGGTCTTATTCATAAAAAGTTATCGAACATCTAAACAGTTGCTAAACTCTGGTTTCTCTTTGAAAACCAGACTTTAGCAACAGTTTAGATGTTCGATAACTTTTTATGAATAAGACGGTTAGTAATTTACCTCTAATTATATTGGAATAACTCAAAATTACGATTTTGTGGTAGGTATATCCGAAGCATCTTTTAGTCAAAATTCCCAGTTCGTTTAGACCTCTGTGTTATACAGTTTTGGGTTCTGTATTCTTCCAGCAAAACCCAATTCCACATAAGTGTTCCGCCATATTCGGCAGATATAGAAGATATAGAAGTGTGTACATACGGTGCGTTAAGCCGAGGTCCGGCGACTTACCCTTTGGTATCGGCGCTCGTAATGCTCGGCGAAGATAATATCTTGATTTATTGCGGCTATCGACCTCCCCCCTGCCCCTCTTTCCACCTCCCGCTACACACCTCGACCCTCCTCTAAACTCACCTGATTTGCCTTCTTTAAAAGCTCATAGTGATGGCTAATTGGAATGCGTGTCAGATAAGGAAATGCTATAACGCTCAATAATTAATAAATCTATCGGCGGATCATCTCAGCGTTTAGAGGCGTATTCCGTTGCGGGAAATTAATGAAGTCTTCCGCGGAGTGTTTCGCGTTTTAATAGCGGCCATTAATTTTATCTCAACAACGGACATCGCCGCATGTACCGGCTATAAGCGTCTCTTCTATTCGCAATGCACGCTGTTTTAATAATATCGTGCCTATTATAATTCTGTTTCCATATTCGATTTTATCGATCTAATCTGTAAAATCAAATTAATCTGCTTCAAAATGTTTGGGCAGAGATTCTCGATAAGCTTTATTTACTCCAATAGTTTTTAATCTCCAATTAATGTTCTCTCTTTTGATTAATTTCTAAGCTTTTTAATTATAAATCGCGTATAAAAATACGTATCTTTATTCTATTATCTAATTACTAACATAATTTAATACATATTTATAAGCACGCCTAAAATAGAGAAAGTAGTTTTCTAAAAGAGTACGGCCATGAAATATGAATTCTCGATTAAGTTTTCAATTAACAACCGCTATTATTTCTTTATACGTCGCGGTTATCTCTTTTTATAATTGGAAAAATTCATCTCGAGCGTCGTGTGCGCAACTGAGCAACTCTCACATGGAACGCGTTCACGGACTGCGCACTTATATGGTAATCGGTGCTTTGTCAGTGTCTCAGCGCATGATCGTGTTTCATCTCGACCGCTCCATGATACTCTGTAACCTAGCTGTACATACTTATACTCCATCCTTGCGAACTTACAACCGACCTCAAAGAAAGTATTTCATCTGCCAAACAATATGACGATGGCACAAGCAGTGAACGGATTTAAGAGGCTCTTCCGAGCAATGCTAAATCTTTAAGCGCGCCGTAAGTATTCAATAAAATATTCTCCAGTCGTAAAATGAAGCGCGGCGCAACGAGCGGCATTCATCACAAAAAATGCCAAGTAGAAGCTTGGACAAGCTCACAAAAGCTCGTAAAAGCTCTCGACTATTATGTAGTTATTGTTACAGGGTGGAAACACCATTATTACACGGGTAGGCTGGTTTATTTTGTTGTTTGGCACGTCGCGGTGCGGCGCTGGTGTCGGCTCGCGCCGCGCTCTGCTCGTGTCTCGATACATGCACTTCATATATGGAATACGTGGTTTTTATTGAATAATGTTGTTCATGTTACTTGGCCCGAAAAAATATAGGAATTTAAATCGATAGTCTCAAATTTGAACCTGTAGAATAGAATTGAGAGCTGCACGTGTACCTATAGTAATCAGATTAAGTAACTTAATTCCACCCAAACATTCAAATTGCAGGTACTTTCTCAAGTACTTTGTAACTTAAAGTACCTATCGAAACGTATTAAAATTTGTTATCTCAATAAAATCGAGTGTAGCATTCAACAAATTTCAACATTTCAAAACACAATATCCCCTTTAGACTTAATCCTATTATGTGCGTAAACAGTGTCAAGGACTGACGTATATCGTCAAGTGAACATCTCACACCGCGACAGACATTGTTCCGGGACTCTGTTCCCAACGGATCAGCGGAAACATTTTGAATACCTTTATTCCGGGATTACGCGAAATTTTGCATAGGAAACTGTCGTCCGATGTCCCCGTATTGAAACATGAATGAATCTGTGTGAATGGAGATAATCTGGGCCCGACAACAATACGGTGCACTCAAAAGACCAAATCACACGTGTTGTCAATGAAATGTTCAACGTTCTACATATCTATGTGTATTAGATTATCTTTGGTTATGCTTTGTTGATATTTAGCTTCAAATATTTCACCTTTTAACAATGGAACTTTATAAACGCCTAGTAGGTAAATTCTGTTCTTCATGCATAAAATATGTGACACGGGTCTCAAATTACTATACCTACTTACTAAACTCACAATTGCAATAAAAACCGGCCAAGTGTGTGCCGGACCACGCACAATGAAGGGTTCCGTAGTTGGAATTAATTTATGCCAAGAACAAACTTAATATTGTGGTTAAAAAACATGTACTACCATACATATTATTCCAACTATAAATGAAAGTTGGTCGACTATTACTCTATTCTAAATTCTATTTTTTATTATGGCAAGCAAAGCCGATGTCGACTATTCTGCCGATGACTAATAAATCATACTTATAAAAAGACTACTCGTTTACTTGTAAAGCCTAAGTACTTAGCTGTTGTGATAGTTTTCGTTTTAATTTCGTTATATACAGGATACAATTTTAATCAGTGCGCAAATTGTAACCATGAATTCAGCATATCATTCTAGACCACCAGCCTAGAAATTTTTCGTCGGTTATACAAAAGAGAATCTGCTGTTTCATAGAAAAGTGCAATACCTACGCCGTCAAAATGAATGGAAAAGCTGATATATTTTTTGTATCACCGTATAATAATTATACAATTAATTCATGGTTACAGTTTGCGCACTGGTTAAAAAAATTCCGTGTATAGGTACTGCTACCGTGATTTTGTCACATATTTTATTATGCAAAAAAAAAAAAACAAACGATTTGCTGCCAGGTGGGGTACAACGACATTTGATACTACCAAAAATTTTCACTTAGTTCAATGTTTCACAAACGGATCCGTTAATCGAAAAATTGTTTTAGAAACCCGTTATATTTTCGAAAGACTTAACGATATCCCACATCATGGGGTAGAAGTACCCTAAAAATATTGCCTAGATTTTACTGACTTCGTGACTTATATGTATGTATTTCATGCCGAATTACAGCTTTCTAGTAAAGAATTAAACTGCGGATTGACAGATGGACGGACATGGCGAAACTATAAAGGTTCCTTGTTGTTGACGGAACCCTAAAAATGAGCATATTTTTTACTGCAAAAAATTCAACTCAAACCTGTTTATATCTAGTGTTCTTACATTTAGTATACTTGTTAAATCCAACCGTTATCTGTGGCCGATGTTCAGCGGAAGTTGGTGTAAGATTGCAACCGGAAACGTAGCACCCCTTCTGTAGGCAACTGTCGTGCACTCGGGTTGCACAATACCGTGCACTTCGGGCCAGCGCGACGGCTGTGCGAGCAAACGAGTGTATACATAAATAGGCTACCTATGTTTTTTCAGGTATGGGATTACAGCTGAATGTTTTGTGTGCGTGTATGGTGTGTAATTGTGTTTGTTTGGTTCTTATTGGAATAGTATAATCTTAACTTACTCTTGTAAGAATGCTTGGTAATTCAATCCAGTGTTAAATTATCGGAAAATTCGATTGAAAAGAATTAAGCAAGAAAGGTAAGGACATCATTTTCATGTTTGAATTTATTTGGAAGCATTTGTATAGTTTTTTTTTTTTCATGAGCCATCTGTTATCAGTTATCACAAATGATTAAACAAGATTTCACCATTCAACAGTGAGTCACTTAAAATGTCAACTTACGACAAACTTCATACCAGATTTACATAAATAGGTAACACAGCTGGCAGCTGGCCCCGGCTTCCATCACCTACATTGTACAACATAATAAACCATTTCATTTTAGCACATTATAAATAAATCCAGAATAATGCGAAATATAATAATGAAAAGTATTAGTTGTTTTGTGATTGCAATCCGATACGTTCGGGTCCTAGGGCGGCGATGGGCGGATCGAGGGCGGCCCGACATGCGCACGCGACGAAACGCGTTACATAATGAGAATGTGCCAATACAAAGAGAGTGTGTACATTTGGCATGTTTTTATTTGTATGTAGTGTCGTGTTTGAAAGTTTGAATACTAATTTAGTGGCCCAGTTCATTGATACAATTGACATATCTGCCAAATCGATTTATTGCATTCCGAAACTTACACAAACAAAAATAATCATATCTGGACAAGATAAAACACAGATTACTCACATTCATACAAAACTTCATAGAACAAAAACACGAAGTAGGTAATAAAAAGACCTTTGTAACAAACATCAACAAAAATAATCAAGCCAAACAAACAACGTCCAATCAAACTCCCTTATAATCAACTCAGCACTTCCTCCACATTCGCACTCGCACATAACCGTCAACAATAGAACCGCGCTGCGCCCGCGCTCCTTCGCGTTCGCGCCTGCGCCCAGCGTGCGCCCCGAGATTACAATAATTACGCGCACACGCCTCACCTACTCTGCTCTAATAACTATCATTTGCGCATGTTATTCTATATTCAATACAAAATGTTCGCCCTATCGCGCAGTGACATCGCCGGACCTCATTGTGGAAATCACGACAGCTGAATTGTTTAAAAATACATAAGTTTTTGAGTGACGTTAATGGATATATTTATTCAGTTACACGCTTATGTGCAAGCGTCGAGTAAACAATTTTGTATTTTGTGTCGATTAGGTTATCTATAATTTTGCGATTACGTCAATGACAACAATCCTACTTTATTTTAAGCATTTAGGCGGTTTCCTGTTTGCGTTTCTATTTTCAGTCAGCATAGCATATAGCATGTAGGTACAATGGTACATATTTCAGGTTAGCATCCTGGTAAGGCGTTCACGTTAAATTAGCAGGTGATTTTGCCGTCTTTCCTACTGCAACTTACGGTCATAAGTCCGAACCCTGGCATCCGCCTTACTTTATGTAAATTATTTCATCACCTCTGCTCTCACAACGGTGAAGGAAAACATCGTGAGGAAACTGGCATGTCCTAGAACAAAAAACTCGAAGAAATGTGACATCTACCAACTTGCATTGGACCCGCGTGGTGAATTACGACCCATTCCCTCTCCCCGAGAGGAGGCCTGTGGCCCAGCAGTGAGAACATCATAACGCTGATTGAACTATGTTATGACTAAATCATTGAAGTCCCAATTACCATTGCGTAGCTTGAACAAATCATGTAGATATAGGAACATAGTTTAAGTTTTCTGAACGTTGTTCATTGCTCCAGTTACACTATCAGTCTCTGCTGAAAACATTTAAATTATAGAAAATATATCAAGAATTCACCAGTCATCACTGTATTATTTGTATCTACATTTACTTTTTTATCAGCAATCGTTTTTTTTATATGAAATGGTTAGATAAATGCTGGTGATCGACAGTAATGATGCTATGCAATGCAATGCAACAGCTTTGTTTTAATTATTGACTAATATGATTTTAGACAAGTAATCCTTGGCATTTATGCAATGATTGACTGTCTTGTTATTCGATTTTCTAACAAATATTCATTCTATTGTAATATTACATTATTTCTACCAGGTGCCGACAGATACCAACTGTCAGATGGACTCACCAGACCGGATATCTTAATGGTGGTGTAAAATATTATCGCAATGAAATCATTACAAGTTTTATTTGAAAAAAACACGAGTTATCTACTGTGTAGGTAACTTAACTTACTACGAGACGCAATAGTTGGTTTACCTAGTGTAGTGTTGTATCGATAAATTATTCTTTGCTTTAGGCGAGAGTACTGCTGGCCTAGTGGTAACGGCCGAGGATTATGAGTTGTAGATCGTAGGTTCGAACTCAGTCAGGCACCATAGTTTGTGTTCATTATTTCATTACCACTGCTCTCAAAACGGTAAAGCAAAACATCTTGGGGAAACATTTGATTAGGTACATGTGGCATCTACCAAACCGCACTACGCCCGTGTGGTGGATTACGGCCCACTCCCTTTCACAAGAGAGGCTTGTGTCCCAGCAGAGGAAACGTTATAGGCTGATTATGCTTTATACTTGAAGTGAGTGAAGTTTTGACGAGCTTAGAAGGGCAAAGGCTAGCAAACCTACGCATTTTCGCAATCACATAAATGAACGAGCAATAGGATCTTATGCACTGCAGGTTGGCTCAATCCGAGAAACTATTCCAAAAAAAATGAATATCAAGAAAAACGTTACCTATTTAGGTATTTCCGTTAAACACAATAACTATCGATAAAATCAAATCAAATCTCGTAGAACATCTGTCACGGTATCACGTGACCATTTCGCATGATACCAACATTGTAAGGAAAGCGTATCCTGTCATAGGAGCCGTATCCGCCCCCACCGCTGTGGGACAGTAAAAAATGGAGCAATTTTTAGTCGCATGGGTTACGATCCCGATGTTCTTTATTATGAACCGGAAACATTTATTACTTTTGGATGGTGTAAAAATTGTCTTATTATAGATACTTACGCACTGAGATACGTTTTTATTCAAAACACATTAAGTATACTATTAAATAGGTATAGGTATTACATTTTTATTAACCTTACTTCCCATGTTAAACTAGTCAAGTCGTTCAATTTTAAATCTCCGATAGGAAGGCGAACGCTTTATTAAGTTTCACAAGTTCTTCCGTTATACAATTAGGTACTATAGAAATCCGGATCTTAAGAGGTAATAATTTCCTCTTGTCTCTGGGAAATTTTTTGCTCGATGACGGTTACTAAGAATTTTATTTGACGTTGTTTCTTTCTCAAACGATGCTAAGTTTCAATGTAGAAGTAAGTATTAACGTAGAAAGGTGACCTAATTAACTCAGTGTAGTCAAACGGATTCAAGCACTTACAAATAGATGTTTCGTGTAGGTACTAGATAGTTAACCTTTTATAAACAAACTCGAATATGAATCCATTTGAGATATTTTGGAGTGCTTGGCTTAGCCATAGCAATGTGCACAAATTTTCTGGAAAAAGCACATTTAAAATTAAGATAATGGTCAATAAAGATTCTTCATTCTGATTATTTTAAACTAACTAAAGTAAATGATTCATATAATTTTTAAACCACTAATTGTAAATATTCCCTATTACCATACTGAAAGGTAGTTTAGCATAATAGGTCCATTTTAATCTGAATTATTGTGGTGTGAAAATATATTTATAACCTGAATAAGTTGGGTCTCTACACTACAGTAAAACAATCAGAGATTTAATTTCCCGACGCACTAAAGTGCGTAGTACATTAGTTTTGCGTGTGCGACGTGAGCCCGCCCTCGAGCCGCCCTGCGCCAGTCGCCGCCCCGGCCGTAAACAAACCGCGCAGACCGGCCCGAGCGAGACGCAGATACCGTGCGAGCGAGGCAGGAACAACACCGACACAGCACCAAGAACCCTACAATTAACATTTAGTAGGCGAGATTCGTTCGCCGCATCGATTCGTTACGAGATAATTGTTCCCTGAAATTTTCTTTGACATGGAAAAATTGTCACGCGTGTGCTAGTGACTTTGTGCTCGTGTTGTATATGAATTGGATGGCGATATGAACTGTGCGTACTATCAGCAGCACGGGGTGCCACATCCGGCTGCCCATAATGTCAATAATAACTACTTCAACGAGGTAAATATTTAAATTTTTAATATTTAGTGAAAATGCTGAATTTTTGGTTGAGATTTTAATAATAATTTAATTTTCTGTTGGTTTTTTTTTTAAGTGGATTTTTTAAAATCTTTTATCATGAAATGTTATTATTTTTATTTTATGATTTTTGCGTTTATCTAAACGACGCTGTTCGAACAAAATTTCAATCAGTAGGTAGATATGTATGTAACTGAAAAAATAAACGAAAATAAAAAAGCTCCGTAACTTAAAAATCCAATTTGAAAATGTACTAAAAACTGCAAGCATTTGAAAA
Organism: Polymixis flavicincta; assembly: GCA_949987655.1. Lineage (NCBI taxonomy): Eukaryota > Metazoa > Arthropoda > Insecta > Lepidoptera > Noctuidae > Polymixis > Polymixis flavicincta. The sequence goes on from OX465179.1 coordinate 16,924,535, forward strand.
TCATGAGCTCGAAAAACGTATTGAATTTAAATTAACCGTGAAAAAATCTACATTATTTATTTAATTACTCTTACGTACTAATGAAAACAAATAATAGCAATATCTTCACAAATAATGAGACTTATTTAATAAACTTAAGCAAGGCATAACTGAAACTATACCTATAATTAATTTCGCTTCACAATACTAATTACATTACCGCCATTTTCTAAAAAAAAGTTGCTCGCACACAACAATTAGGTAATTTATCACAATACAATATTAATTGGCTATTTCATTGATTGTGAGACGACTAATTTTCGTCGACGACGGTGCGCAAAAACTTCACGGTTGAATATTTGACAAACAAAAGACGTTCACCGAATATACCGACAAAGGCACAGTACATACAAAGGTATAATGGGAATAAAAATATTTAATTGGTGTGATTACGTTGTGATTACGGCACAAACACCTCCCGGGGTATGCCGTCGCCTCGACAATGAAAGGCGAGACGCCTTTCTTTCATTGTTGTTTCTTACCCATAATGCTATTTGTTATCCAAATGATTTTAGGCAAATATGTGTACAATAATAGCCAATTTTGTGAGATGGAGTGTAATAATATGGTGGTAATATTGACAGGAAACGGTGTCGGTTTTCAAACTCGTTCTGAAATAACTTAGCTTAAAAGCTAAGTAAGCTAAGATAACTGAAAATATCGCTATTGGGACAGAGAAGATATTTTTAAAACTTAACAACTACTTAAGTTATTTTTTTGTTGTTGTCTAGATTAATTAGTAGATAACGGTTAAATTAAATTTAAATATGATTAAGTAGATACCTAAACAAAATAATTCATTTTAACGCAATTAAACAAACTAAAAAATGTATTCCAAGCCTCCACTTGTATTAACAATCACTAAATAAGTAAAAAGCTACTTAAAAGATATCAGATTTGCATCTAAGCCTCTTCTAACAGTAAGTAGTTCGGTATACATTAGTCATTGGCCGAATATATAATTATCATAATGTGGACTTAAAATGTTAAAATATATTTTGGAGTTATAAAAGCCAGTCATCGTAATTAAGCCAACGATTCACTCGCACCTACTGTTAGGAGCGGTGACCAAATAGTGCGCAGGCCAATCACCTGCTATTATATTTAAATTTCATTTGATGAAGAAGCTGTTTTAGAAAAACATGTTTTTAAAATCAAGAAAAAATCTCACTCACCCTAAGTCCCACTTTTTCCGCAGAAAAAATTCTTGGAATAAAACTTGCGTACCTATTTGCTCCCGGTAAACTCCCATCACATTTTCCTTCGATAGAGAAGAGATCTGTGTCCCAGGAGTGGCTTCATTTAGACTCATTATCCAGTCATACGAAATTATACACAACTGCCTACTAAATAAAGTTAATCTTCTGAATACACTCGTCAGTGACTGGACAGTGGCGTTATAATTAAACTAGGGAGTTCGCAATGTAAGGATTTCTGCGAACTCCAGCGATCGTTGGGAAGCAGGCGACGCTGACATGGCGCGGTTGAGCTAACTCGGCACATGAGAAAGTCGGTTCTTACACAAGTTCGCTAAAACGATTCTCTGAAGACGAGAATAGGAAGGGAATTAGCTACTTGACTACAATTAAAAATGGACGGTACCAGAATTTTCTAATGTACTGTATTTCAGAGGATTCTTCATACACAAAAGATTAAGTGTTAAACGTCTTCTGAAACATGAACCATCTTTGTAGAGTGAAAAAACAATACAGCAACAACACCAATTTTGCAAAACTTCAATGTTAACAAAAAAAATGGGTATTCTAATTTCCCTGGCTTGGCTATCTGCGGCTAGCTAGCGGGGGAGGGTGGAGGGCCGGGGTGCACACTGTTGGGTCCCGCAATTACGGGCCCCATAATTACAGGGCTGGCGGCCGCTCGGCGCCGAAACCAGCCCGCTCAGAACCATTCTCCTGGCGTAATTAAAAAAGCTCCAAATTAAATTCGCTCGTGTGTATGGCCCCGACTTATGATATTAACTTTTTAGGGACTTTCTAATTAGTTTTTTGTTTTCCTACTTTGACTGATGGGAAAATAGGAAATCAACAATGTTTTGTACAAGGGCTCGGTTTTTGTTGCGATCAATTTCGGATCGGTTTCATAAAATGCGAATTTGATGTTTTGTTTAACAGAATTTACATAACATTCACGGTGGTCTTTAGAAGAATCAACATTCATTTATTTTGCATCTTTTTTCACATTTTCACATTTAGACCTCGTGAAAAGCTCCTTGGAAATTACAGGATGTCTTTACAATAATAATACCAGCCTTTTACTGCCGCACTGCAGGGTAAAATACTCGTTTTGTGTAGAGAAGGCATGAGAATTGATCACTACGCTTGGTCAAGGTTTTTCTTCACCGGTGTCAGTAATGTCCAAGATACACTCAGAAAGTATGTACCTACATATAAATTAATCGATAGCATTTTCAAAGTAGCTGAATAAGTTGGGTACTTATTAATGTATAGTTGTAGAAATAAATTATGTGTGTATTTCCAGTACTAACGCACTCTTTTCTTTGTTTACAGGTTAGTATCGACCCCGTGACCGCAGATCACAAGGATATGAAGATATTAGTAAGTACTGCATTTGTTATTATGTTTGTTTATATATTTGTAACTTTAGCACCAACACCTCACGGGTTCCTTAATTGCCTTTCATGTTTTAAGGGCTCTACACATATTTACGGTCGATGAAAAGTGTAAAACAGATCACTTGTACCGATAATTTTGATTTTTGATTACTTACTTTCACAATCATTTGAATAAAACAAAATGTTAGCCCAGATCTGAGACTGTGTAGAGGCTTTAACTCAAAAGACAATTGAAACCAGTTGGTCTAATGTTACGCTTATGTTGAAACAAAACATGTGACAAAGTAACTGCTTCAGAGCTTTTGTACATAATGCCTTGTGCTGAAGAGATAATAACACTATATAGACAACATGATCGAATTTTACACTTAACTTGATCTAATCGTAATATAAATTTCGTGAAAATAATGGCGCCGGGTATTGGCAGGGCCATAGTGCTAATACTCGTACCTTCATCTTGACTTCTTGCATCAAAAGAAGGCAAATCTTAGACACATCAATAAACCCATAAATCTAGTCGTTTATACATATTACGTAGGATGATAAATTGCGCATAGATAGCGGATAATTCTAATTCATTTACCTCTTGCAATTCCTTAATGATTTCTGAGCGGTAATACCGACGACGCCTCTATTACGATTTTCCGCTATCGACTAGTGGAATTATATCGGAACGAATATCGAATAACGAAATCGGTAATTTCGATTTGTCGTCATCGATTCGATGGACACTGTGAAATGGGTATTGTGAGCGATGAGAGCCGCGAGTAATGCATTCGACACGGGCGGTGCATGCGCGCGCGCAAGACTCGTGATCCATGACAATGTTGAGCCCAAGTATTGTGGTATTTTATGCAAAAGGAGTTTTTAACTGTACTCTTTTTTGGAGTGTGAAATTTTATGCTGAAGCACGTTTAGTGAAGTACCGTTATGGAAATTCCAAGCAAGAGCTTTTCATGTTAGGTCTTTGTTTTATTTACCACAGAGCTAAGTAAGAGCTTTTCTTATAACATTTCCGTAAAGAAAACTGTTCATTCTTACACTTTCTTATTTCTTTAAAGCTTTACTTAAAGCGTTTGTAAAGAAGAGATCAACTTACAGTAAGGTAGTTTGCTGATTCCATTTTGTATGTAATCTTATTGCTCATGCGCATCAGCAGCATTGAAGCAGTTCAGGGGAACTGATGTTTTATTATTTAATTGATGATTGTTTGCTGTTCCAACGTAAGAACCTATAATTTTGTAATTAATTGATCAGCACAGCTTTATATACTAGACCTTGTTTATTAGTCTACAAATAAATTAATTTATGAAGTCCGTAACTCATGTCAATTACTTAAGTACACTCGTCTGTTTTAGTGTCACTGTCATTTCACTAAAGCCTTTTATTGAAATGACTGAAATTCAATATAAGGTAGGATAACAAGAAATCGTCAGGTCAGAAAAGCAATCGCTCCGTGTAAAATGGTATTCAGCTGCATGCGGTTAGACTGGAAGCCGACCTAAACAAACTTGGGAAAAAACCAGGCAGATTGATGAAGAAAGCCTCAGTGAATCTCAAAATAAAACAGCAGGAATCCTTGTCCCAAGGGCCAAAATTAGTAAAAAAAACCAATGAAGGCATTTAGTTTCAAGCACAGTCAACCTCATCATCGCTAACCATCGTCCACCAGTGATACAGTTGTCAAACGCAAGCCTATCAGTAATGAAAGAGCATATTTTTGCAGTGATTTTTTTAGTCATCCTCCAAATTTTTCAGGGCGATAGTACCCGTGAAATTGAACAACTTTCTCCAAGGAACATATGTGTTGAAGTAGGTACGAAAAAATAATCGGACCTCCCATGCAAAATCAATAGTCAGCTGATCGATTTTGTATGGGAGGTCCGAATTTTTTTACACATACCAAGAGCACAGCTTCTTTGGATGATATCAGACGATATTGGAAGGGTTTTTTAATCCTATCTCTACATGTTCGGAAGTTATGAGAATTTTTAATACATTGAAACCAGAAACCAAATCATCAAATTGATATAAACACATCACTCGGAAGAGATGTATCGTGACAATGGCAAGTAACGCGGAAAGTTATCGACCTTCGTAGTGCGGTGACACGTTTGTTATGATTCGAATTTAAGAAACATTTGTTATCAATTCTTAGAGTATTTTATTTTGAGCTGAAACTATGTATACTGATTCTATACCAGCTGTTATCTTTAGTGCATAAGGATAGCAATAGGGTTTCTCTTACACCCTGTACATAAAACGATAAGTAATTATAAACAATGCAAGAATAACTTCCAAGTTCAGAGTCATCGCTAATCTACGTTCATGTCAGCATCTAACCACGATTATAATAACGAATATCTATTTGTTTTAATACAATCGCTCATAAGAATGTTCAATTGAAAAGGCTATCGTTGAACAACGCCACACAATGAGCATTGAAGGCAATTGCAGGCGACGCCGCGGGCAGCGCCTAGCGTGTGGCCCTCTTTGCCTGCATTCACCAATTGTATTGCTATAGCGACAGAGTAACAAACATTATCTATGGTTTTGTGTGCTTCTATTTGAAAGTTATAGTTATATATCTGGACATAGAGATTATTAGTAGGCATTCATATCAGGGATTCTGTCTGAATGAGGCCTTTTCTTTGCTGTGGGACATTATTATATTACACTGGTATTATTATATCAGGGATTTACAGGAACCGTTAATCAATGGGATCAGCATTTTTTTTAATGATTTAATAACTTCGATTTCCATTCTATATTAGCTTATGCGGAGGGGCTTGTGGCTAAGTAACAATAGCTGCACGGGTCGATCGATCAGGTTAAGCTACGCTTGCCGCGGTTGGTCCGTGGATGGGTGACCATCTTTACATACCAAGACCCCTCCGTGCCTCGGAAAGCACGTTAAGCCGTTGGTCCCGGCTGTCATTTGTGGATCTTTGACAGTCGTTACGGGTCGTCAGAAGCCCGAAAGTCTGACAACCAGTCTTACCAAGGGGTATCGTATTACCCAGTAACTGGGTTGTGTTAACTAACCTACGTCCTTTGCTTTAGGTAACCCTATAATTAAGTCAATAGACCTCATTGTGATCGCTCACATCAGCTTAACTATGTATGCAGAAGAAGAATATTTTTTGGTGTCGATATAACCGTTTCAGATCCTAAGTACTAACTAACCTACAAAACTCGCTCACAAAAACCCATTCAAGGGTAGTCAGAAAAACTGATTCCATGCCAACACTTATTGACATAATATTAACATTGGGCTAGTTCTATGAATATCAAAAACCAACCCGAAATCCAAACAAGAGAAAATCATCGTCTTGATAGGTACAGACGCCAGCACATCAAGCTAACCCAAACTGTAAAAATTTCCCAATTGAACAATAGCCTTATGCGTATGTTTTAAAGTTGAAAATGTATCAAAAAAAATTACAGATTGGGGTAGCTTGATGTGCTGGCGTCTGTACATCATCATCATCTGCCTAGCCTTTTCCCAACTATGTTGGGGTCGGCTTCCAGTCTAACCGGATGCAGCTGAATACTAGTATTTTACATGGAGCGACTGCCTATCTGACCTCCACAACCCAGGTACTGGGTAATACGATACCCCTTGGTAAGACTGGTTGTCAGACTTTCGGGCTTATGACGACCCGTAATAACGACTGTCAAAGATCCACAAATGACAGCCGGGACCAACGGCTTAACGTGCTTTCCGAGGCACGGAGGGGTATTGGTATGTAAAGATGGTCACCCATCCACGGACCAACCGCGGCAAGCGTAGCTTAACCTGGTCGATCGACTCGTGCAGCTATTGTTATTTAACCACAAACCCCTCTGGCGTCTGTACATATAGCTTACATATACCGTACCCACATTGGACAAATATCCCCTGAAGCTCTTAAGGAAGTAGGTAGGTAGACCGCTATTATATGTACCTATAGGTTCGTACCCTCTATATAGATAGAGGTAGTAGGTAGAGGGTCGTTGGCACGTTGAAACAAGGAGTTCATTCGAGTGTTTTCCTCTTTGAATCTATTTGTTTGAATCTTCTTCGCTACGAGTAAAGAGATTAGCTTTTGTAAATCGAAAGCTTTTGTTATTCGATAGTTTCATGCAATAGGTTATTTTCCGATTACATAAAAACTGTTTTAATTTGAAGATTGGGACGATATATTCAACAGAAAAATAAAAATAAATTTATTTACATACATTTTCTCAATTAAAAACGATTAAAATCTAATTTATTTTTCGTTGTTTTGAATTTACCGCCAAAACGCTCCTAACGATGACTTTTTATCACGTGACATGTGACGTCAACTTTGTATAAATGGCACCGGTACAAATAATTAGTTTGGCGCCGTTTTAGAAGTATTTGTGCACAGAGGCACCGCACACCAGTAATATAACTTTATATCCATTAAAAATATTGTTAATTATAAAGTCGACATTCACTTATTTACTTACTAACTACTTTAGTTTACACAAAGTTGACGTCACGTGATAAAAAGTCATCGTAGGAAGCGTTTTCGCGGTAAGTTCAAAACAACGGAAAATAAATTTGGTTTAAATCGTTTTTAATTGAGAAAATGGATAAAAATCAATTTATTTTTATTTTTCTGTTAAATATCTCGTTCCAATCTTCAAATTAGAATAGTTTTTGAAAAATTGGAAAATACCCTATTCTACACCATTATTACTTCATCATTATCATCATCATTTCAGCCGAAAGACGTCCACTGCTGGACATAGGCCTCTCCCAAGCTCCGCCACTTCGACCGATTCTGTGCTGCCCGCGTCCAGCGGATTTCTGCGGCCCTCACAAGGTCATCGGTCCACCTTGTGGGAGGCCTTCCAACTTTACGTTTGTTTATTTTGGTCTTTAGGTTCCTACCCAAAGTCCTACTCTTAAGCTGTTCTATTGTAGTCTTATATCAATGAAAAAACTGGCCAGGTGCACTAAATCTGTGTGGGTCTTTCCTCAAAAGATATTTTCAGACACTAATCTACATATGATCTGAGCAAAATTATGAAAGAGACTGTGACCTCTGAGTTTGTTTCGGCCTTTCTTCTCAGAGTAGTCAGATAGGAAACGCCAACCTCGTGTAGTTTTTTAAATAAGACTGACGTGTAAGTGTTTGTACAAACCTACTTACAGAAATAAAATCAATTAAAGTAAGTAGATACAATTTCCTCCTCAAGGTGTAGGTAAACCAACTAGATAATCCCACTGTTTTGAGCTTCGTTCTTTTCTAATTATCCATGACAAAAATTTCACTTTTCAGTGTTTTCAAATACTAGTAATTAGTATAGTAATACCAAAAAGAGTACCTATACATTATCAGTCTAAAATTCCCACAGTCAAATATTAATTCGGGCTTCATATTTGACAGTAACTATTGTTTACAAGACAAGAACTAAGTTTGTCACAGTTGAATGAGACAATTACATGCTATCGTGCCACTGACTCGCAACTTGCGACAATTACCAAGTGTGGCCATTATTGGAAACAGCCCTTTTGATATTACTGACTGTATTTCATGACACAGTATTGTAGTGGGCACGTTACCGAATATATTTGAAATAGATTTTTTGCAATTTTACGTATAGTCACGAGCATTAATATGTATACACGTCGCCAAATTCAAAAGCGATTTTCTTTTAAATAGCGATTGCAACCTTGAGACAACTTGGGTATTTCATTATAGTGTGGGTTCCAAAATTATTATTTTCATAATAAAATAAGATTACAATGAGTAAAAGTGGAGAAAATCACTTTTAAAAGTTGGTAAGCGTATACATATTATTGCTCGTGACTGTACGTCTATCTGTCTTTATGGCTTTGTTGGTTAGGTACCGTCAACTGTGGCATTTTTACTTTCCATGAGCAACTATACCTATGAGAAGTGTACTAAAATATCTCTCGATTACTACAAATTTGTTACAGATAGTAGATTATCCTACTTCTATATCGCTTCGATCTTAAAAGGCGGCAGCAGATTTTTAGTTAAGTTAAATCTAAGTAAGTCATAGCAACTTTAACTCATGGTTAAAGTTGCTATGGAAAATAAACCGTATTTATTTACACTCTTTTCATAATGTTTCTTCAACTTCTGTTAGTATAACTACCTTTAGACACAGTGTCTAATATTGTAACTAATCGCTTATTTGAAGTTAAGAACTCTTCCACAGATACAACCATAAATATTTAGCCCCATTCAAAACCAGGAAACGTAGGTACCTTTCATCTTCTGTCTATTAGAAAAAAATCTCTGCATCTAGATATCACGTATTGGTACGTCTGTATATGAAACACAAAGTGACACCAAGTTAAATGGTAGTGATCGAGTGATCCGTGAGTCGGTCCGGCGTCGCTCACTTCCGCCTATTTCCGCAACGAGCGCCCGACGTCGGCCAAACTGAGCTGTATCAACTGTCATAACTGGATACAGGATATTATGTACTGTAAACCTTGTAGGTACACATGTACTGTACATACAGAAGATGTAGATTCCTTTATTTGGTAATGAAAGTGGTTAGAGATGCGTTTAGAGAGATGCGTTTAGAGCTAGAAATGGTGTTTGTGTTGAAGCAAAGACATAAAGTCTTCTCTGCAGAAATGTACATGTGACTTTATTGTGCCCTTTATTGTTCCTGTGAAATGATGTTCTTGTAGATTAACTATCTTATAGAACCGTGATAAAAATAATTGGCACTGCTTGCTTAAGACAACTTTGAGACAATATATATTCTACATTGGCAATGAAATGAGTGTCTTAATGCTTGCTAATACCTTCCATCCCAAGAAATTAGGTAGGCATGATCTTTCCTGGTACCTTTTTCTTATATACATAGTACCAAACGATCACATAGAAATAAGGAGCCGGGCCTTTAAAATAGAAAAAATTTAAATCAATTAATTTCTAACTCTCATTCAAATTTTTCATATTTAGTTTGTTATCTCCGTTGGCCTCGCAAAAACGCCTCTCATGAAATTTCCATGTAATTTGATTTCTTCCGCACACGCCGCCCTTTCGTCGTAATTCCACATCTCAGCGTGAGTTTCGCGTTCAAATTAAAATGTTTATTGCGTTAAGCGGAGTTCGCACGCTCGCCCATGAGCGGGCTGAGCATTTTTATTTCGTTATCCCGGACACGCCCATTCACCCCTCATCGCCGTACACCCCTCACCTCGCCACGATTTCACTATTTTATGAACCCGATGGCACCCCTGTCTAATGTCGCTATAATGCCTCGCGACTGTCATTTCCGGTTTTCTCTGAATGTGATGTTGCACCTTGAGAGCTGTAACGTAAAGTTCAATATAGTTTGTTTTATGTTGGAGAATTTTACTGGTGTTATGCGTGTCATAAAACTATTAGCCGTTTAAGCTATTCTCGAAGCGACGACGTCGCTCTAAGAAGGTTTATCGTCTGAAGGAAATCGGGTGCGGAAGGGCGCTATCATTTTTTTTTCACGCAAACTTTCGTAGCTCCGTTTTTTCGTGCCATTACGAATTATTTGGTCGTGTTTATAATGTTTTTTTGTGGTGAGCATTATATTTCATTATCTTTAGCACCTTGTTGGTCGTTCACCGGCGCTATTAGCTGGTAATAACGTTCTGTCAGATGTTATGGTGAAGGGGAAATGTGTGTTAGGGGATTACTAAACAGGCAGATTTGTGTTCCACAAAAATTGCCCTTGGAATTAAATTAATTCTACTGGTTCTTGATAAATATGTTGTGAAAATATTTCTACTAAACTAAATCTTAACTTAAGCCAGTCTTAAACAGTTGCGTGTTTTCTCTTATGTAGGTAGGCATAAGTATATACCTACTTGCTTCTTACTCATTATTTTCACGTTGTTTTAACAAAAATGAAATCATGTTTATGCATGCTAGTCACAGAAGTAGGTTCCTGCAAAGCGTGGATGTTGTGTAACATTTCAATTGATTAAAAACCCCAACTTTTCTCACTCAATCACTGTAGGAAAAAGTTCTTTCTGAAATTACACCAGAAGATCCGAATTTAAGCTTTCCACGCCAACCCGTTTCTGAGATACCTAAGTACTTATTAATTTTATTAAGGGAAACAAACAGCTATACAAATATTTTAATAACCAGGTAATAAATAAAAATAGATAAGTAACACAGATACCTTGCACATAAGCAGCTCATGACGTTAACAAATAATAACTATTCTTTGTTGTATTTAAGCAATCTAGACTTGTAACAACATGAATGACAACCGTTCCAGATCTACTAGTGAATTCAACATCTTGCCTAAAGAATCCTGTTTATCAGCGGCGAGGTGTCAATTTTTCTAAAAGAGAAGCCGAAGCGAAGTCGGCTTTAACTTACTGACTTATCAATAACTAACTTTTGCTAGTAGCTTCGCCCGCGTGGAGGTCGGTGTATTATACATATAAACATACCTCTTAAATCACTCTGTCTATTGATAAAAACTGCATTCAAATCCGTTGCGTAGTTTAAACACGAAAAGCGACTTTGTTTTATTCTATGTAAGGAAGAAAACTTACTATCATTCCAAAACTAACATAGAAATGTTGATGTGAATCCCCGAAGGGAAGCCGGTAGGAATCGTGTTATATGGTGCTTTCGCCACTGTTGTTTATGTCTATTGTATAGGTATTGCCTGTAAAAGATTAGAAGTAGATAGAGCTTTGAGCGATTTTGTAGATCATCTACACCTGGGCTCTTCATAATAGGTAGGTACTAACTACCTACTACTTAATAGCAACTTTTTTTTTCCAAAAAAAAAAAAACAACCGACTTAAATTGAGTAAAAAAACAATGACTTTTATTTCGGATTTGTTAGTCGGTCAAAAAACCTAAAATACGGATGAAAGACACCCACTTCCGAAATTAAAGTTAGGTATTTTTCGGTTGTTACTGTTGCTTTTTAAAGTCGGTTCTTTTTTTAAATTCTTTTTTTATTTTTAGTTATAATGGTACCTACCTAAGTATTACACACCACTTGGTACCTACTTCCTATGTAAACAACAGTAACTAACTAATACTTCCTGTATTAGAACATCATCAAAATCCACAACGTGGTTAAATACGAAAGACGCCCACTGCTGGACATAGGCCCCCCCAAGCTCCGCCACTTCGACCGGTTCAGTGCTTCTCGCATCCAGCGGACTCCCGCGGCCCTCACAAGGTCATCTGTCCACCTTGTGGGAGGCCTTCCAACTTTACGTTTTCGGTTAAATACGTATTTTCGAAGTTAATAAGAAAGTTAAGAAAGAAATAAAAGTTATTAAAATTTTATTTGAACCAATTGAGAACCTCGTCCTTTTTGAAGTCGGTTGTAAATTGAAACACAGCTCTTGTTAATTATTTAAGTCCAATGCAGCTTACTCATCCTTATAGCTATACCTAATGGTTTCAGACTTCTGACTGTCATAACCCTGGAAAATTTTGTGACAGTGAGGTCCGACGGCTAAGTCCGTAATAAGTATAAACAGGGTACATTTTTAACTAGTGCGCACTACTTAAAAATTTCTGCGCTGGGGGGTCTAGAATGATATGCTGAATTCATGGTTACAGTTTGCGCACTGGTTAAAAAGTTAGTCTGTATGTAGAAAGTAGCTAAAAAAGTAAAAAGTAGATTTATGTGGTAAAAGTTAAAGTCTTGAATTATAAGGGAAATAGCTATATTGAGTCACTATAACACTTTAATAGTAAAACTGGTAAAATTATGTAATGAACCTTTTGGTAAAAAATATACGAGGTGTCTCTAATGAGATCTAAACGCTAACTGGCCCACGATTTGGTGGACGAGCGAATGTGCATTTTTGCGTTCGATGCAATTATGCATTAACGCTGAATATTCGATTAAAACTCAAATATATTCCCGAGAGCGAGAAGAAATGCGGAATGATAGCGAATACTTCATGATATTGGTGTGTATAAAAACATACTAAACTACTAAAACACTTTTGTTCCTAGTAATATTAATTGATACTTTAGTATAAACACATTGATTAATAAAAGCAAAAACAAAGTGATATTGATCTACTTAAATTATTATAAGAAACAAATGAAAATCGGTTAAAAGCTAAAATGTTGAGTCTTACACAGTAAAAGCAATATTTTGATTGCCTGTGTCCGTATTTTTGGTTCGTTTGATCGCACTAATAGTTCGCACTGTTCCAGCGTTTGGAATAATTGTGTAAATGAAAACCGATTTCACTTTGATCTTTTAGATCCCTGGCACTTCATTGTGTCTTCTGGTTGGTTTTGGTGTCAGCGGAGCCGCTGCTATGTCCTGTTGACAGCGACTCTCGCTGCGGCGTTGAGGTCTCGGAGGCGGCAGGGTCTCCACGGTCTGCTTTCGGCGGGATCCCTGGTCACGGTGACCAGCGGCAGCCAACCAGAACAGGCAACAGCGCCCAGTCGTCCACGCCCAGATTACTGCCACGCATAAAGCGATTGACATCCACACGTAACAAATTACGTATTGGTGGATATCATGGGGTGATATATTTTCTATGTCTGCATCGCTTTTCTTCAGCTTTTCTGTCGCGTCCCCCTGATTGGTACGAGGTGTCTCTAATGTATGGTATGAGCTGTGTAGAAGCACCTAATTGAAACCAGATATAAACACTGACACAATTAGCAGAATTTGTTAGGAACTAAATTGTCATAGATCAGTTCCCAATCTCCATTTGTGACTGTTCAGAATGACAGCACATACCTACCTAGATATTATTATCCTACTTAACTTGGAGTTTCCCATCGTAGAGCCAAGGCCTCTTGCTCTGCTCTCATTTCTCCCTATTTATAGCTAGCTAAGCACTTAGGACCAATACTTTTTTGAAAGAATCTGCAATCTCATTAATATCTACATTATAATTGTTCCTATTGTTCTTTAAACCTCTTATCATCTCATGTCATAATAATATCATACAGTTGCCAAACATAGCAGAAATTATGATTTCACGGCTCTAACTTTTTCTTGTTCTCAGTGTAACGGCTCCGTGACCTTTTTCTCCCTAATTATTAACTCTCTGCAAATATCTAGATATTTTACTTTGTAAGTCTTGTTAACTTATTCGGTGTAGGTACCTACCAACATATTTGTAAATGAGTAAGTAAAACAATAGAAGTCATTAGTATTGTCTCTAGGTATATTACTACCTATTAAATAACGGTTAGCGTGTCAAAAATTTAGGGGCAAGCCTGGCTCTGTTAAAGAACTTCACAATTGTGATCAATCGCGTCGGCATTGACAATTTTCAAACGCCTCCGCAACCTTATAACTTAAACGAGTCAAAGCTCAACTATAGCCAACATTACGCCGAAGTACCAACTAAGCAATAATTTGAAACAAAAAAGTTTATGCAAATCGAGGGACGCCGAAATAAAATGGAGTCAGGTCGTGCGAGCGCGTGCGATCGATACGCCCGCTGCGACCTTGCGGGCGGGGCGCGGCGTGGGCGGGGCGCGGTAAGAGGCTGGGATTGGCTGGCCCCGCCCACTGTCTCCCCCTCCCCCCTTATCCTCCCACTCCCCCGCGTGCGGTCCGCTCGCGCTGCCTCTAGCGCGCGCCACACGTCGCTCGCGCGCTCGCACCGCTCACGTCAGTATGCGGACACCGCATCGCGCAGTTTAACAAGTGACACTTTGTAACAGTTCCCAGTTCGCTATGTGTCACGTTTAGTGTTGTTCTCGGCAATGATCACTGATATGTACGCGCCGCTGCCGGCGCCGCCCAACAATAAGACCATCGTAAGTTTGTTGTGAACTTTTACTTTAACGTCAACTTTGACAGCTCCAAAACAGCTGTTGTATACAATGGTGTATTTACAAATTGGGGAAGGAAATTCTGCTTAGAATATTTCTACTTGAGATGGGTTACCTTAAGCCTATGCTAACCTAATGGTATTGAAGAAACTTTCTGGTTCTTTTTCACCACATTGAACTTTTGGTGTGCCAAATAATGAGGATTAAGAATAATTCGATGTAATACTCACCAACTATATTTCAAAACGGTTGCTTTTGTTTTACAACAATTGCCCTCGTCTTTAAAATAGAAAAATTACACAATGTTATTTACCGGGTTTGTCTACCTAAGTATCAAAACAAAAATAGGTATTATAGTTCTTGAGTAAGGAAAATATAAGTACCTACACACAACGTAGGAACCTTATACACAAAGAAATTCGTAATAAACAAGTCAATAAGTTAAAAACTGAACCTAAGTATAAATCTTATAATACAAATGCGTAGAGTCATCACGTTATCATCTGCCGTCGGGGTCTTTACTTTGTCATTAAATCATTCAAAGCTTTATTAAGAATTTACCACGTTCTTTTACTTTTAAGAACGTCGAATAAATTATCAAAAAAGTATCTAAGTAGTCTTCTTTGACGCCTACTTATATAAAGGCTTCAAAATACATTTCTCAACACAAGTTTTTTTGTGCCTAGTTTATCTTTGAGGGAGATTCTTTAAAGTTTTATGAAACACTAGCTTCGGTCTGCTTCTTCGTCCGCATATTTTTTTTTGTTTTAACATAAAATATATCCTATAAAAACGCACAGCCCGTCCGTGATTTGACTTCGTTTTCTCTTGGCGTTCTTTCTGACTTTTTTATCTTTCTAGGGTAAAAACCCGATAGTAGCCACACTTTTTGAAATCACTCTAAATCTCGCAGTACAAAAATCAAAATACTTAATTTGAAAAGCTTGCCGATACTTCGGTTTTTTATCTACTTTATGAAAAGCAAAAAAACATTATCTATCTATATAAATAAAGAGAGAAGTCCAGACTCACCAACGCCCAGCCCAAACCCTTGGACCTAGAAAGCTGAAATTTTGCACAGAGGTTCCCTTTATAATGTAGACAAGGAATAAGGAAGGATTTTTAGAAATTCAACCCCTAAGGAAGTTAAATAGGGGACGAAAAGCTAGTCTCTAATATTGCCAGAGTATCTATTAACGATTTTTGCGGACCTCTATATTTTGGGACATTTATCCCACACAGGGGATAGTTGCCCCGCCGAGAAACAGGACATCTATCCCGGAAAAACTTTGATCACATTTTGCTTTCCCATGCAATTGCACAGAGACATGCGACACGGTCAACTTAGTGCAAGTTGGAGAGTCTTTCAATAGATTAACAAAGTAACATGCGATTCATCCGCGAAACTAGAGTAATTACAATCGGGGCAACTATACCCCTGGGGCAACTATCCTGGTTTTACCCTACTCAGCTCCGTAGGGCCATAGCTTGATGCTCAATAGCTTGTAACCTTTCTCAAGAGTCGGGCTATCAGATTGCAAAGAGATTTGTTGAACTCCGATATGGTAAGTTCCAGAGATTACCCCTTACATACAAACTTACAAACAAACAAACAAACACCTCTTTATAATATTAGTATGGATAAGTAGGAATAGCATCCCTAAAAGAATTTTCCTAACCAAATTCTTAATCTTACTGTTGGTCACACTATAAACCACAATTTGTATTTTTTCTCAATCTTTATTCCATTTTTTCACCTAAAAGACTCCTTGTGAATCTTGTAATAGGTATATATACCTGATAGTGTAATACCCACCTATTTACCACAACGCAATAGGTATACTTAATATGGGTAATAAGTTGTTAACAATTTCACACTAGGTGACTGAAAACTCACTGTTTTACAGCAGTTCTCTTCTCATTGTCCTGACGTCAGATCTGATGAATCTTCCCATACACAAACAATAGACCTCAAGTAATACTCCTCCCAGCGGCACCTGTTTAATTAGATAGGTGTGTATTATAGTTCATTAGGTATCATTAGACATTCCAGCGTTTTGTAGCATGTGAAGTATAAAATTATTACAAACAAAAAATATGCAACACGCCACAGTGTATAATTTTTCAGGTGTAGTTTTATTTCTGTCGTTTGGTTAGTCTCATCTAGAAATATTATGACACATAACAGCAAAAAAGTTATTTTTATTTGCTTATATTGTGTACCTCTGCTGGCCAAAGGCCTCCCCTTATTCCTTCCAAACCTTGTCTTCTGCGATCTTTAGCCATGTTGGCACTGCAAACTTTATCGTATCGTCACGCCACCTTCGCCGTGGTCTTTTCAGGCGTCGAGTGAGTGACGATCTTTGCCCATCTTTCCAGGTGCATTCTTCAGCTTGGCTCTTTTTTCTCCAATATCCGCTAATTGAATTATAGAGCGCAATATCGTGTTTCTAACTCGGTCTGTACGTTTGACACCTATTATGCTACGCTTCATTGCCCTTTGGCAAATCTTGCGTTTTGTACTTCTGTTGTTCAGTGAGGGATCAACAATATTTTGGTTGTTTTGCTAAAAATTAAGTTAGGCCAGTGTTAAGTCTGATTTACACGGTGCAGAGTAATTGCCCTGTAGCATACCTTAAGTTGAAGCATCAATAACAGTTGCACCGTCTATGTACCTAAGCAAAGTTTAGGCGCGTTTTGCCACAGGCACACACTTGCATCGTGTAAATGGGTTTTTGTTTTAGAATTAGTTTTACCGATTGCATTTTAAACGATATTGTAATGGACTCTTACTTTGCCTTTTATCTTTATGTTTCCGTGACATGAATCAGTTGCATGTACATTTATTTATTTTATTGTATGTTTATTAGATATTTATCAATTCATCATTTCAACCACGTGTTATGCATACCATATCTGTCACAGAACATCTATCATTCGTAAAAAATAAAACAAATTCTCTTTACTCGATTCCACTTCCCGATTTTACCTGTAACGATTGTCAAAGGGTGCTCAATCAAACCAATCGAATCAAACAATAGCTTCCGAATAGAATCCGATTGTTTCCTCTGCCATCCATCTTCCGGCTAAATATTTGTCAACGAGAACACACTCCCCAAACGTACTAACAAATTCAATCAAACCGTTCGATTTTATTGCGCTTTTGTAATAGAGAACAATGTGTATTGTTCCTTGTGAAGATCGGACATTCTTCTAGAAAATAATTTAGTAATTTTAATATTGAACAATAGGTATGTCTTATTATTGGTAATCATGATATGGATCTGTTATTCAATAAGTACGTGGGCTGAGCAACGTAAAAGTTTTTAAATTCTGAGAAATATGATTCACTGACTAACTTTCTGTGAAGTCTACATTCAGTGTAAGTGTTAGGTCATGTAAGTACATACCTACCTAACTTTGATCATTTGCAATAAGTAGGTACTTACATAAGCTTTTGCTAAATCATTTTTAGCGTTGAAGTAAAGGTTTAGTACATAGTTAGGACTAGTTTTAATCTGTAAAAATCATGTAATGTCTATGTAATAATTTTCCGGGTCCTTGCAAATTCTTGCAACTAGGCCTGAGCCGCCTAAACCTCTAATACCTCTTGCACTACCAGCCGTGAAGCTTAACTAGCTCAGTCACCGACTTCACACAACAAATCAAGAACTTTCATCTCGTCTGCACTTCAATCCCATACATCGGGACCATTATGCGTGTCTAATAGATTTTTTTGGCGCTGGCCCATTCACGGCGCGCAGCGTGAAGCCCCTTCAATGGCCATTGTGGCATTCAACCGAATCGACGACCGACAAACTTTTATTTGTAATGCTCCTAAATGGCTGTTATGGGGATTAAGGTACTCGGTTTTGATATCTACCATGAGACTTAGAAAAGTCACAAATCCGATACTCTGTCGCAGAAGTAACATTGTTGACTATCGCTGAAAAACCAAAATGGCGTTAGCATAATACCGGGCACTACAATGCGTTTGGAGATCCGTCAGTTTTGATAGCAACGGTTCTTTGTGTTACGGTTTGCTTAGGATTAAACACTTTAACTTTGGGTTGAGGCCACTTACAGTAAAAATATTTAGTTAGATGCGGTTTATGCTGAGTGGCATTTTTTTTTTTCAAAATTTGTTTTTGTAACTGGACAAAATGGACTTCAAGTTCATGTCAATATAAATAAACTAGGTGATGTTAAACATACCTATGGCAGAACTAAATACGAGTCAATTTACTTTTACCTCTAAAAGGTACCTTAACTTCATCAACACAAAACATCTGTCATCCAAAAATACTAACATATAATAAGCCTAATGATAGAACAACACATGCATCCCAAAGTACGTAATTCTAATTAAAATACTTGTCGCATGAACCAATTATTTAAAAAAATAAACCGTATCGGTAGCGACGGGGCCGCCATAATTCTTTTTTATAGCACCAACTCGTCGTGTTAACCCGTTCATTGACAAAAGGTATTTAAATGAAGCTGTCGGGGAAATAATATTTAGTGCGCGCACAAGTCGGGGACATTCCGACCGAGCATTAAACAGTCGTCACGTGAATGTGACGGTTTTAGATTGATACTCTGTGACTTGGGACTGGCTTATCTTTCTGATCTGTACAATTGATATTTATGTTGTTTGGGATACCTACTGTTGATGTTTGTGCTGTTGAAACTTTTGTCTCTCGATAATGTAATATAAAATAATGCTATATTATATTTCTAACAGTTTCTTCTTTCCTCTTTTTGTTTTCTAACTTGCGTTCTAGGTATGTAAACCTGA
Organism: Polymixis flavicincta; assembly: GCA_949987655.1. Lineage (NCBI taxonomy): Eukaryota > Metazoa > Arthropoda > Insecta > Lepidoptera > Noctuidae > Polymixis > Polymixis flavicincta. The sequence goes on from OX465179.1 coordinate 16,943,745, forward strand.
AGTTCAAATCAATCTGCCTAGCCTTTTCTGAACTTTGTTGGGGTCGGCTTCGGCGTCCGGCGTAAACCTGTAGTTCTGAAGAACAGATTTTATAATCTTACATACAAAGGTATCTACCGTGAAACTATGTCGTATTTACAGATACAACGTTGTTTATCTTCCTACGAGACATGGATTCTAACCATATCAAAACCTTGATATGACAGCACTCGACACAGTCGACACCCACATTCTACTAATCGTATCTGAATCATCTTATAAACGTCTGTAAAGCTTTCTCGTTAAGTTATTTACGTTGGTATCCGTCAACGCGACGTGAAGCCGGCGACAAATTTAACAATGTTAGTCGCGCGTCTGCAGCGACAGGGTTAAAAAAAATCACTAATGAAGTGCAAATCTGTCAGTGCGCGTGTTTAACGATTTATTGTCGCACGTCTAATTGTTTTGTCGCACATTTTGTGCCTTGTTGAGTTTTTGGTTCGGTTGTCAAGTGATCTGTGGGATTAGAGCCGTTTGATGTTGATTTAAATTGTGATTAAGATGCGTCAAACACATTTTAATATTCACTTAATAATAAAAATACACAAGCAATTTTTCTTGTGAGACCCATAACAAATTACTACACCTAGTGGCAAAAAGGGAACGCTAAACAGAACTTATAAAGCACCATTTTTCAGTCCGCCACTCCCCGCAATTAAGCAAAAGCGTTACAAGTCGCATTTAAACTGTAAAAACACCGCAGGACAACTAGATCGACCGTCAATTATTCAGTTTGAGCCGTAGTGAGGCTTATTAATTCACCGTACCAGCCACACACTGGACAAAAACGGCGCGACCGCAACGCAACGCAACTGCAGTTTCCTGCCGTAACCGCAGGACCTTTTAATACTAGTTCGACGTTAATTTTGTACCGTTGCCGGATAATTGATGCGTTTAAGTATCACTTACGGCTTTCTCAATATCACGTTCTTTTAGAAGTATTTGATCTTATTTCCTTTTGTGTGGCAGAGGTATTGTCTTGCTGAGGTTATTTTTGGATTCTATAGGCGAAGATAGGTACACTCATGGACAGTGATATCTAAAAGAATCAATGTCAATGCGTGTTTAAAAAATATTATTTAATATACAATTAAAAAGCAAAGGAAAATTCATATTAAAATCAAATAAAATTTCAGTGCACGACTTCAGCCCGTTTTCTCGCTGCTATTTTAATGGTTCCCGAGTAAATTCCAGCCAATGACATGCTGACAAAATGATAGCCACTGGTGTTGTCTACAGAACTGCCAAACGGTTGTAAACGGTTGTTAGTACATCACTTTGGTATTTATTTATTGGAAGTCCGTATTGAACACGGTTCAGCGAAAATATATGCATTTTTATGGTTCATAACATGCTACTTATGGTGTTATGTTTACCTGGTAGAAACTTTTTTATTTATAATTATTTATTTATTTTAATATTTACAAATTGTATGCGTCTTGTAACGAATATTTAACAATGCATACTAAGTGATCAATTTGTTTAGTTCAGCAGGGAAAATGTATCTTTTAAACTAAATTATGTGCATATTATTTTTATAAATGAAAGAAATTATGCATACTTATAACTTTTCACGTTTATTTGGAAGTAAAACATAAATTAGGATTATGTCACCTGCTTGACATTTTACTGGTCGTAGTAAAAGTCACCTGAAGATATAATTATATGCACCTCCATCTAGGTATCTACGATTAGTTGACATCGTGCTATGAAGCAATTAACAGTAATTCTTCAAGATTAAACAAATTTGAAGATATAAATGCGTGAAGCAGAAAACACGACTAACATTTGTTTAGACGTAAAAACTAGTCCTAGAAGGATATGGTATCATTATGTAGTATTTGTTTTCAACGTAACGAGCTGGCAGGCTAAATGTGAGAAGTCGTTAAGGAGACGAATGGCTACGCATGGGCAAACATAACCGCTATACAGGCCGAACAATAACATAACATTCGAGGAGCTAGGCTATGCGGGTGTTGCCACAAACCTAAAGAGCAGCAGTAAAGGCTCGATACCACTATTCAGACTAACTAAACTATAAAAAATCGCAAACAATTAAGCAATAGACGCGAACTTAACGATGTGTAATGAAAAAATGCGGTTCATAAGAAAATGGCAAGTTCCTTGTGCTAATCACACAAACAGTCCAGGAAACGATTTTACATAGGCGTCATAATAACATAAAAATGTCGAAGCTGCCTCGTCTGATATTATCAACAGAATGCCCTACGCAGTGATTCACACTTGTTTTTAACCGACTTCAAAAAGAAGGAGGTTATCAATTCGACATGTTTATATATTTATTTTTTATGTATGTTCGGGCATAACTTCGTCGTATATTGACGGATTTGCAAAATTCTTTTTTTGTTCGAAAGGGTTTTTTCGAAGTACTGTTTCATTAATTTCTTTTAAATATTTTCCGGTTTACACGCTGTACCTATTTGCATTGTTTATTTAGTTCTACAAGATCTATTGTATAAGATAACCCTGTAACAATCAGTCATCCAATCATCGCTAAACAAACTATCGATCCTCAGATTCGTTGCATCTCACAGGTCGCCGCCTCAATCACCCTCAATGATTGCTCTCGAAGGGCTCTCTTTTGTGGGTCTTTGTTGTTACCGCCCTCAGTTAATAGTGGTCTCCGCCGCTCCCAACAGCCAAAAGAAACTAATATAGTCGCATCGAACCCTTGAGACTTAAAAGTATCGCTCCGATTTAGGAGTCATTAATGTCATCAAAATCGATTCAGGCAGCTCCTGGATATGGCCCTTACATTTGCTGAGACATTCTGGTCTTTGTAGAAGTGACGCAGAGACGATTATTGAATAGTAAAAAATTGGGTTGGACTCGATGATGGGTTGAGATTTTGCAACTCATTGCATTAGCCCGGCTTGTTAGTGTGTGGAGTGGTACCGGGCGGCTCGAGGCGGCTCGGAGGCGCGTAATGAAGTCAAGCTGCAAGTCACGGGCCCAGAGGCGCCGCGGCTGCCCGTCAGCGCCGTCATCGCGCGCCCTGTCAATATATGATGTCCCGACAACGGAGAAGGTTATTTTCGAAGATGCACCACTAATTAATGCCTTCTACCGAATAAAAAAATCAGAAGCGGCGTCTTCATTGTTCTACTGTCAACTCGAATGTGTTGAGGTATTAGATTAATGCGTGTCAAGTCATGTTGATATTAGTGGCCATTTATAGAGAGAATTTGAATCAATATTGATTATTTTGTCCTATATAGCCGTTGTTAGTGGAAAGGGTGTTGTTGGTGTGTGGGCAACAATTAATTTAACACTTAGGCGAGGTACAAAGAAGCAGGGCAGGCGGCGCGGGCGCCCCGCGGTGTGCCCCCCGCCGCGCACGCCGCTGCTCTCCACATCGATACCATTCATAAAACCGCCGAATCTCGTATCACCATAACGGATTATTTATAAGGTTTAGTGACTGTCACTTCTAATGGTGTCACTTATGTTTTGTGATTGCATCGAATTTTGATTTAATTTCTGACATCATCGTTCGCACGACCTCGTCATTCAATTTAACTGGAACTAATTCTATGTCTTCTCCTATGCCTGTCTCTATAAGTAGCTACGTTTTGTGCAACAAATACAACAAATGAATCATTACATTCATCACACAAGGCCATAAATTTTACAATTACCTATTCAATTACCTTAAAACCAGCGCACATCCCATACATTAGAAGATATATCGGAAATTGCGACTATTTACTATGAAGCATCCGGCTTTTAAGTGTAAATTTTCCGGTTGCAATTTGTAGGAGTCAAACAAATGCTCTTTATATTGTAGTGGCCATTAAACGCACTCGTGGCAACAGACTGTTATGGTATGAATCCGGATGTCTCTTCAACGAAGGGGATTCGGTGTAACTTTTAAATGGGGGAGATGAAATTTGGAACCTACTGAAATGTAGTAAAAATTATGAATCATAGAGCGCAGTATACTCGTAAATTGGTTCATCTATGCAGTTTGATAATCAATTTTGAAACACATATTGTAACGGTGATGAAAGTTACTATTCAAACCTTTTGGCTATTACGTGCTCTGCGATTATTTTGTACATTTCATCTCCATCCATTCCAATAACACACAATCTTCCCTGCATCTTTCCAAAATCATAGCTTCTACTTCTTTCTCGTTTCCTTTTTACCCCAGATTTGAGAGGGTCGTAGTCGTAGGCCATTAGCTCCCTCCCTGAGGGTCATATATCACGAGCTCTTCGCCGGCTCCTCCATGAATACTCGACGGCTCTCCAGTTTAAACCGCGCCTGACTTTGATGGTCCTAATGCAGTCACATTGTTGATCTTTTGTAGGGGAGTTCGTCGACCGGTTTGATAATTGTTTCCTTTTATTTGTTCTGTTGGTAAATATTAGTGTGTTTGGTAAAATATATGTTCATTAAAAAAAATGCTAATGTAGATAATAGATATATAAATTCTACAAGGTAACTATCAGCTGCAGTTTTTTCGGTTCTCTTGCATCACTTTGCTGCAATTTGCCTGGCTTCTATAAAACACTTACCTACAAGTAGGTAACATAATTGACCGCCATTAGTTATTAAAATAGCTCCCAATAAAGGCCGACCAACCACTCTACAATATTTGTTCATCTATGGCGCTACAGCAATTATTTAAAGTAGATGGAATGGTCTCGTCTGACAAGCGGTGCGTTGCGGTTGCGGTGAGTCCATTCAGTTGCTGTTCATTCATAACAACACGCCGCAACTGGCCAGAGGACGTGTGGAAACGTTTAGCACAATTTACCTACGAGATGAAAACCGTTTGAATACACCAAGTGCTTCGAAATTGCTCTCAAGTTTTGGCACTGTATTGGTTGATTTCGGCCCGTTGTGTGTCGACTTCGGTATCGACAAGTTTCTCTCTATGTCACATCTCTTCACGCTTGCCTTATTCAGGTACGTGGTCACGATCTACTTCTCTCTCAGAGAATTACCTCTACGGAAAATTAGAAATGACAAAGCTATCTAAATCAGAGTCAAACGATCGATCAAGTGATTCAAGAGTCAAGCTCGTAAGTTGCAGGGTCTACACCACATTACCTCGTTCCCGTCAGTTAACTTTTATAACTTGTGAAAATGATAAGCAACATTAGTCTTGCCATGCTTTATACAGAAACAGATAATCAGTGTTAGTTACAATATGGGAAGTATGGGAACGAATCTTCAGCGAGGAACTAGATTAAGGCGATGTTATTGAAGATATCACAGTCGCCTAGTTCGATAGAAATAGAATCGATGATGAGGTGCATTGGTGGTCGCGTGGCGCGGACCGCCCGCTGCGGTCCGCTATGCTAATTCAATTGTGTTACGAGAGCGGATAGCGGGCGATAGCATCTGCTCCGCCTGCATTATCATAATAATACGCGAGTCACCTCGTACTGGACCGCTCGCGCCTCGCGCCTCGCCTGTCGACACGCACGGCACCGATACCACCACGTAACGTTGTTTTATTACCATATCAGTACCAGTTACAAGATGTGTAACAGTTGTTAAGATATCGTTTGTTGTTACAAGGTTGTGGTCGACTCTCTTATGGAGTTCAGCATTCTCTTACCAGTTGCGCTGCATCAACAACTTGACATCATCGAGAGTTTATTTTGTATAAAACTGTATTACCTACGGAGTATGGACTCATTATACTTATACTCTTACCTTCACATTATAAATCATTGAGTATTGCTTTTCGAAAGACTCGTGTTAGTAATCTGGCTGGAGAAAATTTTAAAAGTCAAGCAATCTAATTTCCACACCTATGGATATAATAACCAAGCAGATATCAACGCCTGCAACAGCTAACAGCGTGCAAAAAGTAAAAATACGACGTAAATTACAGCCGTAATAGGTAAAATCAGTAAAAGAAACACGTCAATCTAATCGATTCGTCGAAGTGTTGAAAAGCGGCGAAAGCTGTTCTCAGCGTTGCAAGCGAAGCTGCGCCCGCGCCGCCCGCGGCACTAGCCGTACCCGCTTCTTGCCGACTATTACCATATAGCGGGATGCAAATTGAATTATGGGACTTTTTGTGGCCGTTCAATTGTTTAGTAGATACGCGAACACCGCTTTGTTCTTCCGCCGCGCGGTACGTGACAGCGAACCTCTCAACGCCTCGTAATCGCTGATACACCCGCGATTGTTCACCACCACCACTTTTCGTGACGCCAAATTATAGTCTTTTGTTTTATTATCTAATTGTTGCTATTGTTATAAGTAAGTAATGGACTTTACTGGTGCGGTTCACGATTATGATTGAAAACATACCTAAGTGTTAATTCTGAACGGTATTTCAGCAATTTACTTCTACGTTGCACCGTTTTCGTAGCACATTGCTGCGCGTCGCGGCTAAATCTTTGGTTGTAGAAACTGGTTACGCTCACGCAAGAGTAGATAGGAAAAGTGCCTGAATATGATGGAGACGCAATCGTTAATTAAATCACAACATTGGAAGAAAACTGAAGTGAGGAAAACTGCAATCATTATAATCAGTATTGGTAACTGCATTAGGTACAAATCATTGCAGTGTATCACGATTCATAATGATGCTTCGATACAATTCTAACATTCATAAGTTGTATCTATGCATCTTTTTGCACGTTTAAGTAATATAGACATATAAATTAGCTTCACATAGGTAATCAAATCAACGAGAAAGAAAATATGGTAGAAACGTTGGTCTTAGGTAATTGTTGTAAAACAAAGAGTTGAATGCATAATTGTTCGGTTTTATGGGGCGACTGCTCTATGCCGTTGCGTCGTGCGTCGACTCTTTGTGGTTTAGGCCCCAGGGGCCTGCGCCAGTAATTTTCTCAGCAATTAATACTCTACGCGGTTCAATTAGTTAAATATAAAAAATATAAAACAGAAGTTGAAGGAAATTACGTGTCTTTGAAACTGTTCCACGCTATTATCAGCGACCGGGCGAAATGTCACTAATTGATACTAGCGAGCGTTGTGCGTTGTATCGACATGTGTCACTGCGGTTGTCATTGAATGTCACATGTTTCTATGCTGCCGAAACATTTGTTTTTTTAGCTAATTACGCGTCGCACTAAAGACACGCGATTTCAATGGACTACTTCAATTAAAGACCACAAACAGGAGCATGATCTACCTATGTAGTTATGATCATATTCATACAGGATTGGAAAAACATCGACGCACAACCTGATGAAGGATTCAGTATATGATTCTGACTTCGAAACTTCGAACTTGAAAGTTTTATTTGGTTTTTTTTTTAACTTGTCATTTTCACCGCGGAGGTAGGTACAGACGCCAGCACACCAAGCTATCCAAATCTGTCAAATTTCTTTGATAGATTTTCATCGTTATTACGTACTAGCTTTTGCCAGCGGCTTCCCCCGCGCGGAACTTTCATCCCTTATTTAACTCCCTTAGGGGTTGAATTTCGAAAAATCCTTCCTTATTCCTTGTCTACATTATAAAGGGAACCTCTGTGCAACATTTCAGCTTTCTATGTCCAAGGGTTTGGGCTGGGCGTTGATGAGTCAGTCAGTCAGTCAATCAAGACTTTTCTTTTTATTTATATAGATAAGGTTCATGTTCAATTGGGAAGATTTGACAGTTTGGGGTAGCTTTATGTGCTGTCTGTGCATTGCACTTTTCTATGAAACAGATTTTCTTTTGTAACCGACGAAATATTTCTACTCTACGTCTAGAATCAAGTGCTGAATCGATGTTTCCCGCACCTCCGAGGTCTACTCCCTATGTATGAAGTCCGTAGTTTCTGCCGAAAGTACGGGTTTATGAGTAAGGGACTCCAACCTTCTAGATCAATGAGTCAAGGAAACGTCGAGTTCAATTTGCAGCAGCAGTAAACCTCAATTTAATGTAAAATAGTGCTACAAATCGGTGCAGGTCGTCTCGTAACTAATGGAAAACCGAGTTGCGTGCCCTCGGGCGCGTTGTTCCAACCGTTTTATTTGTTTGTTACTATCGTATAAATGGAGCTAATTATAATAATTTCATCGGAAATTACTGGCATTAAGCTGCTACCAAAAATACGTGAGTTTAACGACTTTTTCTTGGAACTGTCTGAGTGAGACTGTCGGCCGTCGGCGATGTCGAGCGATGCACGCAATGCGAATGTATTTGCGAGAGTATGACCTTGACTGTGCACGCTCTGGACTGTAGTTTAATGGCTCGTTAAATAAAACCATTGTACTTGTTGTACCGGAGAAAATATTTTGATAAATCTTTAAGTACTGCCTAGATGAATACATATGATAGTTTGGCATAAAACAGATTTCATTCAAGATTTTTTTGACAAAAGGATCCTTAAACCTTATTTAAGGACCATTTTGCAGACGAAGATATCCAGGTATGTAGATAAATTAAAAATATGTATCTACCAACTCAACCTTCCCTCGAGTTCACTTTATGGAAAATGAGCAGCATCTTAGTACCGATACACTTTGATGATAAAAAATACAGGGTGGGGGACATCGACGCACAACCTGTTATCGTGGTACAGACCCAAGCACATCAAGCTACCCCAAACTGTCAAATTTTCCCAAATGAACATGAACCTTATGCCTATGATACAAAGATGAAAATCTATTTAAAAAAATACAAATTGACGTAGCTTGATGTGCTGGCGTCTGTACATTCCGTACATGATACACCTGCGTTGAAAATTGTCGTCGGTTATTTTTTTTATAACCTTGTCATATATTTCAACTGCGTTGATATTTCATTTTTCCTTGAAACAGCAGATTAATTTTGACAACCGGCAAAAATGTCTACTGTAGAATCATGTGCTGAATTCATAGTTTTTTCACAGTTTGTGCGTCAATGTCCCTGCCACACTGTATTTGTACACTACCTATGTATTGATACTAACATTATTTAAATATGAACCCACATAATATTTTCCCGCGACGCTTTAGAACACAATTACAATGAGACAGAACAAAGCCTTCGGAGAAGGGGGTCCCTTGTTTCCATTCGTCCGTCTCTTGTTTTTTATCACGCGGGAACTGGTTTAAAATTGGTGCACCTATTATCTGGTCCCAGCCGGTGAAGGTCGACCGACAATACAACATTTTGGAGCAAATTCCGACACGCAAAATATTAGTTGGTAATTTTGACCGACGTGTTTTTGACATGGCACTATTAAAGTGTTCAAAATACTATTGAGGAATTCTTTTATTTTGTTTTTTTTTTTTGCCACCATAAAAATACAAAAGTCGATCATTTAAAGTTACTAAGAAATAAAACTCAAATAAAATGCTAATGCGAGCTTAATTGATTAAGCTCGCATCCCTGAAAATTTCAAACTAAAATTGCGATTACCTCTTCAAACTCCTACGCATAATTCACGTCAAACATATTCAAATCTACATCTAGATATTCATAATCCGAGTTCGGCCGCGTTTGTCTGGGTTGGCCCCGGGGCTAATGTTCGAAGCGGTCGGACACTGCCGGACAGATACAGGGCGCCGCTCGCCCGTGTCCGACACATTACCACACAATTTCATCGACTTATCAAATTTAAACGCGCACATTACGGCTTAGGCGTTGCTTGTGAATATTAAAACATGGCCATTAGATCGCTTAGGTTTATGATAGCTGAGTTATCGATAAGTTCTTGTAGTGGAAATGTAGTAAGGAAAAAATGGATGCGTTTTCATCCGAGCGTAAATTTTTGAAATAAAATCAACAGAGCTGTACCTACTTTTATGTTGTGTTATGTTTTTGTATTTTTTTACTTTTGAAATGTTTATAGGTAAGTAAGTAACTGTATTCCTAAAAAAACGAAACGATACATCAGGGTATTGTGTTTTATTATAATACGTAGATCATAAATCGACACTATAAAAAATTCTTCGCATAACAGTCGGCAAATTACATAATTTTCATTTTTTACGTCTCGATTTGAACCCATAAACATGCACGTAACATGATTTGAAAAGGCATATATCAAAAATATCGCTCGGCCGCAAAAAGTCGGCATGAATCAATAGACCATGACAATTCGAAATCGGAACAAAAACCGTGGTCGGTCACATATGGCGTCGGAGTACGCACATGCGCGTCAAAGCGTCCGGCACCTCACAAACGGTAATTTCCATTTAAATAAATAATTTGTTTCGGCTCGATTTGAGCGATCTGCCATGTGGCCTGCCTAATGACCTCTGTTAACTAGCGCGGTTTCACGCCTTCACTCACGGCCCGCGTTCGCGCTCCAATGTATAACGTAAACCGCCCTTGTTACGCATCCATTACTTTTACAACTAGGTCTAAATATAAAATTTTTTCGATGATTTAAAAATGAATTACCCTCATTCATAGTTTTCCTGATAATTACATACCTCAAAGCTATTTAAAGGATATCTTCATCAACCTGAACGCTATAATATTATCATAAAGTTGTCAATCGACCGGTACTTAGGTACTTGAAGATTGTTCGCACTCTAACGTATTATTACTTACTTGTAACAACTGTCATTATCATGTAATAAATAGTAAACATTCCTCGCAGAATATGGTTATTAAACATTTTCTGATACCGCGATTCAAGGAGGCTTCATCAATCGTGCATTCACGTATTGCTTTTAACATAAGTACACGAAATCTTTTAAGAATTTAAAGGACACTGAATTGAATACAAACAAAGTTAACGTACAGCCATAGGCCCCTTAACATTTAAAGCTGCCTTTACTTCACAAAAGCACAGTTTCCTCGAAATCATTTAATAAATACAAAAACTACAATGAATGCAAGGAAATCCTGCAGCAACAGCGATACAAGATACAAAAGTGATCTAATTAACTGTAATTAAGCTGCCAGTGAGAGTTTCACACATCAACGAGACCGTTCGCGTGCAAGAGGAACCTTAATGTAGAAATAATGTTCCGAAGTCATTATCTTTTACTTAATTCATACAACTTATTTTTACGACATCGGCCGTCGTTTGGCCTACAGTTGCCTACGCATTAAAGTCATGCGCGCGCTTCCAGCTAAAAGTGTACCATTATACTTAGGAACAGCCAATCGATATTCCCCCTCGTAAGTGTCACATGACAAATAGCACTTTGAACCCTTTAACGGCTGCACATGTAAGTAGAATAATTAGCCCCGAGACTAGCCGACGCGGGTAAATTATTTTGTAATTTGAAGTCATATCCTTGCTTCATTAATTGGATCGAGTCGATGAACGACTCGCGATTACTCATTCTTAACAAGCTTTCAAAGACAATGTTCAATCACTTTTGTACAACAACTTTCATTCCACTTTCATTTTGCAATAGGCTACTTACTTTACGTTGCGTAGTTATCAGAATTTCAAAATGCGGAAATTACAAAGAATACTTACCTTATGTTAGGCCACAAAACGATGTCACAATATGCTTAGTAAGTGAGTAAGTATACACGAGCGAATCCATTTGCATCAAGTAGATTTGAGTCGATTCTGTTGCGACATTAAAGCCAACAATATGTCATAAATTGTAGATCCCAAATTAGTTGGTTGCAGTTTGCATTAGACTTGAAGGGGAGCGGTGGGGTCGACGCGACGCGGTCGTCGTCGGCGTACGGTTTCACCCGGAATTAACTCGATAATTCCCTAACTGTGCAATTACCCATTGGCAATTTGGTCTCGGCTTATCGACCGAAATCACATCAATTGCCACAGAAGTGGGTCGCTTTAAACTTCGATGTTGTAATAAGACACAATAATATGCATCGTAAAACCGTTAATGAAATTGGATTCATACGTCGGTAAATACGTCGCTGTGAAAACTATTGTCTACTGGTACATACATTTTAATGCCTAGTCTCAAAATTAATGTTAGAAATAATACCTATCAATCATGAATATTCATGATAATGCTTCTTTTCTGTTGGCGGTGAATCTATTACTTTGACTTGAACCTTACTTGACCTTATTAAAGCTTTTGCGTGATAAGATATTTACCGCCCATTTCATATTCTATCAACTTACAAGTTATAATATCAACGTATTTAAATAACCAATCAATATTATTATCATGAACAGAATGATCGTCCGCCGAATAAAGATTAGACTCATTATTTTCAATAACGTGTTGTCGAAAAATATTAGCTCATAATTATGAATTTTATGAAATACAATTTTGTCAGTAACGACTTCACGATCATCTTAATAACACGTCGAGAGCTAAGCGTTTCGCTTGAATATTCATTTCGGTTCATCATAATTTTGGTAGATAATTTTAAATTATCCAATCTGCGTGAAGCTGGTGCCGCCATCTCCCGCTCCGTGAGATACGTTCGCCTTCAGTTACCACGATTTATTGCTTCACACATTAATTTAATTATTTTACTCTTATATTTTCAAGCAAGACATGTTATTTTTCCACTACAGTTAGCTCGGTAGAATGTTATTATTTATGAAGTGCAAAAAGTGGGTAAAATAAAACAAATGTTTTTATTGATATAATATCGGAGAGCGTGACCTCAGTGTGTCGGATTGACCTAATAAACCTCGCTGCATTATTAAGTAATCTGATACGCTTAGTCATTGATACATCCGGCCTCCTTTCAAATTATCTCGTAGAGTATGTACTTAATAATAGCAATTCGTTGCTTCAGCAGCTCTATGTTTTATATACGGTACACTAGTACAACTGTTGTACATAATGTGCTATCATATGTCTAACGAAATTAAGGTTTTGAGTTTGACTTTACAACAGAAAATTATTCAAAAAATAGTAGGTTCGTGTATTATAAGTTCGTACTGTTTACTGATAAACATAATTGATAATTATATTATTGACCTTGAATATCCAAGGTACACTGAATACTAGACACTGTAAAAAAAAAACATAATGCAAATATTATGTTTTCCGAAATAAAAGAAGTAGGTTCTTTACATCTAAAAGTGTGTTAAATAGCGATTGCTTTTTCCGTCGCCTACGCTACGCCTACGCGGTTACGTAGACGCAGCGTTGGGCCGCGTAGCGACAAGCTACGCAGGGACGTGTAGCGTAGGCAGTGCGTAGAGGCTGCGAACACGCCTTGCAAACGCTCAGTCAAATTTATTGATCAGCATTCGGCTTTTACGAAAATAATCGAATGAACCTATGACCACTGTCGTGCTACAACTAAGTGTTGCAATTACTGGCGAAACTCATCTTTAATTTCCTGCTAAAACCCTTTCCACAAACCTTTATTCAATAAAAACAAAACAAAACTCCGTGAGCATTGTCAGCTGCGCCTACCTGGCTCCAGTGATACTACAATTTTGTGCTCACATTAGGTAATCTCGTTTTATTCCATCTCATATTTTTTATGACAAAAGATCTTCGTCATTTTTGACAAGGAAAAGGCCATCAACATTGTATAATGCGGGTGTGGCGCCGCCGTGTCGGCTCAGAGGCGTCATCTACGCTTTGATCCAATCTCGCGGCCGAGAGCCGAGCGGCCGAGTTGACGACCAATTACCCGATATCACTCTGTTTCGGCCTGCGCCCAAATGGAGCATAATGCCTAGGGTAATTATGACTTCAGCGCCGGCCGTCGCCTTCGATGTCTCGCATTGATTCTACCACTCGTCGCCTAATACCCATTATCTTTAAATTGTTTCGAAATAACATCGGAAATGGTGTCAATTTTATAACTCATTTTTGATATAGCGACATTTACGAAATCGAATCGTCGAATCAATTTGATCGCTACACGTGCTATATACACGTAGGTCGAGCAAAGGAGGTAAAATCGTATCACATCAAGACAACAAACATAATTCTATAATTGAGAGCAAATAATATTCGTGGAGGTATTATGTGGCGGGTTCATACGACGTAAGTGCCCGCTGCCGCAATTTGGCGGAGTTTTATTATTTTTTTATGGTAATTGTAATTGTCGTGGAGTTAATTGAGAGCGCAGCCATATTTACAAGTGAGCTCCGTAGATGTTGACGTTTGATAGCGCATGGGCCGGGCCCATTATTTCTATTTACTAGAATGCCGCTAGCCCACATCAACCGGTAGGTATTAATAATACATTGTGTGTTGTAATTATTGCTATCTTTCTCTGTCTACATTCATATTCGTGATTAGGATTGAAACGAATATAGATCTTGACATTGTAGCGCCGTTGTTTGTTAACTTTGTACCCTTGTTGAATCTATAAATACGTATGTACGTACCTACGCACGTTTTTGAACATCAAAATCATTTGTGTTGGTAGGTATGCAGAATGCTTTATTTAAGACATGAAAATAATGTACCTCCTGTAGACCTACTTCAATTTTACATGTGAACAAAGCCAATAACGACAGCGTGAGAGGCGTTCACATATTCTATTCTTTTATTTCAATATCTTATAATTTGTGATCTGAATGAACTTGAACCGTTGCCTGAATGGTATCAACATCAACGTTAAGGGTTGGCGCACATTGCGACGCAACAGCTGCGCCAATCACAATATAATGGGCGTGGCCGCGCACCCCCTCGCTCCTCACCCCTCGCGTCTCGGACCCGTGTCGTGATCCCCGGATTATATTATTGCATACAATGGAACTTTTTTATAAAACCATTGTGTCTCACATTGGGGTGAAATATCCGGCCGGATGCTCTTATGGCTCTCACCTTTATTTAGCAAAAAGAACATCAACGAACGGATTATTATTCGTTACCCGTTTGGTAATAATACAGACATAATTTAGATTTTCGATAAAAATAAAATCATGACGGATCTTAAATAATTGCGGGTCTAATGCACTCATGCTTCATCAACGAATTCCGAACGACGAGTTTTAGAAATGATAAAGAAAATATATTGCTCCACATCAATAAAATTGAGAGCTGATCTTTACGAGAGCCAGAGCTAAGACGTGGGCAGCTCTTATTAATAACGTCGTCCCGCGGCCGGTAGCAGCAGGGAGCTGTCACCGCGCCGCCTAATTGTAAATACACTACCTATAAGCTCCTCATAATTTATTTATATTATTTCTGAGGCCTCGGGGCACGAGCGGAACACCGCGGCATTAGTTCACATATAAATTAGGCTATAAATCTCATTTGACACTTCGACCGATTCCCACGGTTTAAAACACAGGTCGATAATTAAACCCGAATAAAGTATTGCCTTTTTTTATAAAAATAATTAACTATTTATTTTCTGTCGTTCCAGGAACATCCGAGCTTACGCGGTACGCCCCTGGCGATGCTGGCGGCCCAGTGCAACAAACTGTCCAGTAAATCTCCCCCTCCGCTGGCTGACGCGGCCGTGGGCAAGGGCTTCCACCCGTGGAAGAAGAGCCCGGGCGCGCACTCGCCGCCCGGCGCCGGCGCCGCGCCGCGCTCGCAGCCGCCCGCCTGCTCGCCGTACGGCCGCGGACCCACCTCCTGCGCAGCCGCGCCCTCATACGGCAATGATCTCTACTTCCCGTCTTCGGGAGACCAACTACTTGGCAAAAGTGAATCCAGTGCAAGTCTTGGCTCCATGTACTCGCGTCACCCCTATGAGTCGTGGCCATTCAATGTTGGCGGTGGCGGCGGGACTGGTGCTCTTAAAGCAGCCGAGATGAGTGGCGTGAGTGCCGTCGGCAGTACTTGGTGGGATGTACACAGCGGCTGGCTTGACGTCGGCGGTCAGATGGCAAATTACGCCGGCCAGGACTACTCCCAACTGACACATTCGTTATCTGGTGGTGCGCATTTATTACCACCAGCGCCCCATCTGTTACAAGACGCCTACAAGTCAGTGCTCCCCACACAAGGATCGTTCGGACTGCATGCGCCCGGCTCGCCAGCGCCGCCTGCACAAGCCCCATCACCGAGGTCACAACGCCGATACGCTGGCCGTGCTACCTGCGACTGTCCCAACTGTCAAGAAGCAGAGAGGCTCGGTCCAGCGGGAGCGCATCTACGAAAGAAAAACATACACAGTTGTCACATACCCGGTTGCGGTAAAGTGTACGGCAAGACATCCCACCTGAAAGCTCACCTTCGCTGGCACACTGGCGAAAGACCATTCGTGTGTAACTGGCTATTCTGCGGGAAGCGGTTCACGCGCTCAGACGAGCTACAGCGACACCTACGGACACACACGGGGGAAAAAAGATTCGCATGTCCAGTGTGCAATAAGAGGTTCATGAGGTCTGACCACCTAGCGAAACACGTGAAGACACACAACGGTGGCAAGAAGGGTAGCTCAGACTCATGCTCAGACTCGGAGGAGAACAGCCAGGGCGAGGGCGGAGCGGGGGGGCGCTCACCCGAGCACGCGCTGGACGTGAAGCCCAACTCGATGGTGTGACGGGGGCGCGCGGCGCCCGCGCACCACGCCCCGCCGCTCCTGTGATACCGCCGCGCCCGCTGTACATACCACATATCACTACACTGTAACATAGGACCCGCACGTGTAACTATAGACAATGCGCCGCTCGACGCGACCCGACGTGTATGTATTTGTTGTGAGACTTAAAGTGTTGTACAGTATAGATACTATTAAGAAATAATTATCTCATATTATAGCTAGATATTATATGTTTAATTAGTGTAAGTAGAATCACTCTTTAGTCCAAAATTGCAGATTTAATTTATTGAAACAATACCTCAACATGTTTCAAAAGAAATCTTTTATTTATTGTACAGAATTAAGCAAATACTTATGTACCTATTCCCTTTTCACATAAACAACCACTTGGACCAGTCGTGGACTACATTTTGTGATAAATCTGAAATACTTATGTGATCCTATTTGAATTGATACCTAATGTACATATTGTTCGAAAACAAATTAATAATCAGAACTCTGAATTGCTTTCAATTGTGTTAGTTCAGTGTTAACTGAAAATCATGGAAGTAACATCTCCACTGATCACTTCTATAGGGTCAGTGTGACAGAACAAGTCACAACAACATCTTTTGAGTATTCATACTCCTATTCCTTAAAACAACCTACTCAGCTCTCTCTACATGTAATCTTCAGAATAGAACTAAATTGCGGAGATGTCAATTGTAATCTCATGCTTATTGGAATTGAAACAAAAAAAAAAAATTATTATTGATCACGATGTTTTTGAGAAAATAAAATAAGATACAACTGTAAATTATAACTGGTTATAATTGTGTTGTATCATAATACAATAGTCGTCTGAGATAACTTAAAATAAATAGTTTCTTTCTACAATATATTTTCCATATCAGTGGCTTTTGCGTCCTTGTCGAATTGATAACTATTTGGTGATAATTGTTAGCTTGAAATCTGTAATTGTAGAATGTATATTGTACAAAATTGTGCGAATTAAAAAAATGCCTGATATTGATTTTATAAAAATTGAATATATTTTTCCGAGTGGATGTCTGCATTTTTATTTTGATGCCTTTTTGGGTGCTGTGGAACGAATGGTGTAAAGCGTAAGTACCTACATAGGTAGTAAATTTTCTGAAAAACATGAAGGTCCTCCTAAAAAACTGGTGCTGCCATCTAGCGGTGGTTAGCTGTGACCTAAATACTATACTGGCACCACTCTTTTGATGCTTTTTGTTACTTGAAATAATCTTAACACAAAAAGTAGTGGTAATGTATCAGCAACTGGTGGGTAAAGTTTATCTACTTTTCAGTCTTCGTTTCATGTTTGAGTTGATAAATAGACAAAGCTCGACCGTCCCAGAGTGAAAATTATGGTTAAAATTAAAAGATAGCACTCAGAAATACGAATTAAGGTGAACGCGGTGCACCAGACTAACTAGTGAGTGATGGATAGACACAGCTCAATAAGTGTAGAAGTTCCGACAGAATAGATATACAACAACACACAAAAAAATGGTAAGTATAAAAACACTAGAGAATCAAAAATTAAATACAATCCTAAACAAACAGTTTGCAGTCTGATCCCTCCACTGATACACCTACTGTTTTAATCAACTCGCACACAAATGAATTTTGGCACAAGTACTTTAACAAATTGCAATGTCCTTAAGTGCATTCCGAATTAATGCGACGTGAGCTTTAATCCAACTGAATAGGTATACTTTTAGATTGACAAGTTGTGGTGATTACGACATTTTTGGTTAGGAGTAATTTGGGACGCAAAGAGGGCGACGTTCATCGTAAAAAGTGAATTGAAACCACAAATGACGAGGGGAGCATAGTAAAGATGAAAACATATTCAGTATACGCTCCGCCATCGACACAGAGCTGGCAACGAGAGAGTAGCTCGAAAGAATTATTGTCACGTAAGCTACAGTCTGCAGTACCGAGGCCTGTACAAACACACTAAAGTAAGTATTCTCAAAAACTTACAAAATGATTAATGGTTCCACTTAACTACTAACTAGGATAAATTCATAAATGATAATAAACCCAGTTCCCGACACTCAAGTTGTAGCCAACTCAAAGCCCAACGCTCAACGACTGGTACGTCAGAACTTACTACGCGTGGCGTAGCATAACCTCAGCATGCTACAGCATTAAGTGTCGTCTCTGCGGGTGGCCGCTCGTGCCGTAAAAACCGAGCTCATCTGCAACACCCGACTACATTACACGACGGCCTAGCTCAATCTACGCTTTATTAATGACACGACACTTGGTGGTCCGACCACTCTGCACTCCGCAGTCGGTAGCACAATGATGTGTCAATCTAATATTGCAGGGGTGTGGCAAAAATCAGAAGCATATCTGTGTACATGAGTGTGATATGATAACTGACACTTCGATTTTTGAAATCCTTTGCCTAGCATCCATAATAAGTCAATAATGTTCCCACTGCTAGGACGCAGGCGTCCTCTCTGTGTTAAGGAGTTGGCAATAATCCACAATGCAATTGGTGGATGTCACATCCTTCGATTTTTTTATCATAGGTCGTGCTGGTTTCCCCATGATGTTTTCCGCGGTTTTGAGGGGAGTCGTGATGAAATTAAATATACAAAGGAAATGTGTCTGGGTTCGTACCTACTGACGACGTATTAGGGACCTAAAACTCGTAAGTCGGGGCCGAAAACTTTGGGCCACCACTGCTTTCATCAGCAGCTGCAGCGTCTTCTTTGGAACATCGACGCAACACGGTCCGGTGAGGTGGCACAGAAAAGAAACACTGACACTGATGAATGAAGTATTTGTGAGTATAATTAATCTGGTCTGACTTAATGATGTCACGACTCGTAACTTCCGAAGTGCCTCTTGAGTAGCGAACCTACTTTGAAGCAGTATAATCGAGTTAGCAAATTCAGAAATTCTAAGTCTAAAATCTAAAGGCAACTAGGTAGGTAAGTATGCAAGACACTGAAATACTAAAATATAATAAAACTTATGCTGTGGAGAGATGTAGATATACCTATGCTTTTTAGCCACTGCCCACCATCAAACTTGTATGCACAACAATATCAGTACATTTTCGATGAGTAGGTACCTCATCAGATTACAAAAACAACCACACAAATAACAATGGAGATCTAACTATATTCAACAATAGGGTGTTATCTAAATCTAACGAACATTTAATCTAATACCACTGGTATCACAGTTAACGTTCGTTGGATCATGAAATTAATCAATCGCAAGTGACCTCTATAATCACATAATGCAGGACGTTATCCCATTCAGTTTCTCGTAATCTAATTCCCTTTCCCTAAACAGAGATTTATCGTCCCTAAACGAATTATTCGGGAACTGATTGAGCTTAAGATGAGGGAGGTTATGTTAACTGTTTTATATTCTAGTCGTCTCTCCCCTGTCTGCGAAATGGTCACAATATTATTGTTATATTTGTGGAGATATTTTAAGAGGAAGTACCTACTTCTTTGTCTTACCATAAAGGCAATACGTACTCAGCATAGTGCAGTAGTGAATTTTGCAATTTTTGAATGGGAGTACTTTCAAAGACTTTATTAGAAGACCTGAATCGAAGTATTCCTATCCAACTTAAGGTATCTCTCATATCAAAAGTGCCTAGGGATCAAGGTATTAAAAAAACGTATTCTATTGTCGATGAAACCACGAAATTTACTGAAAAGTAATCATATAAATTACCAAAAATATAATTTTACAGCGAAAACGTGCTTGATTCCTAGACTTTTTCAATTTGTGTATCTTTGGCGTTACTTGGTTTTACGTTAGTGTAAAATATGTGACATTGGTGGTATTCGAGGAGTAATATAGTGATTCAAGAAAACGAATCAAAACATTGATACAAATTATATACCTAGGCAGTAAAAAACTTAGTAAAACCTTTATGTATTTCATTTCCAAAAATAATTCAATTTTCGACATCCGTTAAAGTCGTGTGAATATCTACACCAATTTGTAGGCAAATGTTCCTAAATATTAATCTATAATTACATAGTACGGAGCAGTTAATGTGTGTTAAAACATCGTCGTATAATTTTCTCATTTCTGCCATATTAGCCTAACGGAATAAAAACTAAGGTAACTATAATAAAAAAAAAACAGTAACGTTATTTAGTCTCGTAATAACATTTCGGAATAGATTGGTAAAACAACTGTTAGTAGTAAATTCCATTTTATTTTTCTCCACTCATAAAAATAACGTTTTTACCATAAGCGAAATATTTAAATGCTAATAATTATCGAGTGCTAGTCAAAGATTACCATTTCATGTTAACTCTTTAGAAGTGGGTATAAGCACAGTTATACGTAATGATTTATGTTTCCTCAAGGCAGGTGTTCTGCGCTAGTTTAGTTATCTTTTGCAGAAACTTTCCGAGTGCTTACCTTTACGTTGGCTGGTGCAGATCCTTTGAGCTCAGGTTAATGTAGCGAGAAGCTGTAAGTTAGTTAGGAGATGCCGAATGTTGCGCTTAAGGCGCGTTCACATTTTGATCTCTGAGAGTAATAAGCTGTGGAGTGCCCATATCACCACCCTAATTGAGTATCTCACGATTAATCATAATCTGTTTCGTTTTGTAACAGATGGCTAAACCATTGCTTCATATGTTCGAAAAATGGGTCGGCTCAACAACTTAAATTACGCAATGAATATTGTTGAACTGTCAAAATAAAACCGATTATGATTAATCGCGTGTTACGCAATTAGGGTGGTGTAGTCCTTACTTTATTAATATCATAAACGGGAAAGTTTGTATGTATGGATGTTTCTTACTCTTTCACGCAAAAAACTACTTAATGGATTGGGATGAAATTCGGCACACGGATAGATTATAACCTAGATTAACACATAGAATACTTTTATCCCGGTAGTACCTACCTACATTCCCGCGGATTAATTTCCGACTTCCACGCGGGCGAAGTTGCGGGCGGAAGCTAGTTAATCTTATTATAACATCACACCTTATATCTCCGAAGGGTTAGGCAGAGGTAAACCAATACTCACATGTCACCAGTCATATTTAAGTTCTAAGTAATTAGGGTCGAGCCTATTGCCAGCAACCGGGCACAAATCCAAACTCCGGGCTACTATTGAAAATTTCCAGACAGAAAAACCCACTACTCTCGAAACAAGGACCACATACTCAGCAGTAGTGGTTGCGACCTCTAGACCAACGAGGCATTCCTATAGTTAATCATCATCATCATTTCAGCCGAAAGCTGACTGCTGGACATAGGCCTCCCCCAAGCTCCTCCACTTCTACCGGTCATGTGCTTCCCACACCCAACGGATTCCCACAGCCTTCTCAAGATCATCGGTCCACTTTGTGGGAGGCCTACTCACTCTATGTCCTCCGGTACGCGGTCGCCACTCCAGAACCTTTCGGCCCCATCGGCCATCTGGTCAGCGAGCAATGTACCCTGCCCACTGCCACTTAAGTTTGGCAATTCTTCGGGCTATGTCGGTTGTCTTGATTCTCCTGCGGATCTGTTCATTCCTGATTCAATCACGTAGATAAACTCCGAGCATAGACCTCTCCATAGCCCTTTGGGTGACTTTAAGCCTTCTATAATTAATCATGTTGGATTTGTTTAAGACTCATTAGTATTCATTCTTTTTTTTAACTGAAAGAAGAAAGACGGGAAATACGTTTATTTGCGGTAAACATGACGCAGAATAAGAACACAAAAAAGAACAAGACACACACTGACACACAAAAAGAGGTACACAAACACGTACAAGACACTGAACGATACACTGAAACACGACGTACTGAATCTGGAGCGTATTTATTACCTACCTAATTAACCAAAAGTTACAACGCTCTCAATGCATTTATCAGTCAGGTATCATCCCGAAGAAGTTTTGTCTGATCACTAAGTCCTGCAAACGACAAGAATCATCATCTGCCTAGCCTTTTCCCGACTATGTTGGGATTGGCTACTGGTTTTCAGGTAATACTAACCATAAATTCAGCACAATGGTTCTAGAAGATCCGTATAGGGATAGGTTATCAAAAAAAATATACCAGTATTGTATAAGAAGCGACTGCCTATCTTACCTCTACATCCCAGTTACTGGATAAGACGATACCCCTTGGTTAGACTGGTTGTCAGTCTTTCGGGCTTCTGACGACTCGTTACGACTTTCAAAGATCAACAAATGACAGCTGGGACCAACGGCTTAACGTGCTGTCTGAGGCACTAACGAGTCTTTGGTATGTAAAGATGGTCACCCATCCACGGACTAGCCGCGGTAAGCGTAGCTTAACCTTATCGATCAATCCGTGCTGCTGATATTACTTACCTACAAGCCCCCGAACCGACAAGAATATAGGGTGACATTTAAGTCCCAATAAAAATTCAAATGTAAAACATAAACTCATTTCAAGTCAGCAAATCATAGTTCATTTACAAGTCCACTGACAAAGTCCTTAATCACTGTCAAAACAAATGGTTGGTTGTTGACGTGCAAACCGCCCTTAACTCGATCGATGGAGATAGTGTACTTCAAAGGAAAGGCATTAAACGCGTCGTTAAATAGAAGCGCTTTTGTGCCACCTGCTTCGAATGTCCCGTATGTCTGTAATATTTGCGTTTCATATTTCAATGTATAACTGTTTGGAGTTGACACCTGGCTGTTTTCTGTGGCTATGGTTTTGTCTTTTAGATTTGTGAAAGGCACATAATTTTCTGGTTTTACGGTAACCGATAAGTAAAAAGTAGGTACTTAAATTATATATGGTGGCAGCTAGAGGGACATTGACGCGTAAACTTAACCATAAATTCAGCATCCATTGTGCTGAATTTACGGTTAAGAAGTTTCTAGAAGATCCGTATAGAGACAGGTTATCAAAAAAAAACTGCCTTTTCATAGAAAACTGCAATACCAACGCGGAAAAAATGTACTGACCAGGTTTTTTTTAAATAGGGAACTGATGACAAATTTGTACGCAAGGGATCTTCTAGAATCGCATTGTGTGGGCTAATGCCCATGTATACTCTCCGACAGTGCTTCATTTCTCCAATCCTAGAGTCTAACAATAACTATATTGTCACAATGTACCTACTTGAATGAGTAACAGTATCTATATAACCGCATCAAGTGAGCAATGGAGGATAAAAAGGCACAACGGATCACTAGGTAACGACACAGCTGACGAGCTGGCTAGAAGAGTATCCAGCGCGTCAGTCTGTGGCCTCGAACCTACCGTGCCCGTCCCGTTCAACCAGCTGTGCAGGTAATTACAGGATTTGACCTACACGCAAGCAGATAGCTGGTGGACCTCGATACCGGGATGCAGGCAGTCCAGGGCAGTTTTATCATCCTTAGATGGCAGTTTAACCAGATGTTTATTACGCCAGGACGGGACCGGTCCGTGCCTTGTGACGGGAACCATTACGGGACACTTCTCGCTGAACAAACACTCAGGCATGACAATCCTACTACAACAACTGGACAATCCTCTATGCAGGGTTTGCATGGAGGCTGAGGAAACCGTTGAGCATGTGTTCTTTGAATGCACAGGCGTCACCCAGATTAGACAAAACCCCTTGGGGCACCTCAATCTTACACTGATGTTCTTAACAGACCAGGAGAAATAATCAACTTCTGGAAGAAGGTTGGCTGGTTGAAATAACCACCGACGGCCACCATAACCCTCGCACAATGGTTCCCCTCTAGGACTAAGTGCGGAAACCAAACCCTCTAACATAGAAAATAGTCTCTTATTTTCTGATCCGTAGAAACGACAATCCCATATCCGAAATCAATAGTTT
Source organism: Polymixis flavicincta (assembly GCA_949987655.1). Classification (NCBI taxonomy): domain Eukaryota; kingdom Metazoa; phylum Arthropoda; class Insecta; order Lepidoptera; family Noctuidae; genus Polymixis; species Polymixis flavicincta. Next base: position 16,967,895 of record OX465179.1, read on the forward strand.
TATCTTCTCGTGGACTCTATTCATCAATTGTCAGGACTATTTAACCTTTTATATGTGTACTCAACTAAACAAACTCCTCTCCAATCCTTCTCAGTTGTAACCACAAGCCGGATCTTGCCCTTGAAATAAACCAGGGCTCATTAACAAGTTATGATTAATATCAACTCATAAATATTGATGTTGTCGGCAAGTCAAAAGACTCCACACATGGTAACACCTTCCGAGAAATGGTGTCACCACACTCCGCCATAAATTAATTGGATACTTTTTATGAAGATGATTTACTAAGTATCACGATTGTTTCAAATTGAAGCCGATTGAGTTGTGTTTGGCGTAGAAACGTTTTTAGTTACGATGCTATTCTTAAACCACACTGTAGTGGTGGCCTAGTGGTAACGGCCCCGACTTACGCGTTGTAAGATCCTGGGTTCGAACCCAAGCAGGCACTTTACTTTGTGTAAAATATTTCATTGACCACTACTTTCAAAACGGTGAAGGAAAAAATCATGAGGACACCGACATGTCCTTTAACCAAAAATTCGAAGGCATACAACATCTACGTATCCGCACTGGGCCCGCGTGGTGGATTATGGCCCACTCCCTCTTACAGAGAGGAGGCCTATGTCCCTGGAGTGGGAACATAAAAGGCTGATTATCCGATACTTAAATCGATTTAAAGAAACAATCAAGTCACAAAATTCTTTCTATAGTATATCTTCAGTACCTACTATTTATATGCCGTTGAACAAACGAAGGGCCAACAAAATTTAATTCCCTGTCGGGCCATCGATATGACGAGGAAAAAGATAAATCCTGTATTGTAATTGTTTCCATTCATAGAGTTTTTGCTCTCAATAGTAAGTAGACTCAGTACCTACATGTAGCGAGATACGATCTTTACAACACAAGTTACAACCGCAGACAAGACAAAGCTTTTTGATCAAATCGTGTAGTCAAAGAAAGATACGTTCATGCTACATTAAATAAAATCTTTGGTTATGTATCTATGTAATGAAAGCTCATTGTTTTAGACAGTTAACAACATTTTACAAAACATTAACATAATATAAGTCGACAGAATATTATAACATTGTTGCAAAAAGCGGCGGAAACACAGGCAGTTTACAACTTTTTAACAGCCCAGTCCGGTCGCTGTAAATCACATGGTTTAGTTTAGACCCCCTTCAGAAGTAATATCGACTTCTTCGAACTCACATTAATCTGCCATACTTCAATATGTGAAGGGAAACGTCGAGACACAAAAGAGAACGCATTTAGCAAACACTATATCTCATTTTGTACCTTTATTCGAAAACACGGTTTTCACCGGTTTAAGCAAAACGACGATGGCACCAACTTCGAATTTCACTGACAGAGACAAAAGCAACGTGTGTCGTTTGTTTTTTGTTGTGTAAAGGCGACACGACTATTGGAGCTCTCAGAGTGCATCATAAAACGGTAGCTGCGATCATTCCCATAACAGTGACATATAGCCGCGGCTGGAACAGGGAAGTATAGGAGCTGGTATTGCAATTGCATAAAATAATTTTCGAGTTTCAAATGTCTGAATTACATGATGCATATTATATTTTCAAGGTGGTTCCTCGATAGTGCCAATGCGAAACCTAAACAGTGTTTTTCAGTCAAATAAAAAAACTTATGAGCAGTAATTAGATTTTAAATATCTATATTCTACTGCATAATTAACATAAATTATAATTTATGGCTAAAAACACTGATTATAATCGATCGTACATAATTATGCAATATACACTAATTATAACACCATAAATGGCAAACAGCACGCCTACACACCGCCCATTGCGTATCTACGCATTATTTTCAAATAAATTTAAATTCAAACAACATATCGTCCGACACTGTTCGCCGAAGGGCAAATCTCCGTTAAAACGTATTCAGTATAACCGTGACGGTAGCTGTCAAGTTAAAATGTTTTAATTTAGTGGTGCGGTTCGTCACACACGGCATATCCGCTATCCGCCGCGCCATTTGACACTCGCCGCGTTCCGAGAGGTGATAAATCTCCACACAACGCGGCGGCACTAATCACGGAAATGAAAACAACCCTTCACTTGACTCGTTTATATTTAATGTTTCGCTTAAATGACAGTGCTAAGTCGAGCCTGAAGAAATTAATATTTGAACTTCAAATAATGATTTAGGGCACACCTCAGCGGACGAGTACAAATAAAAGACTTTTTGGTACACCAAATCCGACCCTTTGTCGCGATAGACGTCAGCGCGGAAAACAAACAATTTATCTATTTCCTCGTGCGTCACACGAAGATCAAACACTAGTTAATAAAGAGGCGAGGTGCCGACGACGACGCCAATAAAGTCGGGGGGCGTCGAGTTCGCACACACGCCGCCGACGAGCGGATTTAAAATTTGTAAATACGCGCCTGCCGCGAATACGACTCGTCTTTTTGTGACGTGATAAAATAATGACAGCAAATTGCTGTTGGGGTTCAGTCCCCGTACTGTGTATTTAATTTACTTTGACTTGCACCTAATCAACAAGAACTTCAAGCATAATTATAAAGTTAAAAGCTATTGTTGATAAAGGACATCAAAAGTCTTCTTCTATAGAATGTTACGTCATGAAACTCATCAATACTTTTGATGAAAAATAAAGGTCACGATAGGGCGAGATATTGTTTGCAATTCAAAAAGATGATGCAAATTAGCGCATCTATTCAGTTAAATGAAAACTGTGTTCGCTCTTCTGTTATTTGACGGCGCTTAGGGGAGCTTTTCAATCAGCCCTCGTTTGGGGACTTTAAGTATTAAAGCAATCTCGTATTGCTTCACTTTATTAGTTTGTGCTTTATTTTGTTCTTTTGATGTTGGAAAGTAATCGGGCTATTTGTGTTTACAGTTTATTGATGCTAATTTCGCTTTCATAGTCGGAGAGACTCGCAGTATATAATTTGGAAAATATCAGTAGTGTAGTACCAGATACATAGTAAAATTATGGCATTACCCTCGGCTTGCACACATCATTAAGTTTTAAAAGAAAGTCGGAAACGTCTGAGTCTCATTACCATGACTCTACATTCTGCGGTGATATAAGCGGAATAGGAATGAGTTGGAGGATACGACATGAATGACAAAGTGGATGCAAATGTGAGCTTTGTCGGCGAGCAGCGAGTCGCAACCACCCGATCAAACGGCGGCGGAACGATCCGTAACCTCTAACCGACGCTCGGTATTTCTTTTCATGTACTTTAATTGAAAGAAAAATGTGACATTTGTTATCCACCATGTTTTACTTTCTAAAGTAGTCTTTCCCCACACGAGTTGAAAATGCTTGTGCAAGAAATATTAGTTTCATCCCTTATTTATTTATTTAATAGCTTATATATACACATGTATAGCAGAAACGGCCGCGACTTACGGTACCAAGCCGCACTGGGCCCACATGGTAGATTACATTCCATACCCTCTTATAGGGAGGAAGCCTGTCGTGTCCCAGCAGTGGGAACATTATAGGCTACAGAGTAGCATAGGCTATGCTGTACACACACAACAGACTATAAGAAATGAACAGAAAAATACGTACAGAGGTGATGCTTCCCTTTTTAATCGACTTCCAAAAAAGGAGGAGGTTATATGTATGTTCCACCGAACGTATTTTTTATGTATGTTCCTCGATTACACCCCCATTTGTGGACCGATTCTCAAAATTCTTTTTTCATTTGAAAGAGTATACTCCTGAGGTGGTCCCATTGGCACCAAGTCAGGATCTGATGATGGAATCCCAGGGAAATCGAGGGCAACCCTCAAATCTTATAGGTAATAACAATGTTTTACCTATTTTTTGTAATGCTATTGAGACATTTGCGTATGGTCATCATCATCTCATGACGCTGAGCTGATGATGGAAGGTACAACTCTTTAACTTAGGAGTTAGGTGCAGATTCGGGCATAACTCCGTCATATATAGACCGATTTGCAATTTTTTTTTTTTTTTTGGAAATTGTTTTATTCCGAAATGTTCCCATTAAAATTTCATATAGATCTGATGATGCGTTTCGGAGACAGACAACGGAACTCTTCAAAAAATGACAGCAAATCAACCGCTATTGCTGCTATCGCATATATATGCATTGTTTTGACCCCAAGGATGATGAATTGGTGTGGAGTGGGTACTATAACTAAAAAGTGAAAAAAAAAAAACCAACGGACTTCCAAAAACACTAGAAAGTGAAAAATAACTTTAATTTCGGAAGGCGGTGACCAGAAATTAATAAAATACATGTCCAAAGTCACCGACTTCCGAAATTAAAGTTATTTTTCACTTTCTAGTGTTTTTGGAAGTCCGTTGTTTTTTTTTTCACTTTTTAGTTTTTCAGTTTTTTGGAAGTCAGTTGTTTTTTTTTTTTTTTGGAAAGTTTTTTTTTTTTCACTTTTTAGTTTACTCTTTCAAAGTAATCTTTAGTGTTTCTGAGTACATAAAAAGATGTAGGCATCTCTTTTTAACGATCTCAAATGGTTATATCTATTGCGTATGCGACAAACTACACCAAAGAAATTCGATCCTTTTTATCGACCTCCAAAAAAGGCGGAGGTTCACTGGGCAACGACGCTGCAGACGAACTGGCCAGAAGGGCATCCAGCGTGTCAGTCTATGGTCCCGAGCCTATTTTGCCCATACCCTTCAACCAACTACGCAGGTGGCTCCAGGAATACACCCACAAACAAGCCGAGAGCTGGTGGACCCTGACACCTGGCTGCAGGCAGTCTAGGGAAGCAATGCCATCTCTGGATGGCAGGCTGACCAGACGTCTGTTACGCCTGGACAGAATAGATCTGCGTCTGGTGACTGGAACCATCACAGGACACTGCTCGCTGAACAAACACTTCCACACAATAAGCATAACGGACAGCCCCTTGTGCAGGGCCTGCATGGAGGCTGAAGAAACCGTCGCGCATGTGCTTTTCGTATGCACAGGCGTAGCACAGATTAGAACAGAAACTCTCGGGGCACCCAAATGTTACACGGATATTCTGAACAAACCAGGAGTCATAGCCAACTTCTGGAGGGAGGTGGGCTGGCTGGAATAGTACCAAAAGGCCGCCATGGCTCACGCACAATGGTCCACTTGAAGGACTAAGTGCGGAAACCAAACCCCATAACATAGAACATAGAAGGCGAAGGTTATATGTTCCACTGTCTGTTTTTCTTTTAAAGAATTATTTTCATTTGGAGCTACGACGAGCTACGGCGTAGCACCTTAGGTAAATAACAAATATAATTTTCGTGTAAGCTCTTAAACAGGTCTAATATAAATCAACTATGTTTAATAGGGTGGTAACACTGGCATGCTGACTTAGAGGCGTTTATGAGAGACTGGCCGAAGAAGGAAACACACTGAAGATTGGAAAGCTGCGGAGGAGACCAGACCCAGCAGTAGGACAGTACAGATTGAAAAGAAAAAGGTACAATCGAGTTCATTAATATATTGGCCCTTTAAGGCTCCAAATATATATGAACGTCGAAAAAGTTCATAATATTGTGACAACTATAAGCATCATTAAATTGTGATCAAGATTTACATTCATGAACATGTGACTGCTTTTTCTCATAATTTTTCATATTATTGCCTAATGCACAGCATATATTATTGAACCGTTCACATGAGAACATATTTTTGATCTACAGGTTCTGTAGAATATTATGAGCTATACAATATTTTGAATCTATAAACAGTGCCAATATATTAATGAACTCGACTGTACTTAGGTTCTCATGAGAACAGTATTAATTAGGTTTGTTACCGCTGCCGTCGCTTTATATATTGGAAATATGTATGTTCGTTAATAAACATAAAGACCTGTTTATATCAGCAAATGATATTAATCCAAGGAGCCGGCGTGATCCACAGAGACTCGTTCTGCATGATCTTCCCAAGCTTGCTAAATATAATAAAAGCTGCTTATATAATTGTGTTAGTATATATAATAACATACCGAGTAGCATAAAAACTTAAACTCCAGATTATTTAAAGGAAAATTGTTTGACTGGTTAAAATTGAAAAATTTCTATAGTCTTAAAGAATTTATGGATAACAAATTCCCATGTTAGTATTAAGTGAACATATGCATGCTAAGTACAATTCTGGCAAAACATGTAAGATCTTTATTGTAAATTATTGTAACACCATGTATACCATGTTTTATGCAAATAAATACTTACTTACTTACTAACGTCACACTGGCTACAAAGATCTCTGCTAACATTGTAAACATCCCGAAGAACGGTCTAATTATTAAAAAAAAAACATCCATAATAAGTCTTGATGTTGCAAGGCGCCGCTGTTAATGTATTTGTAAAATTTACACCCGCATGGCAGTTTTTTTTTAACGTGTGACTGTTGTTAATGAATGTCGTGTGTCAGAGCAAAAACTGGAATACCGAAGGACTAATATAAATCACTCAGTTGTGTGTGTCGGGACCTTTAATTAATTATGTGAATTCCTGTCGCTGAACCTTGAATAAGTGTCCTTTAGTTCCAAGTTTCTTGACAGCGGAAGAAAGGGAAGGATATATTTATACATCAATTTTTAAAGTATAGATTTTTCGTGTATCCTGATTCAGTTTGATTATAAACGCGTTGTATCTTTCCACGAATAGACACAGGACTTCGTCCAACATCCATGCCTATTTTACATTTCTGTACATGCCCTCGGGTCTGAAACTGTTCTGCCAAGATCATTTTTATAACTAAACTTACCTTTTGCACGCGGTTCCAACCACGTGTATGTCGGTTATCGTGTAAAAAAGCACCCTATGGCCTTCTCCATATCACAGGCTATATCTCTGCCAAATTTCACGACGATCGGTTCAGCAGTTTAGGCGTGAAAGCGTACCAGACAGACAGACAGAGTTACTTTCGCATTTATAATATGGACAAAACAGATCTGAAAAGCCAATCAAGCTTTATGATAAGATCACAAAAATTATAAAACAAAGTCCCTCCCCCGCGTCTGTCTATTTGTCTGTCTGTCTGAACGCGACAAACTCAAAAACTACCAAACGGATTTTCATAGGGTTCCCAAATGGATGGAGTGATTCATGAGGAAGGGATTTTGTGTAAATTGACTAAAATATGACTATAATGGTGGAAGATGTCGGAAAAAATCAAGGAAACTTTACAGGCGTGCGCCGCGTAAACCAACAGAGTTAGTTACTTAAATATGAAAACAATGTATTACGGCATCTACGCGGGCGAAGCGGGGGGCAAAAGAGAGTGAAGTACCTATAAACGTTAAGTACAAATGTTTAAAATATTTTTCAGTTTAACGTACCAGTTACCTACTCAAGTGCATTATGAACTCATCTGCTAGGTATCTATTAGTAAACACACACACACACACATTACAGCTCTTAGTTTTCAATAAGTTCGGGCCCACCTTTTCTTGATTACTAAACCATCAGGGTGATTACACAAATACACACTCATATATTAATAATGGGAATGAACTAACAACTTGAAACTGTTAAATGGGTGATTTATTCCTACGTATTATAGAAATCAATACGTTAGTTCTGTGAACTGTCGTTATTAAAGGTGGAATTAAAATGTGCAACAATGTATGAATGGAAATAAAAAATTTAATACCATATTAGCTTGTGGCAACTTCATATGCGTATTGTTAGGGAAAAGTGTTAAGTTTCATAAATCCTAAAATTGCGGTGGGCGTTAGCGTCGACGTCTGCGCACGCGCTGCCGGATGCGGAAGTCTGTAATTACGTCGCTATTTCGCAAAAATGTCTCAATCGACCCTCGACAGATGGCGCGCGACCCGAATTGTTCAAACATTCTCTGAATAGTTCAGCTGTTTGTGTGGCTCTGCACCGCCCATTCCTATTCTTCATTACAACCGGGTGACAGTCGGTGTAACGGTAGCTACATGACCACTTATTTATACGTAAAAGCACCCTCTCTCTCTCTCAAACAACGAAAGGTGGGTAATTAAAAAAATGTGAACCGATTACAAACAGAAAAATTTACAAAACAAAAGGCCAAATCTATCAATATCACCTTTCTGCCATCCGTTAAATTAATAAACACGACAAATTCAGCGGTTATTGTGCAGCTACTCATACATATATACCTATCTAGTGATGTATTGAGCACTTTTGTTTAGAGCCGGTCCGGTGCGAATAAAATATGAATAAAATAAATTATTGAATGTCTTTTTAATAAAGAGCTTATTGTTTTATCGGATAATGGAGGGCCCCATTGTGGCGCGGCGCCGCCCAGGTTCATTCCCGGGACAATGCACAAATAATAAATAGACGTATTTTGTTCGTATTTTCTGCGCTCGGTCGCTTCGCCGTTGTTCCTGTAATTGGTGACCAAAATAAATTAATTGAATTAGATCGCTCCAGAAGAGCTGACACGTCGGTACCGTAAAATGTTTGGACGTACCATAATTAAAAGCTTTGCAAGTGAAGTCGTTTGTGTTAATTTAATAAAGGCTTTGTTTTTCGACTTATGTGTTGGGGAAATATTAATATGACTAGTAGGTAGGTAAACAAGGGTAATGAGACCATGTAGACGTGGAGGTTTTTTCTGATGACTACAACTAAAAGCTTCGTTTCTGGAATGTCAGTATTCAAGAGCTTTTTTCCGAATAGGAACATTAATATGACCCTATCTTTCGTAATTCGCAACAAAATATTTTGATAACCAAATTACAAGCAGTTGGATTGTCTGCATTTTCTGGAGTACCAAAGTATTTACACGATGCAAGTGTCTTGCCTGCATACAATCAAATGTAACCTGCAAAGGACTTGCATCGTCTAACCACTGCTTAAAGTTTAGAACGAGAAACTTTTCTTAGTTGCTTTAACTTATCTGGTCAATTTGTCTAACGATACTACGTCATTTATTTTGCGATAGTTCTATCGCGAAATAAATGACACATTAATAATAGGTCTTTACCTATGAAATTGCCGTTTTGTATGAAAAAATTTAAACGAATTTTTTTCATGAATTTTTTATTTGTATTAATCGAAGTAATCACTCATGCAATCAATGCATCTTTGCCATCGCAGTGGCAGTTTATTGATGCCCTTCTAAAAGAAATCAGCTGGACGGGAGGCAACAAATTCTTCAAAGGCATTTTGTACTGCCTCTCGGGTATTAAATTTTTTTCCCGCCAAGAAGTTATCCAAATTCTGGAAAAAGTAGTAGTCTGTAGGCGCAAGGTCTGGTGAGTAGGGCGGATGACGGAGAGCTTCCAACCCCAGTTCTTGCAACTTGGAGACCGTCTGCTGTGCAGTATGAGGTCGCGCGTTGTCGTGCAGGAGCAGCGGAGACGAGCGATTGACCAATGCTGGTTGGAGATGCGCCAGCTTCTCCATCATTGTGTTCAGTTCTTCACAGTACACATCTGCAGTAATGCTCACCCCGTTTGGTAAGAAGCTGTGATGAATCACACCGGCGCTAGACCACCAAACAGTGACCATCACTTTTCTAGGGGTAAGTTTTCGTTTAGGGCATTGTTTAGGTGCTGAACCAGGATCCAACCAACTTGCTGAGCGCTTACGGTTATCAAACAGAATCCATTTTTCATCGCAGGTAACAATGCGGTTCAAAATTCCTTCATTTGTGTGTCTGTTGAGCAGTGCAAGGCACGTCTCGACGCGTACTTCGCGCTGGCGATCATTGAGTTCGTGGGGCACCCATTTGTCAAGCTTTTTTACCTTGCCAATTTGACGCAAATGGACCAATATTGTTTTGACGCTAACGTCGAAAGCTGCTGCTAATTCAGCCGTAGATTGTGTATCATCAGCTTCCACAATCGCCTTTAATTCGTCATTGTCGACCAAAGTCTTCGGACGACCGCGAGGTTCATTTTTCAGGTCGAAATTTCCAGAACGGAAGCGAGCAAACCAATAACAGGTGGTGCGTTGGTTTGTAGTGTTAGCTCCGTAAACGTCGTTGATGTTGCGTGCCGCTTGTGCCGCGTTGCTGCCACGACGGTACTCATATTCCATAATTACTCGAATTTTTAACGTATCCATGATGACGAAAAAGATGGAAATGCGATGAAAATGTAACACTAATCAATAAAGAAATGACTACTTTTAGAAAAAAAAAACCATGTTTTTAAAATAAAATTAATTTGAAATTAGAATTCTTAGCCAAACAAAAATTATTTTGATTTGAAATGGCCAGTACTGCAGAACGGCAATTTCATAGGTAAAGACCTAATATTATGATATTTTTCGTTCAAGGAACTGGCCCATGGTGTTCCACAATGTCGGTCAGGCTAAAGAATCTATCCGTAAAGTTACACTTTTTTGTATTCATTTTGTTCGAGACCAGGACAAGGACCGCAGACGCAGACCGCAGACGGAGATGGTGGGATGAGCTCGACTCCTTCAACAAGAACTCGGCCTTAGCATCTTTAAACAGAGAGAAATGAAAAGAGGGTAGAGAGACCATTGCCCTTCCGTGGGACATCACAAGCACGTTATTTATATTTTTAAATATTTTTATATATTCCAATATTTAAAAATGTTATTTATATGTAGGTATTTATTGAAATAAATTAAATAATAATGCATTGTTCGATTAATAATAAGATGAATATATCCGCATGACGAGAACCTCGTGAAAGCTGAGAAAGAGAAGCAAATTAAGTATCTCGACTTAGCACACGAGGTTGTTGACATGTGGAATGTGGACTCGGCTGTCATTGTGCCGATTGTCGTATCAGCCAATGGACTGATGGTCGAAAGCCTAGAACAACATCTCTCGAGGCTCTCGTTAGGCGGCTGAATCAAAGGCCTGATTCAGAAGGCAGTACTCCTCGATACGGCTCGCATCGTGAGGAGGTTCCTGTCTCTAGAGCCCTAACCACCGGTAGCTTTGACCGTGCTCCCAATATCGGCGGATCCCTATTTTATATATTTTTAAATGTTTTTTAAATTTTTATTTTATAAAATATTTAAAAATGTATTTAATAAGAACTATAATGAATAAAAGATGAATATGAATGTTCAATATGAATGTCCAATACAATTACTCATGTATTTCCATGAAGTGATGTTGACTAAGCATTCGATTAACTCGGGACATATTGATGTTAATGGAGATCATTTAAATTGATAGTTGCAAGCAACTTTATTGTAGGTAGGTACCCACAGTTGGTAACGTGAATCTTCGATAATAAATACAAATAATATTGTTTGTCTACCACTTTTCGGCCGTAGGAGATAGGGAGAGCGGCCAACGCTATACCGACACTTCTCCTCCCCTGCGGCCCCACCGCGTCCGCCATCAAACGGTAGCGGCCCCGTCCAGGCCACGGAAGGGAAGAGCGCTGCTCAGAAGCACCGGCACTCCTCCTCTGCCGCAGCCCGTAACCCTCAGCCGCAATGCCTCCCATTCGACATCGCGGCCCACCTCAGTTGCGGTGCACCTCACCGCAACCTACTGTTTGGCCGCTATGTCATCGGCTTGAAGGTAAAAGCCCTGACGAGCGGTCCCACCTTTGGATTCCTCTTCGCTTCACCGTGGCTGGGAGACCACGGCTACTGAGCACCCCCGCAACGAGAATGCGGGAACCCACTCGGGGGGGTTTTGTTAGGGTAAGTGACATACGACCTCGGCCTTCAGATGATATTTCATACGTTTCAGCGCATAGGTAGGTATTTTCCAGTACTTTTTATTTATTTAAAATATTTTGGGGTTAGCTAACATTATATATTCGAAATGTGCGAATTAAGCCCTTTTATTTGAAATCAGACACGTGATCATTGTTTTTAAATATTTTATTCATGACGTTATGTTCTCTCTTTGGCGCCATTATTTAGTTTAATGTGTCTGATGTCATATTATTCGCTATAAACAGCGGACGATCAAGACGATTCCAAAGATACTCATTTGTCAAATTATGATAAGTAGTTTAGAAGATATGAGGGAACAGATAAACATAAATAGGTACACACCCACATACATACAGACGGGTCAAAATCATAGCTCTCCTTTTTGCTTCGCCATTGTCGGATGAAAAGGGATTCTCTACCTGCTCAATAATGTAGGTATTTTCCTGTCTGGTCAAAATCACTAGTAACTTGTCCGTAGGATACGAGTAGGTCTAGGTATCCAAATCAGACAGCAGTGGTGGCCCAGTGGTAACGGCCGCGACTTACGAGTTGTAGGTCGTGCGTTCGAACCCAGCCAGGCGCATTACTTTGTGTAAATAATTTCATCACCACTGGTCTCAAACGGTGAAGGAAAACATCGTGAGGAAACCGGCATGTCCTAGAACCAAAAATTCGAAGACATGTGACATCCACCAACCCGCACTGGGCCCGCGTGGTAGATTACGGCTCACTCCCTCTCATGGAGAGGAGGCCTGTGTCCCAGCAGTGGGAACGATTATAGGCTGAGTATGTATGTATGTATCCAAATCAGAACTGTTATTCTTTGATGATATGGATATATCACAGCTTAATCAAGCCCACGTAAAAATGTTACCCAAAAAAGAATTAATCAGACAACACAAACAGAATTTCGAAACATAATCATTACAAATAAGTGAAATTACACAAACTAATATATTTTCCTAAAATTCGCGGTAACATTGTTTGAAAGTATTACATATTTCTAACATGTTATTATAATACCATCTAGCGGCGAGTAGGGGAACTTACAAGAGCTTTGCTGAGAGCTTAGAAACAGTATCCATGAACCCAATTTAGTTTTTATAGGTACCTACCTATAAAAAACTAAATTAGCAAATAAACATAATTAAGGGAAAATACTTCCAATAAATATGTCATGGTGTTTTAACACGATATTATTTAAATAATTCAATAGTTTGCGGTTAGAAACAAAACTGTTTCCACGACAGTTTGACAACGACCGGAACCGAAACTTTCTACCGTTCGCCTGGCTCTTTGTGTGGCGTACTTTCTTATTTCTTTATAAACACGTAATTATCATTTAAAAAATTAAACGGTGGTAAGTAACAAAAGCCAGTAGCGGGGTACAGTCGGGTTGAAAAGCGTAGGAAGTAATTACCTAGGGCGCGGCAGATGGCGCGCGGGGCGTCTTGTCCGCGGCTGTAACCGCAACCGCTTCTGTCCTGTCCGTCCACATACGAGAACTCTGCACATGTACAAGCATGTGCAGAGTTCTGTAGATACGTGCTTTGCCTGCCTTATGCGAAAAAGTACGAATTAATCGAATTTAAATTGCAGAATTATTAAAAAATTTCTTACTGCTCATCCTGCCCCTAACGACTGAACGGATTTGGATGAAATTTGGCTCACAGATAGTTTATAACCTGAATTAACACGTATGATACTTTTACGTTCCTCTGGGATAATTTTCGACGTGAAGCCGCCAGCAAAGGCTAGTATTTAAATATCACGAGGGAAAGAAAACATTTCCCAATAAAAATTTCATAACATAGGCATTCCTCGAAATCGTAGATCACCTACCAAAATTGAAGGTATTATAATATCTATAATAGATGATCTTTGTTATAAGAACTAAGTATACCTAAGTAAGTAGGGATGTATACCAAGCAGTGTAACATCAATCTGCTACAGTTCTGCATTAAATTATTCGTAACTCGCGGTGAAGCTAACAGTTGCGTCACGAAACAGCCTAATTTTGTAATGAAGACATAAAGCTTAGAACTTAATGTTTGTTGCCTAACCACAAATGGCGGTCGTTTTCAAATAAAACTGTCTTGCGCTAATATTTGAAAGAATAACTTATTTTGCGGCTAAGTTTATGGAGTATAAAGACTTACGCCAAAACGTTTGAAATATTGAGAATGAGTCATTGGTAGGTAAAACTAGGTATGTTTCCAGTCTAGAAAAAATAGGACTCTCAAAAAATATTGTAAAAGTTGTCTGCAAAAGTCGACCTTATATAGTGCAGGCAGTAAAGTTGCATTCGAACTGTCAAACAGATTTAGAATGAGCTTTGGAATGTTTTGATATAGGCTTTTGTTTTGAAAAAAAAAAAGAGTAAAAATATAGGCGCAGTGATGTAAACATGAAAGTTTGCATAAACATAGTACCTACCTAAATGTTATGATTTTCTTAAGTGAATCATCCTGGTATGGGAGCTCATAAAGCTCTCACAGTACGTACCTACATAGTACCAAATCATAGTTCCGAATGAAATAGGTAGGTATATCGAATCAGACTATCGTAAATCTTAAATAAAATAATCCATGTAACGAAAACCGACAGATTTATTGACTTCGAACAAACATGCTTCGAACTTCAAAGTGTTTGAATAAATCGACAAACAAGCAAAAAGTTCAGTTGCAGTAAACAAGCAGCCGAGGACTGTACGAGGACAAACATGAGCCCCTCTGAGTGTTATACAAATAGTTACATATAGTGCTTTTGATGAAAGGTATCGTTCGATATTTGTACTGTAGTTTTTATACGAATTTAAACGTAGGTTTATTACCGGTTCACAAATATTAGTTTAGCTAAGTTTTTAATCAGAATAGGAACCAGTAAATCTTTAAAAAAATGTTTGACAGTAAAATACATAGAAAAGATAATTCATTAGAGTCGCTGTAGATTGGTAATCAAAAAACAATCTGACCACCTGAACCTTTGCCGGAGGCTCTACGCGGGGATCGTGCGGTCCATGGCCCTATACGGGGCGCCGGTGTGGGCGCCTACATTGAGGCGCCAACCAGCTCGCAGGTTGAGGGCGTCCCACAGGGTCATGGCCATACGGATGATCCGAGGATACCGCACGATCTCCGGCGAGGCGGCGGGCCTCCATGCCGGATTACCGCCATGGGATCTGGAGGCAAAGGTCCTCGCGCAAATATGGGAGTGGCGCGAGGAGGCCAAACGCCGGGGCGTAACTCCGCTGCCGCAGGAAATCGCGGCACAGCGGACAGAGCTCCGGCGGGATCTCATGGTGACATGGAGAGAGCGATTGTCGCAACCCAGTGCTGGGCACGCCACGATTGCGGCGGTAAGTCCCCTCTTTGAGGAGTGGTTTGAGAGGCGGCATGGCGTCCTCACCTTCTGCCTGACGCAGGTCCTCACCGGACACGGTTGTTTCGGGAGGTTCCTGTTTCGGATAGGGCGGGAGGAAATGCCCGGGTGTTTCCACTGCGAAGATCGCCCTGAGGACACGGTGGAGCACACGGTGGCAGTCTGCCCTGCTTGGGCGGAGCACCGCCGTGTCCTCGTGGAGGCGATCGGCGGCGGCGATCTCTCGCGTCCGGCCCTGGTCCAGGCCATGGTATGGAGCGAGAGGGCATGGGGAGCCGTCACCTCCTTCAGCGAAGCAGTGATGCTCGCGAAGAGGGAGGCGGCGCACGTGAGGGAGAGGCAGCATATGCGCCCTCGCGACCCTAGCCGCCGCAGGATACGGAGACGCCCTGGGCGTCGGGAATCCCAGGCCGATTTCCGGCCACCGTAGGCATGGGCTTGCGGACGGCGAGTAATGGGTAGCTCGCTGTCCGGTAAGGACCAAGCCCAAGTCGACGGCGCGTTGTGTTCCACGCGCGCCTCAAAGAGATGTCAGCACAAAAATGATGGGGCCTGCAAGGGCCGATGCCTGACAGGGGTGCGGGTTCGTTTAAAAGAGATACCACAGCCCCTGGCATACGGGCTAATGAAGGAACACGGGTGGGTTTTAGTCAGTAAAAGTCTGACACGCCCTCCTGCTCCACCCAGAGCGGGAGAAGTTATTTGATGATTTCCACCCCAAAAAAAAAAAACCACCTGAACCTTACTAACTGCATTAGATCTACCATCAAATAAATTTGCCTTCAATCGCAAGGATATTGTTTACGTCACAAAACAAGCATAAATAACAAACAACAATAGTTCAATACGTCTCACTAATGTGACAAAATGCCGAAAATTACCCTCATTATTGATGGGAACTAACGAACAATGTCACTGCAAGCCCGCGGGCCAAGCAGCTGGTGACATACTACTCGCGACCGCCGCTCTGCCCATTCTCTATGCCTTTTTGACTTTGATTTATGGGGTTTTTATGCCCTATTCAACCGTCACGGTTACTTTAGATTTTATTCCAGTGTCACAAAACAGGAAAATGTAATTAAAACTTTTTAGTAAGACCGATAAAGTCCAATTTCAAATGTAACGAAAGTACAAAGAGTAGCGATCCGCGAAACATTCACAGTTGCGCTTACGCAGAGTATCGCTACATCATCTCTTAATAGTAGGGGATGAAGAGAGGGTTTTTATTTCATTTTCACAGTAATTTGCTTTTGTTAACAATAATGTTATTGTGCAGTTCGATTTTAAAGCAAATATGTGTAAGTTTGGAGGGAGTGCCGGGGACACGGTTCACACCCTCTTTAATAGGCAAATACTAAATATAGGTAAATGTACTTTTGATGAATAAAATAAACTTGCAGAAAGTGATTTTGCTGAGTGTGCTCAATGCAGTTGAGAGATGAGAAAGAACAATTAAGTAATGAAAACTTTAGCCAGCACTTTTGAATTTTATTGGAGAAAAACCTACAATTTCACTTATATAAAAGGTTGCATGTTTAGTAGAGTAGATTTAGATTCGGTCAAATAAAAGTTAGGTAGGTACCTAGTAGTGTTGCTGGTTTTAATTGTAGGTATGGTTACCCGGCTATAATAATAATAAAACATAAACGACACGAGACTTTGAGTGACTTCGAGACCTATTGCGTATTTTTTTTGCATTGCATATCGACAACAGAATTCCAAGCTTTTATCGCCGCACCATTTTGCTTTAGCACTATACCGATCCATTTTATTTGCGTTCTTTCGAAATTTCATTCATGAATTCCACACAATACACAAACCAAACATTTATCGGCGACAAACGTTTCGAGACAAACATTCCCATTTATCATATCATAAAATCGTAAAACGAAGACTCACGAGCCACGGAACATAATAAAACCGATTTGCAATTCTGTTGAGGATAGAAGTGAAAATGATAGCTGACAAAAGTCATTCGGAAGATTCGTGTCGCATTGTGTGGGAGATGGTAGGTACAAAAGTGTACCACGCTGCTTCGGTAGCCAACAATGCGGCGGCAACCGAGAGGGGCAATTTGTCAGCATCGACAATACCGCTCGACATATTGACCATTATTTATGGAGCTTTGTGAAATACGCTCACGGTTTTATTGCGGGAACGATTTTACATCGTGTATTACACGCGATGACGTTTCAAACACTTTGTTGCAACCGACTTGTTTCCCCGCAACACTTATAAAATATGCCCATCATGCATTTTATTTGTGGAGCAAGAAAATGTTTCTAATTATTGTCACAAAAAAATAGGAATTACGTACCTAATGAGTGGGTGTTGTTATACGCCTCGGGTGATTATTATTGGGAATAAAAAGCATGCCGAAATGAATTTCTACGGGGATGTTGGTAGTGTTCTTTATTCGCGGGCAACAATCGTTGAGGCGGGTCTGTGCCGCCCCGGACGCCCCCTCAGCTGCCGCTCTTTGTGCAACACGCGTTGTGCTGCTACTACTGCCTGAATTATCAGCATCCATTCAAAATGGTTACTGCTTTGATGCACGCGACCAACATTACAATCAATTTTATTGTGGTCAAACGGTCCAGGTTGAATCGAATACCAAGGAGAAAAGAACCTTAACAAATGCCGTTGAAAGAAGTTGGATGGGTTTAAACGAATTGTTTTATTTCTTTGAAATCTTACTCGTTCACTGCTGGATATTCCAATCAACAACTTAACACTTTAAAGCAAATAAACCCCTACAATTTGTGACAGTCCAAATGAACAAAACCACAAGCAAAAACTATTGGACCATATTTATTAACGGTAATTTCAATTATACGTTGCGGTGCTATGTCACCGCATCGATTGCGTGTCACGCATCAGTTAGGTTCCGCACCAACACAGACGGACGGATGGTCATGAATACAAATGTTAGATCCAATTGTAGGCGGATCACTCCACGTTTTTACACACTTTATAAAAGAACAAATGGCATGTTTCGTCCACACCCACAAACAGAATGCAGTCATTAAATACTAATCATACGCTTTCATATTATTTGCTAATTAATTATAAAATATCCACATCATCTTGTGAGTTTATGAGGTTGATTTAAAGAGCGTAATGTAGTAAGTAGGTAGGTACCTAGATGTGGTTCTGTTCCATACGTGTTGCATGTTGAATATTTTTTGCACTTGATTAATACAATTATCATTATTCTGATCAATAACCAACACGCAAAATGTGACTATAGTAGATTTAATAACAGAGAATTGGCCATCTGAAACTACCTTCAATAAAACAAGAAAAGCGCCATCTCGTGGTGAGTAGCCGATCTTGAGCTATTCAACACCAAAGAATGATTTTATGTACACTTTTGTATAATTCGAAGTTCATCACGGCTAAGTATATTAATTCTTAAGAGTTTATTTCATATACGTCTATTAAGTTTCAGTAGCAAACATAAACTTTTTGGTAATTCATTCGCGTTTCAGACTAAAACATACCAACAGCAAGTAGGTAGTTACTTACCTACCTATGTGCCAATAAAGTTATCACAATAAAGTTAGTAGGAATACGATAGGTAGACAAAATATATAAATTGGAGGCTTTATCTATTTATTTTCGTGTTTCATGTTTTGTATATAAGTAGGTACTTTTTGTACTTCGGATATTTTTTCGAAAATTTATGTTACTATTACAAAGTTTTATTAAATTCAAATAAATATTAATTTATTTCCCATGCATACGCATTAGGAAATTGTGACAAACAGATTTTCTTCAGCCCGTTCACTTTTTGGTAGATACTCTACCAGACCACAAAATTTCAAAATTGTTATGTTAGGTACCATCCTGTACCTTCCATTCAATACATAGGTACTCACATAAACATAAATATTTCATACTTCTTCGACATGCGTGAAATACAGTACTTTAGAATGTAAAATCACGTCTTTATAATCACGTAGGTAAATCAGCGAAGTCGGAAAAATTTCGTATGATGCCTCTTAACGGTTTTGCGAAAAAGCTATAGGTACAGTTAGTAAATTTTGGCCGAACTAATTTTGAACTACTTACATACATACAAAATGGAATTTGGAAAAATATAGATAAGGTAGGTACCTATTGTTCTTACTATCGAATATTTCCAAAATTGCAGTAAGTAAAAAAAAACGATTGTGAACTAACTCGCAAATTCAAACTTAAAACGTCGTTTAATCGAAAACATAGTGATGTGAATTTAGTACATTATTGCACGATGAAGTTTTTCTATGAGGCGCTAACTTCATATGATGAAGTAGGGAACTATTCTATTATAAAAGAACATAAACAGTCACTGATGGACTCGATCTTCACTCGTAATAAAGGCCTGACTTAAAATGTAATGTAAGCGTATTCATCAATTAAATCTTTGTCAATTACGATAAGTAGGTAGTGTTCATTACTAAGATTAACAAAAAAGCAGGTGTGTCTCAAAATTAATACAATCGTACCTACCTATCTATCCAAATTGGTGTTGCTCCCCACATGATCATGAATGATCATTTCATTTCTCCAACTACGTTAATTATGATACAATCTTTGTCAAATTTGAGACAATTTGGAGCAATAAAATAAAGTTTTATGTCGCATTTACTTTGATGCGGTCTGTCGTAGCATAAATTATCAGACAATGGTCTCTACGGCGACCCGGGCGGGTCTACCTCCTACCAAATGCGTTTTCTTTCATTAATGACTTTTTAAATTACGATAATTTGACAAAAAGACGGACTTATTAGACGAATGGCAGGTATTATTAGTTTTATCTAAGGTTCTTTTATGTTTGTGCTTGTTCCTGATCATCTATTTTAGTGCAACAATTGTTGCACTAAAATATCTCTGAATGACAGGGTTACCTAGGCCCAGGCCTATTTAGGTAAAAATTGCAAATTCACATTCCACCTCTAAAGGCTTTTTTTTTTAATTTCATTGCGCTATATGATTTAATCACCAGTTGCGCTCAATCGATTAATAATTTTCACTATAATGTTTTCGCGTAAGCAAGTCCTGCCAAAAGCATTGTTGAAATGGCTGAATTCTGATCCAAACTCATGTAATTTATTTATTTATTTGTCCTTTATTTCAGGCAATTTTAGCCCATAAAACACAATACATTTATAGGTATAAAAACAATAACTACAAACTAATACTATATTTAAAAAAACCAAATTTAAAAACTATTGCACACGAACTGACGGCGTCGTGTTACGCTGCGAGGTGTCAACGCTTTCAAAATGCTGTATGGACTGCCATGGCGTTCTAGCACCTCGGGAATGTTCGCGGAGGCCCGCACAGTTAGTTTCCATGGTAAAGAAAGCAGCCTCAATATAGCGCGTGCAAGGTAGTGTTTTTTATTTTTATTTTTTGGTTGGGAAATCATCAAATAACTTCTCCCGCTCTGGGTGGAGCAGGAGGGCGTGTCAGACTTTAACTGACTAAAACCCACCCGTGTTCCTTCATGAGCCCGTATGCCAGGGACTGTGGTATCTCTTTCGAACAAACCCGCACCCCTGGCAGGCAACGGCCCTTGCGGGCCCCATCATTTTTAGGGTTCCGTACCTCTAAAGGAAAAAACGGAACCCTTATAAGATCACTTTGTTGTCCGTCCGTCCGTCCGTCTGTCAAGACCGTTTTTCTCAGGAACGCGTGGAGGTATCAAACTGAAATTTCTATATGATACTTAGTTCTACTGTCCCTGGAAGCTGTAGAAAAATCAACCTTCTAAGTCAACGCAATCAAAAGATACAGCCATTTAGGCCGCAAAATTCCGCAAATTTTCGAAACTCGCACGGGAATCAAAACCTACAGCGTACTTCCCGTGAACTTAGAATCTTGAAATTTTGTACGAAGTCACGTCTTATAGTACAGATATAGGAAAAATTACGAAAACCGAAAATTTTTAGTTTCGTCATATAAAAAAAAAATATTTTTGACAATTTTGAACTTTTACTTATATACCCACAGGTTTGTACGGAACCCTCGGTGCGCGAGTCCAACTCGCACTTGACCGGTTTTTTTGTGCTGACATCTCTTTGAGGCGCGCGTGGAACACAACGCGCCGTCGTCGACTTGGGCTTGGTCCTTACCGGACAGCGAGCTACCCATTACTCGCCGTCCGCAAGCTCATGCCTACGGTGGCCGGAAATCGGCCTGGGCATGGTAGTGTCAAAACATTCTAAAAATGATCGCTGCCAGAGTGAATTGTCACTTTTAAGGACACTGTGTGACGACAGTTTTAAGACTGAATAAATAATTAATTTGTGAAAACTAACATTTTTAATTATTTATCCAAGCACTATTATTACTAAAACCAACATAGGTGAGAACCTTAAAACCTTACCCTAAGATCTTGGTCTGAAATATTTTTTTATTTAATTTGAAATACACAATCGATACGACGAAGACGAAAAAGTAGGTAGGTAGAGATCAACTAGTTTAAAACTGCACGCCCCTCCACTGCTTGTTGCAAACACATTTCAAATGCTTGTATAGATTTTTTTGTGGAGGGGCGTGCAGTTTTAAATTAGTTGATCTCTACCTACCTATTACGCAAAACTGACCCTACTTGGTGCAATGAAAATATAATCAACGAGCTTCATCTTTCTGACTGACTGACTCTTAGACAGTTCAAAAGTGTCTAATTTCCTTTGTGTTTGAGTTTTTCCAATAAAATTAAAAACTCGCTCCTAATCTGCAATACTCAAAACGGTCAAAAACATTGCGAAATTCGTCATGTTGCGCAATATTGTAAGGTGTATCGTAGGACCCACCAAAAGGGTAAGGTTAGGCAAGTCGTACCTTGCTTAAGAGAAAACGTAGGTATGTAGTTTTTAGAAATCTTTTTCGTCCACTGAATCTTTACTAAGCTAACTTTATTGTTATAGCGTTTTACAAAAAAAAGGGTGTGGTAACCTATTTAGTACCAGCTTACTTGTAGCCTATTATGTCGTACTTAGAATAAGAAGATTATCTCTGACTTCCCCAGAGATAATATGTCTTAATTATTAAGAATAATATAAATTATAGTCCATTTCTGCTGCAAATTTAGGTAAACCTATTTCATATTGTTAGGTCTTCCAAATTTTGTTATGTTCTCATGATAGGATTGATGAACTCTCCGCAGGTACGAATTATTATCTAAGGCCTCTTGGTGCGGGTTGTTCGAAAGAGATACCGTGGCGCAAAGGCAACTGAAGGAACACGGTTTTAGTGAGTAAAAGTCTGATACGCCCTCCTACTCCACCCAGAGCGGGAGAAGTTATTTGATGATTTCCAGTTGCTTCGGGAGGTTTCTGTTCCGGATAAGGGAAGAGGAAACGCCCGGGTGTTTCCACTGCATAGATCGCCCTGAAGACACGGTGGAGCATATGGTGGATGTCTGCCCGGCTTGAGTGAAGCACCGCCGTGTCCTTTTGGAGGCAATCGGCGACAGCGATCTCTCGCATCCGGCCCTGATCCAGACCATGGTACGGAGCGTTCGTTGTGCAACACATGCACTCTGCATGTGTTGCACGTCATTCTGCGAAGCAGTAATGCTCGCGAAGAGGGAGGTAGCCCACGTGAGGGAGAGACAATATATACGCCCTTGCGGCCCTAGTCGCCGCAGGAGACGCCCTGGGCGTCGAGAATCCCAGGCTGATTCCCGGCCACTGTAGGCGCGGGCTTGCGGAAAACGAGTAATGGGCAGCTCGCTATCCGGTAAGGACCAAGCCCGGGTTGACGGCGCGTTGATTCCCACGCGCCTCTCAAAGAGATGTCAGCACTAACAGGTCGGGTCCGCAAGGGCCGATGCCTGCCAAGGGTGCCGGTTGTTCGAAAGAGATACCGTGTCCCCTGGCACACAGGCAACTGAAGGAACACGGGTAGGTTTTAGTCAGTTAAAGTCTATGACGCCCTCCCGCTCCACTCAGAACGGGAGAAGTTATCTCGTTAGGCCCGTGAGTAGCTACATTTTGAGATCATTAGATATGAGTTAGGTAATTACGTTTTATAAGCAGTACCTAGAGCAATAATTATTATACCTAGCTGTATTACGACTTAGCCGTTGGTACGCCTAACGCAACATTACCCTAGTTCACATAATTAATTGACTTAATATTTTATTCAGATCTGTGCAAAGATTCTATGAATAAGTAGCACGATTCATCAAAGAAAAGAAATTGATTCCAATTAACCTAATGACAAATCAATCATGATTGTAGTTCTACCTACATAATATGAACTGGAGCTCAAAGCAACTAGCAATTTTCTTTGAAACTTTAATTCTATTGAACATCGGTGCAATTTTCTAAAAACCCTTTTGTGATCCTAGTTTATTATTCTAAGGAACGCCGACTTCAAAAGCTAAGTGTTTTGACAAAGAAACCATTGGAAAAAATGACGACTTTTCTTTGCGATTTTCCTTTAGAAAATGTTAGGCTACGATGGCCTCAATCGAACTGACTCTTTTGTTAATGCGTTCCCGTTACAGTCCCACGGAAGTACAGGTATCACTAGCAACACTACTCTATAATCTCGCCGAAGCCTCCTATTATGCATAGAAAACCACAGTTGGTAGGACAATGAAAAAAATCCCATAGCTTCATGGAAAATATAATGCTACTAGAGGCTATTGTGTCATTATGTCTAACATACCTAGAAGTATTAAATGCAGGTAGTGTGAAAATTACCGTTTTTTTTCACCGGCAAATTGAGGCCGCGGCGTCGTATTGTGACAGTTGGACTTGAATTTTAAAACAATAATAACAGACAATGGCTGTTGCTGTGTTTATTCTGCAGCGTCTAACCACTGGTTAGGGCCGCGTCGTGGAAAAACGGAAAAATTACATTAAATATTTAGAGTTTAGGTCTTGAACGATGGTCGCCTTCCTTTCACAACACGTCATATTGATTATTTTTACTAAATAACTAGCTTCTGCCCGCGTTAAATGTGTTGATACTGGGACAGAAAGTACTTAGCCTATGTTACTCCCTTTAGCATATAAGTCAATTCGACCGCTTCGGAGATTAGCCGGAACAAACAAGAGAGACAGACGCTACAATAAAAATAGTTTTTGGTTATACGTTCCGTATACAACCTTAGTTTTAGTATATGCGAAACCCGAAACACGTGTCTAGTATTTTTATATAAAGAATCTATGCACAAAATTTCAAAACTGTGTCATGAAAAATCACAAAGTTATGTTACAGTCAGCGTCAAAAATATCGGGACGAATAGACTGTTCAAAATTATCTCAACAACTAAAAAAATTAAAATTTATCTCAATTAGATAAATTTTTTGTCAAAATAGCAGTTGTCGTGTACTTTCTTCCTTCTGAAGCATTCCTTGTGTCATTGAGTTAATATTTAATTTTCATAGTTGTTTAGATCATTTTGAACAATCTGTTCGTCCCGATATTATTGACACTGACTGTACCTAGTTGTCAACACAAACATGGTCAACACGCGGCACCCCGCGCTGCCCTTGCGTCCAGCGTCATATTGCTCATTGATAACAATTAGGCTGTAGGTACGGCGATTGTTTTGTAACTAACTGGTGATTACATTTTCCATCAGACTTGCAAACCTTTTTAGGGAAAAAATATAATATGGTGTAAAAATTATTGGGATCGATTTAGTTACTTATTCTGAACAAACTATATTCAGGTGTCATATATACTAAAAATAACGTTGTTTACTTTCATGTGTATTTAGTGTTTTTTGTTATTTTGACAATACAAACAGACCCTTTTTTTTGTAAGTTTAAATGATAGGCACATAGGTATTTTTTATATACATTTTGTGTAACTTTAGATGTCTTTCGTTTATTTAAAACTTTACAATCTTGCTACATACCAACAGTACCTACCTATTTATAAAAAAACACATAACCTTCTTTTGCGTCGCACATAGGAGTATTTGGCTAATAAAACCGGACAAAAATATCTGAGGCGTTTTTTTATATGAATTCGATTTAAACATTATTTTTGATTACAAATAAGTGTGCATTAACAATTAATCTCATTAGAACTCTTCGTTTTCAACTTCTTCGTCTTCATTTTCTTCATCTTCATCATCTTTGTCTTCATATTCTTCACCGTCTATATTTTCACCGTAATCTTCTTCATGAGGAGTACTTGCAATCATCAGACTGACTGCCTCTTGCGAAAATGGCTGAGTTTTTTTGTGCTGTCTTGGTCGATTACTACTCAGATATGGGTCGGAACTTAGTAACAGTCTATGTAATATGTCTCATGGATTCTTTATCAGGATAACACTCCGTTTTGGCCTTTTGAATGAGCGAATAGCAGGGGTAGATGTTTTTATTAGACTTGTGTATTATTTCCCACTGTCTCCTAGTAAAGTCGCCTTCAACGAAGATGGCCAGTGCTTCTTCAGGTGTATGTTTCTTCACAATTGTTTGCTTTCTGGACCTAGTAATAACTTTGCGGATTTTTATAGCTCTGTTTGGTGAAGCAGTAATTTCTTTAATCATTTTTGATGCGTCCGTATTTCCTGAAATACGCTGACTTACGCCAGCTGCATACGTCAACTCCTCCACAGGTACTTGCTCCCGTAGCTCTTTAGTTTTTCGTCGTTTGCTGCGATCACAAAGCTCTTTGAATGTTTTTGATGGTCGTCCTGGTTTTTGAGTAGGTATTTCCGTCCAGTAAGGCAATTCAATAGAAGATGTGAGCCAGACTTCATTAGTTTTCAAGAAACGTTCTTCTTTGTAAGTAGCATCTTTCCATTTTTTCTTGAATGTAGTCTTGAAACACCTCAAAGAACGAATAAAATTAGATTTTTCATTATTTGGACAATTAGCCAGTTTCAGAAGTCTCTCTTCCAATAATAAAAACTTTTCATCCATTTTCTTTCCCTTAAATTCATTCAGGATGTTATACAATGCTCTTCTGGTAAATTTCTTGACAGTTCCCGAAGAATCTGTACAAAAAAGACAAAAAAAATATTATTTAAAATAATTCACATAATTCACTCATTAACTTTGAAGTAATACAAAACAAAATGGCGGACGTGGGCGGACTGTTTAACTACGGTATGCAATTGTCGAAAGACCGGTTATTATGACCATGTATAAATGATAGCGGGACAAGACAGGACACATAAACAAAAACACTGTTTTCTTATAAATTTAAGTAAAAAAAAAAATACAAATTGTGTCTGTTAACATACCATTTTTAAACATAAAATTTAAGCAGCAAATCAACTAATTGATATTTCAAAATACAGTACATACCTTCATCTTCCATATTCAAAACTTTTTCTTTTAAAACTCCACCACACGAGAACACAATAACAAAGCAAAGTAAGACTGCAACCGAGAGCGCCGAAAACAAAGACATGCGATTCTGCGAACGAATGAGTTTCGACTGACCTACGTGAACAGGTTTGAAGCTTGCGGGGATTGAATGGCTGTCATTTGATGGACCGGTTACCTGGCTAGATGAACAATAGATTCAGTGAGACTTTTGACTAATTTGCTGATTCCGACTTTTGTCCGGTTTTATTAGCCAAATACTCCTTAGTGCGTCGCGCAGTCGTGTTATTACACGACTGCGCGACTATTGTAGCAGATGAGCGGAAATGTACATATTCCTTTTAACGAAGCAAAAACGTGGGAGATGTTTTAGATATAGTGTTTCATGTGTTGAATCAATAATAATTTTATCTACCTAGTTATTGGCTGTATGACGATAGCAAGGTTTTGTGTAAATATGAAAATAGATTAGTCCTAAACAGAGTAGGCCACGAAACGACGCCGACTTCCAAATATATTTTTTGCAGTTTCTCTCCAAAGCCTTCCCGAAACACAGAGCTAGACGGCTTTTAAATGTTTTTTGGGAAATACTCACTAGAGTTCAGACTTTTCTAGAGCGAAATTCTCTAACGCGGCTTGCAGTAGGAGTTGAGTGGTAGAAAATAAGTTAATAGTGATCTTCACAGCATTTTCCGTTGAATAACTTTTGGAAAAAGATGGTCTATTTTTTGGCGATTTGTTGTTTGATATTGGTTGATGTCCACCCCGCTAATTCGCCATAGATACTTATCTAGGTACTCCAATTAAGTTTAGATAACCACAGTAAATAACACAATTCGCAAGAAAGGTCGATTTCCGGGCGCTAACAAACGTATTGGTTAATGTTCAACCTGCGTTTGACCTAAGCTCGTACAATCATGTTTTAATAGTGCATGAAGGACAAAATTTATGTGTTTTTCTTAGTACAATAAACTTACTATTTCCTAGCTTTTGCAAGCTGCTTCGCCCGCATAGAGGTAGGAAATTATCACACGGGAACGTACTACCGGGATAATCAGTATCCAACGTGTTAGTCCAGGTTATAAACTACTCATATGTGTACCAAATCCGTTCAGCCGTATTTGTGATTGAGTAATATACATCCAAACGAGTGTAGGACTAAACGCCGACAGGACTCTTCGCCGACAGGGCTCAGTCTTGCGCTATTTACTAAATAGTCAAATCATCATCATCATTTCAGCCGAAAGACGTCCACTGCTGGACATAGGCCTCCCCCAGACTCCTCCACTTCGACCGGTCTTGTGCCAATAGTCAAATAACTGCCACTAACATGGAAGTAGCGCTCGCCGGCCGCTGCCGCGGCACCGCTTGCTTCGTTCGCTCGGCTCGCGCGCGGTTGATCGCAATTCTAACGTAACCTAACCTATTACCTACCTGATGAGCCCTGTCGGTGAAGAGTCCTGTCTGCGAAGTGTCCTGTCGGCGAAGAGTCCTGTCGAAGTAAAGTCTTGTCGGTGTTCAGTTTGTCGGCGTAGTGTCGGTCGGCGTTTAGTCGTACACTGCATCCAAACTTTCAATCTTAGGAGGATTTTATTATACAGGGTAAGTTTTTATCCAGTGCGCAAATTTTAACCATGAATTCAGCATATCATTCTAGACCCCCTACCGCAGAAATTTGTCGCCGGTTATACAAAAAAAAAAAATAGCTGTTTCATAGAAAGTGCAATACCTACGCGGTCAAAATGTATGGAACAGCTGATTTTTTTTTGTATAACCGGCCACAAATTTCTGCGGTAGGGGGTCTAGAATGATATGCTGAATTCATGGTTAAAATTTGCGCACTGGATAAAAACTTTTCCTGTATGTACTCACTTATTTTATTTATTGGTGCAGTAGTATTGATAAAACTTTGTTAAACTTAAATACGATATAGAAGAAACCCTAACCAAATACAGACGCTCGCCAATATGGCAGAAAATATATAAAATATGAAGGCGTTCAACTTTATAATAATCTACATGGCAGATATCAGGAGCACATCTTCTTTCAACACATTTAAAGCTAAACTCAAGCAGTACGTCACAAACCATACAAAATTATTAAGTTAACGACATCACACAGTTAGTCTTACACACAATAAGACATCGACTTATTCGTACCTACCTACATTAACAAATCAAAACTGTTTGCTACTGGACTACACTTACTTTAATAATGTATTTATTCGCTATGTGAACAATGTATGTTCTTCTAGAATAAATAAAGAATCTTTAAACCCAAGTACTACACTGACTAGGTACATATTTTTCCGTGAGAGTGCCCACACTCCTAACGCAAACGGTTTGTAATTTTAACCTTAATTAAAGAGCAAGTCTAACCATCAGTAAGGTGAGCTACTCATTAGTAGTAGGCTACTAAGTATCTATTGTTAGATTACAAACTACGGACTGTAAGTATAAGGAACGTACTTAAAGAAAATTGGAAAAGAAAAAGAAAATTGATGTCTTAATGGAAGAAGTTCTTTCTTTGCAATTTTACGAAGGTAAATTATGGAATTTTCTGCGTATATACCGGTGTCTATATTCTATATAGATGGTCAGGTGTGTTTAGTCACAGTGCCTGTAGCATCGAATCAATTTGCAACAGTATCTCGTCCCGCTGCCCGCTACGCTCGCCGCTCGTCTCGTAATCACTGTGATC
Organism: Polymixis flavicincta; assembly: GCA_949987655.1. Taxonomy (NCBI): domain Eukaryota; kingdom Metazoa; phylum Arthropoda; class Insecta; order Lepidoptera; family Noctuidae; genus Polymixis; species Polymixis flavicincta. Next base: position 16,996,920 of record OX465179.1, read on the forward strand.
GCGCGATCGGAGCCGCGGGCCGCGATTATGTCATTAGGTGCAGCCTCACTATGTCCCGGATATCAAAGTTGATGAAAAGCCCAATAGGAATATCGCCGACAGCTATCGATCAACCAATTGTCTCCAATGATACGTTATAGTTTCTGTTAAAGTTATTGTTGGTCAGCTCTACTTTTCTGTTTTTAAATGGAAGGCCGTAAGGCCGTAGAATAAGGTTTTCTTTTTAAAGATTTGCATTATGTAGGTACAGATTCTACTATCCTACTAATAATATTATAAATGTGAAAGTTTAGGTATATGTTTAGATGTTTGGATGTTTGTTACTCAATCACGCAAAAACGCATGAACGGATTTGTATAAAATTTGACACACAGTTTATAATCTGTATTAACACATAAGATACTTTTTTATCCCGGTAGTAAGTTCCCGTGGGATAATTTCTGGCCTCCACACGGGTTTTTTTTTTTGTGTGGGAAATCATCAAATAACTTCTCCCGCTCTGGGTGGAGCAGGAGGGCGTGTTCCCTCAGTTACCCGTGTGCCAGGGGCGACGGTATCTCTTTCGAACAACCCGCGCCCTTGGCAGGCATCGGCCTCTGCGAACCCCTTGGTTACCCTGCGACGGGCCAGCACAGTGGCCCCGCCGCCTACCACTATTCGGCCGCAGGGGATAGGGAGAGCGGCCTACCCTATACCGACACTCTTCTTCCCCTGGAGCCCCACCGCGTCCGCCATCAAACGGTGGCGGCCTCGTCCAGGCCACGGAATGGAAGAGCGCTACTCAAAACTACCGGCACTTCTCCTCCGACGCAGCCTGTAACCCTCAGCTGCGATGCCTCCCATTCGACATCGCGACCCACCTCAGTTGCGATGCACCTCACCGCAACCTACTTTTTTTGGCCGCTACGTCGTCGGCTCTGAGGCAAAAGCCCTAACGAACGGCCCCACTTTGGGGTTCTTCTTCGCTTCACCGTGGCTGGAGACCACGGCTACTGAGCCCCCCCGCAACCACAATGCGGGAACCCACTCGGGGGGGACCTCCACACGGGTGAAGCCACTGCCAAAAGTAATAAATAAACCACCAACCTACAATAGTGACCCAACACAGTAATGAAATTACTTTTAACTAGGTACGTTTACGCAGGATGTTGTTCTTTGTTTGAAAATTTCGCGTTTAAGGTAGCTTCTGCCCGTGACTTCGGTCACGTGAAAGTCGTAAGACACCACAGTACACAAAAAAATACACCCTATGTTACTTGCAAATAATGTGGGTTTCAATCGGTGAAAGATTTCTTAAAGTCGTTTAAGTAAGTATTTTTTGAGTTTATTCATTCTTTTCTTTTTATAATATTATTTAAGGTAAAATTCAGATAAGTAGATACTTACTTTCCCGCCATCTCGCATACCGCTCGTAAGTAGGTACAGCACCTCAATTATAGGTATTTTACAGTAGTTAAAAAAGCAAGGCTGTGATTCGCAGCCTCTGTAAATCTTTAAACACAAAGCACAACACAAACTTTTGTGAGCAGACAATATGCGTGGGTTTTAAAGCAAGTAATGTGAGAATAAAGTAGATTGTGCGCATGTGGGCGTGTCCCTGCCACCGATTGGACCGGCCCACGCCAATGCGTGTGCGCCGAACAGAAGCCGCCCGACATGCTCTTATTATGTGTTTCGTAAAGTTAATCTTTTATTACACAGAATTTTCTGTAATTTTCATTGGGATTTATGAACATGGGTTTCCAATATCCCATTGCACAATACAAGAACTATAATCTACGGCAGTCACTATTTCTGTAGCCATTACCTACTCATCTTGTAGTGACTCTATGTAGGCGTACCTACAGGAGATATTTAAAACATAAATATGACATGCGTGTGAGCAGTCGTTTAAGAAATGTGACCTTAGGAATAAATAAGTGGTCTTCCCATCCACCAAACCTGCCAGTCAGCTTCCTAAGAACGTTTAAACGTCTGATATTACCAATAATTGAAGACGTTGGATCATTAAGCCTGCCGGGGCTGGTTCTATGTTGATTACTCGTAGTTATCAAGAATTTGAGCATCGATCGACCTATTACAGAGGTACGAGGACTACGGGCGCTTCTTCGTAATAACCATGATGATACCTGAAATTATATGATTTGTGAGGAATTTTGTTGGAAATGGCGAAAACATTACAGAAAAGTACAGGGGTCGTAACGACGCGGGGCGGCGCACCGGCCCTGCGGCCCCGGGGCAACCGCTCCGCAGGCCGTATGCAAATTAAACGTAATCAAAATAATAATTTCGTATGAGGCAAGGAGAAACAGAACGGTACAAGAGAGTGGTCGAGCTCTCGCTCTAGCGCGCTCAACGTCAGTCGGAGAGAAAGGAAAAACACCTGCCGCCTCGACCACCGTCCATCGGAAATGCAAATAGCCAACGCCCGATTCGCTTTTATTATTTTGTATTGTTTCAACTAAGGTAATTACACACGCGATAGCGACTTAATGCGCGATATTACTGTAAGTGGAGTGAAATATTTCAGTAGTGATTATATGTTTAAGCAGGGCAGTCAAAACGTGATGAAGTCCGCTATAGGAACGATATAAGTAAATTGCTTTAATGGTGTTTTCTAGTAGCAATTGTATGTATGAATTATGCACACTTCAGTAAATTATGCGTCATTTAGAAGACGTTAGTGTACCCTATTAATGACGTTAACTGTTATTTCTGTTTGTATCGGTATGTTTTCGTTCATACCTACCTTTCTTTCTAGAATGCATCGTCCAAATAGACTTACCTATTTGTAAGGAATTTCTTTGGACCACTTTAACCTAGGTACCTCACTTACCAAGTCAATGCTCATTGCGTTTGATTTGATGATCCATATACCCATGATGTTTTTTTTTTTTTGGGTGGGAAATCATCAAATGACTTCTCCTGCTGAGTAGAGCAGGAGGGCGTGTCAGACTTTTACTGACTAAAACCCACCCGTGTTCCCTCAGTAGCCCGTATGCCAGGGGCTGTGGTATCTCTTTCGAACAAACCCGCACCCCTGGCAGGCATCGGCCCTTGCGGACCCCACCAGTGGTTGCTGACATCTTTCCCCCCCGTCCTGTCTACCACTTTTCGGCCGCAGGGGATAGGGAGAGCGGCCGACGCTATACCGACACTCCTCTTCCCCTGCGGCCCCACCGCGTCCGCCATCAAACGGTGGCGGCCCCGTCCAGGCCACGGAAGGGAAGAGCGCTGCTCAGAAGCACTGGCACTCCTCCTCTACCGCAGCCCGTAACCCTCAGCCGCGATGCCTCCCATTCGACATCGTGGCCCACCTCAGTTGCGGTGCACCTCACCGCAACCTACTTTTTGGCCGCTACGTCAATGGCTTGAAGGCAAAAGCCCTGACGAGTGGCCCCACCTTTGGGTTCCTCTTGGCTTCACCGTGGCCGGACCGGAATCCACGGTTACTGAGCCCCCCGCAACGACAATGTGGGAACCCACTCGGGGGGGATACCAAAGTTCTATATGACCTTTTGTCTTCAACGAAGTATATTGTAGTTATAACACCAACTTCAACAAGAACTGAATTATACACCAATATTTTAAACCTAGTCCCCCTCATTACAGAACAAGATTTTTCTTCAGGTATGGTTTAAACCTTAGCGCCTGTTTTTTAAATAAGAACCCAACTGAAATCGAAATGCAGCTCCTTTTACAAAACTAACAAGGTAGTCCAGTACTAAATTGTCAGTTTTGGAAAAGGAGCTGTAATTCTATTTCAGTTCTAAGTTCATAATTCAAAAACAGGCTCGATGGTTTAAACCATACCTAAAGAAAAACCTTGTTCTGTAATAAAGGGGTATAGGTCCAGTCTAAGACTGGATCTGCTAGGACGATACCTATGATACCCCTTCGTAAGAAGGGGTATCATAGGTAGGCAGCTACCTATACCTACTAGGCTAGCCTAGCCTAGTAGGTATGGGTAGCTGCTGGTGCTGTCGTTCGAATGTATGTTCCATAGCATAAGTCGCTCCTAGGTAGATAATTCTCATTTAACACAGACACTTTTAAGATAAGATAATTGAATCTGTTCAATATCTATATACTTACACAGGTTGACGTAATATTGCCTACTAGAGCCAGATAATCAGCATACCTACATAAAATACAGTTAGGTACCTATAAAAGCGATAACCACTCACGATTCTAACGTGATAATAATGTATCCAAGGAACAAATTACCGTCTACCATTTAAGGTACATATCGCTGCAGGCTTTTTAATAAATAAGTGGTACCTAGGTTATTTAATTTAAAGGTTAAACCAGAAAATACCGATACCGAATACCTATTAGTTAGACACTATTTAAGGCTTGCGATTCCGATGAAATCAAAAACCGAAAAGTAAGCAATATTCTATGGAAACTTCTCCTGTGGAATCCAGGAACCGACCAGCAGTATCACTTCATTCTTGACCGGCATTGATTTTGAAGCTAAGTAAGAGAAACATGTTCAAATAACTTCTCCCGCTCGGGGTGGAGCAGGAGGACGTGTCAGACTTTTACTGACTAAAACCCACCCGTGTTCCCTCAGTAGTCTGTGTGCCAGGGGCGGCGGTATTTCTTTCGAACAACCTGACAGGCATCGGCCCTTGCAGACCCCATCAGTATGTGCTGACATCTCTTTGCGGCACGCGTCGAACACAACGCGCCATCGACCCGGGCTTGGTTCTTACCGGACAGCGAGCTACCTATTACGCCCACGCCTACGGTGGCCGGGAATCAGCCTGGGATTCCCGACGCCCAGGGCGTTGCCTGCGGTGACTAAGGCCGTGAGGGCGATATACTGCCTCTCCCTCACATGCGCCGCCTCCCTCTTCGCGAGCATCACTGCTTCGCAGAAGGTGACGGTGCACTCTCGCTCCGTATCATGGCCTGGACCAGGGCCGGACGTGAGAAATCGCCGCCGCCGATCGCCTCCACGAGGACACGGTGGTGCGCCGCCCAAGCCGGACAGACCTCTACCGTATGCTCCACCGTGTCCTCAGGGTGATCTTCGCTGTGGAAACTCCCGGGCGTTTTCTCCCGCCTGATCCGAAAAAGGAACCTCCCAAAACAGCCGTGTCCGGTGAGGACCTGCGTCAGGCGGAAGGTGAGGACGCCATGCCGCCTCGCAAGCCACTCCTCAAAGAGGGGACTTACCGCCGCAATCGTGGCGTGCCCAGCACTGGGTTGCGACAATTGCACTCTCCACGTCGCTATGAGAACCCGCCGGAGCTCTATCCGCTGTGCCGCGATTTCCCGGGTTTCCCGGTTTCAGGGTGGAAGGGATATTGACGCGCGTCCCTGCCTGCCTAAAGAAAAGTGAAAATACAATCTTTTTTTTTTCAAATCTAAAGATATTATGGCTCTAAATCATCGTCCGATTCAGTGTCCTACAAAATGGGGCATGGGCTTTAAGTAGCCCAATGTTGATAGTTCCCTATGCAAAGGGATACATAAACGAATTAACTGCTCTCAATATTCTTTTTTATTTTTACAATGCTGACATATTCCTCGTCATTATTTGACATTATACATCAATTTTAACATTGACTATTTTTTAGTGATTGTCATGTAAATCATGTCACTATGTTTAATTAGGTTCATTTTATTTATGTAGATTGTTTTACATGTTGTGAATGAGAGAACGTTGTAGGCCTTACAGACTGTAGATTTGTAGACGATTTTCTATTCTGTATTCGTCTAAGTATCTGGTACTTATTGACAGGCCTGCACTGTCCTCCCATACATTTTATCTCTGTAATTTGAAAACATTGTTAACATTGTTTTAAAAGAGTAACCGTGGAGTTTCTTGCCGGCGCTTCTCTATAGGAAACAACAATTTGGAACCGTGCACCTAGCTTCTGACGTTTCATAAGTGCCCATGCAGGTTTATATGAAATAAAAATATTTTGATTTTGATTTAAACGCGCAACTTTCGAGGTAGGTACGTAGATCGTCTATTAAAGGTCATGCGAAACCACACACTGTGCTCACCAACAAATAAATATTTATATAAATAATTGATTACTTTACAACCTGCAAGAGATACTAAAGTGTCAAATTAAATATCGTTAAATGCTTTGGTTTCAATGGAAATGGATTCACAAAGTTCTCTAGCCCTATAGCTCGTTGCCACATTTCTGCTCACCACAGAGACGAAAACACACAAAGAATCCTGGGCTATGGCCTGGCGGCACAGTTGTCAGAGTTACCGTTTAATTAAGGCCACGCTTGGCTAGCAGCGAGCCGGTGGTTAGAACTCGTCACGCCGCACGGCAATTGGACACGATTAAAAATAATTTTCATTTTTGATGTCATTTCGCTTGTTACCGCGGTCCCTGATGCGAATAATTCCTCTGTTATGAGGACCTCTATAACATTATGTGTATCTACTAGCGGTACTGTATACCGCATATTAATTTGATGCTATTTGCGTCAGAGATAATCACGCTGTTTGCGTATCGTATGAAATGTACTAGAGTTGGTGCTGGTTTGTCGCACGCGTATTTGTATTTCAAGTACTTATTGAAAGGATACATTTTATCAAAATGGCCGATCATTTCAACCGATGAATATCATCTATGATTCTACACATTTTTGGGTAATATTCATGCGAAGAAAATGTCTATTATTTATTTTACAATACACGATTTTTTTTTAACCATTGGCTGTCTTTAGTGCATGTTTCCTTTTACAGGATTTTTTTCGCGGAAAGGAGTTCTTCCTAGAGGTAAATGACCTAAAAGTCTCTTAAAACAACACCAAGATCAATTTAGTACCTACATTGTTCAAGTAAACCGATACAACGTCCCGTTGTTTCAAACTTCAACGCATCTCTTCGAGCAATTTTACCTATGATGCTAAAATACTTATTATGACCAAAACGGTCATCCAAAACCCCTTGGGTTCAGTGAATAAACTCTCAGTTTGAGGAAAATGTATTTTTCAAAGAGTTTGACTGAGCTATTTTAATGTTGTATGCCTGCTACGCCATACAACGTTATTTTTTTAAACTTTCTAATATTTCATTATAAATCGATCTCCAAAATATGTTTTTCAGCCTTTTACATAAAATATAGAACTATATGATTGTACTCATATATGCTATTTGAAACAGACAATCTTTTATATTTAACGTAGTCTTTAAATAAGTTACGCCGCCTCTACGCCACCGTAGACCCTGCGTAGCACGGTCTACGAAGTATTTTTAATTATTTTAAACATAAACTACATGGTGAATGTTCTATCACAGTACGAATTTAATAGACTGTGTTGCTAAAATTGCAAATATAAATAAAAAAATTGCAGAGAACAAAGACAAAGTACTTAAGTTTTTGGAAAAATTAATAAAACATGATCAAATAATCCTAACCGTGTGGTTCGGACGTAAAGAATCAGCACAAGTGCCATCCCATTTCTTCCTGTGGGTATCCCTAAAAGGTGAGAGATTACTAAAGAATGGGCAGCAGCTTTTTCTAAGTATTTTACCACCATACTGCGATCGCCAACCCGCCTGGCGATTATCCCTTGGGGGAGGCCCATGTCCAGCAGTGAACGTCTTTCAGCTGAAATGATGATGATGATGATCATATAATTAATTGTGTGCTTAAAGTGAATAAACGATGAGTAATTACCGATGTGTTTATTATAGAAGGAAGTTTTTCTAGCCTGGAAAAGAATCTATACAGGTACACAAGTTACAGATGCAAATTGTTATCACTTACACTTATTTCATTTGAATACTTAAATCTAAATTTTCTGGAACTGTCAATTATGATATTTCATGTAGGTACTTGTTATAACATTATGTTTATTGGTATTGAAGACGATTCTCCGTTTAAAAATCTATGTGTCACTAGACATCTTCGTCAACCAAACTTCGTCATCAGGGTTATTTTCGAGGAAATTACCTTGTGTTATTCACCAAGACCCACGTCTGTTGTATATACTTAACATATGTAGTACCTTGTAACACATGAGCACAGTCGTGAGTAAGTATATACACATGAGCATAAGTAGCATTTACCGACACAAGGGCACTGGTTATTACGCAAATTACGGCAAATAATAGACCGGTGACAATTAGATGATTTTCTTGAATGAGTACCAATTGCTAGGTATCTTCCCTAACCTACATACAGGTGACTGTGTATGAGAAACAATTACCTACATATTAGATCTCTTAAGTATTCATCACGGATGCATCAATATTAATCGACAAAAAAACGGCTGAGGTAGAGCACGATTGCAAATGGTTGACAACTGTCTCAAAACAAAACGAATTTAAAAGTTTCATTAAAAACAAAATAAATTCTTGCTAATTTAAATACCTATATCCTTTTTATTCACATCCTTTCAACTTAATTACACCGGCCGTAGGCATAGATATATTTAATTTAATTTATATATGATTGTAGTAAAAATACATTTAATATCACCAAAATTTGCCACATTTTTGTAGGTGTAAAAACTTTGAGTTCATGTAGGAATGTTTGTATATATGTATGGGTACGCCGAATATTGCAATCTTAAAATTTTGCAGCAAGTGACTGTTTTGTAAGAATAATCAATAAAAAATAATAATGTTTCTTGAAGTTAAGAGACGTTTAAAAACGCAAAAAATGTATTGTTAAACAGTCGCTAATCGTTACTTAACTTTAAGCGACGTTTTTAAATAAACATCTTAGTTAATACCTGCGTTATTCTGGCGATTAAATTATGTTTTTCTACTAAAATTGTTTAACAACTGGACGACTTTGTTAGGAAGAAGAATTATTTTCGGAAAATTTTCAATAATCTTTTTTAGTCAATGTGAGACCGGGAGATACCAATCTCGACCAGATAGGCACTACAAAGATGATTTATAACCATTCGAAGTCATCCAGTCTTGTTTCTAAAGACGAATAACAGGAAAATGTCCTTGTCAATACAACTTAGTTTGCCAAAAGTACATACATAACTAAGGTAGATAGTTGCACCCACCATAGGCCTGATTCCTCATTACCATACAGGTTAATACCGAAACGATTCGAGTTCACGCTTTTACCGGCAGTCGGCATTACCGACAGTTCGGCGGCGGCGGCAGTGCGTTAGATGTGCGCAATTTGCCTCCATTTGCTGTAATGACAGGCCGCGTCTGTGCTCATGGATGCTGCATAATGAGCCGATCCCGCCGATTGATCTGCGTCACTATGCACCTACCTATAACTAGGCGTAGCTCGTAGGTAGCCTGCCAGCAACGAATGGTCTAGCATTATCTGTGTTGTAATTAGAAGTGATTGGACCGATTTGCTCAGGATATCGGAGGCTGTAGGTAAATACGTAGAAAAGTGCCAGTTGAAGATGGGAGCGAGGAAAATGTAACAAGTTACAGCTATTGTATAGGTTCGTCTTTTCGCAAGCGAAAGATTGGTATTTGAAAACTTAAATAACACCTATTTAAGTATTTTATTACAAACGAAATAATAGGTAATTACTAATTTAGGTAAACAACCAATTATTTCTAAAACATAGGCTGATGTTTTTCACTTAACTCAATTTGAAAATGTAAAATGCTGGTATAAAATTACAATTTTAATTACCTAATGAAGTTAAAATAAAGTGTAACCTATGTCAAAACAAAGAACATCCTACCTACTAACTTTAAGTCCGTAACTGGCACTGGTTAGAAACAATAATACTCTTATTTATTGATATCATTAACCGATAGTAATCAAATAACAACCGATACATAATAAATTCGTCTATTAAGGGTTGTTTGACCAAAATGGGCGCGGGTTGGGAGCGGCGGCGGCCATCGAGGGTACCTACTGGAACGAATGAGTTACAAAAGCATATGTTTTGAGCCCTGGAGCACACCTTATCATTTACCACATTACGTGGACAATGATTATAGTAATCTGCTCATGGGGGTACAATAGCGCTGCAATCGCTCGCCATGCCACCGCATGCGATATCACGCAAACAGGATGATTCAAATTAGGAATTGCGAAAATAATGGTATGTATGAAATTCGGCACTGATGTAACCATTCATAAGAATTGGGCTAGCAAATGCAATAAGATTTTTTGAAATCCGACCTGCTGTCCCAGAGATTAGCGCGGTCAAGCAAACAAACAATAAAAAAACGAACAAACTTAAATAGGTTACTAGCTGGCTCCATCCGTGTCAATGTTGAAAAAAAAAAAACATACAAATTTACACCCCCTAGGGGAGTTTTCTAAAATTCTTTCTTAGCTGACGTCTCCTACTCATAATCTACCTCTGTGCCAAATATTTCTATTTTATTTTTTGAGATTTCGTGTGTAACTTGTGAGTAATCGAATGAATGAGTGACCTTTCTGTATATAGAAGATTAATATATCAAGATTGTTACAACATTTTTGTCTATTTTCAAACCCAAGTTTACCCTTCTCAATGATGACCCTTTGGCGTGATTATGATGACCAGGAGGTAGTAGGCAGGTACAGTCCAGTACAGCCTTTTACAAGTATTTTCTTTCAGTAGAACCTACTCAGTCAGGTATTTACATCCTATTTTACTCCTCCATTTTAGAATAGAGGCCGGAGAGGCCCTAGCTAGAACTCGTGAAGTACTTAAACGAAACATTCTTAATCGAAAATAAATACAATTACACAGCCTATTTCTAATTTATCTACTTTACGGGTCGGTAGATACTCCGTGTATTCGTGAAATGCACAGAGAAATGTTTGTGTCAACATGTTTAACATTTTGATGTTAAGAAATAACTGACGTCTAAAGTTCTTTTTTTTAAGCCCAGATACTAATTTGACAGATGGAACGTTAAACGCATGTTAAACAAAACATTTGAAATGTAAAATTGGTCTCTAGGATTCAAAAACGAACTTTAGTATTATGCTGGTTGCACTGAGTTTTACAATTGATTTTCACGTCAGTTTCCACTTAATAGCACTCTTTTGGTTTAGTATGAACATCGTTTTATTCCAAAACCGTCAGCATAAATAAAATGCCGTAAAAAGAAACATCATGTATCACAATTGTATAAATTTAATAGAAAATATGACCCTTTCACTGTTCCACATAATTAAGGAGTGCGCGACAGCACAAAAGACTCGATCGCTACATGTTGTTAACTCCGTTTTGTTCGTTGGAATCGGTTGACAATGGCGCGCTCCAATACCCTTTCTTCGGCAATTTGGCGCGCAGCAGTCTCCGGAAGTTAGACCTGCACCCTGGAATTAGGGATCTTTAGGCTCTCCAGGACTCGTATTGTTGTACTAAGGACTCCGCCCCGCAAGAATTTTGACGCGAGAAGTCAGCACGTGTCAGGTTATGCTTTGCAATTTCAATATTTTCTGGTGAGGGAGAGTAAAAGGGGTCTTTAAGAAATGCCGTTACTTTTGGAGTAAGTAACGGGAGTTGATTTTTTAAACGTCATCTACTCAATTTTTTTATGTTATATTGTGTATCTAAAGGTAGCTAAGTAAGTAGTCCAAATTGTATCTTGACTCTTTGTCTACTCTTTGTGTAAACCATAGACTACGATTGCAGGTAAGGTATTCTTGTTGATCGTTGGCACCAGAGCCTAGAGAAATATAATGGGAATGACATTACCTGCGGAAAGGACCCGACGTTCCACAGGTAATGTCATTCCCATACATTTTGGCGTAGCTATTGGAGTGAACGCTAACAGAAATGTGTTTTGTCTAGGCCTGCAGATCACTTAGAGCGCATCATCGACTATCAATACAACCAAATTATCTCGTTGGGTCCAGATAACCTTGTATCCATAAACTGCAACCACTGATTACCGAATTACCGGCTCCTCTCGCCTATACTTACTGCGGCGATTTAAATAATAAATATTTTATCTAAATAACACCCAAGCATTGTTTTACCCTCGACGATCATATACGTAATGACGTATATTATCTCGAATCACTAATAAAATTAGGCTGGCCGCGTAATTTGACTTAATTTTGCCAGAATCATGTCTGAATCAGACCCAAATTATTGATATAAATTTTATTTTCAGAATGAAGAGCTAATAGGGAAAATGATAATTCTGACTCATAGTCGCCTGATGCGAAAAGTATGGATACATTTTACCTAGATAAATTATGTTTTAGGTACTAGTTTTTGCCAGCGACTTCGCCCGTGCGGAACTTTCATCCCCTATTTAACTCCCTTAGGGATTGAATCTGTGCAAAATTTTGGCTTTCAAGGTCCAAGGGTTTGGACTTTTCTTTTTATATGTTTTATTTTTATTGCTTGCTAAGTAATAACAACCGCACGTGTCGATCGATGGGGTGCTTGGACAGGAAACCTCCCCGTGTGCCCGTGGGCTGGAGTTTCCCTTGGATACGTCTGGGGGAAAGGCCAGTCTCCGGGACGGTGCACCCTGGGATGCGGGCAATATCCCCCATTGGGTACTGTGTGCCTAATGGGTGTCGTTGCCCGTATGCCAATATCCTGTCGGCGGGACGCTCCAACGCGTGTATCTCTGCGCTCATGCAGAGACGCACAGCGGCGGAGCAAGAGCGGGCTCGGTGTGCACTCACCCTGCCACCGGGCAGGCAAGAAGGAGTGCTCTCCTTCTGCCACCGTTATTCTCGTAGCCCCGAAGATTGTCACGGTCATGTCTCTGACTTTTGACGGGGGTCGAGGGCCTTGGCTTAACCGCCCGGGCCGCGAGGAAGAAATCCTCTATAAAAAATTACCCCAAACCTCCAAGCGGCGGCGCACCGTGAGGGAGGTTGCAAGCTTGACTAATGGGTAGCTTAATTAGTCTCTAGTGCGGACCACTAATTTTGAGTCAATACACAAAGTTCAATACTCGTGGGAACAAAAATGGAAAAATCATTATTAAAAACAAAAAACGTAGAGGAAGGGAGTGATGCGGGGTCGGAGTCCGACTCCGCATCGAGCGCGAAGGGCTCTATTCAGGGCCCGGAGCATGCGGCGGTGGGCGCTTCGAGGAGGACAGAGTTCCTCAAGAAGCGCCCCAAACCGAAGAACGGCCGGGGTTCGTCCTCGGATGGCGGAATGGCCCCGACCTCGAAGCTCGGAAAGGTCTGTCGGGGCGGTGGGGTCCGGTTAGGCAGAGGCCTAACCACAAAAGATCCCGCCACCCCGAGTGCCGAGGCGGGGAAGTCATCCGAGGCGTATGCCGCGGAGGGGCGGCTCTCAGGGGGGACCAGCAGCAGGGCCCCCTCGGAGTCGTCTGGCGACGAGTCGGATGCCGTTGGCGGCTCCAACGAGGAGCGAATGGCCAGGCTCGCGGAGGTTGTGGCTGCTGCAGTCAAGGGGGTGGCCTTGAAGAGAATTCAGGCCTCTAAAGGCAAGGCCATTACAGCAGCCATAGCCTCCATTATGGCGGCAGCGGAGGACCTGCACACTGGACCTCCGACGGACAACATGTCCGAAATGCGGGCGGAGGTCGCCCGCTTGGCAGCCGCCATGGAGCTTCTCCAAAAGGAAAATGAGGAGCTCCGAGCGGACCTGGCCGTACTCCGAGGAGCTGGCCCGAGGGTGGTGCCTCAGAAGGGGGCGGGGCATGGGCAGCGTGGACCCGTGCCTGAGGAGGACCAGGTGTTGAATCTGGTGCGGAAGGAGCTGGCCGCCTTTCATAGCCGGTTCTCCGCCCTGGAGGCAATTGTCCTGCGGCCCCCGCTGGCGACGAGTCGGCCGGCCCTGGGCCAGCAGAAGCAGGCCACATATGCGACCGCCACGACTGCCACGGCCAAGTTGGCGCCGCAGTCAGGTAAGCCCCCGGCGAAACCGGTGCCGCCCAAGCCCAAGAAGGGCGGGGTGGCTGCGCAGGCGGCGACGGCGCCAGCTCTGGTGCCAGGACGTACGGCCCCACCTCCTCAATCTCCTCCGGCCGACGCCGAATGGCAAGTGGCCGGGGAGAAGAAGAAGGCAGGCAAGGCTGCTAGGGCAGCCAAAAGGAGGGAGAGGCGGCAGCGGCGCAAGAAGAGTGCCGCCGCGGCTAGGCTACGCGCCCCGAAGTCCGCCGCTGTAGTGATTACGCTACAGCCGGAGGCGGAAAAGAAGGGCGTGTCCTACCGGGACGTGCTCTCTAAAGCAAGGGCGGCGGTTAACCTCGCGGAACTGGGGGTCACCAACGGCATGCGGATGAGGGTCACTGCGACCGGAGCCCGCATGCTGGAGATCCCCGGCGCGGCCAGTGGCCCGACCGCTGACGCCCTGGCCGAAAGGCTTAGGGCGTCCCTAGACGCGGACGAGGTCCGAGTGTCCAGGCCCACCAAGTGCGCTGACATGCGCATCTTGGGCCTGGACGACTCCGTGACGGAGGGCGAGGTGGTGGCCGCCGTAGTCAGGACGGGAGAATGCTCTGCTGAGCAGGTGAAGGCAGGCACCATCCGTCCTGACAACACGGGGATGCGAACCGTCACGGTGAGCTGCCCCGTGTCGGCGGCCCGAAAAATAACCGAGGAGGGTCGAAGGCTCCTGGTGGGCTGGGTTTCTGCGCAGGTGAAGCTGCTGGAACCCAGACCTCTGAGGTGCTTCCGCTGCCAGGTGGGCCACCACGTGGGAGTGCAATGCACCTCGGAGGTAGACCGCAGCAGTCACTGCTTCCGCTGCGGTCAGCCCGGTCACAAGGCCGGCTCGTGCACTGCCACACCGCACTGTTTCCTATGTGCGGCAGCTGGCAAGCCGGCCGAACACCGGGCTGGGAGTAAAGCCTGCGCTCCACCCGCTGAACCCAGGGGCCGAGGCAGGGCCAAGCCCTCCGCCACCGCCGTCACCGCCGCAACCGCCGCCACTGCCGCCGCCGCTGCCGCCTCCACCGTCGTCATAGTTGCCGCCATTCCGCCAAGGCCTACCCAGGAGGCCCCGGAGGGGGCTGAAATGGAATGTCAGTAACGGCCCCATTACGCCTCCTCCAGGCGAACATCAACCACTGCGCCGCCGCTCAGGATCTGTTGATCCAGAGCATGGCGCAGTGGTCGATTAACATCGCCGTGGTCGCTGAGCCGTACTTTGTCCCGCCCAGGGATGACTGGGTGGAGGACCTGAGCGGCTCAGTGACCCTCATTTCGTCGGCCGCCGCCGGTACCCCGACCCTCGAGAGTGTCAAGAGGGGACGGGGTTGCGTTGCAGCACGGTTCGGGGAGATAGTCGTGGTAGGGGTGTACTTCTCCCCGAGCCGAACTCTCGCCGAGTTCCACAACTCCCTTGCGGAGTTGAGAGACGTCGTCGTCGGGTTCCGTTCCCTCCCCGTGCTCGTCCTTGGGGACTTCAATGCCAAGAGCTTGGCTTGGGGTTCCCGGTTGACGAACGTGCGGGGCAGGATGGTGGAGGACTGGGCTCTGGAAGCAGACCTGGTCGTCCTGAACCGGGGTTCTGTCGCCACGTGTGTGCGGATGCGGGGTGAGTCGGTGGTGGACATTTCGTTCGCCAGCCCCGCTCTGTCGCCGCGTGTCATCGACTGGCGCGTCATGGAGGGGGTGGAGACGTATTCCGACCACCGGTACATCCGGTTTGACGTCTCCGCCCAGACCTCG
Source organism: Polymixis flavicincta (assembly GCA_949987655.1). Lineage (NCBI taxonomy): Eukaryota > Metazoa > Arthropoda > Insecta > Lepidoptera > Noctuidae > Polymixis > Polymixis flavicincta. The sequence continues at coordinate 17,012,459 of OX465179.1, forward strand.
AGCGCGCCGGTCCGACAGGCCCCGTGTGGTCCGCGGTGGGCGTTGAAGCAGCTGGACCGGGAGCTTCTCCTGGAAGCCTCGATCGTGCAGGCCTGGGTGTCATCACCGGACAGGCCTGCCGACATAAACGACGAGGCAGAGTGGTTCCGGGAGACCATGTCCGACGTATGTGACGTGGCAATGCCCCGGGTCCAGCCAGGTCGTGCTTCACGCCAGGTGTACTGGTGGTCGGCGCAGTTAACAGCACTGCGCGAGGCGTGTGTTGCTGCGCGACACCTTTACTCCAGGCACCGCAGGCTCCGTATCCGCCCTCCGGATACGGTAGCCATTGAGGCGGAGCTGTACGAGGGGTACAGAGTGGCGAAGACCGCCCTCCGAGATGAGATGCTGCGGGCCAGATTAGTGGCCCGCGAGGAGTCGCTGGAGACTCTGAACAGAGACCCGTGGGGACGCCCCTACAAAACGGTGCGGGATAAGATCCGCCCGTGGGCTCCCCCGCTGACGCAGAGTCTCCGGCCTCATCTCGTGCAGGACGTGGTGAGCGCTCTGTTCCCCTCGCGAGGGGAGCACGCTCCCCCGCCTATGGCTCCGCCTCCTGCGGTGCCCGATGCGGACCACACCGACGACGACGACGACTCTCCAGAGGTGACCGAGGTAGACCTGAGAGTGGCGGTACGTAGGCTGAATGCCAAGAATACCGCCCCAGGACCCGACGGCTTGCCCGGCAAAGCCTGGGTCCTGGCCTTGCAGGCTCTCGGGCCTCGACTAAGAGGGCTCCTAAGCGCATGCTTGGAGGAGGGCCAGTTCCCACTTCGCTGGAAGACGGGGAAACTGGTCCTCATTAAGAAGCCGGGGCGCCCAGCGGACTCTCCGTCCGCTTACCGGCCCATTGTGCTGCTCGACGAGGTGGGCAAGCTCTTTGAGAGAGTAATTGCAGACCGCCTCGTCGGGCGGCTGGTGCGGGTGGGGCCGGATTTGGCGGAGAGCCAGTTTGGTTTCCGCAAGGGGCGCTCCACGGTGGATGCCATCATGCGCGTGCGAGCCCTCACGACGGGGGATGCTGTGGCCCGGGGTGGGGTCGTCTTGGCGGTGTCATTAGACATCGCCAATGCCTTCAACACCCTGCCCTGGAGTTGCATAAGGGAGGCACTCCGGTATCACCGGATGCCGACCTACCTCTGTCGTGTGGTCGAGGCCTATTTGACGGACAGGGCCGTCATCTACCCCGGTCACCTCGGAGAGTGGAACCGGCGAGAGATGTCGTGCGGTGTCCCACAGGGATCGGTCCTGGGGCCGCATCTGTGGGACATCGGATACGACTGGGTGCTGCGCGCCGACCTCCCTGACGGCGTCAGTGTAGTTTGTTACGCTGACGACACGCTGGTCCTGGCGCAAGGGAGGTCGTACCAGGCGGCGGCCGACTTAGCGACACAAGGGGTTGCGACAATCGTGGATAGGATCCGGCAACTGGGACTCGAGGTGGCCTTGCACAAGTCCGAGGCCATGTGGTTTCATGGTCCTCGGAATGCGCCACCGACGGGTTCCCAGATAACGGTGGGAGGGGTTCACATCGGCGTCGAGTCGACGATGAAGTACTTGGGACTCGTCCTCGACAGCCGGTGGAACTTCGCGGAGCATTTCCGCCGTTTGGCTCCCAGACTGGAGCGGGCTGGGGCTGCATTGAAGCGGCTCTTGCCCAATCTAGGGGGGCCAAACGCCTCCTGCCGGAGGCTCTACGCGGGGATCGTGCGGTCCATGGCCCTATACGGGGCGCCGGTGTGGGCGCCTACATTGAGGCGCCAACCAGCTCGCAAGCTGAGGGCGTCCCATAGGGTCATGGCCATACGGATGATCCGAGGATACCGCACGATCTCCGGCGAGGCGGCGGGCCTCCTTGCCGGATTACCGCCATGGGATCTGGAGGCAAAGGTCCTCGCGCAAATATGGGAGTGGCGCGAGGAGGCCAAACGCCGGGGCGTAACTCCGCTGCCGCAGGAAATCGCGGCACAGCGGACAGAGCTCCGGCGGGATCTCATGGTGACATGGAGAGAGCGATTGTCGCAACCCAGTGCTGGGCACGCCACGATTGCGGCGGTAAGTCCCCTCTTTGAGGAGTGGTTTGAGAGGCGGCATGGCGTCCTCACCTTCCGCCTGACGCAGGTCCTCACCGGACACGGTTGTTTCGGGAGGTTCCTGTTTCGGATAGGGCGGGAGGAAACGCCCGGGTGTTTCCACTGCGAAGATCGCCCTGAGGACACGGTGGAGCACACGGTGGCGGTCTGCCCTGCTTGGGCGGAGCACCGCCGTGTCCTCGTGGAGGCGATCGGCGGCGGCGATCTCTCGCGTCCGGCCCTGGTCCAGGCCATGGTACGGAGCGAGAGGGCATGGGGAGCCGTCACCTCCTTCAGCGAAGCAGTGATGCTCGCGAAGAGGGAGGCGGCGCACGTGAGGGAGAGGCAGCATATGCGCCCTCGCGACCCCAGCCGCCGCAGGATACGGAGACGCCCTGGGCGTCGGGAATCCCAGGCCGATTTCCGGCCACCGTAGGCATGGGCTTGCGGACGGCGAGTAATGGGTAGCTCGCTGTCCGGTAAGGACCAAGCCCAAGTCGACGGCGCGTTGTGTTCCACGCGCGCCTCAAAGAGATGTCAGCACAAAAAAATGATGGGGCCCGCAAGGGCCGATGCCTGCCAGGGGTGCGGGTTTGTTCGAAAGAGACACCACAGCCCCTGGCTTAAGGGCTACTGAAGGAACACGGGTGGGTTTTAGTCAGTAAAAGTCTGACACGCCCTCCTGCTCCACCCAGAGCGGGAGAAGTTATTTGATGATTTCCCACCCAAAAAAAAAAAAAAAAAAAAAAAAAACGTGTCGATCGATCAGGTTAAGCTACGCTTGCCGCGGTTGGTCCGTGGATGGGTGACCATCTTTACATACCAAGACCCCTCCGTGCATCGATTCGTAGAAATTCATATTCAAGCCCGAAAGTCTGACAGACAGTCTTACCTAAATGCCAAGGGGTTACAGTATTACCCAGCGACTGGGTTGTGGAGGTCAGTTAGGCAGTCGCTTTATGTAAAGAACTGATACTCAGCTGCATCGGGTTAGACTAGAAGCCGACTCCAACATAGTTGGGAAAAGGCTAGGCAGATGTTTTATTTTTAGTAAATGGGCAGTAAGTGCCCAGAGTGCAATGAACAATGGTAATGGTATTTGTAAATTTATCTAAAGTTGATAGTCGTTAGAAAATATAGGTGATAATAATTACTGTGTAGTTAATGGGACTCAATAAAAGTATTCCAAACGCTCACAAAAACGGAACACCTCAGCATAAATATGACCATTAGGGACTAAAACAGTATCTAAATACCAGCGTAATGACCTAAGAAACATCCCTAGCTAGCTGAAGCTAATGATGACTGTATGAACGATGTTCACAGAGAGACTATTAATTATTCCGCCATATTACTTAATTGTCCCCGCCCCACTCCTGCGCCCGCTACGCTCCACTCACGCTCATAATTACACCAATGTACATAATTTCCGTTACAATAAGTACGTACAATTTCTACAATCGTTCGTTGGCAGTATCAGCTACTGGTAGAGTTGAACTTTTTGCGGGTTATATGTTTTGCTGTAGTATGTAGGTAAAGATGTTTTTGTGTATTTTTAATTAACGATATATTTAGATCTCGCCAATGCTGGAAAACATGGCATGGAAGTTCAGTACATAAATCTGGAGCCAATGCGTTGAAATTTTTCGTCGGTTATGAATAAAAATCAGCTGTGAATCATTTTGATCGCACGTATTGTACTTTTGTAGGAAATAGCAGATTTTTTTTCAGATCATTGTAGCATTGTCCATAAAATTGCTTTGCCTTAACTTTTTTATACCTACCTCTTACTAATACGTACTTAGAAAGAATTTCATAGGGATGATGGGTTAATGCCTTGATCAGTTGAATACAAAGTCTGAAACTGTTAGTCTTAGAGTTTCCACCGAGTTCCACCGTATTTCAGTTAAAAGAAAACTGTACCTACAGTGTTCTTTCAAATTAGTTGGTAGGAACAATCTCCCCGGTTTGATAGGAAATCGTAGTTGAAAGTAGGACCAGCAACGAAAGTCAAAAATCATTGAAACTTTTACAAAACTAGTCTTATTGGCACAAAATCATTACCTATTCGATAGGAACCTTTTTTAGTTTTCAGTAGGCCAGAAGAAGATTAGATTAGACTTTTCAGATTTACAAGTACCTTATACCTACTTGTAAATCACGGAGTATTTCATGTATCTAGTCAAGAATTTTTGAGTAGGTAGGTAATTAAATCTATGTATACTAATACTAGCTGACCCGGCAAACGTTGTTTTGCCTTAACCCTTATCACTTAGGGGTATGAAAAATAGATAGTAGTCGATTCTCAGACCTACTGAATACGCATATAAAATTTGGTAAAAATCGGTAAAGCCGTTTCGGAGGAGTACGGTAACTAACATTGTGACACGAGAATTTTACGAGTATATGTAAGATTATAAAGAGAAAAGATTTTATTGTTTGTTTGCATTGAATAGGCTCCGAAACTACAGAACCGATTTGAAAAATTCTTTCACTGTTGGGAAGCTACACTATCCCCGGGTAACATATGCTATATTTTATCACCGTATATCCACGAGAACGGGAACTACGCGGGTGAAACCGCAGAGCGCTGCTTGTATGATATATTTTGAATCTCAACAAGATAAGCTTACACACCTACAATACACATATTCCGTTCTTATTAAATCCAGTTACGAAATTCGTTACTCATTGTATCTGTAGGTGACATGTTATTGTCAAAAATCACCACATTTTTCTCATCTTTCCCACAAAAACAACTAATAAAACACCTACCGATCATTGCATTAAAACCACAAACGTGTTCTGAACCAAACTTGTCAAATAGCAATCTCAAATGGTAATGCCCACAAACTAGGTGGTAACTAGGTGTTTATTTTCCATTGGATTTAAAAAAGGTAGGTAAGTACCTCATTAATGTTTTCTCTAACACTAGTCATTACCTAATTTTGGTGGTCGCGTAATGTTAGTGAAAACCGGCATTAGGTGGTAAAAAATGAAACATTGTTTTTGTTTAATATTATGTAGTCGTTAGGTTAGCTATACGAAGAGTGTTCAATAAAAAGTAATAATGGCATATAAACTCCTAGAACAACAAAAAAGTATAAATACTGGCAGGTAAAGCCCAGACATTTGATAAAATAAAGATTTTCTTTTCTTATTAAAAAAAACTTTTTTCAAAAAAATAACAACCGACTTCCAAAGAAACACTACAAAGTGCAAAATAACTTCAATTTGGGAAGTCGGTGACTTTGGATGTGTATTTTAATTATTTGTCACCGCCTTCCGAAATTAAAGTTATTTTGCACTTTGTAGTGTTTCTTTGGAAGTCGGTTGTTATTTTTTTGAAAAAAGTTTTTATTTTTCACTTTTTAGTTATCTACCCCACACCAATTCGAAATTTCATCATCCTTGGGGTCAAAACAATACACATTTATGCGATAGCAACATTCGCGGTTGATTTGCTGTAATTTTTTGAAGAGTTCCGTTGTCTGTCTCCGAAACGCATCATCAGATCTATATGAAATTTCAATGGGACCATTTCGGAGTAAACCCCTTTCGAACAAAAAAAGAATTTTGCAAATCCGTCTATATACGACGGAGTTATGCCCGAACATACATAAAAATATAAAAATATATATACTATAAACATGTCGAATTGATAACCTCCTTCCCAACTAGCAAAAAGTGGTTTTTAAACTATCCTAGAACCATCATTTATCGAGGACTATATGAGACTTATATCCTCATATAACCCCGGAAAAGGGCCCACTTTATAAGTCTACTTTTACTTATAAGGTATTTATATCAGACCGCTGAAATGCCCTATACGACTATAATGCTCCTGTAATTGAGTTACGTCAATGCAATTACTCCTGTAAATCTCAATATAAGTAAGTTATAGTCAAAAATGAGATTAGAAATGTATATTGTCAATAGTCGAAGTGAAGGTATCACTTGTTGTGCTCTGTAAAAAAATATTTTAGGGTAGTATTTATATGAATCAGAATTTATTAATGTCAACCTTAGTAGAAAAACAAAATCTTATTGTTGTCAAATTGTTAGTCTTATAGCTTAGTCGTCGGGGAATGTAAATTTTCTGTGAAATCTATCATGGTTTTGATAAAAAAATAAAGCGCCTCTTGAAATTTGCTTATTTACATTTTAGTATTAATTAATATTAAATAAATATTATTAAGGCAGCTGCCATTTTCTTGGTGAGCATTTCCAAGTACGATATAGTGCTAAAATAAGTAATTTTAGCATTTCCAAGCGTGACATAATACCAATATAAGTATATTGGTTCTATATTGGGTTATCTCAAAACCGAAAAAGATTCGCCATTGTTACCGATTAGGGTTCCGCAATGACCAGATGAAAATCGATTGATATTTATAGATAAGTAAGTTAAAGGAATAATTTAAGGGTTTGTTCTACGTGCAAGGTTAAACATCATTTTAAACATGGTTTTTATTTGACTTAATTATATAACAGGTTGCCGATGGTTTAAACAAGACTATGCCGGATATGTTCCTGGATATCGATCGATTTTTAACCAAAAAAGATTTCCGACCTTGAAAGAACTTAAAATGGCCTCGGAGTGTTACACATTTCTTGTTGTCTGAGATATGTCCCGGTTGTCACAGCGTGGTTTCTATTAACAGTGTACATCATATAGGCCGAAACTGGTATGTCGAACTGTTGAAAACTGGTAATCCATCAACATTTGTTTAGAGAAATCTCATTTGATAAACAAGTAACATTGTGATAAAAAAAATTCAAACATTTGATCAAACCGTTGTGCTAATAGTGTCCTGGGGCTGAAATACTGATGTGTAGGTTTTCTCTATTGGTATCTAGTAATGTTCGTGCGTCTTTAGGCAAAACATTGTTTATATTATTATTTAAAATTTCAAGTAAAGAGTTCAATGCAGCATGAGAAATATTGAAATCTAAGGCCAAGTTATTAATAGAATCACGCAGTTCTAAATTTTGTTATAATCCGAAAGTTCTTCCTTATGATCACTTTCAACGTCGCTCAAAGATTTGGTACTTTCCTAGTCTGAACCTCTTCCATCTAAAGTAGTAGATACTACAATTATCTTGCCGGAACCCTCGCTAGAATTCGCGATACGGTCTTCACCAGTTAAATTTAAAAAATCGTTGCTCACTGCGGTTAACATTTCTTTATATGTTTTTTTTAACTTTTCTTTTATCAGATCGACTTTTTTAAACTGCTTCCACTTATTAAAATCCATTTTCAATATTTGTAGACAAAAACAGTTGTAATCAAAATGGCTGATGTTAAATCCTACAATAGAATTTGCAAAACTATATAAAGCGTGTTTTCACCTGTACTGGCCGTTTCAAGCAAAAGTGGCTTCTTAAGAGATTTAACCAGGATTGTTTGAGATTACTTAGACAATAACACTACTGTGGAATACCTATATAAATATGTCTAGGTTTAAAACGGCATACGATAAATCGATATAGAGAACACTTTATCCTACCGAGTGCTGTTATAATCTTGGTGATCAATTATTTTTTAAACGTGGATATGAAATTCATTTAACGCTTACTTTTAAGTTTCTGTAAAACCAAACCAGATACATAAATGATTTACAGTTATTTAACTTTAATTTACTTAAATTGGTCATACATTTTTAGCTTATAAGAGGTTATAAGTAAAAATAACAAGAGTAATTGCTCCTCAGTGTATATATTCCTGGTACATGCTCCTACAGGAGTATAAAGATTTAAATGGTCCGCAGATGATCTCTTATAGGCACATATAAGTCTGAGTTACCGGAGTAATTACTCCTGAGTGCAATTACTCTTGTTTCATGCTTTTATAGGAGTCTTGATCCTATATTTGTCAGGAAATATGATCCTATATACCGATATAAGTACAAATTTTAGGATTAAACGTACTTGAGTAAAAACAGCATGTATTTATGCTGTTAAAAGCGCAGTAGCAGCCACCAAAACTATCATCGGAGTGTTATAAGTCCACGTAGCATTATAAAATCGCATTCCAGGATTATTTTGCTTGTTGGGTTCTTTTTGAAGTCGGTAAAAAAATAGAAGTCATTTGTTTTCGTCGTATCGGAGCGTGGTACGCAAAATGGATAAAATTTAAATTCGCGCCGTAATAAAATATCTCTGCCTGAAACAAATGATAAAAAACGTTGAAAAAATTGTTTTGGCAGATCGTCGTGTGACTGTTCGTTTTGTAGCTGAAGAACTAAAGATTTCGATAGGAAGTATCCATAGCATACATGAACATTTGGGCATGAAAAAAGTATCAGCGCGCTGGGTGCCTAGAATGCTTAAAGACAAGCATAAACAAACAAGACTGTGGAATTCTCAAATCAATTTGGAATTGTTACGAGTACAACAAGATCCTGACCGATTTTTGGGTCGCTTCGTAACTATGGATGAAATATGGCTGCACCATTATGATCCTGAAACGAAAGAACAGTCCATGACTTGGAAGAGGCCGTCATCTCCAAGCCTAAGAAGTTTAAGGCAATTCCATCCACCAGTAAGATTATGGGCTCTCTTTTCTGGGACAGCCAGGGGGTGATAACGATTGAATACCTCAATCATGGAGCCACTATTACGGGGCCCTTATACGCAGAACAAATAACAAAACTGCGTCAGGAAATACGCGAAAATCACCGCGGCAAACTTGCTAAATTTCCAAGATAACGCCCCCGCACACAAGTCCCGAGTTGCGATGACTGCTATCCAAGATGCTGGATTTGAATTGATGGAACATCCTCCATACTCACCTGACCTTGCGCCTAGTGATTTCTAACTGTTCCCGCGGTTAAAAGAACAACTGAGAGGTCACAAATTTGGCAATAATGAGGAAGTGATTGTCGCCGTACATGATTTTTTAAGCGATCAAGATGAAGATTTTTCAAGAATCAATCTCAGGATTAGAAAAACGATATACCAAGTGTATAAATCTGAAAGGTGATTATGGCGAAAAATAAAATAACAATAAATAATTTATAACTGCTTCATCCCTCTCACTGAGAGGAGGCCTGTGTCCCAGCAGTGGGAACATTTACAGGCTGATGATGAACTGCTTCATACTCATTATCACTTTTTATTGAACAGCCCTTAGATACGTCTTTTTAGGTACAGGAAGTTATTTTGAAAAGGTATTCCGTTCCGTGCGTCAGGTAGGTATACCTACTTACAAATTGAAAACTGTACGACTATTAAAATTTAATATCAAGTAAGTAGATCGCTGTATTATTTTAGATTTCACATATAAATGGCCGGGCGAGGCGTGCGTGCCGCGGGCGGTGGGCGTGCGCCGATCATTTGACCAATGGCAGTCCAGCACAAAACTCACCGAATATTTTCCCTTTTTTCTGCGGCCAGTTACATTAATTGCTCATTTGCATATTTTGACCATTAGGTGCTCGGAAAATACATGAGATAAATATATTTTGGTAGGACGTACCTATGTACTTACTTGATACCTATGCAAGGCAAAACTACAATGTGAACTTTATCAAATCATTTGGTAGGTACTTAGTGTATTAGTTCTTACTTACCTATTGGTAATAGGTATATTGAGTCAATAGGTAGGTTCTAAGGTCTAAGTAACTCGTGACTGCTTCGTCGCAGCACGAAAACTAAGCATGGGGCCATGCATGGGTCATATGTTCTATGCTAGTTGGTTTGGTTTCCGTATGTAGTCCTTGAAGTGGACACACAGCTCACGCATTGTGCGTGAGCTGTGTGTCATAATCATCATAATAATCAGCCTATAATGTTCCCACTGCTGTTGGACACAGGCCTCCTCTCTTCGAGAGGGAGTGGGCTTTAATATACCACGCAGGCCCAGTGTGGGTTGGTAGATGTCACATGTCTTCGAATTTCTGGTTCTAGGACATGCCGGTTTACTTACGATGTTTTCTTCACCTTTTGAGAGCAGTGGTGATGAAATTATATACACAAAGTAAAGTGCCTGCCTGGGTTCGAACCCGCCACCTATAACTCGTAAGTCGGGATCGTTACCGCTGGGCCACCACTGCTCGACTGCCCGACACTAATTCATTGGGTACCTACCCATTGTTACATAATAGGTTTATCCATTTGGATTTTTCCAGTAGCAGCCCGAATTCTGGAGGTGTTTTTGATTGATGGCCAAAGCTCGCCTATACCCACCTTAGTACCTTGTACAATCGCCAGCACGTCAAGCTATCCCAAACTGTCAAATTTTCCCAATTGAACATAAACCTTATTCCTTTGTAGTAAAGTTGAAAAACTATCAAAAAAAATTGACAGATTGGTGTAGCTTGATGTGCTGGCCTCTGTACATTAATAATTTACATCGATGTCAAAAGATAATTTGAAGTCATCTTGATCTTCCTCTCCAGTGTTGTCGGCGACACGTCTCATTTCTCTAACAACTCATTTATTAGATTGATATCTATTCCTTACAGATTATGTTCATTCTTAATTTATTCATTTCGAAAAGACTACCTTTCTGTATAGAGTTGTTTGTCATCATCATCATCATCATTTCAGCCGAAAGACGTCCACTGTTGGACATAAGCCTCCTCCAAACGGGGAGGGAATTGCCAATTTCGCCACGCTTGGCAGGCGGGTTGGCGATCGCAGTATAGAATGCATAGAGAACGCTGCTGCCCATTCTCTAGTAAGTCCCTTAGTCGCCTTCTACGACACCCACGGGAAGAATTGGGATGGTGCTATTCTTTTACGTCCGGCACCACACGGCAGTTGTTTGTAACCATAACCAACTATCGTACGTTTAAACGAACAATTCTTGGAAGTAGGTAGGTATAATCTAAATCTCGGAAACGGCTACAACGATTTTCATGAGTATGCAGGAGGTTTCGGGGGCGATAAATCGATCTAGCTAGGTTTCATTTTTAGAAAACGTCAAACAAACAAAAATCGGTCATCGAGATATTATTAGTAAAGGGACGTGCAGTTTTTAATTAGACGGCCTTTACTCCCACTGACTATGGAAGATTTTCAGATAACCGAGTCGTAGGTACGTTGGTACCTAAGTAAATGGTGTCCACCAAAAACCAACATATGACTAGCAACTATGACCAGCATCGCTATTCAGAACCATTCGATACGCTGCCGTACTGAATCGAACATCAATCAATATTTTCGTAGGAGTCCTATACCTACGCTGTTTACAAATCCAAAACCCGAAAATGTTGTCCGCTATTCTTCTGACAGCTATTTGCTGCCGGGGGCAAGGCAAATAAAGTTAATCAAAAGGTATCATTATTGATACTCGAGAGCCGCTAAGTAGCCATCATCATGAGGATTCCGCGCCATCATCATGAGGATTCAGCGCCCACCCTAGACACTTCTTTGCCCACCCTATAAAATATATCTTCCCGCGGCAAAAAATATCTTCCCCAGAGCACTATTACCATATCTTCTTGCCAAACTTTATCGTAATCCGTTTAAGCGTGGAAAGGTATCTATCATTCACACATACATATTTACAAGCATTTTTTAACTTTACTTTACTTACTAATTTTTTTTTTACTTTACTTAGGCATTCATAAATACGCCATATCACCATGTGGCGTATTTCACCAATGGAGAATGAATGAGGCATGGTACCTACTGCCCCCGACAAGACGAGCCAAAAACAAAAAGCAGGGGCACTTACCTACCTTTTCTCGAAGCATTTCGTCGTATTTTCAAAGCTTTAAGCCTGGACGACGCTAAAGAGCTCAGTCTCAGGATAAGATATAAGTAGGTAGTTAGCAGAATAACAAAACACAAATTTATTTATCTAGCTTTTATACTTTGGATTTTAGTAATACGTAAAAATAACGATTTCGTCACTGACTGACTCACTCGTCAAAATCTCTAAGGTTCTTCTTATGGATTATAAGGCCAGTTCAACATCACCGCTAAAATTCAATTAAATAAAAATATATGAAATCCCATCAAAAACATTTAATATAAAATAGGTTGCCAAGACTTAAATAAAGCTTAACCTGTCTTCGAAACCTATACAGAGTATACCTATGTAGCATGTGAGATAGGGAGACGTTATCTCTCCGAAATTGTTCAAGCTGCAGTTGAGGCTATGGAGGACCTCGGTACAATGCTCGCTGACCTCAATGGAACTTACGAAAGAGTAGGTCTTAAAATGAACATGGACAAGAAAAATGGGTCATGTGAAATGTCTCCTATCTTCATGAGAGTGGGTGTCCATTCTGATAAAACTGGAGACACTATATTCGAAGTTACAGACGAACATGTTTACCTAGGACAAACTGTCTATTTAAGTAGGTCCAACTTCGAGAAAGAGGTCAATCGTCAAATTCGACTCAGCTGGGCAGAGTTCGGGAAGCTACGCAATATCTTCTCGTTCCAAATACCGCAATGCATAAAGACGAAAGTCTTTGACCAGTGCATGTTGCCAACGATAAAAATATGGCACTAAAACGCGGTCGCTCACAATAGGCTTTACTAAAAGACCAATAGTCACCCAAAGGGCAATGGAGAGGGTTATGCTTGGAGTTTCTCTCCGTGATCGAATCAGAAATGAAGAGATCCGCCGGAGAACCAATGTAACCGACGTAGCCCGAAGAATTGCTGAACAGTGCGCAGGGCAGCTCGCAGAACAGATGGCGGATGGGGCCGAAGGGTTCTGGAGTGGCGACTGCGTACCGGAAAACGTAGAGTTAGAATGTCTCCCTCAAGGTGAACCGATGACTTTGTGAAGGCCGCAAAATTCTACTGAATTCTCTCCAAAGAACCGGTCGAAGTGGCGGAGCTTGAGGGAGGCCTATGACCAGAAGTAAATGTCTTTCGGCTGAAATGATGACGATGATGATGAAGCCCATTGGAGTCTCTGAGCCGTGGAACGGCCAATCCCTATATTTTGGCCAAGATGTAACGTTTTTAGAGTTACGGGCTTCGATCTACATTCGCTCTGATAACTTTTTTACTGTTTTTTTAACAGTGCAAGCGTCACCTATTTAAGTCTTGTCATGTTAAGACATGTTTTTTTTTTTGTGAGATTATTACTAGGCGTCATTTATGATATCCATCTCCATCTAGACGGCTGCCCCCCTCCGCCACCCAGAAAAAATCCCTAGCTACGTCCATGTTAGAGCCGGACCAAACGTAGTTACCACAACCACACCACAACGACAACACATGAACAGGTGCCAATTTGTATGAAAATGAATCGTTTTCACACGGACCATTTTTGACCGTCAATTCAACCTTCGGGGCGACTGGGCACGCCACAATTGCGGCGGTAAATCCCCTTTTTGAGGAGTGGATTTAGAGAGAGACTGGGCACGCCACGGCATCCTCACTTTCCGCCTGACGCAGGTCCTCACCGAACACGGTTATTTCGGGAGGTTCCTGTTTCGCATAAGGCGGGAGGAAATTCCCGGGTGTTTCCACTACGTAGATCACCCAGAGGACACGGTGGAGCATACGGTGGAGGTCTACCCGGCTTGAGCGGAGCACCACCGTGTCCTTTGGAGGCAATCGGCGGCGGCGATCTTTCCCATCGGGCCCTGGTCCAAGCCATGGTACGAAGCAAGAGTGCATGGGTAGCCGTCACCTCCTTCTGCGAAGCAGTAATGCTTGCGATGAGGAAGGCGGCGCACATGAGGGAGTGGCAATATTTATGTCCTCAAGGCCCTAGTTGCCGCAGGAGACGCCCTGGGCGTCGGTAATCCCAGGCAGATTTCCGGTCCGGTAAGGACCACAGCGCGGGTCGCCCAGATCGACAGCGCGTTGTTTCATGCGCGCCTCAAAGAGATGTCAGCACCAACTGGTGGGGCCCGAATGGACAGATGCCTGCCAGGGGTGCGGGTTATTCGAAAGAGATACCGTGACCCCTGGCACACAGGCAACTGAAAGAACACGGTCAGTAAAATTCTAACAGCCCTCCCGCTCCGCCCAAAGCGGGAGAAGTTATTTGATAATTTCCCATCCTCAAAAAAAAACCGCCTGGGCGACACCGACCACATTAATGCCACGTAGCAGCCACAACCCAGCGTGACTCTGTATTAGAAGCCGGGCAGTAGTTAGCGACAACACCACTGCAAGAAATTTCAGCGACACTATTCACACGAAACCACTGCTTGCCCACATTTCGTCGCTGCGATGTGGTGTGGTTGTGGTATGTGTGAACAGGCCCTTAGTGGCTGCAATAAGTTATCACGTCCTGTTTTCGAATCTTAAAAAGAAAAACAATTAAAATAACCCGTATTGATTCTAACGGCTCTACCGTTGTCAGCCATGAGACAAAAATAAAACAGATCGTTAAAATTTTTACGTGTTGTACAGAGGCCAGCAAATCAAGCTACCCCAATCTGTCAAATTTATTTGATCGATTTTCAACTTCATGACAAAAGCTAGTTCATGTTCAATTGGAATTTGACAGTTTGGGATAGCTTGATGTGTTGGCGCCTGTACGTTTAGATGTTTATAAATATTCAGATAACTAAAATTTAATTACCTACACAGATACATGAAATACTTGTTACCGTTTGAATTTAATATTCACCTCGTCGAACATTATGGCATTATGAGCAATATGAGTCCTGTGCCTCAGTGTGGTCAGAGCTTTAACTAAATTATGAATTCTCTAGACTACACTGGCAACACAAACTGTCATTGTCAAAGATTCTTTAGTGTCACGGTTACGTGGGTGACAAGACTGACAAGACATAAAATAATGACATTGACATAAATTGCTCGTTGCTCGTTGCTGGCTGGTTCTGAACTTCTGACTGCTCTGTTAAAACAGAGCCAGTTTTGGATTGAAATGAGTCTACGATAATTTGTTATTACTTTTACTGTAGACGAAGTATTTATAGTAAAAAGTTTCCATAGTCACAGGAAACTGTTATTATACAATCTGGTTCATTTTATGAGAACGATACCTTGAAAGTTTCAATTATTTGTGGGCCCGTAATAAAACCTCCAAAGGTGAGTATTATACCCTATTTTAATTTAATCAATGCATAAATAATCGTATCAGTTTATTTTTAGGCTGGCTGACTAAAGTAACTCCATTTCAAATCGGTATTTTTCTGTAAAATCTAGTTTTTAATAGCATTGAAAGAATTTCATGCTTCATTCTCAGATGCAACTTACATCAGACCCAAGACGTGCTGATCGAGAACGTCGCTTCAAACCTCCACCAGCAACATCAGCACCAGCTGAGGACCTCACCACAGATTACATGAATATCTTAGGTACCACATTCTTCTATTATCTTTACCGAGAGCCTTGACCTAGATTTTATTGTTTAACAAAGTACTGACGACCCACTGACCGTAATCTGTTTCCAGGTATGATGTTCTCAATGTGTGGTCTTATGATGCGTCTTAAATGGTGCGCTTGGACTGCTGTCTTCTGTTCCAGTATTAGTTTTGCTAATTCCAGAGTCTCAGATGATACTAAACAGGTTGGTGAGGCATTATAAATTTGGCAGTCAGTTAATACAGTACAATAGAATAGAATACTCTTTATTACTGTACAAACACAAATTAGCATGAGTAATTTTACTGTTGGCAATTAGAGCCTGCAACCCCCAACAGCCTAACAGCCAAAAATGGTGCATTCAAACACAAACTTTAGTTGATATTAGTATATGTTTAACCAATTTGATGTTACAATTATTACCATATAATTACCTGTAACTCAATTTTCTTGTATATTTTGGCCATTTATATAGATATGATATGTCCTAAAATACAACTTCAGTTGTAAGTTCTTTAGAAGCATTATGAAATAATTCTTTTCAGATTGTGAGCTCCTTCATGCTGTCAATATCTGCAGTTGTGATGTCATACCTACAAAATCCTGCACCAATGTCACCTCCATGGGCTGCACTTACTACATAGATATTTTATGTTATTAAAGAATAGTATATTTAATATAATAAATTCGAAAACAACCAGATTGTTGTTTTTTCAATATGTCAACTCTTGAAGAAGCAATGAGAATACACTACATAACGTTGAAACGAAAGACAAAATTTGGTGTCATTGTAGAATGATTTTTACAGTGTGATGTTAAAAACAAGGAAATAAAGACACTTTAAAGAGAGTGATGCACTGCTAGAGATATTTTGACCCTGGATTGACAAAGAGGGCGCTGTTGGTTAACATTTGTGATGCTCTGGTGACATGTACTGAAAAAACAAGATGGCGGTCTTAGTTCAGGTTTTGGCCACATGCCAAAAGTCAAAAGAAACAATTCTCACCTATCATCTAATCCCTTTTTTCAGGAATGCTACCGCTAGAACAAGCATGTGTGGCTCCTAGTGATGAATTATTGAGTACAAAATTATTGTCATTTTCTTTAACAAGAGTAACTGTCGTTATTCGCGCCAAGTAAATGTTACGATATTTTTCTCTTCTCTCTCCTTCGCCGAAACGCTCTCTCCCTTGCTCCGGCTCGAGACCACTACTCTATACAGAATTAACTTTCCCCTCAGAGCCCCGCAATTCTTATTAGGTACCGATTCATAGCAAAAGTATTGCTTAAAATATTCCTAATCTTTTTATTTGATCTCTTTTTGAGTGTCTGACAAATAAGTTTTATGATTAAATATCATTTCATTTCATTTTTTCATTTATTATTCATAAACAATAAAATTATCATTGTGTCGAACATTACATATTAAATAAAATTATCACATGCAGAAACAATACATTTAAAAGCCTAGTTAAAATTGAAGTGAAAAGTTAGTTTAAGAGTCAAGTTAATTTAAAAATGTTTAATAAATACAATGTCAAATCTAAATCAGTAAATATGTAAAATTCAATGTCAAGAAAATTTTAACAATTTGAGAGTAAAAATTCATGAAGGTCCTAAGTCAAAAACATAATTTATCATATAGCTCGTTCACTGCTATTGTTATAGGTGACTTTAAAATCATAAATATCTATTTTATCATTCATCATTAAAATATCTATTTTATCATTTATCATTAAAATTTGACATAGGTATACCTTCTGATACCGAGTATAAACATTTTTCCATTATGAAGGCTTTTAATTTAGTTTTAAATGAGTGAGAGCTATAAATTAATCATTTTAAATCAGTCGGTAGCCTATTAAATAACTCGACTGCTTGATATCTTGAACAATGCTTAGCTATGTTAAAATTTGGTGCCTTTTTGTGTTTGAAATCCTTCTTTGTTGTGCTTTCTCGTATCTTACGTTCCTCCTGTGTTTCATACTCATGAAGATACTTCGCAAAGAGATTTAGGATTACTAATATATATGAACTTGGTACCTAGGTACTGTTAAAACGTCTATACATGAGTCCCTGTGAGATCCTTATTATAGTCCATAAGGCCCGTTTCTGTCACGCTTTCTGACAGCTATAACTATAGCTGTTTCCCCAAAGCATTATGCTGTAGGTATCTTAACACCTAGATTCTACTAGCGCGTAATATATTAGGCCTTTAGTTGCGTTAGATCCAACATATCTCTAAGGCTCCTGAGTAGGTACATTGAATTTACAAAAATATCAAATTAGGTACAATATCGCCAAGTACCTAAACGTCAAATGCACTCTTTGATTCTATTAAATCATTACGATCACAAAAATATTTGAAATCGCATAAAGCAAGAACAGTCATAGCAATATCAAATCATTTCATAAAAAAAAATGCTTCGAAACACCAAAATCAATTGTACAGTCGCCAGCAGGTCAAGCAATCCCAAACTGTCAAATTTTCCCAATTGAACTTATACCTTAATTAATTTGCAATAAAGTTGAAAAACTATCAAAGAAATTTGACAGATTGGGGTGGCTGGGGTGGCTGGGGAGCACATAGTTAAAGTACTCTTTGGGCCAGCACATCAATCTATCCCAATCTGTCAAATATCTTTGATAGATTTTCAACTTTATTCCTTATGGACAAGGTTCATGCTCAATTGGGAAAATTTTACAGTTAGGGATAGCTTGATGTGCTGGCGACTATACTTGGCTCAATTTTATTTGTCTATTTCAAATCATAACTGAATATAGAGCTACTAATCAACAATGATAAATTCTTATGTTTCTTTTGTATTTAACACCGTATGATTGTGAACACCGTTTGTTTATTATCTAGGTCTAGCGAGATTATAAACTGTCGATAAATTGTGAACTGTACAGACGCTAGCACATCAAGCTACCCCAAACTGTCAAATTTTTCCAATTGAACATGAATCTGCTATGTGATAAAATCTTTCAAAGTTTGACAGATTGGGGTAGGTTGATGTTCTGGCGTCTGTAGGTACCACTACCATACTGCTTACCGAACGAATAGGTTTTTTTTTTTTGGTGGGAAATCATCAAATAACTTCTCCCGCTCTGGGTGGAGCAGGAGGGCGTGTCAGACTTTTACTGACTAAAACCCACCCGTCAGTAGCCTGTGTGCCAGGGCGGCGGTATCTCTTTCGAGCAACCCGCACCCCTGGTAGGCATCGGCCCTTGCGAGCCCTATCCATTTGTGCTGACATCTCTTTGAGGCGCGCGTGGAACACAACGCGCCGTCGACTTGGGCTTGGTCCTTACCGGACAGCGAGCTACCGATTACTCGCCGTCCGCAAGCCCACGCCTACGGTGGCTGGGAATCAACCTGGGATTCCCGACGCCCAGGGCGACTCCTGCGGCGACTAAGGCCGTGAGGGCGCATATACTGCCTCTCCCTAACGTGCGCCGCCTCCCTCTTCGCGAGCATCACTGCTTCGCTGAAGGAGGTGACGGCTACCGATGCACTCTCTTTCCGCGGACGCGAGAGATCGCCGCCGCAAGTTACCGACATAACTTCCAGGGAAACAGGGTGTTTTGGCGCAGGTTGGGAGAGGTCTATGTCCAACAGTGGACTGCGAGAGGCTGAGTTGATTGTACAGTCCCCAATCTGTCAAATTTAGTTGATAGTTTTTCAACTTTATTACAAAGAATTAAGGTTTATGTTCAATTGGGAAAATTTTACAGTTTGGGATAGCTTGACCTGCTGGCGACTGTACTACAACTTCTAATGTTGAACATAATTCACGAACATATTCATAACTAGCTTTTGCAAGCGGCTTCGCCCGCGTGGATGTCGAAAATTACCCCATGGGAACGTCTAACCGGTATAAAAAAGTATTCTAGGTATAACTATGTGATAATCCAGGTTATAAACCATCTGTGTGCCAAATTTGGCACGTGGTCGCTCACAATGGGCCTCATAAGAACCCTGCAGAGCAGAATACCAGATTCTCAAAATACCAGATTCGCAAAATACCAAGGCTTAAAGCTCGCTTTAACTCACCCAAAGGGCAATGGAGAGGGCTATTCGTGTAGTTTCCGTACGTGATCGTATCAGCAATGAAGAGATCCACAGAAGAACCAAGGTAACCGACCTAGCCCGAAGAATTGCAAAACTTAAGTGGCAGTGGGCAGGGCACATTGCTCGCAGAACAGATGGCCGATGGGGCCGATAGGTTCTAGAGTGGCGACTGCGTACCGGAATACGTTAGGTTGGAAGGCCTCCCACAAGGAGAACCGATGACCGTGTGAGGGCCGCAGGAGTCCGCTGGATGCGGGAAACACAGAACCGGTAGAAGTGGCGGAGCTTGGGGAAGGCCTATGTCCAGCAGTGAACGTCTTTCGGCTGAAATGATGTGCCAAATTTCACCCAAATCCATTTAGCTGTTTTTGCGTGATTTAGTAACAAACATATTAACTTTCACATTTATTATATTAGTAGAATTGTAGTTATACCAATGTTATTTTAAGATTTAAGTTATGGTTAAAGTGAGTAAAACGCACTAATCTATATTTCCCCGTTAAGCCTCGTATTCATGGTAAACATTTGTTTAGCAACAGTTGATCAACGTTGTTGATGAACGGCGAGAATGCTGCTAGAAACTTTGGTTACGTCAATATGGGTTGTCCACACACGCCAGTCTGCGAAAATGTTGCCCGAGAAAGTAGTGTCGTTGTGTTCTCTGTTTCTGATGTTTAAATGTTTATAAACAATTGCAAACACGTCCACACACATCAACATTTGTTGATAAACTGATGTTTTCGCTCGCTCGCCGGGCGTCAACTCTGCAACATGGCGTGATCAACTCCGCAACACAAGTGTTGCCCGCAATATGTTGACAGCAACTCGGCAACATGTTTATGCAACCATGTTGCTAAACAAATGTTTACCATGAATACACGGCTTTATTGTCCCGTGTGTGTTGCCGGGCGTAAAAGAATAGCACCATCCCATTTCTTCCCGTGGGTGTCGTACCTAGAAGGCGACTAAGGGACCTACTAGAGAATGGGTAGCAGCGTTCTCTATGCATTTTATCACCTCACTGCGATCGCCAACCCGCCTGCCAAGCGTGGCGATTATGGCAAAAACCCCCCTTTTGAGGGAGGCTTACGTCCAGCAGTGGACGTCTTTCGGCTGATATGATGATGATGATGATGATCGTATATTGAGAGCGTTAGACCAAAAAAAGAGTTTGATTGTAATCACGGAAGAGAAAGACAGATTGTAATGGTCTAGTGTTATGTTAGTTTTTTCTCTTTTGACATTTTTTGAATCCCAAACCTTTGGAAGGCGTACGACACGAAGAGCTGAAGCCAATTTGCTTACTCTACTCTGGTTTTTGTAGGACTATTGCATTTGCAAGATATGAAAATTAATAATAGGTACTTAAGTCGTTTATTCATTTTACTAGGTACTTAAAATACATTTTGTATCCCAAACTGTCAAATTTTCCCAATTGAACATAAACCTTGTTCCTTTGTTATAAAGTTGAAAAACTATCAAAGAAATTTGACAGATTGGGGTAGCTTGATGTGCTGGCCTCTGTACGTGGCTAAAACCTTATCCGCGAAAAGCAAAAAAAAAAGAAACCTCATTCTTTTCGGCCACGTTCCGAGTTATAATAATATCCATTTGAGCGCGCTCACATCCGTTCTGAATTGGCGTGAGCGCGATGCGAATCGTCATAAATGACGTCATGACATCTTGTGACAGATGTGCTGTTTTGTTTTGAGTCGCATCGAATCTTTAGTATTACTCTCTAAGAAGAATAAATGTGTGGTGTATACAAGTGTAGTGAAAATATGTTTTAACGCTGAGTGAACACTTTTATCGCAATCACGAGCGTTCCGTATTCATGACAAAAATGACGGTTCTTGGCTGTCAAAATCGTGATATCTAACTCGGAACGCAAATTATATCAATGTGAGCGCTCACAGCGCTATTTTTCTAATTCAGAATACGGCCTTAGTCTATGGCCGATCGCCATTGTTAGATGCGCGCGCATTGGAAAACTGATAAATTTTTCCCGCCATTGGCAAAAAAATCACAACTCGTTTTCAGTGTTGAAATTATAGATATTTATTCAAAATGACTACAAGTACTAGTTATGAAAAAAAGGATTTATGTTGTAACACCGCCCGATATAAGATGTGAAGCCCTAAGAGCGTTTATTCTGAAAATGGGCAACGTCGCAAATAGCCGTCAAATATTTCACTGTTTTAATTTGGCAATATTACTGTATGGAAATATGAAATATGGCAAACTAGTGACCTGAAATATTGATTATGAAATGCAATAATTAGGTAACATCTTAACACCGAATATTTAGTCATAGATGTAAAATGTTTGATAATGAATGAATGATGTTTTTTCATTTCTCCTTTCGCAGGTCTGCTTGAAGAAATTTCTAAAGAAATAAGCAGTGCCTTTGTACTCACTTGTTATTATGCCGTATCTTCTATGTATTTTACTGTGTGTACATATATAATAAAATAAAATAAATAAATAAAAAAAGAACTTGAAAATTTTTCAAATGCCCTTTTTACACTTAAAACGGTTACCTACAATATCAAAATCAGTGTTATAATTGCAAATCATTATTCATATGTTAGGTCACTAGTTAGCGATATTTCCTATTTCCATACAGTAATATTAACAAATTAATAAAAATAGGTAAATATTTGACAGCTATTTGCGACGTTGCCAACTTTCAGAATAAACGCTTAAGGAAAGTTTACTACCTAAAAAATCCAAGGAAAAAATGATTTTTAGTATTATTTTCTTCACAAGTGTGTTGAAAAACGTCATATGATACACGTGTGTATTGATGATTACCGTCGTCAGCTCTCTTAAGACCAATGGCGCCTCAGCGGTAATCACCAACGTTACACACTAGTGCCATAATGTACTATTATAATACTTATAATACAATGATTTAGGTAACGCACAAATGTATAATTTTATTTAACTTTGTCAGTGATTGACGAACTATATTCATGATTGAGTGAAATTATTGTTAAAACTAATCGGGACTAATTAAGTATTGTGTAGCCGACGGGCATACGGTTCGGGCCGTCAAATGAAAGTACAGTCGCCAGCAGGTCAAGCTATCCCAAACTGTCAAATTTTCCCAATTGAACATAAACCGAATTTCACACATTAATCCTTTGTGATAAAGTTGAAAAACTATCAAAGAAATTTGACAGATTGCGGTAGCTTGATGTGCTGGCCTCTGTACTTGTTAATTTAAATCACTACTTTAATCACTCCAAATAAAAACGCAGTACAAGGGAAACACAGGAATAATACTAGAGATAAAAAATGGCCGGCACTTTACGAGTCTGCTCTCGACCCTTGTATGTCGCGACGTATCTCAAACCGCACTCGTATAGTGCGGGCCATTTTAGATCTCTAGTATTATTCCTGTTTGTGTTTCCCTTGTAAGTACTGTGTTTTTATTTGGGGTGATTAAAGTAGTGATTAAAATTAACAAGTACTTTCATTCAGAGGCCCGAACCCTATGCCCATCGGCTACATTTTTGTCTATTTTTTCAGACTGTGATTCATTTCAATCCTTTTGTTTGTAAAATGACAAAATGTATGTTCAGTCGCCAGCAGGTCAAGCTATCCCAAACTGTAAAATATTCCCAATTGAACATAAACCTTATTTCTTTGTCATTAAGCTGAAAAACTATCAAAGAAATTTGACAGATTGGGGTAGCTTGATGTGCTGGCCTCTGTACATACCACAGACATATAAACAGTAGCAGACCAAACATTAATCCATAGTTGATGGACTAGATTCTCTATCCTGTTTTTGCTAAGCGACAAGTCGTAAGTAGTTTCTCGTTCTGTCACCTGTTGTCACACTGACTCACTTATAGACAAAATTTGACGCGTAGCTCGTCTATCCCACGCCGCCATATTGATAAGCAACATAACGTTCTATGGTGTTTCTGTGTTTCAACCGCGAAATATTACTTATTTGGGACTTAATGAACAAAATAAAATGGTGAAGTGCTGTGCGTACCAGTGTGACAGTGATAGCTACCACAAAACACCTGGATTAACCTTTCATTGGTAAGTTTTTGTATTTTGTTGTGTAGTCAGGGACGGATTTGGCGACATAGACGAATTTTTTTGTTGTATGCATAATATTTACCTACCATTGAATTATCAAACAAAGCCTCAGTTAACTCTACAATATTTCATTTTTTTTGGTGATATAGTTTGAAAATACTGCAGAGTGCAGATTATCAGTGTAAACGTACATGCTATTTTAATAAATTATAGAATCACTCTGGCCGGGCGCGTTCCGCATGTGATACGTTACAATAGAAAATCAATTGTGTCTCATTAGCCGGTTATGTTACCCTATCTGTGTGATGGATAACATGAACGATGGTGGACATATCTAAATAGGTATAGGCTACTCACATAACTTTGACATTTCATTCTGCAGGTAATAACTGAACGTACTGATATTTTTACCAGGTTTCCAAAGGATGAAAGTTTAGGGAATACATGGATTAAAAACATGAAATTCCAGGATTGGCAACCTAGACCTTCGAGTGTACTTTGTTCGAAGCATTTTGAGAAACACTTGATTGATCCCAGTGCTTTTCGAACAACATTACGTCCTGGAGCAATTCCTAATCTGTTTATTCAGCGGCTGCTGCAGGTGCGGAAAACCGCAAGCAGCACAAATATTCCAATCTTATTGGAACCTATAATTATGTTCGAGTCGTTTGGGGTTGAAACTCTAGGGCCATGGGGTCCGAGTGCCCACTTTGTTTTCCGAGACATTCCCAAGCAGTTGGTCGACTCTTCACGTGACCAAAGGCCTGGCCTATTTTTCGGCCAAACAATCAGCACTGCCATACAACGTGGCAATTTTGCCAGCCTTTTGGGCACTTTTCCCATTAACAACGATGCGGACGTATTATTTGATGCCTTAAGATTATTTTCTTTTTACATACTAGTACATTATGATTATTATTTTAAAACCAGTGGTTTTTAAATTATGAAAACAAAGTTTAAAAAATAAAAAAAATATTAATTAAATTTGTTCTTTTATTTCAAAATTCCTGATATATTCATAAACTAGCTTTCAGGCATACCAAAACTTTAACTCTAGGTCCTACCGAGCTGGGCATGCGGGTTAATGCCTGCAGAGACAGTTCTTTTATCCGATACTGATGCCCGTCAACGGTGTATATATATATACCGTTAAAAAGAGGTGAGAGAACTGCCGCCCATCGTCCTCTTAAAATATTACCTTAGTCTCCTTTTACAATAACCACGGGAATAGATGGGGGGTTCTATTCGTTAAGACTTTATTGATAAGAAATCTACACTTTATATACCCAGAGAAACTCGATTTTCACGGATTGTCAGTAAGATTATCAGTCGTTTCAATATCGTTAGATAATACCGGCAACCCGCCCTAGTGCGGCCCTGTATTGACAACACTCCCTATACTTGCGTAATGGCTACGCAATTTTTAGCGACATGTTTGGTCTGCTACTGTTTATATGTCTGTGGTACATACGTTACGAAAAATTTAATAGTATTTATCCGCTGTTTTGGATAAATACTCAAGTAAAAACGGATACTTAAAAGCATTTATCCCTTTACATTTTTATTCGGATAAAATCCAACACTACTTCAGGTATATACCGTAAAATGGGGCTATTTGGTACAAAAAATACATTTAAATCGCTGTAATTTTATATTTTTTTATGTTAATTCACAATAAATATCAATCGCTTATAGTTACGAGTGTATGTTTATGGAATATATGATTTTCATGGTTATACATGCTTTGTAACTAGGTTTTTTTAAAAAAAATATGAGCCTTTCCAAATAACCCAAATGGTGGGGCTAATTAGAACCAACCAATTTTGTGCTCAAAAACAGGTAGATTTTGTTCAAATTACCAACTATACTTCATCATACGATATTTAGAAAATAAGTACAAGTGTGACCACAGTGAAAAAAAACGATAAATCTCATTTTTATGGTAGAAAATATTTTTTATTTGAAAAATGACGAAAAAAACTTAAATAAATGTATTAAAAGAACATCAAAACCTCTTCTAAATGCCAACAATTTACGCTTATTATTTAATCAGACTTTCTCGGCAAAACAAGGAACTCTTCTTGACTTAATCACAGCACACTTGTTAATAAATCAGGTCTCTTTATCTCTCTTAATTATAATCATACAAAATAAACTGAATCAGATTTGTCTAGGAGCACAAAAACATTATTTTCGGTTTCTATTAATTGCACCGGTTTCATGACATTATTCTTCAAAACTTTGGTGGTGTTTCTATTCTTGGTTTTGGCAAATCTTAAACCTTGTTTTGTTTTCCGTACCTGGTAAATGTCAACAGCGTAATGTAATTCTCCTATGCTCTCAATTTGAGCTAAATAATATTGTACATTTTCATTGAAGTGATGCCTTATCAATACGTCATCATTGATTGCTATTGAATGTTTATCAGATTCTTCATCAAAAGAACCATCCAGTTGTGAAGTTACATTTGAATTGTATGACTCTAGAGAGCAGTCTATTATATCAGAGTCGCTATGACAGCTCATTTCAACACTGCTGTTTGAACTTATGCTGGAAGCACTTATCAATCTTTTTTGTGCTCTTTTTCTATTTGTTTGACCGCGACTTGTAGATGGTTGAGGTTCAAATTGAGTGATGTTTTGATCTTTATTCTCCATTAATGGCTCCCTATTTTTATTGAGATCGGTTTTCAGGAACTTTCCTGCATCTTCATCATTCAGACTAGAACAATTTTTTAAACATGCATTGGGCGGTAACAGTGTTACATTTTCGGCATTTTTATTATTTTCTATAACCATTGATTTTTTACCTTTTCCTTTACCTTTTCTTTTCGCTTCTTTTTCTTTATCTGTGCTGTCTTCTTTTCTTTCATAGTCCTCAATCCCAATACTTTTTCCTGGCGACACATTTACCCGCTTTTTACGTTTTTTAATGACTTCTTCTCGTTGAGGGTTTCGTAACTCGCTCAACATATCAATTACAGATGTAGAAACATTCATATCAACATTTTCTGTATTATGTGGTTTTTTAGGCAATCTTTCAATAGGCCTTGACCGATTTATTGGATATAGCCCACATTTATTAAAACCGCTTATTATATTTTGCTTCCCTACATCATTTTCGGTTAGTTTTTGAAACAATAATGAGAATAATTGTGGAAATCCTTCTTTGGTCATCGTTTTAATCCTTCGATTTTGTTTCTGTTTCCATTCAGTCAATATTTGACGCCAATAATTTTTCAAGGGGGCATAAAAAGCAACGTCTAAAGGTTGCATTATATGCGTTGCCTTTGCAGGCAGGCAAATAAATTTAATGTTATATTTCTGACATAATTCCAGAACTTTAGATGAAAAATGCGATGATAAGTTATCTCCTATCAGGATCTTAACTCCTTCTTTATTTTTAGCATATGGTATGACAATAGTTTCGAACCAGTCTTCGAAACATACAGAATCGAACCATCCACTACGAGCTCTGTTATAGCGTGTGTTAGGAGGACCACCATGTATCCAGCTATCCCATAAATGGTCTGCTTTGTAAACTACATAAGGGGCTAACAACGTACCATCAGCTGCACCAGCAAACATAATGCTGATTGCACTTTTTGAAGAGTCCATAATTCTTTCGGGATACTTTTTCCCTCGCTTGCATATAAATTTCTTTGATCCAGGATCATCAGTAAGATTAGTCTCATCATAATTTATTATTCTGTCTGGTGATATGCCATTACAAACAGTCTCATAATTATTAAAAAAGCGTTCTATTTTGTCCTGGTTAAGTTCGGCTCTTGCTGAAGAAATATTACTGGCGTGGCGAAATGAAAGTTGACTTTTGTGTCGCTGCATAAAATTTAAAGCCCAATCTCGACCAGGAGTATTGTTTTTCAATGAGGGAATATTCCTTCCAATTCTAGACAAATATATTAGGTCTTTACCTATGAAATTGCCGTTCTGCAGTACTGGCCATTTCAAATCAAAATAATTTTTGTTTGGCTAAGAATTCTAATTTCAAATTAATTTTATTTTAAAAACATGGATTTTTTTTTCTAAAAGTAGTCATTTCTTTATTGATTAGTGTTACATTTTCATCGCATTTCAATCTTTTTCGTCATCATCGATACGTTAAAAATTTGAGTAATTATGGAATATGAGTACCGTCGTGGCAGCAACGCGGCACAAGCGGCACGCAACATCAACGACGTTTACGGAGCTAACACTACAAACCAACGCAGCACCTGTTATTGGTTTGCTCGCTTCCGTTCTGGAAATTTCGACCTGAAAAATGAACCTCGCGGTCGTCCGAAGACTTTGGTCGACAATGACGAATTAAAGGCGATTGTGGAAGCTGATGATACACAATCTACGGCTGAATTAGCAGCAGCTTTCGACGTTAGCGTCAAAACAATATTGGTCCATTTGCGTCAAATTGGCAAGGTAAAAAAGCTTGACAAATGGGTGCCCCACGAACTCAATGATCGCCAGCGCGAAGTACGCGTCGAGACGTGCCTTGCACTGCTCAACAGACACACGAATGAAGGAATTTTGAACCGCATTGTTACCTGCGATGAAAAATGGATTCTGTTTGATAACCGTAAGCGCTCAGCAAGTTGGTTGGATCCTGGTTCAGCACCTAAACAATGCCCTAAACGAAAACTTACCCCTAGAAAAGTGATGGTCACTGTTTGGTGGTCTAGCGCCGGTGTGATTCATCACAGCTTCTTACCAAACGGGGTGAGCATTACTGCAGATGTGTACTGTGAAGAACTGAACACAATGATGGAGAAGCTGGCGCATCTCCAACCAGCATTGGTCAATCGCTCGTCTCCGCTGCTCCTGCACGACAACGCGCGACCTCATACTGCACAGCAGACGGTCTCCAAGTTGCAAGAACTGGGGTTGGAAGCTCTCCGTCATCCGCCCTACTCACCAGACCTTGCGCCTACAGACTACTACTTTTTCCAGAATTTGGATAACTTCTTGGCGGGAAAAAAATTTAATACCCGAGAGGCAGTACAAAATGCCTTTGAAGAATTTGTTGCCTCCCGTCCAGCTGATTTCTTTAAGAAGGGCATCAATAAACTGCCACTGCGATGGCAAAGATGCATTGATTGCATGGGTGATTACTTCGATTAATACAAATAAAAAATTCATGAAAAAAATTCGTTTAAATTTTTTCATACAAAACGGCAATTTCATAGGTAAAGACCTATTATGCGAGCCAAAACTCTTAAGTCGAGTGTATCTATGGGAAATCCCCAATCGGAAACTACTTGGGTATATTTAATAAATATTTCTTCTTCAATATTTGAGAACAGGGTAGGATGACCAGATTTACGCTGGGTACAATTTTGCCCTCTGGATTTTCGAGATATTGTAGCAATAGGGACACCGTACCGTTCAGAAGCTGCTGTTAGTGTTAATTCCTTTTTTTGCACAGAAGATATTGCTTGTTGGAGGGCTTCATCGCTGTATGATCCGTACGGTTTGTAATATTTTCCATTCCGGATACTTAGATTAGTTCTTTTGTAAATGCGGACCATGGTGGAAGTTAATTGAAAACATCTGCAACAAGCAAAAATATAAAAAATCGCGGAAACATCCAATCCATCTGAACTGAGAAATTAAGGGGTTATTTGAAAAAGGGGCTATTTGATAATAATCAAATAACCCCATTTTGTATTCCAAAAAGCCCCATTTTCAAAAAATCATCATAACACAAAAACTATTAAAGCAAATCAAGCTGTGATTACTGATTATTAATGGTGAAAAACAGAAGAAAATTGTGTGAACTTACCAAAATAAACGTGCATTTAAAATAAATTGGGCACCCAAAAGTTTGCAGCTCACGATTTTGCACGAATACACCTCCTTTTACAAAAATCCGTTTATTTTTTGACATCTAACGAATTAACGTTTGGTTGCTTAAAAATCGACACTAGCGTTCGCGACAATATCCCGTAAACTCACGATGGTCGCATTCAGGTTAACGAAGAAATTAAGGATGCAATCTTAATTTTACTTTTTCTCAAGTAGCCCCTCGTTTTTTAAATAGCCCCATTTTACGGTATGTATGTTCTGTGGGCTGTATGATCTATTCCACTTGTGTGCACCAGCTCTAAAGAATAGTTTTATCTGTTGCAAACTAATGTCAATTGTCAAATAAATTTGCCGGACAAATTTTCTCGCAAGTTGCACGTTTACGTTTTCTTTCATCTTCTGAAACTATTAAATAACTTAGTAAAGTAAAATTTAAAGTTAAATCTGGTGCTGTGATTTCGTCTTATATTCTTATCATCGGCAGGGTAAATACCGATCAGGTAAGTACATTTTTTTTTTCTGCTGGAGGTTATCTTGTTTTCAACACAACACAGCCCAAACTAAACTAAGTATATTATTGCAAATTCTTTCCATACGTCCACATCATCTCTGCTTTATCGGAAATAAATTGAAGCCGGCGCACCTTGCACCATACTTCTGGGATCAATTTCCGTACACCTTTTACAATCGTCGTAACTTAGTACCCCTTTAAGCCATATCGTCAAAGCCACATTATAAATCTGGTCAGCGGATCATCTTAAATCCAACCAAACATTTAGAAGGGGCATTCTAAAACGAATAATTTCAATATTTAATCATTTGTTGTGCAAACGAGTGAAATGTTCATATAGTATTTGCCTATTTCTGCTGATGCTATATGGTTTGGAGCTAATGATTTAATTAGCATCAAAACCTACAGCATCTCAAAACACACTCAAAAGCTGAGTTAAGAAAATAAACTCACACTTATTGCAACAAAACCTATCCTAAAATTTTAACTCTTCAAGTATCCAATTATTAAGTATGCTCTACCTTTGGTATTCAAATAGAGTTGTGCTGGCTGGGTATACAGAATAGTACCAATAATTAGTAAACTGTGAACATAGCAATTGGTTACCAAAACCAACAATAACATTGTGAAATACTTTCATTGTGTAATAATTTTGAATGATAACTTAAATAAATTTGGGACTAACATTTATTTAACACACATTAACATTGATGGCACATAAGCATCAATGTTTTGATGTAAATAAGACTTCCATATAATAATGTTCTATGAGCGATTAGCACAGCATTAAGCACACATGGTGCAATTAAAAAATGTGGTGTAACACCTCAAACTTGCAGTGTGCAATCTTCAATACTAACCTTGAAGAATGCTTGTGCCCACTGAAAATGATTGAGTTACAGAAGAATCTTATCCATGCAGGTAGATCTGGCCCACTCGGCCGTACTTTTAATGACAAAATTCTTTGTAATTCAGCTAAATCTTTTGTGTTGTGCTGCATTACTATCAAATGTCACTATTTCTAAATGGACACTCTACCAATTTTATGTGAATTTTGGGAAACCTGTTAGAATCCATGCATGAGTATTTAAAAATTGATTTAGTATGAAGGTTCAATTTTTCATCAATGTCTTGTCAAGCCAGTTCCTATGTTACTTGGCATTGGTGCAATATTTGTCTATTCAATTCTCCTTTAAAACACTAACTACAGATGATGATGATGAATTCAAGTGCAATTTTCTTTTTCAGAATGCCTCCTAAGAAAGTGGAAGAGCCTGAAAAAAAGCCATTAATTGGCAGAGTGGGCACAAACTTAAAAGTGGGCATTGTTGGTGTGCCTAATGTTGGGAAATCAACATTCTTCAATGTATTGACGAAAAGCCAAGCTGCAGCTGAAAACTTCCCCTTCTGCACCATAGATCCCAATGAAAATAAGTATCTGAACATTTTATAATAATATCTCCCAGATAAATCTCTCTTTCTTAGACCATTTTGTTGGTTTTTTGTGTGGAACATTCATAGGTATAATTTGGTTGGAAGTTCGAAAGAACTGGGTGCTTACTCTGGAATATAATTCCGATAGATCGACATTGGTCAAACGTCAGTTGGTTGAGTTAAACGTCAGGGATTGGCTGGACTCACTGAGTCTAGCCAATCCCTGACGTTTGACTGACAATCCCAATGTCGATCTATCGGAATTATATTCCAGAGTAAGCACACTGGGCGGGTGGAAAGGTTACGTCGTGTTCTTTTCGCAGGTGATGTCATTCCCATACATTTGGCGTTGCGTTTGGCGTGAACGCTAGCAGAAATGTGTTTTGTTAGGCCTACTGATTGGAGAAATTGACTGAGGTTATAGTAGTACACACTATGTTCACTAGAATTAAACATATTGATAAAATTGAGGAGTCATTATACTTAAAAAGTTTTTAAGGGCATTCACAATCCTTGCCCCATGAACAAATGTGTGTTTCTTATAAAAAATATTTTTCTAGTTGTTTGAGCATCAACAATGTCTCAATGCCTAATAGATTCTCTTTGATTAAAATAAAATCTATCAATTGTCAAACTCTGACATGACATATGGCACTTACATTTTATTTTATTCCACATTCTGCTGATGTAACAAAAATGTAATGATGGAATTCGAGAATTACAAAAGTAATTTGGATGTTGTTGACAAATATGACATAAAAAGAATTACGATTGGTACAGGCAAAGTATATACTGGAAAGACGGAATATATCAATCCACAAATAAAAGCAGTTGAGCATACTAGTCCGCTGTTGGCAGCTGCCGTACTCGGTTTGGACAACACAGGAGCTCCTATTCCAGAGAACACCAAATTTTTGGACACCTGGACAGATATTGATGCTCAAGAAATATACCTGAGCACTAAGCCAACATGTTACGCAATCTTGGGAAAAGTGGATGCTGAAGCATTTAATCTTGGTGAAGCAATGGCAAAAAAGTACAATGTTGTTCATTTATGCCCAAAAAATATATTGCTTGATGAAATATCACAACAAAGTAGTGCAGGGAGAACTTGGGATTTTAATATGAAACATAATAAAGTGTGCTTATATGACATGATATTAGCAATGTTGAAGATCAAATTGAATTCTGAAGTAGTTCAACATAGAGGATATGTAATATCGGGTCTTCCTTTAGTGACTTCTTGTAGAAATCCTCTTGTCTATATGAATTCATTGTATAGTGAAGAAGCCTTTCTGTACATAGATGAAATGTTGTTTGAAACAATTCGTGACTTAAAAAAAAAGAAACCAAAACCACGTCAAGGGTCAGCTCTTTCATCTACAACTAGTGAAATGTTAGTACAAGAAGAAGAAAACGTAGAAGAAGAGCCTTCAGATATCCAGGACGAAGAAGCTCTTCGAGAAGAAGAAGATATTCCTGTTGAACTGCCAAAGTTTTTGCTAGATACTTGTTCAAATGTTATAATCAACAAAAAACCTCGTTTCGAATCAAAATTAGCAGCACTTCTTTGTCAGCTTAATGAGTTATTTAATCTATGTCTTAAGCCGGATATCATTATTCATATTACTTGTCCTGAATTGGACTTAGTAAAAATGAGAGGTAATAGCTACATAAACTATAAAACAGGCATGTATACAAATAAACCATTTATTTCAAATTATATATCAGAATCAAGTTGGCCTCGTAAATGTTATTTCGATGACTATGAAAATCCGCATGTTTCTAATGTTTTTCAACCTAAATATAACTGTAGACCACCTTCAAACTATGAAGATAAAATAATTGAACAAATATGCAATTATAAAACTTACGTATATCCATATATAGAAAACAAATTAAAAGATTTTGATCCAAAAATGGTAGTTGAATTAGACGGCCGCATTTCTTGCAGTGAAATGCTTCATCACGTAGCTGAAACGTTAATTTTAATCCAAATTCAACCTGTGATTATACCGCGGCCGTTGTTTTTAGAAGAACTTCCAGAAGATATGGAAGAATTTTGGGCCAGTACTGTACCTGGATTAGATGGTCTAAGTAGTGATGTCGTTCATTTCAAATATTGTGCCTCACCCTGGTTTAACAGGTGTCCTGTTGAATTAAAACTAAGACGGTCAGTTGTAGGAAACCCAAAATATGCTGTTTTGTTCTTCAAACACGTATATCTGATGTCGTCACTTAATAATTTAATTGCATTTTACAGAAACCCGCGCCCTTATTTGAAATTAAAATATTTAGAACCAACTTGTAGAGTTATAGTAACAGGAACGAAAAGTTCTGGAAAAACGATGATTTCGCAATGTTTGTCATGGATTTTTGATGCTCCCTTATTTAATTTCAAAACAATTTTGGAAACTGAAAAAGAAAAGAAGTATGTTCTAATTGCTCAAACTATTTTGTCTGAAATTATAGCCCCTATAGAAGACGCTCGAATTCTAAAATGGCAGGCAACAGAAACAGACAGAGTAATAAAATTAAGTGAATGGTGTAGCTCCGCTCTGAAACTATTAAAAATATATGTACCTTTACTTATTACGAAAACAGAATACGATGAAAAAAAGGCACAAAATGTGCTTAAAAGACAACAACTAGCAGAAGCAGCTGAAAAAGAGAAACTAAAAAGTGAAAAAGAAGAACTAAAAGGAGAACAAGAACTAAAAGGAGAAGAAGAAGAATTAAAAGAAGAAGAACTAAGAGGAGAAAAAGAAGAACTAATAGGAGAAAAAGAAGAACTAATAGAAGAAAAAGAAGAACTAAAAGGAGAAGAAGAACTAAAAGGAGAAGAAGAACAAAAAGTAGAAGAAGAACTAAAAGGAGAGAAAAAAAAACGAAGAAGAGAAGAACGGAAAAAACAAAATAAAGAAGATGAAATGGATGCAGATCTTCTAAACGAGTTCTACAATCTCAAGACGCAGCTTTCTTTTTTACCTATATTAGACAGTATAGAGGAGTGCCAAATTGCTTGTAACGACCAAAACATTTCACAATATGCACCTATTCAATTGTTAAAAGTTGCAAACAAGCCTTCAATACCTGTTCTTGGTGATACAGATGTTACAAAAGCAATAAACCAGTATATTGTAACTAATGACTTACAAAAAGAACTTGAGCCTACCACCGAGGAATTAATGACAGAAATAGTTAAATTAATTACTGCATTAAACACTCAACATCAAGAAGATACGCAGTCTGAACAGTTGTTTGGAAAGTACATTATAGACGGTTTTCCTTCCGATACAGAATATTTTGAGTATATTAGCAATTCTAAGTTAATTCCAGATTATACTATAGCTCTAATAGAAAATCGGGAAATTGATGAAGAACTTTATCAATATTACAGTGCTGACAAAAATACTAGACGTTACGATGAAAAGATATTATCGGTTAAAGATCCACTCGTTCATACCAGATTGCAAGCTACGAAACTTTCGCGCTTAGAAAACGATATGATACAATACGATATACAAAATATTGTAAATGATGAGATAAACGATACACTTGATTTAATATTTACTACTGATACTAATAACACGGTACCCACCACGACGAACGAAACTTTACAAACAGAAGTTCAAACTCAATTTATCGCATCTTTTACCGAAGCTATAGAAAAATATCGTGAAGAATGGGACAGTTTAAAACTAAAAATAGAGGAAAACTCCAAATCATACATTGAAATTGAATTAGAAAATAAAGGAGATGTGGAACTTATTGAAGAAATGTTACAAAAACTACGCCAATGCTATCGACCTGGAAGTTTCGAGCGTAATGAGGATGAAGAACCCGAACGTGTGGATGAAGATGAAGAAGATTCAACCACAAAAGATCTTCTTGGCTACAACGATCCCCGATTTCTTTGCGAGACTAGTATTTATTGCCCTATCACTTATTATGATCATGACATTTTGTGGGAGGGGAATCCAGAGTTCTCTTTGAAATACGACAACAAAATCCATTACTTTTGTAAAGAAGAGTTTATAGAATTATTTAAAAAAGACTTCACCAAATATCAATTTAATAATATACCTTATAAAAAAATACCAAAATTGAAAATTTGCATAATAGGTAGCATCGGTAGTGGAGCAACCAGTTTATCCAAGCACATAGCAAAAGAGCTGGGATTGTTACATATCGATTTTGCAGACGCTGTCAACGAATATTTGGTGCCAAAACATTTCAAAAAGATTGGACGTCATTACGAAAATACGTTTGTTGACGGACTTATAGATGAAGAAGGTATAGTAGAATTTCAAATGGATGAAGAAAACGTTAATTTAATATCCGATATCTTAGGAAACGAAAAAGAACTGACTCGAATGTTGAATGACTATTTTGAACGTGGAACGCCTATTTTATCAAAACTTATGCAAAAAGTGATTCATAAAATTTGGTTCGATTCTAGTTCGCCAATAGGGTTTGTTCTAGATGGTTATCCAAAAGTACCCAGTGACGTTGAAGACATGTTAGCATGTTATGCTATACCTGATATGGTGATACAATTAGAAAATGTTGCGGAAACTGCTATTAATCGAATTGCTCCCATAATGCTCAAGTCTTGGAAATCTCAACAGAATGAGGCTAAAATGACTGCTGCAGTAAGATTGGCTAATGAACGTAAAATATGGTTGCATTCTATTACAAAAAAAATCGTTGCCAAACTAATAATCGAAGAAGTGTACGAAATGATATTTATTTTAAATCCAGATCCCTTAGCAAAAACTGATTCTGTTGAAAGCGCTATTATAGATGCGCATCCAGCAGGATCTTCACATGTTGATCCAATCCTATTTAACACATATAATGAAATGGTGGAAGAATATCCGGAGCCTCAAGATACGAGTGTATGGGAAAAATCTGATGAGGCAATTGAAAGAATAGAAGCTAGAATAGAAGGTATATTTGACACAGATGTTGAAAATATCTCATCATTAAACGAAATTTTAATGGAAAACCGAATTAAAACTATATCAGTAGATGCTACAAAACCATTCAACAAAGTAACAAGATATACTTTAACCAAATTAACAAACTTGAAAAATAGATGTGAATCATTTTTTGAGCAAACTTTTGTTGTCAATACTGATGTTGCCGAAAAGTTACTTTTAAGAGGATTTTATTTTTTTAGCAAATTCTATCGTCTTTGTCCAGTATATATCTTTGAAAATCCGAAGGCTATTCAAAATTCTTACAAAATTTCCAGACTTCGGGGAACACTTTATCCGGTAGTTCATAGATCGTTCATATATTTTATTAGTAGTGCAGATAATGTAACTAAGTTTAGAACAAATCCACTGAAATATATTACTTGTGATGCTATCAAATTGTATTTTGAGTATCCTTTAAGAATTGGTGTTATAGGAACACCTAAATCAGGACGAAGCACACTGGCTGCTAGATTGGCTAAGCAATTTGGATTATTGTGCATATCAGGAGGGAGCGCTGTGCGAAGCGTATTAGAAAACTTGCATTGGACAGAACTGGCTGTTGAAATGACAAAGTGTCTTAAAGAAGGAAAAAAAATTGAGGAAGACCACATTGTGAAAGCTATGCAAACTGTCGCTATTCATCATCTAACGGTTACTTGTGGTTACGTTTTAGATGGCGCACCCGTCTCTCCTTACCGAGCAAAAGGTCATGTCAAAAGCTGTCTTTATCCTAATATGATTTTTGATATTTGTTCAAATAAAACCAGAATTTTAGAAAATTCACAAAATGAAATTTACTATGATATTCTCAAATATAAGCCACCATATCCGAACGATCTAATTAAAAAAAGATACGAAAATTGGGAAAAAAGTGAATATAAAATTAAAGGTTGGATCGCTGAAAACTATCAAAATCTTTATCTAATTGATGGTAATCAATCCAAATGGCATGTTCTGCAGCAAGCAATTGATTATCTAACGATAGTACATTCTAAACTTCATCATTATGTAAACAATGTTGAAAATAATATTGTTCGCGCATTGTGGATCTCGGAGGAAGAATTCCAAGCTAGACAATCCCAGTACAAAAACATATGTCCAGTATGCTTTCACACGAAAACATATAAACATATGGGGCCCTATTTCGGCGGTAAAACAGGTGTAGTTCAATATCGGAAGAAATTTTACTGGATCTGCGATGAACATATGGATTTGGTTATGGCGTTTCCAGATTGCTATTTGACGTCTATAGATGTAGAAATACCCGAAATGCCCGCTTTAATTAATATAGTCAATTTAGATTACATTTATGAAAATGGGATATGCGTGGTAACTTATGCCGAAAATTTACCAGCTCAAATAATAAAAATAGGCACTAATCAATATGCTGCGAGTTATGCTGGTAAATCTTATTTATTTTGTAGTGAAGTTTGTCTTTGTAAATTTTTATCGAAACCATATTTATATAAAGACATAACTATATTTAAAGAATCAAAAAGCTTTCCGAAATTGTCTTTAAAAAGTCTACCTAACATCGGATACTTAGAGCAAACTTTGGGGAATGTGTTAACAGAAGCGTGTTGCTCGGTGAATGTGTTTAGACCGAAATATCCGGGTCTCTCTTTCCAAACATCCGCTTTAATTTACATAGCACTTTATTTAAAGACACACAATCCTCTCATGGACAAAAATAAGATGGGAAGATACCTTAAAGCTTTAAGGGTATTTGAATGTCGATGCAAACTGATGTTAGATGTAGGATTACGCTTAAGATCAATGGACAATCCATTTGCTACTTATCCTAAATGTCTCCATAGACAACCAACACTTAACCCAGCCGATGTCGAACTATGCCCAAAATCTTGTTTGTGTTCATCACAATTACAAAGACCTGCAATTGAAACCGCTAAAGGAACTTCAAATTTTGTTCAACTGCATACACCTTCATTCCTTCAAAAGTTAACCAAGCGTTCGACAGCAACAAGCCAAATGAAAAGGAATTAATCTTACCATACGCCTCATGTATTTTATTTTATGTAGGTACAGTTGCCTGATTTCATACGATCTGTTGTCTAACGCATTCGTACATGTGAGGCGTCATTACTATATTAATTTAATATAATTGTTTTGTTTTTGCCAACACATTGTTTAGGGAGATGTTTTGTTCGACTATAATTAAATAAATTTGCATAACAAAACATTGATAATTATTTTATTTATAACCCTCCTGTTCGGTAAAGGAAACGGGTATGCATAAGGTTAGCAACACATAATACATAATATGTATCCAATGAACTTGGAAGGAATGATTTAATTCAGATGTATAACGATTTTTTTCTTTGCAGCACGTAGGGTACCTGTGCCGGATGAACGATTTGATTACCTCTGCGAGTTTCACAAACCAGTCAGGTCAGTGACGTTCACAATAAATACTACATAAGCTATTACAGTATAAGTATACAAGTATGAGGAACAAGGTGTCAAGTTAACTCAGCCTCAGTAGGAACAGGAGGAGCCTCCGACCAGAAGGGTGTGGTGTCTGGTGGGCTACTGCTAAAAGATTGTTTTTTTTTTTTGGGAATGACATCTCGCAGATCAAGCTAGGAGGTTGTCGGCTGCTTAACTGGACTTGCCTGTGTCTTCAATACATTAAGTCCTCCAACCAGGGCTTAAAATTAAGCATCTACACGCTACGGGCACCACATGGTACAACCCTCGGCTTTCGGCGTCTCTGGAGAGGAAGCAGATGGAAGAGGGCAGCAACGGACAGGCTAGATCGGACTGACCCCAACGATTGATCTTGGGATGTTGTATAAATGGTAGTTTCGCGGTAAACTCTGCTTTCACGATGCAAGATCTTGCATTACGTCAGTATGTTTTGTTTAACTACGAGCAGCTTGTCAATTTAATTTATTAATAAAAAACGTTTTGTTTTTCAGCAAAGTGCCTGCGTTCCTGAATGTAGTCGATATTGCTGGTCTCGTGAAGGGAGCGGCCGAAGGACAAGGACTCGGAAACGCCTTCTTGTCGCATATTAAAGCTTGTGATGCTATTTTCAATCTGTGTCGTAAGTTCTCTTGAATTTAGTGTTATTCAAATTTATTTTAATTTATTTGGAATAAGATGAGATTAACTGTCTAACGGCCTGGCAAATGGGCCTTAGAAGGCTTAAAGTCACCCAAAGGGCAATAGAGAGGGCTATGCTCGCAGATTCCCTACGTGATCGAATTAGGAATGAAGAAATCCACACGAGAACCAAGGCAACCAACATAGCCCGAAGAATTGCCAAATTTAAGTGGCAGTGGGTAGGGCATATTGCTCACAGAACAGATGGCCGATGGGGCCGAAAGGTTCTGGAGTGGCGACCGCGTACCGGAAGACGTAGTGTTGGAAAGCCTCCCACAAGATGGACCGCTGACCTTGTGAAGGCCGCAGGAATCCGCTCTGGAGTTGCGGGCAGCACAGAACCGGTCGAAGTGGAGGAGCTAGGGGGAAGCCTAAGTCCAGCAGTGAATGTCTTTCGGCTGAAATGATAATGCTGATGAACTGGCTAACAATTTATGTGATTTCGGAAAGTGAAGTTTAAAGATGGTAGACGCCAAAATGATAGTTTTTGTTATAAATTCGAAATTTTAATTTTATTAATTAAAGTGTCAGTTATTATACTAGTTACAGTTATTAATAAATCAAATTAATTTACACTATAGTGAAGTTGAATTTTTTTTGACTGGATATTACGTCATTGGAAACAAGGATTTGAATAGACGTAAATATTTTTAGGTGCTTTTGATGATGAAGACGTTATCCACGTCGACGGTGAAGTGAACCCCGTTAGAGACTTGGAGACCATCGGAGAGGAGCTTCGCTTAAAGGACGAGGAACAACTGGTGCAAAACTTTGATAAACTGGACAAACTCGTCAATCGTGGTCCAGACAAAAAACTGAAGTCGGAATACGTAAGTCAAGTTAAAGTGGAAGCTCCCAAGGTAGCCAAGTTAATAAGGAGGTAGTAAGCAGTTTTTCATGAAATGGCCATTCAATTATACTTACAACTAATAACTTAGATGGTACCGTTGATGATTTTAATGAATATAATTATGTAAATACATAGGTTTTACTGTCGCAAATCATAGTTTAGTCAACATACAACTTGGCACAGACCTACAAATTGCAAAAAAAAAAATCGTGGGCAACCCTTTAAGCTTACACCTCTATGGCAAACACGTATAATGCTCTTCTCTATAGGATTTTGAGCTCAAATGTACTAATAACTAAGTTTATTGTTACAGGATTCGCTGACGAAAATCAAAACTGTGTTAGTAGATGAAAAGAAACACATTCGATTTGGAGATTGGAGTGCAGCAGACGTAATTATTTTTGTTTCTAGCGAATTTGTATAGACATGTATAGTGTACTGTGATAGTTTTGCTCAGAATTTCATATTTTATTGTATTTCGATTTTCATTAATTTTCCGGTTAGTCTGGAAGCCGACCTCAACATAGTTGGGAGAAGGCTAGGCAGAATGATTCATTGATTAGAACTTTCAATAGACATTTTTATTATGGCGCAACAAAATGGATTTCTTCTATTCTACTTTTATGGAATATCACCTAATAGAAACGATTGTCATTTCAGATAGAAGTGCTCAACAAATACCTGTTCTTGACATCCAAGCCTGCTTTATATCTTGTGAATTTGTCTGAAAAAGATTATATTCGAAAGAAGAATAAATGGTTTGTATAACTTTGAATATACTTATGAATTTGTATTGTAGTTATATTGTTTATTTGGTTTTGTTATTTAAAAAAAACCTGTATAATGTACATTTCCAATCCATGGTTTCCTCTCAATGCACTAATAGTGATGTTTCTCTAATACTTACAGGTTGCCGAAATTAAAGGAATGGATTGACAAGAATGATCCTGGAGCACCCCTTATACCTTTCTCCGGCTCTCTTGAAATGAAGCTATTCGATATGGAGCCTGCAGAACGACAGGCCTTCTTAAAGGAACACAATCTTACAAGGTAAACAGTTTTATAATATCTACTATAACTGCTACTGGGGAACCTGTACTGTATGTCCCTCATAAGTTTTAACCAATCACAGTCCGGCAATCCTGCTAGGCGCACTGCTACATTACAGACGAGGATATGTTGAATGTCCCTTCTTAAGGAGCTCCTGAAAATGGTCGCTAGCAGAAAATGATAGCTGAAAATAACGTCAACGTATGGATACGGCGGTGGTGTTATTATTATTTAAAATGGCATTGACATCTCTCTGGCCCTTATGGGAAGCATTCGAGGGGCCGACGCCAACTCGCACCCATTAGACGCCTTTAATTTTTGCTGAAAAAAAGAAAATGACAGGGAAGTGTTTGCAGCAGGCCTTGATTTTATGGAAAAGAAAATTGCGCTAGAGGCATTATTCAGGAAGAAAAAAGGGGAATACATTTGTATAGATAATCAAAATCAAAAGTCATTTATTTAAATTAGGCTGAGAATCAGCACTTTTCTAACGTCAAAATACATAAGACAGTCCCCCAAAAACGCCCACCCTTCGACACTTCCTAGTGCTTTAGCTGGGAAGAAGAAGTGGTGCAACAAACTCCCCAGCAGCACAGCTGTCTGTTTAGTCGGATGGACTTGATTCTATACATACATATGCAAAGTAATAAACAATAACGCATATTACCAAAAATACAATTCTCCTGGTATAAAAGGCTCTATAGCTTACATATGCAATGCTGGATTATTGTTAGAACATGTCAATAACTAATGACATAATAGATAGATAATAAAAAAAAGTATTTAACTAAATAATTATATGAACCCATATAAACTGTCACTAGTTATGCTATTTCTGGAGAAAGAACATAAACATTGTCTTGTGTTAATCACAGCGACCAACTATTCTTGTCATTTAAATAGTCGTTAATGGAATAGTAAGCCTTTAAACAAAGGATGGATTTTACTTGAGCTTTAAACGCATCAAAAGGCAAATCTAGCAAAGAAGTGGGAAGCTTGTTATAAAAGGTTATACCAAGCCCAACAAATGAGTTATGAACCTTATGAAGACGGTGAAAGGGAGCATGTAGTTTGTCCTTATTTCTAGTGTTAACGGTGTGAATATCACTGTTTTTAGTGTACAAGTGTATATGTTGCCTAATAAATAAGATGTTAGCTAATATGGATTGTGATGCCACTGAGAATACCAATATCTTTAAAAAAGTCCCTCAAGGAAAATCTGCCACCTAGCTGGTAAATCGCACGCCCTGTTCCCTCTTAATACTAGGATGATGATGATGAGACTCCCTTTTCCGCACGTAGACTCCCATTCGGTCCGTTGTGCGTGGGGATTTTGGCTAACAAAGTCAGCCTAGCTCCGCCCAAAAGCACAGAAGCTTGCTGGGAGCTTCACAGGCTTCGCGGAGCGACTTCACTATTCCGAGGATTTCTTCACGTTGAGAAGCCACGGTCTCGCATTCCAGGATGACGTGGGCGGCTGATTCCTCGGCGTCAAGGCAGCCCCTGCAAAGCGGGCTGTCTGTGGCACCCGTGTTATAAAGATATTTGTTAAGGGGGTTATGGCCCGTAATTGTTCCTATGATTATTTTAAGTTTGTTTCTACTCAGGCTAAGAAGTTTATTGGTTAATCGCGGGTGTACACGTGTACAGTTGGTAAAGCCAATTTTGACTGTCTACAGTCTGTTGCCCGTGACCATCTGTTGTTATGAAGTTCGGTTGATCTTTGGCGAATCCACGCACGAAATTGTGAGAAAGGCAGGGGGAGAAGTGGGTACGGGCCTAGCACTTTCATATCTGAGCCTCCGCAAGTTCATCTGCGGCGTCATTACCTAGGGATCCACTGTGCCTCTTGATCCACTGGAAGGTAATACGATTGGACGTCGATAAACTCTCCAGAGCTAGATGGCACTCAAAGATTAGTTTGTTATTGGTTTGTTTGTTTGCCAAAGTTTTGAGCACAGATAGGCTGTCGGATACGAATTTAATGCCGTAGTTCCGGATGCCTAAGCGCTTTACTGCTGCTGCGGCTTGTGTTAAGGCAACACATTCAGATTGAACTGTGTGTGCCTAGTGTTATGTGAAGTTAATTTTGAGGTCAAGGGAGTGTGTGCCAGCACCTGAACCGTTTTGTGTTTTTGAGCCGTCTGTGTAGATGCGCACTTCATTGGCTCCCGACTGATCCCTTTCTTCCTCTACTGTTTGTATGATATAGTTTTTGTTGAACATAGGTTGGTTTGGTGTTCTATCACACAGGCAACGATGAGTGGCTGGTACTCAATCGCCCGGTCCAGGATGTTAGCGTGTGGGCTGGTTAAATTCTTGCCTCTTAATACTATAGGTACTATTTATTGTTTTACACACAGCGCATTGGACAAGATCATCGTTCAAGGATACAAAGCGCTGCAGCTGGAGTACTTCTTCACTGCTGGACAAGATGAAGTGAAGGCTTGGACGATTCAGGTAAAAAACCTGAGCTGGACATTTTGTCTTGTCCGACTCTTAGGTGCATTGGTTGCAAACTGCTGAGCATGGGGCCCTGGGTTCGATTCCCAAGTTGGGCAAAGTTTTTTCGGGAATTTCTCAAGAAAAACCGGTATCTAGAATTGGTCCGGTTGAGGTCATAAGGTCGGGCCCTCTATTACATGGATCTTAAACATAACTGAAGAACAGTGGGAGAACTATACACCAATTTATTTAAACTTCTCACACGCAAAAAGGTACAAAGGCGGACTTAATGCCTTAGGTATTCTCTACCAGGCAACCAAGGGTGGCGAAGAGATTAGATGGCAGGTGCTTATGTTGAGGGGAACAATAATTAAAAGAAA
This sequence comes from Polymixis flavicincta, assembly GCA_949987655.1. NCBI lineage: Eukaryota > Metazoa > Arthropoda > Insecta > Lepidoptera > Noctuidae > Polymixis > Polymixis flavicincta. The sequence continues at coordinate 17,056,561 of OX465179.1, forward strand.
AACAATACAAATTATATCATATAGAATAATAAGATTGGTACATAAATAGGTTATAAACTTATAATACAAATACAAGCATACTTATGCCTTACCTTTTGGCAAATACAGACGTGATGTTGGGTTATCTTAAAAGTGACAGCTAAGTATATTCCAAATTCATCTGGCTGCACCACATCCTATTCCAATACAAAAATCCCGGTGCGGCCCGCCTGTTGTGATCATACAAAATAATAAAAGTTATGTAGAAGATTTTCAACAAACTGGCTCAGCCCGCCCAAATAATAACTATAAAGCACCTTGCTTTATAGTTACTAACACTCTATGGATATTTGTGTCCGAAACAAAGTTATTCTATTCTATTATTTAAACTAATGTGAATTGTATTGATTTGACAGAAAGGAACAAAGGCGCCGCAAGCCGCCGGTAGAATTCACACCGACTTTGAAAAAGGTTTCATTATGGCTGAAGTGATGCACTACAAGGACTTCAAAGAGGAAGGCACTGAAGTGGCTTGCAAAGCAGCTGGCAAATACAGACAACAAGGTAATTAATTACTTGTATTCAGTATTATCTGGATAATAAGTAGTGAGCAGCCGTTGAAATGAGTTTTGGAAAGACATTTTCATACAGGTGTGTGAACATCGTCGGCCTAGTAGCAACGGGACTGACTTACGAGCCGTATGCCGTGAGTTCGAACCCAGGCGGGCATGCGCTAGTTTTATTTGCTCATTGTGTGTGTTGGATCATTAAGTTCCCTTCAAAATAGTTGAGCTGAATGGTGCTGATCCATGCGTCAAGTTCGGACGGGTTCGAACGGGCGCCGTCGGTAGGGACTGGTGATCTCTTAGCTGCCGCGGCTTATTTTAATTTCTGAATTGTTTTTTTAATGTTTTGTTTTTAAACTTAATATTTTGATTTAGTATTTGTGAAGTTTCTTGCACGGTCTTCTCCATAGGTTCGTATTACGCTTTGGAATGGGCAACATGCTTCATCTCTCTGACTGCCCAACCCCTTGACAATTCAAAAGTACTTGTAATTATTGGTTATATGAAATAAATTGGATTGAGGATGGACGGCGGCGCCGAGGCCGGCCCAAAAAAAGGTGGCGTGACGACCTAGACGCGTATTGCAAGGGCTGGATCGAGGAAGCCCTGGAAAAGGATGCCTGGAAGGATGTGGGGGAGGCCTTTGCTCAGCAGTGGGACAGTGTAGGCTAAATGAAAAATAAAAATAAAAAATGAAATAAATCCTTTGAGTTTGCGTTTTTTGTCATACCTCTCAAAACGATTAAGAAATGTCCAAAAACCGATAATTCCAAGACATTTGACATACAAGCGAATACGACCCGCTTCTTCGCATTGAGAGGATAGCTTAGTTTCAGTAGCCTGGCCATTATTAGATAGCTGTTGACATTAACAATATATAAGGCCGCCAGTAACAGTCATAATACGTCCCGTACTAGTTGATACTGCATTACATGTATGTTCTGTTAATAACAACCTGGTACATTAAAAGTGACCCTATGGTATCGTAGAGAGGTGAACAGAAAGAAAAGATAGCCCCTGAAAAGATGCCATTATGACAGCTGGAAAAACATGAACTAGACAGGCAAGGAACAGGGAGAGTTGGAAGGGGTTGGAGGAGGTATTTGCTAAAGGGCACACGACTGAGACTAAGAACTGATATTAAACGTTTTGTGCTACAATAAAGATGGGATTCTACCCAGTAAATTCCCGGGTAAATTCAAATTAGGGTACATACCGAATACTTTCCTAAATTACATATGTATTAACTTGTGGTTTGGGAATTAACCTGGGTATATACCCCGTATTTTCCCATTAACCTGCGTATTTACCCGAAGGCTATCTCTAACTACAACTATCACTATGAAAAAGGCAATAAATAAAACTCACTATCACCACTCTCTTCAGCCGAAAGACATCCACTGCTGGACATAGGCCTCCCCCAAAAAGGGGGTTTTGCCATAATCGCCCCGCTTGGCAGGCGGGTTGGCGATCGCAGTATGGTGATAAAATGCATATAGAACGCTGCTGCCCATTCTCTAGTAAGTCCCTTAGTCGCCTTCTACGATACTCACGGGAAGAAATGGGATGGTGTTATTCTTTTGCGTCCAGCAACACACGGAACAATAAATCAAAATAAGTAATATATATCTTCTCTAGAGAATGTATTCAAATAGTGCGTTTGTTTGTTGCAGGCCGGAACTACGTTGTTGAGGACGGAGATATCATTTTCTTTAAATTCAACGCTGGCGCTGGTCTAAAGGACCCTAAGAAGAAATGACGTGACAAGGTACTTCTGCTCCTGGTACATATGTTGTATCTAAATCTTGTCTTGTACTCACTGCTACACGTTGCTTAAGAGTAGCATAAGAGTTTTTTTTACCTATAAATATTTATATCCACTTTCTTGAATGTAATTAAATAAAGTTTGTTAATGTTTGTAAAATTCAATTTATTTTAAAGAAATATTGTAATCATTATTAAGATAAAGTAAAGTACACAAGTTTTACTATTTTCTAATTAAATCACTTCAACAAGCTCTTGAATACGCGTTACTTTATGAATATCCTTTTCCGCATCATCGTCTTCTAGTGTTTCAGAAAATATTTTGTCGAAAATCATTCTCATTTGTTTCAAAAAACGTTTTAGATTGATATGTGACAAAATTCCCTGTTCGGTTACTGGAGCCAGTTTTTCTTTATCCTTTTCAGTGTTTTTGAAAACGTTATTCAAGATGTAAGACATAGATTGAGTAACTGCCTCTTCCCATTCCTAGAGAAAAACAAAATATAACATGCCGTTTCATGGGTTAAAATAGTGTTTATGATCTATTTACTTACCTGATAAAGTTCATAGAGTGAACCCAAAGACATCATTTCTTCTATTAGAGTGACCTTAAATTCATCTCTTGCTGATTGCTTCAATAAATAAATAACGAGATTTCCAACTGCTGCTAAGGCGCTTCCGGCTCTAGAGCAAAATTGGACATAAACCGGCAATCCAACATGTAATGAAAACCAATGTAAAAACGCGCCGTTGGATATTCAACTTTCCAGTCATTCCTTTTATCCACCCCAAAAAATCGACTCTATTTGTGGTAAACCCGTTTTTCCAACTAGGCCATATTTTCTACACTAGGCCACAATTCACCCCAGTGAATTGTCGGATTTGCGTTTAAGTTTATCCACCTTAGGGTGGACTTTTTGGGGTGGGTAAACAGAATAACTCCAACTTTCGACGTTGAGCCGAACGTTGAAAATCCAAATACGCGCAATAGCATAGGTGAAATGAATGCCTATAAAATAATATAGGTATTCATTTACATGTCACAGTGTGTGAAAACGGGCATAGTCTACATAATGTACTGCTCTTGTGATACAGGAATTCCTACTACAAGAACCAAGGCTACACTGTTGTTACTTGAAGTGAAAATATAAATAAATGAAAGTGAAATGCTGTTCGTTGGTAAAGCGTGTCACTTGTTAACGGCTACACCGATTTGGCTGTTTTGTTTTAAAATGTTTGTAATAGTGCGAATTAGGTTTTGAAAAGCTTCCCGGAAAAAATCGTATTCGGGAATAGCTGAACGTCCTTTTTTGAAATTTGAACGTCTGTCGTGTTAACGACTACTTCATATATGTTGCTTAGTTGCGTACCTGCACACAGTTTCCTTACATTCAATTATTTCGTGTACAACTTTGATCAAGCGCGTATGTGTATCCTTCATGAGAAATTCTAACGGATCGCAGTCTCCAGGTGGCGAAGAACCATATTGAACCAACAGTCGTTTTTGAATTACTGTGAACTGTTTCTGAAGCACGTTCAGCTCATCCTGGCGACATTAAAACAATAATCTTTAGCAAGCTCATTATATATGTTTGACACATTTTGTTTTGACTTTCAACAACTTACCTCTAATTCTTTTAATTTGTTTCGGTCCTTTGCGTGTGTCTCAACGCATTTTAAAAATTTGTGAATGAGTTGCTTAGTGAATTCCTTGTCATGTTTTGTATTAAATCTGAAATCTTTTAAACCCATTCGTGCGTGGTGGTCGATTAATTTAATTAGAAAATGGTCTAATACTGCAATTATTTCAGTGAAATCGTTTGCCTCTATTGAATATTGTTCTCCATCAGTTTTTAATGTAATGGTTTGTTTTGTCGACCTGTACGCCAACGTAATGGTATTTCCATATTTTTTCAATTCGTCTTCTGAAAAATCTAAAATATTGGAATAGTTAACTCTTGTGACAAGTAAATGGAAGTTCTGCCAGGGGTGCGGGTTGTTCGAAAGAGATACCGCTGCCCCTGGCACACAGGCTACTGAGGGAACACGGGTGGGTTTTAGTCAGTAAAAGTCTGACAGTCCCTCCACCCAGAGCGGGAGAAGTTATTTGATGATTACCCGCCCTAAGATAAAAGAAAAGAAAAGTAACTGAGTAGAAAAGTAAATGGAAGTTTTGTATAATTAACAATTTACCTGTGAATATCTTTGAAAATTCTATGCATGGATTATTTGTTTGAATGCGTAACTTTAATGGGCTGTTGGCAACATTCTCCATCGGGGTGCAGTAAAGACTTGACGGAAGTAAAACTTTTCTAGTCAACACTTCAATTTTTCCTGTATTATCAGTAATGCTTATTAATATTTTCACTCGAGTCTCGGAAACATCAGCGTCACTTGTCAAGAAAACTTGGTTCTCTATTATTTCTGTCCCATTAACAGCATCCAAACAAATGGTCGACTCTGAACAAGAAAACGGTGAAGCGCACTCAAAAGTCACTTGAACACTTAGAATAACCTTAGGATCTTCACACGTTAGTATTACAAGCACTGGACACAGCAACAAATGAAGGGCCTCATTCTTGTCTTTAGAAAATTCTGGAAATAAATTTTGTACTGGCTTTCCTACATCTGCTTTTATTTTGAGTATTTTTTCCATAGAAGATCTTCCATTATCTGCATCTAGAATGAAACTTTAATTATTTATTGCTAAAAATAAAATAAATTTTAATCATTTCCAAAAGTATTATTATTTGACCTTCATTGTTGTTTAAAATTTTCCGTAGTGACTCTTCAACTATTTCCAAATCATTTTGTACTTGTTCGGGATCGTTATTTTCATTGATCATTGGTGGGGCATTTGAATTGAGGTCGGGTTCCGTCCCTAAGTACCCCACATTTACTATTCCAGTAACGGAGAGTGTGACCAGACCTCCTGGGAGAGATTTTAGAAAACATCTAGATATTGATATTGCAGGGCTGAGTAGGGAACAGCTCCACAATAAAGTTGTGCCCTCGTAGATAAACAACTTTGAATCTTCCGATGTCACCATTACAAGTAAACGAGCCCCGGGTTCTGTAAATAAAACGACATTCTTAATATTTTTTTTCCAAAATCACATTTGTACACACAGCTCCACAGAAAACTCACTACTACAAAGGCATGTCGCCTTTTTAGTGGATGAGTTTTCTGTGGAGCTGTGTGTACCATCAAATACAATGATAGTAAAGTTGGAAACTGAGTATCTACCTACTACTAACCTGAAACAAAAAAAGCAGAAAATAATTTAAAAAATGCGTGGTGTGCTTTTTTAGGTATTTTATAATCAATTTAATATCACACACACACTTTTTTGAAATTGTTTTCTGCTTTTTTAGTTTGTTTTTTAAAGCGTGTTTTTTTTTATCTACTTTTTCTATTTTTAGTTCTGCTAACTACGAAAGCGTATTTTTTTTTTTTTAAATGTATTGTTATTGGTCCTCGATAAGTCTACAAAGTTTAACAGAAATCTGACCGTTTGAAGTTGGTCAAAATCAAGTCCAAAAGAGTCGGATATAAACAAACATACAGCTGAAGCTAATAAAAGCATGTTAATAAAAAATTAAAAACTATTACCGACTCTTTACGCCTTTAACTTAAAACACGATAGTTAAAAAAAATCGAATTGATCGACGTTTTGGCACTTGTAATGCTGCTTATGCTTTATTTCCGTCATTGACATGGAAAGTATAGCATAAGGAAAGTCATTCAGTGGGAAAAACTAATTCAATGGGATTTAATGAATGTAATGTTATTTATTATAATTATGTAAAGCCATATTTTGTACGGTCGTGAATAGGGTATTAAGAAATGTCTAAAATAGATAATTGAGATAGCATAAGCAAAATGCAGTCGGAAAATATTAGTTTTAGTTGACGAAATAACAAAAAAAAATTCAAATACATTTTATTGTTTTTGAACAGCATGAAATAGTAGCTGCCATGTTATTACGTCCTCGTATGGCATGTAAACTGAGAAACTTTGTACTTTTATTATTTTCGTAAAGTAATTTTTATAATAATATTTTGCATTCTGGAACAGCAAACCAACGACTAGAAAAATAAGTTTTTTTTTTTTTTTAATTATAAACAATTATCTTACAAAATATCAGCGCATGTGTTTTTAATACTGCCCTCGTAAATGAAAACACAGTAACTTCGAAAATGCTATTTTATAAAAAACGCGTTTAAAGTTTAATTGTTGAATCGCTTTGCTGTAAACAAAACATTTAAGTTAGGTTGAAAAATACATTTTTATTTGTTGTAAAATGGACAAAGCTATAATTCAGAGTACAAAGAACTGAATAAAATCAGTTAATGTGTAATAGAATAGGAAAGTAATTCATAACAAGATACTGTGTTTTTATCTATCATTTCTCATTAACGGTGGTAGATAAAGACAATCCGAAAATTTTCCCAGATACCGCTCGGTCCCGTCATTAGGTATACTATACTACCCAATACAAGCATAAACACAGTATAGCGGTTACTGTTAATTTACGAGGCAGAATAGCAAACTGACGTCATACCCACAGAGCAATATGGCATCCACTGCGTCCAGCGTTTTCGTCAAATTACACGCGAAATTTGGAAATATAAAATTTTAATGCATTTTTATGGCACTAATCGATAAAATAAAAATGTTGTTTTTTTAGTGGTTTATTAGTACCTACTCTAGAATCGAATTAAGACACTTTTTTAAGGGTTTTCGGCGCGTAATGCCCCCGGTTTATATAAATGAAACCATGTTCACTAGGAGATTAGGTGTGTATTTGTTTCACCACACCGTACACATAATATAACAAAGGAAATACGGAGAACACACAGTTGGTAAATATGGAATAGAGCTTATCGTTTTTTTTTTTTTTTTTGTGTATGGCATCTCGCAGTTGACCTTGAGAGGCCGTGACTGCTCAACCGGACTTTCCTGTGAAGGTTTTTAGGATTCTAAAAGCCTCCAGCCAGGGCGTAAACCTACTTAAACCTAAAACGACTGCGCACTGAGGGCACCCCCTGTGGGGTACGAACCTCGGCTCAGGGAGTCGCTGGCGGGGCGGGGGGCAGCTAGTACTATCAGGGACAGGCTGGATCAAGATATTTTCATGATTATTAGACGGGGAATTTAAAGCTACTGGCTCAGCTGCGGCGCGGGCTGGCGCATCAACGAGCAAGGGACGGTCGGGGGTCTGATCGTTACTCGGGGCGGGTCTTCGCGGGGCGCGAGGACCTCGGCGGCGAGGTCGGAAAGACGGTCGTTTGTATTTGTGTGCTGTGCTGGTGGCCCTATTCTTTTCTTGCAGAACAGTGATGGGGTCGTCTGGGTCGGAAAGGAGCTTATCGTTATTACCGGTGTAACTTAAATACTTTTTCTGAGCTTTACGTTCCGATTCAAATGCTCGTTCTACTACTCCAAACTTTTCAACCATAGACCTCTCGTCTAGGAACAAAAATAGTGCCACCAAACTAACTAAGAGTGGGAACCATAGGTAGGTATTAGTTTGGTTCGCCACAGGGTGTGTGTAATACCCTATAATATCTTAATCACATCTCATTGTAAAAAACTTAAAAAAAAATGCGCGTCCATCTTAAAGTAGGCAGGTACTTTACCTAGATATAATGGTGATTATAGTTTGCATTCAAATAAAAACGTTAAAATTACATGCAGTTAATGGTCATACCGTCATACGGCTTAACACCCATCTTTCTTCGGCCTACCTTGTTATAAATGTAAGTACACGAGAGTTACTTACCGTAATACCAACCAATGAGATAAGCACAGAAGCAAATCGGCATAAAATCAAATTTAATCATGTACTTCATCAGGCCATTGTCTTGGAAGCAGTAAATATGCCTTTCACCAAGAGCAAGTATACTAGAAAAGTTGTTACTGGTCTGGAGAAAAACATCAATATTACAAACAGATATGAGTTGCATTTCTAATACTTAAATGTAATTATTGTACTAATTATGTTAAATTATTGAGATAATGTAAGTCTTAAAATAATAATATCTACAAGTATTTAAGCAAGAAAATTGGAGGGCATCAACGAAAATCGTCCGCATCGTCAACAGGAAAGGTGCCCAAAAGGCTGTATGTATAGGTATGTACCTACCTGAATAACTTGGACACGTGAAATTTCTTCTCCAGCGTTGTATACCCACTGCGGAATGTTCTTTTTATTCTGTCTTAAATTTAATTCGCTAGATTCCCTTAGCTGTTGATAGCTATAAAAATAGTATACAAATTATTGAATGATCTTACACAAGCCACACTTACGATGTATTTGAGGCTGACAATGCGCAGGAAAGCGAAAAAATATATCAATACGATCATAATATAATAAAGTAGAGTGGAGAAGAGCTGTTTAAAAATAAAGGACAGGTATTGGGTAATCTTAACCAATACCCTTTATTGTTTTAATTCTCTAAACTACCAAGGGGATCTCCCCTTGGTAGTTTTATCCGGTCTTACACAGACGCTGAGCGTCAGACAGCTACGACCAGCACCCTAATTGCGTAACTCACGATTGATCATAATTGGTTTCGTCTTCACAGTTAAACAATATTCATTGCGTTATTTATGGTGTCGAACAGACACATTTTTCGAACATAAGAAGCAATGGTTTAACAATCCGTTTCAAAACGATACAGATTATTATGAATTTGAATCGTGAGTTACGCAATTAGGGTGCTGCACCCTTGCGTAACACACGATCAATCAGAATCTGAATGGTTTTGAAAGATTTTGCTAATCCAATGCTTCATAATATTGTTCCAAAGATTTGTCTGCTCAACAACGTAGGAAATAAGAACGCAACGAATGTTGTTGAACTGTCCAAATCCACGCAATTGCTACTGTTAGTGTTTTACGCAATTGCAGTACAGACGCCAGCACATCATTCTTTGATAGATTTTCAACTTTACAACATAATGTTTAAGGTTCATGTTCAATTGGGAAAATTTGACAGTTTCGGGTAGCTTTAAGTGCTGGTGTCTGTACCTACTTGGGGAACTCCCGATCTTACCTGTATATTTCTAACACCCACGTAGATTTACAAATTACAAACGAATCACTGCTTGCAATATAACACACAGGTGATGGTATAATAACGTCATTGAAAAGGCACATAAACAAGAACGTGTCTTGATCGAAGAAACTCAGGCTTCCATCCAGACTTTGTATGCAAATAAAATCTCTTGTTTTTATATTTCCGAAAGGGCCACAAGTCAAACTGTCTGCTTTTCTTGTAAATGAATGTTTTATTATTGGTGTGATGTAGTTTTGATCACCTGTAATTTTCAAACAAAACGGTTTGCATTCAGTGGCGTTATTTATCTACCCATCTAAAGCATGGACGTATTTAAAGCTTTGATAAATATTCTAACTAGAGTTTTCTGTCTAGGTAGCTGTACTGATAATATATTTAAAACTTGTTTTATATGTACCAGCTTCCATGTGACCTTCCTTCCTTTTTAGATGATAAATTTCGTAGCTTTGTGGATGCAACAATAAAATCTGACGATCTTCACAATTCCTACAAGAATTGAATCACAGTGTTAGTGAAAAGCTCATGTAAAACGGCGCTTGGCAACAGTAAATAAACTAACCTACCCGGTAAACTTTCCAGTCTCAATTTGTAGCACAACATCACTCAATTGAGTTTCCAATAAAGTATGAGAGGATGCCTCTTCTAAATTCGGTTTGTATACTTTTAATAATGACCCTTCACCGACTAGAATACAATCACTATCACTGTGTGAATTAAATTTATCCACTTTAAGACAATTGGCATTTTGGTTTCCTTCGTTTGGTTGTTCATTTTGTAGTTTGTCATTAGACCACCATGGTTTCACTTTAAAAATGGACATGTTTTTAAGTCTCACAAATTCTTATGGCCATTAACACAAGACTTCATTTCTCAATATGCTCAATTCATTGTAGGTGTACCTATAGTTGTCATAGCAACGCCTCTGCTAATTTGGTAAACAAAAGCTGCGTAGGTATCTATTCATATTAGGGTATTGGGTATTTTCCAATTTATTGAAAGTATTCTAAGTTGAAGATTGGGACGAAATATGTAACAGAAAAATTAAAGTAAATTTATTTATATCCATTTTCTCAATTAAAAACGATTTAAATCAAATATAGGTACTTTTCGTTGTTTTGAATTTACTGCCAAAACGCTCGTTACGATGACTTTTTATCACGTGATGTCAACTTTGTGTAAACCAAAGTAGTTAGTAAGTAAACAAGTGAATGTAAAGTTAATAATAATAAATTAATAATTAACATGATTTTTAATGTATAGAAAGTGGAATAACTGGCGTACGGTGCCTCTGTGCACAAATACTTCTAAAACTGCGCCGGTGCCGTTTACCTACACAAAGCTGGCGTCACGATGTCCCGTGATAAAAGTCATCGTGAGGAGGACATAGCCCGAAGAATTGCCAAACTTAAGTGGCAGTGGGCAGGGCACATTGCTCGCAGAACAGATGGCCGATGGGGCCGAAAGGTTCTGGAGTGGCGACCGCGTACCGGAAGACGTAGAGTAGGAAGGCCTCCCACAAGTTGGACCGATGACCTTGCGAAGACCGCGGGTATCCGCTGGATGTGGGAAGCACAAGACCGGTCGAAGTGGAGGAGCCTGGGGGAGGCCTATGTCCAGCAGTGGACGTCTTTCGGCTGATATGATGATGATGATGATGATGAAGGAGCGTTTTGGCGGTAAATTCAAAACAACAAAAACGAAATTTGATTTTAATCGTTTTTAATTGTAAAAATGGATTTAAATAAATTTATTTTGATTTTTCTGTTAAATATGTCGTCCCAATCTTCAATTTAAAATAGTTTTTATTAAATTGAAAAATACCCTATTGCGGGAAATATTTCCCGCAATTCAATGAATAGGTCTATGTACCTTTATGGATGGTATGATTGCGGACTGCGGTGTTGCTGCCAATAACTGGTCATTTCTGGCATATCGGCGTGTGCTAGCTGACAAAGTTATGGCAAATTATTTAATCTTGTTTTGTGTTATGTAATGTCAACGACTTGCCTAAATTATTATACAGAATCAAGTTCTTCTAACTTAACAGACAGCTATGCTGCTGGGGAGTTTGTTGCGCCAAATCTTCCCAGCTAGAAGAAGTGTCGAAGGGCGGGCGTTTTGCGGGACTGTCTTATGTAATTTCGACGTTCAAAAATTTTGATTTGATTTAATAATGTTCCGTAGTTATGATAAACAAAAGAACATCTCGCAACCAATGCTCGCAAATCGCAACAGTTCATTGCTCAACATTGTTTCCAACTGTCCAACACCCAACACCATTGAGCATGTGGACATCAAGCAGCAGTGTTGCATTTAAAAGTTCTCGACTGCAACTTAAAATGGGCGCTTGCCCAGAGTAGGTAAGTACAGATGCCATAGACAGGATACGTTTTTAACCAGTGCGCAAACTGTAACCATGAATTCAGCTTATCATTCTAGACCTCCCACCCAGCGCAGAATTCTTTCGTCGGTTATACCTACAAAACAAAAATCAGCTGTGCGTTACACCAGCGGAATGTTGTCGATTTGAGAATTGCAATACCTACTCGGTCAAAATGTAAGGAACAGCAGTTTTTTTTTTTTTAAACCGACGAAAAATTTATTATTATCCTGTCTATTGTAAGTGAATGTAAAAGTAAACAGACCCAGACGTAAAGCATGTAGTAGGTTGTGGTCTACCACAAACCCACAACCTACTACATACTAGGTACATGCTTTACTTTGACGGACATATTATGGCGGTCGTACCTACTTACGGAACTACAACATCGAAAACCCGTGTGGGCACACTGTCCAGTCTGCAGTGTTATGATTATGACGCTGCAGCTTTTGCTAGGGGCTGGCCAGGCGGGCGGCTGCCAGGGCGCAACCTTTAAGGGGCGCACCTTACAGAGCAGCCCTATTTCTGAATGAATAGCCAAAACAACCTATCTGAGATGGTGCATTAATCGAATATTGCCACAGGAAGACCAAACTTGTCGATTTGCGCTACCATTATGTAAAGGAAAACAATATTCTCATAAGTTATTTACCTACTGCTAAAATGGTGGCTGACCTATTTACAAAACCTTTATCGGGTTCTAAACATTTGGGTTTTGTTAATGACTTAGGTTTAAGAGATGTAGTCGTAGGTTTAGCAGGTCTAAGCAATATGTCGTCTTACAGTTCTATAGACCTGGTTTTGTCATGCTAGACATTAAAGTGTAAAATATTTAGAGTGGAATTTACTTGAGGTGTTAATTTATTGTATTGTGTTCTGACTTCTCCTGCTGAGTAGAGCAGGAGGGCGTCTCAGACTTTTACTGACTAAAACCCACCCGTGTTCCCTCAGTAGCCCGTATGCCAGGGGCTGTGGTATCTCTTTCGAACAAACCCGCACCCCTGGCAGGCATCGGCCCTTGCGGACCCCACCTGTGGTTGCTGACATCTTTGACGGCGCGCGTGTGGAACACAATGCGCCGTCCCGTCTACCACTTTTCGGCCGCACGGGATAGGGAGAGCGGCTGACGCTATACCGACACTCCTCTTCCCCTGCGGCCCCACCGCGTGCGCCATCAAACGGTGGCGGCCCCGTCCAGGCCACGGAAGGGAAGAGCGCTGCTCAGAAGCACCGGCACTCCTCCTCAGCCGCGATGCCTCCCATTCGACATCGCGGCCCACCTTAGTTGCGGTGCACCTCACCGCAACCTACTTTTTGGCCGCTACGTCGTCGGCTTTGAGGCAAAAGCCCTGACGAGCGGCCCCACCTTTGGGTTCCTCTTGGCTTCACCGTGGTCGGAATCCACGGTTTCTGAGCCCCCCCGCAACGACAATGCGGGAACCCACTCGGGGGGGATTTATGTTACGCTTATGGGGAAGTGTTGGAATCGTATACAGGGTTACTGGTAACTCGACGTATTCCTTGCAGGACGTCATAGTAGGGTTAAAATGCAAAAAATTAAGCCACCAAATGTTCTACCGAAATTCAGTAGTTTTTGAATTAGTTCGAGTTTTCGTTTTTTTATGAAACATCCCAGATTAAATCATTTGAAACCAATTTAAAAAGATTTACGGCGCGACTGTACTGAAATTTAAGTTATTATCATAGTTGACGCCGTAGCAGCCCTTTGTTAATAATTAAAAGTTCAATAATGCCTAAAACTTTGGCAAATATCACTAACCAACATTAGAATTTTTGTAATTTTTGCTATTACTTATAAAATGTAGTCTAGTGCAAAAAAAAAATGCTACACCTGGTGTACAAATTACTAAGAAAATACCTTGTCTTATCAGCTATCCAAAAAGGTATGAAAGTTAATACAAAATCATGGACTACATTATGAAAATCGTTTTTGATTTAGTACAGGCGTGCGTTTCACAAAAAGGTGATTATTCGAAAAATCAAAAACAAAATCGTGAACATTATTATTCTTTTTAATCAATATTAAAAACTTTAATTACACACATTTCACACGTCTTGTTCGATGTGCTGCCCTTGGTTTCGAATACATGTTCTTATTCGCTTCCTTACTTCGGTTTTTGTTATTCTTGATGTTATTGTTGCCCTCATCTGGTCCGCCGCATTTGTAATTCTCTCCCTTAGTTCTTCAATTGAATTTACTGGGGTCACATAAACTAGATCTTTCATATGACCCCAGACGTAAAAGTCTAGCGGCGTCAGATCATGGCTTCGTGCAGGCCACGGAATCGGCCCACCGCGCCCTATCCATCGGTTTGGATAGTTTTCATCCAGCAATTGTCGAATTGTGATTCGGAAGTGGGCTGGACATCCGTCATGTTGGTAAATCATGTTTGCTCTTCTTTCTTCCGGTACATCCGTGAGCAGTGCTGATAAATGATTTCTGAGGAAATCTTCATAAAGTTCCCCATTTAGTGTTCGGGGTAAAAAATGTGGGCCAATTAATTTGTCGTCAATAATACCCATCCAAACATTAAGCGAGAACCTTCGCTGGGATGCGGTTGGTTTCAGTTTTTTAGGGTTTGCTTCTGCTTTCGGTGCCCAGTAATGTAAGTTGTGGTAATTTATGATACCATCACGATCAAAACATGACTCGTCGGTCCACAGAATGTTTTTAAAAAGTTTTCGCTGTCGGCGTCGGCACTTAGCATAAAACGACAAAATTCAAGCGTCTCGGCGGATCTCTTTCTTCTAATGACTGGACCTGGTTGGTAATGGTATGGATGTCGGCCTGACAAGTGAACTACAGACCAGACTTTCCACTGTGACATACCAAGCTCACGCGCTATGATGTTTGTCGATGTGTTAGAATCGTCAATAAAACGTTGAAGAATAAGCTCCTCGTCCTCAGCCGTGTATCTCCGGGAACGACCAGTGTCAACTTGCCTGCTTCTTTGGACGCTGCCAGTTTCAGATATTCGCCGATAAGTCGATCCGAAGACACTAACGTGGGGGAGTCGGCGGTTGGGAAAGCGAAGTTGATATTCTCGCCGCGCCTCAGCAGCGTTACCGTCACAAAGTCCGTAACAGTACATTATGTCAGCGTATTCAGGATTAGAATATGCAGCCATAGTCAGCGCTTATGAAGGCACAGCACAGCATAAGAGCAAGAAACGCAGCAACAGTTAGGGAAATAGCCAGTAACAAAACACGAGCTTGCGCGACGTAGAGTTGAAACCAAAGAGTACTATAAGCTATCGGGTAGTTGAAACTAACTAACGCTGACGACCAAATTTTGCAAAATCGCACCCCCTGTCATGCCGAGAGAACAATAGCGACCAATCACAAAGCTCCCCGAGTGTTTGGAGTTCAAGCGCAGGTAAAAACTACGAATAATACGAATACGAAACAATAGGTTGACCGTCTCGCAATTTTACCTGCCCCCCATAAAACTCTTCTCTTCCCTGGCACACATGCAAAAGTATTGACAATCATACCTTTCTGAATAACTGATAAGACAAGGATATTTTCCTAGTAATTTGTACACCAGGTGTAGCATTTTTTTTTGCACCAGACTACATTTTTTATGAAGTAATAGCAAAAATTACAAAAAATTAAATGTTTGGTTAGTGATATTTGCCAAAGTTTTAGGCATTATTGAACTTTTAATTATTAACAAAGGTCTGCTACGGCGTCAACTATGATAATAACTTAAATTTCAGTACAGTCGCGCCGTGAATCATTTTTAAGTTGGTTTCAAATGATTTAATCTGGGATTTTTCATAAAAAAACTAAAACTCTAACTATTTCAAAAACTACTGAATTTCGGTAGAACATTTGGTGGCTTAATTTGGCTTATTCCACTATTCCCCCCTGAGAGAATCCCCCTCAGGGGGGAAAACTGCACTCTAAAATAAAATCAATCCAGAAAGCCCCCTTATCATTTTAAGTTATTCCACTATTCCCCCCTGAGAGAATCTTTCTCAAGGGGGAAAACTGAACCCGAATATAAAAAAAAGTCCAGAAATCCCCCTTTTCATTTTGGATCATTCCACTTTTCTCCCTCATTATTCCCTCATAAAGTAAATAAAAAAATAGTGATTTAGATCAAATGTAAGTAACAAAAAAACGACATTATTATATGTAAGTAATCATTAACCAGTCTTTTTTTTCACAGAATTTTGTTTTGATTTCTACGCTCTTAAAGTAAATAAAAAAAATTGTGATCTGATACAATGTGATAAACAAAAAAACGACTGACTATATTTGCATTAATCAGTCTTTTTTTCACAGAATTTTGTTAAAATAAAATATGATGAAGAGTAAAAACAATCACAAACAAACAGGGATGAGGGAAATCGGTTGATTTTTGTAAAAATAATAATTAAAACATTTTAAAACAAAGTACACACGACTTACCTAGAAAACTAAATTATTTAGCATAAAAAGTGAAAGTTTTCCTAAATAACATCAGTTAAACAATTATCAAGTTTTTCAATTAATTAATTTTGTTGCTTGTGTCTTCGGTTACATTGGGTTCCCTAGGGAATTTTAACGTATCTATGTAGTTTAAAATTTTGAAACAAAAGTATTCTACATATGTGTTTTCGAATCTCCAAACCAAGTTTCATAAAAATCGATTGGGCCATTGTTGCGACAGCGTGAAGAGAAATCAAATCAAATAAACAAACAAACGCACTTTCGCCTTTAAAATATTATAGTTGTAGAGTAGAATCCTTGCTAATATTTTAAATGCGAAAGTGAGTTTTTTTTTTTATATGCTTTCACGCTAAAACGGCTGAACGGACTTGGATAAAATTGGGCCATGGGTAAACCATGACCTGGATAAAAACATAGGATAATTGATCCCGATATGCCTACAGGATCGAGCGAGACTGCGGGGTTAACCTCGGGGCGCAACTAGTTATTAATAAATAAAGAACAACAACATTACTGCATATTTAAAGTATTTAAACTCGATTAACATAAAATAATTCAATAGGTGTACATTTTAATATTAGCTTATTGACTATGTCGACGAAGGCCCGCTTGGCGGTGCTTCTATTAGTGTTTACTTTGAATGGTTAAAAATTTTTTTCAAGCTCGCTTCGCTCGCTCCTGCATTCTAAGTTAAATATCTGCCGGCGCCCGTGGTTAATATTTTAGCAACCAGCACCGACGAACAAGTCGGTGCCCAGCGCTGGTAGTAGCAGAAGCACGCCGACAATGACAGGCTTTAATCAGTTTTGTTGCCCTTTCCGTCGCGACTCTTTTTCTTTTTTTTTATTATGTACCAATATATATTTAACTTACAACTGGAATTTGTTGCACAAGCACGTGGATGTTTTAAGTGATAACTCTAAGGACTGCGTGCTTGATTAACCACTAATACATATAGAATCCCGAAGGAATAATAACCAAACCACGCCGCCACGTACAGTCACGAGCAATAATATGTATACACTTACCAACTTTTAAAAGTAATTTTCTCCACTTTTACTAATTGTAATCTTATTTTATTATGAAAATAATATTTTGGAACCCACACTGTAATGAAATATCTAAGTTATCTCAAGGCTGCAATCGCTATTTTAAAGAAAATCGCTTTTGAATTTGGCGATGTGTTTACATGTTATTGCTCGTGACTGTACAGACGCCAGCACATCAAGCTACCTCAATCTCTCAAATTTCTTTGATAGATTTTCAACTTTACCACATGAGCATAAGGTTCATGTTCAATTGGGAAAATTTGACAGTTTTGGGTAGCTTCATGTGCTGGCGTCTATACAAATAGCCCAGAACCATCTACATCCGGCATTAACAATTTCCATTTTTTTTTTGCGACCTTATTTCAGATGCAAGTGATGATGATGATTAGGTATGGTTACTAATTTGCTGTAATTTTTCTATTATATGTATATGATTTTGTGTTCAGGCTGTTATTTTTGACAAGCTAGAAGTGGACTGTACTTCCCACTAATGTATAACAATACCCATTTTGACCCACTGAAATGGGTGATAATGGGTTAAAACCCAATTCACCCGGTTATAACGTAAATGGGAAGAATGGGATTTATGTGACAGAACGTTTTCACGAAAACAAACGGCGCGGACTCCGCGGGCTCGAACTGCGCCTGCTTAATTATTTTAGTCGATTTGACTCTAGCCACCCTAGTTTGTCTGCATTCCGTCATCCGTGGTTTATCAAATACAATGAACTCTGTGGTATTCTGTAGATAATCTGTGGTCGAATCGAGATTTTGATTGGATTATTTTGGAAGTTGTTGATTTGATTTTGATCAGTGTTGCCAATTTAGCGACTTTGTCGCTAGAAATGGCGACTTTCGTTTATGTCTTGGCGAAACAAAATAAGATTTGACGACAAAAATGTTTTAGCGACTTACGTTATGTTTTACCGCTTTACGGTATTTAATTTAATTCGCTTGGCCGCTCGAGCGGTTATGTATTTAAATTATTAATTATTAAATACCGCCACTAGCCTCTTATGCCCAGAACAAAATCCTGAGTCCGCTCCAGCAGACTGCATGACACTTTCTATTTCTACTCTACCGTAGAATAGAAATCGCTTGTCTACATTTCTGGGTACAACACTGTCACCTGTCTACACGTTAACGTTATTTTTGTCTACTCTTCCGTCGACAAAACGCTTCTCTACGGTTCTCGTGCTAATCCTGCTGATTAAATCAGTTTTAGCGACTTTATGGCGACTTTTGACATTAAGTCTAGCGACTCGAATTTTATAGGAGTTGGCAGCACTGATTTTGATTGACATTTACTATTCTTCTGTCAAATAAGCTTTGTGATAGTCACGGTTTCACACGGTTTTCGCATTCGCAATTTGATGAAACGATTTCGCTAATTCTGTCGGTTCTAATTCAATTCAAGTACATATTGCATAACTGGAATCTTATTCCTCTGACCATTGATAAGCCATTAAATAATCAAAATGTTGGACGGAGAACCTCAAGACAATGGAAGTGTTGAAACTGAACAAAGACCCAACGCGAACGGTGGCGGCGATGAAGGCGACGCACTAGGCAGTCATGAATCTTCGAACGCACGCCGCTATGCAAGGATGCCCGTTGACAGAAATGCACCGTATTACAACATGAACCATAAGTATCGCGGGATGGCAATTATTTTCAACCACGAGCATTTCGATATTCACAGCCTGAAGTCACGTACTGGCACTAACGTAGACAGTGATAATTTCGCCAAGGTTCTCAAAAGCTTAGGATTCCGAGTAACTGTGCTGCCCAATTTGACATCTGAAGCAGTTATTAAGTATGTTCAGCAGACAGCAGACATGGACCATACTGAATTTGACTGTCTTCTTATTGCTGTATTAACCCATGGAGAGCTAGGAATGTTGTATGCCAAAGATACACATTACAAGCCAGAAAACTTGTGGCACTACTTTACTGGTGACAGGTGCCCAACTCTTGCTGGAAAACCAAAGATGTTCTTTATTCAAGCTTGCCAAGGTGATAAATTGGATGGTGGTGTTAATCTGGTGAGTTATACTGAAACCGATGGATCACCTTCTGCATCCTACAAAATTCCTGCCCATGCAGACTTCTTGATTGTATTTTCTACTGTGCCTGGATATTATTCTTGGAGAAACACTACTCGTGGTTCCTGGTTTATGCAAGCGTTGTGTGAAGAGTTACGCTATGCTGGAACAGAGAGAGACATCTTGACATTATTAACATTTGTATGTCAAAGAGTAGCTCTGGATTTTGAGTCTAATACTCCAGATCTGATGCCCATGCATCAACAGAAGCAAGTTCCTTGCATCACAAGCATGCTCACTCGCCTCCTTGTGTTTGGTAAGAAGTAATCCCACTGATAATGTAAACTGTCCTTGATCTGATACCTGTGTTAGGTATTAAAATATATTTTTAGCATTAGTTATACAAAAAAATATATAAAAGGAAACTATTCCTACTTATTAGAAAATAATGTTCAATGGCTGTTAAAAATAATGTTTTAATAGTAGATAATATGCATTTTTTAACATACATTTTGTGAGATTATTTTGTTTTTACATTTCTGGTTTCGATAAGTAATTTTAAAGAACTTTATATTAAATGATGTATGGTGGTTAGTGTTAAAATAACAATGCCATGTCACAAATTACTTAAGTAGACATACCAAGTGCTAGTGATTATAAGTCTAGAAATTGATAATCAAAATTTTTTGCTCATTTTACAATTTACTGAATTAACCTATGCCCAATTTTCGAAATGTAGTTTTTATCTTTTGTGTTTGCTCAAATGAATATAAAATGAGATTATGTGCTGCCAAACATACATGTTTAAAAATGTATTGCCTGCATTGCATTGTGTTTATTCAATGCAGTAAAGTTTGAGATTGCATAACGTACTTAATAAGAAATATTTGTAAAAATTACATACGTAACAGGAGAGCTGAAGAACAAAAGAGATCAATTTCAACAGTACATATCATGGAAGTCAAAAACATATTTTTTATGAGTTAATATAGCTATATTGTGTTTGTCTCTATGTATTAACTTAGCTGGTGTCTGCAACTCCATGTCAATGCACGTATTTTGCAAATGCATGTATTAACTTATGAATTTGTTCCTTTCTACAGATTATTAAAATTTTGTTATGTTTAAAACATTTTTTTGCATTTTTCGTAATAGGTTCTGTAGGTTCATATCTACTAAAAGACATTAACTTTTATTTAAATTAGAGCATTTATTGTTGTATTAGTTGTTAGTAGAACAAATAACATTTTTGCCAATTGTATTGTGTTAGTAATTAATATTTTGATTCTATAGGGGTGAAAGCTTGAATGAAAATGCTTATTATTGCATGCTCATGTGTCATAATAATTTTCTGATCTGATAATTTAAATATTATTTGGAATTGTATTGTAATAATAATATTAAACAAAAATCTCAAAAAAAAAACTAATGTAATACCTACTTCAGATTTAGGAAAGTATGTGATAGTGGCATCTTATTGACTGATTTATCTTTAGTGTGAATAAAATTCAGAATATCTGTGAGGAATTACCATGGATTTATATTAGAAATAATATGAAATTATCGGTATATTGAAATTGTGCCTTGTTCAACTTTAAAAATATTCTTGATACACTACAGTTTATTTTGTATGATGATTTTTATTTAGAACTTATAACCTCATAGAATTTTGATGCAATGATGTGACTGGTTTGTATTTTTATAAATGCTTATTTTATGTGAGTATTTGTAAACCATGAATAAGCAATAAATTTCTTCCATTCTAAGTGAACTATTTTATTCCAAGATCAATATGATTAAATCAGTTTACTCACCTACCTCTTTTTCGAACATAACTGGCGAAAAGTTAATGTACAGAGGCCAGCGCATCAAGCTACCCCAATCTGTCAAATTTCTTTGATAATTTTTAAACTTTATTACAAAAGAATAAGGTTTATGTTCAATTGGGAAAATTTGACAGTTTGGGATAGGTTGACCTGCTGGCGACTGTACCTACAATGGCCTACGACTCTGTCGCCTAAGCCTTCGGGGAACCTCCCGAGTGGGTTCCCGCATTGTCATTTCGGGGGGGCTCATTAGCCGTGGTCTCCCAGCCACGGTGAAGCGAAGAGGAACCCCAAGGTGGGGCCGCTCGTCAGGGCTTTTGCCTCAAAGCCGACGACATAGTGGCCAAAAAAAGTAGGTTGCGGTGAGGTGCACCGCAACTGAGGAGGGCCGCGATGTCGAAAAGGAGGCATCGTGGCTGAGGGTTACAGGCTGCGGCGGAGGAGGAGTGCCGGTTCTTTTGAGTAGCGCTCTTCCCTTCCGTGGCCTGGACGGGTCGCCACCGTTTGATGGCGGACGCGGTGGGGCCGCAGGGGAAGAGGAGTGTCGGTATAGCGTTGGCCGCTCTCCCTATCCCCTGCCCGAGGCCGAAAAGTAGTAGGCGGCGGGGCCACTGTGCTGACCCGTCGCAGGGTGACTAAGAGGTCCGCAAGGGCCGATTCCTGCCAAGGGTGCGGGCTGTTCGAAAGAGATACCGTCGCTCCTTGCACACGGGCAACTGAGGGAACACGGGTGGGTTTTAGTCACTAAAAGTCTGACACGCCCTCCTGCTCCACCCAGAGCGGGAGAAGTCATTTGATGACTTCCCACCCAAAAAAAAAAACAATCCTTCGGGGAACAATGTGTAATGTTAAGTATGTTCAAACCATTTTCCAAAAAGCTATTCTCATTAGGGAATGCCTCAGCTGCGTTGGTCCCAAAAACACCATTGCGGCAAAAAATATGTTACCGGCAGCACCATATATTTAAGAAAGAAGAACAGCACTGATTGAAAACAACGGCTACCTATTAGTGGCAAGAGGTTCTAGCCGAAATATCACCTCAGGCTCAAAGGCTGCAAACGCTCATTGAAAAAACAGGCCACGCGTTCTAGCATTTTTGAAACGACCACAAAGCGAAATTCGTGCAATAAAAAATGCCACGACGCGTTCTGAGCCTTTTTTCATCGCTCTAAGACCCGGACTCCACCAAGCGGAGAGGAGAGGAGATACTGGTGGTGAGGGGCGCGGGCGCGGTGGGCAGGTTGTGCGACACGTGGTAACTAGCGGTGCCGCTTGCCTTGCCAGTCGCCGCACAAGCACTCACATCAGATGTCACTCGTCTCCACTGTGCGACGTCGCCAGCGTGCAGGGCGCCTAAATCAGTTCTATAATTTGTTCGCGCTACTAAGCTATTAAGAGACAACTTACAAGCGGAGACGACATGCATAAATAACGAAATCCTATTGGTTGTATCCAACACATCTCCGCTGCCGTCTCATCTGCTTTGGTGGACACTTACTCTTGCCGAAAAAAGGCGTAAAAGTAATTTTCTTTACCATGGAAGTGAGGTAGACTAATTTAGATTAGGTACCTACCACTAAGTGTGATATGTAGATATTCTGTTGATAACATTGCCTGCTACATTTTTTCTACTTACATAGCTAACTATTAGTAGTTAAGTAGGTACTTACCTACAGCTAAAGCTTAATCGCATCATTGACCTATAGTTAAGTAGATAAGTACCTACCTACTTATCATTTTTGATAGGTACAACATCGCCTTTACTAATAGCTACGAAATAGAAGCGTTGCCAAAGTCAAATTGTTAGGTAGGTACTATGGATGGAGTCCATAGAAGTCCTGTTGACTGTACTTTTGATTGGGTACCTACCATAGGTGCCTAAGTACCACCAATCGTGTTAGATATTCAGTTAATAGAATTGACAAGTTATGGCAAATCATTTTTGAATGTGCTCTGAAATATTTCAGCTACAGCTACATTTTATTGCATAATCATGATCAATATTATTTTTGGTGGGGGGTTTGCTAAGGGGACTTCTCCAAAATCGTCTTAGCTCTTTAGGTCGGCCTTACTGCTGCAGTAATAATAATAAAGGCATTGTCCAAGTCAAATTATTATCATTGAAGTGCAGTTGACTGTACTTTTGATTTGGTATTGGTACCACCGATAGGGTATTTTCCAATTTATTAGAAACTATTTTAATTTGTAGACTGGAACGATATATTTAACAGAAAAATAAAAACAAATTTATTTAAATCCATTTTCTCAATTAAAAACGATTAAAATCAAATTTTGTTTTCGTTGTGTTGAATTTACCGCCAAAACGCTCCTTACGATAACTTTTATCACGTGACATCGTGACGCCAGCTTTGTGTAAACGGCACTGGTACAAATACTTAGTTTGGCGCAGTTTTAGAAGTATTTGTGCACAGAGACACCATAGCCAGTAATTCCACTTTCTATACATTAAAAATCTTGTTAATTATTAACTCGACATTCACTTGTTTACTTACTAACTACTTTGGTTTACACAAAGTTGACGTCACGTGATAAAAAGTCATCATAACTAGCGTTGTGGCGGTAAATTCAAAACAACGAAAAGTAAATTCGATTTAAATCGTCTTTAATTGACAAAATCGATATAAATCAATTTACTTTTCTTTTGTTGTTACATATTTCGTCCCAATCTTCAATTTAGAATACTTTTCAATAAATTAGAAAATAGCCTATTGTCACAATGTCAGTTTGTGTGTGTTTGTATGATTCAGTTGATAAAATTTGAGGAAAATCATTTAATAATTTTGATACGTAGGTACTACGTAGATACCTATATATACAAACAGGAAGCAGCTACAGTGTGCGCATACTCGGCCTTTAACTAATGTTCCTTATGTATGTTGGGACAAAGGTCTCCTCTCGGTGAGAGGGACTAGACCATAATCCACCACGCGGGGCCAGTGCGGGTAGATGTCACATGTATTCGAATTTTTAGGTCTAGGACCTGCCGGTTTCCTCACGATGTTCCTTCACCGTTTTGAGAGCAGCCGTGATGAAATCGAATACACGAAGTAAAGTGCCTTCCTGGGCTCGAACTCAAGACGTACAACTTGATCGGGGTTGATATCACTGGGTCACCAGCCCTCCACTGCTTTCTGCTACATTTCTGTTGCATCACTTATCAATATTATTTTTGCACCACTTTACTATCACCGCTCATGCAGGAGGTTATGGGTGTTCAACTTTAGGCAAGTAGGACCAATGGACTATTTCAAATGCTCATTTCATATGTACAGAGGCCAGCACATCAAGCTGCCCCAATCTGTCAAATTCCTTTGATCGTTTTTCAACTTTATCACTAAGGAATAAGGTTTATGTTCAATTGGGAAAATTTGACAGTTTGGGATAGCTTGACCTGCTGGCGACTCTACCTGCCTACCAACTTTCTGAGTTTTTCTTAGTAATTTCTTAAAACTGACCTTGAAATATGTAGGTCCATAAATTAAGCATTTTCTTAAAAATATACATAGATACAAACATCTATGAGGCCAGTCATCGTAAGTCGCAATAAATTGCACTGCACTGGTTTTTCGGCATGTTGTGCAGGATAGATGCAAGTAGGTTTAGTGTCAAACCAAATAATAGCTCGAGAAAACCACGTAATTTTCAAAAATCTTTCAGTGTTTGTCTACATACGAGTCGTCTAGTAAATTTTTGAGGTACCTACCTACCTACGTTTACAATATTTTATAGCATTAGACCGCAGCCGTAGCTCTGTAGGTGAAATAAAACCCGAGATAGGTACAGCTTGAAACCGCACAAACCAGCACCCTAATTGCGTAACACACGGTTTCATTTTGACAATTCAACAACATTCATTGCGTTATTTACATTGTTGAGCAGACACATTTTTCGAACTTATGAAGCAATGGTTTAGCAATCTGTATGAAAAAGAAACAGATTATGATTAATCGTGAGTTACCTACGCAATTAGGGTGCAGGCCACTCAGAAAGTATTTCGAAAACAAGTTTTTATGTAGACTGCGGGCCTAAAAAGGCCACATTAAGCAATTCCTCTAAAAGCAATTCATTTCCTGAATTCCCAGCAACTTATTATGATTCTGCTATTTGACATTTAAACTTCATTATAGCAATTCATTAATTGTGGACCATTTTACGAATCTCCATACAAAACTGTCACATAGATGAATTATGAATTGTCAATTTGTCAGTTTGGGACCATTTTACGATTTTTAATATGATTCATAATAATTATGATCATATTATGATTCTGCCAAAGCGGCCTTTTCTGGCCAGATATAATCTATTTTGAAAATATGATTATTGTATTTGTAAGTAAAAATAGTGTTACGAGCTTGGGGTTCGTGACAATTAAAAACTGCCGATATGAATTACCAAAAATAACACTTTAATAAAACACACTAATAACACAACGCAATAGCACTACGGATCACTCTTAAGTCGCACTTGAAGATCGCTTTAGATGTTCTCGCATGTATCGCTTCCAATGAACTACCCCGGGACGCGCTCCGTTCCCGCTTATATAGGGCCCTCGGATAGTTCCAGAACCTTCTACCGTAGAAGCATCTAGAATGTTCGAGTACATATCGGCCTTGACCGAACACATGTCGATAGTTCCAGAAAGTTCTAGCATCGAACTTTCTAGAAAGCTCCTGACCATTAATTCCGCTACTCGATAAGAGATGGCGCTAGTGGTAACCAAACATCAATCGTGCGGCTCAACACTGCCCCCACCTAAGAAATGCTCGTCCCGAGCATTATCGGCCCCATAATAACGCGCCAGTCGATCCACATGGACTATCTTAGGAGTACCTCTTGCACCTTTCTGTATCCGGTAGGTAACGTCATTTATCTTTGTCACAATCCGGTATGGTCCGTCCCAGTTAGCTTGAAGCTTAGGAGATTTCCCTTTTCTGCGAACTGGATTGTGCAACCACACTAGTGAACCTTCGTCAAACCCTTTATTGTTCATTTTGCGGTCATAACGGGTTTTCATCTTTTCAGACATTTGCCGGCCTGATTGTCTGACGTGCTCATAAATGTCATTCATCTTGTTCCGCAAGTCATTCGCATAATCGGTTATACTGCGTGGGGCATCAGGTGGTATTCCAGTGATCAGGTCTGCAGGCAGCCGTAATTCCCTTCCAAAGTTTGCGAAAGCTGGTGTCACCGATGTGCTTTCGTGAACAGCGCTTCGATATGACAACAAAAACGGTTGTATGTGCTTGTCCCAATCTCGTTGCCGATTTTCCACAACTTTGGCTAGGTACCTCTCTAATGTCTGATTGAATCGTTCCACCATTCCATCCGATTGTGGGTGGTAAGAAGTTGTTCTTGTTTTATGAGTACCCATCACTCGACAAGTTTCCTGGAATATTTGAGACTCAAAATTCCTTCCTTGATCACTGTGAATCTCTAAAGGTACTCCAAAACGACAGAAGACTTCATGAACTAATTTATCGGCAACTGTTGAAGCTTCTTGATTTGGAATGGCGAAGACTTCCGGCCACTTAGTGAAGTAATCCATCACAACCATGAAATACTTGTTACCACTTTCACTTTCCGGAAACGGCCCCGCAACGTCAAGGGCTATCCTCTCCCATGGTGCACCAACATTGTACAATTTCAATGCACCTCTGCTACGCGTCTGAGGTCCCTTTACAGCTGCACAACTTGTACATTTGCGACACCAGTCCTCGACATCGTCCCGACAGTGGACCCAGTAAAACCGTTCTCGTATCTTCAGTAGAGTCCGTTTTACTCCCAGGTGACCTCCTGAACAACCATTATGGTACAGCTGCAGAACATCCGGTACTTGAGATTTAGGGACAACCATTTGCAAGTGACAGCTGTTTCCCCGAGCATTTTCCCATTTACGGCACAGGACTCCATCTTGAATCACCAAGCTGTCCCATTGGGCCCAATAGCTCTTTGTGATCGAACTCATTGCTGAGACGTCGCTCCACCTGGGCTTAGGAGCTCTGGCCTTTATCCACTCCAGAATCGGCTTGATGTCTGAATCTTCCTGCTGTGCACGTTGTAGGCTTTCCTTCCACTCGTTGCTGAGGTCCGTCCTGAGCATCCTCACAGGTACCACTTCCTTACTCTCTTGCCTAGTACAGTGCTTGCAGTCTTCAGGACAAGGTCTTCTTGACAATGCATCTGCGTTGCCATGAGATTTCCCGCTGCGATGTTCCACCACAAAGTCGTATTCCTGTAGTAGCTCAATCCATCTCGCAACTTGTCCTTCTGGATTTTTGAACTGCAATAGCCATTTCAGTGCAGCATGGTCGGTACGTAAATGGAATTTCCGCCCCAGAAGATATTTGCTAAAATGCTGCAATGACTTTACCACAGCAAGCAATTCCCGTCTCGTGACACAATAGTTCCTCTCCGGCTTTGACAACGACTTGCTGAAGTACGCTATCACAACCTCTTGATCACCATTCCGTTGAGACAACACACCAACAAGTCCTATGTCACTCGCGTCTGTGTCAACTATAAATTCCTTGCCTGCATCAGGGTACCCCAAAATAGGTGTTTTGCATAGTCGGTCCTTTAACTCCTGGAATGCGATATCGCAACTTTCATCCCAGCTGAAATGTCGCTTCTCTTCGGTTAGCTTATGCAGGGGTTTGGCTATATCTGCAAAGTTCTTAACAAATCGCCGATAATAAGAGCACAACCCCAAAAACGCTCTGACCTGCGTCTTGTCTTTTGGAACTGGCCAATCCTTGACAGCGGCGATTTTTTCTGGATCCGTGCGGATACCTTCTTCCGACACTACATATCCCAAAAAGCTAACTTGCCGTTTGAATAGTGAACATTTCTTCGGACTCAACTTGAGGTTGGCACTCTGGATCTTCATGAGCACGCGTTCCAGGTTTTGAAGATGTTCTTCAAACGTACGGCCTACGATGATGATGTCATCCAAGTAGACCAGACAGGCATCGCCAATCAACTTAGTTAGTACAAGTTCCATCAACCTTTCAAACGTTGCCGGAGCGTTGCACAATCCAAACGGCATAACTTTAAATTGCCACAGACCCTTTCCTGTCGAGAATGCTGTTTTCTCTTTGTCCTTGGGGTCAATTTCAACTTGCCAGTAGCCACTTTTCAGGTCCAGCGTGCTAAACCACTTTACTCCAGTAAGCATGTCCAAAGTGTCATCAATTCTTGGCAAAGGGTAGCTGTCCTTCTTCGTAACGTCATTCAGACGACGATAGTCAACACAAAACCGCATGCTGCCGTCCTTCTTCCTTACCAGCACTACCGGTGAACACCATGGACTAGATGAAGGTTCAATAACACCATCCTTCACCATTCCCTCAATCATGGTTTCTACTTCCTTTTCACGCGCTACCGGCAATCTCCTTGGCCGCTGACGGATAGGCAACTCTTCTCCTGTATTTATTTTGTGTTGAACTAAGCCAGTCTTCCCAATGTCACTATCGTTTAGGGAGAAAACTTCGGCGTACTTCAGTAACATCTTCTTCGCCTTGCCCATCTCATTTTGATACAGAGCGCTGCGACACTCTTCTAAAAGTGTGGTCACTCTCGTTTGTGCATCTTTGCTGGGGGTCCCAGTCGATAGATATTGGCATTGACGCAGCCAATCCACTTCCTCGCAAGTACCAATCAGTGTGCCTTTTTCAATAGTCTGTTCCTGATCACAAAGGTTCAGCACACGTACCCCTGAGATGTCGGTGGCTCTGACCAAAGTTCGTGCCACTTTCCATGGAAGGTCATTGTCTACCCTTTCCACGAGTACACAACGATGAGTTTGCCCAGAATTCCGAGGAAGACTAACCGGCACAATCGTTTCTGATCTCGGAGGAAGAACAATTTCCTTAAGGCTGTACACATTCCCTGATAACGCCCCTTCCATAAAAAGTTCCTCTCGTCCACATTTCATAACTCCCTGCTTGACGTCAATCTCGCAAAAATTCTTCCTCATAAAGTCAAGACCCAGGATGCAATCGTCCATTATATCAGCCACGATGACATTATGCAGGTAGGTCCTGTTGCCTAGCTTCAACTCCATTTCCTTCTCTCCACGGACGGGTATGCGCTGACCGGTGGCTGTCACCAAATTAATGCATTCCCGGTTGTATGTGGAGTCCCCAAGGAGCCGACTCATAACTTTGGAACTGACGACCGTACGAGAGGCTCCCGTGTCTATGGTCAGCTTACAGGGCATTCCGTTGATCTCACCCTTGATGATTAAGGTGTTCCCGTCATGGGTTTGTGTGATCGAAATCCTTGGGGCTCTTTGAACATCAGCCAGCACCCGCCCCGCAGTCCTGGCTATTACTCGTTTCCCTGCTGCTGCTGGGTAGTGCTGTTAGCCGCGCTACCCTCTGGAGACCGGCCATCTTCCCTTTCTGCAGTTCGCTTAGGGCAACTGGATCGAAGGTGGCCCCTTTCCCCACAGCCGTAGCACCTAGGGCTGTATCCTTTACGATCGCGAACTGTAGCCGCTACAACCTCCCTGACGCGATGGGAACGATGATCCTGCCGCACAGCTTCCACCTCCAGTGCATGGGCCAAGGCGTCCTTAAGCGTCCCGTGGTGACCGAGTCTCACAGCAGCTCTAACTTCAAGGTCCCGGATGCCGTCGATGAATGCCTGCACCAGGTTCCCATCAATAAGTGCAGGTACGGACTGGTACGCTTTTCGAACCAGCTTCTCCACTTCAAGGGCCCACTGCTGCAGGTTTTCGTTACTGCGTTGCACACGATCCTTGAGCTGCGCACGAAACACGTGTTCCAGGTGAGCGTCGCCATATCTAGCCTCCAATGCCTCGAGGAGCTGCTCGTAAGTCACTTCCTTACCGAGAGCTTCCAGCACATTTAAAGCCTGGTCACGCAGGCCTAGGGTGAGGGCAGTCATGGCCTGACTTTTATTCCACCCGTTCGCCTTCATGACAGCCGCAAACTGAATTTTGTAGGCCGACCAGGAAGAAGTCCCGTCGTACGGCGGCACTTTGAATCCACGTAGCGAAGGTGTTGTGGCTACGGGAGCTGCGATTCCATCCCCAAGTTTGAGGTTACCCAACTCTTGCTTCACATCAGCAATGACGTCACTAAACTTGCTGATCTGAGTTTCAGCTTCTGACAAGCGGTTGTCATGCTGGGCAACCTTCTCCTTCACCTCCTTCATGTCTTTCCCGAAGGTTGCGTGAAGGTCCTTTATGAGGAGCATCTGCTCTTCCTGGCGGTGCACCTGCTCCTCCTTATCCCGTTTGAGCTATTCTTCCAACTGACGGGCCTGCTCCTCCTGTCGGCGAGCCTGCTCCTCCTGTCGGCGAGCCTGCTCCTCCTGTCGGCGGGCCTGCTCCTCTTTATCCCGTTTGAGCTGTTCTTCCAATCGGCGGGCCTGTTCCTCCTGTCGGCGGGCCTGTTCCTCCTGTCGGCGGGCCTGTTCCTCCTGTCGGCGGGCCTGTTCCTCCTGTCGGCGGGCCTGCTCCTGCAACATCATCATCAAAGCAGCAAAATCTGGTGCTGGTGATGCTGGAGCAGCTGTGGACGGGCCGGCCTCTGTGGTTGGTAGCTGGCCCTCCGACGCCTGTGGCATTGCTCCACCAAATCGCCTCTGGTCCGTCTCCTGCTGGCGTTGACTCCGGTACGGATACCCTCCGTGTCGTCTTTAGGTAAAATCGGCATGATTTTAATCCTTGCTTCTGACACCAGTTGTTACGAGCTTGGGGTTCGTGACAATTAAAAACTGCCGATATGAATTACCAAAAATAACACTTTAATAAAACACACTAATAACACAACGCAATAGCACTACGGATCACTCTTAAGTCGCACTTGAAGATCGCTTTAGATGTTCTCGCATGTATCGCTTCCAATGAACTACCCCGGGACGCGCTCCGTTCCCGCTTATATAGGGCCCTCGGATAGTTCCAGAACCTTCTACCGTAGAAGCATCTAGAATGTTCGAGTACATATCGGCCTTGACCGAACACATGTCGATAGTTCCAGAAAGTTCTAGCATCGAACTTTCTAGAAAGCTCCTGACCATTAATTCCGCTACTCGATAAGAGATGGCGCTAGTGGTAACCAAACATCAATCGTGCGGCTCAACAATAGGTACGTTCCAATTTCAAAATTTACCTCCACATTGTTTGCGAGCTAATTAAAATATCGTGTCTCATGGATCTGCGCCGGAAACATTTTCGCGCTATGGTTTTTGTCGTCGCAAGTGTCGCTTGAAACCGGACGAATCGTACGATAGACTATAATGGCATTCATGGATGAAGGCCTCCATGTAACGTAAGCCAATGTTCGCGACGATAGGTCGTGGTGGAGCAAAATTAAAGAAAGATTGAGTGGACTGTATAACATATATATAATGATATTACAGCGATTAACTGGTCGGTTTAAAAATGCAAACAAGATTATCAAGCGCAGCCGTGCGAGGGAGTGCAACAGCTGACTGATGTGGCGCGGGGGCCCATGTTCGGCCGTCGGCCGGCTGACGAGCCGCTGTCCCCTCTTTCACTGCCGCTGGCGCGCGGCGATGTTGAGATGGGTGGACTCAACATACTCCCGTTGAAGACTCTTCAACAGTCGTCGAATTCAAGCGCGGTCAACTAACTTTGGGGGATGAAGAAAGAAGTGGTCGCCCTTTTTTTTCTTTTTTTTTTTGGGTGGGAAATCATCAAATGACTTCTCCTGCTGAGTAGAGCAGGAGGGCGTGTCAGACTTTTACTGACTAAAACCCACCCGTGTTCCCTCAGTAGCCCGTATGCCAGGGGCTGTGGTATCTCTTTCGAACAAACCCGCACACCTGGCAGGCATCGGGCCTTGCGGACCCCACCAGTGGTTGCTGACATCTTTGACGGCGCGCGTGTGGAACACAACGCGCCGTCCCGTCTACCACTTTTCGGCCGCAGGGGATAGGGAGAGCGGCTGACGCTATACCGACACTCCTCTTCCCCTGCGGCCCCACCGCGTCCGCCATCAAACGGTGGCGGCCCCGTCCAGGCCACGGAAGGGAAGAGCGCTGCTCAAAAGCACCGGCACTCCTCCTCTACCGCAGCCCGTAACCCTCAGCTGCGATGCCTCCCATTCGACATCGCGGCCCACCTCAGTTGCGGTGCACCTCACCGCAACCTACTTTTTACCGGCCGCTACGTCAATGGCTTGAAGGCAAAAGCCCTGACGAGCGGCCCCACCTTTGGGTTCCTCTTGGCTTCACCGTGGCTGGAATCCACGGTTACTGAGCCCCCCCGCAACGACAATGCGGGAACTCACTCGGGGGGGAGTGGTCGCCCTTTGACACCTCATTTGGGATTGGTACATGGCATTGTTATCTTGCACTGCGATTCACGTAATCGCATAATCGCCACACTTGCCCGCCTGCCAAGCGTGGCGATTATGGCTAAACCCCCCTTTTCGGGGAGGCCTATGTCCAGCAGTGGACGTCTTTCGGCTGAAATGATGATGATGATGATTGCTTATCTTAAGGTGAATCTAGCTGACATTTTTTCCATACAAACTTCGGGAGTGTATACTCCACTGTTTAACAATGTACAAAAATAAATTAACATGGTATGGTTTTGTCTTATTATAAATATTGTCTGTACGGAAACAGAATACTAAAATAAAAAGCCATTAAAAAGTTAGGAGCCAACAAAGATTAGTTTTTCTTGCTAATTTAACCTAACTTATGGCGTGTTTAAGTTAGTAGCTAGGTACACACGGCTGCACATCAAGCTATAAATTTCCAGTTTATCCTGATCTCACATAGTATAGGATTTCCGTAAAGTGCGAGTTCAGCGTAAACTGGGAGTGTATAGCTTGATGTGTAGTGTAGCCGTTTTTTTTTTTTTTTTTTTTTTTTTTTTTGGGTGGGAAATCATCAAATAACTTCTCCCGCTCTGGGTGGAGCAGGAGGGCGTGTCAGACTTTTACTGACTAAAACCCACCCGTGTTCCTTCAGTAGCCCTTAAGCCAGGGGCTGTGGTGTCTCTTTCGAACAAACCCGCACCCCTGGCAGGCATCGGCCCTTGCGGGCCCCATCATTTTTTTTTGTGCTGACATCTCTTTGAGGCGCGCGTGGAACACAACGCGCCGTCGACTTGGGCTTGGTCCTTACCGGACAGCGAGCTACCCATTACTCGCCGTCCGCAAGCCCATGCCTACGGTGGCCGGAAATCGGCCTGGGATTCCCGACGCCCAGGGCGTCTCCGTATCCTGCGGCGGCTGGGGTCGCGAGGGCGCATATGCTGCCTCTCCCTCACGTGCGCCGCCTCCCTCTTCGCGAGCATCACTGCTTCGCTGAAGGAGGTGACGGCTCCCCATGCCCTCTCGCTCCGTACCATGGCCTGGACCAGGGCCGGACGCGAGAGATCGCCGCCGCCGATCGCCTCCACGAGGACACAGCGGTGCTCCGCCCAAGCCGGGCAGACCGCCACCGTGTGCTCCACCGTGTCCTCAGGGCGATCTTCGCAATGGAAACACCCGGGCGTTTCCTCCCGCCCTATCCGAAACAGGAACCTCCCGAAACAACCGTGTCCGTGTGTACAAATATAAATATTACGCAATTTAAAAGCAACGTACGCGGACCAAATTACCACCGAGAACATAGTTTAGGGCAAAGTTTTCGGTGGTAATTTTGTTCAGATACAGACTATTAATGCATCATGTTAAGGCTGTTATTATTTGCTATAGGTACCTATATTATAAGTATGCTTATTTTATATTTATAGTAGGTAATTATCATCAATCTATAGGTAGGCGCATGGTAACACCAACGTGCTTAGGAGTTCCCCATGTGGCTATGCAATAATTATGTTGATTGTTGCGTCATCATCGTCTATAAATACCGCGCCAGTCATTTCACAAGTCATTCGATTTTTATTCTTTTAAGTGATTGCTACCGTGTTTGCTACCCGGAGTAGAATTTCATCTTACCTACTGCGAATTGATAGAATTAAATATCTATCGCTAATTATCATAAATACTATAGGTACATTATAGTAATTATCTACATAACCTAAATACAATGGCGAAAGAAAATGGAGGAAGAGCGGAACATTCAAAATACCTATGTCAATGGCGGAAAAGGGAATTGCCATCCTGAATCCTACAACACATTTAGAAACGAATTTTACAACATGAATCACAAGTACCGCGGTAAGGCCCTCATTTTTAGTCATGACCACTTTAACGTTGACTTAAAATTGACACCACGAGCCGGTACTCCTAAAGATTGTCAGAGTCTCGAGAAATGCCTTACAGAGTTAGCATTTAGTGTTGATGTTTTCCCTAATCTAACATTTGAAGAAATTATGAAGAATATTAAACGGACAGCGAAGATGAATCACTCCAAGAACGATTGTTTAGTAATTGTGGTATTAACTCACGGAGAGTCTGGAATTTTGTATGCAAGAGATACCCATTACAGATCAGAAAAATTGTGGTGTGGGTTTACCGACGAAAATTGCCCTACACTTGCAGGCAAGCCGAAGTTATTCATATTTCAAGCTTGTCAGGGTGAAGATTACGATGATGGTGTTACATTAACAAGCAACATCGAAACTGACGGATGGTTTGAATCACACAAAATTCCGGTTCATCCTGATTTCCTATTAGCGCTTGCTACTGTTCCCGGATATTACGCGTGGAGAAATAGTATTGCTGGCTCTTGGTTTATCCAAGCTCTATGTGAAGAGTTGCACGAGTCGGCAACGGAAAAGGATATTTTGACATTACTTACATTCGTGAGTCAAAAGGTTGCCTTAAATTATGAATCGAATACTGATGAGGCCATTACTAAATTTAAAAAGGAAGTTCCATGCTTTTCGAGTATGCTAACTCGTCGTCTAGTTTTCACAAAGAAACCTGATAGTTCAACCAGCACGAAATCGTTTCTTGATTATTTTAAAGAATGTTCGATTTAAAAATTAGATTTAACTTAGAAAAACAAACCATAAATTGAAATTTGTACCTATAATTTAATGCTTAATACATTTTAGACGATAGAAAGATTTTTGTATTCCAAAATGTTTATCTCACTAATCTTGAAGGCCAATCAGTCTCATGATGCATACTAAGTAGGTATGCATGGTTTACTTTGTATTGTTATGTTAAAGACTTTACTTACTTACCTAATGGACTACAATGTGTTAGAATAAAAATATAAATGATATTGGAAAGAGGTTTTTTTTTCTCACATCAAGATAGTAAAACGTTTACGAATCAAGGATCCTGAACACCTGACAAAGGTTTGACAACTGGCTGGATTAAAGGAAAAGGACAATAGAAAATAATTTTAACAATAATACTTACAACTGTTATCATGACGAGTAATTATTGGAAATACATTGTCAAGGATGTTACGGTTGACATCTGACGGGCATGCCACCGCCGTCCCGGTGAATCAATCTGACATATTGTTTCCGGTTGTTCTCGTCTTGATAACGGCGAGTACCTACATGCACGGACACAATCTAGTGGCTAGGATTATTCACCAGCAATGTGCATTGCAGTACAATCTTGTAGAGTCCGAAGTATATTCATACTACAGGTATGTGCCCGAACCAGTTCTCGAGAATGGTCACGCCACACATTGTAGTGGGATCGATCTATCATCACTGACAGGACTATTGTAGCTAGTAAGCCTGATATTGGGTGATAGCTTGACAAGATCTCCGTGAAATGATTGTTGATATCGCTTTCCCTCATGGCGAGAATCTCGTGAAAGCTGAGAAAGATAAAAAGTATCTTGACACAGAATACAAGATTGTCGACACGCGGGACGTGGATTCTCCACGTCCCACGTGTCGACAATTTTATCGTTGTACCAGAAGGAAAGTTCGGACCAACACCTGCGGAGGCTCTCATTCCGCTGCTGCGGCTTTTGACTCCTGGACACGGCAAGCATAGTCATGAGGTTTCTCTCTCTCTAGAGCCCTGGTCACCGGCAGCTTGGACCCTGTTCCCAGTTCCTGATACCGATGGGCTAGTGTTTTATATATATATATATATTTTGTTTTCTTTTCGTATGTGTAATGTAAAAATGTGTCGTACATTATAATTATGAAAACAGATTATAACGGGAATAAAATAATAATACTTCCAACTTAAGAAAATCAAAATACTCGTTTATTTAACAGTAATAGTAAATTTAACATTTGGCTTATAAATTAACAGGACTGCATGCCGCGGGCTTTCTCCCGCATCTCCCAACATTGATCCCAGAACTGACTGAGTCTCTGCTCCTGATTCGCACAGAAATGTTTGAAGTCTCTGAGCATTCGCATTTGGAAGCCTTCATCCCCAGTCGCTGGTGTTAGTGACGACTTCCACTTTTTTGATATCATGTGATTCCAAGACCAGAGAAAACCCATCTGAAATAATATTACTTTAGTAACATTCAATCATCTCAGCATATAGACAGTGGAAAGGTAAAATTGCTAAAGCGCCAAAGGATATGAATTGTAAATTATTTCTAAATCATTCAACTTTAAAATTAATTCCTGAGATTTGAGGTCTTGGCGTTTTAACTATTTTACATTTCCACTGTCGATATCATAATCCACTGTTGGACTTAGGGCTCTCCTATTGCGGCCTTAACACTGGTTGCAAGAATTCTGTTTTTATTAGACCGAAGCCCGAAAAAATTACAGCCGTTACAGCTGTTTTAGATCGGGTGGTGACAATTGCACACCTCGGATTTTTTGTTAACTGTGAAATGCAGCACAAGATTGAAAGAACAATAAATTACAATTTTATTGCGTAATATTTTTAATTTTGCAATAAATATACAGCCTGTCTGTGCACACACACTTTAACTTCACATTTTAAATAAAGGTTCTGCAATTTATTTTGCGCATCAAAAACGATTTGTTAATTATTGCGTTATTCGAAATAATGTTGCAATCTGTAGTTGCGCGTATGTAATTGCGCAACATTTCTCATTTCTGTCTTGGATGTCGTGTCCAAAACATTGCAGTATGTCAAGCAAGGAGACTCAAAGATAATTTTGAGAAAGTTGTTGTTGAAAATTTACAGTAGCCTATATCAAAAGTCTTCAATCATTTCAAAATTATGCAAGCTGCCTCTCTTTGGGTGTTGACGTCGTCTTGACGCCGTTAAATTCTGCACTGTCGTCTAGACATGATTTTATTAAAACTAACGTTGCGCAAGCGCAGGCTATAAATATACGTTAGACGAATGTGGAGCAGTGGTGGCCCAGTGGTAACGGCCGCGACATATGAGTTGTATGTGGGTCGTGCGTTCGAACCCAACCAGGCGCACTACTTTGTGTAAATGATTTCGTCACCACTGCTCTCGAAACGGTGAATGAAAACATCGTGAGGAAACCGGCACGTCCTAGAACCAAGAAATCCAAGATATGTTGACATCTACCAACTCGCAGTGGGCGCGGGTGGTGGATCACGGCCCACTCCCTCTCACAGAGAGGAGGCCTGTGTCCCAATAGTGGGAACGTTATAGGCTGATTATGATGTGAAGTCGCAAGGCGGGGTCGATACTACTAGCCCATCACTGCTCTAGTGGTCTAACTCTTCGGGTTTTAACCATTCCTCATTTTCAGCACGAAATTTTGGCAAAGATTTGTTGCATGCCTCCTGATGTACTTACTAGGCTACAGATGTACCTATACCTTGAGCTCCCTATAATCGCAGCATTTATCTAACATATTATTTTCCCTCAATATGAAGTCTAAGATGCTTTGGTTTCGGTCCATTTTGCAAGTATTTCGCCAAACTTCAAAAATAGCAAATATCTTTATTTTTTTCCACCTAACGAAAATCAAAAACTTTGTATGACATGAGCAAATAGGTACACGGGAATACAACTAATCGAATGGTTAAAATTTCTAGAACAAGTTCGGCTTTGCAAAGCGTCGTCTGTATCACTTTCGTGCAAATCTCTTTCTAAACTTCGACGTGACATATATGCTCACGTATCATCAGTATATATAATTATCTATTTATCTTATTGATCTTACCCGCCGGCTGTTATCGTAATCATCTTTGTTCTTGCCACTGACGTGCCTCGTGATGTATCCCTCATGGGGACTGGGCGCAGCTTCCGGGTGAACGGGGTATCTATCGCGAGAAAATTACATCGTTACCGTTGAGAGGGAGAGAACTATAGACGCTTGCAATCATTGGTATAGATTTTTTCTACGTTATTTTACGGGTAATGGGTGCCCAATTGATTAATTTGAATTTATTTGCTAGTTGAATAGGTCTTTACTTAACGGTAACTTAACGTTTCTCATTTTAAAATTTGGCTAACTATATTTTATAGCCTGGATTAACACATAGGATACTTTTTATCTCTGTAGTATGTTCCCGTGAGACAATTTGCGACCTCCACGCGGGCAAAACCACTGACAAAAGCTAGTGATTAATAAATGTATCTCTTTTCTTATCTATTAGATATCTCAGATTATAAAACAAAGGCAGATAGACCGCGCGGAACACCAAGAGTGAGGCCATAAAACTAAATACTCAAGCTTCGCATTTTATTTTATTTTATGTAACATACAATGCGACACTTTAGTATTTGTTATTTTTTTGGTTTAGATTATAAAACAAAGGCAGATAGATCGCGCGGAACACCCAAAAGTCAAAAAAACACATACTAATGCCTCGCATTATATACAATGCGACGCTTTAGTATTTGGTTTTTGGCTTCACTCTTGGTGTTCCGCGCGGTCTATCTGCCTTAGTTTTATAATCTGAGTTAGACATACAATCTTTTGTAGTTTTGAGCGAGAAAATATTGTATAAATAATAGCTAGTCGCTTCTTCGTCGACGGTGGGACAGGTGTCTAAAGACTACACTCACGATTCTGTGAAAGGAGGCACATATAAAAGAAAAAAATACAATATTACCGGCTAGCATTAAGCGGCTTGTTGGCTGGCTTAGTCCTCAACGCCCTCTGCTCCGACTTGACAGTGGTAGGGATGAGAATGAACATGTTCCCAGTCACATGTACATACAAGTGGTCGCCTACGCCAGCCTCGTGCGATGTACTCTCCACAGTACACTTGATGAACCCGAAACGACCTACTATGGCTTCCTGGAACAGGAACAGACGTTCCAGCCATGTGTCTTCAGGGAAACCTGGGAATTGAAAAAGTAAAAATCGTTGGCTCTTGTGATACAGGAACTCCTAGTACAAGAGCCACTGCTACACTGATGTTTGTAACTTGAAGTGTAAAATAAATAAATGATTATTAAGTTTATTATAACACTGAAATTACATATGGAGATAGTGTTAGTTCCAAACTTGGCACAGCCTGTATATTGGTTACCATAAAGAATAAAGTCGTTTTTCGTTCAATGGTATCTTTAACCTAACCTACTTTGATATAGGGTGCATAAAGTGGTTCAAAAAAAAAACATAATAAATCTTCACACGTTATAAAAAGTTGACTATACTCCGTTTGAAATAAGATTAAACATTTAAATAACCTTTTTTACAGTTTGTTCAACTGATTTTGACTTGTATTGCGTTGGTAGCATGAGAAATGGCATCTGCAGTAAACAGTTGATATTGTAACCACTTTTTTGCTTTTAATGCCATCCTTATATTTACGGAATAGAAGTCAAAATCGGTTGAACTGACTGTAAAAAAAGGTTTGTTTAACTGTCTAATCTTATTTCAAATGGAGTATAGTAGAGCATATTGTTGGTTTTCAGCATTTGTCGTTTGTATGTGTATAGTTTTTTTGGCATAGAGGTTGTCTCATGGTATTGAGGAACACTGAAAAAGACAAAATTATCTTTATTCGTTCACACAATAAAGTAAGTTTTACTGTGCAGGTGCTTAAGTTTCGCATTATGTGCATTGTGTACCATAGACGTGTGTGTTGGACTAAAACTTCCCATTGTAGATACCGAAAAAGATTTTATTTGATTTATTAGGGAAAACAAACAGTCACACATTACACATAGTAGGAAAAAAACAATTCTAAATGATAAGGGTCAAATGAGTAACCAACATTTTCCACTGAATCCACATACAAAATATTAATATTTACAAACCATGCTAATAATTAAAGATAAAAAAAAAACATTTTCTTGTGTTATATAGTAAAACAAAAGTAAATTTAGCAATCAAAGACTGAAAAAAATTAAGATAAGATAGTATACCTTCGAATAACGTGACTTTACTCCTTAGCAGAGGTTCTTCGTTTAGAGGCACGTAAATAGGTCCCCTCAGAGGGTCCGACTTTAAGGTGAAGGGCAGAGCAAGTGGGTCTGCCGGTATTGGCACCATTTGTAGTCTACAGCTTTGAGCTTTGCGCGCCCAGCCAAATATCTGTAAAATAGACGTAATACAGAATAATGCTATAGAATAAATAGAGTGCAGAATAAACATGTTTTGTTTTAGACTGGCATGTTCAGATGATACGTGTACAATGTAGCCGTCTAGTGGTTGCAAGCACGACTGCTGGGCATCTTAGGTTTGATTCCCGGTCGAGGAAAGTGTTATTGAGATTTTCTATACGCCTGTTCTCGATAGTAACCTGGAGCCACGATTAGCGCCCAGGCTATAGCCGGGAAAAAGCTATACAAATGCGAATATACTGTACAGCCATGACCATAGATGTATAACTATGGCCAACAATATCAGAAGGCCAATTCTCGTAATTAAAACCGTTCAAAATCTAGTCGCAGTGTCATCTCAGCGACAAACAAATGTCAAAAATGTATGAAAATCGAAGTATTTTTGACAGATTGACACTGAGATAAGACTGTGAACGTTCTTAAAATTAGTAGAATTGCCCCTCTGATTTCATGATCCAACCATTAATATCTGTCGTCAAGATGACGGCAAATATATGTGAACATTTGTGGAAGGTATATAAGTGGCAAAAACTATCTAACGAGACAAGCGACGCCAAGACAGGATGCTATTTCGGCGTCAAAAATATATGTTACCTTAATTATGCAATAACATCGGACTTGTCTTGTGTTATAAAAATTACTACTCAGTTAAATTCAGAAGAATGTGATATCTTGTTGTGATAAATATCTGAAATCACTTTGGCAGCATAAAAACCAAATGTTTAGCGATTACAAGCGTGGTGATAACCATTTTTTTATTTGACCCAACCATTAATGTGATAATATACAATATGCTTGTGGTAAAATAAATGCTGCCTAGTATATGGTAGATAAGGCGATAAGGTCACTCATTTGTATGTTTTGTAGAGCTTTTTTTTTTTGTAATGTACCTAACTGGTGTACGATAACGTATAAATAAATAAGTATCCTGATTTTACCAGACATGACAACTAAGTTTGACAATTACCCTTATGTTTAAAAAAATACTTTTTCCATACATTCAAGGTGCTGAATGTTGAATCACAAATAACACCAAAAACAAAATCAATACAGTGATGACTGTGGCGAATTTATCATTTAGCTTAGAAAAATGTTACTCTCATGTAAGTGACTTCGTGGTTTTTTTTAGACTACAGCTTTGTTCTAAACCGAAATAAATAAATAAATGGTGATAGAAACCAGTTCAGCGACGATGTTCCCGCTGGCGACGGCCCACTGTATGCACATCTCGTAGGCCTGGTCCGGCCGGAACGTGGCTTGGTAGCGCGCATGGCCCCACTCGATGCGGTCGCTCTTGTTGCTTATATCGATGTCTAAGTGCGTGTTCTTGTAAAGGGGCACTGAAAATCGATAATATTTGTTAGTTAATCTGCCAGACCACGCTATATGTTCACAGAGAAACAGTTTCGGCAAACCCTTTGACTAAATGACCACAGTGAAGAAATTCAAAAAGGTCAAAACATATCGAAAAGCTACGTTGGAGAGGAACATTTTGTTTGAAAGCGGTTTCTATCAGCCACATTAGTGGTATACTTTGTGGCCCTGCTAGGTTGAAACGTTTCGTTAGAAAAATATTAAAAATGTAACTGGTTTCGCGTAGATTTCCCTGCCACTCATACCTACATACACACCATTTTCATAGTTATAACAGGCAACGACTCTGTCCATCTGTCCGATAGTGCTGTTATAACTTGATAATATGTGATTGTTTAAAAATTCTAAGATAACATTACTGCCTCCGTTTGGTGCCGGACGTAAAAGAATAGCACCATCCCATTTCTTGCCGTGGGTGTCGTAGAAGGCGACTAAGGGCCTTACTAGAGAATGAGCAGCAGCGTCCTCTATGCATTTTACTACTATACTACGATCGCCAACCGAGAGTAGTAATAGGTAGAACAAATCTAGGACATACTGTCCAGTTAGGTAGGTCTAGCTTCGAGAAAGAGGTCAATCGTCGAATCCGACTCGGCTGGGCAGCGGTCGAGAATTTACGAAATATCTTCTCGTCCCAAATACCGCAGTGTCTCAAGACGAAAGTAATTGACCAGTGCTTGTTGCCAGTGTTGACCTATGGCACAGAAACGTAGTCGCTCACATTGGGCCTTATAAGAAGGCTAAAAATCACCCAAAGTGCAATAGAGAGGGCTATGCTCGGAGTTTCTCTACGTGATCGAATCAGGAATGAAGAGATCCGCAGGAGAACCAAGGCAACCGACATAGCTCGAAGGATTGCCAAACTTAAGTGGCAGTGGGCAGAACAGATGGGCCGATGGGGCCGAAAGGTTCTAGAGTGGCGACCGCGTACCGGAAGACGTAGAATTGGAAGGCCGCAGGAATCCACTGGATGCGGGAAGCACAGAACCGGTCGATGTGGAGGAGCTTAGGGGAGGCCTATGTCTAGCAGTGGACGTCTTTCGGCTGAAATGATGATGACATCTATGGATGAGATTTCTCCTAATAGGAACCTACTACGCTTTGGAATGAACGACTAACTTCGTCTTTCTGACTGACCGACTCGGCAATTCAAAGCCGCCTGTAAATGGTTAACTGAAATAAATGCCTTGAGATTGATTTTATACTTACTGTCACTATCTGAACCCAACTGCATGTAACTGGGGTCGATATTATCACAGAGGAAGGCGGGCACTCCCGTGTCGTCAGTCACCGGGCTGGTGCCATATATATCGATGGCCCCCAGCAAAGTCTCGGCGGAAAGTAATGGCGACCGTGGTCCTAACACTTCGACCTCCATCCATTCGTTTTCGAAGCTTTGAAGGTCGCCTAGAGGCTTCACGTAGTCGGGGATATT
Source organism: Polymixis flavicincta (assembly GCA_949987655.1). Lineage (NCBI taxonomy): Eukaryota > Metazoa > Arthropoda > Insecta > Lepidoptera > Noctuidae > Polymixis > Polymixis flavicincta. The sequence goes on from OX465179.1 coordinate 17,099,907, forward strand.
ATCTGTAGAAATAACAGATTTCTATATAAATTTACACTCCTTTATTTTGTAGTTGGCTATGAAAAATTGGGTGGTCAAAAGCCCGAAATTCTGACAACCGAATTGGTATCGTGTTACCCAGTAACTGGGTTAACTGGGTTGTGAAAGTCAGATAGGCAGTCGCTACATGTAAAATACTAGTAGGACAGCAGCAACAGGTTAGATTGGAAGCCAGACCCAACCAAGCTTGGAAAATTTAAGTTAGTTTAGAAAAATTCAAAAGAACTTAAAAATAAAGTAACAGATACACTTATACTAATCAACACACTTTAACAGGAACCACTTTTATCAACTTTATAAGTATTACAATAATGACTGTTTTTTTTTTTTTTTGGGTGGGAAATCATCAAATAACTTCTCCCGCTCTGGGTGGAGCAGGAGGGCGTGTCAGACTTTTACTGACTAAAACCCACCCGTGTTCCTTCAGTAGCCCTTATGCCAGGGGCTGTGGTGTCTCTTTCGAACAAACCCGCACCCCTGGCAGGCATCGACCCTTGCGGGTCCCATCACTTTTTGTGCTGACATCTCTTTGAGGCGCGCGTGGAACACAACGCGCCGTCGACTTGGGCTTGGTCCTTACCGGACAGCGAGCTACCCATTACTCGCCGTCCGCAAGCCCATGTCTACGGTGGCCGGAAATCGGCCTGGGATTCCCGACGCCCAGGGCGTCTCCGTATCCTGCGGCGGCTGGGGTCGCGAGGGCGCATATGCTGCCTCTCCCTCACGTGCGCCGCCTCCCTCTTCGCGAGCATCACTGCTTCGCTGAAGGAGGTGACGGCTCCCCATGCCCTCTCGCTCCGTACCATGGCCTGGACCAGAGCCGGACGCGAGAGATCGCCGCCGCCGATCGCCTCCACGAGGACACGGCGGTGCTCCGCCCAAGCAGGGCAGACCGCCACCGTGTGCTCCACCGTGTCCTCAGGGCGATTTTCGCAGTGGAAACACCCGGGCGTTTCCTCCCGCCCTATCCGAAACAGGAACCTCCCGAAACAACCGTGTCCGGTGAGGACCTGCGTCAGGCGGAAGGTGAGGACGCCATGCCGCCTCTCAAACCATTCCTCAAAGAGGGGACTTACCGCCGCAACGTGGCGTGCCCAACAATAATGACTGTTTATTTATTTATTTTATAACAGCTTAAACTATCATTACAGAGTTTACTCTAATGCGATAGTTAAAAACTTAAACTAATAACCTAAGCTAACCATAACCAAATTACAAGAAATTAAAAACTAACAACAGAATTAAATTATAACATCATTAAAATACAAAACACAGTTTAACATAATTACTTACTACAAAACATGGTTTAACAAATAACAAACATAAACACAAACATACTTTACTTATATAAAGAAAAAACTAAGTGTTATTTTGCTTATAGCATAATATAAATAGTAATACCCTTGCGAATTCACTCAAACAACATATTGTAAACACATCAATCCGAGTTTGAAGATCGTTGATGGTACGAATAGCTCTGGTAAGGGGTGCCTTGGCAAGCAGGTTAGTTCTGGCTGTAGGTACCAGTAGCAGTGGCGGGCTGCGCCGCCTCCACACGTAGCGATCTGGCACACACAGGCTCAAGCGCTGCAATACTCCCGGGTTACTCTCCACTCCACGAAGCACCTTCACCAAGTAGGCGACCAGCATAAACTCCCGTCGGACATGCAGTTGATTATAGCCAACCATGCCCAGGACAAACCGAGTGGGATACATCAGTGGGTAAAACGGATATACCCCATATAATTTCCTGTACAAAAGGCGCGTGAACTTGTTCTGAACGAGCTCTAACATCACAGAGTACTTAGCTTCATGTGGTGCCCATATGACCGCACTATGTTCCAGATGACTCCTGACTAGTGCATCATACAGGACCCTAACTGCTGTGATGTTTGTGAAGCTTTGTGTCTGTCTCAGAACAAATCCCAAGTTTCTGTACGCCTTCTTACAGATCCTGGTTACATGCTCACGGAATGTCAGATCGGGAGTCATGAAAACACCCAAGTCTCGCACCTCCGTGACTCGTTGCATTGGCGTCGCATCCACCCCATACTCATAGAGCAGAGGTGCTCGAGCACGGGTGAAGCTCACCAACGAGCACTTGGACACGTTGAAATACAGTTTGTTTTCATGGCTCCATTGTACTATTCGATCGATGTCTTCCTGTAGGCGCCTGCAATCACACTCGGATCTAATCTCAAGTAGCAACTTGAGGTCATCAGCAAATAAAAAACAATAGCCATGTCTTACGACTTCCGGCAAATTGTTTATCATTATTATGAATTCTAGAGGCCCCAAGTTGGTGCCCTGACTTACACCCGACCAAGTGTAATATAAGTCGGATTCACATCCGTTGCAGTCCACATATTGCTGTCTGCCTTGCATGTAACTGGCGAAAAACCGCAATAGATGCCGGGTACATCCGACCTCTGCTAGCTTCCGCAGTAAGATGTCATTGTCGACGGTGTCAAAAGCTTTTTTGAAGTCAAAATAAGCTACGTCCACCTGCACCCCAGCATCTACCACCGGCACTACGCGTCCCATGAAATCAAGAAGATTGGTAGCAGTGCTGCGCCCCGGCCGGAATCCGTGCTGTGCATCCGATAACTGTCCGCGCACTTGCTCTTGCATACAGCGCTGAATAGCAGACTCGAACACCTTTGCCGGAGTCGACAACACCGCCACCGGCCTATACCCACTGATGTCAGCTCCCGCCCTGCCTTTGGGCACAGGAATGACTCGCGTAACCTTCCAGCGAGCAGGGAACTTCGCAGAATGAAGACAGGCGTTAAATATATAAAGTAACGGTTCCGCGAGTACCCTACTAAAATCTCTAAAAACAAACGCTGGTATACCATCCGGGCCCGTAGATCGCTTAGGCTTGAGGCGGTCGAGTGCACTTCTAACGTCTCTAAGACTTAGATTATTAATTTGCACGCATGCACTACCAGTGTTCCCCGCTTCAGTTGCCGCCGCTTCTGAGTCTAGTCGTGGCGGCACACTACTATATACCGATTCAAAATAAGTCGCGAACTGTTCAGCACACTCCTCGTCTGACAGATACTGACCGTCTTTTATAATATCCTGCCTACTCGTTGTACTTTTCTGCGATCGTATGTATTGCCAAAAAGACTTAGGGTCTTTCGCGAACTGACATTGAATCTTATTTTGATGCTGTTTGCGTGCAATTTCTATTTCTTTTTTAATAAGTGCTCTATATTTCGAATATTCGTCGTAATCACAATTTAATTTCGTTGTTTTATAAATTTTATGTAGTCTTGCTTTATTTTTTACGTTTTTTATTATATCGCTCGTGTACCACTTGGGGTAAATATATCGCTGTTTGACAGTAAATATTTTCCTAGGAACACTTGCATCTAAAATATTAAGTGTATCGTAAAATAAATTCAAAATATCTTCCACATCGCTATGCTCAAACATTTCTGTCCAATCAGCAGATGTTAACATAGAATATAGCAATTCATAATCCGCTTTATAAAAATTTCAACGCGGTCTAGTAGCTGAGCGCGTGCCGACGGCACCGGTGGCCACGGCGCGCGGGACGCCCGCACCCGCGAGCCGCACGCTCGCCGCGAGCGGCGGGTGATGCCGGAAAAAATTGCAAATTCTTCCTTTCTTAACTAACACTAACCTTTCTCTTTCTTCTGTGGCAAGATGTGATACATATAGTATCCGACGACGAAACGTTTCGTTGTATCCCCAGATGCGTGGCATATCATTTTCTCTTGTAATAATTTCTGCAAGTAGAAATAACAATAAAATATCACTGTTTAGCTTCATTTTAATCAAACAGTTTTATGTAAGGCACAACTTAAGTGGACATCCGATGTGGCAAGAAGTAAGGGGAATTCTAATGATGATTTATATCGGTGGAGTATGTTAAAAAGACGACAGTATGCTTTTAGCTGATTACAAAGATAATTGCTGAAATAAAAAAATACAGATTCAAATGAAATTAGTTAGCAAAACTCCGTGATAGGAACATATTTTTCCAACCAACGTAAAGATGTTTTTTAAATGATGTTTAGATATCGATTCCCCACCACGTCTGCCGAGTTCCGCTGGCTAATTTAACTTGACCCTGCATACTGTGCATCAGTTTACCTCCATAACGGCCGTAGCTCTTTCGTAAGTGACGCCTTCCATATTAGCTTGTAACCAATGTATGGCGTAAATAGAGACGAATGTGTGGGACGGTAGACTGACGGTCTGTTGCAGGAAACCCACGCCCAACTGTGGGCTGCGCATTCGTTCCAAAATCTCCGCCAATGATGAGTTCGCTTTCAATTTCGGTTCTGGCACACTGAAAAAAGTATACAAAATATTAATAGGTTTGTTTGGCTACGCTTTATATTTGTCTTTGTAAATGTCTTTTTAATTTGTAATAATATAGCATGCTGTAGCAAAAAGAAAGTAGTTATCAGTAAGGGACAGAGTCGTACAACCACAGAGTATAAAACAATATTCAGATATTGCTGGCTCTTGTGACACAGGAACCTGACTAGAGCCAAGGCTACACTGTTGGTGTGGCTTGAAGTGAAAAATAAATTATTATTAGACAGGCTGTAAGGATAAAACACCGTTATCCTTGAAACCAGTGGTTTGGTGTCGTTTAAAGAACGTAAAATCAATGGAATAAAAACACCGGTTTTTTTAAGAAAATCTGCTTTTTTCCACAAGAACATTTCACCCTACGCGTGAGGGCAATAAACTTGCGTCTCAATACGGGAGAGGGCGCGGGGACCACGCCGCGTGGCCCGACTCCGACGCACGGGTCGCGACCGCGGTCAGTCAGCTGTCAGTCTCGCTAGCGAGCGCACGTAACGCCGCGACGTAGCTCATTTCTCGCGCGTGTTAACGAAAACGAGCAAGTTAGAAAAAAAAAATAACCCACTCGTATATTTTATATTTAAGCCCACCCGCGTTTTAAGTGACAACGGTGTTTACCCTTACATCCTGTATTGTATTGGTTTCGTGAAGTGAGCGAAAATCACCATTAAAAAGCATTTACACCAATAATATCTTTATATCTTGTAAATTACCTTCATTTTCCTATTTTTTAAGAACACTGTAATAAGTTAGCTATAAGTAAGTTTGTTTCACGGACAGAATGAAATAAAATAAATACGAGATATATTTACCCGTCATCATACGTGTCGTCGCATTCACCAGTCTGAGATTGCGTCCTCTCTAGAACAGTTTTCGCTGCGGCCCTGAAGTCATTATTATATTAGAATATCTTCACACAATCTAACTAAAAAAATCTTACTATGATAATGAAGCAGATAATTCTAAACGCAAAGCTGAAAAGCAGAAGTTGAGTTATAGAAAATTAAGATGATTTTAGGGCGTTCTAGAGTCATTGGCATACGCACGCGGAATCGGTTTGCATCCATCAAAGTACATATCAAAGGATTCTGCAAGCTTCCTTCCTAATATCATGAATGCAAAAGTAAGTTTTTTTTTGACGCTTTCACGCTTTTGCCAGCGGCTTCGCCCGCGCGGAACATTCATCCCCTATTTAACTTCCTTAGGGGTTGAATTTCGAAAAATCCTTCCTTATTCCTCGTCAAAATTTCAGCTTTCTAGGTCCAAGGGTTTGGGCTGGGCGTTGATGAGTCAGTCAGTCAGTCAGTCAGGACTTCTCTTTTTATTTATATAGATATATGTCTGTCTCATCAAGGTTCGGGAGTTTGTTAATCAATTATGCACAAACGACTGAACGGGGTGGGATGCAATTTGTCACACAAATAGACCATGTCTTGGTATAGATATACTAAAAATAGGGTGCATTTTATCCGGGTACATGAAGTGGTTTCGAATAAAAACTGACAAAATATTTTTTTTTATTTTTTATTAAACGCGCCTTGTACGCTTGACTCTGGAAACGCCCTAATAAAAACTGTCTGATGAAGCGAACTGTATACTTACTTGTTACCTTGACTAGTGTTTAGTGACTTAGTAGGTGATAGTTGCTGCAATGAAACATTCAATAAGGATAAGAATAAGCAACTGATAGGGGGAGGCACGGGCAAGCATTCGATGATAGCTTAGCGATAGTAAAAATAAACCGTGTCATGAATTAGAATTGGTATTATAAGGGGATATCTGCAAAAAACAATTTGTCAATTTAGTATAAAAAAATAAGGAAAATAAAAGTTACATAAAGTTTTACATATCTAAATTAAAATATAGGTGCAACAGACATAAATAAATAAATATAAATAGAAACTAGGCAAGTGACTTAGTAAAGTTTTTAAGAGCACAAAGGATTGAAGCATAGTTGGTCCACAAAGGGAGAGATGAATGAATGTGTGTGTTAGGAGAACGAATGAGTGATAATGAATGTTAGCAATGTGAAGAAACTTGGTCAAGCGCGAGCACACCATGCGGCGGACATGAAGCGATCCTCGTGTACGCATTGCGATGTTTTATACGCGTCTTTTGAGTCCTAATATTGGTAACTGGTCTCGTATCGCCTTGCTACAAAACATGATAAACGACGCAGTGCGGTCCGAAAACAAAACTACTTAGCGGTATAAGTCACTATTTATTACTTGACAAAACAGTTTGATCTGTGACCTTTGTATCATAGAAAAGTGAAATCAGTTCGTTTTTTTATAACAGCTAAATTAGTTCCTTAAGCCACAGTTACGACTCGGAGCTGCAAACTATTTCTTGAAATAAAACAGTCTGTTGTTTTGATTGTTTTTTTTTTTTTGGAGATAGTCATAACTCGAGTCATGTATGTAATGTAATGCTTGGCTACCACGGCAACCCAAGTTGTTAAAAACATTCTAGGCGCAAGCGCAACTTTATAGACGCGTATAAAATATATTTAAAATCACTGAACATTTTCAAAGACAGTTTGCTAAAAGAGGTTAACATCGACGTGAATAAAAAAAGGACTTTAGCTTCTGTCTTTAAAATCGGTCAGCTTAGGCTATGATATGTATATGTCACGTAGGTACTGACATGGCTTCAATCCGTAGCCTCGGTCGGTCAGGCAGGCGAGTGCTGCCTACGCGCTCTCTGAACGGCGAGTTGGACACACCGCCCTGATACACCACACACAACACGCACTTTAACACGGCAACAGATTACCTACATCCTATCATAACATTCGAAATAGTTTAATACTAAGTACTGCCCGCCCTCAAGACAAAGTTACTTCGGTCAGTTGAAAAGTTTGAATGGAATAGGCACGGAAACCTTGCCAATTCCATATATTTATTTTGAGCTCACATGGCTCTTTCTAACACCACTGCTGATGCTACACACACAGATTAACTTTATCTGCATAGCACTGGGGCATATATCTGACTTTGATTGTCACTGAAGATGTTTAAAATACTCCAGAGCGGAGTTCATAAACTTCAGTATTAGGCTATTTAAAAATGTCATGGCGTAAACTACTACAGAAATTATAAAAAAATATAATTACAAAAAGCCAGCAAACAAAATGTCTGAATATTGGTGCATTCCGTGCATAATAATTGCATAATTTTATAATAAGCAGTGCAAATATATAGGTACGCATATACAATCTGGTGATTCTTGTTTGAGAGTACCTACTGTAAAATCAGAACTTTTGTAATGGGACCACAGGTCGTTGGACAAAAAGAAATTTTTGAATATATCATCAAACATTACTTTTTGGATGTTCATTTAGGTATTGCATTGTGGGTGATTGATTGATGCAAAACAAATATCTACAATCAACATTAAGAAGTGACATCCACCTGGCGAAGACCTCCACTGCACTGTTATCTATAAAATTACGATTAATTGTGAAATTAGTACCTACTGTGTCGTAATAATCAACGTGTTAACGTTAGTCTACTATGTTAAGGTGTGAAAATTAGAAGGTCAAACGCCACTCCAATGTAAGGTTAATTCAAATTAACAATCAATTACAAACCCGGTTTTATGGAGCCAATGAAATGAGTGCGCAAATATGCCACAGAAAATAACAACGAAATTATAAAATTTTGATTACAAAGTCAAGCGATCAAAAGACCAGACCATATTTTTTTTTAAAGCTTTCGATAATTAAAATTCTGGAATTTGGTATATTTTATTCTGCACACTGTTTTTATAATAAATTGGAGGTCTGCCCCATTTGATCGCAGCACAAACTGAAAACTGAAAAGTGTCGACAAGGAGCAGTCGTGGAGGAAGAGGGAGTGGCGACGGAATTAGGCTGCACACTAAGTAATAACTAACGTAGACGGGACTCTAACGTTACACATGACATGACATTACAATCCAATAGACGTTCACACGTATCCTAGACCACAAGTGTCGGTAGAGCCTAACTGCCTAAGTGACACGGTGTGTGTGTTGACGAGGTGGAGGTCGTGTGTCGCGTCAGTCGGTGGCAGGTCGTCGCGGGTCATGTGTACGTCAGTGCGAGTGTGCGGTACCTGCGCGCTCCGCGTGAGGATGGATGTGGAGTGCCGGCGCCGCGTCAGCGCCGCGTCGCCCGCTCCGCCGCCCGCCAGCGCCATCTGCAGCAGCCACAGTACAGGCCCCGCCACAGTACGGACTCCGCCACAGTACGGACTCCGCCACAGTACGTACTCCGCCACAGTAAGGGCCCCGCCACAGTACGAGCCCCGCCTCAGTACGGGCCCCGCCACAGTAAGGGCCCCGCCACAGTACGAGCCCCGCCACAGAACGGGCCCCGCCACAGTACGGGCCCCGCCACATTACCAGCCACGCCACACTACGGGACCCGCCACATTATGGCCCCGTCAAATTACGGGCCCCGCCATAGTACAGGGTCCGTCACATTACGGGCACCGCTTCGTTACAAGCCCGGCCACAGTACAGGCCCCGCCACAGTACGGGCCCACACAGTACGGGCCCACACAGTACGGGCCCACACAGTACAAGCCCCGTACGTCTACTGTCGCCTGACTCCGACCGAACGCACCCAATAACCGTATTGAGGGCCCGCGATCTCGAGGCATTTTTCTGGTGCGATTTTTGCACAACAATTTACAGTAGCACAGAAACTTGACCGCAGAGCGGAGATGATGTCGCCTGATGACGACGAAGAAAATCGATGCTAAGCGACGCTACTACCTGTGCGGTTACTCCGAAATCGATGTCGCCTACTTTGTTTTGTTACTTAGGTGTTGATAGCGATGCTTAGTTCGATATGTACTGAAAAGTAGGTAAGTCTACACAATGCTTAGGCAGTTCATGTCACGCCCGGTCTGCGGTCTCTAGGATTAAATTATTAAGTTAATTTACACCATGCGCTCAGACTCAAACAAGAAATTACAAATAACACGTAGTGTGCAACATAAAAATAAAAAATATCTTATAGACAAAATTATAAACATGCCCAACTGCCCACATCACATTCATTACATTAAACATGAACGATGCTTCATCCTACAGTACGAGAACAACATTTAAGGTGGTGGGAACAATTATAAAGACTTTAGTTGAAAATTAATATGCGTTTACACAATCACGACAGTGGAATTAATAATTTTATGTTTGAGTAAACATTTAGTACATATTATTTCAAAAGTGTAAATAGTTTTGAGAACATTAAATCAGATATTGTCAAGCAATATTCTTGCAAGTCTACATAGTATTTAGGAAAGTGTGCACTTCTACGATACATGCAGTGCAAGTAGTATCTATGTGTCATACAATGTGCAAATAACTACAATCATGCTTTATGCTTCACTTATAAACATTATTTTGGATAAATATTTACATTTCGAACTAGAATGTTCAATTCTTGAATTTGCTAGATAATGTCAATAAGTGATAGAATCATTTAAATACATAATTACATATACACAAAAATTACTCCTATGTATATTAAATTAAATGAAAAAATTGATATAATAAAACAATCTTGATATCCGTTCATTGTGTTTGTGTTCACTCTTGAGATTTGATTATTATTAATTAATCAGCGCTAAGTGTCTATATTTAGAGCAAATGAAGTAACTGTGTAAGTAGCTTAAATGTGAGAAAACGAGAAAGAAAAAAAATACTAGAGATATTTTTGGAAACAATAAAACTCGCATTCCATTCCTGCGAAACTAAATACGTTACGCCAAATGCAGTACGCCCTACGCAGACTATGCATCAAAGTTAAAACTGTTGACTACAAGGTGGCTAGCCTAATTTAGTAAATAGCATGAAAATTCAAAACTACTGCCACAAAACGTTTAAGCTTTTGACCAACATTACAGCCTACTCGCGTAACGTATCACGCTCATAAAATCTGTATTCGCGATGACCACATCAACACAGTGGAGTGGATGCTGTGAAACTCTCATTATGAAAGACGTGCGTAACGCAATTAGGGTGAAGATCGTAACATAATTTCGAATAAAATTTAGCGCCGATTAATTAATTTCACATGAAATTCGGTCTCTGAACCCTATTGCCATACTTACCCTCTGCTTGTTAGGTCGTTTAACCTTATTGAAGTATTGTTCAGTCATTTTTAGGAACCCATCTGTTAGTTGGTCGAGGTCGTGCCGAGTCGGCGTCGGATAGATGTCACAGTGGATCACATTATCGTCCATTATCTGTTTGGTTGCTGGATTATATAGCGGCAGGAGGAGAGTTCGGAACCGCCAGTATTTGAGAGCCTAAAAATGTTTTTTTTTTTTGTTAGTACGGTAGAAAGCTTTTACGTATGGTAATTTCCCGATTTATTTACTTTTATGCCTTTGTATCAAAAAAACTGAAGGTTCTTCTAGTAATTTGTCAGAGGGAAGTCAAAAAATTCTATAATACAATCATCTTTTACAGAGTGCACAAAAATACGAATTGCAAAACTCTTTACATCGAAAGTCAAGGGGGCAATTTTGTGAAATATTTTATTTAACTTATGATTTCAATATCGGGGTAACACCATACGTAAATCAAACAGCAAATAAAAAAGGCCCGGCAGCAAAGTTATTAAGCAATAAAGCTATTAATAAGTACTGCCGTTTGGCCTATTACCGTAACAATCACCTCTGCCAGCGCGAAGTCTGTGTCTCCTCGTGTACATATGTAGTGATCCATGTAGTTCCAGTTATAGGTTTCTAACTTTTCTGTAGTGAAGGACACCCAGGACACTTCGTAGGTATCGTGGTTCGGCGCGTGAAAACGGTAGCGGTAGTGGATGTTGAACGGCGGGTATGGATGTCTGAAAGGTGTACACGAATTATAATATCAAGTGACATTCATAACTGAATGAAGACCATGTTTTCATTTAATTAAGGCCCATAAAGATATTTCTCAAGCTTACAAAGTCCTATAATTGTATTAACGAATGATTATAGAATAACGTTCAATGCTGAAGTATTTTTGGATCGGAGTTCTTTAACGCAGCTTGCTATAGGAATAAACTTGTAGAAAATTTAATAAATCGTCACGTAACGAAAAAGCGGTAGGCCTATAATTAAAAAAGATAGAGATCGTTTTCATGGTTTTCCAAGGTGCCAGAATGAAAACATGAAAATCCAAGATGGCGGCTGCAAACATTTTCAAATTTTCAAAATGTTGGCGGTTTATTAATTTCGACAATCTAATCTAATCGAATTACGCTCAGAGTTAAACAAAAAGTGTAAGAAACGGTTGTTACAGACGTGGGTCCCCAAAACGCAAGCTTAAAAAAATTTAGAATCGAGATAAAGAATCCAATTATTATTTTATTCCTGCAAATCTGCTGTGCTGTCCAATAGAGAAAAAAAAAACAGTTCATTTACCTAGGTCTATATCTAGTGACAGTTATGGTAGATCCAACAAGCGTAAGCTTATGAAAGATCCTTCCAATAGAGAGCAGGTAACGTTTAGTGGGCGCCGCGTTGACTTGCTTGCCGCACTGCGGGGCCACTTTGGAAGGGGGCGGGGTGGCCGTGGATGGGCAGTGAGACTCTATCACTTCGTTTTCATTCACGCCCACTATGAGCTGAAAACCCTGGAATAAAAAAGTTACAGAATATTCATACATAGGTACATAATCATGCCTCTCTTTTATGAAAGGGTAAGCTGAGGTGCATGTAGCCATGGACCGAGCACATTGTCATTATTTGGGCACAAAATCGGGCGTCAGGCTGCTATTTCTCTTTTTTTTTGTAAACAGGAATCAAGACTTTAAGCTGAAAACGCGCCTAAGCATAATGCTGACGCTTAAACCTTTTGCTTCCGGTGTTATAGTTTTGTGCACCTACTACTAGCTGTAATACCGCAGTCATTTTTCTTCTTCTATTGTATCGATTTTTTGTATTAAAAAATCGTTAACCATTAATCGTGTGTATAGTTCTGGCAAATGCGCCGCTCGCGTGCGGCACGCGTGCTTTTATTGCAACGGTTTGTTGCGCCTCTCGCGTGTAACTTACACACTTCTCAAATGGTGCACGGGAGCTGCATTCGTACCGCGCGTGTGCAGTTTGCGTGCATGCACGTCAGATCGCTGCTATTTTCAACCCTCACTTTGTTACTTGCTTTTGACTATAGCGGACGATAACACGATTGCCATCATCATTACTGCAGCATCAGCCATTTTATAAGTGAAGTATTTAGAACAAAAGAAAGCGACGTTGGTGGCAGATTCCATTTTAGAGACGAAGACAAGAGTATAGTATCAGAATTGAAAAGTCAACAAATTAGTGGACAATATGCAAACTTTTTTTTAATTTACACAAATTTGCACGCGCGCTACTCTTGCGGCCGTTCACGCTCGGTGCAAAGCTTGCGCGCGAACGGCGCACGGACGGCGCAGGGGCGGCGTGCGAACATGCGGAATACACGTGCGCATCACGCGTGCGGCGCATTCGCCAGATCTGTACACACCCTTATGCCAGACCTAGGGGATCGAACCCAGAAAAAAGTTATAAAAGGGGGTGACTGAATTAATGAAGCCATACACAAGACAAGTACACACGTGACACGACGCAAGAAGTTGCAAAAAGCAAACTGCATACTAAGAAAGAATGCTGGAACATTTGAAAATCAATTTTTACACTAACCTGAGCCAATCTCTGGGAAACCAACTCTTTAAAGACTTCCATCGTTGTAAGAGGCTCCTTATAAATGGCTCTGTTCTGTGCAAAGTCAGCGTTGACGTCATCCGGCAGTAGATTGTAGTCAGACACGAGATAATCGTTCTGTAACGAACGCTTGTCCGGGAAATAATCCGTGGTGATCGGCAGACACGCCGGAATGGTCAATGATTTCCAGTCCACACCTGGTAGGGTATTTGAGTGTTATATTTCAAGTTACTTTATTTTTTAATGGGCTTATAGCAGGATAGTACTAGGGTATTTTCCAATTTAATAAAGCTATTTAAATTTGAAGATTTGGATGAAATATTTAACATCAAAATGAAAATAAATTTATTTATATCAATTTTCTCAATTAAAAACGATTTAAATCAAATTTATTTTTCGTTGTTTTGAATTTACCGCCAAAACGCTCCTTACAATGACATTCTTATCACGTGACATCGTTTTTTTTTTTTTTTTTTTTTTTTTTTTTTTTTGGGTGGGAAATCATCAAATAACTTCTCCCGCTCTGGGTGGAGCAGGAGGGCGTGTCAGACTTTTACTGACTAAAACCCACCCGTGTTCCTTCAGTAGCCCTTAAGCCAGGGGCTGTGGTGTCTCTTTCGAACAAACCCGCACCCCTGGCAGGCATCGACCCTTGCGGGTCCCATCACTTTTTGTGCTGACATCTCTTTGAGGCGCGCGTGGAACACAACGCGCCGTCGACTTGGGCTTGGTCCTTACCGGACAGCGAGCTACCCATTACTCGCCGTCCGCAAGCCCATGCCTACGGTGGCCGGAAATCGGCCTGGGATTCCCGACGCCCAGGGCGTCTCCGTATCCTGCGGCGGCTGGGGTCGCGAGGGCGCATATGCTGCCTCTCCCTCACGTGCGCCGCCTCCCTCTTCGCGAGCATTACTGCTTCGCTGAAGGAGGTGACGGCTCCCCATGCCCTCTCGCTCCGTACCATGGCTTGGACCAGGGCCGGACGCGAGAGATCGCCGCCGCCGATCGCCTCCACGAGGACACGGCGGTGCTCCGCCCAAGCAGGGCAGACCGCCACCGTGTGCTCCACCGTGTCCTCAGGGCGATCTTCGCAGTGGAAACACCCGGGCGTTTCCTCCCGCCCTATCCGAAACAGGAACCTCCCGAAACAACCGTGTCCGGTGAGGACCTGCGTCAGGCGGAAGGTGAGGACGCCATGCCGCCTCTCAAACCACTCCTCAAAGAGGGGACTTACCGCCGCAATCGTGGCGTGCCCATCACGTGACATCGTGACGTCTGCTTTGTGTTAACGGCACCGGTACAAATAATTAGTTTGGCGCAATTTTAGAAGTATTTGCGCACAGAGGCACCGCATTCCAGTAATATCACTTTCTATCCATTAAAAATCTTGTTAATTATAAACTCGACATATTCACTTGCTTACAACTACTTTAGTTTACACAAAGCTGACGTCACGTGTGGTCACGTGATGAAAAAGTCATCGTAAGGAGCGTTTTGGCGGTAAATTCAAAACAACGAAAATAAATCTGATTTAAATCGTTTTTAATTGAGAAAATGGATATAAATCAATTTACTTTTATTTATCTGTTACATAATATATTTCGTTCCAATCTTCAAATTAGAATAGTTTTTAGTAAATTGGAAAATACCCTATTGTCCATTGTTTTTGGCGCACAAAAGCTGAAGCTCATTCGAGGCGGCTGATGACTTTACAGACCGTCTGCTGTGTAATACACGCTCAAAATAAAGAGCTCCAAAATAGTGTCTCGGTAGGTCTGGCTCCTGTAGTCGAATAATTATGCATTCTTGGTGTTGGTTTTAGTTCAGGTCTTCGTAAGCAAGCTAGAGGCGATAGATCTGCATTCACTTAATAAACTTTTTCTTGAGAAGTACATAGTAATAATTATCTTTAGTAAATCTTGCTCTACTTATCATCCTATCTTACACAATTAACTAAATACGGTTTTTACAAATAACTCATTCACTTTACCTGCAAGCATACCAAACATGCTTATTGTTATTTTTTCCGCAAACTTAAACCTAAACATTTTAATAAGTTATTTACAAAAAATACCGAAAAAGCTGAAATAAACGTTTAGTCAAATTATTAAATTAAGATGAAATGTCTATGAGTTGATACCAATTATGCTATTATTTCAAGCGTTAATTTCTGATAAGCATTATCCATGCAAATCAAATGTTTGACGTGAGTATTACTTGTAACATTTAATGTTTCACAAGTGCAAATGTGAAATGTCCTAACCGAAAGCGACTATCACGCGAGTTTGCGAACGTCGTGGTTGTTTTTATGAATATAACATACTTGAGCGATCACTCAAGTCGCGTATGTACGTCATTATTCAGGTAAACGATTGCGTAAACGCGTATTCGAGCGGCTGTCGCTTTCTGTTAGGACGCAGTGTCCTGACACTGCGTCACCAATACAGAGAGGCAGATGAACTGTTCTCTGACTTTTTGTCAATTGGCTGACAGGAGTTGCTGATTTAGCTTTTTACATGCATACCTTCATAAAAAATTGTAGTTGTGCTTTAAACTATAGCTACAGCGTTACAAGGCTTTAAGGTTTTAATTTGATATAATGTGAACATCGTGTAAAAATATGGAGTACATAAATAATATTGTAGAAAACCTAAATAAATAAATATAGATGCGTAAATTCTGTTTAAAAAGCGCACATTTCATACTAAATGTATCCACCGTAGCGCATATAATATAATACTAAATACTAATTAACCTATTGACCGCCCCAGTCGGATGAATACGACAAAATATGATTACGCGTCCGTGCCGCCTCAGTCGTATTTATACGACTGATCAGCTTATGTTAGGTTTTTGTTTTTATGTCATTGCACGTAAATATTTATTTTTCGTATTATGAGCTGAACGTTGGGGCACGGCAATTGATATAAAACCAAGCGGTCAATAGGTTAACACATTTAATAATGCAGAAACTACTCAATGCAAATCCAATTAATGGAATATCAAACCTATAGCTCGGTTCGCTTCGATCCAATGAGGTTTGAAGAAAATTTTTCAACGCGATGGTATCATGAAACATCAAAAGTGAAGTGAACATTTAGTACAACTAATAAAATATAATTTTATCACGATTTCCAAACCAATACAGAGTGCCAATTATGGATTAATTGGACTCAGTTCTAGATTCCCATTTACAAGATTGTGATAGACATAATATTATGAAGATATTTCAAATTCATCTTCTAAATAAATAACGGACCAGATAGTTGTAAGTTTTATTTCACCATGATTTTCAGTACCTTCTTTTGATAAAAAATGGCGACCTTATACACTTCTATATGACTTTCGCTTGCATGCGATTAGTGGTCCCACAATTTTTTTTTTAAATTGTTTCTAAATTTGATCGATTCAATGACCAGCGACATTTTCCGTGCGAAAGAGGTGCGTTGTTAGTTTAAAATAAATGAATGGTCGTTGAACGTCTCCTTAAATAGGTTTTTAAGTGGTTACATTAGCCATTAAATAATGAAGCATGCATGAAATCTAGAAGAGGAATTTGAAAGTTATTAAATGACTGTGTATCTGACTTCATAAGAAAAGCTACCCTTTTGAAACGACAAGTGGCATTGAAAATAACCTTACTGTAAAAGATACACAAATTATATTTTTGGAAATATTTTTATTTACACTAAATAAATGCTACTTGACTTAACGTACCATGTAGGTTAAAAATGAACATTATTTGAACATCGAACTAATTTAATTTTGGACAAATTGATCTTGATTCTAAAATTACCAATGATTAAGTTAACAATGATTTTAATCTAGAGGATTGTGTGCTAAAATGTTAACCAATCTATGTCTTCACCAATTAGGCAAGTAAGTTACCAAATAGCTTTGTAGAGGTTAAACTCAATATTTTACAAACATTATTTAACTTTTTCAGATATTTAATAAATTATTTGCCGTCTATACATGAACGAACCAATGCCATACGCACATAACACACACCTTTTACAAACAGTGGGTACAAACCTGTGGTGAGGGCGGGCGTCCACTCCTGCTCGCCCGTCGCGCCCCATAGCAACGCTAGCGAAGCATTGTTGGTTGTGGAAGGCGTGCTGGAGGCGACACCCAACACTGCCAAGGTACCAGATGCGCTTATCATACGCTTGCGGCCTATAACATTACCTGCAAAACAAAGTTGAGTGTAAACGTAGAGGGCGCCACTGTCGTTTGTCTCTTTTGTCATTTAAAACCAGCCATTATAACCGGTAAATTAACTAGGAAAATTAATGAAAGGAAAGCATCTACATTGAAATATAAATATTTGCTAGTTGATATCTGATACAGTACAACGCTATAAGGTTATTGTAGCGCGTGGCCAAAATCGGAACGAACGTCGACATCTTGCTTTGTAAATATAATTTCTGTGACAAAATTAAACAAATTTTTACCAGCAATGTCCTCCTGTAAATGTCATCCTACAGGCTTGGCATGACGCTTTCTATTTCTACTCTACTGTAGAAAGGAAATCGCTTGTCTACATTTCCCGGTGAAAAACTGTCAACTGTCTTACGGAAACGTAATTTCTGTCTACTCTTCCGACGACAAAACGTTTGTCTACGGTTCTCATGCTAAGCCTGCAGGTGCCAAAATATCCTTGTAGCATTCTATGAACTGGCTAAAAATAAGCTAGTTACTCACCATCAACCTGATAAATGGAATGATTATTATTAATGATAGATGACGATCCATTTTCCTTGGGTGTGTTGTTTTCACAGCGGTGGTCTTCAGTCCTCGACGCGGGCTCCCCTGCAGGCCGCGCTTGGTAGTGATGCTGTTGTATCAATACACCGGTTGGACCTGCCCATACAAAAGAATATAATTTTAGCAGAATTTGATGTATGTATGAAACAAGTCGCTTTTATTATTTGTTAAGTCATAAATAAAGAGTAAAACTACAGTTTTCGTTTATGTTTAAATGCAAATTAACACTATTCTTTGTAGGGTATTTTCCAATTTATTAAAAACTATTCTAATTTGAAGATTGGGACGAAATAATATATGTAACAGAAAAATAAAAGTAAATTGATTTATATCCATTTTCTCAATTAAAAACTATTTAAACATCCGATGTCTTTTTTACACGTGAAGTCAACTTTGTGTAAACTAAAGTAGTTAGTAAGTAAATAAGTGAATGTCGAGTTTATAATTAACAAGATTTTTAATGGATAGAAAGTGATATTACTGGTGTGCGGTGCCTCTGTGTACAAATACTGCTAAAACGGAGCTAAACTAAGTATTTGTACCAGTGCCGTTTACACAAAGTTGACGTCACATGTCACGTGATAAAAAGTCATCGTAAGGAGCGTTTTGGCGGTAAATTCAAAACAACGAAGAGTAAATTCGATTTTAATCGTTTTTAACCCCCGACGCAAAAACGACGGGGTGTTATAAGTGTGTGTGTGTGTGTGTGTGTGTGTGTGTGTGTGTGTGTGTGTGTGTGTGTGTGTTTGTGTGTGTGTGTGTGTGTGTGTGTGTGTGTGTGTGTGTGTGTGTGTGTGTGTGTGTGTGTGTGTGTGTGTGTGTGTGTGTGTGTGTGCGGGAGTGTTCTTAGACATGTTTCATCAAAATCAGTTCAGCCATTTGAAGATTATCAGCTCTTTTCTGGTTGAAAAAGGGATTTTAGCCTCTTCCATGGGTCCATGGTCATGGTCCTCTTCCAACTCAAAATTTGGGATTCTATTACTTCAATGATATTAGATGAAAAAAATAACCTTGAACTGATGCTGGAGCAACACCTAGAATTTCCAGGAAACCCAAGTTATTCACCAACAAACAGCAGAAGTATCGTGTTTGGGCTCATTGAAAAGGTCTCAATGAATAGATTATAGATAAATGGTGATTTAAGGGAGACATTAAGTTTAAAAAGCAAGAAATAAAAATTAAATTAAAAATTTAAAAAACCCCCGACCCAAACAACAACACTAAAAAGTAAAAAATAATATTTATAGGCATTTTAATTTGAACGTAATATTTTGACCAGGGCATTGTCAAGTCGGGGGACGGCTAGGCCTCTGTTTGGCGTTTTCATTGACCGTCCCCCGACTTGACAATGCCCTGGTCAAAATATTACGTTCAAATTAAAATGCCTATAAATATTATTTTTTGCTTTTTAGTGTTGTTGTTTGGGTCGGGGGTTTTTTAAATTTTTAATTAATTGAGAAAATGTCCCAATCTTCAAATTAAAATAGTTTTTATCAAATCGGAAAATACCCTGTTATAACATAATCTATCACGTGAAATAATAAGTTACAGATAGATTGCTATTAGGCTACATTGTAATCAATTATTAAGAACTCTACTTATTTATTTAAACTTCACACACACAAAAAAGGTACAAAGGCGGACTTAATGCCTTAGGTATTCTCTACCAGTCAACCAAGGGTGACGAAGAGATTAGATGGCAGGTGCTTAGGTTGAGGGGAACAATGATGAACTTTAATTCCTTTTCATAAAAAAAAAAAAAAAAAAAAATATGCTGGTTACATTTTCAAGGTGTGACTGTGTTATAGTAGTTGTAGCTTTATTGTATTACTGTACAGAACAGCGGCAAAGTGTAAATTTTTCTAAGCCGAAGCCGAAGCGAAGTCGGCTTTAACTTGCTGACTTATCAATAAAGAATACTTTCTATCATTCTATAATTAATATAGGAATGTTAAGAATTAAATACAATAAAATTTAAAAGCTAAAAACACAACAAATAAAATGTGCAATATTCCTCCATCTCATTCTCGTTCACGCATTTTTTCTACATCTGGCTTTGTCATAACCCGTTGTACAGCGGCTTGCTTTCGTCAATATCAAGCGGAGCCACGTGACCTAAAGTGACATCATTACGGGATCGCTGTTGTATGAAGTTTAAGTTCCCGATTATGACGTTTTGGCGCCGAGTTAATTTATAAAAAAAAAATATTGTTTTTGCAATGTATAGCTAAAATTCACCGTTTTTTGTTGTTTGAATGTTATGGTGAATTAAATACCCGTAGTGTAACTATATATTTTGACAATAGTAGCAACTATTGACGTGCCATTTTTAATAGCAATAGAGTTGCCGATGCGAAACCCCGAAGGGAAGCCAGTAGGAATCGTGTTATATGGTGCTTTCGCCACTGGTACAGAAAGGACTTTGTAGGATTTGGGAACGATTTTTTTTTGTGTTGCTACGCGGGTATTTCCAAATGTCTTACCTTTGGGAAATATATGCGTCCAACGTCTTCTGTTACTGGTTAATTTAACGGTAACATGCGAAGGGTCGAATGGGTTGATGAGAGCTCGCCCTGTTCTGATGACCGGCTTGTGGGACGAGATTGAGCTGCGGGGTGAAAGTCTGTTGCTTGACAGGGGCGAGTCCGTCGCATCACTGTTTGTGTCGTAGGCTCCTTGTTTATCTGTGAATTTGGAAAAATAGTTGAATTAAATGATAGAATGATGAAAAGTATTTTTATACTTAATCAATATTTTCACGGAAGTTAAAATTTAAGAAAGGGAACAATATGACGAATCCCTGACAAAAATGAAGAATTCACGATTTGTAAGATTTCGACCTTTTTAACCTAACGTCAAAAAACAAAACATTATCAATAAAAAGCGTTAGTGCAGTCCCCAAGCGTAAACATGACGCATGTTTACGCTTGGGGACTGAAGTTTATAAAGACATTGTCACACAAGTATGAGCAACAGAGAAGCCTTAGCTAAACTTTAAAAAACAAACGTCTCGAATTGAGAACCTCTTCCTTTTTATAAGTCAGGTTACGAAAATGTGTGCCATATTTATAGCTGAGTACCTACTACAGGTGATTTCGTTATTTTTTTTATAACTTACTCCCGCTAGCCAGTATATCTGCAACAGTGTGATGTATATCTGGATCCGACATCTTCCTGTGATGTAAACTGGACGTGGGTGGACTTCTTCGACTAATGCCTTCTAATCCAGCCACTGACGTCTTCTTCGTGCGGGTAACTCTTTGCACGCTACACAAGACACAAATAATGGTTATTTCTGTATAGAAATGTAAATAATAATAATAAAATTATTTCCATATGCAGAAAAAAATTGAATTGCGGCGTATTCTTTTTGAGTATGACGCCAAAAATTGGCCACTTTCATAATTTTTATATTCTTATCCAGTGTCACTCTCACAATTTGAACGAATGTAACGATGCCTCTCAAGCTAAAATCCATTAAGCCGTTTAGGCTAAAGAGCGTGCCAAAGAAATCCACATACATACATACATTATGATGTAAATATGTTGTATTTGTGTGATGGCGTAGTCGGGTAAAAAGCGTGTGATTTGAAGTGCCACAAACTTTACAGAGTTCCCAATAAAAAGCTTTGTAATTATGGTGGCATTAGAAAAAATACTGTTATGTTATTTCCAGAGTGATCGTCGGTACTCAGATCGACGTATAGTAAATGGAAGTCTCACCACGTGCTATGTGCCAAAGGCAACTGGAAAACCTGAGCATCATACGCGTCGTAATCAAATATAGAATTGTGCATATATTCATCCTCCTTCAACAGCTTCCCTTTCCGCTCGTCTTCGTACATTTTCCGCAACGGCTCTTGACTTTTCCTCGGCGGCAATTTAATTCTAGGTATGAAGTTTGAATATGCAACCTTTTTGTTTGTGGAATAGAATGATAAGTTTATCCAATGTGGCATAGAGTAATCGTCGATAGAGTTGAGATTGTTGTCTTTGTTGTGGAATTTTAGCAGTGGTACTGCATGTAAGGGTTGCTCCCCTACGCAGACCAAATCGCTGCCAACGCCGTTGTCTATGATTCGTTGTTTTGTGACGTTGGTTAGTTCTCTGTCGACTTCAAACACGCCGACGCCTGGCGTGATGACCACACTGAGCTGGCCGGTACGATCGAAACATCTGTCCAGATAGTGTTTTTCAAATACTGGAATATCGAAAGTCGATGGAAAATAAGTCAAATACTAAAATATGCTTCAACTTAGTAATACCATAAGCATATTTTACAAGCTATTCTTTAGTAGTCTTGATGTTACATAGCAGATTTAAGATATCTGTCTTAGATGAAACCCTTATAAGCAAATAGCTTATAAGGGCCAATTTAAGTTATTACCTACTTAAATAACAATAAATGAAGACTTACCATTTAAACTCATATTTAAAACCTCAAGAAAGTTTCCTTGAGCTGCCGTGGAGTTGATTGCTGTTGGAATTTCCAAGTTCGGTCTTTCATGATATTGCAACACGATTTTTTGATAATCAGTGAATAATCGCCTTAACTGTAGGAGAACATTTGACCAGTCTTCATATCTCTCATTTTGAACTGCCACCCTGTGCACGAAATTAAGTATGAAGGTAAAATAAGTGACAACAATGTCATAGAATTTCACATTTACTGTCAGATGAGTTAACCATTTCATATTATGCCTTGAAAACCTGACTATCCCGGTAAAGGCTTTGACATGGTCAGAAAAAAAATCTTGAAAAAAAAATATTCTCCAACGCGTTTAAAATCGCTTCATTGCTTTCGTAGAGACTTATGATACGCCCAGTTTCGCTTTTATATAAAGAATTTGAATTATTTATTTTGCTATCTTGACATTGACAGTACTGATCTCAATTCAGCAGGTATGATGAGTGTCAACCTCAGAGCCAGTGAATTACAATCATCTGCAGCATCTGTTTAGCCTTTTCCCAACTATGTTTGGGTCGGCTTCCAGTATAACTGGATGCAGCTGAATACCAGTACTTTATTTGTAGCGACTGCCTATCTGACTTCCACAACCCAGTAACTGGGTAACACCCTTGGTAAGACTGGTTGTCAGACTTGCAGAAGGTGCTTTCCAAGGCACTGGGGGGTGATATGTAAAGATGGTCACCCATCCACGGACCAACCGCGGCAAGCGTAACTTAACCTGATTGATCGATCCGTGCAGCTGGTATTACTTATTAACTAAAATGTAAAAAAAAATGACCTGTAAAAATCTTCATAAAATCTGCCTCTGTAATCTTTTTGCAAACATTCCTTCATGTGTTGAGGAAACTCTTCTAAAGATTTAGCTTTATAAAATGTTCTTGAGAATAACACTATGGTCACCTCATGATTGCTGCCATTTTTCTATGAAAAACGAGTTCTCATTATTAACATTGTCATCATATTATTCTTAAGGGCACTAGGCACAGTTGGATGGAAAGTAGTAACAAGCAATTTTAGCCATTCGCCTTTTGTTCTATATTTTATTCTTACCCTCCATTTCGCAAAAAGGTCTGCAAGAAATCCGTTAACTGCCTTTTCGAAATACAAGTCACCATGTATATCAAAGTCCCACATTTCAGAAGACATCTGTATGAACAGGTAGACCATGGATGTAGAGGATCGAAACACGATCTTGGTATCCTCTGTGATGACGCCGCAAGCTACTCTGTCGCCCTGTGACCACATCTCATAGACTTGACATCTTATGGCACCACCACAGTACTCAATCTTTTTGTTTAAGTACACGCAGGTGCTTACCTAAAAAAGAAAAAAAATGTTTAGTTAGGGAATGAAAATATCTTCAAATAATGGTCAGACTAAACAGTCTATTTAACATTTTAATACTACCCTCCCTATTTTA
This sequence comes from Polymixis flavicincta, assembly GCA_949987655.1. Lineage (NCBI taxonomy): Eukaryota > Metazoa > Arthropoda > Insecta > Lepidoptera > Noctuidae > Polymixis > Polymixis flavicincta. The sequence goes on from OX465179.1 coordinate 17,123,650, forward strand.
AATACATACAGGGTAAGTTTTTATCCAGTGCGCAAATTGTAACCATGAATTCAGCATATCATTCTAGAACCCCTAGCGCAGAAATTTTTTGCGCACTGGATAAAAACTTTTCCTGTATAATATAATATCAAGGGTGCAAATCTGCCCAAAGCAGACATTATAAGTTTTTATGTTTTAATAAATTTTTCGAAGCTTCATTGTACTCAGAGTGTGCTAGATTCATGGGCTCAAACAATTGTTTTTTTTTATGTTTTCCTACAGTTTTACACTGCTGAGCAAAGGCTTCCCTCAAATACTTCCAGGCATAACTTTCCCGACCCACTTAGAACCAGCCCTTGCGGTGCGCATCTCGGTCATCGCGCCACCTCTTATCTTATCATAGAACAATTAATAGCAAAAAGGCTGCAATTGCAGCCAACTTTTTACTGTCTAAAAAGCAAATTTAATAAATGAGATACCAAGCTGTTCTTCAACCTCCACATTTCTGATCTCCCCATATACTGATCTTTGAATGTGAGCTCCACAGAGTCCAGAGCCACCTCTGCCACATTCACGATGTTCACGTAAACATCTGCAAATGTTCGCAATTGGAAAGTTGTGGCTATGCTCTGTTCCACACTGATGGTATCTGTGAAAAAACAAGAATTTTAGTTACTTTACAGGTTGGGGGATTATATCAGTAATAAAAAATTGCTTGCCTCGATGCTGTTCCTGCTCTACAGGGGCACTCAACCAACTGATTAGCATGGAAAAATACTGTTACAGCTGAAGATTTTAAAACTTTCTTTGGATGGTATAAATTCAATCTCTTAGTATTGTATAACTGCATAGCACATGTGTGACTACTATGTACATACTATAAAGCTATAATTTACTGAGTACATCTTTTATTGAGTTGAATATGCCCTAGCAGCTGAGAGAATGTCATGCTCACTCTTAATGTCTCGATGTTTGTGCTGTATATGTTGCTCTTTATCATTAAGCTCTAGGTCTAGACTGGGCCACTAGCTTCTTCTTTCTAACTGACTGACCCCTTAATAATTGAAATACAAGTCACCATTTGAAATAAATTCTTTAGAGTTGTGAGTTTAGACAAAATGCTATATTGCTGTGTTCAAAATATGCGCTTTGATGTGGAGCTTTGAGAACCGTATCAACTTTAAATGCTGTATTACTTGCTGCAAACATGGATACATGAATACCATGGTTCTTTAAATAAAAATGTAATACAATAATAATATGAAAATGAAATTGATATAAAAAAAGCCTATCGTGGAGTACTGACTCAATCAAAAACATGACATCTACAGATTTCTAAAAAAATTGGCAGTGGTAAAATCCAGATTTCATTCAAGCAGAGTAGATTCACTGACTAAAAGGAATTATGTATAATCAGGTCATAGCTATTTATCTCAATAGACTTAGATTTAAGATAAGTTACAGTTTTGAAATAAGATTTGAATGAGAATAAGCATTACAATCTGGTAATATTCAAGAATACGGTCCAATAGTGATTATTTGTTGTGTCAATGTTACTATAATGCGGTAAGTTGATGTTTGAACTCTTTATCTATTATTGATTATTGAAGGAACAATAATGGAAGTAGCTATGGACCTTTAGTGTTATATATGTCTACGCTATACGGCTATGCATGACAATGATGTTTCTTTTTGTATTTTTGCCTAGAAAGTTCATGTTGTAGAATGCAATCAATATTTACCGGTATTTGTTGAAAGCTGGCATTCTACAAATCATCATCATCATCAGCCTATAATGTTCCCACTGCTGGGACAAAGGCCTCCTCTCTGTGAGAGGGATTGAGCCGTAATCCACCACGCGTGCCCAGTGCGGGTTGGTAGATGTCACATGTCTTTGAATTTTTGGTTCTAGGACATGCCGGTTTCCTCCCGCAAGGGATGCGCCACAACAGGCTGCGTCCCGAGCAATCCCAACCTCATCTGCGTCCACGGATGCGCCCCCTAACACAATCCTGACCGAAAGGCCAAGCTCAGTTTTCGCTCAAGGCGACTCGAGAAGTAACGCAAATGTAGATGCGCCCAAAACACGGGCTGCGCCAACGGCTGCGGTCTCTGAGAGGGACCTAACGAATCTGGCCAAAGCCCCACTGGCAGGACCATCAATCGCCAACAACTGGCAAACAATATCGCACAAAAAGACGACCCTCAAGACCTCCGCCACGGCTGTGACGCCGAAAGGCGAGGATGCCACCGGCGTTAAGCGCAAGCGCAGTGCGAAGCCAAGAGGGCGGAAAAAAATATTAAAGACCAGCACGACGCCGGCCAGGGCGCAGAAGCGTTTGCGTCCCGACGATTCCATCACACCAACCGGGGTTAGTAAGAAGAGTAAGCCTGCTCGCTCCCGTACGGGTGATGGAACTTCGGTGAGCTACGCCGAAGCGGCCGCGACGCTCGGGAACAACGAGCTGTGCGTTGCCGTCATAACCGAGCCCTTTATGGACATGACGCAGGAGCAAGCGGAGGGTATCCGGCAGTTGATTGAGAACCAACTCCGTGCTCTGCTGAAGGCAACTCCAGAACCAACCGACACAACTCAAAGCACCGCGATCCACTTCAGAGGCCGGGCCCACTTCGCCGAAGGCGTCCTCAAGACATGGTGTAAGGACGACTTCACGCTGGCCTGGCTCAAGGGGATCATAACCAATATGTCGTCCCCGTTACCGGGGACCAAGCTCACCGTTCGGCCTCAAGCCGACATACCTAAGAAGGTACTGTGCATTCTGTATGTCCCCGAAAACAGCGAAGACACATCAGAATTGCACAGGATGTTGGCGAGACAGAACCCGAACCTCAAGATGAACACCTGGACTCTGACACATGAAAGGGTCAGACAGGAGCCCCCGGGAACCTGTCTCTTCTATCGTGTGCCAGAGTCCATGGTGAAAACCATAAAAGACCAGCAGCGGCGGGTTTACTACCTCATGGGTAGTATATACATCCGTTTCCTGGAGGAGAGTAGTTCCAAGGAGGATGCCGCCGCGCTATCAAAAGCAACAACCTCGACCGCGCCTCAGGAGGAGCTTGGTCCGTTGCTACCTGGACGTTCCCCGTCGCCTTCCGCGACGGGTAATGCTGGGGAGGCTGTGGATCTGGCGACTTCTATGGCAGCGCTGGAGGTTTTATCAACTGCGGGATCAATACAAGATCCACTCTCGTCCATTCTACTTTCGGACGAGGACTGCTTTCCACAAGGGGAGAGAAGTGAGGGCGAGGACAGCAGCCTCTGCTCCTCTCCGTTGCGGGACTAGGATCTTGCAAACCAACCTCCAGCACAGCCAATCTGCGTCGGCCACCTTGCGCAGAGTGCTGGAAAATCAACAAGGTAAAACCATCGCCCTCATCCAAGAGCCGTGGATCAGGGGTGGCAGAATATGCGGTCTGGGTAACATCGGAGGTAAGTTGCTGCTAGACACCTCCGTAACCAATCCGCGCACCTGCATTTTTGTCCCAAAACATGTACTTAGGTACATGTTTTGGGAATTCCTTCTAATTAACGAATTCTGTTCGAGGGACCTGACAGCAATCAGGCTTTTCAGAACCGAGCAGGAACTCCCGGACATTGTACTGGCCTCGGCATACCTGCCGGGTGATGAGGACGTGCCTCTGCCAGAGCTCGCCTCACTGGTTGAGTACTGTGAAAAGGAGAAACTGGAACTAATCATCGCGACAGACTCCAATGCGCACCACACGCTCTGGGGTAATGTCAAAACCAACAACCGAGGTGAGGTAATGCTTGATTTTATTCTTAGTAATAACCTTGTTTTACTCAACAAGGGCTCTGAACCTACCTTCATAAACGCGAGATCGCAAGCAATAATTGACTTAACAATAGCAACCATAGGTATTTCCAACTCCATACAGGACTGGCATGTGTCCAATGAGATATCATGCTCAGACCACAGATGGATCCGCTATACCATTAATTTTAACCTAACCAAACCACAGCCAAGAAGGGTTCCTCGCAACACAGACCAAGTCAAGTTTGTCAGATTAGTCGAGGCTGAAATAGGCAGATTACCCGCCCTTCCGGCTGAAATACCAGTAACCAACTTAGACGAACATGTAAACAACATCACATCCATCCTCCTATCTAGCTATGAACAGTCGTGTCCCCTCACGGTACCAAGGCAGGGAGCTCGCCATTCCTGGTGGAGCCCTGAACTGGAAAGACATCGACGAAAGCTGAGAAGACTGTTCAACAGAGCTAGGAACACACGGTCGCCGATAGATTGGGACCACTATACAACAGCTCGCAAAATGTATAAAAAACTGATACGCCTCAGAGGAAAGAATAGCTGGAGGCGTTTCTGTACCAACATTGAAAGTAACAACCAGGCAATGAGGGTCAAAACCTGTCTTGGTCAAGAGACAGACCACTCAATAGGATGCCTGAAAAAACCAGATAATACGTACACAACAAACGACGCTGAGACAAGCGAACTACTCCTAACCACCCACTTCCCAGGATGCCAGATTGCCACCCAGCAAAGTTGGGAACCACATAGGGAGAGAAGCACGAGCAGCTTAGATTGGGAAGTGGCGTTAGAAGTAATCAACAAAGACAAAATAACATGGGCAATCAACACCTTCTTACCTTTCAAGGCACCAGGACTGGACGGTATATTCCCAGCTCTGCTCAGGTGGAGCCGTGATTTACTGGCTGATTACCTCGTCAAGGTGTTTCGAGCCTGCCTGGCCCACCGCTACATCCCCTTAAAATGGCGAGAAGTGAAAATAATCTTTATACCGAAGCCGGGTAGGGGCGACTACACCCAGCCCAAATCTTTTAGACCCATAAGCCTCTCCTCGTTCTTCTTGAAGACACTGGAGAGGCTGGGAGATAGAAAGATCAGATCGCAAATTTCGGTACAAAGACCTTTACATCCCAATCAACACGCCTACTGTGCAGGCAAATCAACTGAATCAGCACTCCATGGCGTAGTTTCACGCATAGGACATGCTCTCAAAGCCAAAAACCCAACCCTAGGCGCCTTCATTGATATAGAGGGCGCTTTCGACAAAACTAACTTCGCCAGCATCGAACAGGCACTTGCCAAGCACGGATTTGCGCGAACGCTCATAGAATGGATTAATAAGATGTTAAAATACCGTGCTATTCAGTTTACCGTGAACACCACCACACGAGGAATCGTGAGCAGAGGCTGCCCACAGGGTGGGGTGCTGTCACCACTACTGTGGAATTTAGTCGTTAATGAGCTCATCGTAGAGCTCAACGCCAGCAGTCTTTACTCGGTAGGTTACGCGGACGATATAGCAATTCTGATTTCGGGGAAGTTTGAGGGCATCTTATGTGATCTCATGAGAAGGGCCTTCAAAATAATCGAAAGTTGGTGCGCGAAGCACGAACTGTCGGTTAACCCCTCGAAAACAGAACTAATAATGTTCACCAACAAAAGAACTCTTGGACCCCACAGGCTTCCAAAACTTTTCAACACAGAACTAACACTTAAAGACGAAGTCAAGTACTTGGGGGTGATCCTTGACAGCAAACTGCTCTGGAACAAGCATCTTGACTACAAACTTAATAAAAGCACTATTGCACTCTACCAATGTAAAAAAATGTTAGGGAAAACATGGGGGCTTTCTCCAAAGATCACTCTGTGGTTATACAAATCGGTAATCAGGCCAATGTTGGCTTATGGCGCTCTGGTTTGGTGGACAAGGACCGAACTCTCGACCACCATTACCAGACTACAACGCTTCCAACGACTGGCCTGTTCAGCTACCACTGGCTGCATGAGAACCACCCCAACAGCAGCCATGGAGATAGCCCTTGAACTAACTCCCCTTGACCTGTACATACAGCAGGAGGCAGCGCTAGCTACCATCAGGCTAATGCATCTAGGCATATGGGGCAAGAACCTTACCAGTCCACACGCTAAAATCCTGGATCGGGCGATTGAGTACCAGCCTCTCATCGCTGCCCCGTGTGATAGAACACCAAACCAACCTATGTTCAACAAAAACTATATCATACAAACAGTAGAGGAAGAAAGGGATCAGTCAGGAGCCAATGAAGTGCGCATCTACACTGACGGCTCAAAAACACAAGACGGTTCAGGTGCTGGCGTACACTCCCTTGACCTCAACATCAACCTTCACATACCGCTAGGCACACACAGTTCGATCTTTCAATGTGAATGTGTTGCCTTAACACAAGCCGCAACAGCAGTAAAGCGCTTAGGCATCCGGAACTACAGCATTAAATTCCTATCCGACAGCCTATCTGTGCTCAAAGCTTTGGAAAACAAACAAACTAATTTTTGAGTGCCATCTAGCCCTGGAGAGCTTATCGACGTCCAATCGTATTGCACTCCAGTGGATCAAAGGGCACAGTGGATCTTTAGGCAATGATGCCGCAGATGAACTTGCGAAGAGAGGCTCTGATATGAAAGTGCTAGGCCCGTACCCACTTCTCCCCCTGCCTTTCTCACAATTTCGTGCGTGGATTCGCCAAAGGTCGACCAAACTCCATAACAACAGATGGTCACGGGCAACAGACTGTAGACAGTCAAAATTGGCTTTACTGATTGTACACCCGTGATTAACCAAAAAACTTCTCAGCCTGAGTAGAAATAACCTTAGAATAATAATAGGAACAATTACGGGCCATAACACACTTAACAAACACCTTTTTAACATAGGCGCCACAGACAGCCCGCTTTGCAGGGGCTGCCTTGACGCCGAGGAATCAGCCGCCCACGTCATCCTGGAATGCGAGGCCGTGGCTTCTCAACGTGTAGAAATCCTCGGAACAGTGTGGTCGCTACGCGAAGCCTGTGAAGCTCCCAGGAAGCTTCTGTGCTTTTGGGCGGAGCTAGGCTGGCTATGTTAGCCAGAATCCCCACGCACAACGGACCGAATGGGAGTCTACGTGCGGAAAAGGGAGTCCCATCATCATGCCGGTTTCCTCACAATATTTTCCTTCACCGTTTTGAGAGCAGTGGCGATTAAATAATTTACACAAAGTAAAGTGCCTGGCTGGGTTCGAACTCACGACCTACAACTCGTAAGTCGCGGCCGATACCACTTGGCCAGCACTGCTCCTCTTCTACAAATAACAGTACTTAATTGCACCAGGTTTATTTAGATATTATGTATGTCTACATAAACAATAAATAAATCTTAGAGGTTTTGTCAACTCTTGAATGATGCCATAAACTATTCTTGAATGCTAATAATGAACTTAATATGGAAGAACATTTACTTTTCAGATTAGAACAGCTACTGTAGGTAATACAGGCTGGTGTCTAAAATTCCCCATTACTGCGTATTTGCATTTGGGTGACAGTTACTGTAGGTCACATACCTCTTCCACGTCCTGGTGCATCCACTCTGGTTACTTGTAGTAGCAGGCGAGGATAATCATTTTCCGGATGATATATCTCAACAATATCTTTTTCCTTCAGACCAGGGTAGTCTTTTAAGTTTATTATTAAGTCCAAAGCTAGATTATATAAATGAAAGTTAGTACAACAAAAGAATACATTAAAAAATGCAATCATGCAATTCGAGACTAACACAGAAAAAATGTAAAAAACTGGGTAAAAGGGAAGGCTGTATAACTTTTACAATAAAATACTCGATTTTTTTTTTTTAAATTCTGACCAATTATTACATAACTTGATGGAATATTGAAATGGAAAGAAACAAAATAGTACTTTCACAAAATATTTACGTTCTGAATATTAAAAAATACTTACGGCTGAAGCTAGACTGGTGGACAATAAGCTTGAAAGACTTCATTTTAAAAGTCTTATTATATTACTGGTTACAAAACACTATTGGGACATTTTATTTCATGAAAAAATAATCGGGACGGTACGCACATCTTAATTAATTAGTGTGAATAGAAAAATGCATTTAAATGAAACCAAAAGCATAGGCATGGGTTCGATATATCAAAACGTAACTTATATCGGATATGTGTTTATTATCATACCATATCGATATCTAAATATACATAACCGTTTTCACAAAAACTTCATCGAGCTATGGCATATCCAAAGCGCAACAACGAGAACGAACTACGAATAATGTCGAATAAGTAATAACGAACAAAACGCAAACTTCACATAACGAGCGATATGACATCGACGGTTTTTATTCGCTTTGTCTCTGTCTTACCATTCAATGTTTTACTGGCGTAAAAGTGATGAAGCGAATATTACGTAACTTCGGCTAGTGATTGGTTATTTGGTTAATAATAGTGCGTGCGTAATATCTATATCCTAACGCGCTAGCAATAAGGTCTAGTTTCTATTTATTTAGTTACAACAAATATTCCATAAGTTAGCAACTTTCCGGCGGCTACTCGATATCAGGGAGAAATTCATTCTAACTAACCAGTTTCGTTCGTTTCAGTTACTTGTGCAAATCGTACTACTGATATCGATATCTGAAAACGGTTTTCGATATCGATATGAAAACTGAATATCGGTTACCTATCCGTTAGCAACTAAATACGAAAACGCCCATGTCTACAAAAGCACAATAATCTCGTCGAATAGAACAATTTTTGACAGTGACAGTAATGTTTTGATGGATTGAACGCAAGCAAGTTGCTTTGCGTTGCGTTCAATAAATGTACTCTGTGGTTGCGTTCATTTGTGGACTTGTGGTAGATGCATAGAGAATAGAAACAGTATCTCTATGTAGTCTGTGGAGTATAGGAATAGATTGGGTGAATGCTAGATTCTTTTTGTACAGCTTGGCAAGAAAGAGTCTGACGTGGTGACAATTGAAACTAAAATACGTTTATTTGCCAACTGTGAGTAGCCACAGAGTACTTTTATATGAGTAATTGAGTAGCTTCTCTGCAGGGGGTATCAACTCTCTATTGGCCAATGTAGACAAGGTACCCGGGGCAGAAATATGACATTGCCAACATTAAAACTATTTTTAAGGACCCAAATAATTAGGTCTTTCATAATTCTTTATTTTTAAGTTGTAACACAGGTGCATTGTATTTGTCTCGTTTGTTTTTCTTTCTAAATAGTAGTTTTTAGACTGCAAATTTCCCAAGAAAATATAAATATTTATTAGATAATAAAAAAGCGAATGACCGTTTGAAGTAATGCAAATTTTTTGTTAGTCTAAATTAGGTAATTTCATAGTAATCTTATCCTAAATAAATAAAAACCGAAACTATACTTAGTAGTTTTTTTGATCATTCACAATGGCAACTCAATGTCATGAGATCAATGAGATGTCTTTGAAATTGTTTTTGTTACGGTTAAACAATACATTCATAATAAAATCTAATCTACCATGTATCTTCAGGACTCGTTATATGTATAATAAACCTACTTTTTTACTGTACGTATCATAAATATCTAAATAACTTTGGGACTATTTCCACTGATCTGTGTATTGTGAAGTGCTGTGTACGCCTGTGACGAATTCACCATTACCTACTCAATGCAAATTTAATTTTATTATGTTAATGTTTCTAGTGAATAAGTCGTTGGTGTACCTTTTATTTATATAAATAAATAAAACCTAGGTACTGTTAATTTTCTGTTAGAATACATTTTGAAAATTTGATTTTGTCTAACCTTGTTGTATGATACAAGTAAATGTAAACAAATTTCTGGTTTAGTCTATACTCTGAGGCTACTGCAAACAGATTGTAATTATAGTATTTGAATGTAATAATAATGAACACAGTAAAAATAAATTGTAATGAAACTGTTGAAATAAATAAGAAACTACGTATTTACACACTATTGTTTTATTTTGTAAAATTCACTCTGTAGGTTTTTGGTAGGTACATTCTCTTGTAAGAAACTCAAATTTGAGTTTTCTTACAAGGGAATGGACCTACCAAAAACCATGATCAGTTCAATAGCCTGGGGATGCTAAGCAATCGTTTAAATTTACCGCCATTCGAGTATTTTTCCTAGGGGCGAATATAGATGGCGCTCGAAACCGGTCTACTAAATATTGTATGGAGTTGGCATTCTTCTCCGTTAGGAGTATATGTGTTCTGTGCTTCTCTGTCATCGTGTTATGTTCCCAGCTGTATTTCACTGATTTCTAAATATTTTTCAATTATTATTGCTTTTTTACATAAACAAAATGAATAAAACAATAAGAAGTAATGGAAGAGCTGTTACCAAGTTTTCTTAAGATGTTTAGCGGAATCGGAAGCGGGACAAAGTTTGTCTCCGATTGACAATGTTTTCCAAAGAACTCCCGACATGACAGGTATTTATCGAACATATTTATCTTTTAGTCAGTGCCAGTCATTGTGTTTCTTCTATAATACCTAGTTTTATCGGTACTATCAGTTTCAAGAGCTTAAATTGTTTTATTTACTAATAGATTATTGAGGTTATGTTTTCTAGTTTGACAAATCGAGTGTACATTGACTATTCATTATTGATACTTGAAATTGGAAAATGTAGGTACATGGAATTAATAAGATTGTCTTTATTATTTCTGTAAGGTAAATCTGTCAATAAAACCAGAAAAATGGTTGATGAAGGTGAAAAAATTAAGGGAATTGTTTCTACACCTGTAAAACACCGACAAGGTCGCCCGAAGAAAGAATTGGGTGATTTTGATTTGTTTGCAATTAGACAAAAAGTTCACTTTTTCTGCTCTGTAAAGAAACAGGCAAGTATTTTTTGTTAATGATATTATCACATACCACAGAAAAAATATCTTAAAATTAATTAATTAAAAAATTGTAGGCAATGCCAACGGTAGCCCCGTACCGTCGACATTGCCTACAGATTTTTTTGATTATTATTCGGTAAGTATACTATCAGAACATATGACCTGTAGAATCGTAGGAAACTAACATAGTTCATAAAATGTTTTCTTCATCAATGTTGTTAAGTAATAATTTTTAATCTTTTCTTCCAACAGGTGGCAGCTGAGCAAGCTTTTGATAGTATACCAGCTGAAGAGTGGAAGAATTCATGTGAACATGTTAAGAAAATAGAAAAAGTCTATTATGAGACGGGACACACAATGTATGAAGATATTGAGCAAAATAGTCATCAATTTAAGAGATGACAGTAGCAGCGAAGAAACATAGGAGTCAGAATATGATTGCGATGCAGACAATGTTGCAGGATTCTCTAGCCAGGACTCAGACTTTTCTGCAGTGAAATATCTGGACGAGAGTCTTCTAGAATCAGATTGATTTCGGTCACATATCTGGCGAAATTAGAAATATGTTGTATAAACTCTAACCCTTCGCAGAATACTGGAATGATGTTATAAAACCTAACTTAAAGCGTATTCTTTTATTTTCATTGTCACGTAGACATGCCTAACGGCTTTATTAGTCAGCTGTTCACGGCTATTAGATATGGCCCGTAAGTAGGTAGTCTCAGACTTCCGATTAGTTTCAGGTAAGCAGCTGTTGGGCGGTAGATTTGACGCCTTTTTGTCGACTATGAACTAAAAGCATTAAGAGGATTCCTTCATTATCATAGATTCGATACAGGCTATATCACACAACCATTCGATGGTGGCTGGTGGCTGCAAATGCGATTGCTGAAAATTATTGCTCGGGTGTCGGGTTCAATCGGAAATCCTCGAGTCTGACGGTGTTAATGGGTTTTCCTGTTTACGATATTTAATTTTATTCAGAATAAGTTTTCGGTTCTGAGCCGTAAAATAACTCGCATCGCATTGGTAAAAGGCTATTTCAGCGAAATAATGCCCAATCTTTAGTAATTATAGTTGTAATATAATAAAAGTAAAAACCTATCTGCCTAAACCCTTGACTATTGAGAGTTTAAGGGATAATTATCTATTGTAACATGACTCCTGGGATCTCGTGTTTGTGGATTAAAACTACAAGTATCTTGTCACTTTAGTCCTAGTATACAGGGTGGCCCACAGAACACATATACTCTAGGAGAAGAATAACAACTTCATAGAAATTAAATGTCATCGAAAACGATGGCGCCAGCGCCATCTGTTGCACACCCCCTGGGAGTAAATAGTTCTAGGGGTTCTTTTGGAGCCATTTTTTATGTTAAAATAATAAAAAAGATAGTAGCAAGCTAGTAATAATAAAAACAATATGATAGAATGAAATATCTTTATTCTGAGAAACAACCAGTTAATGTATTAGTTATTTACAAGAATCGCGTTTACAAAACCGCTCTGAAAATTCATATTTTCTTACATTTTCTGCAATTTGCAGGTCATTTTCAGGTTGTATGTTGATTTTGATCTCAGACGAGTTGTTTTAATGATTACAATTCTGTAAAACCATATTTATTACGGTCGCAAATTATATTTACAATTTATAAACATACAACCTGACATTGCCTGTGTGTCGTGCAGTACATAGAGACAAATGCAGCTGATTATTAATCATATATAAAAATGCTCTTCATTTATGTGATAAAATACAAATTTTTTTCTGAAGGAGGCTTTTGGAGGATTCTTGTGCAAAAGACCTATTTTTTTTAACACAAAAGCGTTTTACAATAATGTAAAAAATACTTTTTATTATATGAAACATAGTTTCTTCTTTGTGCTCCATGCAGTCATTTAAAAAGTTGAAATTTATTGTGCTTTTTAAAATATTTGTAATGTCTTGCTTTATTTTTAATTTATGTGCATTGTTTTCTAAATACTTATTAATTTCAGTAGCACATACTTCTACACAGAGCAATAAGTTTTGATGAGGGTAGTTTAAGGATTCTTTCACATTGCTGTATTCTTTGAATTCTATAAAATTATGTATAGATGTGTGGTCTTCAGAAGTGAGGATTAATGTGCACTTCTCGCATTCATGTTTATATTTTTTTATTATAAAGCCACAAACATAGGCACATGCTTGTATTTCGCTAGTTTCATCTATTAATAATTCTTCAGCACACTCAAATTCCTGATTCCCACTGGAAGATGCAACTATTCCTTCAGATGGGCCTTCAGCTGAAGTAATAATTTCATCTTCAGTGCTGTCCTTAGTTTCGGCATTTAAAAATAATTTAAAATTATTGATTATGACACTATTGCTATCAATTTCACAATTTCCAACACCTATGTGGGACAGGTTGCTCAGCAATGTCGTTTTTAGGGCTCCAACAAACTGTCCCATGGTAGGGTTGCAATTTGCGCCACAATTGGCTCGGATGCACCCAAATAAATTTTCCAGAGGATCTTGCTGTAACCTCCTGGTGGCTAAACTTTTAATTGTATTGTGTTTTTGGCGCAAAGTCCTCCACAATCTTTCCACACCATTTAGCGTCCAAAGCCAACCTTCTTGTGATGGTGGTACACGTGTGGCACCTATAAATTTAATGTTTTGGAAAAAACATTTCATTTCCTTTATGAACTTGAGGTGAGGTGTATTCTCTTTTAGGTTTGTAGAAAATGGCTTTCCTCTGCGTAGATCCACTGTGTCACTGTTCAAGGTATCGAAAATCTTGTCCATTTTCGATAATACATCTGCTGTCACAACTGCATCATTAGATAATCCTGAAAACAATTTAATACTTATATTAAAATGTATAATTATATTCTTGGAAGTTCTGCTTACAAGTGCATAACTACAGGGAAACCTACTACAATGGGTGTCAAATCAGGGTAGAACACAGACTATTCTCTAGTAACTCTCATGGTTATGGTCATGAGACATGACATTAACCCATGTGGTGACATAACAATCATCCATGCAGTCCTAGAACTGGCACATACATAATGCACGAGACCTGTTACAATTGTTATTTGTTTGAGCGATAGTCGATTAATTATAAAAACAAATTACCTTTTCCAATTTTAGCATACATGGCAGAGGAAACAGTATGACTTAGCACCTGAACTGCCAATTTCACTTTCATTTTTTGCTTAGTGTTGGGGTTCAGGTGATCCGGTTTGAGCAAAGGTGCCAAAGCAAAATTTGGATTTGCATTGTCTAATTTATGAAATTCGACAATGTGACTCCACTTGGCTATACCTGCAACAATATTGATTAATTTAATTTAAACTTATCTAATCTTCCTTTAGAAACTTTCAATTCATTTCATTCTTAAGCAATCAGTTCAGTTGATGCTTTACCTGTTCCAGTTCTTCCATCGGAAGATATATCTGTTGGGCATTCAATATCATACTTCAGAAATAAATTTCTGAAGCACTTAATTAAATGTGGAGGATCAAAAAATGTAATCACTTCATGATCATTGGCTTGAAAATATGGACTGCTAGCAGTTGCCCCTAATATACTTAAAGCCCTTCTATTTACACCATCCATGTCACACACTGTAGCAGCTATACTGACACCATATTTATGACACTGTTCAAGCACCTAAAAAAAATCATCATTAAAAAAAATCCATTCAATATTTACTGTACGGTCACCAAAAGAAAGATAAGTAACCAGGGTTTTCGGATATAGTTAAAATTTATTTTAAAAAAGCAATGGCTGTTGTCAAATAAAATTTAAATTTAATTAACAGAACACAAACACGCGACTTTAGTTGACCAATGTCAAGTACTTAAGTTATTACTATTCATTTAAACAATATTTAATCACCTTTGACAGACAAAGAATCAGTCTATTCATTGCAAAACAGAAATTTGTTAATACTTCTCGAGAACAACACACTGTATCTGTAGGTACTATGTTGTGATATAGTAAATAAAAAATGTTAGCTCACCTCTTTAATAAGGACTGCTAATCTGTCTGCAGTAACTGAAGAACCAGATATATAATAGGCAATAGGCTGTTTGATTTTTCTTCTGATGCCAGCAACCATGAAGACTAAGGCATATGAGGCTATTTGTGATGATCTGCCTTGTTCACCATGATCCTGGAATCCCTCTATGGAATCTTCCTTTGCATTATATTGTAAATTCTTTCTGATTCGACATTTCATCAAACATGAGTATAAATTCATTATCAGCCGGTTTAATGGCCTTGGCAAACTTCCCCATAATTTTAAATATGTGCTTATTTATGCCAACATTAAGCACACATTTTCTCAGTAGAATTTTGAGCGTTGTTGGTGCAGATAGGGAAAACATTCTCCTTAATAATCGATAACACGTAGGTGACCTTTTATACAGTCTCAATGCTGTTATTTTGTCTTCAGAAGTCCATCTTCTTCCTTTTGGACTCTTTTTGAAATTTTTTATTTGGGCTTGCAACAAAAGTGCAAATGTTGGACTTATCTTCTTAGATAATGCACTCACAGCATTATTTGTGCACAATTTTTGCATACATTTCTTATTCTTCAAGTACCTTAATTTTCTTTGAAGTTTGGATATTTTCTGTAAGTATCCTTTACATTTTTCAAATGCATGTTCTTTACCATCTGGTAATTTATTGACCGGGGCTATGACACTTGCTGAGGGTCCAGGAATATCATCTGATGGCATGTTGGTAATATCCTGTAGTGGTAGAACTAGTTGAGATGGACCAGCTATGGCTTCCACACGATCTGCCAGATGTGGCATAGTCACCTCCTATAAAATAAGATTAAGATTATGGTAAAATTAAGAGGAGTTTGATGATACTTCAGTCTTCATGACTTTAGGTTATTTCTTCTTAAACATAAGTTTGCATAAGTGTGTATGAAGAGACATAAATATACAGACAAACACAGATTTAATAGATTGCACAGATTTTGTATATTTTTTTTTAATCACTTGTGATCCAATTAACAGGTTGAATACCGTAATTACAGAAACAATAAAAAAATAATTGTGTCTTGAGTGAATCCACTTGTTAAACCTATCACATTACAATATACTATACTATTTTACTAACCTCTACATCTGGAGAAGCAAATCGTCTTAATTTCTTCAAAGGGTAGTCCACAAACGCTGATTCCTTAAAATGTCGGTGACATAACATTCTGTGCTCAGAATGCAATTTAGACTGAAAATCCACTGCAGACCACGGTTTATCCGGGAAGCAATATTTTGCCCATAATTCACAGCTGAAATAGAAAATTATTCTTTAGAGTATATTTAGATCAGGGTTGTCTTAGGGGATATGGGCTATATATGAGGGGCTAGGTGGCTAAGTAAAAATAGCTGCACGGGTCTATCGACCAGGTTAAGCTACGCTTGCCGCGGTTAGTCCGTGGATGGGTGACCATCTTTACATACCAAGACCACTCCGTGCCTCGGAAAGCACGTTAAGCCGTTGGTCCCGGCTGTCATTTGTGTATCTTTGACAGTCGTTACGGCTCGTCAGAATCCCGAAAGTCTGACAACCAGTCTTTCCAAGTCTGACAACCAGGTTCTCTTAGGGGATATAAAAAAAAAAAAACTAAAGTAGGTACATTTTAATTTACATTTTTAGTAAGTATTTACCCCAAGCAATAGATTGTTTACAAGACTACTATTTCATTATTAAATTAACGGCACTAAGACTAGAGAATGGGCAGCAGCGTTCTGTATGCATTCTATCACCATATTGCGATTGCCAACCCACCTGCCAAGCTTATCGATTATGGCAAACCCCCCCTTTTGGGGGAGGCCTATGTCCAGCAGTGGAAGTCTTTCGGCTGTAGTGTGTGTGTATATTTAATTAATTACCACTTACCGAAGAACGTTTGTAGAACCAGGTTTAGGAAACCTAAACAATTTCGTGTCGGGGTCATCGGCAGGCGAAGAACCACACTTAACACATTTCCTTTGATTTTCCTTCATTGTTCCAAAAGTTCAAACAAACGAAACAAACAACACGAACGGAAGAGTCACTATCTCGTAAACGACACTTATAAATTAACTTGGCACAAAAAACGGAGGAACGGAAGCTCTACTCAACGTTGATGATGGCGAGGTTAATAATAAAAAGTCGAGAAACAGATAATTACAAGAAACATGCGCATGCGACGGCAGACATTTTTCTTGTAAATAAATAAGTTCTTAGGGTGGCCAGGTACACTTAAAAATATTCTACGCAGCCAGTTTTATAGAATTAAAATTTTATGATTTATGAGGTTTAAAAATTTAAATATGTATTTACATATAATTATAAAAAAGTAGTTAATTTTTAAAGATATCTAACAACACAATTTTCGCACAGGTTTAAAAAAAGCCACATGAAATAGTTTACTCGCTAGTAAAAAAGAAGCTACTATTTGGTAGAATGTGTTTCTATCAGAAACATTTTAGTTTGATCAATGTTCCCAACATAAAAAAATAGCATTATTAAAGATCGAAGCGGTGCAGATAGCAACACAGGCCTAGCCCCTATAGGTATTCTACAAGAATCGAACAAAGTTGACCGGGCCTGGGGTGGCCACACCTGCAAAATAGGCGCCCTCAATTTTTCCAAACTCTTTTTTGCCAAGCTGTAGATGTGTTTTGTAATTTGGTCATTATCAGCCTTAGAGCCAGCACCCTAATTGCGTAAAGTATTCTTACTTTTCAGTTTATATCAAATAGAAATAGATGATCACTATATTCTTCTGACAGCTGTTAGACACATGAGAAACACATCAAAAAAATAAAAAATAAATAAAATCAATCGATAAATAATCTGAATCTTGGAAACGGCTCCAACGATTTTCATTAAAATTTAGTGCGCAGGAAGTTTTCGGGGTTCGATAAATCGATCTAGCTAGGTTTCATTTCTAGAAAACGTCAGCCAAACAAAAAAATTAACTGAGCAAAGCTTGGTCATCCAGATATTTTACATAATATCACACAATAAGTGCCTATTGGTAGTGAAAACGTCGTGAGAACATCACTTGTAAATGAATTTCTCACTAGTCAAAAAGGTTAGAACAAAGTCTCGACTCGATGAATTTATCAAAAAACATTCGTACCACATTTTTGTCTTTTCACATATTCGGCAAATACCCCATGTATTTCTGCAATCATCCTATTTCTGCAATCATTTGTGCTACTGGCATGTTAATTTCAAATGAAGTCGCTTGTTCACAAATAATTCATGAATGCCAGAAATCAAATTCTTGGATACGTGATAGTAGTGACATCTGAAGTGAGCAAGTAGTAGTTTATATCCCGAAATTAATATACCAACTATATTCTTAAATAAACAAAAAGGCATATACGCTCGATCCATCATATAGACCTCATCCATCGTTTTCCAAGTTTCCATGGCGTGATCGCGGAGGATCGAGGTCAAGCAGGCCCTTTTAGCATTAAATAAATATTTTTTAAACATGCTAATTCCACATTCCTTACTAAATCCATGCTGTGATCAACTTACCATTATTTCAGGCAAACTCGTAGTTGCTCTCTGTCAGTTCTGTCACTGTCATAAAGACGACAGGACAGGTGACAGGCCGGCAGGTGGGGCAGCTGTTGGAGATGGGTTGTAACAGGATAAAACATTATCTGTATCACTGTTACTGTTACTCAATAACAGCCAGTTATTTTTGTACAGACACCATCACATCAAGCTACCACAAACAGTAAAATTTTGCCCAATTGAACATGAACCGCGCATGAACGCTTTAGTAAGAGTGAGAAGTAAACATATTTCGAAGTAAATGATAGGCGTTTCTCTTTTTAGCAAGGTCATTCATTAATGAGGAAGAGAGAGAGATATTGAAAACCTTGATATTTTCCTTCCTTTGTATGTGTAAGTGTGTATGAAAGTAACAGCCTAACAGCCGTGGTAACAGTCTATGACTGTGTGGAGACTGATTTATTGATAACAGTTACAGCCGTAACAGTCTTTGAGGGTCTTTAAGTAACAGATAAAAGATATTGGCAGAACAGCTGTTATTTTTTATTTATAATATATTAATATTAATTATATCTGTTATTTATATATGTTACGCTAAATACTCCTCACTCCTAATGCTATAGCCACATAATGGTCAACGTCAATGCCCAACATCGCGATAAACAACGCGGTAAAGATTCCGATAGTTAACGCCTTACATTCAGTGGCCACACTACGGTCAACGTCAATGCTCAACATCGCAATAAACAATGCGGTAAAGAATCGGCTAATATGCTTCTTTTTTTTTTGGGTGGAAAATCATCACATAACTTCTCCCGCTCGGGGTGGAGCAGGAGGGCGTCAGACTTTTACTGACTAAAACCCACCCGTATTCCCTCAGTAGCATGTATGCCAGGGGCGGCGGTATCTCTTTCGAACAAACCCGCACCCCTGGCAGGCATCGGCCCTTGCGGGCCCTATCACGTTTGTGCTGACATCTCTTTGAGGCGCACGTGGAACACAACGCGCCGTCAACCTGGGCTTGGTCCTTACCGGACAGCGAGCTACCCAATACTCGCCGTTCGCAAGCCCACGCCTACGGTGGAAATCAGCCTAGGATTCCCGACGCCCCGGGCGTCTCCTGCGGCGGTTAGGGCCGTGAGGGCGCATATGCTGCCTCTCCCTCACATGCGCCGCCTCCCTCTTTGCGAGCATTACTGCTTCGTTGAAGGGGGTGACGGCTACCCATGCACTCTCGCTCCGTACCATGGCCTGGGCCAGGGCCGGACGCGAGAGATCGCCTCCACCGATCGCCTCCACAACGACACAGCGGTGCTCCGCCCAAGGCGGGCAGACCGCATCGGGTAACATGCTCACGGTGGACAATGACAAACGTTGGTGTGGCCGCTTTGTCGCAATAATTCTCACGTTTTGGAACGTCAAATGGCAATGTGAATGCCGTTGTAAAATTATCACGTTAAGTTGTGGCTACACTTATGGTTAACGTATGTACAGACACCAGCAGGTCAACCTACCCCAAACTGTCAAATTTTCCCAATTGAACATGAACCTTAATCTTATGATATAAAGTTGAAAATCTATCAAATAAATTTGACAGATTGGAGTAGCTTGATGTGCTGGCTTCTGTACAGTCGCCAGCAGGTAAAGCTATCCCAAACTGTCAAATTTTGCCAATTGAATATAAACCTTATTCCTTTGTTATAAAGTTGAAAAACTATCAAAGACATTTGGTAGCTTGATGTTCTGGCCTCTGTACAGAGGAACAAAGGAATAAGGTTTATGTTCAATTGGGAAAATTTGACAGTTTGGGATGGCTTGACCTGCTGACGACTGTACAACATCGCGATTATCAACGGCGTTTCTCGTAGCTGTTGCCATAAGCTGTTGTCAGTTCATCAGTTGTAGGGATGAAACGATACCAACTCGATATTGTATGGTTCTCAAGTATCGATACTTACTCGATATCAATTGAAAAGTATCGATGCTTACTCGTATAGAATCGTTTTTGGATAATTTAGAGTAAACACCCTAACAAATATTGGTATTCTTTTTTGATAATTACAAAATAATAATATCTTTATGAAAAACATCAAGCTACCCCAATCTGTCGAATTTATCTGATAGATTTTCGACTTTATGTCATGATATACATAGAAAGACACAGGTTTTGGCTTAAATTTCTATCGTTTGCTAGTGTAAAACCTCCATTACACGGGTACTTACGTTACGTTAGTGGCACATTTATATGACTACAATTACTAAGGTTACACCATCTGCCAGCTCATCATCTGAGCTGTCACTGAACTGTCACTTGACACTACTGGATCACTATGTCCCAACTTGCTGAAGTATTGTCTGCACAGAAAAGCCTTGAAGAGATCTTCACACGGAAGATGAAAACACTGGAAGCTCAAATTCTGTCCGCTGGACCTGCCAAGGATACCTACTACGTTCTAATATATGCGTGCTTGTTTATATAACGCTGGGAACACGGGCTTAAATTAAATCCTCCCATTCCTCTACTGGGTTGGCTTTCATAGAGCAGACTGGATTAGCCAAATAAATTGACACTTCATCGGCTTTTGAGGAAGCACGCCTTCGCTTCTGGCCAATTGCGAGTTGTTTGTGATGTGCCCACCGAAAATCAAAGTCATCGTTGGCGGTTTCATCTTCAGACAAAATTAAGACTAGGATGCGTTCAAAAACTTCAATTTATGATATGCATTTTTTTAATCAATGTTAAATTGAAATCGTGACATTGGCATAATGATATGAGTTTTTTGACCGATACCTACTCGATACTTACATTCAAAGTATCGATACTAAAAGTACTTGGTATCGGAGAAAAGTATCGAGTATGTACTTGTATTTACTCGTATCGTTCCATCCCTAAATTCAGTTGTCTTGTCAATCATTTGTCAATATTGTGAGTTGTCAGTGTATGTTTACGTGTTTAGTGTGGTGTGAGGCTTGGACATGAAAAACATTAATAACGGTATTTTATAAAATATTCTCTGAATAACATGGTCCGATTAATAAACCTAGTAATCAATAAACTTTAGAAAATCGCAGGACAGGTATTTAATAGCAATATGCATCTATCAGATTTTGAGTATGTTGTTAGCAGTCTTGCTGTCATCACAACAATTTTGCAGTTTTTGTCTGGCGCGTAAGTATAAAACGACACCTTTAAAAATGTTTTCGTAAATTTGATGTATTATCATTTTTGTGTTTAACCTCTTTTACACCTGTTTTAGCCTCGTGTGTAAACAGTATGTCGTTAACCGAACGACTGCCGAGACCTCGTCGCTACCTTTTGTTAGTGGAATTCTATGGTAAGTAAAGGCAATTAAAATCCAATAAGTCGAGGTACATGAATGAAACAATTAACCTTTCTTATTTGTACTTACAGCTGCTGCCTGTGGTTTCTCTACGGATTAGTTAAGCATGATAACATAATAGTTTTAGTCAATACTATAGGTGTATCGTTGATGATATCATACACTGCAGTATTTTACATTTATACATTTAAGAAATCAACCGTTTTAAAACAGGTTGCTGGAGCGGCTGCTTTTGTGATATTTATACTATATTATGCTGTTACGGAAGAAGATAAAGCAGTACTTTTTAGTACACTAGGTGAGCATTTTAATTATCTGTATAGCTAATATAATGGCACTCTAATTGTTATCATTAATAATCTTCATTGTAAATTGTTGATCATATGTTTTGATTAAAATGACAAAGTTTGCGATAATATCTGGTAGGAATGTATTTTTTTTCAAAACTTGTATTAACTTATCTGTTTTACATTTCAGGACTGATGGCTTGTTCCTTTACTATACTAACTATTGCAGCCCCAATGAGCAAACTAATGTACGTGGTAAGAGTGAAGAGCACCGAATGTCTGCCCTTCCCGATGATACTGATGTCCTTCTTTGTGTCTATGCTGTGGTTTCTCTATGGAACCATAAAGGATGACAACTTTTTATGGGTATGAGTGTGTATACATGATCATTATACAGCAAAAAATCTGCTGTTCCATACATTTTGGCATCGTAGGTATTGCACTTCTCAATGAAGCTGCTGATTTCTTTTAGTATTACGAAGTGAGAAATTTCTATGCTACGGGGCCTAGATATGAATTTGTGATTACAGTTTGTGCCCTGGTAAATTTTTTTTCTTGTAGGTGTTGATGATGGGACTCCCTTTTCCGCACGTAGACTCCCATTCGGTCCGTTGTGCGTGAAATCTTGTAGGTGTTAACTTCTATTGCTGTGTACTGGGTGGCAGGCACATCAACACGCAACCTGGTAAATTATTCTGAAAGTCAAAGCACTGAAACTTTCCATTGGTTGATAAAAATAAGAAATTGCTGGTACATAAATTTTGAAAGCATAGGACTCTTTTCTATAAAACATCAGTTTCTTTTTTATTTGGCAACTTATCAACTTTTCTTTCTTTTTTATTTGGCAACTTATCAACTTTTCTTTCTTTTTTATTTGACAACTTATCAACTTTTCTTTCTTTTTTATTTGGCAACTTATCAACTTTTCTTTCTTTTTATTTAACAACTTATCAACTTTTCAAGGGGGGCTGAAATCATGTGCTGAATTCATGGTTACAGTTTGCATGTTGATGTAATTTGTATAGTCTGCCACACTGTATAGACATTAATAAGAATTGAATAGTTATATTCTTCATTTGGTCTTTCATCAATAGCAAAATAACAGCAAAACAGCATATCTCATATGGAAAAAAGTTGGAAGTCCTATATTTTTTTGTGGTACTTATTATTATTTTTTGTATGCCATTCTAAGTTATAATTATTTTATATTTTTGTTCACAGATGACGAATTTGTTTGGGGCTGCTTTGGCTGTTATTCAACTCTCTCTATTTGTTATATACCCAAACAAATCGCAATCGCCAAGCTCAGTTAAACACCTTATTGCATAATGTAGCAAATTTTGTGGGTTTTGTGAAAACAGACATTTATATAGTTCAATTTAATTTATTTATGTATGAAGTTGACCTGACTTTGAATAATAATCCAGGTCTTTCGAGGGGTTATTGTTTAGGAATTATCATGAACTGATGAACTAAATACCTCTTAAAAAATTTGCCATCAATAAAAAAGCCTTTATCAGGGGAGATGCCCCTTAAAAGGACCAGGACTACTTTTAAAAAAATAACCTCAATTACTATAATTAAAATAGATCCTGATCTCAAGTATCTCTATGGCCATGATCTCTCTGCCAGTACCTTGAAACTATCAGTATTATGCTTGTACATAAAAAGGTTTTAATGTAAGCTTGAATTTAGAATCTCTGATTTTTTTATTTTGGTTTTGGCTTCGCACGGTTTGTGCATTTAGCCAGTATCAAGTAATTTTACTTTTCAATCGTTTTCAATCAATTAAATGGCCCGATGAACTCAATGTTCTATTTGACAAAGTTCAAATTTTATGCATTTTTTTTTTTTTTGTTAGCTCCTTTTCGTTACAAATGGTTACTCATATAGGTTATCGCAGCAGTAGATACCTCAGGTATCTGCTAAGTGGCAATGATTGTAATTTATCTGAGATTATGATTTGAAGCATAGTTAGAGGTACAAAATGTGGCATGGTTGTAATATTATAGTAAACTAATCCTGTATATAAAGTTACTTAGTAAGACAAATGAAGTTTATTTAAGTAAATATATTTTATGAATTATCGAATAAATAACAGTTTATGTTAAACTTTTCAATGCGTACAAAGTCTTTTTTTAAATGATATTAACACAAAATAAAGTTTATAAACTGGTGAATAGTTGTTTATTGAAACACACAGCCATTACAAAATAGCGATCAACCATTCTAGGCTTCTACCAAAAACAGCGCTACAAATTGATTACTGGATAAAAATGTTATTTTAAGGAATTTTCGAGGTCATAGAACTTAACGTCAGCAAGTTTTAGTTTTTCGAGGTCATAGAACTTCATAACGTCAGCAAGTTTTAGTGGTGATGGATCTATAGTATCTGGTATGATTTTGTTACGAATACAGTCACTGTCAAAAGCGCACACACAAAATGGACGATCTTGGCTGTGAAGTGCACAGTTTCCCCTGTCATTGTAACGAGTCATGCTACGTACTGACAGAGTCTTGAAATGTGCACCATAGTAAACTACTATAGCTTCGAATTTTAATTCACCCGGCGACATATGGAAGGCTATGACATTATATGTATTATCTCCCTGGAGATACTCGTGTGCCCTGATAACAGTGGTGTCCCTAAAAACTTCACACGACGTACAAGGTATTGTTTGGAGAGAGTTCGTTTTGTTTTGTAAATGTTCTACAGCGTAAAATAGGCTAGTCTCGAGTCTCTCATCGGTATCAATTTTTGACATATTATGGCAACTGCACCAGATTTCACCAACACCTGCGTCTGAGCATGTCCGGTTCGTTGACATCTTTTCAAACAGACTCGTGCACTGTGAACATGCCTCCGACTGTGTTTCTTCACTTGAATTAATTGATAATTTAAGTATATCTGCCAACGTTATGTACACGTCATAGGGGGTTATTAAACGTTCTTGATTCACTTGTAAATTGCGGTGTTTACTAGTGTAATAGTGTCGAAACTCTAATGGGGTCCAGATAAATAACATAGGCAGCTGATCGTCATAGTGAGACTCCATCGGAAGTATCATTTCACCGAAACTGGTACCCTGGTCACTAAAGAAGATAGCAAACGTGTTCTTGAACACGCCAGTTTTATTTAGTTTTCCGAAGAAATTTACAATTTCTGTGTCTGCGAGTTGTGGAGTATTATTAAAAGAAGTGTAGGTATTAATCCAAAATATTCCAAAGAAAGGATATGTTTTATAGGAATCTACAAAGTTGTGCGCGTATTCAAGCAAATGCATGGCAGAAGGCTTTTTTTCTGTACACAGTATGTCTCCAGAATTGCTGGTTCTTATAAGGAACAACTGTCGCATGTAATGATCTGTGGGACTCCTTTTGAACTCACTACAGAAGGTTTTTGATAGTAAATTGGATTCTCCATGTGCTGTTTTGTAGCCAGCGTCTTTATATTTCTTCCAAATAAAGTAATCTACACACTTGCTTATATCAGAAGTACAATTCGAGAGGATAGTAGACACGCTTTTGCCAGTCAAGACAGACATTAAGTTTTGAAATGTATTTTTTCCAACCTAAAAATAACTTCATGTTAATCAATGTGTCGTACGTTAAAAAAATTGTAAGTTAAGTGCCATCAATAAAAATGAGGGTGCATTAGGCCGCTGTCTCGAATCTTGCGGACAGCGGGGCGGCGCCGGCGGCGGCGGCGCGGGTGCGGCGTGGGCAACGCTGACCCGTTCTCGAAACCAGCGGGCAGATCGCGCGGCACTATAACGGCGTAGTCATGGAACATAATATACCCTGACGGCTGTTGTATTCGTGGTTGTATCGTTGAGATATTTATTTTTATTTGCGAGCGAAATGTCTGAACAACGGCGACAACATCTTTTTGATTAAAATTTATTCCTAACGCTTGATTTATTGTGGGCAAAAGAAGAATGAAATCCCGCGCGCGCGGTCACCGCTTGACTGGAGTGCACCGCTCGCGCCGCTCGTTGCCCGCCCCCGCGCCGCTACCGTGCTGCTTTTTCGAGGGCCGGGCTGGTCCATTTGATTTTATGCATTAGATCCTGCCGCTCCCGCGGCGCCGCCGCCGCCGCGCCGCCCCGCTGCCCGCAAGATTCGAGGCAGAGGCCTAAGACGTCGAGGCGCATTACGCGGAACGCCCGTCGACAGACGGTACGTATCAAAAAACTTTTTCCAGAAAAAAAAAACATTGGACTTCCAGAAAAACACTACAAAGTGAAAAACAACTTTAATTTCGGGAGTCAGAGACTTTGGATATGTATATGTACTTACTTATGTCGGTTTTCTTTTTTGGAAAAAGTTTTTATTTTTCACTTTTTGGTTATAGTACAGTCGCCAGCAGGTCAAGCTATCCCAAACTGTCAAATTTTCCCAATTGAACATAAACCTTTTTCCTTTGTAGTAAAGTTGAAAAACTATCAAAGAAATTTGACAGATTGGGGTAGCTTGATGTACTGGCCTCTGTGCCTACCCCACACCAATTCGACTCTCATCTCCGAAACTCATCATCAGATCTAGGTATATGTTTATTTCGGTATAAACGCCTTACGAACAAAATAATAATTTCGCAAATCTATACAGGATAAGTTTTGAACCAGTGCGCAAACTATAACCATGAATTCAGCATATCATTCTAGACCCCACCAGCGCAGAAATTTTTCGTCGCATGTACAATAAAAAAAATCAGCTGTTCCATACAGTTTGACCGCGTAGGTATTGCACTTTTCCATGAAACAGCAGATTTTTTTATTTACCGACGAAATATTTCTGCGCTACGACCGCGTCACGTAGCGGATGCGCTACGATTGCGTTTTGTAGCGGATGCGCTACGACCGCGTCTCGTAGCGGATGCGCGACGACCGCGTTGCGTAGCAGATGCGCTACGACCGCGTCGCGTAGTGGATGCGCTACGACTGCGTTCTTAGCTCTGCTTGGAGCTCCCCGACCTTCGTCATTTGCATTGTATCAGTGCAGTGGTAGCAAAACCAATATACGTAAGCTGGCTTCCTATTCTGTGAAAACTTCGTGCTACGCCAGGCAAGGCAAAAAAATTGTTAAGTATATAGATTTGTCTGCAAGTCGGTGGTGACTGTTGGACTTTGAGCTACAAAATCCAACTGTCACCACCGACTTGCAGACAAATCTATATAACAAATTTTTTGACCCAACCGAGAGACACACTGTTTTTTTATTTAATTTTCCCTGTACTTTACCTGATTAAAAAGTTATTTCTTAATTAATATCAGTTTTTTGTTTTGCGTCGTAGCATTTTAGCCGTCTTACAACGGCAGCCCAATTTATGTATCCAATGACTATTTATCATTTATAAAAAAAGCGATATGAATAATTAAATAAATATCGTTCATTAAGACGCATGACGTAGTTTGAAAGGTAGATGAGTTATGGACTTAGGTTATGGAATGTAATGGAGATAGAATTTTATAAATGTCTTCTACCGTTTGATATGTAAACATAATTAACAGGGCGTTTCATAATTCTAAAGCATTATTTATTTTCCTTTTCACCTATTGTCTTAATAAATATTAACCATTTTTTAAATTTCGCCTAGTGGTCTTTTTTGTCGCATACATAGAGTGGCCCACCTTTTTAAGACGACTAAAATGTCATGGTGTTTAATTTTAGTTCTTTAAATATTGTGACAATTCTCTTCATATTAATAATCTGTTCTTACCTTTTGATATGCTTTGAAATCCAACCATTTATGTTTTTTTAAGTATTTGGTAGTACTAGGCATGGTATCAAATACTCTTGTCCTAGACATGCTGTCTAAGCCTATCATGAGAACGTTCCACTGTGTATTCCGGTCATTTGTTTCTGATTGTACATTATCGTCTTTATTTTTTTTAAGTATAATATAAGCGTCTTTGTAAATTTGTGTTGTATTTTTTGTACAAGATACTGTAATAACTTCTTGTTGAAGCCACGCCATTGAATTGTTTGTGAAAACTGCGCATGGGGAGTACCTGCAAGTTAAATATTGCTAGTTAAATTATTAGTGATGTTTACCAGTCTAATCTTAGAATAAAATGAAAGATTATTACGTATCCCACTTAACATTTATATAAATATAGGTAGGTAAGCAGTTGAAGAATGAACATGTTGAGAACCTTAAAGTTAATTTTTACTTGCACCTTATTCGATCTTCTTGTTTTTCCGACTAAATATTCCCAACACTTTGGTTGAAAATGACTGTTCTAAAAGATGACCGCTAAGTGGGAAAGGAATGTCTTTCATTTTCGCTCCTCGGTGGTACTGGTACCATGGGTATATTGCCTGATATGACAAGTAGGTACCTAATATCCTCTTAATCATCATCATCATTTCAGCCGAAAGACGTCCACTGCTGGACATAGGCCTCCCCCAGGCTCCTCCACTTCGACCGGTCTTGTGCTTCCCGCATCCAGCGGATACCCGCGGCCTTCACAAGGTCATCGGTCTATCTTGTGGGAGGCCTTCCCACTCTACGTCTTCCGGTACGCGGTCGCCACTCCAGAACCTTTCGGTCCCATCGGCCATCTGTTCTGCGAGCAATGTGCCCTGCCCACTGCCACTTAAGTTTGGCAATCCTCTTAATATCTGATTTAAAATATCATCTTACGATAGTTGATCGTGTTCGTATCCAGGAATTGTAGATTCACTAACAAATTGATAACAGCACGTTATTCCTCCTCGGGTATATTTGTACATTCGGAACTTAATTTTATCATCCCCTACGGTGTCTATGAATACATATCTTACACCGCACATATCATTTATGTTTGAGAATTCTATAACTGAACTCTCGTACTTGAAAGTTTTCGCATAATTTGGTATGTAACATCCTGGTGTGTTGATGAGGAAATCTTGGGTTTCTGAAAAAAAAAAAATCGGCTTGGTAAAACTTCTCTTTATACCTGTCAACAAAAAAAACTGTTGTTGCTGTAGTTGTAGAACTTACCTTTAATTCTGAAATCTTCTATCGCTGGGGGCAAATAGATAGTAATTTAACATTATGTTTTGGTACCTATATTTAAAATACTCGAGTCTGTAAGTAGGTACTTTAAGTACCAAATAAAATATTTGCGGAATACGAGTGGCTGGCGTTTCTTTATTCGTAGATATTCTAAGCGACTCTAAAAGCAAGAGACTTGATGAAAAATAACCATAAATTATGCACAGAACTTACTAGTATCAAGTGGAGAACCAGGTGGCTCTACCTCTACTTTGTAGTTTATTTTCGGAAAGCAATTAAAATAGTGATACATTGAGATCCCCAATATAACCACATAGATTAATATACTCAGGATACATAACTGATATTTTTTTCTCCGAATAAGCCTTACAACTCTTTCCTGTAATTGATGAAATTGCAGCATCGTCTGATATAAAAAAAAAACATACATTTACCGAACGGAAAACCGTTTATTTAAATAAAAACTTTTTCCAAAAAAAATACAACCGTCTTCCAAAAAACACTAGAAAGTGAAAAATAACTTTAATTTCGGAAGGCGCTGACAAAAAATTAATAAAATACATGTCCAAAGTCACCGACTTCTTCTTCTTTCGGTTGTATTTTTATTGTAAAACGTTTTTATTTTTCACTTTTTGGTTATAGTACCCACTCTACACCAATTCATCATCCTTGGGGTCAAAACAATGCGTATTTATGCGATAGCAGCAGTCGCGGTTGATTTGCTGTCATTTTTTTAAGAGAGCATCATCAGATCTATATGAAATTTAAATGGGACCATTTCTGAATAAAACCCTTTGTAAAAAAAGATTTTTTCAAATCGGTCTATACAGGATAAGCTTTTATCCAGTGCGCAAATTTTAACCAAGAATTTAGTATATCATTCTAGAGCTCCTAGCGCAGAAATGTATCGCCGGTTATACAAAAAAAAAAAACAGCTGTTTCATAGAAAAGTGCAATACCTACGCGGTCAAAATGTATGGAACAGCTGATTTTTTTTTGTATAACCGGCGAAAAATTTCTGCGGTAGGGGTTCTAGAATGATATGCTGAATTCATGGTAAAAATTTGCGCACTGGATAAAAACTTTTCCTGTATATGACGGAGTTATGCCCGAATCTGCACCTAACTCCTAAGTTAAAGAGTTGTACCTTCCAACATCAGCTCAGCGTCATGAGATGATGATGACCATACGCAAATGTCTCAATAGTATTAGAAAACATATGAAAAACATTGTTAATCCCTATAAGATTTGAGGGTTGCCCTCGATTTCCCTGGGATTCCATTATCAGATCCTGACTTGGTGCCAATGGGACCACCTCAGGAGTATGCTCTATCAAATAAAAAAAGAATTTTGAGAATCGGTCCACAAATGGGGGAGAAATCGAGGAACACACATAAAAAAAAATACGTTCGGTGGAACATATTATAACCTCCTTTTTTGGAAGTAGGTTAAAAAGAACTATTATTCAATGGAAACAGTTTTAGTTAAAACAAGAAATGAAATAATATTGACCGTTATCAAAATATTTAAAATAACTCACCTACTAAGTAGCAACCGTCACAAGCAACCGTCACCCGCAAGGGAAATAAAGCTAATGACCAAGACTGGCGCGCGCGCATACAAGTGCTCTCTTCAGTCTGACCCGCACCCTAATTGCGTAACTCACGATTATTCATAATCGGTTTCAATTTGACAGTTCAACGGTATTCATTGCGTTATTTACGTTGTTGCACAAACACATTTTTCGAACATATGAAGCAATGGTTTAACAATCTGTTTCAAAACGAAACAAATTATGATGAATCGTGAGTTACGCAATTAGGGTGCGACAGTTGACACCCGGTAACGTCATGAGAGCGACAAAGAGCCATGTCGCTAAAAACTTTAGGAAAAAATGCACAGAAAACAAGGTACAGCCTATTTCAATATTGTTTAATTATTCTTCGAACGGTCAAGTGGTTTTACAGCCATATTGTTGTTTTATCACCAAGTGGTTTGTACAACTTGGTCGTAACACTCGCCCATTAGGCTGTAGCCACATAGCTGTAATATAGGAGCTTCCCAATCGCGGTGGCAGCCAACGTACCATGCTTGGTGAGAAGCTCGACCCTGCAGTGTGGTTTGATAAGCTAGGTGCTTGGTGATCTGCACCCCAAATGCGTAACACAATTTCCATTGCTTCATATGTTTGAAAAAAACGTCTGCTTGACTACGTAAATAATTCAATGAATGTTGTTGAACTGTCACATTGAAAGGTTTAATTTGCGTAAGTCAGATGGAGCGTGTAGGCTACACGCTTATGGCTCGGCTACACGGTGTAGCTGGGCCATAAGTACAGAGGCCAGCACATCAAGCTACCCCAATCTGTCAAATTTCTTTGATAGTTTTTAAACTTTATAACAAAGGAATAAGGTTTATTTTCAATTGGGAAAATTTGACTGTTTGGGATAACTTGACCTGCTGGCGACTGTACCAAGCAAATCACCTACTTCTGTGACTTAGGCTTTACACAGTGTATTTTATTACTGCTTCAATACTGCGTTTTATTCTAATTGTTTAATTAATCCACGTTTACGTACGTGTTTGTATGTATGTAGAAGGTGGCAGTATATATCTGTTATTATGTGGGTTTATGGCTTACCGTGAGTAGGTTATGCGTTGAGTGAAGTCGCCTTCACCATCATCGTGCACGTTGGTATGTGAGGTATTATGTATGATTATTTTTCCTCACACTCTATACTTCTGTTACATATAGTATCACACACTATTATCGTATTATATAGCCCCAACGGCTAAAGCTCGGGCCGAAGAGGGAGAGGTCTTGCTCAATATCCCTAATGCAGCAAATCAACATAAACCTTTTCGTTTTTTCGCGGACGATAAGTCCAAGAAAAAACGAAAAAAACGATAGTCGTTTCAGCCAATGGCTTGATAGCCAAGAGCCTCGACCAACATCTGAGGAGGCTCTCGTTGGGCAGCTGGGTCAAGGGCTTGATCCAGAAAGCGGTACTCCTGGACACGGCTCGCATCGTTAGGAGGTTCCTCTCTCTGGAGCCCTGACCGCCGGTAGCTTGGACCTTGTTCCCGATACCGGTGGGCTACTATTTTTTATATTTTTAAATGTTTTTATATTTTTATAATAATATTTAAAAATGTAATTTATATGTATTTATTGAAATAAAGAATAATAATAATAAATCTTATTCTAAAAATAAAGTTTGGTAAAATACAGTAAAAATCTTAAAAATAATATATGTAGTATAAAGTATGATGCCTGCTCTAGGATAAACCTGTTTCTTAGAACGCATGAGTTCTTATACAAAGGTTCTTACTATTTATATTTGGACAACGAATTTCTTAACAATAGGTATATATCTTAAGTTGAAGATGAATTAAGATAGTGACAGATTGTAAGAAAAGGGAGACAGAAAAAAAAAAGTTTGATGAATAGTGACCTAGTTAGATAATTTATTATTTTAGAATGTACTTAATCACAAATAATTAAGGTCTTGAACATGTAGTTAATCTCTATAATATTTAGGTACGGAAAATGGTATAAAGCACTGATACAAGAATATGTTTGAGTTAGCAGTATTGGGTTGAAAACAAATATTACATAAATCACCTTCGGGGCAACATTTAGATTTTTGAAGCGATCGGCTGATAGTGCTTAGACAGCGGCAATGAAATCGATGGTAAGTAGGACAGCGCAGTGGTCAGGTAAATTTTTCAGTCAGCAACAAGCGAAACGGAGCCTTGAGTATGTGACGCACTAGGTGCCCTCATAATCGATGGAGTTAATATATCTATATTCTGCTATTTTCCTAGCAAGGCAATCGGCGTCTCCCGTTTTGTGATTAGGTACTGGGCTTTTTAAAGCGTGCGCAAGTTGCGCATTTCGGAATGTCGGCTTTTTTCGCGCAGTCGGAGTAATTCGGATATTGGATGGCTAGCGTCACCACAGTGACAACACGTAGTGACGATCTCTCCGCAAGTTTTAGCTGCATGACCATAATATTATTGGCATTTAAAACACCTTGCTACCAATTTAGAGTTCCTGACAGGACAGGACATCCAATTTATAAAAACTATTGATTGAGAGATTAGGGCTTTACGTACCTAATTATTTTAAAACAAAAGCATATTTTTAATCAATGGTTTGTACTTATTTTTATGCGAATGAGATCAATTATTTAAAATATAGTATATAGTTAGTTTAATATATAAGTAAATAGAAGCGCTTTTTAAGATGTACTTCGACAGTAGTTCCTCTTGTTCCTCATTAAACACTAGTCTTGGGTTTGTATCCAACCGCAGGCAGGAGTAAGTCCACTTTTATTTTTTTGGCATAGCGTTGTAGTGTTTTGTGACAAATTTCTAATTCACGTGCAACAGTTTTTAATTTGAGTCCATCCTGATGACTGCATCAGCATCCCTTTGTAAAAGATCTTGAGATGTAGTTCCTCCTTGAGTTTTTGTATGTCCTCATTCTGTCAAAGACAATAAATGTAGTATAAAATATCTTGTCAAAAAGTATTTTCTTTCTTTCATAAGTGGTCGCATAAACATAAACAATATTGAAACAATAAAGTTTGCTTAGGAGTTGGTTGTGCCGCGGCACAAGCAGCCCCACATGAACGGCACATTTTACCCCGCATTAAGAGTGTGATATTTTGTCTCACATATAAAAATCAGTCTGCTCAAAGCATTAAAATTATACTGCATAACAAACTAGGATAAATAACAAACATTTTACTAAAAATCTCATATTAAAAACACGAAAAATGCTGGCTTGCGACCAAAAAATATCGAAACGAAAATATTTACTTACGTGGTGCTGGAGGACCCTCACATGCAATGCCACTCGGGCCACGTCGCCGACGCAATTAAAATGGCAGCCGCGTGTGCCCGACTGTAAGGCATACCGCGACACAATACGATCGCATTTCTATCTCTTTCTGTTTTCAAGATATTCGCGTCGGAACAATTTACCCCCGGCACTTTCAGCCCCGCTCTCCCCTACCAGCACCATAATTGCGTAACTCACGATTAATCATAATCTGTTTGAATCTGACAGTTCAACAATATTCATTGCGTTATTTACGTTGCTGAGCAGCCACATTTTTCGAATTTAAGAAGCAATGGTTTTACAATCTATTTCAAAACGAAACAGATTATGATGCAGGTTTAACGAATAAAAAGAGATTGATGTGAAAATTACGAAAAATTCATTTTGGTAGGTAATTTATAAGCAAACTGGTGGGTTGGGATATTTATTATTATTGGGGTAGGACAGAACCCTGGAGTTATAAGTAAAAAAGTTTTATTCACTTGCAATTTAATTTTTTTGAGGAAATATTTCAAACAATGAGCGTGTAAATACTTAACTAGGTACTAACAATAATGAATTAGCAAAATTTAGTATCCCTTTGACAAACACAGAACAAGCGGTCTCTCCGTTTAAGAGCACACTTACCTAAACCTTGGTAGTAAGATATAGAGCTGACTGGGCCAACCACACGGTACCCATCTTTCCGCAATACCAATGCTTCATAAGTTGCGTTACCAGGTGACATAGTAATTGCCACAACATAAAATATTTTAGTTTTGTCTTCGTCGTAATAGAAATGTATTCTTGTAACGTTTTTTAGAGTAGGACTCGAACAATGCCAGCATTTTTGTGTTTCTATGTTCGCAGTCATTCTTTGAATGTAGCTAACTGCCGCATTTACGCTTTTGAGTC
This sequence comes from Polymixis flavicincta, assembly GCA_949987655.1. Taxonomy (NCBI): domain Eukaryota; kingdom Metazoa; phylum Arthropoda; class Insecta; order Lepidoptera; family Noctuidae; genus Polymixis; species Polymixis flavicincta. The sequence continues at coordinate 17,158,229 of OX465179.1, forward strand.
CTATAGGGTCTTGAATAGTGAGAGGGTACAGTTTGTGGCAAGTACACCATTTTTCGTGAATAGTCAGTTCCTTACAGGTGCGATTTCCGCTTATTGGTTTTAACATCGAGTGGCAATTCGGACACCCTTCCGGCACTGGATCGCTAGAATTACTGCACAGAGATATTTTCTTAATATCCAAGAGGGTGCTATGAACATCATAAGGCGTTGTCAAGCTATGCTGGTTCATCACCAAAGCTTTGTATTTGTTACTTTGTTTTCCTTTAAAAAGTAACGGAGTCCACATAAATTTCATTGGCAAACGATCGTCGTAGTAGCTTTCCATTTCGAGGCGGTGTCTACCGAAACGTAAGCCGTGGGCGCTTAAAAGAATTAAAAAAGTATTCGTCAAAATACCCGTGTAAATCAACTGGTTCAGGAAGTTTTCTATCATTTTGTCCGCGTCTTCCGGTCGACTTTTCTCATTGCGACTAAACGAGTTTAGCCAAAAAAACCCAAAAAATGAGTCCATTTTGTAAGTATTAGCAAAGTCTACAGCGTAATCTAATAGCTGTTGACCCGATGATACTTTTCCAGTACACAATGACGTGCTATTGCGATTATTTTCATTATTGAGAAAGAATGGTTGCATGTAATGGTCCGTGGGAGCCTTGTGAAAAGCGTAGTCTTTTGTAAATGTGTTCCCTAAGTTATCTTCACCATAGGCTGTAGCATAACCGGCGTCCTTGAATGCTTTCCAAATAAAGTGGTTGTTGCAGTCGTCCATTGAGGCAAAACATTCTTTTATTATTGAAGTCATGTTTTTTCCCGTTAATGCTGCCATTATATTAGGTAATGTGTCATCTGCAATCTGTTCAGTCGTTATTGTTATGTTTTATAATAAATTCAATAAGAATAAACCTAATTAATTAAGTAACTAGGTACCTTATTATATCCACGAAATCCAAGCCAACTGTTTTCTGCGAAGTGACGGAGTGTTCTGGGCATTAAACTCACGAGGCGAGCTAAAGACATTGATTCCATTCCCAATATTAGCACGTTGTATTTGACTTTACAAGTTTTTGTTTCTGGTGTTGAAATTTCAATTTTCCTACTGAAGGCGTACATGTCATTGTAGATAATATGTGATGAATTGTCTTCATCAAATTTGGAGCAAACTATATTTACAAAATCGGACTGTAGAGTTATTATGGACTCATCCTGGAAATCTGTACAGTTACTGAATCTGAAACAGGCATAGTAATTAGCCAATTTATTTTTAATACTTATAATGATATCTAATTATTTATTTTGTACTTTTAGTTAAGTATAAAATAATTGTTTTTACAACTAGGTGTAGGTAACTTTTACTTTCTCTTTCATTTAACTTATACTAGCTTTTGTCAGCGGTTTCGTTCGCATTAACCAGCTTACAAGAATACACCTAAACCTTCCTCATGAATCACACAGTCTAGTGGTGAAAACCGCATGAAAATCCGTTGCGTAGTTTTTGAGTTTATTGCAAACAGACAGACAGACGAACAGACGCGGCGGGGGATTTTGTTTTATAATATGTAGTGATAGTGATTATATGTATGTCGCATCCATCTGGTCAATCGACGCCTAGGCCTTTCATTAAACGCTGGCATCCAATTGGATGCCTAGGCTGATGGTTAATTGAACTATAATCATTCAACTTTTAACATCTTGGCGTATTGAAAGATTGTATTGTAGATGACTGACCAAGACTCAGCCAAGTGATTCAAATTTAGTTCAGTTTTTTCCACTGCGGCGCTAGTAGCCACCAAAAAAAAAAGCGTCAATAGCGCAAACTGAGCAAACCGTGAATGTTATTTTTCGTTCATGTGTGCAATTTTAAGTTAAATTATTTATTTCAAAACTAATCACTATTACTAGTTACGTGGTAGGTACTTATTAGTAAAAGTAGTCGTACACACCCTGACTAAACTTCACAAATTCATCAATTCCTTTCCAATTTAACTAAATGACTACACGGCATTCAGCCACCTGGTTAAACGTTGCAATCAATAATTTGGCTAGTTGTCCTTCAGCTATTTAATTGGGTGCCGGCGATTAATGAACGGCCTAGGCATCTTATTAGCTGGCTAATGCTGCGACATGAAGACCAAATCGCTCATGTGATATGGCGTACATGTAGATTGAGCTTATTTTAGATTTATCTTTTATCTATCTATCTTCTATATATATAAAAGGAGAAACTGACTGACTGATCAATCAACGCACAGCTGAAACTAGAACGTGAAATTTTGCACACGGCTTCCTTTTATAATGTAGGGGAGCACTAAGAAGGGGTTTTTGGAAATTCGACCTTTAAGGGGGTGAAAAGGGGGGATTTTGTGTGTATAAAAATCTTATTCCTTGAGTTTAATAAAATTGAAACTTGGTACAAATACTTAGTTGAGTAAATTATAAGGTTGGTCATTTATTGTTTTTCTAAACTACCCTAAAGGGGGATTGGGGGGTGTCAAAGTTTGTATGGAAGAATTTTAACCCGCGGTCTGATTAACTCCAAACTCAGTAACAAAAATAAAAAATAACGTGTATCAGGTTTTCTCGAAAATCTACCCCTAAAGGGGTAAAAAAGGGTAGTCCGTCCGTTTGTGAAGATGATTGTTTGTTACTCAATCACGCAAAAACGGCTGAACGGATTTGGATGAAATTTGGCACACAGACAGATTATAACCTAGATTAACATAAGAAAAAAAAGGCAAATGAGTGACCTATCTACTTGTCATCACAGGGTACAACAGATTAATGTGCGAGATAGTTGGAAATACCCCAAGAGTTTCACAAAACTCCCAATTCGTCACAAGGACGGAGAACGTTGGTGGGGAATGGTTTTCCACAGGTAAAAAAGTCTTTAAAATATTATTAAATTTGCTTTGTTGTTGTTGGTTGTTGACTAGCTCGTAGGTCTAGTGGTCACAAGCGCTACCGCTGAGCAAGAGGTCCTGGCTTCGATTCATAACGGGCGAAGTGTACCTTACATATAGGTAGTATAGGATATCTCAGAAATAACTCCAGTTAACCTTCAAAACTTATTTATTATTCTCTTAACATAATTGTAACAATCAGCCACAAACTTATTAACCACCAAACTTATTGACGAGATAATCACACAATTACAAAACTTATTAACCACCAAACTTATTGACGAGTTAATCACACAATTACAAAACTTATTGAGAATCAAAACTTATTATTTTTTCCTTTTCCCGTTCGCTCGCCATCGCCATCTTTCTTCCACTTGTTGCCAACCTAAAAAAATCCCTCCAAAAACCCCGCTTGCGTCATCAACACGGTCAGTGCAGCCAACCTTTTCCTTTCGTTTTATCATTCTTTTATTAAACCTTACACTCGACCATCCTGATGACGCGCGTGTCCCCACGCGGGTACCCGGTGGAACCTTACACTCGGCAAAACTCGAGCACACCTCGAAAGAATTACATAACTAGAGGTCACCCAGCGGTCGAAACTCGAACACAACTCATTCCAAACTTAAAGTATTTACAATGCATATAAAAATATTAGCTTTCTGCACTCTTTCCATGTGTAAACCTTAACTGCGCTGAATTTCATAGCCCTTACACCGCATAATTTTCTTAAAAGTGGTACAATTTTATTTTTGCTTTCCGTAATAGATGAGTGAACAGGACATTTTTTTTAGATCCAAATTTTAAATATAATTGATTTTAATATCTTGATTACGAACACCTAAGTACAAATTATCCTTAGAACTAATTAATCTTGTTTTTATTTATTTATTTAAGGTTATTATTAGGTTCTTAGATCAATAATGCTAAATAAAATGGACATTAAAGAATGAGGCAGATATAAAAGGTGTGAATCTTATCTAATAAATGTTGAATTTAGTACCAACAGACAAATCTTTCATCAGCAAAAAAACATTCTAATAATGTTACTTCCACATAATATTATTTCTACATTACTTACAATGGGAGCAGTGGTGGCCTCGTGTTACCAGCTGCAATGTACGAGTTATTATCCTTAGAACCAATTCGATCAACAAATTTTATCCTTAGATCTAACCTAACAACAAATTATCCATAGAACTAACCTAACAACAAATTATCCTTAGAAATAATTTTCTTTAGAATTTGTTAACCTTATTGTTTTTATAAGTTAATATGGTTATCAAAAATATTGTTCAATATTAAATGACATTGATTGAAATATTTGTAGTGTGTAAGTCTTATTTACATATGTAAGTGTGCTCATGTACTCTAGTGTTAAGAATATTGTTTCCTCACCTATATAAACTATTGTACTCTGCGATTGGACAGTAATAAACAAAATTCCAATGAAGGCACTTGTTTTAAATCGTCTCCTCGAACCCACAACTTTACATGGCGACCCTGTCATCTGAGACGGGTGTCGAGTTCGGTCGATTGATCTAATTGATCGGGAACATTAATAGACTTTTAAAGTGGATTTTTACAAAAATGTGCCAGTGAATTATAGAAAAAGAGGACGTTATTACCCAAACAAATCTATCCCAAAACTGTGTAACAATTATCCTTAGAACCAGTCATCGCAACAAAAAATTATCTTTAGAACCAATTATCATTCGATCTAATTATCATTAGAAATTAATATCTTTATAATTTATTATCCTTACCCATGTATCTTTATAAGTTATTAAGCTTATCAAAAATAGTGTTCAATATTAAATAACACTGATTGAAATATAAGAATACACAAACAAATCTGTCCCAAACATTCTAACAATTATCCTCAGAACCAGTTATCGTAACAACAAACTATCTTTAGAACCATAGATCTAATTATCCTTAGAAATTAATATCTTTATAATTTATTATCCTTACCCGTGTATCTTTATAATTTATTATGCTTATCAAAAATAGTGTTCAATATTAAATAACACTGATTGAAATATCAGAATACACAAACAAATCTGTCCCAAACTTTCTAACAATTATCCTCAGAACCAGTTATCGTAACAACAAACTATCTTTAGAACCATAGATCTAATTATCCTTAGAAATTAATATCTTTATAATTTATTATCCTTACCCGTGTATCTTTATAATTTATTATGCTTATCAAAAATAGTGTTCAATATTAAATAACACTGATTGAAATATCAGAATACACAGTCAAATCAATCCCAAAACTTTCTAACCGTTATGCTTAGAACATAATTAACTATCTTTGTAAGCAAGTATCAATGCAAGCAAGTATCCTTGTTACCAAGTACCCTTGTCACCAAGTATCCTTGTTACCAAGTATCCTTGTAACCAATTATCCTCTTGTAACCAGGTATCCTTCGAACCAAGAATTCTTGTAACCAACTATCCTTGTAACCAGTTATCCTTGTAACCAATTAGCCTTGTAACCAATTATCCTCTTGTAACCAGGTATCCTTCGAACCAAGAATCCTTGTAACCAACTATCCTTGTAACCAGTTATCCTTGTAACCAATTAGCCTTGTAACCAATTATCCATCCATTTAGCCAACCATAAATCTGTAAACCAATCCGTCTCTTAGGATGTAACGGTTTAACAGATCAACCATGAAACTTGGCTTTTTTTCTTTCAGGTCAAGGCGCAAAACCTTTCTGCAATTTCTTTTGCCTGACCTGAAAGGAGAAACAACAGCATGTAAATAAACACTATTAGAGTTAATAATTTTATCAGTGTACAATGAACAGTTTGAGCGAGCGTTGCCACCAAATTAAATATTTTGTCATTGTATACATAATCTTATCGTTTTGTTATAATCGTCATCAATTACATCATTATCATTATAGACTTCTAAAAAGTTAACATGGATCCATGGTCGCATCCGGTCAGCGGCAATGGTAGTCTTTAGCTTATTCGGTTTAAATAGGTTTTGTTTTAATTTTATATATTGTTAGCTGCATCTCCAACCTACACCCCTCCGGCCAGCCCGACCATGTGATCGAGTCCATATAAGACCGCGCGCAACGTGACCACTGATGCATTCCTAAACCCGGCGGCGCGCACTTTACTGTTCCCTATCGGTTCACTTAATTAATACTTCTCAAATGTTGTAACTTAATTGTTTTCATTAAAATTGATTATTCATTAATTCAATTCCTAAAAATATATTGTATTCATCTAATAATTAATATAAGTAGTGTTTATGTTTTGTGAATGAAAGCACGCTGTAGGCCTTGTAAACCAGTTTCTATTTTAGTAGCTTAAGCTATTAAGAGCGTGGATAAGGGCTAATTAATGTCTCCAACTCATACGAGTGTAAATTCTTCCCTCGGGTGTCGAAGGACTTCTATAAGCTTGGCTCGATCACTACGTGTATTTGACTCATCAAGCCGTTTGGCTGAAGACACTCTAGTTTTCTGGTTCAAAACAGGAGATTCAGTGTTCTCACCATGACTACCTAAATCCTTTTGATTCGAGCAGTTAACAAAATTGTCTTGAAGCCAACACGATACCGAACAAAGGGTGAACCATGCTTATTCTTAAACACCCCCACACATTAAGAATGGCTTGTTTGACTTCCCTACAATTCTACTACACCTACCAGTTAACGTCTCTATTTTAGCCCTTATAATACTCGCAGTACCAGAAATACGATTATAACCCAAGGGGTAGTAACCCTTACCCCTTCTAAGTGTTCTCCAAGCTTAATAGATCTGGAAACTCGATTCCGATATGCAGAAACTGTAATATATTTGGATCTTTATATGCAACAAATAGCTTCTGGTCGCGTGGTGTGTTCCTTAAATATATCCTTCCACAGGCTTCAGACTATCAGTATGAAGGCGACCGGCAGTTACGTGGCAAGCAAGGATTTAATGGTGCTCCGTTCAAACCAATCTTATCGTGGCATCTTGTAATCTATTCAACGATTACTGTGAAAGACAAAGTCCATCTACATTAAGGTGACACTTATCCAATTTTTTTTCATACAAACTTCGAGAGGGTTTTACTCCACTGTAAACATGGTATGGATTGTCTTATTATCAATATTGTCTGTACGGAAACAGAATACCTACTAAAATAAAAAGTCATTAAAAAGTTATGAGCCAACAAAGATTCGTTTTTCTTGCTAATTTAACCTAACTTTGGGTCTGTTTAGGTAATAAGAGGAGTGTAAAATTTCGAAAACCTTTGTCGCTGCCGACAAAGCTAAATTATCGAAAAGTTCAATAAACTTAATTGGTCATCGATTTATGCACTGGATTTTTCAAAAACCCGATCTTCCGAAGGACTTTTCTTAAATTTTTTTACGCGCCTGTTTTACTATAACTGATCCTGCAGCTCACTCAATAATGTTGTGCGTGTAGACTAGCGTCTAACTGCTCATCACTGATACTACCTCTGTCGGACACGAAGCCTGGTGAGACAGCGTGCTTTTTAGCCAGGCCCACCAGTGAGTTCGAGCCCGCGACTAGTGTACTCTTAAATACTCAAAGCGATAAATGTATTTAATTTTGATAAGTATTAACTAAATTTAAATTTAAATAATTTTTAATTTTTATTAAATGTGCATTGTAAAAAATATATTTAAAAGGTAGATAAATATTATGTCGCGGACTTCCGCGATATATATTTATCTTCGTGTAGGTAACTAATAAAGTTTAGGCAACGACTTACTTAACGACTTACTTGACAGTTATCATTATATTATGGCCAAATCACAAACTATTTATGAATTGTAACCTATATTGTGATATTCTGATGTATAAATTATGTTACTAGTTTTTTTTTTTTTAGGTAATATGTTTTGATTGATTCGATGGGCAACTCTTTCACTTCGGCAGGTCTTCTAAAATTTGACCCTAATTTTTCGGAAGGGAAAACATCCTTTAATTTTACCTGCTACTCTGACCAAGTAAACTATTTCGTACCGAGACTTCATATACCGAGTTTTACCAAACCAGTCAGCTTTTGCATAGCAAAATCAACTTCAGTCTTCTCGTCCCAGCCATAAATTTCTCACTTACGTTGACTTTTTGAACCATATAACTAACTATACATTGATTTTTGTCTAAAAGACTAAAGTAAGGAGTCACATTTTTAAGATCCCAGCTTCTATTATTAGAAACAGTTCCAGTTTTGAGGCTTTTATGCCAAAACATCTTAAATGGATTGTTTAAATCTGTAGAAGAAAAGGTAGGACTACATGACCTTTTGGTGTGATGATCCGCGCTCGTAGTAACCCGATCGTTTCTATTGCGTCTACCCGGCAGCCATCTGCGACTGCGCTCACATCTCGTCCCAACTTGAGGTGAACCCCGTCGTCCACTCCGTCACTGTTGCTCGATGTCGCTTTCCTTTTGTAGATCTATCTTCGTCCGGCGAATCCGCTCCTGCTCCCGCAGCGAAGCTTGCTCTTGTTCCAGCAGGCGCTGACTACGGCTTCGGCTGCGGCTTCGGCTTTGGCTGCGGCTTCGGCTGCGGCCTCCGCTGCGGCTTGGGCTGCCGCTGCGGCTTCCGCTGCGGCTCCGGCTGCGGCTTCCGCTGCGGCTGCGGCTGCGGCTTGTTAGACCTGCAGCGTGAGTGATCACGCCGAGGAGTATCCATGCTGTAATGGATTCCATTTTCTCCGTCCATAAACTGAAACTCGCCACCAGAAAAAGAGCATTAGCTAATAATCTCGAAAACGGTGCGTCCTAGGACAAAACTAATGGTAATTTTCACTTTTAACAACCCCACACTCTCGTGTGGTATACCAGAGAAACCAATAAACCATAAAATTTCACTGGATTCCATAGTCCTGGTACCCACTTATTATCCATCATAGTATCATCTACATATAACTAAAAAGTCAAGCAACACGAGTTCAATTACCCAGGTTTTACAACCTCGTTGTACAAACCGTTTCAATTTCAATCAGGTTGAAAATTTCAACAGCCGGTAAGATTTAAAATCGTATGATGCATATTACGTCGAATTTGCGAATTGCGACTAACGGATTATAACGTCAACAGAGTAAAATTGCAACTTTATGTTGGTATGCATACAAAAATAGTGTGTAGGCGTGTACTTACGGGTCTTGATTCCACTTCTGAGATATAGGATATCTCAGAAATAACTCCAGTTAACCTTCAAAACTTATTTATTATTCTCTTAACATAATTGTAACAATCAGCCACAAACTTATTAACCACCAAACTTATTGACGAGATAATCACACAATTACAAAACTTATTAACCACCAAACTTATTGACGAGTTAATCACACAATTACAAAACTTATTGAGAATCAAAACTTATTATTTTTTCCTTTTCCCGTTCGCTCGCCATCGCCATCTTTCTTCCACTTGTTGCCAACCTAAAAAAATCCCTCCAAAAACCCCGCTTGCGTCATCAACACGGTCAGTGCAGCCAACCTTTTCCTTTCGTTTTATCATTCTTTTATTAAACCTTACAGTAGTAAGCCAACTTTTTGGGTATTACTGGCGTGAAGTGGCGTATTAAGTAACATGCAATACTTACAATAATTTGTCACGTTCGTGTGGGTTGCGTATAGTGTCGACTATGAATTTGTAACAACATTGGATGCGAACGTTTTCCTTCGTGTAATTTCCCATCTTTTGTATTTTTATTCGAGCTATTACTTTATTGTCATCGTATTTTCGCAAAAATACGGCTCGTGTTCCGCACATATTACTGTAATTTTTAGTTCTATTTCGTAAATATTTTCTGTAGTTAATCACAGCTACGGGTATTTTACATCCCGGGGTATTTAGCATTCCAACTAAAATCGTAAATATTAATTATTCTCCGATTGACATAAATCTTTCACAAAAATATTTTTGTAAAAAACAAATTACTGCCGGATACCTACTTTCCTCCTTTTGTTCTTCATTTAAAATATTGTAATCATTTTCCTTATCCAACGGTTTCAAATCTTTATACACTACGTCTAATGGAACGCGCATCATGGGAGTCCCAAAGATCTCATCTAATTTGTGGGGATCATTCCTTGAATGCTCAAAAAATTTTAACCAACACAAGTAAGCCATTAGTGCAATAACAGCTACGGTTGCAACAACACCGATTGTAATTTTTATTTGTCGTATGCTCCATTTCCTTGTTAACTTTCGAAGCCTGGAAGCAAATACCACAGTTTATTTGATGCGAAATTTTGCTATGTATGTAGGTATGTGTAAGCATAATCTTATATATAAAATTTCCATGTCACAATGTTAGTTACCGTACTCCTCCGAAACGGCTTTACCGATTTTTACCAAATTTTATATGCGTAGGTATTCAGTAGGTCTGAGAATCGGCTATCTATTTTCCATACCCCTAAGTGATAAGGGTTAAGGCAAAACAACGTTTGCCGGGTCAGCTAGTCAGACTATAATATTCCCCCTGCTGGAAATTCCTACCTGTGTAGTAAATTGGTAGATGTCACATATCTTCGAATTTCTGATTCTACAACATGTCGGTTTCCACACAACGTTTTCCTTCACCGTTTTGAGAGCAGTGGTGATGAAATAATTGAGTCAAGCTACCCCAATCAGTCAAATTTCTTTAATAGACTTTCAACTTTATAACATAAGCATAAGTTTCATGTTCAATATGGAAAAAATTGACAGTTTGGGATAGCTTGGTGTGCTGGCGTCTGTACCTAACGAACAATAGAAAAATCACCAACCTTGTTAGCGGAGTTAGTAATATTTTCAATATTTTTATGAAGAACACACGCACTTTACTGTTTCGTTCCATTTTAATTAAACTGGTGTTAACGAAGCAGTCGTAACTGTGCAGTCGCGAAAATGATTGTTGTTGATGAATCAAGCTGAATGTTTGCTCGCTTCGAAGGCATTTTGTAAATAAATACTTGCATACCTACCTACTATGACAATAAACATCCCTTTCAATGTCTAGTATTCTTTACTTCGTCTTCTTAGCAAATGAGCCCGAAACAAAAAAAATGTTTGGCTCACTCGTACGTAGGTAGGCAGGTCCGGAAAGGAAAGACTAAATAGTATTTTTCCGGATACCCGGCTTTTTAGCATTCATTTGTGCTGAGTTTTACACTGAAGGGCTTTTTTAAATACTTGTTTTTGATAAGAGCTGAAAAACGAAATGAAATCGTCAAGACTTTAAAAAAATGTCCGGATTTTTGTCAGGCGTTTTTAAATTTAGAAATGGTAAACGTAGCCGCAAGAGACTACTGTGAGGAAAACCACGGTCTTGCCTCACTGTAGAAGGTAGGTTTGGTACCTGCGCAGCGTCTGTAGTAGGTAAGTAGAAGTAAGTGGCAGAGAGAGAGTTCACGTCGATGGGACAGACTGTCTGCCCCATCAACGCAAAGCCCATAACCTACCTTGCTAGCAAAAACCCAAAGCCTTGATGTACTTCTTGCTTTGATAGGCACGTTACTGGAACGAATGGATTCTAGCCTACCTTAGAATTATGCTCTCTTATAAGGTATTCTATGGACGCTACTGATGACGCTTAACTCGTAGCTCAGTTTTGGGCTGCCTCAATTTAGGTTGCCATCCACACGCTAAGAAGAAGATGCTGTAAGGAAAGATTTTTATTTAACACAAACCCTCATTAAACTACTACTACCAATCGTTTTACGTTGAGGCTCTACTACTGTACTACCAATCGTTTTACGTTGAGGCACTACGAAAACTACGCAGAAGCGACATCTAGTGGTCTCTGTGGAACTAAAACTCTAACAACATTAATGGGGGGAACTTCAAGTTAGTTAAACTACATTCAGATGTTTCCGATAGATGTCGTAGTTGTGGGTTAAGTTTACAAATATAAATACTGATGTTTTTTTGTCTAAAAAGAAAATAATTGCATATAATATGCATATAACATTATATCAGATAATAACGTTCCCACAGCTGGGAAACATGCCTTCTCTGTATGAGAAGTGGGTTATATAATCCACCATAGGTACTGTTCCAGTGCGAGTTGGTGCATGTCACATTTCTTAGATTTTTTGGTTCTAGGATATTTCGGTTTCTTCGCGATGATTATCTTCACTGCTTGAGAGCAGTGGTGATGATTTTAGGTACACAAACTCAAGTGCTTGCCTGGGGTCGAACCCACGTGACGTGGGTCACGTAGGTAAGTTAGAGTTGTTACCACTGGGTCATCACAGCTCCAGGATAATATAGGTAGTATAGGTATTCAGTTAAGGCGATGACGAGAAAAGTAAAACTACAAAGGCATCTACAAGACTTGCATGTTGTCTTTGTGTGTGTCTTTCGAATTCACATAAACGGAAAGTTTTAAATCAAGACAAAAGGTTTCCTAAGAAGATTCACACAGAATTTCATAATGCACCTGTGTTCTTACCAAATTAGGAAATTTTGTGGGAAAGTAATTTCTACATGAGACAGAATAAGACTATTCACACATTCTGCTGTCATCAAGAGAAATTAAAGGAGTCAGTTACATAATAAAATACCGAATTTTATAGAGAAATTAATTTAATAAATACATTATCACATTCACACACATAACCACACTATATTACAATACGTTACACTTGACTGCGCTTAGCCAGGTAAGTTCACACAAAACACAAGAAACTTAAATAAAATCTTAATTATACGTTTTTATAGTCTGTGGAATACGAAATAAGATGCTTGTGCCAAACGAATGATTTTCGTGAAAAAAAAGTAATATTTACAACCTTTTTGAGCGGGCCATATGCAAGCATTCAAGGCTTTTTCCTGATCTACGAGTATGTCTAATTCACAAGTTGATAATATTCACGGGCTATCACTCTTCAGTCTTGTTTTATACGTGGCTTATACTTAAGTATATACTTAAATTAGAGTTTTTGTAAACCATATTCTCTGAGCATGCGAAATTGTGAAAGAAGTTTTTGTTCACCGGTGTCGTGCTTAGATATTTAAATAGTGAAATATTCTTATATTTACATTTAAGCCTACATTAAAAATGAGCCAAAATATTTTTGTTTAAATTATATCCTGCGTCGAACAATAAAACATTGCTCTGAAGATTCGTCAAATTAGGTACTTATTACAAAAATTACTTGTTTTTTTTTCGATTTGATCATGATTCTTAAAATTGAATGGTACAAAAAGGAACAATGACATAAGCCTTTTTGTACCTTAAAATTTGACCAACTGAAATTCTATGAAATGAGGCTGTTTTGTTTAATGAAAAATAGTCTAATAGGTAGTTTGTCCAAAAACCTTCCTATCGTAATTTATCAAAGCACTATTAAGCGGGAGATTTTTACTGTTTACACAAAATATTGAGCATTGAGATCCAGCAATAGGATATTCAATTTTAAATCATGTCTAGCGATGCACTGACGTTCAAGGCTGCGGGGGGGCGGGGCATTCTGAAAAAAGATAAACGTTAGTTAATTAAGACATTGTTATGCCGTTTGCCGTGGGTCGGCACAGCTGCGATGCCGTCCGATGCCGTTTGTCGGATCGTTTGAACACTATTGTCCGCGTAACGGCATCGCTTATCGTGTCGAATCGCTGATATGCAGAAAGCGACGGTCATTCATATTTCACATGTTTGGTCAAGTGGTCACCTAACAGTTCCTGTCAGAAATCATTATGTTGCGTACCTACTGTGTTTTGGTATTTAAACTGGATTTCGACAATAGATATTTTACCTACGTCACTATGATTGGTCAAGCTATTCTTAGAGCATTTATTTGCATTGCTTTTTATAGAAGAAATTGCATTGTTATTTTTTCAGTTCACTTTTAATTAGGCGACCTACTGCTTAATTATCTATTATTATAAATGTCCTATTAATGTCCTAACATGAAAACATGAGTAAGTAGGTACATGGGCGTACCCAGGCTCTGGGCCAGGGGGGGGGGGGGAAACCAGATTTTTATAAGCACCGAGTCAAAAAAGTAAACAAATTAAAATAGGTAATTTTTTATTTAAGTAAATTCTTTAACTAAATACTATTTTTAACCGACTTCAAAAAGAGGAGGTTATCAATTCGACATGTTTATACATAAAAAAATAAATTATAGGTATAATTTTTTTTTAATGTATTTTCGGGCATAACTCCGTCATTTATAGACCGATTTACAAAATTATTTTTTTGTTCGAAAGGAGTTTATTCCGAAATGGTCCCTTTAAATTTCGTACAGATCTGATGATGCGTTTCGGAGACAGACAACGGAACTCTTCAAAAAATGACAGCAAATCAACCGCGATTGCTGCTATCGCATGAATATGCATTGTTTTGACCCCAAGGATGATGAAATAACTAAAAAAATTTTCACCGCCTTCCGAAATTAAAGTTATTTTTCACTTTGTAGCGTTTTTCCGGAAGTCGGTTGTATTTTTTTTTAAGTTTTTAAAAGTTACTTTCGACGGTCTTCAGCAAAACTGTTTGACTTGTTCCGTGAAAGTTCGCGGCATTTTTGCTTGCGAGTAGGTAGAACGGGCACGCCGCACGATTTTTAACAGTTGTATTTTGTATTGCAAATGGCAAAAAGTTATTTTTCTTAATTTTTATCGAGAAAAGTAGATAGTTAGTAGGGAAGTAAACAAAATCCAGGGGGGGGGGGCAGCTGCCCCCCCTGCCCTCCCCTGGGTACGCCCATGAGTAGATATATAGCCTAAATATTGATGATGACGCATTTTTTCCACACTAATTAATCTATCTAATACCTTTAAACGAGCAATTCTTGTATAGGTATACATATGTAACATACGTATTTAAATAATCTGAATCTCTGAAACGGCTTAAACGATTTACATAAAATTTAGTATGCAGGGGGTTTCGGGGGCAATAACTCGATCTAGCTAGGTTTCATTTTTAGAAAAAGTCAAACAAACAAAAAAAAAACAAGCAAGGCTTGGTCTCCATAGATTAAATATTAAATAGGCATTCATTTTAGGGGACTCAGGATTTGTGATCAAAAACTGGGTAACGTTGGAATTGAGAGCGGAATCGAATCCTCTTTACAACATGGAACACACCGAACTAATTCGAGGCAAAAATTTCGAATTTACACGATGATGATCAAACGAGTTTCATAATGGGATATGTACGAGTAACTGATTATTCTAATCTATGGAGTAACTTACTGCAGACACTGCAGGCTATTTCATCACTGTTGTCCCCGCAACCATCGCGGCCGGAGCACGCCACAGCAGTACTCCTGCACCGGCCGTTCCCACAACGGAACGGACAAAAGTCAGCCGCACGCCATCTGAATACATACGGGAAACGTGTCAACTACTACCATAAAGGTCAAATATTTGGACAAACACCGTTACAGGTCGCACGTGGTTTGATTTCGAAATGCTATGGCAAATACACTTAACAGCTTATAAGGTTTTTGTGGCAACCGCCTCAAGCTTTACACAACATCAGTAATAGATACTGTTAGAGCATTTGTGAGTCGAAGCGTCGAAGAAAAATGGCAAGTGTGTAGGTAATGTAACAAAATTATTACGGTGTCTTTATTTACGAGTAGTATTGTTGTAAACCATTATATTTACCGTAAGACTGTAAAATCTAATGAAATGATGCATCCTTACCTTGATTGCTCGTTGCACAGGTGTGGCGGCTCGTCCGAGGCATCTTTGCAAGATATTATCGCATTGCAGAACTCGTACTCGGGAAGGCACTCCCCTGAACCACAGCGAAATGTATGACGTGGACACCTAAAGGAAACAAGTTTGTAACAAAATCAGCAGTGATTTTTTTTTTTTAATGATCCAATTATGTTTGTTAATGGTTTATTATTAAAGTTCAACGGCGCTTGGTTGTAATCCCACGGTTTTTTGAACATCACACGTGCTCTCCACAGTAATTTCAGAGATTTTAGTTAGGCTAACCTCTCCTAATTTAACCTTTATTTTAAGCAAACTTCTTTGCCATTTATTTAGCTTTTGCTTCCAATACGATGTTTGAGGAAACCAACCGACCGAAAGACGTCCACTGCTGGACATGGGCCTCCCCCAAGCTCGTCCACTTCGACCAGTTCTGTGCTTCCCGCATCCAGCGGATTCCTGCGGCCTTCACAAGGTCATCGGTCTATCTTGTGGGAGGCCTTCCAACGCTACGTCTTCCGGTACGCGGTCGCCACTGTAGTACCTCTCGGCCCATCGGCCATCTGTTCTGCGAGCAATGAGCCCTGCCCACTGCCAGTTAAGTTTGGCAATTCTTCGGGCTATATGTATGTATTACCTATATATATTTGCCACCAAACTTACCCCTTACGTCGTGTCGTCCGGCAGTTCTTCTCATCCTCTCCGCCTGGGCATTGAGGAGTTCCGTCACACCTTGAAGCCCTGGACACACATGGTGATCCAGGCCCCCCACATCTGAACGAGTTTGATGGACAACGCTCCCCTGTTAGCTCTGTCGATGAAGATCATGTTTTACAATATCAAAGTGGATGCTAAAAGAGGATGATAGGATGTTGGCCTAAATGAAGTGAATATCTTGAATGTAACATACTCGTAAGGTGGTGAAATGCAAATGACAATGTCATAAGATAGACTACCACATAATCGTTTCACTGCAATTTTTATGAAGTCAAATCGTGATAAACATGACTTAATTTTAATGAGCTATCGCAGGATATTTGAATTGAATGCATAATAAAATGAAATGTAATTTTAATAGGTGTAAACCTAGGCACCATTTTTAAAGTAATGGCGTCATCGTAAAGTTACAAAAACCACCAGTTACGTAAAGGTAAGTAAATAAACCCTTAGGTAAGTATAATGCTGTGAAGCAATGAAAAGGACAAAATAAATGGGATGAAAAGGATTATGAGATGCATACAATCATAATCCCACGCCATTTAACGTGATTGAGAATAAAAAAAATTGCTACATTTCTCGAAGAACCTCCTTAAAGTCATTAGTAAGAATTAGTAACCAAACATTACAAATTACGGAAAATGAAATGGAAAATGAGACGAAACAATGAAGATGAAAGATGTGCGTTAAAGATAAAATGTGCAGTGTGTACGAACCTTTACCAGTACCTTGACATTTTTCATCAGAACCGTCCGGACAGTCCTTACGTCCATCGCACACGAAGTACCAACTGATACAAGTCCCTGTTGACCGGCACTGGAATAATAACGAGGTTTATTGAAAATAAATATAAGCTTTTTTCCAAAATAAAAAACCAACTTAATAAAAAACTAAGTTCGGAAGGCGGTGACATAAAATTAAAATACATACTCGTATCCAAAGTCACCGACTACCGAACTTAGTTAAGAATTAAGGTTAAACAAAGCAGGTTTATTATTTTTTATTTTTCAGTTTTTTCGGCGGTTTTATCTTTTTTGTTAAAAAGTTTTTATTTTATAATTTTTTGTGGCTATAATCTACTCATTACTACATGCTTACCTAATTTTTTTATTACTTTTTGTAATACACAACTCAGTTTAAAATCTGTGAGTAAACAATCAATCATCCCCTGTTTTCCTACCCTTGGGGTTGTATTTTTTTTTCTAAATTTATACGGGACCAACTTCGAGGTATACCCTTTCCAATAAAAAAATAATTATCAAAATCGGACTACATAAAAAAAAAAATACGCGTCGACTTGAGAACCTCCTCCGTTTTTTCGTCGGTTAAAAATGCAACTAAACTACTTACAAAGAGAATAAAAACTTTAAATAAGGATATCAGTGTCTTTGGATTTGGATTTTAGTATTTAGAAAAATAATTTTTGAAATCAATCCACAACTGCTGGAGATATCGCGGAACATAGATAATTAGATATATTAAAAAAAAACACACACACAGACTACTTAATTGAGAACCTTTTTGAAGTCGGTCAAAAATTAATTGAAAGAGATTAAACATATGAGAACGCAAATAAAATTGTATGGATATGGTCTCAAGTGTCTCATTCCGCCCGAATAAATCTTTATTTTGCTGATTGAGGATGAGCTTCGTGTATCAAATAAAATTTGAACTTAAAAAGAAACTGGACTTGCGTTTTCAATACGCCACATGTTAAACTACTTTTGTAGATTTCTATGGAAAGTATAAAGCATTAGCTAAACTGTACGTAAGCTCACAGTGATTTAGAAGAAAATTACAAATAGGTAACACACAAACTCATATTCCACGTCGTCGGTTCGTAGTAAGCGTTAAGAAAACATAATAAGTACTAACTTGGAACGTGTTTGGCAAGCAGCCTCTATTACGGGCCGAGCAAGCTGAAGTTGAATTTGTTCGGTACGTGCAGTCACATTTCTTATTGAGGCATCGCGTGTAAGGATCCACTTGTTGGCATTGCGGATCCGTAACGCACGGCATTCCGAGAGATGCAGGGCCAAGGTCGTAAACTGGTGTATCAGCACGGATGCGGTGCTTGTCTGGAAGTAATCGTGTCATTATAATACTTGTTCAATTAGACAAGACAATTCATTGCAATAAAGACCTAAAAATATAAAATACCTTTTAGAGAAGATTTCTTTTGATGTCCACCCTTATGAGGCTTACCACCTGAATTAACTTGTTCCTTTGACGCACCGCCTTTCTTGTTGGTTTTCTTTTCCACGGAAGGTTGAGTTACAACCCTATAAATTGGTTGGTCATTTGCATGCAAATTAGCCGTCATTTCGTCTACCCTTATCGTATCATTCGGCTCGCCGTCTTTTCTATTCGAAACGGGTAATCGCTTCGTTGGTTCTACACTCGGCACTTTCATGACAGCTTGCATCAAGGGGCTATCTTCGTCAGTACTAAACACATCGTTTTTGCTTGAGTACAGAGGTAGTTTGCTTGGCTGAATATCGTCGGAACTGATTACAGAGAGTGGGGATCCAAAGGAGTTGACGGAGCTGGATGTGAGTTGAACTGTTGGACTAGGATCTTTGTAGATTGTGCTTCCGTTTGAAGGAGCCACAACTGCATCCATTTCAGCTACCACGGCTTCGGTGGCATATGGTGGAATTTTTTGAGCGACACACTTGTCTCCTACTTGTTTGTAATAGCTATTACATGCACACCTTCCGAAAAGGTTAAGTATGACGAACTCGCAACGACTCTCCTTGTCCCATAACCGACAATGTTCGTTGCTGTAGCAGACGTGACCGGGTGGAGCAGCTGAAATAACGAGATAAGACACGTAAGCACACGTAGCACATGCAGTTTTTTAAGGTCTAATGCTAATTGGCCCGCGCCAAATGGTCGTTGAATGAAATACACCGAGGTATTTGTCTACTTCGTGACTGTTGCTGCACCGAGCGGTTGGTAGCAATTTTCCCGAGGCTAGTCATACGGTCTGCCATTACATGGTCAGTAGTCGGACGGATACAGTTTTAACTCGATTTTTATTCGTCGAAGTGATCATGTCATTGAAAAGCTTGTTGTTGTCGATTACATTAATGTAAATGTTTTAAATTGTTATATTGTTTTCCCATGCCTGCTAAATACATAATGACTTCAATTTAATGAAGTGTCGTGAATGTAAAGTCCCAAATGGTAATTTGATTGGCTATTATATGTTAATCAGGAACAGTAAAGCGCGGCACGCAACATCACTGGTTTGTCGACCTACTCCTATCCATGACTGTGTCGTTGTTTTTCATGGGCCGTTATTATATTATGTTACTAGTCCATCTATATTTTTATTAAATCAATTTCGTTTGAAATAACAAGTGCATTACAACGTCAATCATTCCGTTTTGTATAACTGTTTCAAGTTCCGAGTGGAGTGTGCGAAATAATTTCATGATTTGTTGCGCGCAACTTTGATTTGAACTTCTAACCTTTTCGCGAATTGAGATACAGGTCAAGATATTAAATAGTGAAACATATTCCACCTTTCATCGTTCAGAATATATTACCTATGTTTGATTTGGATATTTATACGGTTAGAGGTAACAAGGTCAAGAATTAAAATGTCAGCCTTATTCGTGATCCAGATTCTTTATCTATACATAAATATCTTTATTATGGTATCTTGGCTTGTAAAGAATGTATAAAGCTATACTTAGGAGTTCTCACACTAAGGTTACAATACTCACATTATGTGCGATAATAAGCGAGGTTCACATGAGCAGACGCTGGTGGATTTGACAGAACAATTACTTGCTTCATTTTCTCACAGAAACAACTCTTACGATAAATCGCGGAAATAGGGTTTGTTAAAGCGTCTGAACGATTGAGACCAGCGAAGAGGAGATTATTAAGCAACCGCTTTTAGATTTTATTGGGCTTTTACCAAATGCAGTGACGTAGCAAACCCATATGTAGTAAATAACCGTATTTGTGTAGTGTGCCCGTTTATTTAATAGTTGTTACAAAACATACGTGGTCAAACTTGGGCTTTTTACTTAAAAGTGGTACCAATGATTGCTAGGCAACAAGTTATTTACGATCTATTAAACAGTAGTAACAAACAAATGATGAATAGGCAAAACGAGGTAGGAAAACCAATTAATGAGAATTCGAGACACTTTTTCTGTTCTGTTGAGGAATTCGCTACTAGCTCGTGAAATAGTATTGGAAATTTGGAATGAAGGTCAAATTCATGGCATTTCAACCCATACTTTAATCGGGCTGCTTCATAGAATTTCACGGCTTATTCGTTATGATCCAATAAAGTAACTTTAACCATGACTAGTGGGTTGGAATAATTTTGTATGAGAAATTGGGACATTTGGATGAAATCGAAAGTTGTATCATATTGTTAACTCATTGGAAATAATCCCTTGTCATGGCGATTAATTAAAAAGTAAAAGTTTTTATTTCAATAGTTCAAACTTATTACATAGGTACGTTGAATATAGTTATTTACTAAAACTCTTTTATAAATCATTAAAATTTAAACCGGAAAAAGCTTTAGTATTAACAACTTTAACTTTCCTTATTTAAGATTCAGCCCGCGGTTTTGTCCGCGTTTGTATCGGAAATTATTCTGGGAAGAAAATGTTGCCTATACGAGTATCTTTCCCCAGTATGCCATTATCTCCTTGTCAAATTTTATCGAAAACATTTCAGTGCTTTGGGCGTGAAAACGAATAATTACATGGGTTTTTTTTTGTGCAGAACACTAATTATTTTTCTGAAATAAAAGTAGCCTAGTTACTCCTTATAACATCAGCTTTCTGCCAGTGAAAGTCCTGTCGAAATTAGTCGAGCCGTTTCGGAGATTAGCCGAAAAGAACAGACAGACCGTTTTTTTTTTAGAAATTGTTTTTTTTTTTTGTTATAAGTATAGTATACTCGCAAATGCATCTAGTAAACACATTTGACATAGCAGACAATTAAGTTTTATTTATCTTTATTGTATGTACAGAGGTCAGCACATCAAGCTACCCCAATCTGTCAAATTTCTTTCATAGTTTTTCAATTTTATCACAAAGGAACATTGATATATAATATATAAGGACTGGGCGGACCGCACGTTACAATGACGCCACGAACTTGGTCCCAATATGGTCTTCCCTATATCGAAGTGAACTAGAACGCGATCGGCTGTCTTCGGAGCGGTCGTAAAGTTGTGCCGTGAAGGGTTGCGTGAACTACGGCAAAAAGCACATTAAAAAATGATAACATTTCATATCCCCGTTAAGTTATAAATATGTCATTAAATCAACTTCTAACTTTATTTAAAACAATTTTCTTTCCTATTTGTCTCATCTCAACCTTTGGCAAAGACGACGCGAAGCCGCGTAAAAGCGCGACGTAACTTTGCAGCGGCGCTCGTTGTAGCCGATGAAATGAAAAGATTTAATAATATTACTCTATGATTAAATTTTGCACAAAATGGATTTTTATTGTTTATTAAAAGCAAATTAAAATGTCCTACGTCAGAAAAAACTACGAATCCAAAATGGAAAATATGTCCAGATTACCAAAAAAACAAGATTTTTTAAAAATTGTTTTATTCGAAGGCCAATGAAAACTTAATAACACAAACAAACTGCAACAAATATAAATTTTGAAAAATAGAAGGTTTTTATTTTATTTCTTTGTACCTCGAAAAATACCACACCCCGCTCTTACAAGGTTACGTCTAGGGAACAGACACGCCGATTGACATCGTAGTTCTAATAGATGGCGTTAGTGTTTTTTGTAGGGCGACCGCGTCCGTCAAATGTTCGGACGACCGTATCTTTACTATTTAAATCAATGCAAAGGAATAAGGTTTATGATCTATTGGGAAAATTTGACAGTTTGGGATAGCTTGACCTGCTAGCGACTGTACCTATATAGTTTAAATCATATCTCTATCGAGATCATTAGATCGTTTTTTTAAAGTTAAAGTAGCATGTTTTATGTAGGTAGATCTTTCCTTCACGCCCGCAGTAAAAATAATAATTAAAATTCACACGTCAACGTGTAATTATTCGACCACGATATAAAAACCCAAATACCTAGCTAAAGAAATATTTTTTAATTTATAGGAAATAGACAAAGAAAATATTAATACTACCGGCTTATGACGCCAATGACATCTTTCCTATGAAAAACTAATTAATAGCCGCGCCACGCTCGTTAAGCAGCCATTTAAAAGTGTTACGCAAAAAAAAAAACAATGTTACGCATTTTTCCTTTTACCGATTCCAAGTGGTTATAAAAATTAGCATTGGGAAATGAAATTCAATTCATTTGTCGATCGTATCGCCTCGTTGTTTGATGTTTTATCAATGGCTCGTAATGGTATTTCCCAGTACAAAATATTCCTTGTTCTGGTCCAAAAAACTGCCGTTTGTAGGCGGTACTGGTGGGTACTAAACACATGACCTATTGCAATAAACGTGGTCGTCGGTAGTAAACGTAGACTGACATCGAGTCAGCCATTCGCTTGCACATGCGAAACAGCTACCTATATACATAATAAAAATCGTCGAAGCTAAAGGAAAATGGCAATGAAAGACTAGTTACCGATTCGAACAAATTAATGTCTCGACTTTACAGCGTCACGAGGTTACGCATTGACCTCTGCTCTACTTTGAAACTACGAGTATTGAAATACATACATCATGAACATTTTTCAGAGAAGTCAAGTATTTTTTCTTTTTCTCACAAAAGCTTTAAACAAACAAGTTTACTTACGCGAAAGACACGTGTGTTTCCTGAACTGCAAATGTCCATCGGAGCATCGGCAGACACCTTCGAGACAGGCACTGTATGCCACCTTCAAGGTACACTGCTCTGAAACCGAGCATTCTGATCCCAATAGTGTAGCTGTAATCATTTAAAAAAAAAACATTATCTCTAT
This sequence comes from Polymixis flavicincta, assembly GCA_949987655.1. NCBI lineage: Eukaryota > Metazoa > Arthropoda > Insecta > Lepidoptera > Noctuidae > Polymixis > Polymixis flavicincta. The sequence goes on from OX465179.1 coordinate 17,181,425, forward strand.
GAGACCAAGAGTTTAACATACCTGGAAATGAAATATTTTAACGACCATTTATATAAATGAATACAGACATATAAAGACTCAGTACTCAGTAGGTAACATTTCGCTGTGAAACCGAAAAATTATAAAAGTCGCCATAATAATAAAACTATAATCTCAGGAATAGATAACAATTTTACGTCACGATTTAGTTACAGCACCATTGTGAAAAGTTATATACTTTCTACAAAAATGAGCAAAAAACGTTTAAAATTCAGTTTTTGAAAGACACAATAAAAGGATTGTGAATATTGCAATCACCAACGAAATCATGATTTACATATTATTTCAACAATCACATCCATTCGAATTTGTTGCAAAAAACGTTACCGGATACAGACTGAAAAAAACGGAATGCTATAACTAACTAGACTGCAGGAGCGTTACATTTTGCTAGGAATCTAAACGACAGTTTCTGACGCGATAGATAGGCACATTAATGTTAAGAAAAGGCAATCCAGTATTATAATCTACAGGGTTAAATTGAATTGGCTGGCAATACTTTTACCACTAACTTTGTTCAAAACATTAAATGTCACTGACATGCAAACGACTATTATTTTATGATTTTTGGAAATTCGTAAAATATATATAGCTATGTTCCACGGAAAATTCTAAAAACCGCTGATCTATTATGGGCGTTTGCCCATCGAATGATGACACAATACAAAAACAGTTCCGTGACTGAAGACAACTGCTATCAACATAAGACAGTCTAAAAAACTCGATAAATGTTTCAGGATCGCAACTGAGCGCAGTAAGAAACGATTTTACAAACAAAACTCAACCCTTGAGCTTATCTTCGCTAAAGTAGCTTTTGGGTACAACGGGTTACATTTTTCAAGTTTGTTTGCCAAAATCAACTGGGTAAGTCGAGATCGTTTTCATCCGAAACGCGTATGGGAAACCGCAAACGCTGGTATTGGTGTTGGTAGATGGTGACCACTGATTTGGATATCCGTTCCGAAAATAGAAGAATATGATTCGTAATTCAAATTTAAATTTAACAATCACTAAGCCATTGACAATTTCAATGGCCAGTCACACCTTCTAGTTCTAGTTGTCTCGTCTACGTGTTCTAGTCTCTATGGTGACAGTGCACTGAGTGACGGGTTCACGACCCGAAGGCGTGTGCGACCCTATTTGATTTCAAGTTCACCGTTGTTGGCCCGTTTATACGGGTGTGGCCGGCAATTTGCATCCAATGTATGTACATACATTTACGTTACTACGTCATAAACAATACTAGTATTAAGGCCATCCTGAACATTCGTTGGCACTTTAAAATGATATGTTTATATTTAGATTCAAAAAATGATAAAGCAGGATTTGGTTCGTGGAAGCAACATGTTTATGCATAACACGACTTTCGAACGTTTAAACGATAAATAATAGAGTCACACCGACAACGGTTGGTATGCGAGCGGCAGTTTACAAGAATATCTGAAGTAGCTGCGATTAACACTTTAGAATAAACATGAGAGATTTATTAACTACAGCCGCATTGATCAGTCGCAAGTTCTGATCAATATCTCCATTAATGATACCATTAGCTCCATTAATAGATTAATACGGGAAATCTGTTATATAAACATTAGCATTTTTTTGGAAGCCGGATATTTTTTTCATGTCCAAACTTCATTTCACTTTGTACGTTATTGATTAGTTCCGACGTTTTGCCCGATTTAATAGAGGCTAAACACACGTATTTTAGCACTTAAATCAATGAATAAACAAACGTGCCACCAATTTAATTAAAAGCCAGTTATAATGATAGTTGTGGTAAATCATTAAACGTATTTACACGCGTTTGCTTTTAGCGTGCGTACGTGAACCGACGTCTCTGAATGGCTCTCAGCTTGTTACAATTATAATTCTTTTATATTTCTCGCGATAACCATCTACGACGTCTGACACATTAATCTCAAAACGAAGACCACAAAGAATACTTACATTTATTAGATTTGGCACGCTACTGACAACCGTGAAAAGAGTGGACATGTGCGTGACTTTTCGATTTCCAATCCGAAGATTATAATCTTGTTATACAAAGTCAAGGTCGATTCGATACGAGTAATGAGTGAATGAAACGGTGTCATTAGCTGTCTTTCATTCATTCGGTATTTCACATCCGAAATTCACACAGACGGATCTTTCATCCTTTCTAGTTGAGTACCAGTGAGAAGGCTACAGGCGGATAGATTCGAGCCTTTTATAGGAGCTAAGTCTATCTTTATAACGGTTGTCCAGTCATAGGCGCCCTAAATCACCTTCTTTGTATATTGTAGGGGAACAGTTACAGATAGTCGCAATTACACTTCATGTGTGTCTAGCATTCAATCAATTCAATCTGGTTTCATTTATGCAAGTACATGTTCTTCGACAATCGGTCCATCCAAGTAACAGTGATGAATCTCAAACACCGACTTATAGCACTTACTCTGAAATTTTGTTATAATTTGTAAACAAAAGAAAGCGGCTTTATGGAAAATAACAATGATATTTTGCAGAACAATACAGATAGAAAAATACAGAGCAACAAACAATGAAAAGGCCAAGACAGTAAAATCATGGAGATATTGGTTAAGTATTTGTTAAATTTGGGATAAAATTACTGGCGTGAGAAACAGATATATTGTCATAAATTAGATTATATGAACTAGTAGATCTTAGCTAGGTATGCAGTCTGCTTTTTGAACCTACAACCTAGGTTTTACAAATCTGCTTCAGTTTCCAAGAGTCAATCGATTGTGACGGGAAAAAGTGTTATTTTTAATAATCGAACCTAAGTTGTCAATAACCAGAACTACAATACAACTATCATTTCAGCCGAAAGACGTTCACTGCTAAGCCTCCCCCAAAAGGGGGTTATGGGTGGATTGTGGATTATGGTTTTGCCATAATCGCCACGCTTGGCAGGCGGATTGGCAATCGCAGTATGGTGTTAAAATGCATAGAGAACGCTGCTGCCCATTCTCTAGTAAGTCCCTTAGTCGCCTTTTACGACACCCACGGGAAGAAATGGGAAGGTGCAATTTTTTTACGTCCGGCATCACACGGCATAAATTTATCTATGTAAAGCCAAAACAAATTGTAGAGATATATATTTTAAGATACCTGGTTTGAATTACGATACTTACATCGTAAGAAACTGCACGCTTGTTAACTATGCATAACTGGGTTAATGGATGCAAAATGGGCGTTTGTGCTGCACAGAAAAACTGTGTGTCATGCTTACATGCTTTGACATGGTACCCAGGCACGACTTAGTACGTGCTCCCATATTGTTTGTACCTAGAAGGTGACAAGATTACTTTAAGGCGTAACGAACTTGCCTTTGGATTATATGGACGGAAATCCGGTTGTTTTTCTATCTTGTAATTCAAAGTTTTCCAAAAATAACCCTTTTGATAACTGAACAAATTATTCTCAGAACTAGGACTAATTTCTAAAAGTTCATTACATAATTAGTGAGATGTGTTGAATCTTTGCTACATAAATCGCTTTTGAGAACACAGTTTAATGCACTGTGACTACTAGGTGTCATATTTTCCACCATAATGCCGTAAACTATATATGCGGAACAAAACGTTTAATAACGCTTTCTATAATGCGCCCTTAGAAAGTAAGCTTCCCAAACGAAGTGTGTAATAGAAACATTACTATATATATAAATCTTTGTGTGTTTATCTTCAACTTTAAAGCGATAAACTTCAATTGTGCCTGCATACCGTTATTACGGAGAATCGACTAATCGGTGGCGTATCTGATGCTTTCTGCATTCGTAATGCCATTTCTTTACCCATGAGATTTTGTTTCGGTGCGTCCTAGATAGCTATTGTTGGTAATTGGTAGTTTAGGCCTTAGAAATATTTCAGTAGCTACTTTTTTAGTTCAACTTCTGAAGTGAGTGCTGTGTGCTGTCCCAATGGCTCACGCTCAATGGTCCATCTGAAGAGCTAAGTGCGGAAACCAAACCCTCTAAGATAGCATACTTTTTTAGCTAACTACTTTTACCAACACAGGTAGTCCTGGCACGAGATTTGCAACCAGGGCAAACATTCTTAGGTTAAACTTGTCAAGAGGTTACGCGGAAGAAACAGCAAACATAGTTTCTGAACTAACGGACTCGTATAGTAGTAAATAAATAAAATGGATAAGAGTCCCTACATTTCATACCCTCGAAGGATAGCGGGACCAATTTACGGCTGGCAAACCGGACGATAAGTCAGTCGAAGCTTGCCGACGGGGCCGCTCTCGTAATCATCAACAAGTTTATTTAAATTGGTACCTACCGCAAATAAACGAGATGGACATATTCACGTTGCGTCCATGCACTCAGCTTTACACGACAAAGATTTATTGGCGTCATATTACCATTAAACTACGAACGCTGATGAGAACGTTTCGCTAATATATTCCTTTTTTGTCTGGAACATTTTTCTAATGGGCAATCAATGCTTTCTTTGGTATAATATATAGAAACTGCGTTCTCAGAAGTAATGGGGCAAGCAAGAAATAATGAGTTCGAAGATTTCAGTTGTTTCTGTCTTTATGGAACTGTATCATCGCATTTTTTGACGGATGGTTTAAAATTGGAACCAAATATCTTCGAAACAGTTCCACATCTTCTTGTTCCCGTGGTTGAGGTTGGAGTCGTCTTTTGTTTTAGATTAAAAAACATGTGAGATCACAAAATCATTACTGTAGGCTCCGAAGTCTGCACTCTTTCTGTGGAACTGAAGATACTATAATATTCTGGCGCACAGCCGCGGTTCTATTTTTGGAGAGCGTTCGATACAAACGATACTGGCACAGTTGGAGGTATTATTGTCTTATATTATGGATTTTTATCACCAAGAGCTTCGGGATCTACCTAGAACAATTCTATTAATACGTAATTCAGTTTCGCCTCCTCTGACCTCTTTCAGGATAAAATGAGCAGAACAAGAATATAAAGACACAAGGAACCAGGTTTGGCTAGAAATGGGGTAGACGCTGAGATGAAAGCTATAGAGATGTATGTAACACGACTGATCCAACATCTATGGCAAATACATTGATTTGATGATATTCTGCATCAACTCTAAAATAAGATACGTGCAGGAAGATCATGAGACAAAATCTCTTGTGGGAACAACCCAAATAAAGTTCTCTACCTTGAACCTACCTTCGCTATTTAGGGACCCCTAATTTGGTATAGTTAAAATTACAATGAAAACATTTTTTATCTCTTAATCATCTCAAATAAATTGCAGATTATTAACCTGAGATAACATAAAACAGCGAATCGCGTGAAAACAGACAATTTGATCATTTATTATCGTTGACAATGTTGTAGGTGACCAACCATTTAGTTATTTTAATTTAACGACTGTATATACACACTTCACTGCAGTATAAATTGAGGCAATACGCACTAGTATTTAAAAAAAAAAAACTGTCTTTTGTAGTCTAATAGGGGAAAAGGGATAAGAGCCCAACACGATTTCAATTGCTCAATTATTTCCAGCTGACAGGTGGACAGTCGGGTTATATCTGTGTCTTGATCAAACGGTTTATATTTCTGTGTTGTGTAGATGATTGCTCACGCTTGGCACACTGACCACGAGGAAGTTTGAGATGACAAGCTGACGGCTCGCATCTAAACCGACACACGGTTACCCCCTTTCCAATGTGCAATGTCTTCCTGTAATGACTTCCTTGTTTTGTAGGCTGCCCTGTTGATTTTAATTTGACTCACTTCAGAGTATTTATTTATATTTACATACAAAATGCATACACAAGCCAATAATGACCAGTTACTTATTAATTAGTTAAACAATTTACTAGTCCTGTAAGTACCGTATAGACAACATGCAAGTAAATTAATAAAACAGCGTCTTTTACGACATCGCTGAATAATTCTCTGACGTATTGTTCCTCACGAGATGCGGCCACTTTAAAGTCTACATAAAAGGCCAAAGCAATAAAATTAAGTAAATAATTCCGTTTATTTCGCACACGCATTACACACCAAGAAAGGACAAGATGGGATAATATGATTATTGATTACGCTGTTAGTATTGCCGGTGAGCTAGCGGGCCTTGTGTTCAATCCTAGTTTGAAATGCCGCCTGACTGGACTGGACCCAGTCTGTAAAGTATGTTACACAAAGCATCCGTGAGTGGTTCCTCTTTATAACCTGGACACGCAAATTAAACAAAACCAATAAAAGTCCGGTCAGTGTATCACAGAACCCATAAAAGCGAATTCGGCTCAGTGGTCCTTATTCGAAATAACACGCAACATAATCTGCGAATGAACCGTTGGAAGTTGTAATCCACATGGTCCAGTTGTCCGATTTGGTCCCATACCTTTGAGCCAAAGAAAGTGAGACGAGCGTGGGATTGTAGGACTATCGCAATAAAAGATCTCCGATATTGTACGATAGCACTGAGTCGCTTCGTTTGCAATCGGTCTGAATACGTTTCGTGGATTCCTTTAGGCGAACCGAAATTGGATGATTCTAGTTAGATTCAGATAAAGTCTAGACAAAATGGAATGTTATTATTTTTAATCTCTATGATAAACGTTTTTTTGCTACCGTTAAAGTGCTATGAATATCTACAGATGATGATCTTTGAGAATTATAATGGTTAAGCGAAATGCGGTGAAAGCAAGGTGTGAATGGGAAGTGGTATATTGCTCGTCTGTTTTTCAGTCACTCGTTTCACTATTATAATAATGACACAGTGAAATAAACGTGATTGCAGAACCAACGTAACCGTTTACCGTGGTTGTCGAAGTAATAAACAGAATGATGCAACATTCATAAACTACGAATGGAAAGCGAATTTGACTTTTTGGTACCTACTCGTATACCTACTTAATACAAAAGATAATGTTGATGTCCTATAATGAAAACTACAGCCATTACTTGATGGCTATTGATCACCCAAGTGAAAGTAATTTGTTAGTCTCACCACGGAGTTAACCACACGAGAGTGATTAGGTAAGGTATTGCCAATGAGAGGTGAAAACCGCGATCCAAAGTGCGTCAATTACGCACTGTGCGTGCAAGGAAAAAGGATAAAATGAAATTTAAATGCCTGCATTTAAACTTCCTTGCCTTAAGTGCCTGCACTGTAGAATAAATTCTTGACTGCATCAGCTCGCATTTTCCGATCAATATCGAAAATTACTGGCTGGGTTTTGATAAAGCTTTCACTAGCTTAGAAAGTTTCTAAGAAAATTATTGGTGAATCCAACTTACGCGTGGGAAGATACCAGTCGACTGGCCAGTTATATATATTTTCAAGAACCATGGTGTAAAAATAAAAGTGTTAGGTACTTACATTCAAGGCAGGTAGAGTTGTCAACTCGCGCGTAGTACGGTTGGCAAGCGCACACGCCTCTCTCGCATTGCGAGTTAGTGACACCACCACAGTCGCTTTTGGCCCGACAACGAGCGCCCAGGTAGGATGCTCTGTTATCTGCCTGCACTATCTGGAACAGAAACATATTTTTGAATTATTTATTTTTAAACGTGGGCGGTGATGGGCTAGTGACTAAGTAAAAACAGTCGCAAGGGATCGATCGATTAAGCTCGCCGTGGTTGTTTTGTGTATGGGTGACCATATTTACTTACGAAGACCGTGCTTCGGAAAGCACGTTAAACCGTTGGTCCCGGCTGTCATTCTTGTATCTTTGATGGTCGTTACGAATCGCCAGAAACATGAAAGTCTGACAACCAGTGGTATGGACCAAGTGGTATCGTATTATCCAGTTCAGCTGCATCTATTTAGACTAGAAGCAGACCACAACATAGTAAAAGTAGTGGGGAAAAGGCTATGCGTGAACGATGGCAACATGAAAAAGATCATGGTCTAGTAACAGACAAAGTTTCAGATCAGGCACCCCAAATCTGTATCTACTTACTCTAGCTACATAGGCACCATGGCGGACGCTAGTGGTGGACCAATTTTCACACATGATGGTTTTAAATAAGCGTGAAAAGTGGTCAACCGCCATTGTCTGCGGTTGTACCTACACCGATTCCTGTATGTTCTGGGTTTATTTTTTCTATACAGGATAAGTTTTTATACAGTGCGCAAATTTTAACCATGAATTCAGTATATCATTCTAGAGCCCCTAGCGCAGAAATTTTTCGCCGGTTATACAAAAAAAAAACAGCTGTTTCATAGAAAAGTGCAATACCTACGCGGTCAAAATGTATGGAACAGCTGATTTTTTTTTGTGTAACCGGCGAAAAATTTCTGCGCTAGGGGCTCTAGAATGATATACTGAATTCATGGTTAAAATTTGCGCACTGGACAAAAACTTATCCTGTATATCACATAAACAGGAAGACATCACAACTTCAATATCCACTACATAAAAGAAGTTTACACCTACACCACCAAAGTCACTCTTCCACTATAATGAAAAATTATACCCAGTCGTAAAAAGTTACGGCCTGTCGACGAACACGGCTTTTACAACTATTATATTTCCCCGCGAATTTGCTTTGCATTTGCATACCAAGGGAACGTACCCCTCGCTATGATTTACAATGATCGTAACAACGCAAGCGTATTAATCACGTCAGGCGTAGGCACGCAACGTTTCCAAGAATGCTCCTCACACATAGGTACCCTGCAAAATATTTCGTGGTTTTGTGCTATTTTTTAATTTCACGCTGGATATTTTTACTTGTTACAAGGGCAACGTTCTTGTGTAAACTTACACGTCGACCTTGGCAAAGAAACATCCTTCATAGCAGCACGTATGCACTAATGCGTGAAGAAACGAATGCGTTTTAGGAGCGGATTACGATTCGTTCCACTTTGTTCATGTTTGTGTAGTCATATTATGTCATTGTTGCAAATTGCTATGACATTCCTAGTTGTAACATTGTCTTCGCTTATATGAGGATGTCCGCTCCGCCTACGACGGCCATAAATCATCCAAGATATGTTTCTGACAAGGAATAATTACGTATCCCATTTACTAACATAAAAGGAGTTATTTTTGCTCTCGCGCTAGCTGTTCTATTTCTAACTAGGATCACCTAGTCGGTGCTCAAAATTAAATCACTGTTAAAAAACTCAATTACCTATGTCAGTAAATAAACGATGTAGGTAATATCGATCGAAATTAAAATTTTATGAAACGTTTCGAAATCGTTGCATTACTTATTCAGGCTTCGGAACATGAAATTATACAGAAAGGAAGAAGGGTCGGTCCTACACTCCTACGTCAGTATTTAGGTACCTAACATACTACATAATTCATGAGAAAAACGTTTTGTGAAGTTATCTCACAGGGATACGAAAAACGATTCACTTTGTACACAGATTAGGAATGTTTGATAGCAACAAATCACGTACGATTGCTTGCAGAGAAGTGCCTTCGTTCCCCGTTGATAATTGTATAGACTCTATTCTACAGTCTCGTTAGAAATAAAGTAATTATTATCGTTCTTTACTAACGGATACATTGTGTTCTCTATAGTGTAGTGATTTAGTGACCCAATTTCTATGCAGCCAAATTTGAGTTAACCAGTTTTTTGTTTAAGAAAGCATTGTTAGAATCTAAACGAGCACACGCAAAAACGCGTCCGTTACCGAACCTATCATGCGGATTGCGGTTGCTTCGATTGTATGTAATGTTAACAATTATCCGACAGAACTTATTTAGCCGTATGATTTGGTTTCACCGCGTCGCTGGCGCGTAAATGACCCGAGCACGAACCCAGCTCTCTCATCAATTTCCTAGTAAATCACTAACAACGCGTCAGTCTATACTTACTTATATCCACAGTTCGTGCAAGTTGTGAGTTAATAATTTCGGTTTTGCCATTATGAAGTAAACTCATTGTATTACGGAAGTCTAAAAACGGTAATGATCTAGAAAATTACCTTTCTAATGCAAAAAAGTTATTGGTGTAAAGCAAATAACTCGTTTATCTGCGAATATAGCAACACTAACGAGTCGTCGAGTGTCACGATTAGAATCAGGTGAAAGATAACTTTCATTCCTTTGATGGCTGTAATGACGTTTGAATAGCATTTGATCACTCTTTAACACTCCATTAATAATAATGACATTATAATAAAATGAATTTCTCTGTTATCCACTTAATGCTATTCAGCCTAACAAAGTTTTCTCCGACGTAAAAACGCAAGGCTGTGGTAGCGATCTGTATCGGTCCATTACCGTCTTTACCCTGACGTGTAATTGCATTACGTGACATAACAGCGCATAATTAATTCTTTTAATTACCCACCCTTCTACTGAGATTTTTATCTACAAACCAAATGAAATGTGAGTGTGTTTTTAATGGAGTAAATCGACGTAATCACGGTATTCATGAGAGCGTAACGTTATACTACGATTATTCCTATGTACTACCTAGAGGTAGCACTTACTCGTGAGACCTCGTGTTGCCTAAACATGCTCAGTTTATACGGCAATTAGCCGCATATGACAATTGTGATGACGACGTTGAACTCGCTAAGAAGGTAACTGTATTAGCTTGAGAAAGCCTGTAGGCAAGCAATTCACACATCGGGACCTGACAGGAATATAATAAGGAAGGTTGGTAATAAATATATAAGCTTTTACGGACCTTCACTGCAAATGTATTATGCAGTAGTAGCCATATATGGGAATGGGGTACGTACGACGAATGAAGACGCGATTTGTCATTTTGATTTTGTAGGAACGACTTTAACGTTACTGTACGTTGTTAGGGACAAGTAAGACAAACAAATAAAATTCCGATTCAATCTTTACAGCTCGCTGTATATTATTATTTACTAGCTTTTGCTTAGGCTTCGCCCGCGTGGAGCTCCGCAATTATTCCACAGAAACGTACTACCCGGATAAAAAGTGAAAATGCGGATTATCCATAAAAATAAAAATAAAAGTCCTGACTGACTGACTGATTGACTGACTCATCAACGCCCAGCCCAAACCCTTGGACCTAGAAAGCTGAAATTTTGCACAGAGGTTGCCTTTATGATGTAGACAAGGAATAAGGAAGGACTTTTGGAAAATCAAACCCTAAGGGAGTTAAATAGGGGATGAATGTTCCGCGCGGGCGAAGCCGCTGGCAAAAGCTAGTAAACTATATGTGCCAAATTTCCTCCAAAACCGTTCGGCCATTTTTGCGTGATTAAATAAAAAGTGGGAATAGTAGAAATTGGTAAAAAACGAAAACACCACAAACAATTTATCAGATAAAGTTACAAATAAAATACGAGATAGCGACTATGTGATCATTATTCATATATTTGTGTTGATTATGACATAAATAACTGTAGATGTATTTATAGCAAACCAATTTTAACGACTTAACGTCCATAAAATATCAATAAATTATGCGACATTTTTGGTATCGGCTCCACTAACGGTTACGATAGAGGTAGAGTTTACTGATAGACTTTATAATTTGAGGAGCAAAACTAGTACGAACTGTGAAACATGTAAACTTAGCTACTTCCTCAATTTACACATTATTTCCTCTCACCATGCAAAGGAGATTAAAAAATCCATAACATTTGTAATTTCCATGCGGATGGAACATGTGGATTATTGCCAGTAAATATTATATTTTGTTCTGAAGCTAATGCGTTGGGCAAGGATACAAGTCTTCCTTGATGACGACATAAAGTGGGGCCCTAATGAGAGGTCCATTGATGGGTTTCGTTTTTACTGCGACCAAGAATATTGTGTGGTCTTCATCATTACGATGGGTAAGTAAACATCCTCCAAGCATGTATTCATGCATAGTCATCTTTAAGTTTTTGAGTTAACAACGAAAGTGATGCTCAGACATATTTGTGAACTTTAATTTGTAAACCGGTTGGTGGGTCTACTTCAGTTATTTTGTAAGAGTATTCAACAAAGTCCTATTTGAAAGTGACAGCAATAAGGTAGGTAGATAATGTATTGCTATTTGCATTTGTTAATTGGTAAGGCTGAACTATTGTTTATGCAAATCACGTTTGTGTTGCTTTGCACGCTCGGATGTTAGGGAGTTTATTTATACAGTTGTGATTACCTTTAATGTAGGTAGTGTGTTTTTTTTTCTTCCCTCTTCCTTTCTTTGTTTTGTCTTCTTTAGGTACCTACATTATCTGGATACTTTCCAGTATGATTTTCGGTGGTTTCTTCTGCTGGTCCTATAAGCCAGTTAGAGGCAAGACTCTTAAAAGCCGAACCACGTAGACACCACTGTGCAAACTGCCTTAAGTTATTATGGATATACATATTTGCATTACAATATCCATCCACAATGCAACACTCCTGTTATTTCAAAACTGAAATTATTAGGCTTATTGGTGGATTTGCACGAATTTACTCGCCCGAATAGGGCGAATCGAAACCTTTAAGTAATATATTATTTTCTATAGGAGACTCGCACTAAGTTATATGTTTGGGCCAATCGACAACTCCTGAATCACGTACTAGGCAATTGAAATTTATACACTTTATTGCATGTAGGGACTTGCTGTGTCCCATTTCCTAACTTTATTGCGTAGGTACCAAAAATTCGACTAATAAGCTTAATATTGTCGTCTGTCAAATCTCCAAAGGTATTTACCAAAGAAATCGAGTCTGGATATGATAAATAAACAATAAATGTAGATAATGTAAATGCTTACATCATTAGATAATTACGTACATTTAATTAACATAGCAGTTTGTATGGGTGAATCGAACTATTATACATTTCTCTAAGTGGATGCCGAGTGCGAATACTACTGAAGAGCAAAACAACGTACGTTTTACGACGTGGTGTAATAATACAAAAGGCAGCACTCGTTCAGTGTGAACAATAGACAGGTAGAGTGCCAACCGCACGAGAATATTGCACGTTGCGGTCACCTCGGTTATCAAGCAACTTACGCACAAAAAATAATAAAAAGACGAACGTGAATTCCACAAAAAGTTGAAGGGAATGCTCACACCGATTACTCCTGGCTACAGGGGAAACTAAAAGAATTTGTCTGGTTTGAAGACAATCAGCGGCGCAGAACCACTGGAGAAAGATTCTCAATTAAGTTGCACGAAATAGACTTAATTTATTAAATTCTCAAACAAAGTCAGTTAAATTATAATCAGGTGTAAAAATATGTTTAAGCTAATCAAAATTTGTAGCAGAATTAATTTAGCCATTGAACTAATTTATAATTTGGTGGAGCAAAGTTTATTTGCATATTTGAGAGATTTAAAAGAAATATATGGTCATAGTAATCTAACTATCTATAATAACTGTGCTACAGGTCCCGTCAAGTTGATTTAAACAGGATACTACAAAAGAGTCATTAATATTCGCCACTAAGTAAAACATAGTATGCGAAACAGTTAGATAACTGTATTAGGACGACAAAATTGGATTATAAGAAAATTATGTTAATTCTAAGAACAAGTTTCATTGCGGAAATCTCCAAAGGAATTGATATTCTGTCACGCGAGGCATAAGATATGTGCACTATGAGCGATGCAGTGGTTGCCAATCACGGCTCATTCTGAGCTCGCTTACGTATTCCAAGACAGTAGAGACGTATACCGATTACCGAGTTCTTAACAAGCCTAACAACGTCAGAAATATGAAGTCTATGACGATTGTTTAAACTTTTTTTTTTCAATATCTCTATCAATGTACCGGAAGGGAACGTGCGAGGCGCAAGCATTTAAAGAAACAAACTTATGCACACTCACTATGATTAACTGAAGTTAAACACGCTCACATGAATTTCTTAACAAGGGGGGAAAATCCAAATTACTTTTTCTTCCTTCTAAACTTGTAGTGTGCCCTCGTAAAACGTAAAGTTCCCTTTGTCATGAAAAATGTTTGGGGTATCCTTTAATAACACATAAACGAAATTCGAAATCAACATAATGACAGAACTTAGAAGAAGCCAAAAACGCAACGTAAAGCTAAGGGTCCTGGATAACACAAAATAGTATACAAAATTAACCCTCCAGAATTTTATGTCCTCGTAAATCAATAATTGCTGCAAGGAAATTTAGAGCCGGACTGACTGGATCATTTACTGCAAATATTTCCTATTTAATATTTGCGAGTGGTTGAAAATTTGATCCCGGATGTGTAAAGGTGAGGTTGGTGTGAGCGGTCTCTTTTGAGCAGCATCGGTGACACCAGATGAGCGCGCCGACATGCGCTTGCGCGCGCGCAACAGCTCCTACTTCCCATGCGCGAGTGAACTTGCGCGACGTGTAGTGGTCGATGACCGGGCACGCGCGCCCTCGCGCTACGTTACAAGTCAATGGGCACAGCATCTATGACGTCTCTTTATAATGCACTGATATCGAATCTATCTATACAGATAAAGTAAGTAATCTATTGTTCAATGTTCATGCCCAGTAAAATTGCCGTCTGTATAATCATGATCATAATACTAACCTTGTGGAACCTTATCATTGATAGGAAGCAAGTGCAGATTAGTCACGTATCGCTTCCTCATTTTGGTCATAGAGGTAATATTGTTTGTTTCATGATTGTGCTCTTTCATATCTACGTACTTAGTTATTATTAAGATAAGTATTAAAGCGTGTTTTATGAGCTGCTTCAATCAGTTTTACAAATTTTGGATGATCTTTGATCAATATGGTTGGGTAACTATTGGGCATGAACTTTTTATTGCTTCATAATTTTCGTCATAGAGGTAATATTGTTTGTTTCATGATTTGGCTCTTTCATATCTACGTACTTAGTTATTATTAAGATAAGTATTAAAGCGTGTGTTATTAGCTGCTTCAATCAGTTTTACAAATTTTGGATGATCTTTGATCAGTATGGTTGGGTAACTATTGGACATGAACTTTTCTATGTCAAAGTTGAACCGTTAAGTAGTGCGATTCACGCGCGGATGGCTTCACGATTTTGCCAAACTCAACAATGGAAATTGTATCACAGATATTATATACTCTATTAATACTTTCTTTCTACGAAACGAGATTCAACTTTTATAGTTAATGGATATTGAAATGCGTACAAAAAGTCATCGAATCCGTTTTTTGTTGATTTATATTACAGCCATTATCTTCGGCAGATTGTTGTGTCTTTTATGCTTCGATCGATCTTGTTATACGAATTTTGAATTGATGAGATTTGTACTTAATCTGTTTTACTTTCTCTGGTTAATAAAAAAATAAACAAGCTGCAACGTTAAATAAAATGTTGGAAGATCGAAAACATTTTGAACGATGTCTGACTTATATCTATGCACATTATTGAGTGTATAAGTCAATTTTCAAAAAAGTGGTTTTATTTCCTGTTCAGTCAGGCTATTCCAGTGTTTTTTTTATTTGTGTTTTTTTTTTATTGGAACACTGCCAACATTTGCAGATTTCTCCCGACCTATCAGTTCACCTCTGTTTCACTAGGATTTACATCCAACAGTGAAGCTATTTGAACTTTCCCCTTTTTGCTTAATTGGAAACTATTAGCAATATATGCATACAGTTGCATGTTAAGTTAATTATTATTTATCGTAAGTAATTAATGTTACCAAGACTTTCTCCTTCAAATTAAAGCTGAAAATTTTAAAAAAATCCTTGTGTAGCAATAGAACGTTTATAAATAAGAGATGACGCAGTTCAAAATAGAATGAAGATGACTTTATTGGTTTGCAATATTGGCATTTCCCCGGAGGGCGCACCCTCCCGGGCTCCGTCTAGACTACTGAGTGGGATCAACTAAACATCTGCAAATAGAACGTGCTCTTGTAAACAAGTTTTCTTCAATAGCATGGAAATCTTGTTAGCTTTCACCGTCTTCGAGGGCGAAAACAATATCGAAAAAGCGAAACTTGCGAATAATAAACCATAAAGTAATGCGAGAATAATGGGCTGTTAGAAGAATGATGAAGTAAACAAAGTACAATCGGTAACAGTCTGGTATAGGGAATTCAACATGTGAGTAATCGTTGGAGTAATCTGTATAATTGATCGTGTCAATACCTAGTAGGAGTTGATGGGGCGTGTAATATGTAACAAGATGCTGGCCACTCGTCTAGTTTTTCATACAAGCCTCGCGTGCTCTGCACTGGAGCAGGTCATATTTTGCATTCGTAATTGTTGTGAACTCTAGATTTAGATCAGTAACAGTACCAAAAACCAATGAGAAAAATTATTCGTACTATTTGCTAACCCGGAAGATTTTAATGACGACTACCTATTTAAGAAATAAAAAAAATCTACTACAAGAGTATGTAAGTATCAGGCAAATTGTACAAAATGCAAATGCAATAATTAACATGTCAGCAACAATACTCAGAGAAATCACGATATACAACATGGTCATAACTTTTTTAATTACTCGAGAACACATACAAATTATTTGACGAGAAAGTGCAAAGTAATTGTACGATTTATTTAATTTTACGTGACGCCGCCGCCGTTCGTGAGTGGAGATATAAACATTTTAACAGCGTTTCTTCTCACCCCTATAGATTGCGGTTGAAAACTTAATCTTCTTTCCCCGGTCCGTGCGCCGCCGATCTGATGCGAGTCTATAATTGGGTATTAGCGTTAATACCTCTATATTACGAACCTCCCGTGTTTTATACAATATTCTAGAGTATCTTGATAAGAACATCGCTTAGTTTACTCATCTATCTATTTAAATAAAAAGAAAAGTCCTGACTGACTGACTCATCAACGCCCAGCCGAAACCCTTGGACCTACAAAGCTGAAGTTTTGCACAGAAGTTCCCTTTATAGTGTTAACTAAGGGGGTTAAATAGGGGATGAAAGTTCCGCGCGGGCGAAGCCGTTGGCGAAAGCTAGTAGGACATAAAGTTGGTAATTAATGTACAGTCGCCAGCAGGTCAAACTATCCCAAACTGTCAAATTTTCCCAATTGAACATAAACCTTATTCCTTTGTGATAAAGTAAAAAAACGATCAAAGAAATTTGACAGATTGGGGTAGCTTGATGTGCTGGCCTCTATACGTACGATATTTTTGTATTAATACGTAGGTATACAAACTGTTTAGCTTCGCGTAGGTATGTGTGTGCCAGCGGGGGAATCAGGTTCGTAATGGTGTCCGTAGGTGATGAACTAGCAACCTGTACTACTGCTACTTGAACTATTGTGAAAGATTATACTTGGGGCCTTCTCCCTAAGCACAGTCTTCGTAGTTTCGGCCGCAGTTACAGGCGTTTCCTAACCGTATCACTTATGGACGTAAGATTAGTCCGGGTCCCGAAAAATAAATTTATGGCAGCACGATTTGATTGTTCTCCTTACCTACTCCCGTTGTTTTGCCCGTCCGAAAAAGTTAATTCATTGGGACGAGGGTTCACTTCTAAGTATCGAACTATTTTCGGACGGGCCCGTATTTTGGTTGACCGAATTAGAGAGGAAGCCCTCATGGTTGAGCTAACAAAAACTAGGTCTCTGATATAAGTGAGAAAAGCTCTAATATTTACATTTTATACTGTATGTATCTATAGCTATCTTGATATACATAAGCACAAGTATTTGAACTTGACATAATCAAAATATTAATGAGCACGAAACTAGTTTCAATTAATTTGTGAGTGGACCGCGTAGGGTAGGGTGTATCAATTGTTGTATGCGGCCGCGTGCCCAGCACCGGATTACAAATATTATAGAAACGCCGTAATTCGGACAGTGATTTATAGAGCGGGGGTGTGCCACCCTCCGAGGGGCAGCGGCCACCGCGATCGCAAACAACATTGATTTCTGGAAACGAGACAAGTTTGAGTCATGTCAGCGAAGTTCACCAACATTATGTAACATGAGACCACCCAATCTTTTCCTTGCCATCTCTGATTGCTGATTTCCCAGATGTACTGCGCTAACTCGAACAAACTTGTTCCAGTTTGGAAGCCATAATGTGTGTTATTCATCCGATTTTCCACCTACATACTTACAAACATGTTACACTTTCAAAATGGCCATATAAAGTATATAACACGGAGAAGTCCATACATTACACGTCCACTTGTTTTATGGTGATCGCGATAAGAACTGGTCAAAAGTATTTCTTTAATAGCAAGTACAAATGTCAGTGGTATTTCTCTTTGAAGTCACGAGAGACTGCGAGTTCTGTTCATCCATAACAATAACGGTTTAGCGCCGCACTGCGCCTGACCAACCGCTAATTTTTTGCGTTGTTCTTTGTTAGAAGTAACTGTGTTAATTAATTACAATTATCCTGATTAGAGTTATTAGTGATGGAGGTAAGTGGGTCGTCTATCATGTGTCAGTGGTTGTTGCTCGTGGTTGCGGGCCGACAACCGCGACAACTTTTTGTGCGTCTGGGCTGACACCGCCTGTCATCGGTGTAATGGTTACTTAATTGAATTAAACACTCATGTCGCAAAAAAAGTAATAGATGTATGAATAAACATTTTAGGCGCAGTTTTTTTCCTATTTACAGTTAATTATTGAGCTAGTTTTTTTTTTTAGGAAGTTAATCAATTTTTAGAGTTCCGTGCATGTTAGGCATTCAATCACTCACGGTTTGTACGACTGGTTTATCAGAAGCCTATTCTACTTTTGGTTTAAAAGACGTAACGTAATTAAATTAAATTCGCAATCAAAACATTTAATTCGGTTTGTTTATTGGTTTGTACGCTCAGAATGATAACGGAATTTTAACCTGGTTCTAATTTTCTGACCGAATATAAAGAGTGCGGAAAATGTTTACTCCTTCGATAGATTTTTTAAAATAAATACTTCGGATACTAATTTAATTAAGAATCTAAGAAAGTAACGATTTAACTCGCTCTCAAATAAACATAATCTTAGAAACTTGCAAACAATTTAATGTGCACTCCCAACAAAGTCAGTTGACAAGACAGTAGATAAACGGGAAGAGGATTCCAACTCACAATTTGAATAGTCTTTTGAACAAACACTGTAATTGGACAAATACCCACATTTGTGCTACGAAAAACTTTTTACTACGAGCGTAGCTTAGTCGTGGAGGCCGTAGTAGATAAGTACCTACCTATATACCTATTTAAGTATTTACATTTTTCCAAATGAATTTTTGGTACTTAAGATAAGTAGCCAATGTGGTTTACTGTAGACTTTATCACAATACAAGTAATGTGTTTCTAAGTAACACACTTGTGCATACTGAAGGCTTGATGGACTTTCCAAAGCTAGTTTAAGTGCATGCCTAGGAGCATTATGCTGTACTTATATGGATCGATAGGGCGCAGGTTATAGGCACTGCGACCTGACCATCGACGGCAGTAAGCAACACGCAACGGTACCGATGACCAGAGGCCCTATTCATGCATTTCTACATTTATTGCGTATGCTTCCATGTGTTGTATGGGCAAAATGTTTTACTGTGGTCTGAGGTCTATGATTATTAAACACCAGTACTTTGAACTTTTATACTTAAAAGTCTTAAATGGGGACTTTGTTTGTCTCTACATTGTCACTGTAATACAGGGTAAATTTTTAACCAGTGCGCATACTGTAACCATGAATTTCACCATATCATTCCCCTAGCGTAGAATTTTTTCGTCGGTTATGCAAAAAAAATCATCTGTTTCATAGAAAAGTGCAATACCTACGCGGTGAAAATGTGTGGAACAGCTGATTTTTTATTGTTCGTTTGGTTCGTACAACATAATTCGCGCTTATTTTCTGCCATCTCAAACTATCTACCTAGCCTTTTCCCAACTATGTTGAAGTTAGCTTCCAGTCTAACTGTATGCAGCTGAACACCCGTATTTTACATGGAGCGGCTGCCTATCTGACCTCACCACAACCCAGTGCCTGGGTAATATAACTTAGTAAGACTGGTTGTCAGACTTTCAGGCTTCTGGCTCTGGCTACCCGTAAGGACTGTCAAAGAAGTACAAAAAACAGCCGGGACCAACGGCTTCTTAAAGTGATTTCCGAGGCACGGAGGAGTCTTGATATGTTATGGATGGTCATCAATCTACGAACCGACTGCGGCAAGCGTATGGTACCTATCCGTCTACTTAATTAAATCTTAAATTAATTGATTCATTCATTGACAGACAACGCACAGCCGAAACCGCTCGATCTAGGCATGTTTTGCACAAACGTTTCGCTGTAGCGAAAGTGAGCAATAACAAACCTTAAGGGTACACTAGTCGCGGGCTCGAACTCACTGGTGGGCCTGGCTAAAAAGCACGCTGTCTCACCAGGCTTCGTGTCCGACAGAGGTGGTATTAGTGATGAGCAGTTAGACGCTAGTCTACACGCACAACATTATTGAGTGAGCTGCAGGTTCAGTTATAGTAAAACAGGCGCGTAAAAAATTAAGAAAAGTCCTCCGGAAGATCGGATTTTCTGAAAAAACGCCTGCATAAATCAATGACAATTAAGTTTATTGAACTTTCCGATAATTGAACTTTGTCAGTACCGACTTAGTTTTGGACATTTTACATTTCTTTTATTACTTAAACATGTCCAAAGTTACGTTCAATTATCAAGAAAAACGTCGTAGTCTGTTTCCGTACCGACAATATTAATAATGAGACAAAACCATACCATGTTTAAGTTTTGATGTACATTGTTAAACAGTGGAGTAAAACCCTCCCGAAGTTTGTATGGAAAAAATGTGGACTTGTTTCACCTTATGGAACCCCTTTTGAAGTTCGTCATTTTTGCCTGTAGGGAGTCACATTGAGCACATGGCTTTTAGGTATATAAATTTATAGGTTGCAAGATTGTTGTTGAATTGATAGATAGGTACCTGTATCATCTCAGGAGTGCGGTAACAAGAATGAGAACCTAGTGATGTTCGATACGGTAAATAATTACTTATACGAATAGAACTTTTAATATAATGACCGCAAAATAATTATAAAAGTATTCATACCTCACATATACTGAGAAGGCTAGTCCTTCAACTTTACAGCTTAACCGTATTCCAGGGTTGTTGTGTTCTGTACGTGATAATAACAATTCCATTAGCAAATATACCCTTGGGCTGAATTTATGAAGGATCTGCGTACCTATTAGGCAAAATGCTTGGGGTCACAATTAGTGCTAATTGTTTTACCGTAGGAGTCTGTAACCTCTACACGTCATTTATCTTGTATGTAGGTGTATGATGTGATGTTCGATGACGGTTTATAACAGCACTTAAAATTTATTAGATATCTCTTGAAACTTAGTCGTGCTAATGACGGTTATACTTAACTCAAAAATATCATCATTTTTTATTTAAATATAATCGTCAAACAGTCCTACCTATGTCTAAAAAGGCATTCTAGAAGGCAAAAAGAAGAGATAAGTAAGTAGGACGAAATGAAACTTGAGAATCTCCTCATTATTTAAATAATTAATCTGTGCTGATTTTTTAATAGACAATATTTAAATCATTTTACATTTTTTTTCAACAGACTTCAATAATTGGGAGATTTTCAATTCATCTGGCTAGGTAGGTATGTTCCGCGATATCACCGACAGCAGGGTATTTTACTTTATGTGAGAAAATATCTAAAAATATAATATTGTGATAGCTTAGGCAAAATGCAGTCGTAAAATGTTAGTTTTACTTCATGAAATAACAGAATAAATTTTAAAATACAATTTAAAGATTTCAGTTTTTAAAATCTGTTTTTGAACACCATGAAATAGTAGCCGCCATGTTATTACGTTATACGGCATGTCAAATGAGCAACTATGTACTTTTATTATTTTCGTAACCAAAGTAATTTTTATTGAAATAATATTTTACATTCAGGAACAGCAAACCAACGATAAGTAGAAACATAACTATATTTTTTTTAGTGGTTTATTAGCACTCTAGGATCTTTAAAGACACTTTTCAAAAATGAGGGACCATTTTTGAAAAGGATCGGTTTCATAAAAAAAAACATGTTTAGTGTATGCCTCAAGGGTGGTCCCACATTAATTTTATTAACTTTGCTTGGGTAATTTTTGGGTTAGCTTCGATATTACGTTTTTAATCCACTTTGTACCTATATCTTGACGATATTCTAAATACTTCCTGTCACTGCCTTTTACATAGGTAGGTAGCAAGTAGTGGTGAAAGAATTGGCGGGGGGAAGTAAGTTTGCGTAACTAAAAATCTTTTCCCAAAAAAAAAAAACGACTTCCGGAAAAACACTACAAAGTGAAAAATAACTTTATTTTCGGAAGTCGGTGACTTTGGATATGTATTTTATTAATTTCTTGTCACCGCGTTCCGAAATTAAAGTTATTTTTCGCTTCGTATTATTTTTATTTGTTCGTCGTAGGTAAACCTATGTACTAGGTTTCATAGTACACAAACATTTGGACATTGGTACCTGGGTATCTATTTGTACTATATAGGTAAATAAAAGTGATTCATATGCATTTATTTTACTGTTTACTTTCTAGTATTGATCAAGCAATTATCGAATGGCTTTTTCGTGTTCTCATGCGTTTTCTCTAGTAGAAAATTGACAAACAGAATAGGTATTTGTGTAATCGAATTTCATGGGATTATATTTCCATGTTGACCTTATACCTACTTATTTTGACAATACCCACATATGCATTCCTCAATGTTGTTCGATAATTAATAGTCACATGTACGTAGAGATTTTAGATATCCGGAATTAAAAGTAGGTACCATATATGTTAAATCCAGATTATAGATATATCAAAAAGTAAGGTGACTTTTCAACTTTCACGGGCTGCGTCCGTTCGATCTTCGTTTTTTTTTATTGTTATGTTGGTACACTTGTCTTGAACATCTGTCAAAAGTTTCAAGTGTAGGTATAGCATTTTTTTGTTTGTTTGTGAGAGCCATTAAGGTTAGAAGTGTTTTGCGTGCTCGGCGATTTTCTACTGTCGAAAAACATGGATCAAAGAGTTTGCATTAAATTTTGTGTAAAACCGGAAATCAAGTGCTCTAAAACTCATGAAATGTTGACAATGGCATACGGTGAGCCTACTTTAAGTAAAAAAATGTTTACAAGTGGTAAAAACTCTTCCAAGAATGCCGAGAAGACAACAATGAAGAAACCTCGTTCTGGATGCCCCAGCATGTCATCAACTGATGAGAACGTTGAAGAAGTGAAGAAAATAGTGTTGAGGAATTGTCGAATTACCTTAAGAGCAGTTGCTTATTTTATTGGCATTTGATTTGGTTCGTGTCAAGCAATTTTACCGGATGTTTTGGGCATGAGACGTGTGTCAGCGAAGTTTGTTCCAAAATTGATAAATTTTGACCACTAGAACTGTCGCATGAGCGTCGCTCAAGAGCTGTTGAATGACGTCAACGACGACCAACTTTTGCTCTAAAGGGTTCTTTTTATTCGAATTTAGCCCCTGTGACTTTTTCCTGTTCCCGAAACTCAAGAAAACCATGAAAAGAGGGCGTTTTGCAACGATTGAGGACATAAAGACGCTCATCGCTGGATGAGCTGAAGGCTATACCAAAAAGTGCTTACCAGAAGTGCTTTGAGGATTCAAAAAAGTGTTGGCACAAGTGTATTGTATCTGAGGGGGGTTACTTTGTAGGGGACAAAATAAATATTGATGATTAAATAAATATTTTTTGATAAAATTTAAGTCACCTTACTTTTTGATCACACAGTACATTTTCGGCATTAGACTCCGGGACCTTTTCTATCACACTTGCCCAACGCGGCAGTCTCGCGTGTGTCATGTCTTGTAGGTACATAAGACAATTATATCAATAGGTATACACTTCAAGTCTTCTCTTATTATATCCACATTGGTATTGGTGCCGATTCTGTTGTCACAAAATTCTCTAAACTAGACTAAAAATCACCAAAATTTAGTTTATTCCTGTCAAACGACGATTTCCTATTCTGAAATTGAATAAAGTGACACAACTTAACTATATTTTAGTTTGACAGCACTAAGATTGCACTGAATTATTAGTTTAGTGAAAATGGTAATTTTGCTATTCTGTTATTGTCAATTTCATTATTCTATTCGACCTAAAATTTTGGTTGTCTAACTAAATCTGACTATTTTTAATCGCGATTAAATAGGTGTGGAATAAAATTAGTTGTCAAGAACTAAGATTCACACCGACACCTCGACTTCTGGTGCAAAAACAGTACTGTATTTTTTTTCTTTTCTTTTGCTTATATCTCGAAAACGGTGTGTCCTATCGCAAAAATAATGAAAATTTCGACCCCCTTTAGGAAACCCCCAAACACCTTTAAAACTCAACATGTGGATAATAATTTTTCATATTTTCCATGAAAAAAAATTAAAAATTGAAAATTCCTTAATAAATCACGTCGAGGCTGCCGAACCCGGCGCATTGCTGGCTCAAAAAAAAAAAGACGGGGTAGGGCAAACAAGTACCACGTTGCGAAGCCAAAACATACCACGTGCGAGTCGCGATTGTCAAATTCGATTTTAGTTGTGTCAAAATAGTTTTTAAATTTAGAGATATTTTTTTGCAGAATAGCGTTTAGATTCTCATAGTAAAAAGTAAGGAATTTTAGTTATAGTTTAGTTAGTTTAGTTCGGTGTACAACAGAATCGGCACCATTATGTGACTAGCAATTTAATTGGTCGTAAATATGAAGCTATAAACTGCAACAGTGTTTTCAGCTAACGGCTATGTACCGTTTAAACTGAGTAGGTAGGTATCTTTAGGGTAAGCTTATCCCATTCTCAAAAGCTAACAATGTAACTTTAAATATCGTGATAATGCTATATGGCCCAGTGGTAACGGCCGCGATTTACGAGTTGTAGGTATAGGTTCGAACCCCGACCGGCATTTTGCTTTGTGTAAATTATTTAATCACCACTGCTGTTAAAAAGGCGAAGGAAAGTAACGTGGAGAAACCGGCATGTTCTAAAATAAAAAAATCGAAGACATGTGACATCTGCCAACTGTGTGGATTATGCCAGCTCCCTCTCACAAAAAGGTGGCCTGTGTCCCAGCAGTGGGAACATTATAGGCTGATTTTGTATGCTAAAATGTAGGTATTAGACACAAGAATATTAACGCATTCTTGAAAGTAACCATCAAGTTGGATCATTCAATAAATTGCCTGTATAGAGAAGAGTAGAGTAGAACTTTACTTTTTAAATTTTTGACTAAACATACATCTTAAACTAAAAGTAGTCATTTAATCAATATTTGATTTCTAACTCTAGTAGGAAGGACGACATACAACAGTATTTTTTCTTCATCAAAATAATTTAATTACTTAACTTAAAAAATAATTGTGGTATATCCGGCCTTGCATGTAAATCAGTGTTTAACTCTTCTAATTAATTCATGCTAAACAATTAAAAAAAAAAAACCTAGTCTCAAACATGAGATAAACTGTACATAAGCTTCAACAACTTTAATATTGCCCGACAGGACGGATCAGTATAATGTTACAAGATAAAATCTACACCAGTTTAAATTATTACCATGATGAGGAGACATGAGTTCATTCAGGAATATGCAGCGACTAAACTAATATCAGCTCAGACTAAAACGTGGGGGTTTTGTCCGACTTGATATTAGGTAATTTCTATTTACAGTCCACCTAATTATGTCGCCCTGTTAGGTTAAGGCTCGCTGCACGAACGTAGGACACCGTAAACGCAAATTTTCTTTTGGCACGTTATCCAGAAAAAAAAGTACCTACCTATCATGATAAAATAACCGCAAAACCGAGCTCAAAAACACTTTTTCGTCGCATAATTCTCGATATTATATTGATCATAAAATAAATTTACTTAATTTTCCGATAACAGGGGAATCCCCGAATTTATCCTAAATATACCGGGGAAATATTAAAAATCACAAATTACTTACCTGCATACTTTATAATTTACTAGATTAATTAAGTATTCGTTCCAAGTTTATTAACTCTAGGAATCTAATTTTTCATGGAAACGAAATCCCTCTTTTTAGCTCGAATTTCAAAACATCTTTGTTAGTGCACCCATAAATTACAAAAGGAAGTCGTATGCAAAATTTTCGTATGCAACGCACAGCCGAAACTACTATGACTAGGAGTCATAGTAGTTTCGGCTGTGCGTTGGTATGTCAGTCAGTCAGACAGTTTCTCCTTCTATAATAAATAAAAAGATAATGAAGAGGAATTCTGTCCACTAAAGAAATACCTAAAGCAATATTTCACCCGTGCCTTATTTTTTAATATAATTAAACTGCAGAAATTACGTCTATTTTGGTGGTCATTCGATTCAACTAACATCAAACGCATCGCTATTTTAAACCTTATTTATTGCCGCGATGTGCTATTGTCAAATATCTCAACGTTTGCTTCTTACCGCACCTTAAATAGAGACTCACGTTAGCTGCTTAGGTAGCTTGTCTGCATTGCTGGACATACCATGCAAAGTAAGCCTAGGGTACCTATCTCTCTTGTTTTGTCGTTTGCATCGACTCGTTTGTGGGTAATGCTGGGGAAATGAATTGTTAAGCTAACGACTACCTACTTAAAATTGTTCGTGCATTTAAGTCACAACTGCGTTTCATTGACAGTTATATAAAATGGCTATAACACGGCAAAAAATAATTTTCCTGACCGTACAGAAAGAGATTCAACTCTGCTGAAAGCGAAAAAGAAAACGGCCAATGTTAAATCAATGCAACTTTAGATTATAAAACAAAGGCAGATAGACCGCGCGGAACACCAAGAGTGAAGCCAAAAAGACAAATACTAAAGCGTCGCATCTTATGTAACATACAATGCGACACTTTAGTATTTTCTTTTTTTTTGGTTTAGATTATAAAACAAAGGCAGATAGATCGCGCGGAACACCCAAGAGTCCAAAAAACAAATACTTTGCCTCGCAATGCGACGCTTTAGTATTTGGTTTTTTGGTTCACTCTTGGTGTTCCGCGCGGTCTATCTGCCTTTATTTTATAATCTGAGAATGCAACACTACAAAGTTAGGATCAAGGACGAGGTTTAAGGTAGAAGATAAGAATATCAGCAAATTTACTCTCAATCAATGTGCCTGTCTAACCGGATGCAGCTGAATATTTAACAGTAGGTATTATTATACATGGAGCGATTGCCTATTTGAGGCCCTAGTGTGAGTTGCTTTTAACAGTCTCGATCCAACACATCGATCGTGTTCGGCGCTCCGATTAGCCCTGGATTGGTGAGGGACCAATCGGAGCGCCGATCGCACTCGATGCGTTAGATCGAGATGGTTAGAAGAAACACACTAGGGTCACTGATCATCACAAACTAGTTACTGGGTTATGGAGTTTTCCCAACTTCGTTGGGGTATGCTTCCAGTATAACCGGATGTAGCTGAATACTTATCAGTATTTTACATGGAGCGATTGCCTATCTGACCTCCACAACCCAGTTACTGAGTAAACCATAGTTACCACTTGGTAAGACTAGTTGGCAGACTTTCGGCTTCTGACTCATTAAGTATCTGAAGTCATTCGAAGATCTTAGACAGTTCTCTACGAATGATCTCTGAGGCACAGGGCAAACTTCTTATGATCCTGAAATCTTCTTCTTACGAGGCACAGGGAAAATAAAAAGTTCAGCATACCTACCCGAGTTCAAAAATCAAAATCAAAAGTCATTTATTCAAACTAGGCTGAGAGTCAGCACTTTTCGAACGTCAAAATTACATAAGACAGTCCCCCAAAACGCCCACCCTTTGACACTTCCTAGTGCTTTACCTGAGTTCAGACATCGAACATTGGACGAACTCAAGCATCGATGACAAAGTATTTTTTTATCATCAATAAAATTATGACGTAGATATTGAATATGCTTGCTTATAACACCTCCTAGCATTTATCCGAAAACGATAAGTAATTATCAAGTCAATTAATTTTATTGGCTTTTTTATTAAGTGATTTTATATAAGCATCAACCATTTAAATCTTAATTTATCGAAATTGGATATCGATTTGAAATCAGGTTCATTGTACCAGGTTTGTGGAGATTAGTTATCTATTAATAAGATTAAGTTATAAGACGGTTCAGAGAAATCTATTTATACGCATAAAGGATTGAACAGAATACAATGATAGATTGCATTATTCATCGTCGCTAGAATCAAATCGGCTGCATTTAGAATTGAAATCATGGAATATTAAGGTGCATGCACACGTAGCTTGGCACTGCTTGCGGTTCCGTCATTTTCTAATCAGTAGGCATTATTAGTGTTCCATATGTCCCTATTTGTAAATGTATTTATTTATTTTACCATTTATGCAAGTAAACAGACAAGAAGAAAGGAACAGAAAAATACGTAGGTACAAAGGTACTTAATGCTTATTTCTACAGAAATCACATCCAGCACACCTGCTATAGAAGAGAAGAAAGTGTTGTAAATCTATATATCTACCTACTCATTATTATAAAGGGGTTTAATTGTAAGTTTCTATGAAGGCGGTAATCTAGTAATAGAATGACAGTGTGAAAAAGCACAACTGTCATTTTCGTTTTAAATTGTCGGTTTATTAAAAAATATAGCGGCAATATAAGTTGGTAGTAAATTTGCTTAGCAATTAATTTCCCTGACTTTACCTATCTTAAACACCTATACCTATAGGTATAGGAATAATAAACAACTATATTTATCTACCAACAATTGAACGTACATGTTCTCAAAATATAAAATCAACATCGTGCTATAATCCCATGAAATTCGATAATACTAATACTTATTTCGTTTGTAAATTTTCTACTAGAGAAAACGCATGCGAACACGAAAAAGCCATTCGATAATAACTTGATCAATACAAGAAAGTAAACAGTAAAATAAATGCAAACGACTCACTTATATTTACCTACATAGTGCAAAGAGATACCTAGGTACCAATGTACAATCGTTTGTGTACTATGAAACCTAGTAAGTACCTACGACGAACAAATAAAAACATCTACGGGTGACGGGCAAGTATATCTAAAGCCATGTAACCGACTCTGACGCTATCTGTATAGTTATCGAAAATTGGCTAAGGTTCGAAAAAACCAATTTAAATCATTGGAAAAAAAACATTCTATTATGCAACTATAATTGGTTTAGGTCGTTCACTCGAAGACGCGGCAATACACATATGACATGATACCTATGGATATTTTCCTTTTTTTTTTCGCAAACACTTTCTCACTAGCTTTTTATGCGATAGCACGAGGTGGTTTGTATTGCTTAACTAATGTGTTTTGTTGCGCATGAGTAGTGGACAGGAGGAAAAAAAAAGGAATCTAATTAATTTAAAAAATGTAGAACATGAAGACACGTTCCCATTCATTGAATTACAACAGGTGAGTAATTTAAACGCTTGATAAACATCATAAACAACAAGGAAAGGCTGTCTTTACAAATGATATGACAACTTTTTTCATGATTTATGTATCTAACTAGCTGTTTCGGAATGTAATTAACTTGCGGATGCTAAGAATTATGCAAATCAACATTTCCAATCAACATTTTTATTGTTTCCATTTACTAAAAACCAAATTAGTGTGAAACTAGGAATTCCAGCGAGTGCAAATGGAACAACTGGGGGGCAATAAAGTTTATGATCCTCCTTATGTTTATGTTTCGGCTGAGGTTTCATTGCATCGCCAAGGAGAGTCGCAATAAAAACAGTGCGCGGTAATTGACTACCCTCCGCTCCCGGCGTTCCCTAATTGCATAGCCGGAGACGATTCCCACGCGCGCCAATGAAGATCAGA
Source organism: Polymixis flavicincta (assembly GCA_949987655.1). Classification (NCBI taxonomy): domain Eukaryota; kingdom Metazoa; phylum Arthropoda; class Insecta; order Lepidoptera; family Noctuidae; genus Polymixis; species Polymixis flavicincta. The sequence continues at coordinate 17,211,112 of OX465179.1, forward strand.
CACCGAACGTGGATACGACCGTCGTTATGTAACTTTAATCAAAATTCTGTGAAACGCAGCAGGGGGACCGCTATTAATACTTAAGTAGGTACAACACGTAACAATGCCCTCTTAGTAAATTAATACCTTTGTTGACAACGAAACGCGGCGCTTGCATCAGGGGCATTCAGGGGTCGATTCATAACTAACGCTAGAATCTCGTAAAGCGTTTTAACGTTTAGCTACCTAGCTCACACGATTACACGGGCTTGAAGTAACGATTTGTAATTTGTATGGAAACTTAAAGTAAGTCTGTCATCATCATCATTTCGACCTAATTCCGCTCACTGTTAGGCAGGCCCCTAATGCCACGCTTCATGGTCCTTCGTAATGCGTCTAACAGTACTCCTACATATGTTTATAACTAAGTACAAAATGAGTAATCCCCTGCAGCAATGCCAAATGGAAAGGTGATTTGAGCAGTTAGCACCGTAGAATGAAACTGCAAATTAATATCGTTCAATTATAAATAATTTATAGTTATTGAAGTGAAGCTTTTTTGAGATGGAAAAAAACAATTGAACTCGCTGTACCTGTTACCGACACCACTGACAACACGAACTTACGAACGAACAATGTTGAACGTTGTTTAATCTGACGATTCAAAAAATATTTCTGGACGATTAAACAAAACACACGAATTGTTGAAGTGTTAATTTCTGTCGACACTCCCGGAGTGCCACTATTTATTAATGAAGTTGTCATCGCAGAAAGACATATAAAAGTAAGTTAAAAGAGGCTAGCTGCGCAGTCCATACAGTGACCCCACAACCACAACATGCATAATATAGCCAGAGACAATAAAATTGATAGCTAGAAACTTCAGCAAGCCATAAAATGGATCTAAATCAGCCTGGATGATATAAAAACCACGGTGAGAGACCACAGGCACTCCTGTGGTCAAGGGCCAAGAACATCAGCCGATCGCAGCCGATCCTATGTTAATAAAATATATTTTGCTTTGACAAAATAAGAGCAGAAGTTCTGTGTCATAACAATAAATGCGATGCAATGTAATATATGCGATGTAACCTAGGGCATAAGCATTCTTGACATTTTTGAACAACTGTGGTCTAACTACTAATTTAGTACCTACCTACATAGTTTCATGCAAACGAAGCATTGGAAACCTGAGATGGTAAGGTGTGAACATGTTTTGCGACGTCCTAGTAGATCCGTCGGAAATGGTTTGCTTTAGCTGTGCTTGGGCTGAGACACCGCGGGAGGTCCAAGAAGTGTTTACAGGATGTTGTTAATGCCGACAAAAGCGAACTAACTATTAAAGATTCACATAATACGGTGAAGGGAGAAGTTAATGCAGTGCTGTGGAAGTAAGTACAAACGATTTCAGCGCTGTAGATGCACAACAGCAGATGAAAACGGAAATTTTATAAATAGTCCAGAAATGCTAGAAAAGAGCATAGATCAATGATCTCATCGTTTAGAATTCTTCTTTTCTAAAGGATAATACTGTATATACACCGTGATATTTTAGTCGTCTTACAACGGCAGCCCACTTCATGTATCCAATGACTACAATACATTTAAATAATAAAAATAATAATAAATTGAAAATTAAAAAAAGAAAATATTGACTAAAACGCATGACGTAGTTTGAAACATCCTGTTAAGGTGATGGAATGAATGATGTAATGGTATAGGTATTTTCTACCCTTTGACACGTAGGTACCTAAACATTATTAACAAGGTGTTTCACAATAGGGTATTTTCCGATTTGATAAAAACTATTTTAATTTGAAGATTGGGACGATATATTTAACAAAAAAATAAAAATAAATTTGTTAATACACATTTTCTCAATAAAAACCATTAAAATCGAATTTATTTTTCGTTGTTTTGAATTAACCGCCAAAACGCTCCTTACGATGACTTTTTATCACGTGACATGTACGTCAACTTTGTGTAAACGGCACCGGTACAAATACTTAGTTTGGCGCCGTTTTAGAAGTATTTGTGCACATAGGCACCGTACACCAGTAATATCAATTTCTCTCCATTAAAAATCTTGTTAATTATAAACTCGACATCCCTTTTTTTACTTACTAACTACTTTAGTTTACACAAAGTTGACGTCACGTGATAAAAAGTCATCGTAAGGAGCGTTTTGGCGGTAAATTCAAAACAACGAAATATACATTTAGTTTAAATCGTTTTTAATTGAGAAAATGGACATAAATCAATTTATTTTTATTTTTCTGTTACATATTTCGTCCTAATCTTCAAATTAGAATAGTTTTTAATGAATTGGAAAATACCCTATTCTAAAGCATTATTTATATCTTTGTACCTATTATCTTAATTAATGGTAAGAAGTTTTTAATCGCGTCAAGAGGTATTGTATGTCGGATACATTGAGTGGACCATCTTTGTAAAGACGACTAAAATGTTACGGTGTATTTTAAAGATGTATCTAATAAAAAGTGGTGATATATCACAGACCAAAAAAAGTTTATTCTCATGGAGCAAAAGTTTCTTTGATCCAAGAAAACGAATAATTTCACTGCAGATTCAGAAATAAGTTCTCTCGGTGTGTAATGATGACTGTATGACTTGAATAGTAATATGGGAATGCACGACCACCTCCGACTCAGTCAATGGGACTTAAAAATGTAAGCACGCACCTTCGACGCAGCGGAACAAAAGTTTATTCAAAGTGGCTGACCGCTGGGTTAACTGACGTATCAGACTCTATTATTAAATACCTTGTGAATCTACGCATTTTTAATATAAAAAGTACAAGTTTTTTCTTTCATTTTGTTAACAAATTACGTTAGAATTGATATGGTTTAGGACGTAGAATATAGGTACAGTGAGCAACCAAAGTCGCTGGTAATTTTGTCATTTTATCATTTAACAATGATTAGGTACTTGTCTTCAAATAACTTTTTAAGCGATTGACTGCTGCGCTGCGTGTCGCGGGTTCGATTCCCGCACGGAACAAATATTTGTATGAACTACAAGTAGTTGTTCCGAGTCTGGCTGTTTGTGTATGTGAGTTTAAATGTTTGTAAACGCACCCACAATACAGGAGAAATTCCTAGTGTGGGGTAATGTTTAAAAAAAAATGAATTAATTCCTTCATTCCTAGTAAACAACGCAATGAATATTGTTTCTACTTTCTTTTTCTAAAATCAACTAGCAGTAGGTAGGGTTAAATTCGTGAATCTCATTTGAAACTGCATTGTCTTAACAGGCTTGTCGCTAAATGTATGTAGGTTCTTAAAGGTTGGAAACTTATTTCTACCAAAGTTTATATTAAGAGAGTGGGATTTCCTAGTGGAAATTCCACTCTCTTAATATAAACTTTCCACGTTCTAATTCAAGTAGGTGGATAAGCCTTAACATAAGAGATTGACAGGACGTCTGACCCTTGCTAATGAAGTGATCGGACAAACCGTTCGTGCAAATCTTACACCTGCACGTTGCACCACATAAATTACCTACGCACCAAGTGCGTTGCTCCCCATGACCGTTGATACTTCACGCCTGGAAACTCCTCGATAAACTCGAAGAAATTAATTAAGAAAACGGTAGTCATATTTTATAGCTAATCTTTTGACTATCTTTATGCTCCATTTTTCTTAACGGCAGTTTGTGCTATGATGCAATCTTACTTCTTGTAATTTTACTGTCTTATGATTATTTTAACGACCTCATGGAAATAAGTTTTTCAGTAATGCTAAAAAAACGTAGGTTACCTAGTCCGTTATTACCTGCCTACGTTCATCTGATATTACAATGAGATGTAAGAATTCAGTGCCTATGTTGTAGATTGGTCTGTTTAAACAGTGACCACCAATTGATTATGAAAATAGGTATATATTTTACAACGTATCTATATTAATTCGTATGAGTTTAGAAGCAGATATTAAGTAAATAAATTAAGCTAAGAAACTTCAGGCGAAAACGTCCGGGTAGACCGAAAGCGTCCGGGTAGACCGAAAGCGTCCGGGTAGGCCGAAAGCGTCCGGGTAGGCCGAAAGCGTCCGGGTAGATCGAAAAATTAAAATTTTCTTACGTTTTTTGCAATTTGCAGGTCAGTATCAAAATGTATGCTGATCTAAATAAGATTGACCGCAGTGACAAATATTTATTTATAAAATTAAAACTAGTCTCTAAGTTCACATTACCCATTTGAGGCCAATTCTAACTTAAGGAGATGTAGGTATTGCTAATTCTAATAATTATTACTAGTCCAATGCTTATACACAAGGATGCATATTCAGTAGGCTCGCAACCCTTTCCTGTCCTAAGGGCACGTCTCCCGAGCATTACAGCGTCACCCGGTCTACTTCTTGATATGCACACTGGACTCTGTAACACCATGAAGCATGAGGCTCCAGGGGTTAGTGCAAATCTTGGGGTTCATTCGATTAATCGAGTCTGGTCAAGCCACGCTGAGATCGGTGCATTTCATTCATTCATTCATGTAAAGCCACATTTGTTACGGTCGCGAATCATATCTAATCTAATACCCTTAAACGAGCAATTCTTGTATCATCATCATCATCATCAGCCTATAATGTTCCCACTGTTGGGACACAGGCCTCCTCTCGGTGAGAGGGATTGGGCCGTAATCCACCACGCGGGCCCAGTGCAGGTTGGTATTAATTCTTGCATATATATAATAGATATATACTTATCTCTAATTATATTATTAACCTGAATCCCGGAAACGGCTACAACGATTTTCATGAAATTTAGTATGCAGGGGGTTTCGGGGGCGATAAATCTATCTAGCTAGGTTTCATTTTTAGAAAAATTCAAACCAAAAAAAAAAAAAAAAAACGAGCAGTGCTCGGTCATCTAGATATTTATCAACTCATGCACAACCTGACACTCACCAGCAAATTGCTAAATTCGAATTTCGCGGGTTACCTTATTGCATCCTCCATAATAAATTGTTGACAAAATATAAGTTACAAATAAGTTAGATGTCAAAGAGAGTCAGGAATTTTGATGGTAACCGAATAGATGAGAACAGATTTAACGTAGGTACGAAAATGCGTTCCACATACCGTACCGCGTCCACATAAACATCGATGCTCTTAAAAATCATGTTTCCTCATCGAACATTCTTTTAATCGGTACTAAAGCAATCTCAGGCTGATGAATAGGAATCATGTGAACCAGAGCTAGTAATTGGGTGCACCAGAGCGGCGCTAGTAAATTGATATGGCAAGCTAGCGGTTCTCGATCGGCGCATGCATCTACGCCCTTCGATATGTATGGCATTTCGATCCGCAAGTTCATCGTTACGGCAATCGAACGTCGCTTCTGGGCGGAGATCGATTCGACTCCATGCACGATGTTGCAATGGTTACAGTTAGTGGACTCGAGTGATATTATCTTATGGTAATTGAACTAAATGTTCTCGCTTTGATGTTACTTTGCTTTGAGGGACGAATGAAAAAATTGGGCGCAATTGTGCGCGTTAATGACTGCGTGGAAGTTCTATGTGCGTATTGCGTGTCGATTCCGCGAATTAAGTTCTCGATTGCACATTAGGCATCGGTACTTTGCTGTTTATTCTTCAGTAAAATGTGTATTCCAAAAGTTTAGTGATGATTCTTTTTTCCACTATTAATAGGGTTTTTAAGTTAACCTGAATTCTTGTAAAACTGTTTGTTGTATATAGCACATGCTATTGCAACACTTTCAAAAATTACAATATCTAATTATTACAATCGGAATAAAAGTATTTTTCTTGAATACCTAACTAAGAACGGTGTAATTCATAACCCTAGCAATCCATAGCACGTAATTTTATATTATCGTCACGATAAGTTGGTACCTGTGAGATACATAGTATATTTGCATTCTATTAGTTTATCAATAAAAATAAAACGACAGTAAATAAATGTCGTCTACAGTCATTATAAAGAAAATGAGCTTACCATAATATTTATTACGATGAACCATCGTAAAAGCATCAAGGGACTCGATTTTATAGACATCATTCACGATATACACATAAACTTAAGATTTTTAATTCGCTGAATTTGCGATTAATTTTCCGCGAACGTGAGCTTTCGTTCCCGCCAAATTTTAGATGGAGTGACCACAACGCGCACGCCTGTTGGTTGACGCTTAGCCCGCCAAACTGAAGCCGTAAGCACCGTGAGAGCTTCGCGAACCGTCTCTGAATGGCCCACTCCACAAGAGGGAGAAATGGCGGGAGTCGCGGGAGGGACGATCTTGTAGGGGAAACCGCGTCAACCGCCTCCGGTAATTCACTAAGAAAAGTTATTTGACGACTTGCCGCATAGGGGATCGCTGTTGTAATAGAAAAAAGAAAACGATTTGTAAAGTGAATAGGCGATTTGAAGAGTTGCAGACGGCAAATTTTTGGGTTATTATTGATCGGAGAAAAGTGCGGTGGATGGAATTGTCTTTTGAAAGTTTGTAAATAGATTATCTGCCTAATACAAATCTTCTACGAAGAGATTTTACTTACCTCGGTAGATACCTACTGCTAACAGAGTACTAGGGAGGAAACTGACTAAGCCTACTTTATTGGTGCAGATTATTAGGTATTTTACATAGACATTACCTAGCTTAGCAGTATACAATGGGTGCTTTACATACCCATTACGTACAGTCGAGTTCATTAATATATTAGCACTGTCAAGAATTCAAAATATTGTGAGTGTTGGATCAAATAAATTCTATAGAACCTATAGATCAAAAAAATATGTCCTCATGTGAACGGTTCAATAATATAATTCTGTGCATTAGGCAATAATATAAAAAATTATGAGAAAAAGCTTTGACATATCGAAATCTTGACCACAATTTAATGATGCTTATAGTTGTAGGGGAAGCCTATGCTGCAAAGCAAGACAATCTTCTGTTATCGGTGTCAAATGTTTAAATTTAAATAATTTACAATAAAATAGATAAGATTAAGTAAAAAAAAAAAAATTGTGAAGATTGTTACATAAAGGCTATAAATAAATAAATAGTTGTCACAGTATTATTGACGTTCATATATTTTTAAAGCCTGAATAAATAAAGTACAATATACTTATTAATGAAATCGACTGTACCTACTACAGTACCTACAAGAAATATCTTAGTACCTACGTAGGATCTAAAGAGAAAGTAGGTACCCACCTAGTTAATTTACGGAATCCAAAATCTGTAGGAAGGTAGGTAATAAATTACATGACGTTGTTTATTGCGTGCCTACAACCGCAAATTGCAAAATCTGATTTCAGTTTAGATAATTGAAGCCGAATGTGTGGGCTGTGGTATCTGGACAAGACCAAAATTGACCAAATCAAAATAACAATACCTATATAAGTAGGTATGTTGGTAGGTACTTATCAAATTATTCGTGAAAACCGCATTGTTTAGGGTTCCGTTTTTCTTTAGCCCACGGGCTTATTGCCAAACAATAAATAAGTATTTTGTTTCGGTAGATATACTTTCATATTAACTCATATTCGTCCAAATCAATTAAGGTGTAGGTATAGCGAGGATTTAGACGAGTCAACCAAAACCTTCTTATAAAATAGGTGCCTATCTATTTAGTAGAGATGGGCCGACTATGACTTTGGGCGACTAGTCGGCTTTAAAATGGCCGACTAGCCGGCCAAGCCCAGCATTGCTTTCGGTTGAGTTCCGGTGACATCGGTAATGTTCGTGACTACGCTTCAGGCTCGTAAGTCGTAGGTAATATAATGACGTCATTATGACTTTCCAGTCGTCAGCCACTGACACTCCATTGAAAGAAATGGCATTTATTTGTAATCTCGTACATAATGACAAATGAATGACTGACTTAGGGGTAATCTGCTAAAATTTTGACAGTTCCTAAAATAATATGATAAATCATATACATTTAAATGAAATCTGGCATGAATAAATGTTCAAATTAGTATTTTTTCGGGTTCTAATAACGGGTTTTTTAATAATGACAATACGACAATGCCATTATAACACAATTCTATTACGAGACCATTGACTGACCACTGATCGACCATTATGAATTTAGCAGATTACGAACTTTTAGCAAAATGACAATGGGATCGTGTTGGAATGACGAATTTATAAAAATAGCAGACTTAGGCCCCAGACGAATTGTCGGGACATGTTTTTCTTATACTTTGCATTTTTCTATCATTGTTTAAATGTGAACCGGCGTTCCATCCTAATTTCCTATCCTTTTCTAGATTGCACTGAAAGTAAACTGTAAAACTGATTCTATAATAAAAATAATAACAGTAACGATTTAAAAGACGGTGATTGAAATGAAATTGAAATCTAAATTTCAGTCACAGTCTTAAATTTTTAAGCATAATAAAAACTAGCATAATAAACGAGCAAAAACTAGGCCGACTAGTCGGCGGTTTTAGCCGACTAGTCGCTGACTTCAAATATGGCGGACTAGTCGGTACATCACTACTATTTAGGTATGATAAAAGAAGATTGTCGTGAGTTGAAATAAATGTTTTATTTTTTACCGAGCACCGATCAAAAATTCGATCTGTCCGGATTATATCTACCTATGCTAAAATACGGAACCGAAGGCAAATGCGAATGCAACACAACAATAACTTTTTTATCAGTGATGAATGCCTACCTACTAGGTAATATGTATTAGAACCTAACGGTCGCGATACCGGGACATAATTCGATTTCTGGAAATCTTGTAACATAAATACCTAAATCTTAATCTTAACTACCCACAATCCCAATTTTTAACCTCAGTCGCACACAATTTCACGAGTAATAGAAAATACATGTTACAGTCATGAAAAACTGATAAAAATACGTAGGTAAAGCTAGGTATATAGATACCATGCATGCATACATACGTTCTCATTGTTATCAAACGCTGATACGGTCTGTAAACGATAAGAAAATTGCATAATCGTGTACGACCGGTTTTATCTTAACATGGGTTTAATGAACGTTTTATGGCACGTAAATTACAGTCGTAGTAATTAATACTAAATTACATAGCAAGTAGGAACTATAGACCACAAAACAAGTATGTACGCAGACTACATGTTATAACATGCGTTGTATGCCATCTGTGATATATTTGAAGAACTAAAGTAGATGCGGCTAGCAACATAGTTTCCGCCGCATACAGCATGGCGCTAGTATACGAGTTGCCAATGGTCAAGAACTTTGATGATGGGTAATAATAGTTGTTTTCTATTCATTGAACCATTGCCTGTTGTTAATCTCAAGACATAAGAAAATTAAGTACAGAGGCCAGCACATCAAGCTACCCCGATCTGTCAAATTTCTTTGATAGTTTTTCAATTTTATTCCAAAGGAATAAGGTTTATGTTCAATTGGGAAAATTTTACAGTTTGGGATAGCTTGACCTGCTGGCGACTGTACCTCTCCTCTCCGATTTACATTTGTCATGTGATGCTTAATCAGTAGGTACAGACGCCAGCACATCACGCTACCCCAATCTGTCCAATTTCTTTGATAGATTTTCAACTTCATGTCACAAGCTCATTGGATTCATTTTCAATTGGGAAAATTTGACAGTTTGGGGTAACTTGATGTGCTGGCGTCTGTACATTACAAGATAAAATAAGTAGATAGGTGCAGGAGTGTAATGCTTGGAAAGGAAATACCTAGTTGAACTGTGCGACTTTAATAGTCTTGGTCAAAACGAAAGAATCGACGTCATATTTATCTTATTCCAGCAAGGCAGCTTCAAAATACCAATTAACAAGTAGCATGGAAACACCGCGCCATGGTGGGCTCGGGAAAATAACTTTATACGTCGGGTTCGCAGAACTGTTAACTTTACTGCAATGGGTAGGGGCATTTTTACGGTAAACTTGTACAATCCAAACTGTGTCCTAGATTTCTAGAGAAAAAGGTAGGCAGGTATACATCGCGTCAAACTTAATGGCGGCTCTGAAGTGAGCTACACGCTGCGCAGTACCCCACCCCTCAACCCCGCTGACCCATGAATTTGTTACTGCGCAGCGACTCGCCTCGTGTTCCGAGCCGCCATAAAGTTTGAATCGAGCTGTACCTAGGTTTAAAAATATGAGGTTTGCATTACTGGCCAAAGTATTGATCAGTGATCGATTATTACCTAAGGCGCAATATAAAGCGTTTTACTATTTCATATGGGTCTCATTCTCATCGTGTGCTTAATATGTTTATCAAGCACACGATTTAAACGGTATTCGAAACTGAATAACACAATAATCTTCATTGTCGTTGTTTCTCATTTACAATTACAATCGGGACCCTAACTAGGAAGGTTAAACCCAAAGCAAAAGTAAAAAAAAGACGTTTGTTTTAAATTTAAAAGTTACATTTTATTACAGTAATAAATTATAATAATTGATATAAATAAGGTTTAAACAAAATACCCTCATTCCCTTTGTGACGTGATAAAAATTCATACGTAAACATTGATTTGTAAAAATTGTTCACAGGCTACACAACATCCTCTGTTTAGGTAGTCATTTACCCAAACTTTTCTTAAGATTTTCGGCTAGTTTATCTATAAACTCGAAAGTTTCGTAGTAGTCTGACCTCTTTATATTGTTCATACCCTTAATACAAATAGCAAGATCCTTTGTCATAATTCCAGATTCAATGGTGTCGATGCAAACCTTCTCCAAAGTTTCGGCAAAGTTCTTAAGTTCTGCGTTGTCATCCAAATGAGCGCGATGCAAGAGACCTCTGGTCCATGCAAAGATTGATGCAATCGGATTGGTGGATGTCTCCTTTCCTTGTTGGAAGAATCTGAAATGCCTTGTTACTGTACCGTGAGCAGCTTCCGCTTCTACAGTCTTTCCATCAGGGCAAATCAGAACAGATGTCATTAGACCCAAAGAACCGTATCCTTGGGCTACAGAATCTGACTGCACATCACCATCGTAGTTCTTGCAGGCCCACACGAATCCACCCTCAGATTTCATCGAGTAAGCAACCATATCGTCGATCAACCTGTGCTCATACCAAATACCCGCAGCTTCGTACTGTGATTTGTAGTCCTTTTCATAAATTTCCTGGAAGATGTCTTTGAAGCGACCATCATACTTCTTAAGAATAGTGTTTTTGGTACTCAGGTAAAGAGGATACTTCCTCGCAAGTGCAAATTTAAATGAAGAGTGAGCAAAGTCAACGATGGAGGCATCAGTGTTGAACATGCCCAGGGCGACACCAGCGCCCTTGAAATCATTGACAACGTGCCTGATAGGCTCGCCCTTGGGTGGCGTCCAAATGAGTTCTAGGCTTCCAGCACCAGGTACAACAAAGTCAGTAGCTTTGTATTGGTCGGCGTGTGCATGACGGCCGATAATAATAGGTTTTTCCCAGCCAGTCACGAGACGCGGAATATTTTTGCAAATAATAGCTTCCCTAAAGACGGTGCCGCCAAGTATGTTACGGATTGTTCCATTGGGACTCTTCCACATTTTCTTCAACTTGAATTCTTCTACTCTGTTCTCATCAGGGGTGATGGTCGCGCATTTGATGCCGACATTGTATTTCTTGATTGCTTCAGCACAGTCAATGGTTACTTGGTCATCAGTCTTATCACGATTTTCCATACCCAAATCATAGACGTGCAGTTCGATGTCCAAGAAGGGCAATATGAGTTTTTCTTTAATCAGGTCCCAAATAATCCTGGTCATCTCATCACCGAGGACATCAACAACGGGTCCAGACTTGATTTTCGACATCGTGGGAATCTGGAAATCAAAGAAACATGTTTGCTAAAATACGTTTATTGGACGAAAATTTATGATATAACTAAAACGTACTATGTACTACTCGAATCTACCTAAATTGCTATTGAAACCAAATTAAGCTGACAGGCTGGGGTAGAACAATCAAAGAATTTCTTTCAACCGATAGGGACTTAAAATAATATATTACAGAACAGACCGTAAATAACTACCAAGAGTTGTCACCTTTATCAATATAAATTATGTAAACTTTACCACCACGTATTGGTGTATTGACCTTGGTAAGCGCAATTCTTGTTAAAATAAACAAAATTCGTAGACCATGTAGGTACTCTTAATTATTCAAGTTCACAGAATACATTATACAGGCCACTATTACACAATGGGTACACAAGTTGTTTTTAAACTTGTAACTTTGTAAAATATATACAGCTTGTATCAGAAAGGTGTGGTCAAGTTTAAGGGCGTGGTAAAATTTGACCGTCAATGTAACTGTCTCTATGGGACCAACAAAGTAATAGCGAAAAAATTATCAACTGTACCATTACAAAACTTTGATATCTACTCGACCCAAATGTCCCATTCATTTGGGTCTAGGTGACTATTTTGACTGGTGATTATTATTTTGCGATTACCAAGTAGTTCAGTACCATGGTTTAGTTTTTTTAAAGGTCTGTACCACAACCTTTAATTTGAACACATCATTCCGATACGTGCTGTATATTGAAAATAATTGCGAGTTGACACAGTTAATATAACTTTGCCAAATTTATAAATTACTAATATAGTATTTCCACTAATAAATTGATAACTTATTATTCAATAGCGCTAAACCATAAGTTAATGCACCAAGTAAAATAAAATCAAGCATAGTTGCATTGTTATACATAATGGGACTGATAATAAAATTACTATAAACAATAACATGTTTTTGATAGGATCTGAATACCTACTAGATATTTTCAACAGTTATTGCACAATTGCGTATTGAACTAATGAATTTTATCTTCATACATTTGTACAGAACGATGTAATAAATTGATTGACAATTGACTCCTCCTTTCACCATCGTGATCAACGTGGATAAACCAACCTCCCTATACAACAATAAAACCGACTGGAATGACTTCCGTCACTACCTGGAAAATAATATAAAATTAAATATTAGACTCAAAACAGAAAACGAAATTGAAGAAGCTACTGAATACTTCACTAAACTAGTCCAGGAAGCTTGTTGGAAATGTACACCCAAAATTGACAGAAAAATTAAAACTCAAAATTTGCCTGAGGAATTAAAGTCTATGGTACTAGAAAAAAGGAGACTTCGCAGGGTATGGCACACAAGCAAACACCCCGAGGACAAGAAAAAGCACAATAAAATGATAAAGTTGCTTAAATCGGCACTCAAAGAAGCAGAGGACCTTACCCTGGAAGCACAGCTGGAAAGTCTAACAGCCACGTCTGCCACGAATTATGCGCTATGGAAATATACAGCAAAATATGAGCAACCTCAAGAAGTAAAACCTCCACTTAAATTGAACAACAATAAATGGGCAAGAACAAGCGAGCAAAAAGCAAACGCGTTCGCTAAACATCTGGCTGCTGTATTTGTCCCAAATGAACAGAGGAACCAGACTAGTGACATTGGCCCAGATATAGATGAAACCCTAAAACAAGACTTCCAAATGGAGCTCCCACCCAAACCAATAACACCTCAGGAAGTAGTAACACAGATAAAAAGACTTAAGGACAATAAAGCACCTGGGTATGATCTTATTACAAAGAAAGTGCTAATTGAGTTGCCAAGAAGGGCTATAGTGTTTCTAACAGTGCTCTTTAATGCAATCCTACGAGTGGGCTATTTTCCTTCACAATGGAAAGTATCACAAATCAAAATGATATACAAGCACGGAAAACCAGAGAATGATATCACTTCGTACAGACCAATCAGCCTGTTGCCCATGAACTCAAAATTGCTGGAAAAGCTAATCCTACACCGGCTTAAACCACTACTGGCACAGAAAAACGTGATACCTGACCATCAGTTTGGGTTCCGTGAGAGGCATTCCACAATAGAGCAGGTCCATCGAGTGTGCAACAAAATACGACAGTCACTTGAGCTAGGAGAATATTGTGCTTCTGCTTTCTTAGATGTACAACAGGCATTTGACCGTGTATGGCATAAGGGCCTACTCTTCAAAATTAAAACAAACCTACCTCACAGTTACTACAGAATTCTCGAGTCCTACCTAACAGATCGCCTGTTCCAAGTAAGAGAAGAGGATAGCTACTCTGAGTTCTACGAAATAAGAGCAGGAGTTCCACAAGGCTCCGTTCTGGGCCCCGTTCTCTACACTATCTTCACAGCAGATATACCACAGACTCCAAATGTTACAATTGCTACTTTTGCCGATGACTCAGCCATAATTACCAGCAACAAAGATCCATTTGAAGCCTCCAGAAAGCTGCAGGAGGCACTAGACCTAATAGATGGCTGGCTTGAGAAGTGGCGGATAACTGCAAGCGTTTCAAAATCCACGCAAGTGACATTCACGCTTAGAAAAGGTAACTGCCCTGCAGTTAAGCTGAGTAACAATGACTTGCCACACAAAGAGGTTGTGAAGTACCTGGGTATGCACTTGGACAGGCGACTAACTTGGAAAACCCACATCAAGGCCAAAAGAGACCAAACTAATATAACATTTAGGAATCTGTACTGGTTGCTGGGAAGAAAGTCTAAACTCTCACTCGAGAACAAGATACTGGTTTACAAAGCTGTGATAAAGCCAATATGGACCTACGGGATGCAGCTGTGGGGTACTGCCTCTGACTCAAATATCAACATATTGCAGCGATTACAAAACTCTATTTTGAAGACAATTTCTAATGCGCCATGGTTCATCACCAATGCCGAAATCCATGACCAATTAAGAGTAAACACAGTAAAGGAAAATATAATTACGATAGAAAATGCGTACAAGGACAGACTTAAAAACCATCCAAATCAGTTAGCCATAGACCTGCTTCAACCACATCTCACCAAGCGCCTCAAAAGGCACCACATCCTAGAGCTGAATAAATAATTATCATTTGTGTGGTGCTCACTGGAGCACTGCATAAGCACGTCATGAATCAAACACCACATTTGCTTATAGCCAAAAGGCTGATTGTAGATAAATAAATTAAAAAAAAAAAAAAAAAAAAATAAAAAAAATTGACTCCTATTCTCTATACTGTGAATACTACTTACTAACAAAACAATTTAAGAGTCCAGATAATAGTGAATTCATTGATGTTCTTATGACGTCATACATAACAGATCAGAAATGAGTATGTTACAGTGCGGTCAACAACAGAAGTGAATTAACACTGTTATGTTTACACACCATCTGTATTTATTGTACTTTTTGAGTTTATTACTGACATTGAAGGTTAAACATTATGTCAGTAATGATTTATCCTACTATCCTATCATACTATATTATACAATGCATTTCTTTAGTGGGGCAATAATGGGCTGGTATTTTTATATTGGCACAAAACTATTCAATGTTTTGGGTTACGTTTATTGAAATTTTCCTTTTTTTTAACTGAAGAGATAAACAACTTTTGTTGCTGACTCTACACTGATTACATACAGTTCTAGCTAAATATAAACTAAGATAACAGAAAACAATGTCAACAAAGATTTATCTGAGGTCATTAAACTAATTTCTAACAACAAGGCCATAGGCCATAAAAATAAAAACAAGAAATACTGGTATGGTCGGTAGATCAGTTATCTTGTTCAGAATCACAGATTCTGAATGGCTTTCTTTATCCATGCTCTGCTCAATTTTTAGACATCTTCATTCAAGACACACCTCATTTGGTCTCAGTTGTGTATTTCATTTCATTATAATATCTACAAAATTAAAAAGTATCGGTCACAGATTTGTCTTAAGTATGATTGATAGCCATCATAATGATCTAACCTCGATTATGGACTTTCAGAAAAAAAAAAAAAAAAAAAAACTATGACAAAATATTTCTCATAGAACAAGTTTCCAGGGCCATTTCCAAAAACAAATTGAAGCATGACTAGTCTCTTAATGATTGGGAGATAATATGCCTAAAAGATAAGCAATGAGCTTGCAACTTTTTATGAAAAAGTAACCAAAAATATATTATGCTGCGGTGATTACCTAGGAATAAAATGTGTTCACAAAATTATTTTCACTGTGGAAGGTGATTTTTCTAAAGTAATGCTTGAACAGATTTTCAATAGAGTAATAGGCAAGTATTTTTATTTTACTATTGATAAGGTTTTAATTTACCTTTTAAAAATTATGGTACTTCCTCCCTAATTAAAAATCGATGTAATTATTCCATAAATGCAGAATGCAAAAGGACGAATTTAAATGTGTGCTTTCTTTATCCATGCTCTGCTCGATTTGTAGACATCTTTATTCAAGACACACCTCATTTGGTCTTAGTGGTTTGTTATCTTATTTCAGTATAATATCTATAAAATTAAAAAGTATCAGTCACAGAGCTGTCTTAGGTATGATTGATAGCCATCAATATTCTAACATCTAATAAAGGCTTTCAGAAAAAAATATATGAAAAAAAAAATTTAAATGCCCAGGATAATTTTATTTCTCACAGACTATGTTTCCAAGGCCATTTCCAAAAACAAATTGAAGCACGACTAGTCTGATAAAGATTGCAAGATAATATGCCTAAAAGATAAGCAATGACTTGCAACTTTTTATGGAAAAAGTAACCAAAAATATGATATAATACTTTGGTGATTAGTGATTATCTATCTACCTACTTAAAAAGTGTGTTGGCTCACTAGAATTGCTGGATAAAAATTATTTTCACTGTGAAAGTTGATTTCTATAAAGTAATGATTGAACAGATGATCAATTAAGTAATAGGCAGGTAGGTATTTTTAATTTACTACTGCCAGGGTTTGAATTTTGTATTTAGAAACTATGGTACCTACTTGCCTCAATAATTAAAAATCTATGTAGGTAGATACTTATTCTTTTAGGTAGAATGCAAAAGGACGAATTTAAATGTGTGCTAAGGTACTATTTGATAATTAATATCTCGCAGGAAAATGAGGACTTGTTCTCTAAATAGATACTTAACCTATCCAGTTATGGAATCATATTTTCACATACTTAATTTTATTATAACAATTTTTGGTAATAAAGACTATTCAAGACCATGAAAACAAGTTCGTGGCAAAGCAAAGTTCAAAGTCCGAAAGGCTTGAGTGGAAGGCTTCTATAAAACTACAGAATACAGTAATTATTATTATCAAATTTTAACAAATAAATGTAGTATTATTACAAGCAAACGATATAATAAACCTGATGATGTGATATCTTACCAATTAGTATTTCGGAAAATTATAACTGTTTTGCTAACTGATCACGTCGTACTCCACCCACTTCACAAACCGGACTACAAGCAGACCAAGCAGTGGTGGTGTCGTAAATGATATCAGTTACGAACTTGTCATCATACGTGGGTGTTTGTAATTATTTGAATGAATAACATTCGACAAATGATTAACGGATGCGAGGTTCACAAAGTGAAATTATTCACTTACCTTTTATATTTTGCTTTGGCACTATTATTTTTATTTTAGGTACCTATCGATATCGACGTACGTCAACACTCAACAACAGACGTAAGGGAAAGAGAATACAGATAGGTAATGGAAATGCCAAAGAGTAAAGTAATATTGGGAAATGCACTGAAATCAACTGAAATGCTGAAATGCGCTCGAATTCTGCAAGTCCAGAATATTCATCTGTCTGTGATCTTGTCGACGTGGGAATTTCAAAATTATTATTGTATTGTCGTTATTAAAGTTACGCGGACCTAAGGTATTTGAGGTTTGAGATCAGTAGGTATTATTTTATTTAGCAGCTGTATTGATTTAACGTGTACTTTCAAGATATCGAAAGAAAGGAAAGATGTTTGAAAGCTCAAAAGCTATGGTGCCATGCATTGCAGTGGGCTCAAGAATGTACAGTCGCCAGCAGGTCAAGCTATCCCAAACTGTCAAATTTTCCCAATCTATACATCTATTAAATCTGTAAAGGAACTTTTTCTGTACATTTAAAATATTTCGAAAATAATTGCTTGGGGTGGTAAGGGATAATCAACAGATGACATTTTAACCCTTATCAAAATTTTTGTCTGTAGCTCGGTTTTCCAGTTTCTATGTTGAATAGATCAAGTATCACGTCAAAAGAACGAAACTAATATGGTTATCTTTCATACTCAAATATTGTTTATAACTCAGAGTTTATATTAGTCTTTGTTTCATCGCAATCGCTTCGGTCAACCTATCCAAATAATTTAAAGTGTTCAAGAAGAATTTATTTACGTAATGTTGAAACACTTAGCGACATCTATTGGCGTGAAACGGTACTAACGAATACTTAATATTAACACGTCATTCTCATTTAAGTTACTTACTGTGTCTGTGTTATTTCAAAAAGTAATGATACTGATTACTAAAATCGCTTTCCGTTGGTGGTTGATTCCCACGAATCAAAAAAGCTAAAAGAATTTCAAATAAAAAGTTGTGATAATATTAACTGACGTGGTGTTCTGAGTCATATACCTAGAATGCAATGTTAGATAAATATTTATTAGTTTTATCAATCAAATTAATACAAATAGAGGGGAAGAAATCTCATTTTTAATTGTGATAAAAGTCTTAGTAGCGCCATCTAGCATAATGTAGCAAAATTAGAGCGGCAAATCTCCAAATTCTTAATCTCTAGCGTCAGTAACGCCATCTAGGTTTGAATAGCAAACATGCAAAGACAACAACTTGATTTCGCGCGAAATTTGATAATGTTAAATTTAAATGCGTGTTTACAGCATTACTCGATTCAAATAATGGGAGTTTTGGGAGTAAAGAGTTGTAAATACTTATGTGCTAATTTTCGTGATGTTAGTTTTCGAGGTGGGGAGGGGTTCAAGCGAGGTCGGATGGTGAAAGTCAGGAAAAAAAAATCCAAAATTGCGACCATAACTACTGGTGGATTTGAGTAAATAGATAGGTTTTCACACGGGCAACTGTAGTTATGTCGATGCTCTTCCGAGCAACATCGCTTACAGAGAAGCATTTTCTTAGTTAAAACAAGTTTAAAAATGTATTTATTTATCCATTTGGCATCTCCAACAAAGGATACATTACCTACACAGGAACAATAGAAATCACAATAGTAAAATATTGACAATTTTAAAGTCGCTTCTTTAAATATAATTATTTATTGGTCTACAAATAAATGTATGGCTGAACAAAAGAAACACTGAAACATTTTTGATTACAATTTACAATAAAAAGGCATCGCAACTGAGAGTCGCGGAGGATCGCTCTGTTACGTCCATTATCCTCGGGATCGGGCTCTCTCTCTTCCTGCTGCCTGCGTCAGCAGCGGGGAGAGAGGTGGGGGCGCGCGCGGTATGGCACTACGTAGCAACAACATCGTACTTACTATGTTCATAGAAAACCCGTGCTATACAATTAAATAGTTTTTTTTGCCTGGTTTGGTTTTTTTTTCAACAGCGCTTTTAATGTGGATAATGACCGACGTTACGGGGCGTAGGTAATGGTAACATTCGCAGCGAGCATGTCTTTACGCCGTGTGCTAAAATCAGTGTTGCTCGCTCGCATGTTTTGCCGTAGGTACTACTGACTGCACGAATACTTGCTTGGTAACATATTAGGTGCATTTTGACCCGTGACGCCGGTCAGTATCCACCTTTACAGCGTGATCTTTCTTCATCGTGATAACGCCATGGTCCCACGGGCCGTTAACTGACAGGTGGCGTCAGGTGTTACTGCACTGCTACCTGTCGAGGCCTATCGCAGTCCGTGCAGAGCATTCCCACTGCTGTGGTTTTATTCAGTGGTCAACGTTTGATAAACAAAGCTAAAAGACACGCGCCTGTACGGGCCGAGATAGGCGCCCGCCCCCGCGTGGAATAATGCTTCAGCACACTCAACCAGACGCGCAGTCGATTTATTGAGTAAGTACAGTAAAAGCTCCTTATTCGTGCTTCCTTCATTCGAGTTTTCACTACTCGCGGATTAAAAAAATGCGACCCAATTCCTATATCCGCGGCTAAAGATTTATTTCTTTGCGGGTCTAATCGGTACATCGGTACATACATATTAACAAATAACAAAAAGGATTCCAATAGGTATCCAACCCAATATCCTTTGTAAACGCGTCGTCAGATGGACTATAAAAAAGTGAAATAGACCTTATTACAACTTCGCCTAAAGTACATTGTCAAATGATATCGCCGCTGTATTGGTTCGGCCTTTGACATCTACAATAGCCGCCTTCGCCGCGGTCGGTGTGTTTAACCGACTTCAAAAAGAAGGAGGTTATCAATTCGACATGTTTATATTTTTAATGTATGTTCAGGCATAACTCCGTCGTATATAGACGGATTTGCAAAATTCTTTATTTTTTCGAAAGGGGTTTACTCCGAAATGGTCCCATTGAAATTTCATATAGACAGGGCCCGATCTAGCTATTTAGCCGCTCCGGGCAAAAATAACATTCGCCGCCCTTTGCACTAACACCATCAAAGATGGTATGACCATAATTATGTGATATTCTTTTAACTATATAATATTCACATACGTTAGTCTACTACGGCTTCTGAACAAGTATACAAAAATTCATGAGAGTAGGTATGTTTGTAAGTATACATTTTGCCGCCGCTCATTTTTGCCGCTCTGAGCATTTGCCCGGCTTGCCCCCCCTTTTTTTTTTTTTTTTTTTTGGGTGGGAAATCATCAAATAACTTCTCCCGCTCTGGGTGGAGCAGGAGGGCGTGTCAGACTTTTACTGACTAAAACCCACCCGTGTTCCTTCAGTAGCCCTTAAGCCAGGGGCTGTGGTGTCTCTTTCGAACAAACCCGCACCCCTGGCAGGCATCGACCCTTGCGGGTCCCATCACTATTTGTGCTGACATCTCTTTGAGGCGCGCGTGGAACACAACGCGCCGTCGACTTGGGCTTGGTCCTTACCGGACAGCGAGCTACCCATTACTCGCCGTCCGCAAGCCCATGCCTACGGTGGCCGGAAATCGGCCTGGGATTCCCGACGCCCAGGGCGTCTCCGTATCCTGCGGCGGCTGGGGTCGCGAGGGCGCATATGCTGCCTCTCCCTCACGTGCGCCGCCTCCCTCTTCGCGAGCATCACTGCTTCGCTGAAGGAGGTGACGGCTCCCCATGCCCTCTCGCTCCGTACCATGGCCTGGACCAGGGCCGGACGCGAGAGATCGCCGCCGCCGATCGCCTCCACGAGGACACGGCGGTGCTCCGCCCAAGCAGGGCAGACCGCCACCGTGTGCTCCACCGTGTCCTCAGGGCGATCTTCGCAGTGGAAACACCCGGGCGTTTCCTCCCGCCCTATCCGAAACAGGAACCTCCCGAAACAACCGTGTCCGGTGAGGACCTGCGTCAGGCGGAAGGTGAGGACGCCATGCCGCCTCTCAAACCACTCCTCAAAGAGGGGACTTACCGCCGCAATCGTGGCGTGCCCAGCACTGGGTTGCGACAATCGCTCTCTCCATGTCACCATGAGATCCCGCCGGAGCTCTGTCCGCTGTGCCGCGATTTCCTGCGGCAGCGGAGTTACGCCCCGGCGTTTGGCCTCCTCGCGCCACTCCCAGATTTGCGCGAGGACCTTTGCCTCCAGATCCCATGGCGGTAATCCGGCAAGGAGGCCCGCCGCCTCGCCGGAGATCGTGCGATATCCCCGGATCATTCTGATCGCCATGACCCTATGGGACGCCCTCAACCGGCGAGCTGGTTGGCGCCTCAATGTAGGCGCCCACACCGGCGCCCCGTATAGGGCCATGGACCGCACGATCCCCGCGTAGAGCCTCCGGCAGGAGGCGTTTGGCCCCCCTAGATTGGGCAAGAGCCGCTTCAACGCAGCCCCGGCCCGCTCCAGTCTGGGAGCCAAACGGCGGAAATGTTCCGCGAAGTTCCACCGGCTGTCGAGGACGAGTCCTAGGTACTTCATCGTCGACTCGACGCCGATGTGAACCCCTCCCACCGTTATCTGGGAACCCGTCGGTGGCGCATTCCGAGGACCATGAAACCACATGGCCTCGGACTTGTGCAATGCCACCTCGAGTCCCAGTTGCCGGATCCTATCCACGATTGTCGCAACCCCGTGTGTCGCTAAGTCGGCCGCCGCCTGGTACGACCTCCCCTGCGCCAGGACCAGCGTGTCGTCAGCGTAGCAAACTACACTGACGCCGCTAGGGGGCCCTGCATATAGATCTGATGATGCGTTTCGGAAACAGACAACGGAACTCTTCAAAAAATTACAGCAAATCAACCGCGAATGTTGCTATCACATAAATAAGTATGCATTGTTTTGACCCAAAGGATGATGAATTTTCGGTAACAAAAAAGGGAAAAATAAAAACTTTTTTCAAAAAAATAACAACCGACTTCCAAAAAACACTACAAAGTGCAAAATAACTTTAATTTCGGAAGGCGGTGACAAATAATTAGAATACACATCCAACGTCACCGACTTCCGAAATTAAAGTTATTTTGCACTTTGTAGTGTTTTTTGGAAGTCGGTTGGTATTTTTTTTTTTAAGTTTTTTGAGAATGTAAACAAACATAATGAAACCAACCTCATCACCATAAAGTATATTTATATATCATCATCATCATCATTTCAGCTGAAAGACGTCCACTGCTGGACATAGGCCTCCCCCACATTTATAAATGCTGCGACTTAATAGACATTCCATCCTTTGGTACGAGCCGCTTTGCGTGTTTTACCTATTGTTTCATCTTTCCATTTATTGCAAAATGTTGAAATTTTTTTTTTACTTAAAAACGATTTTCGACGCGAAAAAATCTGTTTAACGCATAGAAATGCTTGATCGTTTACGCCTTGGAGAGTCGCTTGCATCCATATCACGCTCATACAATTAATCAATATGGTCAAAAACTTCAATTAAATTGTTTTTTTTTTTGTCACTTAAGAACGTATCCCCTATAATCCCATATAAATTACCATTCCATAGTCACGGTTTCTGTATTCGCGGTAGGTATTTTACGGAACGTATACCTCGCGAATAAAGAGCTTTTACTGTACCTACGGCAGGTGCACATTTATTATAAAATGAGCCTCGACCAGGCGCTTTGATCTATATTTATTCTTAAAAATCTGAGTGAGACTTCGTCGCAATATCATTATAACCCCTAAAGACGCCTGCAGGCCTAGACAAAACACCTTTCTGTTAACGTTCACGCTAAACTCTACGCCAGAATATATGGGAATGACATTACCGTGTCCTTTCCGCAGGTAATGTCATTCCCATACATTTTGGCGTACCGTTTAGCGTGAACGCCAAGAGTAATGTGTTTTGTCTCTAGGCTCTGGACTGCATTCGAAAGCTGTGGTAGATTCCTACCAGGATAGATCGGAAGATCGGAGGAGTGGTACCTACACCGTCAAAGCGACACATTATTGTTTTCCGACATGCACGCGAACGAAGTCGCGGGCACAGCTAGTTGAACATAAACCTTATTCCTTCGGAATAAAGTTGAAAAACTAACAAAGAAATTTGATAGATTGGGGTAGCTTGATGTGCTGGCCTCTGAATAGAGGCCAGCACATCGAGCTACCCCAAACTGTAATTTTTTTTCCAATTGAACATGAACCTTACGCATAGGATTTAAAGTTGAAAATCTATCAAAGAAATGTGACAGATTGCGGTAGCTTGATGTGCTGGCGTCTGTACTCTGTGGCCCAACTCAAAGAAAAAACTCGGTGTTGCCATCATTAAGGCACGCCGTGGACAGATTATTCTGATTATAAGGCCCATACGTGTTCGGAATACTCACTTCATAAATTAGGTACAGAGGCCAGCACATCAAGCTACCCTATTCTACCAAATTTCTTTGATAGTTTTTGAACTTTATCACAAAGCAATAAGGTTTATGTTCAATTGGGAAAATTTGACAGTTTGGGAAAGCTTGACCTGCTGGCGACTGTACTCTCCTCTATGACTCACATGCTCAGCAAGTGAATGGTCTGGAAATTCAGATCAGATGCTTGCAGACTTCAACTACATTTGATTTTGTAATTATGTTAGGTTGTCATACATACATCAAGTTACCCCAATCTGTTAAATTTCTTTGATAGATTTTCAACTTTACAACATAAGCCTAAGGTTGATGTTCAATTGGGAAAATTTGACAGTTTGGGGTAGCTTGATGTTGGTTCCGTGTGGTGCCGGACGTAAAAGAATAGCATAGCACCGTCCCATTTCTTCCCGTGGGTGTCGTAGAAGGCGACTAAGGTACTTACTAGAGAATGGGCAACAGAGTTCTCTATGCATTTTACCACCATACTACGTCCGCCAATCCGCCTGCCAAGCGTGGCGATTATCCCCCCCTTTTGGGGGAGGCCTATGTCCAGCAGTGGACGTCTTTCGGCTGAAATTATGATATACATACATATGTTGATCAGAATATGATGTGCCAACTCTTTTCACGGCTACACATCAAGCTATATATTTCCAGTATAAGCTGATCTCGCATTGTATAGGATTTCCGTACAGTGTGAGATCAGCGTAAACTTGAAATGTATAGCTTGATGTAAAGCCGTGTGTACAATGAATGGATAAAATAAATGTCATCATAATGGCACATAATAATGGCCAAAATTTTGAAAATTACCCAAAGTACTGCCCAGACTTTAATACTCAAAAGTTTTATAAATACATCCCCCCCTTGGCCTCCATTCTGCTTTATTTCTTGTAATGTTTGCATAAAAAAAAAAAAAAACAAATTGGGCAACTCTTGGAAATTTCGCCCGACCCACACCAGTGTTGCCAGCCCGTACGATAATAATGGGGGCGATAATTTGGCCAATGGTACGATGTTGTACGATAGTGATTGTCCAATCTACGATAATTTTGAGGTTTGAAAAAAAAGTTCTATGAAAAAAACGTGTCAGACAAAATAAAACGCAAAAAGTTAACAGAATGTCAACGTATACTGTCAAGTATCAACATGTAAATATGTAGACAGAGAATGCTGTAAATGTCTCACTCTCTCTCTCTCTTTCCATGACATTTTTTCACATGAAAATAATAACACTATAATAGTTTCCATCCGACCGCAACTCAGCGTTATATACTGTATTCTTGTGGTTTTCTCAGATAACTTTATATTTACTTCTAGCTAGCCTTAAGCGTGGGCACGCGTGAACACAGATCGTAAAAAGCAAATACTCTTGTGATCTGTGATAAACTCCGTGATTGTGTGTAAAGTTTGGCAGTTTGTGCTGTTAGCGCTACTAGTGGTGAAATTTGGCATATTCTCCCGCTTTGACTAGTCATTGTCGTTTGTTAACAATTTTTGATCAAAGTAAGCAGCGCAGACACACTTTTTGTGCGATTGAGTCTGTGGCGCACAAAATGTCTGCATGGCATGCATAAAGGCCGCCGCGGATCTTACGCAAACTCAACGCACACGACGCAGATCGTCGGTCATTCTGTCGGCAGAACTGTAGGGACGTAGATGCTATGGAAATGCAGAGATTGCGATGTATTATTTTATACTTGAATTACAGAAAAAGAAGAAATAGAGAATTTTGGGTACAGACGCCAGCACATCATCATCATCATCATCATATCAGCCGAAAGACGTCCACTGCTGGACATAGGCCTCCCCCAGGCTCCTCCACTTCGACCGGTCTTGTCCAGCACATCAACCTACCCCAAAATGTCAAATCTTTCCAATTGAACGTGAACCTTTCGCTTATGCAATAAAGTTGAAAATCTATCAAAGAAATTTGACAGATTGGGGTAGCTCGATGTGCTGGCGTCTGTACATACATCCTATACTTTCGGAAACATTACTGAAAGGACAGAATGGTCTGTTTTGTATTTCTTGTATTAACATCCATACATCGATCTCTAGTGCCATGGCACTATCGCGTACGTTACGTCCCCCACTAACGAGTAGACGTGGGTCGTAACGTTTTTTGGGCGTAATCGGCTATACATAGTTTCGTGGTTATGAGTGACTAGTTTCAAAACCGATTATTTTTGGAACTAGTTCCTTTTGTATACAGTTGGTTGGTTTTGCGTTTGTATTTTGTTATGATTACCAAAATGTTACAGGTTATACGTATTATAATATTCGTTTTACTTGTGTGTTATGTTACCTATAATTAGGTACGTTATAATTCCAAAAGGGCTATTTACTCTCGTTGTGCGAGTCGTATTACGTAAAGTAGGTACAGACGCCAGCAGGTCAACCTACCCCAAACTGTCAAATTTTCCCAACTGAACATGAACCTTATGCTTACGGTATAAAGTTGAAAATCTATCAAATAAATTTGACAGATTGGAGTGGCTTGATGTGCTGGCGTCTGTACTTATAATAATTTTAATAATAATCTGTTTAGAGAACGAAACGCTTACGCGTACGCCCGCGCCGTTTGTTGAGTGTGATGTCAACTGTGAACTGCGTACGTAAAATAATTGTTACATTTTTGTCCACGAAACTAGTTACACGATTATCAGCCTCGTAAGCAGTTTCTGAAACCGATGGCACGTTAAATAACGCACACTTCTACTAACGAGTGCAGATTACATACGCAAAAATAGAACGTTTGCAAACAATCGTTAAGCAAACGTTCTACTTTTTCGTGCACTTTTTGTGCAGCGCGGTGCGGCACGACCTGCCAGAATGACATAGTTTTTTGTGTGCCGGACTTTGGTGACAAAAGGTTTTTTCGGGATTTTTGCCTACCATATGATAATTTCGACGTGCGAACTCTCAACACGATAATTTGAACTTTGGAGTTGGCAACACTGAACCACACCCCCCGACCCACCCCTTCTGTTCTGTCTTTGTTGGGCAGCTTTCGAAGCTTTTTTCTGTTTGCTAATAAAAACTGCACGTCTAGAATTCCCAGAAAGTTCAGAAATATAATTGTGCATTATTGTTGTGTTATCTCCAGTGTAGTATAACAGGATCGTGAATGATCTCTCGGGCATTCGGGTATGAAAGTCAAACAAAACAGTCTATGACAGGAATTCGACATGGTGGTGCAAAAGAATTGGAATAACGTAGATACTTCGCATCAGAATCCAGTTACTGAGAGCTCCAGTGGTACGTGGGGCTTCCAAGCGCCGACCAAATCATTGAATGCTCGTTCGAACACACCCAACAATATGCAAGCGGTTAGTTATAATCTCTATAGCTTTGTATAATGACCATGAAAATTTTAGTGAGTAAATAATTAAATTTGCGTCATTTATGACTCATTTTGTAAATAAATTAAAACAGAATGGGTCTGTTTTCATAAATCAATGGTTAGGTAAACTAAAATTGTGCATTTTCCTGAATAAGTCGTCAAAACGCATAAAATTATCTTAAATTTTATTCAGGCTATTAAAGTGTAAAGAATCTTGAGAATATTTTTTTTCAAAATTTTACCTGTGAGCTACCCAGAGCTTGGACTGTCTATTTTTTAACAAGGATCTTTCATTGTTTAAAAGAAACCTAAGACGAAAATTAAACCTGTTACATTTGTTTTACTCAATTTAATATCTGATGGCACTGACAATTACAGAAGCAGCCAGTTACTCGTCAGATTGCCATAAACACATTGGCGGCTATGCACAGAAGGTTCAGTTTACCTGGACCAGTGCAGCCGCATTCAAGACCTATTGCAGAGTTTAGAGCGAGTGCCAACAAGTCTTTGGAAATGTTACGGCAAACTATTCAGTCAGCGGTCACAAGAGAAATAGATCAAGTGATCAAGAAATATTTAGAAGTAAGTTTTTACAAATAAGTGGACTGCAGGAGATCTTTTGTTTATAAATTGATAAAATAAAAAACTAATATTATTTATCTTTTCATAAACACTTCATGATTTGTTTTTAATAGTTATTTTATCAGTTCATTTCATAAACATGTCCAAATGTTGATATAAAGAGATTGTTATTAAAGTATGTTGTATTATGTTTCAGAAATTCTTTGTACCGGCTGTCAACAACATAAGACTGAATTTGGGAGATGAATCTGTTAACGAAGATCAGGTATTATTAACAAATTTGATTTTTTAATAACAAAAGATTGTGTACATAAATTCAAAACATTTACATAATTTGTTATTGTTCATTTTATTGTAGAATGTGTACCTAATTGTATGATATTTACTGTGGTTTTATTCATAGGTGAGAGCAGTATGTCGAGCAATGTTGGATGCCACCCGTTTACTGTACACCACACCGCCTCGGCCAGCACAGTCACCGTATGAGAACAGTGATTCAGAATCCAGTAATAGTGTTGACTCTAAACTTGCCAAACCACCTAATGTAAGCAAACTCATGAACTTTAGAAAAGTATGCCATGTTTTTACTGGTCCATTTCTTGAGAATTTCTCTGGTATATTTATTATGAATCTATGAGTTACTAAAGTTTCACTTAAGCTCTTTGCATGTTACAAGTTCACTCAACTAGCAGTTACTCAAGTAAGTGGTTACTTAAGTACTATAATCAACTACCACATTACTTTCTAGTTTCTGATGTTTGTATATTTTACAAGCAGTGTACTTTGGTATGGAGACTACTAAGCAGTAAAAGCAATAAATACCCAAAAAAAAAAACATTTACTATCCTTGGTCATTTATATACCTGAAATACTTGATAACAGTTGCAGAGCCCATGCCCAAAAAGAAAGGATTCCGAAAACGACATTGACATGACTATAAAACGGAAGAAGATCAAACAGGAGGACTCAACAGACAGTGCCTCTTCATCACCATTGCCATCCCCTGCCATCAGAGACCCTGAGAAGTG
The DNA here is from genome assembly GCA_949987655.1 of Polymixis flavicincta. Classification (NCBI taxonomy): domain Eukaryota; kingdom Metazoa; phylum Arthropoda; class Insecta; order Lepidoptera; family Noctuidae; genus Polymixis; species Polymixis flavicincta. The sequence continues at coordinate 17,239,756 of OX465179.1, forward strand.
GAACCCTGCAAGATTGACCCAAGAAACACTGTTTATTATGGGGTCCCATGCTCATAAAGTAAGTATTTTAATGTCATTTCCATACATTTTGGAGTAGCGTTTGGGGTGAACGCTAACAGAAATGTATTTTGTCTATAGGCCCAGTTCTGATAGTTACAGTTATGTCAGTTGCCATGATAGCCAAAATAGCACAAATGTCCTTTATTTGGTATTAGTCGTTGAATCATTGAACTTCTGAAGTTCTGAGTCGAGCTGAATGATTGTGACAAAACTGTTCACTGACTAGACAGGTCCACTCAATCTATGTGGTTCCTCAAACAACCATCTTAGACACCAATCTGCATGGTTTTCATATGATCTGATCAAGGTTATGTCTAGACTTTAAAAAAGACTGTGACCTCTGATTTTGTTTTGACCTTTGTTCTCAGAGTAGTCAGATAGGAAACGCCAACCTCATATCGTTTTTTAAATATTATTGATCTTTAAAGTGTTTGTACAAATTTACTTACAGAAATAAAATAATTTATCATAAGCTGTTGTCAGTGGTTGGCAAAATTTCCAAACCAAAACATAAATGTTAATCATCAAAACACTACACTACACAGTTATTTGCTACAGTTACAAAAAGTAATTCATATTTACAATTAGCATGAACTCAAATCATTTTTTTATTGGTCTTAAAGCTTGCAGTACTTAATATCTTCATTTATCCTCCTGTCCATAAGCTCATTTATTTGGAGTTGGCACAACATGTACTTTTCTTCGATACTATTAGGTTTCATCTCGATAGTCACCCTCTTTCTAACCATATCGTTATTCACACAGTCCATCCATCGTAACTTTGGTCTTCCTACTCTTATAGCCATCCACATTCATACTCAAATTTTCCTCATTCCTCTGTATCCACATGCCCATACCATCATAACAGATTTCCACACAACTTTTCAGTCACTGGTGTCACTTTCAGACTTCCTCTTTAGTACACCTTTTGTTATTGTATCCATTTGTTTGTACAGTAGGATCCAAAAGCGGAGTACCAATCTCAAAAAGTAATAGATTGACACTACGGTTTAACTTACGACCTTCTTATATTAAGTAATTTCTATACTGTAGACACACACACTCTCATACGTCTACAAATGATTGTATTCCATAAATTCAACCGTTAAAGTAAATAACGTGATAGCTTAGTGGTTCCTGAACTTGGATTAGCGCCATCGTGCGCAACGAGTCTCGGGTTCGAATCCCACGCGCGATGTGCTAGCCTTTTTATTGTTTTAAAAATCGCTTTTGACTATAGTTTCTTGTTCTATTCGTCTTGTTCACTAAACTCGTAAAACTTTATCAATATACCCACAGAAACCTAAAGAAATTTAAATGATAGTTAACTTACGACTCATTCGACGTGACATATAGAACGGTGTTGGTTGTTATTGTGTGCTAGTGACGTGTGTTTAATCTATTAGCGGTCTTCCAGTTCATTTTAAAATGTAAGCAAATTGAATAATAGAAATGAAAGCGAATATTATTGCGCTGCATAAAAGCGGACTTAAATATCACAAATAACTGATGAAACCGGCCTGAGTGTGAGTATTATGATTTAATTATTTTATTAAGCACTTATTTAAAGTATAACTGCTGATCCTTGTAGTAATTTTTAAACGTTTTATAAATATCATAACGTCTAAATAGAAGAAAAATATAAAATTTAAAAGTAAATTTATTTCCTAGATTAAATATTTATGTGAAATTTATATTTCAAATAATTTTGTTTCTAAATAGTAATACATATTAGTATGTATTTTGTTTAGTAGCCTAACAGTACCCCTTTTTTGTTTTAGTGAAATACTGTGAGTCAGTGGATGAAAAGATATGAGGAAGGGGGTAGCCTTGCCCGTCGAAAGCAAAGTGGAAGACCCCAGCTTATAAAAGAAAGCGACGCACAAGTGGTTTCAAAAAGACAAGACATTTTGCCAAATTATTCATAGTGCGCTGTGCACTCGACGCAGAAGGTTTGCATCATGGAAAACCAGCTCAAAAAACATAAACATTAACATTAAGATATAAATTATAAATATTTATTATTATTGACTTTTATTGATTTTAGTAATATTCACATAATATTGTGTCATATCCGTAATATGGATTATTTCGAGGTTTAGTTTCAATCTTCTTTTCGTAATGAAAATGATTACTTAAGCTATAACTTCGATAAGTCCTATTAAATACAATTTGTTAACTTTGAGGTTTGAGAGAACTAACTCACTCGCAGTAGATTTATTCCAATAGTAGTACTACTGAGTCATTTAATTGTATTGTGACAACTTGTCTGCATTTGTTATTTTTACGTGGGTAGATTTGCGTAGAAAAATGTGATTTCTTTAGAGTACCGCACATTGTAGTAATTACAGCACAATATTATTATATTACTAAGATACAATAGCCTGATTATCATGGTTCACCAATTAGCTACTTTACTTCAATAATTGTTCTTTATGAGAAAATAAACTGTTAACAAGAAGTTATTAGTAGTTATTTTTATACCTACTTCATAAAATTATAACGAATAAACATTTTGTAATCACATAATCTTCTTAATCCTTTGTTTAAATAATAATTTAAGTAATTTAAAAAAAACATTCTCGTATAACGAATAATAAAAGAACTGATGAAATTGTTGAAAAGAAAAATAAAAGTCTGCGGGAGATTTGAACCCAGACTTTTGTGTTTCTTAATCAATGACAACACGCTGCGAGCTACCGATACTTGATATTAGAACGTGAATTTTAGCGATCGTATGAACCGACCAAGGTCATACGTAGTTACTACGTAACACAGTACAGACAGAGACAGAGTACTCTGTGCGACGGTATGTTTTTTGTATCTTTCGACGACAGTGGTGTGTGAGTACCTACTGTGGTGTGCGGTCTGGTTACATCACTTATACACACAGCTGTAGGTACGGCCTGGACCGCGAGTCATAGCAATATAACCCTTAGCATGAGAATGGACTCTTGACCGCGACCGTACATATACACCACACATTCCTCTTAGCATTCTCATCTCAGATGCATGCCTTTTATTCATCCCTTTTGTGGCCCAATATTCTGACTCATAGAAGACAGCAAGTCTGACCATTGTTTAATGGGTATGCGGGAGTCGCAAATTGTTCCCGGGACATGCCGCCATTTCATCCATCCAGTGTTAATTCTGTGCTTAACCGTCTGATCTACTTCGCCATCCCTTTGCACGTGTGAAGAGATATACCGGAAGCTCCAGAACTGGAGAGACCGCCGAATTCGCTGAACATATTTTCAGTTTTGGTTCCAATGATTTTCAAGCTAACATTCTCCAGCTTCTGTTACCATTTCTCCAATCTGCTCTGGATCTCAGCATAAGTCTTTGAAATCACTTTTTTGATTAGATCCTACAAGAAGAAAAAGTTGCTAAACATTAGTGATATTTAGGCAAACAGGTAGGTATTCATTAAAAACAAAACTATGGTCAGTAAGACAACCAATCACCACATCAGCACCTGTTCACTAGCATAATGCAAAGATTAGCCATTACCCCCCTCACCATACATACTTAGCTTAGACTACAATATAACATAATAGTAAAAAAATATCTTCTTTCAGCTGTTAGGCTTAGGACACTCTCGTGGCCGCCTGTATACCAGACATGCTGGTCTACTCAGATATCCAGCTGACTCATCAGATAAGGAATGGATTGCCAGTCATAATTTGGTAAATGCTGTGGGTGGGAAGACGTATATCATGGTAATTATGTCTTATTATTTTTTGGACTGATATAACTAATCACTATAACAATTAGTTTTTTTTTTTTTGTATTTTCAGGTTTTAGAAGACATTGAAGAACTTGCCAACAGTGATGCATACAAACACAATTCGCTCCCGATGCTGGGAGAATTAACAGGCTTCAAAGTTCCTCTGTTTATGCTGAGGAAAATAAAGGCGTATGTTCTTAAAAGAGCCCTCAGTGGTGATATAAGCAACGCCAACAGTCCTCAACCTTGCACAAGCAATGTACAAGAAGAGGACAAATACAAAATAGAAGACATCAAAGTTGAACCAAATCACGACAATTTTGATAGCAACAGTTTCGATGCCAGCCAGTATATTGGTAATGGTGAAAATAGCAGAGACTTCTCAGATGTTCCTATGATGAAAGAAGATACGGATTTTGCTGATATCAAAGTTGAGGATATGGATGACATGAAAGTCGGAGGAATAAAAGTTGAAGACTTGGATGAAATTAAAATGGAGGAAATGAAAGATGAAGATGATCTCATTAGTATTAAAGTTGAGAGCATGGATGACCTTGAAGTTGATGGAATCAAAGTAGAACATATAAAGTTGGAGAATGACGATTTCCCCCTTTGCAAAGATCCCGAGTATGGTCAAAATCATTTGGTGGATGGCTTGTTAGAATCGGACATCGAGTTTTTGAGCAGTAACCTGGGGAACATTGAGAGTGATGCTGACGCGAGGAAGGCAATAGAGAAGCTGACTGGAGCTAATCCTGATACTATCACATTGGTTGGTGACGAATTTGATTTGGGAACTACGTTGAACACTAGCAATGTAAGTCTGTTGTTGCCTTATTTATTAATACAAAAACCGTCTACCCAAAATATACAATGCTTAGTCTTGCATTATGATCTGTCCCAAAATTATCTGAAAAATGTGTAAACAAACCCTGTTTGGTTAAATTCTTTCAAAATCTTTCACTAAAGTGTATTAGTTACACATTAATCTGTATTTAGAAAATCATTTAATTGTTATTGAAAAATCGTCGACGTCGACGAAAATTGAGGTTATAAAATAAAACTCAATTGCCAAAGGATAAAAAATCTTCAAGGTGATTTAAAATTAGAATTTCGGCATAAGTATTCAAATAAACTAAGCAACACAATCAATTCGTAAGTGGCGTTACAAATTGGCATTCACATTTTCGTCAAATACTTTTGGAACAGACTATAGTAATTATTATTAAAGCTCATACTAAAAAAGAAATAAGAGACAACCAACTACATGTGTTAAATCTGTCGAATATATTTTTGTGGTTCAAAGAGTGCATTGAAGCTCAAAAATGCTTTAGTCAAATCAAATTTATTTATTTGTACAGATAGGTATAATGTAGTGGTACATGATGGTGTAAAATCAAGATTTTTTCTTTTTTTCTAGTTTGCAGTGAATCAAACAAAATGCATCACAGTGGCTTCAACCACAAGTGGTATAGTGCACCGTGTGCCGGTTGCCCACATTGCCGCACCCCCCCGCATTACTGGCAGCACTGTGCATTACTACACCAGTTCGAGCATCCCGCCTGCTGGGCAGAGGACCGTACATCATCTGCCGCAAGCCACGGTCACCATACAGAACATTCCTGGGACTACTTCGCAAGTTATTCGTGGGTGAGTGTTCATTGCATTGCATTGTCATTGCATTATGTTTATTAAAGTGAATTATCATATTTCCGGAATAAACTTTAGTAAATGAGTAATTGCCAATTATGAACTGTTAGCTATCACGTTCTGTTTTCTTTTATTTGCAGAATACCAATTAACACCAAAGGTACATTCAGCACAGTCATGTCTCAAGGTGCAGGCAGTACAATCATCGGCTTCGGGACACGCACCTCAAACGCTACAATCATCGGCACCCCGCAGTATGTCAATGTCAGTTCCAAGTCGTTCCCAACCGGGAACATTCTCCACAACGCTATCGTTTCACGGAACATCATCAATCGCAACAACCTGACTCCTGCTTCAAGCGCGACCTTCAACGTCACTGCGGTCCGCCCGATACTTCACACGTCCACGCCAAAGATAAGTACAGTCGTCACAGCGAGTTCTACAGATTTCGACAGTATTTCTACTACCAAAGATATGATCGACAATGCATGTAATTCCTCTGTTATGTTAAAGAAAGTTCTTACTTTAGGCAGCGCGGGCGCCGCCAAGTCGTTTATGATGCATAATACGCAGAAGGTATTGTCAACTGGATTCGCGAATGGTGTTACACCACCTCCGAACGTTACTATCGTTAGTTCAGGAACCAGCGGTGGTCTGCTGAATAATAATAACGTGGGACATTCATCCACTAGCATAGTAAGCCCTACTTCTGGCACATTGAGTGCTACCCACGCCACTCTGTCAGCTTTGCTAGCATCAAATGCTGAAAACTCCCAAAAGAATAAGAAATAAATTCCAGGTTCCATTCCATAGTAGATTAGATGACCATTACTTGATCTCATTTAATTACTAAAAATATTCTCCTTAAACTTTATCAATGAATTGATGTTCACATTTAAATAGTATCAATATAAAAATGTAGCCATAGATATAGTGCAAATAGAGATGTGCAGCATGTTCTGTAATGCGTTTTTGGAATGCAGGCTCACTAACAGTGAGGCCTAAGGCCCAGTACATACCAAGTTGGTATCAGTTAAATAATAGCAATTGAAGCATAATCATAAAAATGTATGGAGTTAAAGTGTCCTTGGAAAAACTTCACCTAAAATTATGTGGGAAGTACTTGTACTTGCATAGTAATTTTTTATTGCAACATAGTTCTGCATAGTATTTCTTCAATTCCATCCTGATACATCTATCATATTTCATCAACTATGTTCTGTCTACAGCTTCCATTAAGGATACTGGCCTAAATAATGCCGATGCCAGTTGGTGTGTCTTGGGCCAAAGGCGCTAAATAAAATTCAAACTGAGAAGCTTAGTGAAGTTGTTCACGAGGTCTGAGAAATACGAGGTCAACATTAAGTTAGCTCGCAAAACTCCACAAATGTGAATTTATCTAAAAATTTACTTAATGTGACTCTGCTTAAATTAAAAGTACATACAATATGCCAAAATAAGAAAATATTATTAACAAACATTGAAAAAAAAAGCTGCCTAAATTAATAATAATTATTATGCCTAATTATTTTGTTAACAGGTTTATGCAACGCCATTTTATGAATGTTTAATTTATCTACCTCTTCATGTTACCTGAAAATTATTTTAGTAGGTAGGTATTGTGTTTGTGTACTAAGAAGTACTTATGGTTGTGTGATTACTTGTCGAAAGTACAAATTGGGATTGTGCGGAATCAGTATTATTTGTAGTGATATACTTCGAAGTTATTATTATTAAGAACTATTAACTATTTATTGAGAATTAAGGCTTGTTTACACTTTGATAAATCCAAATCAAATATTTCTCTACATATTTTTTTTTACCCAACTCCACGTAGGTTTGTACTGGCTACTTGAACATTTGATCGTAATCAGTACCTTGACAGTTTTTGGTCCGAGCACGAGTCAAAATATAATCAAAATTTTATTTCAGAAGATTAGGTTTAAGGCTTATAAACCCGTCTCAATTATAGGAATTGAATATGCTGGGAAAACTACTTCAATTTACTTTATCAGGGTACAGTAAAAAGTGATTAACTATTTAAGTTACGTTAGGACTAGCAGATCTCTCTTAATTCCCGATTAGTGTTGTTTACCTAATTTAGCCCCTTTAAGTAAGCAGTACATATTTTTTGTATTTTATATTTGCAGGAATGCTCCGATCTTTTATGTAGGCGTTCCTATCCAACGGTTATTTTTTTATTTATTTAAAGTATATTATACTAAGAAGGGTAAATTCCCACAGCGAATCCTTTTTAAAACTGACTAGTTATGAAGTTGAATAAATATTTTTTTAATACCGTTTTCTATATTAAATCAAGTGATTCTATTTTTGAAAGGATTTCTATCACGATTTTTTTATTAAGATGTTTTTATATCGTAAGCGAGGGTTTTAACTTATATGTTTCCAGTACTTTTAGCATGAAGATAAATAAAACTTTAAAGTACTCATTAGATTCTCGTAGATTAGTGTATAAGTAAAAATGTAGGTTAATTCGTAGATCAAAAAGTTGTTCAAGATAGGCTAAGAAGTTCAAGTTACTGTCGAAATACTTGATGTTGGTTTTTTTAATGATGCGGTTATTATTTATTTTTACTAAAATCGTGCCAAATTTTATGCTAAACTTATACCTGTGATTATTTATATTACGCTTTCTTACAGAATTTACACATAGTGTTGCTTTCAAACGTATATAAAGATGATTTTGCTTAGAAAAACAAACAGTTATACTCTGGATAGAGTTCTTGGCAGTAAAAGACTGCAATCATGAATAAAATTACGAAGGTAGCATTGTAATCTAATTTATTCTTTTGTTAATTTAAAGGCATTATGTTGGCACTTTTGTTTTGAGTGAAAGTGCCGTTTTGTTTCTTGATCAACTACCTTATGTTTGTTGTGTGTGCCTCCTTAACCTAACGTAGGGAAGCATTAATGACTAACATAAGTTGCCAACATTTCAATTATTTAATGTGTGCAATTTATAAAATATAAATCATCGAGAGCATTGTAAGGTGCATTTTCCTCAATTAATTAAGTGTTATAAATAATAAAATAAACCGGCCTACATTTTCGGACTACTCAGAAAACTAAATACATCGAAAAAACTTCTGTTACTTTTAAAAAGGGGGTGTACGGTGAAACCATACACTACTGACGAATAAGTATTTTACGTTACTTCATCATGAAGAAAGTTGGAAGATATTCATTTGATACTACTGCTTTTAAGATAAAATAAATGTATTGAACGGCCCAAAGGTTGAATAATATAATAAGCGATGATCTCTAATTGTGACCTATCGTTAAACTAATATAAATTGATGAAGTAAGGTCATCCATCATCTGCCTAGCCTTTTCCCAACTATGTTACCACCAGTATTTTACAAGGAGCGACTGCCTATCTGAACTCCACATCCTACTTACTGGATAATACGATACCCCTTGGTAAGACTGGTTGTCATACTTTCGGGCTTCTGACGACCCGTAACGACTGTCTAAGATTTACGAATGGCAGCCGGGACCAACGGCTTGAGTGCTTTCCGAGGCATGGCGGGGTAATATGTAAAGATGGTCACCCATCTTCACCCATCAGCATGCCGGGTCAACCGCGGCAACCGTAGCTTAACCTGATCTATCGTGCGGCTGTTATTACTTAGCCACAAGCCAATTGATTAGGTAAGGGAAAAAATGGTAATTCATTAGTAGTGTATGGGTTCACCGCACGGGTTAAGTACAGGGTAATAGGAACATCGACGCACAACTTGTTACCTTGGTTTCACTGGTACGTGATTCTGAATGTCCTGCGTTGTAATTTGCCGTTGGTTATTAAAAAAAAAAAAAAATAGTGGCACTCCGGGAGTGCCGACGAAGTGAAAACTTGAACAATTACGTTGTATTTTTTTGAATCGTCAGATTATTTATTTATTCAACGTTCAATGTACGTTCAACGTTGTTCGTTCGTACGTTCGTGTTGTCAGAGATGTCGGTAACAGTGTCGCGACATCAATTGATTTTTTTTCCCCATCTCCAAAAATGCCCTACGCGCCTAAAGAAGTTTTCACTTCAAAAAAGGTTGATGGTCCATATATTTTGACCACACTATTGTATGAAACAGCAGATTTTAATTTTTGAGAACCGACTTAAAGTTTCTTCGCTAGGGGGTCTGTAGCCTGACCGATACCGCTGTACCGCGCCTTAGGTATGGGCGCACCACGTCACGATTGCGGCGGTAAGTCCCCTCTTTGAGGAGTGGCTTGAGAGGCGGCATGGCGTCCTCACCTTCCGCCTGACGCAGGTCCTCACCGGACACGGTTGTTTCGGGAGGTTCCTGTTTCGGATAGGGCGGGAGGAAACGCCCGGGTGTTTCCACTGCGAAGATCGCCCTGAGGACACGGTGGAGCACACGGTGGCGGTCTGCCCGGCTTGGGCGGAGCACCGCCGTGTCCTCGTGGAGGCGATCGGCGGCGGCGATCTCTCGCGTCCGGCCCTGGTCCAGGCCATGGTACGGAGCGAGAGGGCATGGGGAGCCGTCACCTCCTTCAGCGAAGCAGTGATACTCGCGAAGAGGGAGGCGGCGCACGTGAGGGAGAGGCAGCATATGCGCCCTCGCGACCCCAGCCGCCGCAGGATACGGAGACGCCCTGGGCGTCGGGAATCCCAGGCCGATTTCCGGCCACCGTAGGCATGGGCTTGCGGACGGCGAGTAATGGGTAGCTCGCTGTCCGGTAAGGACCAAGCCCAAGTCGACGGCGCGTTGTGTTCCACGCGCGCCTCAAAGAGATGTCAGCACAAAAAATGATGGGACCCGCAAGGGTCGATGCCTGCCAGGGGTGCGGGTTTGTTCGAAAGAGACACCACAGCCCCTGGCTTAAGGGCTACTGAAGGAACACGGGTGGGTTTTAGTCAGTAAAAGTCTGACACGCCCTCCTGCTCCACCCAGAGCGGGAGAAGTTATTTGATGATTTCCAACCCAAAAAAAAAAAAAAAAAAAAAGGTATGGGCGCGGCGCGACGGGGTGCAGTGCAGGCCTCTTATTCGTCAGTGCAAACCGCTCATTCGTCACCACTCACAACGTCCGTCCCCCGCGTCGCCGCGCATACCTAAGGCTCGGTACAGCGGTATCGGTCAGGCTGTAGAATCATGTGCTACATAGGTTACAGTTTGTGTGTCTATGTTCCTACCACCTAGTATAGTCATTCCGCAGATTGGAAGGAATACTAGTGAATCGATTTGATTTTTTATTTAAATTGCGCTTCGAGCATGCAGATGTCTGTTTCTCCCTATATTTAGTAAAGTTTTATTGTTATTGAGTTGCAATATATTTATTTTTGCTAGCGTTTGGCGGCTATGATTTCAGCTTTAAATCATTATTTGCTTGCAATATTTTTTTTCATAAGCTTTCGTGCAATTTGACGTTTATTTATTTTTATTATGTAGGTTAGTTAGTTTGTTTTTGCTTTTTTATTGCAATATCATTTTGAGCAATGGCTTTTTTATTTGTTTTATGCCAGTCTCATATTTGCTAAGCTTGCAATATTTATCTATTTTTTAAACAAATTTGGCAATGTTTTGTCTTTTTAAATTGTTTTTAGATAAGTTTTTGAACTTTGAAGTTACAACTTTTTGTTATTATTTATGACTAGGTTAATGTGATTTTTTCCAAAAATCATTACGGGGTCTAAAAGGATCGCTGTGCTGTGTTGTTATTAAATGGCTGTGTTTACACTTTAGTGATTAATATTATTTGTCTGAAAGTCAATACAGACTCCCAACTGGATTATTTTAGGAACTAGTACTACCCAGTGTAGTCCTAGTCTATCTGAGACAAATCTGAATCTCTCATAGGATAATTATGTATGTACCTACTAGGTATAACTTAATGGTTGTCGTGGCTGTGTGTACTCTAGATGTAATCATTGATGTACTTATTGCCATTTTATGTCTGAATGTGGTTGTTTATGCGATATGTACTTTATTCATAACTAGTGAAATATTTTGATCTCTAGTATGTAGGTATTTTATCTAGTAGTGTCTTGTAATAGTTATCTTGCGTTAATGTCCCATTTCAAAAGTTAAATTTTTTTATTTTATTTAAATTTCGTCTTGTTTGTTGCAAGTGTTAATTTCAACGAATCAGAGATTTTGTTCATTGTTAAGGCTTGTTTTCATGGGGCGAGTTTATCGATCATCGAGAGTCGATTAAGTCCATGCGAGACTCGTAGTATCGTAGGCTATTTATCGCACTCATGTGCTCCCACTCATCTTGTAAACAATGTTTTAACAGCGCTCATGGTAGCCCGTTGTGGTTGGTTGGCTAAAATTAATAGCAACCAATCACGTGATTTGGCAACATAATCAATTGTAGAGCTTTTCGCGAGTCGGGATTAATAAATAGAAGTAACGAATGAAAAACTGAATAAGCACGCTATTTAACCGTCCTACAATCAACTATAATTGAGATTTTGAAATAGGACATTAGCGGTCCAGTCTTAACTATAATGCCAACGAATCTCCATACTGTGATTACTATTAAATACTCTCATAATTATAAGCACAAGCTATTTTCAATAGCACTTTAAATGTTATCATGCTTGCCTAATGATTGTGACTTATAAAATTAAGACTAAGTACACTTTAGTGCCGATATCGCTCTGTTTTTGAAATATTCTGGGTCCGATATAGTATCAGTTAAATGAAAAATGAGATCATTCAACGCAGACACTACCAACCAACCGTAGATGGTGTCTTGATAATGTGTAAAACTAAGGTTTCTCACTATGGTGGAATAGAAAAGCGGTTTTTTATTGTGGAACCGTACGCAAACTGAGTAAAAGAACGGTAGACTGTAGTGTCAGATCGACCGTAAACACGGAATCTGTTTTTATTATCGTTGTCATCATCTGTTGAGCCTTTTTTCAACTATTTTGGTGGTAATTGGGGGCAAAATTGTTGGGCGTCGTTCTAACCGGCACCCTAATTGCGTAACTCACGATTCATCATAATCTGTATCGTTTTGAAACGGATTGTTAAACCATTGCTTCATACGTTCGAAAAATGTGTCTGTTCGACAACATATATAACGCAATGAATATTGTTTAACTGTGAAGACGAAACCAATTATGATCAATCGTGAGTTACGCAATTAGGGTGCAGATCGGTTTACACTTTCGTTGTCTTCATTTTTTAAAACTATTTCATTGCCTTCTTGTATTGGCAAGAATGCAATGAAATAGTCAAAAAATATTTGTGTCCTCCACTAGATGAATATTGGCTCTCTCAGAATAACAGAAAACAAAGTTGCTTTGTTGGAAAAATAATTAATTACCGGCCGAGTTCTCAATTTAATATCAGGCACTGGAAATCTGTATATTAGAACAGATAGATATTTAGCAAAAATCAATCGAGAAAAGACCAATATCGGCACTAGAGTACACATAAATGCAACCAGTTTGTAATGTAGCACTGCCCAATCATGCCAAATATAACGTATTCATATAAGAAGTAATGTAATAAACGATATGTTTATCAATTAATTTCTGTTGTATGATTTTGTTTAACTTTCTCTCTATATATAACTGAACCTACTTTATCGATATTTAATTGTGTAGTTTTTTTTTTAGTTTTTAAGATCTCTGCGGATAATGCTATTTAGCATTAAGTTATTAATTAGATACTCGGTAAGAGTGGTGCTGACTCATCGATATATACAGGGTAAGTTTTTATCCAGTGCGCAAATTGTAACCATGTTTTCAGCATATCATTCTAGAACCCCTAGCGCAGAAATTTTTCGCCGGTTAGGCAAAAAAAAAAATCTGCTGTTTCATAGAAAACTGCAACACCTACGCAGTCAAAATGTATGGAACAGCTGATTTTTTTTTGTATATCCGGCGAAAAATTTCTGCGCTAGGGGGTCTAGAATGATATGCTGAATTCATGGGTACAATTTGCGCACTGGATAAAAACTTTTCCTGTATAGGAAGATAATAATATCGTTTTGGCAATACAACACGGTTCTACCAAATTGCTAGGGTCAAAATTGAAGTAGTCGCTGTTTTTCGTAATTCATACAAATTAAAATACGTAAACCGTGTATGTATTGCTACTAGCGTCCCTAATTTAATCTAATGTTAAATTACTTACTGGCATGTCATTATATGTCGTGAAAGTAGACCTCGTCTCATGTTTCCAGAAACTTCACTCAGAATGACTGCAGGCTGTCGCAGATAGGCCAACACACTGATATATAGAAACAAGAGCAGATAAATAAAACTAATAAAAAACATCTTAAAGTCAAACGAATTAAAAATATCATACCTAATACGGGCCTGTTGACAAAATCGTATATTATTCAGTGTAGGCTAAAACTGAATCTGTCTCGTAAAATATTTCGTACGACAGTTTAAACTTTTCCAAGTTTTACTGGGAGAACAAGTTATTCCATATTGTTGAGTTTATAGTGGACGCTTTCATAATGAGGACGTTTATAATGTGGAAGACGTTTAAGAATATTTTTAGTGCCTTTTAAAAATGTTTCAAGTGCAAGAAATACCAGACATTATTTTATCATTTCTTTTTAAAAGCAGTGTCCAGATCTTATGACAGGTTTCTTATGGATGGCATGTGCTATTAGAGTATCCTTAACTCCTAGTTTTTGGGTAAAAGGAAAAAACGGAACCCTTATAGGATCACTTTGTTGTCCGTTCGTCCGTCTGTCTGTCAAGATCCTTTTTCTCAGGAACGCGTGGAGGTATCAAGCTGAAATTCATATCAAATACTGAAGTCTACTGTCCCTTGGAGCAAATCAAACTTCTAAGCCAACGCAATCAAAAGATACAGCCGTTTATGCCACAAATTTTAGAAACTCGCAAGGGAATCAAAACCTACAGGGTACTTCCCGTGAACTCAGAATCTTGAAATGTGGTACGGAGCAAGGTCTTACAGCACAAATAAAGAAAAAATTCAAAAAAATTAAAATGTTGAAAATAATGGGTAAATTTTGGTACTTACAAGTTTTCGCGAAAATCTAAATTTGCCATATATTTTTTACTATAGCGGTATAATTAAAATACCATAACTTTTACTGATATACCTACAGGTTTGTACAGAACCCTCGGTGCGCGAGTCCGACTCGCACTTGGCCGGTTTTTTTTTTATATGGACTTTGTAGTCCCTTTTTCCTTCGAAATTGTTCCAAACAATTTGTAGTCTGAACAAATCTGGCCAGAAGTACATTTCAAAATATCCATTTGCCGTGGAGGCTATTTTAATGCTCGACATAATGCCCTAACTACCTCTTACGTCATCTGGAAGAAGAACTGGGTTATTCTATTTCTGGTTTCAGTTTAAATCACAGTATTGATCCGAAACGGATGATATTTCTGTACTGCCGCAATCACCACTGCAACTTTATCTCCTTTAAGCGCTTTAATTTCAAACTGTCATTTAGTCGCTACTGAAGTTTTAAATAGACCTCGCTTCTACCATCGAAATTATGAAATTAATGAGTATTCCATCCGACGTGTGAATTTAACAGGAAGCTTTATTGCCTTTCTTTTGAAGTAAAGTGGATTTAACTTATTGAATATCAAAAAATGGCTACAACTTGAAACTTGGTGTTTGGAAACCTCGATGCAATGTTTTTCAGCCATTTCATTTAATTCAACATTTGTGCTGATTGAATTCCTTAATCGCACTTAACAATGTAGAAGGAGGAGTTGGTCTGCTGGGATTTGTTTCCGCATTGATCCGAAAACAGATAATATTTTCAGGTCTACCCCACTACCTCTCTTACCAAAATTTTTATTGGTGCATCTGTGCAATGGTTTTTTAAGCGGATTTTAACAGCATGCATGCTGCTCATCTTCGGTAGATTTTGCAGTTAGGTAAATTCACTCCATTTTTGGAGGTATTTCTTTATTGTACAGCAGAAGACGGCTTCAGATAAAGCAGATAGATCAAAAAATCTCATCAGTTCTTTTAAATCTGCTCTATTATCTCTTACTTATGTCATCTGGAGGAAGAACTAGGTTATTCAATTCCTGATTGCAATTTCAATCTCTGTAGTAATCAAACCGCGCCGTCGACCTGGGGCCTAAGTCTACTAATTTATAAACGTCACAATGGTCTCTCAATGGTAAGTTTTTGACAGATTTGCCATACAAAAACTGTCAAAAACACACCATTGAGAGACCATTGTAACGTTTATAAATTAGTAGACTTAGGCCCCTGGGCTTGGTCCTTACCGGACAGCGAGCTACCCATTACTCGCTGTCCGCAAGCCCGAGCCAACGGTGGCCGGGAATCAGCCTGGGATCCCGACGCCCAGGGCGTCTCCTGCGGAGGCTAGGGCCGTGAAGGCGCATATACTGCCTCTCCCTCACGTGCGCCGCCTCCCTCTTCGCGAGCATCACTGTTTCGCAGAAGGAATCGACGGCTACCCATGCACTCTGGATCGCCGCCGCCGATCGCCTCCACAAGGACACGGCGGTGCTCCGCCTAAGCTAGGCAGAACTCCACCGTATGCTCCACCGCAATGGAAACACCCGGGCGTTTCCTCCCGCCTTATCCGAAACAGGAACCTCCCGAAACAACCGTGTCCGGTGAGGACCTGCGTCAGGTGGACGGTGAGGACGCCGTGGCGCCTCTCCAGCCACTCCTCAAAGAGGGGACTTACCGTCTTGCCCAGCAATGGGCTGCGACAGTCACACTCTCCACGTCGCCATGAGATCCAGCCGGAGCTCTGTCCGCTGTGCCGCGATTTCTCCCGGCAGCGGAGTTACGCCCCGGCCGGTTTGGCCTCCTCGCGCCACTCCCAAGTGTGGGCGAGGACCTCTGCCTCCAGATTCTTAGACGGGGTCAGCTTGGCTGTTAATGTTAGTGTACGTGCATCCACTACAAATCTTCTTTTCCTAGGCTTAATATTAGGCCAATTTGCAATGGTTTTGAGATTCATCAGTATGCATTCTGCTCGTCATCGGAAGACTGCGGTTCGGTACATTCACTCCATTTTAGGAGGTCTCGTCTTTATTGTGCAGCAGCAGACTGCTTCAGATAAAGTACATGTATTGAACACAAAGTCATATCGGTTCCTTTATGTCTATTTCTAAATAAATACCGAGTTAGGAGAACGGATTTGCAATCATAGTTTCTCGGATCGTCATTAAAAGACATAAGCACAAAGTTTTCTTGTATTTTAACAAAACCCCACCATCAGTGCAGTTGCCTATCCATTTTTAGCAATGCACCATATTCTCTAGCTAAAAACTCATCTGCAGAAACAACTGGGTTGCTCTATTCTTAGGCAGGCCAGCTCAACATTTTTAGTTGTGTTATTGATCTAAAACTAATTAAATTTTCAGCCCAGGTGTGATTTAAAATTCAATGCAGAGATCTATTTAAAATTTTAGCGATGTTAAAACTTGAATTTTTGTTATAATTCTGTTCAGGAAGTAAGTTGATAGACATCCTCCTATACACTTCAGTACTTAATTAACGTTGTAAATTTATTTTACGATGGTTGACAGGATAGGAATTCCAAAACCCATAAGAATGGGAACCAGGTTTTTGTTTTTAAGTGACGGAACAAGTCCATACCTAACTACAAGAGTCCTGTGCATTTGCGACATCTCATTATCAGTCATATTGGTCGTTATCGGTATTCCTTACGAGAAAAAGCTTGTGCAACTCCAGACTGTAATTCTGACTTCAGTACATGCCAGTTTAGAACATACTGGCTACCCACTTAAGCCTAAGCAGGCCCTCTTCATCCTTTCTGAGTGGCTGATCCTTCACGACATGACCAATTTTCTTGCCAAGAAGATAAAGAGAAGACTTGCCTTTGTCCTGTATTTGCCTGGGCTCAGTACCTACATCCAGACTGAATAACAAAACACAGGAGGAATTGGGTTGTGCTATTGTTAGACCGGGTCAGTACGGCATTTTGGTCCCAGTATTGATCTGAAACGAATTATATTTTCAGCCCAGACGCGATTTAAAATTCAATGCAGTGGATCTATTTTAAATTTTAGCGATGTCGAAACCTACATTTTTGCCATAATGCTGTTCAGGAATTAGGTTGATAGACATCCAACCATTCTCTTTGATAAGTTATTGTCGTTGAAAGTTGATTCTGTGAGGGTTGGCTTGAAAGGAATTTCACAAACCTTAGGAATGGAAATCAGTTTTTAATTTCCAAGTGATAGAAGAAGTGTCTAACTGCACGAGTCCTGTGCATTGGTAAAAGTAGTTTACACAAACATTATGTAGGCTATGTAGACTTCCAAAAGTTTTACTTTAAGTTTGGGATCAGCTGTCATTCACAGTCATCACGATGTAAAAAAAAAAGAAAACGCCTAGTCAGTTTTGAAAAATACAATGATTCATCTTTAATATTTACCTACATAAGGGAGCGTTCAAGTATTACGTAACGCATTTTTGGTAGATTTTAGAAATGTAACGCATCGTAACGTTTTTCTGTACCCACCCTCCCCCTCCCTAAGTGTTACGTAACATCTAAGTGACCATTTTTACCTACAAGTCACAAGAGAATACAGGAGAAATTCCTAGTGTGGGTCAACGTTTAAAAAAAATCGTTTCACGGACATGAGCACTATACCACGCCAGATTAGGTTCTGCTGGATCCTGCAAACTATCTTCAGGCTTTCTATATTCCGCCGAAACATCGTAGTCGACAATCATTTCACTCCAGACATTAGCAAGTGTTTCCCCAGCTTGCTGAAAATTGCGGTTTCCAAGTCATCGTCAACAGTAATTCCTTTGTCGTCGAGATGAGAACCAAAATGTTGATGCGGCAGGATGACTCCTGACAATCGTTTGCTGTGGGGGGCCAGGGCCAGATCGAGGTTTTATTGCAGCAGGATTGTTTTTCGGACGTTCAGCTTTCTCAAGTTTTTCTTTGGCTCGAATTTTTTTGCTTTCTCTATTTTTCTTTAAACATTTTTCATCTTCTTTTAATTCTTTCCGTTGTTTTTTTATTTACAATCGAGGGATTCCCCGTAAAACATAAACGAAAAGAGTTGCCAACTTGGGACATTTTAATTTCCTAGTTTTTTATAAAAATAAAAAAGTTACGTAACGCGTTGTTCCAATACCCCCTCCCACCCCTGTAACGCACCGTAACGTTTTCTAAGAAAAATTGCGTTACGTAATACTTGAACGTTCCCTAAGTTTATACCACGTTTTCTAAACCAAACGAATAAGATCTTCTATAAAAATGATATACCCCTTTTCACCCTTGAGGACACGGTGGAGCATACGGTGGAGGTCTGTGCTTCGCCCAAGCCGGGGGGCTTGGGCGAAGCACTGCCGTGTCCTCGTGGAGGTGATTGGCGGCGGAGATCTCTCGCGTCCGGCCCTGGTCCAGGCCATGGTACGGAGCGAGAGTGCTTGGGTAGCCGTTACCTCCTGCGAAGCAGTGATGCTCGCAAAGAGGGAGGCGGCGCACGTGAGGGAGAGGCAGTATATGCGCCCTTACGCCTTAGTCGCCGCAGGAGACGCCCTGGGCATCGGGAATGCCAGGCTGATTCCCGGCCACCGTAGGCGTGGGCTTGCGGACGGCAAGTAATGGGTAGCTCGCTGTGCGGTAAGGACCAAGCCCACGTCGACGGCGCGTTGTGTTCCACGCGCGCCTCAAAGAGATGTCAGCACAAACTGATAGGGCGCGCAAGGGCCGAGGGTTTTTCGAAAGAGATACCGCCGCCCCTGGCACACAGGCAACTGAGGGTACACGGGTGGGTTTTAGTCAGTAAGTCTGACACGCCCTCCTGCTCCACCCAGAGCGGGAGAAGTCATTTGATGATTTCCCACCCAAAAAAAAAACCCTAAGCAGCCAGTATCTTCGGCCTGGCTGGCTAATCGTCCACGACATGAGCAATTTTGACATAGGTCTAGCCCACCCGAAAAAGAAAAGCCATTTTTCTGCATTGGATTCATTGCATCCATCTGTGATCCAGACTGAACAACAAAATACGAGAGGAATTGGGTTGTTCTATTGTTAGACCGGGTCAGTACGGTTTTTTGGTCCCAGTATTGATCTGAAGCGAATTATGTTTTCAGCACAGTCGCAAACACTAACTGGAATGGTTAAATTATGTTGCCAGACATTATGTTTATTTTGGAAATAGCCTAGAATCCTAAAAGCTCTTCGTATGTAAAGGTGACTTTAGCTCTAATTAAAATTGTTTTCATAATTTGAAATTTTTGATAAAAAAATGCAGGTTCAGCTCATTCCACCTTTTCTCCTTTTTCCTATAAAAAACACCTATTCTATTATCTGGTTATGTTTAGGCTATGCTGTGCTGTACCTACCTATGTGGCTTTTTCAATTCCGTCTATTAGGATGTCTCAACACGCGACATAAAGGGAAAACTTACTACGTTTTACTTTGTTTCGATAATACGAGTATCATTACAATATGACTTCCAAAACTTTTTCGAACATTTGTTTTAAATATTCACTTCATTGTATAGGATACTGCGGCTGAATAAAATACCTAAGGGATTTTTATATGTTCCGATAAAGTAATTTGACCAAGTTACGAGTTTTTAAACCATGAAGATCATTCGTCGGCAAAAAAATTGCGTTAACTTTTACAGACAGAAAAAAATGAATAAGTAGTATGTTACTCCAAAATAATTATATTTTAAATACATAAATGTAGGTGTGTGTAGACTTTATTTTCGCGAATAATTTCTGGATACGAACAATTCAATTAAACTCGACTAATGCGAAAATAAGTTCTCGTTTGTTACATGTCCGTTATATTAAACGGTCGTAGCAGCATTCAATTCGCAGCGCGGTGCTACGAGCGTCTGACAAGCCACTCTGTGACGTCAGCTATAAAGGCCTCGCGCCGCTACGACACGATCGGTGCTTAGTGCGTCTGATGATATCGCACGAAATTATTATGATGCAACATTTAAGTAGTAGCAGTTAAGAAAAGTGTAAGAAACACGTTGGTAGATCATTGTATGTGTTTTTATGTAATTACGTTACGGTGACTGATAGCAAATATGAAATAGAATATTTTGAAAACTTTTTTGTAACTTAATTATTAATATAAGTTTCGATAAAGTTTGGAAGTTAGGTGTATGGGGGTGGTGGTGCGTGTAGGCGCGCGGTGGGCGTGCTCTGGGCGCGGGCGGGGCGGCAGCGGGCGCGCGCGGGTACAGAGGGGGGCACGAGCACGTGCTGCGCGCTCACGTGGTGCTGTCAGCGCGCTGCTCGCGTCCGTCGTGCCCACCGTATGAATAATTGTGTACGGAGTGAATGAATCGATGCGGCGGCAGCGCGGGCGATGCGGGGCGCGGGCGGGCGGGGGCGGCTGCTGCGTGGAGGGGTGCGCCGCGGCGCGCCAGTCTCGTGCCGGTAGTCGGTAGTGCAGCCGAGCGACTCCGGGAGCCGTCCCCGCCGTGCCGTCGCTCGCTCGTAGTCGTAGTGCGCCGCCCGGCCCGTCCCGCGCCGTTGGCGTCCGAGCCCATGGAAACCCAGAATCAGGATGTGGCCAGAAGCCCCGCGGAGGTGCCAAACGACCCGGGGTACGTCCCTGATCCGGAAAAGCCGTCTCGTCGCGCTCTTTTCAGTGACTGATTGGTATTGTTTATCTTGCAGGAAGATGTTCGTCGGAGGTCTCAGCTGGCAGACTAGTCCAGGTACGCTCATCGGTCCCTGGCGCTCCGCCCGAGCCTCTAGCGGAAGTGCATCCGATGCACTGGCCGGCGACGGCTGACCGCCCGCTTAGCTCGCGGAAGACGCCTCCTATGACCGTGAAATGAGAAACGCCGATCGTTTCCAGTGACGAAGTACCATGTCGGATACATAAACACCGGTAAAAGTTTGATAATCAGCTGATTACTTAACGTGTTCAGAAGTTGTCGTTGTCGGTGTGCAGAAGTGGTGCACGTGATAATATCGGTGTGAGATGCATCCAGGGGGTAAATAAAGCGTCGTGAACGTGTGTAATATGCTGTAATTCAGTTATGTTATCGGGTTGTATTGCCAATCAGGTGTGCGGCGGCGGCCATGCCGGCTGCGCGCGCAGGCTCAACCGCCTCTCCGACCTCTCCACCCCACGGGCTTGCGAGCTATTTTAGTTCTTATCACTAGTAAAATTAAGTGGCAAATCCCAGTTACAGTTTCATAGCCGGCTTTTGCTCCAAACAGTTATCACAACATAACCTCAATTTCAAGTACGTAAAGCTCGGTACCGGCGCGTTTCCGTCAAGTCGACTCTGGTCTATAGTCTATTCATACTGAGTAGGGCAGGACAACAATTGGCTTTAAGTAATATTGTATTTGATAATAACTTGTGAACTATTTGAAATACATAAAGAAATAGTATTTATTGTTTTATTCCACTCCTTTAACGTAGTTAGGGCAGCATCAATCAAAATTTTGATTTAGGTTTAAGATTTTTTCTGAAAGATTGATAGTTTAAAATAGAATATTCAATAGTGTTTTTTTTTGTATTAATGTGCGTGTCCTATTTGCTGGGAGTATGATGAAGTACATCAATTCTGTAGCGCGCACAAACAAATTAATTGCGCGATGCACACGCAAAAGGTCCGGTGCGCGTGCGCGAGTGATTTGCCGCCCGCGGTATTGGGTCGTGCGCCCACGCCGCACTTTGATCCTCAATATCTATGCCAACTTTGTTCTTCTCTGGAGATATCTAGGGCGCTGCATCAGCGATTACAAGCAAAACACTCGAGATATTATCGGATCTATCATCGATCGTGCGGTCTATACCGGGAACTGTCAGAAATGAGCTCACTACTGTGCAAGCTTCGCTTACATCGTTAAAACCGAACGGTTTACAGTCATGTGGTTCTACAATATCGTTTTGCAAATCTACTTTTAGACTTCTTTTAAATTGTCTCGTGGTGTCTTTCACGTGATGATCATTTTCTGCCAATTTTCGTTTACTGTTCTCGTCATAATGAGTCTAGTTTTTCTTTCCGGTTCCGAGCCAACTTTATTCCAAACTAAACACATGGTCGCCGGTTAACGCCCTGTGTAGAATTTAAAAAGTATTTAAAATTTGAACTGAACTGACGTTTGTTTGTTTAAGATGTTTGCACTTTACCGGAGTTAGTGTGATAAGATAATTTTTGATATTTGTATCACGACAAACGGACACACCAACTGTTATCGCGTTTTGATAGGGAATGAAGCGCCCTAGACTCCTTAATCTCAGCGTTACAAATATCAAGTCTTCAATTATCGAGCTGTCCAAATTTTTCACAAAAAATCAATCACTGCTTTTGATAACACTGACAGGTACATAGTGTTGTACAACTCAGTACATACGCGATACTTCGCAGTCTAAAGCTTGTTCGCACATACTAATTAATTTCGCAAGATTCGCACGACACTAAAATTTTCAATGAGAATCCAGTTAGACAAACACTTAAGCCATCATCTTATGAAATGTTTTCAACGCGAATGTAGAGTTTTATCAGATAGCACCCAAGTAGGTATTCAATAAATAAATTGTAATGACGAAAATAAATTGGCTGACAACAACGACATACCACAGTATTTATATTATTATCTCAACTAATGTATTACATTCGCTAATGCGTTCTCTTGATGCTCTCATGTTCGTAGATAATATTTGGAATGGTATAAAGGAAGCGCAGACATAGCAGCGCATATTAATATTATTTCATTCATCGAACGACTTCATTTAAAATGGGCTCTATAAATATCGTCAGAAAGATCTAAATTATTTCCACTTACATCCGGGTCTTCCAAGGAAAATCGGTCAACTGTTCTATTCATCAATATATTATTATCAACTAAAAAGTAACGGTATAGAGATTTGAATGAAAATGTACAGTAAACCCAAGTTATTTCCCACGGAAGTACCTACATAGCACATTGTATTGAAGAGACCCCTAAATGTTACAACTTGTTGCTATGTTACAAGCTGTTAAACAATTTCATAACACGAGTTACTCGAAAACTAAACTTCGTACATTATTACCTTGTTTTTGTGTCTACAACTAATCATAAAAATATTAATGACAATATTGTAAGGATCCACGTTAATTTAGACACTGACGCTGATATGAGAAAATAATATGAACGTAAATAGCATGAGAACGTACCTACATCAATTATACGTTAAATATTTAGTGGGAAGTTACATCAAAATGTAATGACATTTTAATGTCCGTGGATGATACTTTCCCTCGGTCACTTTTGTCAACCAATTTTTACTACCCGCCTTGTCATCAAATCTACCAATCGTTATAGACACTCGTCGTTCGTTGCTTACACTGGTAACTGTTAAGACAGCTACTGTAGCTAAAGTGGGTGTTTAGTTGTCGAACAAAAGATTATTCATTATCTTATTTGAAGCCTCTGTTGTATCATTAACATGATACTTCATTGCACAGACTTGACTAATTTTAACAGAAACAGAAATTCTGAAACTTTACTGCATGCTGCTACATAAATATTCATATTTATAATATAGTAAAGTCCGTTATTTAAAGCATAGAATCTATAGTTATCATTTGCATAAGTCAAAGTTCAAATGTTACTGGCGAGGTAGTGTCGATAAGGATTAGAAAGTCTTCGGCTTGTAGGGCAGTGAGCAATCAACGCATCGTTGCATTTATTTTTAAGTCCTCTAGGTAGTTGTGTAATTGCTATGTTACCGAGACTTAAGAACGAACACCTTGTATTTGTATTGCTCATAAATCTATTAGTTTACTTTTATTGTATTCTTTCTGCGTCTGCCTGGTTTTGAGGCTTCCTTCCTCCTACTGAGCTAGGCTTGACCATCTTCGTGCACAAGATGTCACAAACTGTCTCCATGGCTAATTTGGTAGTTATAAAATGTTCTCATGATTCCATAAACACTGTCGGACATGCCTCTCCCAACCTGCGCTACAACATCTTGTCCTCAGAATTCCGTATTCCGGTCGTCCGCCCATCTAGCTGGGGGTCTCCTCATACTATGCTTGCCGATACACGGTCTCCACTCCAGGACTCGTCTGCTCCACCGACCATCAGTCCTTCGACAAATATGGCCGGCTCACTGCCACTTAAATTTGCTTACTCTGCAAGCTATGATGGTAACTAAAGTTCCTTTCCGGATAAATTCGATTCTATAAATAGTATTCCTGAAATAAACGAACGAGTTCGCTTGAAGTCCTGAAATTGACGAAGTTTTTAGTCTTACCCCGAACCAATAACCAAAAAAGTCTTTCATGTACCTCTAAAACCATTTGACGGCTACGTTACTAGAGTAACGATTTAAATATTGACAAATCCCCTTAAGGTTGTTTCGGTAATCAATGCGCGAGTTTGCTCGAAGTTCTGAAGTCTAGCATTGTTTAAAGTTTGAGCTGTAAACACTTGATGACTGAGGTTGCGTGCTCGTTGCCCCCAACACAATACAGATGCAAACGGGATCGACGCCGGACTCGTTACGGTTATTATCAACGACGATTGTTTGCCTCAATCGTGCTCGTGCGCACTGCGTCTTTACTTTTACTGAACCGTTTTGTTATACAGTTCCCTTTGACACTTTTATGAACACGCTTCACGGATTCAATGAGCACTTGATGATTGGAAATGTTAATTTCGATAACGGTACACGCAATTCTAAGATTAATGACATCTTATATGGGGACTATAGAGATTTATATTAATGTCACAGCATGATATATACCACTGAATGTTTGTACGGTTCAAGACAGATTCAAAGAGATAATGGGTCGTTGCTTTTGAACTTGTTTGTGTTTCCAAAATGCAATAAATGACAACGATATGTTTGTCCCATCTATCTATGTCGAAAGCAGTTCTATTTTCATTCCAAATGGAGTATAATTTTGTCCGTGGTTTAGAATTAATATTTTTATCCCACTTCTATAGTTCAGCGAAAATAACGTTTTCGGCGATATTTTCCGCTTGGTATAATGAGTTAATTTTTGAATACATAAACTCGAACAATTCCTTTTAAATGATGGAAATTATCATTCAATTTCCCGTGAAGACAAAAGCTCGCGAACCCGTTTCGCACTCTGAAAGGGTCACAACTCAATTCCTTAGTCGATTGCGAGGAATTCACCTTCGTCGTCATCTATTATTAATCCAGAGATTTTGCATACGTTGAATAATGCAACAGCGAAGTCACTGATGCAGAACGAACGGATTGTCCTTATTTAATTTCCACTTTGAGGGAGGTTTGCGACGACGTAGCCGACTCGCGAACTTAGGTACCAATCAGGTGCTAACTTAGTTCCCAACGAACGTTACCTGGCTTGGAATTGGCTCCACTAATAAGCACTGATTCATCTGAGCACTGTATTTATCGGGAAACCGTCTTGTTGCAACAGGAGTGAGCGGTGAACAAGTGTCTCCACTCCAACGATATTAAGTTCTTAAGACGGATTTACTAGTGCAAATAGACACCGAGGAGGAAGATACGAGCCATGTCTTTGGCTTAAAAACAACAGGTGCTTTGCCGTTTAAAGATTAAAATGATACTCAGTCTTACAGAAACTTAAAAAAATAGTATTGTAAAATTAGCAGAAGAATCGGTAGCCATAGTCAAAATCCGTAGTTAAAATATCTTGAAATTTAATTCAGTTTCTTTAATGAAGTTTCTGTCAGCATAACTACTAGCGTTTGAGGTATGGCTCTATAAATTATCCAAAGTAACCATCCGAGCGAGCGTGCGTCCATTATTTACAAACTTAAAATAGTAACGCAGCAATTCTAAATCAATGCGGGTTATTGAAAGCCGCAGGTGCTCATCAAAGCTTCAAAGCGCATCGGGCTGCATTAGCCAGAGAACATTACACCGTAGGATTCCAATCCCGAGTGATCGGACAGGGAAAAGATTTAGCAAGTGGTCAAAGAGCAAAGAGTGGTGAAGAGCCAACCGCATTACCGCAAATCGTGGTATAATCCCTCTTACAAAGCGCACGGTGGTCGTATGTGAGCAAACAGCAGTTTGGGAGTCGGCTAGGACCGGATACACGTTTAGTTTTGCCAGTTATTTCGGCCTGGCCGCAAATAGACATGGGTGTGCGTGTGCGAACACTTCTTTACAGAACATAAATCAGAAAAGAAAAAAATAATATATCATTGACTAGAGACTAGCTTTTAGCGAGTGATGGATGGCAGGGCTAAGGTTTGTTAGCTGTAATATGCGTCATTTCTGACAGTATTCGTAGTTTATATTAAATTTAGGTTAATCAGGATGTGGTAAAGCTATTTGTTTATTTTCTTTTTATTGACACGAAAGCTATCGCTTTGCGCAGGCGCAGCTTCTGAAGCGCCGCTCGTAGTAATAAAGTTCTTGTTATAGTGTCGCGTTGAACGATTGGAGCGTAAATAAAGAAATCTTGTTTAGAGTACTAGTGTGAGATGCAACCGTGGTGATAGATAACTATTTTTATTGTAAATACTCCGGAGATTTAGTAGAGTTTTATCTTCTTCCGCGACGTTCAAATAACATTATGATTTCGATTTCATGTTTCACACACGTGTCTCGTGATGGCCACTGTCGTATTTCTTGACTTTTTTCATCGAACGTTGATTGACCTGACAACACATGTGGTTCATACAAGTTATTCATAATTCATAGTGTCATATCTATTTTGCTTTATTACACTTTTTTGTCTGCAGAAACATGTTTGAGTAAAGAATTATTGTTTAGGCGAATTTTATGAAAATTGTCTACTTACTTACATCTTGCCAACTCAACATTCGTAAGTCGCATGCTGCAAATTTAAATAGTATCTTATAAGATTTAAATAGTTCTCATAAATCTTATAATAATTGTTGAGAACGACCTAAAATTATACTAGCGTTTGATATTCCCCGATGTCGTTTGTATTTATGTAGAAGACGTTCGAATGTTTGTAATTTCCCCGGCGAGGTCGACAATCCGGCTCGGTATTCTTGTTCGTATTACCTACAAGGAGTATTTCTCCGGCTTGCATAACTCGTGCAATCCGTGCATCCAGACGCACATCTGGGAACGTTCGGAGACGACACACGCCGTTGCGTTGTTGTCATTACTCATCTGTCGCGCACACGACTTCATGCTACCGACCCGCTGTCACAGTTTACAAAATGCCACATTTCACAACTTCTACTCACAATAACGGACTTTAAAACTTTGGCACCACGGCATAATTTGAACTCCCAAATTTTTCTATGTTACGTCCACATGAAACTTGTTAAACGATGGAGCAGCGTGTCTTCAAACGACATGCTAATTGACGGCGGCGTGAAGCGCGGGCTAAAAGCTACGACATTATTTTTTTCGAATTTTAGTCACGGTGTGATATTTGTTCCTCGACCAACTAATAGAAAATGCTCTCGATTTTGACGTTACGTTGCGTGGCTTCGCATTTCAAGCGAAATATGCTCTTCAATGTAATTATCTACAGAGCAGTGACTTGTTTTGCAATGGAGAATGACATTGTATTATGATCTAAGAACTAATTTATTAGTATGACCCGTATTGGTTCCTCTTAGAAGTTTCACGTGGAGACTATGGAGAAATAGTTTGATTAACGCTTTGTTTTGAACCAAAACATTACAATTCGGTCCTAAATCAGAGTGTGCTATCAGGTTTCACAAGTGACGTCTGTAAGTGAGGCAATGCGTAAGAACGTAGTTTTTTTTAAGATAACGTTGAGATTTGATAACAGCGAACTATCTGATGGTGATTTACGCGCAATGCGCGTTTAGGTATTCAGTACATAGGTACGACTAATGAACAGAATTTATTATCTTGGGGTTTGTAACAGAAGTAAACTGCTATTCATTCCAAAGAATGTTGCTGTTAACCTGCATCATCCCACTGCTGGTCATGACTTCCAGTTCTTTTAATCCAAGGTTAAAGTGGATCACTGGCCACTCGTCGTTTATTTTCTACAGCTCGTCCCGCCGCTCGATCTTCTACGGGATCTGCCGCGACGGCTTCTGACTGTGTCAGGGATTAACGTAGAATAAATTGTCACTTTCACAGAAACTGGTTACGATTATGGTCATTATGGAGATACCAGTAGGTAGTTCCGGTGTTGGTTAATATATTGGATAATACATTTTGTATACTTCGGGTCTGAAGGCGTCGAAAGGGAAGTTACCTAATTTATTGAAACCGCGTAATTCAAACACATTTGTAGGTAGAGTAAGTGGATCATTTCCAATGAAAGAATTTGTGCATTCCAAATAGCGGTAAGTAGGTACCTGAGATCACCTCGGAATTAATCAGGCAAAGTAAAAAAAGATCCTCGTGCCTCCACTTTTAATAACACGAATTCATTTTTAAATTTAAAGATTTGTACTTCTATTCGATTTTATAACCTAGACCCTTCGTAGCAGAGCTTAATTTTCCATAAACATTTTTTCATAATGAAAACCTTTAATGAATGAGTTTAAAGATAAGATTACAACAGCTCATGGTAAAATATTTATGTTTATCCACTTAGTTCTTCCATCAGTTTTATTCAAACAAGAAGTAGTAGTACTTAGGTAGTTTATATAAAATTGTAGAAGATCCTGAAGCATTTTTACATAATTCTTGAGTTTTCTTTTATAAAAGAGAAAAGAAATTAACTGTTGACTTTCCATAATAAATATTTGTCTCAGTGGTTGGAAAAGATTGTTTTAAATCCTCCCAGTAGAACCTTTTGGTGTTTGAAGAAGGACGTTAAAGCGTCTTTATTAGTTTCTCGGTTCTTTCTATTCACTGAAGCGAACTGATACCTACAGAATGTTTTTCGAATTTTGTATCTTAATTGTATTACGAGAATAAACTGGGGACCGTGACTAACTGAAAAACCTCTATTGCCCATGTAAGTTTGTATGTATGGATGTTTGTTACTCTTTCACGCAAAAACGGCCGAACAGATTTGAATGAAATTTGGCATACAGATTATAACGTAGATTAACACATAGGATACTTTTTATCCCGGTAGTACGTTCTCGGGGGATAATAGTTTAAAATATAGAAACAAATAAGAAATGTTTACTTAAATAAGTACTTAGATCTTTTGTAAATTGGTATTCTGAACGAAGTACCGGATACTTCGTCAGGCATAAAGCGTTTTCTAGCTGACACAACCATCGTTTGTGTCAGCTAGAAAACGCTTTATGCCTGACGAAGTACCCCAGGTTGGCATTAATCTGTAGGAGCACACTTAACATAATTGTGTCAGCTAGGAAACGCTTAATGCCTTCGAAGTAGGTACCCGTGGGATCATTTCTGACCTCCGCACGGGCAAAGTCGCTGGCAATAGCTAGCATGCCATATGCAGAATCCTGTGACAGTCCATACCAAAACGTTTCATTTTGTAGGTAATAATAACCTTGATTAGCTCTAGAGCTTGGTACGTTTTTGGAAATTTTAGGATTAATTGGAAACTTAGTGAGAATTTAGGTGACAGGATTGCAGTGTGAAAACCTTAGCAACGTCTATTTTCAATTTCTCTAAATAAACTAAGAGGTGCGATAGATTGAATGCTTATCTTTGGCCTTAGGCGAAATAAATCCAGGAAATAGTTGCCATGGTTTTATAGTATCACAAACACTAGATATTAGTTATTACCAATCAATTTCAGTCATTCAAATCCATTGATAAATCTGTAAGGTACCTACTATAAAGTGTTCATAACGATCTTATAAGGGCATATGTAGGTAGGTACTGTAAAGGTTGTCTGTTAAAAGCACGGAGTAATTCTTTTCTCCCTGGTTAAAAGGAACCTTTCATCATGCGGGCTGGTAGAAAACATTACTCTGGTTGCATTGAGTGATCGATCAATCTAATTTAGAATCACACTGACGAGTAATATAAAAAAGACAGATAAATCCGAAACAACAGACGATAGCTTCTTGAAGTGGAAAACAACAATCAATTTTATTTAATAACGAATTAAAATAAAAAGCAAAATTGAAAATGAAAAAAAAAACCCACGACGGTTAAAAAGTAATTGAAAAAGGGTAAAATAATTTAAAAATCCCCTTCTAAAAAAAATATATATGTTTCGCGAGATATTAAACGTAAAAAGATTTAATAAGTAGAGCTGTTCTCTCGCGGTGTCTGTCATAGAATATGTATACAATAGAGTATCAGTTTTCATAGCATAGCATTGCATAATAATGACATTTTAAAGGTCGTGGGTTTAAAAAAAAAATTGATTTTTTTTAGAGGGCATAGGTATTATGTAGACAGTGTAGTTATATCTGATCTAGATCAAAGGAAACTTTTCAGCGACCCACATAACCACATAATAGCATAGCGTTGGAAGAATTAGAGCGATTGAGAAGCACTTTACGCCGGCCGCAAACCGAGGAAATCTATCTAAGAACATGCACCAATCAAACCCGAACCCGTTACTGAAAACTGCATGAAAATCGAGCTAGTCGTTTTAGAGAAAATGGCAACATGAATTTGAACAAACAATGTTTGCTGCAGCGCCCCCTGGTGAGTTGTCACCGTAAGAACATGCACCAATCAAACCGGAACCCATAACTGAAAACTGCACCAAAATCGGACTAGTCGTTTTGGAGAAAAATGGCAGCATGATTGCACAAACAAACAAACATAGATTTGCACAAACAAACAAACATCCTCTCACCCCAAACGCATATAGGTACCGTCTCCGTTCCGTCGTGGGTGAAAACAAAACGAAATAAAATAAAAGTGTTAAAGAAGGAAAAAATAAATAGGGCCATTCGGACAGCAAACCATTTTTAGTGTGTAGAGACACACTGTAATTGTTTGATGTCAGAATCAAAAAGAAATGTCCTGACTGACTGACTGACTGACTGACTGACTGACTTACTGACTGACTGACTCATCAACGCCCAGCCTTTACCTAGAAAGCTGAAATTTTGCACAGAGGTTCCCTTTATAACGTAGACAAGGAATAAGGAAGAATTTTTCGTAATTCAACCCTTAAGAGAGTTAAATAACGGATGAAAGTTCCGCGCGGGCGAAGCCGCAGGCAAAAACTAGTGTGTAATAAAGTGGATTTACGAAATTGAAACTTAATTTTGTAATAATTCAATATTTCCTTTTGCCTCCGCGTGCTCTCAATACGGCTTCTACTTGATTCAGCATACTGAGTATCAGATTCTTCAGCATACGCTGAGGAATATCCTCTCATTCTTCAATAAGTGATTGTGACTATTTTACTTCATGGCTACATATTTAGTTTTCTTGAGGCACTTTGCATCTGGCTTTTTTATATTGCTCGTCAGTAGTTCCAAAATTGAATATCCGGCGATTAATTAAATACAAAAAACCGTTAAGTGATAGGCGAGTACCTATTTAAAAGTGAGCACGTCCTCTTGAAGTAAATGGCAAAAATTCGATATTATTTATTTATTTCTTTTTTTACTTCATAATTTCTTAAGTAGCGCCTACTTACTATAATATGTATATCCTGGTAGGTACCTACTGTTAGTGCTGGCGCGCTACCTACCTTAGTTTACGTAAATCTAATGTCATTTAGTTCTTGAATTATCTCAAAGTTCACACATTTAATTAGATAATGTGGGTGATACACATAAATAAGATATATTCTTAGACGTTATTGACGCAATTCGTCTGTATGTGTAGTTGTAATGTATGTATTTATATGAGAAGCGAATCTGTAATTGAATAGGTATGTAAAGCCAATAACGTTATGAAAAGGAACAGATTTTAAATTAATATTTGCTCGCTGTTTTGTTGGTATTGTAGGTAATAATTGAGTATTTGATCAAAACTTAGACTAGGTACAGACGCCAGCACATCAAGCTACCCCAAACTGTCAAATTTTCCTATTTGAACATGAACCATAAGCTCACAGTTTAAAGTTGAAAATCTGTCAAAGGAATTTGACAGATTGGGGTAGCTTGATGTGCTGGCGTCTGTACAAGGCGTAGTTTGACCACAATTAACAGAGTCTAGAAAACGACAGTATTTAATGTATGGAGGTTTGGAAAACGGTATGGAAAAAGATAAAATATATAGAAATAATAAAGATTTTTTTCGCGACATGCCATGCGGTTGGTTGATTCGTCACGTGACCAAATAATCTTCATCGCCATTCAACGTGGTAATGCTGTGGCATTTGTTTAATCTACCCAGTTAATAATTGTTACACTTATCATAACTAGGACTACCTGGGCCCCAATTCTGTATCGTTATAATGATTCCCCGCGGAATCTTACTACGTTCAAACTAAGTCATTTTTTTTTTTAGAAACCAATGTAACGATAAGGAATCGAAATGTCATATTCTGTATGTTCCAAGACAAATTGCCGATATTATTAATACGATATTAGCAGAATTCGTGTGTGATTGACGTGGTTACGAGTAAAGAATCGTAGTGAATTCAGGCCCTGACGTGGTTTGACCACAGAGAACATAATATAATCGTTATGGTTTTGCCGTAGGTACGGTAAGTAGGTAATTTTTATTTGACGATTGAATAATCAGCCTTAAGTTAATCGGTAGTAAATTTTTTAAACCGTCATGACGCCTATTAAAAGCTCAAAATTGGTACCTAATCAGATTGTACATAAAATGCTTATACACATCAAAAACAAATCTTCACTAGATTTTGATTTTACGACCAACTCATATTTACCCAAAATATTATTCACGGCATGAAAGACCGTCTGAATAACGTTGATATTACTATTCCGGGCAGAGCCGAAGGAAATCACACACATCCATGTTCCGCTTTATTTAGTTCTAGTTCTGTAAATAAATGCTAAGCGGTGTTTTATTAAGTTCTTCAGTTTACCAACTTATTGTTGAGAGGAATAAAGACGAACGTGGTATGTCGGCGCTGAAATATATAATTTGAGTTTTACATGAACATGAACTACCGTCGTTTATTTTATATTTGCATTACTTAGTACGATTAAATGTTTTTATTAAAGACTAAATGTTAAAAATTATTATAAATACCAACGATCTAGTGAAAAAGAAAAGCTTGTATTTAATGAAATAATCACGAAAAACTACAATAAATGCGTTGTTGCCAGCCCGCGTGGGATGAACGCTCTTAAGACGTAAAAATGCAACAAATCTGTTTTTCAATCGTGGGTAGATATTATAACTGCATTGTTCGCAATTTTCATGCATAACATTGTGTAAATAAGGGTCGCCAGGGACACATTTTTGAAATGCGAGCCCCTTTTCCTTGTGAAATAATACCTACAACTGAAAAATATATGCAGGTATTTTCAAAAACAAGTTATGTTTGTATTAGGTAAAAAAAAAAAAATCTCTTAGCCCTTAACCCTTGGTCTGTTTTACAATTTGATTTTACCCACAGAACGAAAACTTCTCTGGGTTTATATGTGTGCTGGC
Source organism: Polymixis flavicincta (assembly GCA_949987655.1). NCBI lineage: Eukaryota > Metazoa > Arthropoda > Insecta > Lepidoptera > Noctuidae > Polymixis > Polymixis flavicincta. Next base: position 17,273,553 of record OX465179.1, read on the forward strand.
GAGCCTAGTGGTCATCTATCACATTTTATTTTTGTAACTCAACCTTACCGGTTGCATTCAAACAACATGGTTAGCTCACAGAACGGGGCCTAAAGACAAAATACATTTCTGTTAGCGTTCACGCCAAACGCTACGCCGAAATGTATGGAAATGACGTTCCTGCGGAAAGATTACGTCGTCTCCTTTCCGCAGGTAATGTCATTCCCATATATTTTGGCGTAGCGTTTGGCGTGAACGCTAACAGAAATGTATTTTGTCTCTAGGCCCTGATCCTCTTGCCTAGCAATGACTACTAACCAAAAACAAAACCTACCTACAGGAAGAAATCAGCAAAAACTAAAAGATCTCCACATTATCGGATTCTCTTGAAGAAGATCAACCAGGTAACGATAACTGTATTAATATGAAACGGCGTGTGATGGATGTCTCAGCTTGTCAGGTAGTTACGTTCATATTTTATTTACGTTTAGCGAACGTTTGTGACGTCACGACCTCTGAGATGGTTGGAGTGCCATCTTTTGATATTTTTTTTTGGAAAGTTAAATGTTTACGAAGATCTTTTTGCTTTGAGGTCTGTTACAGTAAATACTGAAAACGTCAAAACCTTAATAAAAGAAGTCTAGAAGTTTGACAACTTAGCTTTTATTTTATCGTATCTATTGAAGTCGAAGCAAACATTTTTATTCATAAATACTGTCACAAGAATGCTGTCAATTCGTAAATTGAAATACGCTACCTACGGAAAAAAAACGACCGAAATTGATTTGTTTGTAAAAGAAATAAACATTTACAAACAAATCAATTTCAGTCACTCAAATCCATTGAAAAATCTGTTAGGTATCAAACAAAGTGACAGTAACGATCTCATGAGGGCCTATAGGTAGATACCAGCATCTTACATCATGCAGGCTGGTTGAAAAAATTACTCTGGTTGCATTGAGTGATCGGAAAAAAAGAAAAAAACTAAATAGGTCCATTCAGACAACAAATAATTAAAGTGTGTAGAGACCACAATTTGATTGTTTGTTGCAAGAATGTGTAATAAAGTGGATTTACGAAATTGAAACTTAATTTTGTAATCATTCAATATTTCCTTTTGCCTCCACGTGCTCTCAATACGGCTTCTACTTGATTCAGCATAGGATCAGATTCTTCAGCATACGTTGAGGAATATCCTCTCATTCTTCAATAAGTGATAGTATTTTTTTTAACTTCATAGCTACATATTTAGTTTTCTTGGGACTTTGCATCTAGCTTTTTATATTGCTCGACAATAGTTGCAAAATTAACTATCCGGCGAAATAAACTTTTATAAAAAAAATACGCCATACCGGGTACGGTACGGCGTATTTTTATTTTTTTTTTATTTTTTATTTGAATCGCTTATGGGTACATAAGCGATTCAAATTCTCTTCCAGTAAACAGAAACTCAACATCCCCCAACACATTACAAGATAAGTACCAACGTAGATCAGAACCACGGATAATTAAACGTCATCACTTAATCATCGTGCTCAGTGTCATGCAATATTTAATTAAACCTTCATTAAGTTCGATGCGGGCGAAAGTAATTACCTCGGGCATACCAACAAGCTCTTCTTACTAGCATACCTAGTACCTACATATTATGCTATCTAAACTGCGGAGAGTGAGAAATATAATAGGGTATTTTCCAATTTTTCAAAAACTGTTCTAATTTGAAGATGGGAACGAGATATTTAATAGAAAAATAAAAATAAATTGATTTCTATCCATTTTCTCAATTAAAAACGATTTAAACCAAATATATTTTTCGTTGTTTTGAATTTTCCGCCAAAACGCTTCTTACGATGACTTTTTATCACGTGATGTCAACTTTGTGTAAACTAACGTAGTTAGTAAGTAAATAAGAGAATGTCGAGTTAATAATTAACAAGATTTTTAATGGATATAAAGTGATATTACTGGTGTGCGGTGCCTCTGTGCACAAATACTTCTAAAACAGCGCCAAACTAAGTATTTGTACCGGTGCCGTATAAACAAAGCTGACGTCACATGTCACGTGATAAAAAGTCATCGTGTGTAGCGTTTTGGCGGTAAATTAAAAACAACGAAAAATAAATTAGATTTTAATCGTTTTTAAATTTATTTTTATTTTTCTGTTAAACATATCGTCCCATTCTTCAAATTAAAATAGTTTTTATGAAATCGGAAAATACCCTATTTCTGAGAAGACTTTAATAGGAACCATGAAATACGCTGTTTTTAAACTATTTTGACCTATATATGTGTTAAGGTTGCATCCGCAGACATGTGCGTTAGTTAAGCATTCGTATAATCTATCTATATACTAGCTTTCGCCCAGGGCTTCGCCCGCGTGGAGGTCGGAAAATATTCCACAGGAACGTACAACCGGGATAAAAAGTATCCTATGTATTAATCTAGGTTATTATCTATCTGTGTGCCAAATTTAATCCAAATCCGTTTAGCTGTTTTTGCGTGATTGAATACCAAACGTCCAAACATCTTCACAAACTTTCAAATTTTATAATATTCTAGCAGCGGTCCGCGGTTTCACCCACGTAGTTCCCGTTCCCGTGGGAATACGGGGATAAAATATAGCCTATGTCACCCGGGGATAGTGTAGCTTCCCAATAGTGAAAGAATTTTTCAAATCGGTTCAGTAGTTTCGCAGCCTATTCAATGTAAACAAACAATCAAACCTATAGATTTAGATTATAATTTTTCTCGTATTATATTATATTATTTAATAGGATTAAATACGTGAAGCAAAAACTTTGTACCCTTTTTAGGAAAATTGGGTTGGAAGAGTATGCAATTTGGCATAGTTAAAGTTTGTATAGGGAATGAGTGCAGAAAAGAAAGCAAATATTTTTGAATAATGTTGATTAAACTTTAAAATTAATTATGGTCAAATTTCAACCACTAGACTAGTAAGTATTACACTTACTAGTCTAGTGGTTGAAATTAAACTAGTAAGTGTAATACTTCCTAATATTATACACCCGAAAGTTTGTATGTACGAATGCATGGATGTTTGTTACTCTTTCACGCAAAAAAGGTTGAACGGATTTGGATTAAATTTGGCACACAAATAGATTATAACCTAGATTAACACATAGGATACTTTTATCTCGGTAGTACGTTCCCGCGGGATATTTTCCGACTTCCACGCGGGGAAGCCGCGTGCGGAAGCTAGTCAGCCTATAATGTTCGGAATGTTCCCACTGCTGGTACATAGGGCTCTTTATGAGAGGGAGAGGGCCGTGATCACCAACGCGGGCCCAGCGCAGGTTGTTAGACGTCACATGTCTTCGAATTTTTGGTTCTAGGACACACCGGTTTCCTTAATTAGTAATTGTCGAAGAGTAATTGGGTGGTAACCTAGTAGGTGAGACTTAGTTCCCCGACTTCACTACTTGGCCATAGCAATGTAATACAATCAGTTTCATTAAATGGTTATTGTCTTCTGTTGAGTCACCTGTCAAGTTATTTTGTCCGGAAGGTTTGTAAATTGGTGATTTTGTAGACTTCGAAGTGCTCTTTTGGAATTTTCACTTTGCCAACTTGCATCTTTACCGCCTGTGCCGCCTGTGTCACATAAGTCTGAATGGAGATAGATATTGGCAAAATACTTTTCATTTTTGGACGCCATTTTTCCAATATGGCGGCGCGTGCGGTAAAGAAACAAGGCGGCAAAGTTAAAATTAATAAAGACGTCGAAATCAACAAAATCACCAATGATCAAAACTCCTGGAAAGTATTCCAGGTAAAACTACCAAATGACGCCAACACAAGTATTTTATGTAATTAATTACTTACTGGGGCTGTCTTACTAAAAAATCTGAAAATGCAATCATTTGAAACCCAATAAACAACTTTTTATTTATTTCGTTATTTTCGTCATTATTTTTATAATGATTCACTTGCTTAAGTTGACGTCTGTGAGTGAGGCTGTTTGCGTATGTAAACCTTTCATTTGAAACTGGTGGTATCTATAAAGTTTATGTTCTAACTCATTAACTGGGAATCATGTGCAAAAACCCTGCTCATTAGTTGAGTACAACATAGGAAATGGTAAAAGAAAACAGTCTATTTACTCGCATGAGGGCATTGCATATATCGGTACTTGAAACTATCATTTTAGTAAACACATATCTACATGTCGAACATAAATCTGCATTAGAGATCGTATCTACCTGCCTTAAATATGGCAAAGTGAACCTAAATCAAGTAATAAGAATATGCAAAAAAGCAAAATCGCTATCCAAGAATTAGCTTAAAAATACATTGGAACATTCACGAGAAATAACACTGAAGGTCTTTCAAAACAATTGGTAACCATACTCCAATTGTAGACACATGGTGAGACTCGATACACTCTCACAGAGCAAAGCCTGATTTGTCATCTTATGTAGATGAACCATTAGATTAGATCCCCACTGCTGTTGCAACTTACATGAGACGCAAGCTCTCTCTATTTTTCTCTCATTTCAAAATAATTGGATAAGTTTAAAGATACTTAAGTTCTTATTTATAAATTGGTGATCCAGTCTAGAGAGATTTTGTTTTTTTAAGTCGGCAAATTGATGAATGTGATACGTATGTATACTTACATAAGTTAATTTGTGGTTCTCAAGTCTGTAAGGATTTATCGAATTTCGGTTTAATATTCAAATGTTTTCCATGAAAAGCGGTAAAGATCGAGCAACTTCTATCTTTATAGTTAGGGTGATAAAGTTAAAACAAGTTAAACTTCCGACATCTGTTTGGACATCTTTATATTATGCATTAAGCACTTCTGTGATTGAGAGCGACAGCCCATGTTTCTCAAATTAAAATCTTTCAGAATTTTGGATGATAAGGATCAAAAATAGGTCTGCTTGTTTTAGCGTTAGTATTTTATCTCAATACTTCATCTTCCTTTTTTTCAGTTGGTACATTTAGTTTTCGAAGCTCTCAATATTCGAAGCCATTCACGAATTCAATTTTAAAACCAAAGCCTTCTTTGCCGAGTGCATTCAGTCAAACATGAGTATCTTGTAAGTTTGCAAGTTAGTTTACTGAAGGTAGTGTTTTAGGTGAAGCTTGGAGACGGTTACCCACAATTAATGGTCCTTTCCGTGCACTTCGAGGGCTTCTAATGGATGTCCGCCACGCTCGTCCCCATCTCTCACTATTTTCTCTCTTTCTATAAAAGTTAAGATTGCTTCACAATTTTGTCGTTTTACAGACCACTTTCGACAGTTCAACAACATTCAAGAAATGTCTGAGAGAAGATTTTATTATTTGTTGCTAGAAATTGCGAATCGCCAGTCATATAAAATACTGTAACAACTTTTAAAGCGACCGTTGAAACTTATTAAAACGACCCAAAAATAAAATTTCAATAAAACAACAATCCACTTTGTTGTGTCGCCGCAAGAATCTCGTGCTCGGCGTGTGATAACGGTTCTTACGAAAATGTAGGCGTTTCAGTTTTGTGCAATGTCCACATGATTTGAGTGAAAGTGTTTGGATGAAGGCCAAGACTCATCTCCATGACACGATAACTCCACGAATGCAGGAAAATAAACAAGTTCACTCCACATTCGACGTGATTTAACATGATTCCCGCAAAGCCATTAGCGTCCGTTTGTTTGTTGTTAATTTACTACTTACATACACATTTTATGTGGTGAACCTTTTAATTTGGTTACAGTTATTATAAATATTCAATGTTTAACAGAACGTCACTGTTTCACCGCAATTTAAAGTAATTCGGGATTTTGTTTAACTTTTTTTGTTTGCCAGCAATTAATTCGACGAAATTCGCTGACGAAATCAAATGTCAGCCGTTCAGCAATGCCGTGTTTTACAACCTTTATATAAAACGCAATCGGTACTCATGAAACGCAGAAAATAAAATTACAAAAGAAATAATTTTGAAAGTGGAATTGGCTATTGACATTGGATAAAGATATAGCTATTCTCAATGTAGCGTAAACATAAACTATTCATGTGGGATTAGTGCGTGCCCGCAACATCAATTTTCCGTTTTATCTCTCGAGCGAATTTTCCGATTTTCACAATATTGCGTTAGATCAACATTATTAATAAGAGACCATTGACTTCTGATTACATAGAATACCTTTCGACCTTACGTCGTTCACACAACACAGTGTAAGCATGTGTAGGCGTCAGAACATAGTCACTTGCTATTTACAGGGAAATGCAAATATTAGTTTAGGCAAAGGGTACTCTGTAGTCGAGTGCGATAACATACCGGGAAAGGGATTAAATGTCGTGACTTTGTTACTTTAAGTGTGTTTGTAAACTCATATCAGGGACTTCATATACCTGAAGGTCTGGTTAGTGACTTTGGACGGAATATCTTACCAAAATTTTGTCCCGATAACGTTAATAGTTCAACAGTAGGTAGATATTGTTCTATTCTGGAGAGCTATATAGTCTAACCTATTTCTACTTATTTTGACACAATTCAATAAAGCTCTAAATTTACTCTTTGACACAAAAATGTTGAAGTGATTAATGTATGAAACTATGAATCTTGACGTTTGAATTCCCCTGTGCTGTTTCTGAGGATTTTTTGTTAATAAATGATGACGTAGAAGAAGTATAGTGGAATTGTAAACAAAATTGTTTCGTTCTGTGGTATAAAGCGGGCATCGACCAAATTTAACTTTAGCTACATTTTATCAGACGCTAAGGCTTTATGAAGCCTTACTCATTCTTTTAAGTAGTGAGTCAGGTCAGTGATGGAATGAATTTAACGTTGCTGTCTAGGTGTATTTTTTCGGGCCGAGTTTGATCCTGTTAGACGCGCACGGGTGGGTTGATATTTTCAGAGGTCCAAAAATAGAGCTACTCTTTTTAAAACTTGACTAGAATAGAGTGGAATGTAACAATGGGCGGAGACATGTAACAATCTTGTGTTCAATCTAGAGAAATAATTCGTGTCGTCCGTTTTGTGAGTGGTGAGTGACAGCTAGCTGGGCCTCAGCTGAGACTCGTTACGATAGTTTGCGAGACGATTGCACACACGACCTTTGCGCTGCGCACACGCACTGCACCGCTGGCCTATGATAGGCCGCACTAATCCACTTAGAAACCGATACTCGTCGTCGGTGTCACGTCATTGAACTTCGTTATATAACTAATGTTTAATTACCCGTTCTCAATGGGTTCCACGAACGTCACAACACTACTCGCTAAATGCTTTAAATACAATTCTACCGCGAAAATAAATAAAAGTTACCAATCGCTCGTTCGTCATACCCGGAACTTTGTTGACGGCAAAAGTATATTTAACTAGTCATAAAACAAAATCGAATAGATGCAATATTAAAATTGATTGTCCGTATTTGAGTGTGGAGATGACAAGATAAAATATGTTTATGCGTTTTAAAATACATAGTAGCCGAAGAACTTTATAAACTTGAAGCTATTTCAGAAACCCCACGTAGCTAGGTTAACATGTTAACTTTCTTAACGTCGATCTGTTCGAAGATAAGAAAAATCCACGAGAAACGCAATTACAATTTCGTAGAAATTATTACCAACATTATTTGCTGGAAATAGCAACGACTAATGACTTCATTGTTTTGAGTCTTTTCTGATCTCTTTGCTTTGTTGGCACATGCATGCGGACGTATGCAGAAATAAATAAACAAAAACTTGAGTCCATTCACTCCTCGCTGACATTTCTACGACGCCGTTTCGTGCCAATCTAACTATTTTATAGGATTTCATTTTTATTGAAGCTTCGTGATGAATGCTTCCTTAAAATAGTTTTTAATAGTTCGTGTAATTTCAGTAATGAGAAGGAAACGGTATATCAAAGAATTTATTTCGGATTCCCAGTTACAAAAATTTGACAGTTGCCAGATCGGAAAATTAAATCGGTCAGTGTTATTTTTTGTTTATGACTTCATCGAAATCTATTTTTAGAGAAAAAGGTGTAGATGACTACTGTGTACTGTACGGTCGCTTTGTAGGTAGTTTGTATTTTATTTAAATTAATTTATAACGTATGAATTTAATAAATTATAATCGTTGATCTCCTTAAGTTCGAGTTGAGCTTACTGGACAGTTCAAATTGATCTGTGTGGTTATTTTCTCAAAAGACCATTTCAGACACCAATCTACATGTTCTTCACGTCATCTGATCACGATCATGTCTGGACTTTAAAACAGACCTCTGCGTTTTTTTCGGCCTTTCTTCTCAGACTAGTCAGATAGGAAACGCCGACCTCATCTAGTTTAAAAAGATATGATTGACGTATAAAAGTGTTTGTACAAACCTAAAATAATTAAGGTATCATTTAACGAAAATGTACCTGTTATTCAACTAACAATCCTTTGAAATAGATGTCGCGATCAGGATGGCAACAGTAAAAAATGCCCATATAGGTAATCTAAAATACGTACAAAGTAATATTGAAGTTTATCCTTGTTCTATTTTAAGTATTCTTATCTAAACACAAACTCCTGCGCAAATAGGTGCCTACTCTTAATAAATTGCCGCTATTTTGTATAAAGGTTCCTAATTAATACTTAACTACACCTATTGGACTCGTCAAGGATCATTACCTGTCGTTGTAATATAGTTCTCATACTTTACTGTAATTTTCGATGTAAAGTCATCATTTATTTTCGTTCCTTATATATTTAGTATGTATGTATCTATTATATAGGATAGGATATGTTTATATCTATTTTAGTATATTGTATATTTATTATTTGCGCCAACAACTTCCCCATTTTAGATCCAGACCAATCGCTGTCCATGCCAAGGTTGCCTGGAAGAGATCGCGGAAAGCGATAAGGCCGCCCATTGTATATTTTGTAGTGTACCTTGTTTTTTTGTAATGTATTTTTTGTGGTGTACAATAAAGTATATATAAATAAATAAATAATTGGTGGATACTACATAAGTAGTAATTGATATGGCTTGTGCAGTCGACTGGCATATAATAACTCTAGTTGCTGTAGACATGCATTTATCTAACATAATAATACAGATAAATATTACCTGTTCCGTTATTACTAAACCGAAATTTCAGTGTGTATTTTCTTTATCTTTAAAATACGCAATGTATTTCGTAACACCCAAAAACTTATGAATATAATACGTATTGCAGTCATAGTATTTCATTTAAACTGAAAGCCCTGAGATAAAACAAATGTACAGATATGCGATTCTATATGGCCTTCTCTACAACATATATTTTAGATACTTATGTGTTTGCTGGCCAATATTATAATTCAAGAAACATCGTGTGTCTTGTTTGTGCAAATAAACAGATTCTTAGCGACAAAGTTTCAGAGGAACTGCAATAAAATCTAAAGTCAGGTTATGTTTTTCGCATGAGAGTTTCTATTTTAAAAGATAACATTATAGGTATCACGTTGTATTCGGGTAGCTAGTGGTGCTAAGGGTTAGGTACCAATAGTGTACCCACATTTCGCCACTTATGTTTAAGTCCAATGTAATAGGGGCGAGCCTAATACCATCAACCGGACCAGTCCAGACCAAGTCCAGATTCCAGGCTGCCACCGAGACATTCCAGATTGAAAAACCCAATAACACTTTGCCCGTCCCGGGAATTAGACCTAGGGCCCCATGTTCAGTAGTAGCGCTTGCGACCACTACGCCAACGTCTGATTTTAAAATATACAGACGAATATTTAGAAAAGTGTCGTTAGATTTTCATTTTAGTCGTCATGTGACTAGCTAGATTATGTGAATCTAATATGTTGGTCGTAAAATAAAAGTTTAATGGCTTCCAAGTTTATTTTGGACACAAAACCGTGTCAAGTCGCGCACTAAACAACTTATTTAGTTATAGCGTAGTGTTTACGTGAGTGTCACCGTACTTTCTGACACGTTTGTATTTCTCGAAGTGATTTTTCCCGTGTCTATGACATAGAGTGAGTGGTTATGACGTATGAAGGTTAGTCTTTCCGGGCGTTGAAATGAGCCCATTTTAACGTCCACTTATTGAATATTGCTAGTACAACTTTTCAGTCTGTCGATTATTTTCATGACATTCATTACATTAATTAAAAAAGAAAAGAGTTTTTCAGTAGGTAGGTACAGTGCAAGATTTACTTTGCAATTAATTTAGTTTTAAAATATTTATTATTTTAACATGAAACGCGTTTATTTGAAAGTCAATATCAAGGGATTTTGAAAGCTAAAGCGTCATTTAGTGTCGTGTCCAAAAGCTATAAAAGGGTGGCAGTAACCCGCTCAAAATTTTATATGTGACGGCCATAACGTTGAGAATGAGTCATCACAATTCATCCTACTTTGTTCAAAACAAGAACTTGGCACTATTTCCAAAATGGCGGTGGGAAGAAAGATTTCCACCGCGGCAACCAGCATGCGGCTTATTTAAAAATGTTTGAACAAGTCTCTTTAACCACAGTAGCCGTGTATTTTTTGTTTATTTTTCACACTTATCGCACGATAAGTATCTCGTATCGCGATATTAATTGTAAACAAGTTAGATATCTGGGTTACAAAATGTTCCATAAGTTTTGCCAAACGTCGCCATCGATTTAATATACGTTTGTGATCGCACTGCACACTGATCGCTTGTCTACTTCGAATTGGAAACATGCAAATGAAAACTGACACTGCTAGTGCGAGTTGATTAGTAATTGAAAAAAAAGTATTTTTCGACGTAGCTTAGCTTTCCGTCAAGCATTTTCTATTCCGACAAACTCTTTTGAAATATGAACTTTGCGAATTTTTTTCCTTAGTTTTCGAACGTTGTAAGACGTAACGTGCATACCTCCACTCATAAACTGGAACAGTATTTATTTTCAAGGCAAACCACGAAGCTAAAATATCATTTTGTTATATTGTACGTCTATAATTAAAGTGTGAAGAGAGTCGAACTGTTTCAAAAATAGCTGTTTGTGTGACACCGTAAATCTCTGTTACGACGAAAGTTACTGTGTAAATCATTGGTCCACGCGCACACTTAATGGTACATTGAATTTTATTGCACACTCGTAATAATAAAATTATGTCATAACCAGTAATTAATAACGGGACCGATTATAAATAAGATAAAACACGCGCTCTTGTTTATTATTACTTCAAATAATACCATGTCAGGTGTCGGACAACATTTGTACTTGTACGTTTTGTGTTGTTACATATAATAGTGTACAAACCCCGTCCTTGTTACTAGACCGTCAGTCCGCCACATTTGACGCAACAACACAACGCATAACAATTCTCAATTAGTAATAAACCGCTGGTGAACCGCAAGTCTGCAAATGCATCGTGCTGCGTAAAATCAAATTATTAGTAACTTCACAAAATTCCGTTTCTATTTCCACGTAACCCCTACTGCGTTACAGAGCGCTACAATTCAACCGCTATCCGTTAATCGCGTGCATTTACAATAATATATTAGTTTCGCAGGTAAACACACATTTCATCGCGGCGGCACGCGTGGTTAACATTAACTTAATTTAATAGAAGTGCCCTATCGTATCGTAATGATATAAATCGCGAATGCAGCGAGGTACTAGCAGCTAGTTTCCATGAATGGGTCAGTAATCATCTGCATTTGAGGCCATTATCTCAATTGCCGAGCGCTCATTGAGCGACGACCTCCAGCGCCGGACACCGCACCCGAGCCGTCGGTTGCTCCACAATGCTTGTTTGTTTGCTTCACAATATGCTTTTCTGCTCGTACCAATTATTTTCCCAACTAAATACATACCGATCCACGATCCAAGCGCTGATTTCACGCAAATGTTATGACTTATATAGATGCGCTTTGAAAATTAATGAGTTCTATCTCACTAATAATAATTTTGTTATCAATGTGCCATGTGAATCTAGAACACATTATCTCGCAATGAGTAAATCATCTGATTATGACCGATTTACCCATTTGTATATGGAAGACCTCTAAACAGCCGCGACACTTTAGCGCTGCATAAGACATTGCACTTAATGCACTTACATTATCGCTTCATTGCGTTGATTAAAACACCGTTTATTAGTTTTGTATTGCTGTTAATTGATCAATTTTTAAATTTTAGCTAATTAACCTAGCTCATATTATTTCCGTCGTCAATTGTTTTTCTTTTCAGTATGTTTCGTTTTCGCGACGTGTGATGTATATAACTTGTCTTATTATATAAATACTAGCGTAAGTAGCTAGATGGTACTAATTAATTTATTAATAATATACCTGTGTGTCTTTTCCAGGTATCTACCACTTAGTATTAACTCATAAATGGTAATATTTATTACGACAAATTATAATAATTCACTTCTTGTACTGTAGAAGTAAAGTATTTCTTGTTTACCTTCACTATTGTCTAAGTATATCATCGTATATTACGATCAACAGCAAGTATTAGTTACCAATTGCTGCAATTGTTAGTAACAGGAGTATTAGCCCTTGTGTTTTAGTTTCATAGATATATGTATCTATAGTACCGAATAGCGGCCCTAGCGTTTTTCTTTCAAGTTTTTATATTTCGTAGATCATGTCCAATTGAATTTTCTTTTGAGTACAAGCCAACACAAATGTACAACCCACTCTATAATAGTGTAAAGAGAACAAACCTGATTCTTCCTCACTGAGTACCAATAACGTAAATCAGCATGTTAGTAGTTATAAGATGCCACACCCCAAAGCAAAATCACGGAGTAATTGTTGAGATGATCCCTGCCTATATTATAAGAACAACCACTGATATAAGACTTACTTACACGTTAGATTCACGGAGAAAAATATTTTTCCCAGGGTTACGCAAGCGGTAATTGTGGTGGAGCACCTTAGTTGCCATCTTCCGAAGTTTGGTAAGTGAGGCACTCCATTTATACACAGTCTGCCCGACGTGATTCCGGAGAGAAATATTTTGTCGATTGTACCGCTGATGCCCTGTTCACACAGCTTATGGACACCAACAGAAACAGTGCGGAACATAGCGCATAAATAGATCTTTCCCGGGAACCACCGGAAGCATATCTCACACCGTAGACTAGCCGCTTGAGACCATAGAGAGCTTACTAGCTAGCTGAGCGCTAACGGTCGATGTCACGCTATGCATGATTACGATAAGAGCACGATTACTTTACTTTATCTTGTTGTTATGTACATCGCATCTTAGTGTTTACTGCACATTTTTTTATGTATTTTTACTTTTCACACGTTGTTGTATTTTTTAAATCTTTTTGTTCTAAATATGTCTTAATTTTTAGCTATATTTCAACGGCAGGTATGGTTTAATAATATCTCATGAAATGTCTTTTGGAAAGGTAATTTTGGAAAGCTGCAGGAAGGGATTTAGCTAGTGAACCTGAGCGCAAGCCAAGTGATCCGTGTAATGGAAGGCTGAGTTTGGCTCCGTCGCCTAGCTCCGCCACTTTTTATGCATATACGAAAATATATGTTCAGCTGCCAAATGCTACAGTATTTACAATGTTTCAGTATATTTCTTTGGTGGACGGGTAAGCTCATTATTTCTGTATCTAGTCGGAGTTCGTATTTAAATCCTGAGTAAGGGTCGGGTCGTATTTATATGCGGGCGCCGTGCAAGGCGCATACGACGGCATACGCCGGCAGACGACACTCGCCCCTAATCCGATTATGTGTAACAAAATGCTACGCGGTGGCACGGGGCGTCGCCGCGGCCGCTCTCGCCGACTAGTTTGCAGTGTATGTTACAACTACTAGCTCGCAGAGTCGCACCGTGTACTTTGTGACTTGAATTTATGTGCGCAACACCCACTCCAGGCTGACTTATAATTACGTATAAAAAAAACACGTGCGATTTATTTTGTACCTTTGGCGATACTTTAATGGGAGGAGTACTCGTTTTATTAGCAGCATCATCATCATCGTTATGTTCATTCTAAAAAGGGTAAACCGTCTCCACTTTTGCTTTACTGGTCATCTTTATATAATTAAACGACGTTTTATTTCTAATCGCAGGTCCCTCAGATGTTCTATCTGCTGTTACATAATTAACTATCCAATTAAAATCTAGTTAGGTTTTACATAATTGGTCTGAAAAAGTATCGAGTTAAAATAAATTAGCAATAATAATGAAATTCTATTAATATATTTGGAATACCAGAATTAGTTCCAAATAAACTTTCAAATGTTATTTGCTCATGTCGATTCTCCAAGGAATCCTTTGGAACAGCTTTGCGTATTTTCTAAATTGACACGTCTAGAAACTTAGGTAACTTTTAAAACATTTGAAATACGGAATCAGTATATTCCAACGTAGGTTAAAGTATTAAATGTGGAAATGCTTGAATTTATTCAAATATTGATCGAAAGCAAGACTCGTTTAAAAACTGTATATTTGCTTCCAGTAAACGATATAGCAGTATTATTTACGCGAACAGATAAAAAATGTATGCCCGGAATTGTTCTTTGTCGTTTAAAAAATACAAAAGCGGCGTCTGTATGTGGGAGACATGAAGTTGGGAGCTTCGTGTAATCCGATTACGTGACAAAATGTTGCCATCACTCTCGCTCACATTCACGACCTTCCGAGCTCACAAATTGATGTCTAATTACACTTTATAAAACTGCTTAAACTCATATAACGCCTGTAATAAATAAAGTTTACTTTCTAGCTAAATTAAAATTTCTAAGCTCGAAATATATTGAGTTTTCTTCCCAACTGAAAAGAACCAGTAAAACCCAAATTTACGTATCAAAATATACAATGCGAGCTTAAACTAAACACTACATAAAGGAAAAAGTACTTTATGATCGCTCCGAATAGCCGGAGGCACAATCCGATAAAAAAAAATCAAACATTGGTAGCAAATGGATTCTCTATTGTCCAATTTTAGACTCCCTATATTTACGCTAACATACTTTGAATCTCGTATGTATGGACGTTCCGATAAGCCAGTTTAAATTTAAATATTGATCCACGTAACACGGACATGTACCGTTTATTAAACTATTCAAAGTATAACGTACGTAGATATAATTTGGCAGTTACAAGTTTAGGTGATGTGACTGCAAAAAAAAACTGCTTTCAATACAATCTGTGACAATCAATTACAAATAAATGTTATTTTAGACACTAGTGCAATTTTGTGCTCTGTTAAAGAAATTATACTCGTGTCATCATGAGGTCGACTCAACATGTATTGTATTTTTGTTCCATACTTGTATTAGTCATCATCTAGGTATCCACCCCCTTTCTAAGCATATCATCATTTACACAGTCCATCTACATGCACAAATGACACTCTGAAATTAAATATAGTCCCACCTGTTATTGAATATCCTCCTAATTAAAACCACAGTCGTCAAGGGTCGTATTCTTATTGAAATATAAATCAACAACATTATTTATATTGGTAAGTAAGTTCCTCCCACGTTTAATTTGTATAAAAATGTTTTCCCCTCTCTTTCATCTCGGGATTTGAAGCCGCACTCAACAAAAGTAAAGTTTTAATGACAGACTTATTTGAAATTCTTCTTAGCTAGAAAATATACGTATAGGTAACAGAGGTAGTTATCATTTTTCCCAATTAAAATCTTCATGAAACAGTAAGTAAGTAAAGATTAGATTAAATTCGCTTGATGACTTGAAGTACCTACTTTAAATCATTCATCTTGTCGTAATCCAACCAGCGTCTAACATCGATATAGAATATAAACAAGGAACTAACGATAAAATATCGCTTAATAAAACAAACGTTATTAGGTAACACAGCTCAAATTGACTGCTATTAAGCTGTCTTTTGTCGAAAGGTAATGTAGGCGGGTACCTAAGGCTAGTGATAGAGTAATGCTGACGTCAGTTTGAGCAGAAAGCGAAAACTAGCGGAAAGTAGATCAGTAAAATTGAGGAGAAACATCAATATCGCACAATATTACTAGATGTTGCTACATAAAGTAAAAGTGCCTGCTGGGGAAAAATTTAATTGCAACATCAACGCAACAAAATGTTGCAACAACAAGATGCTTTTAACTGACAAGTGCAATGATGCTTTGCTCATCGCATCATGTACTTCTATATCAGCTCTTTCGATTCTAGTTTCTTGTAAATTTTTGCGTTCAAAACTGACGTTATGTGCCTATTAGAAATTGCTTATTTGACGTTGACTTTCGATCTAACGTCCAGTTAACAATCAGCCATTATCATAAGAAGCTGTACATATGTTTGCAATCGCTCTCGCCATTTTACTTCATCCGGAGTTACTTTCATCCAGCTGGTACCGCCAACAGTTTGGTACAGCAAAATGTTTTAGGGCATAGATCTTATAGAGAGTTGATGTTAATAAACATACATAAGTAACAGTTGTAGCTCAGTGGTAATAGCTGCGACTGTGCTTGGTCCTTACCGGACCAAGCCCAAGCGAGCTACCCATTACTCGCCGTCCGCAAGCTCATGCCTACGGTGGCCGGAAATCGGCCTGGGATTCCCGATGCCCGGGGCGTATCCGTATCCTGCGGCGGCTAGGGTCGCGAGGGCGCATAGTCTGCCTTTCCCTCACGTGCGCCGCCTCCCTCTTCGCGAGCATCACTGCTTCGCTGAAGGAGGTGACGGCTCCCCATGCCCTCTCGCTCCGTGCCATGGCCTGGACCAGGGCTGGACGCGAGAGATCGCCGCCGCCGATCGCCCCCACGAGGACAAGGCGGTGCTCTGCCCAAGCCGGGCAGACCGCAACCGTGTGCTCCATCGTGTCCTCAGGGCGATCTTAGCAGTGGAAACACCCGGACGTTTCCTCCCGCCTTATCCGAAACAGGAACCTCCCGAAACAACCGTGTCCGGTAAGGACCTGCGTCAGGCGGAAGGTAAGGACGCCATGCCGCCTCTCAAGCCACTCCTCAAAGTTGTAGGGTCGAACCCTGACAGGCGCTTTACTTTGCTTTTTACAAAACGGTGAAGGAAAACATCGTGAGGCAACTGGGATGTCTTAGAACCAAAAAGTCGAAGACATGTGACATCTACCACCCCGCACTGGGCCTGCGCGGTGGTTTATCGCCAGCTCTCTCTCATAAAGAGGAGGCCTGTGTCCCAGCAGTGGGTACATTATAGGCTGATTACGTAAACTAAGTTACGCATTCATAGTGAAGCACATTCTAAATCGAATATTGTTACCAACAACGTTTCCCGCTCCCGCTAGCGTCAGCATCACTCAGCACCCTTAGTACTGAAACAACATGTCGTTTACCTGAATCATGCATATTTGATATTACGACTGACGGTCGGCCTCTTTCAGTTCTACCGAAACTTCTAAGTATTCTGAATTGGTATTGTTGAAGTTTCTTACTACTATTAAGTAGGTGTACCTGTTCACATGAGTATTAGATCATTTTACCATAGGGGAGTTTGTTGCGCCACTTCTGCCCAAAAAAAAAAGGAAAAATGAGTGTCGATTTTTGTAATTTTTTACTTAAAAGTGCTGAATTTCTGCAATATTGCTGAGTCTATGCCCGTTTAATGAGCACAATAGTTTTTTAATTATCCAAAATTTCAGGCTGCTAATGACATTTTTTGAAAATTACTCCGCCTTGAAAGATCGCTTGACGGATCTCAGAGCTAGGTACGCGTATCTAAACATTTTACAACTTTAAAACGTTTGAGTTGCAACTTCAAACAGTAGCCGATGGTTTTTAGTTTCGTTAATTTCGAGAATTTAGAAACTGGTCATGTGATGATAGAGATGAACTCGTTTAATGATGTCTTCTAACATTTCAAGCGTTTTCGTTTGGTGACTTAGGTATCTGTTTTTAGATGTAACTATAGTATTCTCCCCCTGCGGGGCAGTTGCGTATTACACTAAAAGTAGCAACTCACATTTTGACAGTTCAGAATACTAGCGCTGCGACACTTTTTAAATGTCGCAGCATCATGCTGAGGTAGGAGCCTTTTGGCCTCGTGCAGGACTTTCTGTTTTATTTTTAAATTATTTTTGACTTCCAAGAAGTTTGTCTTTTTATAATTTTTGTACGATTGTGTGTTTATTTTGGTATGTGATCTTCATGTGCGAGTCAAAATAAACACTTTTTCTTTCTTTCTTTATTGACACATTTTTTGAAAATAATAATATGAAACAATAGATTAGCTTGTCCTTCAAAATTACTCAGGTAGTAGTTTTAGAGATTAGCGCGTTCAAAGAAACTCTTCAGGTTTATTATACGAAATAACTCGAAAATATGTAACAGCAGATTTTCATTCATGATATCAGATTATGTCCCCTAGTAAAAGTAATTCTAAAAGCCCTATTGTCGAGTACCCAATATGTAGACTGTTATACGTATAAGTTACATTAAAAGCAACAATTAATTCCCCTAGTTAATGGTCATCAGGGATTAAAGTAAGGCGAGTCTGTTGAGTCACCTCGTTCTCGAATGTTTCCGGTGATGACAATGAGGATAGTTTACATCGTGATGACAAGTCACGGCCTCATTAAACTAGTTCTCATCTCATGTTCCAGATCCTAGACAATACTTTAGTCATACATTAGCTTTACAAAACTAAACTACAATACCTGTTTAAATTAAAACTAGCTTTTGCCAGCCCCTTCGCTCAAGTAGTGATCGGAAAATATCCCACGGGAATGTACAATCAAAGCAGTGGTGGCCCAGTGGTAACGGCCGCGACTTACGAGTTGTAGGTCGTGCGTTCGAACCCAGCCAGGCGCATTACTTTGTGTAAATAATTTCATCACCACTGCTCTCAAACGGTGAAGGAAAACATCGTGAGGAAACCGGCATGTCCTGGAACAAAAACATTCGAAGACATGTGACATCTACCAACTACCAACCTGCACTGGGCCCGCGTGGTGGATTTCGACCCACTCCCTCTCACGGTGAGGAGGCCTGTGTCCCAGCAGTGGGAACGTAATAGGCTGAGTATGTATGTATGTAATGTACAATCGAGATAAAAAGTATCCAGTTTACAAACTATCTGAGTGCCAAAATGTATCCAAATCAGTTCAGTCGTTTTACAAACATTCAAACATAAAAAATCACATATAATATTAGTAGGATTATCTTTTGCTCTCAACTTCGCCCACGTGGAGGTCGGATATTATGCCACGGGACCGTAATGTCGGGTTAAAAAGTTTCAAATGTCCCAGGTCATGGTCTGTCCCTGTGCCAAATTTTATGTAAATCGGTACAGTCGTTATTTTGTAATAAGGTCAGACAGACAGTCAGTTTGACTGACAGAGTTAGTTAGCAGGGATGGCTTAGTGAACGAGCTTCACCTTTCTACTCCTGGGTGAAAATGGTTGACATCATGCTTGAATAACCCATTGCTCTCTCATGGGCAAAAACTGGTCCGGTTGAGACTTTTAATTTTCTTTAATCTAATTTAACAGAGTACCATCCTTTTCTAGGTCATATCGATTGTAAATCACAAACATCCTCAAGATATTTTTTTTTAAAGTTTGGACCTAATTTAGATTATAAACCGAAAAAAAAAAAGCTACACAAAATGTACTTCTAATAGGTTATGTTGGTCACCAAGCCCATTACCGTTGTTTCAATAAAAATATCTATCAAACAGAATATCTAATTTAAAACGGGGCTATAAAATTGTGTCGACCTAACATTAGGCAATTAATCATTGAGTTCTTATGTTTGGCATGACGCCGACCTAACACGACGGCTCGGTTTCATGTTATCATTGAATATTTCATGGTTCTCAATCAATCAGCCTCTATTCAATATGGCTGCAACTAGGAGCGACACGCTATTTTCTGTCTAGTTCAAATTAGTTCGTTTGTTTATGCTAATGTTATTTTTCTCTTTATTTACTTACTTGTTTTCTACATTGTTCTTTATTCCTTTGCTTGGTTAGTCTACCACAGTTTCGACACACCTGTTACTGCCATTCATTTGCCTAAATGCTGGAAATATTATGTGATAAATTACTGTACCCGGCAGAAACGTAATAAAATAAAATTTTCTATAAAACTTTTGTTCTGTCAGACGCACTTTACTTTGTCATTATTTTCAGCCTAGCTTTCGTCCCGACTCCGCCCACGTACTTACGTAAGTAGGGTGATATTATTTTTTATTTCTGTATAACTTGACGTCATGTCTATATGTATAAAATAAATAATTCAGAAGTTTATTTTTTAGACGTTGAACTATAAAATAGAGAAAATCTCATTTAGTTTAGTAGTTTTTACATGAGATGCGTACAAATAAACAAGACAGCAAAAAGGCGGTGAAATATTTTGAAATGGCTTATTTATCATTTACAAAACATTGATCCGAAAAAAATTGTACAAAAATATTTCTGATATTTTGTTAGACATACAAATCTGGAGAAATAGAACTAAGAAACGAAAACACCTCGTCATTAAAATACAGGATGCCTATTGTACCTACAGGCAAGTAGTTTTGTAGGCGGCCACCTAGGTTTGTTTTTAACAAAATTAGCGTGTGTGTTGTTTTAAGCACTAAAAATCAGCTCGAACTAGCTGACTAATGTGTACCACCGAAGTCGGGACAAAAACCGGTAACAACTAAATTAACAAATGCAAACGTTCACTTCCGTGACAGGAAAGCAACACTTATCGTGTATATTGTATAGTCAAGAACGAAGTTCGTCCGCTTGATGTAAGACGTTTCATGTTAATAAGGGCCAACTTTTTTTGGCCAGATGTTTCTTTGAACCTGTCAAAATGGTTGTTTGTTTTTCTTTGGTAAGTTGGCAGCGTCACTCATAAGGGTTTGGGTTACTGTTGTTGAATGTTTGTATGATTTCTTTATTTCTTAACGAGTGGAGCCTAAGATTTGGCATATGAGTCATAATATTGTGATGAAGTTAATCAAGCTTTAAAAATAGACTCTTGATGAAGTTAATAATTATAGTGAATTCTAAAAGATTTAAAAAAATAGCACCAGAAGACAAACAAAGGATAATCAGGTCGATGAAAAAGCCAACAGCCAAAAAAAATAAAATTATATAAACAATCCTAAAAAACCAATCGCTCGTCGGCGGCTTTTGAAGCAGACAACAATTAAATTCAAAAGACCTACTGCTTACCCCGTAATTATGACATTTATAATTAGTCCAAAATCAAATAATACCTTACACCAAGACAAAAATCCTCATCAGGCTTAATTAACCACAATCCTTTAAACTTAGTGCATCACATGCCACATCCAGGCATATTGTAAAGTCTCGGTACATCTAACTCGATGTATGTTTTCTTTATGACTGTACATAATTCATCGTCTGTCATATTAGTAGTTTCGGTTAATTTCTAACACGGAACGCGACGGATTAGTCACCATTTAGTAAGAGAAAATCAACTGGAAACATGATACTTTTGTTATTCTGATTTCGAACTGAACGAATATTATGATAAACTATAGGTTTTGGCAGCGCCTTCTCTCGCGTGCAAGCGTACCTACTGCCTAGATAAAAAGTATCCTATATCTTAATCTGCACGGTCCTCCCATACCTATTATCACTGTAATTTGAAAACATTGTTAAAGCCAATGATTTTTAAAAGAGTAACCGTGGAGTTTCTTGCCGGCTCTTCTCCATAGGAAGTGACAATTTGGAACCGTGCACCTAGCTTCTGACGTTTCATAAGTGCCCATGCAGGTTTATATGTTTTTTTTTTTGAATACAGGTCATGTTCTTCAAGAATTTTTCATCTAACATTAGGGCAAAGTCAAGTTCTCTCAATAGCTTTTCTATTCTTGTGTTACAAATTCTTGGTTTTCATATCGGGGTTTACATGCACCAAGCCAAAACTTTTTGGACTTTTCAAGACCGTTACTTGGAATCTCTCCAGGTATTATTACATACCAAGTAGGTAAGATATATATTACCTTAACTATATCAAATGGAATTATGCCATAGAGTAATGGGAAGCGGGCGACGTAAAATGCTATAACTTATCCCCTTGCCGCAGTCGCTGGTCATTTTGTGCAATTCAGTAGTACTTAACAATGAGACTATGTTGTTAATTCGTCTAATAGCAGAATGCTCGAAAAGCAATATAATTTTACGTGAATAATGAAATACAACATCCGGATACAATTAATACCGAGTTGTAGTAAAGTCACATTGGAAAATATTTTAGCAAATGTGACTGCGTAGTTTGGACAATTATGTTGCCGATATCAATAAATGTACATGTTGTTATTACTAAGCATATTCGGTTAAATTGCATATAACTTGCTAGGAAAACACCTTTGGCACTTCCAAAAGCTTCAAACTAGAGTAAAATATTTCATTGATTGAGTCGCGGTTGTCAGGCAATGGGTGAAAATACCCTAAGCAAAGTCTTCGGGTTATTTTCGATAACATCAACTTAAAGTCTGTAAAAGGTAACATGGCTGAAACAAAAATATCTCAGTAACATTTTATAGGTCAAACTTCTGTCGAAGTTTTCTTGAGTTAACTCAGGATATTATTAGAAACGTGGACTGTATGTGTATTGGAAATCGCAGTTTTGTTCCTGTTGCTATTTTTGGCAACAGTATCGTCAGATTTATGCTAATGAGCGTTCTGCCGTTTCCTCTAGGTTTTGTAGTCACGGAAACAGAAAGAATAACTAGAAAGACAGATCTATCTATATAATTTTATTTTTGTAAATACCTACGCCTACAAAAGCATAGCTAGCCAGTGGCCCTAGTGTGAGTTTAATTTAACCATCTCAATCAAACGCATCGAGCGCGTTTGGCGCTTCGATTGGTCACTAATCCAGGGCCAATCGGAGCGCCAAACGCGCTCGACGCGTTTGATCGAGATGGTTAAATGAAACTCGCACTAAGGCTTTTGAACATTTTGAGGAACGAGTCACGTTAAAACTTTATCGTAGGTCATGTAATCATGTTGAAAGAACCTATGTGAAGAAAGGGTAAATCTATATCAAAGTAGATGTTTTTGGCCCTACTTGTTTATTTTTAGTTCAAAGGGATAATTATTTAGTCCGGTTAATGTCAATTCCGCTATTGTTTATCTACGTCTTTGCTTTTACTTTGGATTCCATAGATCTATGTTGGATTCTGTGGTCGTTTTTTTTAACCGACGTAAAAACGGAGGAGGTTACTCAATTCGACGCGTATTTTTATTTTTATGTATTACCACGCATAACTTTTTCCAGAGTAGTCCGATTTTGATAATTATTTTTTTATTAGAAAGGGTATACCCCGAAGTTGGTCCCATATAAATTTCGAAGAAAAATTCCTACCCTAGGGGTAAGAAAACAGGGGATGAATGATTGTTAACTGAGTTGTGTATTACAAAAAGTAATCAAAAATTAAGCATGTAGTAATTAGTAGATTATAGCCACAAAAAATTATAAAATGAAAACTTTTTAATAAAAAAATTAAACCGCCGAAAAACCTATAAGTAAAAAATAATAAACTTGCTTTGTCCAACCCCAATAACTAAGTTCGGAAGTCGGTGACTTTGGATAATGTATTTAATTATATGTCACCGCCTTCCGAACTTAGTTATTGGGGTTGGACAAAGCAAGTTTATTATTTTTTACTTTTCGGTTTTTCGGCGGTTTAATTTTTTTATTAAAAATTTTTATGTTTAGAACAACTCTTGCGGGTTCTAGGTTTTTTATCATCGTCAGTTCTGTTGGCAAAACTGTGGCCTGGTGGATTGTTCTTTAGACTAATTATATAAAAACTTTATTCGTTAAAAAAAAAAACCACATGACACTAAACGAAACTAAACTAGGTAGTAATAGATCATATAGGAGCCTTAGGGGCTAGATTTTCACAAAGCCCTTCGACCTCACACTAGGATTCCCTGTGTCGTGTGGCCAAGACTTGCAACACTTAATTTCATACTCAATCATAATTTTCAAATCTAATTTGACAGTTACTTAAGTACCTTCATTTATAGCGACTTCAAAAACGAACATGACAGCTACTTTTAACTTCGAGGGTTGCAGTTACAAAGCTTGTGAAGTAAATAGTGTCAAGATAAGATAAGGACCTTAACATATCACCGTGACTTGAAAGAGATACCAGTACATCGTACTTAAAAAAAAAGTACACCTAAGTAAATAAACGGTCGGTTAACTTACAAGTTAGCAGTCTAAAGTTCGATGTTAATTCTAATTATAAGTAATATTATACATACGAATGTGAGTTAATTTGTTACGCTTTCACGGCTAAACGGCTATACTGATTTAAATGAAATTTGGTATGGAGATACTTTAAAAACTGGGGAAGGACATACGCTACTTTATATATATTTTAACTGACGTAAACGACATCTAAGTTGTTGCCATCGATACGCTAAGGAGAAGGGTAGTTAAGTGGTACCTGTAGGAAGACAAAATAAATCAAATGCGTCTGGAATTTAACCGGTAATACGAATATACTAATATTATAAAGAGGTTTTTTTTTTGTTTTGTTAGTGTATGGGGGGTAATCTTTGCAACAATAAAAAAAAAAACTAGTGAAATTCTTTTTACATATTTTGATAGCCCAAATTTTTGAGGAAGGCTCCACGTCAACATCGCGCTACGACCCTAAGGATCAGAACGAGTAAAAATAAAAAAGTCAGAGACAACGCTAAGAGAAAACGATGTAACGGCGGGCGATGCGATGCTATCCTACTATTCCTACTAATCTTACTTCTATTATAAATGCGAAAGTTTGCATGCTTCGATTTTTGCTACACAATCACGCAAAAACGGCTGAATGGATTAAACTGACGCAATACTGTTATATATTGAATGCAACATTTTACATAATTCAAATGGCAACATTCTTAAATTTTAATGTCAAATGACTTATGTCAATATATTTCTCTCTGCTTTGCCGACTAAAATATAATTGTTACCGTTTTCCAATCCGTGGTTTTAAACAATGCGTACCGGAAGACGTACCGTACACAATACGTACCGTAGAGTTGGAAATTCTCTCATCAGGTGGACCGATGACCTTGTGCGCCGCAGGAATCCACGGGATGCGGGAAGTACAAATCCGGTCAACCGGTTTGGTGCTTCCTGCATCACCGGATTGTCTAGTGGTGGAGCTTTGGGGAAGCCCATGTCCAGCAGTGGACGTCTTTCAGGTGAAATTTATGATTGAATGAATATAAATAATGCAACATTACAAACCAACAGGTTAAAGAAAGAACTTCGGTTTATTTTTGGTTTAAAAGACCTGTCTTTAGACATGTCATGAGTTGTAGGTTCATTACATTTACAAACTACATGAGTAAACATTCACTCGCTCAGAATAAATATTTATGTACAGGCTAAGCCAATACTCGTTGTCGCCAAGTGGAGACGTGAGTCCAGAAATATGAAAATCACGACGTTTTTGTATTTTTGACCTGCCTATCAAAATTTAAAACCAGAATTTAATTAACCATGAGTTCATGACAAAAATAAAGAAGAAAAAAAATTAAAACAACTGTGGTTAACTTAATTTTCAAATATCATAATCTGCCTAGCCTTTTACCAACTATGTTGGGGTCGGCTTCCAGTCTAACCGGATGCAGCTGAATACCAGTATTTTACATGGAGCGACTGCCTATCTGACCTCCACAACCCAGCTACTGGGTAATACGATACCCCTTAATAAGACTGGTTGTCAGACTTTCGGGCTTCTGACGACCCGTAACGACTGTCAAAGATCCACAAATGACAGCCGGGACCAACGGCTTAACGTGCTTTCCGAGGCATGGAGGGGTCTTGGTATGTAAAGATGGTCACCCATCCACGGACCAATCGCGGCAAGCGTAGCTTAACCTGGTCGATCGACCCGTGCAGCTATTGTTACTTAGCCACAAGATTTTCAAATATCCAATAGGTTATTTTAAAATACATAATAGAAAGAGAAAAAATACTGTTTATTTGGACACATGTTCAGGAAACAAAAAATACAATAACAAAACAACAAAAAAAAGTGAAAATAAATAACAACAACAGTTGTGATTCACGGCTGCGCCAAAACGGTTCATTTCTGCATTAATACCAGACAGATGTTGTCTGACACTGGTTTTCTAATAAACCTTAAGGGAAAATAATCATATCTCTATTACCTACAAAAGTCACACCAAAATTTAAGTCGGAAATGGTGGACCATTTCAACCGCAAATGAAGAACGAAACGTCCCGTTGAATAAAGGCGGTTAATTTTAGACGAGTTTTTATTTCCCGTGCAAGGAAAACGAATGAATCACTATTGGGTAGCTCAGCGCGAACAGACTGATTGATACCTTCCTTTCATCTAGGACATCCAGAGTCTCAGACTAGACCTCGCTGCGACTTGGTAGGTACCTAGGTTAGGACAAATATATTGTTGGATTATGTTGCCTTGGTGCGAGGTTGTTGGAGACTGTATTTGGGAAAAGGATAGTTTATTTGGTGATAAGAAACAAGTTTTTTTCTCTAAGTTCATGAAATATGTAGAAAATATAGGGTGACTGGTAATTAGTGACCGCTGTTCCCTACATTTATGTTCGCATAACTCGTCAAAATGTAGGGAACACCTGATTTTTTTTTCGCGATTTCGGGTTTGGTCCCATAGTAAAAGTTGTTCATAATGATGAGTACAATCATGTGTTTAAATATCGGTCACTGATTACCAGTCACCTTATATAGTGTTTTTAATGCAAATTATCTGTTGGGCCATTTCTGTCTTTGGTTTAATTTTCAAGGTTTAAGTAACACATGCACTTTTTTTTTCAAGTACTCCTCGTAAATCTCTTAAAAAACAGGAACTTCAAGGTCAGGTAGGTAGGTACTGTTAGGTAAAGTATTTTATGTAGATCATTCTTCCAATAAACTTTCAGACAGCAATGAAATTATGAAATCCGAACCTGAGCGAGCAGCAATCCATATTCACAACTAAAAAAAAAACAGTTTTCATTCTTCTGCTAATCTTTTGAACAAACAAGTGGGTACTTGACGCTGTCGATCAGATTTTGTTACAAGTACTAGCTAATATTCCACCAAATATGCAAACAAGACGGTTCACACCGCGATAAGTTTGCTAGCAAGTTGCCTGGCGCCCCGATATTTCGGGAACAAGTAGGTGTTCTATCATTCTGATAAAGCTTAATGTTTTCTTTCCAGATAAGAATCTTGTGTTTATTCTACTCGACACAATCTTACCGAGTAAAAAATCAGGATGTCAACGCGATAACTGACTTCCTTATCAACTCCAAATTAAACATTTTAAATTCAGCTAAGATTGAAGCTGTTGTTGCTCTGAGAAGCTTTGTTGACATCCGACGTTGCTGTATGATGAATAAACCTCAAGAACGTTAATAATAAAATATATGTGGACGTTGCCAAAAATTATGAATGGATGAATATTTCATATCGTGTGAGCTGGTGTAGATTTTAAATAGGTGATAAAATTAACGAGAACATTTTATTATTGTGTCATAACATGACTCAGTGCTTATGAAGAACCATAATGAAGCTAAATAATACGACTTAAAGTGACGTCGTTATAATAATACCCGTTTTGCTTCGTGTATTCAAATATATCAAATATTTCACAATGCGCAGTAAACGCTACATTTATTGACGTATAAATGTAAATAAAGTCCTGTAGATTCAGCCAATACACCATACAGAAGTTAACGTTAATTAATTTGGCACACGCAGAAAAGTTATTCATTTATGAAATTCGTCATTGCGAAATTAAGTTTCACCAATAACGTTACTTAACCATATAAATTATCTGCAGTATAATTATACACGAATGAGCCTGATTACCGCCCATAAAATTTGTAGGACATTACTTAAATATATTATTCGATTTATAGTCATTCTTATTACAGCTTTGCCGGCATTCGAATGCTAAGCAGATAACATGATTGAAGTAATCTTCATTTGTATGACTACTACATATGCATGTGCCATTCCGAATTTCTGGATATTCCGAAATGATGCAAAGAAAATTGAGCTTAAACGAGTATAAGTCAAGTCTCAAAATTGCATCAGACGGAGACGTCAGCACGTATGGGACGCGTCATCTCGTGGCGTGAAGAGTGGGTGCTCGACTGCGTAACGTCAAAATCGGGTTTCAGCAGGACATGCTCCTGAATTTGCATATCACACATCTACTACCGCATTCCTCTATGAAATATTCAGACAATCTACTCCTTCGCAATTTAACTTCCATATAGAAGAGACTTGCCAGCAAATTGTGCCACCAAAATAGACAGCTCATTTGGAATGCTTATACTTGTGCTGCATTTTGAAGCATTTCTTATCTGAGATGAAGAATAATGGTGTTATGATAATAGAAAGACTTGTGAGTAGCGAAAAGTGACAAATACGTACCCTGGAGGTCAGTGCAGCTGGCATGTATTTATTCAAATGTAGATGGGGCATGAATAAATTAGATGCAATATCAATGCCAGATAACGACAGTAATTGCCCTATAAAGACGAGGAACGATGTCACAACGCCTAGAAACGCAATTACGTCCGCAAGCATGCTCTCACGAACATACACAGCTATAAAACGTCCTTCCCCCGCATTTATTGCTTACATGTCTACAGATTTTTGGGAGCTTTTGAATCAATACAATAGCTTTAAGGAGCGAGGCGTGTGTGACTGGGTTGAGAATGTCGTTTTAGATGGGAGCCAGTCTTGCAAAGGAACACATTCATTGGCTGAACAGGACTCGTCATCGCGTAAAGGATGAATTGTTCATTGATTCAAAGCGCTTTATGTCTGGGAGGTTAACTTCAATTTAGTTCTGTATTATGAGCATTACGGATTATTTTTAAAGATACGCTAAAAATCGAGTTGGTAAGTAATATGGAACCATCTTACAAACTTCTTATAGACATCCCAGTTCATTACACAATATCTGTATCTATTCTATACAAATAAATAAATTGAAGTGTTGTAATTTCAAAATAACAGGTTTTACTATTTATAAAGCAATAAAAAAAAACTGTCTGTGTGTTAGTTCCAGCCAATCTCCGAAACAGCCAGATCGATTTTGATAAAAATTGGTATGCGGATACTTTGAACTTTGGGAAAGGACATAAGCTACTTTTTATCGACGTACAATACAGGCGAAGCCGCGGGTGGAAGCTAGTTTACTAATATAGCTGAATGAAGTCGGAATACAATTACTTCATTTCCTATATGGATTCTTTCAACTGGCTTGGGTTTATTACAACCATAAAACCCTTCCTCTTTCCAATGTAATAGAAAATAAGTTTATTTCCAATATATAAGGACTAGCTCCCGAGAATACCTCTTTATTTGGACTATTACTGCTCAAACAAACATTTCCAACTTCACAAGGTATTTGTTTAGCTAATATTTGTACGATTTGCTCTATGACTCACTATTCAGATAATCTAAGAGCAAGTCTTGTAGCTAAATGGATGGCAATATGGAGCGTTTGCTGAAGCGTTTTCAGAAAATAGGATACGCGATCATAAACTGTCTTCAGTTCATATGGGAATAATTCAAAAATTTGGCTGAGCAGTCCATAGCGAGCACAAATGTAAGTGCACGAAGTAATATGGCCCACAATGTACGTCGGATTTAGGGTATTTCCGAAGCTCCAAGAATATATACGGCTGCAGTTCGCACTCACGAGATATTCGAACGCTCTGCCAATAGCGTACTTAGTTCAACTAGATATAATTCTTTGAAACCCTCCCATGTGCAGCCCGCCCGATAGAGGTGAGGGATTCCCGTAAGCGTACCTGAATTGTATATTATAGTGATAGTCGTGTGTCGGTCGGATACCGGTTCTTCAGTTTTATGAATGCACTAGCTTTAAGTTTTGGTAGTAAATAGTTCGTTGGAGTCTGTTATCGTCTTGAATCATGTGTCTTTTGATCTTTACGATTTGGTTGCTGGTTTTTTATCTCATTGTACACACAGCTACACATCAAGCTATACATTTCCAGTTTACACTGATCTCGCACTGTACAGAAATCCTATACAATGCGAGATCAGCTTATACTTGAAATGTATAGCTTGATGTGTAGCCGTGTGTACGTATACGTAAAAGTTCTGAAACATCGTCTCAATTTTCTTTAAATCGTAATAAATTTTCGAAATTAACCATCTTGCTCAAGCTTGTCATAACACGATTATTAAACTAGTTCTTTATGTGGTTTCTAAGTACCCACAAATATTCCGGGTTGAGTTTAAATTTATAGACGGTACTGACAGCTTAGGTCTTCCTCTCCAATTCATAGAATTCGCATAAGTCTGGGTTCCATTTCCCGTTAACTTACCTAGCAGCGTGACGCGTCTCCAAATGATCGTTTAGTGTCGTTTTGTTCATTGTGTCAGCTTTTAATCTTGTACGAAGAGACTGTCCGAGACTGACTGTCCAGTTTATTCTCTGTCCACGTGAAAGCCGAAGCTACAAAATCGAAATAGAGCACATTGAAATTTAGCAACTGTCTGTCGAGGCGCATTACCGACTCCGCTACCGTATTTATAAATATTCGGCCGACGTTTTGAGCTATGCGTCCAGTTATAGATCAGGATATTTAGAGCTTAGTTAAAAAACAACAATCACAATCTTGATTCATTTGCCGCGTATCGGCTGACGACGTAAACGAAAGATATACGATAAAAATAGTCAACCGTTCGTATGGAATTATTGCACAAATATTTTTCACTGATATTTTACTGGGACCAACTTCAATTTGGCAACAAAATATATGTCGTTTTCAGCATTCATAGTAGTTTATAAGTAAAAGCTATGTACATTTACACAAAGTTCAATTCTGTTCACTAAATAAGAAATACAAAAAAAGAGGAAAATACTAAGAGAGTGGACTTATGCGTGTATAAACTGTCATTAAAATCAAATTTTGGCAGTGTTCCAAGCCTCAAAAATGTTGTTTGTCGTCTTTGCTGAAAGGATAACTACTCCAAGACTAAAGTCTGAAGATCTTGGGTGCTTCTATTATACTTTTTACGGTGTTAAGGCTCAGAGATCATCTCAGATATTTTCAAACTAATACAGATTTAAAATTATAGAAATCTTTACATTGTATCCCGACATCTTTAAACATAAGCTTTGTCGATTAAATACGTACTTGTAATCGGTACTAGTGATGCGAATTGTAATAATTGTGAAACAAGAAACTACACGTTAAAAAAAATTTTGTTGTTTTTCTTAAAATATGTATCGTTTGTAACGTTATTTAGTGTGGACGTGTGGTCTAACGAATTTTTAGCTAATGGAATAGTTTACTTCACATCTGTAGTCGCCTCATTATTTCAACAAATAATTTGTCCATTGACATGATGGATGTTAATGTCATCACTTGTAACGGTATTTAGCGCGCCTTTGAGAGAGTGATAAATCTAGGATAGCTTCCTGAATGTAAGTGTTCCTTGTACAGATCACAGTAACTATTGCATTTGTAATGGCGGCTCAGAATGAAGCACTAACGTCATAAGGGTTTAGCTCTAGAATAATGATGATTCGTATGAAATATGACAGTTGTTTAATAGTTTAGTTCAAAGAGATGAAGAACGACTTAGCAAGTTGTCGATTTAAGTGTTCATTTGTGGTCCCTTAATATCGTATTGCTTAGCCAGATTGTTTCCCTTGATTACAATCGTATGTGTCATTGCAAGAGGCAGACAGTGTCGTCAAAGCTCGTGAGTGTCCCATTACTAAGCGTAGGGATTGAAATCTGACCTACACAATGTTCGCTGATAGAAATGGTCACGGACAGATGTTGTACATGATTATATCAGTGCAGACATGAAGTTTACATTAAAGGCAGAAGCTATGGTGCAATGTATGCTTCGGTTATGCACTTTATAGATAGCGTTTATGCTTCATTTAGGAATCTGGTTGGTATTTCAATGCTTCAAAGCAAAGCTGTTTTTTTTTATAAAATTGGAAAAAAGGAGGCAACTTTTTATAAAGACTTCTATGATTTCTCATTGTAGGCATGCCCCATAGTGATAGCCTATCCGTTTAATTTGCAAAAAAAAAAAACAAATGCTACTGCTATCTTTCAATTGGAAATACCTATAGCTATAACCCATTGGCTGCAAATATTGTATCAGTGCTATAAAAATCCCATGGATATTTTGGGTTGTACAGACATACCTAATTTTGTCGAAAGAAATCGAACCCCAGTCGCGTAGTGTCAGTTATTCATAGGCCTTTAGGGAATTTTAGGGTCTTGTTCTGAAAGTTAAAATTGGATTCACAGAGATATAGGCATACGAAATCTATACACAAAATGGAGGATATACTTGTAAAATGTGGTTTCGTTTAGGAGATAGAGAGAAGAAAATAGATGGATATTTTATGAGTCATCAGTTAGACGAGGATCACAATCGACTAGTTCATTAGTAGTCCTGTGCAACCCTAAAAATAAGTCGAAGTCGTCAGCAGAGCACGAACAAAAATAAAAGCAGCCCACATTGATTGATGTCGAGTCTCACACACGCATGTTTTTGACGTCCCGCCGTCAAGACAAGCAGTGCCAACCGATGTGCCCTCGGCCACCGCGAGGTTTTTTTCTGTTACTTGGAACGTAATACGGCCGAGATGCTCGGCGGTCACATGAGCTAATGAATTTTAGACGTTTTCTTTCAAACAGGAAGCTCGTCACCAGAGACGTTGACACCTCGGCGAGACTCGGTTCAGACGGAGAGCGTCGCCTCGCGTCGCGGACCGCTCGCGGCTCAAATACGAATATGATTTTTATTTCATTTCTGTAAACGAAACTACGATAGCGAATTGGCGCATTCCCTCCCACGTGTACAGTTAAAAGTGTCGCCGGGAGCAAGTTTTATTCGATATTTTCACGCAGATGATTGAGTTAGACGGCTTGCGCAGGAGGCTGGGACGCAATCTCCGGTGGCGGTGCGGAAGCCACCCGGCCCAGCCGCCCCCGTGCCCCCTCGTCCCCCCGACGCGCCCGTTGCACCGCCAGACAGACCCGAGAGACGTCCCCACTATATCTAATTAATAAATCTGATATAAGTAATTATTATTCTGAAAGGCGTCAATGTTTGAATTATAACGAGTTTACAGCGCAGAGTCCGGAATGGATGTCGACAGATTGAAATCGTATTAGTTATCTTATGTCTCATTTAATAAATTGAAGATTAAAATAACATTAAACGAATGAGATCGTATATTTGTCGTGCGTTTGATCAGCTTAATTAATCGTAAATGTTAGCCAACTCACTGTTATGAGCACATGGCATTGGGAATAAAACTGCAATTGTTTTGGTACAAATATCATTAGACAGTGAGAAATAATAATAAAATCGCATTAGCCCTCTTGTGTTGCTTTACTTAGTTGTAAAGCGAAGTTGTGTCGGTCGCGCAGGAAATTCGGGATATTTTCCGATCGGAGTTGGGGATCTAGTTTCCGCAGTCGCGCGATAAACAAGTTATTGGCGTTAGTGAGGGTTGAGAGGGACGAGGCAGAGGGATGGGAGGAGGGCCCGACGCGGGATAACTCGCCCGTGTAATTAATAAACGAAGCGAAAGGGAATTTGAATGGATTTGATGATTTGTGAAAGTGTTTAACGCGTCACGTTAAGATTGTTATCATTGATGACTAACTCGGTATTTCGTATTTCCCGACGTTTGCACGTCTCTCGTACGAAAATTTATTGACACCATTAATTTATAATTAAAATTCTTGGGGACACATCTTCATTTAGCATACCTTTTCACTTCTAAATCAGAATAATAGCATCAATTATATTAATAGGCTGATAACTTCTTACATTACGTCTAAGGAATGTTTTTTTTTCTCCATCTGAATGTGAAGTAATGGAAAACGTTAACGGGTTTAATTTATTGTTATATATGCAACGATATAGGTCTAATTTGAAAGAGGTGTGTAAAAGAGCGTGAACTGCTTGCATATATTTTGCTCCGGTTTACACACACATATTATTGTCAGCGAGGACGTGTCAAATGTCTCTCCGACCGACTCGTTGCGGCTGCAATAGAATGCAGTGCAGTGCGTTGAAAGCGACCAGACCTGTTTGCTTATCACGAGTTTTCTCACGCGAAATAACACCTTACCTACTCATACTAAAGGCGAGAATCCTTTGTGCGATATTACAGTGCCAGATAGCCTTCAGCTAGCAACAGTTCATTTGTTTCCGTTAGCACTTCTGGTCCACAGCTTCTTCGGGAAAGTATCAAATGTTAGGCGCTTTATGATTAGAACTGCACGACTCCAAGATAGACGATTGAAATCTTTGTTTTGACACTTTGTAACCGCAAAGACAAATAGCTCGACCCACAAAAGTTTTTGTTGTTTGACAATTCCCTTATGATAATGTCTGAAAAATATTTTAAATACCATCGAAGTGTTAAATGTTTCTTCACGTGTTTAAATATACGTAGTGGAA
Source organism: Polymixis flavicincta (assembly GCA_949987655.1). Classification (NCBI taxonomy): domain Eukaryota; kingdom Metazoa; phylum Arthropoda; class Insecta; order Lepidoptera; family Noctuidae; genus Polymixis; species Polymixis flavicincta. The sequence goes on from OX465179.1 coordinate 17,307,885, forward strand.
GCGTAGGCAGTTATTGTAAAACACCATGATTTATCATTTAGCGTTGTAGTATTAAAATATGAGAGATCAACGACCTATAAGAACACTAATAGGTTTGATGATATCTGCTGTGCCTAATTAATTACGGTTATTTCGCATGCAGAATATTTCAGTGACAATTAGGTTATAACGTAGTCGAGCTTGTCAAAGTATCATTATTCTGCCGCTGGAAATGTGTCGGATTTTGCGAATTAATTCCGTATCTCACGATGTTTGAGAGTGAATCAAATGGAGCATCTCTATCACTATCCGACTGACACATCGCGTTTCAAAATCACGAAGAAAACGAATGTCTGTGATTTTTTCATTCAGATTGTATATTTTTATCGTAACCATATCATTTTTAGCACGCGTAGTAAAACTACGTTTAACTTTAATTTAACAGTTTACGATTTCCGTAAGCGTTTCGTCCATTTTATAATTACAGTTACAACTTTAAACTATTCCTTTAATTAGATATAAAGTCTCATATCATGTCTCGCGTAAAATTAATTATTATTTTATGGTTATATACTTGATTTTACGGCCATGGCAAGTGATCTCTAGTTTGCCCTCTCGGTGCTTAAAGCTGATAAGAAATAGAATGAATAACAAGTAACGACCAATAATATCTATAGAATGTAGATGTTATTACAAAGATAATGTGGAGTTATGCATTAAGAGCCTATGCACACGCGACTGGGCAGTGGTTGCCTAGTGACAACGGCTCCTACTTACGAGTTGTAGGTCGTGGGTTAGAACCCAAGCAGGCACATTACTTTGTAAGTAATTCCATCAAGAGCAAAGGTCTTTTCTTTTTCTTTTCAAACCTCTCCATTTGGTCTGACATATGGCCGTGTTGGCCCTATAAATATGTTGAATGTCAATTGAAAAATCTAAATTCATTTTTATCTTGCATTATTTGATGGAAACCAATTTTTAGTAATAAAAGTTCTGCCAGCAGGCTTAGTATGACGCATTATATTTCTACTCTTCAGTAGAATAGAAATCGCTTGTCTACATTTCTCGGTACAAAACTGTCAGCTGTCTATACGGAAACGTCATTTTTGTCTACTCTTCCGACGACGTAACGCTTGTCTACGGTTCTCGTGCTGAGCCTGCAGGGGTGCCGGTTGTTCGAAGGAGATACCGTGGCACACAGGCAACTGAAGGAACACGGGTGGGTTTTAGTCAGTAAAAGTCTGACACGCTCTCCTGCTCCACTCAGAGCGGGAGAAGTTATTACATGATTACACATCCTCAAAAAAAAAGTATCAAAGTTCGTTTGATCGAATGCTGCTCTCAAAACGACCAAATATTGAAAAACATGTGATATTTACCAACCCGCACAAGGCCCGCGTAGTAGATGAGATCCCACTCCCACTCAAAGAGAGGAGGCCTGTGTCCCAACAGTGGGAACATTATAGGCTGATTCTGAACACGCGACTTATTGCAGTAACACTGCACCGCGTCACAAGGTCATTTAACAAAATGGCTTCGCGCATTTGTACCTACTTATACCTATCTACTAGATGTTAACTGCCACAGAGTACCAAAGCCCCGACATCTAGCGACTTTGTTTTCAATTGATTCAGTGGTGAGACTGCATCGCGATCAAGTGTCGGGGTTAGTCTAGGCTTCTAGACATTTGAATTGTTGCTGTGTCGTAAAGCAGCGTCTGTCTCGCGAACTGTCAACGCGATAGCTTACTCCGTTTGGAATAAAAATAGACATTTAAATAAACCTTTTTTACGGTTCGTTCAACTGATTTTGACTTCTGTTGCGTTGGTAGCATGATAAATGGCATCTGCAGTAAACATTTTGTATTGTAACCACTTTTTGTTTATAATGCCATCCTTATGCCTACGGAATAGAAGTCAAAATCGTTTCAACGAACTGTAAAAAAGGTTTGTTTAAATGTCTAATCTTATTTCAAATGGAGTATATGTTATTTCGTGTACTGACGTCTTTATAAAAGCATTGGGGCTAAGAAAGAGCAGTAAGAACCAACGATGTGTATTATATTGTGACCTTAGACTAGAGTTATCGTGGGTTAAGTTAGGTTAGTAATATACCTAACTACTTATCTTACTTTCAAATAGTTATTAACACTCGTAATTATACCGCTAATTATTATTGTAAGTGACACCTAGGTACAGACGCCAGCACATCAAGCTACCCCAATCTGTCAAATTTCATTGATAGATTTTCATCTTTATTTCATAAGCATAAGGTTCATGTTAAATTGGGAAAATTTGACAGTTTGGGGGAGGTTAATGTGCTGGTGTCTGCTGTACATCACATGACAGATAATTATTACAGGTGCATGTCAAAAATGGGCAAAGAAACCTTCTTTGTCTTTTATTCGCGGAAAATAGAAACAAGCGAAATAAAAGCAAAAAATTCTACCTTAGCAAGGTAGGTATTTACCTAAAAAAAATAAACTAATGTAACAAGATGCTACATGATGAAAACTAAAGAAAATCGACAAACAGCAGGCTAAATAAGATGACATTTATTAATTTGTTTAATGCACAATGTACACAACCATAGTTACACGCTAGGCTTAAAACTAGTGAGTACATTTAACAACTAAAATGCTCACAAATAACCAAAAAACACTAACCTGCACTCTAATTGCGTAACTCACGATTGATAATTGGTTTCGTCTTCACAGTTAAACAATATTCATTGCGTTATTTATGTTGTCGAACAGACACATTTTTCGAACATATGAAGCAATAGTTTAACAATCCGTTTCAAAACGATACAGATTATGATGAATCGTGAGTTACGCAATTTTTTTTTTTTTTTTTTTTGGGTGGGAAATCATCAAATAACTTCTCCCGCTCTGGGTGGAGCAGGAGGGCGTGTCAGACTTTTACTGACTAAAACCCACCCGTGTTCCTTCATTAGCCCGTATGCCAGGGGCTGTGGTATCTCTTTCAAACGAACCCGCACCCCTGACAGGCATCGGCCCTTGCGGGCCCCATCATTTTTGTGCTGACATCTCTTTGAGGCGCGCGTGGAACACAACGCGCCGTCGACTTGGCCTTGGTCCTTACCGGACAGCGAGCTACCCATTACTCGCCGTCCGCAAGCCCATGCCTACGGTGGCCGGAAATCGGCCTGGGATTCCCGACGCCCAGGGCGTCTTCGTATCCTGCGGCGGCTGGGGTCGCGAGGGCGCATATGCTGCCTCTCCCTCACGTGCGCCGCCTCCCTCTTCGCGAGCATCACTGCTTCGCTGAAGGAGGTGACGGCTCCCCATGCCCTCTCGCTCCGTACCATGGCCTGGACCAGGGCCGGACGCGAGAGATCGCCGCCGCCGATCGCCTCCACGAGGACACGGCGGTGCTCCGCCCAAGCCGGGCAGACCGCCACCGTGTGCTCCACCGTGTCCTCAGGGCGATCTTCGCAATGGAAACACCCGGGCGTTTCCTCCCGCCCTATCCGAAACAGGAACCTCCCGAAACAACCGTGTCCGGTGAGGGAGTTACGCAATTAGGGTGCCGGTGGGTAGTTGCATGAACTTACAATGGCAATGCCATTCAATAAATAATAAAATCCATTATGACAATCCAACAACATTCATTGCGTCGTCGTCGAGAAAACGTATTTTTTTAAACATTTGAAAGCAATGTATTAGGAATTTTCTTCAAAATCCTTCGCAATGTTATTGTATCACTCAATTAGGGCTCGTTAATCCGCTGTGAAAATATGCACATGGAAATGACACGGACCGGCTATCTGCACAGTTGTATAGATTGCATGTGCTTGTGCAATGAACAATGTGCTGTGAACTGGCACTGCAAACTGTCAGAAATGGCCATTGTTATTAGTTAGCACATAAACTATCTCCACGAACGTCATACATGTTCCGTTGTTGCCCTCGTAGTATCGTGTGAGGTGAAAACCGCGTTAACTACTAAATTGGTTGAAAAAATGCTCTATTAGTTAGTTATTTTCCAGGCCATCATTTCCTTTTTTTTGGACCCGTCAGGTGATTGGATGGAAACTCGAAACTAGGAAAATGCAAGAAGAGGTACTTTATTTTGGTTTCTACTGACTATTAACTGTTCATCTCATGCAAAATGGGATACCCCATTTTATGATTATGTTTTTTTTTTAGGTTTTTAGGATTTTATATATTTGACTTTCGTTTACGTGTTGTGGATAGTTACCAATTGTCTATTACGTCTCCGAGAACGTATGCTAGGTATTCTTTCAATAAGCCCTCAGTTTTATGTTCGCCTTAGATATTTAATAGTGCTTTTGTATCTTCTGTTTTAACTTTGGCTCACTTGTTGTGAATAGTATGCTACCAATTACCCATTACGTCTTCAATGCTTTCTACGTCTCGTAAATCGAGAACGTATGGTAGGTAATCTTTCATTAAAGTCATTTCCTCTTACGGAGTTTGTTGCGCCACTTCTTCTTCCCAGCTAAAGCACTAGGAAGTGGTGAAGGGCGGACGTTTTTGGGGGACTGTCTTATGTAATTTTAACATTCAAAAAGTGCTGACTCTCAGCCTAGTTTGTATAAATGATTTTTCTCTGTTTTGATTCATAAGAATTTCTACTGCTACTCAAAAAGCAGTCAAAAGAATAATTACTTAGCAAAAAGACTTCCTTGATTTCTTTCACCTAATTTACTAATATTTCAAATATATTCTACTTCACCATACATTTCAAACACTAATCGGCACTGTCATTACGGGCTCTCGTATTTTTTTTGTTCAAACAATTTGGTACAAAAACATATTTTTTTTCGTACCTCGGCCCTGTAATTAGTCCCTGCCTAAATCAATCAACGTTTTACCCTTTGTCATTATGTCGTTAGTTTCTTTAACATGTGTTACTGGGCAGCATATGTTTGGAAGTACTACATTTCGGCGTTAACATTTTTTTCTTTACTGGATATAATTTTAAGCAGTGCGCAAACTGTAACCTATGACCTAGCATAATGATTTAGCGTAGAAATTATTCTAGTTTAGTCCGTTATATTCAAGTTTGCTGTTCCATACATTTTGACCGTGTAGGTATTTTTCGATAACCTACTAAACATGTATACACTAATATGATGAATTAATGGTTGCATTTTTTGCACTGGTAATTTTTTTTTTGTTTCTCTATGGGTCTCATACTAACATCGAAACAAATAGGTATGTGTCGTCCCTTTCGTTATTTACAAATAATGGCTGAGTAGACGGCAAACACATAGACAAATGCTAATTAGTAACAGGTACCTACATCCATTGAGCAAAATCAAAGAAATATTATGACGTCTTTATGTAAGAAAAGATCTATAGAACCGCATGCATGAATGTAATATTATTATTGTTTACAACTTTGTAGGCGTCATAAAATCAGCAATATATTTTCATGGTCAGCATAATCATAATTCGTTCGTTCTGCGGCTGGTGAGTGACACTTTGAAATCGTCATTCGATAATGTAATTATACTGACTTGCTGGCCAATCCGAGTAACTACAATATAAATTAAAGTAGTTCAATTAGACCCAATATTCATCTCTTTGGCACCTTGTAACAAACCAGTATATGACTAGTCAGTCCTAACGTTTAGGCTATGTACATACAAAAATGTAAACGTCTTTCATACACTTGACAAAAAAATATACCTACCTAATAACGTTTCTGTGATATTAAATGAACAAAACGGCACTAAAGAGAGAGAGAGAGTGATAATATTAATTAGTAAATACAGGTCTTACCCTCATGCCTATTTTCCCCGAAAAGTTAGGTTAGGTTAGACGCCTTAAAAAAAAACACAATTGCGTCAATTTTTAAACACTACTCTTCTTTTGTGCCAAAAGATATTGTGCTATCTTGTTTTTGAGACCATTTCCAATTTCAAATCCATCACTACTTTCCTTTATCAAAATTCCATTTTCAAATTAGTACGTTCATATTTTCTTGTGTGCCAGTAACACGTTCTCACGGTACTAAATCGCTGAAGCTGATAATTTCCATTGCAATCCGTCTTAAGTTGACGTGAAGGCATATCGTCTCGGGAGATTTTTCTGTTTTCATACCCAGTGCGTATGTTTGCTTAAGTTAAAAGTCTTCTTAACAATCGATCACTGTCATAAGATACCTACTGGTATTATCAGAGTACATTGAACTGTTTAGTGTGTTTCGTTGCGTACGCACACAAAACTTCATTGTGACTATGAAACGATCTGAAGGCCAATTCTACTAATTAAAAACGTTCGCAGTGTCATCTCGGCGACAATCGAATTTCAAAAATTTGACAAAAATGTATGAGAATTTTTGACAGATTGACACTGAGATCAGACTGTGAACGTTCTTAAAATTAGTAGAATTGGCCCTCTGATAACACACACACGTAACCCCGAGTCAGACCTTATCTTGTTTGCTTTGTAAAATTTTAGATGTACGTAAATATCTTTCGTTTTTTGTGGACACGGTACGGGTCTTTCAGAGGATGTGGGACACGAAATTTGCAATGGAAAATAGGTTTTACCCACGACTTTGACATGGACAGCAATTTCATTGTTATCTAATATTTACTATTTGTATAAATACCCATTGCCGTATTATATATCTTTAACTTGAACTTAGAAGACTCTACCTTTCTTTCAATATTTCACGACACTTGAGTTTGTAGTCGACCCACATTAGTTCAGTGGTAAGTTAAAATAGAATCTTTCTAGCGAGCACTTCGACTCGGCTCTCAATACAGCTAAGTCCCAATAAATACTGTGATGAGGCAATAATTGACGAAGCGATGGTGACGGTTGTCGAGCATCGAGCTTTATGGTTCTTACTTTTTTCTTTTATGAGCTAAAAGTATTCTAGATGCTGTGGCGTCTTCTTTATTTCTATACTAATGAACGATGGTCCAGCTTTTATCGAAACGACAATTTTTAAAAACGTTCTTTAGAAAATAATTCTGGGAACCTTTTTATTCTCGTCACAAAATACCTCATGTGACTAACCAAATAGTAGTTGAAAGATTCCACTTTAAATTGAGACAGACATGCTGTCACAACGTTAAGAGTTATATCACCCTGACGTACTACCTACCTTCTAATAGTAGTCGAACCTTTACAGAAGTACTTCCACAAATTCTTTCAGGGACTACAAACAAGACAGCTAGCCCATGTCAATGTATTTCCAGTCGCAGCCACGAATTCTTGGCACTCAATCACGTCGGTAATTCTGGAGTAACATTAACCACGAAGGAATCCAATAAATGCTTACAACTAGTCAATGGTAACTACAGGTCTATTGTTTCAGCATCAAATGTGTGTACACATATCAAAGAAGTTGTTAAAATTTCGCAGTTGAGGCTTGACGTAAACCCCGCAGACGGTGTTTATATTGTGCAGTGAGTTCTTAAGAAACGTGCCGTCTCGCTACAGATGAGATGGCCGCGTTGAGATACAAGTGCTGTTTATTTTTCTTAGCGCTCTTTTTGAATCTCAGACTCACGGAGGAAATTATACGCAGTTCGTTTCTTAGATAGTTTAAGTGTTAGTGGACGGGTGGCGTTTTAAGTAAATGTTGTGTTTACGTTGGTGAAATTATTATGTCAGTTAATGCGGTTGTAAAATTTAGGGTTTTGTCCCATCTGTCATGGCTTTCTCTTTGGGGATTAGGTGGGTCCTTCGGTAGGTTCTGTTCAGGCGATTGACAGTATTAGGTCCCAATATGATACAGGTTGAACCTAAATCTATTTAAATATCTATTTGGTTGCTATGCTGAGCTAAGTGTTAATTTTCTAATGGCAGACCCAGTTTTTTTTCTATCCATCTCGCTAGTATTGTGACAGGGTCGGAGTCTGTCAATCGAGCGATAGGTACAGTTACAGAAATATGAATTTCCTGATTCGATGTCGTTTTAAGATCAAACAGGAGCTTCTGTCTACATTTTGTATAAAGAACGATTCTAAAACAATTGTTGAGCTGCCATCAGTCTTATGAGTAACTGTCGAATAAGACGTACCCTATTCTCATAAAACTCCTTACAACTCTACAGCGTGATCGTTTGGGTTAACTTAAGCTTGGATTTTAAAAGTCGCTAAAGTAGATACATAATTCAGCAGTGTCAGTAATAAACATTTCAAGTAACGGCTAGACATCGTCCTTAAGTTTGTAAACATTCATTAGGCAGTAATCTTACAAGGTACACTCACGGTAAATAAAACTAGTAAGACCAGTATATAAATGTTAGTGCGTTTAGTAGCTTCTTTAATTTTTATGTTAGGTCATATGTATTGGCTAAAGATGAAGAAATGTCGGTACCAACACAAACTTAGGTATAAATGGTAAATAACAACTGTAGATAAATACATATTTGTAGCATAAATAATTGAAGAAAAAATACTTTACGACACTATAATATGTATAATTTTCTTAAAATAAAACACACCAAATATATAAAAATATGTATAATTAAAAAAATGGGGGAATAAACTGCAGATTTGAATTTAAATTTTGTCTATCTTACTGGTTAAATAGATACATAAATATTATATCCCATGTAGTTGGAAACGGACTATTTTCTGTAGCACCTAAAAAACTATTTTACTACGCACATATTATAAAACAAACTTCTTAAAAATAAAGAAAATTCCAAAATGAGAAATAACTGTATTTTCGGAAGTGATTGGTTTTGTATTCTCGTTTCCTGCCACCGCACCGGTTACCGAAATTTTTCACTTGTAGTGTTTTTTTCGGAAGAGGAAAAGAACTACCGAATTTAGGAACACCTCCTTAATTCTTTTAAAGTCGATTACAAACCAAACACAATCAGATAAAATTTGTTTCATGATTTCGAATTAACTAAACTAAAGCCTTGCTTGTCGGAAACCATAGGTTGAAGCAACAATAAAAGTTGCGCCGTCTAAACAGTGTTTAAATGATACAAGTCCTTTATTTTGTCACTGTAATTGTATGCCACAGACAATGAACTTGCATCTTGTAAACGGGGCTCATGTCATCAACCAATCCACATATTTTATCTTGAAATCGAACGTGGGTCCGAACCGAGCCGCTCTCAACGAAGTCTGCTCTACCTTCTTCACTTGTACAAACTTAACTTTTCAGTTCTTGGCTGCTATTGCAGAACCGTTTCAACTGCTCGACGATCATACCTAGGTCCTTTTAATCATTTCTGTAACCACTGAACTGGCAAAAACTATGAGGCTTGTCATCAACTGTATCAACTTCCTCATAGAAAAACATTTCATTGGCACCTAAGAATGATCCCAAATTACTGATCGGCTCGTTAAGAACGCTTCACGGCTGTAACGTGTGTAGCCAGCCGTAGCTAATAGTAAGTGCACTGTCAATGTGTAGACACATTCGCACTAATATATTACTGCCATATTCCCTGATGTATTGTGGTGGAGGCGCCACATCCCAAAATCATTGAGACTTCCTGTTTTGTAGCAGAATCTATAGTTTTTTTTAAGAGCAGTGGTGGCCCAGTGGAAACAGCCACGACTTACGAGTTATGGGTCATAGGTTCGAATCCAGATAGGTGCTTTTCTCTGTGTTATTTATTTTATCACCGCTGCTCGAAACGATCAAGGAAAAAATCGAGAGGAAACTGGTATGTCCTAGAACCAAAAGTTCGAAGACATGAGACATTTACCAACCCGCACTGGGACCACGTGGTGGATCATAGCCCACTGTTCCTCATAGAGGTGACGCCTGAGACCCAACAGTGGGAAAATTAGAGGTAGATAATGCTGTTATGCTATGGTTTTACTAGGTTGCACAATGTTTTATTCGTCATTTAATATCGATTCTCAGACTGATCCTAATTAGTGAACATATTCAGGCCATCTAAGGTTATTTTGTAGACAGGTGCCTTTACAAAGTTGTGTAGAGATTAACTACAATACCATGGGGCGCCACTCCAACATTCAAAACGTTTGAAAGTATTGAAAGTATTTTCAAACTGTCACCAAGACTCGCATCTGTGCAGTGTACGTAGGTACTGAAGACGAATACTTACAACTACATAAAAACTCTTTCGTAAGGATGTGACTACACACAATGAAATAGATATATATATAAAGTCTTTCATGATTCGTTTTGCTCATCTGCACTTTGCCTATCAATAGAATTTGTAACCATAAAATGTTAAATTCACACAAAATGTGTGTTCACCGATAACTTGAAGTAAGCTGTCGTGTAAGGTATCACTCCTGCATATGAGCTTGTCAAATAGGAACACCTACCACCACTTAACTGTGATGCAGTTAAGTGGTGGTTATTGGTGGTGGCTATTTATATCCTCTAGATCCTAACATCACAAATCAGTCCTGATATTCCATTTCCATTCGAGTCTATAGTTGGCTAAAATTTCGTAATTTATTCCATTAAACTACAATATTCAGAGCTGAAATCTCACTAAAACAGAGTGTGGATAATTCTGGAAACGTCAAGCCTAGAGTGGGTCAACAGTGGCGGTTTTATATTTAAGAACAAATGACACGGTGCCTCCGTTAATGTTGCAATGTTCGGGCAGGTAGACTTGCTAACGGGGTCGGCGGCGGTTATACTTAGAGCGATCGAAGCATGCTATTATTGGGTTGGATTGTTTCGGATCAACGCTTCTGGATTTCAGCTGCCTTCCCGCACCGGTCAGTTTGACCACTCATTAAAATATCCACTAATTAACACTCATTCCCAATCCCACCATAGATCATCGTCTGTTTATTGATTAAAAACAGTTCGGATTATCTTAATGGCTGCCGGATTAATTGAAGCTGCAGACCACTTGATTTATTTACAGCTAGGAATCGCAGGCCGCTTATCTTATTACTGTAATTTGTTTTCCAACGTTCTAGTTACGCAGTATTATTATTTGGTTGCGGCCACTAAATCAGTTGACAGCTCTCGCATTGCCATTTATAAGTTTGGAATTTAGTGTTTGGTATTTATTCATAAGATGGTAGTTATGTAAATGATAATGGCAATTAGGTGTAATACGAACATTCCGGATCACTTGGTATTTGTGAAGATTTATAGGTGCTTGCGTAAAACACAAAAAATTGCTGAGAGAACTTATGCAAGCTGTACCTATAAAATAAATGCTAATGTGTCTAATTATAGCAAATGGCAACTATGCTGTAATGGAACTGCACTAACACATTTTCTTTTTGTTTCAGGTAGAATTATGCAATAAATTGCACAAGAAGTTATTTGACTGTACAATCCGATGTAGACGTGGAAGAAACGTAAGTTAACATAACGAGATTAAATCTTAGCTTAAGATTTTATGAATGATTAATTTCATATCTCAGACGGAGCTGAATAATGTCGCGTTTCTGAAAATTATAAAATTAATTTCTGGAAATGGCCCAATTTAAGAAACGTCCAGTCTCAGAACTCAGTTTTAAGATCTTTTAAAATCAACTATTTGTTGGGTATTTTCAGGTATTTTACTGCGTTTGCGGCGAAAACCACCCAGCAAATGGTCAATTTATGGTCAATTTATAGCCAATAAATAAAATGATGAAACAAGTCTTTAGTCGTCATGGTTGTGAAGTAGTTCGATAAATCTCCGAGTGAGCCAGACAATCAGTGTCAGTCATTGACCAGCTGATATTGAACAAATTAATGAGAATCGATTGAAGTGCAACGATGGTACCAATCGATTCGCTACAAAAAAACTAAACGTTTAATGACTTAGAGAAACTTTTATCTACAGTATAATATTTATCTATCATCTGTTTATTGATTGAATGACTTAATTAACATTGATCTAGCGAGTGCGTCAGTTCGATAACGTTTTATGTATACGCAAAAATAACATTCGATTTATATCTTTATAGATCTTGTAAGGATCGAGTAGAACGCATCATTTTCTACGTCAGCATCATAGATTCGAATGTCGTTAATCAATAAGCTCTGTCTAAATCCATCTAAACACAGCATCAGAACCATAAAATATTTATACTGTGCGTAGAGTCCGGTATTTTACATAAAAACATTATTATTCTAGAAATCACGGCTAAAATTAAACGCACCAAGAAAATAAAAGTTAATCTTAATGAGCAATAAAATGGAATGATATCAGATTTTTTACGTTTTCTCCAAATTTAATGTTAACAATTTAAAGAGGAAAAAAATTCCTCATTGTTAGCATTAAACGCTTGCGGAGGGTGGGCGGTGTAATAATAGGATATAATATATTCAGGGCGAGTCAAATAAAATTAGCACGGTGAAAAATGTAAACGGTCCTTTTACTGCTTGGAGGACGTTAGCTTGTACCGAGTGCGCCTTTGTAGGGGAATGCCGGCACTCCGCACTGCCGCGAGCATCCCCACGGATGATACAGAATCACTCCCATTTCTCACTCGTAGCAATAAAATATATCATATTTTTATCTCACGAAGTGACGCGCGGTTTACTTGTGGTTACCACGTGTACAAACACGCTGTGAATGTGTGTGTAAGCCTCCTGCGCTTATACACACATTTACAGTGTGTTTTCTCGGACGGTTCCTCTCGGTTCCATTGGAGACCACGGCGAAGTCGGAAGTGTGTGTGTTATGTGCTGTCGCTACTCATCTTCACGCCCATATTCACAACGTGTTTGTACACTTGCTTACCACAAGTAAAGTGAGCGTCGCTTCGTGAGATTAAAATACTGTAATAATTAAAAAGTTCACATAACTCATAATTACTTTATCTTCACCATCTTTTATTCTGTTACTACTAAGTTTTATCACCTAAGTAAACTCTAAAGAGTTGTATCTGTTACAAAAAGATACACTTCTAACGTTCTTTATTTGCGTAAAACTTCTACCATTTGTTTATCAGACTCTCCAACAGCAGAAAGTTTTCTTTTCAGAGAACAAAGCTCAGTATAATAAATCGTTTTAAAGAATTTATAAAAGATACTTATTTGGCTGGCAAAGTGTAAAAGTTCTTCAATAATGCGTTCGCTATTACACTATTCACTTTAAATATTAGTATAATTATTCAGAAGGAGATTTAAAAAATTGTTTAAACGTTGAAATATGAAAGACATTTAGAAACAAGTGATAAATTAAAAGTCTAGAAAAATCACGATGATAAATTGTATGGGAGCATAAAAATAGTGTTTGTTAGAATTCAAATGATTTCTTTGATGTTGGTCACATGAGTTTTAATGATTTGAGCGAAAGCGACTAAATTGGATCGTACTGTTAGTGCTCATATCTCCGTTACCGCAATAACGTAATCATTGGCGCACTTCCCTGACATAGCCGGTATCGTACGCTTTTGATCTTGGGAACATGAATGCTACAAAGGCAATCGACTTAGAACCAACACAGCCTGAAAGTTTCCATTACTAAACACGTGTAATATATAATCATAATCAGTCTATCATGATCCCACTTGTGGGTCACAGTGGGCCGTAATCTACTCGGGTCTAGTATGGGTTAGTAAAAATCAAATATTAAAAAAAAATGGTTCTAGGACATGCTGATCCCTCACGATATTGTGCTTCACCGTTTTGAGAGCAGTGGCGCTGAAATAATTTACACAAAGTAAAGCGCCTGTCCGGGTTCGATCCTACGATCTTGAATATGTTAGTCCCAGCTGTTACCCCTGGACCACCATTGCTCAAACACGTGTAGGTATACTCATCAATGATGAAGTACCTACTAAAAAAGGAATACTTAAAGGAAAATTAATGAGCCATCGCGGCTCGTGTTTCATGCTATGTCTTTTTCATAATTTATTATCCTGAAGTCACCTTTCAAACTACAAAATTACGGTTGAAAGGCGTAACTAATTCCGTTCCCAGAATCTTGTCAATTAGAGAGAACCTATCATTACCTAAATGCCTAAAATATGTGCTTCCACCACAATTTACAGAAGTTTTCCTAGAACAGCAGCAAGGTAAAGGCACCTATTAAAGCCTATTATAATTAGACATTTACCGCGATGGTTGCCGTAATGAATTTAAATGCATTTCTATGGCTTAGCTAATGATACAGTTTGCGATGGCACATTTCTGAAATTTTCAAAGATAATTTATAAATTAACGACGGTTTAGTAGATTATACAGCTAACGCTATATTGAGTTCAATAGCCTCCACTTACGTACTTTTCGTAGAAATTACATAAAAATTGTGCATTAAGAAACAAAGTAACTTTTTACCGTCATTTTTGTAGGATGTTGTCATGTCCTTACGTCAAAAATAAGGTTGGGTTAGCTTAACTCTTGCTACGTTGATTGATTGAATTCGAATCCTTGTCTTATTGGGCTATTATAAGCCAAAATATTAATGCAACACAACGTAGTCAAAGTCTGTAGCTTATAGCTTTTCAAAAATTTAACGAAAAGGTACAGTCAAAACGTCAACCTCTTCCCAAAAAATCAGCTTGACTTTTAAAATAAAAACACTATTGGGAAAACAAAGCATCTGTAGAAACATCTGGAACGTCTTCGTGAAATGCTCTGCTACTTCTCTTTTTTCCTTTAGCTGGCCCACTTTGGGCGTACCAATAGGAAGTGAGTGTGTTTACTTCACGGTTACACAAGTTTTTCATAGCTTTTGTGTCTGATGCTGGCACTTTTCAATACGTGCTCCGAATTAAACTTGCATTTTGGAGCCGAAATTAAAATGTTCATTTTAAAATGCAGTTCTTTTTTCTGTGCAGCTATTGTTGTAAAGGATATTTTGGCCCGATTTCACCCATTATATTGTTGCTTGTGAATGATTTTACGTAACAAAGCAATGGATTAATGATTTATTGAATCATGTGAAAATTTCTTAACACTGAAAGCACCAATCAGGTACAAGAAGGAAAAATATGGCAAAACAAATAAAATAGAAACTTCACTATTAACAAACAAAACTGCAACTTCATCAAAATCCGCACCACTTATTTTCAAAATACCACAATCTTGTTCTATTGCAAATGGCGTTCGCAATTTCCGACATTACCCGAACAAACGATCGTATTAGCCTGAAAAAGGCTCTTAGCGTGTGGGTTAGTGGCGTCGAACATATGAATGGAGTTAATTGGACAATCAGTTCATTGAGGCGTGCTGAGTCGGGCAGTTTGCCCGGCGCAGGCGACGCGTGTGCCAGTTGGCGGCATCTCCCTGCTCGCTAATCAGTTCAGAAGGGTATTCTTGTGGTAATAGTTAGCCTGTCGAACGCAGCATTGTATTTGCATTACCTTAGAAAGGAATTTGATTGGTGCAGTTTGAAATTGGAAAGGTTTATGTAATTTTAATTGGTTGAAGTTCTATACCTAATTGGATATTATGTAGTTATAGCATGAAGGCGAAAAGTGGATGTATGTTAGGTAATTGATGAATTAGTTCACAGAATGAATCCTTAAAAGTTGAGTTGACAAATGCGTGCACTGACTGGACTGACTGTATGCACTCAATCTGTGTGGTTCTTTCTTCAACAGACCATTTCAGACAACAACCTACATGGTTTTTACATGATCTGACAAAGATTATGCTTGGATTTTAAAAGAGACTGTGCCCTCTTAGTTTGTTTCGGCCACTTTTCTCATAGGCATACAGGAAATGCCGACCCCGATTAGTTTTCAAAATATGATTGACGTGTAAAAATGTTTGTACAAACCTACTTACAGAAATTAAATCATTTATCATCTGCTTTAAAGCACAGAATTTTCACCCGACTACAACTGCAGGCATAAGTACTTAAGTAGTGAAGGTAAATATCGATAATTGAAAATGCATTGTTTAAAATATAATATTAGTCTACGTGAGAATGTAATTGTTGATTTATTTTATTGCACTGCTTTGTCTAGTGACGTGCCTCTACCAATATTTGAGGATGCGTACAATTATATGGTATTTGCACACAGATACAGTTGAAGGAATTCACTTATTCAACATCAGTTTCGTCATGGACGACGTAATGCCTATAATAAATTCTATTTCCAGTCTCCATTGTTAAAACAAGCTTTTAAGTTTTGACGTAAGGTTTGTTTTGAATGTAACCGTAATCTAATGTCGTAAGAAAGACAATAGTATTAGAGAGTGGTTTCAGAATAGCCATCTTCGCCAATTTTTCCACAAACTCAACGGGGTGCCTGTTGTACTGCTGCCTGTTGTAAGTGCTGATTAAAAGTTTCATATGCTGGCAATTGGAACGAGGCAAGATGCTCTAAAATGAACAATCTCATCTGTAATTCCAGTCTTTTAACAGATTTTCATGGCAGATACGTGTCCACTGCTATTCTTGCTTTCGTTAATTGAAATGTTTTACATTTTAATTTGGAATCACGAATTTTGGAGAAGTCAAATGAGTTTCTTGTGATCGTTGCTTTAAGTATAGTTGTTTCTGCTTCTTTTGGCATAAAGCGTGGAACTTGTTGGTTTATAAATCTTCTTAAGTCTTCTTAAGCTCTTCGGTCCGTCATTTCTTTCGTCGTGTCGATGGCACGTCATCGTCATCACCATCATCATCAGCTTTGTTCCCCCCACTGAAGATACAAGAATAGGCGTCCTCCCTTATCGCCATGTTTCCCTGGTATGTATATCCCTTTTCCTATGTTGGGGTTGGCTTCCAGTCTAACCGGATGCAGCTGAAAATATCGTATCTATATTTATCTGTATTTCGCCCAGTATTTCTCCAAAAGAATAGCGCTCTCGTCAGCTTTCATCAATTCCTAGGTTTACCCTACCTAAGAAAAGATTATTTGCTTTGTAACTATAGATAATTGCTCTTTTCCTAAAAGGGAGATTTCAGTAAGCACCCAAATAATAAAATGTGTTTGGTTTTTCGTAATTGGAACATCTTGAAAATCACGATAGATATTTATTCAGCACGTTAACGGACTCTTAGCATTCTTTTTTTTTAAATAAAGAATGCTAGAAAATGTAGGTGGATTAATGACTATTATGGCCATATATAAACGCGAAAACTATGGGCGTAATATAATCGATATTGTAATACCGTAATTCGGATAAAAATATCACAAAATAATACCAATTATGTAGTCACCATGTATGTACGCACAACAATAACCTTTTTACTGATCAGCTGACACTTACGATGTTATTCTTTTCAGTTCTGATACTAAATCCAAATCACGATAACGTAATCGTAATCCTTTAACGCTGGATAAGCCGATAAGACGGTTAGGAAGTTACAAATTACATTATATTGTATCTTATGAATATTCGAGGTACTAAGTTCTAAAATTACGCAGTTTAAAGTACCTACGATTGTATTACGAATAGTTATGGGAAATATTCCAGAAGATTAGTGTTCAATTAATTGTCTAATCAATAAATTCAGCCTATCTTATTCATTGGTTGCCATTTACCGCCCCGTCTTCGCATCACAATATTTGGTCGTCCGCTGTTCACATTGAGTTCATCCCAGCCACGTTCTTCACAGAATTTTAATGAAGCTCAATCCTGCTCCTTGCATATTAAGGATTCTTCAGTGGGGTTCTCCCAAAGTATGTTATCTTCGGTCTTTACCTAGTTCTTCTTCCAGAAGCTCTTCATCATCATCATCATCATTTCAGCCGAAAGACGTCCACTGCCGGACATAGACCTCCCCCAAAAGGCATAATCGCCACGCTTGGCAGGCGGATTGTCGATCGCAGTATGGTGGTAAAATGCATAGAGAACACGGCTGCTCATTCTTTAGTAAGTCGCTTTCTACGACACCCACGGGAAGAAATGGGATGATGCTATTCTTTTACGTCCGGCACCTCACGAAACTCTTCGTTAGGCGATTTTTACTGCTATTCGAATGACCCTGAAAGTCTTCAGTGGTCACTATTTGGCTCAAAACGATTGTCGATCTTGTCTAAGGCTCTCATCTTCGAAGATCCATAAAGAAACACGGTTTCTTCGTATCTAGATTAACCCTTCTAAATCGAAAATCCGCATCTCTAGAAAAACAAGCTTAAACATTCCATCCAAAAGAAAAACAAAACTAGAAACAAATCAACGTTGTTGGCATAACAAAGTAAACTCCGAAGCACTTGTTAGGTGTTACCCGACCGTTTACCGAACCCTCCTGTGCCGTGTGACAGATGGTGACGAAGGGGCTCCGTGATTTGGCTGGGTTGTTCTGTATGTGCATTCGTTGAGGCGCACTCAAGTCGAAAAATCAGCACGCGTGAAGATGCGCCTGAGCCTGTAGGACAAGGACAGCAAACAGAGGAGGTGCGAGGAATAATTTCACGGTGCGTAAACTTGTACGTTACAAATTGTATAGACAGGTTGCGAGTTCCACAGTTATGGGGGTACTTTGTTGGGGTCTGGTGTTGAAGAACTTTAGATTTTCTTTGATGCCTACTAGTTTATTTATTTACTATCATATACAATTGTTTTTACAGGTTGGAAACCCAATACAACATTTTAGTCATAAATTTCCACTTATCTTCACTTCGAATTTATGAGAATCTAAGAGATATCTTTGTGAGTTGACTATGTTGTGGTGATCAGCATAGTGTTTGTAGTCAATTATGAGAAGGCAGGATCTTAGGTCTACCCATCTTAAGTTTTTTACTTCTTTTCTTAATGAAAGCCAACATATTGTGGTGTAGGTTTTCTACGATCTGCATTACATGTAAAAATACTTTGATCTTGAAATTGGTATTGCACTTACAACTCCTGGCCAAAATAAAGATTCATATGCATCACGTTAAGTAAGTAAGTTATCTTAGCTTAAGGGGCAGACAGCCGACTTTTAAGGACTTTTTATTGAAGATCACGCCTAAACGGCTTGTCTTATGTATTTGAAAAAATTATATGTGAAACTAGACAATTTTCTTCGTCATTTGATATGTGAATATTTTAAATAATATTTTTATAACATAATGTAATTAATTGGTAAAGTAATGTCTATCGCGGACATAAAAACGATAATCACGCAAAAACTATCGGGTGTATTTCCACGAAACTTTCACTATCTGAAAGACAATTTAATCACCCAAAATTTAGTATACGGTTTTTCTTTGATATGTGTTTGATAAATCATCATATCTTGTTTTTCGAAAAACTTGATGCGCGTTCAGGCGGAGTCTCTTGCGAGCGACGGGCGGCAGTGCATCGCTGTAGGTAGCTGTCAGCTATCGTCGCCTTAAAATGTAAAATAATGTAACTACCTTTTGGACTATTTTTTTTTTTGTAAACCTGTTTATGCCAATTTTGAAGGTGCAAATAAACATTTTTATTATTTATTATTACGTTCTATATTAAGATCGTGTGTAAAATCTGTATGTAAATACACACTCCTGTTTATTTTTCGGCACCAGTACTGAAAAGCCATGTTAAAAACCTGTCGACACTTAGTTATGTATTAATACGATGTGTCATTCATTTAACTTTTATCGTCAACACAATGCCGTGCCAACATGTAGTACACAGATATTACATTATTTCAAAAGCCTATATTGTTATACGATGAATTTTCTATAAATAAGCGGATAATGATTTAATATGAGATGGCTGCAGCTGCATGCCAGTGCCTGCACATATATATATCTTTGACTCTGGTATTATCTTTGGGCATATTGTGACATTTTATTTATTTATTTTTGACATCTTTAATCATTTTGTATTTGACTTATAATGTAATTCTAAATTTAATTCTATATTCAATTTCCGTTATTATTTTGTATGTCTGCTGTTAGTAAGTTGTAGTAAGTGTAATTGTTAAATTCCTTTTTCATTTTATATGGGTTAAAGACCTGAAATAAATAATTTTTTTTTAAAGGTGCTCTTACACGGGCAAATTTTTGAGCAATAATTTGCAACACTAATGGATGAATCTGGATCAATTAAGTGGAGCAATCTGGAGCAACAAAAATAAGTTTCCGATGTTTTTCGGCAATATTGCTTCTGATTGTGCCATATATTTCATGAGTTGCCGAATATTCAATCGGTTTGGAACTTTTTAGTCAAATTTCTTTCTATCTCGTTTCTACGTATAACTACGTCTCGTTTTTGCGAGAGAAGCCTGCTGGCGACGGAGGCGGTGGGGGAGGCGCGTTGCCTAGTTTTTAAGTTGCTCCATATTGTGTGGCCGTATCTCTGGCAACAGGTTGCTACATGTTGCCATTGCCCTAAATTGCTGGATGTAGTCGTGACGTCGTATTTGACGAGAATTGCCGAAGATGGAGCAATTTTAGTTGCTCGTGTAAGCGCACCTTTAGGCCGGGTGGCGCCAGGCAGGTCATGGTAACTGGCATGATGACTTAGGTTCACGTGATTAGCATCACAACTAGTAGGATAAGTAAGGAGATTTACATCATAGTGGGATTTGAGTCCTCAATGCGCTGTTCTCCTGTGGAGGTCGTGCTCTGTAGGGAAGACTGTGGACTAGATTCCGGCATTTTAGTTTTGAGCTGTGATAATGGCATCGCTGTCAGTGATGTCAAAATAATGTTAATAACTAGGTAAAAATTGCAAGTAATAATAGCAAGGGGCGATTGATCAGGTTAAGCTACGCTTGCCGTAGGTGGTCCTTGGATGGGTGACCATCTTTAAATATCAAGGGTCCCCTCCGTGCCTTGAAAAGAACGCTAAGCCGTTGGTCCCGGCTGCCATTTGTAGATCTTTGGCAGTCGTAACGGGTCATCAGAAGCCCGAGAGTCTGACAATCAGTTTTACTAAGGGTGTATCTGGTATTGGAAGCCGACCCCAACATAGTTGGGAAAAGACTAGGCAGATGATAAAAAATAACTGTAGTAGCCCAATGTTCTAAATGCGTAGTTACTAAAGCCAGGTCATGGGTTCTACTCCCTAACTTTTGAACAATTGGCGCAGAACTTGGTCCTGGCTGGAAGCAAGCATCTTCAATAAGATTCACAAAAGATACCGATAGACGATAGCGTGCTACTAAAATACAAAAAACTATACAAATTTTTTTTATGAGATTTTATCAGACTAACATTTAACACCAGAAAATTAAATTACCCTTAGATTGATTCCTCCTACGCGAGTGGAAAACTGAAGACGCAAACCAATGTACCAATAAATTATTAAATTAAAACTCCCTATTTATTATTTTCTCTACCTGGTGATCAAAAGCAAGTCTTCAAGATTTAGTCTCGCTCGCAATCACTAGACCAATGGGGCGGTTAATGTTATTATGTTGCCGTAAATTCAATTTCCTAGGAAATCCAATAACATTGCTACGCTCAAAAGGCACTTGAATTTTGCGTTTAGTATCGCCAACCAGTATCAATTTATATAATATATTTAAATTATTTAAATATCGTTCTATGTAAAAACTTAGCACAGTATTTCTGGCTGGGAATATTATGCACTATCTCTTTCGTGGGTGGCTAAAACGTGAGGGTAATATCAGTTTGATGAAGACCAGAAACTGTTTTGTGGTACGTGAATAACATCAAACCGCGAAATTTTGGTTGCTCTAATGTTCGGTTCGGAATTAGTTTTCGAGCATTACCTAAGCACTACAATTCTACATGCCCTAGATACATATGCAAAAACTCATAATACCAACATGAATACCTGAATTTGTGTACCCGGCGATTTTTAAAAGATTACCAGTAATTCAATCATAACGGTGCACGGTGCTAAAAACTGAAAATAGCACCGACTCCCCCATAATCATTTAATTATACAATAACAATAAATCAGACTAAACAACACAAGAAATTACAAGCGGCACTTAATAACGTCTAATTTGCTTAACTATAAGAATCACCTAATTATCATGATTTAACTTAATCATTACTTTATTTAATTACAAACTCAAGTAATTGTCTCAGTCTGCCGACAAATCGGTCTACATAGGAAATAGGTAAATATCTTTGAACCTATTTTGTCACCCAATAGCGTTAAATGAAGTAATTTCCGCCCTTAAATTGACTCCTTCTATGAAATTGCTTTGAGAAATGAGTTTTAACGCTGCTTAATTTAGTTAAGTGAGCAAAGAAACAAAAATTCTATACATTGTTGAGTAACTTAGAGCTTAATTACACCGGCTTGGTTTAATTTGAGCTTTTTACTTTTGAAGTTTATTTTAATAGAGACTTAAATGCAATTTTTGTAAGTCATTATAATGTTTTCTTCATAACGTTCAAGGTTAAAATAAATTACTTGGCGTTTCACAAACGTGATGGGTGTTGATTTATAAAGTAGGATGTAAGATGGTGTTTATACATATGCATGGAAGAAACAATAAAATATTATACATGTAAATACTTTACTGGTGAACCGGAAGACGTAGACGTTTGTTGGAAGACCCTCCACAAGGTGGATCAATGGTCTGGTAAAAACCGCAGGAAACCGCTGGATGCGAGAAGCATAGAAACGGTCGAAATGGGGCGGTGCTTGGAGCAGGCCTATGTCCAACAGTGGACGTTTTCTGGCTGTAATGTTGATGACTTTATTCATGAAAGTGGGTACACCCATTTTCATCAATAAAGTCACCATTGGTGTATCTTTTGTACACAAAAGGTATAACTCTGCATAACCCTTTGGGAAATACATGCGTGATGTTATGTAACTTTAAACAGTTGCTGAAAGATTTATAACTAAACTAGCTTCTGCCCGCGACTTCGTCCGCGTCAAAATCTTGCTTTCTTCACCCTACCCCATCGCAACGAATCAGGGACTGTGCGAGTACTTCATACGGTTTTTTTTATTTTTGTTCGTCTCCTAAAAGACCTAGCTAGCGTGATGTTAGATAGCATGTAGCCTTCCCCCATAAATGGGCTATCTAACAATAAAATATGTTTACAATTCGAACCAGTAGTTTCTGAGATTAGCGCGTTCAACCAAACAAACAAACAATCTCTTCGGCTTTATAATATTATAAAGAAAAAAAAATGTATCACCATAGATTATACTTTGTATTTCAATCAGAATCAGGAGCCTGTAATAACGATTTGGTTTAAAATATCAGAACTCAATGTTAATCTCTGTTTAACATCAACCATTTAACTACACTTTAGTATTTCCACCACTTGTATTTAGCATTCCTAATATTAATATGGCGTTTGTACTAGTATTCCCAAGGAATGTTTCACGTATTTTGTTACTCAAATATTCTTATAGTCTTTGTTTAACATATGGGATTAGATAAATTATATTGTGTCACGTTTGAAGAAGATTACGATACATTTATATCTTTCTAAATGACAACGCACTGGGAATTAAGCTGACTTAATGGTGATATTTATTTCCTTCTTTTTCGAATTAAATCTAATAGATATTGGACAGTTATTTCCTCTCTATTTTCGGTTTATTTGTTGACTGGGAAATCCCTTTTTATTTTATGTTTAGATCTAAATAGTTGCATAGACTACTAACGAGTCGTTCGAAGCATGATAGTCTGACAAGCAGTCTTACCAAGGGGTATCGTGTTACCTAATAACTGGTTTATGGAGGTCAGATTGGCTAGATGATGATGATGATTATGATGACTAGTTGCATAGACCACCTATGTACGTAAAGTTTTAGTACGCATTACATTGAACGCATTTTATTTGAGACACATTAGAATTGCAGTAGATAAATATTTTACATTCAATATTTCCGAGACATTTCCAAGCGGTTGGTCGACTCTTCACGTGACCAAAGGGCTGGCCTATTTTTCGGCCAAAGAATCAGCATTGCCATACAACGTGGCAATGCTGCCAGCCTTTTGGGCACTTTTCCCATTGATAACGATGCGGACGTATCTTTATGATTATTTTCTTTTTATATACCTGTACATACAATAAAAAAAAAAATATACTACTGTGTTATTTGTCGTTTCCTCAAACCTATGTCTTGGCTACCGACAAAACCAACCAACCATAAAACAGTAGGCACCAAAATTATTATACCAGACGAAATTCCCAGACTTACATTAGAATCATGTAACCGAACCTAGTACCATTATGCAGAGATAAGTGGTGGGACAGACGGCGGCTATAATTCAAAAGGCCCCCCTCTGACGGTAGCTTCCCAGAACTGTTGTCACGTATCCAAGCCTTACTTTAGTTAGAACCTCTCTATTTAACAAAATTGCTCCTCCTTAGGAAACTTTCGTCGTTATAATATTTGGAATTTCTAATTTGAACATCGAAGAGTTATTTATATAGGGTTACTGGTAATTAGTGATCTACATTTAAACTCATGATTGTACTCATCATTATGAACAACTTTTACTATGGGACCAAACCAGAAATCGCGAAAAAAAAAAATCAGCTGTTCCCTACATTTATGTTCGCATAACTCGTCAAAATGTAGGGAACAGATGATTTTTTTTTCGCGATTTCGCGCTTGGTCCTATAGTAAAAGTTGTTCATAATGATGAATACAATCATGTGTGTTTAAATGTCGGTCACTAATTACCAGTCATCCTATATAGGTTTCGGTTTCATACGGGAGGGTAGTAGGTAATCTTTCTTTTTGATCGATGGGGATTACTAATATCTGAGTTGTATTCCGTGGAAAATATAGCGGGTAGTAGGTATACAGGGTGGCAGGTACATCGACGCACCATCTGTTACCGCGGATTCTGGATTCTGGACCCCCCAGCGTTTACAGTTTTCGTCGGTTATTAATAAAAAACTCAGCTGTTTCATACATTTTAATAACGACGAAAAATTTCAACGCAATCGCGTCCAGAATTATGTACCTACTGATTCCAATTTTGCTAATTCTTGTTTTGTTGTGTTTCTTATTGTCAGGAGAACGTTCTAATGGAAGAAAAAAAAATAAAAAAGTTGCGCGACACATAAATATTCATAGTTAAGACAGGACAACGTCTGTCGGGTCAGCTAGTGTAGAATAGAAGCCGTTAGTCAAATATGCTTGTGAGTAGATATACTGCTGCAGATTGGGGCCTATTCATCAGTACTGGATGATATATGTTTTGATAGTCATCACGTTGACAGACGAATTGATGATAATCCACAGTATCGGGTTATATCTACATGGAGTGACGCTGCTGCTCATGAATCCTCATGAGGATATCCCATAATCTATAAATTACTACCATAATATAGAGGTATGAGGAACAGGGTGTAAAGTTCACTCATACCCATGATGGTAAAGGAGGATCCTCCGACCAGACGGGTATTGTGTCTGGTCCGGGCAACTGCCCAACAGTTGATGTCGGGATTTTGTATACGTTCGAGTGTCGTGGTAAACTCTGATTGCGCGATGTGGAATTGCTGAGATAGTTCGCCTGTTGCATTGTAGATGGCGCCACTTTTCTTTTTGCGTTTCTGAGATTTTTGTTGCGTAGCATTTTTATTTGTAGTGCCGCTACAATAATAAACTATACAGGATAAGTTTTTAACCAGTGCGAAAACTGTAACCATGAATTCACCATATCATTCTAGACCCCCAGCGCAAAAATTGTTGGTCGGAAACAAAAAAAAAAAAAAAAAAATCTGCTATTCTATACATTTTGACCGCGTAGACGTGGGTAAAAAAATAAGCTGTCTCATAGAAAAGTGCAATGGCACTTTTCTATGAAACAGCTTTTTTTTGTGTAACCTACGAATATTTTCTGTGCTGGGGTGTCTAAAATGATATGCTGAATTCATGGTTACAGTTTGCGCACTGGTTAAAAACTTATCCTGTATTTTGTCAATAATGATATCAGTCTATGCAATAAGATTGAGTTTAAGGAAAGGTATAAAAAATATCATTGTAATCTGATAGGTAAATCTAGATTTCTTTTAATAGTAGCCAAATTAGGTAAACTTGGAACAAGGAGCAGTGTTGGCCCAATGCTCGTTAGCAATGGACCAACATTGCTCCTTTTTCCAGGACCGTGACTTACGAGTGCTTTACTTTGTGTAAATAATTTCATCACTACTGCTCTCAAAACGGTGAAGGAAAACATCGTGAGGAAACCGGCATGTCCTAGTACCAAAAAGTCGAAGACATGTGACCCATAATTTGGGAAAATTAGACATCAAGCTTGAAAACATAAATTTCACTTTCCTTAGAATTATTGTACACCTTGATGATTTTATGGTATAGTTTGACCAATACCGCTGTAGCGCGCCTTAGGCATGTGCGCGGCGGGACGGGAGAGCAGTGCAGGCCGCTGATTCGTCAGTGCAAGCTGCTCATTCGTCCGTCCCGTCCCCCGCCTCGCCGCGCATACCTAAGGCGCGGTACAGCGGTATCGGTCAAGCTATAGCTTACACTATATGATATTGATAATGGTTTATGTTTAGTAGTAACTATTTAAACAAAACTAACCTCTTTACGATTTTGCCATGTTCTATTTATTCCTCGTAAAAAATGATGAGGATCTGTCAGTTTACAAAGTTTATGGGAGAATGACCATACTCCAATTTATAAAAAATATAATTTTGCTAATGAAGTATAATCGGTAGGTACATAAAAAATAGGCATTGAAAAAATCCCACTGGAAATTTCCAGGTTTAAACCCATACGCTTAAACTGTAAAATTAAAGCACCTATCAACAAGATAATAGGTACTTACACTTGTGATTCATACGTTAAGCTGTTTTAGTTCCTAGGCGCCAATAAACATCCTAAATGACGTTTAAAAGGCGTGTGCGCACGTCATTCTGTAAAACTCCGTAATCGTGATTTGCATCATTCCGATTATGGTTGATATCGATTTTTATTGCACACGTGTGTATCTAACGTAATATACATAATGTATGATGAAAGAAGGTGTGCGCATATACGTCAATTTGTAAGAGTAATATTGTGTTTTTAATGGTGAGACGACATAATAAGTAAATGTAAATGTATTTTTCCATAATCTATACCTACTTGGGTAATCCTATAGGTACCTAATTTATCTATTGAATACTTATATTTTTGTACTTATTTAAGCATCTCGAATAGCCGGCATGATACTATGAAAACGTTATCAATCGTATGATAAGCTGTTACCTTAGTAATATTGTAGTACTTGTAGAGATTTCATGGTATCTCAAAGAGTATTGATAAATCAATCATCTCATCGGCTTTGATATGATTACAAAGATGAGTCAATTTCTATAAAAAGAGGTTGCGTTATTTTAGAATATATTTCTTGTACATACTTAAGATTATGAGGGGTTTTGCCTGTTGTTTGTTACAGCAAGATATCATATTGCTTAAAGATACGACTGTCCTTATAAAAAGTATGTGAGTCTGTCTATACGTCTGTCACAGCCAACAATAAACTAGAAATTTAAAAACAAAAGTTTTGCAAACTTTATCGTGTGACATTTCAAATGGAATGGCTCGTTGTGAGGGTTTACTTACAACGAGCCTTATATCTTTTGTTAAATTTTAAAGTTAACAATTTTGAAGTTATTTTGGAAATTAGGACCCGATGATCTAATTCAAAAAAATCAAAACGAATTCTGTCTGTATGCTATCTTGAACTGGAACCTTGAACCACTGAACGGATTTCGATAAATTTTAGCAAGGCTGATGGCATCCTGGTGAAGAACAAAGGCTCCTTTTTATCAACATACCACACAGGCATAACGCCACGGCCGTAAGCCAGTTTAAAAGATAAGCAAACAAAACTGTCTTTCATCATAAAGAAAGTATCGAAGGCACTCTTAAACAAAAACGTGCGCTACCAAAATCAGTTCTTTCAGAGCAGTATTTAAAAAACTTCCATTGTTCTTTTTCAAGTGCTAACAATTCCTTTAATCCCCTGGAAAAACTCAAAGATACAAGCGAACTGTTTCCTTGGGACCTAAACAAATTAAAAGTTATTCCTTTGTCCTTAGTTTACAAGTATCTAGGTGTCTAGATGGGAAATTGTAAATTGATAATGTAGAAATCAGATACTCTCACCCCTTAATCTCGTTCGCCACAACCGGATCGGGGCTCGCAAGTAGGTATCTACTTGCAACTTTGCCATTCAGCGCAAGTTTTTAATTTCATTACGACTCAGAATTAGGGATTTACTTTTTTTATTTTACGTATTCTCTATTTTAACGACGGATTTAATGAATAACTTTGGGTAAACGGATTTGCATTTTGATTTTGTTGAGTTTTTTTCGAACGAACTTTTATTTGCTTTGTAATTCAAGGCTGAACTTTTAGAACTGTTTTCTAAACAGATATTGTTGTGATGTAGAAGCTGAAATAAAGCGATTCAGTAATACTGCACAATAACTCTAACCATGTGCAAAACTTACGGTAAAAATAATTTGAAACTGAGCTAGAATCTCAAGTTCCACCAAGATATCATCGTCGCTCACTGCAGTGAAAAACTATAAAATCGGAGCTTGTTCAATTAATAATTTAAGTGCTCTTAGTTTGTATGAACTTTGCACTAAAATGTTTCACCTTTTTTAGTCGACTTGCACCTGTCGGGCTAACAATAAACACTCTGGAAAAACAAGACGCAACTGCGATTAAGCCGTAAACAAAACTACTCCAAGTTCTCTTTGTAATCAAGAGCTAAGGCGACAACTTATTTCATTTACATAAACAGTTTAGCATAAGCGAGAATATTTTATCTGACTAACGAACGTCGCACCTCTTGTAGACGTTTTAATTTCCAATATTTAAACGTTTGACTTCACGTTTGGAAGTCACTGAAAAGTTAAAACTTTCTGATGGATTCGTTGGGATTGTTTTAAACTCCACTTTGATATTGGATACGGTCGTGTTTTTATTAATGACTGGCTCACCGTTAATGTTTTTCTTGAAAGGATGCTTTCAATCAATGCTTTTAGGAAAGCTAAATTGTATAAGAAGGAGCAGTGGTATTCGCCCCGAGTTGTAGGTCGTGAGTTCGAACCCAGGCAGACACTTAACTAGCGGTCCGCCCCGGCTTCGCACGGGTAGATTAAGGTATTTAACAAAAAAAACAAAAAAAATACAAACGCTCTTGGCAGACTTTCCATGCTTAGAACACTTGATCAAGTCTGCTTTTGACAAAAAAAAAACAATCAAAATCATCCATTTGGGAGGTATGAGACCGCAACAGCCCACAGATAGATACGCATAACATAAAGACACAGATCCACACGACATACTTTTATAGGTATGTCGTGTGGATCACCCCTCTTTTTGTGTCGGGGCTTAATAAAAAAATAGTATATTATAATAACTTTTTTATAGATTTAAAAAGTGAAAAGTGTTACTTAAATACAATTGTTAATGTAATAAATTGGTGGTTATGCATGGTACAAGTACTGATATAGCCTTGAATACGAAGTGATTTATTTGGAAATAAGGCTTAATACCAAGGTACGAATAATGTGGCCTAGGTTTGTGCCATATTTTAACATGAAAAAGTAGTTATTATTGTGAAATAACAGTAATAGTTAGACATATGCGTATCTAGACTTTTTTTGTAGATATTGATGTCCTCTATAAAACTGTAGTAGGTACATCACTTTGCACTAAAGTCAATAGCTTCCGCAGCGTACGCTATATAAGGTTTTTTTTGGTATTTTTTTCACACCTTGGGTTACATTATCGAAGTTTTCATACGGATCCCTAACTTTTTTGAAAATATTCTATCGCATATGTTCATCAAGGATAATGTAGGATTCTAATGGTGAAAGAATTTTTCAAATCGGTCTTATAGTTTCGGAGCCTATTCAATTCAAGCAAACCAACAAATATTTCCTCTTTTTAATATTATTATATAGTGCAGATTTCATCAACACTGCTCTCAAAGCGGTGAAGAAAAACATCTTCAAGAAACTGGCATGTCATAGAACCAAAAATTTGAAGTCTTGTGACATCTACTAACACGCACTGGGCCCGTGTGGTGGATTACAACCCACTCCCTCTCACAGAGAGGAGGCCTGTGTCCCAGCAGTGGGAACCCTAAAGGCTCATTGTGATTATAAAATTGTAGAAAACACAGTAAAGCTGAATTAGTGTAAAATTAAAACAAAATTCTAATCCTTTGAATAGCGATACAGTGTGAAACCATTTGTGGAGTGGGTCCGATGCATAAATCTGTAGTAAGTTAAGCTGCGTAAGCGTGGCTAACGGGCGGTTAGCGCACTAACCCCGGTTGAATTAGTCGGCCGACTCCCGTAGTCGTTTAATCGCCGCCGTGGCAAAGAAAACTCGCTATTAAATTAATGGGCATCTAGGCTGGGTTAATGGTCGTACACTGGCTTACATGTAGCCAGAGGCAGATTGCGGAGACATCATGTACAGTAATTAGTATGTGCTTGGGAGGTAAATTATTCGTGTGGTGTCGAAGCCCTTAACTCCTCTACCATTGCTCTGATAGGAATGTAGTATCGGAGTATTGAGTTGCATTAACTACAATGACGTCATACCATGGTATCATGAGACTTTACTGTCGACGCTCTTTAGTGATAAATGATTTTGTTTCTCTAAGTAGGTTTGAACAAAAACTTTTACATGTCAATCATATTTTAAAAACTAGCTGAGGTCGACGTTTCCTATCTGAGTACTCTGAGAAGAAAGGCCGAAACAAACTCAGAGGTCACAGTCTCTTTTAAAGTCTGGACATTATCTTAGTCAGATCATGTGAAGACTACCTAAATATGTAGATTGGTGTCTGAAATGATCTTTTGAGGAAAGAATCACACAGATCTAGTGGACTTGGGTCAGAGACAAAACACATGTCTGTTAGCGTTCACGCCAAAAGCTACGCCAAAATGTATGGGAATGACATTACCTGCGGAAAGGACACGTCGTAACCTTGCCGCAGGTATTGTCATTCCCATACATTTTGGCGTAGCGTTTGGCGTGAATGCTAACAGAAATGAGTTTTGTCTTGGCCTGTTGTCCAGTCAGTGCACGCATTTATCAGTAAGGGACTACTCACACTTATTCAGCTCTGTTCAGCTTTTGTCCATAGAAAACAATGATTTTGTATAGAGTCCGTTCAGCTTTCCGCGGCTGAATGAATGCGTACGCATCTCTTAAAAAATCGTTGTTTTCTATGGACAAAAGCTGAACAGAGCCGAATAACTGTGAGTAGTCTCAACTCAGAACTCCAGGAGCTCAACAATTTTCATCACAGTCTATATCCCGATGATGTCTGTGATTGATTTCATTGTGTGCACGAGTCATACCCTACATACTTATTGCAATATTAGTTGTAAGTATCTGCATGCACTATGTCGGCTTCCAATCCGGATGCAGCTGAATACCAGTATTTTACATGGAGCGACTGCCATCTGACCTCCACAAGGCTGTTACTGGGTAATACGATACCCCTAGAGCAGTGGTGGCCCAGTGGTAGCGGCCGCGACTTACGAGTTGTAGGTCGTGCCGTCGAACCCAGCCAGGCGCAATACTTTGTGTAATTTTTTTCATCACCACTGCTCTCAAAAGGTGAAGGAAACATCGTGAGAAAACCGGCATGTCCTAGAACAAAAACATTCGAAGACATGTGACATCTACCAACCCGCACTGGGCCCACGTGGCAGATTACGGCCCCTCCCTCTCATGGAGAGGAGGCCTAGGCCTCCTCTCTGTGTCCCAGCAGTGGGAACGTAATAGGTTGAGTATGTAAACGATACCCCTAAGACTGGTTACTGGTTGGGCTTCGGCTTCTGACGACCCGTAACGACTGTCAAAGATCCACAAAATAACAGTCGAGTCCCACCGCTTAGCTTGCTTTCCGAGGCACGGAGGAGTCTTATATATATGAATGGTCACCCATCCACGACTAACCGCGGCAAGTGTAGCTTAACCTTTTCGATCGACCCGTGCTGTTATTACTTAGCTACAGTGAACAATTATTGCAGTATCATACAAAAATACTCAATAACATACTAATAATTACATCAACGTGTGTTGCGCACACCACACCTTGTTGCTTCTCGATAGTGGCCGTGAGGTATTACTTAACCGTCATAAGTGTCAATGTGTTAACACGTTCAGCACACGTGTTCGCCATATACGCTGAATGTACGTTCGTCGCTCTAAGCTGCACTAGAGAAGAGACGCTTACACGGGCAACTATTACATTGCACAATATTAAGCATTTCTCGGAAATTGTGGTTAACTATGACGTCTCGGCAACACTGAGCAATTTATGGCAAAACTGAGCAATTTATGGAAATTCCAAAACTGCACTTAAATTGCCAAAATTTCTAAGAAATGCACAATTGCACAAGTATTTCAGCAAATAGATATGTTTCAAAAGTAGTTGTAGTTGCTCGATACCGAGATTTTAGTAATGATTGCAAGAATTACCGGCAATACATAATTGAGTGATATGAAACAACTACCTCCAGCAATTGTAGCCGACAATAATTGCTGAAAAAATTGCCCGTTTACGCAGCTTTATAGCGCTGAACGACGCTTTAGGTAGCTGTAAATACACAGTCGCTAATCGCTATCGTAATCCGGTTCAGTTGCAAGGCCCTTCTGTCATTTGGTTAGCGTGGCGATCATTATTGATGTATTTGCTGTGTTTGTTAGCTGGATTTTGGCAATATACCTAACGGTGCAACTACCTAGCTAAAATTAAGGCCCGTCAGTGTTTATTTGAGCCCAGAAATTCAATAATACACCCGATTGGTTTGAAACTAGACTTGATTTCTTGTTTGATGTTGATTGGATATTTATAATGGCCTAGGTTTTGCCAGCTGCTTCGTCTGTGGGAGGTTGGAAATTATACCACGGGAACGTACTACCGGGATAAAAAGTATCCTATATGTTAATTTAGGTTATAATCTATCTGTGTGCCAGATTTCATCCAAATCGGTTTTGCCGTTTTTGCGTGATTGAGATTGACAAACTTTCACATTAATAATATTAGTATGTCATGATTTCTAAATATTAATCAGATTTGTAAGAGATTTTAAATAATATTAATTTAATTGAAAGTATCTTATTTCCCTCACATGATATTGTATCAAAGTAGTGACGTTTTAAAGAGTATCTCATTTGACAGTTATCGAAAAAGTACTGGTTTTTTTTAACGGAACGAAATGGAAATATGATGTTGGGGGATTCGCCTAGTTTGCTAAGTTAGTTCTCTGCTAGTTTTGAAGTGTGAAGGTTGTCTCAAGAAGTCTAAATTGTTATTATGTTAAATACCTAGTTCAAGAGTTTCATATGTAATGGTTTGTATGTGGGTAA
Organism: Polymixis flavicincta; assembly: GCA_949987655.1. Taxonomy (NCBI): domain Eukaryota; kingdom Metazoa; phylum Arthropoda; class Insecta; order Lepidoptera; family Noctuidae; genus Polymixis; species Polymixis flavicincta. The sequence goes on from OX465179.1 coordinate 17,340,916, forward strand.
GAGTTTAAATGCATAAATATTTATTCTGAGAAAGGTGTTTTTCTTATTAAGTAAGATGTGTCTTTGTAGGTATTCATCATCATCATCATCATTTCAGCCGAAAGACGTTCACTGCTGGACATATGCACCAGCCCAGGCTCCTCCACTTCGACCGGTCTTGTGCTTCCCACATCCAGCGGATTTTGGGGGGGTTTTGCCATAATCGCCACGCTTGGCAAGCGGGTTGGCGATGGCAGTATGGTGGTAAATTGCATAGAGAACGCTGCTGCCCATTCTCTGGAAAGTCCCTTAGTCGCCTTCTACGACACCCACGGGAAGAAATGGGATTGTAGGTATTACCAGTAGAGAATTAGAAAACGATGCACTTAAAATCGTAGCTTAAAAGTAAACTAGACCAGTTAACTGATACCTATAGCAGACAACTAGCATAAGTATAATCATCCTTTTGATTTTCCACTGTTGGGGTTTGGGACAGGGAGTGGGTCATAACCCACCATCTATGCCCAATGTGGGTCGGTGAATGTCACATGTCACAGAATGTCAATGTTGCTTGATCGGTCTTCTACAGACTGTACTTCGGAGAGTGTGTGTGCGCAGGAGCTCCACGACCTGATCCCACCATCGCCCTTTTACTACCTGACTATCAGACGCACTTGGTTGATATCCCGACCAGTCATACTCAGCGCTACTCCTCCACATTTATTATGCGCACAGCCAAAGTGTAGAACTCTCTGCCTGCGTCTGTGGTCCCTTCCACATTAAACCCGTCTACCTTCAAAACCAGAGTGAACAGGAATTTTCTAGGCACGCTCGATCTATCATCGGCCTCATCAATCGCTTTCCGTCAGGCGTGATCGAGATCAAGAGTAGGCCCATTTAGTAATTGAAAAAAAAAAAACAGACTAAGTTTTGGGATTGCAATTAATTTTCGAAAATTAATTTGCTATCCCAAAAAAAGAGCTTTAGCCCTCACCTCTCAAGCATAACAAAACTATGTACAGTCGCAAGCAGGTCAAGCTATCCAAAACTGTCAAATTTTCCCAATTGAACATAAACCTTATTCCTTTGCAAAAAAGTTGAAAAACTATCAAAGAAATTTGTGTACTGTATATGAACTGTTACTAACCCTAAACCATAAACCAAGCAGTTTCAATATAAGCTAACCGAGTTTCGTCCGTTTCTCTCATTTGGCTGGACACTCGTGTGAACGGGTATGGTTGGTGGTTTTCCATAGAGCGTGTATTGTCGGCCGCATCTTTTTATACCGACCAGCATTGTTCACGCATAATGCAGGTACGTGCATTTCCCACGACTCTGTGCAATCGTTTGTACGATTTGGTGAACAACGGACTTCTGGTTTCCTAGGCTGCGGTTTTTCTAGTGTTGAAGATCTGTTTCTTTTGTTGATATTCTTGTTCGCAAGTCTTTATCTAAAACTTTTTATATGGACCAACTAAATTATGTACCTAAACGCAGAAGTTCAAACATGAACATCAAAGGTAAGGATCACCTTTACATAGATATACAATACATACGTATATAAAGTCTTAAAACTTTATTAATAATGTGTTCGAAACGAGGGTTTTTAAGCAACTTCAAAAAGAAGGAGGTTATCAATTCGACATATTTATAAATATATATTTTTTGCATGTATGTTCGGGCATAACTCTTTCGTATATAGAAAGATTTGCAAAATTCGTTTATGCCGAAATGGTCCCATTAAAATTTCATATAAGTAGATTTGATGATGCGTTTCGGAGACAGACAACGAAACTCTTCTAAAAATTACCGCAAGTCAACTACGATTGTTGCTATCGTATAAATATGCATTGTTTTGACCCAAGGATCATGAAATTTCGGATGGGGTAGGTACTATAACTAAAAAGTGAAAAATAAACAAGTCAGGTTTTCGGAAGTCGGCCGTTCATGCTAGGCGCACTGAGTGGGGATAATGAACTTAAACTAACGAAAATTATCTAACATCATCATAAAATTATGACTACAACGATTATAAAGCATTTTGATTTAGCTGCAAAGCCAATATATCCGTATCTTTTTCGTAAGCAAGAATTTCACAAAAACTAAAAGTGAAACAGATTTTTTTAAGTGAGTTGAGATATTTTTTGTAATCTACATAGCTAATCCTCATTAAGCTAATTTATTTGGGGTCGGCACATGTCTTTTTCTTCCATATTTTTCTATAAGTCGCCCCCTTTCTAGCTACGAGTATATCATCTTTAACGCACAAACTATGGATGGACCATTGTTACTTTGGTCTTCATCTACTCTTATAGCCATCCAGATTCCTACTCAAAGCTCGTTTGTTTTCTAGCTAGTATAGTTGAGTATTCTCTACAATATATGCTACAGGTATTTCAAACTACCAGTAGTGTCAGCTCGAAAATGCAACTGATGCAGCAGCAGTGTCCGTTCTAAACACAGCGTCTTCAGATTCCTATTGAGTCATCGGAGCTAACAATTGTTTGGTCGCTCATGTGTTTGATCAGAGTTCGGATGCTTGTGCATGTGCTTTGTGTGTAAGGCATCTTGTACATGGCTTGGTACTAAAACATGTTGTTAAGTTTGTTTACGATTTATAGTGCTACCAAAGAAGGACCGTTGGAAAATTTCGTCCATTCACCTTTCAAGGATAGCAGTAGTAGGATCGTGCTATTAGTTTGTATTCCTTTTATTAGGTACAGTTCAATATAAAATTACAGTTTTTCATTAGTATCAAAATTCATGTCAAATTGTCGTATTTTTACTTACTTTTCCCATTGCTTTTTGCCATAAAACTTATTATATTTTTAAACACAAAACTGTCAGAAAAGTAATTTATAACAATCACTGACTGTCTTTTATTGTCGTCGTCTGCATTTTATTTCGAGTTTTCTTTATTTTTCCTGTGAACTTTTTCGCAATATTCGTTACAACTATTAATACGTTTGGCGTGGGAACTATCAAGTTTATCCTCGTTGTTCCTGGCAGTAAAGCCGATAGGTACACGCCATGTTAAATTATGACAATCCAATAACGGGTTAGGTGGCTCGGCCGGGTCCCAAATTGTCCGTATCGACTTTGGTGCCAAGTCCTGGCACAAAGCTGCCTGGCCTGCCGACGCACACGCGCGCAGCTACACACGGCCTTCCCGATGCCAATTGGGTGCGTAGCACAGAGCTAGCTAAGCTATGCTTGAGCAAAACTGTTTCTCTTATCGTGAAGTATCACAAAAAGCTTGAGACAGGCTTTGTATTCAATAGGACGGGAATATACATAGGTTGAGTGGTTCGTCATAGATTAAGTATTAAATCATACATCTGGAGCTTAAAGGAATCCTTTTTGAAAAGAGTGTGTTTACTGCCTACATACTGAATGATAATTAATGATGTTTGAATATAAATGCACAGTGAAATCAAGTGTTTAAAATAGTCATGTAGATACTAAACTCACTCGTCCCTGATTTCTGACTCGATATTTAACTTCCTTAATCTCACTTATGGATGGATGCACTCTCGGGTCGACGGCGCGTTGTGTTCCAGCGCGCCTCAATAGGATGTCAGCACCAACTGGTGGGGTCCGCAAGGGCCGACGCCTGCCAGGGGTGCGGGTTGTTCGAAAGAGATACCGTGGCCTCTGGCACACAGGCAAGCAACTGAAGGAACACAGGTGGGTTTTAGTCAGTAAAAGTCTGATACGCCCTCCTGTTCCACCCAAAGCGGGAGAAGTTATTTGATGATTTCTTATCCTCAAAAAAAGGAGAATGCGCAAAAAAATAATAATTTTGCGGACTACCTTAGTCCGCAAAATTCATTTTTTTTACAATTTTGAGTCAGGGTGTGTGTTGAGCAAAATATGATTCAAACCCGTAACATGTATTTATAGAATTATAATAATTAAAATCATTAATACCACCTTCTTTATTCATTTAATCCCAATGAATTGATATTTCATGAAACCTGGCCCTGGCCCTACCTCCTTAAGGTTTTTAGGTCTTAGGTTCCTTCTGGTCGCTACAATAACTTTCCCTAGAGCAACAGTTTAAGTCTTATCTCAGCAATCTCCTCTTAAAATCAGCATAGAACCTATTTACAGTTATATTTAATGCTCTGTCATGCACTGAAATTTCACTACTTATCTTTGATTGCGCAAATATGATTACCCCAAATGATAAAACTACGGTTCGTCATTTCTATTGTCATTGTTTACAATAACGCAGTTATAATGACACATGATTTAGCAGTACTTATTGCGAAAATATACCTCCGATACTTATTGCGATATGAAATGATGCAATAGTGACGTGAAATTGAGTAAGGTGACGTAAAAAAGTGCGACGTATCTGCGTTTATTTTCTCATCTACACTTGCTTGACAATAAAAGGCAGCACACATCTATCGCAGCGTGGTATAGTAGATGCCTAAGTGCAACTGCCTTCAACCATATGTAACCGTATGACGCAACGCTCATATGCAATGTTGGTACAGTCGCGATACATTGTTCGCGTAATAAACGACCTTATTATTTGAAGGTTTTCTCAAATTAGTTTTTGCTATAAGTAATTTTGCTGAAGTAGGTTTTGTAGATGAAATGGGAACTGTCGTGTTGAATGAAGACAGATAGTGTTTTGTTTAATTTGACGTGTTTCTATTTCATATCGCACACAGACATGTAGTAAAGATTCAAGGTCCAGTGTAGTCTTGAAAATGTCTATATATTTTTGTGTGTAAAGTTACATAAAGCCATTGTATAAAAATTGCTTACAAGAACAATGGCAATTAATTTCTTTTTACTCTTTTGTAATAGTACATTGACCACTCAACCTCACGTCATGTAGTAATAACGATGTTTAGAGATTTCTGTTTCATGCGAAGACAAGTCGTTGGCAACCGTCCAACATTTCAATCATTGCACTTACAATCCCGTAATTTCAAGAATAAAGGATTTTCCTGCGATACAGACTAATCCAATCTCCACTTATGGACAAAATAACAATAAAAAGGAGGTAAAACTATGGACAGACAATGAGAAAGATATCGGAGCGTGTAACTGCACGGACTTGTACGTATTTCTGGAATCAAATCGAATGGAAAATTGTCTGCTACATGAAAATGTATGAATTTGTAGTTAGGATATTTCTGTTGTATTTGTTGTTTAATAAAAGTTGAGGCAGTGATAGGTATACCTTCAAATGTCAAGTAATTAACACAATTACTTTACTACTAATCTATTCATGTGATTTATTGTCATATCCTAAAATTTGCGGCCTGCCCCTGCTTGACACTTGACTAAACATCGAGAGTTCTGTGTTATATTTATGTTTTTCTTTATTTATAAACAGGTTGACTATAACATCGCGCACACTGAAAAAATGAATTCAGCACATGATCATCTATACTAATATTGTAAAGAGGAAAGATTTGATTGTTTGTTTGCATTGAATAGGCTCCAAAACTACTGAACCGATTTGAAAAAAAAAATCACTGTTGGGAAGCTATACTATCCCCGGGTGACATAGGCTATATTTTATCTCCGTATTCCCTCGGGAAAGAGAACTACGTGGGTGAAACCGCGGAGCGCTGCTAGTAGGTTATAAACTAGAAAAAATACTGGGTTGTGGAGGTCACATAGGCAGTCGCTCCATGTAAAATACTGGTATTTAGTTGCATCCGAATAGACTGGAAACCGACCCCAACATATTGAGAAAAAGCCAGGCAGATGAGATATATAAAATAGAAATAATCTGCTGTTTCATAGAGAAGTGAAATACCTACGCGGTCAAATTGTATGGCGAAACTAATTTTTTTTTATAACTAACGAAAATTTTCAACGATTCACACGATTCTGAACACCCAGGGGTGTTCTGAATCGTGTAATGATTCCATTGGCAGGTGGTGGGTCGATGTCTTTGCTACCCAGTGGGTATATTTGATTTGTACTCACACCACTAAAATACAGAACAAAAATAAATCAAACACTATAGAACATATACAATGTGGCCATCTTTACATACCAAGACCCCTCCGGGCCTCAGAAAGCACGCTAAGCCGTTGGGTCCAGCTGTCATTTATGGATCTTTGACAGTCGTTACGGGTCGTCAGAAGCCCGAAAGTCTGACAAACAGTCTTACCAAGGGGTATCGTGTTACCCATAACTGGGTTGTGGAGGCCAGATAGACAATCGCTCCATGTAAAATACTGGTATTCAGCTGCATCCGGTTGGACTGGAAGCCGACCCCAACATAGTTGGGATGACTGGAACATATACAATGGGTTCTCGCTTTTTTTGCGATCTCTGCCAGGCAAACTTGAAATGGACAGTGATTTGCATTAGAAGAATTTATTAAAGATAAATAATAATGTATTAACCATGTGTCACCTATACACATAATCTTTCCGGAATAAATTCTGTGACAGATACGAAAAGCTACTATAATTAATAAAAGGTATGTTTAGTAAGCTGTATAATCCGTGTCAGTATGATATATTGCAGTTTTTTCCCAGAACAGCTGATTGTTTACAATGTGAAAAAGGGCAATTTAATATCTATACCTGATGGTAGATAGAGCTTGATTGAGTTAGTAGAAAATGATATATGAACAAGTAGCACGTACCAGCAGGACCTGTTAAACTTTTTAAAAGCATTGATCATATCTGATGACGTCATCATCATCATCATTTCAGCCGAAAGACGACAACTGCTGGATATAGGCCTCCTCCAAAAGGGGGGTTTTGCCATAATCGCCACGCTTGGCAGGCGGGTTGGCGATCGCAGTATGGTGGTAAAATGCATAGAGAACGCTGCTGCCCATTCTCTAGTAAGTCCCTTAGTCGCCTTCTACGACACCCACGGGAAGAAATGGGATGTTGCTATTCTTTTACGTCCGGCACCACACGGAACACTCTGATGTTAACACAATCATTATTCTCGACCGTAAAATGGAACCTTTTCGAAGACAGGCATTATTTGCTACCTTTGGGGATTTCGCGTGATTTCATATAAGTATACGATGCAGTTGCCTTTTAATAAACTTTTTGCACACAAAAAAAAATTGGTACAAAGACAGACTTAACGCTTTAGGTATTCTCTACCAGGCAACCAAGGGTGGCGAAGAGATTATATGGCGGGGGTTTTGGTTGAGGGGAACATTGATAAAAATAAACTATTAAAAATGCAATCATTATAATGAACTAGTGTCAAATTTCTTGCGGCTCGACCCACCCCGTCGCATCGAATCGCCTGGCCGTACGAGTACTTTGTATTCATGACGTTTTTTTCGATTTGCTCGGCTCCTAAGTGCCCTAGCGTGTTATATGTACCTATAGCTTTCCTCGATAGATGGGCTATCTAGCTCTAAAATAATTTTTCAATTCGAACCAGTAGTTCCAGAGATAAGCGCGTTCAAGCAAACAAACAAACAAACTCTTCAGCTTCATAATACTGTATTAAACATACCTGACTTTCCGAGGATATCGCACGATCTCCGGCGAGGCGGCGGGCCTCCTTGCCGGATTACCGCCATGGGATCTGGAGGCAAAGGTCCTCGCGCAAATATGGGAGTGGCGCGAGGAGGCCAAACGCCGGGGCGTAACTCCGCTGCCGCAGGAAATCTCGGCACAGCGGACAGAGCTCCGGCGGGATCTCATGGTGACATGGAGAGAGCGATTGTCGCAACCCAGTGCTGGGCACGCCACGATTGCGGCGGTAAGTCCCCTCTTTTAGGAGTGGTTTGAGAGGCGGCATGGCGTCCTCACCTTCCGCCTGACGCAGGTCCTCACCGGACATGGTTGTTTCGGGAGGTTCCTGTTTCGGATTAGGCGGGAGGAAACGCCCGGGTGTTTTCACTGCGAAGATCGCCCTGAGGACACGGTGGAGCATACGGTGGCGGTCTGCCCTGCTTGGGCGGAGCACCGCCGTGTCCTCGTGGAGGCGATCGGCGGCGGCGATCTCTCGCGTCCGGCCCTGGTCCAGGCCATGGTACGGAGCGAGAGGGCATGGGACGCCGTCACCTCCTTCAGCGAGGCAGTAATAATCGCGAAGAGGGAGGCGGCGCACGTGAGGGAGAGGCAGCATATGCGCCCTCGCGACCCTAGCTGCCGCAGGATACGGAGACGCTCTGGGCGTCGGGAATCCCAGGCCGATTTCCGGCCACCGTAGGCATGGGCTTGCGGACGGCGAGTAATGGGTAGCTCGCTGTCCGGTAAGGACCAAGCCCAAGTCGACGGCGCGTTGTGTTCCACGCGCGCCTCAAAGAGATGTCAGCACAAAAATGATGGGGCCCGCAAGGGCCGATGCCTGTCAGGGTTGCGGGTTCGTTTGAAAGAGATACCACAGCCCCTGGCATACGGGCTAATGAAGGGACACGGGTGGATTTTAGTCAGTAAAAGTCTGACACGCCCTCCTACTCCACCCAGAGCGGGAGAAGTTATTTGATGATTTCCCACCCAAAAAAAAAAAAAAAACATACCTGACTTAGTTATGTTCACCGACAAGCTACCGGGAATCAGAAAGAAAATCACGCTATCCTTGCCAAGTTGTTCTAAATTTCAATAATTTTCATACTTTTGTTTTATTTTATTTCTATTTTTTATTATTAATTGTTTTTATTGCTTAACTTTTTGTTTTGGTTTCGGATGTTATCGGTGTTTTTTGCGTTCGTCTGTTTAGGTTTAATTTAGTATATTAAATTTGAAGAAAAAATATTCAAAGAACTCTATAGTGTGGAAGAGAATTAACGATATCACCAGTTTATTTTACTGTTGCCAGTACGCAGACAGGAACACTCGTAAAAATACTTTTATTTCTTTCTTTCTGGTCTTTTTGTTCTAGAAAATTCACTTTTGTTTGAGAACTGAAGAGTAATGGGTTCGAACAAAGGATGCAATTATGAGCCGCTTCTATTAGAATTTGTTATGGTTGAAGTTATACTTTGTGAAAGGAATATTTAGTTGCTTTTTGAAATCTTTTAATGTAGCATAAATAGCTGTCTTACTTCTTACAAAAAATATTAATATTACTGTAACATCTTGTGCAATCAAAAAATAATCTTTCTTACGTATCCGCAGATTTTTTTTTGGGAACTATAATATTTACGTAGATTTTTTTTTAAATGCATCATGAAAAATGCGGAGCTTAAATACTCACAAGGATAAATAAAAATTAAAAGAGAACCTAAAAACCAAAGCGGCACCACCTACAAAAAAAGAAGTAAAGAAAATTCTGGTAGAAATTAAACATAAAATAAAGCTACGACGGCTGAATTCCACTGCAAAGCAAAAATACAATGCGATAATCTTTATCTTTTTCCTCCTACACCCATCTCTTTCTTTTTATTCACTCACTTTATGACCGTAGCAGTTATTTAGGTGAAATGTCCACCATTAAATGTATGCAGCTTTAGTTTAAGAGCCAGTATGTTTGTCAACAATCTCAACTGTGCAATGTACCTTCATGTTCTTAACGACACACTGATTGTATTTACTTAACTAAGAAACACTTGACATTGCTATGGAAGGAATGTTAGTTTATTAAAAGGCGATACTGTGTTCCTCGAGGAATGGCTAAGTAATTAAAGCCGTATCTGTCGATCGATCTGGTTAAGCTTATCTTGCCGCGGTTGGTCCGTGGATGGGTGACCATCTTTACATACCAAGACCCCTTCGTGCCTCGGAAAACACATTAAGCTGTTCTTTGACAGTCGTTACGAGTTGCCAGAAGCCCGAAAGTCTCATAACCGTTCTTACTAAAGGATATCGTATTACCCAGTAATTGGGTTGTGGAGGTCAGATAGGCAGCTGATCATTATGTTTTTCGATTACCTGGGAATATTAAAGTTTAAAGTAAAACGGATGTGACTAAAACAGTGATGAATATAAAACTGATGGATGGAGAGGTAGAGGAAGAGCAAAGAAAAGATGGATTGCGTGATGCATCAGCGCTGATATGAAAGAGACGGGAGAAATGATAGCGTGACGGTAGACTCCACCAGTAACACGGGACAGCGGCAGGAAGATGATTAAGTTCCATTTTACAAGCGTGCACCATCATCAATAGCATTATAGTGTGAAAAAATACCGATACGTTCTCCACCGTTGACTTTGTAAGCTTCAGACCTAAACGAAGGTATGATGAAGATTAGCTTGTCATAGCAAGTCATTTGTATTGTATCGTGAAGTGATAAAGATTGAAATAGGATAAGAAATATAGTAGCACATTGTCCACTTTTCTTATACCTAGAAATTCCCGTAATGAAAGTTCTTGTTCTTATTTCCACTCTCTAGGATAGTGGTTTAAAAAATTACATTATCTTGATCGTAAACCATGCAAAAATCACCTTGAAACTTAGCCTTGAAAAGACCAGAAAAGTCTTAAATCAATTTCCATAGCATGACCTCCTTTTGCATTGACATTCAATTTTTGGAAACACTGTAATTGAAATACCAAACACAATTGGCTCGTCGGTTTCATGTAGCTCCAGGTGATAACGTCGGATGTGGCGGTCCACGTGACGTCATCCGGCGGACGGCGCTGGTCGGCCGCTCGCGTGACACCAATCTCCTCATTGTAGTGTCCGCTGTCAGCAGGACGCTCCAGTCAACCCGCTGCCACTGAAACGCACAATGTCATATTACGTCACATGTTGCCAATATTCACCAACATACGTTCCATGACATGATACAAAATGTCCAACGATTTTACATTTTAATAGCCTCCCCAAAACAGTAACATTATTCTCAACATATTCCACAAAAAGGTTTCGTGGTTCATTTTAAGTGTGAAAATAACAAATTTTATCGCGTCAAAAAACAAATGAAAGTCGGAAAGTTTCCGGGAATCCATTAGTAGGTATTGTTATTGCGAGTGAAATGTTCCGAAGCGCATCGGAAACATGAACAAACTAAATAAGTTTCTCGGAAACTTCAGTGACAGAACGTCAATCAACGAAGTTGGTAAGAATGTCATATAAGATGGCCTTAAATCGTAATCAGACTATAACGTTCCCACTGCTGGGACACGCCTTCAGACCGATTCTGTTTGTCCCTGCTGCCCGCTACCAGCGATGCCCTAAGCTATGGTCCGTACCCTACAGGGGGGGCCCTTGGCGAGCAGCAAGCTTTAGTTTTAAGTTTTTAAAGCCCTGGCTGGTAATCTTAAATTATTAAGATTATCACAGGCAACTCCGGTCAAGCAGACGACAACCTCAAAGGTTGAACGGCAGGAGTCATTCACAATTAAAATAAAAGGACACTCGCGTCTTTGATTTTTTCGTTCTAGGGCATGCCGGTTTCCTCTCGATGTTTTGCAGTTTTGATAGAGCAGTAGTGATGGAATTATTTACACAAAATAATGCGTCTGTCTGTCCTAAAATTGGCCTTGAGATTTACATTAACACAATCGTGGCAGCTATGTTGCAAGATAAAATGCAAGTACCTACACGCTTACATTGTACGTCTGACAGAAAATTATTAAGAGCTCCCGAAAAGTTTGCATTTCAATTAGAATTTCCATTATAAGAAGCTGATTTGGAGAAGGATTCGAGCTTCGTAACCACCATTTGAATCCAACATTATGATTTGGAGACGATAGGCATGTCTCCATTGCTCGCAGAGCAGATGGCCGATGGGGTCGAAAGGTTCTGGAGTGGAACCTGCGTGCCGGAAGACGTAGAGTGAGAAGGACTTCCACATGGTGGACCGATGACCTTGTGAAGGCCGCGAGGATCCGCTGGATGTGGGAAGCACAAGATCGGTCAAAGTGGAGGAGCCTGGGGGAGGCTTATGTCCAGCAGTGGACGTCTTTCAGCTGAAATGAAAATGATGAGGCGTGTCTCCGTAACTTGTATCAAGTTAATGGACGTTTACCAGGACATCATTAAGTATGAAGTGAGTCCATCAAATTAGGGTATATTAAATCGTACACTAGCTTCTGCCCGCGATTTCGGCAGCGTGTAATTTCTTGTTCCCTCCGAGCTACCCAGTCACATCGCATCACCCACCCGCGTTATTCTTATTGCACGGATTCTAAGGGTTCTAGCGTTGTTAAATAATTTACAGGAGTACCTGCGAGAATAGATTTTATAGAGCTACCTTGGTACTCTTCAAATAAGCACGTGCTTTGGTCACGTGTACTGACGCCATTAGCTACAACGTGGAAACCCTGCTGTGAAACCAATACGCACCCCGTTTTTTTTGTTCTAGTAATTATTATTGGAAGTTAGATTTAACTAAGATTCATACAACAAGAAATAGTCGTGTTTGATCGTAATTAGATTCAGCAGTCACGATAAAACTCGATCATAAATGTTTTTACAACATCAAAATAATCAATTGTTTCCATAACATTGCAATTCGGATAATACGATAAAATACGACATTAATTTACGAGCTCGTTTTATAAGAACATGTGGCGTATTTAAATATTCAGTTTTAGGATTAAAGCCGAGTTAAGATTCCGCAGCATGGTAAACTCGGTGCGCTGCGGTGACATCCGAGGTAGGTTAATGACTCCGCAGAGGTCGCCCATTGTTTTGGTAAACAATGCAGTGACGGCGGGCGTGCCGTCAATCCTTCCAGTTATTCGCTTCACTAGGTGACGCGCCGCGACCCTTTTAGCTCTCGTACGTGAAAAATGTACGAGCTAAATGCGCCTTACGAAGGTTTAATTAAACCACCGCTCGTTACACGACGCGTTTACAACCATATTAAAACTACGCTACCATCCCAAACTCGGGAAATGATTAAAAACAGAATAACAGCACACTTCGATAACCAGTCACAGACAGAAAAAACATCTCGAAAGAAATTAGAATTTTCTTTTCTCAAAGCAGCGTCGGGAACAAAACAGGGGTGAAGCATAATTTGAGATCATCTTGTTATGCAGCTCTGAAAACTCACTGCTGGATTGTTTCAACTTGAGCTATTTACGTCGTCTCTCACTGAAATATCCCTTCAATTAACTTTGGACAAATTAACGGGAAAGAGAAAAATATAAAAGCGGAATGGAGTGCGGGCAGAGGAGGGCAGGAGGGAAGAATAACTGGGTTCGCGGATAATTAATGGTTTCATTTATGTTTCTGCACTTGAGAGTCTTGATTGTGCCGGGCTAGGCCGCTTTTTTACTTTTTCCCAGTTTCGAATTGCCATTGTTCAACTGAGACCTAATTGAAAGTTGTTAAGGTTCGCCAATCACGGGGCAAAGGGAAACCCCAGATATACCTATAGTAGATTTAATATAATTTATTCTGAGTGGCACCAATCACTGCGTCATCGGTTAGTTCGAAAATAGAGAAAATGTACTTGATTTTCTTTAAATTCTTCTTTCTTGCACACAAATTCTAATAAGCTGTGACAGTTTTTGACATTATTTCTTTAGACAAACCGCATCAAAAGTTCGTCTGCTTTGTAATTGCATGCACATTGCAATATATTGTAGAATTGATGGTGGTAAAGTATGTAACAGTAACACACCGCAATGCTCGAATTAAATTCTGATAGATCCATCGAGACGCGTTGCTAACCTCGGCTATGTTGTGACTGACTTTGCTCCGAATGTCATCTAATTCCATACAATGTTGCCATGCTATTAATATGACAGATGTTCAAAGCATTCCGCCTTTGTTGTCGTTTTAAATTTCACAAACGAAAATTATTTTGTTTCTTTTATTTGACGCGTGTGTAGAGTAAATTGTAGTAAAGTCGAGAAAGCTTGGAATATTTTTCTGTAATGAATGTTGTTAACTGTCGTGCAATTAATTACTTGAGAGACGACTTTGATACCAGTCGTTAACTCTGCAATATTTTGTGTCTGATACTTTTATAGATAACTTGAATGGTTGAGCACTAGAAATTTCTGACAGTACAGACGTCAATAGAGGTTATTGACTCGACCCTAATAATGCTGCATTAAATAATTTTTATTTCGTTTTCAATAAATGAGACGCCATCATGTGATCCTTGTTTTTAATTTGTAACAAAATTACCTAACTACAAAGTCTATTTCGATGAAATCGTTATGCATATTGTTTGTAGGTATGACATCTACACTCAAACAGATGCAATCATAGATCAGAATCCAGACCAGACACGACAGCTAAATCTTAATCTATCAGTGCCTAAATTATTTGAACTAGGAAGATCAATACATAAATTAGGTTCACAAAAGACGCGTTCAATCTCAAACCGGTTCACGAAATCGGATCGAACTGTGTGTGTACATATTGTTATGCAGATTCCAAGTCGGGATTCTAAACGTGTAGTATTGTTATTCAGGACACGAATGAGCCGCGTCACGATTACGGTACGTCCCAACCCTGACCCCATGAACTCAGGGAAATGTCACCGGGACGAGACAATTTTCGCCTTTCTCGTTCTAAGAGTAGATTGTGCCATTTTTATTTTGTTATCTGTGGCCGTGTTTATAACGCGTTCGGCACGTATCGACGGGATTCGATTCGATTTCCGATTTTTTAAACTTAATTTGTGTGATGCTGTTGTATTGTTTGTTACCGCGTTATGGTTTTGTTCCATCAATTTTTATTGGAGAAGTTTTCTCATGAATCGCTCTGATCCGATTTTACTGCCTGTAATGTTGTAGGAGGAATACTACAAAGTGAAGTAATTTGTTTGAAAATAGAACAAAACAGTCGTTTAATACAAAAATTTAAAGAGTTTTCCCGGAATTTCCACGCGGATGCATTGGCCATTGACTCCATTGGATGACATCCGGCCGTTGACGTATCCTTGCGTTACTAACAAAGCTGATTCCTAGAAACTGAAGTACGATAGCCGTGCTTTTTCTACTTTATTGGAAAAGTGCCCCCTTCCAGTGATTTGATGAGTTTTCACAGCGTCATACCGACGTAAACATTATTACCAACACGCAAGTTTGTTTGGTTAACTTGGGTACTGAAAATAATTTTAACTAACTGCGTAATATATCTCAAAGTTTACTGTAATTCCACTCAACGTATAGCTTTACGTATAAAGAGATTAAAATGATATATCTGAACTCGTGACGCTCTACTTCGACATCCATAATTTTCGCGAAAATGTTTTTCCACTAGGCTCTACCTATTTTAAATAGTTGTTTAATGGGTACGTCCTTAATTAGAAACTGTACGGAGTGAAATTGATGCTCCTCTTCTGATTTAATGAGGAGGCGATTGCGTGATCCCTTTCGCACAGAATTGGCCCCGCCCATCGGGCGGTGAAAATCAATAACATACTCCAGAAGTGCGTTTAGTGTCGTGCCTTGCTGACGTTGCTCTTGCTGCCAGACGGATGTAACAGTCAAAAAGCATAGACATGTACATTTTCTGCTTACAGTCGCTTCGTGCGTTGAACGCGTTTTATGCAGGGGACTGGTCGATCAGCTGTTTAGTGACGTCACTTCAATACGTTTTGTAACGTCTGCCATAATGCTGTACTGGCTAGTCCGAAATAGCCGTCCGGCATGGCTGAAACGCACTTGTTAGATATGGTTGTGTTAGATACAGATAGTTGCCTTATAATTATTTGTTTGAATAGGTTTTTATTAGTTTAGGTAAACATAAACGGAATTTTTACTGAACAAGGAATTTGTTTAGGTATGGTTTTACTACCAAGCCTGTTTTCTAATCAAAACACCAATATGTTACATAGAAATGCAGACTGTTGTCCGGTGCTAAGTTGTCATTTATTTATCCCAAATTGAAATGAAGTTGGAAATGAAAAAATTGGTTCAGAGCTTTACGCTAGAACTAAAGTTAGATCACGTTTTGTAACAAGACAGAGATAGTTTCCTCTTTAAGTATACCGTTTATATCAGTATTTATCAGTATATATCTGTAAGCAGTACTTAGTCAATGGAAAATTAATTAAATTTAAGTAAAGTGAGTTTTTATTTTCATACGTAATCTGCTTCTGATTGCATTACTGCTTTATCACCGCCACCCGTAATAAGTCATTAAAGTGGAGTACATACTTACCAATTAATAGTTCGCTGACCTCCTTAACGGCAGTGAAAGGTCGTAAACAATCCTGAGTGCCACTTACACCATGAAGTTATAAGCCGCTCTTCAATTGAACAATTACATTCTTGAACGACGTTTAAACCCCCCGAAAAGCTTTTAGCAGAATTAATATAGCATAATAATTTCCTGCGTAACGTGTAACAGAAAGCGAGTTTCCGATAATTGCCGAAGATCCTCTCGGTAAGTTTGCTCAGACGCGAGCACCTGCATTAATTACAAGATTTAGCGTCATCCCCACCATTAATAAGGAATAAACCACTCCTGTTTCTTTGTCCGCCTCTAGATCTGTTTATTAAACCGAAAGATTAATTACGATACCGAATTTTAAGAATTCGCAACTTTGTTGAGTCGGCGGTATTCAGAATTTAATTTAAAAATTCCGAAGTTTAACGAGACAGGTGAGCGGAACTGCTAAGCGCGTTATGAATTTTACCTCCACACGGTACTAGTTTCGGGAATTTTTCCCGACTCCAACGAACTTTATGGCTTATCCCACACGCGTGCCTATTCATGCAGAATTCATATTATAAAGGTACATATTCTTTTCTACATACTCGTACGTACATATTTTGTTGGTGTTTTCCTTTAGAGAGCGTGTAAATCAAATGTCAAGGAACGAGGATTCCCCAGTTACCTTATAGGTCACCGAGAGATATGCATAATATGTCTACGGAAAATATACATTTTCAGACAAATATTTTAGCCGTATACGTATATGCTTTATGAGAAAACTCGTCTGAAATTCGTACCGGCTTTTGACTTATTTAGGTAAACTTTTGTCGTTGTTATGATCCGTTAATAAAGTGTTTCCATCAAATACCAGTTACGCACATAGCTCCGTGAACTTTTCAACATAAAGAACGTATGAGTAAGTGCATAGAAACGCAAACAGTTGAAACTTAGGTTGTTTCATCACTTTTAATTATTCATAAATCACCTTCCAGTTAAAATTAAGATCCCATTTGGCAAATTTTACGAGTGAAGTTTGGAAAACCTGCTTAAAACGAGACGTGTGCGCAATATTTACGTCATATTTTATGGCTTAACACTGTTGTAATTTGAGTTTCATGAAATTGTGTATACATACAGGATCTATAAATTGGAATAGTGAACGTAGGCATGCGGGGCGATTTGGGTCACGTCAGTATGGGCTGCATTGTCAAATTGACGAGTGCGTCGTAGATCAACAGAGCCAAATGATACACTAGGTACTCGCTGTTGCTATCAAAGATTGACATGAATGTTGGCAGATAGATCTATTGATCGAGAACCCGTGTGACACACGAAACGTTGTGAAATAAATCACCGTCGTGATTCACTCGTACGAAAATCAACAAAAATACTCTGGAGTTAATTTTCTGCGCTCGGTAAGTGTAAATAAACTTTGTAAATATTACGGTTTACATTAGCGCACGCAACCAGTGCAAACTGTTGCGAACCTTGCATAATGTTACACTTTAATTATTTTAAAAGAGATTGTACCCAGTCTATTAGTATAAAAATGATACTTGAGTGTGGCCGACGGGGTCACCGCTATAGGGCTGACACAGCTCGGGGCGCACCTGCATTAATTAAGAGACTTATCCCTCCCATTAATGACGCAGCCGGGTCAGCCCTGGCCCCGAACTTCACCTCAACTTGTACACTTTTGATTGATTTAGTCAAACAAAACAGCTTTCCATTTTCTTCTAAATTATAATCGGTGTTTTGAAGTGTCTGAAAATTTGTGTTTCGTTGTCGCCCATTATAACAAAAGATACAATATAGATAGGCAAAAGATTAAGGTCAAACTCATTTACAAGAAGATAATTTAGATTTATAAGTGTTTTAGTGTGTTTGTCGTATGGACAGTTCAATAAAATGTTCAATGAATTCAAGCTCACGATTTCTCAGTATAATTCAAGAACGTATGACTACTTAGTTTTATAGTTGTTGTTGAGTTTTGTGGCTAAGTTTAAGTTTCGTGTGGTTATTAGTTAATAAAGATGTTTAACAGCGTTTAAATGTCCTCTAGATTTAGAAATATCTTTAGTAATGTTCTAGTATTGAGCATTTGAAGTGGCCTTCTAAAGTTTTGATCGCGATAGACTAAAATTATTCGACTAGACAATTTCATCACAGTAAATTACTACGTCGGTGTACTTAAAACGATGCGATCAATGTCTAGGTATATTTTAAGTAGATAATTAGGGATATAATAGATAGGTGGATGGTGGAGGATATGCAAGTAGTTTTTCTTAGACCCTAACTTTGCTTTTCGGTATTGTTCTAGAATTTACAAAATATCTGTTTGAAAAATTAAGAAGCTTTCTTTTCAATTTAGTTTAGATACTTACGAGTATCTACCAGCGTTATTCCAATTTCGTTGCCAGTAAATATCTTTTTAGTTTCCCAGACTTTTTTCTCCGATGATGATAAATATTTTTAAACACGTTTTTAATCAGGAATCATTGTCAAATTATGACGTTACCTATCCAAGAGACAGGTTCAGTGACCAGGTACTGTGGACATTTTCTCCATTAAATAATGGAAACTTTCTGGTTTTTCTAGGCTTCCCAACTACAAAGCACGGCATTCCTTGTCTACATTTCTGACGATTTAATTAAATTTAACTTTCTACGATGCCGCGCTAGTATACCTTATACTCCATTCGCCTACTCTCGTCTGTAAATATAAGATGGTAAACTGACTGACTGATATATCACAGCCGAAACTATTGGGACTAAGAAAGTGAAATTTTCCATGCATATTTTGCATCTTCCTTTTAAAATGTACTGAGGACCACAGGGTACTGAGGATCTGAGCACTGAGGGGTTTTTGGAAATTCAACCTTAAGGGGGTGTGATTTAGTTTGGCTTAAAAATCATATTCCTTCAGTTAATAAACTTAAAACTTCCCACGAATACTTATCGAAGTAAATCATGAAGCTATTTGTTTTGTTTAATTACCCCGTAAAGGGGCATTAGGGGGTGTTAAATTTTGTAGTTGAAGATACGAAATCTATGCGAAGTCGCGGGCGAATTGCTAGTATAGCACTAAATAATAATAAAGAAAATTGTGGTTTTCTGAATATTCTTAGCGAGCCTTCAATAAAAATATACCTAAAAATATGTCTATGTTTGAGTTTGCGGTCCTTTTTAATATCCGGTGTATCTTTTATCATAAAGGTGGGGGTCCATTGTGCGGTATTGAGTGCAGACAACAATGTGCTCGTGTACGCACGCCTTATATGCAGGAAAGTGGCCCTTTTCAATTTGAAAAGATTGACAGTTGAAGATAGGTCGGAAGAGTTAAAAATGGCGGCTAGTCTGTTATGGAATTAAATGGTTTATGCTTCTAAGCTTAGGTACGTCTCTTTGTAAATAAAAGTAGCTACTCCAATACTGATTTTGTAGGCATTACTAAACGTTTCGGCTTCTTCATTGACATATTTCATTATAGTTTCAGTATTCCGGCGGACGATTGGAAACATCCTCAATATTTTCTCTTGTTTGATTCAATTTACAAACAAGAGTATTCGAAAATGAAAAAAAAAAAATCTGCGACGTTAAAGTTTATAAATTAAAAAGAAAATTGAGTCTTTCAGTTGATGGCAATCACGCTTCCCTTTTAATGTTCAAAACATAAAGATAAGAATAAATTGTACGATCCGAAGTAAAAAGGCGCTTCGTTAGAAGTATACTTTTAGATATAAAACACTAGCTTTTGCCAGTGGCTTCGCCCGCGCGGAACTTTCATCCCCTATTTAACTCCCTTAGGGGTTGAATTTCGAAAACTCCTTCCTTATTCCTTGCCTACATTATAAAGGGAACCTCTGTTCAAAATTTCAGCTTTCTAAGTCCAAGGGTTTGGGCTGGGCGTTGATGAGTCAATCAGTCAGTCAGTCAGGACTTTTCTTTTAATTTATATAGATAACAACACGCCTGTATTTCCCAAAGGGATGGGCAGAGGTGTATCAATGCTACACCCATGTTTTGTTAGATATGTTTAAGTTCCATGTAAGTAATAAGGGCGAGCCTAAAGCCTAAGTATACTTATTTAGTTAGGTATTTCAGGAAAATAGTATCTACCGTGACTCTGTCAAGGTAATTCCAGTCAACTAACTCAAAATTATTAAGAAAACTTATTACAATTTATTTTTAGAAGGCACTATATTTCATAATTAAACTCGAAATACAAATTATCATAAGGCATCGAATAATACGTCGGCGTCGGTGTCAACGGGAAAACTGCCTAAAAGACTGGCAGCGTTGTCACGTTGCATGGCAATGCTGATTCTTTGGCTGACAAATAGACCAGCCCTTTGGACACGTGAAGAGTCGATCACCCGCTTGGAAATGTCTCCGAGACATTTCCAAGCGGTTGGTCGACTGTTACTAAAATTGATGTTATTATAAATATATATATAATATGTATAAAACAAAACAAAAACAAACATCTATGTACTAAATTACCCATGATTGCAAACCAATAAATGATTTGATTTGATTTGAACATAGAAGAAAAGGCAAACTATTCGTTTATATATTTAAACTCAAAACTAATATATTCACACTAGATTGTGAGTGCTCTATGAACAATATATGTTTATTAGATCTATTATATACTTTGTAGCAGGTAGATCAAAAGTGTTTATAAAGTGTGAAATAGTATGATGCCAAACATATATATAAGTACCACACACCACACTCACTATCACTCTCCATGAACTTATTTTGCTATTTATGTTGTGTTTCAAGAATTGTGTACAAATAAACGGTATTCCTTTCTTTCTTTAGTTAGTCTCCTGTTCCTGTTAGCCTGTATCATCCCACTGCTGGGCAAGTTCCCCATAATTTCCAGATCTTTCGATCCAGGGCTAATGTGGACAACTGTTCGTTTGTTTTATCCAGCTCGTTCCGCTATCTCCTATGGGGTCTGTCGCGCGGCCTCCTGGCTATTGCAAGCTCCACATTCTGGGTATTTTGGCCCACAGCTCACAGACTTATGGCACACGAGGGTAGCTCAGTCCTATTTCAGCTTTTCGAGCAACGTCAGTAATCTGTGTTTTTTTAGCACAGTGTGGTATTGCCAATATGGCCTGGACGCCTAGAATGCTGCACTTCATTGCAAGTACAACCCTTCACAGCTTGGGACTTTTGAATGTTTGTCAAACACCAATTATGGGATCGATAGTTCAAAACGGGAAGTATATTAATGACTTTTTTCTCTGAAGATGATAACATTATACGTTTTACCTATCCAATAGACCGTCCACAAAAAAACACAGGAAACTTAACTTTAACTTCGAATTGTTAAAGTTTAATTTTCGGTGTACATGTACTGCAGTGGTTTGTACTATTACAGCTAAGTTATATGCCCTTGTAGTGTAAACTTCCATTAAAGCTAAGTGTCCACAGCGACAAGGAACGATACCGTGCAGAATACCATAATTAGCTCGTCTGGTATTCGGATTGGTCACAGTACCTATGTTGTCACAGAACATAAGTGAATAGTTGGACACTGCTGTCTTAGTTACCAGCCTTTGTCATATAATCCAGTGGTGTTACTAAATATCTCTTGTGTCAGCAAACCATCATGCTTCTTATTCTACGAGGGGATACGCAGAGGCGTAGGTATATAAATTCTATAATTCGCTAGCTATGATAAAGAGAGCGAGCCTATTGCGTATATCCTGCCATAAGTAGTTACAGATTTAGGCGGGGACTGAGAAATTTGTAGTGAAAAAATCCTACAAATGTTTCCCAATCTGGAATACGAACCTTATAGATTGTGTTGATTGGTTCAAATATTAAGAGGAAGTGTAAATAATCTTTAGAAAGAAGTCGTTTAAAAATAGTAAACATTTAAACAAAATATTTTTATTATGTTTGTTATCTATAAGTCTTTTGTCACACTTGTTTTATCAAACGTTGTTTCTAATCATTTGTGTCACTTTTACGTCTCAACAAAATTTTTGTTGTAATCATTTAATTGCGACATAGTAGGTACAAAATCGAGATCTCAAGAAAACAAATAAAATCACACCATCGTTTACTACTTCAATTAAAAAGTTTTTTGATGATGACTATTAATACCTAATTACAAAACAAAACATCAGGCCTATACCACATCCACATTTCGCTAGTTGTGTTTAAATCCCATGCAATAAGGGGCGAGCCTATTGCCATCCATTGGGCACAAACGCAGACCTCGTGCTGCTACTGAGAAATTCAGTATAGAATAACCAATAACACTTTTCCCAACCAGCTCCCCTTTTTTTTTGAAGTTGGGAAATCATCAAATAACTTCTTCCGCTCTGAGTGGAGCAGGAGGGCGTGTCAGACTTTTACTAACTAAAACCCACCCGTGTTCCCTCAGTAGCCTGTGTGCCAGGGTCCACGGTATCTCTTTCGAACAACCGCACTCCTGGCATAACCAGCACTCTACTTGCGAAACACACTATCAATCACAATCTGAATAATTTCGGAGAATACTGCTACTAATTCATTGCTTATGTTATGCTGCTTAGCAATAATAATGCTCAATTAAATAACGCAATCATCATTTCAGCCGATAGACGTCCACTGCTGGACATAGGCTTCCCAAAAGCTCCGCCACTGCGACCGGTTCTGTGCTTTCTGCATCCTGCGGCCCGCATAACGTCACCTGTCCACCTTGTGAGACTTCCAATTTTCCGTCTTCCAGTACGCGGTCGCCATTCCAGAACTTTTCGGCCCCATCGGCCATCTGTTCTGCGAGCAATGTGCCCTGCCCACTGCAAGTTAAGTTTGGAAATTGTTCGGGCTATGTCGGTTGCCTTGGTTCTCCTGCGGATCTCTTCATTCCTGATTCGATCACGCAGGTAAACTGCGAGCATAGCCCTCTCCATTGCCCTTTGGGTGACTTTAAGCCTACTTATGAAGCCCATTGTGAGCGACCACGTTTCGGTTCCAATGTCATACCTGGCAACACGCACTGTTCAAAGAGTTTCGTCTTGAGACACTGCGATATGTGGGACGAGAAGACATTGCTCAGCTTCCTGAACGCTGCCCATATGCGATAACTCATTGAATGTTCAAGAAAAGCCATTCCTACATTATTGTGTAACGCAATTCCCAATTATAATATTGTAAAACATTTTAAAACAGCAACGGTGGAGTTGCTTGCCCATTCTTCTCCATACGAAACTACATTTTGGAAGGGGCGATTAGAATCAATTCTATTTTAATGATAATGTTGACGTTCCGTATGTTGCCGGACGTAAAGAAAAGCAGTATCCCATTTGTTTCCGTGGGTGTCGTAAAAGGCGACTGATTAGAGAATAGGCAGCAGCGTTCTCTATGCATTTTACCACCATACTGTGATCGCCAACCCGCCTGCCAAGCGTGGCGATTATGGCAAACCACCTCCTTTTGGGGGAGGCCTATGTCAAGCAGTGGATGTCTTTCGGCTGAAATGGTTGACGTTAAATTGTGCCTTATAAGTGCCTATTTGAAGTAAATGCTTTGACTTTGACTTGAAATTGACCCAGCGCAAATCTTAGCGGGGTGGGAATTGAACCTAGGACCAACAGCTTAACAGTAGCGCTTGCGACCAGGAGACTAACAGTTAGTAACAGCTTACTATAAATAACATTTTGTTATCAAGTTCTAACACAGATAACCATGTTATTTACTCAGAGAAAACTTTAATTTTCGGTGAAAGCGCATACTCCGCTAAATATGGCAGACATTTTTGTGATTCATTATCCTTATGAACAAACTCATGCCTTTTATTATTTAAACAAAGTATGACACATTAACAAAAAGTTTATTTGTTTTTAAATAACACTTATCATAACCCCTTTTAGTATCGGAAGCCATCGCTTAGTTAACTGTGGTAATTAAAACTACAATAAATCTTGTCAACGCTGCAAGTTAGTACTAGGCATTTAGGCTAACTGTTAGTTGGTATTAGTTAGTCGGTATTATTAATATCTTGGTTTACTTTTTAGTCGTATTAGGGGCACGTTAGGAAGTACTGTAGATACACCTTGTACATACACCTTTGTCTAACCTTTTAAGGCATGCAGGCGTGATGGTTAATGTTAATCTATAGGTACCATATAATATTATAAAGAGGAAAGATTTGATTGTTTGTTTGCATTAAATAGGCTCCGAAACGACTGAAGCGATTTGCAAAATTCTTTCACTGCTGGGAAGCTACACTATCCCCGGGTGACATAGGTTATATTTTATACCAGTGTTTTCACCGGAACGGGAACTACCTGCGTGAAACCGCGGAGCGCTGCTACCAGCTGAATACCAGTATTTTATATGGAGCGACTGTCTGTTTGACCTCCACAACCCAGTTATTGGGTAATACGATACCCCTTGGTAAGACTGGTTGTCAGACTTTCGAGCTTCTGACGACCCGTAACGACTGTCAAAGATCCACAAATGACTGCTGGAACCAACGGCTTAGCGTGCTTTCCGAGGCACGGAGAGGTCTTGGAATGTAGCGATGGTCACCCATCCTCGGACCAACCGCAGCAAGCTTAGCTTAACCTGATCGATCGACCCGTGCGGCTAATATTACTTAGCCACAAGCCCCCTTGTGAAAACTAAGAATGAGTTTGAATAATTTGTGGCTTTTCGATGACTTGAATTCACTGCCTCATTGGTGTAGTGGTCGCAAGCGCTACTACTGAGCATGAGGTCCTGGGTTCGATGCCTAGGGCAGGCAAAGTTTTATTGAGTTTTTTGTATCTGGAATATGGTTGATGGCAATAGGCTCGCCCCTATCCCATGGGACTTAAGCATAACTGACGAAATGTGGGTGTACTATAGATACACCTTTGCCAATCTTTAGGGAAAACAAGGCGTGATATTATGTTATCTTTCTATGAGTGTTTATGTCACCGTAAGATTCTGAACACCGTTAGTTTATAATCTATCTAGCGATATTATAAACTGTCGATAAATTGTGAACTGCACCATACTGTTTACCGACCGAATAGGTTAGGTTAGGTTAGAGCTGTGACTAAAAGCGCGCGAGCCGAGCGAGCGAAGCGAGCGGTGCCGCGGTAGCGACCGGCGAGCGCTACTTCCAAGTTAGCGGCAGTTACTTGACTATTAGTAATAGCAGAAGGTACTATCCGTCTTGATACCAATTCACAATTTGACGGACAGATTATAAACGTTTGAAAAATAGTGCGTTAAATTGTAAATGGTTTTTGCAGTTCACAATTTATCGACAGTTTATAATCTACCGAGATACTCGTATAATATAAACTAACGGTGTTCACAATGTTACGGTGGCATATACAACTGTTGTATTTCTTGTAAGTAGCCATAGTTACATTTGTTTTTTTTTTGTTGGTGTCAAGGCATATTGATTTTTGATAGCAAAAGCAATGTTCGCTCTGAAAACATTGCAGTTTAAAAAAATACATATGACTAGTTTCTGTAAAAGAAAATCATTCCACCATAGTTTGACTGGAATTCTCTTTGCAAAACCCATATATCTGTACAACCACATGCGTTGATGAAATGCAAGGCAAAGGTATTTAGTACCATAAGTAGGTAGTCTAAATAGCGCAAACTGGAGCATCTGCCTCCCGTGCTCAGTTCCAGGTCGGATTCCAGCAACCGGATAAATATTTGTATGGTACACGGTTATTTGTTTGTGCTCACATTGTTTGTATACGAGGTTTGTGCGTGTAATGGCACCTAAGACAAAGGAGCGCCGCGTTTATTTATCTAATTTATCTATAAATATTCTGTGTGTTGAGTTCCTTGTATTTAATATTAACGTAAGAAAAACAATAGTGAAATCTCTGAGTGTCTCCTCCACTCACATTTAGGCCTGTCCTCAATTCCTAAAAGAATATATAAACGACAAAGTAAATAATATTCCGGCGTAGTCTTCATTTTACCGCAGTCGGGTTAAACCACCTTTGTCTGACCCAAAATATGTGAGTACCTAAATATCGTCCGGATTCGTGCCTGCACGGATTTAAATAACTAAAATATCAACCTGTACTTAGTTCCACAAACCTGCGAGGACAAGGTTGTACGTATTGAACGTATCTACTATCGATCAAATAATAAATTCAACTAGGACACCTTGCCTGTCACGCACACGAAATAAAATAATACAATTTGTAATGTTCGACATCCCTATTTTTATTCGAGTTTGAGCGCGTACTATAAATAAACCGCAAGTCGAGGAGCATGTTATGTAGCTGTTATTATAAAGCCCACGCATAACGAGTGTACTACGATAAAAACTGTGTTAAAATTCAAAGAACTTTAATTAGCGAATCGTAAATGACAAAACATACACATTACACGCGATTATGGCGGGTTATGTTCCGTTCAATTAGCAAGCTTTATCGGCGGCGACACGTGTGGTCACGTCATTGCCCACGTGTCCCGCACTCCCGCCCGTTAACGGTAACATTCCTTTAATACAAATAGCTTTTTAATATTAAATTAGATGCTACCGATTCCTTTGGCAATCATAAAACGAAGCGGTTTTTTAAAAAGCTTATTGTCAGTTATCTCCCCTTTTTCGTTAATTTGACGAATGTATTATTCGTAGGTACTGTCACGCACAGCGAATGGATTCCAGTTGAATGTCATTTTGAAAGGTTACACTTATCCGTTTTGTGTTCGAATGTCGGAATGTAAAGAAAGTCACACGTTATATGCTTAGTGGGGATTATAGTTTATTTTGACGCCTCTGCATCGTCGAGAATAGTGCTTAATGACGTCTTTGCGTAGCTAAGGATTACGGGAAAAAAACCTGAGAGATTGTTTGCATGCTTTTTGTATTGTTCACTCATGACAATACTCTAAGCCGCTGAAAAAACGAATATTTTACGTTTTGACTTTTACGATCTGTGCACGATTTTATCATGTTTTATTTCGGAAAATTA
The DNA here is from genome assembly GCA_949987655.1 of Polymixis flavicincta. Taxonomy (NCBI): domain Eukaryota; kingdom Metazoa; phylum Arthropoda; class Insecta; order Lepidoptera; family Noctuidae; genus Polymixis; species Polymixis flavicincta. The sequence goes on from OX465179.1 coordinate 17,367,825, forward strand.
CATAGATTACATCCCTAATGATATAAATGTTGCTGTGATAAATCGCCGATGCGTTATTTTTGAAGCCTAAACTCTCGTTTTCAATTTATCAAAGTGTCATTTGTTAAATTTTTCACGCGCTTTGAAACCCGTGCTGGCTGAAAAAAAGAAAACAACGCGATATAACCGGGGTATAGAATAGAGAAAGCCCATTCCGTAAATCAATCAGTAATAAGTATGTTGGTAGGCACATCAAATATGTATTTTCAGCGAAATATTAGCCGCCTTTGTTGGGGATTTCGCAGATATTCCGGTAGGATTAAAACCCAATCTCTTTTTGTTACTCTGCCAGAAGAGATTATATTCATAACGAATGTACGTTGTTGTATGAAGCTCTGGATATAATATTATTGTTATACAAAGTTGTAAAAATTATTATTACGACGTCGCACGACAGTTTTTATACGGGAAACTATGATATGAGAAAATAAATCGCGTGGTTTTATACTTTGTTTATATACTTACGTGTGATTTTGTTGTGCAGGTTATGTACAGTCTGGATGTGTTATGTGCAGAAAAAAACTGATGTTAGATAGCGTAACATGCCACTAAAATTACCTCAAATAGTTGTCCATAATTAGGTACTTTTATTATTTTTTTTAATAAGAGAAACAAACAGTTGCATATTAAAAATACACGTTAAGTGTTAATACAAGTGAAATGTTATTTTAACTTAGCAAATACAGGGTCTTTTTTTAAGTGTGGAAAATTATCAAATACTTAACTATCGACGGCACGGTTGGCACAACAGGTACACCGGATCGTAGAGCATATAGGCGTTGGTCTCCAACACAACTATGCGACCGGTGCAGTATTTTTCGACATAGCGAAAGCCTTCGACAAGGTCTGGCACAACGGCTTGATTTACAAGCTGTACAAACTCGGCGTGCCGGACCGACTCGTACTCATCTTACGAGACTTTCTGTCAAACCGCACCTTTCGCTATCGCATCGAAGGGGCTCTCTCATCCCCCCACCCGATTCGCGCCGGCGTCCCTCAGGGCGCCGTGCTATCACCTCTCATCTTTACGCTGTTCACCAGCGATATCCCCAAGAGTGGTAAGGCACAGTTGGCTCTGTTCGCAGACGACACGGCCATCTACCACTCTGGGCGTAGTTCCAAAGCGATAGCCAAATCCCTCCAGACCGCAGTCAACGTACTCGGTGCATGGTTTAGGAAATGGCGAATCGAATTAAATCCGGACAAGAGCCAGGCGGTTCTCTTTAAGAGACCGCAACGCCACCTCGACTCCCTCCGGCCCATCTCCATATTCGGCAAGCCGATCCCTTGGGAAAAGCAAGCCAAATATCTTGGAGTGATTCTAGATCAGCACCTCTCCTTCTCTGAGCATATCAGGAAGGCGCGCTCACGCGCCGCCTTCGCTCTCGGAAGGTTGCACTCTGTTCTGAACGCACGTAGCAAATTGTCACTCAAGGGCAAATTGCGTATTTACACGGCGTGCATAAGGCCCATCATGACGTATGCATGTGCAGTCTTTGCACACACGCAACCCCGACACATCCATAGGATGCAGACCCTCCAAAACCGTTTCCTCCGCAAGCCACAGGCTCCCCATGGTTCGTTCGGAACGAGATCCTCCATCTCGATCTGAAAATGCCCACTATTGCTCAATTTATGAAACGCAACTCGAAGCGTTTCTTCGATAAAGCCGAGATACATCGTAATCCCTTGATTGTGAAGGCCGCCCCAGTAGTCCCCAGTAGAATCAGTAGTATTCGCCGGCCGAAACATGTCCTCTTCGACCCAGGTGACCCCATCACTGTTGTTGAGGTCCTCGCGCCCCGCGAAGACTCCCGAGTAGCGATCAGACCCCCGACCGTCCCTTGCTCGTTGATGCGCCAGCCCGCGCCGCAGCTGAGCCAGTAGCTTTAAATTCCCCGTATAATAATCATCAAAATTATTTCTTGATCCAGCCTGTCCCCAGTAGTACTAGCTGCCCCCCCCCCCCCCGCCAGCGACTCCCTGAGCCGAGGTTCGTACCCCACAGGGGGTGCCCTCAGTGCGCAGTCGTTTTAGGCCGTAAGCCGTAAGTAGGTTTTACGCCCTGGCTGGAGGCTTTTAGAGTTCTAAAAACCTTCACAGGAAAGTCCGGTTGAGCAGTCACGGCCTCTCAAGGTCAACTGCGAGATGCCAATATAAAAAAAAAAAAAAAAAAGGCACGGTTGGCGCAGTGGTTAAGCGATTGACTGCTGCGCTGCGTGTTGCAGGTTCGATTCCCGCACGGAACAAACATTTATATGATCTACAACTAGTTGTTCCGGGTCTGGCTGTTTGTGTATGTGAGTTGAAATTTTTGTAAACGCACCCACAAAACAGGAGAAATGTGTAATGTTAAAACGTTGCCCACGTTAAAAAAAAAAAAACTTCCGGGGGCGTCAGATTTTTAATGACTAAAACCCACCCGTGTTGCTTCAGTTGCTTGTGTGCCAAATACAGGGTGGCAGAGATGTCGTCGCACAACCTGTTATCATAGAATCAGTAGGTACATAATTCTGGACGCGATTGTGTTGAAATTTTTCGTCGTTATTAAAATGTATGAAACAGCTAAGTTTTTTATCAATAACCTACGAAAAATGTCAACGCCCCCTGCGTTCCAGAATCCAGAATCCGTGGTTACAGACGGTGAGTCGATGTACCTGCCACCCTGTATATCTACTACCCGCTATATTTTCCACGGATTACAACTCAGATATTATTAAATCCCCATTGATCAAAAAGAAAGATTACCTACTCTCGTATGAAACCGAAACCTTTATAGGGTGACTGGTAATTAGTGACCGACATGACATTTAAACACATGATTGTACTCGTCATTATGAACAACTTTTACTATGGGACCGAACCTGAAATCGCGAAAAAAAAAATCTGCTGTTCCCTACATTTTGACGAGATTTAAGAACATAAATAGAACAGCTGTTTTCTTTTTCGCGATTTCAGTTTTGGTCTCGTAGTAAAAGATGTTCATAATGATGAGTACAATCATGTGTTTAAATGTCGGTCACTAATTACCAGTCGCCCTTTATATTGAGAATTTGCAAATATACGATACCTTGGTAAGACTGGTTGTCAGACTTTCGAGCTTCTGACCACCCGTAACGACTATCAAAGATCCACAAATGACAGCTGGGACCAACGGCTTAGCGTGTTTTTCGAGGCACGGAGAGGTCTTGGTATGTAGAGATGGTCACCCATCCACGGACCAACCGCAGCAAGCTTAGCTTAACCTGATCGATCGACTCGTGCTGCTAATATTACATAGCCACAAGTCCCCTTGACCAAGAATGATTTTAAATAATTTGTGGCTTTTCGATGACTTGAATTCACTGCCTCATTGGTGTAGTGGTCGCAAGCGCTACTACTGAGCATGAGGTCCTGGGTTCGATGCCTAGGGCAGGCAAAGTTTTATTGAGTTTTTTGTATCTGGAATATGGTTGATGGCAATAGGCTCGCCCCTATTCCATGGGACTTAAGCATAACTGGCGAAATGTGGGTGTACTATAGATACACCTTTGCCAATCTTTAGGGAAAACAAGGTGTTAGGGACCTAACTAAGGACTAAAGCAAAAGACAGGTTTACTGAAGTTTAAAATGGATATAATCCGTATATAGGTACAATATTTGATGTTGGTAACATAAGGAGTGCGCGCGCGTGCCGTCGTTGGAGACCGGTAGGGAAGTGGTTCGACGACCCACCGCTCCTCTCGTCGCCGCCACCTCCAGCCGCCTTCGGCTGTCTCACGACAACAGCCGATGATTGCCGAGGTCGGAGGCGCCCGAACACAAGGCGTGTTATTATGTTATCTTTCTATGAGTGTATATGTCACCGTAAGATTCTGAACACCGTTAGTTTATAATCTATCTAGCGATATTATAAACTGTCGATAAATTGTGAACTGCACCACACTGTTTACCGACCGAATAGGTTAGGTTAGGTTAGAACTGCGACTAAACGCGCGCGAGCTGAGCGTGCGAAGCGAGCGGTGCCGCGGTAGCGACCGGCGAGCGCTATTTTCAAGTTAGCGGCAGTTACTTGACTATAAGTAATAGCAGAAGGTACTATCCATCTTAATACCAGTTCACAATTTGACAGACAGATTATAAACGATTGAAAAATAGTGCGTTAAATTGTAAATGGTTTTTGCAGTTCACAATTTATCGACATTTTATAATCTAGCGAGATATATTATAAACTAACGGTGTTCACAATGTTAAGGTGACGACTACAACTTTTGTATTTCTTGCAAGTAGCCATAATTTCATTTGTTTTTTTTTATCGGTGTCAAGGCATATTGATTTTTGATAGCAAAAGCAATGTTCTCTTTGAAAACATTGCAGTAAATGAAAAAAATACATATGACTAGTTTCTGTAAAAGAAAATCATTCCACCATAGTTTGACTGGAATTCTCTTTGCAAAACCCATCTATCTGTACAACCACATGCGTTGATGAAATGCAAGGCAAAGGTATTTAGTACCATAAGTAGGTAGTCTAAATAGCGCAAAGTGGAGCATCTGCCTCCCGTGCTCAGTTCCAGGTCGGATTCCAGCAACCGGATAAATATTTGTATGGTACACGGTTATTTGTTTGTGCTCACACTGTTTGTATACGAGGTTTGTGCGTGTAATGGCACCTAAGACAAAGGAGCGCCGCGTTTATTTATCTAATTTATCTATAAATATTCTGTGTGTTGAGTTCCTTGTATTTAATATTAACCTAAGAAAAACAATAGTGAAATCTCTGAGTGTCTCCTCCACTCACATTTAGGCCTGTCCTCAATTCCTAAAAGAATATATAAACGACAAAGTAAATAATATTCCGGCGTAGTCTTCATTTTACCGCAGTCGGGTTAAACCACCTTTGTCTGACCCAAAATATGTGAGTACCTAAATATCGTCCGGAGTCGTGCCTGCACGGATTTAAATAACTAAAATATCAACCTGTACTTAGTTCCACAAACCTGCGAGGACAAGGTTGTACGTATTGAACGTATCTACTATCGATCAAATAATAAATTCAACTAGGACGCCTTGCCTGTCACGCACACGAAATAAAATAATACAATTTGTAATGTTCGACATCCCTATTTTTATTCGAGTTTGAGCGCGTACTATAAATAAACCGCAAGTCGGGGAGCATGTTATGTAGCTGTTATTATAAAGCCCACGCATAACGAGTGTACTACGATAAAAACTGTGTTAAAATTCAAAGAACTTTAATTAGCGAATCGTAAATGACAAAACATACACATTACACGCGATTATGGCGGGTTATGTTCCGTTCAATTAGCAAGCTTTATCGGCGGCGACACGTGTGGTCACGTCATTGCCCACGTGTCCCGCACTCCCGCCCGTTAACGGTAACATTCCTTTAATACAAATAGCTTTTTAATATTAAATTAGATGCTACCGATTCCTTTGGCAATCATAAAACGAAGCGGTTTTTTAAAAAGCTTATTGTCAGTTATCTCCCCTTTTTCGTTAATTTGACGAATGTATTATTCGTAGGTACTGTCACGCACAGCGAATGGATTCCAGTTGAATGTCATTTTGAAAGGTTACACTTATCCGTTTTGTGTTCGAATGTCGGAATGTAAAGAAAGTCACACGTTATATGCTTAGTGGGGATTATAGTTTATTTTGACGCCTCTGCATCGTCGAGAATAGTGCTTAATGACGTCTTTGCGTAGCTAAGGATTACGGGAAAAAAACCTGAGAGATTGTTTGCATGCTTTTTGTATTGTTCACTCATGACAATACTCTAAGCCGCTGAAAAAACGAATATTTTACGTTTTGACTTTTACGATCTGTGCACGATTTTATCATGTTTTATTTCGGAAAATTACATAGATTACATCCCTAATGATATAAATGTTGCTGTGATAAATCGCCGATGCGTTATTTTTGAAGCCTAAACTCTCGTTTTCAATTTATCAAAGTGTCATTTGTTAAATTTTTCACGCGCTTTGAAACCCGTGCTGGCTGAAAAAAAGAAAACAACGCGATATAACCGGGGTATAGAATAGAGAAAGCCCATTCCGTAAATCAATCAGTAATAAGTATGTTGGTAGGCACATCAAATATGTATTTTCAGCGAAATATTAGCCGCCTTTGTTGGGGATTTCGCAGATATTCCGGTAGGATTAAAACCCAATCTCTTTTTGTTACTCTGCCAGAAGAGATTATATTCATAACGAATGTACGTTGTTGTATGAAGCTCTGGATATAATATTATTGTTATACAAAGTTGTAAAAATTATTATTACGACGTCGCACGACAGTTTTTATACGGGAAACTATGATATGAGAAAATAAATCGCGTGGTTTTATACTTTGTTTATATACTTACGTGTGATTTTGTTGTGCAGGTTATGTACAGTCTGGATGTGTTATGTGCAGAAAAAAACTGATGTTAGATAGCGTAACATGCCACTAAAATTACCTCAAATAGTTGTCCATAATTAGGTACTTTTATTATTTTTTTTAATAAGAGAAACAAACAGTTGCATATTAAAAATACACGTTAAGTGTTAATACAAGTGAAATGTTATTTTAACTTAGCAAATACAGGGTCTTTTTTTAAGTGTGGAAAATTATCAAATACTTAACTATCGACGGCACGGTTGGCACAACAGGTACACCGGATCGTAGAGCATATAGGCGTTGGTCTCCAACACAACTATGCGACCGGTGCAGTATTTTTCGACATAGCGAAAGCCTTCGACAAGGTCTGGCACAACGGCTTGATTTACAAGCTGTACAAACTCGGCGTGCCGGACCGACTCGTACTCATCTTACGAGACTTTCTGTCAAACCGCACCTTTCGCTATCGCATCGAAGGGGCTCTCTCATCCCCCCACCCGATTCGCGCCGGCGTCCCTCAGGGCGCCGTGCTATCACCTCTCATCTTTACGCTGTTCACCAGCGATATCCCCAAGAGTGGTAAGGCACAGTTGGCTCTGTTCGCAGACGACACGGCCATCTACCACTCTGGGCGTAGTTCCAAAGCGATAGCCAAATCCCTCCAGACCGCAGTCAACGTACTCGGTGCATGGTTTAGGAAATGGCGAATCGAATTAAATCCGGACAAGAGCCAGGCGGTTCTCTTTAAGAGACCGCAACGCCACCTCGACCCCCTCCGGCCCATCTCCATATTCGGCAAGCCGATCCCTTGGGAAAAGCAAGCCAAATATCTTGGAGTGATTCTAGATCAGCACCTCTCCTTCTCTGAGCATATCAGGAAGGCGCGCTCACGCGCCGCCTTCGCTCTCGGAAGGTTGCACTCTGTTCTGAACGCACTTAGCAAATTGTCACTCAAGGGCAAATTGCGTATTTACACGGCGTGCATAAGGCCCATCATGACGTATGCATGTGCAGTCTTTGCACACACGCAACCCCGACACATCCATAGGATGCAGACCCTCCAAAACCGTTTCCTCCGCAAGCCACAGGCTCCCCATGGTTCGTTCGGAACAAGATCCTCCATCTCGATCTGAAAATGCCCACTATTGCTCAATTTATGAAACGCAACTCGAAGCGTTTCTTCGATAAAGCCGAGATACATCGTAATCCCTTGATTGTGAAGGCCGCCCCAGTAGTCCCCAGTAGAATCAGTAGTATTCGCCGGCCGAAACATGTCCTCTTCGACCCAGATGACCCCATCACTGTTGTTGAGGTCCTCGCGCCCCGCGAAGACTCCCGAGTAGCGATCAGACCCCCGACCGTCCCTTGCTCGTTGATGCGCCAGCCCGCGCCGCAGCTGAGCCAGTAGCTTTAAATTCCCCGTATAATAATCATGAAAATTATATCTTGATCCAGCCTGTCCCCAGTAGTACTAGCTGCCCCCCCCCCCGCCAGCGACTCCCTGAGCCGAGGTTCGTACCCCACAGGGGGTGCCCTCAGTGCGCACTCGTTTTAGGCCGTAAGCCGTAAGTAGGTTTTACGCCCTGGCTGGAGGCTTTTAGAGTTCTAAAAACCTTCACAGGAAAGTCCGGTTGAGCAGTCACGGCCTCTCAAGGTCAACTGCAAGATGCCAATATAAAAAATAAAAAAAAAAGGCACGGTTGGCGCAGTGGTTAAGCGATTGACTGCTGCGCTGCGTGTTGCAGGTTCGATTCCCGCACGGAACAAACATTTATATGATCTACAACTAGTTGTTCCGGGTCTGGCTGTTTGTGTATGTGAGTTGAAATTTTTGTAAACGCACCCACAATACAGGAGAAATGTCTAATGTTAAAACGTTGCCCACGTTAAAAAAAAAAACTTCGGGGGGGCGTCAGATTTTTAATGACTAAAACCCACCCGTGTTGCTTCAGTTGCTTGTGTGCCAAATACAGGGTGGCAGAGATGTCGTCACACAACCTATTATCATAGAATCAGTACACAATTCTGGCGATTGCATTGAAATTTTTCGTCGTTATTAAAATGTATGAAACAGCTAAGTTTTTTATCAATAACCTACGAAAAATGTCAACGCCCCCTGCGTTCCAGAATCCAGAATCCGTGGTTACAGACGGTGAGTCGATGTACCTGCCACCCTGTATATCTACTACCCGCTATATTTTCCACGGATTACAACTCAGATATTATTAAATCCCCATTGATCAAAAAGAAAGATTACCTACTCTCGTATGAAACCGAAACCTTTATAGGGTGACTGGTAATTAGTGACCGACATGACATTTAAACACATGATTGTACTCGTCATTATGAACAACTTTTACTATGGGACCAAACCCGAAATCGTGAAAAAAAAAATTAGCTGTTCCCTACATTTTGACGAGTTATACGAACATAAATAGAACAGCTGTTTTTTTTTTCGTGATTTCAGTTTTGGTCTCGTAGTAAAAGTTGTTCATAATGATGAGTACAGTCATGTGTTTAAATGTCGGTCACTAATTACCAGTCGCCCTTTATATTGAGAATTTGCAAACCTTATAATTCAAAAACCATACATCGACAATTCGTTCGTACCGTTGGCAACTGACAAATTAAATATTCTCCCTATGATGTAACGAATTAAATAAATCAAAATCGTTACAACCTGTCAGAGGACGTACGCTCAATAAGTGCCTTTTAATGGAAGCGGTGCGAACGAAGCCAAATTGACGAAGCAATTTTTTAATATTCCAATAATGCACGAATTTCGCAAAAGTATCCCCTTTCTCCGCTTCGAAATGTTTTATTTTCGATTAATGTGCAAATATTATTGCTGCCGTCGGTTTAATTAAAACACTATTCACCGCAAAATGGCTCCAGTACAGCAGCCAAGAAATCACAGTGATTCTCTGCACAGCATAATTTTATGAACACATTTTGTAATAATATTAAAAAAAGAATAATTGCTGTGGAATTGCGTTCTTTGCGAAGCATCTGTAGTAGGCCTATGAATAGGCATAGGAATGATTTAGGGCCGATTTTTCAATCCTCAGTTATGTCAATCCTTAAATATTTGTCAATCCTCAGTCAGATGAGATATTCGGTCAGGTTATACCTAGGATAAAATATATTGTTTGAAAAATTGACAACCACTTATCCGACGAATAAAAAGTCTAATAACTTTATTCTTCAGGGAGCTATTGGTACTTTTATCTGACGATTGAAAAATCGGCCCTTATTAAGATAACGGTACGGTTTAAAAGAAGATGTAATGACAATTTTTTTAAGAATATGCGTAGATGGTTTTGGTCATGCAATGAGGATGAATGAAGGGCAGCTAACAAATAGTATTTACTAGGCAGAAGTGAGTGGAAACGCCTGGAGGGGACGTCCTAACAAGACATATAATGACCTTTTTGGTGATGGCCTCAGCAAGGTTTTTTTTTGGAGGGTGGGATGTCATCAAATAACTTCTCTCACTCTGGGTGGAGCAGGAGGGCGAGACTTTGACTAAAACCCACCCGTGTTCCTTCAGTTGCATGTGTGCCAGGGGTCACGGTATCTCTTTCGAACAACCAACACCCCTGGCAGCCCTCAGAAAGGTTAGGCGAGTACTAACTCGCAACCGGCGTGCGTGTATGTTGTCATACACGCACGGCAGTTACGAGTTATGTATGAATTTAACCGAGGCAAAAGGAGTATGTAAGGATTGAAGCAGGTGGCGTTCTATAGTTTCTGCCTACCTCCATGGGATAAAGCGTGAGTTTGTGTATGTCTGCATGTATGTATCTATCTATATAAATAAAAAGAAAAGTCCTGACTGATTCACTCATCAACGCCCAGCCCAAACCCTTGGACCTAGAAAGCTGAAATGAACAGAGGTTCCCTTTATAATATAGACAAGGAATAAGGAAGGATTTTTCGAAATGCAACCCTTAAGTCAGTTAAATAGGGGATAAAAGTTCCGCGCTGGTGAAGCTGCTGGCAAAAACTATTTTTTCATAAAACCACAGCTAACACCTATGTTATTATTAAACTTTCATGGCAATCAGATAAGCGGTTTACTGTGAACACGTCGGTCGTGAACAAATGATCTCGTTCTATAAACATTTTAATTTCGGTCTTCACATTAATAATTACACATTATGTACAAGTATATAAAGTAAAAAAGGGCTCAGTGGGCATCAAAGAATTCGTCCGCATCGTTGTCAGTGGGAAAGTGCCCAAAAGGCTGGCAGCGTTGCCACGTTGGATGGCAAAGCTCATTCTTTGACCTAAGAATAGGCCATCCCTTTGGTCACGTGAAGAGTCGAACAACCGCTTTGTGATGTCAATTAATAATTCTTAATAAGTTTACACTTTCCCACATCCAGCTGATACCCGCGGCCTTCACAAGGTTATCGGTCCACCTTGTGGGAGGCCTTCCCACTCTACGTCTTCCGCTGGATGTGGGAAACACAAGACCGGTCGAAGTAGAGGAGTTTGGGGGAGGCCTATGTCCAGCAGTGGACGTCATTCGGCTGAAATGATGATGATGATGATACACTTTCAGCTGATGTCTTGATTGTTGTTTTTACATCATTGAAGAGCGATAGATGTTTTGGCACATTCTCAATCTCCAACAAAACTTATACTCAATTTTCCGATGCCAGATTAAACAAAATTAGTTGCTTAAGGGAGCATTTTAGTTCACGAGTAACATGTAAACAATTTAGTGACAGAAAACAAATAACCGCGTACGTAGCATGCTCGTCTGTTTGATCAACGGAGCGCCGCTGTGCGAAACTCAATAATTTAAGGGTTTTTATCTTTTTGTCGAGTGGGTATTAACGCAGATTCTCTGTACCAATATTTGCGCAAGTGCCGGCTGGCTGTTTGATTGCCAATGAATATTTTCGTTGTTTCATTAATCGAGCAATACTGCGCAAAAATGCAGGTGAGGTTGCCACTTGCACTGCTTACAACCGAATTGTAAGCGCTGTTTTTTTTCATCCACTTGCACCTTATATTTCCTGTTGTACATTTTATTAGTTGTCAATTTATGAAAATTGTATTTCTGTTGTCGGCTCTATAGATACGTAGATTATCTTTTGTTGTTTTGGCACGTTTATTTTGAAAGCAAATTCAGAACGTTATTGTTCAATATCGCTGTTTGTTCCTGTGTTTGTATTGAGTTTATTAAAAATTGGATTGATTTTTCATTTGCTCACATTTTTGGAAGTTTCACACGATAAATAACAATTGTTTTATTTCAATATGCATTTAAATATTTTCCGTACAAAAAATGCGAGTTCGTTTATGTAAGCCGAAGCGTGATTTTTTTTCTGGAACTGAGTTTTCGAAGATCTGTAAGAGATGACGGAATTAGAATGGTTGATTGTTTTGAGAAGTGTCGTGGATAGCCACGTATTCTAATGCGAGGTTGAGGGATGGCTGTCGTGAAATATTCCATGATTAAGGATGAGGTTGCCAGAGTTTAGCGTCACGCGGACGTCACGAGCGTGACGCGGGCTGTACGCACAGACGCGCCCGCCGCGCGTCCGTACCGCGCGTCATTGCACCGCGTGACTTGCACACACACTTGCACCCATTCCGCCGTCATGATGCACTGCTCAACTACCATTAATTGCTATCAATAGTCTCGTCACTCACAATAAAAACTCATTAAGCGTTACACTATTGTCTAACTCAGCCATTATTCTATCTAAATGCTCATTACGTTACTCGTACGCACAAAAAGTTAAACGGTATGAAAGCATCGTGAAAGTTTGGCAACAATGCCAACGAGCGCACTAGATCGCGCGTCCAGCTTCACCGTGCAGTATGCGAAATAGTTATAACGCAGATTTTTGCGGTCGATTGAAAAGAAAAATGTTATTCGTGTTCCGAATGAGTTCGAAGTTTTCAAACTAAAGCCGTGAACACAATTGTTATAGGTTATTTAAATCTGTTTTCTGTGCGCTTGCGTCATCGGACGTGTGTGAAGCCATCATGTGACTTCCCTACTCCTGTTATTTTCCAATGTCTAAAATTGATCGGTATCAACGACTCTAAAAATATGTGATGTTAATGGTAAAATTATTATACAAATGTTGTGAAATATGTTGCTTGCCAAAACGTTTCAAAAAGTTTGTGAAGCTTTCAGATGTAGGTACACAGGAAGGAATGCACAGTCGTAATTCGATATATTCACTCGTAATAAAAATTCGAATAACATGTGGCAAGAAAATCTACATGATTCACGACAGTGTGTGAAATAAAACGTTTCATTCAACTTTATTGAAGTAACAATACAAGATTCAGATAGAATGACTTCGTTATTGTCTTTATTAGCTTTTTGTAAGAGTGACAGTTCATTATTCGACGATATCGAGTTGAACTTCAATGGCAATTGCGATCACTTTTATGATTGTTCAATAAAATCGGGAACAGCAATCAGTTTGCGTACATTGTGCTTCAGATTTTACGTACTTGTCTAGGTAGGTATTTCAATTTGGTATCTAATGAAATATCGAGTTAGATTATATTTTCACAAACAATGTTTTTGTCTGAACTAGAAGTTGATAAGTGGTTACAGCAACATTAGTTCAGGATAGAAATGTTTCAATTTATTGTTACTTCAACTTTGAATTTCTACTGCCATTAGAGCCAATGAAAAATTGAGCCCGTCGCGATAGTCGTGATATTTCATTAATTTTATCCGTTGCCAAATTCTATTAAGCAAAATTAATGGGAACTTTAATAAAAATAAATTTAAAGTATTTTGGTTGTGTGTCGAGTCGGGATGCGTCTCATTATGTCGAGGGGCGTGTGATAAATGAGCGTATTGGAAAACGCCTTGGCACGCCTCACGTCACGATGACGGGATATAAATGAGTTTTATATTGTCTGTTCTCACCTAAGCCAATCTCTCAGCTCGGCCTGATAACCGATCAGGAACACAACGCGCGTCTAAATGTCCACTTGTTTCATTCATTTTGCTATAAGACCAACTTAGACAACTGTTTGAAATGTTTGGCTGAACTCCAAAGCTGTAAATTAACGCCTTTTTTCATTGTTTTCAGGTAAAACGCTGAAAGAGATCTCGGAGGAACAAGCGGAAGCTTCAGGAGTCGTGGTCCCCGTATCGCCTACGTGACTGTGATAGCTTAATACTTAAAACAAATGTTTGTTATTGCTCTGTAGGGGACAGAATTGTACTGAATGTTAAGTAAATACACATTTGTACGTGTAGGGACACTTGTCAGTAATATAATAAATAGTGAACTGAATAGCTTAGCATTTTTATTTAGATAAAATTGTAAATTAAATTGACTATAGAAAATTATGCTCTTTAACAACATCGATATTGCAAAGCTGGAGCATAATCCAAATTATCAGATTTAAATTTTATACGAACATAATAAAATTGTGGTAAGAATATTATCTGGTTTAACAACAAAGGATCGTAACGGAGACAATATAGACGCAATTACATGAAACTTGAAAGTAAGAGGTACCAACGATAGAAGCAGAGTAAGCAAACATCAGGCATCCACTTAGCGAGTATTGCCAAACTTTAATATAACGTGTAGTACTCGGCGTCGTCGGAGTGTTGGTTCAAGTGGTTTTGGCAAGCAGACGGGCCAACGTCTGCTCGACTTAATCAGGCCGCACCTTAACCGGGCTTAAGCTCAGGCAAGAGACGAGCAAAACTCGTAATGACTCGGAACCGATGAGCGCGGCCTTAGCGTCGTTCTGCCTGCTCAAGTATTGTTAATAGCGCCATTTTCCACTCGGAAATTTTATGTAAGATTTTTTAAACTCAGACAATGTTTCAGATTTTTTCTTCATTTCCAACTAACTGCTAACAAGGGTTACAGTATAATTTCGAAATATTCCCAAACGTTAACAGTACTGTTGCAAATAAATATTTCGCCGACTAAACTTTTGTACAATGCGCTTCATTTGCGAACGTATAAATTGTTCAGACAATAGAAGCTGTGGTACAACAGTGAGTCAAATTACGAGAGATCCACAATCGGCACTGATTCCAATCTATATGCGATCGCGGTACACAAAGTAAGCGGTAATTTGCGACTGGTAGTCACGTAGTGTTGCGCTTTCCGAGCGGCGATCAACAGGCTTGGAAATTTGAAAATTACCACCCATTCGAGGCAATAAATTTGTTGAGCTGTCGTTGGCAAGTGGCGACCATTCGCGATTGTAGATTGATTCGTTGATTGAAGAGGCCCATTCGTTTTAGCCGTGTACGGACCGGCACAGTCTTAATTGCCAACGGAGATTGCTGTATCGGAGTCATTATTGTTTCAGTGTGAGCGTACCTTTACATTTTGGGACGAATTCACGATTTATTGGCACCTTTAATTTGTAAACTTTGATTTGTATAAATTGTGTAGACTGGAATTTATTATGATAGATAACTAGTGTTCGTTGTAATACTGTTGCTGTAGGCTGAGTCTATATTGTATCGATGTAATGCAATTAAATTAAATTAGGTGCAATTAATATTGAAAATCAGCATTTAAAGGTTTTTTAAATATTATTTATTGAAGTATATCCCATGGAATAAAACTCTTGTAAAAGTTTCTAGAAACTTACCGCTTTGAAATAACTCACTTACTCAAGAAACTACGAACTTACCATGAAAAACCACACACTCTTTCTTTTGTCGAATCAGGGCAATAATATCTAATTAAGTCATTCTCTCTAACCGAGCACAGAGTAGGTGCGAAATCTGCTAAAACTGTACAGTGTAATGTAAGATAATCAGAAACTCCCAAGGGGGTTACGTCAACATTTCTATGTGACTACTTTAGCACGTAGAGACTTCTTTTATTCAAGTGACTACCCCTTTCACGGATACGGTTCGTAGGTTTTTTTTTTTTTTGTTTGTGAAATCATCAAATAACTTCTTCCGCTCTGGGTGGAGCAGGAGGGCGTGTCAGACTTTTACTGACTAAAACCCACCCGTGTTCCTTCATTAGCTCTTATGCCAGGGGCTGTGGTATCTCTTTCAAACGAACCCGCACCCCTGGCAGGCATCGGCCCTTGCGGGCCCCATCATTTTTGTGCTGAAATCTCTTTGAGGGGCGCGTGGAACACAACGCGCCGTCGACCTGGGCTTGGTCCTTACCGGACAGCGAGCTACCCATTACTCGCCGTCCGCAAGCTCATGCCTACGGTGGCCGGAAATCGGCCTGGGATTCCCGACGCCCAGGGACGGTTCGTAGGTTAAGATCATCTTGAGAAAAATTCCGGAGGAATGATGAAGAATTTATTTATTTGGATATTCGAAATGTTTGTTGGCGTACTTAGACACAGTTTTCTGACTGTCAGCTGTCTAAATAATAGAATGATGGTTGTTGACATTGTCTTAGAGAAAATCACAGTTTCCTTATATTTTTCTCTTACCAAAGTCATTGGTAATTTTGTTTTTTTTTGTCTCCTATAATAAAGTTCTTAGCAGATAAATAGGAGTAATGCAAAAACAAAATTTAATTCCAATGTTAGTATCCTTTTTCTGTATGAAAGCAGGCTTTTTGTTTTGTCCTATTGACGTGAATAGGTGCTATGTAGCCTTGCCAACTGGGTTCCGTTGAAATCTGCTTTCAAGTAAAAAATGGAAATACAGGGTTGGAAATGTACTCCTAAGTTGTGTTGCATCTTTGGCAATCGTTTTCTTACCCACAGCAGTCAACCATCACTACCAAACTACCTCCCATACTATCCTCATATAAATGAGATAATAATTAAAATAATGCTCATCATAATCGCTCTCTGAAAGCATTGCTACCATGTCAAGTAGTCCGCGATTACCGGTTGAGGGGGCAGATGTGCGCGCGAAGCATTGTCGTTCTCGACCTCAGACGACCTACTTTATCCACCCTAGGCGATGTACACGAATTGATATTTTTGAATCGTTTTTTTTTTGCTCTTTAAAACGGATTTAGATTATGATAAGTACGATGAGTTAAATAAAACTTTTATGTTTTACTCAAACTAGTTTTCGCGTTGCAGAAGTGTTTACAAATTACAGTCCCATTTTTTTCTGCAGATATCTACTGCTTTTCGGTATCTACCCAGTAATTGGGTGTTGGAGGTAATGTAGGCAGTCGTCTAAATTACTGGTACTCACCCACTTGAATCCGGTTTGACTGGAAGCTGACCTTGACAGAGTTGGTGGAAGACTAGGCAGATAATGTTTATTTACCTTTAGCATAATAACCAAAATAAGCCTATAACGTTCCCACTGCTGGGACAAGAGAATTATAGATTGCATTCCACTCCGGCGTCTCCGGTAATCTACCATGCGGGCCCAGTGCAGGGCCTTCCAGGATTCCTTTCTCGTAACTACGTCAATCACACACGAAATCTGCTAATATTGTATTAAAAATATCGACAAACTGTCTTGGAACATACAGAATATGACATTTCGATTCCTTATCGTTACGTTGGTTTCTAAATAGAGCGATATTGACGTAGTTTGAATGTAGTAAGATTCCACGGGGAATCATTATAACGACATAGTATTGGGGCCCTGTATGGTATTAATTAATTAATTACCTCAATATCGTGTTTTGTAGAAACCAATGTAACGGTAAGGAATCGAAATGGTTATATTCTGTATGTTCCAAGACAATTTGTCGATAATATTGATACTATACCTATTAGCAAATTTCGTGTCTGATTGACGTGGATACTAAGTAAGGAAGCGTTAAGTGGTCATAGTGAATTCAGGCCCAGAATTGGGGCCCTGGTTGGTAGATGTCACAAATCTTAGATTATTTTGTTCTAGGACATACTAATTTCCTCACGATGTGAATAATTTTGTTTACATCGTCATTTTATAATACTGTTGCACCAAATGGGTATTAATTTTTTACCTTGATTTAATATTATCCATTTAATCCAGGTATTATCAACCCAGCCTAAATTCCTGATACAATTTAGTTAATGCCTAACGTTGCATATAAGGCGTGTTTTGCATATAGAACAGATAAATTCCGACTAATCGCACATTATGGTTAAACAATCGTATATATTCTAGTCATGCGATTAATCTGTATAACGACTGTATAAATTATTCAATCGATTGACCTTTGTAACTTTTCCTGAAAATAATCTTGCGCTATTTTCGTAATTATTTTTGTAGTAGTAATTCATTTATCCATTTAAATACAATATTGGTTATTAGTTTTAATTACGCTTTGAATAAAAATAACAAATAATAATTAAAAAAAACGTGTTTCTTAGGCCGTAGAAATGTGCCTACTAATTTCTTTTTTTACTATGATTAGGTACGGTCAATTGTGGAATTTTTGTTTTCCATAACAACTTTACCCATGTGTACAGTACTTAAATTTCTCTTTCTTGTCGCCGAGGCCCGTCGTGATGTACCGTTCAATGTCTGTCCAGGGGCCTAAGTCTACTAATTTATAAACGTCACAATGGTCTCTCAATGGTAAGTTTTTGACAGATTTGCCATACAAAAACTGTCAAAAACACACCATTGAGAGACCATTGTAACGTTTATAAATTAGTAGACTTAGGCCCCTGCTCTTTGCACGAGCCAGTCCGCGCCGCTCAGTCTGTAGTATTAAGTACGTCCCCTAATAATAATCAATCCGATTCAGTTTGTCTCTTGTTGCCCTCTACCAGCGAGGTCCGTACCCCACAGGATGCCCTTGGCGAGCAGTTGCTCTAGTTTTAAGTTTTTAGGCCCTGGCCGGTAATCTTAATTTATTAAGATTATCACAGGCAAGTCCAGTTAAGCAGACGACAAGGTTGAACTGCGAGAAGTCATTACAAAAAAAAAACTGTTGCGTCATTTAATTTCGAGACGATACCTACAGGAGTAAAACAATATACGATTTCTAACAAATGTTTAGTATTTGAGAGATATTTCCATACAGTTTTCATTGGTAAAGTAATGGAAAGTAAAGATGCCACAGCTGACGGTACCTAATTAGTTTCCGACTACATTTTTTTTTCTTAATATAGTATACTTACATCCTTAAAATATGTGGCCGAAACAAAAATTTAATTTTAATTTCGTCACCTGCAAATGAAGTATCGAGCATGTTTTGCAAATCGTTTTGTCAACATGTGCAGACTACCCGTTCGATGTTTCAAGATAGTTTATTGTCTAGAAGCTTCACGGTCTAAAACCGATACATGTCGTCCATTATTTTCGCACCATTTGAATTATTATGTGCAGTCTGTCACACTAAAATCAACTTAGAAACAACTGCAAATAGATTTGATCTAAAGCTTACATTTGTTTCAATAATTAGTTGGTCGACGATAGGGCTGCTTCTTTAAAGGATTAAAATATTGTCTCATAACAATTTGTTTGTTTTGTAAATAAATATTTTATTTCGTGGCTCCAATATGTTACTTGGTATTGAGAACATATTTTTTAAATAAACTTTCTTATGAAGTTTATAGCTACTGGGAGCATCATTTAAATAGCAGAACCGAAGCCCATAATTTTAAAATTCATACATTCCGGCAAAAAACAAAAACGGAATTCAAAATTCAAACTGCAAAAAAGTATTCATCAATGCATGTAACTTCTTGCTATAATTTAAGGTATTTTTTTTTTTTACTCGGTCCTTCACTAGATTTCTGCCATAGCCAAAGCCTACTATTTTAAAATTCACCCACGTTCGAAAAAAATCCAGAATTCCAAATTCCAAATTCAAACCCTGAAGCGATATTCAGCAATATGAGCAGATTTCAAACATCGGCTGTTTTCTAGGCGAGGCAAGTAGCCGGTCGAGAACCGCTCCGTGTGTAAGTGGCCGCGGCTGACGCAAACCTATTCACTTGTCGATGACACTTAAAAATTCTTTGACAGATACAAGGCTCGGGGCCCCCACCACTCGCCATCTTTCACATCCTGAAGTACACAACCTTTTGATGTACTAACTTGATTTTTTATTTTGCAATTTTTTGGATTTTCTCTCAAGGCTTCTGCTGAGTCGGAAACCTAAACACGTCTCCTTCAATAGGCAATATCTTTTTATGTTCGCTGTCATTAATTACGAACTTTGATAATAGGTAGGCACGAGTGTCGAAGGTTTATCCTAGATGGCTTTTCCATCCAACCCCCCACAAGTAGAAGAATAGAAGTTGGGTTGAAAGGATCTTTTGCACTCGAATTACGTTGATAGGGGGCCGCTATTGCTAAACGTTTGTCAAATGTCTTAGAAACCTAGACAAGTGCGAGTTGAACTCGCGTGGAGGACAGTTAAAAATAAAAGTTATCAGAGGCCTTAGTGTGAGTTTCATTTAACCATTTCGATCAAACGCTTCGAGCGCGTTTGGCGCTCCGATTGGCCCTGGATTAGTGACGGACCAATCGGAACACCAAACGCGGTCGATGCGTTTGATCGAGATGGTTAAATGAAACTCACACTAGGACCACAGATCGAATGTAGATCCAAGCCTTAAGGGCTTGGATCTCTACAAGGTTCTCTACAAATCTTACGTTTTGGTCAAAATTTTGGCCGTTTCGCGGCATCGCACACATAATATCTTACCAAAACTCCATAGGAGTTTCCTATGGGCTTTTGGTTAGAAATTAAGTCCTGGTCTATAATGTTGTGACACGTAAAAAGGTCAATGAAATGACCAAGCCATGCATTTTGGCCTTGTTTCTCCGAAGGGAGGTGAACTTATAGTACAGTCACAAGCATTAATATGTATGCACATTGGCAAATTCAAAAGCGATTTTCTCCTAAATATCGAATTGCAATCTTGAGATAACCTAGGTATTTCATTAAACTGTGGGTTCCAAAATATTTATTTTCATAATAACGGGAATAATAGTCTGAAAGAAGATAAGATGAAGGTTTATAAAGAATGTAAGAGAAAGGCAAAAAAGGCGGTCGCAGTTTCGAGGGCTAAGGCGCAGGAGAAGTTGTACGACTCACTGGATAGTCCGAGAGGCCAGAAGGAGCTGTACCGGATTACAAAAGCAAGAGAAAGGAGAACGAGAGATATCATTCACATTAAATGTATGAAAGACGACGCCGGTAACGTTCTGTTCAAAGATGACGAAATAAAAGAACGATGGAAGATTTATTTTGAAAAGCTAATGAACGAAGAGAATAAATGGAATGGTGTGCTCAGAGTAAATATGGGATTGGTGAGGGAAATTAGCATGGATGAAGTAAGAAAGGCAGTTCATGGTATGAAAAATGGAAAGGCTATGGGTCCAGATGATATACCAGTAGAAGTATGGAAGTGTTTGAAAGAAGATGGATGTATGTGGCTGACTTTATTCTTCAATAAGTTGTTGCACGAGGGAGGGATCCCACAAGAATGGTGCAATAGTTTACTAGTGCCCATCTTTAAGAATAAAGGTGATGTACAGGACTGCAACAACTATCGAGGGATAAAGCTCATGTCACATAGTATGAAGGTTTGGGAGAAAGTAATAGAGAAAAGACTGCGAGAGGAGAGTGAGGTTACCCCAAACCAATTTGGGTTTATGCCAGGTCGAGGAACAATGGACGCCACTTTTGCACTCCGCCAATTGTGCGAAAAGTATGAACGTGCACACAAGGGCTTGCACATGGTGTTCATAGATCTGGAGAAAGCGTATGATAGGGTACCTCGGGATGTGTTGTGGTGGACCTTGAAAGAGAAAGGGGGCCAGGGAAGTATGTAGAGTTGATTCGTGCTATGTACAGTCAACCTCGTACCTACGTCCGGTCAGCTGCAGGCAATACCGATGAGTTCAATGTGGCTGTAGGCTTGCACCAGGGATCGGCTTTAAGTCCTTACCTCTTCCTGTTGATCATGGATGCTCTGACGTCGGACATACAGGAGGAGGCACCCTGGTGTATGCTGTTTGCCGATGACATTGTTCTTGTCGGTGAAGATGTGTCCGAGATCCAGAGCAGATTGGAGAAGTGGCAACAGAAGCTGGAGAATGTTGGCTTGAAAATCAGCAGAACCAAAACTGAATATATGTTCTGCGATTTCGGCGGTCTCTCCAGCTCTGGAGCCATAGTGCTTGATGGCGTGCTTCTCCCAGTCTGCTCCGACTTTCGGTATCTTGGTTCACTCGTGCAAAGCGATGGCGAAGTAGATCGGACGGTTAAGCACAGAATTAACACCGGATGGATGAAATGGCGGCAGGTCACGGGAACCATCTGCGACTCCCATATTCCCCTTAAACTTAAGGGGAAGATATATAAAACCATGGTAAGACCTGCCGTCTTGTATGGGTCAGAATGTTGGGCCACAAAAGAGATGAATGAAAGGCAATTGCATGTAGCCGAGATGAGAATGTTAAGAGGAATGTGTGGTGTTACACGAATGGATAGAATAAAAAATGAGTACATAAGAGGAAGCCTGAAAGTGGCACCGATAAATGAAAAGTTGTGTGGAAATCGGTTGTCATGGTATGGGCATGTGATACGGAGGAATGAGGAAAATGTCGTGAGGAAAGTTTTGAGTATGAATGTCCATGGCTATAAGAGTAGGGGGAGACCAAAAAAAACGATGGATGGACTGTGTGAATGATGATATGGTTAGAAAGGGTGTGACTACGGAGATGACGACTAATAGAGAAGTGTGGAAGAAAAAGACATGTTGCGCCGACCCCAAATAAATTGGGATAAGGGCAGGAGAATGATGAAATGAATAACATAAAATTACAATCAGTTTAAGAGGAGAAAATCAGCTTTAACAGTTGGTAAGCGTATACATATTAGTGCTCGTGCGTGACTGTACACCCATATTTCGCCACTTTCACAATTATAATATTAGTAGCAAGTAGGATTAGCAGGGTCAACTGGGAACAAGGAAAATCTGCAGCTTGTGTTGTCATGTGACATTATGCTGAGCTGAGGCCCTTTTGGCATTAAAAGCATTGTTTACTATTATATTTTTAAGGTGTTTTTTTTTTGCTACAATACCTATAAACGTATTTATCCTTCTTTCTTTTTAACACTCTTTTATTAGCTTCACCTGTATGTTTGTTTGTAAGCGACTCCTTTGGACTTGATTTTGACCCACTTCAAACGGTCAGATTTCTCTAACTTTGTAGACGTGTCGAGGACCGATGACAATAATCACGCGTTTGTGGTTAACAGAACAAAAAAATAGAAAATAAATAATTTCAAGGTATTTTATAATTAATATCAAACACCCCACCATTATTTAATTACCAGCAATATTCAACATGATATTGAACTTGGCCCTTCCGTCTTGTTGTAAATAGTAATCATTAAAGGAATGTTGGTTGCTCCGTTACTCTGCACTTGACCTCCGACCCAATTGCCCTTAATAGTACTTTATTTACGTATTAAGTACGCAAATTCATTTATATTGTAGTAGAAACGTCTACTTAAATTAATCTTCAGCGAATTTTATAAAGGTATTAAGATGTATTGATTAAAACTGGCACGATTAATGTTTAATTTGGTTTATTGGGATGTAAAAATGTTGTAACGATAAAAGCGTTCTAATCTTAATTGTTCTAATGATTATTATTAGAATAATGTGTTTAGTAGTCATTCCATTCAGAATTATAAAAACATAATGCTGTGCAAAAACCGTTCTTATTCAACAATTTTAAAACGTAAAAATCTAGTTCTTTTCCTAGAATTTCAATGCTTTTTCTTAAAGTCTTTATACGCCAGCGTTTCACATTAAATGCGTCAAATAAAAATTCATCAGCCTCTCTTGACCCGGTCACCGCGGACGGGTCTTTTGCGGCGAGATCGTCATCCTTTCAATTCTTGATGGCCCTCGAGAACGCTTCGTGGCTTGCCAGCAAGTGTGCGGGCTAATTCACCCGTTTGTATCAGCTATTTGTGGCATCCTTTCGGCTCATTACCGGTTTACAACATGTTTTGGACGCGTTCAATTTCATAAGGTAACATAAGTACTCACTTATTTTAAGGTTAAGTTGGGTTAGTCGTCGTTCGAGTACCTATCGATGGCTATAATAGTAGGAGACCAAAGATACGATGTATGGACTGGGTGAATGATGATATGGTTAGAACGCGTGTGACTACCTAGATGTCGACTAATGGAGAAGTATGGAAGATGAAGACTAAGTAACAATACTGCGAGGTAAGATTACAATTCTATGGACCTAAGTAATGTTTATATTTCAAAGGTTTATTAAGATCGTGATCGTGCTCGGGGAGACTTTGGTTCAACTACACCCAAATGCTCTGCGGATCCAATATAACAACGCATTTAGAGTGCTTTTGCGTCTGCCTCGGTTCTGTAGCGCGTCTTCTATGTTCGCTGAGGCACGTACCGACGGCTTCAATGCTGTACGGCGTAAGAGAGCAGCCCATCAGCATTCTACGCGCTATAGCCGGGAGACATGACAGCCCGTTGGTGAGGTCACTTGTCACCTGTACACTGTCTGTGTTATTAGTTAAGTACTAACATAGGTTAAGACTTGTTACTAACCCAATGGATCCTTGTTATCTGAAATAAATGAATAATAATAATAATATTGCAAATGGGAATACAAATAAGTGCATTTATATACAATGCGAAGACGAAAATACAACAGTAAATGATAGAACAGATAGCTGTGCTGTTGGGGAGTTTGTTGCCCCAATGCTTTCCAACTAAAACACTAGGAAGTGGTGACGGGCGGGCGTGCCAGTTGACTGTCTTATGTAACTCTGACGTTCAAAAAGTGCCAACTTTCAGCCTAGTTTGAAATACTTGATTTTGAACGAAAAACCATCAATACTATTGCATAGGAGTATTTTGAAACTATGAAATAAATCCTAACATCAAAATTGAAAAAAAGATTTTTTCAAACAAGATAAATAAGTAGTAGTGATGTTCTGACTACCGATCATGCCAATATTTAGGCTGGCTAAGGTGACTAAACTATTAGATATATATTTGGTTGAATTTTTGTATTCCAACTGGGAACATCATTAGTTATACGCAGTTTAATTTATTGTCGTATTGTTGTCTTCACCTTGTATACCACATGGTATTTGTTGGTACCACAAGATGGTTTTAAGCAAAAATAAATGTTGGATATAAATTTAATCTTGTTCTTAAAGTTATAAACAAAAATATTCATATAATTATCTTAATTTATTTTATTTTATGAACCATTCAAACTATATTTTTTTACAAAAACAAAAAGGAGTAATAAAAATTGTAAGTTAAATAGGTAAATAAAATTATGGATTCAGACCAACCCTATGCAGTAATTTGTAATTAAAGAAACACACCATTCGTTAACTGAAATGACTACAGTTCGTTTATAATTTATTTGTTTGTTTGTAAACTACTCTTGGTTACACTAAGGCCCTACTAATGAGTCTTTGACTGATTTATAGAGTTAAACATTGAGTACATTAGTAACAGTTATTTTTGAAGACGTTCCGTAAAAATACCATTTACTGAGGGAATAGTCGCCTTCTGGCAACGTACATCTGCCCGTAACACTTTTCTAAGAATTTCTTCTTTATCTTGATAACTGGTATCTGATAACAGTTTTTTAGACTATTTAGAGTACCTACTACTATTTTGTGAGGTTATCTTATTGGCAGTTTGTTACTAGAAAATCTTCTGTTATCTAAATCAGAGTTTATAAGTTCTTTGGTTGTCAATCACGATATTGCTATTTTCAGTTTACTGTTTTATTCGCGATAACGGCTGATATATGTAGGTTTCTGATGCTTTGCATTTTATAGCGCGGGCGAAGCCGCCGGCAAAAGCTAGTGACTCAATCATTTTATCATTACCTGCTAAATTAAGTAGTGGTTTCAATCGTAATATTTGTAGGTACCTACGCAAACTGCCAACCCTAGTTATATTGTCGTGAAGTTTGAGTTTCGAGTTTATCTTCTGAGATAAGAGGGTATCTTATTTATAAACGTTGTTTAAAGTTAAGTAATGATTAGCGACTGTTTAACCAATATACATTTTTGACGTTTAAAGTTATCTTAACTTTAATCATCGTTTATCAACAAAAAACCCTTAATGTGTAAACCTAATTATTGATGACTTTTCAACCTCTGTATAATTAATCATAAAGGAATAAGATTGGCATAGGTTAACAATAAAACATAAGACAATTATAAATCTATTAGGTTTGAAAAACAATTATAACTAGAAATAATACATAATTGCGGGGGAGGAGTTATGTTTATTTTTATAAATATTAACATAATTTAAAAACTACCGGTCTTAAAATAATAATATGTACATATTATTTTATTATTTTGAGATCGGTAGTTTTTAACATACTTATATCATAAGAAAATAATCATAGGTCATCAAAAAGTTCGTCCACATTACTTAGGTATCACTTAGAACTTTTTGGAACTGAACTAGGTAACTGAGGATAAATAAATTGTTATATTAACAGTCGTTAGTTTTGTTGAATAGTTCGGTGGATCGTCATTATAATGGAGTTCTGAAACTGTTAAGACTCCCTCAGAGAGGCGTGACGGTTTTTTTTTTTTTTTTTTTTTTTGGTTGGGAAATCATCAAATAACTTCTCCCGCTCTGGGTGGAGCAGGAGGGCGTGTCAGACTTTTACTGACTAAAACCCACCCGTGTTCCTTCAGTAGCCCTTAAGCCAGGGGCTGTGCTGTCTCTTTCGAACAAACCCGCACCCCTGACAGGCATCGGCCCTTGCGGGCCCCATCATTTTTGTGCTGACATCTCTTTGAGGCGCGCGTGGAACACAACGCGCCGTCGACTTGGGCTTGGTCCTTACCGGACAGCGAGCTACCCATTACTCGCCGTCCGCAAGCCCATGCCTACGGTGGCCGGAAATCGGCCTGGGATTCCCGACGCCCAGGGCGTCTCCGTATCCTGCGGCGGCTGGGGTCGCGAGGGCGCATATGCTGCCTCTCCCTCACGTGCGCCGCCTCCCTCTTCGCGAGCATCACTGCTTCGCTGAAGGAGGTGACGGCTCCCCATGCCCTCTCGCTCCGTACCATGGCCTGGACCAGGGCCGGACGCGAGAGATCGCCGCCGCCGATCGCCTCCACGAGGACACGGCGGTGCTCCGCCCAAGCAGGGCAGACCGCCACCGTGTGCTCCACCGTGTCCTCAGGGCGATCTTCGCAGTGGAAACACCCGGGCGTTTCCTCCCGCCCTATCCGAAACAGGAACCTCCCGAAACAACCGTGTCCGGTGAGGACCTGCGTCAGGCGGAAGGTGAGGACGCCATGCCGCCTCTCAAACCACTCCTCAAAGAGGGGACTTACCGCCGCAATCGTGGCGTGCCCAGAGGCGTGACGGTGAGACATGATTCTGGTCGAACAAATTCCATGAAGTTTTCATGGAGATTGTCCTACTAAAGCCACGTGACGCTACTTTGACTCATTACGAATAAACTGCACATTATTCTGAATAATCTCAATAATTTAGACGCATTTGCTAGACTGTTTGCTTCCATCAAAATGTTTTGATGAATCCACAGGAAATATTATTATAAAAACAAAACTATTTTTTTTTTGTAATAATCATTCCTGTACTATTTTTCTAAAGTACTATAATAATAATTCCTTGCGAAGTAACCCAAAAGAAAAAAACTAAAACCACAAAGTAAAATACTCACCCTAAACCAAAAACAAATACCAGGAAAAATAATATTTCCCAATCTCGCCATTCGGATTCGGATTACTAAAATAAAAATAACGAGACTAATACACCTCAGTGCAGCCCTAATATTCGTAGATTGCAAGTGAGGACGAAACTTTTCGATGCATTCATTAGTGGTTCCAAAGTTTCTTAATTCCGAGCTAGGATTACTTCGCGGTGCTATAATATTCTTCATTATTGCACACAACATGCTTCCACTCACATTACAGCAACCGAAGATGTTTAAAATAAACTTTATGGCTTAATGTTTTGAACCTTTGTTGCATCACAACTTGTGTGGAATAAGGACGTGCAGTGTTGGTTGTTAGTTTGGAATTGGAATTAGATGTATATGGTAGAAAATACATTACATATTGTGATGCCGAGTTTATGATTAGTTGTATTCTTGATTTGATTTCCTTGTGCTTAATTTCCATGATGTCGATTGTGTTGTGAGTTCTAAGATTTGAATCTCGAATCTCGAGATTGGTCTGTACTTAATTGTTCACATGATCTGACCAAAATTATGTATGGACTTTAAAAGAGACTGTGACCTCTGAGGCGTTTCTTCTCATCGTAGTCAGACAGGAAACGCCGACCTCATCTAGTTTCAAACAGGACTGACGTGTAAAAGTGTTTGTACAAACACACTTACAGAAATTAATAATTTATGATTATCTCCCCTATATACAGAATCCCTCAACTTGGAGGGGCTTGTGGCTAAATAACAATAGCTGCACGGGTCGATCGATCAGGTTAAGCTACGCTTTCCGCGGTTGGTCCGTGGATGGGTGACCATCTTTACATACCAAGACATCCCCGTGCCTCGGAAAGCACGTGAAGCCGTTGGTTCCGGCTGTCATTTGTGGATCTTTGACAGTCGTTACGGGTAGTCAGAAGCCTGAAAGTCTGACAACCAGTCTTACCAAGGGCTATTGTATAACCCAGTAATTGGGCTGTGGAGGTTAGATAGGCAGTCGCTCTATGTAAAATACTGGTATTCAGCTGCATCCGGTTAGACTGGAAGCCGACCCCAACATAGTTGGGAAAAGGCTAGGCAGATGATGATACAGAACCCCTCAACACAATAAGAAAATAAATATGAACACCTCTATTAGTGTCTCTTAATTAATTGTGTTATGCTTTTAAATAAGAGTCCTTGATTAAAAGCTTAGTCTAGACCAGCCTTTAAATTGCGCTCTCATTTGAAATTAAATGAGTTAAACATTTAATTCAGAATGCTAAAATCAATTTAATGTTTTGTTTTCTATTATTCCAAACTTAATTTTACGCAGTTGAAATTAGTCGCGCCAACAAAATACGATGCGAAACTTTTAATTTGTAAATGTTAATTTCGTTCCATATTAATTTTTACTCAACTATACAGGGTTGCTTAATATTTTCATAAAACGACAAATTTAATAAAGTGGCCGTCAACGTTGAATAATTCAGAGTCGGCGGGAACGTTATACATTATTTATGATGATGACATGTCGTAGGTAACATAAGTCTGTCTTGGCCTGCGGTTTTGCATCTCGGGCACGTCTCGGCAATATTGAGAGGAAACTTGCAGGTACTCCAGGCGGACCCACTTCACACGGGAACGGAACCACGAGCAACTCAACAAACGCGTTAAAAATTGAGTGATGTAGACAGGTCAATCACCCCGCGATCAGATCTTTAAAGCTGACATATTAGGTTGACGTTAACATAACCAAATACGGTATTAAGTTTAATTCCATTTTAGTCTTTCATGGCCTTTGTATTTAAATTATTATTGCATCCATCAAAGTTATTTCTTCTCGGATTATACGACAAACACACGCTTTGCGTTTATTAAGAAGTATTTCATTAGGGTCATTCATATTTAAATTAAGATTAGAAAGAAAATAATCGTTGTTTACGTAAACAAACAGACAACTTAGCTATGATAAAATGAGAAGCTTACAAAAATTTAATTTATTGGAATAATAATTTATGATTATATTTCTTGTCAAAGCTTATCTAACTACCAGCAAGATGTGGTAACTTTAAGGGTACTCGTACACTAGTCGCAGGCTCGAACTCACTGGTGGTCCTAGCTAAAAAGCACGCTGTCTCACAGACACAGACAGAGGTAATATCAGTGATGAGCAGTTAGACGCTAGTCTACACGCACAACATTATTGAGTGAGCTGCAGGATCAGTTATAGTAAAACAGGCGCGTAAAAAACTAAGAAAATCCTTCGGAAGATCGGGTTTTCTGAAAAAACCACTGCATAAATCAATGACCAATTAAGTTTATTGAACTTTTCGATAATTGAACTTTGTCGGTACCGACTTGGTTTTTGAGATTTTACACTACTTTTATTACTTCAACACGCCCGAAGTTAGGTTAAATTAGCAAGAAAAACGAATCTTTGTTGGCTCATAACTTTTAATGGCTTTTTATTTTAGTATTCTGTTTCCGTACAGACAATATTGTTATTGAGACAAAACCATACCATGTTATTTTTTTTATGTACATAGTCAAACAGTGGAGTGAAACCCTCCCGAAGTTTGTGTGGAAAAAATGTGGACAAGTATCACCTTAAGAGCATTCTTCATTAGCAACATTAGCTTAATAAATAATTAATATAAACTGTCTACTAAACATTTTTTTAATTATTTGGGGTGCGTAATAAGATCTTTGGTACTTAAGCACGTTCGTCGCACACTAGGCAGTCAGCCTGATTCTTGATTAGTTTTTGCTGAAGGAGTAATATTTTATCCAAAGAATAAGTTTAATTTTATTATAGACCTTATAAAAAACTGTCAACGAAAAACTTGTCAAAAATAATTATATAAAAATTGAAGAAATTATGATATGAAAAATACCTATCTAAACATCAGCACTTTTAATTAATTACTGCACAAACCAACAGATATAGTACGATATACTGTAAAGTATAAAATACGCTAATGTGATTCTGACCATATTGTGACACCGAGCACACATTTTATCTGACTAATTTCTTTGAAACATTTTCATCATAGACTTTCAATATTAAGCTACAAGCCTAATTTGAGAAAACTGTGCCGAGATTCTGAAAATCTAAAGAATTTGGAGTTTGAATAGAAAAGAAAAAAAGGAACTGGTGACCTGGACGGGCGGCGCCGCGGCACTGCAGCATCCTAGGCCACACGTCTGCGCCAGTGCGCCGTAGCCGTCAAGCGCACGTCATGCATGACAGACAATTTTATTTATATTCGTTTTTTTTACTGAAATTTTAAATCAGTGTAAATAGTGTATTTAAGTGTATTTTGTATAGTGTAAATAATTTTTCTTTTAGGTAAGTCTTTTTATTAAACTTATGTTAAATGCCGGTTGTAGCGACGCCGGAAATAGTCAACCTGCCACATCGCTCGTTGTCCAGGTGAGATGTCCCCATTGCTCCCAGCCACGCTTCTTCAAAGGCGAACGGGGGCTACGGATACACTATGGCAAGACCCATAAACCTCATAGTGTACCTTTGTGCCCCCCAGCCACATACCCAACATCAACACCTCCAGGCCAAAGTTTGTGGAAAACATTAGCAAAATTCAAAAATTCGACCCCGGTATTAAAGAGAGTTCCTCGTGGCGCGAGACGGTCTGTTGCGTTAAGTTTAGCACAATGTATCCGTCTTGCGACCCAGGAGAACTCATTAAGTGCCTGGGAGCAATTACTCACCTTCCCTTATAGGATTCTGCATGTGCAAAAAAATTCGGCGACTAAAAGAACTTTAACAAACCAAATCAAAGATAATTGCAATAATTCGGCCCTTATTCTAGATCCCAAATTACCTGCATTCAATAACCTGTCTCATAAAGGCATATGTTCACACGTGGAATCCAAATTAAG
The DNA here is from genome assembly GCA_949987655.1 of Polymixis flavicincta. Taxonomy (NCBI): domain Eukaryota; kingdom Metazoa; phylum Arthropoda; class Insecta; order Lepidoptera; family Noctuidae; genus Polymixis; species Polymixis flavicincta. The sequence goes on from OX465179.1 coordinate 17,398,728, forward strand.
TGAAGGTGACATCAGGGGAGCAGCCAGGATACTGTTCAGCAGCGATGTGGTGGCGCCTTACTCCCCAGAAACTCTAACAGCTCTGGAAAGTAAACATCCAGCGCCTGCGGATGGTCTCACCTTCCCCGACCCCCCCGACCCTCCTGACCTAAATTCAACCTTCTTGAACGTTTCGGCCCCACTGTTGATTGCAGCCGTGAACTCCTTCAGAAGTGGTTCCGCTGGCGGCCTCGACGGCCTGACTCCACAACATTTAAAGGATCTTATGAGTTCAGGCGCCGGGGAAGCTGGTGAGTCGCTTTTGAAGGAGCTTGCGGCCCTGATCAACCTCATGCTCACCGGCGGGGTGAACGATGCCGTCATCGATGTCCTATACGGCGCCAACCTTTGTGCCCTGCGCAAGAAGGACGGCGGCATTCGTCCCATCGCCGTCGGATGTACATACAGACGTACGGCAGCCAAAATATGTTGTAAGTTATACAGCGAAAAACTTACAACTCAGTTTCAGCCCCTGCAGCTAGGTTTTGGCTTGAGAGGGGGTTGTGAGGCTGCCGTACATGCACTTTCCACCTTTTTAAACTCTAACAAAGGTGAGGTCATCCTCAAGGTTGACGTTAAGAATGCCTTCAACTCTGTGAACAGGGACACTTTGTTGGCTGAAGTCAGAAAAGAACTACCCGAAATTTATGGTTTTATATGGCAATGTTACAGGTACCCTTCCAAATTATTATACAAGGACAATGTTTTAGAATCTGCAGTAGGATGCCAACAGGGTGACCCTCTCGGGCCTGTCATTTTCAGCTTAGCTATTCATCCCATTATCCAGAAACTAAATTCAAAATTTAACGTATGGTATCTAGATGATGGAACGCTAGGAGGTGATGTAGACACCGTTTTGAAAGACCTGATATTCCTCAAACAACAATTTAAATCCATTGGCCTGGACCTTAACCCATCAAAATGTGAAATTTATCTCTCTGACGTCACCAACAGACAACTAACCTTAGAAAAATTTAATGCAATAGCCCCGCAAATCAAAATTGTTGAAAAAAGTTCACTGCACCTCCTAGGTTCCCCAATTTTGGAAGACAGCTTTTCTCAATTCATCGACGATAAAATTCAAAATTTCAACGATGTTTCGGAAAGACTCTCTAAAATAAATGTACACTCGGCATTCACCCTGATTAGATACTGTTGTTTTGGCCCGAATTTTATTTATTTTCTACGCTCCTCAGCTTTATGGAAGCATCCACAGCTCTTGGACAAAATTGACCAAATAATCCGCAGCACACTTTCATCCATTTTAAATGTGGCCTTGGACGACCGAGCGTGGCTTCAAGCCACTCTACCTATCCGTTTTGGTGGCCTCGGCGTCCGTAAAATTACTAGTATTAGCTTACCGGCCTTCCTGTCCTCTGTCCACAGCACTGAAAAGTTGGCTGGGAAAATTTTAGCCCCTTGCCTGGTTGACTCTGAAGTGCCGTGCTTGACCGATGCGGTGAATGCCTGGAAAATGGCTTGCCCGGACACAGATCGACCCGTGAACCCATCTTCCCAGAGACAGTGGGATGAGCCGCTCTGCAGGTTGGTACGGAATAATCTTATTAATACGTCCACCAATGCTGCTGAGCGTGCTCGCCTTCTGGCTGTGGGTGAGTGGGAGTCGGGCCTCTGGCTGCAGGCACTACCGTCACCCAACATAGGCACCATGCTGGGTGACTCGACCTTCCGGCTCGCTACTTGCCTGCGTCTTGGCGCTCCTTGCGTGGCTCTGCATCGCTGTCAATGCGGTGAAGATGTCGACTGCCTCGGACACCATGGCTTATCCTGCAGTAGGAGCGCCGGCCGGATAGCACGGCACGCTAGCATCAATGACATTATCCGTCGTGCTCTCGTCACCGCCGGGGTGCCAGCTGTTCTAGAACCCAATGGCTTGGCACGCGACGATGGGAAGAGACCAGACGGTATGACCATAATGCCTTGGAAGTTAGGTCGGCCTTTGGTGTGGGATGCAACATGTGTCGACACCCTTGCGCCATCCCATCTTTCTAGTACGGCGGGTTGTGCTGGGGCGGCTGCTGCAGGTGCAGAAAACCTCAAACGGCGCAAATATTCCAATCTTATTGGAACCTATATGTTCGAGCCGTTTGGGGTTGAAACTCTAGGGCCATGGGGTCCGAGTGCCCACTTAGTTTTCCGGGATATTTCCAAGCGGTTGGTCGACTCTTCACGTGACCAAAGGGCTGGCCTATTTTTCGGCCAAAGAATCAGCATTGCCATACAACGTGGCAATGCTGCCAGCCTTTTGGGCACTTTTCCCATTGACAACGATGCGGACGTATTTTTTGATGCCTTGTGAATATTTTCTTTTTTATGTATCTGTACATATTTTATTTTGAAATAAGTTTCAGTCTTTTCAACGAAATAAAGGAGATATTATAGACTGGTAGAGAGAGAGAGAGAGAGTGAGTGAGAGAGAGAAAAACAGAGACAGAGTCCTAAGAAACCAAAGAGGTTATCAATACAGTAGACTCAAACCTTATTTACATGATGTACATTTCTTGCCTGCGGAATATAATAATATTGAAGCAACACATGTATTGCATCATCTATACACTGTTTAGACGGTGCACCTTTTATTGTTGCTTCAACTTTAGGCTCCCACAGCAGAGGCAGGCGTGACGCACCGGTGGGTCGCGATTCGGGTGGATACCGTGAAGTTTTCATTTCATTGAAATTGTTGTTTGTCGCGCTGTTGCGTCGCGGCTGTCTGCGTGAGACTTTATGGTACGCCACCGGTAGTTAAATTGCACCGTGCTAATCATCCTTTATAATTTTGGAATTCCACGCGAATCCGCCGGCAAAAGCTATAGTAACGTCTAATGACATAGATAAGATACTTGGTCTACAATCTTTGAAAAGTTAACGTAAAAAAGTTGAATAGTCCTTTACCTCAAAAACAGAACATCACTCACAACCAGAAACAAACAACCAAAGAAACCAAGCCCAAGGCTTTTGAATGCAGTTTCAAGACTTAAGTCGGAAGACAAGACAAGAAACGTAACGACCTGGAACCTTGAACTAAAGTTCTCGTGGACAAGTGTCTTGTTAGACTCGTTTCTACTAACTTGGAGAAACAGATAGATAGTTAACATGACGTTGTATAAGGATTAGAAGGCTCAGCTGACTTGTATTGGGACTTTTATATTTTGTTGGGAGTTGCTTGCTTCCAATTTTGTAGTTCGTAACATAAATGAGGGAAGGATATCTTTGAGTGTTCTTTTTGTAGTGACTGTTTCTTGAATCAGAATTTGCCTTAGATTGTTAATATACATGGTCTAATTTAATATTTAATCATGAACAAAATAAACGTGATGGGTATTGTTATAACACATAAGCTCCACTCGTGGAAACTATAAAAAAAACTGCTCCTGAGCATGAGAACCGGCACGGTTGGCGCAGTAGTTAAGCGATTGACTGCTACGCTGCGTGTCGCGGGTTCGATTCCCGCACGGAACAAATATTGGTATGACCTACAAATAGTTGTTCCGGGTCTGGCTATTTGTGTATGTGAGTTTAAATGTTTGTAAACGCACCCGCAATACAGGAGCAATTCCTAGTGTGGGGCAACCTATTTAAAAAAAAAAAACACAAATATTTACAGTAATTATTTTATTTATGTAAAAACTAAAAAAACATGTTTATTTAGTACTGAGCCACATAACGTGAATGTTCAATGGAACACCACGAAACTTAAATGATACGAAGACCCAATCTGATTATGGCTTCAAAGCCGATCGCAAATAAAAGGAGAAGAGATTTTTTTAAATGTAAAAACTGAAAAGATACAAGATAGTGTACTGTCACAGAGAAAAGAAGCATGTAAACAATGTAATGTAATTACTGGCATTATTACATTTTTGACTGAATAGAATAATCATTTTTTGATACGAATCTGGACCTTTTTTTCCGTGGGGAAATTCTCATGGATACCCTCCGTCTGGGATGAATGGGGGGTTATGTCGGACTCCTAATGACTAAAACCCCACTGTCCCTTCTCGTACCATGTGTAGGCCCGGGAGATACGGTACATTAGCCGCACCCCCGACTGATATCAGCTCGCTATGCCTAGCAAGCCCCATCACCAAGTGCGGCCGATCCCATGACTGTACATCCTCATATTAAGGCACGCATACTCCATGCTACCTCTTTGAGCCTGACTACTTTAGCGACGACACAGCCCCCCCAAATACGAGTACGCCGCCCGCAGGCTCTATGAAATTTGTTTTTTATAGTTTTTGTACGATTCTGTGTTTAGTTTAGTATGTAACTTTCCTGTTTGAGTCACATTAAATAATTTTTCTTTCTCCTTAGAGCAGCTGGGCCCTTCGAGGCCCAGCTGCTCTTCTGGTGTGGGTGGAATGAGAGGTATGCTCTGTTTCTCTCTCCGCCGCCTCTTTGCATACATCACCTCCTTGCAAAAGAGGTGACAGCATCTCACGTATTTTCGCTTCCGACCAGGGACTGAACCACAGCCGGAAGCGAGAGATCACTCGCACTAAGTGTCGCGACGAGGGCATAGTGTTATTGGGCCCAAGTTGAGCACTCCTCCAGCGTATGTTGCGCCGTTCCAGATCCCAGGGCATTAATCCGGCCAGGAGAGTTGCTGTCTCGTAAGAGATCTTACGGTATCCCCTTATCACCCTAACAGTCATCGCTCTCTGCAGCCTTCGCAATATTGCGACTTTGCGAGTAGTCAGGGTGTCCGCCCAAATGGGTGACCCATACAGAGCCATAGACCGCACGATTCCCATGTACTGTCTCCGGCAGGAGGCGTCGCCCCCCCCCCCCCCCCCAAATTGTTTCTATCTTTCCCGACCTGGGTAGATTATGGTTCTTCTGGCTCCACGAAAATGTGCCGGAGATAGGCAGGCACACGATGATATACGAGTGCCTCCCTTATGCAACTCCAGGGTAAGGTGTTAAAGGTATTGACGATAGGCCACGGACACCGCCAAACGACCTCACCTTCGGCAACTGCTTCTTGCGCTAGAGTTTATATATGCATTATGGCATCCACGGTGGAACGCCCTCGTTGAAAACCGAAATGGCCATCCGCCTAATCTGGCTCCACGCCGCCGGTCAAGTGTTGGACGAGGCGGTCAGCGATTATTCTCTCTAGTAGCTGGCTCGCTTCGTCCAAGAGCACAATGGGCCTGTATGGCCGAACAGTGAAAACAGACCATCTTCAACCGGTGACCAGAAGGTATATTTTCTTTACAATTAATATCATTCACTCATAAGATTGTATCACAAAGCACTAATAGTTTGTTTTCGTGCACTTAATTACCTTACAATCCTCGTGAATTTAGAGGATTTTGAGGCAAATGACATAATGGATGTTTCGTTATCTTTGCTCGTGATAAGGGTATAATTCATTATCACGGTTTTGGGTACATGCGGGTAAGTTAAGGCCAGCGCAACACGACAGCGCGACGCGACTCTATACTTGGACTCATAATCTTATTCAATAACTTGACAGTTGAAGGGTGAATATGACAACAACAAAATGGTGAGGTGATGTAAGAATGAATGAAATTACATGAACTTAAAATAATGTACTTACATGCAAAAGATATCTTTTAAATTTAATCATTTGTCTTAAAAACATGATATTAGCAAAGCATAAGCACTATTAAAAATAGTGGAATTTGTTCATGTTTTGTTTCTCAGTAGTAAGGTAATTTAAAATAAAATAACTTAGTTAGAAATTTACTCTTTATTCATCTGAATCAGAAATTTCACTCTCGCTTGTTACATTTATTAAAAAGGAATCAGTGACGTTATCAATAACATGGTCCATGTGATAATTTTTTATAATAACTTTTAAAGTTTTTTAACGAAATTAAAATTAAATCATTTTTATAGTTCGTTCTTTACGCAAAATCGTTCACTACCCCAATACTATTAGTTTTAATATGGTAACATTATTTTTCTTCGAACTGTCAAGTTACGGAATACGGTTATGAGTTCAAGTCTAGTAGATCAATTTCCATAAAGTTGTCCAGGTAAAGTCACGGCGCGGTAATGGGTCGCGCCTGTCTGCGGGAGCCTATGTTGATTCATGGTTGCTACTTGTGACTTTTGTAGCTACGTTGAAAAGGTTTCCTGAAATGTATTAACTGTTACCGGTTGGTGGAGGTTGGATATGTAGTCGCTCCATGTGGAATACTGGCAGTCAGCCACATTCGGGTAGATTGAAAGCCAACCCCAGTATAGTTTCCCACCAAAAAAAAACCCACTATAGTCGGGAAAAGGCCAGGCCGATGATGACCTGAAATTGTTTTCTTTTTTCAAATATCCATTAAATACCTAATCTTTAAGGTATTAAATGAAAATGGAATAATTGTTTTATTTATTATTTAACCATTTATGTACACACTAAATAAACAGACAAGAAGATTAGAACAGAAAAATAGGTACAGAGGTGATGCTTATTTCTAAAGAAATCTCTTCCAGCATACCTGCGATAGGAGAAAACATATAGAGATGTAGACAACGTGTGTAAGAGTAAAAGGGAAAATAAACTACATTTATAACCAAAACCAATAATTCACTAAATTAATTAAACAAATAATAATATACTAACATACATACTTGGACCATACATACTTACTTATATACATACACCTAAAATAAATATCACTATAATATTAATAATAATGCTGTAAATAAAATAATACATACACAACTATGACGATGTGGACAGATAATGTTCTTTCACTCTTCTTTTAAAAACTGCAACAGTTTGGCAGTCCCTAATGTCGGGTGGAAGTGCATTCCACAACCTCACCGCGTGCACTGTGAAGGAGTAGGAGTAGAAGTCAGTGGAGTGGGGAGGGGACTTAAGGAGGTTTCGAAGATGCGACCTGCAAGGCGCATCTGAAGGACGGGCGTAGGGAAAACGGTCCCGCAGATAGGAAGGGGTTTTAGGATTGTGAAGAAGGTTGAACAGCAAACACAATATCCGAGAGTTCCTGCGAAGGCGAATAGGGAGCCATTTGAGTCTCTTGCGAAAGTTGGAAACATGATCATACTTCTTAAGATTAAAGACAAAACGAATACAGATGTTCTGTAAACGCTCAAGCTTTTAGCTTTTTGTTTTGTTTAGAAGTAAACACGTTTGCTGAGATAAATAATTCACCCGATATAAGTTATATGTTACAAAAATACACACAGTTCAATTAAATCATTAGACCAACCAAAAAGTATTTAAAACCGCAGACAAAACATTTATAAATCAAAACAGTATTACAACATTTTAATCTACATCTACGAGTACATCCAACGAAAACAATCTTTAGTCCAGCTTTCACAACATAAAACTCAATTCACACAAATTCTATGTTAGACTAACAGTATTATTGTTCTAAAACATTTTATTGGTAATTTCAAATTAGCACGAGCAGTTCATTACACGCTGCGCCTGATCATAACAACCTACATTGCGCCTGATTCGAAACACATGCGGAGTGCAAACACTGACGTACAGAACATATTATACGATATGATTCACTCTATTTAAAACGATTTGCATTTCTGTAAATGCAAATTGAAGGATACTGTTTGTTTGTTTGATGCTGCTTGGTAATAGGCACAGAGCTAGGAATCACCGCCAGTTACTAAACACGCCTTTTCTTAAAATGTTCGTGCTCGAATTTGGCGTAACTGAGCGCATTTGGCTGTTACTGAGGCTCTATGAGGAAACGGTGCCGCTCATAGACACGCTTGGTTTGTATGGAAACATCCATCATCATAAACATCATTTCAGCCGAAAGACGTCCACTGCTGGACATAAGCCTCCCCCAAAAGGGGGGTTTTGCCATGATCGCCACGCTTGGCAGGCGGGTTGGCGATCGCAGTATGGTTGTAAATCATTACGCATAGAAAACGCTGCTGCCCACTCTCTAGAAAGTCCCTTAGTCGCCTTCTACGACACCCACGGAAGAAATGGGATGGTGCCGGACACACGTAGGTACATAATATCACGCCTTGTGTCCCCGAAGGGTGAAGCAGCGGTGTACCTAGGCCACCCACATTTCGACAGGTATGTGTTAGTCCCATGTAATAGGGGGTGAGCCTATTGCGATTAACCAGGCACAAATCCAAACTCCCAGCTACTACTACGAAATTTCAAATAGAAAAACTCAATAACACTTTGCCCGACCTAGGAATTGAAACCAGGACGTCATCGTCATGCTCAGCAGTAACGTAAGCGACCACTAGACCAACGAGGCATTTGTTCTGAAAGTGTTGACTTATTGATTTGTTCTGAAAAAGGTTTACGGTGAAAACATATTATTTCATATCTTTAAACATTTAAAAAAAAAGCTGTTCGTTGGTAACCACCCACATCACTCTAGAACGGCTGGACCGGTTTGGCTATTTTTTGTTCAAAAGTATTCGTAATAGTGCGAAGAAATAGGTTTCATATCGATAAAAAAAAGTTTAATGTCGGAAATGAAACGTCCTGCTTTCTATGGGATTTTTGCTTGAACTCAAGACCTTTTTGGTTGGGAAATCATCAAATAACTTCTCCCGCTCTGGGTGGAGCAGGAGGGCGTGTCCGACTTTTACTGACTTAAAATCCACCCGTGTTCTCTCAGTAGCCTGTGTGCCAGGAGCGGCAGTATCTCTATCGAACAACCCGCACCCCCGGCAGGCATCGACCCTTGCGGGCCCCATCGATTTTTGCTGACATCTCTTTGAGGCGCGCGTGGAACACAATGCGCCGCACACTGGTCCCAAATTAAAAAAAAGTGGACATTGATAGTAGACCGCTGATATTTTTTTTTATTGTTGATATAATGATAACAGATAAGGCAAAAAAATATTATTGTCCTACTTCAAATACTTTTCTCTAAAAAAAATATTTCTTTTTTTTTTGTATGGGAGTGATTACATTTTACTCAATTTCTCAAAAACCTTAAGCGATGTCGAGATGGCATTCACATATGTTAGAAAACTAATAATTCTGAGTATTTGGCTCGAAGAAACTTATTGCTTATCTCTGCGTACTTTCGAGATAATAGTGACAGAAAATAACAATTTTTTTTAATGTCAATTGTTCGCTTTTTTTTATTCATAGCCTTACTCATATCGCAATAGGTCCGCTGGCCAGCAAAATGGAGCTTCGACGCGAGTTTGCCGGGATAACAAGATGGCCGCCTCTCATGACGTAACGTAATACGGTCACGAATCGCGCGCGTACACCTCAGTGTACAACTAAATGTGGTTGCGATAAGACGTGTCCTTATTTTTTCTGTGCGCTTGAAGAAATGCTTGTTGTTTGTTTGTTTTGTTATTGTTGTATTTTGAATCTTTGGATTTTAAAATCAAATAATTTTTGTTTGTCTTTCTTTCGTCGAATTTGTTTTCGTAATTTTTTTTTGTTAAAATCAAAGTCACTTTGTCTTTGATATCTTTGATTCTAATTTGTTTTCAATTTTCCTTAAAATTATAATATGTCCGCATTTGTCACCAACTTAGACTTATACGTTGTTCTTAAATCAGGAGGTTTTTTTAAAAATGTCGATTTTTTATTTAATGCCCTTATTGAACGTATTGGTGTTGAATTGTCTTCCGAAGATTTGAGTAATATTAAATTATTTTGTCGTAATTTTTCAAGTAATATCTCAAAAAGATGGTCTGCTTCCAGTAGAGCTCAAAAGACCTTTCTTAACAAAAATTCAGACTGGTTACAATCCCAAATAGTTTGGCCAAAATGTCAAAATATCGATTTAAGCAGCATTTTTAAAGTTGCCGAGGAAGTAATTCCAAATTTCGAAACGCAAGTGGATACTCATCAATTAAGTTGTGGTACAAGTAAAAAACCATTTGTTGATATATCTGATAAACAGAAGAAAAGGCGTTCTCTAACACTTCTAGATCACACAGAGGAGGAATTAGTTTATGCTTTATGTGCCAAATTAAAAGAGTCTAAAAAAACAAAATTAGCAGCTATATTAAACGAACTCAGCCAAAACAAGGAAAAATGTGAGATGGTACATGATGTACTATTCGCTAAAAAGACTGACAAACCGTGTTTACCAGATGATAAAACGTTAACGCTTTACACCTCAACAAATTTGTCAAAATGGCAATATCGAAATTTAAGAACTATTCTTGCTTCAGAGAAAATGTATGGTCTTCCATCCTATCAAAAGCTCCTGGAAGCTAAAAAAACTTGTTATCCTCCAGAGTCAGACATAACTGTAACTGAAACTGATGCTAAGATAAGACTTCAATCGCTTCTAGATTTGACAACCAATAGGATATTAAAAACAATTCAGCACAACTCTGCCGACAAAAAATCGCTAAAACTAATAAGCAAATGGGGTTTTGACGGGTCATCTTCTCAAAGTAATTATAAACAAAAGTCACACTCCGACACTAAAATTGACGATTCTTCAGTTTTCATGATTAGTTTGGTTCCGCTTCGTTTGGAAGAAGAGAGTGGTACTATCTTGTGGCAAAATCCTGCTCCCTCTTCAACAAACTATTGTCGTCCAATTGGCTTTATATTTGCAAAAGAAACAAATGAATTGATAAAGAAGGAAAGTGCATCCTTAGAGGAAGAAATTCGTAATCTTGTTCCCACAATTGTAGATAATTTTGATATTAAACATGTTTTGTACATGACTATGATTGATGGGAAAATTTCTACTGTGATTTCCAATACTTCTTCTGCAGCTGTTTGTAATATTTGCAATACCCTACCTAGCAAAATGAATGACTTGGACTTTGTATCCAAAAGACTCATCAGAGAAGATATGTATAAATATGGTCTGTCTTCGCTTCATATGTGGATAAGATGTATGGAATGTATTTTACACATTTCGTACAACTTAGACTTCAAAAAGTGGGCTGCACGAAAAGAAGATAAATTGTTAAAAGAAATTAAAAAGAATTTGACACAAGAAGAATTCCGGGAAAGAACTGGTTTGTTAATTGACATAGTAAAACAGGGATTTGGTACAACCAATGACGGTAACACGGCAAGAAGGTTTTTTGAAAATTATGAAGTATGTGCTGAAATAACGGGTATCCACCCTGTTTTAATCAAGAGATTTGCAGTCATTTTACAAACAATTTCATCTGGTCAACTTATTAATACCAACTTGTTTAGGGAATATTGTAAAGAAACAGCAATGCTGTATGTAAACTTATATCCATGGTATTACATGCCTTCAAGTGTCCATAAATTGTTGATACACGGTGCTGATATTTGTGAAAATTTCTCCTTTATTCCGATAGGCATGCTTTCCGAAGAAGCTTCCGAAGCGAGGAATAAAGATTTCCGGAATGTTAGAATGGCACATACAAGAAAAATCGGTAGAGTTCAGACTAATTTAGACATTATCCACAGCTTTCTAATTAGCTCAGATCCTTACATCAGCCATATCAAACCAAAGTTTGCTCGTTTACATAAACAGTTGTTTCCAGAGGCTAGTGCTTTGATCTTGAACAATGAATTGCTTTCGTTGGAAAACGAGGAAATAGAGATTTCTCAAGAGAATATAGACCCAAATATTAATCTTTCACCATAATATTTTTTCAGAATCGTTTGTGAACATATTCAACTTTATGTTTGCAGCTTTATTTGTCTTCATTTTGATTGTTTTTTAAAACTGATGAAAATACTCCTTCAGAAAGGTCATAGCTTTTCAGTCATTAGTGAGCCCCCATAACCTCTTTTACAGAGAAGTCTCTTTTTATTTATTTGACATTACGCATACATTATAATTATGTGCTAAAGTAAGGCTATGATTAAAAAAAAGCAAACAATTAACATTAAAAAAAATTGTTATTTTCTGTCACTATTATCTCGAAAGTACGCAGAGATAAGCAATAAGTTTCTTGGAGCCAAATACTCAGAATTATTAGTTTTCTAACATATGTGATTGCCATCTCGACATCGCTTAAAGTTTTTGAGAAATTGAGTAAAATGTAATCGCTCCCATACAAAAAAAAAAGAAATATTTTTTTTACAGAAAAGTATTTGAAGTAGGACAATAATATTTTTTTGCCTTATCTGTTATCATTGTATCAACAATAAAAAAAATTATCAGCGGTCTACTATCAATGTCCACTTTTTTTTTAATTTGGGACCAGTGTGCGCCGTCGACCTGGCCTTGGTCCTTACCGGACAGCGAGCTACTCATTACTCGCCGTCCGCAAACCCACAACTTATGCTGGGTCAGTCATTTCTTTATAATAATTAAAAACTAAAATAATTCTTCTTCGCGAGGAATGCCGCAGGTACAGCAAGTTTGCAATAATATCTAAATCCCGCTTACAAATCTTGTAGTTACGACTTCGCTCCGTAACAACATAGTTCGGAGTAGGTAATGTATTGTAGTATATAGTACTTATGGGTAGTACTTAGGCATCGTAAAACACTAATCTATCGTAACCTATCTCGAGTAAATAGTTTAACTACTACGATTTAATACTAAATAATAACGATTTTCAGGAACAATTCGGATGAAGAGGTTTCAGAACACTCTACGTATTTGCAAAATTATTTAGGAAAACATTTGCATAGAAAATTAGTTCTGCCTAAATTATTTGGTGTAGTGATGTTAGTACAATATAATGTAAAACATAAATTAAAATTAGGGTTTAGGAAGAGTATCATAATCATCATCATTTCAGCCGTAAGACGTCCACTGCTGGACATAGGTCTCCTCCAAAAGGGTTTTGCCATAGTCACCACGCTTGGTAGGTGGGTTGTCAATCGCAGTATGGTGGTAAAATGAAAATGCATAGAGAACGCTGCTGCCCATTCTCTAGTAAGTCCCTTAGTCGCCTTCTACGACACCCACGGGAAGAAATGGGACGGTGCTATTCTTTTACGTCCGGCACCACACGGAGGGAGAGAGGAAGAGTATTTAAAGTTTAATTTGAAATAACTGAAAACCTTAAAAGGTGTACGTACGAATTTTCGTGCGAATCGACTATTATTATATAACTTTTACTCGCCAATGGGGCTAACAGAGAAAGGTAAAAAAAAAAAAAAATGCTGCTCCATACCTATTAATGTTTGCGAATTTCCACAAAATGTAGCTTATTTTTTTGTTTACCTGAACTACGAAAAAGCCAAAAGGCAGAGTTATGATTTTTGCAGTCTATGTAAGTATGTTTGTATTTACGTGTGTTCCAAAGTAGCGCCTAAACTACTGAACCGATTTTTAAGAATGACGTATGTATTAATCATCATCATCATCATCAGCCCATAATGTTCCCACTGCTGGGACACAGGCCTCCTCTCGGTGAGAGGGATTGGGCCGTAATCCACCACGCGGGCCCAGTGCGGGTTGGTAGTATGTCACATGTCTTCGAATTTTTGGTTCTAGGACATGCCGGTTTCCTTACGATGTTTTCCTTCACCATTTTGAGAGCAGTGGTGATGAAATAATTTACACAAAGTAAAGCGCCTGTCTGGGTTCGAACTCACGACCTACAACTCGTAAGTCGCAGCCGTTACCACTTGGCCACCACTGGTCTCTCTCTGCTGTGTTAATAGATTCGTAAAGTATTAATTGCTTCTAAATTTAATATGGTGTGATTTACACGTAAACTGACCCCGAAACACAATAAATATATTTTGATTATACATTTTTGAAAAAATCTGACATATTTGGTATCAAAAATTTCATCATAATCTGCCTAGCCTTTTTCCAAAAATGTTGACCTCAACATAGCAGGCTACCAGTTAAACCGGGTGCAGCTGAATACCAGTAATTTATAAAGAGCGATCTCCACTACTCTAACTGTTTTGTGATGGTCTGAAGGTCTGGGTAAGACTAGTGTAGGACTATCAGGCTTTTTTTTTGTAGTTTGGGAAGTTATCAAATGACGTGTCCTGCTCTGGGTAGAGAGCAGGAGGGCGTGTCAGACTTTTACTGACTAAAACCCACCCGTTGTCCCTCAGTTGCCTGTGTGCTCTGAAAAACAAAGCGCCGTCCCGCCCAACAACTTTTCAGCCGCAGGGGATAGGGAGAGCGGCCAATGCTATACCGATACTCCTCTTCCCCTGCGGCCCCACCGCGTCCGCCATCAAACGGTGGCGGCCCCGTCCAGGCCACGGAAGGGAAGAATGCTGCTCAGAAGCACCGGCACTCCTCCTCTGCCGCAGTCCGTAACCCTCAGCCGCGAAGCCTTCCATTCGACATCGCGGCCCACCTCAGTTGCGGTGCACCTCACCGCAACCTTCTTTTTGGTCGCTACGTCATCGGCTTGAAGGCTAAAGCCCTGACGAGCGGCCCCACCTCTTCGCTTCACCGTGGCTGGCAGATCACGGTTACTGAGCCCCCCCGCAACGACAATGCGGGACCCTACTCGGGGGGGCGGGGTGATTTTCAGGCTTCTGACTCCCTTAAGGTCTCACAAAAATCTAAGAATGGCAGCCGAGACAACAAAACAATCAATCAAATGGCCACTTAGTGACACATATTCTGTCTCTTGTATTCAAAGGCACAACACACACTTGCACTACAACTAGTAATTTGCAAGTGTCTATTCCTATATTAATTGAAGGGAAAAAGTATAATGATAGGTCTACACTGTCATGAAATGACTAGGTCTCGGTATGAACTCAAAGAAATACATTGAATTACTAAACGCACGAGGAAATTGATAGTTAGACGTGTTGGAACAGGTAAATTAGTGCGAAGTAAAGAAATATTGTTTAAAGTGCTTCGCTTTTTCCCTAGAAGTTGTGAAGGTGACATGTTGCTAAAGAACTTTATTTTCAATAATGATGTTGTGAATCGAGTGCTACTTTGGTTCGTTTTTTTTTTCGAGATAGTAGTATTTAAAGCACTAAGGGCGGGTTCGACCAAACAGGAATAAATTTAATTCTCGGAATAAATCTCTACTTAGTCGAGAGTAAATCAATATTGCGTTTAACCAACTACAATTCGAGGAATAGCGAGTCTATTCGGAAATAGTCACTGTACAACCAATATGCATGGATTAAAAGAGCTTTTCCAAGAATAACAAAATGGCGTCCTGCTGTTTTGTGCTGTCATTTCAACTCAACACAAGGAATTATTGTTTCAAAAACATAAAATGTAACGTTTAATCGATTTGATTCAAGAGAGTGATAGGGATGAGGAAGTTTACCTAGACGTCCAAGGTGGCTAAAAGAGAGAATAGATTTATTTTAATATAATGATGTTCGTGATTTCACGATATGGAAGATGCAACTTTGTTTTTACTGACGAGAATTGAACATAAATTGGAATATATTTCCGACCAGTAAGTGTGTATTTATAGTACCTCCTAAACAATATATCTCTGTGCTCCTAAAATATGTAAGTATTTTTAAGAAGTGTTGAAGGGGTGGCCGTATCGGGGGACTGTCTTATGTAATTTAAAAAAGTACAGATTTTTTGAATAAATTGCTTTAGATGATGTGAAGAGATGTGAAGATGTCATGTCGCCGAGGAACTTTATTTTCGAAAATTGTGTTGTGAATCAGTTGTTGCTTTGTTTTTTTTTTTCTTAAGGAAGATGGTAGTTTATTTAGGGCACTAGGAAGTGGTGAAGGGTGGCCGTTTTGGGGGACTGTCGTGTGTAATTATGGCGGTAAAGAAAGTGCCGATTCTTTGAATTAAATTACTTTTGATTTTGATGACTTTTTAAGTAAAAGTTCAATTTACCTACTCGTGAATCTGTTATGTTTTTGGTCATCCCAATGTTTCTTCTAAACCTGTCTTCCTAAAAATAAAAGATAATTTTTATAACGATTTGGACAACTTTTACTTCTACTTAAATAGTTGTTGGTCTCCGAATCTTCAGTTATCTAACAAGATTTTATAACAAACGCGGAAATGAAACAACTCTTACAGATTGTTTTGCTGTTATTTAACTTTTTACATTTTCAAACTTCTCAAGTAATTTCGGCGTATGCTTGCGGGGAAACAGAGGTATTCTATACCCGTTCTATTTTCTTTTTATTATTGTCAAGAAACTCTTCTATTTTAGTAGAACTAAAATTAAAATTTCTTGAACCGAAAACGACAATAAAATCTTATTGCCTAGTCAAATAAAATGGATGATTTTAAATTATAAACGGCTTAGTGTTGGTCTTTTCTGTACGCAAGGTATCTGTATATTCTTAGCCTGTTTTCTCTTTTCCTCTTATTGTCTTTAAAGTAATTTCGAGTGATTAACGATCATGTTGTTAATGCAATTCTGGCAATTAAGCTATCATCGTCTGTCGTTCCGATGCCGTCATGATTTATCAGGACACTGGTACCTCTGTCATAGTTTGTAAGACCGGAAACATCGTGGCATTAATTTCTACTGTCGACAGTAACTCAGTCTAGATTGTTTTCTGACAGTTATTTGAGGTAAATTGCTGGGATTTAATTTATTGGTGGTGCACCTTGCGGTTTATTATCATTTCATACTTCTGGCAAAGATCGGTTTCAAATTGTAATCCGTATATTAGTAAATAGATGAAGCAAAAACTGTATACCCGTATAAACGAAAATTACGCGGTCGGAGAAATATAAAATTTCGCACAGTTAAAGTTTATATGAAGAAGGACCGCAGAAAGCTAATATTTTTATATAATTATGCATTAGAGATACATTAAGTTATTAAATGAATTATTGTCGAATTTCGGCCACTAAGCAACTACTAGTTTAATTTAATAGGCATCATGTACTTACTTAAATTATTCCTATACAGGAAATAATATAAAAGTATTATAGTAAAGCGAATATTCTTGTTTCTCCTGAATAAATTGGTAAAACCTAAGAAAATCGTAAAACGCACATTACTCAAATACGAAGAAGGCAAATTAGCATAGTCGAATAATTTCCATCGGCTACCTCTCCTTAAAAGAAAGTACCGGATGTGGGCGTAAATTAGCTGTATTAAGATATCTTAGCATAAATAATGAGCCTGTAAAATTCCCAATGCTGGGACCCAGACCTCCTCTCTGTGAGGGAGAGAGTGGGCTGTCGTCCACCATGCGGGCCCAGTGCGGATTAATAGATGTTACATATCTTAGAATATTTGGTTCTAGGTTTCCTTACGAATTTATTTCATCAAGCTTGATTAAATAAATTACACAGAGTAAAGCGCCTGTCTGGGTTCGAACTTACGACCTACAAGTGGTAAGTCGGGGCCGTTGCCACTGAGTCACCACTGCTCATCATGGGATCAAAGAATCAAAATAGGAGACAAATAATAATGTCTGGTTGATTTTGAAGCACGTGGGAGTAAGTGCGCATTTGTAAGGCGGCTTGCAAAACATCAGGTATCTTTTAACTCCAAGATTGAGGCCAATTACGTGGTCCACTTGCGATCAATGATAATTATCAATAAATACGTTATACTTTGACGCAACGACGCGTCACAGTGACGCATTCATACGACGCGAAGACGTAAGAACTAAATGCGGTTACTTTTCTCTATAAATAATTCGACTGCTAAAATTCTATTCGCGTAACCGTGTAACCATTGTGATTGTCCAAGGAGATAAATGATGACCAGCTTTCGCTTAAAAATAATTGTTCTAATAGTAATTTCTCAATCCACTGGCGACTGAGACGAATTTCTTTGGACACGCCGTGACGACATTATTTATAACTTTCAATTTGTTATTTGCCGATTATTTCACGCAACTCATTGAATTGTCTAGTTACTGTTATAAGATTGGGCGTACAATTATTTCAAGTGTCGTAGGCAGATGGCGCAATGAATTACAGGACAGACCGACCTGTGAAAGCTAGTGAAGTTTTATTTGTTAATACTAATTCATCAACTAAGAACACTTCTTTTTGAGATTAATCCACTATTTTGTGTGTCAAATCATATATTTCTACAATAAAACTAAGTAGATTTCTGTTACAGAAAATAATTTGTTCCATTTTAATAACTTTAGAAAACAAACCCAGCATAAATTAAACTCATTTTCTCATTAAAATTTTCACCGAAAATTCACAAACGTTGGCCGACCCACCTCAAATCACAATGATCGGAATTAAAACTTATTATAATGGTTTTAATGGTAACCGGTGACGTTGCGGCGAACGTTGAAACGTTACTTAATTAACAATAGACCAATTAAAATGGTCAGAGTACGCGTATCGGGCGAAACGAATGCCATTTCGCGGACTCGCGTCACCGCCCGCGCTACGCTCCGCCAGACAATGCATTTCCCTGATTTTGCTGACTCTGTTTTCGCAAAATAGATGGGAACAGAAGGTTGGCTTCATACAATGAACAAAAACGCACGCACACATAGACACGCTTCACGTACAGTCCACCACACGTAAGTAGTAACACTTGTACCTGAAAATCAGCCTTACTGCTACGTCATAAAGGCGTTGTCGATATCAAATTACATACTTCCACTGATGTGCAAAGGACTGTACACTAGGTATAAGCGCACTGGCGATTGGCATTCGTTTGACAGTTTGAGTTCTCCGAAGGTATCAACGTGTGCGTGCGCCTCGTTTCGCTCCTTGTACGAATCCGACCTTCTGGTTCTGGTCCTACCTTTTTTGCAGACGCTGCTTTCGCTGATCCTTGCTTTTTATGCAGATGGGATTTAGTGTACTGTGACCTCAAGAGAGTAAAGTATGTTCAGTTGATGAGGCAGCGTTCTCACGGATGAAAAGTGGTGTAGTTTTTGAGGCATGTTTTGTAAAAAGGAGTTGTGTATTCATCTGGTGGAATGCAGAATGGATTAAAAGACGGAGATGAAGTGCGAAAACAGCTTTCACGTTATTAAAATACAAAAAAGTTATGACTGTAACTCTCTCTCTGTATATTCAATAAAGAAACCTTGCCTACTTTTCAATTAACTTTTTCGTTGTGGATTAGGAAGATAAAAAAGTCGCTTCACCCAAGTATAATTTATAAGAACAAAATCCAAGAAAAACAGCCTCGGAATCTAAAATAACATCTGCTTAAAGATTTTCATTTATAACGACATAAACTCAATAGGTAGATACCTACCACAATTTAACAATTTCCACTTAAGGATATTTGAACATTTGCAAATAGATCTGATAATCCCTCCTCCGATATCGGGCGACACTTGTTTTAAAGTTTAATTAAATGTAATAATGTTTGGGCGATGATAAATGTCTCCAACGATATCGGGAACTGTTTCAATTGGACGTTAAAATTATATCTGGCTTATTGGATCATTGAGGCTGTACTTTGTAGATGTATGGAGATATGGTTTGTTCCTTGTTCTAATAGGTTCCTTGTCTGATGTGCTTAAGCTCTGTTTGAGAAGTTTCGCTTTCATTATTTTTTTGGGAATGACGTAGACAGTCGCTCCTTGTAAAATACTGGTACTCAGTTGCATCCGGTTAGACTGGAAGCTGCCCCAATTTAATTGGGAAAAGGCCACTGAAGAGGTACTTTATTCCCAAATTGATAAAATCTACCTAAGATAGTGATAATTTGGGATTAAAATACTACAAAACAGTTTAATTAAAATGCATTGAAACTATGTAACACTTTGGTAACATGTGTGAGTTTGCTAGATGCAAACTCGCTCATGTTTAGTCTATTTATAAGCAGTATAAGAATGAATTGAGTATGTTTTCAGCAAATAAGTAAATCGTGTTTTCTTGTTCCGAGTGTTTGATCATTCCTTACTTTGCTTAAATATACTTACTTAACTACAGATGATTTGGTCGACATTACTTATACGTAAACTACAAAATGATTTCAATATAATAATAATTTGGTGTTTTATAGCAAGATTGTGAAAGAGTTAAGTATCACCACAGTCGGTTACGAACCCATTCGTGTGTAGATCACGGATTTCCTTCACGATTTATTGATGATCTGACTTAGTTTTTGACTGACTAACTCGTGTGTGACTCAACTGATACTTACGAGTACGTACTCTTATATTAAGGTGACGTGTTTAATAGAAGAACACATTTTATCACAAAATTTAAATGTATGTTCATGTTTATTTAATATTTTATATGTGGATGGAAACATACTCGTATGCATAGTGTTCTAGGTTTAAGTGCCATTAGAATAAAATAAGTTAAAAAAGATTGAAAAAAAAAAAAAAAACTGGTTTACAAAATGTTTCTTCTGGAGTAATACACATTTTTTGTTATTAGGGTACATCGTAGGTGTAGATGAACTTTGATTTTGTAATAGGAGGAGACCAGGAGTATGTTTTTTTTTTGGGTGGGAAATTATCAAATAACTTCTCCCGCTCTTGGAGCAGGAGGGCGTGTCAGACTTTTACTGACTAAAACCCACCCCTGTTCCCTCAGTAGCCTGTGTGCCAGGGGCGGCGGTATCTCTTTCGAACAACCTGCAGCCCTGGCAGATACATATGACTGGTTAATTGTTATTTTAGATCGTTTTTATTAACCTATACTTTGATTTTTAATTTGCATGACTAAAATTACAGATTGTGTCTTTAAGCTAGTATTGTTTACCACCTAAGCATAAACATTGTGGAATGCCATAAAGTATTGAGTACTCATTGAGTATTTACAGCTGTGATCGATCTTTTTTGTCAACATGACAGCTAAGCGATAGTTACAACTGTCAATTTGGTCAAGCAAATTAAAATCAGAGTATATGCGAGAACATTCAGTTTTTGAAATATTGAATCTTCTTCATCGATTTTATCGCTCAAACACAATAGCTAGGTAAAGATTGATTGATTGTAAAACAGTGCAGCAAAGTAAACACTTGACTATAAATTATTTAGCAGACATCATAACAGTATATTATGCTAACAATTTCCTCCATACATTTTCGATCTATTGTTAAGAGGGTACATCTAGGTCGACTGACAAGAAATTGATTTGACGTCCATAAACACAAATTTACGAAGCCGTAATCTTTTTCTATCTATCTTATCTCAATTTTTTTGTTTAAAAAATATACAGTATGTACAGACGCCAGCACATCAAGCTACCACAATCTGTCAGTTTCCCAATTGAACATGAGCCTTATAATTATGTAATAAAGATGAAAATCTATCAAAGAGTTTTGACAGATTGGGGTAGCTTGAACTGTTGGCGTCTACTTTTTTTGCTTTCTACCTATGTCCGTTATAGACTTTAAAACCATCCAACCGATGTGACCCAAACCGATTTCATTAGAAAGGCAATAATGCGAAGATGGTTTTAGACCACAAAAAAGAAAAAAAAAGAAAAAATTGATAGCAAATAACAAAATGTATTTCTTTTTTCAGCGTAGTAGCACACGCCGGTTTCCGCTAGTTAAAAATAATAATAAAATAATAAAACATTTATTTCAAGTATCATGAATTCATAGTCAGTAAAAACATAATTACAAACTATGTTAGTAATATTTACAAAACACTATGATTAAACAACTAATTTCCTATTAGCAGATACATGTAGCTGGCTTAAAAAGTGAATGATAGGGCAATCCAATTTGCTAGCAATGACAACTGGGAGACTGTTGGAGCTGGTACTCACTCTGTACAACAGGGCTGCTGTACGCTCGAGTCAGATCTAGGCACTACATAAGCGTGGCAGCTCCAACAGCATCCTGAATGCATTGTTGTACTGAACGCGAAGAGTATTATCAGCTTTTTGACTCAAGCTAATCCAAAGACTATAAAAACCTGACATAATGCCGTAAAAAACACAGTCTTACTAAGGGGTATCGTATTACCCAATGACTGGGTTGTCGACGTCAGATAGGCAATCGCTCCATGTAAAATACTGGTATTCAGCTACAACCGGTTAGACTGGAAGCCGACCCCAAAATAGTTGTGAAAATGCTAGGCAGTTGAGGACACCATAAAGAACATATTCAACATCAAGACGAATCGAATACATTGTATAAAAGTCAACAAATGCAAAAACTGACAATTGAAAACCAGTTTAATGTTCGTTCATCATCAACATTATCATTTCAGCCGAAGACGTCCACTGCTGGACATATGCCTCCTCCAAAAGGGGAGGAGATTGCCATAATCGCCACGCTTGCAGGCGGGTTGGCGATCGCATTATGGTGGTGAAATGCATAGAGAACGCTGCTGCCCATTCTCTAGTAAGTCCCTTAGTCGCGTTCTACGACACCCACGGGAAGAAATGGGATGGTGTTATTCTTTTACGTCCGGTACCACACGGAATATTCATTATTAAAGTTGTTTTTAATCATGAAACTCTGGTCTCACTTCAGACTTACCCGTAACATGTAACCACATACTAAGAAATTACTTGTTAAAATAAAGTTTATAACTCATTCAACGCCCCTTTGTACGAAGCCTTATATTGCCCAAGTGACTGTACCGAGCTACACTGTAATAAATGCATTTATTTAAGATCACAGTCTAGATGGAAATTGCATTTACTTATGTGTGCACCTTTAACTCATTCGCACCTCTCATGTTACCCTGGTACTAATGACTCAATTATACATACTGGTTATTCTGAAAAGATCTTATATACTCCTGCTTCCAGCAACGCAATTTCAACCTTAACTCCGAAGTTTATAGTAGAAACTGGCTCGTGGTAAGGTTTAGTCGTAATGCACATCGCATGAAGACCTATAATGCTAAATCAAGTTATTTTGCGACTGTAATTACAAGTTATAAACGTTATATTAATTGTGGAATTGAAATAGTGTTTGTAAATGTATGAAAGCAAATTTTATGTGCCTGTTATGTTTAATTTTACAAGATTTTTTTGAAAACATTACGAACTTTTCTATGTTAAGCAATTTAATTATACCGGGATCACATTATCTATCCTGACAATTTTTTGGTATTGGTTATTTTTAGGTAGGTATTAACTACTAACAGATCTGATAAAAAAACTATCAAACTTTACAGATCTGATGAATTATGGAAATACTAACACGTACTGACGTCAACAGGAAAAGTATGGCATACATAAAGTTTAAGATTCGCATCATTTAGTAGAACAAATACGTTTCACATAACAAAGAACGAAGGTGACGACGAACGATAATAAACTTAAGTATACTTATTTCCTTACTGCGAGTCTGTGTATATGAAGTGAGTAAGTAAACTGAAAATGAGTTAACGACATGTTGCAGAAGCGTTTTTGTTCCCATCTGGTGGACACGTGCGTTGATGTGAACGCAGCATTTGTTCCGGAATACAAACCGTTCTATCATTAATAGTTATGCTTATCATCATCCATAGGCTTCTCCAATTGCACGCCATTCAGCTCCATTCTCGGTAACTCTCATTCAGTTGCTACCAGCCATCCTGCGAAGATCGTCGCTCCATCTAACCTAAGGGCGTCCTACTTTGCGTTTACCGATTTGCGGTCTCCATTCAAGAACACGTCTACCACAACGGTAATCGGTTCTACGACTAATATGACCGGCCCATTAACACTTCAGATTGGCTATTCTATGAGCTATGTTGAGAGTTAGGGCTATATATGGTGTAAAAAGAGCCACCACGTAGTCTTCATGTGGGCATTCTGTTCATCACCTTGATCAACTTTGTCCAAAAAACAAATGCTGGGGAACGACTTTTATTTTTGGTGTGATAATTCGCGGTTTAAACATTGTGCTTATGGGTGCATACAACGGTAAAGGGAGAGGAAAGTGGGAGTATTTAAAGTTTAATTATAAAAAACGGCAAAAAATGTTGGATCTAAGGACGAATTTCACCAATGCGGTTTAGATGTCCTGATCATGATGAATCTGACGGCTTTTGAACGTAGTTTAAATGTGATGATCACGGTGAATCTCGCCCTAAGACCTTTTCTCCGTAACCAGAAGTTTCTCAGATATGGTCCAGTACACAAAAATTATCATAATAATGGGAAGAACAAATTACTCTTGTTTAAGGTATTTTTAAACCCGTTATGTACATAAGAGTGTACCATTATTCCTGTGGGTTGCTGGAGACGACGTGTCATCGTGTGCTGAACTTGATTCAGGAACAGTGGCGTAAGATGTTGATGGCGTGATCCAAATTACCTGAATGAATTACTTGACCAAGATTATTTCCAGATTTTTATATACACTGCTATATGTACATGTATTTTATATATACACTTCAATAATTCCTTTGTAAAGTATTTTATTTTTGTAAATGTGAAGACTATGTAGGTATAAATTTTTCCTTTAATCATAGTATGGAGTTTGAGTAATTTATGTGGCCTACCCAAATGTCCTTTCTTTGGTTTTGTTCGTTGAATCGTTGAGCTTTTTAAATTCTGAGTTAAGCTGCATGATAACTGACAAATCCTTGCACTGACTGGACAGGACAGGGCCACACAATCTGTGTGGTTCTTTCCTCATTAATCTTCATAGATTGATGTCTGAAAAGGTGACCAAGACTATGTCTGGACTTTAAAAAACTTTCTCCGAGTTTGTTTCTGCGTTTCTTTTCAGAGTACATACGGCTCCACATCAAGCTATACATTTCCATTTTACTCTGATCTCACACTGTACGGAAATCTTAAAAAATGCGAGATCATCTTATACTGGAAATGTAAAGCTTGATGTGTAGCCGTGTGTACCTAATAGGAAACGCCGACCTCATCTAGTTTACAAAGTCTTTATACAAACCTAGACATAAATAAAGTCATTTATCATTTATAATGGGCTACCGACCTGAATGAATCAGAAGTCAATTACCACCAAATAAAACGGCTCGACAAATTTTGGTACTCTGACTTCAACATTTCTGACTTTTCATGGAGCATAAATACATCCTTTTATGCGCTAAAAACACTTAACCAGCTTTGTAACTCCACTATAGTCGGGCGAAAACCAATATTAGTATCACAATGGCAAAATATCATATCGCCAAGAATCGATGTAATAAACTCTATAGGTTTCATACTTAACATCAGCCGCGCCATGCAAGTTTGTAATTGAAAAACTTCACGTCGTTTTTATCGGGAAGCCTTTTTATTTGCTTTTCAATTTGTTTCACCCAAGTACATGTACCGCTTATGGAATAGTTTCTTAGTGAGAACTAAAGAATAAACTTTGCTAGTGTTGCAACTTTGTTTGGTTCTAACTAAACAGAACTAAAAGTATTGCTGTCTTTCTCTGGTAGATAGAGTAAGAAAGGGATGGGAAAACGTTCGATTTTTTAAACAGATGACTTTTCAGAATATGGCGTCTAAAATAGATGAAGTTTATTATGAAATACCTAGTTCGATTGCAGTAATTTTTTGAACGCTAGTCTTGCTTTTGAGTACTTAAAAGAAAGCAGTAACTGCTATCGGTTATTGACGCAAGAGTCAGTGGAAGCTCATGCAACTAAAGTTTATGGGATACTTAGTAAAAAACATACATACATACACAAACTCACACTTTGTTCACAGAACGCCACTTGGTTCGATCCTTTCAAACTTCATATTTTTGCCTCGTTTACGTTCGTACAACTGGTCATACATGAATGGCGGTTAGAAGAAAAAAAAAATTGAACGAAGTTTTTTTAAATACAAACAGAGAAAAATGGAATACATCCGGTAGCATTGGCAAGTAGTTTAGATTGAGTTAGTGCTAGAGTTAATAATGCTAACACTACATTCTTAATTATACAATACAAGATAGCGTACAGGCAGAATTTATGTGTGTGTGAGGGACAAGGGTGCGGGCTAATGCCGATATCGACGCGGCTAGGGAACTCGCGAAAATTAAATCTCTATTAAAATTTCAGAAAAGGGAGTAAAGTTTTATCAGTTATGAACTTTCGTGACATTTTACGAAGAATTATTATCGCCTTATCTTCCGCACAGTTTTCCGAGGAGGGAATTCAACTTCGCCTGTATTTTCGTTCGGTGCAGTTTCTTTCAATTAGTTTGAGCTTGGTCCCCGCTCTGTGCAAAATAGTCGACTTTTAAAAATGACATTTCAACGCTCAATAGCGCTTAACTCCGCTGCAGACTGCTTTTTACAATTTTGATTAGTTAAAAAAGAGATTTTGCATAAACGAAGGAGTCAAAGAGTTATAAAAATAATTAAAACGGGTTCTAAAACAGTGAAAAATAACCGTTAAAAAATTAAAGAGAAACCGCGCGTAAATTAGTCGGCATTGTGTTTCAGTGTCGCGTCCCGCGTCCCACAAACGCAGCCAACAGCAAAAGTTAATTAAATAAAAATACCAACGGAATCCGCTCCCGCTGAGGTGTCAAACACCAATCAGCAAATAAAGGACCGCCAATAAGTTAGCGAGGCTATTCACAGAATCGATAAGGTTCTGATTCATTGTCACGTCTCGTTTTGATTGGACGTGCTTTGATACCGATAGCCGGGATTGCGATCGTTCAAAATTTTAATATTTTTTTACTTCCCTCATATTCGATTCTATCCGTTGCGGTTTCGCGATATTTATAACGTTTTGTTTTGTTTTGCCAAATCCCTGCTCCAGTTGGATTGTATCTGTTGCCGTCCATGTATCAAATCTCTATCGATGTTTTGGATTTATAAAACATGGTACGTGTAGGTATATATGAGGGGCTTGCGGCTAAGTAATAATAGCCGCACGGGTCGATCGATCAGGTTAAGCCTTGCCGCGGTTGTTCCGTGGATGGGGGATCATCTTTACATAGCTAGACCCCTCTGTGCCTCGGAAAGTACGTTAAGCCGTTGGTCCTGCCTGTTATTCGTGGATATTTGACAGTCGTTACGGGTCGTCAGAAGCCCGAAAGTCTGACAACCAGTCTTACCAAGGGGTATCGTGTTACCCAGTAACTGGGTTGGGGAGGTCAGATAGGCAATCGCTTCATGTAAAATACTGGTATTCAGCTGCATCCGGTTAGACTGGAACCCGACCCCAAAATAGTTAGGAATAGGCTAGGCAGATGATGGTATCTTTAGGTATGTCATGGCGGACTGAATTGGCATAATGCGTTGATATGTGCTTTGATGCATATTCCCATCACGGCCAGTATTGTTTTGATGTTGACTTGAACGGATATTGCCGACATGATAACGTTATTATCCATGTATCGATATTACGCATGATTTTGTATAGGGATGTTATCTTTGTTAGTTTCCGTATTACTGTTTAGTGATATCGGATGGTCAAGCGATGTAGGTCAACTGTAGGATGTGCATTGTGTAGTGGGGTTATTTGCATTAATATGGGTGTAGTCTCTAAGTCATAAGTCATTTATTCATTTGTTTAACGTAGGTAGGTACAATAATGATGATATAAAGATAATATAGGGTACGCTATGTTATGCCAGAGGGCGTACAAATGTTTGTAAGTAATAAAAAAATTAAGTATCAAGCCAACCAAGTCTGTCGGACCGGCGCGCTCGAGGTCTGGGCGGAGACGTCAAACCGGATGTACCGGTGGTCGGAATACGTCTCCACCCCCTCCATGACGCGCCAGTCGATGACACGCGGCGACAGAGCGGGGCTGGCGAACGAAATGTCCACCACCGACTCACCCCGCATCCGCACACACGTGGCGACAGAACCCCGGTTTAGGACGACCAGGTCTGCTTCCAGAGCCCAGTCCTCCACCATCCTGCCCCGCACATTCGTCAACCGGGAACCCCAAGCCAAGCTCTTGGCATTGAAGTCCCCGAGGACAAGCACGGGGAGGGAACGGAACCCGACGACGACGTCTCTCAACTCCGCAAGGGAGTTGTGGAACTCGGCGAGAGTTCGGCTCGGGGAGAAGTACACCCCTACCACGACTATCTCCCCGAACCGTGCTGCAACGCAACCCCGTCCCCTCTTGACACTCTCGAGGGTCGGGGTACCGGCGGCGGCCGACGAAATGGCCCTATACGGGGCGCCGGTGTGGGCGCCTACATTGAGGCGCCAACCAGCTCGCAAGCTGAGGGCGTCCCATAGGGTCATGGCGATCAGGATGATCCGAGGATATCGCACGATCTCCGGCGAGGCGGCGGGCCTCCTTGCCGGATTACCGCCATGGGATCTGGAGGCAAAGGTCCTCACGCAAATATGGGAGTGGCGCGAGGAGGCCAAACGCCGGGGCCTAACTCCGCTGCCGCGGGAAATCGCGGCACAGCGGACAGAGCTCCGGCGGGATCTCATGGTGACATGGAGAGAGCGATTGTCGCAACCCAGTGCTGGGCACGCCACGATTGCGGCGGTAAGTCCCCTCTTTGAGGAGTGGTTTGAGAGGCGGCATGGCGTCCTCACCTTCCGCCTGACGCAGGTCCTCACCGGACACGGTTGTTTCGGGAGGTTCCTGTTTCGGATAGGGCGGGAGGAAACGCCCGGGTGTTTCCACTGCGAAGATCGCCCTGAGGACACGGTGGAGCACACGGTGGCGGTCTGCCCTGCTTGGGCGGAGCACCGCCGTGTCCTCGTGGAGGCGATCGGCGGCGGCGATCTCTCGCGTCCGGCCCTGGTCCAGGCCATGGTACGGAGCGAGAGGGCATGGGGAGCCGTCACCTCCTTCAGCGAAGCAGTGATGCTCGCGAAGAGGGAGGCGGCGCACGTGAGGGAGAGGCAGCATATGCGCCCTCGCGACCCCAGCCGCCGCAGGATACGGAGACGCCCTGGGCGTCGGGAATCCCAGGCCGATTTACGGCCACCGTAGGCATGAGCTTGCGGACGGCGAGTAATGGGTAGCTCGCTGTCCGGTAAGGACCAAGCCCAAGTCGACGGCGCGTTGTGTTCCACGCGCGCCTCAAAGAGATGTCAGCACAAAAAGTGATGGGACCCGCAAGGGTCGATGCCTGCCAGGGGTGCGGGTTTGTTCGAAAGAGACACCACAGCCCCTGGCTTAAGGGCTACTGAAAGAACACGGGTGAAAAAAAAAAAGCCAACCAAGTCTCAATGATTAAATAAAATACAAAAAGTTTGAATTACAAAGACTGGATTGTAAAGACACACATTTCATAATAAAAAATAATTATTGATTAATGGCAATAGATACGAATGTTTTTTTTTTTTAATGACAGTTACCAGCTTGCATAACACACAAACTAAAAAACAAAGATAACACTAAATACAATACTAATGTCAATTTAAAATACTGATATCAATTTAAAATATTAATGTCAATTTAAAATATTAATGTCAATTTAGAAAAACTTATGTCCAGGACAACAATACATGTATTTTATGGGCATGTCAACATTCTAGATTTTTGTCTGTAAAAAAATCCGAAATACTGTAATATGCTTTGTTCACCAGTAAGGATTTCAGCCGTTTCTTAAATAAGCTAACGTTTCGTTTTTTCGTAGTATGTACTAAGTTATTCGCGTTTATCGCTCTAAACACTAAAATATTCCGCAGTGACGTGATGTACCTATTCCCACACCTGGACCTACTCAAAAATACAATATTAAAATCCTAAAAATATTGGAAGCTGACCCCAAAATTTTTTGGGAAGATGCTAGGCAGATGATGATATTGAATTCTACAAATATTATACCGTACCTAAATGTGAAAGTTTGGATGTTTGTCACGGAATCACGCAAAAACTGCTGAACGGATTTGGATAAACTTTAACACACGGATAGCTTATAACCCGGGATTAACACATAGGATACTTTTGGTCCTGGTAGTACGTTTCCGTGGGGCAATTTCCACACTCCACTCGGTTAAAACCGTGAGAAAGAGCCAGTCCAAAATAATAACCACATTTATGTTACAAAAACATTAGTCATTAGTGTAGAGTTACAATTTCTATCACACGTGCGTTTAATTATATTGCAAAAAACATTTTCAATGAACTTTGTTTTTCAGTCACTAGTATATCACATTTGGTAGAAGAGCTTCTAAATTAATTAGTCACTGAGACTATTTTTATCTATAGCTGACAAGAAAGGTCAGTCGTTCCGTACGTCACGGTAACTCACAGCTCATTTTTCATTTGATACTTTACGATTTTATTTGTTCTAAGTACGCTTTAATGGTGGTTCTGGCCGATTTTTTACCGATTCGATTTGATTGTCAAAAAGTTTTAATCAAGGTGCAAGGCAGCTGATCATTTTGAAATAGGTAAAGTCATCAAAAGAGATAGGTAACCAGGTTCGTTGGTTTTTTTTTTGGGTGGGTAACCATCAAATAACTTCTCCCGCTCTGGGTGGAGCAGGGGGGCGTGTCAGACTTTTACTGACTAAAACCCACCTGTGTTCCCTCAGGAGCCTGTATGCCAGGGGCGGCGGTATCACTTTCGAACAAGCCCGCACCCCTGGCAGGCATCGGCCCTTGCGGGCCCCATCGGTTTGTGCTGACATCTCTTTGAGGCGCGCGTGGAACACAACGCGCCGTCAACCTGTTCTTGGTCTTTACCGAACAGCGAGCTACCCATTACTCGCCGTCCGCAAGCCCACACCTATGGTGGCCGGAAATCAGTCTGGGATTCCCGACGCCCAGGACGTCTCCTGCGGACCAGGTTCGTCGGTTAAAATTGTATGAAACCTATGGAAGTATTTGAAAAAAAATACAACAGTTAAATTAATAAAGAATAAACAGTTCATTAAAAAAAAAAAAAAACATTCGAAAGCGTCCATCGGTTTCTTAATAAACATCAACTATATCCGATGACCCTAACGTAACATATCTCTTTTGGTGACTGTACACTCCTAAGGTAAAGGTGTTCAGAAAGAGAACTTGTGTAACTTTAGTAACGGATCCACGGTATTTTCTTATTCAGGTTACTATGAAATGCAAGATACCTCCACCTATTTTATTTCTCGTTACACACGACTTATTTGTTGCATTTTCTCTCTATAAGAGTATTGCCGTGTGCCCTAATTACCTACATGCTTCGGAGTTTAATTGAGTTGTGACACACATGAAACCAGAAGGCCAATTCTCGTAATTAAAAACGTATAGAATCTAGTCGCAGTCTCATCTCGGCGACAAGAAAATGTCAAAAACTCGTCAAAAATGTTTGGAAACTCAAGGTATTTTTGACAGATTGAGACTGAGATCAAACTGTGAACGTTCTTAAAATTACGAGAATTGCCCCTCAGATTTCTTTAGTAATAATCAATTTGAAATCTATTTTTAAAAATCTCTTATATAAGTATTTGTAATAATTACATAAATATACTTTATCTAAATGTAAAAATAGTAAGTATTTCATCAAAATAGCTGTCCAATTATTATTTTTGTTTTTGACTTTTATATTCGAATTTAATTAAGTAGGAACTCAGTCCATGTATTTTTCAAAATTAAATTTTAGTTACTAAGTTTTGAATTTTTAAGAAATAGTTATGTATCAAATAATACCTTTTGCTGTGCTCCAACAGGGTCTACAACGGCTCTTAGCTCTAAACCTTTTGTTAACATCTTTATTTTCACCTTGTGGAAGTCAATTAAATTAATATTAATATGAATGATTATGGATATTAATAAAATGTTGGTTACTTATCTCTTTTGGTGACGGTACCTACTTTTACATAAAACTATAAGGACACTTGACTTGAAGTTCGGGTTGACCACTAGAGTCTGTCTATTGAAAGCTGAGAGTGAAAAAGAGCGGCAAATTTAAAAAAAATAGGTCGTGTATCCCCAGATCAACTAGGATAAAACGTATTTGATACTTGAATATTTTATAAGTACAGAATATTTATGTTTGTTTATTACAGAATTAAGTATAGGAAATCATAATGCAAAAAATTGTGTGGATAAGCGTTTATGATCTTTTGGTTGTTATAAGTCGCATAGTCCGCTGGATGCGAGAAGCACAGAACCGGTCGAAGTGGCAGAGCTTGGGGGAGGCCTATGTCCAGCAGTGGACGTCTATCGGCTGAAATGATGAAGTCGCATAGAAACCGGTTAATATTACATACTTAATAATGGTATGTAGGTCATATTTTTAAAATATTTGATTAGAAACATATCCTAATTATATGCATTAATAGGTACTATGTTTTCTTCTATGAAGATTTCCATAGCAGAAAACCTAGGAAACTGGATTACACAAATAATAAAATAGATTTTATACAAATATGAAGTTTAATACAGAACAATATTCAAAAAGTTACGAATCATAATCGAAGTCTGATTCGAGGAATTCAATGTCACCAAAGGCATCGTCACTGTCATCCTCACTGTCACTGTCATCACCTACGTTAATAATAAACGGTTCTATTTCATTCTCTAGTATTCTGTCCTTTTTTTTATACTCATTTTCAACACGAACGACATGCTCTGTACATTTTTTCCACTCGTTTGGAGAAATACTAGAAAATGATTCTGTAATTAGTTTTTCCATTTCTTTAGCTGGTACTCCTATATTTTTGCTAGCTATTCTGCGTTTAGCTAAACTCCATATCATCTCAATTGGGTTTAGATCACAATGATATGGAGGTAGTTTTAAAACTTCATGGCCATGTTGTTTAAGAAGCTCTTCGGCTTCATACTGGGGTGTGGGTTTGTTCTCATTTACCAAGCAAAGGAGCTCAGCCTTTGAGTAACAATCTTCATATGGAATTCTATTAATTGCCAACCAGTTTTTAATTTCAATTTTTCGGTTTTGAATCGAGGGTGGCTTGTTGATTTGCTTGACGTGGTAACTAGCATTATCCATTATTACCACACTGTTTTGTGGTAAATTTGGTATCAGTTTTTCTTGCAGCCATTTCATAAAATTTGAGGCATTCATGTCATGATGGTAATCAGCCAGCTTAGATTTTGTACTAAATGTCAAGAATGCATTTGGTATGAAACCATGTTCAGATCCTGCATGAACCACTATAAACCTTTTTCCCATGGAAATCTTGTCTGTAACACCACTGACCGAAGGCCCTTGCCACGATTTGTTGACTTTATAATGTTGATGGACATAAGTCTCATCTAAAAATATAAGTGGCCTGTTTTCATTTCGCTTCAGAGCAATTGTTCTCAAATATTTGTGTCTCCAAGCTGCTATATCATGGCGTTCAATGAGAACAGATCTCTCGTTTCTATTTTTCTTAAATTCAAAACCATTTCTAAATAATATCTGCCTTAGTGTTTCCATACAACCCGAAAATTGAATTGATTCCCGGAGGTCTACTAATAATGTTCTCAGAGTTGGTACTTGTTTTTTAACTATGTAAAACTCATTGACTTTGTTTCTTATAGCATTCATATCAAAGCTATCTAAATTGGAAACAGTAGGCTTGTGTGGGCGTTTTTTTCCTGGAGTGTGCCATACTTCATTATTTAATGAACCTTCCTTTTTCACACGCCACAGAGTGCTCATACTAACACCTGAAACCAAAGAAGAAACAATAACGCAAATCTTTCTTGTCTGTCTGCACATCATAACTTGTGCTACTAGATCAACAAACCATCATACAAAAGATGACTTACACTGTGCCTTTGCCCAAAATGTATAAATATACAACATTCATACAATCAGAAATAGGTAATAAGATACACTTGAATACTGACCAGTCATAGAAGAGATTTTTTCAAGGTATTGTGTTTCAGATTTTAATAAATCAGTTTCTTGCAAGGCCTTCAATTTATCAATTGAAGTACGGATTGCGTAAAGCTTCTTCGGATCATTAATGCATTCGTCTGCAAAAGACACATGATGAATGTTACAAACATTTTATTGATGCCACGCGATTTCTCATCGCTATATGCAATTATGATTCCACATTTAAAACTGTTATATTAACATACCAGATCTAATAAATATGAATCCTGTTTCCATAGTATCAAAACCAATTCAATAGCTTACCAGTAGTTTCCGAAATTATTGTAAACAATTGTACTTTTTCTTGAAACGCAGCCTCGCGATCGCTTTTCACTCGGTTATAATTATTTATCATAGTGTATAGCAACTTTCTCGCACTGCTTTTTAAAGTTTTAGGCATTGTTTTACTTGAAATACGGCACAATAATACACAAATTGGTATCGTAAGAGGTTATTTAAACAACAACAGTGACATATGCAGCAGTGTTGTCAATTTCTGAAAACACGAAAAATTCACTGTCAGCTTTCATTAGACAGACTCTAGGTACTTAAACCTACGGTTGACATAAGTATACGAACTAAGCCTATTAAGTGATCAAATCTCTTATCACAAGGGTAAACTTGTTAGATATAGTTGAAGTTTAATTGGATTTGATAAATGCACTGTTTATTTTCTAATAGCTTTTGCCAGCGGCTTCGCCCGCGCGGAACTTTCATCCCCTATTTAACTCCCTGAGGGGTTGAATTTCGAAAAATCCTTCCTTATTTCTTGTCTACATTATAAAGGGAACCTCTGTGCAAAATTTCAGCTTTCTAGGTCCAAGGGTTTGGGCTGGGCGTTGATGAGTCAGTCAGTCAGTCAGGACTTCTCTGTTTATTTATATAGATTATATTCGAAAACATTAATCGCTTTCTTACTAAACTTTTAAACTACATCTGACGACCCTAGTTACTTATCTCTTTTGGTGACAGTACCTACCTACGGTTACTTAAAACAAACGAACACTTGACTTGAAGTTCGGTTTGACCACTACTTAAACCTACGGTTGACATAAGTATACTTAGCAGGTCACAGATTAGTGAATTAGGTATAAGTTTTTAGTCGTTACATCACTTACCACAAGCGTTACCTATTCATTTCCTAATCCTTACATGGTAATTAGTGTAAGTAAGCATTACAGCTACACTCTTCGGTAAATTAAAAAGCTCAGAATGCAACCTACTGCCTCATAGGTACATAACCTATGAGCAGTGGTAGCCTAGTGGTAACAGCTGTGACTTACGAGTAGTAGGTTTGAACCCAGACAGTCGCTATACAGGATAAGTTTTTAACCAGTGCGCAAACTGTAACCATGAATTCAGCATATCATCAAAAATCCTAGGCTTATTTCTCAACAATGCGATCATTATAGGCTGAATATGTAACCTACTTCAGCCTGTTTGTCAGTGCCAAAACTCTGTTTTCAAAATAACAGCTCTATGGCCAATCTAAATCCATGTGGAACGTTCGAATTTCAAAGTCGAACACAAAAATGCAATGCATTATTTCACTCACGCAATAAACGTAAATGGTTTACGTCTCGATTCGAGTCATATACCCATGACGTCATCCTTCGGCTGCCGTCCGCCGACGTAACAGTGACGTTTCATTCATTATGCGGTGAATGCGATCTGCTTGGTTTAAACCGTCTCTAATTATTTCCGTGCCTCCCATCGAAACGCGGTCGCTTTCGACGTTTCTTATCGATCATGTTGATTTTTTTTAATCCATGGAATATTCCAGGTTTAATTAATGTTCGGATGTGGGTAGGTAGGTAGTGGTTTATTTTTAAGAGTTCCATTCGTTTCGCACGACGGTAGATCGTCATCCTGAAAAACTGTTCAACGAAACTGAAAAGTCAAATATTCAATATCTACATATGTCGATAAATTCTAATGCAGCTATACAAGTCACACGCTGGATACAGTGCCAAGTCTTCCAGAACTACATATTTACTAATCAAATAAACATAAAACCAATTAATAGGTATGTAGGGTACGGCATCCTAAGTAAAAAGTATTCAACTTTTTGCTGTTCATATATTAGTGTTGCAAATGACAAACAAACGTTGTTAGACGACGCCAATGGTGCTATTCATACTCCAGGATATACATAAATAAGTCCAGAACAGGTGCGTC
The DNA here is from genome assembly GCA_949987655.1 of Polymixis flavicincta. Taxonomy (NCBI): domain Eukaryota; kingdom Metazoa; phylum Arthropoda; class Insecta; order Lepidoptera; family Noctuidae; genus Polymixis; species Polymixis flavicincta. Next base: position 17,434,315 of record OX465179.1, read on the forward strand.
GCTTCTAAAAGCATGCAACTACAATGATAGCCATCGCCACGTCAGCTAAGAGTAAGCGACGATATTTTAACATATTTTAGACTCATATGACACGATAAAAATCTTGGGAGAGTAAAAATTTTACGACATGTGAAATCGGGACTTCAGTGCAGAAGATAGCGGAATAATTTTATACTTACGATACGCTTTCGTGTGTAAAATGAAAGATTTTTTTATCGGTAAGTATGAAGGATAACGTTTTCAGTCAATATGCGAATGATGACGACGACGGAGCGACGGGAAACGTAAGAATTGATAAAAATATTGGGAGACTGAAGTCGGGTTTATTGTGCGCCATTGGCATCGTGGCGAGTGAAAATTTATCGACAAGATGCAGCGCAGCGTTTTGTGAATTGGCTCGCAGTCGGCGGAGTCGGCTCTATTTGTCAACTATGTATAATTTCGCTTCAACCAAGCATCGCGAACGCTCGTTTTGTTTTGTGCCGTAATAAGAACGAGCATCGCTTATTGCCGTCGACGTAGCACAAGTATCTGTTGCACCACGTCGCAAATTCGAAGCCGTACAGTTATTTGTCAACGTCTGAGGTTATTTCTATTGCTCACCGTACGGAATCAGAGCGTGCCGACTTAGACAGCTACGTCGTGTACTGACAACTGTGTTATTTTGTATATTTATGATTTACTGGTTTGTTAGTGACATGGGATAGATGATTTAGTGGGCGTTTTCCTCATAACCACAATGGCAATTGGAAATAGAAAGTGACGAGTATGCGTGTAGGTGATTTTGCTAGTTAGTAATCTACGACATCCTGTATGACAGGGGTCCAGTTTTCTTGAGGTACATGGATTAGAATGAGAAAATTTAGGCTAAATATAATGTACATTTAGATGATAAAAAATTAAAAGGATAAAAAAAGCAAAAAAAAAAAAAAAATGATCAGGAAAAAAAAAATACAAAATAAATTGTAACGAAAAAACTTGTAATGAGGGATTTGTTTTCGAGTTTATTTCTACTTGTGTATTACGTGGAAAGAGTCTCACCTGGGTAACTAATTACTTGTTTACTATTATTATTCGTTAGTGGAAAGAACATGGAATAGGAGGAAGTGCGTAGAGAGCGTTGCTGTTGGCAGATATGAGATATAGCGATGTCAGTTGGTTATCACAAGGGTTAAATCAGTTTAGGTATGGAATTAGACATGTAGATAATCGTGTGTAATCTTCTGAGGGCACACAATAAGATGATGGCCATTTGTAACGCGATAAGAGGCCAGTTTATGCTCATTTTTATACAGGATAAAATTTTAACCGTGCGCAATCTGTAACCATGAATTCAGCATAATGTTTCTAATAATCCTAGAGTAGAAATTTGTCGCCGGCTATAAAAAAAGGAGTTCCATACATATTCATAGATCGCATAGTTATTACAGTTTTCTTTGAAACAACTTTATTTTTTTTTTGATTATCGACGATAAATTTCTGCTCTTGGTGGGTCTAAAATCATTTGCTGAATTCAAGGTTTTAAACTTGTTGTACTGGCAAAAAAAGTCGCGTAGCTGAGATAATATCTAATGCAAATTTTTAGTTTTTCAGAAAAAAAAAAACATACATTTACAAGGATATGATTCTGGGAAGTACAGTAGTGTGTACTAGTTACCGTTCTTAACCAAGTAGCTATCTTGGGAAGTACTACTAAACTTATAATAAGAACACGAATGATTGGTCTTCAGTCATACACATTAATACTCATTCCAAAAAAACTCAATTTTAATTTATTTTGTTTAATCCTTACTTTATTTTAATTTGTTTTTGTTCTAATTTCATTTTTAATGTTTGAATTACATGTTTACTATTAAAACTAATTGTAAGTGATATCATTTTATCACCTTTTGTTGCATGCAACTTAATTGTAACCTAAATGGAAGTAGACGTTGGCTCCTAAAATACAGACTCCTAGGCTAACCTTTTTTTTTGCTTCCGCTGTGAAATGCTCATGGATACCCTCCGTCTGGGATGAACGGAGGGTTATCTCGGAGTCCTACCGACTAAAACCCCATTGTTCTTTCCACTACCATGTGTGAAGAGGAGATACTTGTACATTCTCTGCACCCCCGAGGTACCCCTACCTAGCTCTAGAGCCAGGGTCTCACATTTTTCTGTAAGCTGTTTTTATAGCAATGAAGAAATTAATTATTATTATCTTTACCATAATCATCATTTCAGCCGAAAGACGTCCACTGCTGGACATAGGCCTCCCCCAACCCCCTTCAGTTCGACCGGTTTTGCGCTTCTCGCATCTAGCGGATTCTTGCGGCCTTCACAAGATCATCGGTCCATCTTGTGGGAGGCCGTCCAACGCTACGTCTTCCGGTACGCGGTCGCCACTCTAGAACCTTCCAGCCCCATCGGCCGTCTATTCTGCGAGCAATGTGCCCTGCCTACTGCGACTTAAGTTTGGCAATTCTTCGGGCTATGTTGGTTGCCTTTGGTTCTCCTGCGGATCTCTTCATTCCTGATTCGATCACGGATCACGTATCTGATTTATCATTATATTCATACATATGCTTATCTGCCACCAGGCTGTGATATGGTGTTCCGGTTTAAAGGTTATTAGTGCGGTGAAATTGAGACTTATCTATTTTCTTTCCGGTGACGTAGAGTTGCACATGTAGGGTACATTCTAGGTGTGGATGACTTCGATATTGTAATAGGAGATGGTAGGGGTAATAGCCGCAACTTAAGAGTTTTTTTAAACGTTGCCCCACTATATCGTATCGTGGTTGCGTTTACAAACACTTAAACTTACATACAAAAACAGCCAGACCCGGAACAACTACTTGTTGTAGTTCAAAGGTTTAAATACAACAGTGTTTCTTTTTGTTAGCTTAATATGTGTCTCACTGCTGCCACGATTGCGGCAGTAAGTCCCCTCTTTGAGGAGTGGTTCGAGAGGCGGCATGGCGTCCTCACCTTCCGCCTGACGCAGGTCCTCACCGGACACGGTTGTTTCGGGAGGTTCCTGTTTCGGATAGGGCGGGAGGAAACGCCCGGGTGTTTCCACTGCGAAGATTGCCCTGAGGACACGGTGGAGCATACGGTGGCGGTCTGCCCTGCTTGGGCGGAGCACCGCCGTGTCCTCGTGGAGGCGATCGGTGGCGGCGATCTCTCGCGTCCGGCCCTGGTCCAGGCCATGGTACGGAGCGAGAGGGCATGGGGAGCCGTCACCTCCTTCAGCGAAGCAGTGATGCTCGCGAAGAGGGAGGCGGCGCACGTGAGGGAGAGGCAGCATATGCGCCCTCGCGACCCCAGCCGCCGCAGGATACGGAGACGCCCTGGGCGTCGGGAATCCCAGGCCGATTTCCGGCCACCGTAGGCATGGGCTTGCGGACGGCGAGTAATGGGTAGCTCGCTATCCGGTAAGGACCAAGCCCAAGTCGACGGCGCGTTGTGTTCCACGCGCGCCTCAAAGAGATGTCAGCACAAAAAGTGATGGGACCCGCAAGGGTCGATGCCTGCCAGGGGTGCGGGTTTGTTCGAAAGAGACACCACAGCCCCTGGCTTAAGGGCTACTGAAGGAACACGGGTGGGTTTTAGTCAGTAAAAGTCTGACACGCCCTCCTGCTCCACCCAGAGCGGGAGAAGTTATTTGATGATTTCCCACCCAAAAAAAAAAAAAAAAAAAACTGCTGGGGAAAGGTTTTTTTTTCTTCCAAACCTCCCTGTTTTGTGCGTTCTCAGAGCCTGAATTCGCTATGACCACTTAACGATTCCTTACTCGTAACCACGTCAATCACACACTAAATTTGTTAATATCGTATTAATAATATCAACGAGTTGTCCTGGAACAAACAGAATATGACATTTCGATTCCTTACCGTTAAAAAAATCGTGTTTAAAAAAATAACACGAAATTGACGTAGTTTGAACGTAGTAAGATTCCGCGGGGAATCATTGTAGCTATAAAGAATTGGGGCCCTGACCATGTTGGGCTTGCAAACCTTATCAGATCGTCAAACCGCCTTCGCCGAGGCCTGCTTCGACGGGAATGTCCTTCCTGCGTCGTCCAGTGAGTGACGATTTTATGGGCGCTTTACCTCATGTGACATCTACCAACCCACACTGGTCCCCGTGGTGGATTACGGCCCACTACCTCTCACAGAGAGGAGGCCTGTGTCGCAACTCCCAACATTAAAGGCTGAGTGTGAGTACTCGTACATCAGTCTTGAATTCAAAAGCAAAATATGATGATTTTTCTTTTGTGCCCATGCCATTCCAATTCTTAGTAGGAACCTTTTTATCGTTTCAATCAATTTACAAGTTCTCTTTCCTCATTATACTTCAATAGAAATACGTAATCATATGTATAATATACAACGGGTATAATCTATCAAGGAGACACGTGCCTTACAGAAATTGACGTGAAACGCGTGTATTTTCGTCCGTTTTCGTTTCCGGATTTAATTACCACTGTGTGTCTACCCACCTATATTTCTAACTAGGTATAATTCCAAGAATTCTGTGGACATTTCCTTAAGTCCAGATTATTTAATGGAAAATAATTTTGTGAAAGTCGTAAGTGTATAAATAAAGGTATTAAGTTTGGTTTGATTTGGTTAGTTGTAGTTTGGGTTTCAGTTTGAGTTTTTGATCTGAAATGAAATATTTATTATTTTCTTTAGTACATATTAAGTATATTTGAAAATATTATTAAAAAAATTATACAAAAACTTAAAAAAAAAAATTGTGGCCCATCGGCATTAGGAGCAGGGTCCAAGAAGCCGGTGGTCAGGGCTCTAGAGAAAGGAACCTCATGACTATGCGTGCCGTGTCTAGGAGTACTGCTTTCTGAATCAAGCCCTTGATCCAGAAATTAATTAATTTATTATTATTAAGTAATTGATTGGGCAAAAAATTTCTAATTATGATTATTTTCCTGTCGTAAATCTTTAGGTATACTTAATAAGTGAGTTTTATATAAAAAATAGCTTTTGCTAGCAGCTACGCCCGCGTGCTGGTCGATGATTGTTATCCCACGGGAACATAATTATTACCAGTATCAAAATCCTATGAGTTAATCCAGATTAGAAACTATCTGTGTGCCAAATTTCACATACAAACTTCCACATCGAATAGTAATATAACTATGCTTGTATGGTCATGTAATTACTAACTTTTTCCCGTGGCTCCGCGTTGATGTCGGTTTTCGCGTAAGAAGCCTATGTCTATCTTCAAATCCCAGGCAATATCTCTGCCAAATTTCATGACGATGCGTTCAGCAGTGTAGGCATGAAATCGTAAAAGACAGATACACAAAGTTACTTTCGCATTTATAATATTATTAGGGATATTGTGTGACTCGCTTAATCAACCGGTATTAGGAGGTAATTGCAATATAAAATGTATTTTTTTCAATTTTTTCCTCAGTACAGGTCAATATTATTACGCAAACTTATGGTCAGCACTAAACGCAGACAAACATAATACACCCCATACAGATTATACCATCATAATATGCAAACAATATAAAGTTGGACAATAGAATGAATAAAATCGTTTCTCCGTGCACTACGTAGCGATCGCACCATTTATTGCTCCTAAGGACAGTAGAAGTTTTCTACAAGCGAATGTAAGACGCAAGACAGTTCTTTTAGAACTTTGAAAACGCCTTGCTATCTCCCCCTCCCTTACCGAATCGCAGTTAGACCAAGATAAATGTCTGAAGTGATATGTAAGGGATATGTTGCTTTTTATCGTTCAATTGGAGGTAGATAAGGAGTTTTAGTTTGCCCTAAACAAAAGAAAATCGGTCTGTGTTCTGTATTTTTGGCGCAAACAATGTCGAATAGATTTTGATGACTTCCATGCCTTGTTCATACTTGAGTTGATACTGTTTTAAGACAGACTATCGCTCTTTGAAAACAATAATGACCAGCAAACTAAATATTCAAATTAGCCCAAAACCTACTGAAAAATTTAAGTCAGTTGACTCTGGTGTGCCTATCGTGTTCAATCTGGTGAATTGATAGTAGGTTAATTGCGATACGTGAGACTACTTAAGGCACACGTTTCGTACACTATTTTTTAACACGTGTGGCCTAAACACGCACTTAAGTTACGCTTATCTGTGTAACTTAAATGCGGGTTTAGGTCACACAGTGCTATAAAAGAATTGACACGTTTGGTTGGCAATGGAGATACTTGCAAAGCTAGTTTCTAGTTTTTTAGAAATTGGATTGGAAATTCTTTGCCATATAACTAATAATATTTAAAAAATTGTAGTACGAAATTACGTAAATTTACCCATTTAATATTTCCTCAACCAAATCATTACCCCTTATCTTATGGCATCCGGAATTTGAAACTAAACAATCCAATTAGAACAAAAGTGAAATCATTATAGCGGCAAATAACATTGAAACTCTTCCTTCTAACACAAAATATCTTTCAATACCTACAACTTAAAGGTTATATTTGAGTAAAACTGTAAACATGAATAAAAGTTGCTAAAAAATACCTATTTATAAAACTTTTACACAATTTAGAAGTCCAATACCACCTCATTTCAGGGATTAAGGCGCGTAAAGTAAACATCACGTTAAAATAACTGGCAAACAGTTACTGTTAGCCAGTGGGAACCTGCCATATGTATTTTTAATTAATCCTTGGAACGTCCTCGGCAGTACAAAAGCAATTATCGCGGGTCTATGTGAGTCATCATGAAGCAGAAAGGTTAATTTTCTTCTTTATTATCTAGGAGATAGAAAGCAAAAATAAGAGAAAGGATTGGGATTCGGATGGCCCTGGCAAAAGCAATAACCTCATTCGATCAAGCACAAGCATATGCATAATCAGATTATAATGTTTCCATTGCTGAGACACCTGCCTCCTTTCAGTGAGAGGGTGTGGCCCTTAACCCACTACGAGAGCCCAGTGAAAAAAAAAAAAAACAATTACGTATGAATTTTTTGAATCGTCAGGAAACTAACTTAACTTTCGTGTAAACGGGGCCAATATATGTACATACTTATATACAGAGGTGTCGGTAACGGTAACGGCAACAGTGTCGCGAGTTCAATTGTCTTTTCCCATCTCAAAAAATGCCCAACGCGCCTTAAGAAGTTTTTTCATTTAGCCTACACTGTCCCACTGCTGAGCAAAGGCCTCCCCCAAATCCTTCCAGGCATCCTTTTCCAGGGACTCCTCGATCCAGCCCTTGCAATACGCGTCTAGGTCGTCACGCCACCTTTTCCTTTTCTTCAAAAAATCTATTGACAACCATCATGGGTGGGCCAATATGGCCAGATGTCGCACAACGAAAAAGGAGGCCTTTGCTCAGCCGCGGAACATATAATAGTCTAACAAAAAAATACAACATTTGCTTACCTTGGGCTTAGAGAACTCGAATTATATAAAAAAGATGGTAAATATAAGGTAACGATGGATGTATAAACTTCTTGAAATACAAAATCTCCATACGAAAGTAAAATAGGTATTTAAGACTTTTCCGACGCAAAAGTCAATTTCCCAACTCCTGAAACGAAATATTTAGGCATCCAGTGAATCTGAATTTGAATTAAAGCACATATGGAAAACGCCTTATAAATGGGTATATTGTGTCGCGTCAGCATTATAAAGTCGATGTAGTCGCATTCAGACATCTCGGCCTCCAGCCTCCACACAGACTACCATTGTGTTCGTCCTTTTCTGACTTCAATTTAATTTCAGACGTTTTCCTACACCTTACCTTTGTATGAGATTGCACAAAGACTTCAGAATATTAGGCATTTTCATCCGTCTATACCTTTTGATATAAAAACAAGTATACCGAGATGATTACCCGAGATCTGATTCATAACCTTCTTTATATTTTCGGACAGGTAAACATAATTCAAACGTGTCTTTGTTAGAGGCTACCTCTTACAACAATGGAATCTCTCCGTCTCATTATGAAGCAACATTTTTTTTTGCATAACAAACAGTTCCGAAACAATAAGTAAAAATCTTCTAAATTAGCTTCCGCTCTTTCTTGGTTTGTAGAGAGTCTGCGTTTTCCTTAACAATGTACGAGCGCTTTGGTAGCTACACGACTATTCTAGGCTTAACAATCGGAAACAAAGCGTAAAGCGAACAATACGATAACATACAGACAGTAATCACTTTAAAAATAGATCAATAACGATTTCTCGGGAGAGAACGTTCGCGACCGTGAAAGAACAAAGTGGCTACTGATTTGTGGTCGTCGGCGACGTCGCATTCAGTGTCTCATTCCTAGAGAGAATGCGATACATAGTTATGTTGTGAGCATCGCATGTGTGGAGCAAAAAGAGCAGGCTGGCGTGTGCCCAACCAAGTGTACTCGCGGCTTGTTTCATGCGTCACATTAATTAAGCATTAGATAGAATCTCGGTGTATGATGCTGCATGATATTTACGATAAGCTCTAAAACTAGTAAACACATATTTCGACCGCCAACAGGTGTTTAACGTTACGTTTATTGTGTCATATATTTTAGAGCGCTTTCATAATTACAAACTATGTTTCTTACATTTTAAAAGTAAACTGACTATCATCCTCAGCCTTTCCTCAACTATGTTGGGTCAACTTCCAATATAACTCAATGCAGCTGAATACCAATATTTTACATGGAACTATTTGTCCTCTGCAACCCAGTAAATGGGTAATACGATACCCCTTGATAAGAATGGTTGTCGAACTTTCGGGCTTCTGAAGACCCGTAACACCTGTCAAAAGATCCATGAATGACAGCCGGAACCAACGCCTTTGCGTACTTTCCGAAGCACGGCCGGTCTTGGAATGTAAAGATTTTCATCCATCCACAAACTAACCGCGGCAAGCGTAGCTTAACTTGAACGATCGACCCAAGTGGCCGTTTTTACTTAGCCACATCATCATCATCATCATCTCAGCCGAAAGACGTCCACGGCTGGATAAAGGCCTCCCCCAAAAGGGGGTTTTGCCATAATCGCCACGCTTGGCAGGCAGATTGGCGATCGGAGTATGGTGGTAAAATGCGTAAAAAACGCTGCTGTCTTATTTTCTAGTAAGTCCCTTAGTCGCCTTCTACGACACCCACGGGAAGAAATGGGATACTTAGCCACAAGTCCCTCAAATTAAACTGAGTATCTACATACATTAATATTGTTCGATGCAATGTGTACGCAATTGTTGCTTTATAATAGTAAATCAGAGGCAACAAGAAAGCTTGGGGCATGTGTCTCAATAATGCCTTATGTGATATGCGATAGTGTCTCACGAGCACTACCCGGAAAGGCACCGTCTTTTTATTTTTCTAGATATTTTAAATCGTGGTTATGTATTGTTTTTTATTTCAATTAAAAAAAAAAATTGTGTAATGAATAAGTTGAATAAATGGCAATATTTTAGTTTGCGATTAGTAAAAAAAAAAATACTGTAATTTATAAAAAAATAATTTTTATGTGAACATATTTTTAATTTATGTAGATATTCTGATATTACTTATCTATGTAAACAAAATTTTGGTAATGGTGTCATCATTTTACATACCGGGTGTTTTAAATTGAAATGATAAAAAACTGTTTTTGGTAAAATATTCCTATCAGAATCAATTCCTTTGCTAAAAGTGAATAGGTAGGTAATTTGAAATTTAAAGGATGTATATTCGGGTCAAATCCTAAGTCTTCCATAACATACAAAAAACGACATCCAGATAATACTATACGAATTTTATTTAAGTACTTATAATAATATATTCTGAGCACAAAGCTAGCCCAGAATTGATTTTGTTTAGATACATATTAAACTGTTTATCTTCTATTCTGAGAATATTCCTAGCGTTACCTAACTGAATTAAATCTAGTACACAAAGTACCTAACAATACACAATTAAATTTCCTATTTTAAATTTACTATTGTACGAAATTGAATCTCTTTGTTTTTATAAAAATTTAATACCATAATGGCAAAATGTACTAATATATGATTGTTAAAAGTAAATTAAGAATCAGTAGCAAGTTATTCATAAGGTAGATTTAATAGTTAAGACTGACTATGTATTTTAATGTGAAAATGTAAAATAATAAAATATTTGTACTTCGTCAGCTAACGCTTAATATTTGGACCAAGACCCTGAGATGGTGGGTGGAGGCAAGTCGCCATTTACATGAGGGGTCAGCCCGGTCTGGTATCGCGCTGATTTACAGCCATATTCAATTGTTCCCACTGCTTGTATCAACAGCTGCCACCTACAAATATATATATGATACACTAAATCTAACCAATATACCAAACATGCTGTATACATTGTCATGATCCTCGTTTATCACAATAAATGCATTGAAAATATATCTTCGTTTCTCTCACAAAACCTTTCATGAACTTGTAATAGTTATAACAAAGTCTAGGGTAATACAAACAGATTTATTTAACTTTAAAAAACAGTTATTTAAATTCAAAACGTCTGTGTTAGCGATACGTAAAATATATATAAATGAAAATTTATTTATGACTTTTAAAATGGAGTGGAATGGTTAAAAGCGACCTCAACACAATTCAAAAAACCGAATCTATTATCGCGAATTTACAATTCAAAGCATTTTTTAGTTTAGAGGCGCGAATGTTGTAAAAAAATGTCCTAATACAGTTTTCCGAGAATTCTAAAAACGCCTCTAAAAACATATAAATGTATTAAGAGTTGAGAAAAGGCTTCATTCATGGGTTGTACGTAGGTAAAGTAGGCTGGGTTTTTCTTTGGCGAGTAGGAAGGGCTATGGTAGGTAAACAGGGTGGCACGATTTATGCGCAGTTTGAGCGGCTTTCGTTCTTTGTTTCAGGTAATGACCCCGCTTTCATCCCGGACTCAATGGGCGAGAGCAAAGAGTTCGCAGATACCGGCTACGTCGCAAGTCTGCCTCCACACTAAGTAACGGACATGTTTTTGAGTTACCGATTGTTCTGACGTTAGAAGTTTATGCATAGCTGTAGTATGAGAAAGGGTAAGTTATTAACTGGAAGATATGAAAAAGATACACGACAAATAGATAATATGAACATTTTGTGAATAGTGAGTGGTGTTGGTACTTTCTTGTTCGAAAAACGGACCTTTTGTTCTACAAAATAACATCTTATGATAGTTTGTTATTGGTACCTTACTGCAAAAAAAAAAAGCTTGTGAAAGGCAAAGTGTGAAAGTAAAATCTAATTCTTATTCACATTTTTTACCACACTATCGAGACTGTTGACGAATAATCTCTTCATTTAAACATTTTATCGACACCATAAAACTTTCAAAGCGAATCTTAAAAAAAGAATTACCGTACTGAAATTCAGCAACTAGGTAGTTTTCGTTCTCATAACTACGAATACAATACGTTGGGCTATTCAATTATACGAAACAATGCCTAACTAAGCTTAGAGACAATAATAATTGAGACAATAGAGCATTAATAGAGTTACAAAGGTCGTTTGAAAAATAGTTTTATAACCCTGAAACATAGGGCACGGGCAGGTCTGTATAGGTCGCTACCTACTGACCGAAAACACCTTTGTATTTGGTCTATTGACACTAAAGGAAGAAGACTGAAGTACTGAAACCTTTTTTCTTCAACTCAGTCAGAATAAGCAATGACTTTAGTGCGATACGTGAATGGGCGTGGCTTCGTCATTCGGCCCGTTCTCACTGTAATGACCCTATAACGGTTCGCATTATTATTTATGTTGTGTAGCTGAGAACGGCATAATAGGACCATAAGAATGAAATAAATTCTCGCAAACTTTGAGTTCTTGGCTTGGCTTGAAAGCTGCGATAGCACTTATTGTTTCACATTTGTGAAAATGTTTTCATAGACGTGTTTTGCATGCGCCGATTATTTCTAATTTTTTCCGGCCCGGTCTCTCTTTTGATAGAATAAATTACGTTTCAAAAGGAGAATATCAAACGAACATAATTATCTAGCCAAGAAACGAATTTTGCAATTCTTCACATTCGTTATAGCTCTTATTTCTAAAATGAAATTACCTACACTTACTTAATAAGAAAAACTATTACAATTGTATATTATCTCAAAATTAGCATTAAAATATTTCCCATAACCATTTAAAACTCAATTCGAATCGCACATCTCAATTTTCAACCCTGAAATTTCACCCCAAGAAATTCTGATTCCACGCGCGCCGCATAGATGGCGCTGGCAGTACCATTGTAGACAACGGGTTAAACCAAAATGTGTCCTTTTATTACGACTAGTGTTCGGTTAAATGGACGGCAGGTATGTACCTAAGTGACGTTGGTAAAGCCTTTGGTAGTGGTCACAGACCGAAACGGTCCATCAGTCTCCTGTTGCTTTACACAATCCGCAAATAGCTCCTTAGTTTCCAATCTGGTTTCGTACGGATTTCTCTAATTTGGTGTTTTATAGGTATCAAAGACTAGTACCTACAAGTTCAATTTAAACTATAATTTTAAACGTACAGTAGCTTTGAAACTGACCTATCTATTGTTTCAGCAAAGCATTCACAGACATTATTTTAGTAAATTAGGCACCAAATGTGTAGCAATAATTCGTAAGAGAGATTTAGTGCATTTTAATCACATAATTATTATTATAAAAAGAACTGTTAATAAATTTAGCTTTGAATAGAACGATAGGTATCTTTAGATTATGTGGTCTGTGTTGTATCCCACCTCTAATAAAATATTTAGCTTGTAACAGTTTATTGAAGACGTTTATATTTTCTACACAAGTTTGTAGTTAATGATAGCATTACTGTCAAAGTATAGACTTTTACAGTAGTGCACGAACCAGGAGCTAACTTTGTAAGAGACTGATGCCGGAAGTACTCGTAGGTTTTCATAAGATAAATAAATTATAGGTACAAATCTATTTAAACCAAATAAAACCAGACATGAAGAAAATTAAGTCAATAAACTTTAATGTTCCGTGTGGTGCTGGAGTTCCGTGTGGTGCCGGACGTAAAAGAATAGCACCATCCCAAATCTTCCCATGGGTGTGTAGAAGGTGACTAAGGGATCCACTAGAGAATGAGCAGCAGCGTTCTCTATACATTTTACCACCATACTGCGATCGCCAACCCGCCAGCCAAGCGTGGCGATTATGTCAAATCCCCCTTTTTGGGGGAGGCTTATATCCAGCAGTGGACGTTTTTTGGCTGATCTGATGATGATGAAACTTTAACGCACATTTATGAATCAAAGCTCATAAAATATTGACTAACTCGGGCCCAAAACTTCATGTTACCTAAAAGAGATCAATAAACTAAATTGGTACCTACATAAACCATTCGAAAACCGTATTATTGATAGCTGGAAAACGAAAGTCAAGCCCGCTGGTCCAAGGATGAGTGATGACGAAACGAGAAGTGCGGTCTGAACGTGAGGAGCAACTGTAAATCACTTGATGAATGTTCTAGAAGCGAACGATGTGTTTATTGGCAGCACTCGATTTTGGTGTAATGTTATACATAGTTTAGTAACTATATACTAGTGCGTGAAGTATAATTTTAGTTGGTACCTATTGGTCAAATTTATGGGTGATTTTGAGGTGTGTTTTGGTGGGTTTATAAAAGAAAAGGAACGAGAAAAATCTGTAAAAAGTCTGTATTGAAAAATAATTTAAATCAGCCTTAAACATGGAAAAGCGACGCAGTGTGGATTTATTTTCATAGTGCCTACATTAGATAATCATTCAAGAAGTAGCTCTGACATTTAATGAATGAATGTTGTAGTTCTTTATATTTGCCTACTAATGTATAGAGAGCAGTGGTGGCCAAGTGGTACGGGCCGCGACTTACGAGTTGTAGGTCGTGAGTTCGAACCCAGACAAGCGCTTAACTTTGTGTAAATTATTTCATCACCACTGTTCTCAAAACTGTGAAGGAAAACATCGTGAGGAAACCGGCATGTCTTAGAACTAAAAAATTCGAAGCCATGTGACATCTACCAACCCGCACTGGGCCCGCGTGGTGGATTACGGCCCAATCCCTCTCACCGAGAGGAGGCCTGTGTCTCAGCAGTGGGAACATTATAGGCTGATGATGATGATGGTGATGACTAATCTATATATTTATGCGTGAAGCAAAAACTTTGAACCGCTTTTGACGCGGACTGGACGAAGGAGTATGAAAGGTGGCTTTTTTATTTGGAGGAGTGCAAAAAGCTAATGTATTTTTACAATAATGCATTAGAAATAGATTACGTTTTTGAATTGGTCGAATATTGACCACTGGGTGACCACTAATATGTATAAAAACAAAAACATAAATAGGTACCCATGTATGTTCCATACAAAAATATTTTGGCAACTTGGAAAACTTAAGGTAGTCTTATCGTGCACTGAACGCTCCACCAGATAAATTAAGATGTTTTCCTCCGAATATTTTTCTTGGTCAGATATTTAATAACGGTTTTTATTAATGTTATGGTCCAGTAACGTAGGGAAGATAAGTAAAAAGATACGGTTGGTAGGCAACAAGTAATACGACAAAATAATGGTAATGATTTCGTGGAAGAAAGGATAAGAATAAAATAAGGCACGACAAAGAACAGACAATAATTGAAACCGTATTGCTGATACGATTATTAGAATATTATAAACGACGGAGAAAGAAGAGCAATTTTATACGCGAGCGGACATACTTGGTACTTTGAGTATTTTTGACAACACAAAAATAAAATAGTAGGCAAGAATGCTTGCTGCTCCACATATTGTAAAATTACCTATATTAAAATTCGTGTTTTATCATTGACATATATAAAAGGACTGGGCGGACCGCACGTTAAAATGACGCCTCGAACTTGGTCCCAAAATGGTCTTCCCTATAGCGAAGTGAACTAGAACGCGATCGGCTGTCTTCGGAGCGGTCGTAAATTTTTGCAAGCAAAAATGTCAAGTTGTGCCGTGAAGGGTTGCGTGAACTACGACAAAAAGCACATTAAAAAAAATTATAACATTTCATATCCCCGGTAAGTTAAAAATATGTCATTAAATCGACTTCTAACATTATTTAAAACAATTTTCTTTCTTATTTGTCTCAAGCTTTGGCAAAGACGACGCGAAGCCGCGTAAAAGCGCGACATAACTTTGCAGCGGCGCTCGTTGTAGCCGATGAAATGAAAAGATGTAATAATATTGCTCTATGATTAAATTTTGTACAAAATTGATTTTTATTGTTTATTAAAAGCAAATTAAAATGTCCAACGTCAGAAAACACTACGAATCCAAAATGGAAAATATGTCCAAATTACCAAAAAAACGAGTTTTTTTTTTAAATTGTTTTATTCGAAGGCCAATGAAAACTTAATAACACAAACAAACTGCAACAAAAATAAATTTTGAAAAATATGAGGTTTTTATTTTATTTCTTTGTACCTCGAAAAATACCACACCCGCTCTTACAAGGTTACGCCTAGGAGCAGACACGCCGATTGACATCGTAGTTCTAATAGATGGCGTTAGTGTTATTTGTAGGGCGACCGCGTCCGTCAAATGTTCGGACGGCCGTATCTTTACTATTTAAATCAATGTGTTTTATACAATGATGCTAATTTGACAGGTGTAATGTCAAACCAGCGACTATATGGTCGCTGTGTCAAACTTATGTCAAACTCCTATAGTAAAAAGCAATCACGAAACTTGAATAATTTCAAGTTTCGTGATTGCTGTTTCTGGGATTTAAAAAAACTCAAAAATAAAATCAAAAGTCATTTATTCAAATTAGGCTGAGCCTCAGCACTTTTCGAACGTCAAAATACATAAGACAGGCCTCCAAAAAACGCCCACCCTTCACCACTTCGTAGTGCTTTAGCTGGGAAAAAAAAGCGGCGCAACAAACTCCCCAGCAGCACAGCTGTCTGTTTAGTCGTATGAACTTGATTATATACATACATAGGCAAAGTAATAAACAATAAAGCATAATACCAAAACAAAAGCCTCCTGGTAAATATAGTTTCAGTCTGTTTTAATACTACTACTAGCTCAGATTATAAAACAAGAAAGACCGCGCGGAACACCAGAGTGAAGCCAAAAAAACAAATACTAAAGCGTCGTATTGTATATAATGCGAGGCTTTAGTATTTGTTTTTTTGACTCCTGGGTATTCTGCGCGATCTATGTTTTATAATCCAAACCAAAAAAAAACAAACACTAAAGCGTCGCATTGTATGTTACATAAAATACGACGCCTTAGTATTTGGTTTTTTGGCTTCACTCTTAGTGTTCCGCGCGGTCTATCTGCCTTTGTTTTATATTCTGAGACTACTAGGTACTACAAAATTAACAAGCTAGTCTATTGGCCTAATATCATTTTCATAGTTCCAAAGAAATACTAACTACAAAGTGTTGATTTCTATAACAAGGCAAATTACTTCATCAATAGCCTGCTTTGTCTGTCAAAGATACACTATCTTTTGTTACCTGTAAAAGGCGTTTCAATCGACAATATTCACAGAAACCTACATAATACCTATAACCTTCGATCCTTGATAAAGAAAATTAGCTGCCCATTACAATACCGAGTAAAAATGAAGTAAAAAAGGCACGCAAGCCATTAAAGAACCTTAACGACGCCGATCAGATGAATAAATGATTGAATTTTCAATTAAAATTAGAGAGAGGCCAAAGGGAACTTTGTTGACAATATCGGCACTAGAGTGAGACAGAGTGACGATTTTAATACCATTTTATCATCTCGACTGCTTTAATATTTTTAATTGAAAGATTCAATTATACTCTTTCGGATTTAAATCGTTGAGCGGCGAGATGTACTAGAAGTGATGGGTCCAATTTACATTGTGATTTGAGTGCTGAATTGAGATTAACGGAATAATATATTATTCTCCATTAGGGCGAAGCCACATGAAGTATTAACGGGGTTTAAAGACCAGCAGCAATTAGTTTATGTACCTACTATTGAATCTGCGTACAATATATTGATTATGTATATATGTGAGGTTTACTTTGTTCGTGGAAATTCATTGTACGCTCACTGGGAAGCAAAGAATTGTATTATGCGTGTTAAGGTGAGTTTCGATGTGCTCTTAAAGAAACTGCCTTTAATTTTCTGCTTTATTACATGATCATGCGTCAGACGATTTATTCTCAAAGTAATTCTAGGTACACCAAGCTTAATTAATTCTTATGTTGAAAAGAATATGTAACGTTGATGATTCACGGCCTAAGCATTTTAGAAAGGAGTGTTCAGAGTTTGAATTATTATTTATTTATAATAAGCACACCATCAGCACTGTCACTTACATTTCAAATAAGCTTACATCTAAGATCGGTAACCGTGCAAATAGCAGGTATGCATAACATTGACATAACGAAAATTAGAGACAAGAAGAAAAAATAAAAGTGTGTCCAGTAAACCTAAATCTAGAACAATATAAAACACTGAGCTATATATAGGATACATTTTTATCCAGTGCGCAAACTGTAACCATGAATTCAGCATATCATCCTAGACCCCCAGCGCAGAATTTTTTCGTCGGTTGTATAAAAAAACAACATTTTGATGATTTTTGATGCTGAATTCATGGTTACACTTTTCGCACTGGATAAAAACTTATCCTGTATAGGCGTACATTGTTCGCACTGTTTTTATAAGGAGTGTCTGTATGAAAGGAAACTCATTGAGAAAACTTCGTTAGGGTAAACCGTCAAGTTGGACCTTTCCTTATATAACCTTCCATACGTGTTAGGGGGCTATTAAAGGTGGTGTTTAAGGTAGATGTATGCAATTGAAAAATGCGATGATGTCGTTTGCTACGCTGGCTAGTCCTAAAGCTAAAATAGTTAATCAGTTGCGCATCAATGGAACCGTTAATAATTTTGTGAAGAATCAGTAAATCAGAAGTGACCATCTTCCTTTTAAGCTAATCATCTTATGGTCCCATAACTTATCATTGTAATCAGGTATAGCTTTTCGGATCCCGTTCTTCATACATAGATACCTAACAAAACGGGCCTGAACAGATTAAACTTTATTAGTATAACTTGAGTAATAAAGGAGGAGTCATTATGGCCGGGAGTTATTCGTAACGGCCGCGACTTACGAGTAGGCTGTATTAAAGGAGGTTGTGGTCATAGGTTCAAACCCAGACAGGCGCTTTACTTTGTGTAAATCATTTCGTCACCACTACTCTCAAAACGGTGAAGGAAAACATCGTGAGGAAACCGGTATAACATCTAATCAAAAATTAGAAGACATGTGACATCTATAAACTCGCAACGGGCCCGCGTGGTGGATTACGGCCCACTCTCTGTCACAGAGAGAAAGCCTGAATATGCTGAAACCTGTCTGATTAACGGTTATTCCTGTCACTATCTTCATCATCATCATAATTTCAGCCGAAAGACATCCACTGCTGGACATAAGCCTCCCCCAAGCTCCGCCACTTCGACCGGTTCTGTACTTCTCGCATCCAGCTGGCTCCCGCGGCCCTCACAAGGTCACCTGTCCACCTTGTGGGAGGCCTTCCAACTTTACGTCTTCCGGTACGCGGTCGCCACTCCAGAACTTTTCGGCCCCATCGGCCATCTGTTCTGCGAGCAATGTGCCCTGCCCACTGCCACTTAAGTTTGGCAATTCTTCGGGCTATATCGGTTACCTTGGTTCTCCTGCGGATCTCTTCATTCCTGATTCAATCACGCAGGAAAACTCCAAGCATAGCCCTTTCCAACGCCTTTTGGGAGACTTTAAGCCTTCTTAAGAGGCTCATTGTGAGCGACCACGTTTCGGTTCCATATGTCATCACTGGCAACGCGCACTGGTCAAAGACTTTCGTCTTGAGACACTGCGGTATGTGGGACGAGAAGATATTGCGAAGCTTCCCGAACGCTGCCCAGCCGAGTCGGATTCGACGATTGACCTCTTTCTCGAAGTTGGACCTACCTAACTGGACAGTTTGTCCTAGGTAAACGTACTCGTCGACAACTTCGAGTGCAGCGCCTCCGACCGTTACGAGAGTGGGTGTTACACGGGCATTGGACATCACCTTTGTCTTGTCCATGTTCATTTTGAGACCCACTCTTTCGGAAGCTCTACTGAGGTCATCGAGCATTGTACTGAGGTCCTCCATGGTCTCAGCCATGACAACTATATCATGGGCAAACCGGGTGAGTGATGTACTCGCCATTGATGTTGATGCCAGCCCCTTTCCAGTCCAGAACCTTGAAGACATCCTCCAGTGCAGCGGTGAAGAGTTTCGGAGAGATAACGTCTCCCTGTCTTACACCTCGCTGTAGAAGGATAGGTTTCGAGGTCTGGTCCTGGAGTCGGACTGACATAATGGCGTTTTCGTACAGACACTTCAACACCTCGATGTACCGATAGTCGATCTGGCACCGTTGGAGGGACTGCAGTACAGCCCATGTCTCGATCGAATCAAAGGCTTTTTCGTAGTCCACAAACGCTAAACAGAGAGGCAGAGTATACTCTTCGGTCTTCTGTATAACCTGCCGCAGCGTATGTATGTGGTCTACTGTGCTAAAGCCTTTACGGAATCCGGCTTGTTCGGGAGGCTGGAAGTCGTCAAACCTACGCGCTAGACGGTTCGTGATGACTCTGGAGAACAGCTTGTAGACATGGCTCAGAAGTGAGATGGGCCTATAATTCTTAAGAAGGGCATAGTCACCCTTCTTAAAGAAAAGTACCACCACACCTCTGTTCCATGCCTGTGGCGTTTTGCCCTCGAGTATGACGGAATCAAACAGCTTCTGGAGGGCCTTAAGAACGGGTTTCCCGCCGGCCTTTAGGAGTTCAGCCGTGATTCCGTCATCACCCGGCGCCTTGTTATCGCGCCATTGTTATGCGCCATCCTAATCTCGTACAAGGTAACGTCCGGGATTTCTTCACTATCTTACATCTCTAAAATTACAAGTGCAAGATAGAGACGGGAACATGCAGAAGTCAAACCACGAGCTAAGCAACGTTTATAGATCTCGACAGACTGACTAGTACATCATGATTATTATTATTTAGACCGGCGGCACCGCGGTCGCTAAAAACTAGCGCTGGGGCTCTGTTTCGTATAGGTTCGTAGCATTATGCTGAGCGATGGCTGTATTGCGTGGATGTGACGCATATTTTCCCCTAACTTGTTCTTTTTTGCGTTTCTGTTTTTTTTTCTGTGTCATGTTTACCGCAAATAAAAATATTTTCTTACTTCTTCAATGTCATAATGCAGATCCGCAGATTTTTATTGTCTTTGGTCCCTAGCCCTGACATCAGCAATGGACAAAATTGTAAAACATTTTCTACCTGAATACGGGGTTTTGGCTGCTTTGTACGAGTATGTGTGCATTTATGCAACTTTTTTTTTTGCTTATTAAACAATTTTTCTTTCTTTCTTTGTATTATTTTTATATAATTCGTCTTTATTTATGGTTTTACTTGCTTTTATCTTCTTACACACACTTCATTTGCTCAAAAACTATCCTAACTAAAACAAGTGCACGGAATGGTCTCTCCATAATTTTCGTTGATTGAAAGGACTCATTAATTTAACACCTGACTGGAAAACTTAAAGGGAGCAGTGTTCTGTAGTTCTATTATAGATTATACACCGTTTGAACTTCAGGTAAATAAGTTTTGAAGTAGTAAAGTTAATGGTATACGTACATATGTAAAAGCAAATAATTGGATCAAGAGATTTTCAACTGTTTTTAAGGTTTCGTACGTCCGAATAAAAAAGCGGAACCCTTAACCCTTATAAAAAAACAGTGATATCTATAGTATAAATACTAGGAACAAACACAAATTTGCTGTACCATCAACAAGGCTCAAGAAAATAGGTGGGTCATTCAGATGTCAATGTATACGCTTTTATAATAAATTTCCAAGCCATGTTCAAGATCTAAGTCTCAATAAATTTAAATCATTCATTATACGTAAGTTGTGCCTGAAAGCCTTTTATACCGTTTAAGATTATATTGAGGACGAAAAAGCTTGGGATTGACCTACTCCAATTTTTGCATACTGAATATTGTTTTTTGTTTTTGCATAGACTCTGACATATTAATAATTATTATATACACTTTGACATGAATATTTACTTTGAGAAGTATAATATTATTATTGTTTTAATTACTGTGAATGTGAGGACTATGTGGGTCATGTCTTTTTTGTTTTTGTGTTTCATCTCTTTCTCAGTTTTTATTGTTAATCTAGCACTTTGAGTACCTTATGTGGCCTACCCAAATGTCCTTTGTTTGGTATTGTTCGTAAAATCGTTGAGCTCCTCAAATTCTGAGTTGAGCTGTATGATTACTAATAAATGCGTGCACTG
This sequence comes from Polymixis flavicincta, assembly GCA_949987655.1. Classification (NCBI taxonomy): domain Eukaryota; kingdom Metazoa; phylum Arthropoda; class Insecta; order Lepidoptera; family Noctuidae; genus Polymixis; species Polymixis flavicincta. Next base: position 17,455,619 of record OX465179.1, read on the forward strand.
AATGGACAGGTCCACTCAATCTGTGTGGTTCTTTCTTCAAAATACCATTTCAGACACCAATCCACATGGTCCTCGCATGATCTGACCAAGATTATGTCTGGACTTTAAAAGAGACTGTGACCTCTAAGTTTTTTTCGGCCTTTCTTCTCAGAGTAGTCAGATAGGAAACGCCGACCTCATCTAGTTTAAAAAAATATGATTGAACTATGTATAATATTAAATTTGTTATTGGGATAAATTCAATCTAAATACGGAACACTTCACTGTGCGTGGTCTGACGCGCACTTAGCTAGTTTTTTAGGTAAAGAGTACTCCAAAAAATCGTTCACTCACTTTAAAATAAACTTAAAAGGATTTCTCAAAGTGTATTTTTAAGAACTTTGTAATAATTGCAAAAGCGGTCGAACCGTGTGAAACAAAAAGGGGTTCAGTGATGCTCATTTATTTAAGCGCTAAAGATTCTTCGCCCCAAAGAAACTTTCTTATTTCTAACGATAATTAAATTATAGAATTAACTGTGGAAATTAGTTGAAAATTACGACAATACTTCGGCACACTGTAAAACTTTATATTTTCGCGAAAACAAAAAAATAAAAGAGGTTGAGTTAGAGCTGAAAATTGTTAATGGTATTGCATTCATTTTGTTTTTTGCGCTTAATTGGATTACTGAAAGATTATTTCTATTTTTCTTTTCGTAAGAAACAATTAACAAGGGCTTATGTTGTAGTAATGAAAGGCTTTAAAATTAAAATTCGTTTTATATAAAAAAAAAAAAAAAAAAAACTCATAACATCACGCCTTGTATCCCCGAAGGGTTGGTCAGAGGGACATATCTATACACCTTAAGAACTATTTTGTTTGCAGCGCTCGGCTGCTAGGTCGTTATCGTGTTCACGGGATTTCGTTTTCAAACTGTATGGATTTCTTCCATAGTACCTATAGTACCCACCCACATTTTTCCAGTTATATGTCATCATCATCATTTCAGCCGAAAGACGTCCACTCCTGGACATAGGCCTCCCTATTGCCATAATCGCCACGCTTGGCAGGCGGGTTGGCGATCGCAGTATGTTGGTAAAACGCATAGAGAACGCTGCTGCCCATTCTCTAGTAAGTCCCTTAGTCGCCTTCTACGATATCCACGGGAAAAAATGGGATGGTGCTATTCTTTTACGTCCAGGGCCCCACACGGAACCCTGACGACTCGTGATCGGAAATGTCCCGTGTAATAGGGGGAGAGTCTATTGCCATCAATCGGGTACCAAGTCAGACTCCGAGTTGCTACTCAGAAATTCCAGATAGAAATAGTCCAATATCACGTTGCCCGACCTGGGAATCGAGACCAAGACCTCGTAGCGTTTGTGACCACTAGACCAACGAGGTCACTGTCTCTTAGATGTTTGTGTCAAGTTCTACACAATTTTATTGTTTGGTAATTCGATATCCCCTCTAATACACTATTAATAGAGAACATGTTTGATATCTAATTAATAAATATTATCGCTATATAATTAAAGCGGGTAGTATGTAACTAGCGTGTAGCCGACGACAGAAATATGTAGAACATGTCCACCCGCTTGTCTAATTATAATCGATCCTCGGGAGATTGACACATGTCGTGAATGTACCGACAGCAACAACGACACGTGTTTGGGAAGTTATATTTATTAATTTGGAAATAAATATGCAATGTGATAATTGGATTTTAATAATAGGATTAGGAATAATAATTCCTAATCCTGTTATTGCGATGAAATTTGACAGGTTGTTTATTACCTGGATTAACATAGGATACTTTATAATCTCGGTCGTACGTTCTCGTGGGATAATTTTTGACATATACTTATAAATAAAAATCTAGGACCGTGTTATTCGTTTTCTTCTATAAAAATATCGAAAATTGAGTGAAAAAAGAGTCGAAAAATCCAAGATCTGTGTTATTTTTTTCGTGACACTTGGCGTTCTATATTTTCTGACTCAATTAAAATAGCAATACCGGTGGATATGTGCGTTTATGTATATGTATTTAAAATAATTGTTCATATTATTCGAGTCTGAAATTTTATTCCGAGAATTTTTCTTTGTTCGTTTAATTTGCACATATGCTTCATGGGTAATAAACAAGAATCCCTGGAACCACCTAATAGAATCAGATTTTTGTTTCTATAATGGAAATTCTATTAATTATCCGTTTGAGTAAGATTACTGATTTATCTAACGTCACTTATATTAATAAACTAACGAAAAAAATTACATTATGCGGTTATGTATAGTAAAAACGGTAAAACATTCAAAACCATCCGATAAAAGATAGACCATCTTCGAATAAAGATTTCTGGCGTCGGAAAAATCAGACCTTAAAACTCTAAATAATCCTTAAACATTATACCGCTGTCTAATTCGGTAAGATATTCGATATCCTAGCATCTATTCCTTATTTGCCGACCGTACCGGGTACAGTCATCAAGACAGAAGCGTCGTGGAATATCTGTCCCAAGTTGATGAGTGACATACCTTTTTTCCAGAAAGAAACAAAGTAACCGGCATCTATTTATGTCCCAACTCTAAAAAAAAAATAACCTGCCTGTAACATATGGGACGCACGTGTCATCCTAAATAAATAAAAAGTTTTGAATTATTAAATTTCATTTTGTTAAAAATATGCGTGCACATATAATTTATGTGCAAGCATATTTTTAACAAAATGAAATTTTTGAAGAGTATAAATACGATTGAAACATCATATTTTGAAAGAAAAAAATACACATTTTGCATTCCCTGAAGGGTGGAATAGAAGCGCAACCCCTCATTTTGCCAGTTATGGCTAAGTTCTATGTAGTAAGACGCGATCCTATTGCCCAAACGGGCACAAATCAAGACTCCAGGCTCATCATCATCATCATTTCAGCCGAAAGACATCCACTGCTGGACATAGGCCTCCCACAAGCTCCGCCAGTTCGACCGGTTCTGTACTTCCCACATCCAGTGGACTCCTGCGGCCTAAGGAAGGTCATCGGTCCACCTTGTGGGAGGTCTTCCAACATGGACTCCAGGCTGCTAACGAGAAATAAAAAAAAAAATGAAGCTTAAAAAAAAACCACCAATTTAAAATGCTACTAGCGAACCACATTTTCATTAGGTACTTTTATTTTAGCCTCTTTGCAGGCATTTCCTTAACCTATCTCTGAAACATAACTAAATGTCATTCATAATATTTCAGTTAAACTTTATGACATCTTGGCTTTCCTCCGGCCATCCGAAAATGTGTGGACATTTTAATTTTATGAGTGTTCCAACAAATTTATGTTCTTCCGGGATCTAAAAATATGCTTTACTATATCTACATATAAGGTTTCAAGTTTAATAGTCATTATTATTACAAACTAGTTGACCCGACAGATGCTGACCTGTCATATCAACATCTCATACAAAAATGTCATACAACAATGACGTTTAGTTTTTCCTGAATAATGAATGATTTTTTTCCTATTTTTTTACTATTTTTGTAAAAACCTAATCCAGACAGCATGTCACTTTTATTTATTATTTAGATGGAGATAAAAAAATAGATAGATAGAAGAAGAGGACACAATTTTTTTTTTGGCCCTACATTGACTACTAATATTATGAACTCTTATGTTCTAAAGGCTAGAACTGTTTCTCCCCGTCCTTCAAAATCCCGTTTTATCATTTTCGGGGGAAATCAAAATCGTTCTAAATATCTAATGCAATGGTAGAAACAAGAACAAACACAGAAAACATGTGGGATTCATAATAAATTCAAGACTATTCACTGTACATAATACCTACCTATCATAAATTTAATGTTATTTTCTTAACCTTCCGCTGACTTATGGGATGCACATGTCATCATTAACATTTAGTTTGAATTATTACTCCCATATCTTTATTGAGTTGTTCATTCAGTTATTTTTATTTGAAGGGTTACAATCCTCCTGACTCAAAAGATCATTTCAGAAATGAATCTACATGGTCTTCTCATGATCTGACCAAGATTATTGCTGCACTTGCTCTGTGTTTGTTTCGGCGTTTCTTCTCAGAGTAGTCTCAGAGTAGTAAATATTATTGACATGGACATGAGTTGCCCTGGCTTTCCCGCAGGCTTAGCACGATGCTTTCTATTTCTACTCTACTGTAGAATAGAAATCGCTTTCTACATTTCTCGGTGAAAAACTGTCAACTGTCGATACGTAAACGTAATTTTTGTCTACTCTTCCGACGACAAAACGCTTGTCTACGGATCTCGTGCTAAGCCTGCTGGAAGTCTATAACTCTTTAACTCCGGACTCAGGTAGTCTGAAGTTAAGGAAAAAACCTGTTTCGGTGGAGATTCACAGATGACTCCACCCTAGAGTATAATGTGGTGCTGTCCCACAAACACTGCGGCACCTAATATCTTGTCCAGCGTGATCTGCTATCTGCACGCTACAGGAGTTGATGGACGCTGCTGAAAGTGCCAAATTCGTTGCCAAATTCTGGGCAGATTGTATTTATATTGCTATCAACACGCTACGAAGAAGTAGAATATTATTGACCTTAAAAAGTGTTTGTACAAACCTACTAACATAAATAAAATCATTTATAATTTATAAACAAACACTATGTCATTAGTAAACTGTCCCATACTTTAAATTATTTACTTTCCCAAAGTTTATTTTCTTAACATGCCCCTTGTGAATTTATTGAGAGAGCACGTGTCATTTTAGTTAAATTATAACCTCTATCTTAATTGTTTTGGGTTATACCAAGACGTGCTAACATATTTAAAGGGTTAGCCCACGATTAAAGCTTGCTCTTTCTAATTTCTCAACTTCCATGTAAAATATAAATGTACCGGGTTATTAGGTGTGGTTTTCAAAAAGGTATGCTCTTTGGCAATTACCAAGCCGGAAGGGATTAAAGTGTGATTGAGTGAGGAATATTCAGCGGAATTTTCAGCGGGCCCTGTATAACCTTTTCAAACATAATTATATTACCTAGTGTATGAGTGTGTTTTATTTAATCGCTCATGTGAATAAGCTGGCCAGTTGTGTCTTTTTAAAAAAAAGTTTTACTAACGTCCATCATCACAACGTAATATCATGCCTGTATTCCCCGACGGACATATTAGGCAGTGGTATACCAGTCGACCATCGACAGTTCGCCAGTAATGTTTAAATCCCAAGTAATAGATAAAGTCTACTACTGTCAACCGAGCAAAAATTCAGACTCTAAGCTGCTACTGAGAAATCTCATACGGGAAAATCTAATAACACCACCCGAACCGGGAATCGAACCAGACCTCATGCTCACGACTACTAGACCCGTTAGTCTAGCAGTCATGCAAGTTTTTACTAAATGTTGTTTAAACATTGTCTCCACATTTAGGCAAACTATATATTTTTAACTCTTATTTATTTCTAACGTAGAAGTAATGAATGCTTAAGAATGAGCATACTAATGAACAACACTAATTTAAACTAAACAAATAAAGAAACGACCTCTATTGGCGCCTCACTTTAAACGCTGACTCTTGCCTCTCCTTGGAATGAAATATTGTGTACAACGCCATCTAGGGTACGAAGTTGAACTCATTTAGTCACATTCTGCAGCAATTTCTCGAGCCACATTAAAGTGCATCTCTAGCCCGAGGTTCTGAAAACGATTTTTTTATGATTTACTGAGATGTTCGCCGCATAAAATTGTTGCTTCTCTTGTGTTTCACGATATATCAGTTTTAGATTAACTTTATTATACTAATAAGACAATATTCGCTCACAAAATGGCCATTGGTTTAAACAGACGTAATGAAACATTGAAGATGGATAGTTGCACCATCCATTTTGCCAATGGTTCATTAATAGACAATCGATTAGATTTACTGCTTTCAATGTAAGCGTGTTACTATAAGTAGACATAGACTGGTATGCACCTAAGCGACCTAATAAAATTAGACTGGACGTCAACTACCCACGATACTAATCTTTTGCCTCCTTACTGAATTTACAACAATGCAATTTGCACTGTATTGCTTTATGCATAGGATTTGTTGTAAAAAACAAGGAAGCCCTTAAAGGCTTAGAGAGCGTTCGCAACAGTGGCGTAGCATCGTCTATTTCGACGTCGCCGGTGCGTTGACCGGCCCATTTCGACGCTGCACAACAGTCGATAATTATGTTGTCAACTGACTAAAGCAAGCGGGCTATACAAAGCGGATCTGGGCCGGATCAGTCGCTTTTTGTGCACGACAAAGGCCATTACGCGATCCGTTTCCGAGCGTAAAGTCAACACTGTTATGAAGTTTTCATTGAGTTTCGCTGGAAAATCGGCTAACGTGGGAAAGCTGCGATTGCGATTTGAATGGATAATGAGCTCCGGTGTATTCGTTAATTGAGTCGATATGTAAATAAACAGGCCGCGAGCCTCACTCAATCATTGCTGGACTCAAAGGGTAGTGCTATTTTATTGTGCTAGTGCAGTGCTCTGATTGTTAGCAAACTTTGCTCGGTAGTTTGTCTGCGTAGGTACTATTTTTTGTTTTTACAAAGAGACTCCAACTGATTATTCTATTTACATATGCGACTACAAAAAACAAAAATATGGTCACCGTGATAACGTTTTCATGAAACCACATATGAATTCTATTTTAATGCCATCCGATCAAAATTAAAACTACACAGCATTATTAATGCAAATGAATTAACATTGACGCGCAATTTTATTTACCCACAACCGTTTACACAATAAATAGTTGATATTTTAATTTGCCAAAACAAATAAAGGAGATGCAAAATGTTCTATCAGTAATATCAATTTTATTCAGTCCAAATGACGTATCACTTAACTATTCATGGCGGTCACGTTTCAATTTGTGGTCTATACAATGTAATAATTAATGTATTATCTATTTACTAATTTGGAACTGAATCAATTTGGGCTACATTGCGAATTAATGGTGTAATGATTTTTAGAAGTGGTCTGTTACCTTTACGACAGATTCTTTTTGGGATTGATGTTCAATAAAAACAAAATGTTTTATTCCACTTCCCTACGTGTGCACTTATGAAACGTCAGAAGCTAGGAGCGCGGTTTCAATTGGTCGTTTGCTAGAGAATAGCTGAATAAAGAAACTCCATTGTTATTCTTTTAAAAATAATTAGCCTATTATTATTATTATTAGCCTATACAATGTTTTCAAATTACTGTGTTGATAGGTTTAAAAGGACAATGTAGGTATGTCAACAAGTACCAAATACTTAGTAGTGTATGTTGCTAATGCAGTATGTTGTTTTAGATAATATCATGTAGTGTAAATAAAATATGCACTCACTAAATAGTCAGAATCTATACTCGTTTTTAATTATTAAGTTGATTTAAAAACCAGAATCTACACAAGTGTTCCAAAAACCAATTTAGAATGTTTTTATTAGACACCTGCATTTGGCAGATTTTTAGTTTCAACTAGTACATTTATGGTTTGCAGTTAATAGTGAGCGGTATCAATTAAAACTGTCTCCTCTGATTTATTTTATTGGTTCAGCAATTGATTACATTACGCCAAATTGACCGCAATGAATGGGAGTCTCACGACACCGCACTGCGTTACATTCACTCTATATATGTATTTTATTAAATTTGTACTTTAATTTTATAATTTTTTATTAATTATTGTTTCAACTAAAGGGAGAGGCAATGAATGATAGCAAATAGAAACTTAGTTATTATTATAATATTAGGTATGATAACCACATTTGGAAAGCGTATTGGTGGGTGGTACCATTATAATATTTTTGGACAAGAGAAACTATGATGTTACAACCACACAATTTTACACCACTGAGTGTTTTGCCAATTATAATTACAATATATTTTATATTTAAACTATTTCCTATAGCTCTTGATACAAAATTATATTATAACTAGCTTTTGCCAGCGGCTTTGCCCGCGCGCAACTTTCATCCCCTATTTAACTCCCTTAGGGGTTGAATTTCGAAAAATCCTTCCTAATTCCTTGTTTACATTATAAAGGGAACCACTGTGCAAAATTTCAGCTTTCTAGGTCCAAGGGTTTGGGCTGGGCGTTGATGAGTCAGTCAGTCAGTCAGGACTTTTCTTTTTATTTATATAGATAGATAGATAGAGCTATCTATTTCAGTAAGCACCTCTCACAAAAACACATCAGCAGTGTCCTAATGCTTTTAGAATGCCCATATAAAATCGCTGATATTCCTCCAACATACAGTGAAATCACGATGACGATGTAAACACCCCACGGCAATATAACGAAAAGGGATCGCACCTATCTATAACAAAAAAGGTATTAGATAACTATCCCAAGTTTGGTTCCTGGTGGAACTATCAATCACCTTACTAATTGCGTTATTTATCTACCCCCATTCTGAAATCGCGCTGTCATCGGCCTATGTAATTTCACTTAGTGGCCCCTTTAGGCAAGTATTATTTCTTAATAATTTTCCTCTATTCATCGTGGCTTTGCTGCGAAAATGACAGGGTTTTCACAACCGGTTTTAGGCTCTGAAGGTCAGGCAATTTATTAGCGCTTGTTATGAGCACCATTTTCTAAACACATTATAACCTGGAAAGGTTCGCCGACATTTAACTTGAGTGGTGTAGAAATATATTGTTACAAAAGTATTAGTGGTGTTCTTGTTGTAAATTATAACAAGCATTTTAGCAAATTTGAGTTTCTTGTGTTGTTGAACGTACATATTTCATGTCTAAAGACGACTTTAGAAGTAAAGCAATAACGCATTAGAGTTTCGAACTCGTATTCTAGAACCGTTATTTGCGGCTTTTCGTACGCACCGTACTCGAAATATAATTGACAACCCTTTCGCCATTAACTAGAATTGGATTGTCCAGTCAATTCCTGAATGAATGATGCCCGAAGTCACCGGGTTTCGGGTCGAACAAATCCCAAGTATGCGTGACGAAATACTTCTCAGAAATATTTTGTATAGTTTGTTGTATGCGCACGCAAATGAAATGGTCCAAACATTTGGTAGAACTCGTTAACCAACTCGTGTTTCTGACGCCAAGACTCGGTGCCGAGTTAATTTAGGCTGTCGATGACGGCTTTTTGAAACGATTACACAAATGCGTCGGTTTACATCACGCGCTAATGATTTTGTTAGAAATAGCGATATAGGGAACCTAATGATAGTTTGTAGCAGCAACGTAGTAAATATGAAAAGAATAAACGTAATATTTTGCAAGTTTGCGTTAGGGATAAACAATAAAAATCACTAATCTAGATATAGCAATTTTATCGTGGGTGCTCCTCGAAATAAATCCCTAATACCTTTATTAATGCCGTATTAAAATAGGGTATTATAACAAGAGGTTAGGCACCATAGCAACGCGATTTGCTTAGTTAAATATTTCGGGAGATCCTCCCGCGTGAGGAGGGTTGGCCGGCCATCCCCGGACCAACTCGAGAATTCTGGCGATTGTGATGATATATGAGGGCGCATTATTTTCTTATCTTTTCTTTTTCTAACTCCACCGCCCATACTTCATTCCTGCTCGTATTATAAACGTTTTACTTTTCATATCTCGTAATAGACGCCTTGGGCCCGAATGGTGTTAGTATTACGTAAATTTCGGTAATATGTCATAGCAGTTGAGCCTCTCAACGGTTTTAGGGCTCGTGATGATTTCATTTTGAGCGAGAACGATATAAATTAATTTTTGTTTGAGCATGACTCAAAGGAAATTGTTTCTTGAAAATGATACCGTATTGTAGATGAGGTTATCTCAGTAAACAAGGTGGCGACGGGACTCGGCATGAAAATATTTTCATTCTATTGAGAGTCTGCGTAATCTTTTAATATACAGCGCTATGAGGTTTTACCGCCTGTAGTGTTCCGTTTATAAACAAATTTAGTTTCGTGCTACGGGCTCCAGGAAATTTAAAGATATTAAGATTTTCTCTTTTTCTACAAAACATAGGCAGATTAAATCCTAAGATCGTTTTCAGAAAATTAAAATGTTTTGCCCAAGTGTTTTTTATGCCCTTGCTTTGTAATGAAACGTAACCAACCTAAAATAGAAATCCAATTCCATATCTACCCAAACTTGACACAGCAGATGTTAAATCTCAAATAAAAACAGAGAGACAAATCTCAGCAACAAGATCACAGAATAACTAGAATAAAATACATGAGAGATTATTATTTAAAGGGAGCAAAATCAGCACTTGGTCCGTTTGATGGACGGCTTCGTGACATTACCATAGTTTTAAAAGTCAAAACCGGGGACAGTTAGATTGGAGACGAAGTAAACAAGTTCACCTTGACTTGATCTTACATCGGATCAGATGTAGGAACTGAGACCTAAATGGAAGTAGTCGAATACAAATGAGCAGGTTGAAAGGACAGTTTATTTGGCCATTTTAGATTTTTATTTTTAGCCTTGTAACTAGCGATTCGCCCCAGGGGTTTGTTCTTTAAGCCCGTAAACGAAAATACGGGTCCATCCAAAAGTAGTCGTTCCGACAAAACGATAGTCGAATAAAAAATTTCAAACTCATCGGGAGTAAGGACAACTGTCAAATCGTGTCATTCTAAGTACGGGCCCAGAACTAATCTTTATCTGTAAGTAATTCGGTGTTGGAAACGCTTGTAATTTCGGGCGAATCTACGTTTTTCACGCTAAGGAAGTAGACGTGTCTTGCACGACTTGTACGACTTGACTGAACATCACAACAACTTGACTGAACATACACTTTAAATTATGGTGAAAACCACATCAAAATGCTAACTGTAGTTTAGAAGAACAACGAGGTCACATAGACTGACACGACGGACGACATGCGACTTTAATTTATAATATATGTATAAATATAGATAATTATCTACCTACACATAAACTTTCTATAATGGATTATCTGTGTGATGGTGAAAACTACATCAAAAAACGTTGAAAAGAAAATCATGATCCAAAATATGTATAGAAGATACTGGAACTTATTGTAGAAATTTGCAGAAGGTCTTGTTCATGTTATACTGGCGGCTTCCTCCTCTTCTTGTACTTACCCCATCGCTTACCCGGATATAAGTGACCTATGTATTAATATAAATTATAGTCTACATAAAGAGCAGTGGTGGTCCTGTGGTAACTGCGACTTACGACATGTTGGTCGTAGTTTCGAACTCAGACAGGCGCTTCACTTTGTGTAAATATTATCATCATCACTGCTCTCAAAACGGTCAAGGAAAATATCTTGACGAAACCGGCATGTCTTAGAACTAAAAAATCGAAGACATTTGACATCTACCAACCCGCACTGGGCACGCGTGGTGTATTTGAATTTTAATCTTGAAGTGAAGTTTATATCAGTAGTTTTAAAAATTAAATTTATTTTTACTATGTTTTTTTAATATGAAAGAGTTAAAAAGTGAGTCATATATTGTATAGATGACTTTCACAACAATGCATTGTGATTTTTTCATACGAGTACCGTGTAGACGTTAACACGATTCGTAAATATGTCAAAATCAAAATCAAAAGTCATTTATTCAAATTAGGCTGAGAATCAGCACTTTTCGAACGTCAAAACACACAAGACAGTCCCCCAAAAACGCCCACCCTTCGACACTTCCTAGTGCTTTAGCTGGGAAGAAGAAGTGGTGCAACAAACTCCCCAGCAGCACAGCTGTCTGTTTAGTCGGATGGACTTGATTCTATAGATACATATGCAAACTAATAAACAATAACGCATATTACCAAAAAATAATAACGAAAAAAATTCAAAATAGTAATAATGTGATATATTCTTAATCGGTTGAAGCGTAATGGAGTAACAAAAATCCTATATTTAATAATTTAATCAATAACTTGACATGGCATGATTGTACCTATGTATATGTATTCACCTATTCCATAAATTATTTTATTCTATTGTTTCACTACCTACCTACTCGTACTACTGCAATCTAACTAAATATGGACATCATAATGACTTCGAGACATTTTGTCTTTTTATTACTGAAATGTATTGTACTGTGTTAATTCATAATTCGTAATAATAAATATTATTTTCGTTAATAGTTTTCTAGTAATTGTGTGATGTGTTAAATAAATTAAACGTTCATAAACTCAATAGCAAACAATGCAGTTTTATGCAGCAATTATGCAGTGCCCTGACAGGGTTCATGTACAAAAACCGACAGTAGGTAATGTTGTGTAAAATGTATGATGTGCATGAGAGCAAATAAATAATTTAATAAAATCATATACGTAGTAGGTAAGCAGGATGTTCGTAGTAGGTAGTGTAGATTGTATTGTGATATATGGTTGGGTTAGTAAATCAATTTAAATAATAGTGCTAGTATTTGTTGCATCGCTGCTTCTCCAGCACATAAATCATTATTTAGAAACATCTAGTATAGAAACTAACAATTTATTAGTAGCCATTACTGAATTGAACCCACAGTCCGAGAGCAAAAACGTACTATGCAGTAGTAAAATCCGCATTACATTGCATTAAGGACTTTTTCCGGTCGAAGTGGAGGAGCCTGGGGGAGGCCATGTCCAGCAGTGGACGTCTTTCGGCTGAAATGATGATGATGATGATGAAGGACTTTTGCCTATAAAGTCTTTAAAATATGTGGTTGAATTTTTTAAACTTTAATATCTGTAACTAAAACCAATAAATATGAAATCCCCTTAAATTTCTTATTCATACAATATTTCCATTTCACGTATTCATATAATTTATAACACTTAGATTGATTAAGTTCTAAAAGATACTTTTTTTAGTTGAGTTGTTTGTCATATGTTTTGTTATTTATGATCTTATTTCTATATATCATATCTTAGGGATAGCAACCCCTACATGTTTATAGGCCCCGTTAATATTATAGCATTTTAGGCCCACTCATATATGATAGAGTACCTAATAGTATACAAAGTATGGCTACAATACGAGCTAAATGAAATTTTAATTATGAAAACCTAATACACGATTGACGATTTTCTTGATGATAATTCACTGACTGATTGACATAGTTACTCTGATTGACATAATAATTTTGATGCTGCACCCTAATTGCGTAACTCACGATTCATCATAATCTGTATCGTTTTGAAACGGATTGTTAAACCATTGCTTCATATGTTCGAAAAATGTGTCGGTTCGACAACATAAATAACGCAATGAATATTGTTTAACTGTGAAGACGAAACCAATTATGATCAATCGTGAGTTACGCAATTAGGGTGCTGGTTTTTATTTCTGTTTGACATTATATACAGTTTTTTTATTGCTGTGACCACGCTGACATTTTTGATTTGTATTTTTCTTTTTTAATTTGTAATACCAATGTTTATTTTTGATTTTTGATTAGAAATGTAACCTTTCCACGTGCACGCTTTGTGACGGTAAAATATGGAGAACCTAATTTAAAAAAAAAACATCTTTGTACTATACCCATGTTTGCAAAGAAATAAATGATTTGATTTGATTTACCTGAACAAATGATCTTTATGTGGATATCACCAGACAAAAAAAAAATTAGAGATTTGTACCGGAACTATGAAACATTAATTTTTAACTTAGAGACACAGAAATCTCGATGTTTGGACGTATCACCACATTGGTAGATTGCAGCGAAGCAATAGTGTCACTTGTTTTCAATAAAGCAGTTTTATTTAAATAGTTTACGAACATACATATGCACATTATATATTTGTATGCAGCGATTAAAAAATTACTACATTGTCCAGTGTTGAAAAATTTCCTCCCATTGATATTAAGGTATCTTCAAATTGAAAATGCCAGTCTAGGATATCAAATAAAACCAAGTAACTAACTGTTAAGACTTCTTATCATTCCACGCTAGTTGTGAGAGTCGATTTAAGGCCATACGTTATTTAGCCAGCAGACTATTTCGAGGAATCTTAGAATCCTACACGTTACTACTTCACGAGATCCTTAGTAGCTCTTAGTATTTGTAATAGACGAGCTACGTTACTAGCTTCTGAAGTAGGTACCTACTTGTTAGGTTAAGATCTTGTTCTTCAAATATTTTCTCGTAAAGTGTTTTGCTTGCAGTTAGCTATAATGCTAATTAGGAAGTGCGTTTATAAATGTTTGGTTGGTTTAATCCATATATTCATTCAAATATTATAAATGCAAAAATAACTGCTGGTCTGATACCTTTCACGACTATTACTATACTGAACTGATTGATATGACATTTGACAGGTATCTTGGGATCTGGAGAAGACACAGAACAGATTACACAAGGGAACAAATTTTGACCTTTTTTCTACAACTGACAAAATTTTACTTGTTTCGGATTACAATTGCCTGACATAAATAGAAACTGTAATTAAATTTACTGTAACAGGTCCAAATGTTTTTTTTTTGGCGCGATCGCGTTGGAACATGTCGTACGAATTTTTGTTTTCACGAAATTTCGTGAAATAGCGAATTAAATTGTATAATTTTGGTAGTGAATTATTCAATTTAGTTACATGTGAGTGCACAAGTGTAGTGAAGGTGAAAATAAGTGACTAACGTGGACTTTTCGTGTTCCTCCAAAAACTCCTAATAGGTTGTTCTAAAGTTACTACCGCTTTACAATAACTTTGACTTGACTGACTATGACTTTTTTGTAACTTGGTGCCTGATATTGGGCCATTTACTTGATTGAAAAGTAAAATTACTTGAAACTGGTTAAATGCACAAACCGTGCGAAGCCAAAATCCAAAAAAAAAAACAGATACAGCGATCCATAAAAAAAAAAAATACAAAAAAAAAATCGTACAAATTAAAAGTATAACACATGTTAACATAATGACATTAATTTTAACTTGTTCATTATTATGGAGTATTTTGAGATAAAAAAACAGGTCTAATTAGGTTAGTGATTATTCTTTTGCCTTTTGTGCTACGTTGAATCTTCTTTTTTGAGGAACCAACAAAAATCTGCCATCATAATTGGATCTCACCGTCCTCGGTATCTTATTTCTATTGTTCACACATCTTGATGGAACCTCTCTTCTTATTCATCACTTACCGCTTCAAGATTAACAAGATAAAAAGCTTAAATGAGAGTGTAGAAAATGGATTTTGAGTGACATTCATGGATTTTGATGCATTTAAAGTTTTGGTACGACTGAAGCAGTTCATTCACTAAAAGTTGATCATTTTCTGACTTTTATAGCCTAGAAAGTCTTTTGATATCATCATTTCAGCCAAAAGACGTCCCCTGCTGGACATAGGCCTACCCCAAAAGGGGGGTTTTGCCATAATCGCCATGCTTGGCAGGCGGGTTAGCGATCGCAGTATGGTGGTAAAATGCATAGAGAACGCTGCTGCCCATTCTCTAGTAAGTCCCTTAGTCGCCTCCTACGACACCCACGGGAAGAGGTGGGATGGTGCTATTCTTTACGTCCGGCACCACACGAACCCTTCCATTTTGTAGTCGGCACAAAAAAGTAAGCGGATCTCGGTTTATTTATAAACGTTGCTTAAAGTTAAGAGACGCTTAAACTTCAAAAATGTGTGGTTAAGTTAGTCGCTAATCGTTACTTAACTTTAAGCAACATTTATGAATAAAGGGGTGTGCATTAGAAAAACACACCTTTTCTACATTCTAAAAATAAAGCCAAACGTTATCCAAAAATAAAATTGACCAGCATTGTCTCAATAAAATTTATAAAATATTACTCTGAAAAATATAGACATCGTCGGTATTTCATAATCGTGGACGAGCAACGTCCAGAAAATGTGTCGTTATGCGATCAAAGCTTAATTACATTGGCCGCGCAGCCGGATGTCCGGTGATCCACGGACAACGAAGAAAATGGATTAAAATAAAAATAGTCTATGGTCGCTACCTTAAATCGACTTTTGTATTAGCTGGGTTTGGCCGCTTGTCTTTTGTTTTTAAAATGTAATTTTGTTGATGGAAGTTATTGGTTGACATAGTTTAGACAAAAGTTTTTTTTTTAAATTATAGAATTACTAGTGCTTAGCTGCATTCGGGTAGACTGGGAGCTGACCTCAACATAGTTAGGAAATGACCAGGAAGATGATGACAGACTTATATTTGACAACTATCTCACCTCACTGTAAGTGAAGATGTGGTCGATAATGGTGCAGGCTTAGAAATTACCATGAATAACGTGCTCGAGATTTGAAAAATAAAATGTAATTAAAATTTAAAATAATAAGCTGCGAAAAAAATTACTAAAACATTTTATTTGAATTGAGAGCGTTAATAACTTATAATATTTTGTTTTGTCAACAACTGTAATTAAAATAAGTTAACGCTACATTAATTTATGTAGAGATAATGTTTGTTTTGCTCGTGGAGTAATTTGAATATTTTAATTATCTGCAAATATGTTTACTGTAACCTACGGACACTTCGGTAATTATGAATAATTACTGCATTAGGTACGTATATAATTAATCAATAAAAAAATCACCATTTGACTTTGTGTCTATTGTCACCTGGACAGTACCTATTTAGGTACCCACCTTTTTTTAAGAGAAACCTTCAAAAGCGCCTTGGCTTTGGGGATGAGACCTAAGAGAGTGGGATTTTTACCTCACTAAAACCACCACTGAAAAACCCGACCGTCCCTTGCTCGTTGATGTGCCAGCCCGCGCCGCAGCTGAGCCAGAAGAGTTAAATTTCCCGATTTTTTTTTATAATGATAATATTTTGATCCAGCCTGTGTCCACTCGCTGCTCAGGGCATCACTGGTGGGAGGGGGGCAGTGATGCCCTGAGCCGAGGTCCGTACCCCACAGGGGGTTGCCCTCGCCGAGCAGTCGCTTTAGTTTAAGTAGGTTTTATGCCCTGGCTGGAGGCTTTTAGTTTACTAAAAATGCCTTCACAGGAAAGTCCGGCTAAGCAGTCACGGCCTCTCAAGGTCAACTGCGAGTTGCCATACAAAAAAAAAAAAAAACAACAAAAAACATCCTCTGCACATGGAAGGGGAACCGTTTCTTCTCCACAGACAAATCAGAAACCCTTCTGTGGAACACTTGTTAGTACTAGCAGGATTAATTGAAGAAAAACAACAAATACTTTCCAACAAAACAAGAAGGTGACACAGAACGTGTCCAGACAAGTTTGTACGACATTCATTGCTGTCGATATAAAAGTAACGACTTACTTGTAAAACAAAATCCTTAACTTTGTATATTCGCTGTAAGGCCGGGGGTCACATTTGGAGTTGTCTGCACCGCTGTCCTTACGCGGTAGATGCCACAATGGAAAATAAAATTGATATCGCTCGAGCCGCGGGCGTTCCGAGAAAAAGCATTTCGAAATAAATGACTTTTTAAATTTTATCGGTGCACACAGTTCCTCTATCAATTGTCGAGGCTCGCTCCGCGTAACTGGATTTCACGACGGGCATTTATTTTGTGCGACATACAAGACATTGTGACTTTTATACTGCAGACGTTGATAAGTAGGTAACTATGAAATAAAGAACGCGGGCGCAGTACCGCGGTCTATTGGCAATCAGCACAATATCTGGACTGCCTTTGACCTGGCCGAGTACTGCTAAGTCGTCGACAGTCCGTTTAGTGCAGCTTACACGGTCATGTCGTCTGCTTTTGAAAGGACAAAGGGTTTGTTAACTTGCCTTATTTGATATGTGTCAGAGAAAATGAAATATAGTATTCTTATAATCTACACAACACATTCCTAATACACATAAATAAACTAAAAGTGACTGTTTGTAATGTCAAAATAACAAATTTTTATTAAATGTAAATGAAAGTATTAAGTATTACATTTTTTTTAAATGTTCGTTTTTTTTATTATTTGTCTGTTTGTTGTAAGCTAATCTCCAAAACGGCTAGATTGATTTTGTCGGAACTTTCACTGGTAGTTATGTGATAATGCGATATCACGTTCCGGTGAGGTAATTCTTGACAATCGCGCGGGCGAAGCTGCGTGAAGCAGCAGCGTATGAACTACAAAAGGTGCATTTAAACACGAATGCATCTTCAATTTACGCATAAGTATTGATTGATTGTCAATATTATACAAAGATCCTGTATTTTTTATTTACTTTTTTCCCTGTCCAACGAGGCTTTAAATTATTTAATAATTCTGCTTTGTAAAGCATTTTTAAGGTTCACTTATGAATTAACTACATTGCTATGTAAATAAATTGCTGTACATCCGTTATTCATTTGCAGTTATAGCACTCTAAAATAACGATAATTGGATGAATCGAGTAGCAATAAATAAAATATATTACCTAGCTAATGATACGATGCATTTATTTATTTATTTAAACTTCTCGCACACAAAAAAGGTACAAAGGCGGACTTAATGCCTTAGGCATTCTCTACCAGTCAACCAAGGGTGGTGAAGAGATGAGATGGCAGGTGCTTAGGTTGAGAGGAAATATGATTAAAAAACAACACAAATTATATTATAAATAAGCTAGGTACATAAATAGGTTATAAACTTATAATACACATACAAGCATACATATCTACTATAATATATACTTATATTTAAATATATATATATGTATATAATCAAGAGAAAAATATGTTTTGATGACTCTACGCTATTCGTTTTGAAAATACCTCTGCAATTTCCGCTTAAATGCATACCGACTAGTGGCCGTCCTGATATCAAGAGGAAGCGCATTCCAAAGAAGAATGGACTGGATATGAAAAGAAGAATGAACAAAGTCAGAAGTATGAGAAGGACAAAGTAAAAGAAGATTGTTAGAAGAACGCAGATTCTTAGTGTGAGAAGAACATAGATATTGGAAATGAGACACAAGATAAGATGGAGGTGTAGGAGAATTGAGAAAGGAGAAAAGCGTAGTCAAAGCGCGTAAACTTCTTCTTTGGCGAATGGGCATCCATTTGAGCTCCGACCTATAGCTCGATACATGGTCATATTTCTTAAGGTTAAAAATGAACCGGATACAATTATTGAGCAGTCTGTCGAGCTTATCTAGCAAAACCGCATTCAAATCGAAGTAGCACACGTCACCATAGTCGATGATAGGGAAAATCAAAGTCTGCACAAGCATGGTTTTCGTCTTAGCGGGCAAAAAGTTCCTCAGACGATACAGGGATCGCAGAGTACCGTTGACTCTTTGACTAACACCAGAGACCTGGCGTTGCCAGCTCAGTGTCGAGTCAAGGTGCAAACCGAGATCTTTCACCGTAGGGGTAATAGGTATGACGGTACCATTGAAAATAAGTGGAGGAAGAGAGCTAAGCGTCACCCTACTCATCATGCGCAAGCTTCCAATTACAATGGCCTGACACTTTGAGGGGTTTACTGACACCCCAAAACTATCAGACCACTTTTTGATTACATCCAAATCACGGTTTACATCTGCTATAGCGTCTGATAAACCTTCTACCCGCCCAGATGTATAAAGTTGAAGATCATCAGCATAAAGATGATACGAACACCGAAGACAGTGAGTTATAAAATTAATGAAAATGGAAAATAATAATGGAGAAAGAATACTGCCTTGCGGAACACCAGCATCCAGATCACGCCAACTCGACGAACTCTCGTCAACGCGAACCGACTGCCGACGTCCCCGAAGATAAGAAGAGAACCATTCCAGAGCCTCGGGCGAAACCATAAGATGAGAGAGGATAGTAAGAAGTATATCGTGACTGACGGCGTTAAAAGCATTAGAGAAATCAATTAATACCAGAACGGTAACCTTGGTATCCTCCATGGCTTCTCTAATGTCACCAGTCACTTTAAGGAGAGCGGAGGATGTACTGTGCCCAGGCCTGAAACCAGACTGATAAGAGCTAACAAGGTTGTTCCGGTGAACAAACCCCGTAAACTGCTTGTGAACGCAGGCCTCGAGCACTTTAGACAGAAATGGGAGAATGGAAATGGGGCGAAAGTGACTGAGTAGGGAGGGATTTGAAATTTTAGGGAGTGGGCGGACATAGGCCATACGCCACAAGGATGGGAATTGTCCGGAATCGAGAGAAAAGTTGATGATGTCGGTAATCGGATGGAGAAGGCTATCCAGGATCCAAACAACCATACTACGACTGATGTCGTCATAGCCCACAGCCTTGGATTTGATGGAAAGGATGATCTTTTTAATTTCGTCCAAGGTGACCGGAGCGAAGTGAAATGGTTCTATGATGGGGCTACTTAAGCCATTCTGCCATTTCTGCTTACCATGAAACGAATCATGGTAAAGAAACAATTTTAGGGCGCGGTACGAAGGAAATCTTTTAGTATTTGAAGCAGTTCTTGCTTTAGCACTTCGCCGCAACATAGAAGGTTCAAAACAGCGATGTGTTTGATGTTAGTTAAATCGAATGACGACCTAATTTTGCAGTTTTAATTTAATTAAAAAATAAATGCACGACTGTGGGATAAGTTTTAGGTATCTTTATAGTTTATTAGATTCCCTATATTACCATGACATAAAATACGATAATTTATGCTCAAAATATTGAGAATGATGCAACGTAAATTATATTTTTGAGGTCTGTTTTACGATGTCATGTCATGAGACTATTTTATGTTTTTGAAATATATTCTTTTCTATGATCATTTGACAATAAGTGTCCTCTTTATTTTTTGGCTTGTAATATTTACCAATACGCCTAATTGTGCGACAGGAAACTGAGCCTTTTACGGTGTCCTACGTTTAGGCAGCAAGCGAATTTTTTGTTTGAAATTGTGCGTACCTATTAGTCCGAATTTGTTTTTATGGAAATAAAAATTGCAGGGGAAATTGGAAAATTCGGGAATACTGAAAGTGCTTTTTTATTCCATTGTTCCACACACCTCTATACTTTCTTAGCAACCAAATGCTCCATACACCTTATATTACAAACCGAAGTATTTTGAATGCAATTCCTCCATCTTCAAATATTTTAAAAATTCGTTTGTTCTACAAACTAAGTTCCGCAATTAATGTTGCATTGTTCAAACGAATGGCATTGCCAGTGTAAGAGTGTTACGTATTTACTCCGCAATCTGATTTCATAAACCCGCAACATGTAAATCCCTTGGATTATTCTTCAAAGAATATGTCATTGAACACATCACTAGCCATAATTCCGTCTTCATACTAACATCAGTACTTTATCTTCATACCACCACCTAAGCATACAAGCAAGACACTTGTCAAGACATAACGTTCAATTTTACGGCGCAATATATACGACGATAAAGCTTAAAAACAACATTTAATAGGATATTAAGTGTACATAGTTGCTAGCAGTTGCAATTACTGAGCACAGTGTAGGTACCAACTGTACGAGAACTTTGACACAAGTGTACTTGGCAAGTACTATAGCTACCATATTGTGTTACTCAGGGATAATAGAAATACTGGATATGACTAAGGTGTATGGAAGTTGTTGCCTCAGTATTTTTGAAAATCCACTCCAATCGTGGCTAAATTATAAAGTTAAGTTAAGCAACGCTTGCTGAAGTCAGTCCGTAGATGGCTGATCAGCCATTATATATCAATTGACCCCTGCATGCCTCCGGTGGTCTCGGCTGTAATTTTTAGATCTTTTACAGTTGTTATAAAAAGTCGGAAGCCAAATACAGAATGCGTATCCCAACTACAGATATGCCACAAATACAGTGGATAAGAAGAAATTTAGAAAAATGGAAATATAGCAGGTTTCAATTAACATTTCAAATTCCATCAACACGTCATATCCAGAATTTCTCTAATCTAAGACATTACTCAACTAGTAGGTACATAGGTATTTGCGGACTAGGGCAAATAATGATTGAACTAACTAATTGAAATAATAAATGGCTGCCGGTAACGATTAAATTATTACTTAGTATAATATTTGTTGTGGGTTTGATCGGATCTTAATCAGTTATGGTAGTATTTCAAGTAGTTATGTGACTGTAATGAATAGGCAAGACCAAATTATACCTTATCGCTAATATTATGTCTCTATGGGTTTTTTTTTAATGATCACGATAATTTAGTGCGAATTTCACCAATGAACGCGATCAGCGCGAACAAATCGCGTTTCAAGAGAGCTGTCAGTTTCAATATTTCACGGAAAATAATGGCACTGACAGCACTTAGGTACACGTAGTTTATTAGGAAATCGTGTTCAGTTTCATTCGTGAAATTCGCCCTATAGGACAAAAACATGGTCGTTCTGGTATACGTACGAGTATGTATTTCGTATTGCAACAATGCGCTGTCGTTTTCTATTACAGAAATATTTCGTCAATGAAAAATTAATATGGGATGTTGTATAAAATAAAAAAATAAGCCCTCCTTGAATATTTTTTTAATAAGGTACCATAAACGTAAGTAAACTGAACTAACTAAACTTCGATAAAATATCCAGGTTTTAATTATGTATTTGTATTTATATATTGTGGCTATAAATAAATCATCGTCTTATCTCATCTTACCCAATTAATGACCTCTTTGAATAAATTCTACCCACCGATAACGATATCGTTGTACCTCTATACACCCTATACACACTCCTATTCTGAAGTCCCGCTAATCCCTCAGGAGCCGAGAGTGATGACAGTAACTCTATTTGTTTCTTTGTTGTACAGTCGATTG
Source organism: Polymixis flavicincta (assembly GCA_949987655.1). Taxonomy (NCBI): domain Eukaryota; kingdom Metazoa; phylum Arthropoda; class Insecta; order Lepidoptera; family Noctuidae; genus Polymixis; species Polymixis flavicincta. Next base: position 17,478,199 of record OX465179.1, read on the forward strand.
CGAAAATTGTGATAGCATGGTGGGTGCTGTCGTAAAACGTAGTTACAAACTTGTTATGAGCTTCGTACGATGCGGAACGATGCCGCAACAGTTACGCCTATAACGTATGGGAATTTTAGAAATAAATATCAGTAAACCTTGAATTTATAGTGTTTTGGAAAGCATGGGTTGCAGGTAAAAATATTTTGGGGTTGATCACGCAACTGTGGAACAGTTCACTAAAAATAAACTATGTCTATCAGCGTCTTTCTATGTATTTTTTATATCAGGTAATTTTGATTTGGCAGTAGGTAAATTAAAATTACCTGATATAAAAAATACATTATAAAGTTACGGGGTAGCGCCAGGGAGAATGATTATTTCGTGAAAAAGTCATTCTTTTTTTTTTCAATCTACGGTAGGTGGCTGCTACCAACAATGACACTCACCTTACGATGGGTACCAGGAACTCATACAGTAGTCGCAACTCCCAACAGTTCACTTCGTCCTAATCCAGTGAGATTTGGAAGCCAATAACTGTCAGCTAGACTAATTATTGGCACGTGAATGTACCTGTATGAAGCCCATATGGATTGAAAGATACCAGGAATATAGGAATATATTTGAATAGGACTGAGATTATTCGAGAGTGTCTGTTCAATTATTGAGAGTGTTTCTGGCTCTGGCTACCATGACTAGGACATGATGGAATCTGACTAGATATCTACTATATATCTGACTAGATATCTATAGGGACATCCTAGATATTTCGAACATTTAAATGGTGAACCTACCGTATAGAATGGCAGGGACATTGACGCGAAAACTGAAACCATTATTTAAGCACATTTATTTATTCATTTACACATACAATTAATTTTTACAGGGAGAACCCAAGGTAATAAAAGTATTCATACAGACAAGTAGAACCTAGCTTCACATGATTCTAGATATCTTAGCGTAGAAAAAAAACTTCTTTTTCATAGAAAAGTGCAATAAAGTTAAGTTATTTTTTGATGAACTGAGTCCAAGGTAAGTCCAACCTATGGTTGTGCGTCGATTTGCCTGTCACCCAGTATTCCGATAAGCGCTTATTGAGCGCCTGATTACATGATGTGAATGTGAAAAGATTGTGGCTTTTATTTTAAAGTAATAAAAACTTAGATATCACTAAAAAGCTCCTCTTTCGTTCATTTAACAACAGAACAACAATACCTGAGAACAAAAGAACTTTTAACAGAAACAGTGAATACTTTATCAGAGGCTTAAGAAAATTCAAAATAAAAAGCAGATACAAACAAACTCAATGAACGCCTTACTTGGCTCGTTCTTACATGCAAGAATCCTTTGCGTCAATGAAGTTTATTGGAGTAGTTTTAGTGGAAATGTTTTTATTGAAAACTCTTTATTTGTAGGTTTTCTTTTTTTATGAGAATGAAGTTGCGGAAGCCTTGAACGTGAATATGCTCTGATTTAAATAAGTAGGTATTCGAAAATATACAGGTATTTTTTTTTTTGATGGGAAATCATCAAATAACTTCTCCCGCTCTGGGTGGAGCAAGAGGGCGTGTCAGACTTTTATTGACTAAAACCCACCCGTGTTCCCTCAGTAGCCTGTGTGCCAGGGCCGGCGGTATCTCTTTCGAACAACCCGCACCCCTGGCAGGAAATATACAGGGTGGAAGAGACGCACAAACTGTAACTATGAATTTAGCATATCATTCTAGATGTTAGAGTAAACATTTTTCGTTCATCATCGTAAATAAAATCTGCTATTAAAAATATTAACAATAATATTTTTAATATTCTTATCAAGAAGCTTTTATATAACTTGCAATGTATGGGTATAACTATGTTTGTTCGGGTGGAATATAAAACCTTGTCGCGAGATTTACTTCTGTAGAAAAACAAGTAAATTAAATAACTTGATCTCATCATCATCATTTAAGCCGGAAGACACTCACTGCTGGACATAGGCCTCCCCCAATATGGGGGGCTTGCAATAATCACCGCGCTTGGCAGGCGAGCTGGTGATCGCAGTGTGGTGGTAAAATGCATAGAGAACGCTGCTGCCCATTCTCTAGTAAGTCCCTTAGTCGCCTCCTACGACACCCACGGGAAGAAACGGGATGGTGCTATTTTTGACGTCCGTTACGTACTTGATCTGATTGTTTTTTTTTTTTATTTAAAAAAAGTACTTTGTTAGAAAATTTTAAAAATCTTGGGACATGCTTTTATGTCATATAAATTGTGTAGTGACGTTATAAGTTCATAGGTAGTAAAAAGTTTAAAGGAAAAGTTTATTTTATTATTTTTAGCGCATTTAAATAAAAGCTTTTTTACTAGGTCGGCTTCCAGTCTAACAGGATGCAGCTGAATACGAGTATTTTACATGGAGCGACTGCCTATCTGACCTCCACAACCCAGTTACTGGGTAATACGATACCCCTTGGTAAAACTGATTATCAGAGTTTCGGGCTTCTGACGACCCGTAACGACTGTCACACAAATGACAGCCGGGACCAACGGCTTAACGTGCTTTTCGAGGCACGAAAGGGTCTTGGTATGTAAAGACGGTCACCCATCTACAGACCAACCGCGGCAAGCATAGCTTAACCTGGTTGATCGACTCGTGCAGCTATTGTTATTTAGCCACAAGCCCCTGTCAACTTCAAAACCTCTTCAAAACTTCGTACACCTAATTATGTGAAATTTCCACAAACGTATCACTTTTATAGAAGAAACAACACTCACTCATGCATCACCGAAACCCGGCACTAGCATGCAGGTACCTTTCAAACTGCAACAACCGTCCGCTTTAAGTGACAGTTAGTGTAATCGAATATAATGTTACGTAGTTATTTAATACGGGAGGCGAAAGCTTACACCTGGTGACAACGTGGACAAAAACACAGCAGGCTATGCCACGGTATGAGTGACGTTAATGAGATGTGCGCGCCAATTTGTTTATGCGCTCGCTTGCATACGAAATAGGGACTATGAAAAGTTGTGGCACATCCCTTGTCGTAAGAGTAAAAAGTAATGAAGTCAATTATGGGACGTAGCGAAGTTGGATGACTAGATTTTTGATGAGGGAAATCTACAGTGAAAAGAAAAGAAAATATGATGATGCTAGTAATAAAAAGTAAATTCAAAAACTAAAACCCGTTGACGAAAAAATATACACTAAAAAGTATTAAACAAGAAAATATTCTTATCTGGATGCCGTGGTCGTATGCCACTTGGCCCTTAAGCTTATGACCGCTTAGTACTGTTAGAATTGTAATGTTTTGTTAGGGTAGGTGGTATACGACTACGGCTTTCACATGAGAATATTTTCCTGTTTCATATTTTTTAGACCATGATTTTACAGTAGCCGGGTTTTTTTTTTAGTTAAATTATTTTAGGTTTAGTTATGAATAAATATATTTTTGAAATGTGCTTATAAAGCCCTTTCATTAAATACCTCACATGGAATATTTTTTTTAGTTTATCGTTTTGTGTCTAGAGGGCGGGGAGGGTGATTTAATGTGACGTTACATAAATTATAACTAGCGGGCAATCAAGATGCTTCGAACGATACCTCATTTGTCAAAATATGATAAGTAGTTTAGAAGTTATAAACGAACTGATAAAAATATAATACCCACATACATACATACCGGTTAAGATCAAAACCCTTCTTTTTGCTTCGCCGTAGTCGGGTAATAATGCAGTCATCAAAAATCTGCTATGACTATCATAACAAAACCTACTATTACCAACAACTAAACCATGCTTATAAAGAATAAAATCTCCATTAAAGCCCTACATTTAACATGAGCCCACAATTTTACGGATAGTTCACACAATAAGGAGTGCATATCACAATTAGAGCTGTAAGTCAACTAGCTGTCACGAGCAGTTATTTCCATAAGTCACGTAGTACCGTAACGAGCAAGGAAGGGCATCGGACGGTACTATTCTGTGATTTACGACCAGTACTGAAGTTAAACGGGTTGTCTGTTACTGTCTTGTGTGGTCCAATGAAAGTGGTGGTACTGGATTTGAAGATACAATTAGATAGAGGACTAATGTTGACGGATTTGATTTGCAGAACACACTCTTGCCTGACCATAAGGTCTGATTGAAAGAAAGATGTACAAATATGGTAGTTAGAATGGAGGCAACAGGCGATTTAAATTCATATACGTATAGGACTCTAATAAAATTAATTCCAACGAGGGGTCATTATATTTTATGGCCGCCATCTTTCTTTTCATATCGTACAGTAAAGCATGATATTCGAAAAATACATTCCTGCCCCTATGTCTGTAGTATAAATAATAAGTACAATCAGCCTGTGATATTCTTACTGCCGAGTCACACAACTACGCAGGCCCGGTTTAGTAAATGCCACATGTCTTCGAATTTTTGGTTCTAGGACATTTTAGTTTCCCCACGATGTTTACACTATTTTGAGAGCAGTGTTCATGAAATAATGAACACAAAGTAAACCGCCTGTTTGAGTTTGAACCTAACTGGCAGTCGTTACTAATAGACTAGCACTCCGCCCATATATCTAACACAATGTAAAATACAATCCAGATTTAAGTTGCAGCACTAAAGTTTTTGGGCGTTCGGACGGCAAGGTAACCGAGTTAGTCGTGATGGACATGGATACGGCAGCGGTAGCCGTGTATTCGAATTCGATTAACGTTGCGTATCAGCATAGGATTCCTGAATAAGGCCGCGGCCAGCTGTCAGTCCCCGTTCAAGATCATGAACTCTCCGGCGGGATTATGTATGTGCCACGAATGACAATCAGTTGCACTGCATAAGTTTCCAACAAAATGGAACTTTTAACTGTATTTGAAATTGAAATTACGGATTGTTTACTCAGCGACTCAGTTTTGAATTTCAACGGTACTTCTGTAAGTAAATATTCGAAATATACGACCTTTTCTTTGTGAAGTGCGTCGCTTATTACGATAAGATATCTGTTGATGGGTTACTTATAGAATTTTTGACGTAGTTAAGTCTAGCGAATGGCAAGTAATCAACTTATCATGCTTAGCTGCTTATCAAGTTACCGAGTAATTAACTTGCGAAAAAAATTGCAAAAAGCCACGCTCATCGCTCCCAGAGAACAGAGGCTCACATGAAATTTTATAATAAAATTATTTCTTGCGACTTTCCTCATTCTGCACGAGCCTGTAAGTGCGTAATGAAGCGGACGGGTCCTGGGAGGGCAGTACAAGGAGTCAGTGATGCGATCAGCTCACCGCATCAGGAATCAATTAGGAACGGCTGGCGGGTACGACGTGCCTACCGCATGAATTATTGACGACGCTACCGCTCGTACGCGAGTTAGTTATACTAGCGGTACTCGATTACAAGTCGCCATCTTGTTTACAATGCAATTTGGTATTAAATAGATTATGTTAAGTGTATTCTGGATTAGATATGCATATTGTGACTGAAATATAGTTTGGTACTGGATTTCTGTTATTAGTATTGATAGATTAAACATGTTGTGTTCTTGAAAATCTGTTAGTATGTTTCTCTTCCGTGTGGTGACGGACGTAAAGAATAGCACCGTCTCATCTCTTCCCGTGGGTGTCGTAGGAGGCGACTAAGGGACTTACTAGAGAATGGGCAGCAGCATTCTCTATGCATTTTACCACCTTACTGCGATCGCCAAACCGTCTGCCAAGCGAGCCGATTATGGCAAACCCCACCAAATTGGGGGAGCCCTACGTCCAGCAGTGGACGTCTTTCAGCTGAAATGATGATGATGATATTTCTTTTTGAATCAAAAAGTGCTGATAATTTTAGAAGGATATGAAAATGAAAGAAGTGATATATTTTCTAGTTCCATTCGACAAAATTTCGCTGGCGCAGCGTCCAGTTTAACAATAGCGATCTAGCGGGCCGATTAGCGAGTAAACTAGATTTCCTTGTCGGATTATGCTGTCCGTCATAGGTAGTACCGCACGTAACGGGAATTTAGCTCAGGTGTGCACTGAATTCTAGAGAAATCTGCTTATTTTGTTCACGTGTTTTGGGTGAATTTTAAAGTACAGTGAAACCTGGTTAATTGGGATCTCAAGGGACCAAGGATTTTGTACCATTTAAAGAGGTTTTCATTTATCCAGTTTTCCAATTAGACAGGTTTAAAATTTAGTTGTCTCATTTACAGAGGGCCCGCTTATAGAGGTCGAAATGTACCGTTATTCCATTTATAAAGGTGGAAATTTTGTGAAAGAAATTCAAATGTTAATAAACAATCGTGTCGTAACCTGTCCCAACCTGATAAATTGTCTCACTTATAAAAGGGAATTGAGCTCCAGAGTCCCAATTATAGAGGTAAACATCGAAAAAATCCTAGAAATCAAATCTCATTTAACCAAGTTCGAAAAGTCCCATTAACAGAGGTAATTCGATTAAAAAGTGCCGGGACCTCATTGTAGTTCTCAATAATAGAGGTTTCTCACTTATCCAGGTCCCACTTAACCAGGTTTCACTGTACTTACCTGACTTGATTCTCGTAATTTTTGAGAGATGAAGTTTGTGGGAATGTTGCATTCCAAAGATACATTAATCTTGTTTTGGTAGGTAACGAGATTAGGAGAAATTTTAGTTTCCATGAATATAAAATGTACGTCAGAGTAGTATTTTACAGTACTTACAGCTTTTCATGACGTAATTAAATTGTATTTCTGTGAATAAATTTCCACAAAAAGAAAATTCTTCTTTCATTAAATATTTCATTGACAGATTTTTGTCAGTTAAGCAAAGAAGAATTTTTCTTCTTGAGGAAATTTGTTTATGGAAATACAAAAAAAATAAACTGTCAATGAAATATTTGAAGAGAAAACTCTTCTTTGATTAAATGTTTTATTGACAGTTTTAATAAGGTACTTATCAGAATGAGTACCTATACGAAAAGTGCTAGACAAGTAACTTCAAAAGACTCTTTGTGTTCATTCAACAAAACATAATGGGTAAACATAATCGTGCGTTCATTAAACCCAGAAGATATATCGATTTTTGTTAAGCAAAATTGTCGCTATTTTGTATAGTTTTAATATGCAAGTCGGTAAAAGTGAAACATTTATAGTGTTGGTAGATGTCGTGAAAGTGCAATGAACATAGTTAGATATCGTATCGTCTGCTCTCGAATTGCTCGTTCCATTATTATCCGCTCAAGTCTGGTTGTAGAAAAAGCAGTCAAGTGCGATTTAATCATGAGCGAGTGTGTTCGTTATATTTTCATTCATTTTCTTTAACCTTTGTTGTATTTTCTATACGAATAACATTTATTTTTATTAAAAAAATATTTTTACTCATTACTTTTTTGTTCGTTTCCATTATGTTTTCTAAAGTTAAATCGTAATTTTTAATACACTATTATTTTAAATCTGTCAGCGTATAATTATGATGCTTACGTTAAAAGGTGTTTTATTTTTAATGGTTATTTATTTATTTATTTTATTATTTATGTACACACAGTAAAAAACATAGAAGAGACAGCATAAACAACCAATGAGTACAAAGGTACTGCTTATTTCTTTAGAAATGTCTTCCAGCAGACCTGCGAAAGGAGAAATGAAAAAGAAATGTAGACAATAGTGTGTGAGAACAAGGAAAGAAAATATGAATATGTGACGTCTTAAACTAAAATATACTTAACATATAACGCAGAAAATACTTAAAGTTAAATACTTATGCCACCATAATCTGCCTAGGCTTTTCCCAACTATGCAAAACCTAAGGTCCTTTAATTAAAAAAAAAGTGCGATTTTCGTAATACACGTAGTAAAGATGAAATTGTGATTCCAAAATTTAGATAAACTAAAACTAGCAAGTCATTTTTAATAAACAGTATCCGCTTCTATAACAAGTTGCCAAAGTCGGTTACAGAACTTAGCGATGGAAAGTTTAAAACTCACATCAAACGTGTCCTTATCAAAAAAGCATTTTATAAGATAAATGACTACGTTGAAGACAGGGAAGTTTGGCATTAATTCCTTCTGCACATGTGGCTTCCCTGGTATCTCATTAACAGCATAACTGTGTGAAAGTCTATTAACTGCTCCCAAATTACAATGTAAATTTTTATTTTTTGTAATGAATGACATATTCTCGTCATTATTTGACATTACCTATACATCAATTTTAATATCGACTATATAATAGTGATTGTCATGGAAATCATGTCACTTGGTTCAAATAGGTTCATTTTATTTATGTAGATTCTTTTACCTATTGTGAATGAGACAACGTTGTAGGCCTTACAGACTAGATTTGTAGACGATTTTCTATTCTGTATTCTCATTCCTCTAAGTTCCTGGTACTTAGTGACAGGTCTGCACTGTCCTCCCATAACTATTATCACTGTCATTTGAAAACATTGTAAATCCAATTATTTTTAAAAGAGTAACCGTGGAGTTTCTTGCCGGCTCTTCTCCATAGGAAGCGACAATTTGGAACCGTGCACCTAGCTTTTGACGTTTCATAAGTGCCCACGCAGGTTTATGTGAAACAAAATATTTTCAATTGATTTGATTATGTGGTGGTCGGCTTCCAGTCTAACCGGATGCAGCTGAATACCAGTATTAAATATGGAGCGACTGCCTATCTGATCTCCACAATCCTGTTACTGGGTAAATATTATACCCTTTGGTAAGACTGGTTGACAGACTTTCACGCGTCTGACGACTCGTAGCGACTGTCAAAGTTCCACAAATGACAGCCGGGACCAACGGCTTAACTTGCTTTCCGAGACAACGTGGGGTCTTGGTGTTTAAAGATGGTCACCCATCCACAGATCGACCGCGGTAAGCGTAGCTTGACCTGAACAATCAACCCGTCGGGCTTTTGTGCTTAGCTACAGGCCCTCATAAATACTTAAGTATCAGTAGGTTAAGTGTTCTCGGTGTGTATATGTAAAACACACGAATGTTAGACCGTTCGTAAAAACGCAAGCGGAACCCTAAGTAACATGAGTCGCAAAAGTTTAATTTTTATTGCGGGCATGCAACTCTCGCTTTATTCAGCAGACAAATAAATAAGTAGCTTACTGACTCCTAGTGGAAATACTACGTTTAAATGTATTTAGAAGCAGTTGGGATGGTAATATCGAGATACGTTTTAATCTCGAAGTCTCATTACACCCACAATGTCTATGAAAATGACTGTATTAAACATAAATAAAACAAGTGCTTCTTATTTTAGCGAACTTAAAAAAGGAGGAGGTTTTCAATTAGTCTACATTTTTATACCTATGTTTGTTACCACATAGCTCCGTCATTTATAAACCGATAAAAAAAAAAAAACACTTATAGGGTGGTGGTTTTTTTGTTGGGTGGGAAATCATCAAATAACTGCTCTCGCTCTGGGTGGAGCAGGAGGGCGTGTCAGACTTTTACTGACTAAAACCTACCCATGTTCCCTCAGTAGCCTGTATGCCAGGGGCGGTGGCATCTCTTTCGAATAAACCCGCACCCCTGGCAGGCATCGGCCCTTGCGGGCCCCATCGCTTTGTGCTGACATCTCTTTGAGGCGCGCGTGGAACACAACGCGCCGATGACCTGGTCTTGATCCTTACCGGACAGCAAGCTAATAGGATGGTGGTCCCATGTACCTACATTTGGTCAAGTTCAGATGATTGGTTTTTGAGTTAGTGTATGTCGATGATGTCATATTTATAACTAGCTTTTGCTTCGCCCGCGCGGAACTTTCATCCCCTATTTAACTCCTTTAGGGGTTGAATTTCGAAAAATCCTTCCTCATTTTTCCTTGCCTACATTATAAAGGGAACCTCTGCAAAATTTCAGCTTTCTAAGTCCAAGGGTTTGGGCTGGGCGTTGATGAATCAGTCAGTCAGTCAGTCAGTACTTTAATTTTATAAACTTACTTGCATACATACATACTCAGCCTATAACGTTCCCACTGCTGGGACACAGGCCTCCTCTCCGTGAGAGGGAGTGGGCCGTAGTCCACCACGCGGGCCCAGTGCGGGTTGGTAGATGTCACATGTCTTCGAATTTTTTGGTTCTAGTTGTTTCCTCACGATGTTTTCCTTCACCGTTTTGAGAGCAGTGGTGAGGAAATTATTTACACAAAGTAATGCGCCTGGCTGGGTTCGAACACACGACCTACAACTCGTAAGTCGCGGCCGTTACCACTGGGCCACCACTGCTCTCATAGGTAACTGGCGCATAGTTATTTACTCAGCACGGGAAGGTATACGTTTGTGCCCGGTTGAAATCAATAGGCTTCCCCATTACATAGGACTTAAACATAAGTGGCGAAAAACACGTCTGCCGAAACCTACGGAGAAACAAGGCATGATGTTATGTATGTTATGTACTATCAAGCAAAGCTCGTTATGATGCCACACCAAACATTGTAATGACGGGAATTGAGACACTCAAAACTGACGCGAAGTGGAGATTACACCACGATCCGATTGTTTGCTGGCCGTGGCCTTGCACAGAGGAACACTCATTATTTTAATACCACAAGACCTTATACAGCTATTATTGCCAGTAGTTTATATATTTTAACGATCATAGAAAAATAGGTAGGCATTTTGTGTGATGTGTAAGGTGACTTTATATGTTAAATCTTTGTATATAATAAATGGATGTTTTGTAATGTTCATTGACTAAAATGATTCAATTACACAAAGCAAAGACTCTTAAGTATTTTATAAGATAAAAAATTGCCATAAAATATGCCGTTGCTACGTCGTCGTCAGTAGCCCGATAGTCCGCCAAAGGGTATCGCGTTACCCACTGTGTTGTGGAGGATCAGTCGCTCCATGTACAATACTGGTATTCAGCTGCAACCAGTTAAACTTGAAGCCAACCCCAAAATACTTGGGAAAAGGCTAGGCAGATGATGATGTCATTAGTAATCTTGAAAAAAGAAATGCCCAGTCTCAGAAAAGCCGCAAACACAAAATCAAAATCAAACGTCATTTATTCAAACTAGGCTGAGAGTCAGCACTTTTCGAACGTCAAAATTACATAAGACAGTCCCCCAAAAATGCCAACCCTTCGACACTTCCTAGTGCTTTAGCTGGGAAGAAGAAGTGGCGCAACAAACTCCCCAGCAGCACAGCTGTCTGATAAGTTGGAAGAACTTGATTCTATACAGTAATAGGTAAGTAATTAAATGTCATAAAAAATGGAAATTTCATTAATAAAAAAAAAATAACAAAAAATGGTTTATACAGTCAAATAAAATAAACAATGCTATGGAGTAACTCATATAACCTGTCAGTAGGTAAGCTAATTCTGGTGAAAGAACACAAACGTTGTCTTGAGTTAATCACAGCGACCAACAATTGTAGTCGTTGATTGAATAGTATGCCTTAGAACAAAGATTTGATTTTACTTTAGCTTTAAACGCATTAAAATGTAAATCTAGTAAAGAAGAGGGAAGCTTGTTATAAAAGGTGATACCGAGCCCAACGAATGAGTTATGAACCTTATGAAGCCGGTGAAAGGGACCACGTAGTTTGTCCTTATTTATTACGTGTAATACGAGTAATTATGAATATCACTGTTTTTAGTGTATAAGTGTATATTTTGCCTAATATATAAGATGTGTTGTTGTAACTGTTACCTACACTTGTTCTCTAATTGGTAATTGCTTTCTTTCACTTTGTAGGCAGTACCTACGCCTAATAAATAGTTACATTCTTACAAAAACAAAACAAATGGCACCATTTATGAATAATATTTTGATTAAAATACGCAACAATTGTAAAGCAAAAACATTCGTTTCATTAACCGACTTCAAAAAGAAAGAGGTTATCAATTCGACATGTTTATATAAATATGTATGTTCGGGCATAACTCCGTCGTATAGAGACAATTTTGCAAAAAGTTTTTTTGTTCGACTGGGGTTTATTCCGAAATGGTCCCATTAAAATTTCGTATACATCTAATGATGCGTTTCGGATACAGACAATAGAACTCTTCAAAAAATGATAGCAAATCAACCGCGATTGCTGCTATCGCATAAATATGCACTTTATGCGATAGCAGCAATCACAAAAAAAAAAACACAACAAAGTGCAAAATAAAATAACTTTAATTTTGGAAGGCGGTGACATACTTCAATAATTCTAGAGGCTGTGAAATAGCTAATATTTACACTATAAGCTTTGGAATTAAAGTGGAGTAATACTACACCAATTTACAGCTCATGCAATCGTTAAATGCTTTAAGCCAGCTAGTGTCAAGCTCATTGAGGAAGCATTATAATATAATTATTTTACACCATAAAAGAATACCAATGGCATAATTAAATTCTCTAATACAGTTCAAAGCTTAGAAAGGGTGTTACTTTATCTCGTTAGCCAGCTGTTTACAAGCGTCGGTCTTCTTGACCTACTAGTAGCATTATACGTAGCCAAACGCTGGACAATGGTTCTTTCAAGTTCTACTAAAATGCATTTTGATGTTTTTTTGTCCAATGTACAGCCATTAGTCAGCTGTGCTGTTTAACAGTGTAGAGATCACCCCCCATACAGCCCCAAGAATCGTCTTACCCATTAGTACAGCTAGGTAAGAGCCATTGGCTGTTATATAGCTTGTTTATGGATGTAATCTTCGCTAATGTGCTGCTTGGGATAGAATTAAAATACACATCCAAAGTCACCGACTTCCGAAATTAAAGTTATTTTAGAAATTTAGAAATTAAAAATATTCTCCAGTCCCTAACACACTGTGTATTTTCGATCAACAATGTGCTGATCAAAGATTGAAATGATAAATTTAAGCTCAGCTGAATTTCATAAAATTGTGCTACGCCTGAAAAACGAGCCAGTGTTTTTCTTTTATTCACAATTAATAATACAATTAATATGAATATTTCTGTTGGTTTTTGTAAATAACTAATTTATATGCTCAGATATTGGTAAGGAAATGAAATTCGTATTACAATCTAGCCTATTAGCTAATAAGTGATTTAAATATAACTTAAACTGCCAAGTAACTATAAAACCAAGAAATTGTCCACCATCGTCTTTCTTATTCACTGTAAGATAAAGGGAAGTCACTTGATTCACGTGTTCTTCATTAAAGTCAGCACTTGCACTACAATTTAAGTTCACTTACAATGCACTAAACTAACTCAAAAGGTTTAACTCTTTTTAGTCTTCGCACTAATTCAGTGTTGTTAAGGAGTTGGATCGCCTCGACATTCACGTGATGATGAAGTCTGTGTTCATGAGCTTCTGCATATTTTTGTATGACATCAAACTCAAACTCAAAGCATTTATTTCAATTAGACCTTTCACAGGCACTTTTGAATTGTCAAACAAAAATCGAAGTTGAAGCTAGGTGCCCATTCCAAAAACGTAGATCTCTCTGGAGAAGAACGGGCAAGAAACTCCAAGGCCACTCTTTTAAATCGTGGGTATTACAAAATTTGTGTGTGTGGGAACATTATTCTTGGTGCTTCTTTATGTGAGAACAATGTAAAAAAATGTAATAAAATAAATTAAAAAAAATAAGATTCAAAATAAGCCATGGCAGATAAGAGATGACCAGTCTCAACCGACGGCGCCCGTTCACGAACTTGACGCATGGATCAGCACCATCCAGCTCAACCATTTTCTAGGGAACCGAATGATCCAACACACACGCCACCATCAGTGAGACATTTAAGTGAGCATGACATACTCTCAACTACCACGTTTTTTCAAGTCGACGTACATTAAAACAACATATTATAAGGATGCATGGTACTCACATTTACAAAAATTTGACAAAATGCTTCTAAATTGTACAAAACTATAGTTTCAATCCTATTTGAGAAATTCATAAAATTTGACTTCCAAAAAGAAAGAAAAATATATAATAAGTATCTGTTGAAATTTTAATAAATAATACTTGGTTCAGTAAAATCAAAAACAAAATCGTAATGTCACAAAATTAATAAAAATAGGAACAGAAATGTTCGCAATGTCAGAAAAATAATAATAATAGGAACAGAAGTGTTCGTAATGTCAGAAAACATAAAAAAAAAGGGGAAGCATCTCTTCCAAATATTAAAATGTTAATTAGTAAGCCCAGGTGGCTGTGGAGCAGGACCAGCATTAAGCCAGGCATTTTTATCTAAGATATAATCATCTAACTTATAATATGCTTGTCTACATAGTGTGCGTTTAATGCATGACTTAAATTTATTTTCACTTAGTTCAAGAATATCGACTGGTAGTTTATTATAACATTTTACACAGTACCCCATAAAAGAAGTATGTACTTTAGACAATCTGAAACGTGGTTGATCTAATTTGTTCCTATTTCTAGTGTTAAAATTATGCCTGTCACTTATCTTACTAAAAAGATGTCGATTTTTCCGAACATACATAATGTTCTCATAAATATATTGAGAAGGTACCGTCATGATGTTAATTGTTTTGAACAGTTCCCTTAGAGATTCGCATCTGCGGAGGTTGTAAATGGCTCTGACAGCCCTCTTTTGCAGAATAAAGATCGACTCAACATCCGCAGCCCGTCCCCATAGCAAAATACCGTAAGACATGATGCTATGAAAGTAACTAAAATAAACAAGTCGCGCGGTATCCACGTCTGTTAATTGGCGGATCTTCCAAACAGCGTAAGCGGCAGAACTTAGCCGCCCTGCAAGTGATGTTAAGTGAGGACCCCACTGTAGCTTTGAGTCAAGCGTGATCCCCAGGAAAACCGTCTGTTCGACGAATTCTATTATCTCCTTATTCAATACAACGTGACATTCACTACTTCTGACATTCGGCAACGTGAATCTTATGCATCCATCTTGAGGTCCCGGTGGAGGACGCTTTTCTAATGTACCAAGGACAGTAACTGTCTGTATGTTATTGATTATTTCATAAAAAATCATTCAATGGGATTAACTGAACTTTGACTATTTCATAAAAAACCATTCAAAAGCTTTTTCCGCTCTGGGTGGAGCAGGTGGGGATGTCAGACTTTTACTGACTAAAACTCACCCGTGTTCCTTCAGTTGCCTGTGTGCCAGGGGCCACATTATCTCTTTCGAACAACCCGCACCAGAACTTACAGGGCTCAATTATCGATACAGATAATTATAAATCTGCAAAGGCATATTTGTTACGATCGCAAGTCATATTTTAATCAATAGAAAACCTGACACTAATCAGAAAATTGCAAAAAAAAGGAAGATCATTATAATTTTGCGAACCTCCGGATCCTGTTTAAGGGCAATCTAGCCGCGGGCTTGAACTCACTGGTGGGCCTGGTTAAAAAGCACGCTGTCTACCAGGATTCGTGTCCGACAGAGGTAGTATCCGTGATAAGCAGTTAGACGCTAGAATAAACGCACAACATTATTGAGCGAGGTGCAAGATCAGTTATGGTAAAACAGGCGCGTAAAAAATCAATAAAAGTCCTCCGGAAGAACGGGTTTTATGAAAAACCACTGCTTAAATCAATGACCAATAAAGTTTATTGAACTTTTCGATATTTGAGCTTTGTCGGTACCGACGTGGTTTTGGAGATTTCACACTTCTTTTATTACTTAAACACGCCCAAAGTTAGGTCAAATTAGTAAGAAAAACTAATCTTTGTTGGCTCATAACTTTTTAATGTTTTTATTTTATTTTAGTATTCTGTTTCTTTACAGACAATGTTAATAATGAGATAATACCATGTTTAATTTTTCATGTACATTGTCGTAAAATGGAGTAATACAGTGCTGAAGTTTACATGGAAAAAATGTCGACAAGATCCACCTTAAATGTAAATAACGTAGACTTCATCAATTTGTACTAAAATAAGTCCATGGGCTCTTTTAATACTATTCAAATATCATTACATTACCCATACGCAACGCACTACACATATCTACAATAGTTCCAAGCATTATTACGTATGTTAATATTTCATCATTCAATTATCGGCCTGCGCCGTACCACTGCAGGCATCTATCAAATAATATTTTAGTTAGTACATTTCGTTCGTCAATATTCAAATTCGACGTTTTCATTAGGCATTCATTTTGATAGATGAATAACGGACTAAATGTCCGTTATTAGCGTCCAGCTTTTTTATAATGCATGCTATTTATACGATCATTATTGACGGGAATTTGAATAATAGTAGTTATTTGCTGTAATGATGTCTGGTTTATGTAATTAACTACCGTTTAGTATTGTTATTTAACTTGTTGTTGGTAATGGATACCTAATAGTAGGTTTTGATGGTCATTTATTTGTCTCGGTTTACAGGTTGATTGATAAGTTTGATTGTTAATTTCACTTCCACAAAAATAATATTTATTTCAATTTTAAACATTAATTTTCATATGGGTGTCATTTGAATCAGGAATGTGGGATTGGAATTGGTTTGGAAACGTTGTACCTACATCAAAAACTTTCCACATCATAATACAGCGTGCAGATGAGAAAAGGACAATGAATGAAAACACTGACAGTATTAATGCAGAGTATTTTGAAACTATCAAATTAATTTTAACATCGAAATTGAAAACGTGATTTTTTCAAGCAAACTAAATAGTATCTAGTGCAAAGCCGACGATGGGTTTTTCCAATCTTTTCACAGAAACAAGTGCATTTAAAAAGATAAGAAACACGCACGCAAGTACGTTAAGCCGTTAGTCTCGGCTAACACACGTGGATCATTGATCTATTCGTTACTGGTCGTCAGAATCCCAAAAGTCTGACAACCAGTCTTATCAAGGGCTGTCGTATTACCCAGTAACTGGGTTATGGAGGACAGATAGGCAGTTGCATCATGTAAAATACTGAAACCGGTTAGACTGGAAACCGATCTCAGCAAAGTGGGGAAAAGCCTAAAACATAAAAAAAATGCACCCCAACACGCTCAATTCAACCACACCTAAAAACTAATCCATTTTCCTAGCCCACAATTTTTCCAGCGAGCTAGACACTAGCTATTTTAATTAACCCAGCTATAGCAACATGTGACATGTTGTAACAAGTCGGAAGTGCAAGTTGGTCGGGTGCTTTGATCCTCGGTCGTGAGGTGTGCCAGCCTCGTGCTTGCGCATAGTAATCCATCTCGCTAGACAAACTCGCGACTAATATCTCCGAGAACTTACGGATGTGGTGGGAGGGAGATTTTAGACGCGTTTTCGGCTCTCATTTGAAAATGGATTTTGGGTTTTGTGAAAGGGCGGTGGTGAAGGGTTACCTATTCGATTTTGTTGATTGTGTCTACATCTTGTCTGCGAAATATGATGGTGTTGGAGAACACGAAAAATAGATCGTGTCAAAAATAGGATACTATTAAAGTACCCAAGATTGTTTTTTATAAGTAAGTTCTAAAGAGTCATTCTTTGAAAATGGCTGCTCCATCCCCGGCCTTTTGAATGATGTAATTAATAGTTTGCACAAGTGAAACATTCTTAATAGAAAGAAGGTAGAAAAGCCTTTCCACTAAAAATTTATAAGACCTGTAATAACCTATTACTTGCTACTGTATAATTTTGTTCGTCATTAGACATTGGTCGGGTTGTATGACCATCGAAAATTATGGAGTATCTACTTGTCTATTTACGGAAACATATCCATTAGTGCAAATCGTGTTCGTTTGAATAAAGGCCTTATTTTACTCCAATGCAGTTTTAAATTTGAAAGCACTGTAATCACATCAAATAGAAATAACTCCAAGCAAAGCCTGCTTGGAGTTATTCTATTTGATGACAAGTAAATTAAATAACTTGATCCGATCGATTTTAATCTTAAATTTTTTCAAACTAAGTAAATACGAGTACTTCAATCTTGAGTAGTACCTAGATAGAAAAAAAAACGTGTGGCACTCGGAGACTGCCGCGGTAAAGCTATTGCATAGCATTTTTTATCAACTTATGCAATTATAACGAAAATAACCTAACACCCCCAGTATGAAATGGCTAAAATACTGCTAAAACGGTAAGAAAATTTCATAAAATATCCATAAATATACGATGTTGTGTATGAAAATTCATTCCTCCGTTGCTATGCAACAGTCCGACCTGTTGCCTAGTTAGGTTATTTTCGTTACGGAATTTCTGGATTCGGTCTCCACGCTCAAGGCCCGCGATAGAAGCTCTAAACTTTTTAAGCTATGCAATAGCTTAAAAAGTTTTAAGGAAAAGTTCATTTTAATCTTGTTAGCACATTTAAATAAAAGCTTGTTTAAAAAAAATATTGAAGAACAAATTCAGCTTAAGCATCTTTCACTGTGAATATCACAACATAAACGATGAATTACATAAGGCAGTTCTGTTTGCTTCTCTAATGATTCTATGTTTGTTTAGGCTTTTGACTAGTCAGTCAAAATTCACAATGTACTTTACATGCACAAGTGTTTCGGTTAGACTCTTTAGGAAAGAGTATCCAAAATGGTCGATACTTGCAAAACATTAAAGCCTACATGACTGTGTTGTATGGCCTTAAATTTCTCATATTTAATGTATCAGTTAAATATCGCTTTTGCTTTCTTACTTCATTGCGTGTACTGAATTCGTCTTTTTTCCGGAGATATCTTAAAGAAAAGAAGTTCATCGCTCAAGCAATCATCATTCAAAGCATCGTTCAAGCGTCATCTTCAAAACAGTCTCCGATTTGCTGTGTGTTTGTCTTCCTAATCTTGCCTTTTAGTAATATTTTTATTTCGAACAGTAATCTTCTTAGTTTTTCCAAGTAACTTATGTTTTTTGAAACTTTCTTTGTTTCTCAAAACGATGTGACTAAACACACGTTTCTATTTCTTTGGTAGGCCACTGAACCCTTCTGATAAATTTCTGGCCACAATCTCCCCAAATAATAATTGCTTCTTTACGTGTTGGCGTCATCTTCAAAACAGTCTCCGATTTGCTGTGTGTTTGTCTTCCTAATCTTGCCTTTTAGTAATATTTTTATTTCGAACAGTAATCTTCTTAGTTTTTCCAAGTAACTTATGTTTTTTGAAACTTTCTTTGTTTCTCAAAACGATGTGACTAAACACACGTTTCTATTTCTTTGGTAGGCCACTGAACCCTTCTGATAAATTTCTGGACACAATCTCCCCAAATAATAATTGCTTCTTTACGTGTTGGCGTCATCTTCAAAACAGTCTCCGATTTGCTGTGTGTTTGTCTTCCTAATCTTGCCTTTTAGTAATATTTTTATTTCGAACAGTAATCTTCTTAGTTTTTCCAAGTAACTTATGTTTTTTGAAACTTTCTTTGTTTCTCAAAACGATGTGACTAAACACACGTTTCTATTTCTTTGGTAGGCCACTGAACCCTTCTGATAAATTTCTGGACACAATCTCCCCAAATAATAATTGCTTCTTTACGTGTTGGCGTCATCTTCAAAACAGTCTCCGATTTGCTGTGTGTTTGTCTTCCTAATCTTGCCTTTTAGTAATATTTTTATTTCGAACAGTAATCTTCTTAGTTTTTCCAAGTAACTTATGTTTTTTGAAACTTTCTTTGTTTCTCAAAACGATGTGACTAAACAAACGTTTCTATTTCTTTGGTAGGCCACTGAACCCTTCTGATAAATTTCTGGCCACAATCTCCCCAAATAATAATTGCTTCTTTACGTGTTGGCGTCATCTTCAAAACAGTCTCCGATTTGCTGTGTGTTTGTCTTCCTAATCTTGCCTTTTAGTAATATTTTTATTTCGAACAGTAATCTTCTTAGTTTTTCCAAGTAACTTATGTTTTTTGAAACTTTCTTTGTTTCTCAAAACGATGTGACTAAACACACGTTTCTATTTCTTTGGTAGGCCACTGAACCCTTCTGATAAATTTCTGGACACAATCTCCCCAAATAATAATTGCTTCTTTACTTCTTCACGTTTATCACTATCTACTGTTTCGACTTACTTGTTTACTTTTTGTTCAGTTAAAGGTTGTGTTTGTTGTATTAATTTTTTCTTCACTATTCTAGTCAGCATCCTTTTCATCGCATCTCTCTCTCTTTCAAGTTTTGCTTTTTCTTGTTTCAGTTTATCAATCTGTATTTTGTGAATATAGCGCATTTTTCTTAACAAATAGTTTTTCTTCTCACAAAGGTTTTTGCTATTCACATCTTGCGTTTGGTAAGATGGTCCTTCTAATGGATCCTGTTGAGGAGCATTATCTTCACGATCGCTTGATGGAGGTGTGTTTTGAAGCATCAGCTCCTGTACAAGTCTTTTTGTCTTCTTTTTTTCTGCGTATCTTTGACTGTTTTCAATCCATTTTTTCCTTTGAAGTCGTTTTTCTCTGGTAGTCATATCGGCCACACTTTTGATTTTATTTTGTTCATTGCGTTTTAAATATCTCATTCTTTCTTTTTCTTTCTGTATAGCGTATTTTACTGGATCGTTTTTAATTTCCTCATATTTCTTTCTTCGCAACCTTGCTTCAGCTAGTTTCGTTTCACGAGATTTTGTAAGTTTTGTTTTAGGCATATTTGTATCTGTAAATGAAAACATAATTTTGATTTACAAGTTATCAAAGCTATGCAAAAGGAAGTTATTTAAGAATTGAAGACCCCGTTCCAGGATAGTTAGATTAGGTTCAATCTTTTTACTCGCAAAAAGCATAGGCTAGGTCAGGGGTCGGCAACCTACGGCTTGCGAGCCACATGCGGCTCTTTGGATATGACGCTGCGCCTCTTTAGTTCCATACGCAAATATTATTGATTTTCCCTTCACCTGGCGAGCTATCAAATAAAAAAATGGCGAGTTTGCAAATGGCGTAGATTAGGCCACGCCCCTTTTCGGTCACCTTGCGTTTAAACCCCGATTTCACGCAATTTTACTATGAAACCAATAATAACTGTGACTTGTTCGGTATCTGTATGATATTTTAAAAAATTGTGGCTCTTTAAAAAAATAAAATTTTGTAAATTGTAATTTATGACTCTTCGCTACTAAAAAGGTTGCCGACCCCTGGGCTAGGTCATGTTCGAACTATGACCAAAAAAAATTTCAACTCACAGAAACAAAAATACTTTAAAGTATTTTTAAAAGGTTTTAGATTTTAATACCTTTAAACGAGCAATTCCTGTATATATAATCTGAATCTCGGAAACGGCTCCAACGATTTTCATGAAATTCAGTATGCAGGGGGTTTCGGCGGCGGTAAATCGATCTTGCTAGGTTTCATTTTTAGAAAACGTGAAACAAAAAAATGGAAAAAACCAAGCAAAGCTCAGTCATCCAGATATTTAAATAGAATGCCAAACAAAAAAAAAAAAAAATCTAATGGCAATTAGTTCTCCTATTTGCCATTAGAATATTTGTAAATCCAGTATTTGTAAAAAAAAAAACACGTTTTTTGTGAAACAGAATAGTAAAAAATATCAAACGTTCTTCGGCTATCAACTAATTCTATCGTATTTCTGTTATAGGATTAAAAAAATAAACTAACACCACGTTCGCACTACTTTTGTTTTTAGATTGAACAGAGTTTCGTTCAATAAAAGAAGTAAACAATATTAAGCTAATTACCATTATTTTATATTCTTTATCATAATTTTAAGATCATTACCATAAATG
Organism: Polymixis flavicincta; assembly: GCA_949987655.1. Lineage (NCBI taxonomy): Eukaryota > Metazoa > Arthropoda > Insecta > Lepidoptera > Noctuidae > Polymixis > Polymixis flavicincta. The sequence continues at coordinate 17,499,705 of OX465179.1, forward strand.
TAATGTAATTTACCATCCAACTTTATAGAAATGGTAATGTGAAGACCGGAACGGTAATGATATTTTTAGACTTTTTTTTTAGATTCCTTTTTTTAGATTTTTAGACTCCCATAATAACTACAACTTCGAAGTATGAAATATTTAAAAACTTTTTGAACTCGATGATGGTTTCATTGGCATCAATAATACTTTAAAACAATTAGTAATTAAAAAAAAATACTTACCAAGCTTAAAATCTCATGTTGATTAAAAAAAAAAAAAAAAACATGGTGCACGCGTTCACCTTGTTCAATGTTCGTTGGTCGACTGCGGGGGAGCAGCATGCCCGGGGTGAGGTTCAAGTATTTCGCTGGTTCGCACATCTACCAGCGGTTTTCGCTATTTCATTTTGAATGAATGGTAATGAGTTTTTTTTTTGAACGAAAGTGTTTTGTCTCCGTGAACGTAAGTACCAATCGTAATTAACTTTATATTTAAATAGTTTTATAGCTTAATTTGTACTTATCAGGTCGTGCACGGTGCTGGTAATGATATTTGGGCCCCTTTTTTAAGTATTGAAATAACCTGTTAAAAAAATTAAATGTGATGGCCGCCATTACATGGCAGCCAATAGATGGCAGCACCTCTTTAACTAACTGTTTTTTTTTTAATAGGTTTAAGAACGTGTAGTTTTGTGTATTTTCAGGTGAACAAGTGATTTGCACGAAATGAGAGTAATTACCTCACATAGGTACTGCCCCATTGCTGCACTATACCCACACTTTGGCAAGCCTTTTCATCACCTTTGGTTTCTGAGAAATTTTCGCTCCTTTGCGAAAATTGAGGAAAATTAATTACTCAGGAAAACACTTTTACCAGCAAACTATATTGACCATATTGTACAGGCAACAACTGTCATTATTTGACCATTATACGAAATAGCCAACTTAATTATTAATTTCCTTGACTGTATGACGGTTTACAAAGCTTTAGTAGTCTCTTGGGAATTACCCTTTTTAAAGTCGATAAAAATCAATGCATTTAACTTCTCAATCAGCTTGAAATCCAATAAAAATAACCATTTCGTTAATCAAAGGCATAATTAACATTCTATGTTAAGTTGAACGATCAATAACAAATGAGCTTTAACAAAACATTACATCGAATGATTTAAATCGAATAAATACTAATCGAATAACAACACAGAGCTCAAGTGCCTCGTTTAGTCGGTTTGTTTATGGAATTAGCAAAGAAAACCAGCGGAATTACATTATGATAATTATCACTTGGGTACATATGAACAGTTTTATTGGCAACAGCGGTTTTCTGTATCGGCAATACTCACAATAAAGGAAAAATTGTGTAGTTTCCCTTTTCTTTTTCCGTTCATTGCAGACGGTTTTCATTATTATTAGATTTTATTTTGTAAGGTTTTAATTGTTCTGAGAAGTGGTATTATGTGGACTGTTTTGTTTAGAATTTAGTACCAATTAGGCTGTCTAATGTTCTCTAAAGTAATCTTTTCAGTAGCAAAACCATTGAATGAATGAATGAATAAAATGCACCAATCCCAGGTTGGCTTGACCACGCTCGATTAATCGAATGAGCCCCAAAATGTGCACTAGACTGGTATGTAGCAAGAAGTTTCTGGAAGCCAGCAACAACGGATTTTACTACATTCTGTATTCCAAATTCGAATATTCAAAAACTGCAACAGTGCACTAAGCTGTGTCAGTGGTGTTTTATTTACATTACATTTTGTACTCCAGTGATTCGACGGCCCACGTGTTTGGCATAACAGACATAACTATAGCTGTGTCGCTCACTCGCTCCACAAACCTCGTAGTTAGGAAAAAGAAAACGTTTCACGACGACTCTCTTTTCCAAAGTGCTTTGCGGGCGCAAGTTGCCTACTTAGATGGGCACAAACACATCGGGACTACCCGCAGTTTATGTAATCCGTAGAGACACCGCACCGACTCCGACACTATGAATATGCGGGGCTCCGATAACTTATCTCCGATTCTTTGAATTATGTACCTACGTAGGAAATCGCCTCATAATATATTGGTATTTGAGATTGAAGTCGACTGTGAAATATAGCTTATTGGTAAAGTTTTATTGTACTTGTCACAGGTGCGATGTTCCGATGTTTTACTTTAGTTTTACCGTTACACTGTAAATAGATTGAGTTTGGAGTTACGCGACAGGTATTTCAAAGTTTTACGCTTTCGTACCTATCTGTGCTTGTGCTTGTCTGTGTTTGTGAGCGTCCATCGTGTCGTCTTTTCAGTCTATTCGCACGAAATTATACGGCCGTAATGGTCGAATCAACATGTCTTTTTTTCTGTAGATGACTTGCACGATTTTAATATATTTGTGGGTGAATCGGAAACTCCAGAAATACGCATTAGGCGATTGGCTTATTTAAAATGTTGTGCAATAAAGTTAAGAAAAAGTACACTTAACATTATTGCATAAAATTTAAAACGTGCCAATATTATAAACGTATACTAGAGGTGTCTTTTCGCCCTTTTCGGGCGAGGCAATCCGTGCAAATATTGACTAATAAGCCACTGTGTTATCCTATGTATTTTTACATTTATGTCCGTCAATTTTATGGTGTACATAATAAAGAGTATATTCTATCCATCTATATGTTAAGCTGGAATAGAAATCGTAGGTAGTCATTATGTTTGCATGGCGTGAGACTCCCCTATTGCGATAAAAGTTAGTATCAATTCGACCCAGAAAAGATAAAAAGTAATCCACCTATTAGATTATCGCATCTACCCTCTATACCTACGTTGTATTTCTTTTTCCATACAACTTTTATGTCAAAGTTGAGCGAGTTCCCAAATTGCGTTCAAAATTATGTTTTATAAGGTGTTACACAGAATACAAGCCGCGATATTTTCAATTTCACGAAACAATTATTCCGCCATGTCATCAATCGGATTCCCGCTTTGATTGCGCGGCAAATTCGTTTTGTTTGGACACAAAAATTGCAATATAAAGAGCTGCCACATCATTCCCTTTTGGGTTAACGTAGATTGCTTCCAAAATGTAATATTGTTTGCAATTCATTTTGAACAGGCGATTGCCCACTTTTATTCCATTTATTTTTGATTCCGATACTAACTTAATATTTAACGCGGATCGCAAAATAGATCCATGAAAAACTGTGGAATTGAATTTATATAATTTAATTGAACAATAAAATCTTAAGAAGGAAATTGTTGTGAAAGAAAGTTGCGCAAGGCGCGAGTGGGGAAGTGCCCAGGGCACAATTTAATACTTCAGATAGAACAAATGCAAGACCACCTTGTTGCGCCGACTTCTTTATACAAGCGTCAATAATAACACTTCCCCTTACTTTACAATAAAACGAGAACTTTTTACACGTTTATATTAAGAATTTCTAGAGATATTATTACGAAGCAAGCGGAGGAACACAACTTATTAACGCTTCTGATATGTGACGGAGACGGATTAAATTAGCATATTATTGACTTGTCGAGATTAGCGACTTTACTCCGAGAAAAGAAAGTTACTTTTTTCAGAAAAAAGTGTATACAAATCCTCATCTCAGAATCGGAGAGGGCTGCAACGGGCTCTCGTCTTACATAGCGACGTAATCAGACTGCAGCCTCGAGCTAATCTTGATGTACTACTCCTAGGCTCGGCTGTTCATGTTATTGTACTCTTTTCACGTTCGTGTTATTACCAACCTCCGCTGCGTATGTACTTGTGAATATTTAGATAATGCCGTCTGCGAGCACGCGGTTGATATTTATTTAATTATACGAAATTCTGCTTTACATAATGGCGTTGTGACTTAAAAACACAGTTTTTTACCTCGTCGGATATTGCGAAAACTTTACAAAGTTGTCTGTGTAGTTGTCAGCGTCTAAATCATAAATAAAACGCGGGCGTTTAAAGCGGATGAAGTTTAAAGGACTTAGCGGGATGAAAGTTAAAAAGCGCTGCAATTCATGCAGCGCAGGTGACCAGCGGTTTATCAGCGCGACGCAGCCGGCGAGTGGCGCAGGCGGCGCGGCGGCAGCGGGGCGTTGGCGGGGCGGGTGCGGGACGGTGACGTCGGGACTGCGGCCGGACACCACACACCTATCGCGAGAGGGACCTGCGACACCGCGCCGCGGATAATCGCCTCATTTATAAAGTTTAGCGGGACAAAGCTGCGCGAGTTTTTGATTGAAAACAAACTTAGAAGGGACAGCCTCATTTGAATAAGTATTCTGCGAATAAAGTGTGGCTTTATGTTTTCCTTTAGGTGTTTTTTTTTTTCCTTTGTTATGCAAAACATTGTTCCACCTTGTTTAGGTACTACAACACGCTTTATTTTTGAGTGAAAGACTCTTTTGAAGTTAAGCTTTCCTGTATAAATTATTTTATTTTCACTGTATTGTTCTAAAGAGAACCTTTTGAAACTTTAACGGTCGTTGCGACTCTTCATCTTGGAATCTCAGTTTATCATTGTTGGAAGGTAGAATAATTCTAACTCGTTGTGCAACAATGGAGCGGTGCAGGAAAACGTTATATTAAAAAGAAAGGACTATCTGTCAGTATAAATAAAAAAAAACGTTGAATACGCTTCCTTGGTGAGTGTAATTAAGCGGGTACCTACCTATTATGATTCTCTGCCATCAGGGATTCCTCGCACAAAATTCCCTAGCGATGTGTATGAAACCCACCAATAGAATAGTTTATTTTCATAAAAATGAGCTATTGCTTCGCTGAGTTAGCCTTTTTTTTTCAAGCTCTTGGATTGTAATGCACGAACTAGTGTAGCAATGTAATAGTTAGCTATCAACTGCATATTTAAGGCGAATTTCACCAAGGAAACTGAACTAAATCAGCACATCTAAACAATCAGATTTTTTGTTTAATATTGTCTTTGACAACTCTTATACTCGGTTTAAGTACATAGTACCATCTCTATTGTTATACGTCAAATATCATAAATCAATAGCCCTTTCCTTTTTGAGAAAAAAGTAAGTTCAAAAACTAAAACCAGTCTACTGAAAAGTCACGCTCTAAAAAGTATGACCAAGTATGACACAAGAAAATATCTGAGACCTGGGTCGAATGCTACTTGGCCCTAAAGCTAATGATCACTGAATACCTACTGTTAGAATGTATTTTAGTCCATGACTTTCTTTCCATATTTGAATATGTGACGTCACATACCTAAAACCCAACGGACGATCAAGACGCTTCCAACAATATCTCATTTGTCAAATTATGATAGAAGTACTAGTTTATAAGTTACTAGCTTTTGCCCGCGGCTCCGCCCGCGTGGATGTCGGTTATCGCATAAAAAAGTAGCCTATGTCCTTTCCCAAGGTTCCATCTATCTCTATACCAAAATTCATCAAAATCGGTTCAGCGGTTTAGGCGTGAAAAGGTAACAGACAGACAGACAGACAGACAGAGTTACTTTCGCATTTATAATATTAGTAGGGATGATGGAACAGATGAACATACCTACATACATATCGTAACCCAAATTTTCGCTTCACCATAGTCGAGTAAAAATAGCCAATCACCAGTCACTTCCTCCTGACATAGTCTTGACAAAAACCTGATTCGTCCTATTTGTAGGGAGCCGCTAATTATCGCTCCCTCGTATAGTGCTAATCGCGAACCACTGCGACATGTTAACTGGCGACACTTGCTAATTCAGAAGCCTGATGTGAGATATGCCTGATAAACGTCACTGTGATAATTCTGAGGAAGGAGTTTCTTGTTTTTCTCTTGTAGGCGATAATATTCAGTATACGATACTAAATCAAAGTTAATAAAAATATACTGGGACATTTAGACGTCTTCTTCTTACTAGTGCCAGATTGAAACTGTGCATTTGATCACACATATCAACACCATCCACCATAACCAATGGACCCCCTGCCGCATTCCCAGCGTACGCGCCGGTAGGATGTTCTAGACTGGCGCGATGTGGAGCTGACGTCATAATCTATAAATAGAACACGCGTTGTCACAAGTGTAACAAATAAAAACAAGGGGATTACAGTAAAAAAATCATACTCTTGAGAAAATATTCCACAAAAATTTACTAAAACTTGAAGTTGAGTTTTCAGCGGTAGAGATTTTCCAAAAACTATAAATCTGTAATTCGTGAAAGCGCAGGTAGTACCTACTTCTGGCTAATTTGATACTCAAAATGTATCAAATTAGTTTATTAGTAAAAGTTTACATTTAAAATATTTTAAAACATTTTCACACTCCTGAAAATCACTGAAAAATTATTGGTGTAAATATGAAAAAAAACTAAAAAGGCAAAAGGATTATCTAAGGATTGGACCCTAATAAGAAGAAGGCGTAAGTTTATGTGCCAAGTATTACAAAAAAAAAAAAAAAAAAAAAAAACTAAGTAAGTATTCTAATACTTCATATATTTTTCTTAAGTGGTTTGGCTTAGGTTTTTACAACATAGATCCACAATGTCGACAATAAATCACTGTTCATCTATAAACTCAATTATACTTTTTCCACGGGCCTCTCATCAATACACAAACGTTTTAAGGGCAATTTCAGTTTAAACCGTCGATTTTCTATTAAATTTCCGACAAGTTAAAAAGGGACGACACTAGCCCTCGTCTATCCTCACTAACAAGTTACTTACGATCTTTTAAGAAATATTTAATGAAGCGCTGGCCGACATTCACGTAGGTAAAACAATTAGAAAATCAATAGGAACCGCCTTATTATTTTATTGAAAGGTTATGCCTTAACTTTCGCATTATTTATTAGCTGTGTTTTGTAAGGGTTAGGGGTAAAATGGTTTTATACAGGGTACATTTTTAATCAGTGCGCAAACTGTTACCACGAATTCAGCATATCATTCTAGACCCCCTAGCGTAGAAATATTTCGTCGGTTATACAAAAAGAATCAGCTGTTCCATACATTTTGACTGCGTAGGAATTGCACTTTTCTATGGAACAGCTGATGATTAAAATGTTATCCTGTGTACTAAAAGTATGAAGCTACTAGATTTTGCTAACGGTTACGACAGCGTGGAGGTCACTATCGAGATAAAAGCATCCTATTATGTTATTCCAGGTTATAAACTATATGTGTGCCGAAATTTCACCCAAATCTGTTCAGCCGTATTTTCTAGATCGGAGGCTAAATCATTTCATAAATAGTCCGGTGGGTAATGATGGTGATAAAGTGTGTTAATTTTCGTCTCTTACTTTAAGTTTTTCTAACTGAACAGATGGCTGCTGTGTTGCGTTTGTTGCGCCACGTCTCCCCAAATTAAGCCCTAGGAAGTGGTGTGTCTTTTGTATTTTTGGTGTTAAAAAAGTGCTGACTCTCAGCCTCATCCATCTAATAAATGAATTTAGATTTTGACATTATAAAACTAAGACTAAAATAAGTACAAAATCCAACGTAAATCACTGAAAGCATCATCTAAAAACAACCCTTAACAAATCAATCCTAACGAACTCTTTCCCACAACAAGTTGACACACGACATTTTAATTAGGCGTAAAAGCTAATCAAAACAACCAATTAGGGTCACGCCACACCGTTTGAACACGTCAAAAAATCGCGCATATTTCATGACAACACGTTGTTTTACTAAATAGGACGTTTGATAAAAACTATCCAAAGCTTTTGTCACGTCACCCCTTGAATAATGTTTTATTTGCTCGCAGTGCAGTGTTTAACACTTTTCATAATAGTCCGGACGATTTACGCATCAATAAAATTAAAAAGCGACGCGGTTTGTGATTGAAGTCCAATGTGGAAAGTGCTGAAAATTATAGCTTCGGCTTTTACGTTTGACGTGCAATTGAAATCTGTTTATGTTGTTACTTTCGGGAAGTGTTATTTGTTCATCGTTCAATGAAGTTTGGGCGATATTACTTTCACATTTGGTTTTATTGTGAGGCTGAAAAATATTATGAATCATTAAGGGGTTTATTTATAAACGTTGATTAAAATTAAGACATGCTTCACAATTCAGCCGAAAGACGTGCACTGCTGGACATAAGCCTCCTCCAAAAGGGGGTATTGCCATAATCGCCCCGCTTTGCAGGCGGGTTGGCGATCATAGTATGGTGGTAAAATGCATAGAGAACGCTGCTGCCCATTCTCTAGTATGTCCCTTAGTTGCCGTCTACGACACCCACGGGGAGAAATAGGATGGTGCTATTCTTTACGTCCGGCACCACACAAAAGACTTGCTTAAACGTAAAATAAATATGATTAAACAGTCGCTAATCATAAGACGTAAAGTTGGAAGGCCTCCCACAAGGTGGACAAATGACCTTGTGAGGGCCGCAGGAATCCGCTGGATGCGGGAAGCACAGAACCGGTGGACGTCTTTCGGCTGAAATGATGATAATGATGATGAATCATAACTTAACATCAAGCAACGTTTATAAATAAAGGGGTACTTAAATATATTAAGACCAATGGTGGCCCAGTGGTATTACCCCCGATATGCAAGTCGAGGGTCGTGAGTTCCAAACAAAGGCAGGCACTTTACTTTGTATATTTAATTTCATCACCACTGCACTCAAAACGGTGAAAGTAACCATCGTGATGAAACCGACATATCTTAGAACCAAAACAAAAAAAAATCAAGACACGTGACATCTACCAACCCACACTGGGCATGCGTGGTAGATTATGGCCCACTCCCTTTCATAGAGAGGAGGCATGTGTCCTAGCAGTGGGAAAGTTACAGGCTGATTACTATTAAATATATCACCCAATGTTGTGAATGAAGACATGGGCAACGAAAACGCTGTTGCTATAAAACCTAGTGCATTCGATGGAAGACTCTGGTTTCTTTAAAAAATATTTTAAATTAATTATAATTTCCCAGCTACAGTTATTTCCAAACTTTCTGTGTGCTCGAAGAAGACCGTTTGTACAATGACTGCACTACGTGAAAGCAAGCTGCACGATGTGTTTTCTAATCTAACTAGCCTGTATTGTCCACTGCAGGGCAAAAGCGTCCCTCTCACTCTTCCACACAATTCTATCCTTTGCCAATATCGGTCAGTCCCTTCGGAAGGAGTCAAGGTCATCCCACCATCTTTGTCTCGGCCTGCCGTGATGTATTCGTGCGTTTAGTGGGGCCCAATCAGTGGTTATTTCAGCTGAGCAGCTTTCTGGGTAACGTTCTTGACGTTTGTTTTGGCATGCAGTGTTGTATTCCTGATACGGTCTAAAAGCCGAACCCCCAGGATACTGCACTCCATGGCTCACTAGCAAACCTCGAGCTTTGACCTCTGCTGAAGTGTCAAAGACCACCTGGTCTTTAAGTACCATATGTAAGAATGGGTAGAACACACATGTCCATAATAGCTTAGCTTTTACTAGACAGCTATCTTAACACATACGATGAAACCACACACCGAGCTTAGTTTAACGATCACCATAAAACGATACAATTTTACTGCTGTCACTAACCGCCAAGAAAAAGACACTGTTCCTGTCAGCCAACAATGTTAATTCCGACGCCATTTTGACACGATATTAATGTAACGGTCTTACTGAAAGCGGTACAGCTGTTCTTGAGATAAGTGTACAAAAATTTACCTTACGGCGAAAAAGGGGTACGTTTGAAATTATTTTTTAGTGTTATTGCAGCCGTTTTTTTCATTATTTTCCTTGTTCCAAAAAAATGTTTTCGTCGAGATCTGTGTGCAGATTTGTTTTATTTAATGAAAAGGGTTTGTTGTTTAGCAAATCGATGTTGTAATTGAGACGGAAGCTGTTTTCAGTTTTTAAAAGAAACATCCATATATTTTTTCAAACATAATCGAAACTGAATATATAATACTTACAGGGTATATTGACTTCACTGATTATATAGTACTTACAACCATGGAATCAGGATATGATTCTGAAACCCGCTGCAGTTTTTTTTTTTTAATTGCTGTTCATTACACTTTGACCGCGTTGGTATTGCACTTTTTACATTTTATTTAAACACTAGGTTTTGCCAGCAGCCTCGCCCGCGCGGAACTTTTATCCCCTATTTAACTCCCATAAGGGTTGAATTTCAAAACATCCTGCCTTGTTCCTTGTCTACATTATAAAGGACTTCTCTGTGAAAAATTTGAGCTTTCTAGGTCCAAGGGTTTGGGCTGGGCGTTGATGAGTCAGTCAGTCAGTCAGGACTTTTCTTTTTATTAATATAGATAGAAGATACGAATACTTTTTTCGCTAGGAGGTCTAAAATCATGGTTACCTTTCGCGTCTACGTCCTTACTACCCTGTATAGTTAGTTAGGTATATTAGTTTACCACCACTAGTATCAACAATACATGATTTCTAGAACATGGCTAAAAAGTCTATCATTGTTTTAAATAATTTTCAATCTGGAGCAATAGCTACCTACATAGATTCTAATACAATTAAATTACGACCACAAAGACAATGTGATAACAGATTGTACGGAAAGTTTCAAATAATGAGCTTATTGTTTGAAGACCGACACTTGAGTTCAAACTGGAAGTACTAATTTCACGCTATACAAAATCTCAGACACGCACCTCCATATAAATTAAGCACCACAGTATTACACCATTGAATTTTACGACAAATCCGAACCCAGAGGTAACTAAATCACAGATAGTCGAGAAAATCCAATTATCGCGTGCACAATGGGTCACGAAACAATCTAAACTAAGAAAATTAATCTTCTGAGTCCAGAGGAGCTCTGTCTGTGCAAACTTAGACAATGGATTTATAGTTCATCGATTTGAGGGCATCGCTGCTACGGGTATGGGTATCATAGCCTTCCACAGAAGTCTCAGTGTCGGGTTGCGTGGAAATCGTAGCCTGATGGTGTCACTCGACACGATGGGACTAGGAAGTCATGAGGTGTGTAAGTGTCGATGGGTCTAGCTGCTATTTAGATACAGGCTGGGATGAATTATTTAGCTATCAATTGTTATGTCCAAAAACATCAGCATATAATTGAGATTTGACAGGTAATACTTTCCAAATGTGGACTTTCAATAGGATCCTATGTATTGGTAATATTATATATGCGAAAGCAAGTTTGTTTGTTTGTTACCTTTTCACACCTAAACCACTGAACCGATCATACTAAAATTTTGCATAAGTATACGTTGTCAGGTGTAGGTACAGAAACGGATATAAAGTTACCTTTATTTTCGAAAAAAGTACTGTTCCCGAGGAAAACAATGATAACGTTCTTATGATAACAGATGGCGCCACGTGTCTTTCGAATCGTGATTGAATTGATTGTTAAGTTCTAAATTAACGCGAGCAAAGCCGCGGGCAAAAGCTAGTATACAAATAAAAGGAAGGGTTTCTGGCTAAATAATATTACCAGGCGCACAAGTCGATCGAGCAGATTAAGCTACGCTTGCCGCGGTTGGTCCGTGGATGGGTGACCATCTTTGCCTCGCAAAGCACGTAGGCAGTGGCTTCATGTAAAACACTGGTATTCAGCTGAATTCGGTTAGACTGGAAGCCGACCCTAACATAGCTGGGAAAAGCTTTTGCACATGACTTTTTGTATTAATGGAAAAATAGTCAAACATTTAGAGCGAGAAACATAGTGTTTCAAATAGTCTAAGCCGAAAATCGGTTCACTAGAACAGCAAGAAAGAAGGTAATATTATATAAATTGAACGCAAAACTTCTTGGCAATCTGAATCTCGTTGGAAATGAAGCAAATAAAGCAAGAAGGCACGTCGGTCGAGGAGTGCGATTGCGTCGGCCTAGCATTCCGGGAAATTTGCAAATTTAAATGCGAAAAAGTCAAATTTATTTACGGTAAAAATATGAAATAGTACTCTTTCTGTATTACAAGAGACTTGGAATTTCTCCTGTATTTTGATTTATTTTCACAGTTTCTCCGCGTTGCTTTAATTCCTAGAAAAGTAATATTAATTTTTCTATGACACTTTTCTATTTGTAATCTCAGTTTCTAGATCTAGGATTATTTATTTTTGCGATCTTCAGATTCCTGTGAGCTTTTATAAGGATAAAAGTAAAGTGAGAAAAGATAACAGTTAATATGATAATAGAAACTCGTCTTAGATCAGGCTTTACACTTGAATTTCTATGGGTAACATTTTCGACACAATACAATGATCTTCGGGGCTAGAGATGTTGAGGAATGTGAACATAGGTAGTTGATCAAAAATATTTTTAATATTGTGATCGTAATCCGTAATTGAGCAGTGGTGGCTCAGGGTATCGCCCCTGACTTACGAGTTGTAGATCGATCGTTTCAACCAAGGCATTTCTTTTGTGTAAATTTTTTTGTCACCAAACGGTGAAGGAAAACATCGTGAGGAAACCGGCATGTCCTAGAACCCAAAAATTTGAAGACATGTGACATTTACCAACCCGCACTGGGCCTGTATGGTAGATTACGGCCCATTCCCACGTCCCAGCAGTGGGACCATTATAGACTGATTTTGAATCTGTAATTGCACACACTGTAGAAAAGAAATTCAAGTGTGAAAACTAGTCAAAATATTATTCTAAATGATAATTTCAGACACAAATCAAAACGAAAGATACCCTCTTATCCACAGTCTGATGTTTAATGCAACTATGCACCCTATTTTAATTGGTTCGTTTTTCATTTGTTTGTTTGATAAATATTACACGACAGGCACCGTTGGAGTTTCGAATGAGATATTCACATATTGATGTTGCCATTTTCAAACCAAACAATGTACGCAATAACGATTGGTTGATTTCAATCTATGAAACCGATGATTTACTGTTTGAAACAATGGAAATACTGAATAAACTATGAGAAGAAAAAGCTATTTTGATTACCACAACACTGGGACATTGTGATACGAAATTATGTTTTGTTTGATACAACAAGTGTTGGTAAACTAAGCTAACTGATTGAGATTTTCATTTTAAGGGTCATCATTGTTTCTTAATTACTACTACTAGGACTAGCTTTTGACAGCGGCTTCGCCCGCGTAGACCTCGAAGAATATCTCACGGGAACGTATTACTGGGATAAAAAGTATCCTATATATTAATCCAGATTATAAACTATCTGTATGCCAAATTTCAACAAAATCCGTTCGGCCGTTGTTGTGTGATTGAGTTACAAACATCCCAACATCGAAATCGCAAAACATACAAACTTTCACATATAAAATATTAGTAGGAATGAAATTTATAACTCACGTTATTCCGGAATAATGTAGGATTCCCTAAATGAAATAATTTTTAAATCGGTTTTGTTTTTGAGTTTATCCATTGCAAACAATCAAATATTTCCCCTATATTATATTAGTGTACATTCATACATACTCAGCCTATAACGTTCCCACTGCTGGGACACAGGCCTCCTCTCTGTGAGAGGGAGTGGGCCGTAATCCACCACGCGGGCCCAGTGCGGATTGGTCGGTTGATATTAGTGTAGCTAGATATAAAGCGCAATACACACCAAAGCCGCCGACTCGCCGACACAGCCCGCTGACACAACCCGGCGACCTATACCTATGCCTTTTCATATGCGCTTAATATTAGTATAATAATTCTTCTTCTTTGCGTGACGATACCAATCTATATACAGTCAGCCCAAAAATTGGAACTTTCAATAGCGTCCATCAACTCCTGTAGCGTACAAACAACAGGACATACCGGACACGTTATTAAGTGCCCTGTTGTTGATGGGACAGCACCACATTTACACTGCAGGTCGGATCGGATTCATCTATGAATCTTCATCTGAGCAGGTTATCTATGCATCGGCCTTCTTCAGTCCGAAGTCTATTTAAAGACATTCAGGTAAGCCATGGCAACTCATGTCCAGTTGCGAGATTTTCAGCAGGTGGAATAAATGAGTTTGGTAGGATTGCACTATCTCGCCACAGTTTTAGCCTTTCCTTAGCCCGTGGCCCAGTGAGTGGAAGGACACACTTTAGAAAGCTGTTGTGATGTTTCAGCCTTTGTAATACGAGGGTGCTATCGTGCAGAGGGTGTCGTGTGTCGGAAACCATCTTGGCTCTGTAACTTGAGCTTGCCACCGCTGTGCGAACTTCTGGTAGCGTTTTCCAATTATTAGGATAGTATCATTAATTGCTTGATTATCACAGTTTCCAGCAGTCAAATTGGGTAACGGTATATTAACGTAGAAAGCTGGTAACCGGTGGTCAATACCGGTCGTTGCAGGCAGTTTTCTGAATGTTTTGTCAAATGAGTGCGAACTGGCGCTGACTAATTCAGATAGGAAGTTTTCGGTACCTGTCTCATCATCATCATTTCAGCCGAAAGACGTCCACTGCTGGACATAGGCCTCCCCCAAGCTCCGCCACTTCGACCGGTTCTGTGCTTCTCGCATCCAGCGGTACCTGTCTCAACGATATGAAAATAACAGGTCACCTAGACCTGCACCCTAATTGCGTAACTCACGATTCATCATAATCTGTATCGTTTTGAAATGGATTGTTAAACCATTGCTTCATATGTTCGAAAAATGTGTCTGTTCGACAACATAAATAACGCAATGAATATTGTTTAACTGTGAAGACGAAACCAATTATGATCAATCGTGAGTTACGCAATTAGGGTGCTGTTCTTCTATATCGCTTCAATTTTGTAGGCATACGAAGCTACACAATGAAACTATCTATATGTGCCAATTGCACGGAAAATATACAGCTTATTCGAACATCCTCAATTTACGCAGCAAATTATCGTTTCCACTTCCAATATTTTAACGAAATGGCTTATGTAAATGCGAAGTCGTTAAAAACTCACCGAATAATAATATACAAGTAAACAAAGTATTAAAAATTATATTTTCTTGAATTAAAATCAAAACGGGCGTCGGTGCTGCATTCGTGAGATACGCTCGGCTGGGCCCGTTTCCTTCTAGCTGTCACAATTTTATCTTTACCTATTTTTAGTTATTACTGCTTTACATTTTTCCCTTTTTAACGTTATGTTGACGTTAATTTGACTTTGTATTCTTTTATATTTTTCTTCTCATTGTAAAGAACGGACGTTAATTTATGCGAAAACAGATCATTAAATAAATGAGAGTGTTTTAATGAAAACGCGATGACAGGTTACATTTCAATCTGCTGAAATAAAATGAAGTTTAAAAAATAAAGTTGAGTGGTTTTTTATATCTTTACTGGCGAAACGCTCGGTTTTCACATGATTATGTACAATAAAAACATTGTTTTCAGGAAATAATACTAAAACATTCGTGTGTTATCATATATTTGGGGTACGTCGGCGCTCATTTGATTTGACACAGATATCAAATTGGCGGGCTCTGTCCCGTCGTCCCGTCATTCCGGCACGTTTAATATTTTAAGCATTCGGCTCACGCTCCGTCTTCAACGGCCGTCCTGATTGCCGCTAAATTGAACTAAAAACTTCTTCAATGCCCCTAAAACGTTTCAATTATATCTATATTTTCGTATGCAAATGTTGATCTTATATTAATACATTATTCTCCCGGCTATCTCCCGATACTAAAATTCGTCGAACAGATTGCACGAATGTCGTCGTTTTAAACGTTCGTTCGACAATCTGTTTAAATCATGTCGTAATTTTAAATTTCTGCCTGGATTTTGAGATTAAATTTTAACTTTTCCCGATTGTAAGTAGTTTACTCGCCGGAAATTTATTACTATGGCGTGAGGAACTACGAATAGCGTTAAGATGATTTCAATAGAACGCCAACAACGGGATGAAAAGTTTAGCTATAGTGCACTCTCGAGTCGCGCAATTATTGCCAACCGGAGTCCTGATTGAATTCTTAGGTCAAGTTTCCGCTAAAAGTTTGAATAAAAGACCCGTAGCAAATTAAGGGGCTATTTTAAATGAAAAAGTCATTTAATAGGATTCAATTAACTTTGACAATATTGTTTTGATGATTTCATCGATTTATCCTACTTCCTATTAATATTATAAATGTGAAAGTTTCTGAAGATATTTGGATGTTTGTTACCCAATCACACAAAAACGGCTAAATAGATTTGGATGAAATTTGGGACACAGATAGTTTATAACCTAGATTAACACATAGGATTTTCATCCCGGTAGTACACACAGCTCCACAGAAAACTCATCCCCTACAAAGGCGACATGCCTTTGTAGGGGATGAGTTTTCTGTGGAGCTGTGTGTACGTTCCCGTGGGATAATTTTCAACAGCCACGCGGGCAAAGCCGCGGGCAACAGCTAGCAATTCTATAAAGCCATATTTGTTACGATTGCGAATCATCTATTAATTAACAAACAATCTGAAATTGACCTGAATTTTTTTTAAACCGTAAGAAAATTTGAATTTTGCGGACTATAAGCGCATCCTCTATAATTGAGGATTCTTGATTTGTTTATGACTAGAACCTGAAAGAGGCTCAGTTAGACGTAACCGGACGCGGACGGCTCCATTGGAATTTTATTTTAATATAGTCACGAAAATTCGATGTAGGTAAACTGTGTAAAAATTTCACGTTAAAATTGACCAAGCGCCAACATTTCGTTAACACGCATGTCATGTCTGGAAGTTCCGTTCGTGTTGTCGGTAGACTACACTGAGAAAAACGGGCTACTTAAAATTGGCAAATTTGTAATGTACTGGCAGCCAGATACGTATAATGTGCTTTTGACATGAAAATTATAAGAGCCATACTTATAATGAAACGACACCATGTTAAGTAAGTATGCGGCATAATGCTCTGTAAAGACAATGTAAACAAGTTACTTGTAATGAGGCCGCATCCTTAATACGTAAGCCGCATCATGAAATTACTGTGCCCGCATTATTAACGTTTACGTATGCGGTTTAATGATGCCGCATATGTATTAACAGAGCAGCATACGTAATTTACTTAACCCGCAACAGGAAAAATGTATGCGCTATACGAACGAAGATATACAGCCGCATTATTTCAGTATCTAGGCTCTTTACAACAGTAACTGGTTGCCAAATCATTGTACTGACTCCGACTCATTAAGTAATGGTCCCGGTTACGTACATAATGTACGAGCAGGGTCGGGGATATGCCGATACATTTTACGCACACTAGATAATTAATAATGTCTCCGCCTACATAATCATTTACGTATCCTGGCTCATTTTACGAACTCCGTTTACTTACTGACTGTGTTCGGTGCATAGAATCTTTATGACGTCCGCCGCATCATGAAATTACTGTGGCGCACTCTTATCATTTACGTATGCGGTTTAATGATTCCGCACAGAGCAGCATACGTAATTTACTTAACCCGTAACATAAAATATGTATGCGCTATACGTACGACGTTATACAGCCGCCTGATTTCAGTATCCAGGCTCTTTAAAACAGTAACTGGTTGCCAAATCATTGTACTGAATCCGTCTCATTAAGTAATGGTCCCGGTTACGTACATAATGTACGAGCAGGGTAGGGGATATGCCGATACATTTTACGCACACTGGATAATTAATAATGTCTCCGCCTACATCATCAGTTATTACGTATCCTGGCTCATTTTACGAACTCCGTTTACTTACTGACTGTGTTCGGTGCATAGAATCTTTATGACGTCAGCCGCATCATGAAATTACTGCAGCGCACTCTTAAAATTTACGTATGCGGTTTATTGATTCCGCACAGAGCAGCATACGTAATTTACTTAACCCGTAACATAAAATATGTATGCGATATACGTAAGTACGACGTTATACAGCCGCCTTATTTCAGTATCCAGGCTCTTTATAACAGTAACTGGTTGCCAAATCATTGTACTGAATCCGTCTCATTAAGTAATGGTCCCGGTTACGTACATAATGTACGAGCAGGGTAGGGGATATGCCGATACATTTTACGCACACTGGATAATTAATAATGTCTCCGCCTACATCATCAGTTATTACGTATCCTGGCTCATTTTACGAACTCCGTTATTTGCTGACTGTGTTCGGTACATAGAATCTTTATGACGTCAGTCGCATCATGAAATTACTGTGGCCCAAAAACAAAAAAGTTGGCCGCCACATTGGATTTTTTAATATTTTCAACACTGCGTTATTTCCTTGTCAAAATAGTACCAAAACCGAGTTTCATTGAAATCGGCCCACAAACAAAAAAGTTGGCCGCCATATTGGATTTTTTAATATTTTCAACATTGCGTTATTACCTTGTCAAAATAGTATCAAAAACCGAGTTTCATCGAAATCGACCAAAAAACAAAAAAGTTGGCCGCCATATTGGATTTTTCAATATTTTCAACATTGCGTTATTTCCTTGTCAAAATAGTAGTATAATTTGTATGGTAGTTTGATTTGGTATGTAGTTTTGTAAGTTATTCCAGAATACCTGCTGTAATACATAATTATTGTATGTCTACTCGGCAGGACATAGTGGAACTTAATTAAATTAAGCTCCACTATGTCCTGCCGAGATGATCAAACAATAAATTTTATTGTTTGATCATCTGTATAACCTATGCCCACAATAAAAAGATTTGATTTGATTTGAAGGATAATAGTATTTTTTCAAACAGTGGGAAAAATATAGTATTTTAGGGAAGTTCATGAAAATAAAAAGTAAACAAACATGTTAGGTTGCCATGCTGACGTGTCATGAATGAGTTTTGTTGCAAAATTACATAATTTCCGTTGCGGGTGCATTCCAGTCACAGTTTAATACAAAGAAGTGCGAAAATTTAACTAACAACAGTAATGTGATAGTAGTAAATAAAATACATCATAGCGAAGGAATTAAAAACAAAAAAAAAACATGTAATCATCAAAGTTTTAATCAAATTAAATGTTAAAAGTCTCAAAGATACATTTATTTTCTACGTCAAGTAACATTAGTATTATCTAAAAACTAGTATTGTTAAGCTAATACAGCACTTCAGAAAAAGTGACTAGTGATTTTTGAGGAAGCTTGCCCTGAAAATAACTCATGACAATAAAGGTACCATATAACTCGATAGTCAAAGCATTCACGGGGATTCCCGAGTACCTAAGTAAAAAAGCAAACAATGGAATGTCGGTAAAACAGACATCGACCGAACGATCTACTCACTATGTCCACCATTAACGCCATCTAATAAATCGATTGACAATTAATTCCAGTCCGATAATAGTAGGTTTTACTGAAGCTAACTTAGTGTACGGACTACGTAGCAAAGAAGAATGCTTATTTTTGACCTGACTATGTATAGAAATGAAATAAATCTTAAAATATAGCTTATTGAATTGTATATTGATTACGCTTATCACAATGATAAAAGAAACGCAGGAAAAAAAGATTTTTTAACATTAATTTAAGCTAATTCTACGTCATGACATATCGTATTGACATATTTTGAACGCATCCAATCATTCTTTTTTTTTAAACGTTCCATTTTAAACATTGCTGGTTGACCATATTTAACTTCGTTTCGTAGTTTAATACTTATTTTACGTTTAATTTGATCAGTAACTATTTCTTTATTAGTCATGGGATAAATTAAATTATATAAAAATAACACAATAATTGAATTAAATTAATCATTCAGTGTTTCATTGAGTGTGCGCAAGTGAAATGGATTTTTTGACATTTAACAGTTCTGTGATTTGCATCGGCGGTCGGCGCCAGTGTTGCCATATATACGGATTTGTCCATATTTGTACGGATTTTGGAAGTCCAGTACGGATGAATCATGCTTACGGACTTTTATACGGATTTACGTACAGATGGACTCAACCTCAGCCAGATGCTGTACAGAGCATATTCCGAAGTTTTTTTCGTAGTATTCATTATAAATCACATTTTAGTCCTCTGTCGCAACTATTATTTTCATTTCATGGAAATATAACATAATAGAGCCGTAACACAAACATGAGATGTGGGGAATACCGTGCCATAGGTCGCGTTCGAAACCGTGTATCAAAGACAAAACCTTTAGAGCTATTGTCTTTGATTGAAAAGGACATTAAGTGTAGTTTGAAAACAATGGCTGGAAATGCAAAAAATCAGGCATAATTTAGCGCTTCAACTTAGATTGGTTGGCTGAATCTACTTTCAAGGTTTTGCTGAAACGTAGCAAGAAGGATTTTGCACGTTTGCATTATGTAAAAAGAAATTGAGTGACTTATCTATTGGACGCGGAGGTAAGACGAATATTTTTAAGTATGTACATGAACACGACTAAACATTGAAATTCAGTACCTATAACGTCCTAAAGATCTGTTACAGGTTTTTTTGCCAAAAAACAATGAAAAATGGTGAGATTTTACTGGTAATACGGATTTTTAAAATGAAAATATAGATTTCACGCCTCCTCCATATGGCAACACTGGTCGGCGCAGTCTTAGCATTGTTGACTTAGGGGCAGTTAGTTTCAAGGAATTAACAAAGTAAAAAGGATGTTTTATACCATAGTTAGGTAAATACTCCTATTTTAGACAAAACATCGAGCGTACCTAATTAATTAGTTCATGCACGTTTGTTTCATTATTTTTGGTACCTAACGCCAAATCCTAACCTAAAAAGAAACATTAATATTTTTTGGACTTCGTGGCGTTTAAATCGCCAAAATGACTATAAGACATTATTTTATAAACTTATATGAAGTATTTCTACTATATCATATAACTATACATATACTTTCATTATCAGGTTTTTAAATGTATGGAAGGTGGGCATTGTTCTTTTTTACTGAAGCTGACTTAGTATACGGACTACGTAGCAAACAAAACAGAGACACCATCATCTTAAATAAAAAACTTTAGATTTCGAGGCCTAAACTAAAAACTGAGAGAATTTACAAAAAACTGTAGATCTACAGTTAAAACTGTAGGGTTGGCTACACTGACCGCACGTTAGAATAAACGCACCGCGCTCCCCCGCAAGGCACTGCGCAGAGGCTCTAAAACAGGGAATCAGCCAAAAATTGGACATTATAGAATCGAACACTAGAATTTACCAGAAAGTGAAGAACTATTATAAAAAAAAAGACTTTGCATTTTGCCTTTGATTACAAAATGTGTTAATCAATAACATAAGATCAGGCTGCATGGGCTAGATTCCTTTGCCTTCCCGCAAGGGTAAAGAAAAAAAAAATAAAGAAACATCGCGAAGGTCACGAAACGCTACCAAATAAGGTAATGTGTTGCATCAGCCCGTGACGCCCCGCCCCCGGCGGCGCCAGAGGCGGGGGCGCCTCGCGGCAACGGCGCGGCAGTCAGCAGTCGCCTGAGAAAAACAGACCGAACAACACGAAGTCTGGCTGAATTATGATTAGTGATTTTGTGCTAAAACGCGTCGTAGCGTAGCCATCATGGAATTTATGGAAGAGATATTAAACGCCGGTTTATCTGAAATAATACCATTCCTTCAAGGTAAGCCAGTTTCTCGGTTTTATTTAGTCAAGATTTTTTGTTTTATTTAGATTATAAATTTTCTTAGATCTGTCGCACTTTGAAATAGTATGTTGCGTCATAACATAACCCCTCGTTTTCACTCATTGAGTTATTTTCACTCTCATCTTTGGTGGCATGTTTGAACTTGTCTGATAGCCTTTTACATATAATACTACTTACAAACAAGTTTAAAACCTTATTATTGCTTGTTGGATAAAGTTGTAAACTTTACTAATCGGTAACGGACAGCATTTTTTAACCGACGAAAAAAAAAGGAGGAGGTTCTCAATTCGACACGTATATTTTTTTTATGTATGACCACTCATAACTTTTTATTGAGTGGTCCGATTTCAAAAATTCTTTTTTTATTGGAAAGAGTATATCTAAAAATCGGTCCCATTTAAATATGAAAAATTATATCTGCCCCTAAGGGTAGAAAAAAAGGAATTTATTGATAATTTTCCTACTGAATTTTCAATTGTGAACCGATTCTGTTGAAATTAACCAAACATTTATGATGTGTGATGACACCACAACATAACACGGATCTGATGATGGCGTCTCCATTATTAGATCAACTCCAGATCCCTGTTATGTTGTAGTGAAGTCAGTTCCAAGAGGTCCTCAACAGTGTACAGGTGGCGCCATACAAACTTTGGCGCCGACTCGAAATTAATGTGGAGCTTAGCTGGACTAAAACGTTAATTTTTTATTTTTTCCTTTTTTTATTTTTTCGTCGGTTCAATTTTTTGTTAAAAAGATTTTTTTTTTTTGTTGAAAACCAAGAGACCGCCCAAAAACCTGACTCTCCGACTGAACATGTAGGCAATTATAAGTAGGTAGGTACTTACCTACATAACAAGTTTTGTACATGTTTGTATTTGTATTTTTCAGACAATCTTATAACATCACTTGAAACTGCCATTCTGTTAAACGATGAAGATTTGAAAGAAATGATTCCAAAGATTGGCCCCAGAATAAAATTTAAAAATTGGCTACTACAACATCAAAAAGCGACCAGTGTCAATGTACGTACCTACTTGTTTATTGTACATCTTGTATTTAGCTAATAAAAATGTTTTCGATTTTTTCTCTTGGACCGATGCCGTATACTTTTAAATTATTTTTCTAGAACCTTGAAATTAGGAATGCTGGGCTAAACGACTCAACTCAAAACGCTGTACGGGACACTGATGTCAGTGATAATGCAAAAATCTCTACAGATTGTACTGCTGCAGCTAATAACACTGTGAGTTACTTATAATAATAAAATTACTCAGTTTGATAACAAAACGTATTTCGTCGGCCTAATTCGTTAACCTGCTAAGTCCATTTTTGTATAGTTTACAGTGATTGTAATACAATACTGACAGGCTGCCCCACCCTTTTTTGGTGCTCACTTAAATTTTTATTTTGTAGCTTAATTTGGTAGGTACTTTATGTTTGTGTTATGGACCAAAAGCATTGTTTACATAAGGCCATCGCTGGCTGCCAGTCTCACTGGCTTGAAAAATAGACGGGCACTTTATTCTCGCCAGCGTTGCTGGCTTGGCTTGCGATGGCCTCGTGTAAACCTTGCTTAAGATAAAATTGAAAATGCCCATCATTAAGATAGGACCGGGTACCTATTTAAGTTTGTAATAATTCTTAGATTACGTTTTGTTTTGTTTCAGGTATTGAAACTATTAAATGTAATGTTATTTTCTTTAGTAGATTGTATGAGTATTCAGAAGGCACTAGTCAAAGTTAGTGTGCTAGTAGAATATTCATAGTTTAGGTATATTGTTTAACCAGCAAAAATGTAAGTACATCCGTATGTATAGTATTTATTTGGTACATTATTAAAACCCGTATTATTACAACTCGTATAGTTATGCAGGCCATACACCATCAATTCGATTGTACAATTGGCATGACACTGCCGATTGGATCCAATCGAATTGACCGTATGTGGCCGTGGATCGGCAGGCAGGACAGATCGAATTGGCGGAACAATCAAAATTCAATTATTTTGGCTGGATCATGCCGATTGGACCGTGTATGGCAGTGGGCGATCGATCGTATGATTTTTCTTAACCGACTTCAAAAAACAAGGAGGTTCTTAATTAGATTGTATATATTTGTTTTATCATTGTTTGCGCATATCTTCGATATTTATAGACCGATTTTTATGTTTTTTTTCTTTTTCTTTATTTGTCCGATTGGACAGTTAGAATTGATCGTGTGTGGTGTAGGTATATGGACGAACTGCAGATTGGATCCAATCAGCAGTATCATGCCAATTGAACGATCGAATTGGACGTGTATGGTCTGCATTACTAAGTAGTATATACCTATTTAGTATTCGATAGTATTTATCATTAGCTAGCTTAACTTGGTAACTGCGCGGCATTTAACCGACTTTAAAAAGGAGGACGTTCTCAATTCGTCGGAATCAGTTGGAGTGTTGCCTTTGGGGCCTATGGGAAAAAAGACTCAGAATCTTTTTAATTTTTTTTTTTTGAAAAAAAAATTGTTTACCGATGACTTTTTTTTGCTTTTTTTTTATTTAGGGCACATATAGTAACATGTTTAAACTTATAATTTTTTTTTCGTTAAATGCATATTTACTGAGAACTTATATCGATTTTCGATCATTGTCCCCATCAATTTATGTCATGGGCATGATGTGTCCCCGACTCACAGTTATTTAATTATTATCACGAGATATTTAATTATTAAAAAAAAGTAAAAAAATCTTCAAAGTTAAATTACTCGAAAAATATGCATTTTACGAAAAAGTGTACAAAGCCTAAATTGTTTCTATGGGTATCCTCAATTAAATAAGAGCAAAAAAAGGAGGGACAATCGGTCACCGAAAAAATTTTTTTTTACAATTCTATTTTTTTTTTTTTTGGTTTTATTTACTACTCATAGAGCTCCGAAGGCTGTTCTCCAACTGGACCATTTACTCATTAATTTATCAATTTGTTCAACAACTTTAAAAAGTTGGTATCAATAGTGTTTGTGTTTTACATACAGGAAAGTTTAGACGGCAGAGCAATACTCAAAGAGGGAAAAGGAGGCTTACTGACGGAGGGTTCCCGAAGGAAATTGAGCCAGCTGCTAATACACCACATACTAGAAAACAATTGTGCGAAGAAAATTTCCAGTGAAGAATTTTATAAACTAGCTACCGAAATTGTGGAAATATTTCACAAGGAACGCGTTGTAGTGTATTATTCTGCATATTTTTCAGCTACAAATAAATTAGCTAAAAAAAATGCTAGCGGAAAGCTCTACGAGAGCTATATAGCTCGAAGGAGAAAGTTGCGAGAAAGTGGACAGTTGCCGGGAACTAGCCGTTCATCCTCGAAGTCGTCCAGATCATCGCTCAGATCCACGCCAACTATCACAGATGATGACATTTATAGCCTGGAATCTCTGGAAAGTGGTAAGCAAATAATCGCTAGTCACCTTTTTCGTGATTTAAATGTACTACGGGCGACTGTACTATGATGCCCTTCCTCTTGTTGACTCATCCCACCATACACATATAAATTACAGGTATTGTCTATGAAGAAACATTACTATGGCTGAAAAACAATGTCGATCCATGGAAATCTGTTGAAGAAAAGTGGGCAGAAACTGCAGATTACCGCCTAAATCGCATCCAATGTGGAAAAGGTGATATAGCAGATTACTTCAAGGATTTCCCAGCCTTAAAACAATCACAAGGCTATACCTTGGTAAGCATAAACCGCAGCCGCTTATTTTTTACATAATCCTTGTGGTTTTTCTATAAATAACCACAAGGATTATGTAAAAAAAAAACTTGTAGAATACTTGTCAAAACTGTCTCAAACATTATTTCGTTCAACTGTGTAGCCAGCAAGTATTTTTACAAGTATAAAACACATTTGCGTTTACAATGAAGTCTGTGACATGTATTAACTCGTCTGTGGCCCTAGTGTGAGTTTCTTTTAACTATCTCGACTTTACGCATCGATCGCGTTTTGCTCTCTGATTGGCCCTTCACCAAACGAGTGCCAATCGGAGAAAAGCGGTCGATGCGTAAAGTCGAGATGGTTAAAAGAAACTCACACTAGGCCCTCTGATACATTGACAGCGTTCTCACCTACAAAATACAAACGTGGTTTAGACAATTAATGTTTATTTTATTGCAATTTCTGTATATGAGATCATAAACATGTAGGCGACTAGAAGTTTTCAACTAACAAGTTTCATACAAGTTTTGTATACTTACAACAAGTTTTATACAATCATGTAATATAGTTTCATAACAAGTTTTGAACAACATATTTAATACATGCGAAAAACTAAAACATTGCATTCAATTTGTAAAATACATGTATTATACTTTGGTGAAAACGAGGGGTTATAAGACAAGTGTCTGAATTTCGATTGCCATGTAAAATTCGTAATGTTAGTTCCCGTATCTGCCACGGTTCTTCTCTTTTCGCACAGACTCTAGTCACTTGCAACACTCGCGCGCTGCCGACATTGCAGAACGAGATATTGTGCAGGCACTAAAAGAGACAAGCTATTCTAGTTCTCGCTCAACAACCCAATAACCTATGTGGTAGCCATCCGGACCTTTCTCACCAGTGGAAATAACGTGGCGCACATTTATTGTATTCTTTTTTTCAGTTAATGAACGATTTCAGTCGTCTGTATCCGGGAAAGGAAAACAAATTATTTTCCTCTATCACCCTCAAAAATGAAGAAATTATAAAATATGCTTCATTAAAATTACGAAAAATTAGAGACCAAGATACGAGAACAAAAATAGCAAATATAATTGCACTGATTGACGGTAAGAAGTTTTGCTCAAATATTAGTTCTTATTATTAATCTTTAACTATGACGTGGAGTCTCAGAGGCCCCGCCCATTCTAGAAATCGCACAGATTTGTGACTTCCCCCTCCCCTCAGCACCGAGCCGCTCAGTTAGTGTATTGAAAAAATGACGTCCATAGTGTTTTTTTTTTAATTTTAGTAAAATTAAGTCTTAAAAATTAACCGAAACTTTTTTTTCTTCTTTGAATACAGAAGATGAACCAGAGACATCTAGCAATGTTGCTTTGATGTTGCTGGCTTATGTCATCAACATTTCACCTGCACGGAAAATAAAAGGAAAGCCAGCGTGGAAGCCATCCAGAGCAGAAGTATGCGACGGCTATATATCGCAAGCTGCTTCTGAAGCCGACGTTACCAACAAGATCATTCAAAAAAAGGAGAACCTGCAGAGGCTAGGCCGCACAGTTCAACCCTACGTTATTTTTGTTGGCCTTACCGTTACTGAGGTAAAAGTAGCATATGTGGTAATAAATGACACATTGTATAGTTTCAACAAATTAGTAACAGCAGTAGACTGTGCATTTAAAATATTTCAATCGATAGGAGCTTGTTACCCGGAGGAAGCTGGAGACATATGGCTTTTTATTCAATTGGGTTTCTACGATATTAAAACTAAATTTGACAGGCCCACACAGGCTGTGAATAGTCTTTTAACTGATCTAGAGTTAATACTTTAAAAATGTTTACCTGTTACTATTGCAAAAAAGCCAGTGTGTCTCCGAATTTACTTATAACTCATGTGCGAACTTTCTGTAAATTAACGGTAGAATTTTCCGGATTTCGGTGTGGTGAACAAGGGTGTTATCGTCATTATATTTCCTCTGCATCTTTCAAAAAGCACTTAGTTAGAGAGCACCAGTCATCATTGTCAGTCTTGCCTCATCCAAATAGTAACAAACCGATTGATACAGAAGCCAATATCTCAAATTTACCTTCAACGTCAAGCAAAGAAACTTACGAAACGGCAAATACGATGGAATCTCTACCAACTCAAAGAGACGAAAACTCTCTTGGTCACCATGCTGCAAGTCTCGTTTCCACTCTATATGCTAACCCAATAATACCGCGTAAAGCCGTACAAGTTCTTGTAGAAAATCTTCAATTATTTCATTCTAAATCACAATGCATTATAGAGCGACAGTTTAATGATATGGTACCACCAGACCAAGATAATGTTCATGTTAAAAATGCTTTAAAAAAAATATTTAGCGCGTTCAGCGATGCGTTTGAGAATTTAGATTCGGAACACAAACGTTTAAAATATTTTAATGAAATAGGAACTTATTCTGAGCCCCTTGAAGTGGTTGTAGGTCAACGTAATGAGTCTAAAAAAACAGCGGCTGGTTTGTTATTAGTACAAGTAAATTGTACAATGCAGGTGATTCCGTTAAAAGAAAATTTAAAACTAATTTTTTCATCAAAAAATTTCATTAAGGATACTCTTGAATATTTGGACACAGTACAAAATGACTCTTTCGGTATTGAGAATATTGTTCAGGGTTCAGTATGGAAAAAAATGACAGAAAATTCTGTAGAGCATGATGCAATGATTTTACCATTAATAATCTACTTTGACGATTTTGAAATAGGCAATCCCTTAGGAAGCCACGCTGGGATTCATAAACTTGGAGCTATTTATGCCTCAGTACCATGTCTTCCACCTCACTACGTGTCGCTTTTGCAAAATATTTTATTATTGGCTCTTTTTCACTCATCAGACAGAACAAGCTTTGGAAACAACATAATTTTTCAAAAAGTTTTTGATGTTCTTAATGATTTAAGGAACAATGGTATTCATGTTGAAACTGATGTGTATACTGGCAAAATTAAGTTTTATGTTGCAGCTGTGACGGGAGATAATTTAGGATTGAATGCTATGTTAGGTTTTGTTGAAAGTTTTTCTGCAAATCGGCCATGTAGAATTTGTACTGCTAATAAAGAACAAATCAAAACACTGCTTTATGAAGATGACACGTTGTTGAGAAACAATGTCAATTATGAAAATGATTTACATTTAAATGACATTCATATGACTGGTCTTAAAGAAAAATGCTCGTGGCTTGCTTTAGATGGGTTTGACTTATTTCAAAACGTCGCCGTAGATGTTTTACATGACTATCTCGAGGGTGCTTGTCGATATGTGATGCCATTTGTGATACAGAATCTAGTGTGTACTCAGATGCTAATTTCTTTTGACAATTTAAAATCAAGAATACGGTATTTTAATTATGGACCTGATTCTACATCGACACCGTGCGATTCTGTAGCAAAAGAAGGCTCAACATTAAAGTTAAAATGTTCGGCTTCTGAAATGCTTACCCTTGTTCGATATTTTGGGCTGATTGTCGGATATAATGTCCCAGATGAAAACGAAGTTTGGTTCTTATACATCAAATTAAGACAATTGTTGGATAAACTTTTGAGTCATAGAATCCATGAAAATACTATTGATCAAGTAAAATTTTCAGTAGCTGAATTAAACGAGCTCTATCGAAAATTTGCTGAAACAGACTTAAAGCCAAAGTTTCATTTTCTTACACATTATCCAGAAATGTTAAAAAAATTTGGCCCACTTACCCAAATCTGGACGATGAGGTTTGAAGCCAAGCATCGTATATCTAAATTTGTGGCCAGAGCATCACACAACAGAGTAAATGTTTGTAAAACAATAGCTATTAAACATCAATTAATTTTAAACGATACTTTTCTTAAAAATGAAACTGTAAAGACGATCTCTTATGGCAAAAAGGCAAATATGACAGAAGCGCAAATTGAAAATGTAAGACAAAACTTTCATTCTCGAGGTATAATCGAAAATAATTGTTGGTACTCATTATCATGGGTGAAACTGTATGGTGTCCGATTTGAGCTGTCGTCAATTGTCATTCTAGATATTTCAGAATCTTCAGGCTTACCAAAGTTTGGTGAAATAAAAAATATTTATTTACTTGACAATGATGAAGTTACATTTGAGTGTGTTTCATTAGAGTGTATAGATTTTAATCAGCATTACTATGCGTATCAAGTGATGAGAACCAACGATTACCTATTACATAATTATAATACCCTTGTTTCGCCTGTACCGGCTACAATTACTATAATGTCAGATTTAAAACTTTATGTCACTGTTCGATGGACTTTAGAATAACAACGACCATTACACATCACATACGACGTACGTACCCTTGGGGTAGGACTTCCCATCATATTAGCACCAACCTTCTTCGTTTATTTTTCTCTCATCACACACTTACATGCATATGTAGTCAAACTCCGAAGTCCCGGCGCTCCTAGGTTTGCCTAGTCAAACCTCAGGTTTGACAAGAAGCCTTAGTCAAAGTCCAAAACTAAAGCGTGTTTTGGCCTTTGACAAAAGAATTTATGGTCAAACCTTGGAGAGACCAATTTGGGTAGTCAAACGCCGAAACTCAGTACGATCAAATCGGGGTTTGACTAGTCAGACTTAAATTAGGGACAGAATGGGTTATATAACCTAAATATGTATGAAAAACTTCATTCATTTCCGATGTTAGATTCAAAACTGCCTTACTCCTGTAGGTCACGTGGTCCTGCAGGTTAGAAATTTCGCAGCGGAGTAATTGCTATTTGATCAAATTGCGTTTCGGCGTTTGACTTTCCAAGTTAGTCTCTCCTAGGTTTGGCCATAAATGCGTTAGCCAAAGGTCGAAACACGCTATTAGTTTTGGACTTTGACTAAGCCTTCTTGTCAAACCTGAGGTTTGACTAGGCAAACCTTGGAGCGCCGGGACTTCGGGGTTTGACTATAACACATACAACACGTGCAAAAATTCAGAAACACACCCACCTGTGCGGATCTGTTGCCCGCAGGTGATACAGTTTACACATTTTACGTACCCATACCTTACATTATATACCGTTTTGCAAAAGCGTGAATACGGGCCCACCACCAATTTGTTTCTTTAACTTAACTTCAGGTTAAACATCAGCTGAGTTTCATTTGTTGTTTGTATTCTTTCATCGTATTGTCATTTATGCTTTTAAAATCAGTCAAATTTCGTAAAAGTAGAAAATATCGAAACTCGGTACTGATGTTTAACCTTCACCTAGGCCATGGGGTAGGGGTGCACCGCCCCTACTGCCAAAAGGTGGCTCTCGGATCGCTACCAAAACGGGGCGATCCCCACATTTTGTATTTTTTTTTTTGTAGAATACCGGTTATATCAGTTTAAAGTCGGGCCTTGCGACATAGGTTCCGCAACTAGTTAGGTTTATGCGTATGTATTAGCGTTCGTATGCGAACGAGCTTTAAGTTAAGTTTACCGTAGGCCTAGATGCATTGGTTTCCAGCGACGACCACGCGGACTCCATTGATGCCAAGGTACCCTTAGAGCCAGTCCACACGGCGCGTTGCGTCGACGCAACGCAAAATGTAAAATGACGCAACGGCAGCGCTGCGTCGACGCAACGGAGACGCAACGCGCCGTGTGGACTGGCTCGTACTAGTGATTCTTTGGTCGGGAATCCTAGGTTGCTCTTACTTACCCGCTTCCGGCTCGTGCTACAAATACCGGAGATCTGAGACATTGTTCATGTTGATAATGGACTGTCTGTTGTTATACCTAATTAAGTATTTATAATTGCCCTAAAACATTCAGACGAAATCTATATAAGATAGGATATCTACTGACGCCCTTATATTTTAATAAATATCTAATCGCCAATCCTCTCGTCCTTTCCGTATTACGTTTTGTAAAGGCCTACTCAAACCTGACCGATATCCCGACCGGTATTTTGTATGGCATTACCGGCAGCAGTTGCGGAACACCTTTGAACAGCGCGTTACCGCATACCCATCGGGATATCGTTATCGCCACCGGTACGGGATACCGGTCAGATTTGAGTAGGCCTTAAATCTTGCAATGGTGGACGCCTGTCAACAACCGACAGACGGTGAAATTCCTCGTTCATAGTTGACTACCATGTAATTCTAGAATAGTATGATTAATTAAGCTTGTGGTTTTTTTGTATGTCTCAATTTTACGATTGAAAATAAATAATATGAATCTTTTATGTCTATTTCCTTTTAAGCATGTAAAGTTATAAAACTTGTACAGGGTTTGAGAACAGAACTTCTTCAGAATTTCTTCTGTTAATAACCTTGTAAAAGTTTAAAAAAATAAAAAATGATGTATCATTGCTGTGTAGGTAGTACCTACACTAAATGTATATGTATCGTGAAGTATTATTTTATCTAAATTACCAATTAGTGTATGCTTTTCACTTACAGGTCCGATTTGGTGCTATATCGGTGTAGCTGTTAAGTTTGCTACAAAATTATTTTGCATAATAATAATAATAGCCGCACTAATATCGTACAAATTCAACAACAGTAGGTAAAGCCTGACCAGAGTTTTAAAAAAACCCTGCAATGAGGACGCGACCTTTTGTGATATATTTATACGTAACTATTGCCAGTAAAAGAAATTAAATCTGAAAAATACCGCACGCGGGTTTTAAAACATCTGGTCAGCTTTATAATGATACATCATTCTTTACCGTACCCGCACCATTATTTATAAGTAGATATCTATGTGACCAGTGCAGGTTGTACTACTTATACTACAAAGCATAATGTGTATAAAACTTATTAACTGTTATAGTAGAGGTATGAACGGGAAGTCGAAGCGTAGGCAGACCGCCATTCCTAAGATGGCAGGGCCGACCTCGACCAGATACGCCGCATCGAGGATGACATAGAAAAACCATGGGAGAAGCATAAATGTCCAGCAGTGGACGAATATATATGCTGAGAAGAAAAATAAAAGGTATGATTACTAGTGCGGGACAATATGGCACCATACCATTCACCATACCCGTCCATCTACACGCCCGAGTACATGCGATACTGCTACGGGTATAAGGCATGGTGCACTATTGCACTACGTGTTACGTATTGCACATCATGCCTTACGATACTTGTACCTGTATTTTCCTTATGCTGGCATGGTTACAGTCAACGTCATTAATATATAAATATATACAGCCATCGAGTCAAAATATGTAAACACCAACCTTATTGTCAGTGACATAGAGGCGTGTAGATATTTTTGAGCTCTTGTTAACGTATATATTTTTATGACGCTGGCCGTACATACAAAGGTGTTCAGATATTATTATATATTAACCAATCAAAGTCAATGAAATTTTGTACACACGATCGAGAAACTAATATCTAGCTAGGTCTGTGGTTTATTACATTTTCGTAAAAATGTATAGTTTAAATATTGCAGGGGGTTTTCATATTTTCATTCAAAACTCCCTGCAATATTTAAACTATACATTTTTACGAAAATGTAATAAACCACAGACCTAGATATTAGTTTCTCGATCATGTCTACAAAATTTCATTGATTTGAGTGTTTAATATTCAAAATAAGTATCTGAACACCTTTGTATGTACCATGCGCCAGCATAAGGAAAATACAGGTGCGAGTATCGTAAGGCATGGTGTGCCATACGTAACACAGTATAGTGCACCATGCCTTACTATACCCGCAGCAGTATCGTACGTACGCTAGCGTGGTACATAAGTATGGTTCACCGTGCTTTACTGGTCCCGCACCAGTATCGTACGTCCACTGCCGTGGTACATACGCACGGTTCATCATGCCTTACTGTACCGGCAACGGTACCTTACCTCTACTACGACAGTTAATACGTCTGACACATCATGCTTTACTGTGCCTGCCACAGTATCCTACGTATGCTGCCACGCTGCACACGTATGGCGCACTATGATTCACCGTGTCCGCCATAGTATCGTAAGTATGCCGCCATGGTGTACACGTATGGCGCACCATGATTCACCGTGTCCGCCATGGTATCGTAAGTATGCCGCCATGGTGTACACGTATGGCGCACCATGATTCACCGTGTCCGCTATAGTATCGTAAGTATGCCGCCGTGGTGTACACGTATGTCTCACCATGATTTACTGCATCCGCCACAGTATCGTACGTATGCCGCCGTGGTACACACGTATGGCTCACCGTGCTTTACTGTGTCCGCCACAGTATCGTACGTATGCCGCCGTGGTACACACGTACGGCTCACCGTGCTTTACTGTGTCCGCCACAGTATCGTACGTATGCCGCCGTGGTACACACGTACGGCTCACCGTGATTTACTGTGTCCGCCACAGTATCGTACGTATGCCGCCGTGGTACACACGTACGGCTCACCGTTCTTTACTGTGTCCGCCACAGTATCGTACGTATGCCGCCGTGGTACACACGTACGGCTCACCGTGCTTTACTGCGTCCGCCACAGTATCGTACGTATGCCGCCGTGGTACACACGTACGGCTCACCGTGCTTTACTGTGTCCGCCACAGTATCGTACGTATGCCGCCGTGGTACACACGTATGGCTCACCGTGCTTTACTGTGTCCGTCACAGTATCGTACGTATGCCGCCGTGGTACACACGTACGGCTCAACGTGCTTTACTGTGTCCGTCACAGTATCGTACGTATGCCGCCGTGGTACACACGTACAGCTCACCGTGCTTTACTGTGTCCGCCACAGTATCGTACGTATGCCGTCGCGGTGCACAGATATGGCTCATCATTATTTAACGTGCCCGCTACAGTATCGTACGTAAGCCGCCATGGTACACACGTAAGGTTCACCGTGTTCTACTGTGCTCGCAACAATAGTATACGGGTGTTGCAATCGTAGTTTCAGGAGTATTCAGTGCGACTTGCGCACTACGTATTACGTAGCCGGATGTCGGGCTACGTACGTACGTACAAAAATCGACCACGAGTAAATTACGTAACCCGCTCCATGATGAGCGTCAGTATGCCGACTACGTATGACTGGCTACTTACGCGTAATGGAGCGGGTTACACACGTCATTGTGGTCGATTTTTGTCCTTATTTTACGTAGTGCGGCAGAGGAAATTTTTCTCAGTGTAGGTATTCGAATTTAAAATGGATTCGTTTATAAAGGCATTTACTAGGGTTCGCATTTTCGATGAGAGAGACTCGGCAGGTGAGTGACTTGTTTGCCGGTGGGCCGGGTCCGCTAACACTAGGAAAGCTCCGTACAGTTTAGTCGGCGCCGCCGGAGGAGCCCGCCCTCCATAAATCAGCCAGCGATTGACGTTTTCCTACAGGGAGTGATCTATTCCTCTCCCACCATGATACAGCTTCACTTGCAAGGATTTTTCACGTACGGACAAGTTTGGACGTTAAAATTCACTACTATGCACTCACGTTGACGATGTTAAGCGGGTCTTTCAGTTTGGGAGCCTGGGGGCTTAAAACGTTTTGGGATGAACTTTTGTGATGTATCATATTAATAATTTTGTGTTCTATTTATAACTTTACATTTCAAGTTTCGTCTTAAGCAGGACTGGTTTTTTTAATCAGCGCTATATCAATCTTACAGGAAAAAAAGATAAATCAGTGTGCAAACTGTAACCATGAATTCAGTAGGAAAATTTTCGTCAATTAAGTTTGATTTATTTGGAACAACTTAAGTTTACAATAATTTACAAAGGAAAACGTAGATAGCCACAAAAGTAAAATACTGTGGCGTAGCTATCAACGCCCAATCCAAAAAAAATATACAAAGACCAGACAAGACAAAACAAGTGAATATGTGTGTGTGTGTGTTTTTGTGTGTGTGCGTGAGTTTACCGTGTTTGTGATACCATAAGTTGCTCAGTTTCTTGATGAGACAAAGATTTAAGCCAGTCAGTCAATTATGAAAGAAAAAAAAAACAGCTTTTTCATAGAGAAGTGCAATACCTACGCGGTCAAAATGTATGGAACAGCCGTTTTGTTTTAAGCGACGAAAAATGTCTACGCTAGGGACTAAAAGGAATATGCTAAAAACATGGTAACAGTTTGCCCACTGATTAAAATTCTATCCTATATTTCTTCAGAAGCTTTTCCGTGTGCCAAAATTTCCTCACGATGTTTTTTTTTCACCGCTATTTAGGTAATTGTATCTTAAAACCCATTTAAATACTTAGTAAGATAAGGAAGAGCTTTAAAAATAGGTTTACAAATCCTTCACCACTACAAAAATTTATAAACAGCTCCTCAAAACACGATAAACCTATTGAAAATAAGAACACATCTACATCTTAAGAGGCAAATAAACTGTACGGAATATATAAAAAGTAAGATTTTTCCGTGTCCCGAATAAATATTAGCTAGATGTTGATCTACAAGTGTGCTGGTAAAGACGCCAGGGTTTATGTCGTAAAATATAATCCGCGGTATTTTATATCAGGGCCCAACCCTACGCAATGTTTCTTAAACATGTACCAAATATTGAATGTTTTCTTGTTTGTTTCAGGTAAATGCAGGGATGGGATAGCAGATTTGCGAGTAGAGAGAAGTATAGTACTGTTATCAGACAGCACAACTCCCACTGAAGGATACTCTCGACCACAACAAGACACGTTCATTAGGGAATATTGCCAAAATGCCGCAATCGCTACGATTATTGAATAGAACCTACGATCAGGGTGTCGGTGAAAGCGAGACATAGACGTGATTAGGACAAAATATCTCACGTTCATACGGAAACCGGAAGGAGTATGTTTGTTATATGAAGGTCAATTAACGTTCAAAGACTCATCGACAATCATTTCTTTTTTTTAAACGTTGCCCCACACTAGGAATTTCTTCTGTATTGTGGGTGCGTTAACAAAGACCCGGAACAACAACTTGTGTAGCTCATGCAAATATTTGTTCCGTGCGGGAATCGAACCCGCGATACGCAGCGCAGCAGTCAATCGCTTAACCGCTACGCCAACCGTGCCGACAGACATCAATATTACAAAGATGTCAAAAATGTAGGTAAATTAGAAGCTTTGGCAGATTGCGATTTAGATTAGCATGCGAGCGTTCTTAAAAATACGGGAATCGCTCTTTTAGAATGGTGAGTAGGGCAAATGGCCGATAGTAGTCAAATCAGCAATCAGAAAGTGATGATGCTTGGCTGTTGGGCTTTTATAAGTCACAGGCTGATGATTTGTTTTTTTTTGGGTGGGTAATCATCAATTAACTTCTCCCGCTCTGGGTGGAGCAGGAGGGCGTGTCAGATTTTTACTGACTAAAACCCATCCGTGTTCCCTCAGTAGCCTTTATGCCAGGGGCGGCGGTATCTCTTTCGAACGAACCCGCACCCCTGGCAGGCATCGGCCCTTGCGGCCCCATCACGTTTGTGCTGACATCTCTTTGAGGCGCGCGTGGAAGACAACGGGCCGTCGACCTGGGCTTGGTCCTTACCCGACAGCGAGCTACCCATTACTCGCCGTCCGCAAGCCCACACCTACGGTGGCCGGAAATCAGCCTGGGATTCCCGACGCCCAGGGCGTCTCCTGCGGAGGCTGATGATGTTAAAATATATAATTTCCCTGATGCGTACTTGACCTAAGAGCTCACCAAAGCAAATATGAGATGATTATTTATATAACTTCAAATGAGGATGGTTCAAATGAACTTAGAGCTTGTCCATCATGAGATTAATAATTATGTCAATACTAATGAGGCTGGTGTTAAATTCTTCTGGAGACTCAGTGAAATAATACACATAACATCACGCATGTAATCCCGAAGGGTTCGGCAGAGATTTACCAATTAGTAAACCTACATTTCGCCACTTAAGAGCGTTCATCGAACGCGGGCTGGCAACAACGCATTCATAGTAGTTGTTCGTGATTATTTCATTAAATACATCAAAAGTACTATTTTTTTTCAGCCAAGCACTAGATCGTTGGTACCTATTTTATTTTTAACATTCACTCTATTAAAGATATTTAATCGTACTAAGTAATGCAAATAGAAAATAAGTGACGGTGTGTCGATTTTTATAAGTAAACAACAAAATAACTGAAAAGAAAATAGCATACAAACTTGTAAATACAAACGATCTAGTGCTTGGCTGAAAAAAAGTTTACTTTTGTTCGTATTTAATGAAATAATCACGCTCTTAAGTATATTTAAGTTCCACGTAGTTGGGGCGAGTCTATTGCCCTTAGCTTGTCAGAAACCAGACTCCAGGCTGCTGACTGAGAAATAACTGTTTGAAAAACCCAATAATAATTTGCCCGACCTGAGAATTGAACCCAATACCTAATGCTCGGCAGAAGCACTTGCGACTACTAGACCAGACTAGACTCAGTGAAATCAATATTATTTTATTAAGAACCGATAATGACCCGACATATGTTGTCCTGTCTTAAGGGGACACTTTGCGCGGCCTCGAACTCACTGGTGGGCCCGGCTAAAAATCACGTTGTCTCACCAGGCTTCGTATCCGACAAAGATAGTATCAGTGGTGAGCAGTTAGACGCTAGTCTACATGCACAACGTTATTGAGAGAGATGCAGGAGCATTTCTGAAAAAAAAAAAAATCGCGAAAAAATTAAGAAAAGTCCTTCAGAAGATCGGGTTTTATGAAAAAACCAGAACCCTTGTTTTTTTCGAGTTTGCGATAAGAGGCGGACCACCCACGACGAAAATGGGTGCGATGACGTCATCGTGTGCGCTTTACGGTATTTAATTTAATTCGCTTGGCCGCTCGACCGGTTAGCAAGAAAAACGAATCTTTGTTGGCTCATAACTTTTTAATGGCTTTTTATTTTAGTATTCTGTTTCCGTACAGACAATAATAATAACGAGACAAAACCATACATGTTTTATTTTTGATTTACATAGTCAAACAGTGGAGTAAAACCCTCACGAAGTTTGTATGGAAAAAATGTGGACAAGTGTCACCTTAACTATGAGTATTGAATTCGCATTGGTATAGTATTAGAAAAATTAATATGGTCGTTAAGTTTTCTTAAATTTGCTAATGTTACGAGCAACTTTTTTTTTTTTCTTTCATAAGAACCTTCTACTAACAATAACAAACGCAACAAAATTGGCAAAATTGATTCAGCCGTTCAAGTGTGATGCCGTGGGAGAAGGGATTCATTAAATTTTCTAATGTTACGCGCAACTTTATTATTGTTTTTCTTTGATAAGAACCTTCTGCTGACTTATCTGAATAACAAACACAACAAAAAAATAATTAGCAAAATTGGTCCAGCCGTTCCATTCCGGTGCCGTGACCAATAGGGATACATTTTTAGATACAAAGGGTTATTGGAAAAACTGTAATTGTACTCATCATCTTGAGCAACTTTTACTATGGGACCAAACCTGAAATCGCGAAAAAAAAAATCTACTGTTCCTTACATTTACGAGTAGGTATGTTCGTGTAACTCATCAAAATGTAGGGAACAGCTGTTTTTTTTTTCGCGATTTCAGGATTGGTCCCATATCAAAAGTTGTTCATAACGATGAGTGCAATAACCTCTAAGAGGTTTTTGGTGTTTTTCCGATAACCCTGTATAGATTTAATTCAGTCAACCGATCGCATCCAAATCTAACAAAACTTCAAAAGTACTAAAATGATGAAATTCAACGTATCACGTTACAGCGCAAATCTGAGAAGCAAAATTTAAAACTACACTCTAATACACACTTTTACAGCACTTTTACCCTATAGTGTCCATTTGTCCGGTGACAATAGATATAATAAATATTTACAAGCCACTTGTTCGATGCACATCGCTGTGGCTTGCTCAAAAGCGCTACATTTAATATTTTACGTAGTCCCATCACGCCCCGTCTTCAACCGGCCCTGATTGCCGTCCGATCGAAATTATATTTCACAAGCGCATTCAAAGCTGCCGGACAAGATTGCCGGTCGTACACCGTGTAATATAAGATATATTCTAGTATTATGGTGGACAAAGGATATGTAACAAGGTCTTTGAATTTTGCGGTGGAAGTATTTTGAGAGTGAGGATACAATTTGGAATACGAGTTTTATCTTGCAAAAAAGGATTTCGTCCGTAATTTTTTTTTTTGTAAAACAGTTTTTTTTTTGTGAAATTGGGATAAGGGCAGGAGAATGATGATGAGTTTTTTTTTCAAGGGATGGATTTTGTATTTCAATTTGAAATGAGACCAACTCGAAGCATACCGTTTACAAAAAAAAAAAAAAAAAACAATCGGACTAGGTATTCAGTAAAAAGTTATGTGTGGTCACACATAAAAATATATTTATACGCGTCGACTTGAGAACCTCATCCTTTTTATGTCGGTTAAAAAGTGGATGTGACTGAATTTATGTCAGTGCAAAAGTGAATCAAAACATTTTAATTCACATAAACCTACATGAGCACTTATGAAACGTCAGAAGCTAGATGCTCGGTTCCAATTGGTCGTTTCCTATGAAGAAAAGCCGGTAGTAAAATACACGGTTAATCTTTAAAAATAATTAGTTTTTAATAAGTGATAAATAAAACAGTTCCGTTGAAATATAAGTAACTAGCTGCATCCCGTGGTTAAATCCTCAGAAGTTTCGATCCCGTGGGAATATCATCATAAAAAGGCTTCTATGTCCTAATCCTCGTCATGATATACTCATGTGCTAAATTTCACCTAAACTCACTCAGCCGTTTTAGCCTGAAAGCTTATCAAACAAACAAACAAAAAAATCAATTTGCTTCCCTTTATAATATTAGCTTAGAGTACTGTTGGATCATTTCGTCGTAATGAAATTTATTCAGAGCAAATAGTAAATATCAAATAACATATTATTGTATCAAATGTTTATCAAAAATATTTATCATTATTTGGAAAACCACAAACAATGATAGTGAAACGGTCATAAACAAATTAGGTTCATTCTAATTTTCAGAACAACAAACCATTTTCCCCGAATGTCGTATCTACCACATAAATTAGTGAACACCCAAAATAAACTAGTATTAAATCGTCCGAATCCTAATATCTATTCTCATTTTTTCTTTATTTTCTCAGTGTAAGCGGGTATCGCGTGACAAGCCGCCATACCTCAGCTCGACCAGAAAGAGTAGCCACTGTTTGTTAATCTTGCTTTCATTGTGTAAAATATTTGGGAATAAACCTCCGCAAAGCCTTTGTAGGCTCGGCCTCGCGGTCTATCGTTTGCCAGCAAACAATGCACATTTAAGTGTTAAAACTGAATTAGGTAATTGAATTTTATACTGGCTGCTGCTATGAAAGTGGTTTTCGGTAACATGAAAAACTGCCCAAAATTGGTGTTGGAACACGCGAAATTGCGACAAAAAATTGTACAGAGCTTTTACTAGAAGCGTTCAAGTAAAAAAATAGATTTATTTGTTCTTTTCCCTAAGTTGTACTTTCAAGAGAAAGTAAAACACAAGAAAAGGTACCGTTGCCGTAATGTAATTGGTTAGAAATTCTATTTCATGCGTCATTTCGCAGTCATACTTTTTCTTGAAAGTAAACAATGTTGAATTCAGTTAATAATATAAAAGGTTACGTGCCACATTCCTGCTGGGTCTTTATCGAATTGAGTTCGTGATTGGGTACATTGGAAGTTCGACTGCCAATTATTGAAGACATTAGTGGCGGAAGGATCCCCATGGAGACGCGGTGAACTTGAGTGTGGTGCATTCTGCAGTAACGTAGTCTGCGCAGTGATGCCGCTGTGATTTATTAATGAGAGATTTGTGTTATAATGTAGGAGTATATAAACATTGTTAAAAGGTCAAATTTAAGCAAAAATACCTAATGCAGAGTTTCAAAGGAAAAGCGACGATACTATAATGAAATAGTTTCTGTAAATTACAGATTAGTGAAAGAGCTAGTCTAGATTTCAAATATATTATGTAATCTACAAATTGAAGTACCAAAAGGGATAAAGTCAAAGCCAGAACATTCAGAACCGGAAGTCCAACAAAATTATCAAAGTAGCTCATATCAAATTCGTTTAAGATCCAACACAAACGCTATCAAATTAAACCAACTATATATATAGTGCAGAGCTAACCTTACAACGAAGCCCAAAGATACCCCAATAGTTAAGTTCAATAGTTAATAATGAAGCAACTATAGCTATTTTGGTACCCATTTCAATTTAAGGACAGGGGCTTGCACAGAAACTTATCCAAGTCCCAACTAAAGTTTACAAGAAACTCTATCCTTAGCTGTATTGTCTATTAAATCTACAAGATACACTTCTAGACACCGAGATGTTTTGAGAGCTCCATACAAAGTATTAATCGTTTGACTTGTGGTACGTAACTTTGTTGGAGGCGTTCGAGTTTAGAAAATTATGGGGTGGCTCTGTTAAGAAATGTTTGTGTTATTTATTTTGTGAAGGAGGATGACGTTGGTTATTTACGTAGCTATTTAACAAACAACAAACAAAAAAGTTTATTAGGAACAGTTTAGGTATAGCATTACAAAAGACACGGAGATAGCTGCAAAAGTAAAATACTGTGGCGCGGCTATCAACGCGCCACAAAAAATACATTGAAGACATTTGGTCCAGACTCATTATCATCTGCCTAGCCTTTTCCCAACTATGTTGGGGTCGGCTTCCAGTCTAACCGGATGCAGCTGAATACCAGTATTTTACATGGAGCGACTGCCTATCTGACCTCCACAACCCACTTACTGGGTAATACGATATCCCTTGGTAAGAATGGTTGTCCAGACAAAAAAAAAAAATCCAGAAAAAAATAAACATTTACAACAAGAAAAAAAAAAACGCAAAATTTAAAAGTAGGTATTGTGGTTCAGTTTTCTTTTTTTTTACAAAATCTTGCTTTAAGTGAAGTCATCATTAACTAAAACTTCACAGTTTCGGATGAAATGATGGAACCTATCTAGGTTTATTTAAAAAGTATACGAATAAAAATTTAAAACAGTCCTTAGTTGCAATCCTGCTATCCTACTTTAATATTAGGTCTTTACCTATGAAATTGCCGTTCTGCAGTACTGGCCATTTCAAATCAAAATAATTTTTGTTTGGCTAAGAATTCTAATTTCAAATTAATTTTATTTTAAAAACATGGATTTTTTTTTCTAAAAGTAGTCATTTCTTTATTGATTAGTGTTACATTTTCATCGCATTTCAATCTTTTTCGTCATCATGGATACGTTAAAAATTCGAGTAATTATGGAATATGAGTACCGTCGTGGCAGCAACGCGGCACAAGCGGCAAGCGGAACATCAACGACGTTTACGGAGCTAACACTACAAACCAACGCACCACCTGTTATTGGTTTGCTCGCTTCCGTTCTGGAAATTTCGACCTGAAAAATGAACCTCGCGGTCGTCCGAAGACTGGTCGACAATGACGAATTAAAGGCGATTGTGGAAGCTGATGATACACAATCTACGGCTGAATTAGCAGCAGCTTTCGACGTTAGCGTCAAAACAATATTGGTCCATTTGCGTCAAATTGGCAAGGTAAAAAAGCTTGACAAATGGGTGCCCCACGAACTCAATGATCGCCAGCGCGAAGTACGCGTCGAGACGTGCCTTGCACTGCTCAACAGACACACAAATGAAGGAATTTTGAACCGCATTGTTACCTGCGATGAAAAATGGATTCTGTTTGATAACCGTAAGCGCTCAGCAAGTTGGTTGGATCCTGGTTCAGCACCTAAACAATGCCCTAAACGAAAACTTACCCCTAGAAAAGTGATGGTCACTGTTTGGTGGTCTAGCGCCGGTGTGATTCATCACAGCTTCTTACCAAACGGGGTGAGCATTACTGCAGATGTGTACTGTGAAGAACTGAACACAATGATGGAGAAGCTGGCGCATCTCCAACCAGCATTGGTCAATCGCTCGTCTCCGCTGCTCCTGCACGACAACGCGCGACCTCATACTGCACAGCAGACGGTCTCCAAGTTGCAAGAACTGGGGTTGGAAGCTCTCCGTCATCCGCCCTACTCACCAGACCTTGCGCCTACAGACTACTACTTTTTCCAGAATTTGGATAACTTCTTGGCGGGAAAAAAAATTAATACCCGAGAGGCAGTACAAAATGCCTTTGAAGA
Organism: Polymixis flavicincta; assembly: GCA_949987655.1. Taxonomy (NCBI): domain Eukaryota; kingdom Metazoa; phylum Arthropoda; class Insecta; order Lepidoptera; family Noctuidae; genus Polymixis; species Polymixis flavicincta. The sequence continues at coordinate 17,542,844 of OX465179.1, forward strand.
ATTTGTTGCCTCCCGTCCAGCTGATTTCTTTAAGAAGGGCATCAATAAACTGCCACTGCGATGGCAAAGATGCATTGATTGCATGGGTGATTACTTCGATTAATACAAATAAAAAATTCATGAAAAAAATTCGTTTAAATTTTTTCATACAAAACGGCAATTTCATAGGTAAAGACCTATTATTATACTCGTAATTGTGAAAGTTTGCATGTTTGTTACTCAATCATTCAAAAACGGCTGAACGGATTTGGATGAAATTTGGTACACAGATAGTTTATAACCTGGTTTAACACATAGGGTACTTTTTATCCTGGTGCTACCTTACCGTGGGATAATTTCTGAACTCCACGCGAACGAAGCAGCTGGCAAAAGAAAGTGTACTCGTATGTAACTGGAAAAATTAATCTTATGTAAAACCTAGGTCTTGTCAGGGGTGCCGGTTGTTCGATAGACATACCGTGGCCCCTGGCACACAGGCAACTGAGGGAACACGGTTTTTTTTGGAGGGTGGGAAATCTTAAATGACTTGTCCCGCTCCGGGTGGAGCAGGAGGGCGTGTCAGAATTTTACTGACTAAAACCCACCCGTGTTCCCTCAGTTGCCTGTGTGCCAGGGGCGACAGTGTCTCTTTCGAACAACCCGCACCCCTGGCAGGCATTGGCCTTTGCGGACCCCACCAGACATCTCTGACAGCGCGCGTGGAACACAACGCACCGTCCCGCCTACAACTTTTAGGCCGCAGGAGATAGGGAGAGCGACCAACGCTATACCGACACTCCTCTTCCCCTGCGGCCCCACCGCGTCCGCCATCAAACGGTGGCGGCCCCGTCCAGGCCACGGAAGGGAAGAGCGCTGCTCAGAAGTACCGGCATTCCTCCTCTGCCGCCGACATTCGACATCGCGGCCCACCTCAGTTGCGGTGCACCTCACCGCAACCTACTTTTTGGCCGCTTCGTCATCGGCTTGAAGGCAAAAGCCCTAGCAAAAGCGAAGACGAACCCAAAGGTGGGCTCGCTCGTCAGAGCGGCCCCACCGTGGCTGGGAGACCACGGCTACTGAGCCCCCCCGCAACGACAATGTGGGAACCCACTCGGGGGGGAGGGAACACGGGTGGGTTTTAGTCAATAAAAGTCTCACACGCCCTCCTACTCCACCCAGAGCGGGAGAAGCTATTTGACGATTTCCCACACTAAAAAAACCTAAGATCGCCAACCGCCAGTTTATATAGGTAAGAAATTTGACGAATGACTAGGTAATGTTTTGGCCATAGGGTCTCATTATCTGATTAAGGTAAATCATCATCTGCCTAGTCTTTTCCCAACTATGTTGGGGTCGGCTTCCAGTCTAACCGGATACAGCTGAATACCAGTATTTTACGTGGAGCGACTGCCTATCTGACCTACACAACCCAGTTACTGGGTAATACGATACCATTGGTAAGACTAATTTTCAGACTTACGGTAATACATATTAGGTAAAAAGTACCTTTATAAAGAGAAAAAGTTCTGATTGACTTGATAGAAATTTAAATTCGCAATCAGAAAATAAAATATTAAGCAAGAACTGTCGAAAAATTAAGGATTCAATACGTATAATATCAATGAAAAACTTGAACATGAAATCTGTCTTAAAGCCCTGTTCAATCTTTTACGAAACAAGCGAAAAATATCACCACTACAATATATTTTACAACTGCCGTGCCGTCGCCGTTAATTATTAATATCGAAATGAGTTTTTAAGTTTATTGCTCTTTATTTTATTTTCAATATGTGCTACTACTATACCTTGCATATTACTTTGACCTACTTTAGCACGTAAAAAGCATACAAAATTATTTCTACCATGTGCTGCAAAAAAGTATTAAAATATTGAAATGAATTGTTTATTTATATAAGTGGATCTTTTAAGACACTTTTTACACGTCAATAAGACATTATTGACGTGTAAAAAGTGTCTTAAAAGATCCGGAAATCCTTAAATTACTGATCCCAGGGAAGAAATGCCGAAACAAACCAGAGGTTATGTACCTACTCTTTTAAAGTCCAAACATTGTATTATTTGGATGTTATGTGAGTCTAACAATGCAAGGCCATGTCTGGATGTCCTTTGTGTTGTAGTACGTACTAAGCTCGAAAATACGCGTTAATTTTAGTTAAACGAGATACTATTAAAATATCTCTCTAATTGCTTAGTTAACAAAATATTGTCAAGCCCTTAACATTAGGCGGAGCACTCACACGCGCAAACTCAATCTCTCGCCCGTGCCCTCTCAATTTTGATCCTCGAACTAACCTACAAGTTCCGATCGAAGATCTGAACGTCTCGGACGGTCCTCGCCGTGACAGCCTCAAGTAATCCCAGATGGCGTGCTCGCCGATGAATTAAAGTCACTCAGACTAGTTGACTCGAGAACTGTACAGGAGATACCTATAGTGTAGACACAGCTTTAGAGTTCGGTTTTGTAATTAATTGTTTGCGTTGATATTACTTCAAGTGGTATTAGATGTAACGGATTCAGACGGTTTTCGGATACAGTAATTTATTTGTGGTTGCCAGTTTTGAATATTAATGTTGGTAAGATTTCGTGAAATTGAATTGACAATCTTGGTATCAGGGATTATGCTGTAACTTGTAATCCTATTTTGAGTTGTATTGCTGTGGGGAATTAATTAAATTATGGTTTGTGTGAAGGAAATGTCAAAACGTATAGATTTTGTTTACTTCATCTCATTTGCAGACATTTAGAAACTTTCTTAAGAATATTATGGACAACAAAATAGTTTATTGTGGATAAAAAGCCACAGTGTCGTAGAAAATAGTAAAAAACAAAATCACTCCGTAATTTAATTTTGCAAGATAACTTACTGGTTAAATTGATTTTCATTCAATTCTGCCTCATTTTACAACAATTAATATAATGTTATTGTTTGTTTTCATCGGTAGGTATCTATTGTTCAGATGAATAATCAAAAATATCCATTTACTACGCGAACCGTTTCATTCACAAAATAAAACAACACCGCATTTATTTCATAAAATTTAATCGAATTAATACTTTATAACCTACAAACTACACAGTTACAGAAATCTGCTTAACACGGTGATATTTAGATTAAACAGGATTATCCATATAAACGAAAACAATACTAAACAATAAGTTTAAATCGGTAACAATATCATACGCGCCTACGAGCGTATGTGTTGGTACAAACAAGAGATGGAATCTCTTGTTTGTAGTTAAGGCAAACTCGACACGTCGATATAAGCAAGCGTTGCGGGGAAGCAAAATTATAAACAAGCCGAACTTAATATTAGACCACAACGGCACAGTTTATTCATGTCACCAGGTGTAGGAAGACGGCCTAACGCCGCAAGTTACCGTCATATTATACGTAATACGATATTCAGACGCATTACACTCAAGTTTACGACTCCAACTGAGGTACCTTACGTTTATGAATCTTTAAACATCTTTTAAAATCCATACCATGACGTATTTTATGTTCACAAGCAGTAATTCATATTTAGTCCTAGCTGAGTCCGCGACTTCGCCCGCGGCGGTGTCGGAAAATATCCCACGGAAATGTGCTACCGGGAAAAAAACATTATAAGTAACTTGTTATAACATCAGCTATCTGCTGGTGAAAGTCCCATCAAAATTGGCCCAACCGTTACGACGATTAGCCGGAAGAAGCAGACAAAGACATAGAGAGATTTAAAAGACATGTTTATAAGTAAGACCGTATGCATTTAGTAAAAAAACGATTATTTTTCCATTACAAACAGACAATTCAATTATATTAATTTGTTTAGATTCCACAGTTACACACTCTAGGAATGCTTGCAGTCTTGCAACTACCAATTGTACCACTCAGTCAAATATTCGCTTCGGGATGATGAAGTAACAAAAACTTCACAGAATATTCGCAACAAGTTTTGCAAAACCTTGAAACAAATGATTATTTTACAATACGAGTAATAAAGTTGGCTAAATTCGTTTCGAATTTGAAATTCAGTCGGTCGATTTTGAATTTGAAACAATAAATAGCAGAAACACATAATAGGAGCGTTATTTATTGTCGTGTATTTAATTGCCGGTTCTATTCCAATGTAATTTATACGTCCAATCATAAATTAGTCGCACGTACAGAAGTCAGTTAGAGTTTTACTGTGCCGATCAAAAATAAACCGAACAATATCGTATTAGATAATCTGAAATAACTGCAAGTGCAGCGATGACGTAAGATAAATAACTGCAAGGGAGTTAGTATAGAATATGTTTCCTGTTGTCTGATCCCATTCACGTTCGGGATCGGTAAATGAATGGATGTCACGAAATTAGCAACGTATCGTGTGCCAGCTCATATCTCACACGAGACAGCGACGGTTGTTCGCAGAGATCACGACAATTATACGGTATTACCTGTTAATATATTGTAGGAGAGCTATGCAACTATCGCACACTCAATCATTGTGAGACGTCACGTCAAACGATATAAATCGTGCCACGTTTGCATAAATTACACATATACACAGAGCACTGAATAGAGCTTTTCGGTTCTATAGAAATGTACTCGTATGTTTGGGTAAAAGCTTTGACGTAAATAAAGCTGTATTTGCATAAATAAATATCAGGGAAATAAGCCAGTTTTATTTCCTTAATTTATTATGAATACTTACCTTATACTTTCTAATTAATTAAAAAGGTCCAAATTACGTAATTAATATTGATTATAAGTAATATATTATAGTATATATGTATGCATATATGTGTAGGTATTATAACTTTATAACCTATTTATGTACCTACGAGTATCTTAGGTATATATTCATTATGATATATTTATGTTTTTTTTTTTTAAATATTATCATTGTTTCTCTCAACCTAAGCACCTGCCATCTAATCTCTTCACCACCCTTGGTTGACTGGTAGAGAATGCCTAAGGCATTAAGTCCACCTTTGTACCTTTTTTGTGTGGGAGAAGTTTAAATAAATAAATATATGGCTTACAATAGTCTGATATCTACGATAACACATTTTCTATTAATTAATAGATTCAAAAATCCACGGAAAATAATGTGGTGCACTGAATAAAATTAGATTCAAAAATCCACGGCAAATAATGTGGTGCACTGAATTAAATCCGTTTTTCTTGTTTTTAATAGTTAAAATTAAACACAAATCAACTATTTTTCTCCTTCTCAATTCAGAGCCCAGCCAGTTTAAACAAAATAATACAATTAATGTTTGCCCAAACTTAGTTCGTCATGACATTGTGAACTAATCTCACAGAGCCGGGATACACAGCAGCCACAATAACTCTGTGTCGCTGTAGCTACATATTTACCTACCGCCTAGGAATGCCTCGACAACAGTATCTGTAGCGACTCAGATGTCCCAACAGTTTCAGCCTTTAGAAAGGGAAATTGTTTGCGAATTTCAATTGGAGGCATTGGATTTGAATTTTGGAATTAATCGTTGTTGATTTTTTGTGGATTATCATCATCTGCCTAGCTTTTTCTTAACCATGTTGGGGTTGGCTTCCAGTCTAACCAGATGCATCTGATTACCAGTATTTGACGTGGAGTGATCTGACCTCCATAACCCAGTTACTGGGTAACATGATGCCTTTTGATAAGACTGGTTGTCAGTATTTCTAGCTCCTGACAACCCGTAACGACTCACATGTAGTTTTATTAATAATTGATTTAAATTAAATTATAAGTTGGTAATTTAAATGAATAATGGTAAATTAAATTAACCGCCAAGAATCCAATGATTTCTATTTATTCCTTACAATATGAAATGCCAAACAAACCAGCATTATTAACATTTATTGAAGGTAATAGGAACATTACTTCGACGTTTGTTCCCGGCGGTCTCAAGATTAGTTGACAATGTCACACGAAGCGACTTCCTCAAGTAAGTTCATCTCGTGCAACTTCCCTTAAATTGAAACAGTACAGCATCTGCACTTGCCGTGATAGTTATTGGGAATAAATTACTGAACTACCGTCTTTGACCCATATGTTGGCTTCATGTTACGGTTTATTGAGGAAAAGTAATAATGGCTAGGATATTGTTTGCAGAAGTCGCAATTATGAAGACTTAGAGAACTGTGACATTACAGAAACTATTGATATTTGCGAAAAACCTTTAGTGAAGAAGTACAGTCGCCCCCATTTTTCTTGACAACTGATCCGTTGCACCATATATTTTAATATACGTTGTTCACTATGGTCAAATCAAGTCAATTAATGTTGTCCAACTGTCTAAATGAAAACTAGGTCATTAGTGCCCTACCATACTGACACTAGTTAATGAGAATGAAATAATTTTAAAGAAATAAAGGTAGATTTTCTAATAGATAAAGTTAATTTATTCCTTCTAAGAAACCTACCAACAACCGTATTAAAATTGGGTAAGGCTTACTCGTAAATATTTAATTGGATTGATCGAAATTGATTTGTTTCTTTCAAGGTTGACGTCAAAGAAGACAGAAACGAACCAGTTCTATGTGAAATAAAAAAAATATTTTCATTAATTTTCAATGTGGACCAGGCAAGTAAAACTGTAAAAAAAAAACGGATTGGAATAATAATAATTTCGGACTAGAAAACATTGATATACAAAAAACCCAAGATACACAATCAACGTCTCTAAAACGTCCACATAAATAGGGCGCAATGTGCGAAAGTGTCAAATAGTATCGTCAGTCATCTTTCAGTGTCTTTTTGGACATTGCTTTGTAAAAACCACTTTAAGCCATGCGTTTATGGTTGAATTTTGCCAAAAAAATAAAATGTGTTCTATCATAACTATAATAACTGACGTATAATTGGGGACAGTTTTAAATGTTACTTTTGTTCGAGAATATGCATCTTTAATTTTTTGATGCTAGTAAATTACAGTTTTGTTAAGAATTAAAATAAAAATAAGTAGCAGACGCGAGTTACCTAATTTAATCGTAAATATTTAATGGATTCGGTGAAATTGATTTGTTTCTTTCAAGGCTGATCCGAATTAGGTGGAAACGAATGACCCCTCTTTCTGAGTTAGAAACAAAGTAGGTACAGCGGGGTTTAACCCTGGGCAATTTCGACTAGCTGGTTAGGTTTGAACTTTCAACCTAATTGAGCTTTCACTCAATAGTGCATAAAGTGAAGGACAAGAGAATGACAACATAATAGCCAAGCACAAGAGTACTGCCACTATTTACAATGGACGATTTTATGAGAAAATAATATAGGTGTTGTTCTTATGTGGAAGTAATGTCAGTTAACAAGGTAATTTTGTAAGGGTGGATCACAGGTAGTACTTTAATTTCACTCACCTACGAGTGACTGAATATTTCATACCAAAACGCACTTAAAGCTCAGCTGAAACAAAAAGTGCGTACCGAAAAAAATGAAGTGCACCTGCCACAAAAACAGCTACCGAATCCCAAAAAAAAAAAAAACGATAAAAAAAACAATATATTACGATCGTGTATATTATGGGCGAATCTGAATGTGTCAGTGCGTAATTTATCGGGGTACGTGTTTTTTGTGGAGGTTCTCTTGACCTCATAAAACACAGCGCTGTGCAGGGACGAAATCAGAGGGCTCTCGAATGAGCTCGGCCCGCGGCGTTCATCGAAAGTGGGAAAAACAAGCGATCGCCACTCCACTGAGACGCCCCGATAGCACTTCACACGTCGTAGTGATTTTTACAACGCTCGCACTTGACTGTGTCGCGTTTTTCGCTCGTAATCACTTTGATGTACGCGCGTCCCTTCCGCGGTGGTTGGACTCAAGTCGGAGGCGCACTTGAAATTGAAACGCGAATGTTTCCTTTTTTATTGAGAATATTTTTATTGAAGTGGCATCAAAATTTTATCTTTTTTGTTGAATCAAATTCGGTCATGTTTATTGGAGTTTCGTATCTTCTATATTATTTTTGTGTACCTACTTCCACTATTTGCAGTATATTCAGCCTATATTGTTCCCACTGCTAGGACACGGCCCTTTTTTCGAGAGGGAGTGGGCTGCAATCTACCACGCGGGTTGGTAGTTGCTCATTTCATTGATTTTTTAGTTGAAGGATACGATTTTTTCCTTCACCGTTTTGAGAGCAATGGTGATGATAGTGATGTCGGGGCCGATACCATTGGACTACCATTGCTCCACTAAATGACACACTCCTCTACTATTTCGATTTACTAGGGCAAGAAAAGCTCCTGTAGCTTCACTCGCGTGCAGGTCAAAAATTATCCCAACGCCTGTGGCTTCACCCGCATGGTGGTAAAAAAAATCCCACGAGAACATACTACCGGGATAAAAAGTATTCTATGTGTTTATCCACGTTATAATCAATCTGTGTGACAAATTTTATTCAAATCCGTTTAGCATACAAACTTCCACATTTATAATAAAAATTACTAGCTTTCATGATAAAAATAAACTTATCCTGTATTGTATAATACAAGATAAGATTTTAACCAGTGCGCAAACTGTAACCATGAATTCAGCATATCATTCTAGACCCCTAGCGTAGACGTTTTTCCTTGATTACATAAAAGAAACAGCATAGAAAAGTGCAATACCTACGCGGTCAAATTGTATGGAACAGCAGATTTTTTTTATACAGCCTAGAATGATATGCTGAATTCATGGTTACAGTTTGCGCACTGGATAAAAATTTATCCTGTATATCAGGTGTCTAAGCGTAATCAAGATACGTCGCTATAGTAAGCATATTTTCGGGAAATAACGCACACCAAAAAAATGCACCAATTTACCTTTATCGATATTCAAATCGCAACCGTTTGATTATTCAATATTTATGTGTCGACTGTCGAATCATCGCAGACGAATTCAGCGGGTCGAGTGAGAGATTCTCAGGATCGGACGTGCTCCTACGTGGTTGGCAGGTTTCCAACCACAATACACATTTAACTGGGTGATTTTATACGCAGGACACAATTTTAAAGTAGTCCATAAACGTTAAAAGTAACATTAAGTAACCGTAGTGCTTTGTTTTTCCTACTTTGCTTTTCTAATTATCGTCAATGTTTTGCTATTTGGTGGTAAAAGTGCAAATATGGGCAATATGCAATATGTTCTAGCTCATTCGTGACGGTTTCCTATGTATAAACAAAATAATTTTAAATAAAATTTCAACCCCGACCGTCCCTTGCTCGTTGATGCGTCAGCCCGCGCCGCAGTTGAGCCATTAGACTTAAATTCCCCGGATGTTAATAATCATCAAAATATTTTGATCCAGCCTGCCCCACTAGCTGCCCCTCCAAGCCAGTGACGCCCTGAGCCGAGGTTCGTACCCCACAGGGGGTGCCCTCAGCGTGCAGTCGCTTTAGGTTAACTAGGTTTTATGCCCTGGCTGGAGACTTTTAGTCTAACTAAAACCCCTTCACAGGAAAGCCCGGTTAAGCAGTTACGGCCTCTCAAGGTCAACTGCGAGATACCATACAAAAAATAAAAATATTATGTTATTTAAAAAAAACATGTTGGTAATCATAAAACAGTACCTTCTTATATAAAATTATTGATTTAAAATAATTATATAAGTAAAGGAAACAAGAATTCGCAATTCTTTTTTTTAAGTTTAGGCATTAGGATGAAAATACAATGGGGATTATTTTGTCGTCATTTGGTATTTCATTCAAACAGCATTTCCCGCACTTATTCTAATCTATTAAACCAAAATGTCCTATCGATGGATTGATGAATAGCAAAAACAGTTTAGAACATAGGCTCTGCACCTTATTTTGCCTACCGCCCGCTTCGAGAATATTTTTTTTCTAGGGATAAAGAATAGAGATTTTTCTGCAATTTGTGTGTCTCGAATCTGAAACAGTTATTGCCACGATTATATTTAACGTGTAATATTATATATAGTCATAATAAAAGACTCCTATCTCATTTTTGAGTTTAAAGAAGAAAGTGTCAAACGCCCAGATAAAGAGGTTGACAACATGGGATTAATTTAGGTCCTTAATCAAAATATTTTCATTCTTATTCTACTAGAAATCGAATTGCGAACCTAACCTTCAAACTAATACCTCAAACGCGACATATTATACATTTACAAACACAGAAAATAGAGAATGGTACATCCGTCCAAAAAAAAATGTTGTCTACCTATGTATAGTGTGTCAATTTAGTTTGGTCCGTCGCAAAACTATTACTGCACCACTTTATTTGCTGACGGCACTAAAAATTTGCGTCAGGCTAAGTGCCAAATTTATAACATTGGAACTGTAACTATGCAAGGTTTTCACACTAATTGGTTCGGTGAGAAGGATTGTTAAAGATAAAATATGCGATGCGGACTGTTTTCGTTAACATATTGATTGATTGCGTCATTACTATTGATGTCTGATAGCCGTGTAATCGATGACTTGACGTATGATAAAAGCTTGTCACGACGGCTGCAGGCTTAGCACGAGCACCGATTTGTCGCCGGAAGAATAGACATGACTATTTACTAAATGATGTACAATAGGATAAGATAGCTATGTTTTTTTATTAATTGTCAAAGTTATGCGTTCTAAACGAATCATGATTTTGTAAATAATCTTAAACACTTTATGGCCGTCGAGTAGAAAGTTTGTTGTCAGTGTGATTTTGACAGTTAGGGAGGAAATATTCTTCTGAAAAAGTCAAAATTTTGTATGGACCTAGACAAAGATCGTTAGAAACGAAAGGCATTATGATAGATTGTAGAAGGATATCTACGGTGCGATGTCAAAAATGAGGAAACGAAGTGACACTTTGTATTGAAAAAGCACTGTCTATTCTTCGTAGAAATATAAATCGTCGTGCTAAGCCTGCTGGATGCAGTTTATCCATTTATCTTGATCAGCTGCTGGATCTATCTGTGCATGTTAATCTGCGATGTGTGTTACTGTGTTGTTTTTGGAAAATTGGATTTTGCATCCGTGTTTGATGAAAATTGGACTAGAATAGGCTTTGTGAAGCTAAAACTTCTTCTTTGGATTTTGTGTCGAATCGAATCGTGAACGGATGTTCATATTGAGCGTTTTTGTTCAGTGAATTTTTACTGCGCAAATAAAAATGTGTAAACTGCTTAAAGACTCAATGAAACATTTACAACAATAAACACTTTTAATAAAAGTTTTGAATTTAAGGTTAAGGTACGCTTGCCGTGGTTGGTCAGTGGATGGGTGACCATCGTTACATATTGAAACCTCTCGGTTGGTCCCAGCTATCATCATCATCATTTCAGCCGAAAGACGCCCACTGCTGGACATAGGCCTCCCCGAAATAGTGGGTTCTGCCATAATCGCCACGCTTGGCAGCCGGGTTGGCAATCGCAGTATGGTAGTAAAATGCATAAAAAACGCTGTTGCCCATTCTCTAGTACTTACTAGAGAATGGGCAACAGCGTTTTTCGCTTAAGGACTTCCTTTAGTCCATTCTACGACCCAGTCCCAGTTATCATTCGTGGGTATTTGAAAGTTGTTATACGTCGTCATGAGCCCGAAAATCTTGGGTTGAAACACCCGAAAGGTTGTGGGGGTCAGATAGGAAGCCGCTCTTTATAAGACACTGGTAAACTGGAAGAGCGGAACCACCTAATACAAGCAAATATTTGCTTAAAAGGTGACTCCACATTTAACAATGTAATTTACATAAGTCGATGAAATAAAAATTTTTTTTTACTCAGCTGCTTCCGATCAGACTGGAAGCTGACCACAATATAGTTAGGAAAAGGCTAGGCAGATTGTTTATTAAGAAAAGTTTTGAATTATTGTAAATATCCTTTTATTTTCTATCGTGAGAAACACTACAATACTTCATAACGAAGTGAATTAAAATAGTTTTTCCAGCAAACTATAACCTCGTGCGTGCAAAAAATAAACTTGTAACGAGAAATACAAAAGCTACTAAAGTGACTGTTATCCAAGATCCAAGTCCAATAATCCTGAAATATCGTCGTATATTTATGTGTGATACCGAACAGATCTTATTATTAGAAGTCATTTAACTTGAATTATTGTTCAGTAGTAAACAGCATTATATTCTAGTGCGTGTGTAATGTTTTCAACACGGATATTTATAAAATAGGGGGTATTTTTTGGGTCTGCATTTTAGGGTTGTTATTTTGGCTGTATATAAAGCTCATCTGTGTTTTAAGAATTAAATTTAAGAAAAAAAGCGGCCAAATATGAGTCGGACTCCAACAGGAAGGGTTCTATCGTAAGTACAATTTTAATAAATGATAAATGATTTTATTTCTGTAAGTAGGTTTGTACAAACACTTTTACACGTCAATCATATTTTATTAAACTAGATGAGGTCGGCGTTTCCTATCTGAATACTCTGAGAAGAAAGGCCGAAACAAACTCAGAGGTCACAGTCTCTTTTAAAGTCCAGACATAATCTTGGTCAGATCATGTGAAGACCATGTGGATTGGTGTCTGAAATGGTCTTTTGAGGAAAGAACCACACAGGTTGAGCGGACCTGTCCATTCAGTGCACGCATGTATCAGTAATCATACGGCTCAACTCAGAACTTGAGGAGCTCAACGAAATACGAACAGTACCTATACTTAGTATTAATAATAAAAATTCAAATGAAAGGGGATCACATTTTTTTTAACTTCATCATCATCATCATCATCATTTCATCCGAAATACATCTACTGCTGGACATATGCCTCCTCAATAAGGGGGTGGGGGATTTGCCGTAATCACCACGCTAGGCAGGTGGGTTGGCGATCGCAGTAAGGTGGTAAAATGCATTAAGAACGCTGCTGCCCATTCTCTGTAAGTCCTTTAGTCGCGTTCTACTACACCCACGGGAAGAAATGGGATGGTGCTATTATTTTTACGTCCGGCACCATACCGAAACACAACTAACTTATTGCTACTTTTATTTATTTTCATAATGTATTGTTAAAACGGCCATAGTAGTACACACTCGGTGAAAATTTCAAGTCTTTTCCTATTACGGTTCAAAGGACACAGTTCTGTGACAGACGGACCGACAGATGGACGTATCGACGGCGGAGCCTTACAAATAGGGTCCCATTGGCAACCTTTAGAACCGTAAAAAAGCAGAGAAAGTAAGGAAAAACCCAGTGTTTTTATTTTTTCAACGAAACTCTTTACTGCTTGGGTGAAAAAATGCCAACTTCAAAATCATAAAAATATCACTCGTGCGGAAAAACCCACGTGATGCATGTTGAGAAATTTGTGTGTGAAAAAACGCTAAGTAGGTTCCAAATGTAAGTATCACGTGATACTTACATTTGGAAAAAAGAGGGAAATATCACGTAAAAGGAGTAACAAACTCTTCACCTGCCATTTCCTGCTCAATGAGTATTTAGTTTTACTTCGAGTAACTGCGATTAGATCATAGCTCAGTCTCAGATTTTGTAGCGAAATAATAAAAAACACCACATTAACACATCTTACTTCCTACTTATAATATCCTACTTATCCTACTTCCTATTCAATTATTATGACTGTGAAATTTTTATGTTTTAAATGTTTAGATATTTGGATGTTTTATTTTGGGTGGGAACTCATCAAATAACTTCTCTCGCTCTGGGTGGAGCAGGAGGGCGTGTCAGACTTTTACTGACTATAACCCACCTGATTTCCCTCAGTAGCCTGTATGCCAGGGGCAGCGGTATCTCTTTCGAACAAACCGCATCCCTGGCAGGCATCAGCCCTTGCGGGCTCCATCAGTTTGTGCTGACATCTCTTTGAGGCGCGCGTGGAACACAGCGCGCCGTCGACCTGGGCTTGGTTCTTATCGGACAGGGAGCTACTATTACGCCCACGCCTACGGTGGCTGGGAATCAGCCTGGGATTCCCGAGGCCCAGGGCGTCTCCTGTGGAGGCTAGGGCCGTGAGGGCGCATATACTGCCTCTCCCTCACGTGCGCCGCCTCCTTCTTCGCGAGCATTACTGCTTCGTAGAAGCGCGCCCGCGTAGAGCCTCCGGCAGGAGGCATTTGGCCCCCCTAGGTTGGGCAGGAGCCGCTTCAAGGCAGCCCCGGCCCGCTCCAATCTGGGAGCCAAACGGCGGAAATGCTCCGCGAAGATCCACCGGCTGTCGAGGACGAGTCCCAGGTACTTCATCGTCGACCCCCACCGTTATCTGGAAACCACATGGCCTCGGACTTGTGCAAGGCCACCTCGAGTCCCAGTTGCCGGATCCTATCGACGATTGTCGCAACCTCGTGTGTCCCTAAGTCGGCCGCCGCCTGGTAGTACCTCCCTTGCGCCAGGACCAGAGGGTCGTCAGCGTAGCAAACTACACTGACGCCGCTAGGGAGGTCGGCGCGCAGCACCCAGTCGTGCTCGATGTCCCACAGATGCGGCCCCAGGACCGATCCCTGTGGGATATTTGGATGGTTGTTACTCAATCACGAAAAACGGCTGAACGAATTTCAAAAAAAAAAAAAAAAAAATTGCCCGTAAGATACAGGGCACATCCAAGAAAATTATACTATTACCAAGGAGTGCCTTGGTGATAATATTATTTTCTTGGATGTGCCCTGTATCTTACTGGTATTTTTTTTTAAATGACATTGTTTACGAGAAAACTTAAGGTATATCGGAAGGATTTTGCATTTTTGGATTTTGATTTGGATTTTGATCTGCATTAGCACAAGTTAGTTAACACAGTAGATATAATTAGACAACTCGGTAATCCTTTTGCTTGCATACACAATCGCATAAGTCGTGATACGTGTTGTTGCATGATACACGTTGCATTATCTTGTGTAACATGTAGGCACGCAGGTACTAATGCCTTCGCTGTAAACCTATAAATAATTAGGACTCCATCTAAAAAAGTTTATTAGTTGCTGATTCACACGAATTTACCCGATACGGGCGAATCAATACTTTTAAATAATCTGTTATGTTCTATAGGCGACTCGCACAGAATTTAATTTATTTCTAGGCGAATCCACAACCTTTGATCTCTGTATTAAGGATGCCACAGGTTTTGGATTTCCTCAATAGCCGCTAAAAGAAATGGGTAGTCCGTAAGACAAATGTATGACAAAAGTACAAGTATATTTAAAACCTTTTTACACAGTTTATTGATATCAAATGACAAAACTCGCAAAAACGCTAATCACAGTATTATCAAATTCTAAGTTTACCCACTACAGTTCTACATAACCATAAATAAAAAGCTCACCTGTATCGTTGTTTACGTTGAATTTAATATTGTTTTTACGTAATGTGTCCGTTCATTTCGGCTGGACTCGCCGGCTAGTTTCCAATTTTATGGTGGTTGCACACGTGGCGTAGGCCCCGTACACATAGGACGAATAATTTGGCAAACTTCCGTAAAAGGTAACAAAGTAAACTATGGGAGAAATAAGATTTAAATCTATAAACTACGGATTTGTCGCTCCAGGATTAAATTCTTTTATTTAATTTGAGATTTTTCAATCTTCATTTCAATTAAAATTAAATACAAATGGATTTCATAACAAAATTCAATTTATACTTTACATTGTTAAATAGACAATAGATTCTCTAATAATCTCACCGAATAAATTAATGCTTTCATTTCAAAAACTAGCAATTTCAATGTCAACAATACCAAAGCCTGAAGTTTCCGACCAACTTTAATAAGAAATATAGCCTATTCTGAAACACCATAAAAGCGATCCGAATTTAAATCAAGCAAATTATCCTCTTCAGTCATTATAATTTGGCAAAATAAATTTATAAATTTCAGTTAGAAGGTTTTGATTCGTTTCGCCGCGAACCACGACAACTTGTTCCCTACTTTGGCTGAATTCTGTACAAAAGTTAGTAGATTAAAACTGCCAATTAGGGAGCATTTGAATTCCAAGTTGTTTTAGAATTCGCGTAATTATTGTTGGATGAACAATTACAGAAAGGACCAGGATTGATATTTGACATTATTTTATTTTGATAACCGGGCCGTCTATCATTGTTTTTTTTAAATTTATTGTTCTCTAAGCTTATAAAAGCAGTGGTGGCCCAGTGGTCACGGCGGCTTACGAGTTGTAGGTCGTGAGTTCGAACCCAGACAGGTGCTTCACTTTGTGTAAATTACTTCATCACCATTGCTCTCAAAGCGGTGAAGGAAAACATCGTGAAGAAACCGGCATGTCCTAGAACCAAAAATTCCAAGACATGTAACATCTACCAACCCACACTGTGCCTGCGTGGTGGATTACGGCCCAATCCCTCTCACCGAGAGGAGGCCTGTGTCCCAGCAGTGAGAACATTATAGGCTGATAATGATGAAGCTTATAAGGCCCACTTACACGGGAGTTGTTAGCTAACTCAGGTTTATTCAAATAATTCATCTAGCTCCACCAAGAGTAAGAATTAAACCTAGGGTTAAACATATAAATATTTAACCCACCAATGTGGGAGATTTAAGTCGCTAAACTCTGGGTTAATGTTAGTCATGTCAAAATTAATTGACGTTATGATGAGGTAGATACCGATGATAACTGATCGTCGTATTATATATTTCGACGTTGTAGTAAGTAGATATTACATTCAAAGACAAGAAAGTATTATGTATCGTAGTATAGTGTGAAAGAGATGGGTAAACAATTTGCGTAAATTTTTAGTTCATTAATTTATAGCCGGATTACTTATCAGGGTACAGATGTTGTACTTCTATTTTATGTTACGTCGATTGAACTGCAATGTTCCCAAATCAATAAACATTAATTTTAGGTTAACTAGCCCGGTGTGACTTTGTAGTGGCGATGGCGCAACACGTAATGTCTAAGAGTTACATTGTTAATTACTGAGCTTCGAGTTTACAAAGTCTACATTTATTCATTTAACCCGACTACACTTGCAAGTGGGCCTAAACTTAACGAGTACACAAACACCTTTCTTTTCTATTTTAAGTAAACTTCTATTATTCAGTCATTATTATAACCATACAGCAAATATAATTCTCATGCAAATCTATTCTCAAGCATAAAATTTACGTTCAATTCACGGTCAATACCACAGAGTTTCATTTATGATTAAAAATACAGAAAAATGCTATAGACATTCAACAACTACGCCTAAAATGTTTCAGTCAAAATCTTGACGTAACTTTTGTAGGTACAAACACTTGTTGTATTAACATTTTCTCTAAAGTTCCTTCTCTAAAACCACAACAGACTTGGGCATGTTAATACGTGACTGCACTCTAAAGTTGATCACTAATTATAAACACATAAACGACAGAGTTGCGCTGTACTCATCAAAATTAAACTGTTAATATAATGACGGTGTAATCCAGTAGCAAGGTGGTAGTTCAGGAAGTGTGGCAGCTTCCAATTTAATGGTGGTTGAGCAAGTGCTGTGTCGCCTCCCCCAGTTTCCCCCCTACTGACAATATTAATAATTTTATTGCAAGCTAGACGTAATACGTCATTAAACTGTAAATGTTTTATAAGAAGGAAATAAAATGTTTTCCGCGGCCATTCTGTCTGGTAATGGCGGTGTTATAAATTAAATATAGTGGTAGGTCGTTATAGGTAGAACAGTTGTGTTTTGATTGTTTCAACTAAGCACGCATTCCGATCATGTCATAAGAGGCATTTTCATAAACGACGATTAAAGTTAAGAGGTGTTCAAACGTCACAAATGTATGGTTAATCAGTCGTTAAGCATTACTTAACTTTAAACAGCGTTTATAAATAAGGGGGTAAATGTTTACATATTTACTACACTATAAAACATCAATTTGAAAAGAGAATGTTTAGTTCATCACTTTATCGTTAATAATCTAAGGTTAACAATATTTATAATGGTGCCAAAATAATGAGTTTTTTTACACAGTTAACACAAAGATTGAATGTTGCGCTACAAAAACATATATGGCATGAAACATTCCACAAGTAAACTTCAGTGTGTGTATTTTGAACAAACTAAATATCCTTAAAAACCTAGTGGCACAAAATAACACAGAAAATACTGCGTGTAGGCATACACGCAGTATTTTCTGTGTTATATACCAAAACAACAACTACGCGTCAAACTCTTGAATTAAAAAGAGCGGTCGATAATATTTTTGTTCGGATCATGTTTGAATTCTTATTAATATTTTAAACGCGACAGTTAGTACGTATGTATGTTTGTTACTCTTTCACGCAAAAACAGCTGAACGAATTTAAATGAAATTTGGCATACAGATAGATTATAGCCTAGATTAACGCATAGGATAATAAAAAAAATATTTTAAAAAAAGGAGGATTTTTATCCTGGTAGTACGTTCCCGCGGGATAATTTCCGACATACAGGCGGGCGAAGCCGTGGGCGAGTAGCTAGTATTTACATATTTGCTACTTCACTAAAAAAAAAATTATCTTTATAATAGAATTTCAAATTTTAAAGATAAATTATCGCGCTCATCACTTCGTGTTAATTATGGTTAAAAAAGTGATGTTGCCAAATTCATACCATTTTTCATACAGTCAACACAAAGATCTCGATGTTGCATGAAAAAGAAACTGAAGTACATCAGAAATTGCAAAAGTTTAACTGAGATTGTATATTAAAAAAAAAAAAAACTAGTGCCATAATATCTACAAAAATAGTGCGTAATACCAAATTAACAAAAAAAAAAAAAAAAATACACGTCACACCCTTGAAGAAGAGCGGTCGAATAATTCAGGTGGCTCAGTCTGTGTTTAGATGAAAATGCTACTCGCCAGCAAATGCTAATTTTATGGTGGTTGAACAAGTGTGCCGAATCCAGTCGCGCTGTCCTCCGCAGTATTGCCTGGTAGGCGTCATCTAAATAAAATATAAATCCGGAGGGTAGATAACAAGGGTTGCGAATAGTTTAGCGGGTTGTGTACTCATTGTGCCTTAATTAATTTATTTTTCGTGTCGGGTTTTGATGTTATATGCGTGGGTACTTTGAAGTGAAATGTTTTGTAAACTACCCAACAAGCAGAAATTGGTTGTTATTAAAATGTGCAGACGAAAAAGTTGAAACGTAATAACGTATAATAAACGTAATAACGTATAATAAACGTAATACGTATAATCAGTCTCAATTAGTCATAATCAGCTTGCAACCATTCTTATTAGTTAACTACGGGCCGCCTGCCAAGCGTGGCGATTATGGCAAAACCCCCCAAATTGGGGGAGGCCTATGTCCAGCAGTGGACGTCTTTCGGCTGAAATGATGAACTACGCTCGAAGCTGCTGGCAAAAGATAGTGTAAAAAACAAACTAGCTTTTGCCAACCGCTTCGCCCGTGTGTAAGTTGAAAGTTATCCCACGAGAACGTACTACTGGTATAAAAAGTATCAAAGTGTTGTTTTTACTATTGTCAACACATTTTTTTTTTACTTTGCATGTTCCTTAAGGAACATACATTTTTTTTTAGCCGAATTGGTCGAGCCGTTCTCGAGTTTTGCACTTAGCAACATCATTTTTATTTATAAAGATAAGTGTGCCGTGTAGTGAATTACTGTGTAAAATTGTAATCACCACTTGAGAATAATTCTGAAATGAACTAGATGTTCATTTCAGAATTATTCTAACGCTACCGACAGTGTTCAAATCATTTTTCTTTCTCACATCATTGCAAAGTGACCGCAGGGCGACACAAAAATAAAGTGGCAATCTAAAGCCTACTACGTGAGGAGTTATTCGCCCTAATTGAAGTTTTAGATCGCTGTGGCCAAAAAAGTGTTCCCATTAAACAACGAGGTCATTCTTCACGGATCTAAAAACGTACCCTCACACAATGTTGCTGGTGATTAATGGTACAGTCAGCATGCAATCGTTACTTTTCATTACTGTTTGGAAGTGCAGAACCGAAGGCCCGGGTAGCGGTCAGATTAGAAAAGTTTCGTGCGAAACAAGTCTAAAATCGACTTTAAAAACATGGACCAACATTTGGTTTTAGAAGCGCCCCCTGTTATCGAATTGAAGGCAAGTTTAAATTGGAATGTATCCCGCATTATGCCTCTCGTGATTGGCCTGTTTGTTCTTAATTAGTATTAATCGGGAACTTCACAGGTTTACATCAAGTTAGTATCGAGCTTTTGTTTTCAACTGATTCCGATCGTTATTAAAGGTGGTAAGTACACAGTACTACGCAGGATACCTAGATTATTGACGCTTGGTTACTGTCCTCGGCTGGTTTATGATCACAATCTGGATCGAGTAAATATTGGTAGATGGGTACAAGATAAAATGAGTTTCAATATCCTTTACATTATTTTAGCTTGTTAATTATTTCGCAGACATTAAGTAGGGTGCATCTATGAACACTGAAAGTGATTAAACAGTGTAACGTGTCGGTTGCTGACCGGAAATTATGTAAAATACACCTAAAAACACGAACGAGGGAAATCAACATATTCATTTTAGAGGGAGAGCCTATCCGCCCAATCCATTAGTGAGTCATACAGCCAGTCGCAAACAAATCTCCACGCGGATGCTCCTTGCATGTATTTACGGCAGACAAGACGTTTTAACAAGCCAATATAAATAGAGAAACATCATACTAAATACTCCAGCGTCTTGCCGAACCAAATCTCTCGTGACATGATAAACACCACGAACATTTCGGTGGCGCGTGCGCTCTCAAACATTTGCCTGACGATTCCTTCAGTCATTTGAAGGGAATGACTCTTATCGTTTTACTTTTATGGACTGCGAATCGAAAAGGCTTCAAAGTTACAAAACGAGACCCTTCTATTGTGTAGAAGTGTTGAGTGAATGTGCCATGAAAGTTCTTTGTCGTTGTACCAATACGTACCTCGGAAAAATACCCGAGGAGGTCTCCGGTCCAAAAATAAAACCGAATTCGGTAATAATACCTACCTGTGTTTTTGTTTGGAGAGCAGTGTTTTAGAAAGCGGACTTCTTTTGTTATTGTAAGGATTTCACTCACAAACCTTTCTTTAAGTGCACTTAACGCTAAGGCATTCGATGTACAATCTAGAGAACCGCATTGAAAAACAACTCTCTTACCTATTTAGACGCCCCTATAGCTACGAATGTAAATATATCCTAAACAAATCTTTTAATGCCCCACATGTTTGTGAATTCATCAAATATTCACCATGTTTAAACATAATTTTCTTTCCTTTACAGAAAGTCTCCGAGACTACTTTAGCAAATTCGGCGAAATCACAGAAGTTATGGTCATGAAAGATCCCACAACGAGGCGGTCGAGGTATGTTCTGATACATTCACTTTACTAACTTTCGTTATCGGTATTTCCCAGGAATACTAACTTCATCTTGTTTACATGTACTTCGCACACTCTGAAGGCGAGATAAATTGACGGATTGCTATGAAAACCGCAGAAATATTCCTGAAAAGTTTCAGAATACCTGAATACCTCTGAAACTGAGCGTATAGTTTTCTACTATTATAATTCAGGTTATAACTAAGGATAGCCTTAATTTTAACAGAACATGAAGCTAATTGGCAGATTTTGAAATATTGTTACAATATCAGAGGCATAGGAATGCTTTGTTGCATAGTTGGAGAGCGGTGGTCGGCCGCCCACCACGGCGTGAACTGACCAACTCGACTCGTACTAAAAGTTATCGGTTTGCAAATAAGTTCCATTCTATAGAGAGGCACACTCGTTTCGAAATTTGCGGTTACCTTTGAATTGTAAGCAGTTAAATGTTGGACTTCAAATTTAGGAACTTAACAATAGAACTCGAATTATTCCAACTGAATTAAGCGTTTGGACGAGTTGAATGAGGATTTCGGTATATACTTTACAGGTTGCTAAACTAAGTTCCGTTAATAGCCGTACTGCTTTGGGCATAGCTCGAATATTTCTCTGCGTATTCCTCCGACCCTTGTTTACCTTAAAGTTTTTAAGCGTTCATTACGTGTAACATGGATGTGGAATTTCTAAATACAAGCATAGTACGTTATTGGTTCTGAAGCAGACTAGTTAACGTCCTTGAAAAGTCTGAGCACAAGCTTTTACAATCACTATCTCGGCGAACAACAATCAAGCCGCTACGTACACAAACTGAGTGGCTTAGCAACTCTGGAGACAAGAAATAAGTTGTCAAAGTGTCGAGCTAAAGTTGCTCCGTTAGCATCGTCTCCTGTTAGGTAAATCGTCGGTTTCACAACTCAATATTGCCCCGCGTCCCTCCGCCCTGAAATAATATACCAAGAGCCGATATTGGAGCGCCTCAGTTGGGAATCTGAATGCAGCCTGCCCGCCATTACGTGCTCCGCCTCTCAGCCAAATGTAACGTAAACCTCTTTTGTTTATGTTTATTGTTAGCGGGTATTACTTAGCCCAACGTCCTATGCATCAAACTATGCTAATTTTGTAACGTATAAACTCAAACTTTAAATCGATACAAAGGCACACACATTCTCAAAAGTATGAGACTAAACCAAAAAACCTTGCGGTATTATTCTGGTTTTAAATCTTACGCGATTGCGTTTCGCGTAGGGAAGCACAAAACTTTTTAGGTCGACACCTTATCGTAAACGTAAATCAAGCGGACATCGGCAACGGCCGAGATGTACCGTCCTGGTGTCCTGAAAGTGATAACAGTTTGGAAGTTGTTGCCGTAAACAACGATATTAGGAGGCCGTGCCTTGCATAGTTAGACACAGATATTTACAGTCAGCAATAAAGTTTTACAACTTAATGATAGAGAGATACAAGGGCCGTAAATCTGAAGTTTGTTGGAGAAAATATGATAAAGAAAAGGTTATCATTCAAAAGGTCGGTCGTCCATTAGTGTTTTCATGCGGTTTCAATCTGTCTATACTCGTCTGTGTCTCGTCTAAGTTGTTGCTCTCCCAGTGTCCCCTCACTGCAAGTTCGCCCTAAACTCTTCATATCAAAGGCCGTATAGTTTGCCTGCCGCAGTCTTGGCCAACTATAGCTTATGCAAGCAAAGTAAATCAATATTGAAAGTCAATGAATCAAGAGTAATATATACGGGTACATAATAAATGTGCTCTACCTGAAGGCAATATCTGAAAAATTTGCCTGCTCGATATTGCTTACAAGGGAGTTTCCTTTCTCCCCAAAATTTAATGCGTCGTTCGCATTTTTATAAAAAGAAGTAGGTAAGTGAAATAATTTGCGGTCGGTACTTTATTTCCTTTTATTTATTTTAATGGTAGGTCTCCTTTCATTGTTTTTTCTTTAAGGCTTAGGGAAATGAGGGTTTTCGTGAACAAAAAAAAATGTGTTAACTTTGTGTACCTATCGTTATAAATGTCGGAATTTATTCCGAGGTGTGAAACAAATTGGTTTAGTTATGATTGTAAAAAAAGAAAATTAATTACGGTATTAGAGTTCTCTCTGTGAAGAGGAAAAACGGATTTATATCGGATTTCTCTTAAGTGGATGAAGGTTTTGAAATGAAATGTGACATTCTAAGATGTCTTACCGTACTTACACTAGAGGATTTTTATTTGCAAGTATATTTTTCATGTATTTATTCCAGTGTGAAAAAGCGCGTTTTGAATGATTAAATCCTGTATTTTATAACATAAAACAGATCAGATAGACATTCAAACACTCTAGCTAATTAAAAATACGACTAATTGAAAAATAAAAACGAAAACAAATTTCGAGGTATCGTGTTGATAACACCCGGAAACTTTATTATTTGTAGGCGTTAAGTATTTAACCACAAACCATGGTTTTATTCAAGTCGTAAAAACGAAACCTTTTATCATAATTTTACGAGCCACAGCTCCTTAAAGCTTCTACTTCGTGTTAAGGGTTCCATTAGATTTGATTTAGTAATTAACTAACTTTTAACCGCGACTTTGCTCACATAAGTCGCATATTCAAACAATTTTTCAAATGAAACCTATTTCTATTTTTCCTACGGAACCACAAGTTTTTTTTGCTACATGATGAAGGGCCTTTTTTTGGGGATTTTTTTACTGTCAACGCTAGTAAAATGTTAATTGGTTTCAGCTTGTTTAAATAAATCATACTGTTAAGGCTCCCGCAGACAGGCGCGACGAAGCTATTGTAGAACAACTTCCATGACGTTTTCGTATGAATTGTTCGACTAGAGTCACGTCGCGACTGTCTGCCTGAGCTTTTAATTGTCAGATATTTGTGTCCCGTTTCTGTCAATTGCAAAACTATATTGTCCATTTGCACGTGGTACATATTGCCTGAAAATTACTTCGCTACAGCGAAGTACTGACCAAAAACAAAATAAATAGATGTTCAAAATAAATGATCGATTATCATTTAGTTACGTAGTATCCTACGTAACTAAATGATAATCGATTCGCAAAATAAAATTTAAATTAAATTGCATCGCTCACATTCACACGCCCTTGTTAATTACAGAACACAAATCGCGCATACATACATAGAAATACTTCAGGCTTCTCTGATATGTTCCCCAGTGAATAGCAGTTTATATCATCTCCCGGCTTACATCGGCTTTACCGGGCGCGTCTCCATTCACGCCGGCTTCATTCGTTTCGCTTTCCACTAAAAATCTAAAATCAATAAAGGATCACGGCATAAATGCAAAGATTACTGTTCGCTTCATTCGTAACATGAAAAATGTACGCGCCTTTACAAGAGCCGTCCGAAATAAAACCGCGAATCACTATGAGACTGTAAGTAGCACCATAAAAGGAGGATCCTTGCTTGAAATCGCTTCGGCAAACACCTACAGAGGAATAGAGCGGTGTTAAATGAGAGGGATTGCGAGTCCTCCCCCCTTTCCTCTCTTCCCTCTACTTAAGACGACGTCGTATTAGTAGCTGCCTCGCAAATGGTTCAAATGCTTTTTCATATTTTAACGAATCATTAGGCAATAGTTGAAAGGATTTTCAACTGTTTTATTCGTTTCTTGCTTTGATAACTAAGTACCTAGGTACTTTGAAAGTTTTCTTGGTATTATTGATTTCTGAGATTAGGGCCTAGAGACAAAATATATTTCTGTTAGCGTTCACGCCAAACGCTACGCCAAAATGTAAGGGAATGACATTACCTGCGGAAAGGACACGACGCAATCTTTCCACAGGTAATGTCATTTCCATTAATTTTAGCGTTTGGCGTGAACGCTAACAGAAATGTATTATGTCTCTAGGCCTTGGTACCTAATAGTTTGTTCGCGACTAGGTAAATATTTTCAACCGTCTTCAAAAAAGGAGGAGGAGAACAATTCGTATTGTTTTTTTTTGTTTGTCATTTGTAAAAAATCGAAGTGAAAAATTCTTCTTTTGTTTGAAAAGGTTGGGGTGAAGGGCTTGTGGCTAAATAATATTAGCTGCATGGGTCGATCGATCAGCTTAAGCTAAGCTTGCCGCGGTTGGTCCGTGGATGAGTGACCATCTTTACTTACCAAGACCACTCCGTGCCTCGGAAAGCACGTGTAGCCGTTAGTTCCAGCTGTAATTCGTGGATCTTTGACAGTCGTTACGGGTCTTCAGAAGCCCGAAAGTCTGACAACCAGTCTTACCAAAGTATCGTATTACCCAGTTACTGGGTTGTGGGGTCAGATAGGCAGTCGCTCTATCTAAAATACTGGTATTCAGCTGCATCCGGTTAGACTAGAAGCCGACCCCAACATAGTTAGGAAAAGGCTAGGCAGATGATGATGATGTTTGAAAGGGTATACACCAAGTAGTCTAACCTAATATTATAAAGAGAAAAGATTGATTGATTGTTTGTTTGTTTGCATTGAATAGGCTCCGAAACTACTAAACCGATTTGTAAAATTATTACACTGTTGGGAAGCTACACTATCCCTGGGTGACATAGGCTATATTTTATCCCCGGGAATAGGAACAACGCGGGTGAAACCGCGGAGCGCTGCTAGTCCCATATAAATTAGTTCAAGTTCTGACTAGTGGTTTTTGAGTTAGCTTCAATAATACGTATTTTCTCCACTGTGTATGTTACTGATGGTCTATTAATATCTTGTCACTATTATTAACTTAGCAAGTGGAGGTATACAAATATGTAGTTTAGGTAGTGGTAACGAAATTTTAATAAATATTATGTATTTTTTTAACCAACTGACTTCCAAAAAGAAAACTTTTTTCAAAAAAGAAGTCAGTTGTATTTTTTTGGAAAAAAGTTTTTATTTTTCACTTTTTAGTTATTTCATCATCCTTGGAGTCAAAACAATACATATTTATGCGATAGCAGCAATCGCGGTTGATTTGCTGTAATTTTTTGAAGAGTTCCGTTGTCTGTCTCCGAAACGCCTCATCAGATCTATATGAAATTTAAATGGGACCATTTCGGAATAAACGCCTTTCGAAAAAAAAAAATGTAAGTCGGTCTATAAATGACGGAGTTATGCCCGAACATACATTTAAAAAAATATAGAAACATGTCGAACTGATAACCTCCTTCTTTTTGAAGTCGGTTAATAAAGACTACAAAGTGAAAAATAACTTTAATGTCGGAAATCGGTGACAGAAAAACGAAAATAAATTTTTCATTATTTAAATACGTATCACGTTATTATTCTTCACTGTGCAGTGTTTTTTTTTTGGAACTTGGTTGTTTTTTATTGATGTTTAAAGAACACGAATCCAATCAAAAGTAATCCTAAATACATTCTTCGGTGTATTCAGAACACAGCAAAAAATCTGCATTCTCATCGCCCAAAATCCAATTTTTCCGATCAATTCAATATCGTATTAGCAATAGGTTGGATAGCATCAAATCTCTATGCCAGGATAGCGTATCTAATAACAATGTTGGGGCATCATCGGCGCATTATTCTGACCGATTGCGCAGCACTATCGAGTTATCAACAGGCGGGGTATTTGTAGTAGTCGGTTGTAAATTCATACTACTAATTAATATAATGAGAGGCAATCTATTAAGATGCAATTATGCTGTTAGTCGTCACTGCATTATATATTCGAGGATTGGTTCTATATTACTGGTTGTGCACTAGGGGTCAATATCGCTTGCTCTGAATATATAGGTAGTGTGATTGAGTTGTCAACTTGAGACGTTGTGGCGTACAAGGTTTATAAGGAGCTGTCTATACGCTGGACACCATTCAACGCTCCGTTTTTTTGACCCACAGTATCGGTACAAATTACAACCCAGAAAAAAATTAGTTTCTTGTCAAAAGTTCAAAGGAATAGCGTATTCAAAAGTAGTCCATAAAAAAAACTTTTTTCAAAAAAATAACAACCGGCGGTGACAAATAATTAAAATACACATCCAACGTCACCGACTTCCGAAATTAAAGTTATTTTGCACTTTGTAGTGTTTTTTTGGAAGTAGGTTTTTATTTTTTTGAAAAAGTTTTTATTTTTAACTTTTTAGTTACCTACCCCATACCAATTCGAAATTTCATCATCCTTGGCGTCAAAACAATGCATATTTATGCGATAGCAACATTCGCGGTTGATTTGCTGTAATTTTTTGAAGAGTTCCGTTGTCTGTCTCCGAAACGCATCATCAGATCTATATGAAATTTCAATGGGACCATTTCGGAGTAAACCCATTTCGAACAAAAAAAGAATTTTGCAAATCCGTCTATATACGACGGAGTTATGCCCGAACATACATAAAAAATAAAAATAAAAACATGTCGAATTGATAACCTCCATCTTTTTGAAGTCGGTTAAAAAAAATATCATTATAACGCGCTTAATTGGAATATTTGCATTACTATTTTCTGAGAATCACGCTGCAAATGGTAGGTCAAAGGTTAGAGTAAAATAGAGGAAATTCGCCGACGTTTTAGTTTGGAAGGTAATGGAAGAACCCTAGCTAAATAAAGGCAATGATGACTTAGGTAACGAGAAAAATACCCTCATTCCAACCACTGACGACCCCGTTCAACTTCCTCACAAAAACAACAGTTACATACTAAAATGTTCGCAGTAACGTTCATTAGTAGTTCGATAATCGGTCTGAAGTACCGCGGATGCATAATCAAGTAGTCGAGTCTGCCCGTAGGGGGTTAGTACGGGTCTGGGGGGGAGAGGTTAGTCGTAAAACTATTACGGCAACGTTCTGTGGTACGTCGGCTTCATTAATCGGCCATCGTATGAAGCTATCAACTAGCTATGATATGACGGAGGTCGACATATCGCACGGCTACCACGCTACCACGTGTAGGTATACGGAGCTAGGGATCGAGTTAGTTTTGCAAAGTGATTGGTTTGTTTTTAGCGTTTACTAAGGAATCGGTTTAAGGCTGCCCTCTCAAAAAATGGTTGAAAACAGCATGCAGATGAAACCACTTTTCGTCGGCATTTACAAAGATTATTACATTTGAAAAAAATAGTTACTAATCTACATAATTATGATACGTCATTTGGTTTAGGCATAACTATTCTATGGGTATCAAATAATAAGAAAAAAAAAAAACAAATCACCTCCAAATCGTTGAGATGAAACCATTTTACTCCTTCATTTTTTTACAAAAGAGTAAAAAAAATGTCTTGCAATACAATGGAAAATGATTTGATTTTGTTACTTTTTACAAATATGCATTATTTTTGTTGTAATAAATTAAAAATGCGACCGATTATAGACTGCACGGCTACATCACCCCGCACTCGCCCACTTTAGTGCGCCCAAATGCTGAAGGTCCTTGGCGTGTATCCAAGCCTTAAAGTTTGAGTAATTTTTGATGACATTAATCAATCAAAATCAAAATCAAAATATTTTTATTTCATATAAACCTGCATGGGCACTTATGAAACGTCAGAAGCTAGGTGCACGGTTCCAAATTGTTGTTTCCTATGGAGAAGAGCCGGCAAGAAACTCCACGGTTACTCTTTTAAAAATAATTGGCTTTAACAATATTTTCAAATTACAGAGATAAAATGTATGGGAGGACAGCGCAGGCCTGTCAATAAGTACCAGGTACTTAGACGAATAAGGAATAGAAAATCGTCTACAAATCTACAGTCAGTAAGGCCTAAAATGTATGTATATAAAAGTAATGACAACACCTAAACTAAAATAAGAGCAGGGATTGCTATCTCTTACTATAAGATCGCCAAAGAAAAAGACAACAACAAAAAAGACGCTTTAGAACTGTCAAACTAAATTACGTCTCGAATGCCTTTTAGAATTTGAGTATGAAAATTTAGTTCGTAGCTATTTTGTCAAAGAAAATCTTAGTTCAACTAAATTGAACAGCTTTTATTTATTTCCGTCTCTTTCTTTTTTAATTAGAAGAAAGTAGATAGCAATAAGCTTAGTTAGTGCACAATACCAATTTATCCAAAAATAAATGGGTCCTAGTGGGACGATTATACCCATCAATTATTAGGTTGGATTTTACTATCCATTTCCTATTTTTGGTGACCGCTATCAATGATTTCTGTGTAGGAAAAGTTTTGTTTACTGTTCTTTACGCAATCCAATCACTACAGTTACTAATCAAGCTTAAGATCAAGCTTTTAGAAACTATTTCGAATAAATCGCACGATTTTGTAATATTTTTCGAAACCAATGCAACAGATTTCGCTCAATGAACCCGTTCAGAGTGCTTTACCTACCGATAAGTACAAATCGGAGGATCAGGTAACAGAGTGTCGATGGGGGTACAATTCGCGCAATCTTCGGGAGTGGTACAGCCGGTGGACCGATCGCGGCCGACCGACGGCGAACTAACAATTCTGTTCTGGTGCGTCACTGCGCTCGATCGAATTGAGTGTGGTGTACACTGAGCGGTGCTGATTTTCTTGAGACAACTATACTTATGCTAGTAATGAAAATAAAGTTGAAGAGTTTATGTTTTTTTTCTGTTTGTTTATTTGAACGCGGTAGTCTCTGACTCTACCGGTCAGGTTTTGTTGCATTTAATAGATCGCGGCAGACGATGCGATGAGGGAACTAGAATACGTGGACGAAGTCGCCGGTAAAAGCCAATTTACTTAATTGGTAAAATGTTTATTTACTAAAATTCGTGACTATTTGGGGTCTCTTTTTGTCTCTTCAAATACTTGGTGTTCATCTAAATCGAGCCCATGGTTTCAGTGATAAGTTTTCTCTAATTAGGTACCATAGTTTTGGTTTTGGTTTGAAGTCCCATCTCAGTCTTCACTATTTTAGGTTGTTTTAGTGGTTATACAATACCTGCTACAGCAAAAGGTTTTCAGTCATGTGACTTATTTTTTTTTGATTGAATTAAGTTTTATTTTAATATACCTAATTATTTTCTTGTAACCTTTTTAAGAACATCCATCCCTAGAGCTTAGGATTAGGCGCAAAATAAAAACTTACACAATAAGAAAAATCTAAACAAAACTCAACAGAAAATTAAATTGTAACACGAAGAATGTGAGTGTGCGCGCCAGCTAACAGTCGCGTCGGGTCGAACCAGATTGGGTTGGACTAACAAGACCGCCCGGGTACTGTTGCATTCGCTCGCTGCACCCCACCACTCACTCCTATTGCCTATTTGGTTAAATTTACCAGGATCCCAGTAACGTAAGTGGGTATAACGATTTTGCTTAACGACTTCCCTCAGTACCGGTCAAATGTTGCTACCGAAGCAGCGTAGGGTTAGAATTTTATTCTTTCTTTGATTTAAGAGATGATTCTTTGATTTTGGTGTGAGATCGCTTTTACATAGCTCGTGTGGCATTCTCGCTAGTTTTCTGCTAAATTATTGGGATAACTTGAAACAAAATAAATGAGCATTTTCACGGAAATATTTTAATTAAAATTAAAAACATACGTGTAAACATGCTCTACTACAAAACACTAGTAGAAATTAGGATGTGAATTTTGTTTATTAAATTCTGCCAAATGAAATGCAAAATATTCTATTATTTTCTCTGCTTCCAAGAATTAAGGTATGGAAGCAGTTTTGTTAACCGTTCATTTCTAATAGGACGATGAAATTCTCTTTTATTAAATACTTCATTATTAATGAAACCTCTCTACAGATTTAAATAGAACATTGAGATAATAAAATGAGAATTCTGTTTTATTATCTTAAAAGGTATGTCGAAGAAGTTAACATTTAGAATATGAAATCATAAAGTTAAAATCAAACGTAATGAGTTTTAAGACGTTGAAATTGCTATTACGCTTTGAATTAGGCACTCGCACCTCTACTTCGTTTAGACTCTTTTATAACTAACTACTCCATTTAAAGTTAAAATTGATTAAACAAACTACCTAAACACTTAAAATAAATGTTTTCTTAAAGAATAAACATACATTTTCAATTTTCCTGCATTATGTCAACGAAATTTGATATTCCTCTCTAAAACTTAAAAAAAGAACGTCCCAATCGGATACAGTCGCCAACGCAATTAGTTATACAATCTGTCAATTTCCTTGGTTCTATGGGACAATAGTTTCTATTCCTGGGGGGTAGCGTCTATGGTTGCATGATTGTGTTTTGTAGTGGAGGATTTCTATACCGATTGATATTTTTATGCGAACATCGAACATGCCGTTAGCAGTGTGCCAAGGATTAAGCATTGCAACGTCGGACATGAACAAATAGACATCATTACATATCAGTAGTGATTGATTCGCGTGTCAATATAGTTTCCTATGGCGTCTCACTTTTATTGTGTCGTGATAAAAACTGTAATAAGTCAGAAAATAGATATCGCGTTTGTTTATATTAGGTCTTTACCTATGAAATTGCCGTTCTGCAGTACTGGCCATTTCAAATCAAAATAATTTTTGTTTGGCTAAGAATTCTAATTTCAAATTAATTTTATTTTAAAAACATGGATTTTTTTTTCTAAAAGTAGTCATTTCTTTATTGATTAGTGTTACATTTTCATCGCATTTCAATCTTTTTCGTCATCATGGATACGTTAAAAATTCGAGTAATTATGGAATATGAGTACCGTCGTGGCAGCAACGCGGCACAAGCGGCACGCAACATCAACGACGTTTACGGAGCTAACACTACAAACCAACGCACCACCTGTTATTGGTTTGCTCGCTTCCGTTCTGGAAATTTCGACCTGAAAAATGAACCTCGCGGTCGTCCGAAGACTTTGGTCGACAATGACGAATTAAAGGCGATTGTGGAAGCTGATGATACACAATCTACGGCTGAATTA
Source organism: Polymixis flavicincta (assembly GCA_949987655.1). NCBI lineage: Eukaryota > Metazoa > Arthropoda > Insecta > Lepidoptera > Noctuidae > Polymixis > Polymixis flavicincta. The sequence goes on from OX465179.1 coordinate 17,574,865, forward strand.
GCAGCAGCTTTCGACGTTAGCGTCAAAACAATATTGGTCCATTTGCGTCAAATTGGCAAGGTAAAAAAGCTTGACAAATGGGTGCCCCACGAACTCAATGATCGCCAGCGCGAAGTACGCGTCGAGACGTGCCTTGCACTGCTCAACAGACACACAAATGAAGGAATTTTGAACCGCATTGTTACCTGCGATGAAAAATGGATTCTGTTTGATAACCGTAAGCGCTCAGCAAGTTGGTTGGATCCTGGTTCAGCACCTAAACAATGCCCTAAACGAAAACTTACCCCTAGAAAAGTGATGGTGACTGTTTGGTGGTCTAGCGCCGGTGTGATTCATCACAGCTTCTTACCAAACGGGGTGAGCATTACTGCAGATGTGTACTGTGAAGAACTGAACACAATGATGGAGAAGCTGGCGCATCTCCAACCAGCATTGGTCAATCGCTCGTCTCCGCTGCTCCTGCACGACAACGCGCGACCTCATACTGCACAGCAGACGGTCTCCAAGTTGCAAGAACTGGGGTTGGAAGCTCTCCGTCATCCGCCCTACTCACCAGACCTTGCGCCTACAGACTACTACTTTTTCCAGAATTTGGATAACTTCTTGGCGGGAAAAAAATTTAATACCCGAGAGGCAGTACAAAATGCCTTTGAAGAATTTGTTGCCTCCCGTCCAGCTGATTTCTTTAAGAAGGGCATCAATAAACTGCCACTGCGATGGCAAAGATGCATTGATTGCATGGGTGATTACTTCGATTAATACAAATAAAAAATTCATGAAAAAAATTCGTTTAAATTTTTTCATACAAAACGGCAATTTCATAGGTAAAGACCTATTATTTATTGTAATATCACTAGAATTCTCTGTCCAACTTTTGTGGTTTTTTTTTTTGCAATACCGAACACCTATTTCTTTTCTCCTGTTTCAACTTCATAAAACTATATATTTCTTATAAATTATTATTCTTAAATGCCAGCTTTTATTATCCGAAACTATACGATTACCTACGTATATATGTAATGAATATTCTATCTTATTAAATCTATTCCACATTTAGGCAGCTTAAATGTGATAAATTTTCCAGAAAAATAAAGATAGATGACACAACAAAGTCTCTTTCTTAAAAACAATTCAAATATTAACATTAGCTTCAGGTAATAGGATTAAAGACTATCTCACGAAACGAGTCCAGAATTTTCAGTTGTTTATCTTTTCCGAGTATAAGACGAAATATTATTATATCTTTTGTACTAAAGAATAGGCTATCTATAAATGATTGAGGTTGAATTTCTCTTTAAATGGAGACATGAGTTTTTTTTTTTGAGGGTAAGTATACGAAATTTTGTCGATTTCGGTAATAGGTTTACGTCTTAAAAAGAGTAGCAGTAGCCGGTTTGAGGTCAATAAATCAAATAATAAACATAAAAAAGTAGCTTATACATTTGATATTGATTGAAATTATCTTTCATGTGGTCCATTGAAACTTATAGAAATACAGTATTTTAACTGTAAAATCGCGTTCATAAAATCACGTAAATCAGAGAAATTGGAAAAATTTCGTGTACGGCCTCTTAAGTAGGCAGTAGATTTTTCCAAAGATAAATTGATTATTAACTCTTCTAAAAATGACAGTTGAATTTATATTTTAATTTTGTAATATGTTCATCATAACCGAGTTAGACCACGGCGAAGGCGGTGTGACGATCTGACATATGCAGGGCCAACATGGCCAGACATGGCACAAGACATAGGTTTGGAAGGCAAAAGAGGAGGCCTTTGTTCAGCAGTGGGACACAATGTACACTAACAAAAAAAAAAAAAATTGGCCCATTCTATTTCATTTAGCCCAGTTTGCACGATTGTATGTAATTCAATCGTTTCATTTTTATACGTCGGGATCTGTTAACTCTATTAGGCCAGAGTACTACCATAAACTGTGGGAGCATGCATTAAATTCCAGTATGTAATAACCCCATAATATGAAGTAAGTACACTCCACATAAAAGCTGATTTTGATTGGCTCAGTTCAACACAAACACGTCATAAACATAACGTTTCTGTAATTCTATTCAAAGCTGAATCAAACAGAATAAACTTCACAGAATTCATTGCTTTATATAATTACAATATTATTGATTGGATTCAGGGTTGCGCTGACTATTTTGTTTCACATAAACCTGCATGGGCACTTATGAAATGTCAGAAGCTAGGTGCATGGTTCCAATTTGTGGCTTCCTATGGAGAAGAGCCGGCAAGAAACTCCACGGTAACTCTTTTAAAAATAATTGGCTTTTACAATGTTTTCAAATTACAGTGATAATAGGCATGGGAGGACAGTGCAGGCCTGTTAATGAGTACCAGGTACTTAGAGGAATGAAAATAAATAATAGAAAATCGTCTACAAATCGACAGTCTGTAAGGCCTACAACGTTCTCTCATTTACAATTTGTAAAATAATCTACATAAATAAAATGAACCTATTTAAACAAAGTGACATGATTTCCATGACAGTCACTAAAAAATAGTCGATATTAAAATTGATGTATAATGTCAAATAATGACGAGAATATGTCAAACAATGTAAACAAATAAAATTAGCATTGTAATTTGGGAGCAGTTAATAGACTTTCAACTGAAATCAATTAATCTTCCTTATATAAATCAAACTAACCAAAACCAGTGAATCGATTATCCTGTATTGAACATAAAAAATAATACTTGGTCAGACTGGAAGCCAACCTCAGCAGTTATGGTTTCGACTTCCAATATAACTAGATGCAGCTCAATACCAGTATTTTACGTGAAGCGATCGCCTTTTTAACGTTCACAACCCAGTTTCTGGGTAACACATACGCCGTGGTAAGACTGGTTGTCAAACTTTTAGGCTTCTGACGACCCTTAACGACTGTCAATGATCCACTAATGACAGGTTGATGGATAACATAGTAGGTAAATAAACAGTTTATATTACCATAAAATTTTACTATTCTAAAGGAAATTAAAATCTTGACCCATTTATACGTAAAAAACTGATTTGTGTTAAAAAAAAAAACAATTGAGAACCTCCTCCTTTTTTGAAGTCGGTCTTGTCCATCCCTGATTGCATTACATTCAATTTTTGCAAAAGGCTCCTGTTATTTCAGTTGATAAAGACCATGAGAAGAATGCCAATAAAATCTTTTAATTTCCACCGGTCCGCACAAAATGAAAGTCCACGACTTTGGGTCTCATATTTTCTAACTCATGTATTATTTATACTAGGAGATAAGCAATCTTACCATTGGAAGTCTAGACGTAGTGTGAATGAGATGAATTAATGAAAAATATATCGACTCCGTACAAAGTGTTCAGGTTTATTGGCGCTACGGAGGTGAAGTTGGCTCTTACTATTGTTTTACGATCTTAGAATTGATATTGTAGATATACAAACGTTATGTTCGATTTATTTTAATTCTCCTTCGGCGTATCGATGATTTCAAAATATGAGAATTTTGACCACAATTCAGTCATTTCGACAGCGTTAGCATTGGCATCAAAAAGGGGTATTGTAGATTGATGTTCTATTATATTTTAATTCTCCTTCGGCGTATCGATGATTTCAAATAAAAATAATTTTGACAAGAATTCAGTCATATTGATATAGCGTCAGCATTGGCATCGCAAACGTTTCTACATTTTTATAGTTCAGCAGTTATTGCATATCATGTTTCACTGACTTAGGCATAGTCTTAGCTGGCTTATGAATTTCGATTAATTTTTAATAATACTAAAAGTGTGCTATGATAGGTATACATATACCTGTCATAGCTGGACCCCTAGCATAATTATCCCTAGAATTCTATGGAAAACCCGTTATTTTGTTATTTTAGTATTGGTAGTTTAACTTACTTTATTATGTTTCTATTAAGAAACTGAAAAAAATTGAAACATCGAATAAAAAACGCATCTTTAAGTTCAAGTCGTACCTAAAACTGTAGAAGTATATGTAAAAATTTAGATATTTTATTATCAAGACGGTAAACGTGTTATTTCACATGAATGTTGTAATTTCTCATATCACACCGTACATTTACCTCAATATTGGAGTTGTACATTTTATCTCGGATCGAGATGACGCTACGCACTTCTCGAACAGAGTAAACAATATACGAAACAAGATTAATTTTCTAGAAGATTCCCTTTCGCAGATATCTCGACTGGAATATACGATTACGTGTCATAAGTTTTATGCCCCGAAAGTTTCAAAGTAAATTCCAACATCCATCGATAAATCTTGGCGACGCTCGGAACGATTTCATTTTCGAATTTCAGGAGCGATTGCCTCCACTGTTAAAGTTTGCCTGAAAAATGTTCGCGGACGATTGACTCGCTATAAACGGAAATAAAAAGTTTTGTGTTAGAGCAATAGCGTTGTACAATGCGCATATAAAGCAACGAGAAAGCTCCAAGAGGATCACTATTTGAAACCCTCCTGGATTTTCCAGACTTAAATTTGACCAAGTTTTTATGCATCAGACAGCCATTGTAAAAGTTCTGACGTCGGTAGGTAGGTACTTATAATTCAAGATATTACCGTGCTATTGTACTCGTACTTCTAATGCAATTTTAGTTTTAATATAAAATAATTGCTTAGATGAAAAACAAACTCGCCGCGGCAATAAGCATAAACACGAAATTCATATCGCACAAGTTTAATTCAGTTAGGCTAGTGTAGCGAGAGCTGCGTCCGCATTATCATTACTAAACAGCTTTTATTATTCCACGATATTTGGCTAGATGGGCCTCAGTGCCTCACACGCGCGCTAATGGAATAAAAAGTAAGGTTACAAAGTAAAAAGATACAGAGCACCTCCCGCGGCGGCGGTTCGTGCGAATTTCGACTGAAAATTTTATACGTTCAATCTATTCTGAGCGCCTTTATGCTGTGTCTCGCGATCCCGCCCCCGCGCAAAACAGTTTCGTTTTCAATTATTGCCCACTTGTGGAACGGGATTCGATGGAAAAACAAAAGAGCTAGAAATGATATTTTATAGACAAGTCGCTTTATTCGATGTTTACTGCACCTCGATTTGTTCTCGAGTGAGATCTGTGATGTTTCAAGAAAATTATTGACGGAACGTGCCGAGATAGACCGGGCGCAACTAGATGGAAGGATATCAGACGAAGCCCTTTGCTGGCGCTCCACAACGAATCGATTGCTTTTAATGCCACTCGAATATTTTGTTTGATTCGCCAATTTATTTTTAGTTATAATGTAAATCTCCCTTTTTTAATAGATTTCTTTTTAGTGGCCATAAAATTATATTGTACGTCGTAACTTGAATTCACGTAAAGCGCTAAAAGAATTAAAATTCCAGCGAGAAAATGAGCTCTGACAAATAAACGTATTAACTTTTATGTGCTCTAGAAACAGTTTGTCCAAAAAATAATTTTGTTAAATTAATTTAAATAATTACGTTTATCCATTAAATCTTTTGCGATTTAATAAATATTAAAAAGAACGCTTCATAACTGAAATCTAAAAGTAACATTAGTGGGATTGATACATTATGTCATGTGTCATGGCGAAAAAAATAGGTCTAAATATTTAAATAATATAATATTCTAGGTTTTTTTTTATAAATCCACGCGCTCGCGTCAAGTGTACATAAATTTGACTTTATCGTGTATAAAGTTTATGTTTCCCTACATAATTATGTAAATGTAGGCGATCTTTTAACGTAAATTATTTTCAACGTTCGTTTGCTCGCGAAATAATGCAAGAGAACCTTTCATTAGCGGAATGCACGCGTCCGTTTACATGTATTTTTGTGAGATTACAAATTTCGCACATACCGACGCGGTGTTATCATGAACTGACTGATGTTATCTACGTACGGTAGCTTAATGAATTCTTGTTACTCGTTTTATCTTTAAGTACTGCTTGTGAAGGATTTTTAGGGTGTTTCTGATGAAATTGTATTTTTAAGTTCACTATTACTTAGTTAAGTATAAGTTTACTATTAACCTCTAACGATTTAAATCGCACTGGATTATTTCCACTTTGCAATAAAAAATAGTCGCTCTCCGCAGAAATTTTCTAAACTCCAACTTCAGAGGCATGCAGTTCGACTTAACTACATCATTACGAGTGTTTGAAGACTTTTCAAGTGAAAACCACGTTTGGAATCAAGACTTTTTGAAAAGAAAAGCAGCCGATTGAATAAAAGTGTTTATATGGAAAGTCTATGAAGAGATTCAAACGTTAAGCGAACGTGTGCAACTGTTGTTATCTCATTTGGTCTATTGGAGGAATAAAGAGTGCAAGTTAAGCTGAAAAACAGACCGCAACCCACAAAGCTATGAACGGAAGAAGTGCGGGGACCAAGTGGAGGACACACGGTTCCTGCGCCCTGTAATTTGAAGTTGACATGGTTCGCTCCGGGCGCCGCGTTACTACTTTTGCGCCACTATCTGGATTATCTTTCACTGCGCTCTTGTTCGAACCACGGCTATTGTTAACTCGACCAACAAATAAACCATGTACTGTCGATGGTTTCAAATATGCACAACAACATTTTCTAATTGAAACACATCCACATTTGAACTGTCTGCTGTAGATTGTACCAATAAAACGGCCTAAATTGATCCATCCAAAAATATGAAATTATAGACATTGTCTGCATTCCTATTTATATAGCACTAAAGTCGAATTTCGACGTACAATTCAGACAGTTGTGCGTGGGCACTTTAAGCGATCACATCGGACCGTCACATTCATTGTTACGTTTATTACGTGAACATTGTTGGATGAACATTGCCAATATGTGATAAGGGAGGACATTTAAATGAGTATCGATATAACTCGGCAGTTGATGAATACGAGATATCGATTGTAGCAGCTCGTCGTAGCGAATCGAACCCGGGCCATCCGCGGCGCTGTCCGGCGACCGATCAATGCAATACGAGTACATTTTGCATAATTGATGCCCCATTCACGAGTACGGAACACTTATTCATATTCATGAATTTTACAAATTTTTCAATTTGTGCCGCCAGCAAGTGTATTTACAGTATTGCCAGGTCGTATTTGCGCCAATACAATCTGTGTAAAAGCTGAAAGGGGAGTAGCCGGCGTCCGTGCCGCGGCACAAACCAGCGATAAAGCTACCCTCTAATGCGATATTTTTGATGCTACTGCGGCCATCAATAGCTGTGTCACCGTTATTGTACCTCTTGTTGTGGCCAGCTCTGTTTTAGATTTTATCTCAGGAATTGCAACGAGTAAATATTTCAAACTAGAAAAGGAAGTGTTTTTAAAAATCCATTCTTAAAAATCCTCTTAACTAATAGCGTGAAAGAGGATTACAACCGGGTAGAATAACATTGATCAGCGTCGAAACTTGATGGACACGAAAATCGTTCAAAAGGAAAAAAAAACTGTAACAAAACTGATTCCCAGTAGCGCTGAAGCCTTGGAGGTAATGGGAGATTGTAAAAGGAGGCAATAAAAGCTTAGCATTGTGTGTGAGAACCGTAGGGGAGCCCCTGTATTGTGTTCGGGTCCGCGGAGGCCCCCAAGAATCGTCTGACCACGGACGCGGTCAAATTGTACAGAAATGAAATTATCAAGGTACGCTGCCGATTTTCCGAACCAATGAATCAAGATCCAATTCCCTTTTGTAATAGAACATCGTCGCGAAACGCGCCCATGGAGTTACACTACCCACTCAGTGGACGCTTAGGCGGCGTCCACACGAGAATTATACAGCTGCGGCATTATTTATTGTACGTCATGTAGAAAATTCCGTCGGATTGTCGAACGGTCTCGTGACACGCAATCCAAATAACAAATCGTGTTTTTAAACGTAACTTATTTGTTTTCCCCGTGTATTTTACGGCATTTAAGGAAATATTTTTAGATTAAAACTTTACGATAGACTCGCTTCATAAAGCTATTTTAAAGACGTTAGCATAATCAGCACCCTAATTGCGTAACTCATGATTGATCATAATTGGTTTCGTCTTCACAGTTAAACAATGTTCATTGCGTTATTTATGTTGTCGAAGAGACACATTTTTCGAACATATGAAGCAATGGTTTAACAATCCGTTTCAAAACGATACAGATTATGATGAATCGTGAGTTACGCAATTAGGGTGCAGGAAACATGTTTTACACGTGTGTATTATAAAAGGGAATTGCTAATTTTATGCAAAATAATGTCGGATGTTTTATGTATTCAAGTGCGTAATAAACAAGGCCGGTCCCAGTTTCACTAAGAGACAAAAATATGTTGAATTCAATTCTCTCTTTCGTTTTATTCATAATTCGTATGAAGTGAACGTCGACAAGCATGAACGTTTTAGTAAGATTCTGGTCAGTCGTCGTCGTCGTCCGTAATCTGCGACAAATTGACTTTCCGGCAGAGAGCTGACGAGTCCTGGACTGTAATATGCCATAAATGACCCAAACGTATTGGACCCGATGGTATGAGGTTGATAAATTTCCTTGATATTTGAATGCGTTATATTCCTTTCGGGTTATAGCCGGCCGTCCCTTCAATAAATACTCGGCGCCGCGAAAAATTTGTTGACTCTCTGTAAGCCCTTATTAATGAAAAACCACCGAGGGATTCTATCGCAAATGAGCCATTTTGCGACGTGACATTAAAAAAAAAAAGATTTAATAACGTTTGTTGCGAAAAGTTGCCGCATCACCAAAAGCTAATATTATTCCGATTCGGAAAAAACAATTTTCTCCCGAAGTTATAAACCTACAGATTTCCATTTCTTCGCAGAGTTGGTAGAAAGTAATTCCTCCGGTTCGAAGATAAATTTTACGTCATTTCCTGTCTTCTTGGTGCTCGGCAAAAATTATCAGGCATTGGCTCGGCTGAGACCATTTAAAATTAATGAATAATGTTATCTGATAATGATTTTGCAAAGTTTAATTAAAGTTTTCTTTTTCGATGTTTTTTCACTTTCCGATCGCATGAATATCTTTATTATTTTTATCTCTGAATAAGCGGCTCCTTTAAAACTTTGACCGTGAATAAATTTTATGATAAGCACAGCTTAATAAAACAAAGATTTACTTAACCTAAATTCTACTTTGCATTTTTAACGTTTGAGGGTGGCGTTTTGTACTTGCAGTGGAGATTAAATTAAGATCCTTCTCGTCATCATACATATTCAAATGGACTTCATATAGGTACCTATTTTTATTCGGCCTTCCTTAATTTCATTTGTACCATCAAACATAACACCTTCTGTTACACTTCTTTGTCACAAATTGCCTAGAATCGTTTTACAAAAGTTAACTGTAGATGAGTGTGTTAGGGACTTCTTGGCAGCTTACCTATACGAATTGTGTATACCTATGAAACACCAATACAATGACTCAAACATTTATTCAACGCCTTAATAAAAATGAAAGCAGTGGTGGCCCCGACTTACGAGTTGTAGCTCGTGGGTTCGAACCTGCTCAGGCGCGTTACTTTATGTAATTCATCACCTCTTAAAACGGTGAAGGGAAACATCTGGCATGTCCTAGAACCAAAAATTCGAAGACATGTGACATCTACAAACACGCACTGGGCCCGCGTGGTGGATTACGGCCCACTTCCTCTCAAGAAAGAGGCCCAGCAGTGAGAACACAATAGTCTGATTATATTATTAAATAGAAAAAACAAAAGGAATCCAAACTATACAGGATGCAGTCCAGTAGGAATAAACATTCGATTTTTTACAAAATCTTATCGCACCACAAAAGAATCGTGATGTGTGGAGGGGAAAAGGCGAAACGCAAAGCCAAATATAAAGAATTTAGATCAAAAAGAGCGAAACATTTGGGAAATCGCGATAACATCATTCAAAGGATGAGGAATGGTGAGCTTTATACACCTTTGAGTGAGTAAAAATAAATATCTGCGGATCTACGGACGTTAGTTCTTGGTACATTCGCTACTTCTTGTTACTTGGTATTCTAGTTGGAAGCGTTGTTTGTGTATTGGTTCAGAGAATTTGTTTCCCTCTTCATTAGAAACTATTTTTTGGTTTTAAACTTATTTTTTTGGTAGGCTTTATTTTGTACAAAGTTCGACAATAAACGAAAATGATAAATGATTTTATTTCTGTAAGTAGGTTTGTACAAATACTTTTACACGTCACTTTTTTCATATCTTTTTTTAACTAGATGAGGTCGGCGTTTCCTATCTGACTACTCTGAGAAGAAACTCCGAAACAAACTCAGAGGTCACAGTCTCTTTTAATATCTAGAGTTCCCTTTCAAAGTAATCAAACAAGGAATTTCTTGACACTGAGATACATAAACCAAAAAATAATTTGCAATCGACGATCACCCAACAATTGGTTATAAGGATCATATAATTTTTAAAATCAAAAATAACAACCGACTTCCAAAACAACAGTACAAAGTGTACAATAACTTTAATTTCGAAAGTCGCTGACTTTGGATGTGTATTTTAGTTCCTTGTCACCGCCTTCCGAAATTAAAGTTATTGCACTTTGTAGTGTTTTTTTTGGAAGTCGGTTGTATTTTTTTTTTAAACGTTTTGTTTTTCACTTTTTAGTTACATACTCCACACCAATTCGAAATTGTATCATACTTAAGGTCAAAACAATGCATGTTATGCGATAGCAGCATTCGCGGTTGATTTGCTGTAATTTTTTGAAGAGTTCCATTATCTGTCTCCGAAACGCATCATCAGATCTATATGAAATTATAATGGGACCATTTCGGAAAACCCCTCCAAAAAATAAAATCCGTCTATATACGACGGAGTTATGCCCGAACATACATGAAAAAATATAAACATGTCGAATTCATAACCTCCTTCTTTTTGAATTCGGTTAAAAATAAAGCCTGCTACCTATAAATAAATTAAAATTGCATTGCTTCTCAATTAAGTATTCATTAATGACGTACATATGCCAACTATTATGGAGTATTTACGTACCGTATGAGCGCAAAAAAACCGTCACGAACGCAAAAGGTGAGGGGAGGGTGGTGTCGCACAGTAATTGCAGGCAATTTGTAATGGCCGTGTGATTGCCGGGCGGAACGTCGACTCTAAACTGTGCTATTAATTTCGTACATTTGATTAACGAAACTACTTGTTATGCTAATGAACGCAAGTAAAGAATGCACGCTAACGTGCTAACGCGACGCCTTGTCGACACGTTGTCGAGCTTGCAATATTTTCGCTTCGCTTCCTCTGTAATTACTGCCACGATGGTTTGAAATTTTAAAAAAAATTACCTTATTTATAATTTTACACTAATGAACGCCACTTTCAGCGCGTCTAGACACGCGTTCACAACGATGGGTGTATCACGATGTTTACTCGATCGTCGACATAGTCGTGAGCGTCACACGTGAACCGGGCAGGTGTCATCGCCCTGCCTTTAGAGACAATTTATCTAGTTAACTTCGCTAACAAAATCACGTTCGAATCGTGTACCTTGGTACGTCATCGGACGCTTCCACGTTTGTAGCAATTCATGTTAAAGTCAAATTCGTGACTCGTCGATACCGCATCGAAATCGATTCGATCTCAAGACAGATGGCCCGAATGAAAAGTTTACAACACGGAAAGTGATCGAACGCACGCAAACCTTTATCCGCATGGAAATTAGGAACCCTAAATATCGTTTGTAAATGCTAGATGTACATACATGTCATGACGGCATACGATAGAATAAATGTGTTTATCAATAAATCTTGGGAATTATGACAATTTCCGTTCTACGTCGTAAAGGGTTGAAGTCACGTTGCCGCATCATAAATCATTCATTCATCCATCAATTGCAAAAACGTATCGGGAAACCCACACGAGCGTTATGTCATATGAGCGAGCCTTCATGCTCTGAGTTACAACTTTGAGGTTTATTCAAACTGCATAAAAGCCGTAGCTGGTTGTCACCAATTTTATTACGTGTAACAACCGAATTAAAAGAGCCCGGGTCGATTTTCCCTTTGTTTATTCCAGTTTTACGGAGGGGCGGCTCGTCAAAGGAATCGAAAGTGATTTTATGCATTAATTAAGACCACAGACCGAGATTTACAATTACACGGTCTCCTATAAACAAACTTGATTGCTTTACAAAAACTCAACTAAGGCAGTGTCTCAAGTAGAGGTTCATTTGAATATCAAAGACGAAATTCAAATTACGGCGTTTACAATAAAGGCTCAGCCGGCACGGTATTACGAGCTGATGTAAATTTCCGATACTCATTTCGAGGATGAAGTTCAGATGTCTTAGTCGTGATGCTTCAAACTAAGTGCGCCATGAAAGTGTGAAGCGCCGATACTTTTACAAGACCTCTCTTGTATTTTAAACTCTCGTTCCGCCTATCTCAGCCGTAAATCAAATCACGGCTAATTTTCTGGCTGTGATACTGTTTTTTTGTTTAGTGAACCGTTAAATAGCCTGAAGCTGTCCAGGATAATGAAACAGGATTTGCGGACGAAAAAATTAACAGAACTATAAATTTTTTGACAGTGACGTTCAAATGTTTTTTTAAGGCTATCTGTCACAATTATGTCCTATTTTATTTGGACTTTGGTCATGTAATTATTGGAAGTTGTATGTATATGAATTAGCTATTTAAACGTAGATGTAAAATTATCGAATCAGTTTCTTAATATGAATTTTAATGTGACACATAACAATCACTGCATGATACCTACGTCATACCCAGCGATGCCTACTTCGTGTTGCCAGCAATCGTTAACTGTCTAGTAAATTGAACGCATAAGCCAGTATAAATTAAGGATGTGTTACTAATAAAACCCAAACCTAGATCGGTAGATAACGAAATCAAAACGAATAAAATGTTCTTACTCCCCACTTAAAAATGTAATCGCCAAATCATGCATGAAAAATAAACTACAAAATCACAGAGCAAGCAGAAATGGAGAGAAACAAGTAAGCTAGTCAATATTCCACAAAATAAGTTAAAAAGAAAAAAAGTAGAGGAAATACGTTTCTCCTTTTATCTGTCCCTTCTGACCTACAATTTATTCGATGCTTTTACGGTTGACTTAAATGCCAAAGCATGGAAGTAAAGTCGCAAATCAAGTTCTCTTTTTGGTCGTTTTTACGTGGGATTTGTATAAAAGTTGTTTTTAACAGAACGTAGGTGATGTGATCGGTTATACTGTTTAGTTGTTGCAAAATACTACTTACGGTACATATTTACATTGTGTAACTTTTCTTTGATACTGGAAAATTATTTTGAAGTAGGTATAGTTTACTTTTTTTTTTTTTAGTTTTTTTTTTATAATGTAACATAAATTATTTAAGAGGATTTAAAATAATTGAAACGAAATTAACTAAGCGCTCTTCCTCTCTCTAGTTATTTAGTTATTTAAAAATTTGCTGTGCCCGACAGGGTCCATAATTGTTTCTATTTTTTTTCTTTACCACCTGTAAGTGTACATTATGGATTTGCAATAAACGATTTGATTTGATTTGATTTCCAAACTGGGCAAATAAACAGCTTCGTAAGCTAATTTTACCCGTGATAGAGACTTCCATAATTATAAAGGGGTGTACTATGCGAAGGTATAAATTAGGTCTTTACTTCATTAGGAGTAAAGATACAAGAGTCATAGTTTTGACCCACAACTGTCCGTAAATTATAGAAATCGTCCATAAGTTGTGGTATTTTATCGTTTATGTCGTACATGTAGGTATATGACACGCCGAAGTGAAATTTCCGAGAGTTTAGGTCAAAAATCAAGTCGATAGAAAATCAATAAACTTGTTAGAACATCATTAATGCCAATTGCCACTACATTAGTAAAAAAAGGGTGTACTATAGACACTTCTGCCTAAGCCTACGGGGATTTCAGGCGTAATAATATGTTACGCTAACACTCCATTGGTTATCTTAGATGAAGTTTTAAGTCATCATCATCATCATTTCAGCCGGAAGACGTCCATTGCTGGACCCTCCTCCAAAAGGGGGGTTTTGCCATAATCAGCACGCTTGGCAGGCGGGTTGGCGATCGCAGTATGGTGGTAAAATGCATAGAGAATGCTGCTGCCCATTCTCTTTTATCTATCCCTTGTTCTACGACGTTTTAAGTACCTTATATTATGATAAAATAATATGAATATAAAATATGATAAATAGGTACCACATTGTATTAAACCAATAGCAAGATCAGTCTTAAAATAATCCAAAACATCTTCATGCAAAATCCATATTCAAATTCTCAACGAACTCCAAGTGAACAGCGGTAATATAAATAAAATCAAGAGTGAAATTCAGCATCTTTAATTTAATATAAATTACACGATCAATTTTGATTTTAACTAAATTATCGTTCTAAACTTGTTTACTCGCCGCCCAGATAACGTGACTCCATTAGGTAGCCGTTACGGTCACGAGCCGCTTCCTTTTATTACTCTCTGCAATGCTTCCTGTTGCTTCTTTTTTTCTCTGAAATATTCTGCTAATTAAGGAAGGAGTGGAGGCTGAAGATTTCCTGCTGCTCTAGCAGATTACTGGCGGTATCTCCGAGAAAAATGTAACTCTCAGACGGAATTCATTTTTGTGGCTTAACTTTTTGTACGTCATTTAAAAAGTTTAAAGCTGCGAGGATATCGTGTAACACCGTCTCAAATAAAACTAGTGCTGCGTCCAGTTATTGCTCACGTTTAAATCAATTAATGTCAGCTTCTCTTGGTTGACTTCCTTCTATGATAACATCTTCAGTGGCGGACAATGGGACTATTATGTGAGTAGCTTCATCTTGTTCCATACGAGGGGAAATAACTGGCATAATACGATCAGGCTATGAATCTGAGAGCCGAACTCACATTGAAATGTTATACCAGGTTTGATTTTGATCGAGATCGACGTCAACGTATTATCTATTGAAAGCGCTTGCACTTTGTCAATTGGACAAAGGACGGTTTGAAAACTTTCCTATCGAATTCTGGTCATTATTTGCCAATGTTATAAAATTCTAGTGGACGTTTACACATAATGTACTTCGAATAATGGTCGTTGTATATCTTCAGAAGAATTTATTGCGAATGATAATGTTCTTTCCGGAAGAAGTTCTAACGACCTAACGATAAAGTAACTGACGCTTTGAAGAAAATGTAACTGTTCAGTGTAAAATCGCAAAATTCAACACTCCAAAAAATCTTTGACTAGCATCGATGATGCCTAAAATTACCCTTTTTTACCCTCCATACATAGACGTGCTTTGTAGGTACGCATCGAATTCGGACCATTGTTATGCAAATACTCGTGGTTCGGTTTGCTGGCGTCAGTGTACAAGACAAAGCGACGTTGACGACCGACATCGGCTGTAGCTATCAGCTCCACATCGTATGAATCCACTCGACTGGCCCTAGTCTTGTTATAGGGCTGCCGGGAGTCAGTGTAAGGATTTCGGGTTAGGTTGATTTTAACGTGCCCGTTCTGTTAGGTAAACGCAGTTAGGTATACCATCTCTTGATCGAATCTAACCTTATTTACCTATCCTTTTCGGTACATGGTCTTTGTTCGATAAGTATACACCAGGATAAAATTACTACCAGCATTTTGGAGACAAAGGAGCTTCTAGTTTAAGAAAAATGTACACTTCAAACATTGCCGTATCTTACCCTAAGAAATGAGGCCGATAATAAAATCTAGAATTAAAACAAAAAAAAAAAACTTTTACAGCAGCCTAAAAGAATTTCTGGGACAGTAGGTTTAATGGCAGTACACAACTAAATCCTAGGATTACCCTACATTTTCTAGGCACTGGTAACCTTGGAACAGTGTATCATCCGCACCCTACATGCTGATAGCTAGGGGCAATATGACGAGGGACGCGATAGTCATTACAGATTATATACCCCGAGTTACGAACTTACGGTCCCGGACTTCTTTCATTGGCGAATTTAAAAATGGAATTTTATCTATGCTTTAAGCCACTTTTCAGCTTTTTTTTTGGAATTGGTTAAAAAAAGAACATATTGTGCACTGTCTGTGACAATGTTGTGCTAAAAATAGATTTTTATTTATTATAAATTTTTTTCCACATGTATTTATTTGCGAACTATTGTATTCATAGCACCAATATCAAATTGATTAAACTACGTCCCTTAGCAATGAAAGTCCAAAGTAAAACTTCCAATATCTATTGATTTTGTAACATTTATTCAATTTTTTGAACAAAATATTATATCCAGACGCCACGTTACTACGTAGACGCGCATAGTAAAGCGAATAGAATTTTTATTCTAGCAAATTCTTATTTTCTCGAGCACTGTAACAGAGTTTACGCAGGTGCTTCTAAAACGCATAGAATTTCAAATTGCGTTTTCATTTTTTCTCTTGGGGCATCCCGGTATCAGTGGGATGCATAGCCTTGAGATGCAAAGTGGGAGGCGAACGAGAGCTTTTTATATTTGCGGCATCCACGCTTGGATTTGCATAATATTGCTTCCTTAACATTCCTCTGTAGGACTATGAAACAAAACGGAACACATCTAGGGTTGGAGGGGATTTACAGATGCGGGAGAATGAGGAACCCTGGGGTTGTGAGTTCAGGGGTCATCGGACTGACGAAAATAAAATAAAAGTTCGTACATTTCGACAATGGAGCTTGTGTGTGGTTGGGCACTTTTTATATAAATTTTAATGTGCGTCATTAAATATAAAAGTCAGCGGCTTCGTCTATTTTTAAAACGGAACAATTAACAGGATTCTTTCACGCATTTAATATTTTTATTAAAGTTAAACCGGTTTCAAAATTGCTTAGGTTTATGAGCTTTTAATTTGATACTCCAGATTGTTAAAAGTCATGGTTTTTCTGTGTCCAATCTGCATAATATTGCTTCCTTAATATGCTAACCACCGAAAAAAGACTGGCGAAATTGCTTTTTTCAGTGTGAGAAGCCAATGAAGTCAGTGGTAGCCGATAGTGGGAGCTGCTCGAATTCTTGGCTCGTGATTTTTTTTTTTTTTTTTAATGCGTTAGCCATTTTATTAGGTTGTATTTAGAAGGGATAGGGTTTGTGATGGTTTGAAACTTATTCTATTTCCTACTAACATTATAAATTTGAAAGTTTGTATGTTTGCTTGTTTGCTACGCAATCACGCAAAAATGGTTGAAAGGATTTGGTTGGACACACAGGAAGTACAAAACTATTTATCCCAGTATTGCGATCCTGAGGATAACTGGTTTGGGTACTTTGGTAACCATGGTTTTGTTTGCAGTAGGTACATATATTTTGATTCGAAAAAGTATTTAGTTACCTATTTCTATTCGCCGTTTCATGAATCCTCTCCCTTGCTGTATTAAGAGTCAAAGTTCCTTACCTTCATGAAAAAGACAACAGCCTATATGAAAGTATTTTGTTTGATTGATGGGTCACCTCTAGTATCCCATAGCTTTTAGTACCCAGATTGTCATGTCACCTACGTACATATATAAGGTGAACCCAGACAATATTGCAGAGGGTGACTGTTGTCTGAATAAAGAAAATATGAAGGATCACCTGTTTTGTTTCATCCAAGTGGGGGACAGACAAATAGGTAATTTGATAGTACTTGGATGAGCCTGGTGAGTTGTTATGGCTACTTCATCATAGTAATATTACGAACATGATATGATACGAAGTAGATGGGGAAATAAAGAAGACACACAACACTGATGTATATTTCTTTCGGGTAAAAGTTCTGGATTGGAAAGGTCCGCGGTTTGCCAACTTGTCTATTTTCCCATTTATCTAACAATAAAATGGCTTTGGTATTGTCATTTTGTTCAATATAAAAAAGTGGAAAATGTTTATTTTTTTGCCTTTCAGGGGCAAAGTATAAGGAAGTATTACAATTTGGGCTAATTTTTCATTCGATTTTGGAAAGAAAAATCGTAAAACCTCACTTTGTTCAAAGTCGGAATCGTAAACGATGATAGTAGGAACACCTGTCACGCTGGATGTAAACGTTTAAAGTTTCCACATTGGCATTCGTCGTGGCCGTAACCTAAAAATCTGGAAACTTAAGTATTACGGTTTTTATTGCAGCATTCGAAAGACATAAACCTTTCCAAGTTGAAGCGGAGATTATAAATCATAGCTTCGTTGCTTCCGTCATGCAATGTTATACTAGAGCCAATACGTCGAGTTGTTATAACGTAAGCATTCAAACATGTTAGGTATAATAATCCCTTTCAAAGAAAGTCCCTCTCATGAACGAATACACTTGGAGCAAAATTAACAATAGCCCGACTTCGTTGTCACAAATGTGTCATATAAGAGCAGGTGCTCCCGCCTGACAGGCGCGCAGGCGGCACACGTGAAGGTGACGTCGTTATTTGCTCCCGGGTTTATTTATTCGAAACTTGCGCCGTTTCGGATGACCACCGTCCACTCACAGCCTGTCACTGTATTTTCCTGACCCTTTATTTTCACTTGACAAGAATATTCCGAGCCGCGTCCTCTCGATATTACATTCCGATACGACTTTTTATTCGTGATACATTTTTCCAATTGTCTCCGTTGCACGACTCCGCACTGCGAACTAACGGAATAGAATTTTCAAACAGTTTTGATTGATAAAGGTAGACAGGTTTTCGTTTTCTTTGTTTGCGAAATTAGATTCGGAAGGTAGCGTGAAACTTCAGAGTTCCACTTGATTAATGGTGATTCGGGGGGGATCCGAGAAAAAGAAACGATTTTAGGCAGTTCGATTTTCTATAGAAAACGAATTACTGAATCGTTTACACTCGGATGGTTCAGTTTTATCTGAAAATAAGCGTGTTTAGATTTAGATGCATGAGCGCGATATTATCCCATTTGTCGAAACAACGCTCGAGCTCTGTTAATATTTGATGTGTTCTCGACTTTTCTCGAATTTAACGCGCCGATTAAACAACGCCGGGCGAAGGATTTTATGTGAATATTTAAAATGCTATATTGGTTCTAGTTCAGCAGAAAAACAAGTCCATTGTTCATGTAACATCTTGTATCGTTAATTTAACGCTAATGCTTACCAACAATAAACTTTTATGAGGGAAGTAAGATCTCGAGGTCTGTGGAATTAGAGCAAGTTTTTTGAGTCTAGTCCGAGAAGGAACATTAAATCGTACGTGTTAGATAAAGTTAGATATTGTTACATGCAAATTTTGCTCTCGTATAAAATTCGCGAAGGTGTCAGGAACGGATAACTGCGAAGCAAATTGGACACATTGTTGCATCCCGCAGGTTGGAGGACCATTAAAATAGAAGGATTACTTTTATAGCCCGGTTGGCTCGCTTGAGATAATATCGGTAAATTTTATGATCGTAATAAAGGGAATTCGATTTTAGCCAGTCATCTGTATGTGATTATGTAAGACCCGATTTGATACAGAGGGGTACTTTTATTAAATTTCGAATTTATCTCGAACAATATGGACCAGCGTCTAAAAACATTATCGATGTTACAGTTAACATTTAGATGGAGGAAAAAACGGGCATTTAATTTGGGGAGGATGATTTGATTTACGGAACTCATAAAAGATTCCTCTCACTAAAGAATAAGAACTTCCCAAAGTTTACATTCACACAATCAGAAAGTGGGTTAATGAGATTCGCTCAAGAAAAACATCTCGTTAAAGCATACATTATTCAAGCTTTCGCGAAGTTATTCCGCGTTCACGCGTTCATTAGGCTGGCGAATACAAACTTGCGATTCCCGTAAAGCTTCCAGACACACCCACTTATCACCCCGGACAAACTATTCATAAGTATTTCGGGTACCGTCCCGAACACACGCCGCTCTCCTTGTTATTTAAATTTATCACTCAACTTTTATCCTCTAAATTCATTGTAACAGGTAATATTTCACAGGTTATTAATTACGTTACTCCGGCATCCTCACGGTGTAACTCTTATTACATTATGTCAGTTGCAAATTGAAAAATTCCCGGGGCGTGTGTCCCGTCTCTCCGAAGTATTTTGGCAAAATTATTCTCATTCATTAAGTCGAGAAGTGGAGGGCGCGCTCGCGAGATTGGCGACCTACCATTCACTTGTGAGTAACGAGGTGACTTCCTGTTATTAGTTATGTTGGCAAATTGTTTTTCTTACGCTTTTATACTTACACCTTAGTTAAGTATCGAATTTATATAAAAACTTGTGCAATGGTCTGTCATCGGATGAAGAAGTATTACGGGTTTGTTTACCTTGTTTGTTATAATTAAGAGGTTAATTTTTATTAATAAAATGACGTGTGGGTTCTGTGGCTTTCCGCCGGGAATGGGGCAATTAATGTCGCGATACTTTAACAGTAACATGTACCTATGAGAGGTCAGCAGCGTCCGGTTGACGGGTGTGTAACTGAACGCTGTCCCCGGCCGGCACGCGTGTCTCCAAGTGCCAATCCATTAATTAAAACTTATTTTGTAGCGGTAAACACGATCGCTGAACGACGACAAACAGCCGCTCCGTGTGCCTAGTTACCAACTTCTACTTACTGTTATGGAGCACATTTGGATAACAGATTACCGGGATTAAGTGGCATTGATTAAAACTTTTGTCTAAATGACGAGAAAAATTAGAAACAAACCCTAGTTTATTTTTGAAGATTCATTTCCTTAACAACATTTATATAAGTATACAAGACATTCGCAATCATCCTTGACACAAACGTATTCGTATGAAACATAGGTTCAGAAAATGCGCTCCAGTCTTCAATTTCGACATCCAATACAATCCATCCTAGAGCTTCCGCAAAGATGGAAAATCTCTCAAAAGAATAGCGTTTAGCACGAGACAAAGACCGATTTAGATCTCCTTTGGCGAAGCCTTCTACCAGGCCACTATTTACTTTTCTCAAGGGACTGCACTTCGTCAGCTAGTGGCGTCCGAACCCAATTTTACAAAGCGAAAAAGCAGCGCTTTACATCGGCGCCGCTCCCCCCAAATCGAATACGACGAACATTCCAGGTACGTTCTCGTTCATATTAACTTTGAAGCCGTATAATGTGAACGGCGCGACAATGAGCGGGGCAGGCGACGTGTCCTACGAGTGCCTTAGGCCATAATCCCGAAGTGTTAGCGTACGTGCCACCGCCGTCATTCGAAGATAATTCCTCCTTATAATTTCCTATGCTTAACTCGGCGTAATGAAGTTTATTCGTCGCTACTTCATTGTGAGTCGTTTGCAGCGGAGGCGGCGAGGAATGTAATCAGTTGCGAACTAATACCGTGTCGTTCGCAAAGCCCCCCTCGCGTATGGAAATGCCTCGTTGGAGCCGCCGTTAGTTCTTTTGATTGCTAGCTTCTCCTTGTCGAATTAAAACCAAGATCGAGCTCGGGTGATTTCGAGAAAATTAAAGGAGCGTTTCATTTTCAGCGATGGCTCTTTACGGTTAATATTAGTATGATTGTGGGTGCTCCTCTTACTGTGAACTTAAGTACCCACTTATTTTGTCTTCAACGTTTATTTTAATTAAGTGAATTTCTTATCAAGGTGAGGCCGTGAATGTACGTTTAAGCCCCATTATACATGAGCCTTTTTTTGAAGTGAAACCCTTTCAGACGTACAGTGGCTCGAGCCCTCAAAGAAAATGCAAAACAAGCGGTAGGACCAAAAGCGAAGTAAGATATCGTATGCGATACGCCCAAGTTCACGCAAGATCGAGTGCATGCCATTATAAACTTTAAAATACGGGAATAGGATCGAAACTTTCATATCAAAGCGACTCGGAATACTATGATTAATGCATTTTAAGAAACGTTTTAGTTGCAACAGAAAACTTTGACTCGCGGAGCGTGACGGAGCAGTGCGATGCTGCGAGGATTATGTCATACACTAGCTATATTATACGTAGAATCAACCGCGGATGAAACTTTAAAGGACGTATTTAACATGGTAAAAGGAACGACTGAATGTTCAAGTAGACAAGCAGACGTGTTGCATACATTGTGATTTGTGACCAATATAGAAGCGCCTTTTGATGTTTAATACCTCTATTAATTACTTAATACGAAGCTCACGAGATATGTCAGTGGAATGTTTCATAATTCATTAGCAATTCTGTCGGTAGCTACTCGGTATACTAACTACACAGATTTATGCAAGCCGCTCGAATCATTATACTTGCACCGCCCCGTTGTCGCTGACGCCTTTATTTTGGCCTCGATGCAAATTAAATTACACTCAAGTTTCGCTGACTTCGCCACACTGTTGGAGGATAACTCGTTTCTTGTCGCTCGCAGGAATATATATCGCGCATCTAATCTGTAATGAGCCAACCGTATGTACTTTCAAACTATTTTGGATATGCCAACAAAATTTCCTAATATAACTACACAAACATTCCCGCAAAGACACCGAAAGGGGCACATACAAAACAACAATAAAGTTTTGCCGGATCTGCTGACCATTGCAAAAAGCGCATCGTTCGCGGCGTCCTGAGCACAATACCAACTTAAATTGTTCGTGAAAACGTTATGCACTCGACGGTTTCAATTTCCCCGCGAACTAGCCATTGCAGATGTTCGGACGACACTCATAAATATGATTTGAAAATCGTTTTATGTATAACTCATAAACTTTTATCTTCAGCGCGGATGAGGCTCCCGGTCTAAACGGTTCAGTTAGTTTCCTGCACAAAAGCTGCAGACGTTTTAATATCGGACCGTCTGCTAGCATGGTACGTATCTGCCAGTGTAAATTTCGCAGAAGCAAAACGACCCGCCGGCACGCCACCTCTGCCTGGTCAAATAATACCGTCCTAATGGCTAACTATTGCCTAATGTATTTTGGCGAAATGGAAATAATGTTGGAGGAGCTCCGCCCGTCCTTACCGGAGGTTGCGATTTAGATAGTGCTTAGTGCAGTCGAGACGGCCGGGAGTACACTGCCGGCTATTCAATTTCAGTTTATTAAAATACGTTATTATGGTGTTATGAATAAGATCCTGGACTTACCGGCGACTGAGCGCACTCTAGGATGCAGCCTCTACTCTGTAAATTAGAATTCAGTTAACATTCTTTTATTTTGTATACCGTGTTTGTGTTTATTCGAGGTTGCAGTTCATGAAAGATTCTGTTACGGATTTGGAAGTATCGTTTCGAGAGATTTTGTTTAATTCTTATAGAATGTACGCATAAACTAAAGTAGCTTATCAACGAAGCGTGATGAGATAAAAGCACTAAGCAGAAATAATCAATGAAGAACGTAATAAAATACTTGACACAGAAGTAGTTACCTTTATAAGATGCTTGATCTAAATTGCAAAGAGTTCACAAGATTTCTTGCTATTGCTTTTGAAATTCCACGAATAACTTCAGAACTTTACACCAGGGTTACAGGTACCTTTATTTATACATATTAAAACGGATAATGGATTTTAATTTGCATATATCTACATGAAATAAAATAGAGGTGTCCCTAATAAATTAACATGAATTTACTGAAGAGTTAAGGGATGCAAACCTACATAGAGTTAACTAAGAAAAGATAAACAAAATGAGAAAATAACCTTGTTACAGTTGGGCACGCCACGATTGCGGCGGTAAGTCCCCTCTTTGAGGAGTGGCTTGAGAGGCGGCATGGCGTCCTCACCTTCCGCCTGACGCAGGTCCTCACCGGACACGGTTGTTTCGGGAGGTTCCTGTTTCGGATAGGGCGGGAGGAAACGCCCGGGTGTTTCCACTGCGAAGATCGCCCTGAGGACACGGTGGAGCACACGGTGGCGGTCTGCCCGGCTTGGTTGGAGCTTGTCCTCGTCGAGGCGATCGGCGGCGGTGATCTCTCGCGTCCGGCCCTGGTCCAGGCCATGGTACGGAGCGAGAATGGGTAGCCGTCACCTCCTTCAGTGAAGCAGTGATGCTCGCGAAGAGGGAGGTGGCGCACGTGAGGGAGAGGCAGCATATGCGCCCTCGCGACCCTAGCCGCCGCAGGATACGGAGACGCCATGGGCGTCGAGAATCCCAGGTCGATTTCTGACCACCGTAGGCATGAGCTTGCGGACGGCGAGTAATGGGTAGCTCGCTGTCCGGTAAGAACCAAGCCCAAGTCGACGGTGCGTTGTGTTCCACGCGCGCCTCAAAGAGATGTCAGCACAAACGTGATGGGGCTCGCAAGGGCCGATGCCTGCCAGGGGTGCGGGTTTGTTCGAAAGAGATACCACAGCCCCTGGCATACGGGCTACTGAAAGAACACGGGTGGGTTTTAGTCAGTAAAAGTCTGACACGCCCTCCTGCTCCACCCAGAGCGGGAGAAGTTATTTGATGATTTCCCACCCAAAAAAAACCTTGTTACAGTAAATACTAAACAATACTACACTATTGTAGTATTATTTAGTATGTGCATGGTGCAAAAAGGAAACGAATAAAAAGGTATTATCGGGGCTAACGCAAAAACTTCCGAAGCAAAGTTATTAAAATGTATATGGGACCACCCTTGAAGCATATTCTATCCTGTTCTATCTATAAAAAAAAATATTTTCAAAATGTATCTGAAATTGACGGAGAAGTTGGTGAACATACATAGAAAAAGAAAACATGCAGCCGAACATAGAACCTCCTCCTTTTTGAAGTCGGTAAAAAAACATGTAGATTGAAATTGTTCCTACAATAGGCATGACTTTTTAAAATGCCTTTGTCACGTATAATTTTGAAGGTAAGATTTTCAAATCACACTCTCTTTATTGCCAGATTTCTAACGCTAATAAATTACCTTTTCATAAAATTTCGCCTCAGTATTTAACATGTAAAACAAAACCTAAGTACATTTATAAACACAAAAAAACCACTAAGTGGGTACATTTTTAAGCACTAAAACCAAACTATCATGTCACATGTAATATATTATAACTTTGAAAACTAGCGGTAAATGAAACCATATTTTAGCACTAAATAATGTTCAGCAGGATTATTTTCATTACAATTGGTGATCTCAACACGCAAGTACTCGCAGAAGCTTATGTTAGGTCATTAAATATGCTGGGAGATGAAGTTTAGTTTTGGTCCATTCGTCGGTTCGTGGATGTCTGACCATCCATTGATAAGTGATTCTATTTCTGTAAGTAAGTTTGTCCAAACCCTTTTACACGTCAATTTTTTTTAAACTAGATGAGATCGGCGTTTTCTATCTGAGTACTCTGATAACATCGAAAGATGAGAAGGCGGAAACAATCTCAGAGGTAACACAGTCTCTTTTAAAGTCCTGACATAATCTTGGTCAGATTATGTGAAGACCAAGTAGATTGTCTGAAATGGTCTTTTGAGGAAAGAACCATACAGATTTAGTGCACCTGTCGGTGGCAATTGGCAGTAATCGTGCATCTCAAATCATAATTTATGGAGCTCAACATTACATATTGAGGCCTATGGCTCGACAAGGGCATAAATCCGATGATCCCGGCTGTTATTCGTAGATCATTGGCAGTCATTCCTGGTAGTCAAAAGTCTGGCAACCAGTCGTACCAAGGGGTATCTTGTCACCCAGAAATTGGGTCGTAAAGGTCAGGTAGACAGTCGCTCCATTCAAAGTACTGGTATTCAGCTGCACCCAGTTAGACTAGAAGCCGACCCCAACATAGCTGGGAATAGGCTAGGCAGATTGATTGTTCTTGGAAACACCTGTAGAGAAAATATAATATCTATGACGGTTTTAAACGAAATATATAAACCTACTTGATTAAATCTACTTGAATAAAAAAAAAAAAAATAAGTCCGGAAAAAAAAAAAACATTCTGCGCTTCCTAAAATCAGCTCCAAAACAATCAAAAACAGCATCACAGTAAACAACTAGTACAACAATAAAGTACCCGTTAGCAATAATCACCATCCATTAATCTAGAACGGGAGAGCTTTCCGTTACAGCCCACAAATTAATTACATTACAGTGCA
The DNA here is from genome assembly GCA_949987655.1 of Polymixis flavicincta. NCBI lineage: Eukaryota > Metazoa > Arthropoda > Insecta > Lepidoptera > Noctuidae > Polymixis > Polymixis flavicincta. The sequence goes on from OX465179.1 coordinate 17,600,731, forward strand.
TAGATTACCAACATCTGAATAATTATTACGAATGCATTATTTTGTTGTGACGGATGGTTTCCTGGTTAATAGCTACAATTCGTGTGGCCAGTAATGTTACCTGAATCATTATTCATTAATTTTTCGACAGTTATAGGTTTATGTTATTAAAAATTTATCTGTGTGGAATAAATAATTGTAGCACTTTTTATTTGGAGCTTCAAATTTGGAATGGAATGAAATTTGTGAGGATTTTATGAGGACGTAAATGGAAATATTACAAGCTTCATAGAACGCTGCTTCTGACCAGTGCTCGCACAGTCTCCTTGTGAATGCAGTCTTTTTCAATTAATTGGCATACGTCCATTGGGTGAAGAAAGCTTATGAAAGCGTACTTATTTTTTCATATACAGGGTGTGGCGTAAATAGTGGTCCACCTTTAAGGATTCGATATACCAGATAATTTACTATAACATATTTAAAAAATTACCATTTTACTCAAGGATTCCGAAAATATTTATTTTTTTGTTTTATAAGTATTTACGAAATTTCTAAATTAAAAAAAAAATCTTAAAAAAAATTGGTTGTTATTGAAATTACAATTGTAATTTCAACAAAAACCATTATTTTTTCATTGGTTACAAGGTAGAAATTTCGTAAATACTTATAAAAAAAAAAAACAAAATCGGAATCCTTGGGTAAAAATGTTTTTTTTTTTTAATTTATGTTATAGTAAATTATCTGGTATATCGAATCCTTAACGGTGGACCACTATTTACGGCACACCCTGTATATAAGGCATGATAATAATATTGTATGATATCCATACATAATATCATACATTCGAAAGTAACTATCTCGTCTGTATTTAACCTTTTCACGCCTACACCACTGCACAGATTTCGAAAAAAAAAAAAAAAAAAATGGAAAGGATATAGATGACATTCTGAGGAAAGGTATAGGCTACTTTTCGTTCCGATAGCATGTTACCGTGGGATAATTTCCAATAACCATGCGGACAAAACTGAAGGCGGAAGCTAGTAGAAGGTCAGAGAATTTTCCAGGGTGAGCTCTTTTATAGGAGCTCTATTTGAAGTTGGTGTTAAGACACTTGAATAATTTATCACACCACTAAAATAATGTAATTAACTAATAAAGATTGGTGAAATTCTTAGATGCCAGACATTTTCTGTTTTATTCTGATTTAGAAACATTTTAATATTATGTCATGTAATAGGTAAAACGGGCTGTTGTCCACAACTCCACGTCAAAGCGCGTATTTTGCGTACGGGTGGGAGAATCGGTCATTCGATCCACCCCAGCTCCTTGAGAAAGGCCAGTAACGCCTTGGTGTTGCTGACAATCTCACGTAGGGTACCTGGGTTACCGGAGCATTTTGCCCTGTAATTAGCGACCGCCGCCCGGGCAGTTTAACAGCACATGAGCCGCTGTCTAATAAATATAATAAAATATTATGTTGTATGTTATGTAATTTTAAAACACATTCACTAACGGGTAGTCATCAATGTATCATTAATTATAACTATAATTAGACATTTTTGAAATAGTCTTTCACAAAAACTCTCATCAATCACACTCTGAATAATTTACACATTAACAATTTCGTAACTACCAGAGTTTTATTGTCCACCATTTTAAAATAGCGGTCGTATTTTCAGTTACAACTATTTCAAGTTACTTTTATATAAATATACTAGCTTCTGCCCGCGACCTCGTCCGAGTGAAATTTCTTGTTTCTCTGGGTGACGCGACGCGATACGATGGGGACCGCGTCGCGTCGCGTCACCCAGAGGAACCAAAAAAATAATTATTGTGAATAATTTACACATTAACAATTTCGTAACTACCAGCGTTTTACTGTCCACCATTTTAAAATGGCGGTCGTATTTTCAGTTACAACTATTTCAAGTTACTTTTATATAAATATACTAGCTTCTGCCCGCGACCTCGTCCGAGTGAAATTTCTTGTTCCTCTGGGTGATGCGACGCGATACGATGGGTACCGCGTCGCGTCTCATCACCCAGAGGAACAAAAAGAATAATTATTGTGAATAATTTACACATTAACAATTTCGTAACTACCAGCGTTTTACTGTCCACCATTTTAAAATGGCGGTCGTATTTTCAGTTACAACTATTTCAAGTTACTTTTATATAAATATACTAGCTTCTGCCCGCGACTTCATCCGAGTGAAAGGTATTCCTCTGGCGCGACGTGATGCGGTGGGTACCGCGTCACATCGCATCACTCGCCCGCGCATTATTACATCGTTCTTCTTTTTTTCTTTATGCTTAGTTCCTAAGGGTGGTGGCATCAATGGTGGTGGTTCCTAAGCGTGATGGCATGGTGTTATATAGCTTACAACATGTCTCAAAAACTAGGCTATAAAAAGTTTCTGAGTTTAGCGCGTTCAAACAAACAAACTGTTCAGTATATTACATTAGTATATAATTAATTCAGTAAGTTTTGTTTGTCATTGCTATGTTCATTAAATAATTGAGTGGTCACATTAAAATATTTAAGCGATTCGTGAATCGTGATGCCATTTAATTTAATTAAAATATTCTCTTCATGTGTTAAGTATTTGTTTTGTATCATAAATGATCGTAACAATAATAATATATACCTATTGTGTTCATTAAAATTATTAAAACTACAAAATTGTGTGAAAATACATCATGATTTAGTTTTATTGATGAATGATTTTATTTCTCTAAGTAGGTTTGTACAAACACTTTTACACGTCAATCAATTTTTAAAACTAGTTGAGGTCGGCGTTTCCTATCTGACTACTTTGAGAAGAAAGGTCGAAACAAACTCAGAAGTCACAGTCTCTTTTAAAGTCCAGATCTTAAGAAGACAGACCATATGCATGGGTGTCTCAAATGGTGTTTTGAGAAAAGAAACACACAGATTGAATGTACCTGTGCAATCAGTGCAAACATTTATAAGTAATCATGCAGCTCAACTCGGAACTGGAGGAACTCGACGATTTGACGAACAATACCAAAAGAAAGGATAATTTAGGTAGGCCGCATAAATTACTCAAACTGCCAGACCATGAATAAATGAGGAAAAAAAAAAAACAAACAAAAATTAACACCCACACAGTCATCTCATTCACAATAAAACTAATATAGTACTTTAAAAAGTAAATATTAATGTTATTGTTTAAATAAAATTCATCAATGTCAATGTGTATAAAAAATCCGGAAATTGTAGTGGTCAGATTATCTATTATTTAAATAATACCCATTGCAATTTGCGAAAACATGTAGTAATGAGCTTTTAATAGGTTAGGTGAGGTTAGGTTTGAATAGTACCAACTAGAAAAATAATTACTTACTGAATAATTGTAAACAAGCCATGTCCCACATGAGATTACCAATCAGAAAAAAAATACAAACTACCATACAAACTTTTATATCCTATTTTTGAAAATTTCAGTCAAGTTTAATAAGTTCAGGCGATTTCTTTTTTTTTTTTTGAGGTTGGGGAATCGTCAGATGACTTCTCCCGCTCTGGGTGGAGCAGGAGGGCGTGTCAGACTTTTACTGACTAAAACTCACCCGTGTTCCCTCAGTTGCCTGTGTGCATTCCTATTGCTCACTTTCGTTATAAAAGGATTTTTTGTGGAATATGTCATGCTTCAGTGATTTAGGCTGTGCGTTTTTTTTAAGAAAACGTTGTTACTTACTACGAAAAATTATTTTTCCATGGTTCAAATTTACTTGTACATCTATAATTTAAATCTTACTTGCACATCTACAATATAAATGACTAACAATCATTTTTCTTTTTTTTTTTCTAAGCTGTTCTTAAGCAGTCGTATCGATACAACATTCTCTCTAACATATTAAAATTACTAGGTATAATACCAAATTCAGATAAGCTATCAAAATACCTAATAATCGTACCTCTCAACCGCCAATATTTGCAGTAAATTACAATTATCTGGCCAACATTACGGCAATCGCCAACGTATTTGCAAATACTAGACGCATACCTAATCAATAACCTGGAACATAGACCTAGCTTATGTAATTATTAACTAAGTACACAGCCTCTATCGCGGTATCCTTGTACTCATTCGGCAAACAATGTCCAATGCATGGTAAACAAATAATATGCCATGAATTATGGCCGTCAAGTTGGCTTTGACACTTATGATGGCCGACCTGTCATTCGTTCGATATTAAGAAAATGTTGTGTCAGCTGATACGACGTGTGCGCGCAGTGTGTGATGGTTTTTTTTTTTTTTTTTTTTTTTTTTTTTTTTTTTTTTTTTTTTTTTGGGTGGGAAATCATCAAATGACTTCTCCTGCTGAGTAGAGCAGGAGGGCGTGTCAGACTTTTACTGACTAAAACCCACCCGTGTTCCCTCAGTAGCCCGTATGCCAGGGGCCGTGGTATCTCTTTCGAACAAACCCGCACCCCCGGCAGGCATCGGCCCTTGCGGACCCCACCAGTGGTTGCTGACATCTTTGACGGCGCGCGTGAGGAACACAACGCGCCGTCCCGTCTACCACTTTTCGGCCGCAGAGGATAGGGAGAGCGGCTGACGCTATACCGACACTCCTCTTCCCCTGCGGCCCCACCGCGTCCGCCATCAAACGGTGGCGGCCCCGTCCAGGCCACGGAAGGGAAGAGCGCTGCTCAGAAGCACCGGCACTCCTCCTCTACCGCAGCCTGTAACCCTCAGCCGCGATGCCTCCCATTCGACATCGCGGCCCACCTCAGTTGCGGTGCACCTCACCGCAACCTACTTTTTGGCCGCTACGTCAATGGCTTGAAGGCAAAAGCCCTGACGAGCGGCCCCACCGTTGGGTTCCTCTTGGCTTCACCGTGGATGGGAGACCACGGTTACTAAGCCCCCCCGCAACGACAATGCGGGAACCCACTCGGGGGGGAGTGTGTGATGGTTGGATTAGGTCTTTGTCTCTGTTATTTGATTAAAACATAATAATATAACACTAAATTACACATCGAGACCCCGCCGTGCCTCGGAAAGCACGTTAGGGTGTGTACAGGTCTGGCGAATGCTACTGCAACTGTTTGTTGCGTCTCTCGCGTGCAACTTACCAAAAGCTCGCATGGCGCACGGGAGCTGCGTACCGCGCGCGTGTTGTTTGCGTGTATGCATGTCAGTTCGCTGCTGTTTTAACCCTCACTTTGTTACTTGCTTTTGACGATGTTTGACGATAACACGATTGTCACCATCATTACTGCAGCATCAGCTATTTTATTAGTAAAGTGTTTGGAAGAAAATCAGAAGAAAAGAAAGCGACGTTGGTGGCAGATTGCATTTTACAGACGAATACTGAGTATAATATCAGAATTGAAAACCTAACAAATTAGTGGACATTATGCATTTTTTTTTATTTTAATTAATTTTGTACGCGCGCGGCTCTTGCGCCGTTCACGCGCAGTTCATAGCTTGCGCGCGAACGGCGCAGGAGCGGCGCGGAACATGAAATACACGTGCGCGGCACGCGTGTGGCTCGCGGGCGGTACGCGAGCGGCGCATCGCCAGATCTGTATACACCCTAAAGCCGTTGGTCCCGTTGTCTTTCGTATATTCTTTGCCAGTCGTTACGGTTAGTCACAAACCCGATATAGTTGGGAAAAGGTTAGGTACATACATTTAAAACTAGCCATGAAGCTCTTAATTGGGAGTTATAATATTAGAAATCTTAAGTACTTAATATTTGTTTTAAATGTCTTCTTAATATTGAAGTTACCCGTAAATAAATGCGTAAGCAACCTTCTCGAGAAAACTGAACTGTATTGAACGGCCATTAGTAATAATTACAAATAAATATCTATTACAATATCCACAACATTTGATTCTACTAAATTATACCTTAGGTAATCCAATTTGCGGCTCAACCGCGAGCGCAACGCATCATAATAATAGTGAAAACAATAATTCTCATCCGATTTAATTCAGTTTGGGCAAACAGAGGCAAAACAAAAGCGGGTAACTCCGACATTGTCAACTAACATGGCGTTCGAATCGTTCTAATCGGATTCGTGTATACCATAACATGCACGTGGGAGTAAGGGGCATATAGACTGGCTCGATATTATTGTTTGGTATTGTCGGCCGAGATCGACAGATTTAGAGTGCCTGTGCACTACCTACCGCAATCGGTGACGTCATGTAGACGCTGTGTAAATTCGTAAGCTTTGTCGTAGCCGTGAATGTGCTGAAAACTACGTCGCGGTCACGCAGCGTTTGTGTAGCGTCTACGGTGCGTTTAAGTTCAATGAACGCCAGATAAGTACATGATATTACTCTTCAAAAAACAAGAGAGTAACTTTGCCCAGAGGCGTCAGAATCAATTGGCAATTCAGTTTATTGTAAATGGCTTGCTTGACATTTTAGTCAGATCGATAGATTTTTCGATTTGATCAATTGTACAGCAAATAGAAGTAAACATTAACTTGATTTGTTTATCGTATTTCACTACTCAATTCCTCTGATCAATTTTAACTGTCGCAAGAACTCACATTTACTTATCTCCCTGCGGTAATTCATGTAAATCAATTCCATTGACGTCTAAAGTCAGACTAATCCATATCGTGTGTACGCACCTTAGGTACGAGGTTCATTACAACGCCATGTCGGCAAATACGGGGTAGTGACGGTCTGGCTTTATTATGATGCAAAATGCGAGTACACGTGAAGGGAATTCAGAAGAAAATGTTATAAATTAGCACATTGGTTGAATTAGCTGCCAAGTTAAGTAATTTTCCTTTTGCATGTTTAGTCCTGAAAGTATTTTTACTTACGAAGGACTTGAAAAGTGTTTTTTTTTTAGTTAAACTCAAAAGTAGAAGTGAGGGTTTATGTTTTAATTCAATGGGGATGGTTGGGAAAAACTATTTGTAGTTGGCTAGATTCCTACGGCCTACAATAGATTTGACATGACAGGAGTATGATTTTTTTTAAAGTTGGGGAATCATCAAATAACTTCTCCCGCTCTGCGTGGAGCGGGAAAGCGTGTCAGACTTTTACTGACTAAAACCCACCCGTGCTCCTTCAGTTGCATGTGTGCCAGGGGCCATCGTATCTCTTTCGAACAACCTGCACCCCTGGCAGACATGACATGAGTTAGGTTTTATTTCGGTATTTCGTTATTTTCGGTGATTTTAATGTTTTATATAAAGTGTTTGACATGAAAAGTATCAGAATTTAAAATCTTAAATATTTCCTCGTAATCATTATCTTTAAATAGTTTTCGACGTAACCTCAAACTGTTTTATTTTCTAAAGATCTCTAGGAATAGCTTTAAGCCACAATCTTCTAATTTTAGGCTCTTTCGGGATATAGTGGACTTCATTTTCGGAGTATTTAAGAACACAAGAACTCGTCATTTTCGCAAAAAAAAAAAATATAACCGCTTCACGCCTTGTATAGCTTGTATTCAAAATGGCACTGTCGTAGCTTGTGTTGGAAACAAGCTAGTGCCATGCCATTGCAGTGCCATTTTGACAGTTGCCATCCCCATTACTCAAAATAAGTCTCATCATCTGATGAGACTTACATAATTACATCTTTTTCTAATACTAGTATTAGAAAAATACTTAACCTCAAACTGCTACATAAATAGAGTCAAAATGCAAACAAATGTCCATAGCTTCGGGAATTAAACAGAAGCTCGTATTTCACTAGAGCACTAACATCAAACAGTATCTATTGTACAAGCCAGCACTATCGACGTACAACACAACATTTCACAACAGACGGCATATCACTACCGAACTTGTAGCAGTCGCGAAGCCACCACTAGGCTACTAGGTTGGTAATAAATAAACAGGATGTGTGTTCAACCCGATAAGACTGAGTCGCAGCGACGTACACCCCCTGCACCCCTCTCGTACACGATAGACACCTAGACGTCATTATACATTACACAGCCCCTATTGTTTTATTTGTCAGGTCACAAAATGCAGTGAACCGGCGCCGCGATGAGATTAGGCCGTCTAAATTCGGGCTTAAATTTTAATCGCCGGTTAAACCTTACCCTGTACCGAGTTTCTCCGCTCTTTATTGAAAATTCCGACGTCATTGTCTTGAATGTGTGCTTTTTAATCAGGCGGATAATTTTGAGATGTAAGCGTGATAGTGTTGTGTAGCCTTTAGTCGTATTTATGGAATGAGACGAGAATAATAAGTTCTAAGATTAGAAAAATAACTAACGCAAAAGGAATTATTCTTCTAAGTGGTTTGTACAGTAATCGTGGAGCTGGGAGCGTTATTTTTCACCCGACTTTATTTTTACGCGGAGCTACATCAACGGCCGGTATCGAACAGGATTCTAATCAATTTAATTTATCAGGGATCCCCCCGGAGGCGGCCATTCACTTCATTTAATGCGCGTATTTTGCGGCAGAGCTGATTGTTTTGAACCATTCGGCTGTACGGTCCATTTAGATTAATTATTGGATTACTTAATTTCGCTGCGGTATATTTTATATCTTCGTTGTATAGAAAATATTTAGGTAAACGAACTGTTTTGTTTTCGAAGCTAATTAGGTAGTGTAGTGGAAGATATTTGCTTATGTAGCTAATAGAAATAAAACTGTGTGAGTACTTGAGTAGGCCTTGGGGCTGATTTTCTTTTCTAAGTCCGTATTTAGTCCCGCGCCTTAATCTTAGTAGTACTTAATGTTGATAGAGGTTGGTTAATTAGTTTTGGTGTTCCGACATTTTTCTAATTTTACTTTCTGGTTGTTGACCCAGAATGAAATAATATTCGCATTATTATTTCAAGGCTTCGAATTAAAGACAATGTTTCAAGAAAGTAATTACTTTGTGAGAATCTAGCTTTAAAATTTTACATTTCTCTTTAAAATTCACACTATTTGAAAGAAAAAAAGAAACAAAAATGGATTTATTTGTCACAGAAACTCGTGCATATAAAAAGACGATTTTTTTAAACATGATAACACCACATATTTTTATACATAGGCATATAGAACATAAATAGTCGGCAGCTGCACGCTGCGACTGTGACAAGAAGGCTTCCACTCAGCATGATGCTGTGCTATGGGACCCACAGCACAGCGCTGATTTTCAGTGGTCACCCAAAAACAACGTACGAAATTCAAGCCAGGTAGGTAGGTTGGCATCCTACTGTACTTACTACTGAAATATCGTAGGAAAAACACGTATGAAAACGATCAAACATGATGTATAAGAGTTAAATTGCAACGTTCTTATTAACATAATGTTGATCTATGAAACACGAGAATTATTGCTATTAAACTCACGTGAATTTAATGTCTATACACCACATACAATTACGTATACATAGTGATTTATCTACCGTAATAGAGAAGCTAAATTCGATATTGTTTGCCTTACAAATTGCATCATTGATTATATTCATGCCGACCAAATAGCGGCGAGCAGTAAATCTACTTAATTTATCAACGGTTCAATAGAAGTACCTAATGAGTAGGTACTGACCACGTCACAGGCAGGGCAATGTAAGAAGCATTAATTACCTTCAAGATTAAATAAGAAAGGAGCCTGTAGGAGGGAATAAGGGTGGAATTACGACACAGCCAGCATTTGTCCCGCCGACTAATAAAGGAGACAATATTGCACTCGATACGTATAAATGTGCGAGCAGTATTTGGGGCGTGATATTAATTTCGCCAGTAATTGCTATCGGTTTCCACCCGAGGCTGCAGCCATGAACCATGAATACGGGAGTTACCGCTATTTGTTCCTGACGTTGCGGTTTAGGGTTTTACCTCGACCCCGCTCTCGTATATTTATTTTCTTGGAGTTTTGTCCAAACAATGGCGAGTGGATTATCGTCGGGTTTCGATAGTTCTGTTCGAGCCTAATGCCGCGTAAAACAATGGGCTTATTTCAAATAACACTATTGTGTGTTACAATTAACAGCTTACAAATAAATATTTGCAGATTCAAGTTTGTGTTTGTCTTTTCAAATATGTAACGATGGAGCAAATTTTAGAAAATGTGTAGGTATTATGAAAAAATCTAATTGGCAAATGTCAAATAACGTTTCTAGACCAAATCAATGATTCTAATCATTGATTTGGTCTAGAAAAGGAATTGTTTAAAAAAAAATGCTTTTTCCATTTTTGAAGTAGGTCAATAGTGTAACCTACCATTGTTATAAATGTGAAAGTATGTATGTTAGTTTGGATATTTGTTACTAAATCACGTAAAAACCGCCGAAAAACCGAAAAGTATAAAATTATAAACTTGCTTTGTCCAACCCCAATAACTAAGTTCGGAAGGCGGTGACATATATAATTAAATACATATCCAAAGTCACCGACTTCCGAACTTAGTTATTGGGGTTGGACAAAGCAAGTTTAAAAATTTTAACGTTTCGGGTTTTCGGCGGTTTAATTTTTTTATTAAAAAGTTTTTATTTTATAATTTTTTGTGGCTATAATCTACTAATTATTACTACATGCTCAATTTTTGATTACTTTTTGTAATACACAACTCAGTATTAAAATCTGTGAGTAAACAATCAATCATACCCTGTTTTCTTACCCTTAGGGTTGGGACCAACTTCGGGGTATACCCTTTGCAATAAAAAAAGAATTATCAAAATCGGACTACTCTGGTAAAAGTTATGCGTGGTAATACATTAAAAAAAAAAATTACGCGTCGAATTGAGTAACCTTCTCCGTTTTTTCGTCGGTTAAAAAACGGCCGTAGGGATTTAGATGAAATTTGACACACAGATAGTTTATAACTTGTATTGACACATATATAACACTTTTTATCCTGGTAGTTCGTTCTCGTGGCATAATTTCTGACCTCCACTGGCTTTTGTCAATTAAACAAAAAAAAAATCAGACATGATACAAATCCTTAGAATTACATAGATGAGTTTATGAAAAAGTGACAAAAAACCTTCCCTAAAATACTTTGAACACACACTCACGACCAATTTTTAGTGGAGAAAGTGGCAAATTAATCGGGCCATACATTTTTATTTTTCCTGTCGTACGTTGGTCAGCTCTAGTGGACACTGACAAGCGATTCGTTTAAGTTGTAACCGGATAACCGTTACGGTAGTGGTAGTATCAAAATCTCTTCGTACATAAATTAAAGGAGCGTGGTTTGGGTTGCTACCGGCTGAGCCGTTTAAGCGCTATTGTGCATAACCAAAGAGGGACACGATACAACAGCTTCCTGGTCTAACATGGTTTTTTTTTGATGGTGGGAAATCATGAAATAACTGTTCCCGCTTTGGATGGAGCAGGCGGGCTTGTCAGACTTTTACTGACTAAAACCCACCCGTGTTCCCTCAGTAGCCTGTGTGCCAGGGGCCACGGTATCTCTTTCGAACAACCCGCACCCCTGGCAGGCATCGGCCCTTGCGGGCCCCATTAGTTTGTGCTGACATCTCTTTGAGGCGCACGTGGAACACAACGCGCTGTCGACCCAGGCTTGGTCCTTACCGGACAGCGAGCTACCCATTACTCGCAGTCCGCAAGCCCACGCCTACGGTGGCCGGGAATCAGCCTGGGATTCCCGACGCCCAGGGCGTCTCTTGCGGAGGCTAGGGCCGTGGGGGTGCATAAACTTCCTTGGTCTAACATGGGGACAATAAATACGTAAATAATAGGTGCACAAAAATTGGTGTACCTGCTTATAAAACTGAATAATGTAAGTTACTGACTCAACAGATGTCAAATCCCGTTGAAAAATACACTTCAGTTTTCCTTAAATTTTGGGTTTCCCGTTCAATTCATTCAATTTTTCTTTCCATAAATACCTTTTTCGGACTATTGCGAAAATTTTAATATAAAAAATAGCCAAATCGGTGCAGACGTACTCAAGTGGTGTGCTAAGCAACGAACAACATTTTATTTATTAACCCCCGACGCAAAAACGACGGGGTGTTATAAGTTTGACGTGTCTGTGTGTGTGTGTGTGTGTGTGTGTGTCTGTCTGAGGCAACGTAGCTCCCGAACGGATGAACCGATTTTGATTTAGTTTTTCTTGTTTGAAAGGTGTATTAGTCGGGAGTGTTCTTAGACATGTTTCATCAAAATCGGTTCAGCCGTTTGAAGATTATCAGTTCTTTTCTGGTTGAAAAACGGATTTTAGCCTCTGATCAACTCAAAATTTGGGATTCTATTACTTCAATGATATTAGACGAACAAAATAACCTTGAACTGATGCTGGAGCAACACCTGGAATTTCCAGGAAACCCAAGTTATTCACCAACAAACAGCAGAAGTATCGTGTTTGGGCTCATTGAAAAGGTCTCAACGAATAGATTATAGATAAATGGTGATTTAAGGGAGACATTAAGTTTAAAAAGCAAGAAATAAAAATTAAATTAAAAATTTAAAAAACCCCCGACCCAAACAAAAACTCAAAAAAGTAAAAAATAATATTTATAGGCCTTTTAATTTTAACGTAATATTTTGATCAGGGCATTGTCAAGTCGGGGGACGGTCAATGAAAACGCCAAACAGAGGCCTAGCCGTCCCCCGACTTGACAATGCCCTGATCAAAATATTATATTACGTTAAAATTAAAAGGCCTATAAATATTATTTTTTACTTTTTTGAGTTTTTGTTTGGGTCGGGGGTTTTTTAAATTTTTATTTTAATTTTTTATTAATGTAGAAGATAGATTAAGACTTATGGCGGAGCTTGGGGGAGGCCTATGCCCAGCAGTGGACGTCTTTCGGCTGAAATGATGATGATGATGATGTAGAAGATTAAACAAACTAGTCAACAGACATGAATTTTCCATCATTCGATACTTTATGTAGCTCACATAAAATGTTTTACACCGATTGGAATAACAAAAACCATTCATAAGCTTATTACCACCGTTTTGTACGAGAGAATTGAGTTGTTCCTCTTTTGCAAGTGGAAGAAAATAAGGCACGTCCCCTTAAAGATAAGTACGACGTAACTCCATTCGGTAAAGGGCCTCTCCACTCGTAGCTCGCGTAGTGGCTCCAAGTTCACGAGAGCCCCCCTGCCCCCCGTATCGGTGTGAAGATAGGGCCAGATAGGGGTTATCGGAAGGTGCACTGGAGGTCGATTAGAAGTGGTCGGGTTGCACATAGTCGGCTTGATGCGCGGTGTGAACGGAGGCCCTCGTTATTTTCAATTTCCATACACGAACGCCCTTCTCTCTATACATTTTCGTATACGAGTATGAGATGCGAGTGTATTAAGCCATGAATCTTATAAAGACCTGAGCTGATTTAATACGTTCCCGAGGATGGGTACGATTGTTTTTGGATGTATGAAATACTAATAAAACGGAGTTTATCGATGACAGCCTTTTGTGTACGGCACGCTTGCGTGGAAATTCGGAAGGAATAAAATTTCAATAATTTATGAACATAATTTGGTTGGCACACGGATTGGCATTGCTGCATGGCGTTTTCAGTTTACGGGTAGTCCCATTCATTTTATATAATCCTTAAGTCACCTCTCTTCGTTCACTGAAATACGGAATGTTAAAATATCTGAAACAACGTTATATCGCGGCATTTCTTAGGAAATACATTACCGGAGGGAAACCAATTAAACACGTGATAAGATTCATCTGTCGAAACGTGGCGAAATTCAAATTAATTTAAGACATTTGACATTATCATAAGCCTTAAAAAAGGTTTTTTCCGGCATACGGTATCACAGGAAAACTCCATTATGAAACCGCTTACGTGAATTTTTAGCAAAATGAAATGAGCGTTTGTGTATTACTGCACGATATAATAAAAAGAGATTGGTACTTATGCATTAGCTAATATGTTGGGGCTGATTAAATTTTACATTTCTTGGATTTAATAATTGTGCTGGGATATTATTTTGTATTCAGTGTTCAGTATTTAAACGATTATCTGTATTAATATTGAAAGTATGTGTGGGTATGTAGACTTGTTAAGATGGGTTGAGTGTAATGTTGTTAAAGGTTTTATTAATCGGCAGTTATATGAACCTGCAGTAATAACTATAGTTGGACATAAATTACATAAAATTGATTAAAGGTAAAAAAAAGGAAAACCACTGTTCACATTTTTACAAGTATAGGTAAGTAGGTACATGATTATTTTAGAAGAAGCGTGTTTTGGCATTAACCAGCGGGCTTAGCATGACGCTTTGTATTTCTACGAAGAATAGACAATACAAAGTGACATTTCGTTCCTAAATTTTTGATATCGCACCGTTGATAACCTTCTAAAATCTTTCATTTAGTCTTTCGTTTCTAACGATATTTGTCTAGGTCCTTATAAATGTAGACTATTTCAGAAGAATATTTCTTCCCAAACTGTCAAAATCACACTGACAACAAACTTCTACTCGACGGCCACATAGTATTTACGATTTTCTACAAAATCATGATTCGTTTATAAAGCATAACTGTGATAAATAATAGAAAAACATAGCTATCTTCTCCTATTGTACATCATTTATTTAATAATCATGTCTATTTTGCCGTCAACAAATCGGTGCTCATGCTAAGCCTGCTGGGAAACACTGGCACTAAAAATTATGTTGCTTGCTTATTAAAATAAAATAAAATTTTAATTACTCCTAGAAGACTGCAGTACCTATATTATAGCTTATATTGTTTTTATGTCTGTGCTGTTTCTAAAAGAAAAAAAATCCGCAATACATTTGAGTACAAAGCAGTACTAGGCAGGTGTAAATGTAGTAACGGTACTTTCTTTCGTCGTTTTTTGAGATCGAATTTTACAAACGTATCCTAACAAATAGATTTTAAAACAAAATTCGATCTATGAAAACGTTGACATTCATGTTTTAAAAATAAAATTAATGTACTTATTCATAGCCGAATTGGTCTGATGTTGTAACATTATGTCGAAAAAACTCATTTTATTGAGTTACGTTGTCATTTAATTCGTTGTTAATATATTTATTTTCCAAACTGAATTATGTTTGTTAAAAGTCATGCATAAACAAAAACACTCAAAATAGTTACTCGACAATGTTGCAAATTAAATACGAAATCGATACGACTATGTTGGCGGATACTACGAAATCTTTTCTTACAGTAGCCCAATACAAAAATCCCAAAATACATTATTTTACCTTTATTTACCGAGATATAATTTTAGTTACAAGAACATGTATCCCAAACCTGTCCGAATCAAACGAACTCGAGAGCAATCGAGGAATTACGAAACTCACTAAGAAACCGAGTTGGCTTCGTCCGTGACAGTTTTCTCGGGAACAGACCCACTCAAAAATATTAAGGAAGCCTTGTTATTATTATAACACATTTCTGGCAACACCTGTAGGTAGCAAGCCGTCGGTGTACAACGAGAAAATTGTATTTCCATTTTTACAATTTCAATTTAGTATTAATTCGAGGCCCGAGAACGGTCGGGCGCGCCGCCACATGTAAAATATGGATCGGCTAAGTGAAATTAAAATGCTCTATAAATTGTGATTTTTGCAAGTCCTAAAGTGGAGAAGGCTTTTTATTATTTATCGCCTCCCGGTCGCGGCCAGCGCCCCGCTTACTGAAAATCGCTGTGTTATTATTCAATTTACTTGTTTGAAATATTAACTTCGATGTGAATAATCTTTATATAATCATGTCTTGTGGACTGGACACTCTCCTGGTTTTTATTTTATGGAGTTGTGTTTTTAGGACGACTCGTTTGAATTAATTTGGATTATTACGCCAAAAAGAATTAAGGACGTTTATTTTATTCATGTTTCAGAAAATGAGGTTGTTTAAAAAAAAAACTTTACAATGTTACGTCAACAGCTTTGGTTCTGAAAATCCTTGTACGAATCCGATCTAAGCCATCTAAATTTTACGCCAAAAATCTTGTAGTTTTTATCATCTTCGTTCCACTGTAGATTCCAACCTAAATCTTTCAGAAAATCTACCTTTAATTCCATCACTTAAACTAAATCCAGGATAAGATATTCCAAGGCCGTATTTTACTTTTAAAAAGTAGCTGAACAAACCCGAAGGTTGTGCAAAACAAATATAAGCGTCATTAGGGTGCCGGTGCCGGGTCGTCGCGCAATCAGCGAGACAGTTCCTATCGGCTTGTCCACTTGTTCCTGTTTCTGTGGACACTACACGATTCTAATGTTTCACGTCGAGTTTTAAATGTAGGTAGGAATAAAGAATTTTGTAGAAAAACTGGTTTACAGATTTTTGTACGTATAAATGAAGTATTTTTGTAGCCATTTTCCACCATCACTAAGATAAAGGCAAATTAAACCTTAAGGCATTGTAATTGAGAAAAAAAAAAGCATCCTTTTCAGTTATGATTATTTCATTATTTAACATTTACACTAATAAATATTTGACATGTAAATTAATGTATTTTCTTTTTGTTCCAGGGGCTTTGGTTTCATCACATTCGGCGACCCAGCTAGCGTAGACAAAGTATTAGCTCAAGCAACACACGAATTAGATGGCAAAAAGGTATGTCTTCACATAAAATTTCAAACTCCTCCGAGCAAAATACCATCATCATCATCATCATTTCAGCCGAAAGACGTCCACTGCTGGACATAGGCCTCCCCCAGGCTCCTCCATTTCGACCGGTCATTTTTGGGGGCCACGCCACGCTTGGCAGGCGGGTTGGCGATCGCAGTATGGTGGTAAAATGCATAGAGAACGCTGCTGGCCATTCTCTAGTAAGTCCCTTAGTCGCCTTCTACGACACCCACGGGAAGAAATGGGATGGTGCTATTCTTTTACGCCCGGCGACACATACGGAGCATAATATATCACAGTAGAACTCAATCAAAGAAAGAAAAGAAAAAAGTGCACCACGATAGTTCAATAGCAGTGTTATAAAAATACGAAAAACTTAAGTTAGTTTGAAGTTATTTTTACTTCATAAGATTCGCCGAAAGAACTCGCGAACTATGCAAAATAGGTTTGATAGTAATTTACAAAAGTATAAGGATAATAAAGTCATACTTTAGACTTCATTTTTGTGCTTTTTATTGAGTTTCCATTCAGAATTTTTGTACAAAACGGAGTGTTTTGAGTATGGTGTCGCTTTCTTTAGTAAGTTTTTTTAAATATGTCTCCAAATCAATGAGTTGGCTATTATAAACAGTTTTTGTCTTTTGAAACAGTGTGCTAATGGTGTAACACAGTAACTGTAGAAATGAGTTTCATATTGTTATTGTATTGACAGTTCAACAAAATTCATTGCATTATTGAATACACATATTTATACACAACTTATGAAGCTTTGAATTAATTCAAATTCTGATTGATAGGGTACTGACTGTAAAAAGCCTCGGTATGTGAATATAAAATTTTCAAGATAAAGAATGTGCCATAAAAGTACACACTGTAATGACGAATAAAAACTTTACCCAAAATAATTTTCTTATGACTCTTCATCAGAAAAGGTCCTTTTCTTGTTTAAATAATTTAAAAAGATATTAAAATGAACTTTGCCATTTATTTTCTTTCCTCTTTATATCTGCTGTTAGGCAGTTTTTTGTCTGAAATGCTCCAGATTTATAACCCTTCAATAAACTGAGTTCGTCGTATTTTCAAGGGCTTATTTAGCCTTAGTCCTGAAACTGCTCGGATAGCCATTTTTTTCTTCGCCTTGATTCACAAAATATATGATTTTCTTAGCCTTCCTTCTCGTACATAGATACGATATTTAATCAAAGGCTTTTACTGTTGCTGACTGGTAGTAAAAGAAATACGAAAAATCATGCCTTATAGGAAAATGAGAAACTTCCTTTTTTTTTTTTTTTTTGTGAATGGCATCTCGCAGTTGACCTTGAGAGGCCGTGACTGCTCAACCGGACTTTCCTGTGAAGGTTTTTAGGAATCTAAAAGCCTCCAGCCAGGGCGTAAACCTACTTAAACCTAAAACGACTGCGCACTGAGGGCACCCCCTGTGGGGTACGAACCTCGGCTCAGGGAGTCGCTGGCGGGGGGGGGGCAGCTAGTACTATCAGGGACAGGCTGGATCAAGGTATTATTTTCATGATTATTAGACGGGGAATTTAAAGCTACTGGCTCAGCTGCGGCGCGGGCTGGCGCATCAACGAGCAAGGGACGGTCGGGGGTCTGATCGCTACTCGGGAGTCTTCGCGGGGCGCGAGGACCTCGGCGGCGAGGTCGGTAGGACGGTCGTCGTTTGTTTTTGTGTACTGTACTGGTGGCCCTATTCTTTTCTTGGAGAACAGTGATGGGGTCGTCTGGGTCTGAGAGGACATGTTTCGGCCTGCGAATACTACTGATTCTACTGGGGACATAACTAGCGGCCTTCACAATCAAGGGATTGCGATGTATCTCGGCTTTATCGAAGAAACGCTTCGAGTTGCGTTTCATGAATTGAGCAATAGTGGGCATTTTCAGATCGAGATGGAGGATCTCGTTCCGAACGTACCATGGGGAGCCTGTGGCTTGGCGGAGGAAACGGTTTTGGAGGGTCTGCATCCTATGGATGTGTCGGGGGTGGGTGTGTGCAAAGACTGCACATGCATACGTCATGATGGGCCTTATGCACGCCGTGTAAATACGCAATTTGCACTTGAGTGACAATTTGCTACGTGCGTTCAGAACAGAATGCAACCTTCCGAGAGCGAAGGCGGCGCGTGAGCGCGCCTTCCTGATATGCTCAGAGAAGGAGAGGTGCTGATCTAGAATTACTCCAAGGTATTTGGCTTGCTTTTCCCAAGGGATCGGCTTGCCGAATATGGAGATGGCCGGGAGGGGGTCTTGGCGGCGCTGCGGTCTCTTAAAGAGAACCGCCTGGCTCTTGTCCGGATTTAGTTCGATTCGCCATTTCCTAAACCATGCACCGAGTATGTTGACTGCGGTCTGGAGGGATTTGGCTATCGCTTTGGAACTACGCCCAGAGTGGTAGATGGCCGTGTCGTCTGCGAACAGAGCCAACTGAGCCTTACCACTCTTGGGGATATCGCTGGTGAACAGCGTAAATATGAGAGGGGATAGCACGGCGCCCTGAGGGACGCCGGCGCGAATCGGGTGGGGGGATGAGAGAGCCCCTTCGATGCGATAGCGAAAGGTGCGGTTCGACAGAAAATCTCGTAAGATGAGTACGAGTCGGTCCGGCACGCCGAGTTTGTACAGCTTGTAAATCAAGCCGTTGTGCCAGACCTTGTCGAAGGCTTTCGCTATGTCGAAAAATACTGCACCGGTCGCATAGTTGCGTTGGAGACCAACGCCTATATGCTCTACGATCCGGTGTACCTGTTGTACGCAACTGTGCTGGGTTCGGAAGCCGAACTGCTCGTTGGGTATCAGGCCTTTAGTCTCGGCGAAGTCCCTGAGTCGCTTGTAAATAAGTCGCTCATAGATTTTTCCGAGGCTGTCCAGTAAACTGATGGGCCGGTAGCTCGCGGGCTCCGTTTTGGGTTTGCCTGGTTTTTCAAAGCCAATGACCGTGGCTTGCTTCCAGGCTTGGGGGAAGATGTTATTGCTCAAGGCTCCATTGAAGATGGTGGTCAAGAGCATGATCAGGTGGGCGGGTAGCATCTGGATCACCTTATTGGTGATGCCGTCAGCTCCGGGGGCCTTTCGGGGTTTCAGACCCTTGATGATCTCGTGAACTTCGTCCGGGGTGACGAGAGGTAATGGATCATCAGGGTCTTCGACGGGCGGGAGAGAGGTTCTACGTTCGACTTCAGCGTCCACCTCATCGAGGTGTGCTTGGTCTACAGGTAGAGAGCTGGGTGTGCATTGGGCCTCAAGACTATCGGCGAGGCATTCGGCCTTTTCGATGTCGTCGAAAGCAACGGTGCCATCGGGCCGGGTCAGGGGGGGCATGGTGGCTATTTCTCGGGATTTGAGTTTCCTCTGGAGTTCCCAGAAAGCTAAGTGCGTGGGTTCCAACTCGCTCAGCATCTTGTCCCAGCCCGCGTCCCGTAGCTCCGACATGCGTGTCTTTACAGCTCGCTGTAAATAGCGCATGTGAGCTTTGTTCGCGTCGCAGGGAAAGTTGCTGTAGGCACGAACGGCCGCGTTCTTCTCATTCAGCAGTTCGCGTACATCGTCCGGCAGCTTCCAGCGGGGGTCTTCCCCTACCGGAACCCGCCTCGAACAGTCGTTCAGGACAGATTGTACGTGACCCGTGAATGAGTCGATCGCGGCCGTTGTGTCCGCTAGAGAGTCGAAATGGTCGGGGATGGCGTCCAAGTGGGCGGATGTGTTGGATTTCAGCGAATCGCTTACTCTCCTCCAGTCTGTTACCACTTTGGTGAGCGGAGGTTGGTCGGTATCTGGGAGACCCGTGCGGGGGGCCAGATGCACGACTACCGGACGGTGGTCAGAGGTGAGCTCGTTTATTGCCTCTATGGAATTCAACCGTAGGTTGATCCTTTTCAGAATTGCAATGTCGAGTACGTCAGGTCTGTGATCCACTGTGTGGGGGAAATGAGTCGGCGACATCGGGGCGATGACGTCGAAGGACAGGGTCGAGCAGAGGTTGAACAGGTGTCTCCCTCTGGTCGATTCCCTGGAACTATTCCACGCGGGGTGTTTCGCATTGAGGTCGCCCGCTATGATAACGGAGTCGCTCATGCTCAACAGGGCGGTGAGGTCATTGGAGAACAGTTGAAAGTCCTCGGATTCGGTCTGGGGAGGAAGGTAGGCTGAGACTAGTGTGATGGGTTGATGACCCGTCATGCCCAGTCGGCAGACTGACACTTCTAATCGGGAGAGGGGGGGGGCATCCATAGGAATGCAGTGTAGGGACTTTTTGTAATAAATGAGAGTTCCACCCTTATGGCAATGTGCTCTGTCGTTGCGAACTATTTTATAGTTGGCAATTCTCGGGTCACGATAGCAGGGTTTTAAGAACGTCTCTTGAACTAACAGGATATCCAAGTGATGGTCGCGGAGGAACGTGGCGATCTCATCCCTTTGGGTACGGATACCGTTGGCGTTAAAAGTTCCTATTTTTAGGGATCGGGGTTTAGTACGCGTAGGGGCCGTATTATCCATTGTGGTTCACGGAAAGTCTAGCGTTTAAAAGGGCTTGCGTAATGTCGGGGTACGTATCATAGATGGCGTATATCCTAAGGATATCGCCTGCCTTTGTGGCGGCATCTACCTCCATGGCCATCTGATGGGCACGGGGGGTGCAGAAAGTGAAAAACGCGTTATCGAGCTTTTGATGCACGACGGCGGGGGACATGGTCATGGGACCGGCGTAAGTGGGTGCGGGGCGCGCCTCGGGGCGTGCTCCAACGCGGGGGTCGCGGGACGCGGGGGTCGCGGCGGCGGGGGGCGCGGCGGCGGTGGTCGCGGTAAGAGGTGCGGTAGGGGGCGCGGGAGCGCCTGAACCCGGGTTCTTGGACTGAGGGATGGGCGCGGGGACGGGCCTGGCTGAAGCCATCGCAGGGAACGCCTGCTGGTGGTTCAGGAAGTTCCAGGGGCTCGGTCTCTGGGGACTGAGCCTATCTGGGAGGTACCCTGAGGGGGCTTCCCTTTGCTGGCGGGCGTCGGCACGCTTCACCAGCTTGGGAGAAGTGGTTTTGGGTGCTTTCGAGCACCCCCTATAATTGGCAGGGTGACCTGCTTCGCCGCATAAGACGCAGCTCGGCGGTTCTGTGCACAAGGAGCGGTCCTTGGGCCTGGTACAATCCGCTGTACCGTGGCTACCTAAGCACTTTACGCACCTAGGGGTGGCGTAACAGTGCGATTGCGCGTGTCCGTACAATTGACACCTGTGACATTGGCCGATTGTTCCCGTCTTGTAGGGCTTTTCGATCCGAATGCCGGACAGGTTGCAAATTGTACGAAGATTAAATATCGGGTTATGGCCCTCAAAGGGCGGGCAGACTACGAGCACCATGTCGTATGGCACTCCGCGGCGGGCGCGGTGCATCCGGTGCACTTCGGTGTACGGGATGTTTTGAAAGTCAAGGTCGGCCTTGACTTCTTCCACGGTGATTTCGACCGGAACCCTCTTTAAGACAACTCGTGTCTGTCGGTCTTCTGGGAGGGCGTACGTGTGGAATGACACGTTGCGGTTTCGGAGGAGTTTGGTAAGGCTGCGGTAGTCGCTAGCCGTCGGGATCGCTACCTTTATCCCTTGGAGGGTGGTGCGGGCGCTGGTGTAGGCAATCTTTTGCTCTAAGCACCATTTGGACACGTCTGTCCATTTTGACTTGTCTTGGATGAAGACAGGGGGCGGAACGGGCACCTTTTTCCCCGCAGCGGCGCGGGGTACGGCGGTGGGTGCGGGCGCGGTCGCGGTCGCAGTCGCGGGGGTCGCGGGGGTTGCGGGGATCGCGGGGGTTGCGGGGGTCGCGGGGGTCGACTCGGTCGGGAAAGGGGTGGGGGGGCGGTCGGTTACGAGCGCGGTAATTTTAGAAGATCGCGAGGAATCGCAGACTTTCTTCTTTCTCTTCTTCCCCTTCGACTTTGACTCAACTGGGGTGAAGCCCTCTTCTTGAGTCACTTGAGTTGCTGCCACTTCCTCTTCGTTCGAGGAGGGAGAAGAGAAACAAGCTGTTCCTGGTGATTCGGGGGTGCAAGGGCAGTCTTCAGCGTCCATAAGGTCGGACGCTGCGTCGGAGAAAAGCTCCTGGGATTGCGGGGTTGCCAAGGCCGGTGAAGCCGGGGAATCGTTATAAGTTATAACGGGTGGCGCGGGCTTATACGCGGTCGCGGTCGCGGTCGCGGCGGGAAACGTGGGTTTCTCAATACCCAGAAAACGGTTGACTCGTGCGCGAAACACGGGGTCCTTCATGTTCGCTTCGAACGACGCCCAGTGGGCGTCGTCGGAAACGTCCATGTTGAAGAAGGGAGGGGGTGACCTACTTCCCACTCATAAGGAGTGAGCCTGAGTCCCTAATAACTCCTATCAACCTAACGTCTACTTCCCCGGGGGGATGCCCGGGGATGTGTGATTCCTCCCTGTCGGGTATAGACAGGGAGATGTGTACCTCGGGTGAGCCCTAAGCTTGTAAACCTGTTGCCAATCTTAATGTGCAACAGGGCCCTGTCAGTCTAGCGCGAGGGGCGTAGACACGCCCCAAAGACACTAGGTGTGTAGCTGTGGAAGGAACACTGTCACCAGTGACGACTAGGAGATCCCCCAAGGCCGTCGGTCTGGGACCCGTCCAATTCACTGCCTTGCCTTGAAGAGGTTCGGCGGGTGTGTTGGGACAACACCCTCTCGGTTTCGTTGGCACCGTAAGGTTTCCACCGAGAACCACGAAACTGTGGATTTTACCCAGAAGGGGCCAAGTGAATTTACTTGACGATTTACTTCCGTAAAGAAACAGAGTTTTGTCTTGAAAAAGACAGTTTTTATTGTAATTAATAATCCAGTCAATAATTAAATTAATTGAATTATTAATTCGGAGTGTTCGCAGCGGGGCGCGGCGAGTCAGGTTGGCGGCGGAGGGTGAGTCACGCAGCGGTAGGCAGGAGCAATTAGCACGTGCGCTCAGGGCGAGTGTCACGGGCTAATTCTCACGAGAAACTTCCATTCTTGATAGAATATTTGTAGTAAAGTAGGCAACAAAAGTTGTATTATTTACTTAAATTCCTTCGTCTTAAGTCTCGTAATATAATAACCGAATGAAGAGAAAAGAGACAAAAGATTAGTTTCAAGTAAATTACGATTGAATGTTGTTTGCTTTCAATGGAGCGATTCTTAAAGGGGATTAGCTTGGCCACTCAAATCAAGAAATGAACAATCTTATTCACTATTGGTTAACTTCAAACTGTGCTGTTGGCGTTTCATATTATTATTCTAGGAATTTTTTTTTTCCGAGCTGCGTTTTAATAATTTCAGCTTCACGAAGATAGTTTTTTTTTAGTCGGAAAGGTTTTATATACTGTTATATTTATTTTAGTCCAACTCAATCTTAAAAACTATAACTATGTAGGTATGTATTTTTTAAATGTAAAAAAAACGAAACATTAACCTCCTTATTTATAAACATTGCCTAGTGTTAAGAGATGTTTAAACGTTACAAATGTATGGTTAAACAGACGCTAATCATTATTTAACTTTAAGTAGCGTTTATAAATATAGGGGTGTATTGCGTACCAATCCAACAGCAAGTAGTCTTATAAACAGCAAAAATAAACCAAAGAAAGTGAGGTAGGACGGACTGGTAACAACAACCGTTCATTATATTGCAGTGTGCTGTCATTACAATACTTGATAAGCTATCATTATACGTGCGAAACAGCACTTGCTACCGTTTACCACACAAACGGAAAAAGTATCCACAATAAACGTAAAATTATACACAGAATGAACAGACACGGTGACATTAATTACGGTGTTGTATTTTACCTCTCCTCCGGCCATATAAGCCCGCCGCCACCATATAGTGTTAAATCACAGCTGCCTTTAATATTTATACACGAAAATTTGTTTTCCTACAATTAAATTACGTGCAATTTTAATTCGCCCGGTTGACTTGTGGCCTGAGTCAAACTTACAGTCGCGAATTTTAATTAATTTCAAACACAACATTTTTTAAAAAACGTACGTAGGTACTATAATTCTCGTTTAGTCACCATTTCTACATTTCATAAACTCAAAGTTGCATTGTTTCAAGTTTCGGCTTTACGATAAAACACTAGGCGTAGTTTCGTATGATGGAAACGTTTTTGTATTTACGCCAATTTATTACGTTCATTGTCCATTTATTCTGGCTTCGAATGTATTTTAGGAATAGACGAATGGGTCAACTGTTGCGAATGTTTTATTATACAAATATAACGAAATATTTCGATAAAGCGTACAGTTTCCGCCAAGTATAGTGGTAAAAACATAAGAGCTACTGTTATTTATATAACGTCTTGCCATTTATGTAGATAATAATCATCTTTGTATCTTGGGATTCGAGACACATTACGAGCTCCGTTCGGAGCGTTCGCTGTGTACAGATGGAGAAAAAAGTCGATTACTATCGCTCGCCACGAAATAATCCAGATAAATTACAGCTCCCGTCGTTGTTTACTTTGATTAAATTGTAGTCGACTGGCGGAAGATTAGCCGAAGCCTCGCAAATCGAGCGAGAAGAGAGAGCATTTGCTCAATTTACATAGAACGAACGCGGAAGATCGCAACTGTGTTTACACGACACGATTTTATATCTACTATTGACACCATTGTTTTTCGTGGCAATTACTATTAAAGACTCCGCGTTGTTATTATTACTCTGATTAAATGGCGACTTTGGTTGTATACGGAAACTGTTCATGAAATTACAAAACAATTCATGTATAGATCACGTAGTTTGCAAAATGCTTTAAATCTACCGTTTAACAAAAAAAAAGCTTCGATACAAAAAAAAGGAAGTATTAATCGAAAATTCATTATTAGAAAATACAGCGTTGGCTGAAGATTCGGAAGAAAATTAAAACCTTTAAGAGGATTTTTCAAGCTCCGGATAATCCAGTTATTTTTTTAAAATCATAAGGTTTGCTTAGAATTTTATTATCCTGATATTGAAAAGGGTATAGAATTAAAGGGATTATAGATTTTTTTTTGCGAACGGGCGTAAAATTAATAGACTGATAGTTAGAAATAAAACATAATATACATTTTCGGTAACAGTGGCGACCCAATGATATTAGCCGTGACTTACCTACGAGATGTATGTCGTGAGTTCGTACCCAGGAAGGCGCTCACAGTACTTTTTCTGAATAATTTAATCACCAGTGATCTCAAAAAGGTGAAGGAAAAACGTGAGGAAACCGGAATATCACACAACCAAAAATTCGAAGTCATGTGACATCTAAAAACCTGTATTGGGCCCGCGTAGTACAGCCTACTCACTTTCGTTACTAGTGGAGGCGGGTGTCACAGCAATGGGAAAATTATAAGTTGAATACATTCAGGCATAGTGCATTCAAATAGGTTACAATTTAGCTTAAATATCTTCTTAACTGAAACGTGTCAAAAATGTTTTAGAATAATATGTAAAAAATATAAGCCTTCGCAATAAAAAAATCTCATAAAAAACTTCCTTCCATGAAATAAAACATGTCATCCCTTGGCTAACAAGGGTGTTAAAGTATAGCCCCACCTACTTTACCATTGTTAGAAGTAACAACGTAGTGTTTCTAAGAACTTATTACTAAATCTATAATAACATGGCATTTATAGCGCCTACTATGGCGTAAACTAAGAACTGAGGGGCAATTCTACTAATTTTAAGAACGTTCACAGTCTGACTCAGTGTCAATCTGTCAAAAATTCCCACACATTTTTGTCAAATTTTTGAAATTCGATTGTCGCTGAGATGACACTGCGAACGTTTTTAATTACGAGATTTGGCCTCCAGAAGGCCAATTCTCGTAATTAAAACCGTTCAAAATCTAGTCGCAGTGTCATCTCAGCGACAAGCAAATGTCAAAAATGTTTGAAAAAATCAAGGTATTTTTGCCAGATTGACTCTGAGATCAGACTGTGAACGTTTTTAAAATTAGTAGAATTGCCCTTCTGATATCTGTCTGATATCTTTCTCAGTAATTCCTAATTAAATTCCTACATGGAATTGCTTTCTATTGTATATGTCACCGTAAGATTGTGAACACCGTTAGTTTATAATCTATCTCACAAAAATAAAAATGTCGAAAATTGTGAACTGCAAAAACCATTTACAATTTAACGCACTATTTTCGATAGTTTATAATCTGTCCGTCAAATTGTCAACTGGTATAAAGACGGATAGTACCTTGCGCTATTATTAATGGTCAAGTAACTGCCACTAACTTGGAAGTAGCGCTCGCCGGCCGTTGCCGCGGCACCGTTCGCTTTGCTCGCTAGGCTCGCACGCGGTCTGTCGCAGTTCTAACCTAACCTAACCTATTCGGTCGTGAAGCAGTATGGTGCAGTTCACAATTTATCGACAGTTTATAATCTCGCTAGATAGATTATTATAAACTAACGGTGTTCACAATCTTACGGCGAAATATACAATACTTTAGACTGGCTTGTGGCTAAATAACAATAGCTGCACGGGTCGATCGGCCAGGTTAAGCTACGCTTGCCGCGGTTGGTCCGTGGATGGGTGACCATCTTTACATAACAAGACCCCTCCGTGCCTCGGAAAGCACGCTAAGCCGTTGGTCCCGGCTGTCATTTGTGGATCTTTGACAGTCGTTACGGGTCGTCAGAAGCCCGAAAGTCTGACAACCAGTCTTACCAAGGGATATCGTATTACCCAGTAACTGGGTTGTGGAGGTCAGATAGGCAGTCGCTCCATGTAAAATACTGGTATTCAGCTGCATCCGGTTAGACTGGAAGCCGACCCCAACATAGTTGGGAAAAGGCTAGGCAGATGATGATACAATACTTTAGATTGAGTGACTTTTTCATGAGATTTAATGGATTTCGAGGGTTGTATTATTGTTTATAATTATTATAATTATGTACAGCCTTATTTGTTTCGGTCGCAAATCTATAGTCTTATTTTAATCAACAGACAACCTTGCACTGACTCCCAAATTGCGAAAAAGGTTTGAAAATTAAAATTTCGCGGCCTATCCTAGAGCTTTCGTCTTAAGACTTAACTTTCAATTTTTATTTCTATTTCAATTCCGTACAACAGAGAAGTTAATCGCATGTCTTTACATCATAAACTGTTCACATTTTTCGGGAGTATGCCTGAACATAATAGCTTTCAGCGTCATCAATATTTATAGAAAGGTTTACGATTCAACCACTAAACATTGTGCACATGGCGCCGCCCCTCTTTGTACGGAACCAAAGGTCATAATGCCATATTCTACTGCCAAATGATATATTTTCGGTCGGTATTTACTTTTTGTTATTTATTTATTTGTTCGTGAACGTTTATATTAAGATGAAAATGAAATGGCAGGAAAAATTGTATCCATAAGACCACGATAATGCACCTTATCTTAGATTCTGAAGTCTGAAAAACTAAAATATTTGTTTATTTTTAGGGTTTGGCACCCAATGAGTGCCAAAAGAACCCTTTTACTATGCCTCCGCTGTGTCCATCCGTTCAACTTTCTGTCAGCGGGCTGTATCTCACGAAACTGTATTTCACCGAGTGTGCATTTTCATTGTCTCTATTACAATAAATAATAAAATAAAGTTAAATAGCAAAGCCGAAAGGTTCTGGAATGGTCATCGCGTACCGGAAGACGTAGCGTTGGAAGGCCTCCCACAAGATGGACCAATGACCTTGTGAAGGCCGCAGGAATCCGCTGGATGCGAGAAGCAGAGAACCGGTCGAAGTGCAGGATCTTGGGGAGGCCTTTGTCCAGCAGTGGACGTCTTCCGGCTGAAATCAATGAATGAAATAGCAAAGGGGTGCCGATACTAGACCATGAATCCTAATAGGTAGATAGTTTAAATTTTCACCAATTGTGTATTTATATTGCCGCTATATACTTAACAAAAGATAAAAACAAATAAAAATTAAAGGGGGTCTCCATAAAGAGACCCCCTTTATGTTGTGTTAAATTTCAAAAGAAACGTGTTTATTTCGGCGTTTTCTGCCTTGTGGTACGGAACCCTTTGTGTATGAGTCCGACTTGGACTTGGCCGGTTTTTGAAGTTAAACTTACTTAGCCTGTATACAAACAAATTCAAAATACAAAAATATTTATTTCAATGTAATCACTGTGTCATGCCTAACTACTTCCCTAAACCATTTATTGCAATTAGTATAGACTGTAAACAGTTCTTAAAATGAAACGACACGTGTTACATTGTGAACTAAAATACCAACAAACCAATCTTCTTTCGAAACAGCTTTCTTACTTTGATTCTATTTGATAAATTAATATAATATCATAATAAATTCAATTCGATATTGAACGTGTACACCGCGGCCGCTCAATCCCTCAAGTGTACAACTAAACTTTCCCCATTTATATTTTATTAAGAAGAAATACTGAAACTTATTTAGTTCCTCATCCAAGTTTGTTCCAAGGCTCATCGATTTGAAACGTTTCAAAATAACTAGTTGGTTGTAAGAAAGAAATATTCTTCTTTAAATTTGATGCGATTTGTGTTTAATGTTTCTGGTTATTTGTTAATCAGTAATAAAAGAGAGAAGATTAAAGAGTAGAAAAGTTAACAGTCTCTAATTGTTCTTTCTAATTTCTGTTTGTAGATCTTTAGTGTTATTATTATAGTCGTACCAAAAGCAAGCCTTATGTTATACTAGCTATTGCCAGGGTTCGCCCGCTTGGAGGTCGAAAATTATCGGGATAAAAAGTATTCCATGTGTTAATCTAGGCTATAAATGATCTCTGTACCAAATTTCATCCAAATCCGTGAAGACTTTTTTGCATGATTGTGTAACAAACATCCAAATATTCACATCTATAATATTAGCAGGATCCCCCAGCATTATATTTTACGAGAATATGTTATACTTCGTTGTTTTAATGAAAATTATTCCTAAAACGCGTGACCACTGAAAATCAAAATCTGTCCTGAATAAAGTGTGAAAATTAATATGAAAGCCGTCACCGATTCATGAAATAAATACAAGCTTTATACAGTTTATGTTTAACACCGCTCTTTGAAAGGCCCACAATTAAAATTGCTTCAGGGCCGAACACAAAAAAATACACTGATTTTTAACAAATTTATTTTTTACAAGCTATAAAATGGTTTGCATTTTTAGTAAATACACGAAAAAATATGTGTTTTATTTCAAGCTATTAACAGTCGCGATTGAGATAAAAATACACGTAAATCTTATTATTAAAATTCGTTTTTGTATACAATAATGTTGCGTTTTTATAAAATGTGAAATCGTTGAGGTTTAATTTGTGTACCAGCCATTTAGATCTTTGTGAAATAAGAATTTAACGATCTAACAAGTACTTACCTTACTTTCTAAAAAAAAAACTGAAGAATTCCTTATTTGATGCTTTATTACTTGTTGTTCTACAATTATATTTCCTGAACGAAAAACAAAAAAAAAAAAACAACCTGAATAAAGAACTGCACAGGTTGTCTTTGAAATATCGTTTTTATTGTATCCTATGGAAAATTTCTACATCATCATCATATCAGCCGAAAGACGTCCAGTGCTGGACATAAGCCTCACCCAAGACGGGGGGATTAG